>OU342692.1:20002500-24802500 GCA_910589285.2 Mythimna ferrago
CAAAGAGAGGACTTACCGCCAAGATTGTGGCGTGCCCAGCACTGGGTTGCGATAGTCGTTGACGCCATTTCACCATGAGATCCCGCCGGAGCTCTGTCCGCCATGCCGTGACCTGTCGCGGCAGCGGACTTTCTCCCCGGCGTTGCATCTCCTTAAACGATCTGGCCAGTTTCAGTTGGTCATATCATGAAGAGATAAATTCTAAGATTTAGCTACGACATATAGAAGAGAATTGTGTCTACAGTTTCAAATGGCAGGACTGGATAATACAACTGTTAAGGCAAGCTTTTGTGTAGGTTTGGGTGGTGTGATGTGACGAGACTAAATCAAATATTAATTAACATAAGAATACCTATAATAAAGGCGTGAGTGTGTTTATTTATATATTTGTTACATCTTCACAACTGCTGAACGTAGTTGGATGATGGTACAAAATTAGACCATGTCCTGAAAAAGCATATAGGATACTTTTTATACCGGGAGTGGTTCTCTTGGGATCATTTTCTATTTCCATGCAGCTGAAGTCGCTAGCAGAAGCCAGTTATAATAGAACGTACATATAAAGATTTAAGCAATATAAGAAAAACAGAGGAGCATGTAATAATAGTTAGGAGTATGGATGTCATGGAAGGGCAGGGCGTACTAGAGAGCGCTACCAAGGCACTGTAGCACAAAAGCCAACTGAAGGAACACAGATAGATTTTAGTCAGTAAAAGTCTGACATTCCCTCTTGCTCGACACATAGAGGGTGGGGAGAAATTTTAAGATATCTCATCAATAAAACTATGGAAGGGAAGACATTAAACTGATTTGCCGATTGCATCACTGCTTACCATCAGGTGGGATCGCAGTCAAGCACTCTATTTGTTTATACCTATCTATAATTTACAAAAATATCGTTTTTGGTTGCAGCGTGATGTTGTATAGCTTTCCACGATAAATCGGCAAAGTTTATAGTTTGGTGCGAATTTTTCAATTAAAACCAGTCATTCTTGAGATAAGCGCGTTCAAATAAATGAACAAATTCTACAGCATTATAACATACTAGACAGTTAATGTTATAATGTTCATTTGTGAGGAATATATACTCCTTACAAATGGCAAACTGCCATCTAATCCATCCATCCATCTTCAGTAATCACTTAGCAGATGTATTTGGTGATCACCCATTAGCTTCAACCGTCAATAAAATATCACATATCCCGTAGTTCCAATAAAATTTAAGCCTAGTTTCACGACGCTTATAAATCAATTCTACATAAAAAGGCATAGCTTTAATTCGTTAAACGTTTTTGGACATCACCCACACGCTAAACGCCGCACCCGAATTTCACAACTTTTGTGCCTAAGATAATCTAAAAGACTAAACTGATGATGATTCTTTTTTGAGGTACAATTTAGTTACGGTATCTCCTTCGAAGAATCCCTCAACCTTGGTTGAAAAATAACATCACCTATGTTGTCAGTTAATACTTCGTTTAGCTCATATAGAACAGATGAAAGAGTTTACAATGGCCTTGTGGTCGGGGCAAATTAGAGCAATGCTCATAGTCCAACTACCAATAGCAAACTTGCGATCTAAGTGTGCGTGGTCTATTAGTTGCGCAATGCGCGTTTGTATTGGTTTATTGCCTGTAGTGGAGTTAAAGGGTGTGGGCCAAGCGGCTACACTCGTTGTAGTACAAATCGGAAAGTATTTCCTTTCTAATCTTTTTCATCTTTTCTGTGGTTTAACTCATCCGTGCTATTATGAGAGCTAAAACGACTATGAAAACTATTTGTAGTGATATGCGCCAGGTCTAAGTTCTAATGCTAATCGTCCTGATTGCCGCCTACATGAAAATATAATATGTTACTGTCCAAATCAAGTTGCTAACGTTTATGATTTGCCTAACGAGTGCAATAAACTATTGATGGAAGTTTGTTTTCTTAAATGACGCCATCTGCTGTGACTACCTCTACTTAAGTAAATTCGTGGCGTTCAGAGTGTTTTTGTCAAAATTATGTCATCAGTTACAATTTAAGTATTCAAAACTTTGTCATACGTTTACCAAACATGGTGAACATCCCATCCATACGTACAAAGCGTTTTGGGAACACAGTCATTGGGTACATCTAAAGAATGGGATTCCCTGCCGGAGTCTGTGTTTCCTGATAACTATAAACTAGGGGTCAATTCAGGAGTGAATAGGTTGCTACTAAGCAAGCGTGCTCTATCGTAGGCCGCATCATCGCTTACTTAGGCGAGCGAGAGGCGAGTATATCCATAATAAAATAGAAAACACAATATGTAGTCGAACGATTGGCTGCTGTTCTGCATGCACCTCGGTTCCTACACGAAAATAATATTTGTATGGCCTACAGATTTACTAAGATTGGGTGCCTTGAGTTTACTTGTGATCGCTCCCACGGATACAGCAGTGATTCTTAGTATATAAGCATACTTCCTCCTTTTTGTTGTTATCTTTTTTTATTGTGGATAGGTTTGCGCTTGACTGCTATCTCACCTATTGGAAAGAAACGATGCGGTTGACGATTGAGCGCGCCTAGAAGTAACCTATTCACTCTTAAAGATTCTCGGGTTGTAGACATTAGGAAACACAGAGTCAGGTAGGGAATTCCTCTTCTTAGGCTTATCTATCCTTCTTTTATCATCACCACAGCTATTATACGAGGTACAGACAGTAAGATATCTTTCTCCCAGTGGTGCACAGTCCAGTATCTACAGCCACATCATAAAAGTTTTACCGCTCAATCGTAAAAGTCGTGAACACGTTTCCAATACAGACGACCATACAGACATATTGACAATTGTCCCGATAATAAAATCGAAAGTTGGACATCTGTTCCGTTTAATAGATCCATCATACAAGACATCATTTATTTTTATGCCCGGTTTTATAACTTAAGTATTACATAGCTCAATACGCCTGTGTGACTCATAGCGACTCGAAAGGTCGTACAGCCTACATTTAAATGATTTGTGAAAAAGTATTAATAATACCGAGCGAATTTATAATTTTTATTACTGATGGCTTTTTATACTTTTGTTTTACTTAATCTATAAGATTATAAAAAAATGCCTATAAATTGTTATATAGTACACAGTTAATTTTTCCATTACAAAGCAGATGTAACAGATTCTAATACATTTGCAGTATATGTGTCGAGTCAGCCTTCTTCGTAAGCTTCGTTGGATAGTCTCATCATCATCATCATCATCATCAGCCTTTTTTAATGTTTCCACTGCTGGGACTCAGGCCTCCTCTCTAGGAAAGGGAATGGGCCGTAATCCACTACGCGGACTCAGTGCGGGTTGGTGGATGTCACAAGTCTTCGAATTTTTGGTTCTCTCAAATGCCAGTTTGGTAGTCGTGCCGTTAGGTAGTCTATATTGGATTAAAATTCTCAGCTCCCTTATACCGAGATCGCGCCTGTTTTAATGATATCTACCACAGTAGACACAAAACTAAAGATGAGACACAAAACAACACCAATTTAAAATCAAAATATCCAATAGGAATCAATTTATTTATTGAATTTATTTGACTGGCCTGTTGGTCTAGTGGTTAGTAGCCCTGACTGCTATGCCGGAGGTCGTGGGTTCGATTCCCACCCAGGACAAATGTTTGTGTGATGAGCACGATCATTTGTTCTGTGTCTGGGTGTCATTTATCTATAATATGTATGTATTTAGAAATGTATAAGTAAGTTTATCAGTTGTCTAGTACTCATAACACAAGCTCTGCTTAGCTTGAGACTAGACGGCGTTGTGTGATAGTTGTGAAATAAAAAAAAAAATTGTGGATAATTAAAACAGCCACTGAATTTCACTCAAAAAATACCGCCTAAAAAAAATCTTTACGAATTAGTACCGTCAAAGACACTTCCGCCTGCATCGCTAAGTTCATTTTTGCTCGCACTCGAAACAAAAACTTCTAAAAGTTTGGTTTGGCGCCGCAGGATTCAAGCGAAATTTTTTTTAAGTGTACAGGCAGAAATGACCGCGATGGTACATCTTTTAAAAAGGTGAGTGAAGTAATGTTAAGCACATGTGAAGGTAGAATCTAGAATGTCAGTTCATTGTACTCAAAAGCATGCGGACATGGAATATCAATTTACTTGAAAAAAAAAGTAAGTCTACTAGAGTTGCTTGAAATTGTATCTTTGTTAGCTGTAATTACTATTCAGAGAATCTATTTCAGAGCACCTGACCAATCTATGTTATTTATTTGTTTAGAACATTTATAACAACATGTAACTGGAATAATGCACACATATCTTGGCAGTACTTGGCAGTAGTTTCATTACAGCGCTAATTTGTTTCATTATAACGACCGATTTTATGCGTCTTGCTTCCATCGGATTCGCGACCCCCTTGCCAGGTTATCAGTCATTGATATGGGTTTTTATAATTCAATGTTATCAGTCCACCTTTTAGGGAGGCCTTTCAACGTTGTGTCTTCTGGTACGTGGTCGTTTTTTAAAAAATAGTTATACTAAATAATCTAGGCAACAATTCTCGTCACTGGTAGCGCATCGGTATTAGTAATTACGCACGCACTTCTAAATACACTAGTGATGCAATCAAAATTTATCTAGAATTTATGAAAATATGTAATTTTTTTATTCTAAAATACTTTTAGATTATTTTATGATAAAAAATGACTTATTTTAAAAATAGCTAGTAGCCGATTTTGAACACACTACTTTGAGTAGGTAGTGCGTTTATTATGTTGTAGGTATATGTTACTGTAAAAGCTTGAACTACGGTAAATCTTAAGATTTTCCAGTAAAACCTAAGATTTACTGACATGAGTTGGTAAATGTAAGTATTTATTATAATGGCACGATTTTTTCGGCTTTTTACCATTCCAATTCAGTACATGCTAAAAACCTAGCATGTACTGGATTGGAATGGTAAACCAACGTGGACTGGTAAATGTTGGTTTTAGGAATAAAACAATGATTACTTAATTCTTCGTCATTTATTTCAAGTAATTATTAGTTAAAACTTAGGTATAATCCTAACCTATTTAAATTATTTTCATTAAGATGTTGTATTAATAAAATTAGGAACAAGTAATTTTTTAATATTTGAAATATTTCCTAGGCAGCAAAAAATTACACAAGTAAAATTATCTTCTCACAAACACAACGCTTACATTGACTAATCTAACTGAATCTGTATTTTTCTTATTATTTGGCATTTAACAGACAAATAGTCTTAACTATATTGAATCATTATTTTTCTTATTATATTTGGTTTTTAACAAACTAAAGAGACGGTACGCAGGTAGTGGGGCCGGCTGACTGCCCACGAGTACGAGCCGATGCGCTTTAGATGTTATGACATATTTTTTTTCAACATTTACCGTGCCTTTCATGTAAATCCTAAGATTTACCAAGTGAATGGCGGTAAAAGTTCGAAACGCAAACTTTTATGGACATTTACCATTAATAATTGGTAAATCTTAGGTTTTACTGGAAAATCTTAAGATTTACCGTTGTTCGAGCTTTTACAGTAACATATACACACATACTTATATGACATGTAGAAGACAAACGCGTATGGAAAATGTAGCGGTAAGACTTTGCCCTGTAGTGGAAGATAATGAGTCACTTCGATAGATTCTATAGATAGGATAAGAAGAGGCAAACAAAAAAATAGATAGGTAAAAAAAGCGTGTTAAAAAGAGATGCTTTTTATTCTATACATATAATAAATCTGTAGAAGTTTTAAGCTGTGGGCGCATCACGTAAAATGTACTAAGTCGATGTAGATAACTTTTATACATTAAAATTTTGTGTAACTTGACATATTACTTAGGCTTTGTTTTATCGCAATCGGTTGACTTTATCGAAAGATATACTACAATCATTGACGGTACGAAGTTCACCAGTCAGCTAGTTCTAAATAAATCTCTTTTAGCATATCTGCGAACGTAGAATTGTAAAAAATAAATGTACACATTGTGTATAAGAGGAATCCTATAAAAAGACTATTTTCAAAGTACCTACGAACGAATCTGTTTTGGGTTTTCTAATCCTATAAAACTAATAGTTTAGAGGCCAAGTCGTATATTTGGCTACATCTTGAATCTTTACGCGATTTTAGTGTATTTTATTTAAACACATAAACATTGTGTTCCTGTTTACCAGAGCAATGACTTGTACTCGTACTTGACTTGTGATTTCTTGATGGACTTCAAAACGCAAGGAATTTTAGTAATATATTGTACTAGTTTCTACGAACGGTTTCGCTCGCGTGAAAGACAGCAATTCAATCAAAAATCAAAATCTTAACACATAAGCCTGGGTACTTATAATACGTCAGAAGCAAGAAACTCCATGGTTACTGTTAGCCTCTTTATTTGACGCGATGGGAGCTTATTACGGGTGAAAAGTTTTCTAAGTCCTATTCCAAGACATGGTCTCTCCGTATTAGGGAATGCAAACCGGTTAACCCGAAAACCGAAAAACCGGTTTTTCGGCATATTTTTAATGATTAAAAAAACCGGTTTTTTTTTTCAAGTAACCGGTTTTTTCGAGTTTTTTTTATTACTCTCAAATGACACTATTTTTTAGCATACATTGTTTTAAAACGCTGTTGAGGCTTGATATCAGTCGTAGGTTTGTTTATAAATATTTATGTACCATGTGATAGCTACACCAATTGTACAGTTCTTCTATTTACGATCATTAAAAATCCAGGCCGGCTGCGTGTTGTGAGAACAGGCAGTGAATGCTGTCAGGGCCAGAATTAAAATCTCGTAAGGACACCAAAATTCTTATTCGCAGATAGAATACCCACCGTTGTTAATCATCATAGCATCATCAGCTTAAACGAGTCACTTTTATAGAAAAGAGAATGAAAAGATCAATATCTTTGCTTGTTCGTTACACTGATGAAAAACTCAGGGATATTCTTGCTACCGATGAGAAAATTTTCACAATCAAGGAATATTGCAACAAGCAAAATTATCGGATGTAAGCTTCTAACTCCAAAGACCACTTTCAACAGGTTATCAGAGTCCCGAATGATCATCATGCGGCATCAGTAAAGGTTTGGTGAGGGTATCACGGAATGACCAAGGTTCACTTTCGTGAAAATGGGCTACTCTAATTTCAGCTAAAGAGTATCAAGATACTATCCTAAACGCCATAGCAAAGCCTCTTAAAGCCTCTCTCTTTTTGATAACATACTGGGGTTTTTCAGCAAGACTCAGCTTCCGGTCACAAGGCACGCACTACCCAGGCTTGCCTTGCAGCGAGTGTTTCGGGCTTCATTAAGGCTGATGATTGACCTTTGGCTAACTTGAACCTCAACCCGTGAACTACAAATTGAGATCTATATTAGAGGGCATGGGCTGCATGTAACAATAATTCAAAATCCTTAAAAAATCTTAATTAATCTCCTCCGGGCGAATAATGTGTCGGACACACAGTGCCCAGATGGACACTCCGTACGGATAAGGGTCCCGCATTCACACAAAAGGTGATTAGGCGTCTCCCTCTCCTGATAACAGTACCGGCAAACATCAGTAGTGTCACTCAGTTTCATGTGAAATTGGTGCCTGTTTAGTTTGCAGTGGCCGGTAAAGGCGCGGGCTATCGCACAGATGTTCGTCCTGCTAAGCTCAAGAAGCTTGGCAGTTCGTTTTTGTGATTAGTGAGTAGTAGGTTTGACGTGTAGCAGTCCTGGTTGTATCAACCAGTACTTTTTTGAATCGCCAAATAGGTTGCCCAGGCCATACAGACCCTCTGTATGGCCTGGTTCTTTGAGATACCACAGAAGGGGTCTGGTCCTATCTGATGACCTTGAGCCCCAGTCCTTGCAAGTTCGTCGGCTTTTTCGTTGCCATTGCTTCCAGAATGACCTGGTACCCATCTCAGAATAACTTTATTCCTTTGCCCCAGGTCATTCAGTTTGTTAACGCAGTCTTTTACCAGTTTCGAATTTAAAGTATTCGAGTTCAGGGCGTTAAGAGCTGCCTGGCTATCTGAGTAAATCAGAATTATATAAGAAGTATATATTAACTTCAAGCTTATATTCTCTATGTATGACATCATTCTGAGACATTCGTTTTTATGAAGATGAGATTTTTTTATTTTTAACAGGATTCATATTAGGTATATAATAGGGTGACTGGCAATTAGTGTACGACACTTAAACACGTGATTGTGCTCATGATAACAAATAATTTTAATTATGGGAGCAAAGCCGAAATCGGTAAAAAAATAAGCTCTTCAGTACATTAGGCAAACATAAATGTACTGAACAGCTGATTTTTTTTCGCGATTTCAGGTTTGTTCCGATAGTAAAAGTTGTTGGTTATCATAAGCACAATCACGTGTTTAAGTATCGTACACTAATTACCAGTCACCTCATATTTTTTAATAGATAAGTTCCAAAATAAGTTTAAAAATTTTTATTTAAAATTTTTCAAGCAAAAAAAATTAAAATTTTCACTTAAAAATAAATTTCAAAAAATCTAATTTTAAAACCGGTTACCCGGTTAACCGTTTTTTTTTTAGAAAAAACCGAAAAAAAAACCGGTTTGTAATTTTGGCGGTTTTTGCATTCCCTACTCCGTATACAGACATACAAACTAACAGTCACATTTGTAATAATAATGTGATGATTAATAAAGATAGGATTCAAGAAATAAATATATAATCATCATCATCATCATATCAGCCGAAAGACGTCCACTGCTGGACATAGGCCTCATAATCGTTGGTGAACCTAATTTAATAAAATAAGACGTGTGGCACTCGGGGACTGCCGCGGTAAAGCTATTGCATAGCATTTTTTATCAACTTATGCAATAGACCTTGCCAACAGCTGCTTAACCCCACCCATCCAAAACCAGACCTCGCCAACAGCTGCTTAACCCCACAAAACCAGACCTCACCAACAGCTGCTTAACCCCACCCATCCAAAACTAGACCTCGCCAACAGCTGCTTAACCCCACCCATCAAAAACCAGACCTTGCTAACAGCTGCTTCACCCCACCCATCCAAAATGAGACCTTGCCAACAGCTGCTTATCCCCACCCATCCAATACCAGACCTCGCCAACAGCTGCTTAACCTCTTCCATCCAAAACCAGACCTCGCCAACAGCTGCTTAACCTCTTCCATCAAAAACCAGACCTCGCTAACAGCTGCTTAACCCCACCCATCCAAAACGCCGACAGCTGCTTTCACTCATTTGTTTTCTTATCGGTCACCACGCTCAAAAAACAAATGAGTGTTAGGTTATTTTCGTTACGGAATTTCTGGATTCGGTCTCCACGCTCAAGGCCCGCGATAGAAGCTATGCAATAGCTTAAAAATAAAATAAAAATAGTAGATATTTAGCTTTCAAATGTTTAAATAGTGTGCTAAATAGAATCTGCAATGATTTAAGACAGTCATTATCTTTGTTCTCTTTCACGACATACCTACCTCTATGAACCAATTCTTTTGTTTTAATATCATCAAATAACTCTCCCGCTCTGAATGGAGTGACGGAGTGTCTTGAGACTTTTACTGACTACAACCTTCCCGTGTTCATTCAATTTTCCTTCGTATTCTAAGGCCGCGGTGACTCTTTCATACTATCCCCGCAGCTTTGTATCTCTGAAGACCTACGTCTCAGCATTAAACACGTTCATTCAGATCTTCCTATCTATGATTTCTTTGACCGTCTCCAATTTTATAGTCATTCACTTTCCTCGCGACATGTCCCTCACTCTTGTCATCGTCTTCAGTTCAGTAGTACCGTTTTGCATTCTACAGCAAAGTAGAAATTTCTGTGTTGAGGCTTGTACCACATAGTAACGGTTTATAATAGTACAATTGTTTAGCTTTACGTTTGCTTTCTTTGAACATTTTAGTGTTAATTCTCAGGGCGGTTTTACGAGCTTTGCGGCCCTATGCCAGCTATTCGTGTAGTTTAGTTGCGAAAACTATATAAACAGACGATGTAATTTCTAATTATTCTTTACGTCTTCTTGTATCTTAATCTGTATAGCTGAATGAATTTCGTGCCGCCTAGCGCTCAATGAATGTAGTATGTCTTTGGATATAGTCAACCGATTACGATGAAACAAAACCTAAGTAATGTATCAAGTTATACACAATTTTAATGCGTGCACAACTAAATACTTCTATGATTTATTATATGTACATATATGTAAAGATATATAAAAGAAGGCGACGCGGCGACGCTTGGAGGAGGCCTATGTCCAACAGTGGACGTATATCGACAGAAATGATAATGATGATGATATAAAATGAGAAACTGAATTGACATATCAACACACAGCCAAAACTACTGGGACTAGGCACATGAAATTTTGCACAAGGTTTCCTTTTATGACGTAAACCAACGCTAAGAGAAGATTTTCTGAAATTCACTCTCTAAAGGCATGAAACGGGGGTTCAAAGTTTATATGCCGAAGTTATTTGACTATGTCTCACCCAAAAAAGGTAAATTAAATTTTTTTTTTTTTTTGGTCGGGAAAATCATCCAATGACAACCTCCGCTCTTGGGCGGAGCGAGAGATAGTGTCAGACTCTTACTGACTAAAAAACCCACCCCGTTGCTTCAAGCCTTCATACAGGGGCTCGAGATCCCTTTCGGATAACCCTGGCCCCAGTAGGCTTCGACCCGGCTGTTGCTGACAACTTCATGTTTCCGATGTAAAACAACATTAAACCATTGCAATGTTATTCTAGAAAAAGCTCTGACCCCTGAGTTTCCGGATATAAAAGAAATTAAACTTTACCGTGTATTTTTCAACCAGCTTCCTTTACTCTCATCATTTCACGCTTTTTGCAGTATCTAGAATCCATTCAAAGAATGACTAGACTGTTTCTAGACAGCCATGGCACCATGTCAAATCAAAACTAATCTCAAACAAATCTCCCAATTTGTATCGAACTAAATGATGACTAATCTAAACTTTATATCGGATTTGTCATAGTGTGCTGTTGCATAGAACATTGGTAGTGTTCTACCAAATGGCTCCGGGGCAATATTCTCATAGATTCGCGACCGTGTTTTATGTTCTCTGTAACGCTTGTCGGAACATTAACCTCCAGTTCGTGGGTGCATGCGTAGGAACACTAAAAATCTGGATAAGCAATCAATCAACGCCTTAAGACTAACGCATGTAGGGCTGACAGTTGACCAATGGGGTATTTAGTTTCATTGTCACTTTTTTAGAGGACGTTTTTTCATTTAAAATGATACGCTTACTCACATTTTAAATTTTTACTCATTCCATACAACTGTAAAAAAATGCGGTGTCATTTCAATTTTTTTTATCACCAGTGTGAAGCTAAGGGTACACCTAGTAAAGAAAAAAAAAATCGCAATTTAGGCAATGGTAAATATATTCTATATTTTCATTAACAAATATTTAGCAGCATATATTCAGTGCCTTGTTACAAGGAACAGAACTTTTCAGTAATATTTATGCTATAGGAATTGTTCTATTTACACAAATGACACATTTTAAAACTGATTTTAAACCAATTAGCTTCACTCTTCATGTTTTTCGTTTTGTTTCTGCTTATCAAATAAGAATCTATTTCCTCATGATTTTTAAGACTTCAATAAAATCTTAGAAGGTTGTTAACCCTAGTTCTGCACTTAGAGTGGCTAGTGAAAGATAGATTTTGGATAAAAAATAGATTCAACAATATTTATTAATAACACACGCATGTCTGCGTTGTTTTCAACCGATACACAATTTACGCGGTGTTTAATGTTTCTCTTTATAGTTAGTGATTCAGCTACGTGAATATAAGCAGGTGTAAGTATTAAATTGTTTACTGTCATGACTAATAGTTACTAAGACTATTTTATATTTATACTGACATATTACAGTACCTACTGGCTTGATTTATTACAAAATTCGAAGTATCGAAGAGAATCTAGTCTGGAGTTTAGTGTTATAATAAACTAAGAAACAAGCAAGGTACCTGTACTGGCGTATAGCTAACGAGAGGCAAGGCAGTGCCTTGGGACCTCCAGACTCGAGGGCCCCCTAAAACCAGATTTCTAAGAGCGTAGCGCCTTCTTCCTGAACTGGAAAAAAAAATCTCTCATCAAAATCCCATCCTTAGATCATAGCAACTCGTTCTAGTCAGTGAAAGTCTGACACTCTCCTACTCCATTAGGAACAGGAGAAGTTATTTAATGATATCTCACATAAAAAATGTTTTTTTTTATGCCCTAGGGCCACTGGGTACCTACTACCTAGTATCTTTGCTAATCGTTGGCCATTTCTTTTTCTCAGCAGGAAATCCTCTTTCGAACATTCCCGCAAATCATTCATTGAAAATTAATACTGGAAAAAAAATATGCGTATATATACAATACAAATATGAATTTCCATTCCACAACAATTTAATCCGCGTAACAATGAACTCATCAAACCAAAAGCGATTTCGCGACACCATGACGACGCCGACGAGAGCGTTCAACATAAATTAATCCGATTACTTCACTTCATAATGTGAATTAAATTGAATGACAATCACTTTGAGGCAGATTAATGAATTTGAATACGCTTACACGACAACTTAATACAGCTTTAATTCGACGAAATTGTACATTAATGATCTTTTATTAAAGTTATATTTGTCAGCTGTTGTTACTTATATTATGCATTCGAAGGTAACGAAAATAGAAAAGTTAAATCAAATAGGTGTACCAAGATAATACTAGGTTATCATAAATGGATTGGGCGTTGTAGATACCTATATAGTAGCAAAATTTGACAGCTAGATAGCGAGACAATGGCATGTAGGTGTTCACGTACGGCTCTGTGCGTTTTGTAATATGCTTTGTATTTTCGTGATTCAATTAGTCAACATCCCCGAGGGGATATACTTTTACTATGTCGAAATAAATTGCAAAAAAAAAAACATTAAATTAGTATTTCGAAATGGTAATGATTGGCCCAAAACTACCAGGGACGCATAAAATGTTAGAAGGCTACTCTACTCAACAGTGCTTAAAAAAAGATTCTGTTGTGAATTACATTAAGAGGTCGCAAAAAAATTAACCCGTTGGTCCTTTGGGACCACTTTAAAAGTAACCTTTAGAACTTCAAGCTATTCTGTCGGCTTTCTCTAATAACAATCTAGTAATTACAGCTGTCTAACTAACTCAAATGTATAGCCAAGCAAAGATTATGGAGATTAATACCGGCTGGGTTCTTAGCGAAAGACATTAATAGCAATTGTTGTCTATTAAGCCGCGTGTCTTAGTGTGTGTGCCTAATTAGTCAATCGATGTCAACGTTAATATAATCTAAAGAACAATTAACGAATTCTGAGGCCGTTGACAGTTCTCCTAATCTTGGAATGAACTAGATGGAGCTGAGGCGCCAATGCTAATCTTGTATTATTAATTAAAATGTATTAAATACAATTGTTACCAAGTTTTGTATTATTATTTAAGACGAAGTTTTGTGGCTTCGGGATTATTAGGTACGTCACGTCATATGATTCATTAGATACGGTTCGAAGAAAAAAAAAAATGCTTGTCGTTTAATCTAGATTTTTTTTTAAGTTTCTAAGTCAGCAAAGTTGATAGCCGAGCGACTCTTAACGCGAGCCGATTGAAGGTCTCAACCAAACTGTTAAGGCTTATAGTCCCTTGAACCATCTGGCCGAAACTGTGTGGACACAACTCTCGCACCCGCCTAGGCGGCAGTACGCAAATCTGTGCATTTATTTGCGGCCAGCAGCGCCCGGAAAGCGCGCGGCTGACCTTTAAATCCATTTTCTTTGCGAAATATTGATTGATTAACTTATGCTATGTTCACTTTGAAGAATATTTAACCACCAATTTTTATGTGTAAGAATGTTTAGATCCAAGCCGTTTCGAGGGAGTAGGGAAAAGTTGCGAAATTGCTAAATATTTTTTTAGAAAAAAGTATTGATAGCACGAAAAAATCAAATGTTGATAATGTTGTTCATGAATCTAAGTATAATAAACTTATATTTTTTTCAAACCTATTAACTTGGCCGTTACCGAGGAGTAGGCTTCAGAAAGTCACTGTTTTATGGCACTTTTCGGGCGCTTGGGCCTTAAAGGAATGGAGCTATATAGGGTCTATGGCACCATCCCTGTTTCTCACTCGCTCGCCTGACATTTTAGCACGTCATGGTAAATCCCCTAGTATCCTTTAACTAAAAATATGGCTAAAGAACAATGCGCAAAAATCTATGGAAACCGTCCCCACCCTTGTAGCACTTTAAAACCTATGTTAATCGATGGGCCATAGCCAATTCATCATTTTATTTTATGGCAGCAAAACTGAAATATCCGTCTAGGTTGAACATTGTTCTTTGTTTTGTCGTGGGACTCTTTGGATCGGAATCGCGGTCCCAACTTCTACCTATAAAATAATATGTTTTTTTAGTAGTGTTTTGAGACCACAATTAAAAATACATCAACTCGTTGATATCTACAGGAATAACGGAGAAGCCTGTTTATTTTCGATATTCACAGACTACTTTATGAAGAACTTCTTATTTACGTCATCATCGGACCACACGACGTACAGCGTTGCACCACCGGTACATGGTAGACATCCCACCCATACGCACAAAGCGTTTTGGGAACACATTTATTGTGCGTACAGCCAAGGAGTCGAATTCCCTGCCGGAGTCTGTGTTTCATGATAGCTACAACTTAGGAGTCTTTAAGTCGAGAGTGAATAGGTTTCTTCTAGGCAAGCGTGCTTCATCGTCGACCACATCATCGCTTACCATCAGGTGAGATGCTGGTCAAACGCAAGCCTATCAATAATAATAATAAAAAAAAAACGCTCTTGGGATAAATAAATAAAACGCTCAATATTTTGTAATCAGTTTTATTTTTTTATTATTGTTAGGCTCACGTTTGACCACTATCTTACCTGATGGTAAGCGATGATGAGAACGACGGTGTTTAACCGAAATGGCGCGAAATCACGCGCGAACGCCAGCGTTTGCTTTGTTTTTGAGAGGAAGGACAGTTATTAGTGGTCCCAAAATACTAATTATTTTTATAGGTGGAATTTGGGACCGCGGTCTCTCGGTCCAAACAGCCTCACAATCCAATCTGTTGGTGACGAAGCGCTAAGCTGAGAACACTCCTTGTCTGTATATAATAATAATTTCTTGTATTTATTTAATGTCGATTCCTTACTGCGTAATCAGGCCAAGCAGAAGTGTTTTCAAAGCTTGCTTGTGTGCCTTAATGGGTTGAAAGCTTTCGATGGACAGTGTAAATACGGCTGTTTGCTGGGTCAACGAGGAACAGACTGTGAGCAAATACGTTTGAAACTCGATTTGCATCTTTGAAGCAAAAACACTTAAAAAAAAAGAGTTTTGTAAAAAAAGTTTTAGACATATGTTTTTTATTGGTCGTGTTTTTAGCTAGAGACTTCTCTCTTGAAGCTTGAAGTTAATTTTTTTAGCAAAACTTTAAAGATGTAGTAAGTATTTTTTGTTATCGTTGTTTGAAATCGGTACGTATTCATCATGTCTATGGAGTTTTGCTAACTAATTCATTTTGAACTAATATTGACATAGTACCAACCTACCTACTAATTTAACCACCTACTGTTTTGGCTTCTAGCTTGCCAAATACGTCTATCAACGCCATCTACAATCCGAAATAAAAAAATCGCCACAAAAAAGGTCTAGCTTCTAAATTCAAACCGATTGAACATCGCGATAATTTAACTGTTATTTTTAGCGTATCGCATTGCGAATGCTAATCGTCTATCCGCAGACGCGCCGGCGTCAGCACCGCGGGCGGTCGCATCGCGTCTCGCGTCGGAAACGGCGCGCGCGCACCGCATCGACATCACACCTTTTTACATAATTTAACTTTTACATAAATAACTTTTAATGGGAAACTATTGATAGATTTTAAGAGCTTTGTTCTGGTGTTACTGACAACTGCATTAGTGGTTCTGTAGATTAAAATGTCTTGCTATAAAGAAGACAGCTTCCAAATCTTTGTAAATGCACTCTATAAAGCTCAGAAAAATAATGGCTGACTAAATAATGTTAAGATAATAAATGTACCTATCTACATAGTTTCAGTGTTCTTTTCAGTAACGTAATCTGCTGTTATAGCACCTAAATAAAATACTCGTATATTATCTTTTTCTATCCCCCTTTTTAAGGCGTATAGTCCCTTGAACCATCTGGCCGAAATTATGTGAACGCAACTCTCGCACTCGCCTAGGCAGTACGCAAATCTGTGCATTTATTTGCGGCCAGCAGCGCCCGGAAAGCGCTTTAAATCCATTTTCTCTGCGAGATATTGATTGATTTACATATGCAATGTTCAATTTGAAGAATATTTAACCACCAATTTTTATGTGTAAAAATGTTTCTAAAGGTCTAAGCCGTTTCGAAGGAGTAGGGAAAAGTTGCGAAATTGCTAAATATTTTTTTTTGACAAAAGTATTAATTGCACGAAAAAATCAAATGTTGATATTATTGTCCATGAATCTATAATAAACATATATTTTTTTCAAACCAATTGACCTAGCCGTTACGGAGGAGTAGGCCTCAGAAAATCACTGTTTTATGGCACTTTTCGGGCGCTTGGCCCTTAAGTTCAAAAAAGAGGTTTTATTTTTGACTGTGTGCATTTTTTATGTATGTTCACCGATTTCTCAGTTAATTGTAGACCGATTTTTTATTTATTTATTTTTTATTGAAAGTTTGTAATTTATAAAGTTTTTAACTGGAAGCTTAATAATGACCATTTGATCATTCAAGACTATAAAGTGAGATATCTTGTATATATTCTTTACTGGTAAATTGAGAAGTAATTTGTTTAAATTATTCGTCAACTGGTCGGAAGCTTTAAGTACTTTTCTTTTTTCTGTTATTCCAATGACTCTATCTCATTTCTCTAGTCTTTTCCCAACCAACTTGCTGCTTATGCTTCTTATTAGACCTCCACTGACGGGTTTGCGGGCAGTGAGCAATGGGTAGCTCGCTGTCCGACCGTCTGGTAACTGTCCGGACCGAGCCCAAGTCGTCGACGGCGCGCACTGTTCCAGCGCGCCTCAAGGAGTTATCAGCAACAGCAGGGGCTCAGTTGGGTCGAAGCCTACTGGGGCCAGGGCTATCCGAAAGGGAACTCGAGCCCCGGTGGCTAGAAGGAACGGGGTGGGCTTTTAGTCAGTAAGAGTCTGACACTATCTCCCGCTCCGCCCAAGAACGGGGGTTGTCATTGGATGATTTTTCCCACCATAAAAAAAAAGTCCTCCATTGACCAGTTATGGGATAATACGTACTCCTTGGATAGACTGATGGTCAGACTTTCTGGCATCTTACTACCAGTCATCATCATCATCATTTCAGCCGACAGACGTCCACTGCTGGACATAGGCCTCCCCCAAGCGTCGCCACAACGAACGATCATGCGCGTCCCGCATCCATCGGATTCCCGCTACCTTCACCAGGTCGTCAGTCCACCTTGTAGGAGGCCTTCCAACGCTGCGTTTTCCGGTACGCGGTCGCCACTCCAGAACCTTTCGGCCCCAACGGCCATCTGTTCTGCGAGCAATGTGCCCTGCCCATTGCCACTTAAGTTTGGCGATTCTTTGTGCTATGTCGGCAACCTTGGTTCTCCTGCGGATATCTTCATTTCTGATTCGATCACGCAAGGAAACTCCGAGCATAGCCCTTTCCATTGCTCTTTGGGTGACTTTAAGCCTTTTGATAAGGCCCATTGTGAGCGACCACGTTTCGGATCCATATGTCATCACTGGCAACACACACTGGTCATAGACTTTCGTCTTGAGACACTGTGGTATGTTGGATGAGAAGATACCACGTAGCTTCCCAAACGCTGCCCGGCCGAGTTGGATTCGACGGTTGACCTCTTTCTCGAAATTAGATCTACCCAACTGGACTGTCTGCCCGAGGTAGACGTAATCGTCCACAACTTCGAGTATAGAGTCTCCGATCTTGATAGGAGTGGGTGCTACATGGTTGTTTATCATGACTTTAGTTTTGTCCATGTTCATTTTAAGACCCACTCTGTCGGTACTACCAGTAACGACTGTCAAAGATCGGCTTTACGTGCTTTCCGAGGCAAAGGGTATGTTTTAATTGTTTTTTTTTTTACCGCCATCTCACCTGATGGAAAGCGACGATGCGGTCGACGATGGAACGCGCTTACCTAGAAGAAACCTGTCCACTCTCGACTTAAAGATTCCCGGGTTGTAGCTATCAGGAAACACAGACTCCGGCAAGGAATTCCACTCCTTAGCTGCACGCACAATGAATGTGTTCCCAAAACGTAATGTTGTATGTTGTAATGTTTTATTTTATTTATTGAGTAAGCACTTCGACCTCGACGACTTACTCACTTAAATATAGGTACCTACTTAAACAAACAAAAAACGCATACAATTTTAAGCTTAGTGAATTCGTCACTTACAAAAGTGCACAGCACTGATATAAAACTTAACAATTAATTAACAGTATTAGATAAACTTAGAAATGCTTAGAAAGTACATTATATATGAAATGAAAATTTCACATTGGTACTTACTAGTGCAGTTTTGAACCCGGCTCATGAGAGGAGGGTGCCTTAATCAATGTCGCCAAACAGCAAAAAAAAAGCTCTCAGACATCGTTACTTTAAAAAAATCTCCATTCTGCACCATAAGTCTTCAACAAAAGCTCTTGCATTGCATACAAACAGCTAACTACCCACCTTCGACTGATTGATTCGTCTCACACAATAGAGTGTCAATGTATGTACTTATTAATATTCGATAGAGGACAGGACTCCGATGAAATTTATGATGGTTTATTATTAGGTGTAGTGTCATAGTGATATCATGGCGAAATTAAACGTATGCGCCTGTGGCGGCCTCTGGCGCACGTACATGTAAATGACGTTTTAACGGTTACTTTACTGCGCAGGAGTCGTGTTGCAAATGTCTAAGTTAGCTGGTCTGGATTGCATTGGGATTGTTCTAGTATTTTATTGTCGTGATGACATGTTTATTGTTTTATATCACGAAGTATAGTGGTGGCCTGCGGGTAAGAGGACCGCAAAGACGTTATATTCGGTTCATACGCCTCCCGCCACCATGTTATGTATTGGACGGCAATGAAGCTTCTTGAGACCCATTTCGATTTGTGATTTATATTGAGTAGTGGGGGCCCTGACTTGCGAGAAGGGTCTTGGGTTCAAATAGCAGCCAAAAGCATTCATCATCATCATTATTTCAGCCAAAAGACTTCCACTGTTGGACATAGGCTTTCTCCAAGTGTCGCCGTAATGACCGGTCTTGCGCGTCTCGCATCCATCGGATTCCCGAAGGATTACTGGGCGCATTACTTTGTGTAATTTATTTTATCATATAGGTACTTTACTAACCTTTAATAATACAGTTTTTCAGATTCACGGTCTCAAGTGTTGTAGGTATGCCTGAACTTGGTCAACCTGTGCTTCAGGCGAGACGAGAGAGAAATGAAAGAACATAAGTGGGTTTTAGTCAGTTAAAATCTGGTATGTTCTCATGCTCCACTCTAGAATGGGATAAGTCACATAATGACAACATAATCAGCCTTTTTTATAATGTTCCCACTGCTGGGACTCAGGCCTCCTCTTTAGGAGAGGGAACGGGCCGTAATCCACCACGCGGGCCCAGTGCGGGTCGGTGAATGTTACATGTTTCCCTTGGATGTTTTCCTTCACCATTATGAGACACAACTAACAAGAAACTACAATTCGTAAGTCGGGGCTGATACCGCTGTAGCCGAGTGGTATCGGCCCCGACTTAACAACAATGCTCGTTGCGACATACGACTAAAATTCTCCTCAAAAAAAAAACACCAACGTAACATCATGATCAAGTAAACTTTCTCAGCTCTTCATCAAGTCTGTCAGCCAACTAATTGACAGGGACATGTCGGACGGATGCCCCGTCATTACGTGTGGTGTCGGGTGCCGTGGCCGACACCGCCAATTAATTATACCAGGCTGATTACTAGGAAGTGGTGTAGGGTGTCAGGATGTAGCTGTTCTGGAGAGGATGCAGGGAAATGGTCCTTTCGTATTCGTGTAGATGCAACAGCTTTTATTGAGCTGGTTGTAATTAAACATGGGGGTGTAATAAAACACTTTTAACCTTTCAATCGTGGAAATTACAGACACAATAGAAAGACAATAGGTGCGCGAACGCCGGCGTTCGCTTGGGGTTTAATGAATTTAATTGACGATCCTATATCTCCAAGGCAGGCAGTTGCTGATTTTACCATCCGGATTTAAAAGTCTTTTATAATAATCCACAATGATCGTGAATAGATCTCTACCCGGTTTGTACCCAGGCACAGTAAAAAATATCATAGTCATCACACAAATATTTGTCTTGAGTGGGAATCGAATCCACGATCTTCTGCAATCAGGGTCACTAACCACTAGACCAACAGACCAGTCATCATATAACTACTAGTTTTTAGTTACTTGTGTGCTTTTACAGCAGCCACTGTTAGTCCATAGTCGTTTGTTTTCACTACGATATTTGACTTGACAACAAACGGGTGTTATATTCGTCAGTCATGTTTAAATGTTAAAGCTCTTGACGCAACCGTTCTTGCTAAGAAATATTATATAGGAAATTGTTAAGACACTGTTATGCATAAAACTGTTGGCTAATGACGGCACATGTAGTCGCAGCGACCACTGCGACAACTGCAAGTCTGTGCACACGACTACAATTTATTTGTCACAAATCCGTATGTAGGTACCTACCTCTATGTGAAAGAAATTCGTGTTACGTACACTATCTATAACTCAAAAACGGCTTAACCGATTTAGATGAAAATTGGTGGCCCCGAGGGGTAGCTTAGAACATTTTTTTTTATTGATGATAATTTCGCGCTTGACCGCCATCTCACCTGATGGAAAGCGACGATGCGGTTGACGATGGAACGCGCTTACCTAGAAGAAACCTATTCACTCTCAACTTAAAGATTCCCGGGTTGTAGCTATCAGGAAACACAGACTCCGGCAACCTTGCATTTTATCGGACTTTTTATACGGAAATCTTATTTAAAAAATCTTTAATCTGTTTTAGCCTCCGCCACAGAGCGGGAGAAATTTTGTGTGGATATGATATTGTTGTTTTTTAGATTAGAACACATAATTATGATACCTACTAGATATCTCGGGAGTAGGTATGCTCTGGTACGGAATCCTACGTGCGCGAGTCCGATTCGCTCTTGGCCGGTTTTTTTTTTAAATGTAAAGTTAAAACTTTAGAACACTACCTAATTTTATGTGAAATTGTTGCGCATACTTTTGCTTGTCCAATAAATTAGCGAATGATTTCAACATGAGTAGTTACAGGTCTTTGTTCTAACAAATCATGCGCCTGCGACTGTTTATTGGCAAAGATTGAAGCTGTCCGCGGCTCCCTTTGAGTTAGAGTGTTCACCTTAGGTTATGTTTACACTTGTCGTAATTCATCTCTATTTGTTTAGTAGTTACAAAGAATTCCTGGCAGAAATGAAAGACTCTTGTTAACCTCTTTCGATTTGGAATTTTGTTTATTCTAAAATTCTTTAAAAAACTGCAAACTTTTTACTCAGAGGAAATGATCTTTTGACTTTCACTTATAATACCACACGAGCTTCAAAATTATCGGGTATTTTCCGATAGGTTCGTTGCAAACAAATGAAGGAGTCAAGTTTTTCAGGTTAAAAAATCACTCGCGCTTCGCGCTCGTGATTTTTCCTGAAAAACTTGACGATTTTATTTGTTTGCAGGGAACCTTGAGGGAAATGCCAGATAATTTTGAAGCTCGTGTGGTATTCGGGGGATTATTTTTCCGTCCCAAATGTCGGCCATTATTTTGATCATGTTTTGTTTTTTATATATAGCAACGACCAGAGAAAATTTTCAAAAAATTATCGGTATAATACCATGTAGGTTGTACCACGTGACGTCGAATGGTGCAATTCTATTGGTCGATATTTGGGTCGGAAAAATAATCAATCATATCTCTTGATAGTAGGCAAGCTCTGTAGAAAAAAACTGATCAACTACGAGTCAGATTTGAGGATCTAGGGTTTCGTACAAAACCTATGTAGGTAAACAGTTCGATTCCCGAATTGAGTCTCGAATATTTTCCCAAATTAAAAAATGGTAATTATTATCCGATGTAACTGAATATTTACTGGTTTCAGACTTTTTCCTTTCTTATGCTAACCTTGCTTCTTGCCAAATTTCAGAATTGAAGATCAACAGGAAATACCCTCTAAATTTTGATTTCCTTGCGAACGTCAATTAGGCACCCTAAACGGAGTATAAACGGCCTTATCATTAGATTATGTTGTCTTAGAAGTTTAATTTCTTCACTGGTCCAGGGAATAGTAGACCTAAGTATCTGTTATTAATTTTAGCTTAGTACCTAAATACGTTCATGAGAAAATTGGTCTTGACAGACGGACAACCAAGTTATCCTATAAGGGTTCCATTGTTGCCTAATGAAGTACGGAACCCCAAAAAGATGCTAAAGACCTCAGGGTCAACTTATAAGCAAGCACACTATTGACCAGACAAGTGTATGCACAGTTTGACCTCCTGCCAATATTTGGTTTGTCTAATCCGTGGACCTAAAAAGCGAAACAATACATTACGTGCATATTATTATTATTCGTACCACATCAATGCACTTTGCTAATCACACTACAAAATAATCACAACCGAATTAGGTATAGGATTTTTTTAATTATTGATAGGCTCGCGTTTGACCATACGTCACCTGATGGTAAGCGATGATGTGGTCGACGATAGAGCACACTTGCCTAGAATTAACCTATTCACTCTTGACTTAAAGAGCCCTAAGTTAAAGCTATCAGGAAACACAGACTCCGGCAGGGAATTCCACTCCTTGGCTGTACGCCTATTAAATGTGTTCCTAAAATGCTTTGTGCTTATAGGTGCGGATGACATCGTCTTAAAATCGTATTACCGACCCTTAGCTGGTACCATGAGTCATTATCGATATGTAATTGTGCATTCGTGTCATACGATGGTCGCATTTGCATCGTAATATTCAAATTATTCAGACTCATGCAGCCTTGGTAACCTAAATGATGCCTGAGGACCATAGCATGAAGGAAGGAAGTTGGTCCTTTTGAGACTGACCTTCAATTTCTTCGTGTTTGGAGATGATGAATTGTCTACGGTACGGTTGATCCAGACGTAAGATAAGATTAGTTTGTCTGTTCATTTCTGAATCATACCATGAATTATAATGATAATTAGCTTTTGCTCGCGGGTTCACCCGTGCACATAAAATATATCTATAGCACTCAAGAATAAAGCAACTGTCTATCGATGAAAAAAAATTTAGCAATAGGACTAATTCTTTCCTACAAATAAAAAAAAAACATAAAAAAAACAAAAAAAAAACAACTTTACTTTATAATATTAGTTTAGATAAATAAAAATAAGTTCGACACTTTGATCTTAGCCAAAAGGTAAAGTGAGAAATACTATTACTTAAATAAGATTAAATTAAATTACCTAGATTACATTAAAATGACATTTAATTTGCAATTTTAAAATAATAAAATAATAATAATACAAAGTTAGATTCAATTCAATCTACAATAAAGAGGTAAAGTTTGTTTTTTTGTTTTTTTATTTGTAGGAGATAATCTCTGAAAGTACTGGTCCGATTGCGATCATTTTTTACCGATAGAAAGTTGCGTTATTCCTGTGACATAGGCTATATTTTGTGTATTTTACGAAGCCGCTGGCAAAAGCTAGTAAATAATATCGCCTAAGTCAGATTTAATTAAATGTACCCATCTGACATTTAATTTATTTCATTAAAACCCAAGCGAACGCCAGCGTTCGCTCACTCATTAACTTTCTATTGTGTCTCTAATTCAAAGTTTTCTCAGTATTTTCGTTTTCCAGCAACAAAAGCAAAGATTGTAGTCGTACTTCATCATTGTGATTTGTCTTTAGTGCTTGACGCCTGGAACGTCTTACTGAATAAGACAATTCGTGCATACGTATGTGGCAATACTGATAATCGAACAACACATCAATGCAAAGCCACAACCGAAGAGCCACGAGCTCTCAACGCTTTTTAATAGCTCATAACACTTTTATAACCAAACCATCATGCTGACTAATTAACAGTATTAAAGGGCAATGATATGTTATTCCGACTCAGATTACTTTGGTATTAATTACAACGATGTAATGAAGTTACTGTCGGTTTGTGAGGGACCAGCCTTTGTCTGGCCATGGACGGTAATTAACTCTTCGCTTTCATTGCGGTATTAAGGACCAGTGTCCCGTGGGACTCGCTTTAGTTTTCAAAAGGTAAGTGACTCATAAAAGAAGCGCGGACTGATTAATTTTTTTTTCCCGAACTATCACACAAGGCCATCTAGTCCTAAGCTAAGCAGAGCTTGTGTTATGAGTACTACACAACAATTAAACACGCTTATATATTTCTAAATACATACGTATAATAAATTATACCCAGACACAGAACAAATGTTCGTTCTCAACACAAACATTTGTCCTGAGTGGGAATCGAACCCACGATCTCCAGGCTCCAGTATAGCAGTCAGGGCCACTGACCACTAGACCAACAGGCCAGTTAGAGCGATTTGTTTGTATAATACGCGGATATTATTTGCGGATCGAAGGTTTTTTTCTTTTATTTGATATAGAATTATATTTGAGGTGATGGTGAAAAGTAAAAAAACCTAATTGTAGTTTTTTTTATATATAGGTACCTAAGTAGGTCTTGACAGATGTTGCCCTGCCTGAAAGCTACGTGTCTTTCGAAAAAAATAAAACCCGATTGCAGCGCCACCATCCAGAAATCTACTCTAATATACACAAAAAGTTTTATCCAAATCGGTCAAGCCGTTTAGGAGGAGTTAGGACAGACACACGTACCTACAGAAGAATTAAAGATTAATATTTTAAGTTATAGTTTTCTTGTAGCAACTTCCTAATCGTTATAAATGCAGATAACCTTATCATTACATATTATATACAAAATTCCCCATCGGTTAGTAGGTCTGCACGTGATAATCTCAAAAATTATCGAACAGATTTTCTGCGGTTCCCTCAATAAATAGAGTGATTCATGAGGAAGGTTAAAATGTATAATGATTATAATATGTACATATTGTACTTAGTAGAGAAAAGCAAAGAATTTCAAAGATTTTGAACACCCATGCGAAACTGGGGCGGTTCGCATTCATAGTTTAAAAAAAAAGTAAGTTTATGTACTCATAGATTTGCAACGACATCTATGACGTCACATTCGAACTAAGTTACGAATTCCTGCATCGCGCAATTACAGTTCTCCGCGCGATTTGAACAAATACAATAGCCCGAAATCATCTAGCAGGTGGTAGCCCGGATCAGACATAATACTCGTCTGATCGAAGGATCCTCCCTTTTCAACGGAGGCATGTGGGCCTTTACTTAAATATTAATTTGCTTCTCCAACACTTCACTCATGTTGGGTCTTATGCGTACTGCAGCAACCGGATGGCTGCCGCACGTTTATGCCTTGATCACACGTACCGAGTAAAAGGGGGAGACAGTAAAATGTTGCTCGGCCGAGACAGTGATGTAAGCGAGTTGAAGAGATAAGCGCTCGGCCGTGCACTTGGCACTTTGTTTATACGTACCGAGTATTCGGCCGAGAGCACTGTCTCGCCCGTTTACTCCGAGTAAAATGGCGAGACAGTAAAATGTTACTCGGCCGAGACAGTGATGTAAGCGAGTTGTGAGAGATAAGTGATAGGCCAAGCACTCGGCGCTATGTTTACACGTACCGAGTACTCGGCCGAGAGCACTGTCTCGCCCGTTTACTCGGTAGGCGCTATTCAACATCGCATTGAACCGTTTGCAGCACGGTTGCCGTACTGCAAACGGTTCACGCGCTTTGTATGAAAAAAGCGATCGTCCGTACACAGTACGACTAACGCACCGCAGCAGACCGCCAAAAAACGCATAAATTGAAAGCTTAGATGATCCTAAGAAAACAAATACTCCTACAAATAATCGCTGGCCTCTTCTAACTCGATCTAATACATAATAGAGATGTTATCGACACCAGCCCAAAAGTACAGTTATACCCATGAGTCCTTTATCGACCAATCCAATCGACGTTTCGGTGTTCGACAGACGACAACGAAGATAAACGCTTCGATTAAACATTTATTTACATACCCATTATGCCTTATAATTGGTCTTTCGGACTGTACTTAGATGTTTGAAGTCGATAAATATGTTATTTTTGTTTTTATTCGATAGCATCCTTTTTTGTTTTCACTGCTGTTAATCTCAGGTAATCTTAGAGCTATTTATATTTAAAAGAACATTTGTGATTATTCGAAAATAAACTCTTCTTTTAGCTATACAACATAATAATATGAGATCCGTGAAAGAAATCTCTTCCCTCATTTGTTATCATTGGCACCAGATTTAGCTAGGCGACCTATTCGGAATTTCTTAATAAACGCATTATCTAGCACATAACACTTATCATAATCGAATAACAGGAGGAGAGATGAAAAGCATGTTGCTAAAAGAGTTATGAATTTACATGTGGATGGATGGAGAGGGAGAGGGAGGCCAAAGAAAAGATGGATGGATTGTGTGAGAAGTGATATGAAAGAAAAGGGAGTTAGTGATAGCGTGACGAGTGACAGGACACAATGGAAGAAAAAAAACGTGTTGCGCCGACCCCAAATAAAATGGGACAAGGGCAGGAAGAAGAAGAATAACAGATGAGGGAAGAGATCTTAGATCATAAACATAGAGATAGATGTAGTTTTTTGTATATGTGGTGTACAATAAAGAATATGTAATAATAATAATAGAGAAGCACTTAATCGTTTTTTTTTTTTGTATTCTTAAGTAATCAAGAATTAAAGTACCTATTTTCATAAATCTATCTATAATATAAAAATGAATCGCAAAATGTGTTGGTAAGCGCATAACTCAACAACGCCTGGACCGATTTCGCTAATTTTTTTTTTGTTGTGTTCGTTATTATGAGGAGAAGGTTATAATGAAAAAAAAAACGAAAATTAGGGTAGTGTAGGGTAGAGTAGAGTAGGGTATAGAAGGCTGAAGTAGGGAAGAGCGGGAGCGAAGCCGCGCGGGCAAAAGCTAGTTCTTGATAAATTTTCATTGCCTCACTAGCATGTCTGTGTGTGCTTGCGTAGATACCATTACCGATGCGCTATCAATGTAGTGCGGCGATGCCCGGATTATTTAACTGAAAGTAGGATAACTAATTTCTTTTAAAAAAATACACTACTTAAATACATGTAAGTAAGGTTTAAGTACTTGAAATATGGCCTGTTGGTCTAGTGGTTAGTGGCCCTGACTGCTACGCCGCAGGTCATGGATTCGATTCCCACCCAGGACAGATGTTTATGTGATGAGCATGATCATTTGTTCTGTGTCTGGGTGTATAATATGTACTTATGTATTTAGAAATATATAAGTATATTTATCAGTTGTCTAGTACCCACAACACAAGCTCTGCTTAGCTTAGGACTAGACGGCGCTGTATGATAGCTGTGTCAAAAAAAAATCTAAAAACTCATTCATATTTGTTTATTAAAACTAAAACATACTTAATTAGCAAATAAGAAAAATGCACGCATATTCCCTATTGCTTATGCATATGTCCAGCATTAAACGTCTTTCGGATGAAATCTAAAAGGCCTAAAAGTGGCTACCTTTAGAATTGCTCTTTGAGCGCGTTCTAAAGGAAGCAGAATTGTTTTTGCAGCACTTTTTTTTCAATTCAAATTCATTCAATTGGATGAATAAAGCCAATAATTTTAAATTGATCTTTAGGCGATGTTTTTGTGGCAACGTATTTATTGGTTACTGGGTTAGGTTAGGTTTTTTTTTTATTTTTGTAGTTGGTGTGGGAAATCCATCATGAACGTCCAATAGTAATCAGTAAGGTGAAATAGTGTCTACGTTTAGAGTTATCTTTTAGGGTGGGTTTATTAGTTTTATTCCAAAGAACATTATGAGTTTTTATCATTATGCGTTTATAATATTATGCTTTACAAAATTATGCTTTATTATTATTATGCTAGCAGTGTTTATGGCAACAAGCATTATGGCAAAAGTTTTATGCCGAATAATTTTATGCGTAATGATCATTATGCTGAATTTTGTTATGCCAATGTAAATTATGGCAATATATTTTATGCTAATCATTAGTAAACCTGTTATCATAAAGGTATATATGCATTATTCTAGTCACATGTTGTATATTAGTAAAGTGTATTTAAATATCTCTCTAACTAAATAACTTGTTTTATTGTTTCAGATCGCTGCTCCTGGCAGCAATCGTATTAAGTAATTGTATAACATGGACGGCGTCCAGGCATCACTACGCACATAATGTAAGTATATTTTATATACCTGTTTCTATTTACCACATACCTACATCACACTTCACACTTTATACCTACATATAACTAGTACAAAGATGAAAGTTTGTATGCATGAGTGTGTAGGTATGTTTATTACTTAATATCAAATGTATGTAAATGATGTAAAAAAAATGTCTAATTTAAAAAGCCTAACAAAAGCTGGAATTTTGCCGGACACGCAACAAAAAAGCTGGACCCTGTCCGGCTATATCCGGACGACAACGTTACTCTCATGGGAGGAAGGCGTGATTTTGTTTGTAGAAACGCAAAAGAAATATATCAAATCGTATTCAATTTAATCCTAAAGAGCGTCGACCGCCAAACCTTGACACTGGTCTATAAATTGAGGGACCACGACTGGGAACAGGCGTTCATACTTTGTGCTAGTGTTGTGACAGAACTGTTCCTCCGGCTCCGAATTGCTTCGAATGAAATCAACCTCCGCTTCCGTTTTTAGCGAATGGCAAAACACAGGCAAGGGCTTGTGTTTATATTTGTACTAAACTATAATTAACACTAAAAATAAATCATTTTCTCAAAACAAATTTAGCTCAGCCAAGTTACGACCGTTTCTTTTCGATTCTCTTGCGTTGAACGCCTCGATTCCTTTGTACTGACCACGTGATTGAGCATTGAGATGACGTCATAACAAAGGAATCGGAGTCGTGGCCGACTCGAGGCGTTATTAAAAATATCTTCCTGCAATATCGGGATTGATATATGTCGAAATATATCAATCCCGATATTTCAGGAGGATATTTTAATATAAATTTTGTAGCTAATTAAGAAAGTACCCGAAATTTACCAATTTTAAGGACTATTTTCTGTTTAAAAAAAAGCTAAATTAGTTCTTTACTTTTTTATTTAGATAAGTTACAGGAAAACCTATGAGTAAGAAGTCTGTGATTTTTATTATAAAAGTATTAGATTATTAAAATAATAGATATTAGTTCGGAACCCTCTTCGTGAGTCTGACTTCCACTGGCTGGTTTTTCTTTTTAATATTTTTTTTTCTTCTACCTCTGTCTACGCCGAGCTGGCGAGTATTACATCACTAGTTTATGACGCTAACGACCGCAACCAGTCACTGTTGTAATATTTCAATCATCGTATCGCACTCGCGAATGAGCAGCCGACATTTATGGGATCACCAATACATGATTGACGGTTTTCATAAATAAATTCGCAAAGTTATTTTATTTTAAGTAATTTAACCATTTTTTAAGTGGCTAAGAGGTGTTGGTACTCGCTTTTTGATTTAGATTTATTGATGGTCATTTTAGAAATAGATGGTATTTTTTTTTTTAATTTATGGGGCTACGAATTTATCTTGTGATTTGTTACGCCTATTTCAAAATTTTTGATGCGTGACGCTAAATGTGGTGTCCAAAGTTCTTTTACTGAAATTATAACGCTATCATAAGCTTTGTAAAGTTACTTAGGTATCGCTAAATGACCGCTTAGGTTCAAGAAAATGTTCAAAATATCAGCAAAATACTGTAGGTTCATATTATTACTTTGACACTTAAGACGTTTTGAATTTAGGAGTTAGGCATTTGCGAGGTTAAATCTTTAATACAAGCTAGGTAAGAAGCGATCAGTGTATACGTTTGATTTTGTCCTTATTAGCCCAAGTCAGGGTATAAGAACCAAAATTTTAATGACACCATTTTTTTTTGTTAACCCTTGCGTCTCCTTGCTGGATAAAGGCCTCTTCTCCTTCCAAATCTGTCTTGGGCGATCTCTGACCAAGTTTGCCTCGCGAGTATGATCTATTATTCAATAGGTTAAAAATAACCACTTAAATAAAAATAGCCAAAAACTAATAAACATAGCCTTATTACAACGAGGACGAGTATCTTTCATTGGATTCCTTTGAGTGACGCGTTTGATGAAAACTTGTAGCAGTCACAGCGTGAGATCATGTGAGCCGACCCGTTTCATTACTTAGGATTTTACCCCTAGGGTTGGCATTCCATTATTCCCCGTTAATTTTAAGATCCTACTGTATTTTTATGGTGTACAATAAAGAGTACATCTACAAGGGTGACTGGCAATTAGTGTACAATACTTAAACACGTGATCGTGCTCATGAAAACCAACAACTTTTACTATGGGAACAAACATGAAATTGCGAACAAAAAATCAGCTGTTCAGTACATTTATGTTTGCCTAATGCACTGAACAGCTGATATTTTTTTCGCGATTTCGGCTTTGCTCCCATAGTAAAAATTGTTTGTTATCATGAGCGCAATCACGTGTTTAAATATCGTACACTTATTGCCAGTCAACCTATGTATGTATTCATTGCTAAAGGTAGAGAAACACGCTAGGGTATGACAGGTCACGACAGGTTTGTCTGTCCATTTGAGTTTTTCAGAATAGAATAGAAGAGAATAGAATAAACTTTATTGTACCAAAAAGTAATACAGCTTAAACAAAAACTTAAATTAACGGGCACAACGGCGGTCTTATCGCTGAGAGCGATCTCTTCCAGACAACCTTAGGATGGATAAGAACTTAAAATAATACAGGGGGTAGTCTGTGGTGTACTGCTAACAAACCATCAGGACACACACACCAGGTAAACCGGAGCGTGTGTATCGCAAACCTGTGCAGGTTTCCACACAAAATTATCTGACAGATGTAACTGTGCAGGAAAACCTGTCCGGTTGAGTCCTCGAGTAATATACACTAAATTAAATGCAGCGTGAACCACGTAAAACATACCTATAGTTCTTTGAGTATCTGAGGTCCTAAATAAGCTATGAAATAAAGAATATAGAGCATTGTATCTTATTGTAAAACTTAAATGTGGTTCAAAACGTCAAATAAAAAAGCTGTCAAACACGAACTTATCAATAATAAAATAAAAAGTGTTAGCATACCCGACTTAGGTCTCAAAAGTTTTCGGATTATTTTCATATAATCTGAATTATATATATTGTTTCAGTAAGTAAATCAACTTCCTACTGATCTTTGAAAATTAGTGGGAATAAGAAAAGAATAAACTTTATTGCACCAAAACAGTAACAAAACACAACTTTTACTCTCTTTAGATTTGTTTAGTAGAATTAGCCAAAAATTATTGAATATTGTCCTTCAAATGATATGCTCAGGGCTAGACCCAGAAAAATGTATGACTAAGTCAGCATTCCGATATTTATAGCACAGTTGACAACATTAATATTTAGTGGCTGCATTTTTATGAAGAGCACGTTCTTCTGTCAATGTGGACATTCATAGATATAATATAAGACACCTATTGAAAATCTAAATAAGTAGGCACAGAAAAATACATAAAATATATGAGTAAACAGACAGCCCTAATCAAAGCTAATAGAAAAACATGAGTACGGCTATAAATCTAATCAGGGTTGGCGCCTTCTGATGGGCACACGCTCATCGTCCCCCTCTTCCTCTATTGCCCAGTAAGTACTATTTCTGGATGTATGACTTGATGATCAACATACGAATTTATCATTTTTAAACTTTAGACACGTGGTATATCGTTTGTAATCATTTATTTTTGGATGATGGATACTGCATTGTTTTGTTTATTTAGATCAATTACATTGTCTTAGACAGTTATTATAGATGATCACGCATTAGTAGGAAGGTATCAATAACTGACTGATTTCATCGGAATTCGGATGCCTTTTTTATTATGGATTGGCTCGCGTTTGACCAGTATCTCACCTGGTGATGATAAGCTATGATGTGACCAACGATGGAGCACGCTTGCCTAGAAGACTTGTACTATTACTTATTCTATGCTCTATACACTCTTGACTTAAATACCCTTAGGTTGTATTATAGTTATCAGGAAACATAGACTCCGGAAGGGAATGCCTTATGAAATACTCATAATTTATTTAAACAGGTCAACGACTTCAAAATTGACAAAATTTTCAGAAAACAATATTGTAGAGTCTGTACTCTCAGCAATATTCTTATTCTTCATCATTATCATCGTTTTAACCGATAGAAGTCCACTGTTGGACATAGGCCTCCCCTAAGCGTCGCCACAATGAATCCTGTGCGTCCCGCATCCATCGGATTTCCGCAACCTTCACCAGGTTCATATAGTTCTTGCTGCGTTAATGATTTTCTAAAATCCAGTACCTTTGGGTATGCAGACGACACAACTCTTACTTTGAGGCGTATTCAACGAGATAAAAACTCAACTAGCTACCAAAAAGTTGGAGATCCTATTAAAGGAAACACTTCACGCCGGATCAGCTGTTCAATCTCAAGCGCAAGTTTGTGGATAGAGGGATGTCGGATCTCTGAACGAAAATACCAGATAAGTCTATTGAGAAATGAGCTAAGAGGATCAGAAGCAGTCTTCGACTGGTCCAGTCAAAGCTTCGAAACGAGTATGGACACCGAGTTGCTTGTCTGTCGATTTTCCACTGGGTACATTTTAAGGAGTGTGCGTCAAAATCGCGTATTTAATTTCGCTAAGCCCATTCTGTCATCGTTTTACTGACATTATCCCATCCCACCCCTGAGCTCCAAACGAACACATAATTATATCCTGTGTACAGCTACGGAAAGGGATTCGCTGCCTGACTTTATATTTCCCAATAGCTGCAACCTGGCGCTTGCTTGCCCGCGTCCCCCCGCAAACCTTATCTAAATTGCCAGAGTGGATAGGTGTGCTCCATCGTTGACTGCATCATCGCTTACTATAGGATGAGATAGTGGTTAAACACATGTCTATAATAAACCAGGGTTGACTTCTGAAAGGGAAACCTGTGGTCCTAGAACGCAGAATATAAAGAAGGAACATAGAGATTTTTTTTCTATGGTGGGAAAAAAACATCCAATGACAACCCCCGCTCTTGGGCGGAGCGGGAGATAGTGTCAGACTCTTGCTGACTAAAAGACCCACTCCGTTCCTTCTAGCCTTCATACCGGGGCTCGAGCTGTCTTTTGAAACTAACCTTGGCCCCAGTAGGCTTCGCCCCGGCTGGATCCCTACTGTTGCTGACAACTCCTTGAGGCGCGCGGAAACAGTGTGCGCCGGGAACATAGGAATGGTTTTAGTGAGTAAAGGTCTGGTGGGCTCTCCTGCTCCGCCCTAGAAAGGGAGAAGTCATTAGATGATTTCCCACCTTAAAAAACGGTCTATGATAATAAAGCAATTCATGACAATATGAAAAAAATAACTACTAATTCCAACTGGCTTCAACTTCTTAACCATATTTAATAAAGTTTACTCAATCAGCATATTTCTTTATCCATTACTCGCTTCTTTAGACTAATTAAACTTGAATAGTGGTCGTTTCCTGCTGTCGCTTGTCACCGACAGATGGAGTATGGAGTGGAGGAAACGAAAATAAACTGTCACCTACAACCTGTGACTACACTTCATCAATGAGCACCTTCGCTTAGTATACAAGTGTGGGCCGGACTTGATCTGTAAGGATAAGTGCATGGTGGAACATTTGAATGATGTGAATTAGATGATAGATAAAGACAACATTTATTTTCTTTTCTTCTGAGTAACAAGGGTCTGTCTAATAAGTTAAGTGAGTAATTATTAGGATTTAAGGCTTATAGTCCCTTGAACCATCTGGCCAAAATTATGTGGACGCACCTCTCGCACCCTCTCGCCTAGGTCGCTCAGTACGAAAATCTGTGCATTTATTTGCGGCCAACAGCGCCCGGAAAGCGCGCGGCTGACCTTTAAATCCATTTTCTTTGCAAAATATTGATTGATTTACATATGCAATGTTCACTTTGAAGAATATTTAACCACCAATTTTTATGTGTAAAAATGTTTCTAAAGATCCAAGCCGTTTCGAAGGAGTAGGGAAAAGTAGCGTAAAGTTGCGAAATTGCTTAATATTTTTTTTAGACAAAAGTATTAATAGCACGAAAAAATCAAATGTTGATAATGTTGTTCATGAATCTATACTAAACATATATTTTTTTTAAACCTATTAACCTGGCCGTTACCGAGGAGTAGGCTTCAGAAAGTCACTGTTTATGGCACTTTTCGGGCGCTTGGGCCTTAATGAAATCTGATGTACTCAACACGGGTTCAATAATCAAAGTTGATTATGAGATAGAGATCATTGTTTACTAAAAGAAGGACCTTATAAAAAGTACCGAATATAAGTATTTTTTAAATGAATAAATATTATACAAAATTCCCAAGTCGGTTGACTCATTAGACAGACTATATAAAAGGTTATTTGTAAAACACTGCATGGTAACCTTTTAGGGCTATGGTACTAATATCATAAACAATGACTTCTGTTCTATGACTTTTAAAAATGTATCATATTTCATTTCATCAGATTTTCATACAAAAATAAAAATATTGAAATTGAACGTTCTAAATATTACGAAGTCTATGCGAAGCAAGCGATAATACAATAGCGGGGATCGTAGGTAGGTATGGCAAAATATAGAGTTGAAATGTGTTAGATAGATCAACGAAATCTTGAAGGTTTGTTTTTGGTAAATTAATTAGGTTTTGTAAAAAGTCATAGAACAAAAGTTGTTGTTTATAATGTTAGAAATACAGTCCTGCAAAGTTGATAGTGTTTATATATACAAATAAATCTGTACACGTCGTGGGTGTAATTTGTTGATATCTCAATCAAAAACCAAAAAATATTCTTAGCGACTAAAGTGGTCTACGATGAGCGAAAATGCACAGAATATGTCTGATTGTTAATATATGGTAGGGAAACATTGATGCTGGTGTGGCGGAGAGTTCCACTCTCTGAATTAATTCAGTAATTTCTAGCACAAGCATAATCAGCTTTATAATACGAGTATGTTCTCACTCCTGAGACACAGGCCCCCTCTCAAGGAGAGGAAATGGGCCATAAACCACCACGCGGACCTAGTGTGTGCGAGGATGTCACATGTCATCGAATTTTTGGTTCTAGGACGTGCCAGTTTCCTCACGATGTTTTTCTTTACCGTTTTGAGAGCAGTGGTGATGAAATAAATTACACAAAGTAATGCGATCTACAATTCGTAAGTCAGGGCCATTGTTACTTGGCCAACACTACTATCGTTTAAAGATCACATAAAAAATGCATCTCTTTCATCCCAACTCCGGCCCATCTCCCCAAGTGCTCATCGCCCGTAGTGCAACGTTGCAACACTCACGTACCGTCGGTAATGTTCTACAAGTGGTTTATCTTCATAACATTTTACATACACCCAGCGGTGACGCGCGTTTTATTCCTAAGAGCTGTTTCATACTGTGCGTTACCTAATAAACGCGGCGGGTGGTGCGTCTTTATCAACCCACCATTTTTATGATCTGATTTAATTCTAGCTTATACTTGTTAATATTTATTAATTTTTATTGTTTTATCACTCTGTATTGGACACGTTGATTATATTTATGGCAGCTTCAATTGAATAAATATCGTTAAAAGTACGAGCATTTCGAGCCTCCGCCAGATTTTTCGGCGCCGGATTTAGCTGCTCTACCGATTTTATACTTTTCTGTTTATTTTTTAGGAGGCATATTGTAATATTAGAAGGTTACATGTAAGTAAGAGTGAAGTTAAGAGGTGTAAGAAAGTGAGAGGAGGGTTACAAGCGAGAAGACAATGATAGGGAATGTTAAGAAAGTATAGTTGGAGTTATAAAAGTAAGGAATGTGGGAAAAGGTAAAACAGGTTGAATGATGTATTGAAAGGAAGGAGTTAGACGGCGAGGTAATAAATAAAGATAAATGTATCCTTGTGAGTTAAATTATAAAATATATAATATAAAAACAATACACGTTACAATATTTCTTTCTTAAGTATATAGCTATTATTTTTTACTTTATCTCAAACAGTATAATGGAATCAGCTGTTTATGAAAAGTGTTGTTGCAGTAAGAAAGTTCAAAATTTTGGATACTTCAACTAAAGCATTATAACTGTACTTCCAAGGTAATTTCATCCTTTGTGATACAATTTAAAATTTACTTTATTAGTTTCAAAAATTATCCAAAGAAAACTTGCTCATACGAGTATGTCCTAATCCAGAACTTGCAAGTTTATTCGTGTGCCCGATTTCATCCAAATCCGATCAGCCGTTAAGTTGTGCTGAAGTAACGTCGTAGTAAAGTGACGGTAACATGGATTGTCCGTGTTACCGTCACTTTTATAATATTGTTTTTTTTTTTGTGGTGGGATATTCTCATGGGTATATTGGTCATCATCATGATCTTCCTCACCTTGTTTCGTTTAATTTGGGGTGATGGCAGTGCAACACGTTTTTTTCTACCATTTTGTCCTATCTTCTGTCACGCTATCACTAACTCCTTTTTCTTTGATATATCGCACAATCCATCCATCTTTTCTTTGGCCTCCACATTTATACTCATAACTGTTTTGGTAACATGCGTTTCTTCATCCCTCTTCTTTATATGTCCATACTAAAACAAACGATTCCCTTTTAACTTTTCAGTTACTGTTGCCACTTTCAGTCTTTCTTAAATATAATACTTTCTAGTTCTGTATCGATATGGATAATAAATAGTATGGATTCGATAAGCGTCCTTTCAAGTAACCTTTATTAATTATTATTAATTATATTCTTTATTGTACACCACATAAACAAAAATACAGGTCAAACATTTAAAAAAATAAGTGTACAATGGACGGTCTTATCGCACAGGGCAATCTCTTACAGACAACCTTTGGATGGACTGAAAGAAAGGAGGCAAATTTAGAGTTGTCAGTGTACAAACATCAGAAATAATACTAATAAGATACAAAACATCAACGCTTTTGTATGAAGTATGTGAACTAGCCTTATGCCCAGTTGTCGAGCCAAATCGGAAACATGCACGACTAGACAGTGCGTTTGTTAGCCCCACGCACCTTAGCAAACAAGACAAGTGTGACCACTTCAACACCGCAGCTTAGCAGCGTTAGGATAGGACACGTTATTTGTTTGATCAAGTTCAAGCAATTCCTACTTCACATGTACGAATTTTGGTTTTATCTTGTCGATTTTTTGTTATATCCTGTAGAACTTGTAGAAATAATCCACTTTTTCATTGACGTCGTAAAGTTTTGTGCTTCTCATCAGTCTTCTTCAAAACCATACTTAACTCTTTCTATGAACTACGGCTATTATTATGGATTTCTTTGTTGTCACACACCAGTGATCCGGTTCGAAGGACCAATAAATTTGAAGGGGGATTTTTGGTATTTTGTGTAACAATAAATGTTCATAATGATCATTTATTGACAATGTATCCCATTTAACATATATCTATTCATAAACAATTTTATTGATCATTTAGTTTCATTATAAAGTAACAAATCTAAATGTAATTTTCACTAAGTACTTAATAATGTATTGACTTTTTGACTTTGACTTTGCCAGGTACACCAACACCGCACCAGACACAGGCGGCAAGGCGCCGGGTTGTACTTACCTGCGTCCTACGTCATCCCCGGAGGAGAGGGAAGTGGCCCATGGGGAGAATGGGGAGAGGTGTCCCCCTGCTCCAGAACTTGTGGAGGAGGAGTGGCCAGCCAAAAAAGGATATGTTTGCAGCCTGGGTAAGACGGAGTAAAAATATTCATATCTACATTTCATATAGAAGGATTTTGCCCGCTCAAATACAATGGGATTTTCTGAAAAAGAAACTTGTGGTCAGCAAAAGGCAGCTGAAGGACACAGGTGTGCTTTTAGTCAGTAAGTCACACGCCCTCTAACTCCATAAGAGCGGAAGAAGTCATTGAATTATTTCCTAACCTATAAATAACGTCATAACTGTATTAATTATAAATAAATAAGGGTAAAATACTCTCATTAGCTACCATCTATTTGTCCTGTATTTGTCCTAGAAAAGAGTAGGTGAGTACTGGGTATTTAGCAAAGACTTAAACTGTCTTCACCGTGAATGTATGTCCTCTTAAGTCTTGACAGTTTCAGTCATCACCATAATTCTGCATGTGTGTAGGCCAGAAGGCCAGCCTCTGTGTACGGGTGGGGACACGAAGTACTTCTCGTGCCAGACGCAGGACTGCCCTGAAGGCTCCGGCGACTTCAGAGCTGAGCAGTGCGCCGAGTTCAACGACGAGGACTTCAGAGGCTTCAAGTATAAGTAAGTTGTTACAGAATCACGTACCAGGCCACTCAGAAAGTTTTGCGAAAAATTTTTTTTTGCATTAGGCACTGGCCACTTATAATTATTTTGAAAACTTGATTACTAAGTAAAAATACCATTCTTCGAAATTTGAATTTCCCTCCTCATTTTTTCGAGAGCCAAATCAAAATATTGTGTCTCATCTAAAAATGGGTCTGTATTGAACATTTTAGTGCGATGATTTTCTTCGACTTTAAATGTGGCCTAAAACCCGATGAGTCATTTGATCGACTTCAAATTGCTTATATGAATGAAGGACTTTCAAAAACAACCATCTACCGATGGTATAGCGAATTCAAGCACGGTCGCCTTACTTTAGGGGATGAACAAAGGAGTGGTCGTCCTAAGACGGCTGTAACGGAAGAAAGTGTGCGGGCAGTAAAAAAAATTCAGCATATACTGCAGATTGGTTCGAGAAGCGTTCACAAGATTCTACATGAGCACCTCCGCGTGAGGAGGATAGTTGCCGTTAGGTGCTGCATAATCTCACCCAAGCTCAGAAGCAGGCCCGTGTGGAGAAGTACCGTGATATGATTAAAAAATTTGAATCAGGCTCTTCTCGGCGCGTTTACGACATTGTGACAAGTGACGAATCCGGGATTTATCAATACGATCCAGAAATAAAGCGTAAGCCAACAGTTTGGCTGTTTCAAACGAACCAACGCCTACGAAATTGAAGCGATCGAGAAGCGCGGGGAAAATTTTGATCGCTAGTTTCTACACTTTGACGGGGTATCTAATTTAAATTCCGAGACCAAAGCAGCATCAACGCCGAATGGTATACCACAAAATTCCTGCCAGAAGTTTTGTCTGCAATAAGCAACAAGCGACAGAACACGGGCTCCGCGGTGTATTGCTTCACTATTACAACGCGCCCGCGCACTTAGTGCTCAAAACGAGGGACTTCCTGGACATCACACTGAAACAATAATTTTAGATTTTGAAGTAATTTCACTAGTATTTCAATAGCTACAATCATTAACACGTTCGGACCAGCAACGTCTTATGACGTCAAACTTGTACAAAATATGTTTCACCAAGACACCATGGTGGCGCAACCAGGCGCCGCTACCAATAAAATGGATACAGCTCTATACAGAATTACTCTCCTAGTATCCATGTGGCCATGTTGCGCAACCAATTTGGTGGCGCTCGGACTTGTAGCGACTCTGGTATCTTTATGGTGTCTGGTTTGGTAACTTAGGGCTATATTTCCCCGGGACGCTATGGCGGCGCAACTGGTCGCGCTGCCATGGTGTCCGGGTGAAATATAGCCCGCGTCTAATCACGTCCAATAAAAATATGTCATTATTTGCATTTCGTCTCATAAAACCAAGCAGCCATAGTAAATTCTATTAGTTAAACTTTTTCGCCGCAATACTTGCAAATATCAAACATTTAGAGCTGCTTGTAGAGCTAAATGTTTATCAATGTCTATGTTCATTCTGTGTATGAGAATGTAATGAGTCGTAACGTACGGACCTCACGAGAGCGGCGCTGTTTCGAACGTGTTAACAACGCTCAAATCATGAAACGTAAAAAGAAACACAATTTTCTAAATGTCTTCTGTCATTCCTAGTTGGGAGCCATACACAAAGGCTCCGAACCCTTGCGAGCTGAACTGCATGCCGCATGGGGAGCGGTTTTACTTCCGACACAAGCTCCAGGTTATAGACGGTACCAGGTGTAACGACGAATCCTTCGACGTTTGTGTCAATGGCATATGTCAGGTAATACTTAGCTGCTAAATCATAAATACTTAATCCATTAAAATTCTTTTGATAAGACTAATCCTGCATTTAACAGCTTCTTAAAGTCTTTGAAATTAAAAAGATTCAATCACCAAATTCACCAAGATCACCTTCGCAAGAACTCATTGGTCCTTTAGATTAGCATGATTTTTTTTTTCCTCCAGCCCGTCGGCTGCGATATGATGTTGAACTCCAATGCGCGAGAAGACAAATGTCGGGAGTGCCGAGGGAACGGCGCTAACTGTCGCACCACTGAAGGCATCTACGACTCACAAGATGCTGTGAGAGGTAAGCAAGCGACGACGACGTAAGCAGCATTCCAGAGTCAAAGTGACGTTAGTGCAGAATGCTGAACAAGAAAAACCTTAACAGTTGTGTTTTTAATCTTTTTTTTGTTGCTTTTAGGATACAACGACATCTTACTGATACCTGCAGGCTCCACCACTATTTATATTGAAGAGTTGGAACCTTCGAACAATTATTTGGGTAAGTCTTCAAAAAGTCTGAATTCTGTGTATTGCAATAAATTAAGGAGATTACTCAAAAAAATTTGAATTTCTTCAGCCTTAAGAGCCAAGAACGGTACTTATTACCTGAACGGCCACTACCATATCGATTTCCCGAGGACTCTCATTATCGCCGGAGCCCCCTGGACTTACGAACGCAGTCAGCAAGGATTCGACGCGCCAGACAAACTGCGCTGCCCGGGACCTACTAATGAAGATCTCTATCTATCTGTAAGTGGAGCTGAAGTGACTTGAATTATAATTTTTTTATCCCTTCTGGATTTTCAATCTGTATTATTTTGTTTCTGGAGGGACAAGTACCATCCATAATATATTTCAAAATCTACCCTCGCTTACTATCTGTGATATAGTGGCTAAATACGAACCTATCAATGATAATAAAAACGAGAACATGGAGACTCTTACTAGTCCAAGCGATGGTTACTGTCTAGTAACTAGTTAATTTTCTATTCCAGCTTCTCCTTCAAGACGAGAACGTGGGGATCAGGTACGAGTACAGTGTGCCCAACAACACAGCGCCCCCGACCGACAAACGATACAGCTGGGTTCACGAGGAGTTCACGCCGTGCAGCGCCACCTGTGGCGGTGGTGAGCAAACTTCTTCTCTAGATTCTCCTAACTTTGGGTTCAATAGTGGCGATACGCTTCAAAGTCTATGATTGCTTTAGCAATATGGGCAGGCGCCGATAGATGACGTTTTCCTGAATAATACGAGAGTCTTATTTATTAGAGTCTTGTCTAATAAGTCAACCGACTTGGGTAATTATGAAATCTGATGTAGCCAACGCTGGTTCAATAATCAAGATTGATTATTGAAACAGCCAGGAGATACTCATAATTGTTTACTTATAGAAGAACCTTATAAAAAGTATCGAATATAAGTATTTTTTAAATAATTAAATACTATATAAAATTCCCAAGTCGGTTGACTTATTAGACAGACCATATTTCTGTTAATAATAATTAATAAAATATAAAATTACTGTTTAATTAATATATTTTTTAAGTTATTAATCCATTACTGTGCAGTTGTATTTTCTATGCATTTGCAAGGCCAAAATGAGAATGAAAGTTTTAAATATGTAGGTATTAATAAAATAAAAACATATCACAACATCTTTCAGGTTTCCAAACACGCAACGTGACATGTAGATCTAGGGAAGAACTGGAGGTAGTCGAGGATAACCTGTGCGACGAGGGTCTGAGGCCCCCCACCAACCAGTCCTGCAGTCCAGACCCCTGCCCTGCGCAGTGGGTGGAAGGACCCTGGGGAGAGTGCTCGCAGAGATGCGGCCTTGGAGGCGTCAAGTCCAGGGAAGTCACTTGCCAGAAGATTATTACTAATGGGTAAGTAATGAGACAAGACTATTTACTGTAATACCAGAAATATGACAGCAATGTTTTGTTCGTTTTTAAAATTGGCAGCCATATCTAACAAGTCCATTGCTATATTGTTGATATATGAAGTATCAAAGGTTTTTCAAGATACCCGAAACTCTGTCGGTCTGTTTGTCTGTCTGTCTGTCTGTCAGAGCGCTGTATGCTATGGACCGGAGACAGTCGATTTTTTTTTCTAAATATGTATATCTATTGCTAACAACAAATAATAAAGCACAGAGACTTTGTGTGACGAAGGATGCAGGACCAATATATTTAAATTATATTTTAAATAATTATTTTTACAGTTAAAATTAAGTAGGTATACATAATTATATTGTAGTAAGTAGTTATAGTAGTAAAGGTTATAAAGCGCATTTAAAACTCAAAGTTTTGATCTGCCTCCCTTAGGTCTTAAAAAAGGTTCCGTTTAGCACAGCATTTAATCTCGTATCTAATATACATCTAATATTCAGCTTTTTAAAATTATTTTATAAACATACAACAGGCATGTGTCATTGTATCCGCAATTAAAAATTAAACGAGTTCTTCTACAAAAAACGTGATTGTATCTATTTCAACTCGCACTTAGTCTTTTTGAGTTATTGACTATATATTCGGGCACAGTGTCCGATTTGGCACATTCTTATTTCAATATATTTTTCACTGATGATTCGGACACACACTGTTTATACGGTCAGATAATCAGTTTTAGTATTAAATGTATGGGAAAAAAGCGTATTACCCAAAGTTGCCGTTTTAAATCCACTCTAAAATAGTTTTGGTAACGCTTTTTTCTGTATATTATATTTTTTTACTTTTTAGCTTCAATAAATTTAGAGGTGTCTTTAATCGTCACTGAAAAAATTTATAATTTAATAAGTGTTGATTCTAATACTGTGTCCGAATATAATAATATTGTATCAGAATAGTCAGCAACACGTAATTTTTTCATTCAACTCCTGCATCATGACTTCTCATGATATGCTCTAAAAGTGTTGTGCTGCTTCTCATAAAACAATGTATTTGTCTGTGCAGTATCCAGTCTATAGTACCAGAAAAGGAATGTTTTGACCTCCTGGGACCAAAGCCTGAAGTGTTCCAAAAGTGTAACGAGGATGCTCCTTGTCCTAAGTGGTTCGTTGGACATTGGAAACCGGTAAGTAGTTCTGGGTAGCACTTAATCGTCCCTAATCGTCCTTGTCTATAGAGATCTACGTTTTGTGACACGCAATTTTGCTGCGCTTTTTTTTTGACTGATGGACATTTTGACAATTCAAAACTGTCTGTAAATGATCTATTTAAAATAAACTTTTTTTTTATCTGTTATAAACTAGTACTTCACTGCGGTCCCGCCTGATGGTAAGCAGTGATGCAGTTCTGATTTCTATCATATTAACTGCGAGTCGAATCTTACTCACACACCTACAAACATCGATCAACATAGCATGTGTAATGCATTGCAAGAGAGAATATGCACGAAAAAAACTTACTTAGGTAACTAATATTTTTTTCGTGCATATTTTCTCTTACAATGCATGTGTATTGTTGATCGATGTTTGTAGTTAGATATACAAGGTGTAAGGGACAGCCCTCCACAAACTTTAAGGGCTTGCTCAGTAGACGAAACTGAACAACCTCCCACAATTTTTTTTTTCTGGAAACGAAAAAAAAATCGGTCCTGCCATACAAATTGTCCAATCAAGTTTATAATTTTGTATGGTGAGACTGATTTTTTTTTCGTTTCCTGAAAAAAAAAAATGTGGAAGGTTGTTCAGTTTCGTCTACTGAGCAAGCCCTTAAAGTTTGTGGAGGGCTGTCCCCTACACCTTTTAGGTAAATTACCTATTACTTTGATCTGATTCTGTTCTGTCTATAGCTTCGGTGATCTCCCACGTGGCCTCGTCGCTTGTATAATAATGCATTCTATATAGTCCTTTTGCAGCTACTTTTTACGATTACTGCAGTTTTAAAGCATCAAGACACATATATAAATCTTGTATTTAGCAGTTTTCTAACCAAGCGATTTCTCCATTAGTGTGATAAGCTGTGTGGTGAGGGTAAGCAGACGAGGCAGGTGGTCTGCTATCAGAAGAAGGATGGCCGCATCGAAGTGCTGGATGAGAAGGATTGTACTGAGCAAAAGCCGGAGGTGGAAAAAACTTGCATGCTGCAGCCTTGTGAAGAAGTCGATTGGGTCGTGACTGCTTGGTCTGGGGTGAGTAAATAAACCAAATTATATTTTTTTACTACAACATTTTGTACTATTTGTTGTTACAATCAAATCATAAATTATTTTATGTCCTGTAGTTACGTTTCTGCCTTTTGACCAACTACATAAATAACTGTTTAAAAAAAAACACGGTCAAATTCATTTTGACCTTGATTTTTTTTTTTATTCAGATTCCGGAAATATTTTTTTATTGCACTTTGATGCTAGTGTACTACGCTCCCAAAAATAAGACGAGCATCTCAACCCTTTATTTTTTTTCAGTGCGACACCTGCACATCAAAGAATCGTACACGACTAGTGGTGTGTTCCACGATAAGCCGACAATTGGTGGACGATAGCTTCTGTTCCTACCACAACCGTCCAGTGGACTTCGAGGAGTGCAAGAAGGACAAGCTGCCGTCCTGCGAGGTTCAGTGGTACGCCACGCAGTGGGGCAAGGTAATATATTACTAGACAATAAGTCGACAAGTGGTAAACGATAGCTTCTGTACCTTCCACAACCGTCCAATGAACTTCGAGGAATGCAAGAAGGACAAGCTGCCGTCCTGCGAGGTTCAGTGATACGCTACGCATTGGGGCAAGGTAATGTGTTACTAGACAATAGGTCGACAAGTGGTAAACGATACCTTCTGTACCTTCCATAACTGTCCAGTGGACTTTGAGGAGTGCAAGAAGGACAAGCTGCCGTCCTGCGAGGTTCAGTGGTACGCCACGCAGTGGGGCAAGGTAATGTGTTACTAGACAATAGGTCGACAAGTGGTAAACGATACCTTCTGTACCTTCCACAACTGTCCAGTGGACTTTGAGGAGTGCAAGAAGGACAAGCTGCCGTCCTGCGAGGTTCAGTGGTACGCCACGCAGTGGGGCAAGGTAATGTGTTACTAGACAATAGGTCGACAAGTGGTAAACGATACCTTCTGTACCTTCCACAACTGTCCAGTGGACTTTGAGGAGTGCAAGAAGGACAAGCTGCCGTCCTGCGAGGTTCAGTGGTACGCCACGCAGTGGGGTAAGGTAATGTGTTACTAGGCAATAGGTCGACAAGTGGTAAACAATAGCTTCTGTACCTACCACAACCGTCCAGTAGATTAAGGCGTACGAGAACGACTAGCTGCCATCCTGGAAGGCGCAGTGGAGCGTCACGCATTGAAGCAAAGTAATATATTACTAGACGATAGATCGAGAAGCTGTAAACTACAGCTTCTGTATCCACCTCAACCGTCTTGTGAAATACGAGGAATGCGAGAAGGACAAGCTGCCTTCGTGTGAGAGGCAGTGGAATGACACGCCACGCAGTGGAGCAAGGTAATATGTTACTAGACGAGAGGTCGATAAGTGGTAAATGATAGCTTCTGTTTCTACCACGACCGTCTTGGGGACGACAAAGAGTGCAACAAACACAAGCTGCTGGCTGTCAGGTTGATGTAGAACTGACAAGAGGTAAACGAAAGACATAAGTGAGTATCAATTTAAAAGTAAGAGTGGCTTTTCATCCGAAATAGATGAGACCTTTGAAAAAAAAGGCATCAGATGGACCACTTCTTATCATTTTTCAGCCGAAAAAATTCTACTGCTAGACATTAAGCTACACCAAGTGCTACCACATCGACAAAGCCTATGCGTCACAAATCCATCGGATTCCCATAGGCTTCACCAGGACATCTGTCTACTTTGTGGGAGGGCTTTCAAATGCTGCATCTTTCGTTAGGCGGTCGTACCAGAACAATGTCCCCACAGCCAATTTAGCTATTGCGTTAATTCTTTGTGCTTGTTAACTGTTCTTCTGTAACAAATACTAGCTTAATTACAACTTTTCAATCTTTAACAGTGCTCAGCTACATGCGGTGATGGAGTGCAGGTCAGGAAGGTGTTCTGCGGCATGTACTATCACGACGCAAGCGGCGAGGGTGTGGAAGTAGTGGACGACGCCAGGTGCGCCAACCTCACCAAGTACACGGACACTAAGCCCTGCACAGTGCCCAAAGAGGAGTGTCCCTCGCAGTGGTTCGCGGGACCTTGGGGTGAGGTAAGCACATAATTAACATTAAATAATAATAAAACATTATAAAAGTGAGTCAGTTTTAGCGTGACGGTTATCTGGACATAATGGACGAAAAATACGTGCCCCAAGTAACATGGGACCACGCGCGCCTCAAGAAGATGTCAGCAAAACCGTAGGAACCGGGTCGAAGCCCACTGGGGCCAAGGGTTCGTTTTTATAAGGAAAACCCGGTCCTAGAATGCAAGGTAATGAAGGAACATAGGAGTGGGTTTTAGTCATCCTCGCGCTCCGCCCAAGACTGAAGCAGTGTGATATCTACAGAAAGGCCTATCTACAGAATATATAACGGCACTTTAGTCAACAGTATGAAGGCTAAATAATAAAAATATATCAATTTTTTTATTAAGGCCTTGTGGGTTTACAAAACGCCAGAAGCTAGTGCACGATTCCAAATTTGTCGTTCTCTACAGAGAAGAACTGGCAAAAAACTCCATGGTCGATACTGATGATAGCATCATCTCTTTGTTATATTTCCCTTCCTTGGTCTTTTCATTCCTTTCTTTTATTTTCCTTCTTTCTTTCCTTTGTTTCTTGGGTTTACCATAACACGTTTTCTTCCTGCTAAATAAATATATAGACTATAAGTACAATGTGAAATTTAATTGAAAAACAAAATCTGGTGATATCGTCACACTTATGGTAGATATCGATATATAAATAAAAATAACTGTTTATGATGTAAGTACAGAAAAAAACATCGCATCAAAATTGGTTCATTTGCTTAGGACCCACAGTGCCACGGACAGACACACTCACACACAGACAAGTCAAACTTATAACACCCCTCTTATCCGTCGTGGGGTTAATGAGTCTATTGTTAGAGCCTGTCTAAAAAGTCAAACGACTTGAGTAATTATTGGTTCAATGGGTTCAATAATCAAGGTTAATTAGGAGATCTTGATCATTGTTTACTAATAAAAAAACCTTATAAAAAGTATCAAATATAAGTATTTATTAAATGATTAAATATTATACAAAATTCCCCTACTGAGTTATACCTACTGAGTTTCAATTTTAATAAATTAATCATGTATTGTAATTAACAGTGCACTGAGAAATGCGGCGGAGGTGAGCAGTACCGACGCGTTATGTGCTTCCAAGGACTCAAAGAATCCATCAATTGTGATGGCTCCACCGTGCTCGACTCCACGCAGATCTGCAACACAGGACCTTGTGACAAAGGTAATAGAGTGCATAACGATTCTACGCCTACAACCCCATTTTTAGGTATTGTAGATTTATAAAGTAAAATGGAAAGTAGGAAATGGATTCAGGGGAGGATCCGGTTTGAAGAACACTAAAATGATTATGAAATTCTAATATTACTCTATTGTTAAACAAAAGAAATGAACACACGCAAAACGAAGATCAGCTTGGTACAGTAGGCACAACGGATCCTGGTCAAATATTCGGTCTCTTTAGTGGTGCGAAGTGAGACGCTGAGGCGGGGAGTGTCAGTGATTGGCTCGCCGCGCCACGCGTCATAGACGTCATTCCTCATTCGTTCCCTGTGTTGCTGCATGTATCTAACAACGAAGACGATTGGCTCGCCAATGTATGGAATGCGCAAAGCGATCCCCACTCTGACGCCGAGCGCTGAAGATCCGTTATGCCTACTGTATTAGTTGTATTGCCCGCCCACCTTGCTTGCTGTTCTTTTTACAAGCTTATGTACAACATTACATTTATTACATGCGAAACCTGAAACATGTGTTTAATATTTTTATGTAAAGAATCTATGTACCTATAAAATTTCATAACAGACTGTATTATGAAAATTCACAAAAATTATAAGCTTGTTATGTTACCTGGTTATCCGCACAAATACATTTCCTTGGTATTTAATAGCGCAATCTATCGAGAACGCTTAAGTTTGGGATATACCTAGATCCATCACGTAGCTGGTGCTGCTATAAGAAAAGAAGAAAATCTTACTTCTATAATCTCATTACATGCGGCCTCACTTCCCAGACCAGACATTGCCAGTATCCCGAACTTCAACAGTCATCATGGACGAAGACGAAGACACTCTTCCCGAGTGTGACGATGAAGATTACGAAGAAGTTGGTCTGGATCTCTTGACGGTAAGCCCATGTTGTTTGACAAAACCTTTGAATACCCGAATATAACTTGAATTTAGAGTCGACTACTAGGGCTACATACGTAAGTAGAACAGTGTGCTTGACTATCCCGCATAATAGGCATGAAAGCATAAGCAGCAGTATTATAATGTTCCCACGACAGGCCCTCGGGTCTTCTCTCTAGGCGAGGGAATGGACCGTAATTCATCACGCGGGCTCAGTGCGGGGTGGTGGATGTCTTCGAATTTTAGCAGATAGTTAGATGTTCCCATCATACCCATACTTTGCATCAAACCAATATTTGAAATACTAATTGCTGCTTAATTTGGCAACAAGCAGATTTACATTCAAAATCAAAGTTCGCGAGTTGATTCGTAAAAAGTTGGCAGTAGTTTCATCACAGCGTTAATGTTTTTCTATTGTCGATTTGGACCAATTATTTGACTATTTTAGAGCATTTATGTAGTGTATTAATTTGAGTATATATTGTATAGTTGTATATATTTATTCTATGGTTTAGTAGTATATCTATTCTATAGTCTATTAGTATTTAAATTCTTGTATTTGCCTTTTCTCACTCTTTTATTGCACCTACCACTACTTTTTCTCCGCATCACCCAAAGGTTGACTGGAAGAGAATGCCTAAGGCATTAAGTCCGCCTCTGTACCCATGTGCATAAAGTGTTAATAAATAAATAAATAAATAAATAATTTAATAACCTATTTTATATTGTTTTCAGTTAAAAATTTGTAGATAAATGTAGGATATAATACCACCAATTACCAACAATTTTTGATGTCTACAATATGTTTCAATCAGATACTTTGAGAACAGTTTTTATATGTTTCAGACTGACCTGATGATGAGTGACAGCCCTGGTGAGTGTTATTCTTAAATTAATTAACGTAATGTACATATATCTGCGTTAATATATATAAATACGATCTTAATTATTTAGCAATCTAAATCACAGAACTTTTTCTAGTCACATCTCAATTGGCCAAAACCTATACATATATTTCATCACTACATCTTAGATACTGGTTCTACCAGCAAAGCAAATATACTGGTTTTACTAGCGCTGATACTTGTTCTACAGTTCGACCAGCAAAGATACTGGTTCTACTATCTCCGACTGACTATATCGAAAGATATAGTCAACAGATGATCGTTAGTTATTACATTCAATGATCGTTAGGCGGTACGAAGTTCATTGGGTCAGCTAAGCATCCTTAGAGACGCTTCGATTGTAAATTACTACAATCGTCCTCATCTTCCTGCCCTTTCCCATATCACTTGAGGTCGGCGCAACACGTCTTTTATTCTGTCCTGTCACCCGTCACACTATCACTAAGTTCCTTTTCTTTCAAATCACTCCTTATGCAATCCATCCATCTTTTCTTTGGCTTCCCTCACCCTCTCCATCCATCTACATGAATACTCAGAACTCTTTTAGTAGCATGCAATATGTAGTGTTAAACTTGATTTAAACATCAATTTATTTAGTCATCATCAAATGACTGGTAGAATTCGCTTAGTGCTGAATACCTGAACGATGATCAGTAGCAAATTTATGATGCAAGTGGACCTTATTTTCTATCAATACTTAGTGTATGGTAATGACAAAAAATAAGAATATTCTAGGTATTCTATATTATAATACTTTAGATACAAGCAAACAATAATAATTTCTTAAAAAAATGAACATTACATAACTTTAATGTTTTTATTTGCAGGATTCGCTGAACATGAAACTACCTTGGAAAGTGAAACAGACGGTACGTTTATTAAATGATTGATATTATAGAGTGCAAAATACTTAACAGTTAATTTCTCTTGCTCTTTTTCATTAACCTATACCAGATTACTTCATAAAAATTACACCATAAAAAAGAAATCTACATTTGCTACCTTTGGCAAAAAGGCAGTTGCAAAAATATTAAAATTACGTTACCATATCTTCGACATCTACATCTTAAAAATACAATACATTAGATAAAAAAAACAATTGAATATTAGATGATTTCTTTAATTTTTCAGAATCGTCATTATCAACGGAAGGCTCAGGATTCACTACACTTGATACCGATTTCACCACCGACGACTACACTTACTCCGGCGATACTTCGACTACTGAAGAACCCGACTCTACTACACAATTGAAGGGCAGAGACTCATCAACTACTACTACTACAGTTTTACCTCCAGATGTTTCGGATGAGACCGCAACAGGCAGCACGCCAACTGTAGACAATATGTATACCAGCTCGGATAATGGTTCTACCAATTCAGCAGAACCAACAACAGTGGAAGAAACAGAGATCACAAAATCTACTGCCTTTAAAGAGCTAGAATCCACAAGTAAAAGTGACTCTACGAGTTCAGAAGAGACTAAGGAGACAGGATCAGATAAGACTGAATCTACAGTATCTGGCGGTACAGATGAAACTACTTCCACAGAAGAAACAGAATCGACGGGTACAGAATCAACTGGTCCAACTATTTCAACGATCACCGAGAAAACGCCTTCCACTGAATCAACAGTTACAGACACTTCGAGTTCAACTGAATCCACGATTACAGATAAGACAGAATCGACAGAATCTAGCGGTACAGATGAAACTACTTCCACAGAAGAAACAGAATCGACGGTTACAGAATCAACCGGTCCAACTATTTCAACGATCACCGAGAAAACGCCTTCCACTGAATCAACAGTTACAGATAAGACAGAATCGACAGAATCTAGCGGTACAGATGAAACTACTTCCACAGAAGAAACAGAATCGACGGTTACAGAATCAACTGGTCCAACTATATCAACGATCACCGAGAAAACGCCTTCCACTGAATCAACAGTTACAGACACTTCGAGTCCAACTGAATCCACGATTACAGATAAGACTGAATCGACAGGATCTAGCGGTACAGATGAAACCACTTCCACAGAAGAAACAGAATCGACGGTTACAGAATCAACTGGTCCAACTATATCAACGATCACTGAGGAAACGTCTTCCACTGAATCAACAGTTACAGACACTTCGAGTCCAACTGAATCGACGATTACAGAATCAGCTAGTTCTACCGAATCGACAGTTGCAGAAGCTACTGCATCCACTATTACAGATAAGACTGAATCTACAGAATCCACGGATACAGAAAAGACTGGGTCCACGGAGTCAACGATTGAAAGCACAGAATTTACGGTCACGGATGCGAACAATACTACAATCACAAGCGAATCTGACTCAACAGGGACGACGAATACAAAAGAGACAAGTGACACCGATGAAACTTCATCAGGATCTACAGGTAAATAAAATTATTTGGTTTGATGAACAGCTAAATGTTAGCGTTTTGATTACAAACAAGGCCTAAGCTAAAAATTAATGTGTTTTTTGGCAATCAAAAAGTACCTACTTTAGTTTCAGTGACTGTTCTTATTGTCGACGAAACTAAAAGTATAAGTTCAATTGAACTTAGTTTAAAAAAAATTAAAGGTTTTTTTGTTTTAAATTAATTGATATTGATACACACAATATCACAGACATTTATTTTGAAATCAAAATGATATTCCTAAAAAGTTATCTTAAGGATTTTTTTTTTGTAGTTACTGATTCGATGACAACTATAAAAGTACCAACTGTAAATTGAATATACCTATGTATTAACTTTTAATTGGATGAACTTTACCTCTCATTAATATTAAGAATAGAAATGAAACTCTTTGCATATACTTGTAGATTCGACGACAACAACGCGTGCAGTGCCAACAGGTATGTGCAATAAAAAAACAATGTACCTATTTATTTAATTAATTATTGGGCACTCAACATTTTTTTTAAATATATTTATTTAGAAAAATAACGTGCAGGTCTACAATGAGTACGGCCTTATACTAGAACAGAAATGGTATAAAATAATAATTAGATCTAACCTGAAATAAGACAAACCTGTACCTTAGGTAATCTATTATTAACATTAATATTTCCTACGAAGACTTATACATAATAAATTATATGTTAAAAACTGATAGAAACGATGTCTATGATAAACAAATTTACGACAGCCAATAACTTTTCTGTGTCGTCATAACAAAAATAGCATAAGGCAAGTGTTAAAAAAATATTTTCTATTTTATAGGTTAGTTTAAAATTTCTTGTAGGTTAGCTTCGCATGCCCCATAAAAGTAGGTAATAACTATATACAATTATACATGTATGTATACTACAAGCACCTACTTCAATACAAATTAAATTAATAACAAAAAGTATAGTAAACATTATAAATAAAGAGATATTAAAATTATAAGTAAGATCAGTTCAGATAAGATTTAGAATACAAATAAAATTCTTGAATTGTTCTTACAGGTTCCACGACAACTACAGTCGCAGTACCAACTGGTATGTATAAATAAATTACTATAGTCTGCCTAAAAAGTCAAACGACTTGGGTAATTATTAGGATTTAATGAAATCTGGTGTAATCAACACTAGTTCAATAATCAAGGTTGATTAAGAGATATTGATAATTGTTTACTAAGAGAAGAACCTTACAAAAAGTATCGAATATAAATATTTTTTAAATGATTAAATATTATACAAAAATCCCAAGTCGGTTAACTTTTTAGACATACTATATATAATGTACAAGCAACACATAACTATAAATGGTTTTAGTGTTAATTAATTAAAAAGTTACCCTTTCTCCTGTTAAATGATAAACAAATTTAACAACAGAAAGCAAGTCAAGCACCGAGGAATCATCAACGCCAATATCAACGGAATCATCTGGAACATCTGAATCCTCTACAGATACTTCTGAATCTACTGTTGAAACAGGATCAAGCACAATTGAATCAAGCACTACTTCGGAATCAGACGAAACAACAGAGGCGAGCTCTACGATCAGTTCTATATCCACTACAGAAGGTAATGAGTCTAGCAGTTTGGGTGCTGAAACAAGTACATCTTCAAAAACTGAATCAACAACTGCAGCTATTGAATCAAGCAGCTTGGCTTCTGGATCAACTGAAGCTGGAAGCAGTACTCTTTCGGAAAGTGAGTCTACTACAGAAACCACGGAATCTAGCAGTACTTCCGGATCAGTATCAACCACAGAAGGCAGTGAATCGTCTACAGAAGCATCTTCGACCGTCTCTGAAGGCGAGTACTTTTTGCGATCAATTTTACCACCCAAACTGAACTGTTAAAGAGAGCCATATAAGTTGTTTCTTCTAGCTCGAATATCTAACATTTTATCACGTCATGGTAAAGCCCCTAGAAGCCACGTGGCTTAGATTACATTATGATCTATGTTGAATACGATATGAACTATTCAAATTTAATTTCGAATTATTCATAATGTAATAAATGTGTCTAGTTTGCTTCAATCTTAATTTGTTTCAAGCAGAGTTGTTGTTGTTGAGAGCTGTCACCAAGTATAAATTTGTTCTAATCAGTATTTTTTGTTTCACAGAGATTACGACGGGATCGTCTACAGAAGAGAGTTCTACTGCTTCAGGTAGGTACTACTACCAAGTCTACTAGTTCAGAAAAATATATTATTTACATGTATAAGTTGATCCTAATCAGTTATTTTTGTTTCACAGAGATTACGACGGGATCGTCTACAGAAGAGAGTTCTACTGCTTCAGGTAGGTACTACTACCAAGTCTACTAGTTCAGAAAAATATATTATTTACGTGTATAAGTTGATCCTAATCAGTTATTTTTGTTTCACAGAGATTACGACGGGATCGTCTACAGAAGAGAGTTCTACTGCTTCAGGTAGGTACTACTACCAAGTCTACTAGTTCAGAAAAATATATTATTTACGTGTATAAGTTGATCCTAATCAGTTATTTTTGTTTCACAGAGATTACGACGGGTTCGTCTACAGAAGAGAGTTCTACTGCTTCAGGTAGGTACTACTACCAAGTCTACTAGTTCAGAAAAATATATTATTTACATGTATAAGTTGATCCTAATCAGTTATTTTTGTTTCACAGAGATTACGACGGGATCGTCTACAGAAGAGAGTTCTACTGCTTCAGGTATGTACTACTACCAAGTCTACTAGTTCAGAAAAATATATTATTTACATGTATAAGTTGATCCTAATCAGTTATTTTTGTTTCACAGAGATTACGACAGGATCGTCTACAGAAGAGAGTTCTACTGCTTCAGGTACTACTCCCGAGTCTACAGGCTCAGAAGAGTCTACTATTTACAGTACGACGGAAGGAAGTACCACGGGTAATATTAACAAAAGAACCTTCTACTTTTTCAATAGAACAAAAATCACTTTTCTATTAAACTTATAATAACTGTTTTGTTTTAGAATCAGGAAGCACAGAATTGTCTACCACTGAAGAATCTTCAGGAACAAGTACGTTATCAACTTACTATTAGTATAATTATTCTTTACTTAATGTTTGTTTAAAAGTTATTACATACAAATAAAATAATTAACTAATTATAACTAAAATAATCTAAAATATAGTGAGGGTAGTGTTTAAGCCCACTCCTGTTCCTTCGTTGTCTTTCGTACCGGGGCTGAGCTATCTTTCGAATTAACCCTCGCCCCAGTAGGCTTCGACATAGCTGGGGCCCTACTATTAATATAAGATCACGTGGGAGACAATGACAGATTTTCTGCATTATCAGTACTATGTGCAAATGAACATTCTGGTCTGCAATTTAATCTTTTTGTATTGTGGAATAACTACTTGATGATATCTGAAATACAAAAAAAAATAATTAAATTAAATGATGACCATTTGCTTGTTATATGTAGATTACAAATTTTTGATGAGAACACGATGATTTAGCCTTTTAAAAAAAAAAACCCAATTCCTTTTTTTGATAAATGATATTTATTTTCCAATAGATTTTTAAAAACATTTTTATAGATCAATAAAAAATTATTTGAATACATCAATGTTTATTAAATAATTACAGCAATATGGACCAAGACTACAATATTCGTACCCGGCCCACCTTTGTGCAGGCCGCGTAGAAAGCCTAAATGCAGTAAAACTAAGTTCGGATGCTGTCCAGACAGAAAGACCGCAGCTTCGGGACCGTTCGACGCCGGTACGTACATGTTTCATCTCTTTATGATCTTTTTTAATACTATTGAACCTATTTCGTTCGATATTTTAACAAGAATATTCCTCTCCAAGGTTGTCCAGAGAGACCACGTACCTGCCAAAATTCAACTTACGGCTGTTGTCCGGACGGACTGTCTCCGGCACAGGGTGACAACAACGAGGGATGTCCCATGGAGCCCTGCGCAGATACACTGTTCGGCTGCTGCAGCTCTGACAACAAGACTGCAGCTCAAGGCAATGACCAGGAGGGATGCCCGCCGCCACCACCACCTTGCCTTTCGTCCGAGTACGTACAGCTACGGTTTTGGTTTTGGTATCATCTGGTTCGAAATAGCTCAAGAAAAGAATACCTGGAAGAAATTGGGGGAACCCTTAGCCCAGCAATGGGACAGAAAGAAAATAATTTGTACAGAAAACATGTACATGCATTGATAACCTCAGATCACGAGAACATCAGCTCAGTCACTAATTCTTATTGGACTTCAAAACTAAGCATTCCATTTTTTTTACAGATTCGGCTGCTGCGCTGATAACGAGACTGAAGCCACAGGACCTGAGAAGGAAGGATGCCCAGAAACCGGTGAGTTGATCGCAACTGATAAATATTTGTTTATTTTATAACTATAATTTTTAATTTATGCGAAACCTGAACCAGTAACTGAATAGTCAATTGTTTTTACACCATGGTATACTTTTTTCCCAAAAATATTTAAAAAGGACACAAGTTGGACACCACCGATACTAAGTACAACACAGGTCACGGCGCGTCATTAGGCGCCAGCAAACAGCTGGGTGCAAGTGAAAAACAACCCCCAGTCACCTGGTTGGCCCGCTGACTATGTATTTTTGCTGACATAACAAGCTTATAACATGATACAGTTATGAAATTTTGTACATACATTCTTTACAAGACCAATGTTTCGGGTTTCGCATTATAGTAAACTAATTATGTAAGCATTTAATCCATGAAGCACAAATTTTGACTATTACATTCCTTCTAGAAACCACGAGCACGGAAGCTCCTACCGAAACGACCACAGAGACAACCGAATCAACTGAAACTAGCGAAGGTAGCACCACCAGTGAGCTCAGCACAACCGATGAAGGAACCACTGACGTTGGTACCACCACTTTGGATCCTTGCAGCGGCTTCCAGTTCGGCTGCTGTGCTGACAACGAGACCGAAGCCTCCGGACCTGACGGGCAGGGATGTCCGTGCAACACTACTGAGTTTGGTTGCTGCCCTGATGGTGTAATACCTGGTACGCAATAACTCCAATTTGTTTTTGAAATGACTGTTGCTGAGGCATCTTTGGTGTTGCAGAAATCGATCGAATTTTTTACCTTCTAATTCCCATTTCAGCATCAGGTCCTGACAATGAAGGATGTCCAGGTTCCTGCAGCACAACACCGCACGGTTGCTGCCAAGACGGGAAGACTCCTGCCCACGGACCTGAATTTGAAGGCTGCTGCTTGCTTGCTGCCTTTGGGTGCTGCCCAGACAACCGCAAACCAGCTGACGGACCACATCTTGAAGGTATAATAGACCATCTTGTTATTCAGACACTATAATAGAGTTTGATTATAGTAAGCACTGTGTTAAATCTATCTATGGTGCCGTACGATTACACCACGGGTACCGGTCGTTAAGGTCATATACTTGGCGATAAATCGAGAAAATCATGTTTCTAATTGAAGTGCGTTTATCCTTAGGTTGTGGATGCCAGTATGCACTATACGGCTGCTGCCCCGACAACGTCACCATCGCGCAGGGACCGGACAACCTGGGCTGCGGTTGTCAGTACACTCAATATGGATGCTGTCTTGATAGGTAACTTACCAGTTGATACTACTGTCAGTAATTTCAATTTCAAATTATTTACACGCTTTAGAATTATTTATGACTGACCGTCCATCAGTCAAAAAAGATGAAACTATTTGCATGTTCCAAAGCGTAGTCAGATATGTAATGAACTAAGTTTTGCCAGCAGCTTCGCCTGCGTAAAAGTGGGTTTCTCCATACAAATTTTGGACCCCCGTTTCATCCCCTAGGGTGGTGATCTTCGGTAAATCCTTACTTATTCTTTGTTTACTAACATCTAAAGAACCTCTGAGCCAGCGTTCTAGGTCCAAGAATTTGGATAAGTCAGGACTTTGCCTTTTATGTATACAGAAGGTAAATTGTTATAAAATTATAGTTACATCGTCAATGTAGAATTTAATAGAAGTCAAAGCGAATCGATTAAAAAAGCAATTAAAAAAACCGGCCAAGTATGAGTCGGACTCGCCCATGAAGGGTTCCGTAGCAGCAAGTAACATAATATAAAAGTTCTTGCAGTTCGTTGTAGCTTTGATCGATGTTTTAATAATAGTTTATTTTTTTAGATTTATGGCGTATTAAAAAAAAAACTACTTACTAGATCTCGTTCAAACCAATTTTCGTTAGCAGTTTGTATGGTAATGTACATCATATATTTTTTTTAGTTTTATCATTCTCTTATTTTAGAAGTTAGAGGGGGGGGGACACATTTTACCACTTTGAAAGTGTCTCTCGCGCAAACTATTCAGTTTAGAAAAAAATGATGTTAGAAAACTCAATATTATTTTTGAAGACCTATCCATAGATACCCCACACATATGAGTCTGATAAAAAAAAATGTTGAGTTTCAGTTCTAAGTATGGGAACCCCCAAAATTTATTGCTTTTTTTCTATTTTTGTATGAAAATCTTAATGCGGTTCACAGAATACATCTACTTACAAAGTTTCAACAGTACAACTCTTATAGTTTCGGAAAAAAGTGGCTGTGACATACGGACGGACAGACAGACAGACAGACATGACGAATCTATAAGGGTTCCGTTTTTTGCCATTTGGCTACGGAACCCTAAAAACAAAACATTCACGACTGTGACGCATGCGCACCATTCAGCTTCCAAAGCGCCAGTTCACATTCAAGTCACACACACACAGTGGTACCCTTAATGCAATTAAATTTATTTTTATTTTTAAAAATTTAGTTACATTACATACAATCTTTACATTGAATACAAAGCAAATTGTCTCTTAAACTTCATCAGGTCCAACAATGTTTCCAAATGCTAACCAATTTGTTTATGCGCCCTAGTGGCTGTGGAGCAAGATCGACGCTGGATCGAGCAAAGCATTTTATCTTCAATATAATCAAAGCGTGTTTAGTACAAGATTTAAATTTCATCTTGTTGTACCTAGTAGTTGTAACTAATTTGCGGGGAAGTATGTAATTATATCATTTGAAACTGTACCCAACTAAAGATGAGAGTACTTCAGCCAGTCTAGAACCTAGTTTGAATCGCTAAGAAATCCGAATTATCATCGAATACAAGTTTCTTTTTGTTCACTACTTTCACATACGGAAAGAAAAATCTTATGCACTTGCGGCTCTCTGGGCAATGATGCAGCTGATGAGCTGGCAGGGCGGGGTCTGATACGGTGGTCTTCGGGCCCGAACCCATCATACCAATACCCTTTAGTCAGCTGCGTGGTTGGCTATGAGAGCATATGAATGCACAAGTGGGAAGGTGGTGGTTCCTGACATCGGGCTGCAGGCAGGCTAAAGAAGTCATGCCACACTTCGATAAAACTCTAACCAGCAATCTTCTGCAACTGGATAGAGTCAGCTAGCTTCTGGTGGCGGGGACCGTCGCCGTACACTGCTCACTAAATAAACACTTCTTTATAATGAATATCACGGATAGTCCGCTGTGCAGAAGATGTATGAAGTCAAAGGAAACTATCGTGCAGGTGCTCCTTGAGTGCACAGCCGTCAGTGAAGTAAGAACTCGAACCTTGGGGGCACCGAATTTACTCATAGATGCAAACCAAACCATACCAAATCAACCACCCAAACTCAGGTTTGGGTTACTGAAAAACTGAAAAGAATCATCCACATCTGTAGTAAGGCCGTGGGCCATGACGGTCATCACGCCAACCAGCCCATGGTAAGAGTGAAGGCTGTCATGGCCCACTAAGAACTAAATGCGTAAACCAAACTACAATAGATTAGATAGAATCTTACGCACTTAGTTTTTTGCCATCTAAAACTAAATTATTACGTACCAGTGAACCCATTTTTGACCTGCAGTAGGGCGTTATTTTTATCGTCTTTAAACTATAGTAGTATTGTAGGCAACCAAGATAGTGTTCGAACATATTATTTTCTTTTTTTTTTCATAAATATTTGAAAAGATACAATTGTTTTCTGCCTTATTTCGTCTAATAGGTATATATTATTCTGTTTAAATAAGGCTCTTCTTTCAAAAACCACTACTGATGGAACCTTCTTTTCTCCAGACACACTCCGGCATCAGGACCCAACAACGAAGGCTGCGCCTGCAACACATACCAGTTCGGCTGCTGTGCTGATGGCGTCACCATCGCGAAGGGTCCAGATCAGCAGGGCTGCCACTGCCGCGATTCTAAGTTTGGATGCTGCGGGGACGGTGAGACTCCTGCCACCGGCCCTGATGCCGCCGGTTGTGACTGCTCTTCCAGCCAGCACGGATGCTGCCCTGATGGACGTACTGAAGCTGCTGGACCTAAGTTCCTTGGATGTACCGATGCACCTGAAAATAAACAAGGTAACAGTTTGATATTGGATCTTCCCTTATCGGTGTTTTTAACATTTACTAACCTTTATTTTTCTATTCCAGCTGCTTGCAGTTTGTCGACGGATCCTGGTCCATGTCATAACTTTACTGCGATGTGGTACTATGACGTGGCGTACGGAGGCTGTTCCCGCTTTTGGTATGGAGGTTGTGAGGGTAATGGTAACAGATTCTCAACCAAGGCGGATTGCGAGGATGTGTGCGTTCAACCGTCACCTAAAGGTAAGAATTGAAAATTGTGTCCAAAAATATGCATTTTTATTCATTCGTCAGTAAGAATTTTTGAGGTTATAGAACCTGATTTTCTCCGCTCTACTTAGTAAACTATCATTCATGGTTTCTTCCCAGACGCCTGCAAGCTACCGAGCGTTAAGGGTGCCTGTGACGGGGACTACGCGCGCTGGCACTACAACAGCACGCGGGAGCAGTGCATCCCCTTCAGATACGGAGGATGTCTCGGCAACGCCAATAACTTCGACACGCGGGAACTCTGCCAGAAGCAATGCGAACCTAGCTCCATTGCAGGTGAGGCAAAAATATTGAAATATTTTATGTATAGTTAAAAGTTAAAAAAAAAATCGTTATTAATTAACAAAGCTATAAATAAAGATTCTGTTTAAGAAAGAGCATAGAAAAATTTTCAAGCTTTGCAGATAAAATTACTTTACTATTTGTTTTCAGCCCAATGCGATCTTCCGATTGATCAAGGTTCTTGTGCTGGCAACTACAGCCGCTGGGGCTTCAACCCTGAAGCCCAGCGCTGTGAACAGTTCATCTGGGGAGGATGCGAAGGCAACTCTAACAGGTTCAGCTCCGAGGCAGCATGTCAGATGCGCTGTGCCGGCACGACACCACGTAAGTAGTGGCACTAGATAGATACGGGGGTTAATTATTTCGTAATCTGTTCAACCCTCTGTTGTAAGCGGATACCGAAATATGGTGGCACATGGCATTTTGTGAATGAAGCTTTCTTTGTATGTATAATTACCGCAAGTGAGCCTCGTATTCTAAACCATTTACTCACTTTACACCTTTGATAGGGTATATCTGAATAATCTTTATTTTGAACTAGACGTGGGTATATTGTGAATCTCTCAAAGACGATTGACCGGTTGTCGACTAGCGTAAACATTAAGAAACTTGTCGAACCAGAATCCAAACATAGAATAAATCTATTTTATAGTGACTAAACCCCTTATTGATTACGTGGTTCCACAGGGTTATGTGCTTGGTCCCACGTTGTTATCAGTGATTTTAGAATACGGGTCTCATATTGTTTCAATGTTTTCGGTGTCTTGCTGTTTTGACGGGTTTTTCTATAACTTATTTGCATGGAGTGGGGTGTTACTAAATCTGTAAACTGTGGTATTTTAACCGGGCACGAACTTCTATGTATTTTTAGAATTTAACATTTCTGTCTGTCTGCTAACTGTAACTGTAAATGTCTACTAACAAATGGGTTGCGCGAACAGCTCAGTGTACACAGCCACAAGAAGCAGGCAATTGTGACGGGAAGGAAGCTCTCTGGTCATTCAGTCCATCAGAGAACCGGTGCTTGCCCTTCTACTACAGCGGCTGCGGGGGCAACGACAACCGGTTTGGCTCCAGGGAGGCTTGCGAACAAACCTGTCCCAGTGCATATGGTAAGTAAAAGAAGAAGGAACCGGATCTCTTCTCAATAACTAGAATCAGCAACTGGTGGTCGAGGCGATGTATCCACGTGGCACTTGTTCTGCAAGTTTCGCAAAGCTTTTGGTAAGAGTACATACCAGCCGGTAGTTATCATTGAAAATATAAAATTCAACAAGGTGAGGCAAGCAGGTCCTGCTTCGAGGAAGGCAACTGAATTCAACTTGGAACAGACTGTGACTCCGATAGTACTTTGCAGACAAAGAATGAGCTTAGTTTCATCGTTCCAGTATATAGATAAAAATACATAATTCATAAATAACTTGGTAAGTACAACACGTTTTTTAATGCGCAACTAGGTATTGCTTTGAATGTTTTCTTATCTATTTTATTTGTTAATGTGATGAGGGAATGGTTTTGCAATTGTAGTTTTCTTGCATGTTAACTTTTTTCTACCTAATTATTTCCAGTAGCTAGATTTACTAAATATAGAAACTATATTTTATCATCCATAAGGGTTTTGGGCCACAAATTTGTTCTACTTGTCAAGGGAAGAAAGAAGGTTAATAACTATTTACATTGCAGTGCCCGACAAATGTACGCTACCTGCTGCGACCGGACAGTGTTCTAACTACAGAGAAAGATGGTTCTACGATACCACCTACAAGAGGTATGATCATTCGTTAGTTTTAACATTTAAATCACGCACAATACCTCTTCTTGGCGAATGAAACTCCGAACAATTTAGTCATAACAAAATTTCTCTTTTCGCAGATGTCGTCAGTTCTACTACGGTGGTTGTGGCGGTAACGAGAATAACTTCGCCACTGAAGTGGAATGTGAAAACAGCTGCTCGGAAATTAAGACGACCACCACTACTACTACCACTACTACTACTACCACCACCACAGCCAGACCTGTGAAAACAGAGCCGCCGCCACAGCACCCAGACGAACCTGGAAGACAAGGTAGAAATGAAGAATAGTTAGGGCCGAGTCACACCGGAATGGCAGAGATTAACAGCGGCCGGCAGCGGGTCGCTAAGCTAGAACTACCGACAAGACGCCCGCTCCCTCTTCATAATTTTTAAGCGATACTGATCTTTAATTATTTGATACTGAAAGTGCTTGCCGCGTCGCTGCCATTCCGGTGTGACTCGGTCCTTAGAAAAACAAAAAGATCTTAAAACTTACCGCTACTGTTTGTGATATGTGCATTACAAATATTAATAATAATACTTACGAATAAATTTGGTCTAACACAGCAGAGATTTGCCAAGTATATAGGTAATGCACCTGTGTATACGCATACACTACAACGCAGGTGCATTCCGTTTCTTTACCCTCATAGTCTAATAGGCCGGCTATCCAATATGATCGGGGAGAGATTAGGTACAAGATCAATGGTCTTACGTGCTTTCTGAAGGACGACAGATTCACACTATAAACTTTCCAATATCTCACGCTCAGTAGTGGCACTATGCAACCACTAGTCCATTAACATATCTAAGAACAAAGAAGACTTGTATGCAAGTCTAATTTAAAATAATCGTCGCTTTCCATCAGGTGAGATAGCGGTCAAGCGCGAACCTATCAACAATAAAAAAAAAATAATAATAATAAATCTGTGGTGAGGTTAAGAAAGTTTATTTCTTCGGCTTCATAAACGAGTATTCTCCTTGCAGAATTCTGTTTCTACACCATCGATGCTGGTCCTTGCAACGACAACATCGAGACTCGATACGCGTATGACAGCAGGCTTGGACGCTGCGTCACCTTCCAGTACGGAGGCTGCGGCGGCAACCAGAACAACTTCCCTGATGAGCGCTACTGCACTTACTACTGTCAGCCGATACAAGGTAATTGTAAAGTTCAGGAAAAACACGTCAAACGAGTCCGGGAGCCAAAATAGTCTTGACTCCTGGACTCGTTTTTTTAATGCCACATTATCATGATGATATCACATCTATTTTTTTTAATGATATAAACTAGTGCCTTACTGCGATCCCGCCTGATAGTAAGCAGTGATGCAATCGTATTCACTCTAGCCTTGAAGACATCTAAACTGTTATCGGACGATAAAACTGCAGCAAGCCAATTGTTGAAGTCCTCAGTGCCGTCAATGTTCTAATTTTTTCAAATTTACCATCTAGGACTTTATAATAGACTAAAATAATGACTTGTGTCCAAAACTGCTGCACATGTTCTTGACTTTTTACTCTTTAATAGTAAACTTCAAATGTCCTTGAAGATGTATTGTTCGCTTTCTATTCCCAGATATCTGCCAGCTGCCGATGCTGCAGGGTCCTTGCAACGAGTCTCAGATGCGCTGGTTCTACGATTCTAGCACTGACTCTTGCAGCCAGTTCACATACGGAGGCTGCGGTGGCAATGACAACAGGTACCACTAGTAACTGAATATTCGTTAATAGAGCTTAAGTTAGACCTACTGTCCACGGACGCCTAGCTTCATATAGCAACGTAGTGCCGTCATGTCGTTGCAGCTTCGTCGACAGACTTTCATTTGCAGGCGTACACCAAGTGTATATTGACGAATACGTGTCTATGAAGCTACGCGCCTGTGGACAATTGGCTTTGGTCTGTTATTATGAATATTTTGTAGCTATACATTTTTGGTATGTAAGCTATTTTTTACACCACCTGCTCGATAATGTCCTTTTATATGTCATTCAATCTTCACTTAAAGCAAGTCATTCTATCCCTAGGGAGATAATGCAGTATGGGCGATCCCTAGGGCATAATGAGATTTGTATTTGGATCATCAAAAATCTTCAACATCTTTGTGGTCAACATTATAAAATGTACATTGTACAATGCGTTCCAAATGAGAATAGGATCGCCCGCCATGTTGTGACGTCACGATTTATTGTCAAATCGAGGAAATAAATTTTTAAATATTAATTAATTTACGAAAAATTTAATTTATTTAAGAACTGTGAACGAAAAAAGTTTAATCAGAATCCAGTTCTTCAATTTTACTCATCTCTGAGCTCTTCGATTTTGCTAAAACCACGTCAAAACATAGGAATCGGTCATATTCTCATTTGGAACGTGTAGTACAGTGCATCGAACGAGTTTATTCGAAATTCAAACTGGCCACTAACAAAAAAATAGATAACAAATACTGATGAGTTTCTAAAAAAAAGTCTTAGAGTACCTAGTGAATTGTGTTTGTTTTAAATCTCAAAACATGTTGAGTGATGGCTTAGATTAATTTGTAAATAATAAATTGTCTTTTAATTATCTCACAGATGGTGTAAAAAAAGAGTATCCAACACGGGGATAAAGGTGTCTTTGTCTTGGGCGGCTTGAATTCCTCACTTCACTCAGGTTTCTTTATTAATTCTCTCGCGATGCTCGGGAGTTAATTATATAAATCCCTCACTGACGTTCGGATTCAAATTAGCAACCTTCGTTTCGTTCGGAAATAAACATGCCGCCCGTGACCTAAAGACACTGCTTTATCCCCTAGTCACATAATCTACTATTATTTACATTGTAGTACCAACTTCGTTCACATAGGTATAATATGCATCCACTAATAATAAAAAAATATGTTTAGTTTCGAGAGCCTTGAAGCTTGCGAGAATAGATGCAGAACTGGCCCCGCGCCGGTTGCACCCACGACCCCGACGACCACGGTCGCTGCAGTAAGTTCCTATCGTTAAGGTCAAAGTGGACATACCACTTTATTGAACTTAGTCAAACTCATCATCGTCATCATCAGCCTTTTTTAATGTTCCCTCTGTTGGGACTCAGTCAAACTGTGGTCTCAAAATCATAAGAATGGCGCTCTACTTTGACACTATAGCTAGAGACGAGAACAGTCAGAATTAGGTGCAGAAGTTATTAACGTAACTTTGTCGACGAAGCGACAACGTTGTTCTGTTGTGCCGTTGCCGCTTCGTCGACAGAGTTACATAGTTTTTTGTATGTAAGCTGTGAGCGAGCGTACACCAAGCGTATAATGACGAAAACGCGTCTATGAAACACCGTGGACAGTACGCCATATTTTAATAAAGTGGAATGTTCGATTTTTGAAAATGTACACCGCTAAATTTCCTTCTGTAGTTAATAGTCGGCGTTGCGTACAAATTACCTATAGGTCATTGAACTCACTCAGCTGACGTTTTCTTAAAGAAATTAATTTCGTAGATGCGAAAATAATACGAGTTTTGAAAAAAAGATATTTTATTTTTTAATTTTATCTTCACAAATCGATAGTGTTTCATGTACCGGATCGACCCTCCACGGGATTAAAACGATTAAAATTTAGCGGTGTATATTAAATTAACTAGTATTTTTGTTTTATTTTCTAAGGCATTCATTTGGCTATATTAAAACTTGTGCCCAATAATTGTATTTGGCCTTATCCTTCACTGGAACTTGGAATTTTTATGACTTGTTCTTATGGAACTCATTCTTCTAAGTAATTTTCATGTCTTTCTTTTTTATTAAGAGCGGGCCACCAGAATGCAGAGTACCTGAGTCGCTAGAGGAATGTCACTACGGTGGCCTGGTGTGGTACTTCGAGCCGAACCGACACGAGTGTGTGTCGCACTCCAACCAAGAGAGTGGCGTGAACTGCAGATACACTGGCACCTTCTTCTCGGAGGAGGCTTGCCAGAGGTCATGTGGAGCCTTCCGGGGAGTCGGTATGTAATACTCATACCCCAATTTCAGTTACTAAATAAATTATCTGTCCAATAGAGGTCTGTGGTCCAATATATTTAACAAATTTTTCGTATATCAATTAGTTTTCAAAAGATATCCGAGATGGCGCTAGCTGTTTAGAGTAGCGCTAGTTGTTGAGAGTGACGTGTATCACGTAACTTTGTAAAGGGCCTATTACACTACGCTGAATAACGCGTGCGATATTCAGACTCGGCTTACTTTTCTTTCCGAGTAAGACAGTCTGACCCATAATACACTACGCAATATGTCGAACCATAGACTGAAACGATCTGAATAACGCGTAATGTAATAGGCCCTTGGGCAGTATGATCGGAGCCTCGGTCGGAGCCTTTTGAGCTTTGGTATATGTAGGCGAATGCTCAAGTCTTCATGTTTATTTAACTCGTCGGAGTTTTAATTATTATTAATTCATTTATTTCAAGTCAAGCCAAATAAAACATTGCGAAAATAGACATTAAAATTACATATACGTAACAGTGTATATGTAATTTTAATACAATTAAATTAAACACAAAATGTCATATATATAATTAAAATTAAATACAAAATGTCATAGATATACTTAAATGAAATATAAATGAAATAATACACATTGACCTACCAAATTAGACGAACACAATAATTAAAACACACGGCCAAACAATACGAGGAGAAGCGCTAATATGAAGCTGCATTCACTTCTGTAACAGGGACAGGTCCCACCGCTCGGACAATACTCTCAGGAGACTGTTCGAGCTGCTTCGTAGGTGACTTAAGGCTTATAGTCCCTTGAACCATCTGGCCAAAATTAAATGGACACAACTCTCGTACCCTAGGCGGCGGTACGCGTATCTGTGCATTTATTTTGCGGCTAACTGCGCCCTGATAGTGCGCGGCTGACCTTTAAATCCATTTTCTTTGTGAAATATTGATTGATTTACATGTTATGTTCACTTTGAAGAATATTTAACCACCAATTTTTATGTGTAAAAATGTTTCTAAAGATCCAAGCCGTTTCGAATGAGTAGGGAAAAATTGCGAAATTACTAAATATTTCTTTTAGATAAAAGTATTAATCGCACGAAAAAATCAAATGTTGATAATGTTGTTCATGAATCTATAATAAACATATATTTTTTTCAAACCTATTAACCTGGCTGTTACCGCGGCTTCAGAAACTCACTGTTTTATGGCACTTTTCGGGCGCTTGGGCCTTAAAAGTGAGGCGCTCCGCCTCCTTAATGCCCTGTTTTTTTCGCCGTGTTGTGTGTTTTTTTTCTTTATATAATTGTTCAGAATGAAAAGCAACAATGTATTTTATTTTAGACGTGTGCAAACAACCTATGGATGCCGGTCCGTGTACGGAATACGTCGCGAAGGTTTACTTCGACCAGTCCATCGGGCAGTGTCGCGAGTTCGCCTATGGAGGCTGTCTCGGAGGCGCCAACCGCTTCTCGTCTATGGAAGAGTGCTCACAAGTCTGCAAAGCTGAAATTGGTAGAATTTTTAATCATAAATTGTTATTTATTTTAACAGTATTACGTCCTCGACTCCTCAGCCCCAAACATCCTAATGAGTAGCTCGCTGTGGACTGAACCCGAGTTGTTGACGGTGCATAGTATTCCACGCGTGGCGCAAAGGAATATCAGCAAAACTATAAGCCAACTTTGTTGATAGGGGCCGCTAGGGCTATGTGGAAATGTCTGAAAAGGAAACCCGTGGTCCTAAAACGCAAAGGACAACTGAAGGCACATAAGTGGGTTTTAGTAAGTACTTAGTTCTTAGATTAGTACAGTGAGTACATCCCTTACGTTGGTGACACCTCTACGGTCCGGACTAAGCTTGTTATTCGTACTGCGTACAGCGAAAGACAATACTTTGTCGGCAGCGGTCTTCCCGTCCGATCACAGATCTACAAAAAGTAAAAAGTTTTTGATGCCAGTAATCTTATAATATAATTTGTTTTTATTTTCATTCAGTCAAAAAAGTATCGGGAATGGATGATTTGTTTATGGTCCCAAATTCAAATTTTAGATTTTTTTGTTGTTGCTAGATTGGCACAATTGTTTTCCATTTTGGCGCGGAGTTTGAGTTGCATCTGTTATTTATATTAAATACAGTGCTGTTTTTAGTTATATTATATCTAGTGTGTATTGCGAATTTCATAATGGATAAAAACATCGAACAAAGAGTTTGTCTTAAATTTTGCATCGCCAATGGAATTTCGTGTTCGGAGTCACTGAAAATGTTACAGAAGGCTTACGGTGAATCGACTTTATCTAAAACACGTGCTTATGAGTGGTACAAAGCATTCAAAAGTGGTCGAAATGGGATGGAAGATTTGCCTCGCTCTGGTAAGCCATCAACCTCTGCAACTGAAGTTAACATCGCAAAAGTGAAGGAAATAGTGACTGAAAATCCTCATTCAAGTTTGAGAGAGATAGCCACCGAACTTTCTGTATCTAACGAGTCGATCCGTACCATTTTAACTAATCATTTGGGTATGAAACATGTTGCCGCTCGGCTAGTCCCAAAAGGCCTGAATTTTCTCCAAAATCTCAATCGCATGAGAGTCGTTGAGGACATGTTAAAACGAGTCAATTCCGACCCAACATTCATGAAACGCATTGTTACTGGTGACGAGACGTGGGTTTACGAGTTTGACATGCAAACAAGTCAACAAGCCTCGGAGTGGCGCCTTCCAACTGAACCAAAACCGAAAATACCACGCCAAAGTCGATCAAAAGTCAAAGTCATGTTGACTGTTTTCTTTGACTATCGCGGTGTTGTACACTCGGAATTCTTACCGGAAGGTCAAACGGTAAATAATAGTAGTTTATGTGACTAGGGGATAAAGCAGTGTCTTTAAGTCGCGGGCGGCATGTTTAATTCCGAACGAAGCGAAGGTTGCTGATTTTAATCCCGAACGATAGTGAGGGATCTATAAAATTAACTCCCGAGCATCGCGAGGGAGTTAATAAAGAAACCTGAGTGAAGTGAGGAATTCAAGCCGCCCAAGACAAAGACAGCTATATCCCCGTGTTGCATATTCTACTTTTTACACCATCTGTGAGATAATTAAAAGACAATTTGGTCGACCAAATCATATATGATATTATTAAAGAAATATAAGTATTATATTTACAAGTTCATCAAACAAACTAAATTCACTACTCCAACATATTATATTCTATAGTTTCAATTTTCTATAATGCTCCCATCAGTAAGCTCGTTTCATTTTATTTTCTTTTTTTTTGTTAGTGGCCAGTTTGAATTTCGAGTCAACTTGTTCGATGCACGTACATTTTAATTTACAATGTTGACGATGTTTGATGTTCCAAATTCAAATCTCATTATTCCCTAGGAATCGGCCATACTGCATTATCTCCCTAGGGATAGAATGACTTCCTTTAGGTGAGGTTTGTATGACGTATAAAACGACATTATCGAGCAGGTGGTGTGAGATAGTAGTTTATGTGACTAGGGGATAAAGCAGTGTCTTTAAGTCGCGGGCGGCATGTTGAATTCCGAACGAAACGAAGGTTGCTGATTTTAATCCCGAACGATAGTGAGGGATTTATAAAATTAACTCCCGAGCATTGCGAGGGAGTTAACAAAGAAACCTGAGTGAAGTGAGGAATTCAAGCCGCCTAAGACAAAGACAGCTTTATCCCCGTGTTGCATACTCTACTTTTTACACCATCTGTGAGATAATTAAAAAACAATTTGGTCGACTAAATTATATATTAGAGAAATATAAGTATTATATTTACAAGTTCATCAAACAAACAAAATTCACTAGGTAGAGTCTGTCTAATAAGTTAAACGACTTGGGTAATTATTAGGATTTAATTAAATCTGATGTAGTCAACACGAGTTCAATAATCAAGGTTGATTAAGAGATAGAGATCATTATTAACTAACAGAAGTAACTTAAAAAAAGTATCGAATATAAGTATTTTTTAAATGAATTAAATATTATAACAAAATTCCCAAGTCGGTTGACTTATTAAACAGACGATACTCTAAGATTCTATACTTTCAATTTTCTATAATGCTCACGTCAGTAAGCAGGTTTTATTCTATTTTTGCTAGTGGCCAGTTTGAATTTCGAGTCAACTTGTGCGATGCACGTACATTTTAATTCACAATATTGACGATTTTTGATGTTCCAAATTCAAATCTCATTATTCCCTAGAGATCGGCCATACTGCATTATCTCCCTAGGGATAGAATGCCTTGCTTTAAGTGAGGTTTGTATGACGTATAAAACGACATTATCGAGCAGGTGGTGTAAAAAAATATTTTCATTACTCATACTCTGAAAGTAGGTCTGAAGTTGCCTGAGGAGCGGGCTGAAAGTGATACTTTTCATCCCTAGGGAGTTTGCGCCGGGCCTTGGTTGAGACCATGGTCCGGAGCGAGGAGGAGTGGCAGGCGGTCGCCGACTTCTGCGAAGCAGTAATGCTCACAAAGGAGAAGGCCGAACGCATCAGGCAACGGCGTTATCGCCGCCGCCGCCGGCGTCGGGATACTGATCCCGATTTCCGGCCACCGTAGGCGCGGGCTTGCGGACAGTAAGCAATGAGTAGCTCGCTGTCCGGCCGTCCGGTAACTGTCCGGACCAAGCCCAAGTCGTCGATGGCGCGCGCTGTTCCCGCGCGCCTCAAGGAGTTGTCAGCAACAGCAGGGGCCCAGCCAGGTCGAAGCCTACTGGGGCCAGGGTTATCCGAAAGGGCGCTCGAGCCCCGGTATGAAGGCTTGAAGGAACGGGATGGGTTTTTTAGTCAGTAAGAGTCTGACACTATCTCCCGCTCCGCCCAAGAGCGGGGGTTGTCATAGGATGATTTTTCCAATCGGAAAAAAAAATCCCTAGGGAGTTTTACTTTACAACTGACAGCTGTCAAATTATTTAAAAAAAAACTAGTTCTATCTTCACATTTCTATTGAACCATGTTCCAATTTTCCATACAGCCAGTCAATCACAGCGCGATATAAAATTGAAATAACTTAAAGACAAGTATTAATTAAATAATGTTATATTTTAAGGGTGAGTTGAGACACCATTTAACTACACTTCTGGACACAACGTCTATTGGCCCACCTTGTATTTTCAGTTTCGTTTGGTCCTAGCTAAAATTTTATATTAGGTCGAGCAAAAAGTTTTTATGCAGTTTTGAACCTGGCACATTCACAATTTCATTCAATAGTCTTTTTTTGAATTTCGAACACAGAATTTAAAGAAACAAAAGTCAATTTGGAGCCTGTTTGTTGATATCAAACAATCGAATACTAAGAAAACTAGGTTTTATTGGTTTACTTGGATTTAATTCTTGAAAAAGTGATTCATATCTTTGGTTTTGCAACAAACATAACTTATTCTTAACATTAAGGTGAGGTTCTATCAATAATCTATGGATACTTCACCTGAAGTCGCCGCCCAAGCTGTGGCACTTATTCAGGCCGGACACAGCCAAAGAAACGTGAGTGCTCAACTTAATTTAAGTCGATCTGCGGTCCGAAATGTTTATCGGAGGTACCTAGAGACTGGCGGCTTTGTTCGTCGCTAAGGAAGGCCACGATCTCGGGTCACAACTGAAAGGCAGGATCGATTCATCGTGACGACCAGCTTGAGAAATCGTCACCTTACCTCCATTGAGATACAAAACCAACTTCGCGACTTCCACGGAGTATCTGTGAGCGCTCGAACTGTTCGGAGAAGGTTAAAAGAACGCAATATGGTACCACACAAGCCAGCTAATGGGCCCAAACTAACGCGAGCCCACCGAACAGCGCGCCTTCATTTCGCACGCAGTCATTTAAATTGGACACAGCAAGATTGAAGCCGTGTACTCTTTTCTGATGAGTCTAAAATTGTGTTACATGGCAATGATGGAAGGAAGAAGGTCTACCGACGTAAGGGAGAGCGTTTCGCAAAATGCTGCTTTGAAGAGAGGGTTGCTTATGGCGGTGGCTCATGGACTGTCTGGGGCGGTATATCCGCGAGCGGCAAAACTCAACTTGAGGTTGTTACAGGACCACGGCTGCCAACATTAAATGCTGAAAGGTACATTCGTGAGTGCTTAGAACCTCACGTGATACCATACGCGGACTATGTGGGCCTAAATTTCCTTTTTATGCATGATAATGCAAGAGCCCATGCGGCCGGCATCGTCAGGGAATATCTTCGGGATGTGAACATCACAGAAATGGACTGGCCAGCCAGAAGCCCAGACATGAACCCCATTGAGCACATGTGGAACGAGCTAAAAAGACGTGTTAGGGCTCGTCAGCCAGTTGCCCAGACGATGCAGGAGTTGAAAACTGCCATAGAAGAGGAATGGGAGATGATCCCTCAAAATTTCATAGAGCGGTTGATAAACTCTATGCCTAATCGTATGAGAGCTGTGGTAGATGCCCATGGAGGCAACACGCGTTATTAAATTAAACCTTTATTTGATAAAACATGTTTTTTTATTCAAAAATCAATTGCCTTTAACAAGGCGCATATCCGACTTGTTAGGCGTAGCTCCATGTCTTATGGTATTCTGAATTCAAATTTAAAACAATACGATCGAAAAAGATGGTAAAATGTATCAGGTTTAAAACTGCATCAACAGTTTTTGTTCAATCTAGCAATCATATTTCGGTAGGGGCCATCGAAACCTAAACTCTAAGGTGGGCCAATAGATGTGTCCAGAAGTGTATAACGATAACCAAACCATAACCAGCCGTGAAACGGTCACCTATTGGTCAATTCGACGATTTGACAACTGTTAACGGCGTTGTTATCATTATAGTTAAATGGTGCAACTCACCCTAAGTGATTTAGGGTGAGTTGCAACATTTAACTATAACGATAACCAAACCAAAACCAGCCGTGAAACGGCCGTCTATTGGTCAATTCGACGATTTGACAACTGTTAACGGCTTTTTTATCGTTATAGTTAAATGGTGCAACTCACCCTTATTTGTTCAACTATTTCTTTAAAATACTTTATTTTTAAAAGATTACAATTAATTTCTAATTTTTCATTAATGAGGCTGAATAGCTGGCCGGCCGCAGAAAAAAAAATCAAAAAGGCGGGAAAGTGGCAATCAGTCGTTGTTTTTTTCGAGTTTTGTTTACATTTTCGTACAAAAGAGATTTGTATTAACACGTTATGTTTATCAGATTAAAATAGTGATTTAACGTCTAATTTCATAAGAGAAGAGGCTAAAGCCGTAGTGGAATACCTTTTACCGCCTAAATCAGAAGAAAGATACCTACTTAAAATCATAGGTACGACGACTCAGGTTTTACAAACTTTTTATTTTATTTTTAGTTTCCTCGTATTCGTTATGAAAAGCACAGTGTTTACCTCGGGGTGAAAGTAACCCATTTAATTTAACCCCCCGAAAAAGCGACCTCGCTGCGCTCGGCCGCCAACTGCTTCTCGGGACGAAATGAGTTACTTTCACCCCTAGTGTAACAATGTACTATTGTCCCGATCCGATTGTTGTGATCTTTTCCCGGTACTTTCTTGACAGAGTAGTAAGTCGTATTAAAGTGTTAGAGCGTCAAAACTACGTGTAGTTTCAAAACTATACACATCGGAAAAATATATCGATTCTGGTATGTTGACTGTGTCCGCATTCCACCAAATTATATGATCAACCGATAATATCATTATCTTGTCATCTCGAAGTTGGTTAAATATTTGAATACATTTTTACTACATTTAAGGTGTGGTAAATTTATTTTATTAAAAAAACCGATACCGGCTTTCTTAAAAAGGCATATTTTGGCTGTTTTAAGATCTATATTAGCGACTGAAACCGCCCATAAGTACAAAATATGTGCTTCGTCTGAATATCAGGATGGCAACTAGCCGATTTTCCTTTAAGGTGAAGGCACGTGAGAATATTCGCAAGATGTTGGTAGAATCATCACTTATTGGTTGGATTTGTTTTTTTCACTACAGCATTGTTTATTTACATGTATGTATCTAAGTATGGCGATTCTTTGTGCGATGATTGTATTTATTTCTCTTCTGTTTTGTTTATTTATTAAGTTGCACCTGCCATGTTTTGTTTCTGCACCACCCTAAGGTCGACTAGCAGATATTGCCTAAGGCATTAAGTCCGCCTTCGTACAGATTTTTGTGCATAAAGCTTTAATAGATTAATAAATAAAAATATCCAGTGAAAATTGTGTATTGAATATTAAAGATAGTGGACGAATGGTAAACTAGAACGATTGACGTTTAGTGTACTTACCTATGATTTGGTCAGAATCGTCAAAAATGTTTTAGGAAATAATAAGGCAGAAAATTACGTGGAATTAGTTCAGGACCTTCTAGATAACGTTAAAAATGTTGACTGTAACATGAGCATACAATTTCCAAAAAAGCTCCAATATCCTTTTAAAGATAAGAAGTTAATCAATTCGTCTTAAACGATACTGTGAGCCTTGACGGAACAAAACTGTGTCGATGTTAACAGATAATAATAATAATAATAACTCTGGGCATGATTTTATACAATACAACAAAATATGAGTTTAAATTTTGAACGCAATTGACTGTGCAGTACAGAAAACACTGTGTAAATAAAAATGTATAGGTACATCTCAATAATGCGCTGATGTTTTAATACCTACTTACTATTTCATTCAATTTGTGAGAGATAGTAACTGTATTCACATTATTTAAATTGCAAAGTTAAATAGAACTCCATTACTTTATTTACTCGCCCAATCAATCTACTAAGAATCAGGGACCGTACAACCCCGGTTAAGAGTTAAGTCTTTGGAAGGGTAACCCATTTATGAGGTTACCTTTATCATGATGTAACCCCGTGAATGGGTTTTAAGCTCGAACCCATTAAAAGGGTTACCTTTATCATAATGTAACCCCGTGAATGGGTTTTAAGCTCAAACCCATTAAAAAGGTTACCTTTATCATGATGTAACCCCGTGAATGGGTTTTATGCTCGAACCCATTAAAAGGGTTACCTTTATCATGATGTAACCCCATGAATGGGTTTTAAGCTCGAACCCATTAAAAGGGTTACCTATTCAATATGGGTAACCCATTGAATGGGTTCTATACTTGAAACCCAGTGTTAGGGTTACCCTTATCGAGATAACCCTTATAGGTAAGGGTTTTCTTCGGGTTACCGTATTATTATGGTTATTCAATAAATTTATGCTCAGTAGGTGCGAGTTTCACTAGACATTGAAGACTTGTAGACGAAGCACGTGTTTTTATAATATTTAGATTTTAGACAAGTACTCTCATATTAAGGTGTGTGTCCTGAACTCCCGTATTTACGATAATTGTTATCTCGTGTGACCCGTGTTAGCCGTGTTATCGTAGTCAATTGAATGAGCAATGGGTAAGTAAAAATTTTGTATGTCTTTTATTGGAACGGAACGAATTCAAAGACGGAAAAAATTCTCACGAAAAATTGTACCGACACTTTTACTGTTAAAATATAAATCCAAGATGGCGGCTGCAAGAAATTATCAACTTTTTCGTCATGGGTGTCGTTTTCATGGTTTTCGAGGGTGTTGAAACCGATGGTACTGTCAAAATATAAATCCAAGATGGCGGCTGCAAGAAATTATCAAATTTTTCGTCATGGGTGTCGTTTTCATGGTTTTCGAGGGTTTTGAAACCGATGGTACTGTCAAAATATAAATCCAAAATGGCGGCTGCAAGAAATTATCAAATTTTCCGTCATGGGTGTCGTTTTCATGGTTTTCGAGGGTGTTGAAACCGATGGTACTGTCAAAATATAAATCTAAGATGGCGGCTGCAAGAAATTATAAAATTTTTCGTCATGGGTGTCGTTTTCATGGTTTTCGAGGGTGTTGAAACCGATAGTACTGTCAAAATGTAAATCCAAGATGGCGGCTGCAAGAAATTATCAACTTTTTCGTCATGGGTGTCGTTTTCATGGTTTTCGAGGGTGTTGAAACTGATGGTACTGTCAAAATATAAATCCAAGATGGCGGCTGCAAGAAATTATCAAATTTTTCGTCATGGGTGTCGTTTTCATGATTTTCGAGGGTGTTGAAACCGATGGTACTGAGAAAAAAGTAAATCCAAGATGGCGGCTGCAAGAAATTATAAAATTTTTCGTCATGGGTGTCGTTTTCATGGTTTTCGAGGGTGTTGAAACCGATAGTATTGTCAAAATGTAAATCCAAGATGGCGGCTGCAAGAAATTATCAACTTTTTCGTCATGGGTGTCGTTTTTATGGTTTTCGAGGGCGTGGAAACCGATAGTACTGTCAAAATGTAAATCCAAGATGGCGGCTGCAAGAAATTATCAACTTTTTCGTCATGGGTGTCGTTTTTATGGTTTTCGAGGGCGTGGAAACCGATAGTACTGTCAAAATGTAAATCCAAGATGGCGGCTGCAAGAAATTATCAACTTTTTCGTCATGGGTGTCGTTTTCATGGTTTTCGAGGGCGTGGAAACCGATAGTACTGTCAAAATGTAAATCCAAGATGGCGGCTGCAAGTAATTATCAACTTTTTCGTCATGGGTGTCGTTTTCATGGTTTTCGAGCGTGTTGAAACCGATGGTACTGTCAAAATATAAATCTAAGATGGCGGCTACAAGAAATTATCAACTTTTTCGTCATGGGTGTCGTTTTCATGGTTTTCGAGCGTGTTGAAACCGATGGTGCTGTCAATATGTAAATCTAAGATGGCGGCTGTCAGAAATTATCAACTTTTTCGTCATGAGTGTCGTTTTCATGGTTTCGAAGATGTTGAAATAGTGCTGTCAAAATGTACATAAAATAGGATAGTATTTTTTAGTTAGCTTGTATTGGCTAGACGGAAAAAATTCTCACGAAAAGTTGTAACGATACTTTTTGCTATAGTAAGCTATTGTAAGCCGTGCGGCTTGCGCATGTTTCTCTGTCTGTCTCTCACTCTCTCTCTTATAGAAAGCAAGCCAGAACGGAACTTCGTTCCATCCGGGTGTCACTTGACACCTCAGTAGTTTTTTTACTTTTGGAGCGATTATTTCCGAAATTATTGACATTATAAAAAAATTATATTAGTAAACCCCTATTCATTTTTAAATACCTATCCAACAATATATCACACGTTAGGGTTGAAATTAAAAAAAAAATTACTTCCCACTTTACATATAGACCCTAATAAAACATTTTTTTTCCAATTTTTATTTTACCACTTTGTCGGCGTGATTGATATACATATTTGTACCAAATTTCAGCTTTCTAGTGCTAACGGTCACAGAGATTAAGCGAGGACGGACAAACAGACATGGCGAAACTATAAGGGTTCCTAGTTGACTACGGGACCCTAAAAAAGAGACAGTAAAGTACTAGGTACCTAACATTTATTTTCGTAGGTACAGTAAAAAGATATAATACTCGTATGTAGTAGGTCCTACGTGGCAAATAAGTTGAAACAAAATGGCCGTCGTTGCTATGGTTACGCGCAGCCTCCCGCTGTGTCCCGAAAAAATCTGTTACTGCGCATAGAAGGACGATCGCCATTTTGCTTCAACTTAAGTAGGTACCTAGCTACAACTTAGGAGTCTTTAAGTCGAGAGTGAATAGGTTTCTTCTAGGCAAGCGTGTTCCATCGTCGACCACATCATCGCTTACCATCAAGTGAGATGGTGGTCAAACGCAAGCCTATCATTAATTTAAAAAAAGTACCTATATTGCATGTTTCCTATTCGTTCATCGTTCGCGAACTACACAAGACCACAGGATAGATAGGTACCTAGAGCAGAAGACAATTTCATGTACCTACTCGTAGGTAAGTACCTATGTACAGTTGCCATCACGGATCTCGAGTGGTTGCGCAGTAGTCAAATATTCGGTCTCTTTAGTGGTGCGAAGTGAGACGCGGGGGCGGGGAGTGTCAGTAATTGGCTCGCCGCGCCATCGCGTCATAGGCGTCACTCCTTATTCGTTCCTTGCGTTTATGCATGTTTCTAACAACAAAGACGATTGACTCGCCAATGTATGAAATGCGCAAAGCGATCCCCACTCTGACGCCGAGCGCTCAAGATCCGTTTTGGCAACTGTACCTCACTTTATATACCTCAGCAATTGTGCTAGGATCGGCGGCGCTCGGTCCGAGCGCGCTCGGGGGCGGCGTATAAATACCTAATATAAATTGTAAAAATATTACATGGCCATAAAGTCATGTACTTGTCTACCTAACTGTTCTGCGTTAAGTACGTAAAAACAATCTATCAAAGTACAACCAAATACCTACACGTCTAACTGATAGCTTAAAAAACGATAATTCAGCAATTAATGCTGAATTTAAAAAATCGTCCACTAAACAATTAACTTTATTTATGCTTCATTATTTTAGAAAAATAATCGAATTTTGAGTTCATAGCTCAACTACATTTTACCTAAGAATAACGTTTCTTATTGATGTCTACCATATAGGTATTGTTAGATTGATAAATTAGGTACATAACACAAGTACCTACCTTTTGTATGGTACAGGTAGGTTTTACGGTGAGGACATGACTCATTATCATATAACAAATAATTAAGTAAATTGTCAGAATAACTAAATATTAGAATATAACCATACCTTTAAGATGTTTCCACATTTGGTACATTTACTTGTATTATTTGAGGCATCATATAAATAATAGATACGAGACGCTGTACATCAGCGTCTCGTATCGTTTTCGGCATTTTTCCGGTTTTAATTGTTCAAAATTCACAAATGCAAAATAAAATCCTAAAAGACGTCCAGCTTCAAAAACAAGTACATCGTACTGTGCGTAGTGTGCGTTTCACTTTTAAGAAGTTCCTTCGCTGTAATGTTGGCAATACGGAAAAACAGTGTTGCTATATTTTGAGCAATGAAATTACTTAAAATTTATAGAGATTTACTGATATTTCGTTACTGTTAACAGTTCTCTTATAAGGTTTTTTTTTTTTAAATGTAATAACTATTTTTTGAATAAAATATAGGATGCTGGGCTCCATTTCGATTGCCCTGCAATTCCTTCAAATACCGAAGACGCCACGCCACAAAATCGTACCTCCCCATTTAACATCTCCCTTTTAGACCTGCTTTTTTAAATAAAATCCCATGTCTTATCAAAATAGTTAACAAACAAATTTACAATCACTAATAAATTCGCACTTTCTTATTAATTCTTATTGGAATCTTATTAGTTACTTATCCTATTTTGAACCTTCTGAAAAATAAAACGATTTAACAAATGTTTAATTTAATTTGTTTTCACCTATTGTGCCCTACCAAAATAGGTAACAATTACACGTTCTTAGGAAGCCTTGCCCCTGTACGGTTTATTTACTCGTGTCTATATTACATGCAATAATGGTAATAAATCTCGTTCTCAGTAGGTACAAGTAACCACAAAGGCGCCCGCCCCGCCGCTGACGTTTAACGTGTGCTATGCCATTTTGCAACGTATGTCTACCATCGACAGATCATAATTACATTGCTCCAAGTTGAAATGTTACGTTGTTATCGTTTTCAAAAGAGTTCAGTGTAAGAAACCCTTTTGAATGACTTAATTTAAGCCGTTCAAAAGTGTAACCCATATCGTATGGGTTTTTGTTAACCGGTTTAGGAAAACCCTATTGAATAAAGGTTACCTTTATCGTATGGGTTTTAGATTAACTGCTTAGAAAAACCCTATCGAATAAAGGTTACCTTTATCGTATGGGTTTTAGATTAACTGCTTAGAAAAACCCTATCGAATAAAGGTTACCTTTATCGTATGGGTTTTAGATTAACTGCTTAGAAAAACCCTATCGAAAACCCTTTCTATAAAAAACCAAAATGATCCTTTGAACCCTTTAAAAGGGTTACCTATATGATAAGGGTTTTTTATTAACTGCTTATAAAAACCCTATCAAAACCCCTTTAATGGGTAACCAGAACGGTCCCTGCTAAGAATTCGAATTGATAAATTCTCCAGTTAAAAATTTGTATTGTGACAAATATTAAACCTTATGAAAAAATGGGGGGGTTAAACTGTAACTCCTTGTAGTCACTTATAGTTAATTTATAGTTACTTATAGTCACTTTTAATTACTTTATAGTTACTTATACTTTTAGTTACTTTATAGTTAGACTCACTTAGAGTCGCTTAGAGTCACTTAGAGTCAATTAGGGTATACTTAGAGTTACTTAGAGAAGAATCACTTAGAGTCATAATAGGGTCACCCAGAGTCACTCAGAGTCACTAAGTATTACTCAGAGTCACACATAGTCAGTCAAAGTCACTTAGAGTCACTCAGAGTCACTAAGTGTTACTCAGAGTCACACATAGTCAGTCAGAGTCACTTAGAGTCACTTAGTGTCACTTAGAGTCATACAGTCACTGTCACTTGTTATTATTTATAGTCACTTACAGTCACAGTCACTTATAGTCACCTATAATTACTTATAGTCACCTATAGTCACTTATCTAGTCACTTATATTAAAAAAAGTTTCATCCGCCATCCATTAATTCCTGTTTTTCATGTTACAACAGATGTGTGCTCGCTACCTCCAGATCAAGGCAGCTGCAACTTACGCGTCACGCAATGGTATTATGACCCGTCATATGATCAATGCTACCAGTTCGCGTACTACGGCTGCAGCGGTAACGACAACAGGTGACTGTTGACTATTTATTATACTTACTTGGTACGCTTACATTCCTTTCCAGGTGTTGCTTTATAATATAATATATTTAACTCCTGGGACGCCCTGGGACGCCAGGTGTTAATCTATACTTATAATAAATCTGTAGAAGTAGAAGTAGAAGTACATTGAAAATATCAAAAAAATAAATGGCAGGGGGTGTTACTAGACCGACATCGAACCCAAAAATGTGAAATGTTTGTCTGTCTGTTCAGGCATCACGCAAAAACTACCGGTTCGATTACGATGAAACTTGGTATACATAATTATTATTCTTTAATATCCTGGGCACCACACTGGGTACTTTTTATCCCGGAAAAGTATACAGGGTGTGGCGTAAATAGTGGTCCAACGTTAAGAGGTCGATACACTAACATTCAGCTATTACATACCACAATTTAAATCTACTTTTTACCATAGGTTTCAGAATAAGACAGATCTTTACATTATTTTTTTGAAAAACATCGCCTTGTGACACTAATTTGGCTCTCATTTCAACAAAAACCATTATTTTCCTATTTTGTTTTTTGTAAGTATAGCTTTTTTACTGTAAACTTAAAGATATTAAAGGAAAAATGTGTTTAGTTCAAATTTTAACTATAGTCTTCAGATAATCACTAGACTTTCGGCGCGAATGGTGAAAAAGAAATGTACTACACTGTCGGTGCCCATTATTGAAAAAATATGATAAAAAAAACGGATGCCATGATTAAAAAAAAAAGTTATTGCCTTTTAACTTGAAAAGGAGCTGAATTTGAAAAAAATACCCTATTTAATTTAAGTACGTTACCGATGTTACAAAATATTTTGAACCTAACTAAAAGTAGTTTTTAGCTTTTTATTGAAGAACTAGCTTTGCCCGCGCGGCTTCGCTCCCGCTCTTCTTTACTCCACCCTACTATACCCTACTATACCCTACTCTACCCTACTCTACCCTCCTCTACCTTACTCTACCCTCTACCCTACTCTACCCTCTACCCTACTCTACCCTACTCTACCCTACTCTACCCTACCCTACTCTACCCTACTCTACCCTCCTCTACCTTACTCTACCCTACACTACCCTAATTTTCACACACAACAAAAAAAAAATTAGCGAAATCGGTCCAGGCGTTGTTGAGTTATGCCCTTACCAACACATATTGCGATTCATTTTTATATTATAGATATAAACTTCACCTTATGAAAAAAAAAACATTTTTAAGTTTTTTAATAAATTTTCAAAAAAATAAATTATTCAAATAAATTAATTGTTTATTAAATGATTGTTAGCAAAATAAATGTTCGAAATGACCACCACTGGCGGCTATGGACGCTCTGCATCGTTGGATAAATAACCAGACACGAATTGAGGTAGATAGATCTTCGTGGACTAAATGTAACACTTCATTGTCATTGTAAACCCTTGGTTGTCCCTCACTTGCACCGCCTACGCCTCTGCCAGGTATCCTACCCTCAAAATATGCGGTATGTACTCTACCAAATACACGGTGATTTGGATATCTTTCCCGATAAAGTCGGGCTGCATCTCTATCGACACCTCAGCATTTGCCATAAACAAAATTTTTGAAAAATTCCTGTGGTACACACCACAGGAATTTTTCAAAAATTTTGTTTGAAACATCGTAAAATCGTCACTGCACTACAGGTTTGAGTAATCGTTGAGCAAGTTGTAGTCCATGTTATGTGGCCAATATCGTAGGGATCATAAAAACAAAGAAGTCCAAATAGAAGCAAACAAGCAATTCAACGGTGAAGATAAGCAGAAACTAGAAGCGCATGCAACTTACGAGATCGCATTGAAGCATTTTCAGTCAAAATTGCCTAAGTAATTAGATTTTTATTACATCTTGACATAGTCTAATTTGTTATCCGGTCAGGTACCGATTTCAGGGACCTTTTTTACCCTTATGCTTAATTCTAAATAACGACTGGTTAATACTTATGTTAAATATTATTTATAATTAGGTCCAAGATATTTTGCAACATCGATAACGTATTTAAATTAAATAGGGTACTTTTTTCAAATTCAGCTAATTTTCAAGTTAAATGGCAATAACTTTTTTTTAAATCATGGTATCCGTCTTTTTTGTACCACATTAGAATCTGCATTTAATGAACATATTTTTTCAATAATGGGCACCGACAGTGTAGTACATTTCTTTTACACCATTCGCGCCCAAAGTCTCGTGATTATCTGAAGACAATAGTTAAAATTTGAAATAAACACCTTTTTCTTTTAATATCTTTAAGTTTACAGTAAAACAGTTATTTGCATATTATAGCACATATATTCAGCAGTAATATACAAAAAACAAAATAGGAAAATAATGGTTTTTGTTGAAATTAGAGCCAAATTAGTGTCGCAAGGTGTTGTTTTTCAAAAAAAAATATAAAGATCTGTTTTATTCTGAGAGCTATGGTAAAAAGTGGTTGTAAATTGTGGCATGTAGCTGAATATATGGTGTATCGACCCCTTAACGTTGGAACACTATTTACGCCACACCCTGTTTACAATAAAAAACAAACTTAATTTTGCGGTTCGATCCCTAGACCCGATTACTGTACCAACCGCAAATAATAAGTTTGTCGTAGGTTACGTCACCCGCAGTGGAGTTCACTAAGGGGCGCTGTACACGGTGACACGGCTAAAATCCGTATACTTATATACTTATATTTATTAAATTATTATAAATGGGAAAGTGTGTGTGTGTGTCTGTTTGTCCGTCTTTCATAGCAAAACAGAGCAACGAATTGACGTGTTTTTTTAAGTGGCGATAGTTGAGGGGATTGAGAGTGACATGGGCTACTTTTAGTCTCTTTCTAACCCCCCACAGAAAGGGCAACCGTGTTACCCCGAATTTAACGCGAGCAAAGCCGCAGGCAAAAGCTAGTGTACAATAAAATTGCTGTTTTGACTTAAAACTACCAAATAAAAAGTAGAAAAAAAATAAAAAAACTTTTTCTGGATTTTTCAGGAACAATAAAAATATAGAAACCAAAATTTTCGTACAAAACGAATATTAAGCTTTTTTCAAGGTCATTCAAGTTGTACAGATGTAGGTACAATCGGCGCTCGAAGGCAAGCAATGGAGATCATTCACACATAGCGCTTTGATCATTTTGCATCCAGTAAAATATGAAGCCCTATAGTTTTATTTTGTTTTTTTTTTTGCATAGATTTGAGACTCAGCGCGACTGTGAGGCTCGCTGCAAGCGTCCTGGGTCAACCACCACCACTGTATTGCCTCCTCCACAGGTAAAACTAACTCCTTAGTTTGAAATAACTAAGATTCAAAATAATGTTTTAGATCTACTGTTTTTACCGAGTTGAAGCCTTGTTCGAGAGATTAGAAGGATAGGCCTTATTATTTAAAAAATATCTCATTTCTGTTGCAACAGTCTGCAGAGCCAGAATGTAAGACACCAAGCTCCTTAGTGCCATGTGGCAACAACGTGACAGTGTTCTATTATGACTCCGAGAGGAGACAGTGCTTCGCCAGCGGCTTCGGAGGCTGCGAACATCCCAACTCCTACAGCACAGAAGAGGAATGCGAGAGAAAATGTGGAGCCTTCCGCGGAATAGGTCGGTAAATGGGATTTTGTGTGATCTGTTAGAAGAGGATTATGAAACATTGCTGCAAAAATTGGCTTCAATAATAACCTTACTTTACACTTTTTTGCTCAGACGTGTGCGGTGCACGCCTAGACCCTGGTCCATGCCGCGCTTCCATCCCTAAGTTCTACTGGGACGCGATGTCGGGCAGCTGTCAGTCGTACGCTTACGGTGGCTGTGCCGGCGGACCCAACCGGTTCTCCACTGTCGAGGAGTGTATGGACATCTGCGGAGACACCGGACTTGGTTCGTACCAACACTATACTACTTTTCTCTTTCTGGTTTTGGGATCTCTTCGCACACTTTATAATTTTAATTTCTTCATTTCAAATATACTCACTAATAAACTAAATGTAACCGAAGCATGAACACCTTCAAGCTTCCTCGCTATTAGAGTAGTAGAGGCTAGCTAACTCGTGTATAACGGTGGTGGGGCGGGCAGCGCGCGCGTGCCTGCAGGAGGCGGACTCGGGGCACAGCTGCGGCGCGGCGCCGGGCCCGCGCTGGCACTACAGCGCGGCGCACGTGGACTGCGTCGTGTTCGCCTACCTCGGCTGCGGCGGCAACGACAACAACTTCCGCTCCTACGCACACTGTGCTGACGTCTGCAGAGTGTCGAGAACGAGAGGCGACGGTACTTACTTCCGCTTCACTCCGAACGCGGCTGACTTCCATCTCAATTTCGCTGCTGAAGCAGAAAATTCACCATCGGTGTCTGAACGACTGATCAAGACTCTCCTCATTTAACACGTGATCATATTTCATGTCGGCTGGGGTGGTTAAGTGATCAAAAAAATCAGCAGCCAATCCTGACTTGCCAACTTTAAACAATCTTTCAGAAATCGACAGAGGAACCATGAGACAAGTCCGCCGCGAACGGTACTAACATTCTTTACGCCATCGCCGTCAATGTGAAAGCCGCTCGTTTTTGAAGTCTTAGGACGTTAAATGCTTCTGCTTCTTTCTGTCTGCACTGCTTGTACACTCGCTTGTGTTTCTGTCTAGCACCAGCACTTCTAAATATTCATCTTATTTATGTGAAACCTAGCGTTATTACAATAACTGTGTTATTGTTTTGATTTCGTACGATAAGACTGTCTGGTGTCAAATTGTTCATATATGCGATTGTAGCTGCTGATATCAATATCAATTGGCAACTCCCTTTTTGAAGATTGTTTGAATTATTTTTTATTTTGTTTTTAATGCGTTAGTATGCGTAATCAAACCAAGCATACACCATCGCCTATCATCAGGTGAAATTAGTGTTGCCAGGTGTCCCGATTTTGGCGAGACGACCCGCAAAACAACTGACTTTATAAAAGTCTTAGTCTCGTTATGCCTTAGTTTTTCAATTAGTCAATGAAACAAAACAATCAAAAACTAATTTTTCGTCAAATTTATTTTTTATTATATACCTGACTAGGTGTCATTCCGGCCAGTTCTATGGAGAAGAAGGGCCTCTATAATGAACTCCTTAAGAAAGCGTAAGCACAGGGAGTGGACCTGGCAGTTAGAGTTAAAACGCTTTGCCCCGATTTGTTTTTATTTAATTTACGTACATTCCCCGTGTTATCGTTATATCAACCCCAGGTGATATAATGGCTATGCGTGAATTTATGAATAACAAAAAAAAAAAAAAATTAAATGTGTTACTGATTCAAATTTCTGATTTATAGATTCGAACCAAGTGCTACCAGTAGACTGCACTCCATACCAACAAGAGTGTGAAGCGCTGGTCTGTCCATATGGCGTTGACAGGTTTACGCAGGATGGATGCCAAAAGTACGTAATACATTATGTAAATAAAATAACGTGTATGGGACAACTTGTTGTAGTTCTATATACCCTTCAATACATTTGCAATATATATTACAATCTCCCTTGTAGATGTGTATGCAAAGAAGACCCATGCATAAGAGCAAATTGCCAGCCAACTGAGCGATGCGTAGCCGTTGAAATAAGGAACCCTGCCTCTCAAGAACTGGAGTACACCGCCACATGTGGTAATTTATTATCTCATTCTATTCTTTACCTAGCTACTATGTACTACAGTGATAAGATAAGCAGTTTAAACCTAGCGAAAATGAAAAAAAAACTCGCCGGTCTTTAGCTTTGGTAATTTTGCTTTTAGAAAACGGGCCTACAAGTGTTTTACCTAACAATTGAAGTTAGCACTTCGATCAACGATCTGCGAAATGTAATAACGTTATTATTCTAATGTCTTTCTATCCGAATACTACATCAAAAGCACTTTTACAGAAAATAACGAAGTAGACCAATGTGATGAGTACGACGCATACTGTTCACGTCTTCGCTGTGACTATGGTATCCAACGCGTGCGCCAGCCCAACGGCTGCGACCAGTGCTCGTGCGTGCAGGTCGAGATCGACTGTGAGCCGCTCAAGCAGGAGTGCACGCAACTCAAGTGCAACTACGGCATCGAAAAGGTCACCGGACCTGATGGCTGCGAAAGGTAATCCACACATATCTTCACATTTAAGGCTGAGTAGGCAGTCTAGTGACTACTTTGATACTGCGCAAAAACTGACAATCTTTTAGCTCATGTTACAAGAGTCAGTCTATAAATCATGATCACATATTTACATTCAGTACATGGCACGTAACTTCAGTTCTGCTGTCAAAACAACACCGTATACGTAGATCGACCAAAATTTTTTCAATTATATCTTTTCTCATATCGAGTAAAATGCTTAGTAATCTAAAATTTCGCAAAGGCATTCGACACGGTTATGACTGGGACTCTTCAAGGAACTATGGTGGTTAATAATAAGAGATAATTTATCCTAAATGTAAGCCATCTAAAGCAGTTAATGAAACTGGAAGCAGTACACTAAAACTAGCTTAAACCTTTGACTTACTTCTTATTGATTTTGGAGTTTCACTGGGCAGTTTATTTGGTCCCACACTTTTTCTTATGTTTGCAGTCACAAGTAAACAAAGAAAACTTCGCAATAAGGCTACAACTATGGTAATCCTCGTTAATAATCGCTTAAATAAATTACCATTTTGGAACGCGCAATGTAAACAACGCGATATCTGCCTACTTACGAATATTACTTTATGACAACATTTATAAATCTAAAATTAAAAAAATATATAAAATATGACAGTATTAAAAACTGACATATTTCGCGCAGGATTTTTTACAGGTCTATACATCATCTATTTAATAAACAGATTCATCTCACAAAACTTTCATTCCAAAATATCGTGTTTCATTCTTCCGTAAATATATCAAAATCTGTGTTCTTGTCTATCAGAGCCTTAAGAGTCCGAATGTGTGATTTGGAGTGTGCAACTGTACAACACATGAGAAAATAATTGATAGTAATAAAGAACCTTGTAAGTGCATTGCGATCCGGTAATGTTTAATTGCATTACTGGTTCGTAATCTGGTATTGAAAACAAATTAATGAACGTAATCACACAATAATAGTATGACGCTACCGCCGCCGACTCAACTCAGAACACGACGATTCTGAAAATAACAATATTTCAGACCCTTCAGAACTCTTTAAAATCACACTACATCACCGTTGTTCTAGCACTTTTACTTCCCTTTGTGATTCTCCTTTGCATTGTCTACGTCTTGGAACTCTTAACGAGTCACTATTTGGTAATTTATAAGCGAGTAGCTCACGTGGCACATACGATGACGTTTCCACTGTAAGTGTGGGCTTGCGGACGACAAGCATTGGGTTTTCCGTCCGGCCATCCAGTGAACGTCGACCGAGACCGAGTCGTCGATACCGCGTAGTGTTGCACGTGCGCCTCAAAGAGATGTCAGCTAAATTGTAGGGGCCCAGCAGGTCCAAAACCTACTGGGAAACCCGCGGTCCTGAAACGCAAGGGCAAAAAAGGGACAGTATGGTTTAGTCAGTAAAAGACTGACACGCTATCGCGCTCCACCCTACAGCGGGAGAAGTCATGGGATGTGGATGATTGGCACCTTAAATAAACCACTGCGATGAAATTTAACCCTTCAATCGTGGAAATTACAGACACAATAGAAAGACTTAAGAAGTTTAATGAATTAAATCTACTGCATACTTATAGCTGCTGACTGTATTACCTGGATAATAAATCATTGTCTATTTCTATGTTATATATGGTACACTTATTCATGACAGATGCAAATGCAAAGAGTATCCATGTGAGCGGGTGTCCTGTGCAGCGGGCGAGCGCTGCATAGTAAACCAATACAGACATGGCCTCGACCTAGAGCCCCAGTTCACAGCAGAATGCAGAAATGGTAAGTCCTATTATAATTAGTAGATCGAATTTTAAAAAAAATATGTGTAAATCGAATTTAGAAAGCTTTAATAGAAAAAAAAAGATCCTTATTCAAATAAAAAAGACAGAAAGTTATCCATTTGAATTTCAAAATATGTAGTTCGCTGAAATGACCGTTCTTCACTACTTAATGATGGAATGTGTATGCTGAGAAATGATTAAACAATTGCTCTAACATATAATCATAGGTAACACAGTCGTACTATAATTTTCTGAACCATTTCATCCTAGTCGTGAAGGCGGGTGCTTGTCCCATGGATGAGACTACCACGAACGAGGTGTCGTGCCGCCGGGAGTGTGGAGATGATGCTGACTGCCGAGGAGTGGGCAAGTGCTGCCGACGAGGATGTAGTAACATATGTCTGGTGCCAGTCGAGCAGACTAGTCCACATCCGCTTCTCACTACTACCGATGAACCAAGTAAGAACTCTTGAAACTGACCTTAGCAATAAGATTTTCTGGAATTCCTGTAGTTGTAATTTACGATCGCGTAACAAGACTGACCAAATGTTTTTGAAAGTGTGGTCATTGAAGACCTTAAATAAGCAACATAAAATTGTAAGGCAAGTAAATTACATTATCAATACACGCACACACGAAGAGTACAGTTGAATTTAAAGTTTGGTCATCGTTGCCTATCGAAGTTAAACCTAACTACTAACGTCTATGCTTTTTTGGCAGATAAGCCTGCAGCACCCCTTGCGTTGCCGCAGCCAGAGCCGGAGGTGGCCGCATCTGAAGGTGGTAAAGCTACCCTGCGCTGTCTGTTCCATGGCAACCCACCGCCCACGATCACGTGGAAGTTCGGGGAGCTTACCGTACGTATCGAAGACTGATTTAAGGCTCCAAATATTGCTAACCCTTTCGTCTTTAATTTTTTGTTAAATAGTTCTTAATTCTAATTAAATCCAGACCAGTCCTTCGGATAATAAATTGACTGGTTACATGACGATTTAGAAATAACATGAGATTAATCTTAGACAGTACTGATATAATTGGTCAAGGAAGATATCGTGGGGAGGTACGAGGCTAAACTGTCCTTAAAAATACATAATATGTCAAAAAATTCTCGTATTTTCTCTGGAAGAGACCATTATCCTGTAGGAAGACAGAAACAGTCTGATAAATTTAAGAAATACATGAATTAAAGGTTCATCTCTAAACAGATCGACGGTAACGCGGGTCGCTACAGGCTGATGTCGGACGGCTCGTTGGACATCGTCTCTCTGTACCGCAACGACACCGGCGTCTACATCTGCGTGGCTGACAATGGTATCGGAGTGGCCACGCAGGAGATACACCTGGTCGTCAATGGTAAGTGCGGGTGCAGCACGATGCTAGCTTGGGGTTAGACTAGTACAAGCGTTAGTTGCTGTGGAACTTTGTTACATTTACAATGGAAGAACGATATTTTCGTCTGTTTTGGAGAACTGAAAGAGATATCGCTTTCTGATATTTTGGGTCTCAAATTCTTATCAGATGTGCAAAAATATACATATTTCAAGATCCTTAGCAACTAGCGACTCTCAGAGCATTGGGATTTGCATTTGACAATATAAAGTAGTATTAGATTTTATAGTAGTTAGAGGTTTTTGGTTTGATTAGTTTTAAATATCAATTGCTTTCCTTTCTAGTTTCTCTATCTTTGATACTAACTTTCTTTTTCTTTACTAAATGTGGGGTATAATTTTATTCGAGGACCAGCAGCTTTATTTTGGTATTTTTTTAAAATATGTATTATAAAGTAAAAAACAAAGTTTTTAAGCAAGTGTCCGTTTATCTTCGTCGTAACGCAAGACTTTCGGTTGATAGTAATTAAAAAAAAAAAAATAGTCAGCGCCATCTTGCATTATATTTTTTTTATAACCTCTAAAATTTTGGAAATGATACCGATTACAAAAAAAAATAATAAAATTCTCGTCTGCACTAACGTGGATCATCATTTTTAGGGATCCGTACCTCAAAAGGAAAAAACGGAATCCTTATAGGATCACTTTGTTGTTCGTCTGTCTGTCTGTCAAGACCCTGTATCTTGGGAACGCGTGGAGGTATCGAGTTGAAATTAAAGCCATATACTCAAATCAGCGGTCCCTTGAAGCTGTGAAAAAAATCGAACTTCTGCCTTAAAAAATGATGCGGCCGTTTATGTCGCCAAAAACGTGTATTTCGACACTTACGAGAATCAAAATTCATAGGGTACTTCCCGTTTACCTAGAATCCTGAAAGGCATGAAGCAAGGTCTTATGGCACCAGTATAGGAATAAATCTGAAAACTGTGAATTTGTAGTTAAAACACGAAAAAAAAATTTTGAGATTCGAAAAAAAAAAAAAAATCTTTGTAACTCAATTCGGGAATTGAACTGTTTTCTTACTTAGGACAAAAAAAAAATGTCGGCGCCATTTTGGATTTCCATATCAAGCTCACTTCTCTTTAAAACGACTCTGAAAACCATAACCACGAGCATAACAACACTGACGAAAAAAATATGTAGTCGACTCTTGTTAATTCAAAACTCGAGGGACTCCTAAAAGTAAATTATTATGAGATGCACTGTGGCTATAAGTTTATTAACTTTAAATCAATTTAACTTATTACATACACAACTAAAAACTATAATTACAGTAAATTAAAAAAATAATAATAATAAAACCCTACGCTAATTACAACTAACTAAAATCAAACTAAAATATGTATTACGAACTAGCTTTTACCCGCGGCTTCGCTCACGTAAATAAAATATAGCCTATGTCACTCAGGAATAAAGCAGATTTCTAGTGGTGAAAAAATTTTAGCAATCGGACTTTTTTAAAAAAAAAAAAAAAAAATGTCCGATTGCTAAAATTTTGAAAATTTTAAAATTTTAAAAAATTAAAAAAAAAAAAAAATTAAAAAATTAAAAAAATTAAATTTTAAAAATTTTAGCAATCGGACTCAAAAAAAAGTCCGATTGCTAAAATTTTTTCACCACTAGAAATCTGCTTGGCAATCGGACCAGTACTTCAAGAAATTACCTCCTACAAACAAAAAACAAACTTTACCTCTTTATAATATTAGTAGTGTAGATTAACGAAATACATATCAAATGGTTCGAAAAATAATGGTACCGAAAGATGAAATGATGATGAATTGTGAAACTTGATGAAAGCCGTACACTGTTGGACATAGACCTCCCACAAATATCGCCATAATGTCGGATCCTGTATAGAGATGTGCTGGCAATATTGCCCGAAGTAAGAATATTGGTGGCAATATTGCCGGCAATAATGCCGGCAACGGCACGTATCTAGTTCTGTACGTCTCACATCCATCAAATTCCCGGGACCCTCACCAGGACATCGGTCCACCTTATGGGATGCTTTCCAACGCTGCGTCTTCCGGTACGTGGTTACCACTCCAGAAATATTTATCCTCAACGACAATCTGTTCTGCGAGCTATGTGCCCTGCCCACTGCCACTTAGGTAAGATGTCGGTAACCTTGGTTCTCCTGCGGATATCTTCATTGATCTTCGCTTATTCTGATAAGATCACGCAAGGAACCCCCGAGCATAGGCCTTTCCATTGCTCTTTGGGTGACTTTAAGTCTTCTGATGAGGCCTATTTTAAGCGACCACGTTTCGGAGCCATATATATGTCATCACTGGCAACACGCACTGGTCATTTTACGTATCTAGTATGCGAGAGTTCGTAACAAGGTGCCAATTGCAAGGTGCAAAATTCAATAGGACAAACAATTTCAAGCTTTGAATTTCAAGCTTTGAAATTTACAGAAATTTAAGTAATTGTATCCTTAAAATTAACAACTGTATTCTATAGAACCCGAGTAAGCAGAGCATAGGTAATTTTGATATCAAAAGTTAAAGGCGTTTCAGGTAATTTAGTGTATATTTTAATGCGGCACATCTAGATAATTAGATAGTTTTACCTTATATGTACGTCAGCAAAACCTTTAGCCGTTTGGGGTCGAAACACTTGGTTCATGGGGTCCGAATGCGCGTCTCCTTTTCAAGGAAATTTCACGCCGACTCGACTGATTGACACTTTACGTGACCAGAGGGTTGGCTCGTTCTTCGCCCAAGTCTTCTGGGCACATTTCCTGATGACAGTGATGTGGAGGAGTAGTTTGACGCCTGAGCGTACATTGTTATTTTGTATTATATTTATGTACATAATTAGGTTTTAGTATAAACAGTTTAGTTAGTACTAGTTTTTTATGTACATTTTTAAAGTTTATTAATGAAGTAAGCAAAACCTTAGATCTTACCATGGCGTGTAAGACGTGCGATCGAGAAAGACGGATGGAGCTATACACAGTATACTCTCTATATAGCTCCGTTCCTTTAACGGTTCAGTTTAGGTCGTAAAATGGATCGCGTTATGAGCTCGTGGTAGAGCTTCTGATATAGGCCAAAAAATGAAATCAATAAGGATGTTTGACAGACTCTTATCTAGTAACACGAGTATTACTCGATAGTTAATTGTAAATGATAATGTACCTAATATTACTGTCTCTATCGAGTGTCAAATACGATCGTTGACACACATCACGAGTAGGTATTATTTATACATTGCCTGGGGGCGTAAGAGTATTAAGGCATAACGGAGTATTTTTAAAAAGTAAAAAAAATCTTGATCTAGTCACTCATCCAGAAAAGAGCCACAATAAGCAATCCTTAAAAAAACAATAGTTATTTCTTATACAAGAGTGCAAAGTTGCTTTTTAACCGCGTGCTCGATTTTGATGACCGAGCAAGGGAAGGATTCTAAAATTGAATCACGAGCGCAACGAGTGACTCAGAAATTAGAATCCTGAGCGTTAGCGAGAGAATCAAAAGAGCACGAGGTGAAAAATCTTTGCAGTCGAGTGCAACACGTAACTTTTCATACCAACTCAGCGAAGACTAAATGCAAAAAGTACACCAAGGAGGTTCTGAGTCTGAGCTATAAAAAAAAAAAATATTAAAATTAAAATTTCTTCATTTCAGACCCAATAGTCCATAGATTGTTAGTGTATTAGAAACAGAAAGTGCTTATATACTATATTAGCATTGTTAGTAACCTATAGCTAATTCCACCCGGTGTCTCTGGATGGGGCAATCCGGCCTATCAGCAATCATTTTCAGGATGCTGTTACGACTGTTGCGCAAACGTTGCAGTAAGGAAAACGCTTTCTTACGCATGATGGCGTGAAAGCCATCCGTGTGAGCCGCGGCAAACATTCCCGACGCACTACAACGCCACGGCAACCGCAACAGCATCCTGAAAGCGTTACTATATTGTACGCGCAGGACGTTGCAAGCTCGGTTTGTATATGACACCCACAGGCCGCTCGAGTAGAAAGACTGACAAAACGCCTTATTAACAAATTAAAAAAAAAAGTTGTATGACAAATTTGGTACCATGGAGGTAGAAGAAGTAAATAGGTTTAATGATGTTTTGAATTCATAAACTTAGTGCACGCGATGTTCTAAATTCAATTTACTTTATCTCTCTAGAGAATAAAAACGGCTTTTGCTCTCAGACATCGAAGAACAAAATTACTCTTTCCGAGATGGGGAGATGAAAAACCTTTTAGATCGGCCCGTACGGTCATAATAACTTGGTTCCTTAACTGTACTGTGGCTGAGACACAGTATAGTTTTATACTGTGGCTGAGATGAGCTTAAAATGTTTCCATTAAGTACTTACTTCATTAATTGGTTTATAGATACAGAAAACGCTGCCACGTGATTTCTAATGACATTTTGTTACACGTGAATATTTAGTCATTTCTATTAATGACTGCATTTCCCAGTTTTATCCTGTTATTCATAGATCACGTTCCATTATCGTAATCTAATAACAGCATGTCTGGTCGTTATTCTTGACCCGCCATTATCAGTGCGTTTGTTTATGTAACCCTTCACTTGTAAACAAATTAAAATGAAGAACTTACATTAAGATAACTTAGACATTAGACTAAATACAAACGCATATAATAAGACCATAAACTAAATGAAATGACCATAAATTTAAAAATAATCAGTTCTTACCTATAAAATTGACGAGATTTCTACAAAATCTAATCCTAATCAGACTAAACGCTCGAATAATAAACTAATATATAAAATAATAGTAAAAAAAAACAAATTATAAACTATTGCACATTAATATACTGATATACTATAACTGAGTCGGCATCCTTCCTCGAAATCGTCCATATACGACACCCTTCGGCATAAATTCTCCTTTGAGGAAGGTCTCCAAATGGTGAGTCGACAGCCGCACCATAAACGACTTATTTTTGTGATTGCGCGACTCCAACTGCACGACTCTCAAAGTCTAGTTCGTCTTCACACGAACATATGCCATGATCTCCTCAACCTTCGTGGTGTCTATATGCTGGTCAATATTGTATCTTAGATCAGACAGCAGCATCAATTGGGTATCTGCTTCACATTAAAATACCTTAGAACCACTAATAGTCCTTTAAACTTCACGATGGAAATAAAACATTTGAAAAAAAATTGTGATTACAAACAATACAGGAATACTCATGGAATCGAAATAATAATTGTAATTAAAAACTCTTCAAGAAATTACAATACAAATATTTAAACAAATTATAAAAATAACATAAAGGAAGTTATTTAACATACTTATCCCCGTTTGCCAACGTGCGCACCAGCTGCAATCTTTCGCAGTCAACAGTCTTTTATCAAAACATTAACGCAATCAGTAGGAGTCTGTCCATTGCACGGGACGGTCGCGCCTGTAATATAGTATACTCGCGTAGTTGAATATTGTGTTACTCTGCATCAGTGACTCGTCTCGCTCGGTCGACATGTCGCGCGTCTGTCTGTTCGCGCTCGCCGCGCTGCTAGCGTGCGCACACGCATACGAAGGTGAACGACACACTAATCACATCTGCTGCTGGTTGTCACAATTGATACATTGTTTTGGGTGTTTCTGAAGTTTGGTGATGATCAGATAACATTTTTATTTTGTTGGATCTTCAAAATATCTGTAAGTGAGATCCATGTAAAGTGTTTATCGTCGAGAATTTAGGCACCGAAGCCAACACTTCAGAAGCACACAAATTATCTTTTAACTTCATTTGTTATGTCCTCCCATTTCAATAATTTTACGCTTAGTAGACAAAATTAACATAGAGTTTTTGAATGTAACTTTACTCACTCGTAACAAAGGAGACATATGAAAGAAGATGCATTCTTAAACTCTTAACATTGGTTTGCTAACAATCGGGGGCTGGTAGATCCTGTGATAGCACCTGCCGGAATCGCTGGAGATGAGAATGCGGTGGTGACCGGCGAGCTGGGCCAACCGCTCCACGTGCGCTGCTTAGCGTACGGCTACCCGCCACCTGCCATTTACTGGTACCACGGCTATGACGGAACCATGGTGCCGTTCCATGATGCGGTATACGAAGCGAGAGGAGACGTCCTCCTCATCAGAAACCTGGCTGTCGAAACTCTTGGACAGTACACATGTCAAGCATACAATGGAGAAGGCAAGGCGGCGTCGTGGGTGGTCTTCGTACGAGCTTATATGCCTGAAGGGATCTTCATTGAAAACGAGTATTTGGTTCCAAGAAACCCTTTGCCACCCAGACTCAGGACACAACCACCCACCAGTGAGGAGATGAGCACAACCACCACCACTTCGACCACTACTGAGGCCCCCAGACTGTTCACTGGTAAGATCAGGACCTGTCAACCTAATGAACCTCTCTAGCTGATTGTTTATCTTATGGTAGTTTGTTCGTTTATTCACACAAATTGCTAAAAAACAAGTCAAATAAGATCAACAATCAACTAATTCCACTAATAATACGAAATGGCTTATCTCTGCATGAAGCATGTTTATGTATTCAGCTTGCATGTGTTCTTCTAGCGATGTTGAATGTTTTGTTAAGGCCTATAGTAAAGAGCACATTTATAGACATATTGGGAGCAACATATTCTACTGATGTAAGAAACTGGTAAGTATTTATGGTGTATATATACGTTATAATTTAGTGTCAGATATGAAGTTTCTTTTCTCTGAAACTGGGAAGCATTTGTTTGTACAGTGTAATGTAAGTACTCGTATCATTATTATCGTACGATTCTGACATTGTTGTATGTTAATGAAGTTCACGATTGTTTAAAAAATATACCTATTTATTCTTACATTTAGATTGTGTTTTGCATTTTAGATTGTGTTTTGTGAGAAATTTCAATTTCGTCGCTGTAAATAAAACGAGCTTGTTGTTTCTATTCTTCGTTATAATCTCAATTGGTATTGTGTTAAATTTGGATTAGTTTTCCCATTCATTCCCTACATTTGAAACACAGTTACGAAAAGCTACCACTGGTATTGAAAATAAGGCAATACCTGGCACCTCAACAAAACTGGTCTCTAACAAATATTTGTCTACGAACAGTGCCAGTCAGTGCTCATGTGTCGACGCCATTCGCGACGCTGAACATCGGCGCCGAACTGCGCCTGACGTGTGAAATAGACGGTTTTCCCGAACCTAACGCGTACTGGACCAAGGATGGCGTCAACATTCAGCCGGACGGAGACAGGATCTCTATCACCGGTAAGTCCTACCATTTGTTTAGTTACTTCGCTCCTAGAATAAGTCTTTTGAAGGACAATATTATTTATGTAATTATTAGGAAAAGTATTATCGTTCCGAGGCTTGAAGAGAGTTAGCACTGTGGTGGCCTGCCACTCCAAGAGACCAACAAGTTTGTCAAAGGACCGATAGCCGTTGTGCCGGAAAGTCCTACAAATTCAGTGGGACACACTGAATGTGGTATTGTTTTTAAAGTTTCATTTCCACGTTTCTGTTTCAAGCAGCGTAGTTTTGTCATATTTCTAATGCATTACTTGTTTACGTCTCCAGGAAGCACGATTGTGTCCCGTCTGTTAGTGGCGCGGGTGACGGTCGCTGACAGCGGGCTGTACGCCTGTCACGCCAGCAATTCATACAGTTCGCAGTCTGACACTGCGCAGATCAACGTGCAACGTAAGTAGAAACCCCTATGAAGTTAAAACAGTTTATCAAGGCCGATATAGTAGACTTGAGAAACAGTGCTTGCAGAATTATAGGTCAAAAAATTCTGGGTGGATATAGCAATCTGGGAAGCATAGCTAGGAAAGCCCACTAAAAGGTGGAACGACTTAGTGACACTCTAGAAAACACTTTTGATGAGGGTAACACGGGATCCAGCGTTGAGGCATTGCTTGTAAAGTTTATGTCTAGGAAGGAAGTCTTTCGGCTGAATGCGATGGTAATAGTGAAAAGTCATTGGGCATTTTTGGCAGTGCTTAGTGTAAAAGTATTTTTACTAACTATAAAATTATATGGTAATAAAGTGATCACTGTCATCATCAAAAATATAAATATTATTCTATTACTCATGAGGAGAATCCCAATTGAGTACGGTTAGCAGCTTGAAGGAGCGCCACGTTTTCCAGCACAATTTTTGTGCTAACAAGGAATTTTTTTGGAAAACTTGCTGGACCGTTGATTAAGGTTTCGTCTTCCCAAGCCGTTATCATCTTTCTGTCCTCACCCTTGACTCATATTACTTGGGGTCGGTGCAACATGTTTTTTATTCCAATCTTTATTTTCAACCGTGACGCTGACACTGACTCCGTTTTTTTCCATATTAGTCCTCACGCACTCCATCCATCTTTTCCATGTGGAGCGGAATTCCACTTATCTCAGTGTTATATGAAATTTATATGAGGTGGATTAATGTGTATATTAGATTTTTGACTATGAATTTTATCTTTACAGAGCTCACAATACCTGCTAAGTGCACAGATAATCCTTTCTTCGCTAATTGTGACCTGATCGTGCGCAGCAAGTTCTGCAGACACCAGTATTACGGGAAGTAAGTATATAATCGTTAAGTGAGGTTAATCGATCAATGAGGTCAATCGGTAGCGTTTAATAGACAAGATTAAATTATAGAGTTTTATTGTTCATATTGGCTATCCACACAGTTTCAACTAGTTGTTCATTATCGTCGGGTTGTATATCTACTTATTATTAATTTATTCGACTTAGGGTGAAATCGAGAATGAAAGTCTCGATTTTGATGAATTTAGATTTTTTTTATGTATAAGTTTATTAGATAAAAAACCCGCATTTTTGTTTAGTTTTCATTTCAGTAATAGTATTTTATTTTTATAACGCTACCCCACACTGCCCACACTAAGAATTATTCCAGTATCGTGGCTACATTGTTTTTTTGTTCTTTGCCTCTTTTTTGTTCTCGTAGCCAATTTCTTTGTTGTAAGTACTATATTTTTCGTTTTGTCACAATTGCACAAAAAATAAAAAACAATTGGCATGTATATTAGAACAGTACCTATGATTTGTTTTTTTTATGTGTGTATAATAATAATATTCCACAACTATCACACAACGCCGTCTAGTCTCAAGCTAAGCAGAGCTTGTGTTATGAGTACTAGACAACTGATAAACTTATATATTTTTAAATATATACATATTATAGATAAATTACACCCACACACCCTACAGTATATAATATGTGCTGTAGGTGAACCTAAATAAATAAATACATTGACAAGCGTCACACGCTACAGCGTACACTAGTCCAATTTTTAAGAAATTTCGTGTGGATATAGCCCTGAAATTTTACAACACAAACAGAAGACCTATTTTTGTGAAGGTTGTTTTTTCTATGGTATTAGCAAAAATGATTAGGCTGTGAAAATGTAGGTAAAAACTGGCTATGTTACACATTTCAAAGTCGAAATAGTAAATTAGTTTTATTCCAAAAAAAACAATATCATATTTTGATATAAGTCCAAGGTTATCAAACCCGATGTTTACTACTTTCCTTCACGCTATTGTTTATATATATGTATATACATATAAGTTATATGTACTCTATCTAGTTTTATCATTTGGTGTCAGGCCGCTACTTACCACGTCGTGTTGTCCGCAGGTTCTGCTGCAAGTCGTGTGTGGAGGCCGGGCAGCTCGACCCCCAGGAGGCCGCCCTGCAAGCGGACCAGCCCTTGAAGAAGAAGTAGACATCAGCTTCACCAAGATCTTACATAGCGTAGAAGCCAGACGCGACCGGCTATAAACATTGTTACATATACATAATATATATTCACAATTTCCCCCTCGAATACTACTTAAAAGTATTTTTAGTTGCAATATTGTGTTAATAATTCTGTACTAGAATTACACATGACAGTGCGGTTTTAAAATAAACTCATATGTCATCAATCGTTAGTGCTGTGCTATATCTAAAGGTCTTCCTGCACAGAGTCGGTCGCAAGCGCTGGCAGTAATATTGTTATTGTTTCATGTGCCATAGCTGGAATAGGTATTAGATCTTGAACGTTGTACCAGAACACAGCGATCGCTGTGCGCATGTTCGTAACACGCAATCATACCAATAGATTTAATGTAGATAGTTAATATTACTTGAATTTAACAGTTTTATGTAAATAAATATTTTTAAATGTCACAAACTCCATCTGTGATGGAATATTTTTGAGTAATTTTACAATTCTACATAGTTAGTCAGAAGAATATAGTAAATAAATTATTTATACAATAAGTTGTCGAATAAAGTGAATGTTTAGCTCGTAGGATATCGCTAGGGTGGCTAGTTGACAAGTCATAATAATTTGTTTAAGTAGATGTAAATAGATGGACAATAAAAAACATATTAGCAAAATGTGTTTCATTACTGTTTGCTACAAAGAAAAAAAACCTTTTAAATCTATATATGAACGTGACCAATATCGTTAAAATACCCATCGAAGATCTTTGTATCTATAGCTGGGAACCAAATAGGATTGAAATCTTTTGCGACCTCTCAAAGGTAGTAAATGCGTAAACCACGAGACACTTCGTCTAAAACTAAATCATTATGGTAAGTATCAGGACTATTCATGACTTCTTACTTTACTAAGGTCATCTCATAGATCTCATCTCATGAAGATCTAAGACAACTTTATAGTTGTTCCTCAAGGCTCTATATTTGGTCCGTACCTATTTTTAGTACAATACTTTTTGCAGAGTTTAATGGGATGACAGAAATCAGCAACAGTCACGTTAACCGTTTTACGGATTTTCTTTGTACCCACCGTTTTTTACCTGAATGGAAAAATCATACATCTTCAACGTCTGTACAATTTTCAAAATACCAGCTTTTAAATAAAAATAATGCACACACGGCCAGCAGTTTTGGCTTTCCCTAAAGGATCTGTCGACATGTTGGATAGACTATTTTTTTTTTTTTTTTTAACTATCACACAATGCCGTCTAGTCCCAAGCTAAGCAGAGCTTGTGTTATGGGTACTAGACAACTGATAAACATACTTATATATTTCTAAATACATACATATTATAGATAAATTACACCCAGACACAGAACAAATGATTATGCTCATCACACAAACATTTGTCCTGGGTGGGAATCGAACCCACGACCTCCGGCATAGCAGTCAGGGCCACTAACCACTAGACCAACAGGCCAGTCAAACTATACTATAGGAGGGCCTATGGCTCGGTTCCGCAAACATGGCTCATGAGGGTGCTAGATTTGTACGAAATTGATGCAACACTATGCACCTTCCTGATTTCATGTATGAGGTAATGAATGAAGGTCTTTCGGTATCCAGGATGTCGGCATATCCAGAGGAACAACGAACCGGTTAGAATCGAGCGAGGTAAACCCCAGGGTGACAGTTTGAGTCCACTTTGGTTTTGGCTGGCCTTGATTCTTCTAAGCACACTACTTGAGAATTCAGGCCTAGACTATCGGTTGAAGAGAGGTGGTCGGGTTATAACTCACTTCCTTTATATGGACGACTTGAAACTTTTTGCCCCTCAATAACCTGCAACTGATGGAGCTACTGAAGGTAACTGAAACCTTCAACAGTGCCATCGTGATGGACTTCGGTGCGGACTAATGTGCGGCCATGCATGTAAAGCGTGGAGAGGTTGTGGAATCCTATAAACCTAAGATCCCCCTCTCCAACTGAAACCTATAAGTATATGGGTATGTCGGAAGATTTAGGTATCCAAGTCACTAACATGAAGGTGCGCTTCTTCGGATGCCTTCAACGGTTCGGTCATATCCCATTCAAATTCCAGTCGACAGCGATGCGGAGGAGTTTTATGACGTCATATTTAGCTAGGCATTTAGTGTATATATATATATTATTTTTAATTATTTAAGTTTATTTTATTGTTTAATTATTGTTAACTAATTTAAGTATTTTTCGAATAATAAATAAAATTATAGACTTAAAACAAATAAATTAATTAAAAATTCAAATCCAAAAAGTTTTATTTCACATAGGCCTACATGGGCACTTATAAAACTTCAGAAGCTAGTGAACGATTGCAATTGTTGTTTCATGAAGAAGAACCGGCCAGAAATTTCGTGGTTAATCTTTTAAACAACTGATTCATATTATATTTTCATATTACAATAAGGGATAAGGGAATAGGGGCATAAGGGGGAATAGTGGATTTAGAGGGGAGCAGTGGTGGCCGAGTAACGGCCCCGACTTACAAGTTGTAGTTCGCGGGTTCAAACCCAGCCAGGCGCATTACTTTGTGTAATTTATTTCATAACCACTGCTCTCAAAACGGCGAAGAAAACGTGAGAAAACCGGTATGTCCCAGAACCAAAAATTCAAAGACATGTGACATCCACCTCATTGGGACCGCGTGGTGGATTACGGCCCATTCCCTCTCCTAGAGAGGAGGCATGAGTCCCAGCAGTGGTAACATTATAAGGCCGACGATGACGATGAATATTAATTGATATACACCGCTAAATTTTGATCGTTTTAATCCCGTGGAGGGTCGATCCGGTGAAACACTATCGATTTGTAAAGATAAAATTAAAATTATTTTTTTCAAAACACGTATTAATTTACGCATGTACAAAATTTATTTCTATAAGAAAACGTCAGCTGAGCGAGTCCAATGACCTGTAGGTAGTTAGTACGCAACGCCGACTACTACCTACAGGTCATTGTACTCGCTCAGCTGACGTTTGTTTCATGTACCAGATCGACCCTCCACGGGATTAAAACGATCAAAATTTGGCGGTGTATAATATTACACTGAGAATCAGTAAGCTTTTTTTTGGTGGTAAATCATTTACCTAGTGACTTCTCACGCTCTTGGGCAGAACGGGAGGGCGTGTCAAACTTTTAGTGGCTAAAACCCACTCCTATGTTCCTTCTTCGTCTTTCGTTCCAAGGCTCCGCGTTTTCGAGAAACGAACCCATGACCCCAGTAGGGCCCCTACGTTTAAACTGACATCTCCTTGAAGCGCGCCTGGAACACTACGCTAGCGAGTCCAATGACCGGTAGGTAGTTAGTACGCATCGCCGACTACTACCTACAGGTCATTGGACTCGCTGACACTATCTCCCGCTCCGCCCAAGAGCGGGATGTCATTGAAAGATTTTCCCATCTAAAAAAAAGAGTACTTTGTAATATATTGAAATATGGCATCGCAGTGGAACATTTTAACTATTTTTAACCACACATCTCAATGGAACTGTTAGCAGTTATCTGTCATTTCTCATAATCGAAGACATCACTCATTCATTCATTGGGTGTGGAACGGTTTTGTTATCTGAAAGGCCATGAGTCAGTGCTGCGGCTGCCTACATGATCACCATTTTCCTCCCACGACTTTACGATAAGCACTTCAAAGTTAAAAAAAGTTCGAAGCATATAGTAGTAATTGCGCTGTTGGTGTTGCTGGAAGTTGCTCTGCATCAGTGGTTCTTCTGGCTTGGTCGATATGTGTCGCTGCTTTTTGGTCGGGCTCGCAGTGCTGCTAATATGCGTGTGTGCATACGAAGGTGAACCATGGATACATTGTTTTGTGTAATTGTAAAGTTTGGCTCCGGTTAGATATTTTTTTTGTTTGTGGCCTACATGTTTTTAGTACCGGTACAATTATTTTAATAAAATTAAGATCTTTTTAGAACCAAACGAAACAAGGTTATTTCCTATATCCTCCAATTTTAAGTAGAAATGTTTGAATGTGCTCAGTAAAAAACTTACAAAAGATTTGAGTCTTCTTGCTCTTCTTACAATCGAGGAATGATACCTAGATCCTGAGAGTAATCCTTCTGGGATTGCTGATGATGAGGACGCTGCCTTTGCTGTGACCGGAGAGCTAGGCCACCCGCTGCATATACGCTGCTTAACGTCGGAGCAACCCATACGCTTCGTGTTGTGGTACCAGGGAAACAGGAGAAACACGTGGCTACACAACGATCTCGTGTACGGAATGACAGGAAACGACCTCCTCATTAGAAGCCTAGCTATCGAAACTCTTGGACAATACACATGTCAAGCGTATAGCTCAGAAGGCATGGAAGCACCGAGAGTGATCAACGTACGAGCGTATATGCCTGAAGGACTCTTCATTGAAAACGAGTGGTTGGTATCACGAGACGCGGTGGCATCCACCCCGGATACTACTACTGAAGCTCTTGGAGACTTGGCCACTGGTGAGATGAACTTTATGTAATCACTTCTTAAGTAAATTATTTTCCCGTACTGTACCTTACGTTGGTTTACATTTTACTCATAAACGTATTTTTTTTTACAACCAGCTTTGCTATAAAAAACAGTAAAACGTTCCGGCTTTATCATCATCAGATTTCGATGGTACAGTTTTCAACATAACTATTCAGAACCATCTATTTATTTGTATATTCACAGTTGCTTTCTATCTTCATTGTAATATATATGTATGTAAGTGTGAAGTAATATCGAACAGATTTTCTAGCGTTTTTCACCAATATACAGAGTGATACACGAGGTAGGTTAATCTCTATATTGCTAGTAAGCTTTAAACGGAGTGACAATGATAACTAATCATATGGTACTAATTTGTTTCTAGAAAAAAGAGAGTTAGCGGTGTCTGAAAGTGGTATAGCTATATTACGATGTCAGTTCGACAGTACGAAGTTCCACATTGATCCGTCTACTAAGATCACGTGGCAATTTGGAGAACATAAGGTACGTTTATTCAATTGAGTCTCTTAATTGCTAGCTTTCTGGACATAATCAATATCCAGAAAGCTAGCAATTAACCTAACCGACCTGGATGATTTTTTAAAATCTCGAGACGCAAGATAACAATCTCAAAACAAAACCATAATACCCGTATTTAACTGCACTGAAAACCTAGTTCTAACCGATGGAAAAATAGGATACACTTAGGTTTCACCACCGGTGTGCGGCTGTAACTAGTTCTAGCCGCTATGATGAACTCTAGACCTAGCTTTAGCCGAAGATAAGTAGGATACAATACATCTAAGTTTAACCGCATGTAACCGGCTGTACCTAGTTGTAGCCGGCTAGGACTAGGTGTAACCGCACTTCGACTATATAATTCGACCGTAACAGATATATTATAATTAGTAGAATTGTGTGCGGTCAAATTATTGTTCAAGATATCTTTTCACTTATTAAAAACAAAGCAACGCCCAACAGATTGATGGTACCAGGGGTCGCTACAGGCTAATGTCAGACGGCTCGTTGGAGATTGTCTCTCTGTACCGCAACGACACCGGCGTCTACACCTGCGTGGCTGACAATGGTATCGGAGTGGCCACGCAGGAGATACACCTGGTCGTCAATGGTGAGTGTGGGCGAAGCACGATGCTAGCTTGGGAAGGTGATACAAATATACTAATATTGTTCAACCAGAGGTCTTTGAGTCAATAGTGAGATAGCGGTTAAACATGAGTCTACAAAAAAGAGATGCATTCTATTCATACCAATGATATAAATGCAAAAGTGAAAACCATCCTATTGCTTTAGAGCTGGAAGGCCCTTAGCCCTTGCGTCAACTTTCTTGAAACTTGATTTGACATAAATCATGCTTTTAATTACGGGTACAATCTTTCTTTGACGAAATCGAAATCGCTGGCACATGCATACTCGTATTTCACATAACATTTTATTGAAAATGTTCAAATTTCGCATACAATTTTAAATTAAATTTGTCAAAAAATAAAAGGCCCGTTTTGACATTGTATTTTGACTAGCTAGCGGCTCGTCCGATGTAGTGTAGCTAATAAAATAGCTACTACTATACCGAACCTCTAATTATTTATTGTTTTATTGTTTCTTTCAGTTTCGTTCCAAATTACATTCTAGGGTCTTTTTCAAATGTCAAAACAGTGCTTTTATTTTTTAAGAAATTTAACTGCTCTTTATTCTGATACCTCTGTAGCGACTCACGAATAGAAATTGAATATAACTGGTTTTAGTTGTATGTCCTGGTAGCCTCGTAGAATTTCTTGAAAAGAGAAAGTACAGGCATTTATCCTGCTCATCTAAAATAATTTTGTCTACCTACCATGATAATGAAATGAATGAATCCTGAGAAAATTAACCGTTTCGGAAATAACGTAGCAATAAAGTGCGTCGATATTACAGTATGAATGCAAAAAATTCTGGGTAGTGAAATTCAAACGAACAATTTTCTCACATGCATCGCGAATTAGATCAATCATATCATATTCACAAGTTGTGTATATTATCTACTGTTACCACTTCTTCATAAATTGGTACTTCTTCTTCTTACCGTATCGATGGCAAAATTAGTTAAATTCCTTGCCTGGCCCAGAATTCGGCCACGGCAATGCCGTCCGCTGATGCTGTCATTAGGTCCCTACGTGAGCAGGAATTGGTACTTAAATCATTAAATAACTTTTATTGACTACAACCCACCTGTTTTCCTTTAATTGCCCTTTGCATTTCAGGGCTACAGTAACTTTGTCGAACATTCTTACGCTATGGCTCGCTGTGCCACCGTTCCATGAATTGGTAAGATATTAGAGGTATTTAAAGTCTAGTATCTAACAATTTACTTCGAGAGCAGTGGTGGCCGAGTGGTAATGGCCCCGACTTACGAGGTGTAGGTCGCGGGTTCGAACCCAGCCAGGCGCATTACTTTGTGTAATTTATTTCATCACCACTGCTCTCAAAACGGTGAAGGAAAACCGGCATGTCCTAGAACCAAAAATTCGAAGACATGACTGTGACATTCACAAACCCGCACTAGGCCCGCGTGGTGGATTATGGCCCATTCCCTCTCCTAGAGAGGAGGCCTGAGTCCCAGCAGTGGGACCATTAAAAAGGCTGATGATGATGATAATGATCTAACAATTTCATTAAACGGTATCTAAAATTATGTCTTTGAGCCTTTCAGCTTTAATTTAAATATAAATACTTCCATATTTTCAAGCGAATATCCTTATCACTTTAATATTTAGCTCAACGATTGCGTAAATACCTATTGTTTTCCATGTTTAAGGTTAATAAACGCAGTGAGTCATGTGTTTTGTTTGTTAAAAATTATAGCAATTTATGATAACGCGGGATAAAGCTTATTCTAATGGACGAAGCTACCATCGGCTTCATTGGCTCGAGTCTGTTGCTCACTTTAGCTTTTGTTTCTCCCTCTGGTTGTCCTATGTTGCCAAGGTCCCGATATCATAACGATCGAGGCGGTCCGATTGGTGCTCGACCGCTGACTCGGGAGGAAGTACGACTCCTTGACGTTTCGAGCGACACAGGTGCTTTCGAAGCACGGCTGCCTCGGGAAGTGCCTGTGACGCATAAACAGGGAACCGGATGCTCGGTACCATCACTGCATTGATAAAACGTGGTATACGTTGGCCGTGTGTATTACATAGGAGGAGCCACGTTGCACTCCTGTGGCTACCGGCCGTGGTTCGGTCCATGCTCGGTAGTGCAGATTCTTGGGACGCGGTGATCCCCTTCTGCGAAAATGTCATCTCTCAAAAGAAGGCTACGGAAAGAGAAAGGGAAAAGTGTTCTCTCCCACCCCGTACCAAGCGCACTGAGCGTCTAGGAAGGGTAGACAACGCCCTCTTCCAACCCTCCTAAAAAGATCCAGGGTCAAGGGATTAGGGGACATCCGTCGGCCCATCAATCTGGATCCGAGATGGTGTTCCAAGCGTTCCCTTAGGCATATAGAAAAGCCACTGTCTAATAAGGGAGGAGACCCAGGGGGATCGGGTCACCACTAGTCCGGGGCAGCGGAAGTCAAGCAGCACCCGCAGTCCCTGACACAAGTGTGCGTGGGAATTGGGGTGGGTTTAGTCAGTAACAGTCTGTCAGACCCCTTCACCTACCCCAAGGCGGAGGACATCCAGGAGGATTTTCACCCCAACAAAAATTTTCGACAAAGTAGCTTCGCTCTTGGACTTACTTCAAGAGTTATCATAAGGAGTCATGAACTGTATAATAGGGGTCGAGTTGTCCCCTTTTTACTAACTCTTGTGGCCAGATTAACACAAATCGATAATAGAATTCCATTATTCAGTTATATCTAGTAGGATTTCACTTTTACAGCCCATTTTATAAATTTATGTTCAGTTGTTTTCTGAAACTTTTTACTGCTGTAGCTTACTGAAGCTCGATCGTGGGCGTGGGCTTGCGGCCGGCGAGCTATGGGTAGTTCACCGTCCGGCCGTCCGGTAACCGTCCAGACAGTGAACTGCACGTAGTGATCCACGCGCGCCTCAAGGAGTTTAACCGTAGGGGCCCTACTGGGGCCATGGGTTCGTTTCTGAAAGGAAAACGCGGAGCCTTGGAACGAAAGACGAAGAAGGAACATAGGAGTGGGTTTTAGTCAGTAAAAGTTTGACACGCCCTCCCGTTCTGCCCAAGAGCGTGAGAAGTCACTAAATGATTTACCACCAAAAAAAAGCTTACCTACTGATTCTCAGTGTAATATTATACACCGCTAAATTTTGATCGTTTTAATCCTGTGGAAGGTCGATACGGTAATTTAATTAATTTCTTTAAAAAACGTCAGCTGAGCGAGTCCAATGACCTGTAGGTAGTAGTCGGTGTTGCGTACAAACTACCTACAGATCATTGGACTCGCTCAGCTGACGTTTTTTTAAAGAAATTAATTTCGTACATGCGTAAATTAATACGAGTTTTGAAAAAAAGGTACTTTATTTTTTAATTTTATCTTTACAAATCGATAGTGTTTCATGTACCGGATCGACCCTGCACAGGATTAAAACGATCAAAATTTAACGGTGTATATTACCGTTTATTGTCATCAGTTATCAGTTTATTTGTGTAACCATCTGTGTATAATTTGATAATGGGCTGGTCTAGCGTACCACGTAGCATGGAGTCTCACTAGAATAAGAGGTTCTGGTCACACTGGTTATGCCACCACTGCTGTCGACAACAGTATGTATTACAAATTTTAACAAATGTTTATTTACACTCGGGGCTGCTAGGTCCTGTGAGGATACCTGCTGAAATCGCTGGAGAAGATAACGCCACCGTGACCGCAGAGCTGGACCAATCGTTCCTCGTACGCTGCCTAGCGTACGGGTACCCGAAACCTTCTGTCTTCTGGACCCGTGGCTACGGGGGAGGCATTGTCCTGTACAACGACTCAATTTACGAAGTGACAGACGACGTCCTCACCATCAGAAGCCTGAGAATTGACACTCTTGGCCCATACACGTGTCGAGCGTATAATGAAGCAGGTCGGGTGGCGTCGTGGGAAGTCATCGTGCGAGCGTACAGGCCTGAAGGGCTCATCATTGAAAACAAGTGGTTGGTGCCACGAGAGACGATGGCACCTAGACCCACAACACAGCCGTCCATCACAACTGATACTTGGCTGTTCACCGGTAAGATTATAACTTAATAGTTATAGGTATACGGTTATTTTGAAAACACTCAACTCCTCAGGACTGTGGTGATAACATCATAAACAACAACTTTTGTTCTATGACTTTTAATTAATCATATTTTAGTTCATCAGAGTTTCATACAAAAATAAAAGTATATAAATTGAAAGTTTTAAATATTATGAAGTCTATGCGAAGCAAGCGATAGTACAACAGCGGAAGGAAGTGAGGATCAGGTGCTTGATGCGCTTGCGTCACGTCATATAGACGTGGGTAGGTTTAACAAAATACAGAGTTGAAATGTGTTAGATAGAACAATGAAATCTTGAAGGCTGGTTTTTCGTAAATGAATTGTTTTGTAAAAAGTCATAGAATGAAAGTTGTTGTTTATGATGTTAGTACTCGTAGTACAGTCCTGCAAGGTTGTTAGTGTTTTACAATTAACCCTGTTTACAGACATGATTTTGGTAGATATATGAAGTGGTATCCAGGTAGTACTCACAGTGGTTCACCCTTGAACACCCTAGTTTCACCAATAAAGTTGTTATTTCATGATACTGGGGGTTATCAATTCAAACATAATATAATACTAAGTTTTAATTATGGAGTACCATTGCCAAAAAGTAAAAACGAAAATGTCGTTGTCTCAAAATAGCACGTATTTCAAATTATTAACTAGACTCATTCCTACACATTTTATTCGTCAGAAAAAAGTAATGTCTAGGATCATGGATCTTGCAGAAACATAAGAAACCACCAAATCATTTGACACAAATGAGGGTACTCAAAACTTATCTGGATGTAGAGGAACCGACCATTAATCAAACAATCAGCCATCTATATCTAAACTATGTTCGGAGGATGAAGGATGGAGTTTCTTGCCGGTTCTTCTCCATAGGAAACGACAAATTTGGAACCGTGCAATAGCTTCTGACGTTTTATAAGTCCCCATGTGAAATAAAAATGTTTTCAATTTGTTCGCAAACTGACTGTGTTCCGCTCATCTCGCGATCCATCAGCGAACATAGTAGATTGCCGGCCTACGACCCCAAGTTTCTTCCGATCATATTAACATCTGAATTTTGAACTTTTCATGCTTTTCACCGAACTGTATACAACTGTAAAAGACGAAGTGTACGACTGCAACCAATACTTGGTCAACTGTTCGCGCCTCCGCTGTGAGTACGGCATCCAGCGCGTGCGCCAGCCCGACGGCTGCGACCAGTGCTCGTGCGTGCAGGTCGAGATCAACTGCGAGCCGCTCAAGCAGGAGTGCACGCAACTCAAGTGCAACTACGGCATCGAGAGGGTCACCGGACCTGACGGCTGCGAGAGGTCCCCACCAACTGTGTTCCCACGTTGTCGTCGTGGTGGGGCTTGCGTGTTTCAGTGACCTTGAGGGCTATGCCGGTAGAGCTACTCATGCCGGAAGGCCTCAAGCGAGAGACCAGACCAAGAGGAACATACGGCGGAGTCCAGTCGGACCGCCCGGAGGGTGCGCTGTCCAGAAGCGCTGGCACAACAGCTGTTGGCGCCTTCTGGATAGCGATGTCGGGGAGATAGGGTTCGCCTCCGGTACGTGTCTGTTCAGCAGACATGACCAGGATGGCGAACGTGCAATGGGGACCCCACCCCATTTAAAACAAAAAGGCAAAGCTGTGTCCAGCACCATCATGAGCGCGAATGATAAAAATATATCTACCCCAGGAGGGTACCTGCTTGCAGGAGAATCCCTCCCCGAGCAGAGCTCGGGCTGCCCCTCGTATTCTGGGGGGGGCAATCATCGCCTCGGTTCTTTGGACCCTGTTCCGTCCTCCATGGACGCACAGAGCCAGGGTGGCTCACACTTCGGCAGCGCGGAGTCCCTGGGACCAGTTCCCAGCACGTCCGCGATGCCGGTGGAGGCCGGCCGTAGGTTTGGCCTCAGGGAGGTGAGTGAAGACGCGGCGTCGGATTCAGATGCCGCGTCTTCACTCACTTCAGACGGGAAGGAGGTGGAGGAGGAGGTGCGGGAGCCCCTCCTTTTGATGGAAGTGGAAGAAACCGCATCCAACAGAAGGAGGGCGTTCATGCGCTCCGCATCCGACGACGAGACGGGACCTGCCCGGAAAATCTCGTCGTCGGGGCGGGGTAAGGCCCGAAAATCGGGCAAAGGGAGAGGGAGCGCTGAAGAAGCGTCCCGGCGACCCCCGGAGGTCGCAAAAGAGCAGGCCAGCGTCTTGGTGCCGAAATTCCCTGACGAGTTACCAGAAGGGATGGAGGAGGCGCTGGCAAGGTTTCGGGAGGTCGTGGCAGCCGCTATCACCAGCGTTGCCAATAAGAGGGAGAGGGTGGCCAAAAAACGCTCCGTCGAGCTGGCCAACGCTTCGATTGAGGGGGCACTGGGGCTCGTCTTCGAGCCCTACGAGCGCACCCTCAGCGGGAGGTTTGGCCGGCTCGAGGCAGCCGTGGCCGCTCTCCAGGGCTCTCCTCCCGAAGGGGGGAGCAGGCAAGAGCAGGGTCGATCTCGGCCCTCGCCCCAGGCGGGGAGCGACGTCGTTTCCCTGCTGCGGCAGGAGCTGGTTGCCTTCCGGGAACAGCAGCAGAAACAGCAGCAGCAGTTCCAGGAACGGATCCAGAGCCAGTTCTCTGTGTTGGAGGGCATTGTCCTGCGCCCCCCTCTCGCGGCCTCCGGCCAAAAGAGAACGGCGTCGTACGCTGCCATCGCCGCGGCCACAACTGCAGCACCCAGGGCGAGCCCGTCAGAGCAGGCCAGGCACAGGGCTACGGCGTCGGAGTCTGCGAGGCCGGTCCCAGTGGCCAAGCAGCAGCAGCGGCAGGGGAAGCCTGCCCCTCCCCCGAAGGGTAGGGTGGCGGCTGCCACCAAACCGGCGAGGCCTCCCGCCGCGGCGGCGACTGGGTCGCACCTGCCGCCTCCTCCGCCTGAAGACCCTTCGGCTGGCGCCGAGTGGACGGTCGTCGGCGCCAAAAAGAAGGCGAGCAAGGCGGCAAGGGCGGCCAAGAAAAGAAGGCGGCGAAAGGATCGCAAGAAGCGGGCCATGGCCGCCAGACTTCGCGCCCCGACTTCCGCAGCTGTAGTGATCACACTACAGCCAGCTGCGGAAAAGAAGGGCGTGAACTATGACATGGTCATGGCAAAGGCGAAAGAGGCGGTGGTGGGCCACCTCGACGAATACGGAGCCTCAGGGGGCTTCCGTATGAGGCGTACCGCAACCGGAGCTCGAATCCTGGAGGTCCCAGGTGCGAACAGTGGACAAGCCGCTGACGCCCTGGCCGAAAGGATTAGGGCGTCCTTAGATGTCGAGGAGGCCCGAGTGTCCAGACCCACCAAGTGCATCGACATGCGCATTATGGGTCTGGACGACTCCGTTAGGGTGGAGGAAGTGGTGGCCGCCATCGTCAGGGCGGGAGGGTGCACGACCGATCAGGTCCGGGCGGGCACCATCCGCGCTGACAGCACGGGCATGCGAGCCGTTACGGTGAGCTGCCCCGTGTCGGCGGCCAAGGCCATCACGACCGAGGGCCGAAGGCTATTGGTGGGTTGGGTTTCGGCCCAAGTCAAGATGCTGGAACCCAAACCTCTGCGGTGCTACCGCTGTCACGTGGGGCACCACGTGGGGGCCTATTGCGCCGCAGAGGACCGCAGTGACCGCTGCCACCAGTGCGGACAGCCCGGGCACAAGGCCGTTGAATGCCGTGCAAAGCCGCACTGCTACGCATGTGCGGCTGCAGGCAAGCCGGCCGACCACCGGGCTGGGGGCAGGTCCTGCGACCCCCCCGCCAAGGCCAAGGGCAAAGTCAGGCCCATCCACCCTGACACCCTCACCGCAGCAGCAACTGTCTTGGCTGCCGCCGCTGTCGCCGCCGCTCCCGCCGCGGCGGCGCCCTCTCAGGGGGCTCGGGAGGAGACAGTAATGGAATGTCAATAAGGACACCATTACGTCTCCTCCAGGCGAACATCAACCACTGCGCCCCCGCCCAGGATCTGTTGCTCCAGAGCATGGCGCAGTGGTCGATAAATGTCGCCGTCGTCTCCGAGCCGTACTACGTCCATCCCCGCTGGGTTCAGGACCTAGACGGCTCGGTGACGCTAATTTCGTCAGCCGCCGCCGGTACCCCGCCCCTCGAGGCTGTTGCGAGGGGACGGGGTTGCGTGGCAGCACGGGTTGGGGACATTGCAGTGGTAGGCGTCTACCTGTCCCCGACCAGACCTCCCGACGAACTCCATGTCTCCCTTATGGAGCTAAGTGCCGTCGTCGCTGGGTTTGGTACCCTCCCCGTGGTCGTTTGCGGGGACTTCAACGCCTGGAATACGGCTTGGGGTTCCCGGTGCACGAACACACGGGGTCGGATGGTGGAGGACTGGGCCTTGGAGCTGGGCCTGGTCGTCCTGAACCGGGGTTCTGTCCCCACGTTGGTGCGGAGGCGGGGTGAATCAGTGGTGGACCTTTCGTTCGCCAGCCCCGCTCTGTCGCCGCGTGTCGTCGACTGGCGCGTTATGGAGGAGGTGGAGACGTACTCCGACCACCGGTATATCCGGTTGGACGTCTCCGCCGAAACCTCGGCCGCGCCGGTCCGACAGAGCCCTTGCGGTCCGCGGTGGGCGCTTAAGCAGATGGACCGGGAGCTCCTCCTGGAAGCCGCGACGGTACAGGCCTGGGTGCAAGCACCGGACAGGCCTGTCGACATCGACGTCGAGGCGGAGTGGTTCCGGGAGGCCATGTCGCAAATTTGCGATGCGGCAATGCCCCGAGTCCGTCCAGGACGTGCTAAGCGCCAGGTGTACTGGTGGTCGCCGGAGATCGCTGCACTGCGCAACACGTGCAATCACGCGCGACGCCGGTACGCCAGATACTGCAGGCGCCGCATCCGCGCGCCGGATGCGGAGGCCAGAGAGGCGGAGCTGTACGAAGGTTACAGAGAGGCAAAACACACCCTCCGAGCGGAGATTAAGCGGGCCAAACTCGAGGCCCGCGACGTGTGGCTGGGGTCTCTGAACGCGGACCCGTGGGGGCGCCCGTACAAATTGGTACGGGAGAAACTGCGCCCCTGGGCTCCCCCGCTGACTCAGAGTCTCCGGCCCCAACTCGTGGAGGGTGTGGTAAGCGCTCTGTTCCCTGCGCGAGGGGAACACTCCCCCCCGCCTCTGGCTCCGCCTCCGCCAGCGGTGTCTGACGCGGACCGCAATAGCGACGACGACGATAATGCTCCAGAGGTGACCGAGGCAGAGATGAGAGTGGCGGTGCAAAGGCTGAGTGCCAAGAACGCCGCCCCAGGACCCGATGGCTTGCCTGGGAAAGCCTGGGTCCTGGCCATGGAGGCTCTCGGGCCTCGACTGAGAGGGCTCTTCAGCGCATGCTTGGAGAGGGGCCAGTTCCCACTTCGCTGGAAGACGGGGAAACTGGTCCTCATCGCGAAGCCAGGGCGCCCTGCGGACTCTCCGTCCGCGTACCGGCCCATTGTGCTGCTCGACGAGGTGGGCAAGCTCTTTGAAAGAGTGATTGCGAGCCGCCTCGTCGCGCGCCTTTCACGGGTGGGGCCGGACCTTTCGGACGGACAGTTCGGCTTTCGCAGGATGCGCTCGACGGTGGACGCCATCATGCGCGTGCGAGCCCTCACGACGGGGGATGCGGTGTCCCAGGGTAGGTATGTCGTGGCAGTGTCCTTGGACATTGCCAACGCTTTCAATTCCCTGCCCTGGAGTACGATCCGGAGGGCACTCCGGTACCACCGGGTGCCCGAATACCTCTGTCGAGTAGTCGAGGCCTACCTGTCGGACAGGTATATTGTCTACCCCGGTCACCAGGGAGACTGGAAACGTCGGGAGATGTCGTGCGGTGTTCCGCAGGGGTCGGTACTAGGGCCACCCTTGTGGAACATCGGGTACGATTACGTGCTGCGGGGCGACCTCCCTGACGGGGTCAGCGTGGTCTGCTACGCAGACGACACGCTGGTTCTAGCGCAGGGAGAGTCGTACCAGGCGGCGGTCGCTCTAGCGACACACGGGGTTGCGATGGTCGTTGATAGGATCCAGGAGTTGGGACTCAAGGTGGCGCTTCACAAATCCGAGGCGATGTGTTTTCACGGTCGCCGCCCTCGGAACGCGCCGCCATTGAGTTCCCAACTAACGGTAGGAGGAGTTCACATCGGTGTCGGGTCGACGATGAAGTACCTGGGACTCGTCCTCGACAGCCGGTGGAATTTCGTGGAGTATTTCCGACGTCTGGCTCCCAAACTCAACCGGACTGGGGCCGCTCTCAAGCGGCTCCTGCCCAACCTTGGGGGTCCAGACGCCTCCTGCCGGAGGCTCTACGCGGGGATCGTTCGGTCCATGGCCCTCTACGGGGCGCCGGTGTGGGCGCCGTCGCTGCGTAAGCGACCGGCGGCCATTCTGAACGCCTGCCAGAGGGTCATGGCAATTCGGATGGTGCGGGGATACCGCACGATTTCCTGCGAAGCGGCGAGCCTTCTGGCTGGCCTACCACCGTGGGATCTGGAGGCAACAGTCCTTGCACACATGCACGACATGCGCGTGGAGATGCAACGTCGGGGTGAAAGTCCTCTGCCGCGACAGGTCACGGCATGGCGGACAGAGCTCCGGCGGGATCTCATGGTGGAATGGCGTCAGCGACTATCGCAACCCCGTCATGAGCACGCCACAATTATGGCGATAAGTTCCCTCTTTGAGGCGTGGCTGGAAAGACCTCATGGCGTCCTTACCTTCCGCATGACACAGGTCCTCACCGGAAATGGCAAGTTCGGGAGGTTCCTGTTCCGAATTAAAGCGGAAGTGACGCCCGGGTGTCGCCACTGTGCGGAACGCCCGGAGGACACGGTGGAGCACACAATCGCGGTGTGCCCTGCTTGGGCGGAGCATCGCCGTGCCCTCGTGGGGGTGATCGGCGGCGGAGACCTCTCGCGCCGGGCCTTGGTCGAGGCCATGGTCCGGAGCGAGGAGGAGTGGCAGGCGGTCGCCGACTTCTGCGAAGCAGTAATGCTCGCTAAGGAGGAGGCCGACCGCATCAGGCAACGGCGCTCTCGCCGCCGCCGCCGGGATTCCGATCCCGATTTCCAGCCACCGTAGGCGCGGGCTTGCGGACAGTGAGCAATGGGTAGCTCGCTGTCCGGCCGTCCGGTAACCGTCCGGACCAAGCCCAAGTCGTCGACGGCGCGCGCTGTTCCCGCGCGTCTCAAGGAGTTGTCAGCAACAGCAGGGGCCCAGCCGGGTCGAAGCCTACTGGGGCCAGGGTAATCCGAAAGGGCGCTCGAGCCCCGGTATGAAGGCTTGAAGGAACGGGATGGGTTTTTTAGTCAGTAAGAGTCTGACACTATCTCCCGCTCCGCCCAAGAGCGGGGGTTGTCATAAGATGATTTTTCCCATCGAAAAAAAAAAAAAAAAAAACGGCTGCGAGAGGTGCACGCATATCTTTACGATTACAGATAAGTGCTTACAGGGCAAAAGCTTAAAGATCTTAAAATCTGACATTCCTTTTATCTCATAGCGAAGTACAATGAAAGATAAACCACGTGTTTTGCAAGAGAAATAGTTTTAAACTCTACCGAGTTACAGTTACGTCTATCCATGACGTTCTCAAATTATTTTACATAGCATAACATAATCAGCCTTTTTCATGTTCCCACTGCTGGGACTCAAGCCTCCTCTCTAGGAAAGGGAATGGGCCGTATTTCACCACGCGGGCCCAGTGCGGGTTGGTGAATGTCACATGTCTTTGAATCTTCTTCTTTGCACTCGCCTCTTCCCGTAACACGGGGTCGGCTTTCTTAATCATGCGGCGCCATTCATTTCGCTGATAAGCATCGTCATCCGTAAGGCTAAGCTTTTTCATGTCCTTGCGGACATATGTCATCCAGGTAACTTGCGGTTTACCTCTCCCTCTCTTCTGCGTAGCCATGGAAAGGCACTTTTTCATGATATGGTCATCGGGTCACCGCATGACATATCCATACCATGTTTACCTGGACTCTGTGAGTTTTTCGGTGATGGGCGTTACCTTGAAGTTCCCCCTTATGTGTTCACATGTTTTCGAATAAAATTAAAATATAATTTGATGTTACATATGATTCGCCGTTTCCGTCCAGTTCCTGCCACCTAACTTGACGTCATAGGTGCTGCTCTCCGAACTAGGTCCAAATTCGTACTTTTGTTTTCACCTCGCTCTTATTGTTTACTTGTTCATTCAGATGCAAATGCAAAGAGCATCCATGTGGGAAGACGTCCTGTGCCGCTGGAGAGCGCTGCGTGGTACACCAATACCAGAACGGACTCAAAACAGAGCTTCAGTTCACAACAGAATGCAGAACAAGTAAGTCCTCAATAAATATAATCTTTAATATGCATTAAGCTAATGATAGTAGGTATAAATAGCCACCTACTTATTACTTACGTAATTTTCATAAGTTGTTTGTTAAAAGTATTTATAAGAATAATGTCAGTAGGAACCATTCTATTAAATCTTAAAACCAAAATAATGAACATTAAAAAGTATCACTTTTTTACAAAGTTTTAGTACACATACCTAATTATTACGACACTTAATAATTTTATCAACAATTTCCTCACTGTTGTTCTTTAAAGATACAAGTGCAGAGAAAATTTGTCATTGCGACCGAGGCAGAGTTCGCACGAGTCGTAAGCGAGTGTGTTATGGCAGTGCAAAATTTGCACGTGTATCAAACAACTTTTTTCAATACATTTACGAAAAAAACCGGCCAAGTGCGAGTCGGACTCGCCCATGAAGGGTTCCGTAGCAGCTAGTAACATAATATAAAAGTTCTTGTAGTTCTTTGTAACTTTGATTGATGTTTTAATAATAGTGTATTTTTTTCGATTTATGACGTATTAAAAAAAAACTGCTTACTAGATCTCGTTCAAACCAATTTTCGTTGGCGGTTTGCATGGTAATGTACATCATAATTTTTTTTTAGATTCCCTTATTTTAGAAGTTAACGGGGACACACACACATTTTACCACTTTGGAAGCGTCTCTCGCGCAAACTATTAAAAAATGATATTAGAAACCTCAATATCATTTTTAAAGACCTATCTATAGATACCCCACACGTATGGCTTGATGAAAAAAAAATTTTTGAGTGTCAGTTCTATGTATGGGGACCCCAAAATATTATGGTTTTTTTTTCTATTTTTGTGTGAAAATCTTAATGCGGTTTACAGAATACATCTACTCACTAAGTTTCATAATTATAGCTCTTATAGTTTCGGAAAAAAGTGGCTGTGACATACGGACAGACAGACAGACAGACCGACATGACGGATCTATAAGGGTTCCGTTTTTTGCCATTTGGCTACGGAACCCTAAAAATGAATAAACGGGGGTTGACCGGCGACTACGATAAATGTAATAATATTGTGGTGGGGGAAAGCACGCTCACTTTTCTGTAACGGTGCGGAAAACAGTCTATTGCGTGCCTAAAAGCGGTAGGATAAAAGAGCGGGTTTTCGAGTAAATGTATTGAAAATATTTTTTCAAGACTGCACCAGAAAGAAATCTGTATAAATCAGCAGGCCTAGCCAAGTTACGCCTGTTTCGTTTCGAATCCTTTGTCCTGATCACGTGACTTAACTTTGAGATGATGTCATTCCCATATAATTGAAGCTCTACTAACGTTAACGATTGTAGATTATCAACTTGGCTAAGCTTTCTGGGACTATTGATTTGAGTTTCTTCAATGAATTGTATCACTGCAGTTATGAAAACGGGTGCCTGCCCCATGAACGAGACGACTACAACCGAGGTGTCGTGCCGCCGGGAGTGTGGAGATGATGCTGACTGCCGAGGAGTGGGCAAGTGCTGCCGACGAGGATGTAGTAACATATGTCTGGTACCAGTCGAGCAAGCTAGCCCACATCCACTCCTCACTACTACTATTGCACCAAGTAAGTACGTTTTGAACTATCTGATGAAAAGACTCCGCGAAGATTTATGTTTTAAGATTCAGGTGAGGGACTGGAACTGAAATCTAGACTAAAACTCTCCTGTGTTCCGAGCGGACGAAGTAATTTGATGAGGACCCATCTCAATAAAAAAAAATACACTATTGCAGGAGACATATCGGCCTCCTTGCATGTATTTTAAAATGTTTGACCCAGACCTAGCGAAAGTCCGTTTCTTTGGCCACTTTTTAAGCTTCCGTACCTCAAAAATAAAAAAACGGAACTCTTATAAAATCACTTTGTTGTTCATCTGTCAGTCTGTCAAGACCCTTTATCTCGGGAACGCGTGGAGGTATCAAGTTGAAATTAATACCATATACTCAGATCTGTGGTCCTTCGATGCTATGAAAAAATCAAACTTATAATTTAATTTAAAAGGAGATAGAGCGGTTTATAGCTAGCACATAATAACAAATCTGAAAAAAGTACGTCACAAAAAATAATAATTGTGTGATTCGGAAAAATCTCCGAGACTCCATTCGGTGATTGAACTATTTACATAGGTAGACCAAGTTTGTACGAAACCCTCAGTCAACCTAACATTATGTTCTGCAATTTGGGTGCTTGTAGATCCTGTGAAGATACCTGTCGCAATCGTCGGAGTCCAAAACGCCACGGTGATCGGGGAACTGGGGCAGCCACTATCAGTGAGCTGCCTAGCGGACGGGTACCCGCCACCCGCCGTGTTCTGGTACTTCGGCTATGAGGATGCCATGGTGCCATATTATAACACGGACTACTTAGTGAGAGGGAACATCCTCCTCTTTAAAAACCTGAATATAGAAAATCTCGGACAGTACACATGTCACGCGTATAACGGAGGAGACAAAGAGGCAACGTGGTCGGTCATCGTGCGAGCGTATATGCCTGATGGACTCTTTATGGAAAATGAGTTTATCGTACCCAGGACAAAATCAGCTCCCGCAGCGGAAACCACTACCAAGACTTGGACAATCACTGAACCGTTCACACTGTTGTTAACCGGTAAGACTTATTAAATATGTACATACCTAATTACATTAATTTTAGTTTATGCGAAACCTGAATATACACTTGAGAGCAAAAAAATCGCACATGGCTTGTAATTTCGTTTAATACTGTTTTTTTCTTAAATCTAAAGATATTGAGAACAAATTATTAAGCAAAATTAAAGCATACAAAGTTAGCATTATAAAAACACAAAATTAAGATCATTGACTTTCACGTAACTCACAAAAACCAGCGGTATACCGAATTCCGCAAATTCACCCATTTGCATTTCACTACTTGCACCTTTACCTGGAGCTACAAAAAAGGTGCTGTTTTGGAGTTTTAATCAGTTTCCGTTAAAGTAATAATGTCTCTATTAGAAACAGACGGATTTACTGGAAAAATATGGATACCACGCCCGCAGAAGCCGTTCAAGTTATTGCCTTGCCCAAAGCAAGCCATAATCCAAATGAAGTCGCTCGACAGCTAAATTTCAGCAGCTTCCCTGTTCGTCTGATATACCAGAGGTTTTAGGAGACTTGTAGGTAAATTCGGCGACCAGGATATGGCCGGTGGCGCATAGGATCAGGGCGTGATTATCGCTTTTCTGTAACAAGTACTTTGAGAAATCGGCCACTGAACACGATTGAACTGACACAAAAGCTTCAAGAAGTTCCCAATGTCAGTACAAATCAGTAGACGATTAGGAAAAGACTGGGTGAAGCAGGCCTGACTACACATCACTCAGCAAATGGGACCAAATTGACCACAGCTCACCGACAAGCACGGCAATAATTTGCCACGAAACACTTAAATTGGATGTATACGTAATGGCAGGCTGTTGTGTTTTTTGATAAGTTCAGAATGACTTAGATGACCATGATGGATGCTGTAGGGTCTACAGAAGGTCATCAGGGCAATTTTAACAATGCTGCATAAGCGAACAAGTGGGTTTTGGAGGCGTATTGGGGTAGCATAATTTTTGACACTAAAACTGACATTGTATTCATCACTGGGCCATTACTGGCTTGATATCAAGAGGGTTGACGGCTTTATGATACATCAAAAAAAATGCTCGAAGAATATGTGAAGCTACTTGTGTGGCTTGTGGTAGATTTTTTTTCCCTGATGCAGAACAACACCAGATCGCATGTCGCTAAAACAGTTTGCGACTACATGTAAGACGTTGGAATCATTGCGATAGAGAGGACAGCTCGTAGTTCTGATCTTAATAGCAATAAGCATATTTGGAATGACCTTGAAAGAAGACTTAGTGCAAAAAACCTGACTCTCCACGCCTCCAAGAGCTTCAATTTGTCATTGACTAGAAGTGGGACGTTATACCCTAAGATTACATGATAAAATTAATACGGTTGATGAAAAATCGAGTAACAGCTGTAAATAAGGCTAAGGGAGGGAATACACTTCATTGACAATCATGATGACCAAAAATTTTAAGTTTGACTCTCATTCTTTCTTAAGGTAAATTTGGTATTTTTTCCCATTTGTTGGATTTTGTGCTCTAAATCCTTTCAAGGATATTTTTTCACACTGTATTTCATATCATTAAAAAAGTAATTAAATAGGCTTTCAACTAGTATACGACATGCTTTCAATAACTATTCACATACATGACAAAAAGTGATTTAACAAAAAGAGTTATGATGTGCGATTTTTTTGCTCTCGAGTGTAGTTAGTTTTGAATCAGTAACTGAATCGATTAAAATACTTTTTACACCATGTTATATTTTTTCCCAAAAATATTTAAAAAGGTCACAAGTTGGACATCACCGAGACCAAGACCTAGACCATGACGTTTAAAGTAAGATTGTTTTAATCTTGTTTCAGTGTGGGTAAGAGACAGAGCTATACAGGTGGTTTGTTCCCGCTGAGTTACGCCATTTTGTGTTACACTGTTACTCATTGGGAAATAAATTACCAATTAGTAACACTGTAACTCAAAGCCACATTTTTTTTCCCATCAATTTACACTGTACGTAATAGGGTTACATATCGGGAACAAATGTCCCAAAGAGTTACAGAACTTTATTGTTTAATTATTTATTATGATGGAACATCAGATGTTTTTTAAATCATTAATACATTTTAATAGAATGTGAAATTATGTAATGGAACTACTTTTGAATTTTGTTATCACTAATTCCACTTGTAGGCATTTGTGAAATTTCATAAGAGTGGAAAAACACTTGTGGTAAAAACACTTGTGAAATTTCATAAGGGTGGAAAAACACTTGTAAAATTTCATAAGAGTGGAAAAACACTTGTGGTAAAAACACTTGTGAAATTTCATAAGAGTGGAAAAACACTTGAGTTAAAAACACTTGCGAAATTTCATAAGACTTGAAAAACACTTGAGGTAAGGATTCGTCATGTCTGTCTGTCTGTCCGTATGTCACAGCCACTTTTTTCCGACTATAAGAGCTATGCTGTTGAAACTTAGTAAGTATTTTCACACAAAAATAGAAAAAAATAATACATTTTGGGGGTCACCATACTTTGAACTGAAACTTAATTTTTTTTTTTCATAAAACCCTTGAGTATCTACGGATAGGTCTTCAAAAATGACATTGAGGTTTCTAAAGTCATTTTTGTTGGCAAAAAAATTTAGCTTTAAGTTACAGTGTTACTAATCGGTATTTTTTTCGCAATGGGGAACAGTGTAACTCAAAATGGTGTAACTCAACGGGAACAAAGGTACCTAATATTTTTTCCAATGGGTAACAGTGTAACATAAAATGGTGTAACTCAACGGGAACAGAGGTAATTTTTTTCCCAATGGGTAACAGTGTAACACAAAATGGTGTAACACAACGGGAACAAAGGAAATTTTCACAAGTGTTTTTACCAATAGTGTTTTTCCACCCATACAAATTTTCACAAGTGTTTTTACCGAAGTGGAATTACTGCAAGAAGGTGTTACTTATCGGGAACACAGCGTTCTGTTGAGTTACATTGTCAATCAAAGGGCAAAAAAATGTGGCTTTGAGTTACAGTGTTACTAATCGGTAATTTTTTTCCCAATGGGTAACAGTGTAACACAAAATGGTGTAACTCAACGGGAACAAATTATACAGGTTGTCTAGCGCCATCTCTTACCCACACGGAAACAATATTAAAACAATCTTACTTTGAACGTTATGGTAACCCCGTAAGTACAATACAAATCACGGCAAGTCATACCGGATATTAGGCGCCAGTAAACAGCTGGGTGCAAGAGCAAAACCACCCCTCAGTCGCCTGGATGGCTCGGTGACTAAATATTTTTGCTGAAGTAATAAGCTTACCTTTGTGATTTTTCATGATACAGTTATGAAATTCAGTACATAGATTCTATACATAAAAATACTAGATAGGTACGTGTTACTGATTTCGCATAAATACTAAAATTAATGTTGTATATATGTTTGTGCTTATACGAATCTAACACTATGTCGGTAGTTTTCGCATCGCATCACATCTGGTTTATAAAAATATAAATCAAAAATACTTTCCACAAATAGTGCCGGTCAGCGCTCACATGGTGACGCCATTCTCGACGCTGAACATCGGAGCTGACCTGCACCTGACATGCGAGGTCGACGGCTTACCCGAACCTGACGTGTACTGGACCAAGGATGGCGCCAACATTCAGCCGGACGCCAGGATCTCTGTCACTGGTAAGTTCTACCTCCATCACCATCTTCCTGCCCTTGTCCCATCTTATTTGGGTTCGGCTCAACATGTTTTTTTTTTTCCATTCTACCCTGTCACTCGTCATGCTATCATTAACTTTCTTTTCTTTCATGTCACTCTTCACACAATCCATCCATATTTTCTTTGGCCTCCCTGGCCAATTCCTTGGCCAATAATAATGTTATACTACTCCAAACCCTTTCAGAGTATTTTAGAGGACATTATTATGAAATCATCCGAAAATGAACTGGAGTTCCGAGTTGTGCATTGTAGTTAGGAAACTGAAAGCCGATACTCGAAGAAAGTCGAAGCGGCAGATTTTTGAGTGGAGACCCCGAAAAAATGGGAATTTACTCATTCTGTTCCAAGATTTCCAGGCTTTTAGGGTGTGTTCACTTCAGGTAAATGCCCCGCTAGTGACTGGCATGCGAACTGCTTGTGCAGTTACTGCATTTGTTTGGTACACCTCTTTAGCGCAACTCAGGCAAAGCTTGTACAGTGGGCGCGTGTGGGGCACGTTCTGTATGTGCGTAGGCAGTTCTGTCCCCCTATCCAAGTTACAACCGTTTCTCTTGCGTCGAACGCCTCGTTAGCCACGCCCCCGATTCTTTTGTTCTGACCACGTGACTGAGCGTTGAGATGACGTCATTCCCGTACACTTAGTTTTCTACTAGCTTTAACGATTGCAGATTATTAACTTGGCTAGGGGTACTGTTTACTTTCATACTGTATATCTGCGGGCAAGAGGAAGTAAGTATTGCACGCGCTAGTGAACTTGAAATGCACGCACGCAGCTCGCTAGCAATGCATTCGACGGATGAGGACCCACTTTCAAAGTTTGTTAGACTATTATGTAACTTTCTTACCCCACCAGGTAGTACCGCCGTATCCCAGCTGACAGTAGCGCGGGTGACGGTCGCTGACAGCGGGTTATACGCGTGTCACGCCAGCAATTCATACAGTTCGCAGTCTGACACTGCGCAGATCAACGTGCAACGTAAGTTATGCACCTGAATGAAGCTAAAATCAGTTCTCAGAGCAGTGGTGGCAGTGGGAACATTGTAAAGCTGTTATGTTATGAAGCTGAAATAATTTACAGTTGCCGAACAGTAACACTAAAAAAAACCTTGCTCGTAAGCAATGCAATAAAAAAGCATTGCGTATTCATCATCCCAAGGTGAAAAATTGTTGATATTAATAATATTCCACAACTAGCACACAACGCCGTCTAGTCCCAAGCTAAGCAGAGCTTGTGTTATGCGAGAGACAACTGATAAACATACTTATATATTTCTAAATACATACATAAATAGATAAATTACACCCAGACACAGAAAAAAATTATCATGCTCATCACACAAACATTTGTCCTGGGTGGGAATCGAACCCACGACCTCCGGTATAGCAGTCAGGGTCACTGACCACTGGACCAACAGGCCAGTCATTATGATTAATATTGATTTTGATCCTCAATTTCTTCTTTGCAGAGCCTATAGTACCTACGGAGTGCACAGATAATCCCTTCTTCGCTCCCTGTGACCTGATCGTTCGCAGCAAGTTTTGCACACACAAGTATTACTCAAAGTAAGTACATATTCGTTAGGTCTTTAAGTTTATCGATGAATGAGTATCGATCACCCAATAGATGAGTCGATAGTATTTTCAATTAAGCAATGAGCATCAGTTTTTCTGACAGACATTATCATCGTTCACGTTTTTTCTTTTTTTTTTTTTCATTTACATTTTTTCTTCCAAAAGTTTCGGTAAACGATTTATCTGAAATAAACGCGTAATAGTACGCTTTTAATCTTTGAATCTTTCTAAACAACATTAAATTATTGTTTCATAATTCATCAACTATGTAGGTAGATACTATTCAGCTAGTTTAGTTGTTAAACCTCTTTCATCTGTTCTGTGTTAATTACCTTCAAAAGGTGTATTGTTTATTTATTTCTACATCTATACATATAAATAAAATTGGAGTGTCTGTTTGTATTATTGAAATAACTGCTTTTTACTACATGCATATGAATATATTCATATACGGTACATACACCAAAATAACATTTTTTACAATTTTTGTCTGTCTGTTTGTCCAGGCTAATCTCTGGAATGGCAGGACCGATTTTGACGGGAATTTTTTTGGCAGGTCGCTGATGTAATAAGGAGTAACATAGGCTTATTTAAAAAAAAAAAATTCAAAATCCTGTAGTCCATGCGAACGAATTCGCAGGCACAGCTAGTAGTACATAAATTGAGGCAAACTTGTACATTCTGCTTTATTTGCTTCTTTCATTTTCTGTCATAGATCAACTAACTTTGTCATGTTATCCGCAGGTTCTGTTGCAAGTCGTGTGTGGAGGCTGGCCAGCTCGATGCTCAAGACCTTTCAAGCGCAGTTGCTAAACGCTGACGATTATAACATTCATGACACTAGTTTGACATGATACATGATTGTATGAGATTGTTATTTTAGGCTCACTGATCTTGAAAAAATTATATTACAAAATCCAGAACGTAATTTTTTATATTCTAAGCAAAAAAGTAATTCTGTAAGACCGAAAAATTATAAACGAAGAGTTGCTGAACTGTAATATATCTCCCACTTGTTTGTTATGCTCATTCAGTCTTTAGGGTAATTAATAATTGTTTATTAAATTAGCATTTAAGAACCCACTAACCGATAAGGTTCTTGAATGCACTGAATTAGTGTGCACTTTCTATACATGCATTTTTTAAGGTAGTGAATGTGTTTTATTATCCTATATACCATTATAAAAAATATCAATGTTTAGATATTTGCACACTAGTCAAAAGCATACAGTTAAGTGAACTGGCGCTTAGACTGATATGTGTGGGCTAGATTGTGGGATGAGGCAAGGAGGTCTGAGCTCTCCCCGTTCTTTCAACCTATACATAAACAGACTGACAGGGCTACCTATCAGTCTGACCTGCCCTACTGCCTACTGACCCTAGTTAGTAGCACTAAAATTGGTGGTCACGTGGACACGACGTTTGCGTGAACAACATCAGCTACGCTAATGACATGGTGCTGCTGAGCTCATCTCACAATACAATGAGAAGGCTTCTTAAAATTTGTGAAAGTTATGAGCTGGTGGTTCACGGGCTCAAATCAGGTCGGATTTCGAAGTTCAAGTGTTTGGGTTATTGGGTCACTGATGATTTGTCAGCTTGTAGACCAAGTATTACCAGTGGGCATACAGTGACCTGCTCGTACCTTACAATAACGCATTAAGGGTGCTTTTGGGGTTGCCGTGGTGATTCGGTTCGCTGCAATCATGCAGAAACGATGCACTTGACACCATGATGGCGCGCTTGCGCTCGTGGTCTAATGGCATCCTGAAACTGTTTTCAAACTGAACTTTTCAAACTGGTAGGACTCTCCCCTCTTACAAAGATAGATCAGTGTCCAAACACCCTTATCCAAATAATTTAATTTAATCTATTTTTAATTTATTATCGATTTTAATTTAATTTGATACTAACATTAGGCTAAGATTTACTATTATTTCTTCTTCTTTTTCCTGCCCTTCTCCCATATTAGTTGGGGTTGGCGCAACACGATTTTTTCTTTCATTCTGTTCTGTCACTCTGTCCTGTCTTGTGTAAGTTGTTACTACTACTAACATAGTAATAATATGGATGTATCTATTTATCTGAAATAAATATTTGAATTTGAAATATAATCTCAAAACTTTATTTTTGTTTTAATGATTCTGAAATAAATATCTTCCCATGGGTGTCGTAAGAGGCGACTAAGGGACATTTTGAGACCGTGCGTACTGTTGAGCACCTGAGGTCACCGCGTGGTGGCGGGTAAACCACCAACAAAAGCATTCCCAAGGAGGGTTGGTGTCAGGCTGGCGGCCGACTTTAAAAAACTAGCCAAATCCCCTTTGCAACATGTTTGGTTTCAATAGATTGCGCGATAGGACTAGGGCGTACCCCACAGGCGACGCGCAGGGGCAGCACCCGGCTCCTGTGGGAAATGGACCAGGGTTGTTGCACCACCCCGGGCGGGTGCAACGTAAGAAGCAAGCTCGGGAAATGAGATTGAGGTATGCAAGTTGGAATGTAGGGACTATGACTGGAAGGGCCAGAGAGTTAGCAGATGTATTGAAAAGAAGACGGATAAATGTAGCGTGCTTGCAGGAGACTAAATGGAGAGGAACAAAAGCGAGAGAAATTGGTGAGGGATACAAGTTCTACTATTGTGGAAGTGATGGAAAAAGAAATGGTGTTGGAATAGTGTTAGACAGTAGATTGAAAGAATGCGTGATGGAAGTACAAAGGATTAGTGATAGATTTATAGTTGTGAAAGTTATGTTAGAGAATGTGATGTTGAATGTAGTTAGTGTGTATGCACCACAAGTAGGATGTGATGAAACAGTGAAAGAGAAGTTTTGGGAGGATTTTGATAGAGCTTTAATGAACATCCCTATTCATGAAGAATTGATAGTTGGAGGTGACTTTAATGGACATGTGGGAAGAATGAAAGGTGTTTATGAAAGAGTGCATGGGGGATGGGGTTTCGGTAGTCTGAACAGTGAAGGAGAGACGCTGCTGCAATCCGCTACTACATTTGACCTGGCAGTAGCCAATACGTGGTTCCAGAAAAGGGACGAACACATGATCACATATAAAAGTGGTAGCCATAAGACCCAAATCGACTACTTTCTAATTCGGCGCAACAACTTAAAGCATGTCAAAGACTGCAAAATACTGCCAGGAGAAGACCTAGTCTCACAACACAGACTCCTAGTTATGACATCAGTGGTCAAAATACTGTCTAACAAACACATAGAGCGTCCTCCCCCTAAAATAAAATGGCATATGTTAGAGAGGAATGATTGTGCGAATAAGTTCAGGAAACGAGTGGTGGACAGAATGATAGAGATGGGAGATATGAATGATCGAAGTATAGATGAAAGCTGGAATGAGATAGATGGGTGTATCAGGCATGCAGCGAAACATATTTTGGGAGAGGCGAAAGGAAAGGGCATAATAGATAGGGATACATGGTGGTGGTCGACAGAAGTTCAGAATGTATTGAAAGAAAAGAAGAGAAAATTCAAGGAATGGCAGCGTGTAGAGCCAGGAAACGCAAGTTTAAAAGCTGAAAAAAAGAGTGAGTATGACATTTTAAGGAAGAAAGCGAAGAAAGCCGTGGCCATAGCAAAATCAAAAGCCCAGGACAAATTATATGACACACTGGACAGTCCTGCAGGCCAAAAAGAACTATATCGGCTTACTAGAATAAGAGAGAGAAAGACGAGAGATGTTTGCCAGGTAAGATGTATAAGAGATGAAACTGGAATGGTTATATCGGATGATGAGAAAATCAAAAAGAGGTGGAAGGACTATTTTGAAAGACTGATGAATGAGGAAAATAATTGGAGTAGTGTGTTAGAGAATAAACCAGTGAATGTGGGGTAAGTGAGAATGGTTAGTATGGATGAAGTTAGGATAGCAGTAAATGGAATGAAGAATGGTAAAGCCATTGGTCCAGATGGAATACCAGTTGAAGTGTAGAAGTTATTGCGAGTGGATGGATGGACGTGGTTAGCTTTATTCTTCAATAAGTTGTTGCAGGAAGAAGCCATACTTGATGACTGGTGCAGCAGTTCTTTGGTGCCCATTTTTAAGAACAAAGGTGATGTGCTTGAGTGCAACAATTATAAAGGAATAAAGCTAATGTCACATACTATAAAAGCCTGGGAGAAAGTTATTGAAAAGCGACTGAGAGAAGAGAGTGAAATTTCACAGAACCAATTCGGTTTTATGCCTGGTCGGGGTACAACGGATGCCATTTTTGCTATACGCCAGCTGTGCGAGAAATACAGAGGTGCACATAAAAACTTGCACATGGTATTCATTGACCTCGAAAAGGCATATGACCGGGTACCTCGTGAGGTTCTGTGGTGGGCCCTTAAAGAGAAAGGTGTGCCTGGGAAGTATGTGCAGTTGATCCGAGCGATGTACAGTCGAGTACCCAAGTCCGGTCTTCAGTGGGCACTACTAGCAGCTTCAATGTGGCTGTCGGCTTACACCAAGGGTCGGCCCTCAGCCCTTACCTCTTCCTGATGATAATGGATGCTCTGACGTCGGACATTCAGGAAGAGGCTCCCTGGTGTATGTTGTTTGCCGATGACATTATGCTGGTTGCCGAGAGTGGCCTAGAGGTCCAAAACAGATTGGAGGTGTGGTGGCACAGATTGGAGAGTGTTGGCCTTTTTTTTTTTTTTTTTTTTTTTTTTTTTTTTTTTTTTTTTCCGATGGGAAAAATCATCCTATGACAACCCCCGCTCTTGGGCGGAGCGGGAGATAGTGTCAGACTCTTACTGACTAAAAAACCCATCCCGTTCCTTCAGAAATTGAGTACAACCAAAACGGAGTACTTGTTCTGCGATTTCGGCGGTCTCTCCAATCCAGTGCCCTTAGCTCTCGCCGGAACGCCCATACCGATCTGTTCTGACTTTCGGTACCTCGGGTCGCTCGTCCAAGGGGATGGTGAGGTAGACCGGGACGTAACACATCGGATCAACGCAGGATGGATGAAATGGCGACAGGTCACGGGAACAACTTGTGACCCACGGATGCCCCTCAAGCTGAAGGGTAAAATCTACAAGTCCGTGATAAGGCCTGTCATACTGTATGGATCAGAATGTTGGGCTGTGAAAAAGACGGATGAAAAAAGATTGCATGTAGCGGAGATGAGAATGTTAAGATGGATGTGTGGTGTGACGAGAATGGATAAAGTGAGAAATGAGTATATTAGGGGAAGTTTGAAAGTGGCGCCAGTGACTGAAAGGTTGAAAGGAAATCGTTTGTCTTGGTATGGTCATGTAAAGAGGAGAGATGAAAAGCATGTTGCTAAAAGAGTTATGAATTTACATGTGGATGGATGGAGGGAGTCTATCTATCTTATCTTATTTCACTATTAAAATAGTGAAATAAGATAAGATAGTAATATTTGTTGTTCTTCTTGGGTCTAGAACACTATGGGGAATAGGTATCTATTCAAAATTTTGATTTCTATTCACTAATGGATATCTGATCAGTTTGTGGGTGGCATTTCTGAGTGCTAGGCTATTTTGCGACTACATTTGTTACCTTGGGTATATGTGCTAATAATAATAAAGAAATTTTTTCGCACTTGTTCAGCTGACACATTATACAAATCACAGTAGACCCAGAATCTCCAAATGAATTCTCAACCTAGCGGTGATTTCGTAGCAAAATGTTCCCCAAACAGTTCAGCTATATCTCTGTTATCACTCGAACCTCCCACGTTCACAAGGAGACCAGACGTATGATTCAGTGTTTGTCACTTTTCAGAACTTACAAAAAATTTTTGAGGCTCGACTTTTTGGGATTATTTCTATTTTTAACTGTTCTTAAATGTTTTGACACCATTTTAGTTTGTTATAATTTACGTAATTTACAACTTTTATACATTTTCTTATATCCAGGACCAAGTCGTAGCCTATCCTGAGAAACCCAGTGTATAAACTTACTCCTAGTCTTGGATACTTCACATACATGCTTATTCCAACCTGTCACATGCATATTCTTCCTATGCGAGTGAAACGGATTTTCACTCGTGTTGTTTGCCGAGTCGATTAGTATCGCTATTATATTCATATATATTTTATCAATTTATGTCCATGTTACTTCTTCTTCTTCTTGCCCTTGTCCCATCTTATTTGAGGTCGGCGCAATACGTTTTTTTCTTCCATTCTACCGTGTCACTTGTCACGCTATCACCAACTTCCTTTTCTTTCATATCGCTCTATGTCTATGTTACTTATAATTACGAAAAGTATAACTACACTGCCTTCAGCCGACAAAACAAATAAATTTAGTTTATTATTGCACATTTTAGTATAGTTTTTAATCCTCTAGCTCCAAACAACTTTATTTTGACTACTATTAAGCTACTTGGACTATTTTATATAATAATTGTACCTAATTCACATTCAATGACTAGCAAATGATCTGACCAATACGTGTAATATTTTATATATATATTTTGAATGGTTTGCCTAGCAGAATGAGGAGCAACAAAGTGATCGAGCCATCTCATACACCCATGGACATCGTTAATACAGAAAGTTAATAATTTTTAAACTTCATACTGGCTAAATGCCCTAACAGCTAACAGTGCGAATCCAAAACATTAAAAAAAAACATTTTACTGGTATGATTCACTTTATGGAACGTTATTGTAAAATTGCCATCGTAGGCGCTGGCTTGCGGACGGAGAGCAATGGGTAGTCTTCGGTAACCGCCCGGTCCGAGCCCAAGTCGTTGACGGCATTCCACGCGAGCCTCAAGGAGTTGTCAGCAACCGTAGGGGCCCAGCAGGATCGAAGTCTGAAGCCTACTGGGGCCAGGGTTATACGAAAGGGCGCTCGAGCCCCGGTATGAAGGCTAGAAGGAACGGGGTGGGTCTTTTAGTCAGTAAGAGTGTGACACTATCTCCCGCTCCGCCCAAGAGCGGGGGTTGTCATTGGATGATTTTTTCCCACCATAAAAAAAAGGTCGAAGTCTACTGGGGCCATGGATGATGCGAAAGAGATCCCCTGGGCCCTGGAACAATGGCAAAGAAGAAACAGGAATGGGTTGTAGTCAGTAAAAGTCTGACACGCCCTCACGCTCCGCCTGAGGGCGAGAGATGTCATTTTTATGCCTTTCCCACTGTATGACTCACTTTATAGAACGCTTTTGTCAAATTCCCCACAGAACATCCGTTGTTCCGCAATACCACCCACGTCTTTGCGATAAGTACTGTGTGGTATAGACAGAGTAGATTAGACGCGGCGGACATAGTCGTAATCGTGTTGTTGTCTGCTTTTCTGCATCAGTGGCTCATCTTCCCCGGTCGATATGTCACGCGGCTGCCTGCTGCAGCTCGCTGCGCTACTAGCGTGCGCACACGCATTTGAAGGTGAACTATTGATACATTGTTTTAGCTATTTATAAATGAGATAAAAAATTATGACCACCAAAAATAAATGTGTGACCAAAAATAAATGTATTACCTAAAATATATACTAATCAGCAAAAAAAATTAACCGTAAACAAAAAATGAAGTCATAACTGCACTTTAAATTGTACTATGAATCCAAATTTAGAAAATGATCACCAAATTTTGATGAGCAAATTATTGCTCTATTTCTACCTGAATACTCCCGTTTAATTGTCATAAATTGTTGTTATACTATCACATATTGGTCATTAGTTGCCAAAGCGATCCCCACAATTTAGTCACTTCGGGACTTGGGGCACCCCGACTCGGACTGGTTAAGTTAGAAAGAGATGACTGGGTCTAATGAGCGAACGAAGTGAGCGAACACAGACCCCACCATTTCCTTAGTGGTTATTGTTCTTTAAAACAGAAGTAAGAGCGTTGACGAGTCCTCCGGCAACATAGGGGTTTATTTAAATTTTTTAGGTATATAATGATTTATCTGAAAAAAAAACTTTTACAGAATAAAAATGATTTTATATAACATCGTTTTAATGTCATTTTATATTAAAATTCTGTTAAATTGGTGGTCATTAACTATTTTTGGATTATAATATACATTCATAATTTGGAGTTGGCTGCATTACCTAAATAGGATCACAAGAAAATTTTTGGATCTAATTATACGCTAAAATAGGGATTTAATTTTGGTGATCATTTACTATTTTTGGAAATACAACGTGTTTTTTTTGCCGGTACATTTTACTAGATCTGGTGGTTAGATAAACAGTTCGTAAATCTTTAAATTTCTCCTAATAGTGCCGTAATATTTCTTTTGGTTATATTCATCGTAATTTTTATGTTCCTCCATTTCATGAAAGTGCTCAGTAAAAAAATACAAAGGACTTTTCTGTAGAGAGTAGGTACTCACAAACTAACATTGATCCACTTATAATCAATGGTTGGTATTTAGATCCCGAGAGTAATCCTGCTGGAATTGGTGATGAGAAGAACGCTGCCACTGCAGTGATTGGAGAGCTAGGCCACCCGCTATATGTACCCTGCTTAGAGTCGGAGAAACCGATTGTCTTAGTGTTGTGGTTCCGTAGCCACCAAAGGACTGAGTGGCTGAACAAAGATTCGGTGTACGGTATGACAGGAAACGGTCTCCTCATCAGAAGCTTGGCTCTTGAAACTCTTGGAAAATACACATGTCAAGCGTATAGCTCAGATGGCATGGAAGCACCGAGAGTGATCAACGTACGAGCGTATATGCCTGAAGGAATCCCAAGTGGAAACGAGTGGTTGGTACCACGAGACGCGGTGGCATCCAGTCCGGAGACGACCAGCGTCAACACTTGGGCCACTACTAAAGATCTTAGTGAGACTGGTGAGATGAACTTTGTGTAATCACTTCTTATTATTTATTATTATTACTATGAGCCCGTTGTGTCCCACTGCAGGGCAAAGGCCTCCCTTCCGTTATTCCACTCTTTTTTGTCTTTAGCCATTTCATCACTTCTTATGTAACTTTATTTGTCTAGGGCCTAAGATACATTAAGACCCTAAGGCCTTAATGTATCTTTTAATGGATCCTTCGCTCCACGATCATTCAGCTAATTATCATCCAGGTTCCTGACTTAGTGTAGATGGTTTAGTTCGGTGGGAATCTAACATAATTTCTTCACCGACGACGAGCAATTGGTAGCTCACCGGGACGGGACGCCAGGCCCGAGTCGACGGCGCGTAGAGTTTAACACGCTTTTTTACCAGAGATGACAGTAAAACTGAAGGGGTCCAGTAGGGCCGACGCCTGCTAGGGCTGCGGGAACAATTGAAATAGTGATCGTGGCTCCAAAATCTAAATGGCGACTGAAAGACACAGGTAGATTTAGTCAGTAAAAGTCTGACAAGCCCTCTTGTTCCACCCGAGAGCGAGAAACCATTTGCTACCTCAAAAAAGAATTGCTGATTATACCTACTGTCTATTATGCATCGGCCAATTTCTTTACTGAAGCTGAAAAGATTTATATATTCTGTAACTGTTAAAGGAATGAATGGTCCCCGGCTACACCACACTTCACTTTTCTTGGACTGACCGATATTTGACTATTCAAAAGTGCCTGCAAATGGTCTATTTGAAATAAATGATTTTGAATTTGAATTTTGAATTTTGACCAATCACGTGTTATTTATTGGTTCCTAGATAAGCTGGAGTTGGACTTGGCAGCTTCTGAAGGCGACAAAATCACGTTGCGCTGTCTGGTCGATGGTACTTTGTTGCCTGGCGATCCATTGCCCAAGATCACGTGGAAGTTCGAGGGACTTACCGTACGTATCCACTTCTGGTATTTTATAATGTTTTTGAAACCTATTTTAAGACTGTTTCCAGATTTTGTACATGCATTATAAGTAACTCGATAGCGTGTTTTAATCGAGAAGTTAAACCTCGATATTGTAAACCAGTGTATCGAACAAACTTTTGTCCATATATTAATATATTTTTCACTACTCATACTCTGAAAGTGGGTCTGAAAAGAGAAAGGGTTTTCTCTCTACAAAAATTAGTCGCCATTATATAATCTGATATCTTAAGATAGCTCTCATGGCCTTTCTTAATAAATGTTTCAGAAAGGCAGATTACATGTGGGTCATTACGCGTTTCTTGCATCTCTTGTAATGTTATTTCTAATAGTTCTTGTTTAGATAGAATGCTTGCAATGTTTTGGTGTAATATTCTAAAGTGGTGAAACAAAGATGGATCAGGTGACGTATTTTTAAGATCGAAATAAATTGTTATTTTTTTTAATTGGGGGAAAGTAGTATGGTATGGTACCTTTTTTATTTGTTCGGTTTTTTCAGCGGGGCCACGAGTATCTTTAATGTCAGGATCTATTTTTGCGGAATCTTTGAAATAAAAGGGGATAGTCCCTTTCTTGGGCTCCTGAGTTTTTGTTAAAAAACTTGTTCTGCTACTCACTAGTCTTTTTTTTTTTTATTTCAACAGGATTCAAAAATGTCGCATTATAGTATTCACAATCTAGGACATAATTTATTGATTTGCATATATCAGAAAAAAATTAAATATTTGCAGTTCGTAAAATGACAATTTTTATAATAGTGGCAAATATTTTTTAAGCGATAATTTAATTTCACAACATCGAGGTGATAATTTTGTTGTACATTCAATAAAATAATAGTATTTTTATACAATAATTTCAGCATAGATTTTAGTTGAATTAACACATGTTTCATGTTGTGATCATTTTCACCCAAACATATAACCACTTTGTCGTCCGTTTGTAGGTTAAAATTCATACAGCTTTTCATTATTACATCGCTGCATGCATTTGGCATTGTTTGGGCGAAGACTCCATACTTCTCATATTGTGTGGCTATTCTAGACTGGATAAGGGCCGCAGCCAGACCTACGCATTGTTGAGGGCCAAAGATCACAACCCTTTTTCCATATTCATGCTGTTGTTGTTTTGCAGTGTTTGATTCAGTTGTACTGAACGAAGCTGCATAATTTTCACATTTTGTTGTAGTCAGGGCCTGTATTTGTTCACTGAGCGTTGCTATTTCTTGTTCTGCATCTTTCAAGGCCTTCTGTAAACATACTATTTTCTGTTGAAGGCTCAGATATATCAAATTGCTATTGGACTCAATGTTTGATGCTGGTCCTGGTGAGCTTGGTGTAGAGGACACATTTTGGAATAAGACCGAACGCTTTTTCTTTTTACTTGTATCTATTGGGCTATTTTCTATGATTGAGGACGAAGAACATAAAGTTTTTAATATTTTAATTTCAGCAGTTAGTTTCTTAACTTGCTCTTGTAAATTGTTATTATCCAATATTACATTTTCTAGTTCATTCTCCGTACTCTTCAGTTTCTCGATTAGTTGATTCATCCTATCTTGCATTTCCGTTACTGAGGTGTTCATTGTGGTACCATCTAAGCTTTTTGATAATTTATTCGGCGAGGTATCAGCTTCATATGATGTTTCGTAGTCTGTGAGTACGTGGGAGTCATTATTATTGAACCATGTTCCAACTTTCTATACAGGCAGTCAATTACAGAGCGATATAAAATTGAAATAACTTAAAGATTAATTAAAAAATATTATATTTTTAAGTGAACGATTTGTTCAACTATTTCTTTAAAATACTTTATTTTTAAAAGATTACAATTAATTTATTATTTATTTATTTAAACTTCATGTACAGTAGTGGTACATAGGCGGACTTAATGCAACAAGGCATTCTCTCCCAGTCAACTTTTTTTTTAATTTCTAGTTTTAACCTTTTACCGCCTAAATCCTCGGGGTGAAAGTTACTTAGTCCCTCGAATTAGCGACAGCGACAACAGAGAACTCCTTCTCGGTACGAAATAAGTTACTTTCACCCCTAGGGTAACAATGTACTATTTGTAATCTACCTTCAAAACATGTTATCGTCGATGTCTAGTTTTGTAATCCGTCCTACTAAATTGATTTTAATGTTTAAGTACTTTTGAAATTCTCATGTAAGTGTATTTATGTAATTCTTTTGGGAATACACGATCTCGCATGTTGAAGCTGATTCTTTGCATCCGCTCTGCCTATTCCTAATATTTATTCCTAACTTGGTCTCTAACTGAGTCTCAAACGTCCCTCCGTTTATTGTACCTACTTATCTACGCCATAATATACCTAATACGCCAAGTAATAGGATGAACAGTGGCCGTGACCATCTGTCCCTTGCAGCGCATCGTTGTGTAATAACAACAATCAAATGCTCTAACCCACGAAATAATACCCAACAGATCGACGGTAATGCCGGACGCTACAGGCTGATGTCGGACGGCTCGTTGGACATCGTCTCTCTGTACCGCAACGACACCGGCAACTACACCTGCGCGGCTGACAATGGTGTCGCAGTGGCCACGCAGCAGATACACCTGGTCGTCAATGGTGAGTGTGTGTGAAGCACGAGTTTCAGAAGATGATAGATTGCATTAAATACATACTAATTACGCTATATTTATCACACTTCACTATATATCATAAAACAAAGTCGCTTTCCGCTGTCCGTCCCTATGTATGCTTAGATCTTTAAAACTACGCAACGGATTTTGATGTGTTTTTTTTAATTGATAAGAGTAATTCAAAAGGAAGGTTTTTTATCTGTAATACATGCGTAGTATAGTAGAGAAACACTAATAATTTTAGAGGTTTTAATGTGATGTCGTAAATAAACACATTTGCGAACTGAACCCTACGAGATAAATCAAAACAATGTACTACAATATTGTACACCTTAAGAAGGTTTACAAAATGTTTGCGATGGCCTGATGGGATGATATATAATTATCTCGGATAACCCACAATAATATTTTTTTACCCTTTACTTTTTACCAGAAATAATGGATTATTTATGAAGCGATTTTAAGTAATACAGCATTAAACCTTATCCAATAAGTACGTGAAATATATTGTGTATTTAATATACTTAGATCAATATGGCCTTTTACAGCATTTAATCTAAAAGAATATTTTCGAAGATATTACAGATTTAAAATGGAGAGACATAGCGGTTGCGCTGGACTCCCTCCTCATATAAAATGTTTTTCGGTATTGTTTTTTTCGGATTCCGTACCTCAATAGGAAAAACGGAAGCCTTACAGAATCACTTTGTTGTCTGTCCGTCTGTCTGTCTATCTGTCAAGATTCTATCTCGGGAATGCGTGGAGGTATCGAGTCATTGAAGCTGAGAAAAAATCAAACTTCTAAGTTTACAAAAAAAAACAGCCGTTTATGTTGCAAGAAACGTATATTTCGACACTTTAAAAGGAAACAAAATTTACAGGATACTTCCCCTTGACTTAGAATCCTGAAATTTAGTATAATATAAGAAAAAAAACTGAAAACTGTTAATTTGTAGTTACGTCATTCGAAAAAATCTTCGTAACTCAATTCGGGAATTGAACTGTTTTTATACTCGTAGGTATGTTTGTACGGAAGCGCACTTCAGTGCGCGAGTCCGACTCGCTCTTGCCCGGTTTTTCTTATCTAACACCGACTTCCGAAAATAAAATTATTTTGATATTTTTAATGTATTTTTTTTTAGTGAGATCGGTTATTTTTTTTTTGTAAAAAGTTTTTTTATTTCACACTTTTTAGTTTCGATATACTTATTACCAAAGTGCCTATTTCTCATAACAATTCCAATTAAACCTGCTTAGATACATTGCTTTATTGTGAAGCTCCCGTGTCTACCTCCCACCATCCGCCTCCATCATTAGATCAGTTCGATAGTACCTTATAGCCAAAGTGCATTTCATGACAATTCTAATAAGCCCAAACACGCTTGGATACATTGAGTTCTGGTGCCTATCTTCCGGTTCCACCACCACGATCAGGGCACTTCGATTCGTCAGGTCACTTCATTTTCAACAGAACCATTTATTTATATATATTGTCATAGTCACTTGACTATCTTTATTGTGATATCTGTGAGTTTAAAGTATCGTTGGTAATTTCTGGGCTTTTTCGTCAGTTCCACTTCATCGTACTTTTTGAATGTAGGTATATAAAAAAAATGGTGCTAATCTGAAAGCATACCTTTTAAGAAAAAAAAATTCAAACCGGTCTATAAACGATAGAGTTGTAAAAAAAATATTACCAAATTGATAACCTCCTCTTTTTTTGAAGTCGGTTAAAAATGGTGTTGGAAGTAGGTTGTCTTGTAATTTTGTTAAGAAACCTGAATGCACCTTTTGCAAAGGCACGCGTTTGTTAGTAAAATCCCTAAAACCTATCATAATAGAGCGCACAATACTCATCGGATGTGGTACCAAAAAAATATGTATTAATTCCCCGAATTCCTCCGATACCATCAGATTTACAATTTGAACGCCTACAATTTCCGCTAAAGATATCTTTAGAATGACCATTATTAAATGGCAAGGTCAAACTTTTAACATTACTTTACTGGCTTAGAGCGTTGAGTGTTTTTCACGTAGTCAATAATTATATGTCGTTCTTTCAAAAGTAACATCTAAAGTAAAAATGTTTGTATTGTCTAATGACAAAAACCGGCCAAGTGCGAGTCGGACTCGCCCATGGAGGGTTCCGTAGCAGCAAGTAACATAATATAAAAGTTCTTGTAGTTCGTTGTAACTTTGATCGATGTTTTAATAAAAAATATTTTTTTTAGATTTATGACGTATTAAAAAAAAAACTACTTATTAGATCTCGTTCAAACCAATTTTCGTTGGTAGTTTGCATAGTAATGTACATCATATATTTTTTTTAGTTTTATCATTCTCTTATTTTAGAAGTTACAGGGGGGGACACACATTTTACCACTTTGGAAGTGTCTCTCGCGTAAACTATTCAATTTAGAAAAAAATGATATTAGAAACCTCAATATCATTTTTGAAGACCTATCCATAGATATCCCACACGAATTGGTTTGATGAAAAAAAAATTTTTGAGTATGGGGACCCCCAAAATTGATTGCTTTTTTTCTATTTTTATGTGAAAATCTTAATGCGGTTCACAGAATACATCTACTTACTAAGTTTCAACAGTATAGCTCTTATAGTTTCGGAAAAAAGTGGCTGTGACATACGGACGGACAGACAGACAGACAGACAGACAGACATGACGAATCTATAAGGGTTCCGTTTTTTGCCATTTGGCTACAGAACCCCAAAAAGGCCTTGTCTGTGCGCGAGTCGGACTCGCGCACTGAGGGTCCCGTACAAACTACAATTCCCGAATGGAGTCTCGAAGATTTTACGGAATTGAAAAAAAAAAAAAATTTTTGTGACGTAAGTAACAATAAATGTACGGTTTTCAAATTTATTCCTAAACCTGTGCTATGAGACCTTGCTTTGTGCCAAATTTTTCAAGATTCTGGGTACCTACAACGTACCTATGAATTTTGATTCCTTTGAGAGTAACGAAATGTACCTTTTTTTTCGTTAGTATAGAAGTTTGGAGGTAGGCGGAACAGAGAGTAAAGTCCCACATACCTCCGTTGAAAAGGGAGGATCCTCCGGCCAGACAGGTGGTATAGTCCGGTGGGCTACTGCCCGATTGATGATTTCGGGCTGTCATTTATGTTCAAATCGCGCGGAGAACTTTGATTGCGCGATACAGGATTTCGTACTTTCTTCGTAGTTCTTATGTGGCGCCATAGATGTCGCTACAGAAGTTTCATTTTTTCACAACAATAACGGACCGCAAACCTAAATATATGTAAAACCTCTACGGTTCTGACTAAGCGTTTCGCTTCGTCACTATACTGCGTACATCAAAGGACTGGAACAATCTGCCTGTTGCGGTTTTCCCGTCCGATTATAATTTGGGTGTCTTCTAGGTTAGGGTGGACGAATGGTAATGGCTCCGACTTACGAGTTGTAGGTCGCGGGTTCAAACTCTGCCAGGCGAATTACTTTGTGTAATTTATTTCATTACCACTGCTCTCAAAACGGTCCTACAACTAAAAATTCCAAGACATCTAACATTCACCAACCCGCACTGGGCCCGCGTGGTGGATTACGGCCCATTCCCTCTTCTAGAGAGGAGGCCTGAGTTCCAGCAGTGGAAACATTGAAAAAAAGGCTGATAATGATGAGATTCCTTTGGGCTTGTAAAGTTTCTCACATAAAGATATCCACAGATGCACACGTCAGACTTATAACACCACTTTTTTTGGTTTTGATGCGAATGGAAACTTGCGACAAAGCGGTCCGAGCCAAGTATCCCGTGCGTTTGTATTTTTCAACCGAATTCATAAAAGGAGGAGGTTCTTAATCCGGTTGTGTGTATATTTTTTTTTTTGCAAATCTATATTATCATCTTCGCAATTAAATAGTGCTTATTTATGATTTATTATTTTATCAGTTTCACTTCATTAAAAGTCGCTTTTTGACTGTAGATGCTCGATTTCTCGATGAAAATACCAAAATCACCAAATAGTTGCCTATAATATTTGAAAAGTTTCCTTGATTCCTCATGGATTCCGTCACCAGAACTGGATTTCGAAAAAATGGGACCAATCTGAAAGCATATCCATTAAGGTGAAAAAGAAAAATAATCAAATCGATCCATAAACGACGGAGTTCTGAGGTAACAAACATTAAAAAAAAAGTACATACAACCGGATTGAGAACCTCCTCCTTTTTTTGAATTCGGTTGAAAAATACAAAGGCACGGGATACTTGGCTCGGACCGCTTTGTCGCAAGTTTCCATTCGCATCAAAACATTTTTCAAAACTCGACAACCGTTATTCATGCCTGATTTTTTGCAGAAAACCCTATATCATCGTATTCACAATGAAACAGCGTTCATTTTGATATACAATTTATTTATTAAACAAGTGGGTGAATATTACACATTGACAGGCCTGTTGGTCTAGTGGTTAGTGGTCCTGACTGCTATGCCGGAGGTCGTGGGTTCGATCCCCACCCACGACAAATGTTTATGTGGCTGAGCATGATCATTTGTTCTGTGTCTGGGTGTAATTTATTTTTATTTAGAAATATATAAGTATGTTTATTAGTTGTCTAGTACCCATAACACAAGCTCTGCTTAGCTTGGGACTAGACGACGTTGTGTGACAGTTGTGAAAATATAAAATAGTTGTGAAATATATAATTACAAGTATTGTCACACCTGTTTAAAGTATTGACACTCCTGTTTATACCTGGCAACCCATAGTTATGCCAGGAAACAAATAGGCAACCCATTTTTTTATGTTCTAGAGGCTTCATACTTTCGGTTAGTATTAAATTTATTCATTAAACACACCTGTGCATTTTTCCAAAAAAAGTCAATTTTCAATTTTTAATTGATACGAGTAATAGTCTGGTCAGGAATTTCTTAGGCAACCCACCCGCGTTATATTATTTAATATACTAGATTTGTCATAAAATACGTTTCATCCATTAAACAGACCGGTGAAGGTTGTTTTTAGTCGTATCCTCTACTATCTGTATTTTGCTATACCTACCTATGTCTGCATGACGCGACGCAAGCGCATCAAGAACCCCGGTCGCTCGATCCCAGCTTCAGTCCGCTATTGTAATATCGCTTGCTTCGCATAGACTTCGTAATATTGAGAACGTTCAATTTAAATATTTTTATTTTTCTATGAAAATCTGATGAACTAAAATATGATAATTTTTTAAAAGTCGTAGAACAAAAGTTGTTGTTTATGATGTGACATAGTCCTGAGAGGTTACCAGTGTTTTACTAATAATCCATGTACAGTAATATAAATATGAGAAATAATAAGCCCAGCCACAGAATTTTTATTTGGCCCCGTCATCAACCTTCTTTTTTTATAACTAAGCAACGGGGAAATGCTTTAGCCTCTAATATACTAATTCGTCTTTTTTACAACGCCTACTAAATATTTTAAAGAAAGCGTCAAGTAAAGATCATAAATTATTTTTATTTATCATTCTGATTTATAAATTGCCACGTAATTTACTAACTCAGCCACAGATTTTACAACTTATCACCATTTTAAGTTTTACAGCTTCAAAAATACTCGTAGATCCTCAAAATAATATAATTGAAACTTCAATTTAAAACATCATAGATAGGTACATATTTTCTCAGCATCTGAAATAATAGATCATATTCTTTTATCGTGAAAAGGGCCACTGCACGATTTGGCGCGAGTCAAAGCGCGAGTACGCTAGATGACAGCGACCGGCCATTTGCACCAATCAGAGAGCACCATTCAATTCATGTACCTACCAACGAGTTCATAATAACGAATCATACCTACAATCTCTCGTAAAAATGTTTGGTCTAATAGTCTAGTCGCAGGTAGATTGTATTTTGATTGCACTTTGCGTGGGTGAAATAGGTTAGGTTAGGTTAGAACTGAGACCAACCGCGCGTGAAGCCGAGCAAGCGAAGCGAACGGTGCCGCGGCAGCGGCCGGCGAACGCTACGTCCAAGTTGTTTCGTCCATTCGGGATTTCGTCCTTTCGGGCATTTGAGCATCGGTATTTTGTGTTTCGATATAACGACTATCGGCATTTAAAACTTTCGTTATTTTGAATTTCGGTGTTTTGGACGTCGGTATTTCAATCGTAGGTATTATGAACTTTCGGGATTTTGAAACGCACCCTAATATTAATAGCTTACTATGTATACTACTTGATGATAATAGTAGATAATTTGACGATCAGTTAATGTTAGATAACTTATATTTTATACCACAGAACACAGGCATCATACACTGTGTTTTAAACGGACTAAGTTATAAAATTAGAAGCTTAGAATTACTATTTGTTGCCATACATTCATATTTTAGAAGTTTACTGCTTGAATGTATGTTACAAATTTAGATGCCAAAAAATAACCACCATGCTGAGTTATATTTAGAGTGGCTTACATAGAAGATAACTAGTGGCTAAGATAGTTATATTCAGACGCGCGTCGATTGTGGCTGACTTAGTAATTTAGGAAGCAATTTAGATATTTAGAGTTGAATAATGCTATTAAAAAGGAATTCAGTTTAATTAGTAGCCTATAAATATTTCCAAACGGATATCGTTATCACTCAACGAATATGTCGAAACCTATTTTCGACATTTATGTTTATATTTTATATATCATATATATATCATTTATATTTTACACACGAAGTGAGTCAGCGACTAAATCCATGAGTTTATCTGGTAAAAATTAAACAACTTTAAAAAAAAATAACTAGGGATTCTTTTGTTCTTGTATTTACATGTTTTTGTGTGAAATAAAAAATAAAGAGTAGATATTCAATCATAGCCAAAGCGGGGTTTCTATTTCTGTCTGCATGAAAAATAAAAACACCCTTGCCGGACTGTATTACTAACATCAAACAACTTTTGTTCTATGACTTTTTACAAAACATAATTCATTTACCAAAAACAAACCTTCAAGATTTCGTTATACATCACATTTCAACTCTGTAGTTTGCTATACCTACCTACGTCTGTATGACGTGACGCAAGCGCATCAAGCACCCCCGCCGCCCGATCCCCACTCCCCTCCGCTATTGTACTATCGCTTGCATTGCATATACGTCAAATTAAATATTTTTTTCTTGTATGAAAATCTGATGAACAGACAGTATGATAAATGTTTTAAAAGTTATAGAACAAAAGTTGTTGGTTATGATGTTAGTAAAGTTACTAACAGAACTAAGAAGAACTAAGTAGTTCTGAGACGTTGAGAGGCCTGGGCCCCAAGTCTGCTATTTTTATATATTCGTCATTCCAACACGATCCCATTGTCATTTTGCTAAAAGTTTGTAATCTGCTAATTCATAATGATCATTGATCGGTCAATGGTCTTGTAATAGAATTGTGGTAAAATGATAATTTCGAGCATATTAAATCCAATAACTGCACAATAACGTTCTAATGGTAAAACACTGATCAAATAAACTGTCAAAGTTTTAGCAGATAACCGCAAACGTGAAATATTCATTTGTCAATATGTACGAGATTACCATTCTATGCCATTTCTTTCAATGGAGTATCAGTGGTTGACCATTGCAAAGTCATAATGACGCCATTATGTTAGTAGATTACCAAACTTGTGAAAATCGACAATTATGACATCAATGATAGACTATTCTGACACTATTGTAATAGCAGACTTATGGCCCTGAGAGGCCCCTGTATACTCGTAGAAACTTAATACAAAAAAAAACTTTTTACACCACCTGCATAATAATGTCCTTTTAAATGTCATACAACCCCACCTAAAGCAAGTCATTATGTCTTTAGGGATCTAATGCAACGAACGACAAAACCATTTGAAAAAAAAAACTTTGTTCAGTGAATTAAAACTACGTGCATCAAAGGAGTAAAAAATCAAACTAACCACAAAAACAATAATAAGTAAACGTATAATAATAATAATAATAATTATGTGATTATTAACGTCTCCCCAAAAAAAAAAAATGTAAGAGCCTTGGGTGGCTTAAATTCTTCTCTTCACTCAATTTTTACTTTTACTTCTTCACTGTACTCGGGCGTTATTATACAGTCCGGATTAAATAACCTAACCTGACTAGTCACATAATATTCTATTTTACAAAAAAACATACAACCAACTCGAATATAAAAAAACCACAAAAAGTGAAGAATAACTTTAATTTCGGAAGTCGGTGTTCCTATAACAGTTTTTTTTTTACATAAAAAAAAACAAAACGGGACGCAGACAGTTTCATTTTACTCTTTTTAGTTGTGATGCCCCTCAGTCAAAACTTAAATGGTGTTCAAGTTCTTTAGAACGTATCTATGCAATTTAATCACTTACAGCCAGTATACTTAAATTGCATGACAATCCCAATTAGTCAAGTCACGGCTAGGATACATTGCTTTATATCGTAATTTCCTTGTCTTGCAATATTTGTGATTATAATTTGATTTTGAGATGGCCTAGCGTAGCATGGAGTTTCAATAGAATGGCAGGCAAGCATAAGCTGGTTATTCTACAAAAGCCGTGCGGCTGATATGAGCATACGTTCACAAATTTTAACATTTTCTATGATTTGCTTACGCTCGGGGCTGCTAGATCCTGTAAGGATACCTGCCGGGATTGTTGGAGAAGATAACGCCACCGTGACAGGGGAGCTGGACCAATCGCTCCACGTGCGCTGCCTAGCGTACGGGTATCCGCATCCTTCTGTCTTCTGGACCCGTGGCATTATCCTGTACAATGACTCGACTTACAAAGTGACAGAAAATGGCCTCACTATCAGAAGCCTGAGAATTGACACTCTTGGCCCATACACGTGTCGAGCGTATAATGAAGCTGGTCGGGTGGCGTCGTGGGAAGTCGTCGTGCGAGCGTACAGGCCTGAAGGGGTGAATGCAAGCGAGTCCAATGAATGCGAGTGGTTGGTGCCACGAGAGACGATGGCACCTAGACCCATAACACAGCCGTCCATTACCACTGATGATTGGCTGTTTACCGGTAAGGTTAAAACTTAATATTTGCATGAGACAATGACCAATAGATTAATTGAGTATTCCTATGGAACGATTCCTAGTTTGTCGGCCATGTTAGATTACTATGAATTACTATCTCTCTTTTGCGGTAGCTCTTTTACAGTAAGTACATCTTTCTTCTTCGCTTTTTCTGCACCTTTATCTAAAGATTGTACGAGTACATGTGTCGTGGCAAGAACTTACAATTGATCTTTTCATGAAATGACACTTCATGATACTGATAACTTCAAAATAAAGCCGCCAAATAATATAAATAATAGCACTTAATCGTAATCCTGGCAACCAGTACGGCAGCTACTGGACTACCAGTACTACCAGTACGGCAGGAACTATTCCCAAAAACACAAGCTGGCTGTGGCGGCTGCCAGGGTAGCTTGCTTTTGATTCTAAATGCATCCGGATAACTCGGTCTTGTTTCTCATCACTAGCTCTTGAACACTATAAATGATAAATGATATTTATTTCTGCAAATAGGTTAAAAAACACTTTTACACGTAAAATTTTTTTTTCGTTTTAAATTTTAAGCTAGATGAGGCCGGTTTTTCTTAGCTGACTACCCTGAGAAGAAACACCGAAACAAAGTAAGGGGTCAAAGTCTTTTTTAAGGTCCATACAGTAAATATGTAATGGTCAAATCGCATGAGAACCATGCAGATTAGTCTGAAATGGTATTTTGAAGAAAGAACCATACAGAGTTGAGTCTGACAGAGTTCCTACCCCTTTTTACCTCAGGTACGCCGGTCGCGCGGTGATAAGGCCCTTCTTTGTGGAGTGGTTCAAAAGGCTTCATTATATCCTCTCCGCGCATAACATGAGCAGCATACTACTCGTGTTGTGCGCATTTTCTTTCTGTCTTCTTTTTTTAGTCTTGCCTAACTTTCAATTGAGGACAATTGCGAACTTTTTGAAGGCGCATCCAGATACTTGTTCTAATTCCGACTTTTTTTTAGAAACCTTAATCAGGTCAGAATTCACTGAGATTACTACAAAAGAGACAGCTGCATCATTTGACTCAAGCGAAGGTAACACAAACATAGTGGAAACCACTGCCGTCATCGACAGAGCACCGCCTTGCAGTGGCTTCCAGTTCGGCTGCTGCGCTGACAACAAAACCAATGCTTCCGGTCCCGACGGACAGGGATGTCCCTGCAACACTACTAAGTTTGGTTGCTGTCCTGATGGTGTATTACCAGGTACGCAATAACTCCGATTGGTTTATAAAGTTACTGTTGCTGCAATACCTTTGGTGTTATAGAGATCGGTTGAATTATCTATCTCCTAATTCTCATTTCAGCATCAGGCTTTGATAATGAAGGTTGCCCAAGACGTTGTGGCACAACACCACACGGTTGCTGCCTAGATGGGAAGACTCCTGCCCACGGACTTGAATTTGAAGGCTGCTGCTTGATGCAAGCCTATGGGTGCTGCCCAGACAATCGCAAACCAGCTGAAGGACCACATTTAGAAGGTATAATAACCAAATTGTTATTGAAATACCGCAATAGAGCTTGCTTACACTAAACACTGTGTTAAAACTGACTAGGGTGCCGTACAGTTTGGGTTCATACTATGCCAAGTAAACCGTGAAAATCGTGATTGTAATTGAAGTGCGTTTATTCTAAGGTTGTGGATGCCAGTATGCGCTATACGGCTGCTGCCCCGACAACGTCACCATCGCGCAGGGACCGGACAACCTGGGCTGCGGTTGTCAGTACACTCGACATGGATGCTGTCTTGATAGGTAATTTACCATTAAATATATTTTCCTGCCGTAAAGATTAACAAACTCTAAGCAATTATAAACTATCTAGAGATACTTTTATAAAAATATAATAATAATAATATTCTTTATTTGTGTAAACATGGTATACATACAATAGCATGCAAGATTGAAATTAATGTCTGAGACCAGTCATGTTTAGCCTTAAGTGTTGGCGTACAAATATTTATAACATTAAAAACTAAAAAATTATTATGATAAAACTTCACAAAATATTTACCTAAAATTCGAATTACATTAAATTTATTACTTAGAAACCTCTATCATGTTAACATTCAAAATTAATTAAAAACAGTAATTGAAAACAATAATAACAATGTCAAAGCTATAAAATATATATGTCAAAATTAGAGGATTTATATCAAAATTACAAACTATTAAGTCAAAATATAATTATCAAATTTACAATACGGATGTCAATATTACAAGATGTCAAAATATTGGATAAGTATGTCAAAATTGCAATAAAAACGTCAAAATTACAATACAAATGTCAAACTTACAATATAAATGTTAAAAATACAATATAAATGTCAAAATTACCATATAAATGTCAAAATAACCATATAATTGTTAAAATTACATCACAATTAAATCTCATTTTAATTTTACTGAGCAGTTACAGCAGTCAATAATTCACTTAAGGTATAGAAACAGTTTTCTATTAACCATAATCTGATTTGCTTTTTGAATTTATATAAGGGAAGTTCTCTCAGCCGACGTGGAATATGATTATAGACTTTGATGGACATCCTATAGCTATTTCTCTGATGCAAGGCGCTTCTACAAGAAGTATGGTTTCTCAATTTAGTGGGGTCTCTTGATTTATATTTATAGTTTTCATTTCTGTTCACAAATAACTGTAATTGGTTTCCAACAAAAGATGCTATTTCCATTATGTACATAGATACAACAGTAAGAATTCCTAGTTTTTTGAAAAGTGGCCTGCAAGTTTCAAAAGGCCCGACATTACTTATTGCTCGGACACATTTTTTCTGTATAATGAAAGCTCTACTAATGTGTGGCGAGTTGCCTCATAACAATAAACCATACCTTAAGATGGAGCTAACATGACCGTGATAAGCAGTAAGAGCTGCTGTCTCACCAACTGTTTTTCTTAATTGTCTTAGAGCGTAAACAAATCTGTTAAGTTTTTTGCATACTGCTTCTATGTGTAATTTCCAATTGCAGTGTTCATCTAAGGTAATACCAAGAAATTTAATATTGTCATCTCTAATTATTTTTTCGTCATCGAATGTAATGTTGAAATTATGGTTTTCAAATTGATTATAATTGCTAAAATGTACATATTTTGTTTTAGAGAGATTTACCTTAAGGTCATTCAGTGCTAACCAGCCAACTACATCATCCAGTGTCTCGTGTTTTCTTTTTCGTGGTTTTCAACGTTATTATTGCTAGGTATAATTACTGAAATATCGTCAGCAAACAGCACGCATTTATGATTTGTGGCGTCCGGTAAATCGTTGACGTACAGGAGGAATAGAGGAGGTCCTAAAATAGTGCCCTGTGGTACTCCTGACCGATTGCCCTCAAGGCGAGATCTGTAAGTCGTTGATATGAGGTCTTTATTTAAGCGAGTCACTTCTACGCACTGTGTCCGTCCGCAGAGATAGCTACGAAGCCAATTTAGGGCCGTACCGCGGATACCATAGCGCTCGCATTTATCTAACAGCTTGTCGTAATTTACTAAATTTTTGAATTATCAAAGACGATCTGTCATAAAAGTTAAAGTATTTGTACGTTCCAAAGCGTAGATTTCTATAGAGAAGAATGTGCAAGAAACTCCACGGATACTCTTTTATATCAATATTTGTTTTTTTTTTCAGTGGGAAAATCATCTAATGACATCTTCCGCTCTTGGGCGGAGCGGGAGATAGTGTCGTACTTTTACTGACCAAAAACCCATTCTTGTTCTTTCGTTGCCTTTCATACCGGGGCTGAACTATCTTTCGAAACTAACCCTGGCCCCAGTAGGCTTCGACCCAGCTGGGTCCCTCCTGTTGGTGACAACTCCGTATCAAGTAATTTCATTTCTAAAAAATAGCAATACTGTTTTTCCGTATTGACAACATTACAGCGAAGGAACTTATGTGGAACGCACTATAGCGGCTTGTCCGGAGTAGTGTACTAAAATAGCTACTACAGGTCGCGCGGTGAATCAAGATCGCTCGGCAAAAGTGGAAGGGGCATGCGCAGTATTCAATTCTAAGGTCTATTTGGCGACGTGCGGGCGGGTGTGCGCCGTCGGCGACACGTCATTGGTAGATAGAGTCGCTCTTCAAGTCCCGTGTTGCGTTCTCGCGTTTCATTGGATACTGTTGTACTTGGGTACTATTGCGTACAGCTTGTGTTATCGTATTAGTAATACGTAGTCGTAAAAAAAATGGTTAAAAATAAAGTTTTAAAACGGCTAGCCAGAAAAATGGTTTACGACGTTAAGAAAGAAACTAACGAAATTATTTTTTATAATTTAATTTTTATTTTAAAAATTTAATTTTTTCTGAATTTACCTACTTACAAGATAAATGACAAGCAAAAACTAGGGTTATTATAAGTTATGTTACTAAGGTTCAAACAAACGAAATTAAAAATAAAATCCTAACATACTAAGAATTTCTGTGCGCAATTGTAGACATGCGCCGATTGCCCCCACTACTTTCACCGAGCGATCTTGATTCACCGCACGACCTGTACTACAACGGACCCCTAATTATTTATTATTTTATTCTTTTAGTGTCGTTCCAAGTTACATTCTAGGGTCTCTCTCAAATACCTCTTATTTACACACTTAAATAAAAGCCTCTTATTCTTAAACGAGTTTACTAATGGAATGGAATTACCCTTTTTCCAGACACACTCCGGCAACAGGACCCAACAACGAAGGTTGTGCCTGCAACACGTACCAGTTCGGCTGCTGTGCTGATGGCATCACCATCGCGAAGGCTCCAGATCAGCTGGGCTGCCACTGCCGCGATTCTAAGTTTGACTGCTGCGGGGACGGTGAGACTCCAGCCACCGGCCCTGATGCCGCCGGTTGTGACTGCTCTTCCAGCCGGCACGGATGCTGCCCTGATGGACGTACTGAAGCTGCTGGACCTAAGTTCCTTGGATGTACCGATGCACCTGAAAATAAACAAGGTAACAGTTTGATATTGGATCTTCCCTTATCGGTATTTTTGACATTTACTAACCTTTATTTTTCTATTCCAGCTGCTTGCAGTTTGTCGACGGATCCAGGTTCATGTCATAACTTTACTGCGATGTGGTTCTTTGACATGGATTTCGGAGGTTGTTCCCGCTTTTGGTATGGAGGCTGTGAGGGTAATGGAAACAGATTCTCGACCAAGGCGGATTGCGAGGATGTGTGCGTTCAACCGTCACCTAAAGGTAAGAGTTAAAAGTTGTGCCGAAAAATATGCAGCATTTTTATTCATTCGTCAGTAAGAATTTTTCAGGTTATTGAACTTGATTTTCTCCGTTCTATTTAGTAGACTGTCGTTTATCATTTTTCCCAGACGCCTGCAAGCTACCGAGCGTTAAGGGTGCCTGTGACGGGAACCACGAGCGCTGGCACTACAACAGCACGCAGGAGCAGTGCATCCGCTTCAGATACGGAGGATGTCTCGGCAACGCCAATAACTTCGACACGAAGCAACTCTGCCAGAAGCAATGCGAACCTAGCTCCATTGCAGTGAGGCAAAAAGGTTGAAATATTTCAAGTTTAGTTGAAAATAATTTCATTGTGTAAAGCTACACATTAAGATTGAGGTCTGTTTAAGAGAGAGTGTATTGTACTACGTTCTGGAGTATTTTACGGGTCACCAATAGAGTGACTCACACAAATAGTTAACACAACTGCTTCCTAATTGGATAGCCCCTGCCTCGTGTCGTGTCCCCGAAACATCATGTCACCATACTTGAGATTATCCACACTGCCAGCACACCACATCCCTTTTTAGCTTTATTTATTTTTATTAGTGATCTATTTATGAATACGTCTAAATTATAAGACTAAGGGCGACTTGCACGTGCTAGTCAAATCTCTATTTCACCATCATCATCATCATCATTTCAGCCGAAAGACGTCCACTGTTGGACATAGGCCTCCCCCAAGTGTCGCTACAAGGTCACAGACATAGCACGAAGAATGGGCAATCTCTATGTAGTTGGATTTAAGCGCTCGTGATCTATTCATTTTTATAAGAAAGTATAACCACCGCAACACAATGAAACTGATTAATATTTACAACACACATAATGGCACAACCGACAATGAGAAAAATAAACGTTTGTTTGCGTCAGACTTTTTATTTGAGACGTGCTTTTTCTAAATATTAATTTATTTTCTAAATAAATCAATAATAACTGTTGCACTTAATGGGAATTAAAACTTAACATTATTTAGTTGGGATTAAGTTTTAACATTATTTTTATCGTTGTTAATTTCTTTTGATCTTAGCACACACTCCTGTTTCTTATATTCTTTTACAATCATTGCTTCTCAAATTTCTATTTTTCTCTCCTTTTACTTTTTTTTTATCTCTATCCTTAACCTTGGTATCCTGTGAATTCCTTCCATTGCATATAATATGAGTTTCTTATCTTCTTTTTACATTATCTTCTGCTTATTTCAATATCCGTCTCTTGTGAGTATCGCCAAATACTTGGCACGTAAACTAAGCTTCAAAACACCTCCAAGCACGTGAGTGGATGCATGATCACGACAAGCCCACGCGTGCTATAAATAATATGCCTCCAATGCAACGTACCAAGCTTTCAACAAATGGGTGCGTAAAGAGACATGAAATCTTTTTTCTTACTTTACCAGCCTTAGGGCTGTCAGCCAAGAGTATGATGGCTAGTGAAATAAAAGTTTCTGATTTTTGAATAACGCTTTAAACCACCGGTCCATGATTTTACATGGTACTTTGAGAAAGAACTAACTTGTTTACTTCATTTTATCACTATCGTCTTTCTATTTTTCTTAGGAAAGAATTCTTTCCTTAGGGTTTCGTACCTCAAAAGGAAAAACGGAGCCCTTAAGGGTGTTTCGCGTAGTTCGTGCAAATTCGAAGCAATCCTACATTTTATATTTATTGTCGAATTATTTTGTTTTTTCTTACTAATATCGTTAATATATGGATAATCTTTGAACATTTCGTCGTTTCTACTTGCTTTTTATTAGTAACTTTGAATTTGATAACATTTCTAAAATCGAACTGAGACGGTAATGAGAACGATAGGGAAGGAAATGATATTGAAGGCTTTAAGGCCCAAGCGCCCGAAAAGTGCCATAAAACAGTGACTTTCTGAAGCCTACTCCTCGGTAACGGCCAGGTTAATAGGTTTGAAAAAAATATATGTTTATAATAGATTCATGAACAACATTATCAACATTTGATTTTTTCGTGCTATTAATACTTTTGTCTAAAAAAAATATTTAGCAATTTCGCAACTTTTCGCAACTTTTCCCTACTCCTTCGAAACGGCTTGGATCTTTAGAAACATTTTTACACATAAAAATTGGTGGTTAAATATTCTTCAAAGTGAACATAGCATATGTAAATCAATCAATATTTAGCAAAGAAAATGGATTTAAAGGTCAGCCGCGCGCTTTCCGGGCCCTGCTGGCCGCAAATAAATGCACAGATATGCGTACTGCCGCCTAGGCGGGTGCGAGAGTTGCATCCATTTAATTTCGGCCAGATGGTTCAAGAGACTATAAGACTTAATAAAAGAAAAGGTGTGCGAAGGTAATGAAAAAAAAACAGAAGGCAATGCTGTTAAATTAAAGAAACGACGGTAAACGAACGGAATGAGGAAGAAGGTAATGAGGTTTAACTCCTTTATTCAGTTTTTATTCAAAAATATCAAAATTACAAACCTAATACCTATTCCAAACTTCGAAGGGAATCATTGAAATTGATAATAAGCTAAGTAATTAACAAAATCATATATACTCACGTTATAATACGGACGATAGGAAAGAGAACGATTCCAGAATAATCACCTCCCGCGACACTTAACACGAAAATATCTTTTTTTCACAAGCAAGGATGCACCTGTTACGATGTTCAATGGCATACTGAGATGTGCGCGGGGCTTGACATCGCAGTAGAGTAGCATTTATGGTCAAGCGCAAACTATAGTGTGGAATTCTTTTCATAACGAGGGTAATCAGACCAAATAAAAAATAAATATTCATCTAATCATATTTTAATATATTGAGAAGATAGCATTATTTAATTTAGGTGTAAACGTTGTGTTTTTTAATATTTTTAATTAATATAATTATTTGGTTTACTATTTACTCCGATTTATTTGATTAAAAAATACATTTATTAAGGATAGTAGTAAATGGACACCGAAGGAAATGAGAATAAGTAGAGTTTTTTATTTATAATTAATTATTTATGCTAATTACTACTGTAAATATTACATGCACGCACGCATAACTGTATTACATTTGGTATCCGTTGGAAAGAATATAGATATTTATGGAATAAATTGATGTTATTTTACTGGACGCATAATATGCACGAAAAAAAATAAACACCCTTAAATGATTGCTTTGTTGTCCGTTTCTCTGTCTGTCAAGACCCTTTATCTTGGGAACGTGTGGAGGTACCGAGTTGAAATTAAAACCATTTACTCAGGTCTACGATCCCTTGAAGCTGTAAAAAAACAAACTTCTGAATTAACAAAACAAACAGATACGGCCATTTATGTCGCAAAAAATGTCTATTTTTAACCGACTTCTAAAAAAGGAGGAGGTTCTTCACACTATCAAAGGAATCAAACTTTAAAGGGTAGGTACTTTCTGTTGACCTAGAATTCTGAAATTTGGCACGAAGCAAGGTTTTTATAGCACAAGTATAGGAAAAATATGAAATTTGAAAATTTGTGAGTTAAGTAAAAAGAAAACTTTTTTTGCGAATCGGAAAAATTTTCGGAACTCAATTTGGGAATTTAACTGTTTCCATATACCTAAGTAACTTTATATGGAACACTTAGTGCACAAATCCGACTCGAACTTATGATTAATGTTTATAATTATTGTATACTCACGTTTGTCCTCGTCGCTACATGTATTGTACTGCGTTCTGGAGCATTTCACGGCTCACCTACAGAGTGACACACACATATTCGCACAACACAACTGCTGGAGTCAATCGCCGGATGGCTACTGACTTGTGTCAAATATATCAAGTCACCATGCTTGAGACTACCCATACTAAAAAAATAAAAATACACCACAGATAGCATGGCAAGTTTTTCAAGCACAGCAGATAAACTAACAATTTGCTTTCAGGTCAATGTGATCTACCAATCGATGAAGGTTCTTGTGCTGGCAACTACAGCCGCTGGGGCTTCAACCCTGAAGTCCAGCGCTGTGAACAGTTCATCTGGGGAGGATGCGAAGGCAACTATAATAGATTCAGCTCCGAGGCAGCTTGTCAGATGCGCTGTGCTGACAAGCAACCACGTAAGAATTATACATACATAACATAATCTGCCTTTTAATATTTCCACGGCTGGGACTCAGGCCTCCTCTTTAGGAGAGGGAATGGGCCGTACTCTGACCAGTGCGAGTAATTGGTGGATGTCACATGTCTTCGATTTTTTTTGTTTCGGTTTCCTTACGATGTTTATCTTCACCGTTTTGAGAGCAGTGGCGACGAAATTAATTATACAAAGTAATGCGTCTTGCTGGGACCACGACCTACTCGTAAGTTGGGGTTGTTGCTGCTGCTGGGCCACCACTGCTTTCAAGAATTATATGATTTCATAAATGAGTTTGTGGGTTTAGGGATCATTTAAGAGGGTAGTTTTCTAATTACTTAATAACTGGTCTATATACCAGTTCTATGTGTGATACTTTAAGTTTAGTTTGTTTATGAAGTGTGGAGCTTTTGAGATGAATTCGTCAAAATAGCAGTGTAACACATGCATTTTTTTATTGGGAAGAAAAAAGATTTGTTATCAGTGTATATGTTACCGTTAGAATACCGAATACATGTTTACATGCGCATTAACTAGGTAATCTGCAAATTACGGGGAGTGTGTTTGACTTAAAGTAGCAGCCAAGATAGCTCGACGACGGAGCCCTGCTCTGCGAGGCTCCAATTTCTTGGTGGTTATGAAAAATAACCATGAAGGCTAAAGCGGGAGCTCCACTCCACTTCGCTCCCGGCTTAGCCTTCAAACCTAACCTGTCCCTCTCGGGGTGCCCTAAAATATGTTAATTCTTCATTAGTAAAATGCCGACTATTAAAAATTAAAATGAAATAATTTCAATGAATTCAATATTTTTGGGATAGTAATAGTTTATTGGCACAAATAACCTTTTTATACAATAACAATATATTTTTACATAGTTTTTATTCGAGCAAAAAACCTGTTTTTTAGAATTTACCTATCTATCTATCTATCTAACGTCATAATCGCTTTAAAACAGTGAAAATGTATGTCGAATTGCATGCCCTTAGTGTAAGAACTTAAACACTTTTTTCCGCTTTGATGGAATCGATCAGATAATCCAAGTGAATGACTCCTGGTTTACGCACATTAGCGGTAACATAAACACTGATAATAAATATAGACTTGAAAAATGTTATTATCAAAATGAAAAATACTTAAAAAAGGTATTTTTCGTTTGATAAAAAAATGCAGAATGCTAAAAACTTAAAGGAGGTCTTTGTTCAGCCTTGGAACAGTGATGGCTGGAAAAAATAAATCAATTTAAAGTTACCATACTAGTTCCATGAACCAGGGTGAATATACAGGGTGGCCAGAACATTGACGTCCAAAAATAAAATTTTGGTCCCTCGTATCGTGGGGTATCCGAATCACCCCCATATGTGTTCCGCGACTTTTCATAGTTTTCGAGTTATGAATTTTTTTCTGATTTTTTGAGAATGATCGACCAGACCAAGCTAAAATTTAAAAAAAAAAAAGTACATGGCTTTGTCGAGATTTTTTTTGCAACTGAATCTTTATGAGTAGTACCTTTATGCATAAAATAATCAGCTCCGTAACTGTGATGGAAGTTATGAAAAAGTTGGTGTAAAGTGAAAAATTTACGTTCGTGAAATTATGACTTAGCTTTTCAACTTTAAATAAAAAATTTAAACAGGAGACTTCATGGTTCCTAAGTAGGCTTCAAGAATGCGCCAGACTTTCAGCTTTCAGAATCATAAAAAAAATAGCACTTAATGATTCTACTTTGGCTTAAATCGGCCTTCAAAAACTGTGAGGTAGAAAATTCTTAAAATTAGCCATATGACGATTTTTTTTTTGCCTATTTTCTCGTTCCTAAGGTTATTTTATGAAAACAACCGAGAGTGAGAGAGATAGCAATAATTCGGTCTCTTATCCTCTCAGCCCATTGTTATTGCAGGTAAAGGAGTAGCGCCTTCGTTTACAACCCATGGTGCACGAGAAAAGATCGCGCGAAGTTTTTGAATCTTAGCTTTCCTTCAAAAACTGCGAGGTAGAAAATTCTTAAAATTAGCCATCTGACGAATACTTTGCTAACCAAAAATGACTGCAAGAAAAGCTAAGTGGAGATAGTTGAAGGGATGGAGAGTGACATAGGCTACTTTTTGTCTCTTTCTAACCCCCCACTTACGCGAGCGAAGCCGCAGGCAAAAACTAGTATTATGTAAATTAGAATCATTTCACTCCAGTACCCCTAGCCAAGTTGCTAATCTGCAATCGTTAACGCTAGTAGAAAGCTTCAAATGTACAGGAATGACGTCATCTCAACGCTCAGTCACGTGGTCAGAACAAAAGAAAGGGCGTGGCCAATTCGAAGCTTTCGACGCAGCAAGCGAAACGGTTGTAACTTGGCTAAGGGGGCTGACTCCTAACATCATGTACTTTTGTAAACGTCCACTTACAAATGGGTTGCATCAACAGCTCGGTGCACACAGTCACAAGAAGCAGGCAATTGTGACGAGAAGGAAGCTGTCTGGTCATTCAGTCTGTCAGAGAACCGGTGCTTGCCCTTCTACTACAGCGGCTGCGAGGGCAACGACAACCGGTTCGGCTCCAGGGAGGCTTGCGAACAAACCTGTCCCAGTGCTTACGGTAAGTAAAAGAAGAAGGAACCGGATCAGAGATCTCTTCGTTATAACTAGCTTCAGCTACTGGTGGTTATCATTGAAAATATAAAATTCAACAAGGTCAAACAGGTAGCTCCTGCTTAGAGGAAAGCAACTGAGTTCAACTTGGAACAGAATGTGACTTAAAAAAATACTGTAGTTCTGCTCTTTCCAAAAGACCAGTTTACTCGCAGTATTTATTTATTTACTAGCTGTGCCCGCGACTTTATTCGCGTGAACTACACGATTTTGAATTTATTTTTTTCTAAAATAAAAGTAGCCTATGTTACTCCCTATTACATCAGCTACCTACCAAAAAAGTCCCGTCAAAATCGGTCCAGCCATTTCAGAGATTAGTCCAGACAAACAGACAGACAGACAAAAATTGTAAAAAATGTTATTTTGGTGTATGTACCGTGTATATATTCATATGCATGCAGTAAAAAGCAGTAACGTTATTTTAATATTACAAACAGACACTCCAATTTTGTTTATACATATAGAAGATGTTTAGATGTATAGATATATTCTTTATTGTACACCACAAAAATACTGGACAAATATTATTAAAAATAAGAATACAATGGGCGGTCATATCGCACAGGGCAATTTCTTACAGACAACCTTTGGACGGACTGAAAAATAAAGGAGACAGATTTAGGGTTGTCAGTGTACAAACATCAGAAATAATACTAATGAGATATAATAACACAAATACATACATACAATACAAAATATATATATATAATACTATATTAAATATAAATGTATATATATATATACTAATATAAATATGAGCGTAGAGTTGAGCCAGGAGAAGAGAAAAAAAATTCAAAGAGAAAGGTAATGCTCCTTCACCATTTGATTAAAATATTGGTAGCGTCTGAGCACACCTCACTTTTAAGGGTAACGCATTCCGTAAACGAGCAGCTTGAATTGTGAAAGATTTGTCAAAAAAGGAAGTGGAAAGCGTGCGAATACTTAATTTTAGGTTTTCCGATGATCGCAAGGACCTACTATGAGTGTCACTGAGAAACTGAAAACGTTTTTTAAGATAGCATATTATAAAGCAAAGAAAGTATTATGGACGTTGCGGCGAAGCCAAATAGGAAGTCATTTGAGCTTATTACTAAATTCAGAAACGTACTTGCACAAACCAAATATGAACCTGATACAGATTTTGACGTCGCTTAAGCTTATCCGATTGGTCTTGGATGTGATCAAGATAACTGGCAGCAGCATGGTCCAGGATTGGAAGATTTCGCAATTTTGGTAGTTAGTATTGGGAGAAAATTACAAAGACGTCTCAGGGAGCTCGCTGAAGCAAATAACTTACGGCAGACTTCTTGCAGTTGTTTTGTCCAGGAAAGAGTGCGGTCGAAATAAATCCCCAAGTTCTTCTCAATGTAACTTAAAGGAATAATGGTATCTCTCTTCCTCTACCTAATTCTTTCCGGTAGTCTAATTTACTAAGTATAGAAACTAATTTGTTTCATCACCCACAAAGGTTTTGAACGACTTATTTGTTTCATTCGCCAAGGAAAGGAAGTTAATAACTATTTACATTACAGTTCCAGATAAATGTACACTATCTGCCGAGACCGGAGAATGTTCTAACTACAGAGAACGATGGTTCTACGATACCACCTACAAGAGGTATGATCATTAGTTAGTTTTAGCACTGAAATCACGCACAAAACCTCTTCTAGTCATAACAAAAATTCTCTTTTCGCAGATGTCGTCAGTTCTACTACGGTGGTTGTGACGGTAACGAGAACAACTTTGCCACTGAAGCAGAGTGTGACAGCGACTGCTCGGAAATTAAGACGACCACAGCTACCACTACCACAGTTAGACCAGCAGAAAGACTGCCGCAACCACAGCCTCCAAATACATCTACAACCCCACCAGCATCAGAAAGAGCAGGTAGAAATAGAGATTTGGTCAGAGAAACAAAAAATGCTTGATCTTTATCACTACTGGTTGTGATATATTCGTCATTATTAATGATAATCCTCCTCCGTCCTCCGGACGAGCGTGCGACGAACGGCTTGATCGTATTCATTCGCCTATTGATACTTAATCGCGCGTGCATTCGCTTGGGGTTTGAGTAGAAAACCGTAATGGTGTTAGGTACTCCAATCAATACTTACATCAAAGTGAACTCCACAATTAGGATTTAACGGACGTCCTTTAGATGGATGCAAATGTTTGCCATAGTCATCTCGCATCACTTAGGAAAGGCAGGGGGCCGTGCGTTACCATAATTAAGACGTGAAGATTCCGCAAAAAGAGAGGCAAATACTCCTCAGCGGTGTGGGCCAGCAACCCATCAGGTTTCAGCAGAGGTGGAAAAAGGGACGGCAGAAGTTAAATTCAACCGATTTAGCCAGCGATTAAAACGCTTTACTACCTGCTGGGTATGAGGCAAGTTTGTTCTCAATTTGGCTAATGTGGTCTAATCGAGACCTTTCTCGTTCTTGCAGGATTTAGCAGCACTATTTTAGACATTTTTCTTTTGACTCACGTCATTTGCCTTGCGCATACGAGCGTCAAACCATGTTTGGTATGCCGCGTGTTTTAGCGCTTCAGCGCGATTACATTCGGCGCCAAACCAAGGTCGAGCTCAGCACAAGATGCTATAGGCGTCTTCTGCGACCTATCTAAGACGTTTGATTGTGTGGTTCATGAAAAAATGCTTCTGAAACTTGAGTATTACGGACTAGGCAGAACAGAGTTAAGCTTATTAAAATCTTATTTGAATGACAGACAGCAATTTGTGCAAATAAACGGTGTCAATTCGTCGGGATTTAATATGAAAATGGGGGTCCCCCAAGGTTCAATTTTAGGTCCCTTTTTATTTTTAGTTTATATCAATGATTTACCCAATTTGTTGCAAAATAAGCTTAAAATGGTGTTGTTTGCTGACGACACTTCTTTGATTTTTAAGATAAATAGAAAGACTAATAATCTTGACGACGAAAATAATACCCTACTGCAGGTTCAAAACTGGTTCACTGCTAATTCTAGTTCTAAATGGGAAAAAAACAAAATGCATAAGATTTGCCTTACCGAATGTCAAAAGTAGTGCTTGTGACATTGTTTTGAACAATAAAAACTATAATTTGTTGATAAAACGGTTTTCCTGGGAATTACGCTTGACTCAAGGCTACAATTAACATCTCTTGCAGGACGGCTTAACTCAAATGCTTATGCTGTTAGAAAAATCTGCCAATTTACGAATGTTGATACCGCTAGACTAGTCTATTTTAGTTATTTTCATAGTATCATGTTATACGGTATCTTACTGTGGGGACGGGCTGCAGACAACGACTCAATATTTATAGTACAGAAAAGAGCCATCAGAGCTATTCACAATCTCCGCCGGTGCGATTCTCTACGGGAACTGTTTAAGGATATTAACATCATGACGATGCCTTGTCAATATATCTATGAAAACATTAGCAAAAGAGTAACTATATAATAATTATTATTTTATGTTACAAGGAATAGGGACCAATTAGTTCAACCAGGTTTCAGACTGGCTAAAGTGCCCTCTTCTTTCATGGGGTACTGTTTGAAATGTTGTAATAAAATACCTCCCCAAATATTAGAACTCAATGAAACGAAATCATTCAGTCATGCTTTCTCAAATGTCTCGCTGTTGGTGGCACGTGTTATTGGGTCATTCAGTTCCCTTCAAAATGGTTGACCTGAGTGGGGCTGATGCACGTGTCATGCTCGGGAACGGGTGCCGTCAGATGAGACTGGTTATCTCTTACTAGGGCGGGGTGAAAAGTTCTCGCCCTGATATCGAAAGACTACACAGTTAAGATGTGATTTTATTTTTCTACTTAGTCTTTTAACTTCAATACACTTGGTCCAACGTTTCTCTAACGTCACTATGCCTTTCCGGGAGTGTGAGTCTGAAAGGTTATGAAAACAGTCATCCATGAGCCTCTCAACTTTTTCATTCGATGTTAAGCGCTTCCCAGAAAGAAAATTCTTTAAGTTCGAGAACAGACAGGAGTCAGATGATGCCCAATCAAGAGAATATGGGGAATGGCCGAGCAAATTGAACCCTAAATCCTGAAGTTTTCTCATCGCCACCGCTTCTTCTTCTTGAAGCCAGTTCTTTTCTGGTGAATTTTGGCATCCAGCTGGTCAAGAAAGTTGAAATAATATTCACCTGTAATTGTTTTCTCTTTTACAATAAAATCAATTTACCTGATGCAATTAACAAGGAAGCATCCCTTTCGAATCCCGTGACCCACTGACAATGAGCTTTCAAGCAATTGTGATCGTCTTCGCTTTCTTTGGCGCTGCACCACTGGCTTCCACCCATTGCTTGGACTGCGTTTTCAATTTTGGCGTATAGTGATGGTCCCATGTCTCATCCATTATTACAAATCGCTGCACGAAATCAGTCGGAACCCTTTTGAAACGGTCCAAAGATTGTTGCGAAAAGTTTTTCGCATTTGTTTTTGTTCGGCATTCAGAAAATGCGGCACCCACATTGCGCAAAGGTTTTATAACCCTATTTCTTTTTGCCAAATATTTCGCACCTATTTTTCCGAGAGCTCCATACTCTCAGCTATCTCACTCACCTTCATTTGTCTGTCATCCAATACAGTAAGATGCACTTTGTCAATAGTTTCTGGAGTTGGAGCAGTTTTCGGCCTTTTTTCACGCGAGTCATCTTCGAGGTATGTGCGACCATGTTTAAATTCAGATGATTACTTTTTAACGGTTGACATAGAAGGAGCAGAGTCCTCGTAAACTTGTATGTTAACTTTGTATTATTGTAACTGTTCCTGCACACAAACTACTTGAGAGAAAAAGTTGATACTTCTCATATCAACAAATTAAAACCACATCCAGGCAAGAACAACAAAATGCTGATTGGAGTACTGTCTCTGCATCAGGCCGAGAACTTTTCACCCCGCCCTCTGGCTGCCAGCGGCTTAATTCAGTTTCTATCTTTTATTTATTTTAATTTTATTATTTACATTGTGCTCACATAATAGAAGCAACAAGTAAAATGTAACTAAGCATTATATGTAACACATAATAATAATATGATTTAAAAGTCAGTGTCCATGGAGTTTCTTGCACGTTCTTCTCCATAGAGACCTACGCTTTGGAACGTACAATTCAGCTTCACTGTTCTTGAACTGACTAATATTTGACTATTCAAAAGTGCTTGCAAATGGTCTATTTGAAATAACAACAGAACTACCTGTCGGTGTAGATACTGACACTGAGTACAGGTTCGGATCTGTAGTCAGCAGAAAGTCCAAACAATTGGCTATGTGTGAGTCGACATCCGGCACCCTTATAGCTCCCTGAACCAGCTGGGTGAGATTTAACACTAGTGCTAGCTTCCGCGTCATCATGTTCTGTGCCCAGTGTACAGACCATGATGGGCGAGAGACGCAGACGCCCACTTCTGATGGTGGGCATTGAAATCCCCCAGTATCACCAATTGAGCAGAAGGGTACTGCTGCTGAGCCACATCCATCGCGTTACTAAGGTGCTGTGTGAGCCTAGTTGTCTCCTGATCACCGCTGTACGAACGGTAGACACAAGCGTAGACAGTTAGATCTATGCTAGTGTCCACCAGAGCCCAAAGCGTGGAGTACCTGGAGTCCGAGACGCCGATAGCAGATGTCGTCCCGGGCGTACATAGATACACCCGCGCGTGATTTAATATGGTGCTCCAGGGTAAACCCTAGGTAAGATAAATACGACACGTCCGACGGACTACTGATCTGCATCTCCGAAAGAAAAAAAAGCACAAATTTTTTTTTTCAGGAAACAAAAATAAATTATCAGCATCACCATACAAAATGATAAACTTGATTGGACAATTTGTATGGTGAGGCCGATTTTTTTTTCGTTTCCTGAAAAAAAATTTTTTGGAAGATTGTTCAGTTTTGTCTACTGAGCAAGCTCTAAAAGTTTGTGGAGGGCTGTCCCTTACACCTTGTATATATATGTCGCAGTAAGATAGATGAAGCCGTAATATAGTTATATCCCTAGGGATATAATTATATACCGTAACATAGTTATACGAAAGCGATTCATTACTATCTCACTAGGAATATAGTTATAAAACGGTCCAAGTTTAGTGATATACTTATATTACCAGATTAAGTTTAGTGAAATAGCTTTCGGAGTGTGCGGCGCTGGCGGCGCGCTTTATATTACTTTGAATGATTCTATACCCAATGAAAACTTGTCACTGAGAGAAATATGCCAAAAATTGTCGCGCTTTGATGGCCAAGGTTATTTAAAATGTTCCTGTAAAAAATCGAATATACAGTGTTCTACTAAAAGATGTGCCTGTAAGAAGCATTCATTGCTATGTAATTTTAGATGTCATGATTCCTCTTCTCGTCTGAACAAAAATTAAAAAATACTTTTAAAGAAACCAAGATCTCAACTTGTTGATAAGAAATAAAGATATCTCAAAACTGTTTGGCTTTAAAAGATTTTTAATGTTTGATTAGTTTTAATTGTATTGTTAATGTTTAAATTCCAAAAAATATGATCGTTTTAATTATAATTACTTTAATACGTGTTAATGTCACAAAGTATTGTAACTAACTGCAGGATACTACATAAAGTTGATTTATTAATAAAGATGAAACCAATAAAATTTTGTTTTATTTAATTATATGTGGTAGATTCCTATTTCATTAAGCTTAATCAAGTAATGGGTCTGTCTCAAAAAAGTGGCACACTTTTGGAATTTTTTCAATTTTTCAAAAATGTTTGAGAATAAATAAGCTTTAATATACTACAATATGATGACAATATGATACAATATGACTTTTTGAGACAAACCCTAATATATTTATAACACTGAACTTAATCTAGTAATATAAGTATATCACTAAACTTCGACGGTTTTATAACTATATTCCTAGTGAGATAGTAAAGAATCGCTTTCGTATAACTATGTTAAGGTATGTAATTATATCCCTAGGGATTTATATCCCTAGGGATATAATTACATACCGTAATATAGTTATCTATATTACGGTTTTTTCTATCTTACTGCGACATATATATTTGTACCCTTGTTTTCTTATTAACCTATTCTTTTTTTTATGCACCTGCCATGTTTTTTCTTCACCACCCTAGGTTGACTGGTAGAGAATGCCTAAGGCATTAAGTCCGCCTTTGTACCTTTATGTTGCATGAAGTTTTAATAAATAAATAAATTATGGCATCCAGCGAGTGCGCCAGCTATTTGACATCATCCATTGACAACAACTCCGAGAGACCGTTCTCTAAATAGGTCCTGGAGCTTATGCTGATTAGCCTCCTGTTCGCCTCCTGTTCTGTGTAATGAATACTAGAATCCGTATCAATATTTTTTTTTTTTATGGTGGGAAAAAATCATGCATTGACATCCCCCGCTCTTGGGCGGAGCGGGAGATAGTGTCAGACTCTTACTCGGCTCTGAACTCTTGAAAGTAACCTTAGCAATAAGATTTTCTGTAGTTGTAATTTACGATCGAGTAACAAGACTGACCAATTGTTTTTGAAAGTGTGGTCATTGAAGACCTTAAATAAGCAACATAAAATAGTAAGGCAAGTAAATTACATTATCAATACACGCACACACGAAGAGTACAGTTGAATTTAAAGTTTGGTCATCGTTGCCTATCGAAGTTAAACCTAACTACTAACGCCTATGCTTTATTGGCAGATAAGTCTGCAGCACCCCTTGCGTTGCCGCAGCTAGAGCCAGAGGTGGCCGCATCTGAAGGTGGCAAAGCCACCCTGCGCTGTCTGTTCCATGGCAACCCACCGCCCACGATTACGTGGAAGTTCGGGGAGCTTACCGTACGTATCGAAGACTGATTTAATGTTCCAAATATTGCTAACCCTTTCATCTTTAAGTTTTTTTTAAATCGTTTTTAATTCCTTAATATTTATGATTAAATCCAGACCAGTCCTTCGGATAATTAATTGACTGGTGACATGATGATTTACAAATACCATGAGATTAATCTTGAAAGTACTGATATAATTGGTCAAGGAAGATATCGTCAGGACGTACGAGGCTAAACTGTCGTTAAAAAATATGTCAAAAAATGCTCGTATTTTCTCTGGAAGAGACCATTATCCTGTAGGAAGACAGAAACAGTCTGATAAATTTAAGAAAAACATGAATTAAAGGTTCATCTCTAAACAGATCGACGGTAACGCGGGTCGCTACAGGCTGATGTCGGACGGCTCGTTGGACATCGTCTCTCTGTACCGCAACGACACCGGCGTCTACACCTGCGTGGCTGACAATGGTATCGGAGTGTCCACGCAGGAGATACACCTGGTCGTCAATGGTAAGTGCGGGTGAAGCACGATGCTAGCTTGGGGTTAGACTAGTACAAGCGTTAGTTGCTGTGGAACTTTGTTACATTTACAATGGAAGAACGATATTTTCGTCTGTTTTGGAGAACTGAAAGAGATATCGCTTTCTGATATTTTGGGTCTCAAATTCTTATCAAATGTGCAAAAATATGTTTCAAGATCCTTAGCAACCAGCGACTCTCAGACAGGGCCGGTTTATGCATGTCGGGGCCCCTAGGCTATGCACGTCTCGGGGCCCCCCTACCCTTTTCTGACTTCTTATTATATTTTGTGTCTTACATAAATTTATTCATAATTACGTTGTTTTTAGGGTTCCGTAGTCAACTACGAACCCTTATAGTTTCGTTTAAATCGACAAAAATGGTTTATATTGGCCTTAAACGGATGGGTTTAATTAGTTTTAAACCGGCCTTACATCTGTAAATAAAATATGTAAAAAATAATAAAACTTACGTAGATATAATAATTGTTACTTCAGTTTATGAAACTTTAGTTTACACTATTTTAATTTTCTCATCGTTTCATCGATTTTCTCGAAGCCCGAAGCACTTCTGCAGTCTTTACAAATAAATATCCAATACTAAGATCTAAAATCGTAAGTTTTCAAACACAAGCTGTAAAACTCTCTTTTTTTCACGGCCGTAAAACTCTCAAAGAAATTCGTCGAAGTGAAAATTCAACGATTAAATAGTACGAAAATGTTGTCTGTGATACGTATTGAACAAATCGGGGAATGCCCCGGTCATGCGAACGAACTAGTACCGCCAATTTTATGAAAGCAGCGTGGCCACAGAATATGGTACCTTTAAAAATCCCGTAAAAATATATATTATTCTACAATATATTTAGCAGAAGATCTTCGTTTTATAAATTTAAAAAATATTTTAAAATATTGATTTAAAAAATATGCAGTAAATGGGCGTTTAGTAATATATCGAACTATGTTTCGTTTTTCCATGTAGTTGGTTGATTCAATTTTATATTATGTAAATTGATATAAACAAAATTATCAACAAAAGCCAATGAATATGCTCTGCACTCACACGTTGCTAATGAAAGATTGTGTTTTAACTCCGTCTGTTTATAGCTTTTCCCATAATCCAATGCTAGGATTGCTCATCGAAATTTCAAATTATTTTTTTAATTTTTATTAAATTTAGACTATTTTTTTCCTGAAGCGCGGGGCCCCTGAACCTGGCGGGGCCCCTAGGCAGTTGCCTAAAGTGCCTTATGGATAAAACGGCCCTGCTCTCAGAGCATTGGGATTTGCATTTGACAATATAAAGTAGTAGATATTAGATTTTATAATAGAGGTTTTTGGTTTGATTACTTTCAAATATCAATTGATTGCCTTTCTAATCTCTCTGTCTTTGACACTAACTTTCTTTTACCTTACTAAATAGGGGGTATAATTTTACTCGAGGACCAGCAGCGTTATTTTGGTCGTTTAAAAAAAATATGTATTGAAAAGTAAGAAACAAAGTTTTTAAGCAAGTGTCCGTTTATCTTCGTCGTAACGCAAGACTTTTAGTTTGCAGTAATTTCAAAAACAAAAACAGTCAACGCCATCTTGAATTATATTTTTATTTAGAGGTCGTTAACCTCTAAAATGGAAATGATACCGACGATAAAAATAAATATGGTCGACTCGAAACTCTAGAGACTCTTAAAATATTACGAATTATCGAGTGTTCGAAATATTAAATGGTTCGAACAATGATATTCTAATAAATATCATTATATAATATAATTTAAGTAACAATATTTAATATAATATCGTTGGGTTCAAACTAAAACTGTACTAACTAAACAAAAGATGATACAAGTTTGAACTTGTCTCAAAATAATACCTGCAAGTTCTGCAATATTTCTCTCTGCAACTTTGAATTCATGTTGAGTGTTTGATGTTACTTGTGTAATAATCATGAGCCATAAATATAAAGTCATAATTGAGTAAATGTAGCCAATAATTTTAAATTGATCTTTAGGCGATGTTTTTGTGGCGACATAATATCGGTTAGGTACTGGGTTAGGTTAGGTTTTTTTTTATTTTATTTTTTTGTTCGTTTGGAGTTATTTACTAGTAAAGTAGTAAGAATAGTGTTTTTCATTGTGTTTTTATCATTATGCGTTTATAACACTATGCCTTATAAAATTTTCCTTCATTATTATTATGCTTGCAGTATTTATGGCAACAAGCATTGTGGCAAAACATTTATGCCTAATAATATTATTCGTAATGATCATTATACTGAATTTCGTTATGCCAATGTAAATTATGACAATATATTTTATGCTTATCATTAGTAAACCCCCGAAGCCGACGGCATCACGAACGGAGTATTCATACTCTTCCCTCCTCAGCTCATAATGCTAATGACCGCCATCTTCAATGACAATGGCGCATTAAGCAATAATATATTCCCCCAAGCATGGAAACAGGCCACCGTTATCGGTATCCACAAACCAGGTCAAGTCTGACCCTTCCAGCTACCGTCCCATCAGTCTCCTCTATGTTCTCGGAAAGATCTACGTGAGGCTTATTTATAAGCGACTCAAAGATTTTGCTGAACCTTTGCCAAGCAATTCGGGTTCCGAACCGAACACTCGTTCATCCATCAAGTTCACCGCATCGTGGAGCACATAAGCGTTGGCTTCCAGCCTAACACGATGACGGGCGTCTTGTACTTCAACATAGCGAAAGCATTCGACAAGGTCTTAAGAAACGTACCCTCCGAAAAATCCTCAGAGCTCCCTACTATGTCCGAAATGAGAATCCACACCTAGATCTCAAAATTCCCACCATCCAGCAGTTCATGAAACGCTTCTTTGATACTGCTGTGAAGCATCGCAATCCCCTTATCGCATCGGCCGCCCGATACGAACCCTCCCGCTTCTCCCAGATTTGTCGTCGTAGGCATTCTCTCGTCAACCCCGACGACCCCATTAACCTGCTTAAAGAGAGCAAATACTACTTGCTCGAGCCAGCCCACGCCGCTGAGCCTGTAGTCTAAAACTCGTCTCACTCGGTCGACATGTCGCGCATCTGTCTGTTCGCGCTCGCCGCGCTGCTAGCGTGCGCACACGCATACGAAGATGAACGACACACTAATCACATCTGCTGCTGGTTGTCACAATTGATATATTGTTTTGGGTGTTTCTGAAGTTTGGCGGAGATCAGATAACATTTTTAGGGTTCCGTTAGTTAATTAGGAACCTGTGTTTCGCCATGTCTGTCTGTCTGTCCGTCTGTCCGTGGATAATCTCGGTGACCGTTAGCACTACAAAGCTGAAATTTAGTACCGACATGTATATCAATCACGCCGACAAAGTAGTAAAATAAAAAGTGGATTTTTTTTTATTAGGGTACCCCCCCCCCCCCGCATGTAAAATGGGGAGTGATTTTTTTTTTCATTTTAACCCTAACGTGTGATATATAGTTGGATAGGTATTTAAAAATGAATAGGGGCTTACTAATAATAAATATTTGATAATGTTCGTAATTTCGAAAATAATCGCTCCAATAGTAAAAAAAAATGTATTACCTCTTTTGAGAAATGTGTCTCTTTTCTAGGAAAATTATTTTGAACTTGATGGGTTGAACAGTTTTTGAAAAGTTGTACAAAATAATTTTTGAACATAAGATTGTAATTTAAAAGTATATGCAAGCATTTTTTTTTAACTTAGTTTACATATTTTACTATCCTGAACATATCTACTTTCTAATAAAAAAAGAATTATTAAAACCGAAATCCCAAAATAAACCCCTCTAGTTTGTAGAGGAGATGGCGCTGTAATTTGGGCTACTTTGCGCTGTTAAGATTTTTCCTGAGTTGATGGGGTCAAGACGGGTATGAGCTAGCCAAATGGTTCGGTTCGTCTCTCGTTGGCTTTAGTGGTATTTATTTTTGCTCGTTGTCTGTCGTTCATTGTTATTAATAAGAATATTTGGTATAGTGGGAAATTGTAATTGTCTTTAAGGAACTCAAGTGGGGACAGTTATTGTGACGGACGGGAAACTACGGAACCCTACACTAAACGTGGCTCTTGGGCGATTTTTAATTTGTTGGATCTTCGAAATATCTGTAAGTGAGATCCATGTAAAGTGTTTATCGTCGAGAATTTAGGCACCGAAGCCAACACTTCAGAAGCACACAAATTATCTTCTAACTTAATTTGTTATGTCCTCCCATTTCAATAATTTTACGCTAACATTAACATAGAGTTTTTGAATGTTGCTTCACTCACTCATAACAAAGGAGACATATGAAAGAAGATGCATTCTTAAACTCTTAACATTGGTTTGCTAACAATCGGGGGCTGGTAGATCCTGTGATAGCGCCTGCCGGAATCGCTGGAGATGAGAATGCGGTGGTGACCGGCGAGCTGGGCCAACCGCTCCACGTGCGCTGCTTAGCGTACGGCTACCCGCCACCTGCCATTTACTGGTACCGCGGCTATGACGGCACCATGGTGCCGTACCATGATGCGGTATACGAAGCGGGAGGACACGTCCTTCTCATCAGAAACCTGGCTGTCGAAACTCTTGGACAGTACACATGTCAAGCATACAATGGAGAAGGCAAGGCGGCGTCGTGGGAGGTCTTCGTACGAGCTTATATGCCTGAAGGGATCTTCATTGAAAACGAGTATTTGGTTCCAAGAAACCCTTTGCCACCCAGACTCAGGACACAACCACCCACCAGTGCGGAGACGAGCACCATCACCACCACTTCGACCACTACTGAGGCCCCCAGACTGTTCACTGGTAAGATCAGGACATTTCAACCTAATGAACCTCTCTAGCTGATTTTTATCTTACGTGAGTTTGTTCGTTTGTTCACACAAACTGCTAAAAAACAATTCCAATAAGATCAACAATCAACTACTTCCAGTAATAATATGAAATGACTTATCTCTGCATGCAGCATGTTTCTGTATTTATCTTGCATGTGTTCTTCTAGCGATGGTAGTAAAGAGCATATTTATAGACATATTGGGTGCAACATGTCCTACTAATGTAAGAAACTGGTTTGTATACGGTGTATATACGTTATAATTAAGTGTCAGTTATGAAGTTTCTTTTCTCTGAAACTGGGAAGCATTTGTTTGTACAGCGTAATGTAAGTACTCATCATTATTATCATATGATTATGACATTGTTGTATGTTAATGAAGTTCACGATTGTTTAAAAAATATACCTATTTATTCTTACTGGAGCATTTTAGATAGTGTTTTGTGAGATATTTCAATTTCGTCGCTATAAATAAAACGAGCCTGATGTTTCTGCTCGTCCTTATAATCTGATAATTTAGATAATTTTATTAGCATAAAAAACATGTACAAATACAGTGAGGCCCTGACTCCTGTGCTAGGTGGGACACCTGTGTTACAGGAATCAGTGTCTTCTCCCAGTTATTTAGTGCAAAAACTCCATTAAAAATTGAAGAAATACATTATCTTACAAAAAACATTTAAAATAGGAATATTTCATTAGATCAAATTTAGAGAAAAAGAATTTCATTATTTTATTGAAATAGTTGTATAATTAAAATTATCATTAAGAATTAATTAAAAATAATAAATGATTGCAAGTGAAAAAGAAGATAAAATCTTAAAACTAATACTTACAATCAATTATGGTTTTGTTGATATTGTCAAATACATGTGAAACTTGTTTCTCAATTGGTATTGTGTTGAATTTGGATTAGTTTTCCCGTTCATTACCTACATTTGAAACACAATTACGAAAAGCTACCACTGGTATTGAAAATAAGGCAATACTTAGTATCACCTGGCACCTCAACAAAACTGGTCTCTAACAAATATTTATTTATGAACAGTGACAGTCAGTGCTCATGTGTCGACGCCATTCGCGACGCTGAACATCGGCGCCGAACTGCTCCTGACGTGTGAAATAGACGGTTTTCCCGAACCTAACGCGTACTGGACGAAGGATGGCGTCAACATTCAGCCGGACGGAAGCAGGATCTCTATCACCGGTAAGTCCTACCATTTGTTTAGTTACTTCGCTCCAACAATAAGAAGAATCTTTTGAAGGACAACATTACGTATGTAATTATTAGGAAAAGTGTTATCGTTACCGAAGCTTGAAGGGAGTTAGCAATATGGTGGTCTGCCACTGCAACACACCAACAAGTCTGTCAAAGAACCAATAGCCGTTGTGCCGGCAAGTCCTACAAATTCAGTGGAGACTGCATAAAAAAGACACACTGAATGTGGTATTGTTTTTAAAGTTTCACTTCCACGTTTCTGTTTCAGCTTAGTTTTGTCATATTTCTAATGCATTACTTGTTTACGTCTCCAGGAAGCACGATTGTGTCCCGTCTGTTAGTGGCGCGGGTGACGGTCGCTGACAGCGGGCTGTACGCGTGTCACGCCAGCAATTCATACAGTTCGCAGTCTGACACTGCGCAGATCAACGTGCAACGTAAGTTATGCACCTGAATGAAGCTAAAATCAGTTCTCAGAGCAGTGGTGGCAGTGGGAACATTGTAAATCTGTTTAAGCTGTTATGTTATGAAGCTGAAATAATTAACAGTTGCCGAACAGTAACACTAATAAAAACCTTGCTCGAAAGCAATGCAATAAAAAAGCATTGCGTATTCATCATCCCAAGGTGAAAAATTGTTGATATCAATAATATTCCACAACTATCACACAACGCCGTCTAGTCCCAAGCTAAGCAGAGCTTGTGTTATGAGAGAGACAACTGATAAACATACTTATATATTTCTAAATACATACATAAATAGATAAATTACACCCAGACACAGAACAAAATGATCATGCTCATCACACAAACATTTGTCCTGGGTGGGAATCGAACCCACGACCTCCGGTATAGCAGTCAGGGTCACTGACCACTGGACCAACAGGCCAGTCATTATGATTAATATTTGATTTTGATCCTTAATTTCTTCTTTGCAGAGCCTATAGTACCTGCGGAGTGCACAGATAATCCCTTCTTCGCTCCCTGTGACCTGATCGTTCGCAGCAAGTTTTGCAGACACAAGTATTACTCAAAGTAAGTACATGTTCGTTAGATCTTTAAGTTTATCGATGAATGAGTATCAATCTCCCGATAGATGAGTCGATAGTATTTTCAATTAAGCAATGAGCATCAGTTTTTCTTTCAAAAGTTTCTGTAAATGGTTTATCTGAAATAAACGCGTAATAATACGCTTTTAATATTTGAATCTTTCTATACAACATTAAATTATTGTTTCATAATTCATCAACTATGTAGATACTATTCAGCTAATTTAGTTGTTAAACCTCTTTCATCTGTTCTGTGTTAATTACCGTCGAAAGGTGTATTGTTTATTTATTTCTACATCTATACATATAAATAAAATTGGAGTGTCTGTTTGTGTTATTGAAATAACTGCTTTTTACTTCATGCATATGAATATTTATTTATTTATATATACTTTATTGCACATCAAGATTATAAATTAACAAAAAGGAAACTATATTACCAAAAACACACAATTGGCGGCCTTATCGCACTAGGCGATTTTTCCAGGCAACCTTGAATGGACAGGGATTGCCTGGACACAAAATGGGGTTGCACTTAGTGCAAATATAAAATTAACAAAACTTAATAAATGCTTCATACTAAAATAGATACACAAATACATACATACAAAATATATATAAGCAAGAGAGTAAGTGAAGAACGAAGACAAGATCACAGAGTCAAGTAATGATCCTTCACAAGCCCTTTAAATGCAGGCAGTGTTTGCGCACGCTTTATTTCCACAGGCAATGCATTCCATAGACGAGCGGCCTGAACAGTAAAGGACTTGTCTAGGAAAGTACTTGAATGCATTGGCATTTTAAGTTTCAAGTTATCTGATGACCTAAGAACTTTCATGTGGGAGTCACAAAGGAATTGAAACCGTTCTTTGAGGTAACGAGGGGTAAACGGGGAAAGAGCACATTATACAAAAGAAAAAGAATATGAGCATTACGGCGAAGGCGAATTGGCAACCACTTGAGTTTAACGCGAAATTCAGAAACATCCATATTTACGCAAACCGAATAAGAACCTTATCCAAAAGTTTTGAAGTCGCTCAAGTTTATCCAGTTGCACTTCAGTGAGGTCAAGATAGCTGGCATCAGCATAATCAGAATATAATATATACGGTACATACACCAAAATAACATTTCTTACAATTTTTGTCTGTCTGTCTGTCTGTTTGTCCGGGCTAATCTCTGGAATGGCTGGACCGATTTTGACGGGAATTTTTTTGGCAGGTCGCTGATGTAATGAGTAACATAGGCTTTTATTTTAGAAAAAATAAATTCAAAATCCTGTAGTCCACGCGAACGGATTCAAAGGCAAACTTGTACATTCTGCTTTATTTGCTTCTTTCATTTTCTGTCATAGATCAACTAACTTTGTCATGTTATCCGCAGGTTCTGTTGCAAGTCGTGTGTGGAGGCTGGCCAGCTCGATGCTCAAGACCTTTATCAAGCGCAGTTGCTAAACGCCGTCGATCATAACATTCATGACACTAGTTTGATATGATACATGATTGTATGAGATTGTTATTTTAGGCTCACTGATCTTGAGAAAATTATATTACAAAATCCAGAACGTATTTTTTTTTAGTCTAAGCAAAAAAGTAATTCTGTAAGACCGAAAAATTATAAACGAAGAGTTGCTGAACTGTAATATATCTCTCACTTGTTTGTTATGCTTATTCAGTCTTTAGGGTAATTAATTATTGTTTATTAAATTAGCATTTAAGAACCCACTAACCGATAAGGTTCTTGAATGCACTGAATTAGTGTACACTTTCTATACATGCATTTTTTAAGGTAGTGAATGTGTTTTATTATGCTATATGCCATTATAAAAAATATAACTATTTAGATATTTGTACAGTAGCCAAAAGCATACAGTTAAGTGAACTGGCGCTTAGACTGATAAGTATGGGCTAAATTGTTGAGTGAGCTAAGGTGGACTAAGCTCTCCCCGTCTTTTCAACCTATACATAAACAGACTGACAGGCCTTCCTATCAGTCTTACCTGCCCTACTGCCTACTGACCCTAGTCAGTAGCACTAAAATTGGTGGTCACGTGGATACGACGTTTGCGTGAACAAAATCAGCTACGCTGATAACATGGTGCTGCTGAGCTCATCTCACAATACAATGAGAAGGCTTCTTAAAATTTGTGAAAGTTATGAGCTGGTGGCTCACGGGCTCAAATCAGGGATTTCAAAGTTCAAGTGTTTGGGTTATTGGGTCACTGATGACTTGTCAGCTTGTAGACCAAGTATTACCATTGGGCATACAGTGACCTGCTCGTACCTTACAATAACGTATTAAGGGTGCTTTTAGGGTTGCCGTGGTGATGTAGCGCGTTAGGAATGTTCGCAATTGCGTGTGTTGATGGGTTCGCTGCAATCATGCAGAAACGATGCATTTGACACCATGATGGCGCGCTTGCGCTCCTGGTCTAATGGCATCCTGAAACTATTTTCAAACTGAACTTTTCAAACTGGTAGGACTCTCCCCTCTAACAAAGATAGATCAGTGTCCAAACACCCTTATCCAAATAGTTTAATTTAATATAATTTTAATTTATTATCGATTTTAATTTAATTTGATACTAACATTAGGCTAAGATTTACTATTATTTCTTCTTCTTCTTCCTGCCCTTCTCCCATATTAGTTGGGGTTGGCGCAACACGATTTTTTCTTCCATTCTGTTCTGTCACTCTGTCCTGTCCTGTGTAAGATCTTACTACTACTAACATAGTAATAATATGGATGTATCTATTTATCTGAAATAAATATTTGAATTTGAAATATAATCTCAAAACTTCATTTTTGTTTTAATGATTCTGAAATAGTGGCGTCAGTTTAAATACCTATAATATTTTTAGATTATTAAGATTTCACTATTAAAATAGTGAAATAAGATAAGATAGTAATATTTGTTGTTCTTCTTGGGTCTAGAACACTATGGGGAATAGGTATCTATTCACAATTTTGATTTCTATTCACTAATGGATATCTGATCAGTTTGTGGGTGGCATTTCTGAGTGCTAGGCTATTTTGCGACTACATTTGTTACCTTGGGTATACCTGTCAAAACAATTTTATGTGCTAATAATAATAAATAATTTTTTTCGCACTTGTTCAGCTGACACATTATACAAATCACAGTAGACCCAGAATCTCCAAATGGATTCTGAACCTAGCGGTGATTTCGTAGCAAAATTTTCCCCAAACAGTTCAGCTATATCTCTGCTATCACTCGCACCTCCCACGTTCACAAGGAGACCAGATATGATTCAGTGTTTGTCACTTTTCAGAACTTACAAAAAAATTTAAGGGCTCGACTTTTTGGAATTACTTCTATTTCTAACTGTTCTTAATGTTTTGACACCATTTTAGTTTATTATAATTTACTTTACGACTTTCACACATTTTCTTATATACAGTACCAAGTCGTAGCCTATCCTGAGAAACCCAGTGTATAAACTTACTCCTAGTCTTGCATGCTTCACATACATGTTTATTCCAACCTGTCACATGCATTTTCTTCCTAAGCGAGTGAAACGGATTTTCACTCGTGTTGTTTGCCGAGTCTACTAGTATCGCTATTATATTCATATATTTTATCAATTTATGTCCATGTTACTTCTTCTTCTTCTTGCCCTTGTCCCATCTTATTTGAGGTCGGCGCAATACGTTTTTTTCTTCCATTCTACCGTGTCACTTGTCACGCTATCACCAACTTCCTTTTCTTTCATATCGCTCTATGTCTATGTTACTTATAATTACGAAAAGTATAACTACACTGCCTTCAGCCGGAAAACAAATAAATTTAGTTTATTATTACACATTTTAGTATAGTTTTTAATCCTCTAGCTCCAAACAACTTTATTTTGACTACTATTAAGCTACTTGGACTATTTTATAAAATAATTGTACCTAATTCACATTCAATGACTAGCAAATGATCTGACCAATACGTGTAATATTTTATATATATATTTTGAATGGTTTGCCTAGCAGAATGAGGAGCAACAAAGTGATCGAGCCATCTCATACACCCATGGACATCGTTAATACAGAAAGTTAATAATTTTTAAACTTCATACTGGCTAAATGCCCTAACAGCTAACAGTGCGAATCCAAAACATTAAAAAAAAACATTTTACTGGTATGATTCACTTTATGGAACGTTATTGTAAAATTGCCATCGTAGGCGCTGGCTTGCGGACGGAGAGCAATGGGTAGTCTTCGGTAACCGCCCGGTCCGAGCCCAAGTCGTTGACGGCATTCCACGCGAGCCTCAAGGAGTTGTCAGCAACCGTAGGGGCCCAGCAGGATCGAAGTCTGAAGCCTACTGGGGCCAGGGTTATACGAAAGGGCGCTCGAGCCCCGGTATGAAGGCTAGAAGGAACGGGGTGGGTCTTTTAGTCAGTAAGAGTGTGACACTATCTCCCGCTCCGCCCAAGAGCGGGGGTTGTCATTGGATGATTTTTTCCCACCATAAAAAAAAGGTCGAAGTCTACTGGGGCCATGGATGATGCGAAAGAGATCCCCTGGGCCCTGGAACAATGGCAAAGAAGAAACAGGAATGGGTTGTAGTCAGTAAAAGTCTGACACGCCCTCACGCTCCGCCTGAGGGCGAGAGATGTTATTTTTATGACTTTCCCACTGTATGACTCACTTTATAGAACGCTTTTGTCAAATTCCCCACAGAACATCCGTTGTTCCGCAATACCACCCACGTCTTTGCGATAAGTACTGTGTGGTATAGACAGAGTAGATTAGACGCGGCGGACATAGTCGTAATCGTGTTGTTGTCTGCTTTTCTGCATCAGTGGCTCATCTTCCCCGGTCGATATGTCACGCGGCTGCCTGCTGCAGCTCGCTGCGCTACTAGCGTGCGCACACGCATTTGAAGGTGAACTATTGATACATTGTTTTAGCTATTTATAAATGAGATAAAAAATTATGACCACCAAAAATAAATGTGTGACCAAAAATAAATGTATTACCTAAAATATATACTAATCAGCAAAAAAAATTAACCGTAAACAAAAAATGAAGTCATAACTGCACTTTGAATTGTACTATGAATCCAAATTTAGAAAATGATCACCAAATTTTGATGAGCAAATTATTGCTCTATTTCTACCTGAATACTCCCGTTTAATTGTCATAAATTGTTGTTATACTATCACATATTGGTCATTAGTTGCCAAAGCGATCCCCACAATTTAGTCACTTCGGGACTTGGGGCACCCCGACTCGGACTGGTTAAGTTAGAAAGAGATGACTGGGTCTAATGAGCGAACGAAGTGAGCGAACACAGACCCCACCATTTCCTTCGTGGTTATTGTTCTTTAAAACAGAAGTAAGAGCGTTGACGAGTCCTCCGGCAACATAGGGGTTTATTTAAATTTTTTAGGTATATAATGATTTATCTGAAAAAAAAACTTTTACAGAATAAAAATGATTTTATATAACATCGTTTTAATGTCATTTTATATTAAAATTCTGTTAAATTGGTGGTCATTAACTATTTTTGGATTATAATATACATTCATAATTTGGAGTTGGCTGCATTAAATAGGATCACAAGAAAATTTTTGGATCTAATTATACGCTAAAATAGGGATTTAATTTTGGTGATCATTTACTATTTTTGGAAATACAACGTGTTTTTTTTTGCCGGTACATTTTACTAGATCTGGTGGTTAGATAAACAGTTCGTAAATCTTTAAATTTCTCCTAATAGTGCCGTAATATTTCTTTTGGTTATATTCATCGTAATTTTTATGTTCCTCCATTTCATGAAAGTGCTCAGTAAAAAAATACAAAGGACTTTTCTGTAGGGAGTAGGTACTCACAAACTAACATTGATCCACTTATAATCAATGGTTGGTATTTAGATCCCGAGAGTAATCCTGCTGGAATTGGTGATGAGAAGAACGCTGCCACTGCAGTGATTGGAGAGCTAGGCCACCCGCTATATGTACCCTGCTTAGAGTCGGAGAAACCGATTTTCTTAGTGTTGTGGTTCCGTAGCCACCAAAGGACTGAGTGGCTGAACAAAGATTCGGTGTACGGTATGACAGGAAACGGTCTCCTCATCAGAAGCTTGGCTCTTGAAACTCTTGGAAAATACACATGTCAAGCGTATAGCTCAGATGGCATGGAAGCACCGAGAGTGATCAACGTACGAGCGTATATGCCTGAAGGAATCCCAAGTGGAAACGAGTGGTTGGTACCACGAGACGCGGTGGCATCCAGTCCGGAGACGACCAGCGTCAACACTTGGGCCACTACTAAAGATCTTAGTGAGACTGGTGAGATGAACTTTGTGTAATCACTTCTTATTATTTATTATTATTACTATGAGCCCGTTGTGTCCCACTGCAGGGCAAAGGCCTCCCTTCCGTTATTCCACTCTTTTCTGTCTTTAGCCATTTCATCACTTCTTATGTAACTTTATTTGTCTAGGGCCTAAGATACATTAAGACCCTAAGGCCTTAATGTATCTTTTAATGGATCCTTCGCTCCACGATCATTCAGCTAATTATCATCCAGGTTCCTGACTTAGTGTAGATGGTTTAGTTCGGTGGGAATCTAACATAATTTCTTCACCGACGACGAGCAATTGGTAGCTCGCCGTCCCGCCAGGCCCGAGTCGACGGCGCGTAGAGTTTAACACGCTTTTTTACCAGAGATGACAGTAAAACTGAAGGGGTCCAGTAGGGCCGACGCCTGCTAGGGCTGCGGGAACAATTGAAATAGTGATCGTGGCTCCAAAATCTAAATGGCGACTGAAAGACACAGGTAGATTTAGTCAGTAAAAGTCTGACAAGCCCTCTCGTTCCACCCGAGAGCGAGAAACCATTTACTACCTCAAAAAAGAATTGCTGATTATACCTACTGTCTATTATGCATCGGCCAATTTCTCTACTGAAGCTGAAAAGATTTATATATTCTGTAAGTGTTAAAGGAATGAATGGTCCTCAGCTACACCACATTTCACTTTTCTTGGACTGACCGACATTTGACTATTCAAAAGTGCCTGCAAATGGTCTATTTGAAATAAATGATTTTGAATTTGAATTTTGAATTTTGACCAATCACGTGTTATTTATTGGTTCCTAGATAAGCTGGAGTTGGACTTGGCAGCTTCTGAAGGCGACAAAATCACGTTGCGCTGTCTGGTCGATGGTACTTTGTTGCCTGGCGATCCATTGCCCAAGATCACGTGGAAGTTCGAGGGACTTACCGTACGTATCCACTTCTGGTATTTTATAATGTTTTTGAAACCTATTTTAAAACTTTTTCCAGATATTGTACATGCATTATAAGTAACTCGATAGCGTGTTTTAATCGAGAAGTTAAACCTCGATATTGTAAACCAGTGTATCGAACAAACTTTTGTCCATATATTTTTCACTACTCATACTCTGAAAGTGGGTCTGAAAAGAGAAAAACCGAGGTGGAACTTGCATCCTAGTCTAGGATGCAAGTTCCACCTCGGTTTTTCTCTCTACAAAAATTAGCCGCCATTATATAATCTGATATCTTAAGATAGCTCTCATGGCCTTTCTTAATAAATGTTTCAGAAAGACAGATTACATGTTGGTCATTACGCGTTTCTTGCATCTCTTGTAATGTTATTTCTAATAGTTCTTGTTTAGATAGAATGCTTGCAATGTTTTGGTGTAATATTCTAAAGTGGTGAAACAAAGATGGATCAGGTGACGTATTTTTAAGATCGAAATAAATTGTTATTTTTTTTAATTGGGGGAAAGTAGTACGGTATGGTACCTTTTTTATTTGTTCGGTTTTTTCAGCGGGGCCACGAGTATCTTTAATGTCAGGATCTATTTTTGCGGAATGTTTGAAATAAAAGGGGATAGTCCCTTTCTTGGGCTCCTGAGTTTTTGTTAAAAAACTTGTTCTGCTACTCACTAGTCGTTTTTTTTTTTTATTTCAACAGGATTCAAAAATATCGCATTATAGTATTCACAATCTAGGACATAATTTATTGATTTGCATATATCAGAAAAAATTTAAATATTTGTAGTTCGTAAAATGACAATTTTTATAATAGTGGCAAATATTTTTTAAGCGATAATTTAATTTCACAACATCGAGGTGATAATTTTGTTGTACATTCAATAAAATAATAGTATTTTTATACAATAATTTCAGCATAGATTTTAGTTGAATTAACACATGTTTCATGTTATGATCATTTTCACCCAAACATATAACCACTTTGTCGTCCGGTTGTAGGTTAAAATTCATACAGCTTTTCATTATTACATCGCTGCATGCATTTGGCATTGTTTGGGCGAAGACTCCATACTTCTCATATTGTGTGGCTGTTCTAGACTGGATAAGGGCCGCAGCCAGACCTACGCATTGTTGAGTGCCAAAGATCACAACCCTTTTTCCATATTCATGCTGTTGTTGTTTTGCAGTTTTTGATTCAGTTGTACTGAACGAAGCTGCATAATTTTCACATTTTGTTGTAGTCAGGGCCTGTATTTGTTCACTGAGCGTTGCTATTTCTTGTTCTGCATCTTTCAAGGCCTTCTGTAAACATACTATTTTCTGTTGAAGGCTCAGATATATCATATTGCTATTGGACTCAATGTTTGATGCTGGTCCTGGCGAGCTTGGTGTAGAGGACACATTTTGGAATAAGACCGAGCGATTTTTCTTTTTACTTGTATCTATTGGGCTATTTTCTATGATTGAGGACGAAGAACATAAAGTTTTTAATATTTTAATTTCAGCAGTTAGTTTCTTAATTTGCTCTTGTAAATTGTTATTATCCAATATTACATTTTCTAGTTCATTCTCCGTACTCTTCAGTTTCTCGATTAGTTGATTCATCCTATCTTGCATTTCCGTTACTGAGGTGTTCATTGTGGTACCATCTAAGCTTTTTGATAATTTATTCGGCGAGGTATCAGCTTCATATGATATTTCGTAGTCTGTGAGTATGTGGGAGTCATTATTATTGAACCATGTTCCAACTTTCTATACAGGCAGTCAATTACAGAGCGATATAAAATTGAAATAACTTAAAGATTAATTAAAATACATATATTATATTTTTAAGTGAACGATTTGTTCAACTATTTCTTTAAAATACTTCATTTTTAAAAGATTACAATTAAATTATTATTTATTTATTTAAACTTCATGTACAGTAGTGGTACATAGGCGGACTTAATGCAACAAGGCATTCTCTCCCAGTCAACTTTTTTTTTAATTTCTAGTTTTAACCTTTTACCGCCTAAATCCTCGGGGTGAAAGTTACTTAGTCCCTCGAATTAGCGACAGCGACAACAGAGAACTCCTTCTCGGTACGAAATAAGTTACTTTCACCCCTAGGGTAACAATGTACTATTTGTAATCTACCTTCAAAACATGTTATCGTCGATGTCTAGTTTTGTAATCCGTCCTACTAAATTGATTTTAATGTTTAAGTACTTTTGAAATTCTCATGTAAATGTATTTATGTAATTCTTTTGGGAATACACGATCTCGCATGTTGAAGCTGATTCTTTGCATCCGCTCTGCCTATTCCTAATATTTATTCCTAACTTGGTCTCTAACTGAGTCTCAAACGTCCCTCCGTTTGTTGTACTTATCTATAGTAACATTATAAGTAGGATGAACAGTGGCCGTGACCATCTGTCCCTTGCAGCGCCTCGTTGTGTAATAACAACCATTAAATGCTCTAAAACAAACGAAATAATACCTAACAGATCGACGGTAATGCCGGACGCTACAGGCTGATGTCGGACGGCTCGTTGGACATCGTCTCTCTGTACCGCAACGACACCGGCGTCTACACCTGCGCGGCTGACAATGGTGTCGCAGTGGCCACGCAGGAGATACACCTGGTCGTCAATGGTGAGTGTGTGTGAAGCACGAGTTTCAGAAGATGATAGATTGCATTAAATACATACTAATTACGCTATATTTATCACACTTCACTATATATCATAAAACAAAGTCGCTTTCCGCTGTCCGTCCCTATGTATGCTTAGATCTTTAAAACTACGCAACGGATTTTGATGTGTTTTTTTTAATTGCTAAGAGTAATTCAAGAGGAAGGTTTTTTATCTGTAATACATGCATAATATAGTGCAGAAACACTAATAATTTTAGAGGTTTTAATGTGATGTCGTAAATAAACACATTTGCGCTTACATTGCAAACGTTAACTGAACCCTACGAGATAGATCAAAACAATGTACTACAATATTGTACACCTTAAGAAGGTTTACAAAAAGTTTGCCGTGGTATATAATTATCTCGGATAACCCACAATAATATTTTTTTTACACCACCTGCTCGATAATGTCGTTTTACACGTCATACAAACCTCACTTAAAGCAAGTCATTATATGCCTAGGGAGATAATGCAGTATGGCCGATCCCTAGGGATTTCCACCAAAAAATGTACGAGCTGTTAGCCCGTACACTTGAGATGTGTTTGTTGTGTAGTGTGTTGTCAACGAAGACGGGAAGTTCACAGAAATAAAATCACTGTTTTTGTATCCGTTTTCGAAGAGAGTATTTATTGTACTAAATTAGTAAATCGTAACTATAAATAAAATGTTATTACAATAGTAGGTTGCGCAACGAAGGCGTCCGCCATATCGCCAATTCAGCGCAATGTTAATACAGCATAATAAGTTAAAAAGTAAAACAATTAAAATCATGTGGCGATGCTCGTACATCCTGCCAACTACAAAAAAAATACAGAAATTGAACATTATATTAAAAATTATATAAAATAAAAAGTAAAACAATAAAATGAAGTAAACAATAATATGTTAAAAGGTTCTTCGTTCAACGCCAAATAGAATAGGAGATGTTCCGTTGTCCACCCTGTTGTTGACGCTGGCGTGTGCTTGAAGTCGGTGATCAGTGATTTGATTTGTCGCTGATTCGTTTCCTTCAATTCTCGTGTCCTTAGAACCTTCCACCGTGACAATCTCAATTTCTTCCTTGTGTTCTGATGCCTTTCCTTTATTTGTTTGCGATTGACAGAAGCAAAATCTCTTCACCTTGCAGTATACCCAGATACAGAAAATAATTCCACAGATTGATATAAAACAATACAGTACGTAATGATGTTGTTCTGCATCTGATGATTTGATGGCACGCATAGCCAAGAATGGAGCCGATTTGGTGCCATACGTTACAGTGCATAGTTGAAACTCCTTCAGTGGTTCAGACACGGAGTCACGCCAGAGTATTTTTTGTAAATGTTGATCCTTCTCATTAATACGTATCTGTCGATAAAATTTTTCGATGTCAGCTGTATATACGTATTCAAAAGTTCTCCATCGTAATAGTAAGCCTTGTAAGTCTTGTTGCAAATTTGGTCCGCACTCCATTAGTTGATTAAGGCTTTGGCCTGAACTCGTGGTTGCAGATGCGTTGAAGACCACACGCAGCTTTGTAGTAGTTGAATCAGGTCGTATCACTCCATGATGGGGTAGAGATTTGAATTTGGAGCATCAAGAATCGTCAACATTGTGAATTAAAATGTAGGCGCATCGAACAAGTTGACTCGAAATTCAAACCAAAGAGTATGTAATCAATCACTATGATTCAAAGTGGCCACTAACAAAAAAAAAAGAAAATAGAATAAAACGTGCGTACTGACGACACGGGAGCATTATAGAAAATTGAAACTATAAAATCTTGGAGTAGTGAATTTTGTTTGTTTGATGAACTTGTAAATATAATACTTATATTTCTCTAATATATGATTTGGTCGACCAAATTGTCTTTTAATTATCTCACAGATGGTGTAAAAAATAGAGTATGCAACACTAGGATAAAGCTGTCTTTGTCTTGGGCGGCTTAAATTCCTCACTTCACTCAGGTTTCTTTATTAACTCCCTCGCAATGCTCGGGAGTTAATTTTATAAATCCCTCACTATCGTTCGGGATTAAAATCAGCAACCTTCGTTTCGTTCGGAATTCAACATACCGCCCGCGACTTAAAGACACTGCTTTATCCCCTAGTCACATAAACTACTATTTACCCTTTACTTTTTACCAGAAATAATGGCTTATTTATGAAGCGATTTTAAGCAATACAGCATTAAACCTTATCCAATTAGTACGTGAAATATATGGTATTTAAATATTTTGTGGTATTTAATAGACTTAGTTTAATATGGCCTTTTACAGCATTTAATCTAGAAGAATATTTAAAATGGAGCGACATAGCGGTTGCGCTGGACGGGATCCTCATATAAAATGTTTTTCGGTATTGTTTTTTTAGGATTCCGTACCTCAATAGGAAAAACGGAAGCCTTACAGAATCACTTAGTTGTCTGTCCGTCTGTCTATCTGTCAAGATCCTATCTCGGGAATGCGTGGAGGTATCGAGTCATTGAAGCTGAGAAAAAATCAAACTTCTAAGTTTACAAAAAAAAAAAACAGCCGTTTAGCCGTAAGAAACGTATATTTCGACACTTTAAAAGGAAACAAAATTTACAGGATACTTCCCCTTGACTTAGAATCCTGAAATTTAGTACAATATAAGAAAAAAACTGAAAACTGTTAATTTGTAGTTACGTCATTTGAAAAAATCTTCGTAACTCAATTCGGGAATTGAACTGTTTTTATACGTATGTTTGTACGGAAGCGCACCTCAGTGCGCGAGTCCGACTCGCTCTTGCCCGGTTTTTCTTATCTAACACCGACTTCCGAAATTAAAATTATTTTGATATCTTTAGTGTTTTTTTTTTAATGAGATCGGTTATTTCTTTTTTGGAAAAAGTTTTTTGATTTCACACTTTTTAGTTGCGATATACTTATTACCAAAGTGCCTATTTCTCATAACAATTCCAATTAAACCTGCTAAGATACACTGCTTTATTGTGAAGCTCCCGTGTCTACCTCCCACCTTCCGCCTCCATCATTAGATCAGTTCGATAGTACCTTATAGCCAAAGTGCATTTCATGACAATTCTAATAAGCAAACACGCTTGGATACATTGAGTTCTGGTGCCTATCTTCCGTTTCCACCACCACTTCGATTTGTCAGGTCACTTCATTTTCAACAGAACCATTTCGTTATTTATATTGTCATAGTCACTTAACTCTTCTTTATTGTGATATCTGTGAGTATGAAGTATCGTTGGTAATTTCTGGGCTTTTTCATCAGTTCCACTTTCACTTTCCACATCGCGGTGTGCCCTGCTTGGGCGGAGCATCGCCGTGCCCTCGTGGGGGTGATCGGCGGCAGAGACCTCTCGCGCCGGGCCTTGGTCGAGGCCATGGTCCGGAGCGAGGAGGAGTGGCAGGCGGTCGCCGACTTTTGCGAAGCAGTAATGCTCGCTAAGGAGGAGGCCGACCGCATCAGGCAACGGCGCTCTCGCCGCCGCCGGGATTCCGATCTCGATTTCCAGCCACTGTAGGCGCGGGCTTGCGGACAGTGAGCAATGGGTAGCTCGCTGTCCGGCCGTCCGGTAACCGTCCGGACCAAGCCCAAGTCGTCGACGGCGCGCGCTGTTCCCGCGCGCCTCAAGGAGTTGTCAGCAACAGCAGGGGCCCAGCCGGGTCGAAGCCTACTGGGGCCAGGGTTATCCGAAAGGGCGCTCGAGCCCCGGTATGAAGGCTTGAAGGAACGGGATGGGTTTTTTAGTCAGTAAGAGTCTAACACTATCTCCAGCTCCGCCCAAGAGCGGGGGTTGTCATAAGATGATTTTTCCCATCGAAAAAGAAAAAAAAAATCAGTTACACTTTATCGTACTTTTTGAATGTATATTAAAAAAGTGGTGCTAATCTGAAAGCATACCTTTTAAGAAAAAAAAAATTCAAACCGGTCCATAAACGATAGAGTTGTGAGGACAAACATAAAAAAAAATATTACCAAATTGATAACCTCCTCTTTTTTTGAAGTCGGTTAAAAATGGTGTTGGAAGTAGGTTGTCTTGTTATTTTGTTAAGAAACCTGAATCTACCTTTTGCAAAGGCACGCGTTTGTTAGTAAAATCCCTAAAACCTATCATAATAGAGCGCACAATACTCATCGGATGTGGTACCGAAAAATATGTATTAATTCCCCGAATTCCTCCGATACCATCAGATTTACAATTTGAACGCCTACAATTTCCGCTAAAGATATCTTTAGAATGACCGTTATTAAATGGCAAGGTCAAACTTATAACATTACTTTACTGGCTTAGAGCGTTGAGTGTTTTTCACGTGGCCAATAATTATATGTCGTTCTTTCAAAAGTAACATCTAAAGTAAAAATGTTTGTATTGTCTAATGACAAAAAAGGCCTTGTCTGTGCGCGAGTCGGACTCGCGCACTGAGGGTCCCGTACAAACTACAATTCCCGAATGGAGTCTCGAAGATTTTACGGAATTGCAAAAAAAATTTTTTTTTGTGACGTAAGTAACAATAAATGTACGGTTTTCAAATTTATTCCTAAACCTGTGCTATGAGACCTTGCTTTGTGCCAAATTTTTCAGGATTCTGGGTACCTACAACGTACCTATGAATTTTGATTCCTTTGAGAGTAACGAAATGTACCTTTTTTTTCGTTAGTATAGAAGTTTCATTTTTTCACAACAATAACGGACCGCAAACCTAAATATATGTAAAACCTCTACGGTCCTGACTAAGCGTTTTGCTTCGTCACTATACCGCGTACATCAAAGGACTGGAACAATCTGCCTGCTGCGGTTTTCTCGTCCGATTATAATTTGGGTGTCTTCAAGGTTAGGGTGGACGAATGGTAATGGCTCCGACTTACGAGTTGTAGGTCGCGGGTTCAAACTTTGCCAGGCGAATTACTTTGTGTAATTTATTTAATTACCACTGCTTTCAAAACGGTCCTACAACTAAAAATTCGAAGACATCTAACATTCACCAACCCGCACTGGGACCGCGTGGTGGATTACGGCCCATTCCCTCTCCTAGAGAGGAGGCCTGAGTTCCAGCAGTGGAAACATTGAAAAAAAGGCTGATAATGATGAAATTCCTTTGGGCTTGTAAAGTTTCTCACATAAAGATATCCACAGATGCACACGTCAGACTTATAACACCACTTATTTTGGTTTTGATGCGAATGGAAACTTGCGACAAAGCGGTCCGAGCCAAGTATCCCGTGCGTTTGTATTTTTTTCAACCGAATTCATAAAAGGAGGAGGTTCTTAATCCGGTTGTGTGTATATTTTTTTTTGCAAATCTATATTATCATCTTTGCAATTAAATAGTGCTTATTTATGATTTATTATTTTATCAGTTTCACTTCATTAAAAGTCACTTTTTGACTGTAGATGCTCGATTTCTCGATGAAAATACCAAAATCACCAAATAGTTGCCTATAATATTTGAAAAGTTTCCTTGATTCCTCATGGATTCCGTCACCAGAACTGGATTTCGAAAAAATGGGACCAATCTGAAAGCATATCCATTAAGGTGAAAAAGAAAAATAATCAAATCGATCCATAAACGACGGAGTTCTGAGGTAACAAACATTAAAAAAAAAGTACATACAACCGGATTGAGAACCTCCTCCTTTTTTTGAATTCGGTTGAAAAATACAAAGGCACGGGATACTTGGCTCGGACCGATTTGTTGCAAGTTTCCATTCGCATCAAAACACTTTTCAAAACTCGACAACCGTTATTCATGCCAGATTTTTTGCAGAAAACCCTATATCATCGTATTCATAATGAAACAGCGTTTATTTTGATATACAATTTATTTATTAAACAAGTGGGTAAATATTACAAGTATTGTCACACCTGTTTATACCTGGCAACCCATAGTTATGCCAGGAAACAAATAGGCAACCCATTTTTTTTATGTTCTAGAGGCTTCATACTCTCGGTTAGTATTAAATTAATTCATTAAACACACCGGTGCATTTTTCCAAAAAAAGTCATTTTTTAATTTTTAATTAATACGAGTAATAGTATGGCCAGGAATTTCTTAGGCAACCCACCCGCGTTATATTATTTAATATACTAGATATATCGTATCCTCTACTATCTGTATTTTGCTATACCTACCTACGTCTGCATGACGTGACGCAAGCGCATCAAGAACCCCGGTCGCTCGATCCCAGCTTCAGTCCGCTATTGTAATATCGCTTGCTTCGCATAGACTTCGTAATATTGAGAACGTTCAATTTAAATATTTTTATTTTTCTATGAAAATCTGATGAACTAAAATATGATAATTTTTCAAAAGTCATAGAACAAAAGTTGTTGTTTATGATGTTAGTGACTTAGTCCTGAGATAATCCATGTACAGTAATATAAATATGAGAAATAATAAGTCCAGCCACAGAATTTTTATTTGGCCCCGTCATCAACCTTCTTTTCTTATAACTAAGCAACGGGGACATGCTTTAGCCTCTAATATACTAATTCGTCTTTTTTACAACGCCTACTAAATATTTTAGAGAAAGCGTCTGAAAGTAAAGATTATAAATTATTTTTACTTGTCATTCTGATTTATAAATTGCCACGTAATTTACTAACTCAGCCACAGATTTTACAACTTATCACCATTTTAAGTTTTACAGCTTCAAAAATACTCGTAGCTCCTCAAAATAATATAATTGAAACTTCAATTTAAAACATCATAGATAGGTACATATTTTCTCAGCATCTGAAATAATAGATCATATTCTTTTATCGTGAAAAGGGCCACTGCACGATTTGGCGCGAGTCAAAGCGCGAGTACGCTAGATGACAGCGACCGGCCATTTGCACCAATCAGAGAGCACCATTCAATTCATGTACCTACCGACGAGTTCATTATAACGAATCATACCTACAATCTCTCGTAAAAATGTTTGGTCTAATAGTCTAGTCGCAGGTAGATTGTATTTTGATTGCACTTTGCGTGGGTGAAATAGGTTAGGTTAGGTTAGAACTGAGACCAACCGCGCGTGAAGCCGAGCAAGCGAAGCGAACGGTGCCGCGGCAGCGGCCGGCGAACGCTACGTCCAAGTTGTTTCGTCCATTCGGGATTTCGTCCTTTCGGGCATTTGAGCATCGGTATTTTGTGTTTCGATATAACGACTATCGGCATTTAAAACTTTCGTTATTTTGAATTTCGGTGTTTTGGACGTCGGTATTTCAATCGTGGGCATTATGAACTTTCGGGATTTTGAAACGCACCCTAATATTAATAGCTTACTATGTATACTACTTGATGATAATAGTAGATAAATTTGACGATCAGTTAATGTTAGATAACTTATATTTTATACCACAGAACACAGGCATCATACACTGTGTTTTAAACGGACTAAGTTATAAAATTAGAAGCTTAGAATTACTATTTGTTGCCATACATTCATATTTTAGAAGTTTACTGCTTGAATGTATGTTACAAATTTAGATGCCAAAAAATAACCACCATGCTGAGTTATATTTAGAGTGGCTTACATAGAAGATAACTAGTGGCTAAGATAGTTATATTCAGACGCGCGTCGATTGTGGCTGACTTAGTAATTTAGAAAGCAATTTAGATATTTAGAGGTGAATAATGCTATTAAAAAGAAATCTGTTTAATTAGTAGCCTATAAATATTTCCAAACGGATATCGTTATCACTTAACGAATATGTCGAAACCTATTTTCGACATTTATGATTAACACACGAAGTGAGTCAGCGACTAAATCCATGAGTTTATCTGGTAAAAATTAAACAACTTTAAAAAAAAAATAACTAGGGATTCTTTTGTTCTTGTATTTACATGTTTTTGTGTGAAATAAAAAATAAAGAGTAGATATTCAATCATAGCCAAAGCGGGGTTTCTATTTCTGTCTGCATGAAAAATACAAACACCCTTGCCGGACTGTATTACTAACATCAAACAACTTTTGTTCTATGACTTTTAACAAAACATAATTCATTTACCAAAAACAAACCTTCAAGATTTCGTTATACATCACATTTCAACTCTGTAGTTTGCTATACCTACCTACGTCTGTATGACGTGACGCAAGCGCATCAAGCACCCCCGTCGCCCGATCCCCACTCCCCTCCGCTATTGTACTATAGCTTGCATTGCATATACGTCAAATTAAATATTTTTTTCTTGTATGAAAATCTGATGAACAGACAGTATGATAAATGTTTTAAAAGTTATAGAACAAAAGTTGTTGGTTATGATGTTAGTAACATAGTTCTAAGAGGTTGAGAGGCCTGAGAGGCCCCTGTATACTCGTAGAAACTTAATACAAAAAAAAAAAACTTTTTACACCACCTGCATAATAATGTCCTTTTAAATGTCATACAACCCCACCTAAAGCAAGACATTATGTCTTTAGGGACCTAATGCAACGAACGACAAAACCATTTGAAAAAAAAAAACTTTGTTCAGTGAATTAAAACTACGTGCATCAAAGGAGTAAAAAATCAAACTAACCACAAAAACAATAATAAGTAAACGTATAATAATAATAATAATAATTATGTGATTATTAATTTCTCCCCAAAAAAAAAATGTAAGAGCCTTGGGTGGCTTAAATTCTTCTCTTCACTCAATTTTTACTTTTACTTCTTCACAGTACTCGGGCGTTATTATACAGTCCGGATTAAATAACCTAACCTGACTAGTCACATAATATTCTATTTTACAAAAAAACATACAACCAACTCCAATATAAAAAAACCACAAAAAGTGAAGAATAACTTTAATTTCGGAAGTCGGTGTTCCTATAACAGTTTTTTTTTACATAAAAAAAAAACAAAACGGGACGCAGACAGTTTCATTTTACTCTTTTTAGTTGTGATGCCCCTCAGTCAAAACTTAAATAGTGTTCAAGTTCTTTAGAACGTACCTATGCAATTTAATCACTTACAGCCAGTATACTTAAATTGCATGACAATCCCAATTAGTCAAGTCACGGCTAGGATACATTGCTTTATATCGTAATTTCCTTGTCTTGCAATATCTGTGATTATAATTTGATTTTGAGATGGCCTAGCGTAGCATGGAGTTTCAATAGAATGGCAGGCAAGCATAAGCTGGTTATTCTACAAAAGCCGTGCGGCTGATATGAGCATACGTTCACAAATTTTAACATTTTCTATGATTTGCTTACACTCGGGGCTGCTAGATCCTGTAAGGATACCTGCCGGGATTGTTGGAGAAGATAACGCCACCGTGACCGGGGAGCTGGACCAATCGCTCCACGTGCGCTGCCTAGCGTACGGGTACCCGCATCCTTCTGTCTTCTGGACCCGTGGCATTATCCTGTATAATGACTCGACTTACAAAGTGACAGAAAATGGCCTCACTATCAGAAGCCTGAGAATTGACACTCTTGGCCCATACACGTGTCGAGCGTATAATGAAGCTGGTCGGGTGGCGTCGTGGGAAGTCGTCGTGCGAGCGTACAGGTCTGAAGGGGTCACCAATGAATGCGAGTGGTTGGTGCCACGAGAGACGATGGCACCTAGACCCATAACACAGCCGTCCATTACCACTGATGATTGGCTGTTTACCGGTAAGGTTAAAACTTAATATTTGCAAAGAACCACACAGATTTGAGTCTGACAGAGTTCCTACCCCTTTTTACCTCAGGTATGCCGGTCGCGCGGTGATAAGGCCCTTCTTTGTGGAGTGGTTCAAAAGGCTTCATTATATCCTCTCCGCGCATAACATGAGTAGCATACTACTCGTGTTGTGCGCATTTTCTTTCTGTCTTCTTTTTTTAGTCTTGCCTAACTTTCAATTGAGGACAATTGCAAACTTTTTGAAGGCGCATCCAGATACTTGTTCTAATTCCGACTTTTTTTTAGAAACCTTAATCAGGTCAGAATTCACTGAGATTACTACAAAAGAGACAGCTGCATCATTTGACTCAAGCGAAGGTAACACAAACATAGTGGAAACCACTGCCGTCATCGACACAGCACCTCCTTGCAGTGGCTTCCAGTTCGGCTGCTGCGCTGACAACAAAACCAATGCTTCTGGTCCCGACGGACAGGGATGTCCCTGCAACACTACTAAGTTTGGTTGCTGTCCTGATGGTGTATTACCAGGTACGCAATTGCAAACTCCGATTGGTTTATAAAGTTACTGTTGCTGCAATACCTTTGGTGTTATAGAGATCGGTTGAATTATCTATCTCCTAATTCTCATTTCAGCATCAGGCTTTGATAATGAAGGTTGCCCAAGACGTTGTAGCAGAACACCACACGGTTGCTGCCTAGATGGGAAGACTCCTGCCCACGGACCTGAATTTGAAGGCTGCTGCTTGATGCAAGCCTATGGGTGCTGCCCAGACAATCGCAAACCAGCTGAAGGACCACATTTAGAAGGTATAATAACCAAATTGTTATTGAAATACCGAATAGAGCTTGCTTACACGAAACACTGTGTTAAAACTGACTAGGGTGCCGTACAGTTTGGGTTCATACTACGCTAAGTAAACCGTGAAAATCGTGTTTGTAATTGAAGTGGGTTTATTCTAAGGTTGTGGATGCCAGTATGCGCTATACGGCTGCTGCCCCGACAACGTCACCATCGCGCAGGGACCGGACAACCTGGGCTGCGGCTGTCAGTACACTCAACATGGATGCTGTCTTGATAGGTAATTTACCATTAAATATATTTTCCTCCCGTAAAGATTAACAAACTCAAAGCAATTATAAACTACGAGTATCTAGAGATACTTTTGAATTATCAAAGACGATCTGTCATTAAAGTTAAAGTATTTGTACGTTCCAAAGCGTAGATTTCTATAGAGAAGAATGTGCAAGAAACTCCACGGATACTCTTTTATATCAATATTTGGTTTTTTTTTTTCAGTGGGAAAATCATCTAATGACATCTTCCGCTCTAGGGCGGAGCGGGAGATAGTGTCGTACTTTTACTGACCAAAAACCCAATCTTGTTCTTTCGTTGCCTTTCATACCGGGAGGTCTACTTGCTTTCTCCGAAACGCAATTTTCGTAAACGAACGATATTCAAACGAAGTTTCGTTAGTGCACCTACTCTGGAGGTCTACTTGCTTTCTCCGAAACGCAATTTTCGTAAACGAACGATATTCAAACGAAGTTTCGTTAGTGCACCTACTCTGGGGGTCTACTCGCTTTCTCCGAAAAACGAAGTTTCGATCGGAATTCGGCGTGTTTCCTACCATGGTTCATTTCGTTCCCGAAATTTCGTACGATCGAAAATTATTTGACGTACCGAATCTCTAAACCTACTCTAATTCGTTATGTTTCGAAAAAAAATTGATTATGACATACGAATGTTTTGCAATTTTAACGTCAAATTGACGAAACCAAAAGGCTTACCTTTTCATTTTCGTTTGTGTTGATTTTGTAAGAAAAGTGCTTAATTAGGCCTCAAGAATGCTTTTAAATGAAGCAGCTCTACGTTACGAATGTTTAGAGCGTACAAAGACCCGGCAACCAGCTCAAATTCCTGACTTACATGTTGTGGATAATGTGAGACTCAGTCGGCAATTATTTGACGAGTTTTACCAGGAAATAGTGCCTTTATTACCTTCAAGAAGCCTCCAAAGGCTTCTCTTTAGCAAAGCACTAGGAAGTAGAGTACTACTGTGGTGTTTTCAGCTCAAAATATGCAAATTTCTGACACACAGTTTGTGGGAAATGAGGGACTCAATCGACAATTATTTGAAGAGTTGTAACAGAAAATATTGCCTTTATTATCTCCAAAAAGCCTCTGTAGGCTTGTCCTCAGCAAAGCACTAGGAAGTGGAGTACCTACTACTGTGATGTTTTCAGCTCAACATTACGCAAATTCCTGACTTACATGTTGTGGATAATGTGAGACACAGTCGGTAATTATTTGAGGAGTTGTACCAGAAAATAGTGCCTTTATTACCTCCAAAAAGCCTCTGTAGGCTTCTCCTCAGCAAAGCACTTGAAGTGGAGTACTATGGTGTTTTCAGGGTACTGTGACTGTCTTAAGTTGTTGTTGTTTAAAGAGACTTTAATAAAAGACTAAAAAATACATTTATAATTTTTATTAACTTGAATCCTGTAGGATTCAGAGATTTTCATGTCACTGGTGGTCGATTTCCTGGCAGGGTCCTATGTCCACAGCTACCTCGGGCTGTGAAAAGTTTGGAGGTTAGCTTGATTGCCTGGAGGTGGATGGTATTGGTTCATTGATCTGAAAATAAAACACATTAAATAATTAATAGAATCATAAAATATTGAAATTAAATAGGTAAGAATTGGTGGAATTAATTTATAATACTATTTGGTAATAAAATCAATTATTATTGTTTAAAACATTTGGACACAACTAAGATGGTAAATAAAAGAATTCTACGAATGACTACCTACGACTAAAAACAAATAGGTACATACTATATTGTATAATTATGATAATATTACTTACAAAGATCAAAGATCCACAACAAAACTTGTGGAAGACTGCGACATCCACAGTTGTACTTAAAACTTTCTTACAAACGCGTACCGTGATGACAAAATATGTATGTAAAGAAGCATTTTGTAACTTGAGTTAAGTATTAAGTATAGGTAAAGTCCAAATAAAACTCTTTTTATTTCAAACTAACAATGCAAGTTGACCAGTGCTGCCAACTTCTTAAATTATTTTCTGCTAAATCTGCATTCAAAAAATGCCAAATATATGCCAAAATTTCCGGAAAATGCTAATAACTAGACCCTCGTGTGTATCCTCTTCGTATGATGTCAGCAGAGCGGAAGAAGCCATTCTTTCAAATCGGACATTAATTCCCACTCTGCACGATAAAGTTGGTTATAGGTTATTTATTGACATTGTGAATTTAATAACTCTTATTCAACGCACGTAACCACATACGAATCAAACAAAACCAAATTACCTTTGATGACAAGTCGTCGAGTGATGCAATAAACCATATGTAGTTCAATCCAAGCGGAATTCCCCTAACCACTAGGGTCGCGTTCAGAAACATCACCTCGTTTATCAGGATTTTATTTTGCATTTAGAAATTATATTCAAACTTTCCGAGTAAAATGCTAAAAATATGCTAAACTGAATTTATGCATGCCAAATTACTTAGAAAAATGCTAAATTTAGCCATAATAATACAAAATTGGCAGCACCGAAGTTGACAATGTTGACAAGTTACACATTGTTTTTTTTTTGCCCCATTTGGGCCGGCTAAGGTTTTAGACCATACTGCCTCGTCATCAATAATAAATACGTTTTTTTGAGTTTCATTTGTATTCTATCCTTTCTGTTAATAGGGACACCTTGTTGTCAGAAGCTAAAAAAGAAATACCTCAAATTTTTAGTTTTCTCTGGCAATGTTATAGACAACCATCGAAATTACTGTTTCGTGACAAAGTTTTGGAATCTGCTGTTGGCTGTCAACAAGGTGACCCCCTCGGGCCAGTGATCTTTAGCTTAGCTATACACCCAATAATTCGAAAACTAAATTCCAAATTTAATGTGTGGTACCTCGATGATGGGACCTTAGGAGGCGATGTAGACACCGTTTTCAACGATCTACAATTCTTAAAAAACCAACTTTCTTCTATTGGACTAGAACTCAACTTTTCTAAGTGTGAGTTATTCCTATCTGAAAGTATTGACAAAAATCTGACTTATTCAAAATTCAATGCAATAGCTCCTGCAATCAAAATTATCGACAAAAGTTCTCTTCGCCTCCTTGGGTCTCCAATTTTTGAGGATTCCTTTCCCAGTTTTGTGGAGGAAAAAATTAAAAATTTCAATGATGTTTCGGAAAGATTGCTCGAAATTAATATGCATTCGGCCATTACCCTAATCCGTTATTGTTGTTTCGGTCCTAAATTAATATATTTCCTTCGTGCTTCCCACTTATGGAAGCACCCTCACCTTTTGGAAAAAATGGACCAAATTATCCGGCACACTCTAACTTTAATTTTAAATATGACCTTGGACGATCGAGCTTGGGCTCAAGTTACTCTTCCCATCCGTATGGGAGGCCTCGGCGTCCGCAAAATTACCAGTATTAGTTTACCGGCATTCATATCTTCGGTCCACGGCACTGATAAATTAATCAGGAACATTCTAACTTCTACACTGATTCCTTTAGAAGTGCCGTGTTTCGCCGAGGCTTTGGATGCCTGGAGAATCGCTTGCCCGAATACAAATCCACCTAACAACCCGGCTTCCCAGAGACGGTGGGATGAGCCGCTCTGCAAAGTAGTTCAGGAAAACCTAATCGTAACATCTGCTACTGCTGCGGAGCGTGCGCGCCTGCTGGCTGTGGGAAATTGGGAGTCAGGTCTTTGGCTTCACGCACTGCCGTCGTCGAATATTGGCACCTTGTTCGACGATACTACTTTCCGCTTAGCTGTTGCCCTACGTCTAGGTGCTCCTTGTTGTTCTCCTCATCGCTGCCACTGTGGCGAAGTTGTCAACAGCCTCGGTCACCACGGCCTGTCATGCAGTCGAAGTGCGGGACGCATAGCGCGGCACGCGAACATTAACGACATCATCCGACGAGCCCTTGTCACCGTCGGCGTTCCGGCTGTTTTGGAACCTCATGGCCTGGCACGCGACGATGGTAAGAGACCAGACGGTATGTCTTTATTTCCTTGGAAGATGGGTAGGCCTTTAGTGTGGGACGCTACCTGTGTCGATACTCTTGCGCCATCCCATCTTCCTAGCTCATCGTGCTGTGCTGGTGCTGCCGCGACGGCTGCAGAGAACCTCAAGCGGCGGAAATATAACAGCCTCGTCGGCAGTTATATTTTTGAGCCGTTTGGGGTTGAAACTCTCGGGCCGTGGGGTCCGAGTGCTCATATGCTTTTTAAAGAATTAGCGAAACGCTTAATTGACGCTTCGCGTGACCCAAGGGCTGGCTTCTACCTTGGTCAGAGAATAAGCATTGCCATACAACGTGGCAATGCCGCCAGCCTTTTGGGCACACTTCCAGTCGACAGCGATGCGGAGGAGTTTTATGACGTCATATTTAACTAGGCATTTAGTGTATATATTATTTTTAATTATTTAAGTTATTGTTTAATTTGTTTATTATTTCCTAGCAATTAATTTTAATAAATTTTATTATTTTAAACAATTCTATGCATAAATATTACAAGAAATATTTAATCACATCAAAGAGGTATTAAATGTAAAGAAAAGTTGTTGTGGCCCAAAAAGGTAGACTGCGACAGTCCGACTTTCTTACGGAATGTGTCATGTAAAAAAGCACTGGCAACATGATATATTTTTAAAAATTCAAACTAAAAGTCAAATTCAAGTTGACATTCAAAGATTGACACGTTACGTGTGATTATACAGATATTTTTAGTTGTCATACGTTAGTACCGATGATTGACGTGAAGTAGCGCTCTTTATATAAGTCGGTTAACAATGACCGTAAAAAAGGTTGTTTTATGGTGTCTTTTTGTATTTTATCGAAAATTATTTTTTTACGACATATTTATGTTTTATCTATAAATATTACAAGAAATATTTAATAAACCACCTAATAAATGCAAAATTTTAAAATAAAGCAAGATTCAAAATTAATTTAAAAACCGTAATTTACTTTAAATGACATATAAAAAGACCCAAATCATATAGTTCATTCTATTCGGTCACGAAGATTGTCTGTGGGTCCGAACTTCTTGTGTGTGTCCGAAAATGAAACAGAGTAGGTGCACTAACGAAACTTCGTTTGAATATCGTTCGTTTACGAAAATTGCGTTTCGGAGAAAGCAAGTAGACCTCCTGTTTCATTTTCGGACACACACAAGAAGTTCGGACCCACAGACAATCTTCGTGACCGAATAGAATGAACTATATGATTTGGGTCTTTTTATATGTCATTTAAAGTAAATTACGGTTTTTAAATTAATTTTGAATCTTGCTTTATTTTAAAATTTTGCATTTATTAGGTGGTTTATTAAATATTTCTTGTAATATTTATAGATAAAACATAAATATGTCGTAAAAAAATAATTTTCGATAAAATACAAAAAGACACCATAAAACAACCTTTTTTACGGTCATTGTTAACCGACTTATATAAAGAGCGCTACTTCACGTCAATCATCGGTACTAACGTATGACAACTAAAAATATCTGTATAATCACACGTAACGTGTCAATCTTTGAATGTCAACTTGAATTTGACTTTTAGTTTGAATTTTTAAAAATATATCATGTTGCCAGTGCTTTTTTACATGACACATTCCGTAAGAAAGTCGGACTGTCGCAGTCTACCTTTTTGGGCCACAACAACTTTTCTTTACATTTAATACCTCTTTGATGTGATTAAATATTTCTTGTAATATTTATGCATAGAATACAAATGAAACTCAAAAAAACGTATTTATTATTGATGACGAGGCAGTATGGTCTAAAACCTTAGCCGGCCCAAATGGGGCAAAAAAAAAACAATGTGTAACTTGTCAACATTGTCAACTTCGGTGCTGCCAATTTTGTATTATTATGGCTAAATTTAGCATTTTTCTAAGTAATTTGGCATGCATAAATTCAGTTTAGCATATTTTTAGCATTTTACTCGGAAAGTTTGAATATAATTTCTAAATGCAAAATAAAATCCTGATAGAGTCTGTGCGGAAAGTAAACCATCGTGGGATTTGAGGGCGCTGCTGTAGATAAATATCGTTTTTGTTATGTAAGCAACATTGTGACGTCATTATAGTGCGACTGTTAAATCTTGATATTTTGAAACTATGTTAGACTTGCTTCTTCCAGCGGCTTCACCCTATAATAAAAATTATCCTATTGGCTGAATTTGCTCACCTAGTGAAACTGAAAAGTTATAGCTTATGTGCTATATTATTGCAATGTTTATGATTAGGTTCATCTGTCTAGTAGTTTTTCCGCGACACATCCATACATACGAGTACCTCCATCCATCTTCACAAACTTTCGCATTTATAATATTAGTAGCCTATTAAACTTAGCAAAAATATAGGTTATAAGCTATACGTAAACGTTTATCATTAAATTCATCCGTTTATAAGTTTTTGCGTAATGCCGTTAATTGTGGCGACACCTGGGGGAGGCCTACGTCGAACAGTGGACGTCTTTCGATTGTAATGATGATGAACATTTAAATGCAAACACGAATCGGTATAGGAAAATAGCGTGAAGAAACTGCTGTACTGCCTATCTAGGTAGGTTCCACCAACGACCACTTACCCAGTTCCAACGAAAATGGTTGTATCACTTTGACTGGGATCGGTCTATTGTCACTGACTGGAATATTGTAGCTAGCAGCAAGTTTATGTTTACCCTATTTAAACATAAAGGTAAAATTGGGACACACTACCACTTTCTCGTTGTCTTCCTCAATACATTTTTCCCTTTTGCTAATCAATGAAAAATATGAACTTAATGACTATAAAATAAAGTACATTTCAGAATTTGTAATGTTGCTTTGTAAAAAATATATTTAGCCTATAATGGACCATCTCGTATATAAGATCCTTGGGATCACTTGGTTGTCCGTCTGTTTATCTGTTAAGACCCTTTAACTCGAGAACGCTTGGAGGTATCGAGTTAAAATTAAAACCATACACTCAAGTCTGCGGTCTTTTGAAGTTGTGAAAAACTTCTGATTAACGAAAAAAAAAAGATACGGCCGTTTATGTCGCAAAAAACATATATTTCGATACTCAAGGGAATCAAAGTTCATAGGGTGAATCGCGTTGACCTAGAATCCTGAAATTTGGCATAAATCAAGGTCTCGTAGAACAAGTACAGGGAAAAATCTGAAAATTATAAATTGATAGATCCGCAACAAAAAAAAATTGTTTGCAATTCGGAAAAATCTTCGTAACTCAATTCGGGAATTGATTTCATAGGTAAAGTACAGAATCTTCAGTGCGCGAGTCCGACTCGCACTTGCCCTTTTTTATTTTAGTTACTGTATCCTTACTCAAGCCTGAAAAGAAATATTCTAAGTTAGTCGAAATGCATTTTAAATTTAAAGTATCAATACTCTTTATACTAGCCATCGAAAATATTGACCAAAACAAAATAAACAAATATCGTCATGTTTAAATAAATTTCCGTTTAATTTATATATATTTGGAGATAACAGGGACCGGAGTTCACCTAGGAAGTCTAAAAACATTAAAATAAAAGTGTTACGTACCAAAAACACAGCATACCAATGTTTCCCAAGTTTGTGACTTTGTTTTGATCAATAATGGTGTGATTTGCCATTTGTTATCTTTGGCAAAACTGTAATATATTAAAAATTATTTCCCTTGCAGCTCAGTGAAATTTTTTATCACATTTCTGAAGATTTCAATTAAAAATCACAATAAAATAACATAGTAAACAAACCTTCTGTCAACATACTATGACGTTTGGCATTTGACGGATGGCTGGGTTGGGTTGCTACTTAAAATCTTTAATGTTGTTTTCACTTTACGCCACGACGGTTCTTTTACCGCACAGACAATAAACGAGGTGATGTTTCTGAACGCGACCCTAGTGGTTAGGGGAATTCCGCTTGGATTGAACTACATATGGTTTATTGCATCACTCGACGACTTGTCATCAAAGGTAATTTGGTTTTGTTTGATTCGTATGTGGTTACGTGCGTTGAATAAGAGTTATTAAATTCACAATGTCAATAAATAACCTATAACCAACTTTATCGTGCAGAGTGGGAATTAATGTCCGATTTGAAAGAATGGCTTCTTCCGCTCTGCTGACATCATACGAAGAGGATACACACGAGGGTCTAGTTATTAGCATTTTCCGGAAATTTTGGCATATATTTGGCATTTTTTGAATGCAGATTTAGCAGAAAATAATTTAAGGAGTTGGCAGCACTGGTCAACTTGCATTGTTAGTTTGAAATAAAAAGAGTTTTATTTGGACTTTACCTATACTTAATACTTAACTCAAGTTACAAAATGCTTCTTTACATACATATTTTGTCATCACGGTACGCGTTTGTAAGAAAGTTTTAAGTACAACTGTGGATGTCGCAGTCTTCCACAAGTTTTGTTGTGGATCTTTGATCTTTGTAAGTAATATTATCATAATTATACAATATAGTATGTACCTATTTGTTTTTAGTCGTAGGTAGTCATTCGTAGAATTCTTTTATTTACCATCTTAGTTGTGTCCAAATGTTTTAAACAATAATAATTGATTTTATTACCAAATAGTATTATAAATTAATTCCACCAATTCTTACCTATTTAATTTCAATATTTTATGATTCTATTAGGTATTTAATGTGTTTTATTTTCAGATCAATGAACCAATACCATCCACCTCCAGGCAACCAAGCTAACCTCCAAACTTTTCACAGCCCGAGGTAGCTGTGGACATAGGACCCTGCCAGGAAATCGACCACCAGTGACATGAAAATCTCTGAATCCTACAGGATTCAAGTTAATAAAAATTATAAATGTATTTTTTAGTCTTTTATTAAAGTCTCTTTAAACAACAACAACTTAAGACAGTCACAGTACCCTGAAAACACCATAGTACTCCACTTCAAGTGCTTTGCTGAGGAGAAGCCTACAGAGGCTTTTTGGAGGTAATAAAGGCACTATTTTCTGGTACAACTCCTCAAATAATTACCGACTGTGTCTCACATTATCCACAACATGTAAGTCAGGAATTTGCGTAATGTTGAGCTGAAAACATCACAGTAGTAGGTACTCCACTTCCTAGTGCTTTGCTGAGGACAAGCCTACAGAGGCTTTTTGGAGATAATAAAGGCAATATTTTCTGGTACAACTCTTCAAATAATTGTCGATTGAGTCCCTCATTTCCCACAAACTGTGTGTCAGAAATTTGCATATTTTGAGCTGAAAACACCACAGTAGTACTCTACTTCCTAGTGCTTTGCTAAAGAGAAGCCTTTGGAGGCTTCTTGAAGGTAATAAAGGCACTATTTCCTGGTAAAACTCGTCAAATAATTGCCGACTGAGTCTCACATTATCCACAACATGTAAGTCAGGAATTTGAGCTGGTTGCCGGGTCTTTGTACGCTCTAAACATTCGTAACGTAGAGCTGCTTCATTTAAAAGCATTCTTGAGGCCTAATTAAGCACTTTTCTTACAAAATCAACACAAACGAAAATGAAAAGGTAAGCCTTTTGGTTTCGTCAATTTGACGTTAAAATTGCAAAACATTCGTATGTCATAATCATATTTTTTTTCGAAACATAACGAATTAATAATAATAATAATAATAATTTATTTATTACAAGTAACATTGACTCATATACAAATATAAAAAATAATCAAATCAGTCACAATTAAAATTACAGTTTTAAAATTAGAATCAACCAAGTTAAATCACATATTAGAGTACCACCAATTAGAGTAGGTTTAGAGATTCGGTACGTCAAATAATTTTCGATCGTACGAAATTTCGGGAACGAAATGAACCATGGTAGGAAACACGCCGAATTCCGACCGAAACTTCGTTTTTCGGAGAAAGCGAGTAGACCTCCGGGGCTGAACTATCTGTCGAAACTAACCCTGGCCCCAGTAGGCTTCGACCCAGCTGGGTCCCTCCTGTTGGTGACAACTCTGTATCAAGTAATTTCATTTCTAAAAATATAGCAATACTGTTTTTCCGTATTGACAACAATACGGCGAAGGAACTTCTTATGTGGAACGCACTATAGCGGCTTGTCCGGAGTAGAGTACTAAAATAGCTACTACAGGTCGCGCGGTGAATCAAGATCGCTCGGCAAAAGTGGAAGGGGCATGCGCAGTATTCAATTCTAAGGTCTATTTGGCGACGTGCGGGCGGGTGTGCGCCGTCGGCGACACGTCATTGGTAGATAGAATCGCTCTTCAATTCCCGTGTTGCGTTCTCGCGTTTCATTGGATACTGTTGTACTTGGGTACTATTGCGTACAGCTTGTGTTATCGTATTAGTAATACGTAGTCGTAAAAAAAAACTACTGAGGTGTCAAGGGACACCCGGATGAAACGAAGTTCCGTTCTGGCTTGCTTTCTATAAGAGAGAGAGAGAGAGACAGACAGAGAAACATGCGCACGCCGCACGGCTTACAATAGCTTACTATAGCAAAAAGTATCGTTACAACTTTTCGTGAGAATTTTTTCCGTCTAGCCAATACAAGATAACTAAAAAATACTATCCCATTTTATGTACATTTTGACAGCACTATTTCAACATCTTCGAAACCATGAAAACGACACTCATGACGAAAAAGTTGATAATTTCTTGCAGCCGCCATCTTGGATTTACATTTTGACAGTACTATCGGTTTCGACACCCTCGAAAACCATGAAAACGACACCCATGACGAAAAAGTTGATAATTTCTTGCAGCCGCCATCTTGGATTTACATTTTGACAGTACTATCGGTTTCCACGCCCTCGAAAACCATAAAAACAACACCCATGACGAAAAAGTTGATAATTTCTTGCAGCCACCATCTTGGATTTACATTTTGACAATACTATCGGTTTCAACACCCTCGAAAACCATGAAAACGACACCCTTGACGAAAAAGTTGATAATTTCTTGCAGCCGCCATCTTGGATTTACATTTTGACAGTACCATCGGTTTCAACACCTTCGAAAATCATGAAAACGACACCCATGACGAAAAATTTGATAATTTCTTGCAGCCGCCATCTTCGATTTATATTTTGACAGTACCATCGGTTTCAACACCCTCGAAAACCATGAAAACGACACCCATGACGAAAAATTTGATAATTTCTTGCAGCCGCCATCTTGGATTTACATTCTGACAATGCTATCGGTTTCAACACCCTTGAAAACCATGAAAACGACACTCATGACGAAAAATTTAATATTTTTTTGCAGCCGCCATCTTGGATTTATATTTTGACAGTACTATCGGTTTCAACACCCTCGAAAACCATGAAAACGACACCCATGACGGAAAATTTGATAATTTCTTGCAGCCGCCATCTTGGATTTATATTTTGACAGTACTATCGGTTTCAACACCCTCTAAAACCATGAAAACGACACCCATGACGGAAAAGTTAATAATTTCTTGCAGCCGCCATCTTGGATTTACATTTTGACAGTACTATCGGTTTCAACACCCTCGAAAACCATGAAAACGACACCCATGACGAAAAATTTGATAATTTCTTGCAGCCGCCATCTTGGATTTACATTCTGACAATGCTATCGGTTTCAACACCCTTGAAAACCATGAAAACGACACTCATGACGAAAAATTTAATATTTTTTTGCAGCCGCCATCTTGGATTTATATTTTGACAGTACTATCGGTTTCAACACCCTCGAAAACCATGAAAACGACACCCATGACGAAAAATTTTTTTTTTGCAGCCTCCATCTTGGATTTATATTTTGACAGTACTATCGGTTTCAACACCCTCTAAAACCATGAAAACGACACCCATGACGGAAAAGTTAATAATTTCTTGCAGCCGCCATCTTGGATTTACATTTTGACAGTACTATCGGTTTCAACACCCTCGAAAACCATGAAAACGACACCCATGACGGAAAATTTGATAATTTCTTGCAGCCGCCATCTTGGATTTATATTTTGACAGTACTATCGGTTTCAACACCCTCGAAAACCATGAAAACGACACCCATGACGGAAAAGTTAACAATTTCTTGCAGCCGCCATCTTGGATTTACATTTTGACAGTACTATCCGTTTCAACACCCTCGAAAACCATGAAAACGACACCCATGACGAAAAAGTTGATAATTTCTTGCAGGTGCCATCTTGGATTTACATTTTGACAGTACTATCGGTTTCCACGCCCTCGAAAACCATAAAAACAACACCCATGACGAAAAAGTTGATAATTTCTTGCAGCCGCCATCTTGGATTTACATTTTGACAATACTATCGGTTTCAACACCCTCGAAAACCATGAAAACGACACCCTTGACGAAAAAGTTGATAATTTCTTGCAGCCGCCATCTTGGATTTACATTTTGACAGTACCATCGGTTTCAACACCTTCGAAAATCATGAAAACGACACCCATGACGAAAAAGTTGATAATTTCTTGCAGCCGCCATCTTGGATTTATATTTTGACAGTACCATCGGTTTCAACACCCTCGAAAACCATGAAACGACACCCATGACGAAAAATTTGATAATTTCTTGCAGCCGCCATCTTGGATTTATATTTTGACAGTACTATCGGTTTCAACACCCTCGAAAACCATGAAAACGACACCCATGACGGAAAATTTGATAATTTCTTGCAGTCGCCATCTTGGATTTATATTTTGAAAGTACTATCGGTTTCAACACCCTCGAAAACCATGAAAACGACACCCATGACGGAAAAGTTAATAATTTCTTGCAGCCGCCATCTTGGATTTACATTTTGACAGTACTATCGGTTTCAACACCCTTGAAAACCATGAAAACGACACCCATGACGAAAAATTTGATAATTTCTTGCAGCTGCCATCTTGGATTTATATTTTGACAGTACTATCGGTTTCAACACCCTCGAAAACCATGAAAACGACACCCATGACGGAAAATTTGATAATTTCTTGCAGCCGCCATCTTGGATTTATATTTTGACAGTACTATCGGTTTCAACACCCTCGAAAACCATGAAAACGACACCCATGACGAAAAATTTTTTTTTTGCAGCCTCCATCTTGGATTTATATTTTGACAGTACTATCGGTTTCAACACCCTCGAAAACCATGAAAACGACACCCATGACGAAAAAGTTGATAATTTCTTGCAGGCGCCATCTTGGATTTACATTTTGACAGTACTATCGGTTTCCACGCCCTCGAAAACCATAAAAACAACACCCATGACGAAAAAGTTGATAATTTCTTGCAGCCGCCATCTTGGATTTACATTTTGACAATACTATCGGTTTCAACACCCTCGAAAACCATGAAAACGACACCCTTGACGAAAAAGTTGATAATTTCTTGCAGCCGCCATCTTGGATTTACATTTTGACAGTACCATCGGTTTCAACACGGAACAGTAAAAACAGTGGAAGTAGCTTGAGAAAATGTTTGTTCCAGAACCGGTGTCGCCAAACTCATACATTTACAATTTACTCTTACTGCAAACCTAAAAATATGATTGGCTGAAAACAAAAACAGGGCGTAGACGAAATGCAAAAAAAAATTTATACGAAATGCAACTTTAATTTCAAATAACTATAAATCAAATTGACAAAAACAAGAAAGAAATACATCTTTGACTACCAAGTACTGCCACTCGTCGCTAGATGGCATTGTTCAGTGTATAATATTCAGTATGAACTGTAATGACGTAAAAATAAGATTGGTATTTGAATGGCGTATCACTGACGCGAATGCACTCGCTGCTACTCAGATAGGGAAGTGACCTTATTCGATCGAAATACGTATCGATTGTATGAAAACGTATTTAAAACATATCATGCAAAAAAAAATTGTATGCGATAGTGTGATAGTATTAAAATTATGAAATTAATATGATTAAAGGCAATTTTTAAACGTAGTAAAAAGGGTATTTATTTGCATAGTACATCAATTATCATCATCTCAGCTGAAATCATCGTCATCGCCTACTGCTAAACATAAGAATATTAAGTATAATTCAAACGCCCTATGTTGTTCCTAACTCTTTAACTAAATTTATTTAAAATACATCACAAATATACCATAATTTTTATTTTATTATATTTATTAATTTAAAAATTATCTGTATTATATTACTTACAAAAACTATTAAACTATAATATATATTTTAAAAAGGCAATGTAATACATATTATACATATCGATTGATTTTATCGATAAAGTCACGCACTATTTGGATAGCGTCAAAAGTATAGGTAGACTAACGAATATTCCAGAAAAGCTAATAACCGAGAAAAGAAAATCAACTTTGTTTTGATGTAAGTAAGGACTAGTTTTGTTTGTATATCCTGCGCAATGTTTCACGTAATTTTATTTTTTCATTTTATTAAAATAAATCCGAAAATAATACTTTTCGGTGGTATGATACACCTCCATGAGTTAGATTTTTAGTCAGACTATGGTTTTTAAAGTACAGTATGGGACAATAAGGCATTTTAATATTATTTTTCGTTAATTATTATGTTGCGCAGTCTAGTTAGAGAATGAGAGCGCTTGAACAGCAAGTGCGCAACGCGATTCTTACTAGCGGCGACAGTGCCACGCCTACTTACTTCTTCCACTGTTTTTACTGTTCCGTGGGTTTCAACACCTTCGAAAATCATGAAAACGACACCCATGACGAAAAATTTGATAATTTCTTGCAGCCGCCATCTTGGATTTATATTTTGACAGTACCATCGGTTTCAACACCCTCGAAAACCATGAAAACGACACCCATGACGGAAAATTTGATAATTTCTTGCAGCCGCCATTTTGGATTTATATTTTGACAGTACCATCGGTTTCGACACCCTCGAAAACCATGAAAAGGACACCCATGACGGAAAATTTGATAATTTCTTGCAGCCGCCATCTTGGATTTATATTTTGACAGTTCCATCGGTTTCAACACCCTCGAAAACCATGAAAACGACACCCATGACGAAAAAGTTGATAATTTCTTGCAGCCGCCATCTTGGATTTATATTTTGACAGTAAAAGTGTCGGTACAAGTTTTCGTGAGAATTTTTTCCGTCTAGCCCCCTTTCACAACGCGCGATAAGGAACTTCGTTCCAAAATGGTTAAAAATAAAGTTTTAAAACGGCTAGCCAGAAAAATGGTTTACGACATGAATTATTACGTTAAGAAAGAAACTAACGAAATTATTTTTTATAATTTAATTTTTATTTTAAAAATTTATTTTTTTCTGAATTTACCTACTTACAAGATAAATGACAAGCAAAAACTAGTGTTATTATAAGTTATGTTACTAAGGTTCAAACATACGAAATTAAAAATAAAATCCTAACATACTAAGAATTTCTGTGCGCAATTGTACACATGCGCCGATTGCCCCCACTACTTTCACCGAGCGATCTTGATTCACCGCGCGACCTGTACTACAACGGACCCCTAATTATTTATTATTTTATTCTTTCAGTGTCGTTCCAAGTTACATTCTAGGGTCTCTCTCAAATGCCTCTTATTTACACACTTAAATAAAAACCTCTTATTCTTAAACGAGTTTACCAATGGAATGGAATTACCCTTTTTCCAGACACACTCCGGCAACAGGACCAAACAACGGAGGATGTGCCTGCAACACGTACCAGTTCGGCTGCTGTGCTGATGGCATCACCATCGCGAAGAGTCCAGATCAACTGGACTGCCACTGCCGCTTTTCTAAGTTTGGCTGCTGCGGGGACGGTGAGACTCCAGCCACCGGCCCTGACGCCGCCGGTTGCGACTGCTCTTCCAGCCAGCACGGATGCTGCCCTGATGGACGTACTGAAGCTGCTGGACCTAAGTTCCTTGGATGTACCGATGCACCTGAAAATAAACAAGGTAACAGTTTGATATTGGATCTTCCCTTATCGGTATTTTTCACATTAACTAACCTTTATTTTTCTATTCCAGCTGCTTGCAGTTTGTCGACGGATCCTGGTCCATGTCATAACTTTACGGGGATGTGGTACTATTATGTGGCGTATGGAGGCTGTTCCCGCTTTTGGTATGGAGGCTGTGAGGGTAATGGAAATAGATTCTCGACCAAGGCGGATTGCGAGGATGTGTGTGTTCAACCGTCACCTAAAGGTAAGAGTTAAAAGTTGTGCCGAAAAATATGCAGCATTTTTATCTTGGGTTGAACTTGATTTTCTCCGTTCTATTTAGTAGACTGTCATTTATCATTTTTCCCAGACGCCTGCAAGCTACCGAGCGTTACGGGTGTCTGTGATGCGGACTACACGCGCTGGCACTACAACAGCACGCAGGAGCAGTGCATCCCCTTCAGATACGGAGGATGTCTCGGCAACGCCAATAACTTCGACACGCGGGAACTCTGCCAGAAGCAATGCGAACCTAGCTCCAATGCAGGTGAGGCAAAAACGTTGAAATATTTCAAGTTTAGTTGAAAATACTTTCATTGTGTAAAGCTACAAATCAAGATTGAGGTCTGTTTAAGAGAGAGTGTATTGTACTGCGTTCTGGAGTATTTTACGGCTCACCAATAGAGTGACACACACAAATAGTTAACACAACGACTTCCTAATTGGATATCCACTGACTCGTGTCGTGTCCCCGAAACATCATGTCACACACCACACCACATCACTTTTTAGCTTTTTTTATTTTTATTAGTGCTCTATTTATGAATAGGTCTAAATTATAAGACTAAGGGCAACTTGAACGTGCTAGTCAAATCTCTATTTCACCATCATCATCATCATCATTCCAGCCGAAAGACGTCCAGTGTTGGACATAGGCCTCCCCCAAGTGTCGCCACAAGGTTACAGACATAGCACGAAGAATGGGCAATCTCTATGTAGTTGGATTTAAGCGCTCGTGATCTATTCATTTTTATAAGAAAGTATAACCACCGCAACACAATGAAACTGATTAATATTTACAACACACATAATGGCACAACCGACAATGAGAAAAATAAACGTTTGTTTGCGTCAGACTTTTTATTTGAGACGTGCTTTTTCTAAATATGAATTTATTTTCTAAATAAATCAATAATAACTGTTGCACTTATTGGGAATTAAAACTTAACATTATTTAGTTGGGATTAAGTTTTAACATTAATTTTATCGTTGTTAATTTCTTTTGATCTTAGCACACACTCCTGTTTCTTATATTCTTTTACAATCATTGCTTCTCAAATTTCTATTTTCCTCTCCTTTTACTTTTTTTTTTATCTCTATCCTTAACCTCGGTATCCTGTGAATTCCTTCCATTGCATATAATATGAGTTTCTTATCTTCTTTTTACATTATCTTCTGCTTATTTCAATATCCGTCTCTCGTGAGTATCCCCAAATACTTGGCACGTAAACTAAGCTTCAAAACACCTCCAAGCACGTGAGTGGATGCATGATCACGACAAGCCCACGCGTGCTATAAATAATATGCCTCCAATGCAACGTACGAAGCTTTCAACAAATGGGTGCGTAAAGAGACATGAAATCTTTTTTCTTACTTTACCAGCCTTAGGGCTGTCAGCCAAGGGTATGATGGCTAGTGAAATAAAAGTTTCTGATTTTTGAATAACGCTTTAAACCACCGGTCCATGATTTTACAGGGTACTTTGAGAAAGAACTAACTTGTTTACTTCATTTTATCACTATCGTCTTTCTATTTTTCTTAGGAAAGAATTCTTTCCTTAGGGTTTCGTACCTCAAAAGGAAAAACGGAGCCCTTAAGTGATTGCTTTGTTGTCCGTTTCTCTGTCTGACCAGACCCTTTATCTTGGGAACGTGTGGAGGTACCGAGTTGAAATTAAAACCATTTACTTAGGTCTACGATCCCTTGAAGCTGTAAAAAACAAACTTCTGTGTTAACAAAACAAACAGATACGGCCATTTATGTCGCAAAAAATGTCTATTTTCACACTATCTAGAGAATCAAACTTTAAAGGGTAGGTACTTTCTGTTGACCTAGAATTCTGAAATTTGGCACGAAGCAAGGTTTTATAGCACAAGTATAGGAAAAATATGAAATTTGAAAATTTGTGAGTTAAGTAAAAAGAAAACTTTTTTTGCGAATCGGAAAAATTTTCGGAACTCAATTTGGGAATTTAACTGTTTCCATATACCTAAGTAACTTTATATGGAACACTTAGTGCACAAATCCGACTCGAACTTATGATTAATGTTTATAATTATTGTATACTCACTTTTGTCCTCGTCGCTACATGTATTGTACTGCGTTCTGGAGCATTTCACGGCTCACCTACAGAGTGACACACACATATTCGCACAACACAACTGCTGGAGTCAATCGCCGGATGGCTACTGACTTGTGTCAAATATATCAAGTCACCATGCTTGAGACTACCCATACTAAAAAAATAAAAATACACCACAGCTAGCATGGCAAGTTTTTCAAGCACAGCAGATAAACTAACAATTTGCTTTCAGGTCAATGTGATCTACCAATCGATGAAGGTTCTTGTGCTGGCAACTACAGCCGCTGGGGCTTCAACCCTGAAGTCCAGCGCTGTGAACAGTTCATCTGGGGAGGATGCGAAGGCAACTATAATAGATTCAGCTCCGAGGCAGCTTGTCAGATGCGCTGTGCTGACAAGCAACCACGTAAGAATTATACATACATAACATAATCTGCCTTTTAATATTTCCACGGCTGGGACTCAGGCCTCCTCTTTAGGAGAGGGAATGGGCCGTACTCTGACCAGTGCGAGTAATTGGTGGATGTCACATGTCTTCGATTTTTTTTGTTTCGGTTTCCTTACGATGTTTATCTTCACCGTTTTGAGAGCAGTGGCGACGAAATTAATTATACAAAGTAATGCGTCTTGCTGGGACCACGACCTACTCGTAAGTTGGGGTTGTTGCTGCTGCTGGGCCACCACTGCTTTCAAGAATTATATGATTTCATAAATGAGTTTGTGGTTTGAGGGATCATTTAAGAGGGTAGTTTTCTAATTACTTAATAACTGGTCTATATACCAGTTCTATGTGTGATACTTTAAGTTTAGTTTGTTTATGAAGTGTGGAGCTTTTGAGATGAATTCGTCAAAATAGCAGTGTAACACATGCATTTTTTTATTGGGAAGAAAATAGATTTGTTATCAGTGTATATGTTACCGTTAGAATACCGAATACATGTTTACATGCGCATTAACTAGGTAATCTGCAAATTACTGGGAGTGTGTTTGACTTAAAGTAGCAGCCAAGATAGCTCGACGACGGAGCCCTGCTCTGCGAGGCTCCAATTTCTTGGTGGTTATGAAAAATAACCATGAAGGCTAAAGCGGGAGCTCCACTCCACTTCGCTCCCGGCTTAGCCTTCAAACCTAACCTGTCCCTCTCGGGGTGCCCTAAAATATGTTAATTCTTCATTAGTAAAATGCCGACTATTAGAAATTAAAATGAAATAATTTCAATGAATTCAATATTTTTGGGATAGTAATAGTTTATTGGCACAAATAACCTTTTTATACAATAACAATATATTTTTACATAGTTTTTATTCGAGCAAAAAACCTGTTTTTTAGAATTTACCTATCTATCTATCTAACGTCATAATCGCTTTAAAACAGTGAAAATGTATATCGAATTGCATGCCCTTAGTGTAAGAACTTAAACACTTTTTTCCGCTTTGATCGAATCGATCAGATAATCCAAGTGAATGACTCTACCTGGTTTACGCACATTAGCGGTAACATAAACACTGATAATAAATATAGACTTGAAAAATGTTATTATCAAAATGAAAAATACTTGAAAAATGTATTTTTCGTTTGATAAAAAAATGCAGAATGCTAAAAACTTAAAGGAGGTCTTTGTTCAGCCTTGGAACAGTGATGGCTGGAAAAAATAAATCAATTTAAAGTTACCGTACTAGTTCCATGAACCAGGGTGAATATATATATATATTCACTCATATATATATATATATATTAGCTTTATTGGTTTAGTAAAATTCATTATCTATTTTACAACATTAATTAATTATACTGAGTGATAAATTAAATTTATGCCATAAAATACACTTTATAAGTTATACATTTAAATCCATACTAATATTATAAATGGGAATGTGTGCATGTGTGTCTGTTTGCCCGTCTTTCACGGCTAAACGGAGCAATGAATTGACGTGATTTTTTAAGTGGAGATAGTTGAAGGGATGGAGAGTGACATAGGCTACTTTTTGTCTCTTTCTAACCCCCCACTTACGCGAGCGAAGCCGCAGGCAAAAACTAGTATTATGTAAATTAGAATCATTTCACTCCAGTACCCCTAGCCAAGTTGCTAATCTGCAATCGTTAACGCTAGTAGAAAGCTTCAAATGTACAGGAATGACGTCATCTCAACGCTCAGTCACGTGGTCAGAACAAAAGAAAGGGCGTGGCCAATTCGAAGCTTTCGACGCAGCAAGCGAAACGGTTGTAACTTGGCTAGGGGGGCTGACTCCTAACATCATGTACTTTTGTAAACGTCCACTTACAAATGGGTTGCATCAACAGCTCGGTGCACACAGTCACAAGAAGCAGGCAATTGTGACGAGAAGGAACCTGTCTGGTCATTCAGTCTGTCAGAGAACCGGTGCTTGCCCTTCTACTACAGCGGCTGCGAGGGCAACGACAACCGGTTCCACTCCAGGGAGGCTTGCGAACAAACCTGTCCCAGTGCTTACGGTAAGTAAAAGAAGAAGGAACCGGATCAGAGATCTCTTCGTTATAACTAGCTTCAGCTACTGGTGGTTATCATTGAAAATATAAAATTCAACAAGGTCAAACATTGTAAAAAATGTTATTTTGGTGTATGTACCGTGTATATATTCATATGCATGCAGTAAAAAGCAGTAACGTTATTTTAACATTACAAACAGACACTCCAATTTTGTTTATACATATAGAAGATGTTTAGATGTATAGATATATTCTTTATTGTACACCACAAAAATACTGGACAAATATTATTAAAAATAAGAATACAATGGGCGGTCATATCGCACAGGGCAATTTCTTACAGACAACCTTTGGACGGACTGAAAAATAAAGGAGACAGATTTAGGGTTGTCAGTGTACAAACATCAGAAATAATACTAATGAGATATAATAACACAAATACATACATACAATACAAAATATATATATATAATACTATATTAAATATAAATGTATATATATATATACTAATATAAATATGAGCGTAGAGTTGAGCCAGGAGAAGAGAAAAAAAATTCAAAGAGAAAGGTAATGCTCCTTCACCATTTGATTAAAATATTGGTAGCGTCTGAGCACACCTCACTTTTAAGGGTAACGCATTCCGTAAACGAGCAGCTTGAATTGTGAAAGATTTGTCAAAAAAGGAAGTGGAAAGCGTGCGAATACTTAATTTTAGGTTTTCCGATGATCGCAAGGACCTACTATGAGTGTCACTGAGAAACTGAAAACGTTTTTTAAGATAGCATATTATAAAGCAAAGAAAGTATTATGGACGTTGCGGCGAAGCCAAATAGGAAGTCATTTTAGCTTATTACTAAATTCAGAAACGTACTTGCACAAACCAAATATGAACCTGATACAGATTTTGACGTCGCTTAAGCTTATCCGATTGGTCTTGGATGTGATCAAGATAACTGGCAGCAGCATGGTCCAGGATTGGAAGATTTCGCAATTTTGGTAGTTAGTATTGGGAGAAAATTACAAAGACGTCTCAGGGAGCTCGCTGAAGCAAATAACTTACGGCAGACTTCTTGCAGTTGTTTTGTCCAGGAAAGAGTGCGGTCGAAATAAATCCCCAAGTTCTTCTCAATGTAACTTAAAGGAATAATGGTATCTCTCTTCCTCTACCTAATTCTTTCCGGTAGTCTAATTTACTAAGTATAGAAACTAATTTGTTTCATCACCCACAAAGGTTTTGAACGACTTATTTGTTTCATTCGCCAAGGAAAGGAAGTTAATAACTATTTACATTACAGTTCCAGATAAATGTACACTATCTGCCGAGACCGGAGAATGTTCTAACTACAGAGAACGATGGTTCTACGATACCACCTACAAGAGGTATGATCATTAGTTAGTTTTAGCACTGAAATCACGCACAAAACCTCTTCTAGTCATAACAAAAATTCTCTTTTCGCAGATGTCGTCAGTTCTACTACGGTGGTTGTGACGGTAACGAGAACAACTTTGCCACTGAAGCAGAGTGTGACAGCGACTGCTCGGAAATTAAGACGACCACAGCTACCACTACCACAGTTAGACCAGCAGAAAGACTGCCGCAACCACAGCCTCCAAATACATCTACAACCCCACCAGCATCAGAAAGAGCAGGTAGAAATAGAGATTTGGTCAGAGAAACAAAAAATGCTTGATCTTTATCACTACTGGTTGTGATATATTCGTCATTATTAATGATAATCCTCCTCCGTCCTCCGGACGAGCGTGCGACGAACGGCTTGATCGTATTCATTCGCCTATTGATACTTAATCGCGCGTGCATTCGCTTGGGGTTTGAGTAGAAAACCGTAATGGTGTTAGGTACTCCAATCAATACTTACATCAAAGTGAACTCCACAATTAGGATTTAACGGACGTCCTTTAGATGGATGCAAATGTTTGCCATAGTCATCTCGCATCACTTAGGAAAGGCAGGGGGCCGCGCGTTACCAGAATTAAGACGTGAAGATTCCGCAAAAAGAGAGGCAAATACTCCTCAGCGGTGTGGGCCAGCAACCCATCAGGTTTCAGCAGAGGTGGAAAAAGAGACGGCAGAAGTTAAATTCAACCGATTTAGCCAGCGATTAAAACGCTTTACTACCTGCTGGGTATGAGGCAAGTTTGTTCTCAATTTGGCTAATGTGGTCTAATCGAGACCTTTCTCGTTCTTGCAGGATTTAGCAGCACTATTTTAGACATTTTTCTTTTGACTCACGTCATTTGCCTTGCGCATACGAGTGTCAAACCATGTTTGGTATGCCGCGTGTTTTAGCGCTTCAGCGCGATCACATTCGGCGCCAAACCAAGGTCGAGCTCAGCACAAGATGCTATCGGCGTCTTCTGCGACCTATCTAAGACGTTTGATTGTGTGGTTCATGAAAAAATGCTTCTGAAACTTGAGTATTACGGACTAGGCAGAACAGAGTTAAGCTTATTAAAATCTTATTTGAATGACAGACAGCAATTTGTGCAAATAAACGGTGTCAATTCGTCGGGATTTAATATGAAAATGGGGGTCCCCCAAGGTTCAATTTTAGGTCCCTTTTTATTTTTAGTTTATATCAATGATTTACCCAATTTGTTGCAAAATAAACTTAAAATGGTGTTGTTTGCTGACGACACTTCTTTGATTTTTAAGATAAATAGAAAGACTAATAATCTTGAAGACGAAAATAATACCCTACTGCAGGTTCAAAACTGGTTCACTGCTAATTCTAGTTCTAAATGGGAAAAAAACAAAATGCATAAGATTTGCCTTACCGAATGTCAAAAGTAGTGCTTGTGACATTGTTTTGAACAATAAAAACTATAATTTGTTGATAAAACGGTTTTCCTGGGAATTACGCTTGACTCAAGGCTACAATTAACATCTCTTGCAGGACGGCTTAACTCAAATGCTTATGCTGTTAGAAAAATCTGCCAATTTACGAATGTTGATACCGCTAGACTAGTCTATTTTAGATATTTTCATAGTATCATGTTATACGGTATCTTACTGTGGGGACGGGCTGCAGACAACGACTCAATATTTATAGTACAGAAAAGAGCCATCAGAGCTATTCACAATCTCCGCCGGTGCGATTCTCTACGGGAACTGTTTAAGGATATTAACATCATGACGATGCCTTGTCAATATATCTATGAAAACATTAGCAAAAGAGTAACTATATAATAATTATTATTTTATGTTACAAGGAATAAGGACCAATTAGTTCAACCAGGTTTCAGACTGGCTAAAGTGCCCTCTTCTTTCATGGGGTACTGTTTGAAATGTTGTAATAAAATACCTCCCCAAATATTAGAACTCAATGAAACGAAATCATTCAGTCATGCTTTCTCAAATGTCTCGCTGTTGGTGGCACGTGTTATTGGGTCATTCAGTTCCCTTCAAAATGGTTGACCTGAGTGGGGCTGATGCACGTGTCATGCTCGGGAACGGGTGCCGTCAGATGAGACTGGTTATCTCTTACTAGGGCGGGGTGAAAAGTTCTCGCCCTGATATCGAAAGACTACACAGTTAAGATGTGATTTTATTTTTCTACTTAGTCTTTTAACTTCAATACACTTGGTCCAACGTTTCTCTAACGTCACTATGCCTTTCCGGGAGTGTGAGTCTGAAAGGTTATGAAAACAGTCATCCATGAGCCTCTCAACTTTTTCATTCGATGTTAAGCGCTTCCCAGAAAGAAAATTCTTTAAGTTCGAGAACAGACAGGAGTCAGATGATGCCCAATCAAGAGAATATGGGGAATGGCCGAGCAAATTGAACCCTAAATCCTGAAGTTTTCTCATCGCCACCGCTTCTTCTTCTTGAAGCCAGTTCTTTTCTGGTGAATTTTGGCATCCAGCTGGTCAAGAAAGTTGAAATAATATTCACCTGTAATTGTTTTCTCTTTTACAATAAAATCAATTTACCTGATGCAATTAACAAGGAAGCATCCCTTTCGAATCCCGTGACCCACTGACAATGAGCTTTCAAGCAATTGTGATCGTCTTCGCTTTCTTTGGCGCTGCACCACCGGCTTCCACCCATTGCTTGGACTGCGTTTTCAATTTTGGCGTATAGTGATGGTCCCATGTCTCATCCATTATTACAAATCGCTGCACGAAATCAGTCGGAACCCTTTTGAAACGGTCCAAAGATTGTTGCGAAAAATTTTTCGCATTTGTTTTTGTTCGGCATTCAGAAAATGCGGCACCCACATTGCGCAAAGGTTTTATAACCCTATTTCTTTTTGCCAAATATTTCGCACCTATTTTTCCGAGAGCTCCATACTCTCAGCTATCTCACTCACCTTCATTTGTCTGTCATCCAATACAGTAAGATGCACTTTGTCAATAGTTTCTGGAGTTGGAGCAGTTTTCGGCCTTTTTTCACGCGAGTCATCTTCGAGGTATGTGCGACCATGTTTAAATTCAGATGATTACTTTTTAACGGTTGACATAGAAGGAGCAGAGTCCTGGTAAACTTATGTTAACTTTGTATTATTGTAACTGTTCCTGCACACAAACTACTTGAGAGAAAAAGTTGATACTTCTCATATCAACAAATTAAAACCACATCCAGGCAAGAACAACAAAATGCTGATTGGAGTACTGTCTCTGCATCAGGCCGAGAACTTTTCACCCCGCCCTCTGGCTGCCAGCGGCTTAATTCGGTTTCTATCTTTTATTTATTTTTATTTTATTATTTACATTGTGCTCACATAATAGAAGCAACAAGTAAAATGTAACTAAGCATTATATGTAACACATAATAATAATATGATTTAAAAGTCAGTGTCCATGGAGTTTCTTGCACGTTCTTCTCCATAGAGACCTACGCTTTGGAACGTACAATTCAGCTTCACTGTTCTTGAACTGACTAATATTTGACTATTCAAAAGTGCTTGCAAATGGTCTATTTGAAATAACAACAGAACTACCTGTCGGTGTAGATGCTGACACTGAGTACAGGTTCGGATCTGTAGTCAGCAGAAAGTCCAAACAATTGGCTATGTGTGAGTCGACATCCGGCACCCTTATAGCTCCCTGAACCAGCTGGGTGAGATTTAACACTAGTGCTAGCTTCCGCGTCATCATGGTCTGTGCCCAGTGTACAGACCATGATGGGCGAGAGACGCAGACGCCCACTTCTGATGGTGGGCATTGAAATCCCCCAGTATCACCAATTGAGCAGAAGGGTACTGCTGCTGAGCCACATCCATCGCGTTACTAAGGTGCTGTGTGAGCCTGGTTGTCTCCTGATCACCGCTGTACGAACGGTAGACACAAGCGTAGACAGTTCGATCTATGCTAGTGTCCACCAGAGCCCAAAGCGTGGAGTACCTGGAGTCCGAGACGCCGATAGCAGATGTCGTCCCGGGCGTACATAGATACACCCGCGAGTGATTTAATATGGTGCTCCAGGGTAAACCCTAGGTAAGATAAATACGACACGTCCGACGGACTACTGATCTGCATCTCCGAAAGAAAAAAAAGCACAAATTTTTTTTTTCAGGATACAAAAATAAATTATCAGCATCACCATACAAAATGATAAACTTGATTGGACAATTTGTATGGTGAGGCCGATTTTTTTTTTCGTTTCCTGAAAAAAAATTTTAATTCGACGGTTTTATAACTATATTCCTAGTGAGATAGTAAAGAATCGCTTTCGTATAACTATGTTACGGTATATAATTATATCCCTAGCGATATAACTATATTACGGTTTTTTCTATCTTACTGCGACATATATATTTGTACCCTTGTTTTCTTATTAACCTATTCTTTTTTTTATGCACCTGCCATGTTTTTTCTTCACCACCCTAGGTTGACTGGTAGAGAATGCCTAAGGCATTAAGTCCGCCTTTGTACCTTTATGTTGCATGAAGTTTTAATAAATAAATAAATTATGGCATCCAGCGAGTGCGCCAGCTATTTGACATCATCCATTGACAACAACTCCGAGAGACCGTTCTCTAAATAGGTCCTGGAGCTTATGCTGATTAGCCTCCTGTTCGCCTCCTGTTCTGTGTAATGAATACTAGAATCCGTATCAATATTTTTTTTTTTTATGGTGGGAAAAAATCATGCATTGACATCCCCCGCTCTTGGGCGGAGCGGGAGATAGTGTCAGACTCTTACTCGGCTCTGAACTCTTGAAAGTAACCTTAGCAATAAGATTTTCTGTAGTTGTAATTTACGATCGAGTAACAAGACTGGCCAATTGTTTTTGAAAGTGTGGTCATTGAAGACCTTAAATAAGCAACATAAAATAGTAAGGCAAGTAAATTACATTATCAATACACGCACACACGAAGAATACAGTTGAATTTAAAGTTTGGTCATCGTTGCCTATCGAAGTTAAACCTAACTACTAACGCCTATGCTTTATTGGCAGATAAGTCTGCAGCACCCCTTGCGTTGCCGCAGCTAGAGCCAGAGGTGGCCGCATCTGAAGGTGGCAAAGCCACCCTGCGCTGTCTGTTCCATGGCAACCCACCGCCCACGATCACGTGGAAGTTCGGGGAGCTTACCGTACGTATCGAAGACTGATTTAATGCTCCAAATATTGCTAACCCTTTCATCTTTAAGTTTTTTTTAAATCGTTTTTAATTCCTTAATATTTATGATTAAATCCAGACCAGTCCTTCGAATAATTAATTGACTGGTGACATGATGATTTACAAATACCATGAGATTAATCTTGAAAGTACTGATATAATTGGTCAAGGAAGATATCGTCAGGACGTACGAGGCTAAACTGTCGTTAAAAATATGTCAAAAAATGCTCGTATTTTCTCTGGAAGAGACCATTATCCTGTAGGAAGACAGAAACAGTCTGATAAATTTAAGAAAAACATGAATTAAAGGTTCATCTCTAAACAGATCGACGGTAACGCGGGTCGCTACAGGCTGATGTCGGACGGCTCGTTGGACATCGTCTCTCTGTACCGCAACGACACCGGCGTCTACACCTGCGTGGCTGACAATGGTATCGGAGTGTCCACGCAGGAGATACACCTGGTCGTCAATGGTAAGTGCGGGTGAAGCACGATGCTAGCTTGGGGTTAGACTAGTACAAGCGTTAGTTGCTGTGGAACTTTGTTACATTTACAATGGAAGAACGATATTTTCGTCTGTTTTGGAGAACTGAAAGAGATATCGCTTTCTGATATTTTGGGTCTCAAATTCTTATCAGATGTGCAAAAATATGTTTCAAGATCCTTAGCAACCAGCGACTCTCAGAGCATTGGGATTTGCATTTGACAATATAAAGTAGTAGATATTAGATTTTATAATAGAGGTTTTTGGTTTGATTACTTTCAAATATCAATTGATTGCCTTTCTAATCTCTCTGTCTTTGACACTAACTTTCTTTTACCTTACTAATTAGGGGGTATAATTTTACTCGAGGACCAGCAGCGTTATTTTGGTCGTTTAAAAAAAATATGTATTGAAAAGTAAGAAACAAAGTTTTTAAGCAAGTGTCCGTTTATCTTCGTCGTAACGCAAGACTTTTAGTTTGCAGTAGTTTCAAAAACAAAAACAGTCAACGCCATCTTGAATTATATTTTTATTTAGAGGTCGTTAACCTCTAAAATGGAAATGATACCGACGATAAAAATAAATATGGTCGACTCGAAACTCTAGAGACTCTTAAAATATTACGAATTATCGAGTGTTCGAAATATTAAATGGTTCGAGCAATGATATTCTAATATAATATAATTTAAGTAACAATATTTAATATAATATCGTTGGGTTCAAACTAAAACTGTACTAACTAAACAAAAGATGATACAAGTTTGAAATTGTCTCAAAATAATACCTGCAAGTTCTGCAATATTTCTCTCTGCAACTTTGAATTCATGTTGAGTGTTTGACGTCGATGTTACTTGTGTAATAATCATGAGCCATAAATATAAAGTCATAATAATTGAGTAAATGTAGTCAATAATTTTAAATTGATCTTTAGGCGATGTTTTTGTGGCGACATAATATCGGTTACTGGGTTAGGTTAAGTTTTTTTTTAATTTATTTTTTGTTCGTTTGGAGTTATTTACTAGTAAAGTAGTAAGAATAGTGTTTTTCATTGTGTTTTTATCATTATGCGTTTATAATACTATGCTTTATAAAATTTTCCTTCATTATTATTATGCTTGCAGTATTTATGGCAACAAGCATTATGGCAAAACATTTATGCCTAATAATATTATTCGTAATGATCATTATACTGAATTTCGTTATGCCAATGCGAATTATGTAAATATATTTTATGCTTATCATTAGTAAACCCCCGGAGCCGACGGCATCACGAACGGAGTATTCAAACTCTTCCCTCCCCAGCTCATAATGCTAATGACCGCCATCTTCAATGTCAATGGCGCATTAAGCAATAATATATTCCCCCAAGCATGGAAACAGGCCACCGTTATCGGTATCCACAAACCAGGCCAAGTCTGACCCTTCCAGCTACCTTCCCATCAGTCTCCTCTATGTTCTCGGAAAGATCTACGAGAGGCTTATTTATAAGCGACTCAAAGATTTTGCCGAACCTTTGCCAAGCAATTCGAGTTCCGAACTGATCATGGCGGTAAGTCCCCTCTTTGAGGCGTGGCTGGAAAGACCTCACGGCGTCCTTACCTTCCGCATGACGCAGGTCCTCACCGGACATGGTTCGTTCGGGAGTTTCCTGCACCGGATTCATGCGGAAGTGACGCCCGGGTGTCGCCACTGTGCGGAGTCCCCGGAGGACACGGTGGAGCACACAGTCGAGTTGTGCCCTGCTTGGACGGAGCATCGCCGTGCCCTCGTGGGGGCGACCGGCGGCGGAGATCTCTCGCGGGCCTTGGTTGAGGCCATCAGCCATGGTCCGGAGCGAGGAGGAGTGGCAGGCGGTCGCCGACTTCTGCGAAGCAGTAATGCTCGCAAAGGAGGAGGCCGAACGCATCAGGCAACGGCGTTATCGCCGCCGCCGCCGCCGCCGCCGGGATTCTGATCCCGATTTCCGGCCACCGTAGGCGCGGGCTTGCGGACAGTGAGCAATGGGTAGCTCGCTGTCCGGCCGTCCGGTAACTGTCCGGACCAAGCCCAGGTCGCCGACGGCGCGCACTGTTGCCGCGCGCCTCAAGGAGTTGTCAGCAACAGCAGGGACCCAGCCGGGTCGAAGCCTACTGGGGCCAGGGTTATCCGAAAGGGCGCTCGAGCCCCGGTATGAAGGCTAGAAGGAACGGGTAGGGTCTTTTAGTTAGTAAGAGTCTGACATTATCTCCCGCTCCGCCCAAGAGCGGGGGATGTCAATGCATGATTTTTTCCAACCATAAAAAAAAAAGGGTTCCGAACTGAACACTCGGTCATCCATCAAGTTCACCGTATCGTGGAGCACATAAGCGTTGGTGTGTTCCTCTGTGGCCGGACCACAATTTAGTACTCAGATGCTATAGTTCGAAATAATACCTACCTAAAGTCTACTTTCATCGGAATATATATATATTTTTAGTACCTCAAGGTATATCTTTTTAATTAACAATTTATATGGTCCGGCCGCCAGGCAGTGCTCTCTGGCCGCGCCACCTGAAATTAAATAGAGCAAAACGATCTATTAATAAATCAATATCCCGAAAAAAACTACCTAAAGAGTACCTTGCATACGACAAATATGGTCCATTATACCCCTTTAGTTAAGGAGTTATTGATCGTAGGGTGTGGTCCGGCTGGAAGGTATACTCTGCAGCAAGTCAATTTTGCAAAATTTTATATTAACTATCCATAAATCAATTTATATAATAGTACCTTTTCTCTACTCTTCGTTGATACTTTTTTCTCTCAAGAAACTATTCATTTTGATTATTTAATCTTTAAAATATGTGGCGCGGCTAGAGAGGATTACTTTCACCAAATATAACGAAATATGCTTTATTTCTTAATGCCAACGAAAACTGCTTAATAAGTACTTTATAAAAAGACCTGGACTTCATCTATAAACTTTTATTTTTATTACCAACAATGATTTTGAAAAAGGTGCACTTTTTGGTTTTTAACCGAGTTCCAAAAAAAGGAGGAGGTTATCAATTCGTTTGTATTTTCTTTATGTTTGTTACCTCAGAACTCCGTCGTTTATGGACCAATTCGCAAAAATTTTTTTCCCCTTACATGATATGCTTCCAAATTGGTCCCACTTTTTTCAAAATTTAGTTCTGATGATGGGATTCATGAGAAATCGAGGGAACTCCTCAAATATTATATAGTTATTTTGATATTTTCATCGAGGAATTAAGTACTTACAGTCAAAAAGTGACATTTGATGAAGTGGAACTGGTGTAGAAAACCAGAAAAAGCCAACAGAACTTCATACTCAAACAGATATCACAATTAACATAGTTAAGCGACTATGACAATACAAATAAATTAATAGTTCTGAATAGTTATGTTGAAAATGGTATCATCGAAGTGATCTGATGATGATGATGGAGCTAGAACATAGGCACCGGAACTCCGTAATTAATCAATGTAAACTCCGTAATTAATCAAGTCGTGTTTGGGCTTATTAGAATTGTCATGAGATACACTTTAGCTATTAGGTACTATCGAACTGATCTGATGATGGAGCCGGAAGGTGGAAGATGGACACGGAAACTTCATAATAAAACAATGTATCTTAGCAGAGTTTGGGTTAACTGGAATTGTCGTGAGGAAAAGGTACTCTGGCTACAAGTGTATCACAACTAAAAAGTGTGAAATAAAAAACTTTTTACAAAAAAAAATAACCGTCTTCACTAAAAAAAAAATCACTAAAACGATCAAAATAACTTTAATTTCGGAAGTCGCTGTTAAATAAGAAACAAACAATACCGAGAAACACCGACTTCCGAATTTTTTTGTAAAAAGCTTTTTTGTTTACCTATCTACCTAAGAATAGGTAGTTAATTTGACGAAGTGAACATTTTGGTTTAAAATACGAATAACAAATATATTTTCAAAATTAAATATTAACAATTGTTAATAGGTAGGTACAAGGTATTGTAAATGACGAAAAAGTGTTTTATATAACAAACTAAAGTCAATAGATCGAATTTAAGCATTTAACCCTATATCAAGAAATAACAATGAAAAAAAAGAGTGTACCAAAACCGCGTATTAAAAATATAGTCAGTCAGTATTACAAATAAAGGAGTTTTGAAGTAATTTTCCAACTTTAAAATTAAAAATAAAAGCAAGGCCTAAATTAAAAATAAACATTTTGATAAAAACTTTTTTATTTTTTATATCAATCAATCAATCAATCAAAATCATTTATTTCAAATAGACCATTTACAGGCACTTTTGAATAGTCAAATGTCGGTCAGTCCAAGAAAAGTGAAGCTAAATTGCACGTTCCAAAGAGTAGGTCTCTATGGAGAAGAACGTGCAAGAAACTCCATGGACACTCTTTTAAATCATATTATGTGTTACATATAATGCTTGGTTACAAATTTTCATGTTGCTTCTATTGTGTAAGCACAATGTGGATAATAAAATAAAAAAAAATAAAAAAATAATAATTAAAAGATACAAACTGAATTAAGCCACTTGGCATATTTAATTATAAAAAAATATATGTGTTTTTCGTACATATACTTATTGTTTATTTTAAAACAAAATATAAACTTACTTTGTCAAATTAACTACCTGTTCTTAGGTAGATAGGTAAACAAAAACCAAAAAGTGCACCTTTTTCAAAATCATTGTTGGTGATAAAAATAAAAGTTTATAGATGAAGTCCAGGTCTTTTTATAAATAAAGTACTTATTATGCAGTTTTCGTTGGCATTAAGAAATAAAGCATATTTCGTTATATTTGCTGAAAGTAATCCTCCTTAGCCGCGCCACATACTTTAAAGATTAATTAATCAAAATGAATAGTTTCTTGAGAGAAAAAAGTATCAACGAAGAGTAGAGAAAAGGTACTATTATATAAATTGATTTATGGATAGTTAATATTAAATTTTGCAAAATTAACTTGCTGCAGAGTATACCTTCCAGCCGGACCACACCCTACGACCAATAACTCCTTAACTAAAGGGGTTTATTGGACCATATTTGTCGTATGCAAGGTACTCTTTAGGTAGTTTTTTTCGGGATATTGATTTATTAATAGATCATTATACTCTATTTAATTTGAGGTGGCGCGGCCAGAGAGCACTGCCTGGCGGCCCGACCACATAAATTGTTAATTAAAAAGATATCTCTTGAGGTACTAAAAATATATATATATTCCGATGAAGGTAGACTTTAGGTAGGTATTATTTCGAACTATAGCATCTGAGTACTAAATTGTGGTCCGACCACAGAGGAACACACTAAGCGTTGGCTTCCAGCGTAACACGATGACGGGCGTCTTGTACTTCAACATAGCGAAAGCATTCGACAAGGTCTAAGAAAAATCCTCCGAAAAATCCTCAGAGCTCCCTACTATGTCCGAAATGAGAATCTACACCTAGATCTCAAAATTCCCACCATCCAGCAGTTCATGAAACGCTTGTGCAAGCGTTTCTTTGATACTGCTGTGAAGCACCGCAACCCCCTTATCGCATCGGCCGCCCGATACGAACCCTCCCGCTTCTCCCAGATTTGTCGTCGTAGGCATACTCTCGTCAACCCCGACGACCCCATTAACCTGCTTAAAGAGAGCAAATACTACAGACCGCCGTCTTTCCGTCCTCGCCGCCGAGGCCCGCCGTGACAATCCCGTCAACGTCCTCCCCGACTTGCTCGAGCCAGCCCGCGCCGCTGAGCCTGTAGTCTAAAACTCGTCTTACTCGGTCGACATGTTGCGCATCTACTGTTCGCGCTCGCTACGCTGCTAGCGTGCGCACACGCATATGAAGGTGAACGACACACTAATCACATCTGCTGCTGGTTGTCACAATTGATATATTGTTTTGGGTGTTTCTGAAGTTTGGCGAAGATCAGATAACATTTTTAGGGTTCCGTTAGTCAATTAGGAACCTGTGTTTCGCCATGTCTGTCTGTCTGTCCGGGGATAATCTCGGTGACCGTTAGCACTACAAAGCTGAAATTTAGTACCGACATGTATATCAATCACGCCGACAAAGTAGTAAAATAAAAAGTGTTTTTTTTTTTATTAGAGTAAGTACACAAATGTAAAATGGGGATTGATTTTTTTTTTTCATTTTAAAACCCTAACGTGTGATATATAGTTGAATAGGTATTTAAAAATGAATAGGGGTTTACTAATAATAATTATTTGATAATGTTCGTAATTTCGAAAATAATCGCTCCAATAGTAAAAAAAAATGTATTCTTTAAAAATTTATTCTTTTGAGAAATGTGTCTCTTTTCTAGGAAAATTATTTTGAACTTGATGGGTTGAACAGTTTTTGAAGTTGTACAAAATAATTTCTGAACATAAGTTTGTAATTTAACCGTATATGCAAGAATTTTTTTTAACTTAGTTTAAGTACATATTTTACTATCCTGAACCCTGAACATATCTACTTTCTAATAAAATTTTTTTTATTAAAATCGGTTCACGCAATCCAAAATTACCACCGAAAACCCAACATAAACCCCTCTAGTTTGTATAGAATAATAACCCAATTTCCCGAGAGATGGCGCTGTAATTTGGGCTACTTTGCGCTGTTAAGATTTTTCCTGAGTTGATGGAGTCAAGACGGGTATGAGCTAGCCGAATGGTTCGGTTGGTCTCTCGTTGGCATTAGTGGTATTATTCTTGCTCGTTGTCTGTCGTTCAATGTTATTAATAAGAATATTTGGTATAATGGCAAATTGTAATTGTCATTAAGGAACTAAAGTGGGGACAGTTATTGTGACGGACGGGAAACTACGGAACCCTACACTGAGCGTGGCCCGACACGCTCTTGGGTGATTTTTATTTTGTTGGATCTTCGAAATATCTGTAAGTGAGATCCATGTAAAGTGTTTATCGTCGAGAATTTAGGCACCGAAGCCAATACTTTGGAAGCACACAAATTATCTTCTAACTTAATTTGTTATGTCCTCCCATTTCAATAATTTTACGCTAACATTAACATAGAGTTTTTGAATGTTGCTTCACTCACTCATAACAAAGGAGATATATGAAAGAAGATGCATTCTTAAACTCTTAACATTGGTTTGCTAACAATCGGGGGCTGGTAGATCCTGTGATAGCGCCTGCCGGAATCGCTGGAGATGAGAATGCGGTGGTGACCGGCGAGCTGGGCCAACCGCTCCACGTGCGCTGCTTAGCGTACGGCTACCCGCCACCTGCCATTTACTGGTACCGCGGCTATGACGGCACCATGGTGCCGTATCATGATGCGGTATACGAAGCGGGAGGAAACGTCCTCCTCATCAGAAGCCTGGCTGTAGAAACTCTTGGAAAGTACACATGTCAAGCATACAATGGAGAAGGCAAGGCGGCGTCGTGGGTGGTCTTCGTACGAGCTTATATGCCTGAAGGGATCTTCATTGAAAACGAGTATTTGGTTCCAAGAAACCCTTTGCCACCCAGACTCAGGACACAACCACCCACCAGTGAGGAGACGAGCACAACCACCACCACTTCGACCACTACTGAGGCTCCCAGACTGTTCACTGGTAAGATCAGGACCTGTCAACCTAATGAACCTCTCTAGCTGATTTTTATCTTAAGGTAGTTTGTTCGTTTGTTTACACAAACTGCTAAAAAACAATTCCAATAAGATCAACAATCAACTATTTCCATTAAAAATACGAAATGACTTATCTCTGCATGCAGCATGTTTATGTATTTATCTTGCATGTGTTCTTCTAGCGATGGTAGTAAAGAGCATATTTATAGACATATTGGGTGCAACATGTCCTACTGATGTAAGAAACTGGTTTGTATACGGTGTATATAAGTTTTAATTAAGTGTCAGTTATGAAGTTTCTTTTCTCTGAAACTGGGAAGCATTTGTTTGTACAGCGTAATGTACCTAAGTACTCATCATTATTATCGTATGATTATGACATTGTTGTATGTTAATGAAGTTCACGATTGTTTAAAAAATATACCTATTTATTCTTACTGGAGCATTTTAGATAGTGTTTTGTGAGAAACTTCAATGTCGTCGCTATAAATAAAACGAGCTTGATGTTTCTGCTCGTCGTTATAATCTGGTACTTTAGATAATTTAAATAGCATAAAAAACATGTACAAATACAGTGAGGCCCTGACTCCTGTGCTAGGTGGGACACCTGTGTTACAGGAATCAGTGTCTTCTCCCAATTATTTAGTGCAAAAAATCCATTAAAAATTGAAGAAATACATTATCTTACAAAAAACATTTAAAATAGGAATATTTCATTAGATCAAATTTAGAGAACAAGAATTTCATTATTTTATTAAAATATTTGTATAATTAAAATTATCATTAAGAATTAATTAAAAATAATAAATGATTGCAAGTGAAAAAGAAGATAAAAACTTAAAACTAATACAATCAATTATAGTTTTGTTGATATTGTCAAATACATGTGAAACTTGTTTCTCAATTGGTATTGTGTTGAATTTGGATTAGTTTTCCCGTTCATTACCTACATTTGAAACACAATTACGAAAAGCTACCACTGGTATTGAAAATAAGGCAATACTTAGTATCACCTGGCACCTCAACAAAACTGGTCTCTAACAAATATTTTCTACGAACAGTGCCAGTCAGCGCTCAAGTGTTGACGCCATTCGCGACGCTGAACATCGGCGCCGAACTGCGCCTGGTGTGCGAAATAGACGGTTTTCCCGAACCTAACGCGTACTGGACCAAAGATGGCGTCAACATTCAGCCGGACGGAGGCAGGATCTCTATCACCGGTAAGTCCTACCACTTGTTTAGTTACTTCGCTCCAACAATAAGTCTTTTGAAGAACAATATTATTTATGTAATTATTAGGAAAAGTGTTATCGTTACCGAAGGTTGAAGAGAGTTAGCAATATGGTGGTCTGCCACTGCAACACACCAACAAGTCTGTCAAAGAACCAATAGCCGTTGTGCCGGCAAGTCCTATAAATTCAGTGGAGACTGCATAAAAAAGACACACTGAATGTGGTATTGTTTTTAAAGTTTCACTTCCACGTTTCTGTTTCAAGCAGCGTAGTTTTGTCATATTTCTAATGCATTACTTGTTTACGTCTCCAGGAAGCAGGATTGTGTCCCGTCTGTTAGTGGCGCGGGTGACGGTCGCTGACAGCGGGCTGTACGCGTGTCACGCCAGCAATTCATACAGTTCGCAGTCTGACACTGCGCAGATCAACGTGCAACGTAAGTAGAAACCCCTATGAAGTTAAAACAGGTTATCAAGGCCGATACAGTAGGCTTGAGAAACAGTGCTTGCAGAATTATGAGGTCAAAAAATTCTGGGTGGTAATAACGATCTGGGAAGCATAGCTAGGAAAGCCCACTAAAAGGTGGAAAGACGACTTAGTGAAACTCTAGGAAATACTTTTGATACAGGTAACACGGGATCCGGCGTTGAGGCATTGTTTGTACTTAAAAGGTTTATGTCTAGGAAGGAAGTCTTTCGGTTGAAAGCGATGGTAATAGTGAAAAGTCGTTGGGCAATATTGGGGCAGTGCTTCTGGAATATAAGTCTTTTTTCTAACTATAAAAATAGATAATAAAGTTATCACTGTCATCATCAAACATATATTATTCTATTACTGATGTGGAGGATACCAATTGAGTACGGTTCGCAGCTTGATGGAGTGCCACGTTTTCCAGCATAAGTGAATTTTGGAAAAACTTGCTGGATGGACCATCGATTAAGGTTTCGTCTTCCCAAGCCGTTACCATCTTCCTGTCCTCCCTCACCCTTGACTCATGTTACTTAGGGTCGATGCAACATGTTTTTTTCATCCAATCTGTAGTTTCAACCGTGACGCTGACACTGACTCCCTTTTCTTCCACAGTCGTCACGTACTATTTTTTTTTTTTTTTTTTTTTATTTATTTATTTAAACTTCATGTACAATAGTAGTACATAGGCAGACTTAATGCCACAAGGCATTCTCTACCAGTCAACCTTTGGGTTTGGGTTTTATGGTGGGATAAATCATCCAATGACAACCCCCGCTCTTGGGCGGAGCGGGAGATAGTGTCAGACTCTTACTGACTAAAAAACCCATCCCGTTCCTTCAAGCCTTCATACCGGGGCTCGAGCGCCCTTTCGGATTACCCTGGCCCCAGTAGGCTTCGACCCGGCTGGGCCCCTGCTGTTGCTGACAACTCCTTGAGGCGCGCGGGAACAGCGCGCGCCGTCGACGACTTGGGCTTGGTCCGGACGGTTACCGGACGGCCGGACAGCGAGCTACCCATTGCTCACTGTCCGCAAGCCCGCGCCTACGGTGGCCGGAAATCGGGATCGGAATCCCGGCGGCGGTGGCGAGAGCGCCGTTGCCTGATGCGGTCGGCCTCCTCCTTTGCGAGCATTACTGCTTCGCAGAAGTCGGCGACCGCCTGCCACTCCTCCTCGCTCTGGACCATGACCTCAACCAGGGCCCTGCGCGGGAGGTCTCCGCCGCCGATCGCCACGAGGGCACGGCAATACTCCGCCCAAGCAGGGCACACCTCGACTGTGTGCTCCACCGTGTCCTCCGGACGTTCTGCACAGTGGCGACACCCGGGCGTCTCTTCCGCTCGAATCTGGAACAGGTACCTCCCGAACGTGCCATGTCCGCTGAGGACCTGTGTCATGCGGAAGGTAAGGACGCCGTGAGGTCTTTCCAGCCACGCCTCAAAGAGGGGACTTATTATATATATATAGAGATAGATAGTCGTTGACGCCATTTCACCATGAGATCCCGCCGGAGCTCTGTCCGCCATGCCGTGACCTGTCGCGGCAGCGGACTTTCACCCCGACACAGTCGTCACGTACTCCGTCCATCTTTTCTTTGTCCCACAAAAGTGTGTGGAACATAATTCTATTTTTTATTTATCTCAATATTATATAAAATTAATATTAGATCGACTAATGTGTATATTAGATTTTTGACTATGAATTTTATCTTTGCAGAGCTCACAATACCTGCTAAGTGCACAGATAATCCTTTCTACCCTCACTGCGACCTGATCGTGCGCAGCAAGTTCTGCAGACACCAGTATTACGGGAAGTAAGTATATAATCGTTAAGTGAGGTTAATCGATCAATGAGGTCAATCGATAGCGTTTAATAGACAAGATTAAATTATAGAGTTTTATTGTTCATATTGGCTATCCACACAGTTTCAACTAGTTGTTCATTATCGTCGGGTTCTTATTATTAATTTATTCGACACAGGGTGATTTTTCAGTCTCGATTTTGATGAATTCTGTATTTTTTTATGTATAAATTTATTAAATAAAACCGGCCAAGTGCGAGTCGGACTCGCCCATGAAGGGTTCCGTAGCAGCAAGTAACATAATATAAAAGCTCTTGTAATGTTTTGTAACTTTGATCGATGTTTTAATAATAGTGTATTTTTTTCGATTTATGACGCATTAAAAAAAAACTACTCACTAGATTTCGTTCAAACCAATTTTCGTTGGCAGTTTTTATAGTAATGTACATCATATATTTTTTTTAGTTTTATCATTCTCTTATTTTAGAAGTTAGAGGCGGGGGGACACACATTTTACCACTTTGGAAGTGTCTCTCGCGCAAACTATTCAGTTTAGAAAAAAATGATATTAGAAACCTCAATATCATTTTTGAAGACCTATCCATAGATACCCCACACGCATGGGTTTGATGAAAAAAAAATTTTTGAGTTTCAGTTCTAAGTATGGGGACTCAAAATTTATTGCTTTTTTTCTATTTTTGTGTGAAAATCTTAATGCGGTTTACAGAATACATCTATTTACCCGCTAGAGCGCCCGCGTTCCGCCGCAAACCTTATCTCAATTGCCCGCCACTTGAGACGTTTTTTATGGCCTCCCGGCGCGCGGGTTCGCATTTCAAATAAACAATCCATTGTGCGTCAAGATGTTATTGTAACTCGTAAGTGTTATGTTTTTTGTTCTTAGTATGAATGGGGCGACACATTCGAGTGTTTTGTTTATGTTTCGTCGAGTACGGAGTCGAAATATGATACTGTAAACACAGAGATAAGCGCTTTTTAAACACGACTAGTTTTTAAAAAATCATATCTCGAAAACTAAAGCGATGACATTGTGTTTTTATTTTTTAATTACGATATTTAGGGTATATAGATTATGAAAAAAAATAATACCGTACACCCGTCCATACAAAATAATTTATTATGGCGCGATGACATTAGCGCGAACGCCGGCGTTCGCGCGGGGATTAAGAGGTTAAATTTTGCGTGTTGATTTACCGTTAAACTTCACATTTAGGCCTAGAATAAAAGTAATACAATAATGTAGGTAGTCTAATATTCTTACAAAATAAACAAAAGTCATAGCAATAGCGTTTACCATTGCTGATGAATATGACAATTAGTGACAACAGTAAATTCAAATTTTTCGCCAAACCGTACCGCCAAGTTTCGGGTTATGACGAGTAAATGTCGTGTTTCATGCTAAAAACTTTATTTCTACGTATTAGTTGTTAACTTACCTTGAAAATAAAACAAACACCAAGCAAATCGAGCCACTTTAACTATTTAAACAAAGTTTGTTTACACAAGTGTAACACGACACTGACAATTACGCAACATTGTCAACTTCAACTTTTTTTTTTAATTTTTTTTTCCATCGTTCGGATATACAGTTTGGTTTATTTTGGTAGGAAATTTAACGGAGAAGCGAAATAAATTTATACAAATATACCATAGATAGACAGAGAAGAGTAATCTTCAAAAACTTAAACGACTGAGGTGCGGGGCGCCCATGTGCCGCTCAGCGGCACACGGGCAATGTAGGCTTGAAGGTCATGTGCCGCTCAGCGGCACACGGGCAATCTAGCGGATACAAAGTTTCAACAGTATAGCTCTTATAGTTTCGGAAAAAAGTGGCTGTGACATACGGACGGACAGAAGGACAGACAGACAGACAGACAGACATGACGAATCTATAAGGGTTCCGTTTTTTGATATTTGGCTACGGAACCCTAAAAACCCGCATTTTTGTTTATTTTTCATTTTAGTAATTTTTTTTTTTTTAAGTATCAGCAATTTAATTAAATGAAAAATACTTAAATTAGTTAACAATAATTAAACATATTAAACAAAAAAATACAATTAGGTAATTAAAAATAATATATACCTACACTAAATGCCTAGCTAAATATGACATCATAAAATTCCTCCGCATCGCTGTCGACTGGAAGTGTGCCCATTCTTTTAGTAATTGTATTATTATTAAAAATTCAAAATATTTTTAATTCACGTAGGGCCTACATGGGCACTTATAAAACGTCAGAAGCTAGTGCACGGTTCCAAATTGGTCGTTTCCTATGGAGAAAAACCGGCAAGAATCTCCATAGATACTCTTTAAAAAAAAAGTGGTTATCATTACAATATTTCAATATTACAGTACTTAATAACAGATATTATTTAAGAACAGTGTAGAGTCAACAGTTTACCCAAAATCACAAAAAAAAAGAAATCATAATAAAAAAAGTGAGTTGTAATACGAAGTAATCTAACAATTCATGGAGTCTACAGTGTTATCACATTCACAGTTTAAAAAAAAAGAGGCTTTATAAAAAAAAAAGGCCAGAAAAATATAAATAATTACAACTATCAATAAAATGTTAACAAAATAAATTACCAACGAATTTAAGATAGTTGAAGTCTAAATAATTTAAAAAAATATTGTAAAAGCAATGTGTTAAAAACAAAACGGGAAAAAATGTACTTACTAAAACAAAATGGAGCAGTTAAAAGACACAATATTAATGAGTTACCAAGGGGGCAACATGTACAGAGGTAGTCATTGCCAAACAAGCGTATCTTCGACATAGTCTTTAACCTTGTAATATGCTTTTTTGGTTAGGACACGCTTGATATGAGTTTTGAATTTTCCCTCACTAAGTTCAGTTACCGCCTTTGGCAGCTTGTTATAAAAGCGAATGCTGTTTAATAAGAATTACTTGCTAGTCTCCATTCGGGTAAGATAATTTCGTGTTTATTACGCGTATTTTTGTTGTAAAAATCGCTTCTAATTTTAAAGAGTAGGTACTAAGTTTTTACGAACATACAAAATGCTTTCAAAGATATAAAGAGAAGGCAAAGTAAGTATATCGATTTCTTTGAATTTATTTCTGAAGAACTCGCGAGGGCCCATTTTATAAATAGCCCGGATTGCTCTCTATTGTAATATAAAAATTGAGTCTACATCAGCTGCAGATCCCCACAGTAAAATGCCATAAGACATAATACAGTGGAAATAAGAATAGTAAACTAACCTAGCTGTGGCTACATCTGTAAATTGCCTTATTTTTCTTACTGCATACGCAGCTGAGCTTAATCTTCCTGAGAGAGTTCTAATATGAGCACCCTACTGCAGTTTAGAATCGATAGTTATACCTAAAAACACAGCTTGTGTAATAACACCCAGTTTTTTGCTGTCAAGAATTAGATTGACGCCAAATTGATTTATTGATTAGATTTATTGTTGGATAGGTATATTTAAAAATGAATAGGGGTTTACTAAAATATTTTTTTGATAATGTTAATATCTTCGGATAAACAATGTATGTCCCCACCTCTAACTTTTGATCCATAAATTTAGAAAATATGAAAATAATCTCAAAAGTAGAACTTTATAAAGTATTAGTAGTATATTAACTTTATAAATAGGAAAATTATTTTGATCTTGATGGGTTGAACAGTTTTTGAAAAGTTGCACAAAATAATTTCAGAACTAAGTTTCTAATTTAACCATATAAGTAACGCAAGCATTTTTTTAAACTTAATTTACATATTTTATTATCCTGAATGTATTTTCTTTCAAATAAAAAGGGATTGATTAAAATCAGTTCACGCAATCCAAAATTACCACCGAAAACCCAACATATATAACCCGTCTAGATTGTATAAATTAGTAACACAATTTCCCGAAAGATGGCGCTGTACTTTGGGCTACTTCGCGTTGTCAAGATTTTTCCTGAGTTGATGGGGTCGGGAGTCGGGACGGGTATGAGCTATTATATTGTCGAATAACTTTCCATGTGTAGTTGGAATCTATCTCTTTCTTTAGTTATAACTGTCCTTTGTGGGCCCGTTTTTAGATTCCGTACTTGGTATGTCAACTCAATGTAACAAATAGCCCATTTTTTTAACTCATAAGTATTGTGACGGACAGAAAACTACGGAACCCTACCCTACACTTAGCGTGGCCCGACACGCTCTTAGCCGGTTTTTTCTATGGTGTTAGCAAAAGTGACACAAAAAAATATGGGAGAATTAAAAGAAAATTAAATGACAAAAAGTTATTGCAGATTTAAGCTGTGAAAATGTAGGTAAAAACTGGCAATATTACATATTTCAAAGTCTAAGTAGTATAGTAAATTAGTTTTATTCAAGAACAAAAATCCTGATTTAATGTTGTGAACATCGGATTTGGTCACCTTCTACTTATACGTACTCTATCTAGTTTTATCATTTGGTGTCAGGCCGCTACTTACCACGTCGTATTGTCCGCAGATTCTGCTGCAAGTCGTGTGTGGAGGCCGGTCAGCTCGACCCCCAGGAGGTCGTGCGCAAGCGGACCAGCCCTTGAAGAAGAAGACATCAGCTTCACCAAAATCTTACATAGCGTAGAAGCCGGACGCGACTGGCTATAAACATTGTTAGATAAAAAAATAAAAATAAAATAACTTTATTGCATATAACTTTGGCTTGAATTGCATGTCGAGGAGTCTCCATTTAGACATAAAAATGCCTGTAGTTGAAGACTCCGCTCTTCCCTTACCTTATAAATACACAATTAGGCAAATTACTAAATGAAAAAAGTAAAATAAATATAAAGTAAATATAAAAAGTAACAAGAAGAAAAAAGAAAAAACGATCAATTGTCTTTGTACATGAGTCGTGTGATAGCATGTGTGGGTGTGTAAGGGGGTGATGGTGTGTGTACGTGACCTTAGGCTACAATGTATTATCCTAATTTATAAAAAGAAATGATATTTTGTGTTGTTATAAATTTTGAAGACTGACCATTGAACTTGGCACCCATTTAGATCTCACTTCTTTTGTCATTGAAGTTAGCAACCAAGACATATCATAATATTGAACTTGGCTTTCATTTTACATTTATGTTTTGATGGGATATCATTACTTTTCTATACTTAGGTATCTGTAGAAGTGAAAATTCTGTACAATGAAAATTTCAAAAAAATAAATGGCAGGGGGTGTTACTAGACCGACACCGAACCCAAAAATGTGATTAAACAAATGTTTGTCTGTCTGTCTGTTTGTTCAGGCATCACGCAAAAACTACCGGTTCTATTACGATGAAACTTGGTATAATTATTCTTGAATAATATCCTGGGCACCACACTGGGTACTTTTTATCCCGGAAAAGTATATACAATAAAAAACAAACTTAATTTTGCGGTTCGATCCCTAGACCCGATTACTGTACCAACCGCAAATAATAAGTTTGTCGTAGGTTACGTCACCCACAGTGGAGTTCACTAAGGGGCGCTGCACAAGGCTAAGATTCATATACTTATACAACTATACACCGCTAAATTTTGATCGTTTTAATCCCGTGGAGGGTCGATCCGGTACATGAAACACTATCGATTTGTAAAGATAAAAAAGTTTGTACGCAACACCGACTACAACCTACAGGTTATTGAACTCGCTCAGCTGACGTTTTCTTAAAGAAATTAATTTCGTACATGCGTAAATTAATACGAATTTTGAAAAAAAAATACTTTATTTTTTAATTTTATATTTACAAATCGATAGTGTTTCATGTACCGGATCGACCCTCCACGGGATCAAAACGATCAAAATTTAAGAGTTTATATACTAATATATACTATATACTTATATATTAATATTATAAATGGGAAAGTGTGTGTGTGTGTCTGTTTGTCCGTCTTTCACGGCAAAACGGAGCAACGAATTGACGTGATTTTTTAAGTGGAGATAGTTGAGGGGATTGAGAGTGACAGGCTACTTTTTGTCTCTTTCTGACCCCCCACAGAAAGGGGAACCGTGTTACCCCGAATTTAATGCGAGCGAAGCCACGGGCAAAAGAGACTGTAAGAATTTAGCTGGTTTTAGATGGAGAGCTCAGTGTGTTCTGTAGGAAGCGGGTTTCGCTTCGCCCAATCAAGAAACAATGGTTGGCGAATTTAGTTAGGAACGTACCTTATTAGCCTTCTAGAAGCGCCTCACGGAGTACACCGAAGGTATACAATCATGGGTTATTTAAATAACAAGTAGGTACTTATTTATAATAAAATTACTGCCAAATGGTTTTTGTTAAACTATCTACTGTATTTTCCTACGTTTACGGGGTATAATTGCCTTTTTTGTGTCATTTTCTATATTTTCTTGTACCTTTGATATGTTCAAATGAATTGTCCATTCAGCATCCGGAATATTTTTCACGCGTTTTCTGTTTATTCTCTAAGTCGGGCGGTATAACGTGCGCAGACGATTGTACTCCACAATAGAGATCTACGGTTTTATAGTCTGTCTAATAAGTCAACCGACTTGGGAATTTTGTATAATATTTAATCATTTAAAAAATACTTATATTCGATACTTTTTATAAGGTTCTTCTGTTAGTAAACAATGATCTCTATCTCCTAATCCACCTTGATTATTGAACCCGCGTTGACTACATCAGATTTCATTAAATCCTAATAATTACCCAAGTCGTTTAAATTATTAGACAGACTTTAACTTTAGAGAGTCCAACGTTGCCTGCCTTTTACTAAATATAAAGGAGCCTATGTCGAGAAGAGCACTATGTAGAGAGAGTGATTAGCACTGTCAAGGCTAAGTATGCTCTGTTGCAAAATCGTTATTTTAACCAAAGCGCTATTTTAGTCACAAAATTAAAAATAGTAATAATATAATTAAAACAACGAATATTACAAACTTGAAGGTCTACAAAACCATGTAGTGACTATAGCCTTATCTATAATATAAAAATGAATCGCAAAATGTGTTGGTAAGCGCATAACTCAACAACGCCTGGACCGATTTCGCTAATTTTTTTTTGTTGTGTTCGTTATTATGAGGAGAAGGTTCTTATGGAAAAAAAAAGAAGAAAATTATGGTAGTGTAGGGTAGAGTAGGGTAGTGTAGGGTAGTGTAGGGTAGAGTAAGGTAGAGGAGGGTAGAGTAAGGTAGAGGAGGGTAGAGTAAGGTAGAGTAGAGTGTAGAGTGGGGTAGAGTAGAGTAGGGTAGGGTAGAGTAGGGTAGAGTAGGGTAGAGTAGGGTAGAGTAGGGTAGAGTAGGGTAGAGTAGGGTAGAGTAGGGTAGATTAGGGTAGAGTAGGATAGAGTAGGGTAGAGTAGGGTAGAGTAGGGTAGAGTAGGGTAGAGTAAGGTAGAGGAGGGTAGAGTAGGGTAGAGTAGGGTAGGGTAGAGTAGGGTAGAGTAGGGTAGAGTAGGGTAGAGTAGGGTAGAGTAGGGTAGAGTAGGGTAGAGTAGGGTAGAGTAGGGTAGAGTAGGGTAGAGTAGGGTAGAGTAGGGTAGAGTAGGGTAGAGTAGGGTAGAGTAGGGTAGAGTAGAGTAGAGTAGGGTAGGGTAGAGTAGGGTAGAGTAGGGTATAGTAGGGTAGAGTAGGGTAGAGTAGGCTGAAGTAGGGTAGAGCGGGAGCGAAGCCGCGCGGGTACAGCTAGTAATTAATAACAGTGTGATCAAATTGGACTTACTTAAAAAATGTCTGAACTCATCACCCGCAGCGCAAGCAGAGACTGCAGCAGCCGCTGCTGCAGTCTCTGCTTGCGCTGCGGGTAAAGAAAATGTTAAAGTTTGCGATTCAGATTTTAATTTCGAACATATGTATATTTAAACATATGTATTATATCCACATACATCAGTATATCTATAAAAATATTTTGTATGTTCATAAAAATAAAAACATGTTTAAAAAATACAGTGACATTCATAACGTTATTATTAGGAACAAACACAAGTTCCTGCAACCAGGCTCAAAAAAATAGGACGCTCATTTAGATGCCAAAGTATATTTTATAATTAGCTTCCCATTCCTATTCCGAAACTTACTGACTTCGCCAAAAGGCTTTTTATACTGTAAAAAAGTATCTCGAAGACAAAACGGCTTGGGATTGATCTGCTCCAGTACCTACTCAATATAATTTTTGTCATTTAAATTTTTTTGTTTTGTTTTAAAAACCTTTTTCATTATTTTTTTTTTTTAAATTTACGATTATTTTTATTTTACAATTATGATATTGACATATATATGGATATTATTATTTTTTATAATTATGACATGTTTATTTTTACTATTTGACTGACAATTACTTTTCTATACTTTTTTCTTACAATTTGTAATATTTACATTTTTGTAAATATTATTGCGAATGTAGGAACTATATGGATTAGAGTGGGTTCACATTAGGTCGGACCGACAGTTTTATCGGGCCGACAAAAGTGTCGGATCCATATTGACAAATGTCCGTTCATATATAGGCGACCCGACAAAACTAACAGAGCCGGCACTTTTACCGGCCGTTCAGCCATATGGCGGTAAGTCCCCTCTTTGAGGCGTGGCTGGAAAGACCTCACGGCGTCCTTACCTTCCGCATGACACAGGTCCTCACCGGAAATGTCAAATTCGGGAGGTTCCTGTTCCGGATTAAAGCGGAAGTGACGCCCGGGTGTCGCCACTGTGCGGAACACCCGGAGGACAAGATGGAGCACACAGTCGAGGTGTGCCTTGCTTGGGCGGAGCATCGCCATGCCCTCGTGGGGGCGATCGGCGGCGGAGACCTCCCGCGCCGGGCCTTGGTTGAGGCCATGGTCTGTAGCGAGTAGGAGTGTCAGGTGGTGGCCGACTTCTGCGAAGCAGTAATGCTCGCTAAGGAGGAGGCCGACCGCCGGGACGGCGTTCTCGCCGCCGCCGATCCCGATTTCCAGCCACCGTAGGCGCGGGCTTGCGGACAGTGAGCAATGGGTAGCTCGCTGTCCGGCCGTCCGATAACTGTCCGGACCAAGCCCAAGTCGTCGACGGCGCGCGCTGTTCCCGCGCGTCTCAAGGAGTTGTTAGCAACAGCAGGGGCCCAGCCGGGTCAAGGCCTACTGGGGCCAGGGTTATCCGAAAGGGCGCTCGAGCCCCGGTATGAAGGCTAGAAGGAACGGGGTGGGTCTTTTAGACAGTCGAGCCCCGGTATGAAGGCATTAAGGAACGGGATGGGTTTTTGTCAGTAAGAGTCTGACACTATCTCCCACTCCGCTCAAGAGCGGGGGTTGTCATTGGATGATTTTTTCCATTGAGAAAAAAAAAGCCGTTCAGCCAAGATTTCTGTCGGATCGGCTTAATATTGGCGTACTGGCAAGTATAGCGCCATTCACATTAGTCGGCGCGAAGCGTCCATCGTTTACAAATGCCAACTAAGAGCCGGTTCACATTAGGTTGGACCGACAGTTTACCGTTGAACGACTGTCGGTTGTTACTGTTCACACTAGACGCTGCCGACCCGACCTAATGTGAACACCACTGTCGGCACGGTCGTTTTACTGTCCGGTCGTCACAAAGCAGTCAGAGCCGGTTCACATTATGTCGGACCGATAGTTTACCGTTGAACGACTGTCGGTTGTCACTGTTCACACTAGACGCTGCCGACCCGGCCTAATGTGAACACCCCTGTCGGCACGGTCGTTTTACCGTCCGGTCGTCACAAAGCAGTCAGAGCCGGTTCACATTAGGTCGGACCGATAGTTTACCGTTGAACGACTGTCGGTTGTTGCTGTTCACACTAGTTGCTGCCGACCCGACCTAATGTGAACACCACCGTCGGCACGGTCGTTTTACTGTCCGGTCGTCACAAAGCAGTTTTATCGGGCCGACAAAAGTGTCGAATCCATATTGGCACAAGTATTTCAATGGGGCCGTTCACATATGGACCGACCTAATGTGAACCGGCTCTGAGTTTGTTTCGGTGTTTCTTCTCAGGGTAGTCAGTTAAGAAACACCGGCCTCATCTAGTATAAATTGATGAAAAATTGACGTGTAAAAGTGTTTTTAGAAAACCTATTTGCAAAATAAAGATCATTTATCATTAAGGCCTTGTGATTTCATACTGAAATTATTGATATTAAAATTGATACTAAAATTAATAATTTTTTTTTTAAACTATTACCTATACCATACGTACTTAAATAATAATATAACCACAAATATATAAGTATTTTTTAACAAAACCTATGAATTTTGTAGCATAAATCGCAACCTTATAAGTCAGATATCGAGAGACAACCGGGCAGCAACACGGCGCTCGCTAAGGGCGGGGATCATTACACGGTCATGCAAGCGTCAATCAATTCTATCAATCATGAATGATGGTTTTCGTCAATCAGTACTAAAAACCGTCAATCATCGCATTAGACGGTAGGTTTTTCGTCAATCAAAAATTTTACCATGGCAAAACTGACAGTAAAACCTTCCGTGTAATTTTCGCCTTAAAAGCGCGGCCACAAAATAGATAGGTACAGAAGTCAATCTACATACAAAATGCGCTCGAGCAACGCACACATAGACACCGCTCACAGACACGATGTCTCGGTCGCGTCTCGGCTCACCCGTCGAACAGTTCCGGCTCAAACGCTCATTAGTGTGCGTCCACCGAGCGTAAGTATAATAAAATACTTTTTATAAAAAAAAATATAACCGACTTCACTAAAAAAACACTAAAACGATCAAAATAATTTTAATTTCGGAAGTCGGTGTTTTTCGTTATTGTTTGTTCCTTATTTAACACCGACTTCCGAAATTAAAATTATTTTGATCGTTTTAGTGTTTTTTTAGTGAAGTCGGTTATATTTTTTTTTATAAAAAGTTTTTTATTTCATACTTTTTAGTTTCAACACACTTACAGCCAGAGTACTTTTTTCTTATGTCAATTCCAATTAACTCAAACCCTGCTAGAATACATCATTTTCATATGAAGTTCCCGTGTCTACCTTCCACCTTCCGGCTCCATCATCAGATCACTTCGATAGTACCTTATAGCCAAAGTGCATCTCATGACAATTCTAATAAGCCCAAACACGGGTAGGATACATTGATTAATTACGGAGTTCCGGTGCCTATCTTCCAGCTCCATCACTATCATCAGGTTACTTCGATGATACTATTTTCAACATAACTATTCAGAACTAATCATTTATTTGTATTGTCATAGTCGCTTAACTATGTTCATTGTGATATTTTTTTGAGTATGAAGTTCCGTTGGCAATTTCTGGTCTTCTTAACCAGTTCCACCTCATCAAATGTCACTTTTTGACTGTAAATGCTTAATTCCTTGATGAAAATATCAAAATGACTTAGTTGCCTATAATATTTGAAGAGTTCCCTCGATTTAGCCAAGATTCCATCATCAGATCCGGACTTGGCGACTATGGGACCATTTGGAAAGTATACCCTTTCCAACAAAAAAATAATTTTTCAAATCGGTTGGCAAGCGACGAAGTTATGCCCGAACATACATAAAAAAAAAAAAAAAAAATACAAACATCCGAATTGAGAAACCTCCTCCTTTTTTAGAAGTCGGTTAAAAAGTAAAGTACATACATGAGATTGTCTTCTGTACCTATTAGGGCATGCAAACTGATAATCGATAATTTATCGGTTATCGGTCCATTTTGACAAAACGATAAATACCGATAATTTTATATAACGAATTCTGACACATTTCTGAACAAATGTTCGATGCGTCTGTTCCCTCGCCGCGGGAGTTTTCTTTAACTATTATTCTTTTATTAATCGTTAAGAAATCTTGATAAGATGTCTATATTTAAAATTTTATGACTCAGATGTTTCTTCAGTATACTACGATATTGTTTAAAGTTATTATTTTTTTTATTATGATGATGATGTTGATGACGATGGAGCACGTTTGGATGGACATGTAGCGGTGGCGCAACGCCGTACGTCTTGTGGTCTTCCTAGCACGGTTTTCAATCGACTCTAGTGCATCAAGCTGCTATTTGGCTGACCCATCCCAAAAATGAGAGCAGTACTCCATACACGATTAATAATAATTATAGTAAACGTTGAAAAGTTTCAATATTTGACTCATAATTATTACATTATTTTGAAGAGTCTAATTTTTTTTAATAATTAAGCAAGAGGTTTTTAAGATTTTGTTTAGAAGATTCAAGAAGAGTTTAGTGAGTAAATCCAAAATGTTATGTTACATAATTATCAAGAAACACAAACGTAGATTTAAAAAAAGCCTTGTTTTATTTATTTTTCAGTATATTATATTGTCCTGAAGGCGGATGGAAAACCGGTCCTAAACTCTAAAGGCCCTTCAGAAGTTGTTCGATTCCGTCATACTCGAGAGAATATCGCCACAGGCATGGAGCAGAGTGGTAGTACTCTTTTTTAAGAAGGGGTGACAGTAGGTACCCTGCTTAAGAATTACAGGCCCATTTTACTTCTGAGCCATGTTTACACGCTGTTTTTCAGGGTCATCACGAACCGTCTCGCTGGAAGTCGTCAAACCTGCACGGTTTGACGACTTCCAGCCTCCCGAACAAGCCAGATTCCGGAAGGTTTCAGCACTGTAGACAACATACATACGCTACGGCAGGTTATACAGAAGACCAAGGCGTATAAACTGCCTCTCTGCCTAGCGTTTGTGGACTACAAGAAAACCTTTGATTCGATCGAGACTTGGGCTGTGCGGCAGTCTCTTCAACGAAGCCGAATTGACTATCAGTACCTAGACGTGCTGAAGTGTTTGTATGAAAACGCCACTGTATCAGTATGACTCCAGGACCAGACCTCGAAACCTATCCTCCTGCAGCGGGGTGTGAAGGAGGGAGACGTCATCTCTCGGAAACTGTTCACGGCCGCAATGGAGGGTGTCTTCAAGATTCTGGACTGGAGTGGACTAGGCATTAATGTCAATGGCGAGTACATCACTCACCTTCGGTTTGCCGGCGACATGGTAGTCATGGATGAGACTATGGAGGAGCGCAGCATAATTCCCAATGACCTCAGTAGAGCTTCCGAAAGAGTGGGTCTTAAAATGAACACGAATAAAACCAAAATCATGATTAACAACCATGTAGCGCCCACTCCTATCAAGATCGGAGACTCTATACTCGAAGTTGTGGACGATTATGTCTACCTCGGACAGACAGTCCAGTTGGCTAGGTCTAATTTCGAGATAGAGGTCAACCGTCGAATCCAACTCGGCTAGGCAGCGTTCGGGAAGCTACGCGGTATCTGCTCGTCCAAAATACCACAGTGACTTCATCAGTTTTTTATTTTTTTACATCAGTCACCCGAAGGGCAATGGAAAGGGCTATGCTCGGGGCTCGGGGTTTCCTTGCGTGATCGAATAAAAAATGAAGATATCCGCAGGATAACTAAGGTTGCCGACATAGCACGAAGAATTGCCAAACTTAAGTGGCAATGGGCAGGGCACATTGCTGTTGGGGCCGAAAGGTTCTGGAGTGGCGACTGCGTATCGGAAGACGCAGCGTTGGAAGGCCTCCTACAGGGTGTCCACCCTATAGGAGGATGACCTGGTGAAGGTTGCGAGAAACCGATGGATGCAAGACGCACAGGAACGTTCGTTGTGGCGACGCTTGGGGGAGGCCTATGTCCAACAGTGGACGTATGTATATCGGCTGATATTATATTGTCCTTTACTTTAGGTAAGTAATTGCATCAGTGTATCCCTTTATTTACATGTAAAAAAACAAGGTTTTATATTTTTTTTATAAAAAGTCCTAATTATCGGTAATTAATTACCTACCATATTTTCCATTTTATCAATTATCGGAATATTTCGATAATTGCATGCCCTATTACCTATCTATTTTGTGGTGCGGCTGCCACTCGCTCGGACACGTTCGCGTCACAGTATTTTTGAAATAAATGCCTACAACCGCGCGGTACGTAAAAATGCGATAGGGCTGCCCACCTCCAGCATTTTAATTAGGTACATTTGCCTACTTTGTGTTTCCATTTAGTTTTGTGATTGTAAATATTCTTTTTATATAAACAAATAAAATATTTTGTGAATTGAATAAGAAGTTTTCAATAAAATGCGTGTTATTTTTTTATTTTACATTTTTATTTCATTATCGACATTGTGCTCACATGACAGAAGCAAGAAGTAATATGTAACCAAGCATTATATGTAACACATAATATGATTTAAAAGAGTGTCCATGGAGTTTCTTGCATGTTCTTCTCCATAGAGACCTACGCTTTGGAACGTGCAATTTAGCTTCACTTTTCTTGGACTGACCGACATTCGACTATTCAAAAGTGCCTGCAAATGGTCTATTTGAAATAAATGCTTTGACTTTGACTTTGACTTTGACCTAATAGAATCAATTATGTGAAAAATTATAATAAAATGATATAAATTTACCTGTGTCTGATTTATTCCTTTATATACACCTAATTACCTATCTGCATGCCAAATTTGAACTTTCTAGGTCATCTAGAACTGGGTTAGAGTTTTGATCTATGGTCAGTCAGTGATAAAAAATACGATTTTTGGACGTTAATATCTAAATAACCGTTTGAGATGTGTTTATGAAATTTGGAGCACATATGTATCTCGCAGGTTTCAATTTATGAGCCAAAGATACGTTTATGTGAAATAGGTTTTGAATTATGAGGGAGTCAAAACTGGCTCGAAATAGTTCGTATAATGTTTATATTACACACGGTGCTGCTCGCAAGTTCTGTAACTTGAACTTGGCTTGACATGCTACCGCGTGTCTAGATTCGGAGGCTAGTCCGCTATAAAAATAAGATCTTCTAGAAGTTTACTAGTTAGAGAATACGATACATAATTTTCCGATGCTTTTGGCTCCAGGGCGAAGAATGTAACAATCTACAATCTAACATTTAGACTCGCCCATTTAATCCAATTACTAATTCTGCTGACGCAAAATCATATGTGTGTAACTAGAGAATAAAGTGCAACAAAACAGTTTTAGAATACAAAATAACATATTGTGACCTTTATTATTTAAGTAAATAAACTAGGTATATAACATTATACATAATTTAATTATACTTTTCTACTACTACTTATAGACTTTTTAAATATTGTAATCAATAGTATTGTCCTAAAAAACTATAATGTAAGAGCTTCTACCGCCTGTGATACAGGTTTATCCTAGTACAGGCACATAACCTAGCATTTACCTTTGTAATTACTCTTAAGATTTTATTTAACCATTTTACCAAATTTTACCCTGAATAAACATATAATTATTATTCTCTTTATTCATTTTTTACACATATAGACAATTACATTTTATAATTTAAATATTTTTTAAGAAAATAATAAAAAAAAAATTTAAAATATAAAACTATAGTTTTCCGCCGGTGTTGGGAGCAGGGTCCAAGCTACCGGTGGTTAGGGCTTCAGAGACAGGAACCTCCTCACAATACGAGCCGTATCGAGGAGTACTGCCTTCTGTATCAGGCCCTTAATCCAACCACGCAACGACAGCTTCGACAGATTATTGGTCGTCGAAGCTTTTGGCTATTATTATTATTTGCTTGTGCTACGCTCAAATTGTCATTACATTTTTCAGCATGTACTTAAGTTACCTTGTCTTAATCTGACGAGCTCGAGTTTTTCAGAGGATCAATTATTTTTACTAATCTGACGGGCTGCCCTCAACGAACCCCACCATATTAAGGGTCTATATGTGCTATGGGAACATTACAAGGTGCAAGGTTTCTACCATATGATTTTTTAAATTACTATTACTGTTATTGATACACATATAAGTAGGTATTGTGATTGAATTTAGATCATATAGCATAATATATTTTAACTTTACTAACTTATTTACACACAATGTGCCTCTCATCTAACTCTTCCGTCGCTAGTTAGCTTTAAGATTTTTTTTTTTTCAAATAAGCAATGCCTTTGTTCTTTTTTATCTGTCTTCCTTCTTTTCATTTTTAACTGTTTGTGCACAAATTAATTTAAATAAATAAACATTTTGCTAATTATTATTAATACGTTTTTTTTTGTATTTTCACTATCTAGTTAAATTATTATGACTTATCAACTAGCCACCCTAGCGATATCCTACGAGCTAAACATTCACTTTAAGGGACAACTTATTGCATAAATAATTTATTTACTAAACTCTTCTGACTATGTAGAATTATAAAATTACTCAAAAATTTTCCATCACAGATGGAGTTTGTGACATTTAAAAATATTTATTTACGTTTTTTTTATTTATTTATTTATTTATAAAAACAAAGGTTTTCCTTAGGTTTACAAAAAGCACACAATTAGACCCCCGGGGTCTGTCTCAGCGTGCCACAACCTGACAATTAGTCAACGCGCTAATAACTGTCAAGGTCAAATTGACTCGATATAGTAATCCTTCAACTTACGTTTTAGGTTTTTGGTGTTGAATGAGCATCTGACGTCTACAGGTATCTGATTTATTAGATTAGGTATTGAATAAGAAGCTGTACGCTTGCCATAAAAGTTATTTTTGCGTGGCACTTGAAGGAGCTTAGATTTGGCCTGCCGTGTGTTTACGTCATTTTTTAGTGGTATTTGAATATCGCTATTATCAAAATGTTCAATAAGGAATAGATACTCAGCGCGCGCTTGAACAGGTAATACTTTGCAGTGTTTAAATAACCCAATGTAATTGTCTCGGTATTTATTTTTCACATATTTTGGTACTACGAGTTTCAGTATACGGGTTTGTAGATTATGAATTTTATCGAGGTAAGATTTAAATGTGCGCCCATAGCTTGTAAGTCCATACGATATTATCGACTCTGCAAGAGCCGTATACATATGAATAAGGGTTCTATATGGTATATTGCGTTTTATAATAGAAAATTTGGCGAGTATGGCGCGTAACTTACCGCATACTGATTCTACCTGGTAGCTCCAGTTAAATCGGTCGTCAATGGTTACTCCCAGATAGGTATGATATGGGACTTGTTCTATCGTTGCACAGTTGCAGTCTGATAAGTTTTTATGCAGGCAATCATGACTATGGGCTATGATTTGAAATGGTTGAGAGGTATTTATATGACTTGAGTGTACGTGTATTACTTTAGTTTTTTGTGGATTCAGAACAAGTCCCATGTCATGTGCCCATTTAGTCATAGTCGTAAAATCTTTTTGCAAACATTCTACGGCCTTATTTAGGTTCTCATTTGCAGAAAGTATACATGTGTCATCAGCATACTGATAGAGGGAACACTGTGTTATAATATTTTCTAGGTCATTCACGTATGCTAAATAGTGGAGCGGACCAGACACTGATCCCTGCGCTGTGCCTTTTGTCACGTAAACAGGTCTGCTCAGGCTGGGCCCAATTTTAACATGATAACTCCGTCCACGAAGGTATTCTTTGCACCAGTCTAGTAGCTTCCCTCTTATACCCGAGTTTTCGAGTGTTTTTATTAGTATATTGTGCCCAAGTGTGTCAAAAGCCTTGCTAAAATCTATAAATATAAGTATAACATGCTTTTTTTCATTTAAGTGGTTGTTAACTTCATCTGTAAAATTAGAAAGTAGCTGAACTGTAGATTTCTTACTCTGGAAACCATATTGAGCTTTGGAAATTATGTCATTGGCTCTATAAAAGGTGTGTATTTGGTCACATATAAATTTTTCGATTATTTTATTTATGGCAGGCAATATTGTTATGGGTCTATAATTAGCAAAGTCGTTGAATTTACCTTTTTTATGAATAGGCCTAACAATACCTGTTTTTAACTCTGATGGATATTTACCCTGTTGAATACTTGCATTAATTAACTTCACTATAGCATGCACAATTTTATCTCCTATCATTTTAATGTCCATAATTCTTATTGTGTCATATCCAGCTGATTTATTAGTATTCAGATTATTAATGATTTTAAAAATTTTATTTGCTGTAGCTTTTTTGAAATACATTGATTTATCTTGTGATTTCATAAAGCTACTTTCCTCCAACAAGGGTCTGTCACACCTAGGCACAATATCCGATACACTAGTTTCGAATTCCTTTGCAAAGTCATTAGCGATTCTCAATACACTATTTGAATCGTTTAAAAAAGCATTCGTTATCACCTCATCTACAGACTTGACTATTTTCCCGGTGAGTTTATTTAATATTTCCCACAATTTTTTCGGATTCTTTTTGTTTCCCGCTATTTCATCTCTGTAATAATTACTTTTAGTGCTTAATATTAATTTATTTACTTTATTTCTCGTTTTATTGTATAGTAACTTAAGTGTTTTATTATCTGGGTCATTTTTCCATTTGATGAATAATTTGTCTCTTTTGGTGCAACTTTTCACTATCTTATTATTAACCCACTTTTCACAATTTCTTTTGCTTAAATTATTTATCCTTTTAGTGTATTTGCATTCATTATAACACTTAATAAAGTTTTCTTTTATGTACTTATAAATATCCTTTGCGCAATCTAACTCATCTATCATGCCCCAATCGATGTTAGCTAAGTGTGTTTTTAATTTTTTATTATCAATAGACTCTATTAACTTTAAATCCCCAACTTCAGGAAAAGATGCGAGCGTGACAATCGTCATGCGATGGTCGGCCAAGACAGTCCCCAGAGCAGCTGAGTAAAGGTCATCAATGCGAGACCTCACGAAAATATGGTCAATACACGTTTTAGTGACTATGTTACCTTTGGACTCAACTCGCGTAAAGTCTGAGATCGCACATTCAAGCCCGCACTCAGCAAGTTTGCTCAAATAATAACAGTTTACATTATTGATAGTTTTGAGGTCCATATTTATATCGCCTAACAAAATAAGATCGCTTTTCTTAACATGATCAACATTAATAATACTGGACAGTTCATTAACAAACAGATGTTTACTTTCTTTTGGAGGTCTAAAACTGTTAAATTCAAGTAATATTAACTATCTACATTAAATCTATTGGTATGACTGCGTGTTACGAACATGCGCACAGCAGATCGCTGTGTTCTGGTACAACGTTCAAGATCTAATACCTATTCCAGCTATGGCACATGAAACAATAACAATATTACAGCGCTTGCGACCGACTCTGTGCAGGAAGGAAGACATCTAGCTTTAGCATAGTGTAACTGTCTGTCACTAATTCCAAATTAATAACAAAATATTATATTTACCTTTGAACACCACGTCTGGCGACATGGGCCACTTAGACCCTCATAAATTGTCATTTTAATGTAAAAGGAACGATTACAAAAAAGGGAAATATTTTAGCACACTTATAAAGAAATGACAAAAAGACCCAACATGTGCGAGCAAGTCGTGAGAACGAAGCGATCCAAAGCTTCCTAGAAACTATACAAAAACAAAGCAATAATAAGTGATTGACAAGCGATACTGAGCCGTAAGGCGAGGTGGACTCGGCAGGATAGGACACTTCGCGTGAGACCCTGGTAGGGGACAAACGTCCAGACACTTGGCGTCAGGGCCGAGTAGGGAACACACGTCTAGAGACACTTAGCGTCAGGGCCGCGTAGAGGACACGTCCAGGAGGATCTAGAATAGAATAGAATAGCATTTATTCGGCGCAAGCAATTCAATATACAACAACATAAAATAATAATAAAAAAAGAGTACAGACATACAATACAAGTTGCAGTGACTGTGCCTGAACCGAAAGGGTAGCTAAACTAGCCGTCTCAGTAGATATCATAGGCTAATGTCCCGTTGTAATTCTTAGGAGTGCCAGTATTGTTATACAGTATTAGATATTATAGGTGGACCGAGTCCAGTTTAGGCTTGTCAAATATTTATAGTACAGGTCTGTGCGTGTGAGTCAGAGTACGAATGGATGGGCGTGGATCGTGATCTAGTGAGTAGTGTGTAAGTAAGCGAGTGAATCTCAGCGGCTGTGTTGAAGACTGGATGGGTGAGTGTTGTCTGTTTTATCCTTCCCTATTCTACCATAGGACAAGGTAACCTAAGCTTGCGGTTGGTGTTAGGGAGTCGGAGAAGGCCTTCCTTTGGAGTGAGCTTGACATTGACTTTCCTTCGAGTGGACTTGACACTTCCCGCCATACTTGGCGCAACCATGACTGAAACACTGCCAATTGAAGGTTGAACCGAATAATATTCGTTACATGCTAAGGCCAGTTTGAACTGAGATACTGAGATCACGTACCTCCAAACGTTAGCGATGGCTACCTCCCCTTAAGAACTGACTGACAGTAGAATATTTTACATTGTTCTTGATATGCGCACACTTCCACAGAGATTGGGGTAGTCACCGCCAAGTATCCTAAACATTGGTAGTCGTTCTAAGGATCGCTAGGGATCGTATCTCGTTAAATCACACCCGGCCCCCGTAGGCCTCTTACTGATACAAAAAAAAATATTTATCGAGACACGAAGTTTGGACACATTTCAGAAAAATACCTCAGCTAGACGTAGCTCGGAGACGTGCAGGTTATGTTGTCCTCACCTTGGGGCTGTAAGGAAGTGAGAAGTGTCGATAAATTTCCTTGGAAATCCATTACTGTCGGTGAGAGCTTGCCCAAGTCTCTGGTTGAAAACTACAAGGGCGGCCGAATGGCGGCGCTCGCCCTCTTCCCCTTAGGGGGAAGCCGACCTTCATACCTTCATGTAGAGAAACTCAGGAAAAAAAATTAAAATTTTATCAGCCTAGGGTCTTATTGGAACAGTCACAATAGCACTAACGATTGATGACTTATGCCCTTATTTTAAAACCGCGTTGTCATGTGTCATTCTAGTATAGAATCATCTACAAAAACTAAAAAAAAAATTTGCAAAACAAATACAACCGATTTCAATGTAAAAAAAAAACACTGAAAGTACAAAATAACTTTAATTTCGGATGTCGGGGTTTCTACAATAGTTTTGTCTCTTCGTTATTTAACATCGACTTCCGAAATTAACGTTATTTTGTACTTTTCAGTGTTTTTTACATTTAAGCCGGTTTAATTTTTTTTGTAAAAAGTTTTTTTTTTCATTTTTTAGTTATGATACCACCACTAAAACGTAGGTACCCCTCAGCCAAACATAAATACCTTATAGCCAAAGTGCAACTCATAACGATTCTGATTATCCCAAACACGGTTAGATTATATTAATTTACCTTCCGGCTTCATCATCAAATCAATTCGATACACCCCCTCCCCCTTTTCTTCCAGTCAGTCATCGAATACACGTATAAATGTTATTGTAAAAGCTAGAACTACGGTAAATCTTAAGAATTTCCAGTAAAACCTAGGATTTACTAATTACTAATGGTAAATGTCCATGAAAGTTTGCGATTCGAACTTTTACCACCATTCACTTGGTAAATCTTAGGATTTACATTAAAGGCCCGGTAAATGTTGAAAAAAAAAAACATGTCATCAAACAGTTCTGGAACATGATGGATGACATCTCGAATGGACGAAACAACTTGGACGTAGCGTTCGCCGGCCGCTGCCGCGGCACCGCTCGCTCCGCTCGCTCGGCTCACGTGCAGTTGGTCACAGTTCTAACCTAACCTAACCTATTTCACCCAGTTCAAAGTGCAATCAAAATACAATCAAATTTTTACGAGAGATTGTAGGTATTATTCGTTATTTCGAACTGGCTGAAATAGGTTAGGTTAGGTTAGAATTGTGACCAACCGCGCTACTTCTCAAAGTAATCATTGTTTTATTCCTAAAACCAACATTTACCAGTCCACGTTGGTAAAACCTAGCATGTACTGAATTAGAATGGTAAAAGCCCGAAAAAATCGCCCCATTATAATAAATACTTACATTTACCAACCCATGCAGGTAAATCTTAGGTTTTACTGGAAAGTCTTAAGATTTACCGTAGTTCGAGCTTTTAGAGTAACATAAACAAAGCAATTTTACTTGTAACGACAATTCTGCTAATATCCTATGAAGAGTTCAGTTCCATATCTTCGAAGTTCATGATTAGATCATAACAATATTTCTCTAAGATAAACTTGGAAGCATAAACATTCAATCAAAAAAGAAAAAAATCAAAATCGGTCCACAGTTAACCGAGATATTGGTGAACATACATAAAAAAAAAAATCAGCTGAACATTGAACCTCCTCCTTTTCGAAGTCGGTTAAAAATACTTTTAAGTAGTATTCGAGGGGGAAATTGTGAATATATGTATATCTAAAAGGGATGTAACGAAGGTAATTATATCGGAACCAAAGGCGAAGTCGGAGTTTTTAAATTAGATTTATCGGAGTCGGAACCGGAATCGGAACCGGAGTCGGAACTGGAGGCGGAAGAGGGTCAGAAGTGGTGGCAGGAGGGAAATTTTTTATTCAAGGACAAATAAAACATTATTATAAAATGATTATATAATAAAACTATAACCTATGAAGATGAACGTGTCGTGTGCGTCAACAAACTAACAACAACTGAAAAAATAATTGACAATAGAGTGCACGTAGCGGGAGTCAGGGGGATTCCCCGCGCGACATGTATGAACCTGTATAACAGTCGACGCAGACCGCCCGCCGCCGCTATGTTATGCTTCGACCTCCGATTAAAAGTATCGGAGCCGAAGTCGGAACCGAAGGTGTAATAATATCGGAAGTCCCGACTTAACGGAGTCGGAGTCGAAGCTCCGTAACAACCCTGATATCTAACAATGTTTATAGCCGGTCGCGCCTGGCTTCTTCGCTATGTAAGATCTTGGTGAATGTCTACTTCTTCTTCAAGGGCTGGTCCGCTTGCAGCGCCGCCTCCGGGGGGTCGAGCTGACCGGCCTCCACACACGACTTGCAGCAGAACCTGCGGACAATACGACGTAGTAAGTAGCAGCATGGCTCAAAACGACCAAAATAGATACCAGCCTGAATATTGGCAACTAGCTTTTGCCCTCAGCTTCGCCCGTGTACATAAAATACAAGGTGTCGTTTTGAAGCTGCAAAATATTTCAGGAGGTAATTATGTTAGTGATTCTCGACCCGAATCAATAATAAAATAAGTAGGTAATTTTTTTTTTTTATAACCGCGCTTTTTTTCACACACACAAACACGGAACAATAAAGGGCCTTTTCACACACACTAACTCGCAACGATAGTTTCATAAATAATGTATCATCCAATCATCATCCCGCACGCCACACCCTAGCCACGCCCCCGCGGCCATCGATCAATCGATTTAGTTTAGTGTAATTAAAAAATTAAATAACAAGTATTACTGATTATTGACCAGGTATCGTTTTTTTACATGATTATTTATGAGTTTTATTACAACCTCCTGAAATATTGTGCAGTTTTAAAACTGCGCCTTGAATATAAAGAAAGAAAGAAAGAACTTTTATTCGTACCTCACACATACAGTAGAATTCGATAGTAAAAATAAAAAATGAAAAAACTACACAACTAACTATATCTATGTCACTCAGAAATAAAGCAGCTTTCTATCGGTGAAAAAATTTTGGCAATCGGACCAGTACTTCCAGAGATTACCTCCTACAAACAAATAAACATAAAACTTAATTAAGAATAAAACCTGATAAAAAATTATAGCAATCTACTAAATAGTCTCTCACTTCGTTTGGTAATGAATGGTAGACATAATTCTTTTGCTATTGATTTCTCCTAAAGTCTTTTAAGATACGGCCTAGGTTTTACTTTTGGCGAAAAGAAAAAAAAATACAATAAAAGGGGATTGAAACTTTTGCCATACATTATAGCAAAAGTTTCAATCCCCCTTTATTGTTTTACATCATTGGCACAAGATTTAGTTAGGCAACCTATGCGCAATGTATCAATAAAAGCAATCGTGCAATATAAATCTGTCTAAAAAGTCAACCGACTTGGAAATTTTGTATAATATTTAATTATTTAAAAAATACTTATACTCGATACTTTTTGTAAGGTTCTTCTATTAGTAAACAAAGATCAGTATCTCTTAATCAACCTTGATTATTGAACCAGCGTTGACTACATCAGATTTCAATTTACCAGTTACCTTAATAATTACCCAAGTCGGCTGACTTATTAGACAGACTCATTAGCTTCTGACGTTTTTTAAGTGCCTGTCGGCGCATGATTGCCATCAGTGTTGACGTCACACAAAATACACAGTCATAGTAATATCAGGAAATGTTATAGAGTGATAATAAAGAAATACATTACTTCAGTTCAAGTTTAAGCAACTTGAACTGAAGTAAAGTTGTTTATTCCATGGGCAGTGAAAAAGTGCCTTTCTAATCACATCACATCGGTGTTTATACACAGAAATTATTGACAAGCATAAAAATTCACTATGAAGGTAGAAAAATATTTAAAATAAATAAGTAGAACGGAAATTATCCCGGTAAATTCATATTTAAATATGACCGGATGCTCTGATATTTTTAAAGAAATAAAAAAGGAAGTGGCCAAGTTAAATTCTCACAAATTCGACTTCGACCGGATGTTATAATATTTTCTAGAAGGAAGTTGTCATTTATTTTCTTAAAAATTAAACAGGATGTTGTAATATTTTAAATAATTCGAAAGGAAGTTATCAAATGAAATCCTTTTATAAATTCAACAGGATATCGTAATATTTTAAAATAATTCAAAAGGAAGTTACCAAATGAAATCCTTATATAAATTCAACAGGATGTTGCAATATTTAAAAGAAATAAACGGGAAATGATCGAATTAAATCCTTATATAAAATTCAACAGGATGTTGCAATATTTAAAAGAAATAAGCAGGAAGTGATCAAATTAAATCCTTATCAAAATATTCAAATAATGGTTTTGCGCCCAATGCCCATGTAGGCATATTGTTTTTTTTTTAATTTTGATTATCGATTATGTACTAACGTCTGATATAACTGGTGTCTGCAGAACTTGTAGCGCACGATCAGATCGCAGCTAGCGAAGAAAGGATTATCTGTGCATTTAGCAGGTATTGTGAGCTCTGCAAAGATAAAATTCATGGTCAAAAATACACATAATTAATGCATCACATAACAATTTTTTTTGGCTATAAGATAAATAGAATCACGATTCGATTTCCATATTTGAAGGTCAACAAAATGAGGGATGAATTTAGAGTGGACTGATATGAAATAATAATAATATTTATTTATTAACAAAAATACGACACAAAATGTAAAATACTAACAAACTGTAGTACAATTGTCAATTAAAAACTTTGAAAGTCTGCATCTTAGGAGGCCGTGTCTTCGCATAAATAGAGGACCAGCAAATAAAAGGCAGTCAGCGATAAAAAAATCATATAAAAATTAAATTAATAACAAAAATTATAGTAAACATTATAGATAAAGAGATATTAAAATTATAAGTAAGATCAGTTCACATAAGATTTAGAATACAAATAAAATTCTTGAATTGTTCTTACAGGTTCCACGACAACTACAGTCGCAGTACCAACTGGTATGTATACATAAATTACTATTAATTATTATTATATAGTCTGTCTAAAAAGTCAAACGATTTGGATAATTATTAGGGTAAAATGTAATCTGATGTAGTTTGCTGGTTCAATAATCAAGGTTAATAAATCATGATCTTGATCATTGTTTACTAATAGAAGAACCTTATAAAAGTATCGAATATAAGTATTTTTTTAATAATTAAATATTATACAAAATTACCAAGTCGTTTGACTTTTTAGACAGACTATAGACACAAAATGATAGAGAAGAAGCGTGTTGGTAACCCCTAGCAATATGGAACAAGAGCAGCCGGCAAGAAGATGATGATTATTTGGTAAGACGAAACCTCAAATAAAAATTTTCAAAAAACTCTTTTGTCGCTCGCAGTTATGCTAGAAGCACTCCTCAACAAGGCAATAAAGAACTGACTTGAGAATAGTTAATCAGGAATAAATGTTTGTCACAACTAAATCGTGACAGTCAATCATGTATCGTTGTTGCGACTTTCTGTTGTGGCCACGATAAATAGTTGCTATAATGGGAGCAGCCAGAAACGATAGTCGTCCGACAGCAAATTAACGTGCTCTAACACAGTTACTGTAATAACACTGCACCTGTTTTCACATAAATAAGACGAAAATTTAGAAGTGCTGGTGCTGACAGAAAGAAGGAGAAGCACTTAATGTCCTAAAACTTCAAAAACAAGCAGCTTTCACATTGACGGCGATGGCGTAAAGAATGTTAGTACCGTTCGCGGCGGACCTTGTCTCATGGTTCCTCTGTCGATTTCTGAAAGGTTGTTTAAAATTGGCAATTCAGAATTGGCTGCTGATTTTTTTTTATCAACTAACCACCCCAGCCGGCATGATACATAATCGCGTGTTTAATGGAGATAGTCTTGATCAGTCGTTCAGACACCGATGGTGAATTTTTTGCTTCAGCAGCGGAATTGAGATGGAAGTCAGCCGAGTTCGGAGTGAAGCGGAAGTAAGTACCGTCGCAGCGTCTCTGCAGACGTCAGCACAGTGCGCGTAGGAGCGGAAGTTGTTGTCGTTGCCGCCGCAGCCGAGGTAGGCGAACATGACGCAGTCCACGTGCGCCGCGCTGTAGTGCCAGCGCGGGCCCGGCGCCGCGCCGCAGCTGTGCCCCGAGTCCGCCTCCTGCAGGCACGCGCGCGCTGCCCGCCCCGCCACCGTTATACACGAGTTAGCTAGCCTCTACTACTCTAATAGCGAGGAAGCTTGAAGGTGTTCATGCTTCGGTTACATTTAGTTTATTAGTGAGTATATTTGAAATGAAGAAATTAAAATTATAAAGTGTGCGAAGAGATCCCAAAACCAGAAAGAGAAAAGTAGCATAGTGTTGGTACGAACCAAGTCCGGTGTCTCCGCAGATGTCCATACACTCCTCGACAGTGGAGAACCGGTTGGGTCCGCCGGCACAGCCACCGTAAGCGTACGACTGACAGCTGTCTGACATCGCGTCCCAGTAGAACTTAGGGATGGAAGCGCGGCATGGACCAGGGTCTAGGCGTGCACCGCACACGTCTGAGCAAAAAAGTGTAAATTAAGGTTATTATTGAAGTCAATTTTTGTGGCAAAGTTTCATAATTCATTCCTCTTCTAACAGATCACACAAAATCCCATTTACCGACCTATTCCGCGGAAGGCTCCACATTTTCTCTCGCATTCCTCTTCTGTGCTGTAGGAGTTGGGATGTTCGCAGCCTCCGAAGCCGCTGGCGAAGCACTGTCTCCTCTCGGAGTCGTAATGGAACACTTTCACGTTGTTGCCACATGGCGCTAACGAGCTTGGTGTCTTACATTCTGGCTGTGCCGACTGTTGCAACAGAAATGAGATATTTTTTTTAAATAATAAGGCCTATCCTTCTAATCTCTCGCTTCAACTCTGTAAAAACAGTAGATCTAAAGCAAATGTACCTTAGTTATGTCTAACTGAGGAGTTAGTTTTACCTGTGGAGGAGGCACTACAGTGGTGGTGGTTGACCCAGGACGCTTGCAGCGAGCCTCACAATCGCGCTGAGTCTCAAATCTACGCAAAAAACCAAAATCAAAAATAAAGGACTCCATGTTTTACTGGATTCAAAAAATCAAAGCTCTAAGCGGGAATGATCTCCATTGCTTGCGTAAATATAATATATTTTAAAGCTGTTGCTTTAAAATATATATGTACCAAGTAATTATAATAGTCACCTGTTGTCGTTACCGCTACAGCCGTAGTACGCGAACTGGTAGCACTGATCATATGACGGGTCATAGTACCATTGCGTGACGCGTAAGTTGCAGCTGCCTTGATCTGGAGGTAGCGAGCACACATCTGTTGTAACATGAAACACAGGAATTAATGGATGGCGGAGACTTATGAAACTTTTTTACTATAAGTTTTTACTATAATAAGTGTAAAAATCATCCAAATGACATCCCCCGCCCTTGGGAGGAGCGGCATAATGTCAGATTCTTACTGACTAAAAACCCAGCCAGTTCCTTCTTGCCTTTCATATCGGGGCCGAGCCTCCCTTTCGGAAACAGACCCTAGCTCCAGTAGGCTTTGACCAAGCTAGGCCCCTACGGTTGCTGACAACTCCTTGAGGCGCGCGGGAACAGTGCGCGACGTCGACAACTTGGGCTCCACCTCCACCGTGTCCTCCGGGCGGTCTTCACAGTGGTGACACCCAGGCGTCACTTCCGCGACCAGGTCCCGGATTGTATTTTTTGTATATTATTTGTTAAAACAAATATTTTTTTTAAAAATCTATTATAATCTTTTTAACTTTTTTAAAAATTTTGTTGCGGGATTGGATTCCCTAATTGTGAAGACCATTTTGATGTAAGTATTGATTGGAGTACCTAACACCATTACGGTTTTCTACTCAAACCACAAGCGAACGCCGGCGCGCGTAATTTCGGGCCATTTCGAACTTTAAGGGCGCGTTCACACGACACGACCCGCGCACGCTCAGCGCACGCCACCCGCTTCCAACTCGCATTGAAATTTGTTAAATAAGAATTTGAGTCTTATAATCCAGATCTTAAATTGCATTTAACGAGGTCTATACGCGCACGCCAAGCGCACGCCCCGCACTCGCCTCGCGCAAACCCTGCGCTCGCCCTGCCCGCGCTCTGCACCCTCCCCGTTACTGTCTATTTCTTTCTTCCATTGTTTATACATGTTATGTATTTATTATTAACCTGAACCTCCGTGAATGTGGCCGTGGCATCACCGCGGGCCCTAACAGAATACCAGCGCTGCGTTATTTATTTTTTTAAATATCGCAGCATATGCTGAGTTAGGCGCCCTTTTGGCCTTGCACAGATTTTAAAGTTTTTTTATTTTTTATTTTATTTTATTATCGAATTCTGCTGTATGTGTGAGGTACGAATAAAAGTTTTTCTTTCTTAAAAGTTTTTCTTTCTTTATATAAAATGTAATTAGAACTTTATTTAACCTAGTCAAATCCATTTTGGTTTAAACGTCCACACGTTATGACGCCTGGAAGCCACTATGCCAAGTGAACGAAGTAGTCCAGTCACTAGTAGTATAAGTGGGCGCGAGGCGTGTGCGGGGCGGATGCAGCGCGTGTGCGGGCTTAAGGCGGGCACAACGCGTGCGTGGGTGCTGTGCTTGACCGGCGCGTGTCGTCTGAATACGCCCTAACAATACCAACTTCCATGTTTTTTTTATATTTATATTTTTAATCCTAAAAAAATATTTAACGTAAACAAAAACAATGCACGCGCGGCTTCAGGTATCAATAGGCGAATGAATATGATCAAGCCGTTCGTCGCACGGACCGCGACAGATGACGTCATCGTAGACAGTCCAGCGAGAGTGCGCATTTCTAAGTAGCCGTTCAGAGAGACTTTAATCACTATTAAAATCAAATCCACCATTTCTTATCGGATTTTCTCAACAAATTATTACACATACGATGTACTTAGTAATAATCGGATTTGATATTATGCGATTGATCCTCATTATTTTGTAACGGTTGACAATAGTAAGTACAGTAGAGCTCATCAGGGAAGTTGTTCTGGTTGCCGCCGCAGCCTCCGTACTGGAAGGTGACGCAGCGTCCAAGCTTACTGTCATACGCGTACCGAGTCTCGATATTGTTGCAAGGACCAGCATCGAAGGCGTTGAAACAGAATTCTGCAAGAAGAGTATTAGTTTATGCAGCCTAAGAAAAGAGCGTTCACAACTTCAGTTTGGATTTATTATTTATTACTAGCATGCCTTCTTTGTTCTTAAGAAAAGCTGCATACTATTAACTCTTAACTGCCTCATTTATCTAGTGGTTGCATAGCGCGACTGCTGAGGGTGAGGTCTTGTGATTCTTCTTCATGGGTCGAAAGTGTTATAGAAGTGGGTGGCGTTAAACCCTCATTCTTCGGAAGCACGTAAAACCATGAACTTATATCGGATATCTCTTTGATCGTGTCGGACAGCCGTCCCATCTTACTATGAGAAGGAACAGAGAGCATCTGTGTTTAAACACACATCTCTGCATATATATCTCCTGAGTACTTGGCAAATCTCCGCAGAGAGTACAGAGGACCGCAACCTCGTCGGGAGGATTATTATTAATAATGACGAACTTATCACAACCAGAGCAGTGGTAATGGTTCCGACTTACGAGTTGTTGGACGCGGGTTCGAACCCAGCCAGGCGCATTACTTTGAAAACATCGCGAGGAAATCCGCATGTTCTACAACCAAAAATTCGAAGACATGTGACATTCACCAAACCGCACTGGGCCCGCGTGGTGGATTACGGCCCATTCCATCTCCTAAAAAGGAAGCCTGAGTCCCAGCAGTGGGAACATTAAAAAGGCTGGTGATGATGATAATAATAATGATAATATCACAACCAGTATCGGTAAAGATTAAGCATTTTTTTGTTTCTCAGACCTAATGAGGTTAGAGATATCTTTATTTCCCATAAGAATTTACAATTCACTTACATGAGAACTTAAAAATTAACTTACAAACATTATTGGTAGCGTACAGTTATAGTTTTGACTTTATTAAAAATGTAAAGAGAAGTAATCAAAAAGTGTAGGGTAGTCGGAAAATACTTGTATAGTTTAATCGTAAACATACACGGAGTACAACAACCTAATCTCTATTTCTACCTGGTATTTCTGTTGTTGATGGTCCAAGTTCGTCTGGGCGCTGTGGCGGCGACTCTGTTTCCACAGATCTGGCTTTGGTGGTGGTAGTGGTAGTGGTAGTAGTAGTGGTGGTGCTCTTAATTTCCGAGCAGCTGTTTTCACATTCCACTTCAGTGGCGAAGTTATTCTCGTTACCGCCACAACCACCGTAGTAGAACTGACGACATCTGCGAAAAGAGAAATTTTGTTATAACTAAACTGTTCGGAGTTTCACTCACCTAGAAGAGGTATTGTGCGTGATTTCAGTGTTAAAATTAACGAATGATTATACCTTTTGTAGGTGGTATCGTAGTACCAACGTTCTTTGTAGTTAGAACACTCCCCGTCCTCGAAAGGTAGCGTACATTTGTCTGGAACTGTAATGTAAATAGTTATTATGTACCTTTCCTCGGCAAATAAAACAAATAACTAGCATGTCCAAAACCTTAGTGGGTGATGAAACAAATTCGACTACCGGAAAGAATTAGGCAAGAGCTGAGTACTGTGAGTGAACTGGTCTTACATTAAGAAAGAGTAGAACAACAGTTTTGTCACATTCTGTTTCAAGTTGAATTCAGTTGCTTTCTTCTAAGCAGGATCTACCTGTTTCACCTAGTTGAATTTTATATTTTCAATTATAAGTAACGGCTGGTATTGTACTCTTAACAAAAGCTTTGTGAAACTTCCAGAACAAGCACCACGTGGATAATCACTTCGACCACCAGTTGTTATCTAGTTATTGAGAAGAGATCTCTGATCCGGTTCCTTCTTCTTTTACTTACCATATGCACTGGGACAGGTTTGTTCGCAAGCCTCCCTGGAGCCAAACCGGTTGTCGTTGCCCCCGCAGCCGCTGTAGCAGAAGGGCAGGCACCGGTTCTCTGATGGACTGAATGACCAGACAGCTTCCTTCCCGTCACAATTGCCAGCTTCTTGTGGCTGTGTGCACTGAGCTGTTCGCGCAACCCATTTGTAAGTGGGCGTTTACAAAAGGTTAGGTTAGGAGTCAGGAGTGAAATCATTGTAATTTACATACATTTAAATGAATAACTTACAAAGTGTTTTTTATGTCATAAATTTAATTTATGACTCAGTATAATTAATTAATGTTGTAAAATAGATAAGGAATTTTAGTAAACCAATAAAGCTAGTAATATAATTCACCCTAGTTCATGCAACTAGCATGGTGTATACAGAGTGGATGGAAATGAGATTCACACAACTTTTAATGGATTTATTTTTTCCAGCCACCACTGCCCCATGCCTGGCCAAAGGCCTCTCCTAAGTTTTTAGCATTCTGCATTTTTTATCAAACAAAAATTATTAATTCGTTTAACTTATTACGTTAAGAGGCTGCTTTTCTCTCGCCTGATTAATGTAAAGTAATCCAACGCGATGTTTGGCGAAAAGGCAACCCGAAAAAAGAGAGATAACGCCCAAAAACTTTGTTATCATTCGGTAATTCCGTGATTTACTCGAATATTTTACAAAACTTGTTCCAGGAAATACGTATTTTTATTTAAAGTTTAAAAAAAATATATATCATTTTGAATTATGCAGAGCTTCTATTGTAGTACTTTTTAAATTTTTGAGTAAATTATGAAGTGACAAAGTTTATGCAAAACAGCAGATTTTTAGAGGTCTTTACTGAATTTGGTTTTACACATTAATGAATTGATTTCAATAGAAGCTCAGATAATATCATATGAAAAACAGTGAAAATGAATGTCGAATTGCATGCCCTTAAGGGGATGCAACTCAACATACATTTTCACTGTTTTTCATACAACCGCTCTTACGCGATTATGACGTTATTACTTATTACGTATTTTTCATAAGATATTTTGGAAATATAGATATCTTGTGGATTTCATCTAGGCTTCTATTGAAATCAATTTTTAGGGTTCCGTAGTAAACTAGGAACCCTTATAGTTTCGCCATGTCTGTCTGTCCGTCTGTCTGTCTGTCTGTCTGTCTGTCTGTCTGTCCGTCTGTCCGTCTGTCTCGCTTAATCTCTGTGACCGTTAGCACTAGAAAGCTGAAATTTGGTACCAATATGTATATCAATCACGCCGACAAAGTGGTAAAATAAAAATTGAAAAAAAAATGTTTTATTAGGGTAGCCCTCCTATATGTAAAGTGGGAAGTGATTTTTTTTTTTAATTTCAACCCTAACGTGTGATATATTGTTACATAGGTATTTAAAAATGAATAAGGGTTTACTAAAATCATTTTTTGATAATGTCAATAATTTCGGAAATAATCGCTACAAAAGTAAAAAACAATGTGTCCCCCCTCCTCTAACTTTTGAACCATAAGTTTATAAAATATGAAAAAAATCTGAAAAGTAGAACTTTATAAGGACTTTCTAGGAAAATCATTTTGAACTTGATGGAAAGAACAGTTTTTGTACAAAAAAGATAAAAAGGTTGCACCATGATAAAAAATCGTTGCTTCTTAAATATATTCGTAATTTTACGAGTGCACAATCGCTGAAATTTCTACTACTTGCATACTGCTGTTTTAGTTATCACCGTCCCTTGTGGGCCCGTTTTTAGGGTTCCGTATTTATTAGAGTTCCGTACTTGGTATGTCAACGTAACAAATAACCTTTTTTTTTAACTCATAAGTAGGAACACTTATTGTGACGGACGGGAAACTACGGAACCCTACACTGAGCGTGGTCCGACACGCTCTTGGCCGGTTTTAAATTTGTTTTTGACAAAATCTAACTTTGACCCTTCTTATTGTACTCAAAAATTAAAAAAGTTAAAAAAAGGTAACCATAGAAGCCTTGCAAAAATCAATATTTGGATAACGACATTTTTTTTTTTTTTTTTATGTCTTTTAAGGTTTAAAAAAAACGTATTTCCTGAAAAAAAAATTATGAAATTTTCGAGTAAACCACGGAATTACCGAAAGGAAACAGAGTTTTCAGGCGTTATATCTTTTTTCACGTTGTGTCTTTATCAAACATCGCGTTGGATTGCGTTAGATGAAGCAACAAGCTTTTAAGCCATGCTCGATGTTGAAGATAGGCGAGTGGGAAAGGAGCCTCTTAACTAGATGATCTGGTATAAAGTATGTATTTTGCTACTTAACGATGTAGCTGTATGCAGATTAACTAGATAAAGTGGAGATATGTGCTACTTCAAGTAAAATTTCACACTTTAACGGATTGTACCCGGTAATTTGCAGATTACCTAATTAAATACGTAAGTGAAAGTATTCCGTATTCGAACTGTCATATAGTGATAACAAATGTATTTTCTTCGCAATAATAAAACTAAAATTACACAGTACTATTTTGAGGAATTCATCTTATAAGGAACGAACTGCGGTCTGTATATTGGGAAACTAAAAACAAATAGAATTATTAATAGAATTATATGAAATCATATACCTAATTCTTGAGAGCAGTGGTGGCCCAGTGGTAACAACTCTAACTTACGAGTAGGTCGCGGGTTCAAACCCAGCCAGGCGCATTACTTTGTGTAATTTTTTTCATCGCCACTGCTCTCAAAACGGTGAAGAAAAACATCCTCGAAAAAATACATAATAAAAATTGGAAACAAAACAAAAGCATATCTAAGAACAAAAAAAAATCGAAGACATGTGACATCCACCAATTACTCGCACTGGGCCCGTATGGTGGATTACGGCCCATTCCCTCTCCTAGAGAGGAGGCCGGAGTCCCAGCCGAGGGAATATTAAAATGCTGATTATATTATATATGTATAATTCTTACGTGGTTGTTTGTCAGCACAGCTCATTTGACAAGCTGCCTCGGAGCTGAACCTATTAGAGTTGCCTTCGCATCCTCCCCAGATGAACTGTTCACAGTGATAGGCTTCAGGGTTGAAGCCCCAGCGGCTGTAGTTGCCAGCACAAGAACCTTGATCAATTGGTAGATCACATTGGTCTGAAAACAAATTGTTAGTAGTTACATCTGCTGTGCTTAAAAAACACACCATGCTCTCTGTAATGTATTTGCAGTATGGGATAGTCTCAGGCATGGTAATATGATGTATTGGTCACGAGTCAGTGGCTATCTGAATAAGGAGCAGTTGTGTTATACAAATAATTATGTGTTTGTCACTCTGTTAGTGAACCGTAAAATACTCCAGAACGTAGTACAATACACTCTCTCTGAAACAGATCTCAATCTTACCTTGTAGCTTTACATACATTATTTTCAACTAAACTTGAAATATTTCAACGTTTTTGCCTCACCTGCAATGGAACTAGGTTCGCATTGCTTCTGGCAGAGTTCCCGCGTATTGAAATTATTGGCGTTGCCGAGACATCCTCCGTATCTGAAGGGGATGCACTGCTCCCGCGTGCTGTTGTAGTGCCAGCGCGCGTAGTCCCCGTCACAGGCACCCTTAACGCTCGGTAACTTGCAGGCGTCTGGGAAAAATGATAAATGAAAGTCTACTAAATAGAACGGAGAAAATCAGGTTCAATAACTTCAAAAATTCTTACCGACGAATTAATGAAAATGCATATTTTCAGCACAGTTTTCAACTCTTACCTTTATGTGACGGTTCCACGCACACATCCTCGCAATCCGCCTTGGTCGAGAATCTGTGTCCATTACCCTCACAACCTCCATACCAGAAGCGGGAACAACCTCCGTACTCCATGTCAAAGAACCACATCACAGTAAAGTTATGACATGAACCAGGATCCGGCGACAAATTGCAAGCAGCTGGAAGGAATAGAAAAATAAAGGTCAGTAAATGGCAAAAACACCGATAAGGGATGATCCAATATCAAACTGTTACCTTGTTTATTTCCAGGCGCATCGGTACATCCAAGGAACTTAGGTCCAGCAGCTTCAGTACGTCCATCAGGGCAGCATCCATGCTGGCTAGAAGAGCAGTCACAACCGGCGGCGTCAAGACCGGTGGCAGGAGTCTCACCGTCCCCGCAGCAGCCAAACTTAGAGTCGTTGCAGTGGCAGCCCAGCTGATCTGGGCCCTTTGCGATGCTGACGCCATCAGCACAGCAACCGAACTGGTACGTGTTGCAGGCGCAGTCTTCATTGTTAGATCCAAAAGCCGCAGTGTGTCTGGAAAATGATAATTCCATTCCACTAGTAAATTCGTTTAATAATAAAAGGTGTGTTTTGACATTTGAGAAAAATCCTAGAATGTAACTTGGAACGAAACTGAAAGAAACAATAAAATAATAAATAATAGGGTATTACACTCATTTTAAAAAATGTCTGAAGTAGATTCTATAGTGCTAATAAACCATTAAAAAAATATACAAAAATTTTATTTAGTCGCTAAGTACCCTAAAAATGCATTTAAAATTGGCATTTTCAAATCTCGCGCGTACATAGAACGTAGTGGACGCCATATTTACTCCGAGGTATGACGTCAGTTGGCTCTATAAACAAATGCGCTAATAATGACTTAGTATGGCCGATCAGTTGACAGCTGTGACGTTTAGTTTACACATCTGAATGATGTAATAACATGGTGGCTATTTCAAGGTGATAAAGTACAAATAAAAAAAACTGAAAATTTGAATTGAATTTAAATAGTAGTTTATGTGACTAGGGGATAAAGCAGTGTCTTTAAGTCGCGGGCGGCATGTTGAATTCCGAACGAAACGAAGGTTGCTGATTTTAATCCCGAACGATAGTGAGGAATTTATAAAATTAACTCCCGAGCATTGCGACGGAGTTAATAAAGAAACCTGAGTGAAGTGAGGAATTCAAGCCGCCCAAGACAAAGACATTTGCATACTCTACTTTTTACACCATCTGTGAGGTAATTAAAAGACAATTTGGTTGACCAAATCATATATTAGAGAAATATAAGTATTGTATTTACAACTTCATCAAACAAACAAAATTCACTACTCCAAGATTGTATAGTTTCAATTTTCTATAATGCTCCCGTCAGTACGCACGTTTTATTCTATTTTCTTTTTTTTTGTAAGTGGCTAGTTTGAATCATAGTGATTACATACTCTTTGGTTTGAATTTCGAGTCAAGTTGTTCGATGCGCCTATATTTTAATTCACAATGTTGACGATTTTTGATGCTCCAAATTCAAATCTCATTATTCCCTAGGGATCGGCCATACTGCATTATCTCCCTAGGGATAGAATGACTTGCTTTAAGTGAGGTTTGTATGACGTATAAAACGACATTATCGAGCAGGTGGTGTAAAAAAATTATTTTTCATTACTCATACTCTGAAAGTAGGTTTGAAGTCGCCTGAGGAGCGGGCTGAAAGTGATACTTTTCATCTCTAGGGAGTTTTACTTTACAACTGACAGCTGTCAAATTATTAAGGAAAAAACTAGTTCTATCTTCACATTTCTATTGTATGTTTTTCTATTATATGTTCCAATTTTCCATACAGCCAGTCAATCACAGCGCGATATAAAGTTGAAATAACTTAAAGATAAGTATTAATTAAATGATATTATATTTTAAGTGATTCATTTGTTCAACTATTTCTTTAAAATACTTTATTTTTAAAAGATTACAATTAATTTATGAATTTTCATTAATGAGGCTGAATAGCTAGCCGGCCACAGAAAAAAAAAACAAAATGGCGGGAAAGTGGCAATCAGTCGTTGGTTTTTTCGAGTTTTGTTTACATTTCCGTACAACAAAGATTTGTATTAACGCGTTATGTTTATCAGATTAAAATAGTGATTCAAAACCTAATTTCATAAGAGAAGAGGCTAAAGCAGTAGTAGAAAACCTTTTACCGCCTAAATCAGAAGAAAGATACCTACCTAAAATCATAGGTACAACGACTCAGATTTTACAAACTTTTTATTTTATTTTTACTTTCCTTGTATTCGTAATGAAAAGCACAGTGCTCACCTCGGGGTGAAAGTAATTAATTTAGTCCCTCGAATTAGCGACCTCGCTACGCTCGGCCGCCAACTCCTTCTCGGGACGAAATGAGTTACTTTCACCCCTAGTGTAACAATGTACTATTGTTATTTTATGAACTAAAATTGACACTTGCCGACTGCTTTTTGCCTAAGATAGCTATCTTACTAATATATTTTAAGATTTTTTCTCATATAGAGTAAAATACCCTATTAGGGGTCCGATGTAGTAGTAGTATCTGTTTTAGCTGCTAGGTAGGCAGTCAGAATACAAATGTCAAAACAAGCTTTTTATTTTTTGACAACTTTCAACTTGATACAACTACAATGGGCTGTTCATTAACAGTAAGATGAACATTCATTATAATATATATAAATAGCTGTTGAGGTTCCAGACAAATAAATTTTATACCTTTGAACTACCTGTGATTAGCAATGTCATCAGCCCACTCAAATGTCCTGCTGATGGTGGTCAATGTGCTGGATTGTTCGGTTTGCATCAAATGGTTGACATAATTGCTGATAGTACAATGCATTCAAAATAAGAACAGGAAAGCCAATAACCTCGATCTGTCAAATGTTGAGTGAAAAGTACGGTTTGCAAAGAAAACTTATTTGCGTATCAATTAAAAACGTTCTTGTTTAATATAAATCAGCTAAATAAATTGTTTTAAGTCATAATTTTCTTTCTTATTTTCATTGTTAAGAACAATTCGCCTTCTTTTTCCATTTGCCACTACTCAGACACTTCACACAGTGACGCAGAGATGAGCAAAATTGAAGAACTGGATTCACAATTTGTAAATAAATTAAATTTTAAAAATTTCTAGTTTCGTTCACCCTACACAATTTCTTCGATTTGACAGTATGACGTGACGTCACAATGTGGCAATCGATCCTATTCTTATTAACGGAAATGGTACGCATAGTACCTACTGTAGGGAGATACTGATATTACGTTACTTTTAACAATTTCCTTATAAGTTTTTTTTTAATTATTTCTTTTGGAAACTGTAATAACTATTTTTGAATAAAGCATACAACGGCCGAAAGTCGGTATGCATTTAAGCTGAAGTTGTGGAATCATTTTCTACACCAATAGCAGAATCGTCTCAAAACTTCTGTTCTAATTACTTTATATAAATATATGTATGTAGTATATATCTTACATTAAATATATATCTATGTGTATTTTAACTATATGTATTCTTTTTACTCTTGTTTTAATACCAAAGTTTTCTTTTTGTGCACCTACCATATTGTCTCTTCACCACCCTAGGTTGTCTGGTAGAGAATGCCTAAGGCATTAAGTCCGCCTATGTACTTTGTGTTGCATGAAGATTAAATAAATAAATAAATAAGTACAACGTTGGGCTCTTTGATTGTCCTACAATTCTTTCAAATACTGAAAACGCCACGCCACAATATCGTACCTCTCCCAACAACAACTTCCTTTTAGGCTTATTTTTTTTTTAACAAAATCACATTCCCCTCATTTATTCTCCATATAGTGGTGCGGCTACCGTTAAAATCGACATAGTTTCACATTTCGTGCAAAATTTTTGGTTGAGTCCCTTCTTTTTTCTGTAGACAGACAGCGGAGCCAACATTACGGCAAAGGAACCTCTTAAGTGAAACGCACTATACCCATCAAGACAGCATCCATGTCGTGTGTACTGACAGCCGCAGCCCAGGTTGTCTGGTCCCTGCGCGATGGTGACGTTGTCGGGGCAGCAGCCGTATAGCGCATACTGGCATCCACAACCTAAGGATAAACGCACTTCAGTTACAAACATGATTTTCTCGATTTATCACCACGTATTATAAATGATCATAACGACTGGCACCCGTGGTGTGATGGCACCATAGATAGTTTTAACACAGTGCTCACTGTAATCGAGCTCTATTACAGTGTCTGAATAACAAGGTGGTTTATTATACCTTCAAAATGTGGTCCTTCAGCTGGTTTGCGGTTGTCTGGGCAGCACCCAAAGGCAGCAAGCAAGCAGCAGCCTTCAAATTCAGGTCCGTGGGCAGGAGTCTTCCCGTCTTGGCAGCAACCGTGCTGTGTTGTGCTGCAGGAACCTGGACATCCTTCATTGTCAGGGCCTGATGCTGAAATGGGAATTAGGAGGTAAATAATTCAATCGACTTCTGCAACACCAGAGATATCACATCAACAGTCATTTCAAAAACCTATCGGAGTTAGCCATACCTGGTAATAAACCATCAGCACATCAACAAAACTCAGTAGTGTTGCAGGGATATCCCTGTTCGTCGGGATCGGAACCTTCAGTCTCATTATAAGCGGAACAGCCGAACTGGAAGCCACTGCAAGGAGCTGCTGTCGATAACGGCAGTGGTTTCCACTATGTTTGTGTTACCTTCATGTCTTTTGTTACGGATGATGCGGGAATACCGCATGGTTTCCCGCGAAGCGGCGAGCCTTTTTGCTGGCCTGCCACCATGGGATCTGGAGGCAACAGTCCTTGCACACATGCACGATTTGCGCGTGGTGATGCAACGCCAGGGCAAAAGTCCGTTGCCGCGACAGGTCGTGACATGGTGGACAGAGTGCCGGCGGGATCTCAAGATAAAATTGCGTCAGCGACTATCGCAACCCAGTGCTGGGCACGCCACAATCATGGGAGTAAATCCCCTCTTTGAGGCGTGGCTGGAAAGACCTCACGGCGTCCTTACCTTCAGCATGACGCAGGTCCTCACCGGACATGGCACGTTCGGGAGGTACCTGTTCCGGATTCAAGCGGAAGAGACGCCCTGGTGTCGCCACTGTGCGGAACACCCGGAGGACACGGTGGAGCACACAGTCGATGTGTGCCCTGCTTGGGTGGAGCATCGCCGTGCCCTCGTGGGGGCGATCGGCGGCGGAGACCTCTTGGGCCGGGCCTTGGTTGAGGCCATGGCGAAGCAGTAATGCTCGCAAAGTAAGAGGCCGACCGCCTCAGGCAACAGCGTTCTCGCCGGGATTCTGATCCCGATTTCTGGCCACCGTAGGCGCGGGCTTGCGGACGGCTAGCAATGGGTAGCTCGCTGTCTGACCGTCCGGCAACTGTCCGAACCGAGCCCAAGTCGTCGACGGCGCGCACTGTTCCCGCGAGCCTCAAGGAGCTGTCAGCAACAGCAGGGGCCCAGCTGGGTCGAAGCCTACTGGGGCCAGGGTTAGTTTCGAAAGACAGCTCGAGCCCCGGTATGAAGGCTAGAAGGAACGGGCTGGGTCTTTTAGTCAGTTAAAGTCTGAAGAGCGGGGGTTGTCATTGGATGATTTTTTCCCACCATAAAAAAATAGGTAGGTATGTAGGTAGGTAGATAAAAGAAACGGTACTTTCCTCTATTAACAATAGAGTCGAAATTCGCCTGAAAGTGTGCAATAAAAATGATTTATGGCCCCACGACACGACTCTATTGTTCTAGATTGATCTTGAGACGTCGGCATATAAAATTAAGAGCCTCCTGACCGAAAGTGAGTCAGTTTTGATTTCGACTGCGCACAAGAGCAAACTACCTAAATGTGTGAAGTGATTTTATCTTACGACCTAAGCGATAGTGTAACGGAACTCTAGTGTTAATTGTGATTTGGATTATTGTTGACTGAACAAAGTTATTGTTTGTGGTTAATAAAGTTCTTTGCTAGTAAACCGGGCATTTGATTACTCACGTACGCAACAAAAGTTTTATTTTTTTCTTGCAACTGAAATTCGCGTAAACATTTGCAGAACTGCATGATGGCATAATGTCATGACTTAAAAATTGGTTTCAACCTCACCTTTGGGCCCAGAAGCTTTGGTCTTCTTGTCCGCGCAGCAGCCGAACTCACAGTCACTGCAAGCATCCAGCGTACTCGTGCCGATGACGTTAGAGGTTACCTCAGTAGTGTCGATGACGTCAGTAGTTACGTTGCTAGTGTCGATGACCTCACCGGTTACCTCGCTGGTTGTACTGTCTTTGTTTGTTTCAAGTGATCGAGTAGTGGTCTTTCTCACTTCAGGCAACTCTGACTTGATCGTGAATACTGAAAGTGAGTCAATCGCAAGTTTTGTGCCTAAGTAGCAAATATGTTTATGTACCTGTATACAATATAAAAAATATTATTTTCAGTTTATGCCAAATGGGAATATAGTTTGTTTAGAATCAGTAACTGAATGGATTCCAATAGTTTTTATACTATTTTTTTTTTTATTATTTAAATAAGTAGGTCACAAGTTGGACACCACCGGCACTAAGTACAAAACAGCAGGCTTACTCTCCAAATTAATTTCAATTTCAATCTAAAGTCAATCCGATTGCAATGTCAATTTTGACGTTACATGATTGGGTACTCTTTAAAATAATATTATTAACATATACGATTTCACTTAGTTCTCAAAATGGTCACGCAATTTTGAACCAATTTGGCGCTAGCATTGAATTCAAGGGTACGAAACGTCACAATCTCAATGTCGACCGATCGGAATTGAACTCAAGCGTAAGCCTGCTGGTCATGGCAATTCATTGCGAGCATTATGCGCCAGGAAACAGCTGGGTGTAAGTGCAAAACTCCTCAGTTGCCTGAGTGGCCCGTTAAATATGTATTGTTGTTGACATAACAAGCTTATAATTTTGTGATTTTTCATGATACAGTCATAAATTTTTGCAAATAGATTCTTTACATAAAAATACTTGATATATGTTTCAGGTTTCACATATTATGCTAAAACTAACAAATTTTTACTAACATCATAAAACCACTTTTGTTCTATGACTTTTAAAAAAGTATCATATTTTAGTTCATCAGATTTTCATAAAAAAAATAAAAATATTTAAATTGAACGTTCTAAATATTACGAAGTCTATGCGAAGCCAGCGATAGAACAATAGCGGAGGGGAGTGGAGTCGGGCGGTGGGGGAGCTTGATTGGTATAGTAAAATACAGAGTTGATAGAACAACGAAATCTTGAAGGTTTGTTTTTAGTAAAGGCATTATGTTTTGTAAAAAGTTATAGAACAAAAGTTGTTGTTTAAGATGTTATTAATACAGTACTGCAAGTTGTTAGTATTTTATAAAAAAACCCTGTATATACATGTACGTACACACATGAGTATTCTTTTAGTGACATGATTTTCGTCCCTCCGCTACACTTAAGGCTTATAGTCCCTTGAACCATCTGGCCAAATTTATGTGGACGCACCAGTCGCACCCGCCTAGGTGGCAGTACGCAAATCTGTGCATTTATTTGCGGCCAACAGCGCCCGGAAAGCGCGCGCCTGACCTTTAAGGGTGTTTATTTTTTTTCGTGCATATTATGCGTCCAGTAAAATAACATCAATTTATTCCATAAATATCTATATTCTTTCCAACGGATACCAAATGTAATACAGTTATGCGTGCATGCATGTAATATTTACAGTAGTAATTAGCATAAATAATTAATTATAAATAAAAAACTCTACTTATTCTCATTTCCTTCGGTGTCCATTTACTACTATCCTTAATAAATGTATTTTTTAATCAAATAAATCGGAGTAAATAGAAACAAAATAATTATATTAATTAAGTATATTAAAAAACACAACGTTTACACCTAAATTAAATAATGCTATCTTCTCAATATATTAAAATATAATTTGATGAATATTTATTTTTTATTTTGTCTGATTACCCTCGTTATGAAAAGAAATCCACACTATAGTTTGCGCTTGACCATAAATGCTACTCTACTGCGATGTCAAGCCCCGCGCACATCTCAGTATGCCATTGAACATCGTAACAGGTGCATCCTTGCTTGTGAAAAAAAGATATTTTCGTGTTAAGTGTCGCGGGAGGTGATTATTCTGGAATCGTTCTCTTTCCTATCGTCCGTATTATAACGTGAGCATATATGATTTTGTTAATTACTTAGCTTATTATCAATTTCAATGATACCCTTCGAAGTTTGGAATAGGTATTAAGTTTGTAATTTTGATATTTTTGAATAAAAACAGAATAAAGTATTTAAACCTCATTACCTTCTTCCTCATTCCGTTCGTTTACCATCGTTTCTTTAATTTAACAACATTGCCTTCTGTTTTTTTTTCATTACCTTCGCACACCTCTTCTTTTATTAAGTCTTATAGTCCCTTGAACCATCTGGCCGAAATTAAATGGATGCAACTCTCGCAACCGCCTAGGCGGCAGTACGCATATCTGTGCATTTATTTGCGGCCAGGGCCCGGAAAGCGCGCGGCTGACCTTTAAATCCATTTTCTTTGCTAAATATTGATTGATTTACATATGCTATGTTCACTTTGAAGAATATTTAACCACCAATTTTTATGTGTAAAAATGTTTCTAAAGATCCAAGCCGTTTCGAAGGAGTAGGGAAAAGTTGCGAAATTGCTAAATATTTTTTTTAGACAAAAGTATTAATAGCACGAAAAAATCAAATGTTGATAATGTTGTTCATGAATCTATTATAAACATATATTTTTTTCAAACCTATTAACCTGGCCGTTACCGAGGAGTAGGCTTCAGAAAGTCACTGTTTTATGGCACTTTTCGGGCGCTTGGGCCTTAAAGGCTTCAATATCATTTCCTTCCCTATCGTTCTCATTACCGTCTCAGTTCGATTTTAGAAATGTTATCAAATTCAAAGTTACTAATAAAAAGCAAGTAGAAACGACGAAATGTTCAAAGATTATCCATATATTAACGATATTAGTAAGAAAAAACAAAATAATTCGACAATAAATATAAAATGTAGGATTGCTTCGAATTTGCACGAACTACGCGAAACACCCTTAAATCCATTTTCTTTGCGAAATATTGATTGATTTACATATGCAATGTTCACTTTGAAGAATATTTAACCACCAATTTTTATGTGTAAAAATGTCTCTAAAGATCCAAGCCATTTCGAAGGAGTAGGGAAAAGTTGCAGAATTGCTAAATATTTTTTTTAGACAAAAGTTTTATTAGCACGAAAAAAATCCATGTTCATTTTAAGACCCACTCTTTCGGAAGCTCTACTGAGGTCATTGAGCATTGTACTGAGCTCTTCTGTAGTCTCAGCCATGACTACTATGTCGTCGGCAAACCGAAGGTGAGTGATGTACTCGCCATTGACATTAATGCCTAGTCCACTCCAGTCCAGAACCTTGAAGACATCCTCCATTGCGGCCGTGAACAGTTTCGGAGAAATGACGTCTCCCTGCCTCACACCTCGCTGCAGGAGGATAGGTTTCGAAGTCTGGTCCTGAAGTCGGACTGACATAGTGGCGTTTTCGTACAAACACTTCAGCACCTCGATGTACCGATAGTCAATCTGGCACCGTTGGAGAGACTGCAGTACAGCCCAAGTCTCGATCGAATCAAAGGCTTTCTCGTAGTCCACAAACGCTAGGCAGAGAGGCAGATTATACTCCTCGGTCTTCTGTATAACCTGTCGTAGCGTATGTATGTGGTCCACGGTGCTGAAGCCTTTTCGGAATCCGGCTTGTTCGGGAGGCTGGAAGTCGTCGAACCTGCGCGCGAGACGATTCGTGATGACTCTGGAAAACAGCTTGTAGACATGGCTCAGAAGTGAGATGGGCCTATAATTCTTCAGTAGGGCCTTGTCGCCCTTCTTAAAGAACAGTACCACCACGCCTCTGCTCCATGCCTGTGGCGTTTTTCCCTCGAGTATGACGGAATCAAACAGCTTCTGAAGGGCCTTAAGGATCGGTTTTCCACCCGCCTTCAAAAGTTCGGCCGTAATTCCGTCGTCACCCGGCGCCTTATTGTTAATAAGCTGCTTCAGAGCCATCCTAATCTCGTACAGGCTGACGTCCGGGATATCTTCGGTATAGTGTCGGCTCAATCTAGCTCTTGGATCGTTTGCTAGATTTACAGTGGGTTTAGTGATTGACGTGTACAACTGTCAAAACTAAAGTCATGATAAACAACCATGTAGCACCCACTCCTATCAAGATCGGAGACTCTATACTCGAAGTTGTGGACGATTACGTCTACCTCGGGCAGACAGTCCAGTTGGGTAGATCTAATTTCGAGAAAGAGGTCAACCGTCGAATCCGACTCGGCTGGGCAGCGTTCGGGAAGCTACGCGGTATCTTCTCATCCAACATACCACAGTGTCTCAAGACGAAAGTCTATGACCAGTGTGTGTTGCCAGTGATGACATATGGATCCGAAACGTGGTCGCTCACAATGGGCCTTATCAAAAGGCTTAAAGTCACCCAAAGAGCAATGGAAAGGGCTATGCTCGGAGTTTCCTTGCGTGATCGAATCAGAAATGAAGATATCCGCAGGAGAACCAAGGTTGCCGACATAGCACAAAGAATCGCCAAACTTAAGTGGCAATGGGCAGGGCACATTGCTCGCAGAACAGATGGCCGTTGGGGCCGAAAGGTTCTGGAGTGGCGACCGCGTACCGGAAAACGCAGCGTTGGAAGGCCTCCTACAAGGTGGACTGACGACCTGGTGAAGGTAGCGGGAATCCGATGGATGCGGGACGCGCATGATCGTTCGTTGTGGCGACGCTTGGGGGAGGCCTATGTCCAGCAGTGGACGTCTGTCGGCTGAAATGATGATGATGATGATGATGAAAAAAATCAAATGTTGATAATGTTGTTCGTGAATCTATAATAAACATATATTTTTTTCAAACTTATTAATCTGGCCGTTAACAGGAGTAGGCTTCAGAAAGTCACTATTTTATGGCCCTTTTCGGGCGCTTGGGCCTTAACCATACCAACGACCCCCTCAAATTCATTGAAACCCAAGCGAACGCTACCTCGTTGTCTGTCTAAGTAGTATTGTCTCTCTAATTACGGTATTAGAAAGGATTTTCTATCACTGGCGCCTCGTTTGATTCATTAAGACTGGCCTGTTGGTCTAGTGGTTAGTAGCCCTGACTGCTATGCCGGAGGTCGTGGGTTCGATTCCCACCCAGGATAAATGTTTGTGTGATGAGCACGATCATTTGTTCTGTGTCTGGGTGTAATTTATCTATAATATGTATGTATTTATAAATATATGAGTAAATTTATCAGTTGTCTAGTACTCATAACACAAGCTCTGCTTAGCTTGAGACTAGACGACGTTGTGTAATAGTTGTGGAATATTATATATTATATTAAATCCCAAGCGAACGCCGGCGTTCGCTCCCTCATTGTTTTTCTATTGTGTCTCTAAAAGGAAATTCGAAAGGTAAGATTTCTCTTTTTCTCTAATATATCTACTCGTTTCTCATTTTATCCACTCTTATCACTCCCCACGTACTTCCCCACAGTGTCGTTTCCGCCGCTACATCCCATAGATTTTTTTTTTTCTGCTTAGCTTGGAACTAGACGGCGTTGTGTGATAGTTGTGGAATATTATTATTATTTTTGTTTTTTTTTTTTATCTGCGTTTTTCACAGTCCCACACTCGGATCTATACTGTATTATCCGTTACGGACTTATTGATGACATTGCTCATTTAAAAATAGTTACATACATTCGATACTTTTTATAAGGTTCTTCTATTAGTAAACAATGATCAAGATCTCTTAATCAACCTTGATTATTCAAACAGTGTTGACTACGTCAGATTTCATTTTACCCTAATAATTACCCAAGTCGTTTGACTTTTAAGACTATACTACCTAGCAAGTCTTTGCCACCACACCTGTAATCTGCTTTGGACCTCTATCTGAATCTCGGACTCTTCAATCTATCTGTTTATTTGCCATATGATGGGGTTGAATACGTTCAGGGGCAAAATGTCCAATTCTCAAAATGTCCAACGGTGTCAAAATGTCCAAATACCCAAAATGTCCAATGGTCAAAATGTCCAATTCTCAAAACGTCCAATAGTCAAAATGTCCAAATCTCAAAATGTCCAATGGCCAAAATGTCCAACTCTCAACATGTCCAATCTTTGAAAATGTAGCTTTGTTCAATAACACATCTAAGCGCTTTTTTTAATACTTATGACAAATATCTAATAAATACAAAATACTGAAAGAATTAAAATAGGTTTTATTTATAAATATCTAACAAATTAAGACCAGAGAAGACCATAACATACGCGAAATCACTATTTTTGTCATAGTGTAATATATAAAAATATAGTTATCAACATCATAATTTTTTATAATTATAAATTGAATCAAGTAATCACTTTTATGAATTATTAAAATGATAAATACTTTTACTGTCATTTTCTTACCTGGCACAAATACAGGATATATAATTTGCTGTAGAAGAAAGTAATTAATGTTGGTGTGTGTGACTGGAGCTAGGCACAGGAGACTGCATCCTCGTCGGCAGCACTTGCCTACTCCTCGGCAGTCAGCATCATCTGCACACTCTTGAGGGCATGTGTCGTTATACGGACTCGTTTCGTCCGCGGGGCACGCACCTGTCTTCACCACTGATGAAAAACAATTGATTGCAGAAAATGTTAAAAAGTTGGTTTAAAGTGAGTATTGAGAACAAAAATATTTAAACAACTGAATTATAATTTGATAAATAATAAGTGATAAAACAAGAAAAAAAAAATTTAAAAAAAAAAATTAGTTAAATATATAAATAAAAATAAGAAGAATGAATGGTGAAATACCGGCGAGTTATGTCACAAGTGTTACAACCATTATCCTGGTAGGTTTTTGAATTAGATGGGCCTCGTGACTTCAAACAGACCTTGTGTAAGCTAACAAGCTACCCTCCCCCCAGGCAGCTACTTTCCAATTAGAATATCGTGTGTATTGTGAAGATCAGGGACTTAAAAACACCTTCATAAAGGTTACAGAATTATAAGTGTTACATGTTGAATGTGTAACAGAATAAAAAATGTAACACTTATATATGTGTTTTCAATGTGTTAACCCAAAACACTTAAAAAAGTGTAACCGTAACATATCTGTAACAGATATAAAAATGTTAACAGTGTTAATAAGTGTAACAGGTAAACGCAGCGTTGCCAAAGTTACAATTTACTTATTTATGGTACTGTGCAATTATTTCAGTTACACATATTAATACTTATTAACACATATAACAGGTTACAGTTTGATTCGGTAGCACTTCTTAACACATATAAAAGGTTACAGTTTCATTCGGTAACATTATTGTATCTGTTACATTTAAAAGTGTTTTTCTGTTATAACTGTTTTAAAAAACAGTGTTAAAACACATTATTACGGTTACAGTTTGAGTCCCTGGTGAAGACCTTAGTGCTGTGCATTCCCAAATACCTAAGCTGTGTTTCATGCCATTTTGCCATATAAGTGGTAACTGTGACAAGCATTTAACGTAAAGAAACGTACTAGTTTTACATTCCGCAGAAAACAGGGACTCCTGATTATTTAAAGGAATGGTTTTTTGCAGCACACACCGCATGCCTTCTGCGCAGGATTTCATCTTACATGGATTCTCTTTACATTCACATCTGTAAAAGCAAATAAAGTATTATAATATTTAATTATAAATATAAAAATACCGTTTCATAGAAAAAAAAAATGGTCTTAAATAAATTGTTACAAGTCGACCGTTTAGAAATGACCTCAGAATTTGTACGAAGGAGCAGAATTAGACATATTTGTAGCATGCGTGTAGGTCTCAGTAGACGATATCACCTATATTTTCACACACACAAAGCGTAGAGTTAAGTTTCACGAGCTCACGCGATCACAGGACGCTGCTTTTCAAATTCTAAATACTCTACATGCTTTTTTTTTTTGAGATGGGAAAACTTCAAATTACTACTTCTGCTTTGGATGGAGCAAGATGGACTGTTAGACTTTTACCACAAAAGAGAAATAGGAACAGAAGTCAATCTACATACAAAGTGTAATCAAGCACATAAACTCACGTAGGTACACATAGACATCGCTCATGGACACAATATCTCAGACCTTGGGTCTAGAGCAAACGCAAGTGTCGTCCGCTTGAGACACGCGTCTGCGAATTATTTTGTATAAAAATGAATTTTAGTTTGTGGGTTCTGAGATTTCATGAATAATCAGTGAGTGATATTTCGTTTTTATATGTATAGAAGATGAGTGTCACTACTACGATAGATTTTTGTGTATTTAAAGCCAAAGTTGTCAACCCTTGTGCGACCGCCGAGTGAAGATATGAAAAGTGAATTACTTACTTTGTTTTCTACTACAAAATAAGCCTCTGCTCCATCAAAAAATACTAAATGTGCACTAAAATATGCTTTTCTAGGTGGTTAAAAAAATAACCACGAAGACAATGGCGGAATCTGAGCTCACCGTCTCCATCTAACCTAACCAGTCCGAGTCAGGGTGCCCCAAGTCCCTTGAAAATTGTAAAAAGTCCATTAACCTTTCAATCGTGAGAATTAGAGACACAATAGAAAGACAATGGGTGCGCGAACGCCGGCGTTCACTTGGGCTTTAATAAAGGAATCGTAAATTAATTATATGACCGGTCACATCATGAAGTGATCAATTCTAAGCTCTAACCACGACACCTAGATGCATGAGATTGACTTCTGTAGCTATCTGTTTTATGCTGCATCTGTTTATTGACTAAGAAGCACCTATGTTCCTCCAATTGCTTTTTCCATTCCAGCGCCACAGTGACTCTTTGGAACAATCCCGCAGTCAAACATGCATAGACTATTTATTCGCCAATCATTACCTCTCGCAGCCGTCCACATCGGTGCTTCTCTCGACGCCGAAGTCACAATGTTGAAGTTTTCCGCACTCCTCATACAGCTCGCAATCGACATCTCCGGAAAAAAAAATGTAAATAGTTTGTTTGAATTCAGGCATTCAAAGGCGGGATGAGCGTGACACCAGCGAGCTATGTACCTAATCAGTTGCCGACTTTACTTTAGCAATTGGACTATGTCTTTCCTTTTCAGTATTTTTAAGTAACTCCTGGTTGTAAGCGCAACTGCCAGATCTCGGTCCAGTACCTGTACCATGAGTTTAAAGCAATAGTATTTGTCGATACTCGATACCGACTACGTAAATATTTTGTATGGCAAATTTTACAGCGCCTCTAGCGGTCACTTACGGAACCAAAATTTGCCATACAAAATATTTACGTAGTCGGTATCGAGTATCGACAAATACTATTGCTTTAAACTCATGGTAGAGGTACAGATCAGCATCCTAATGAGGCCTTTCCAGTCTCTCCTCGACAATAATGTAAAAGAATTTTTTGGTGTCATGTTTTACTTAATAGAAGTAGTTGTTAGTTGACTGCTTGTATAACAATCTTCTTGTTCGACCGTACATTTAGATATATTTTTTTTTACTGTATACATTATCATCGTTTTGTTTATCGGAGCTAACTCGCAAACTCAAGGTCATTTTATTAATCAAAAAACCCACAGTTGTGGTGAATTTTAGCCATTAATAATAGTCTTTATTTAATCTTTGGCAGTTAACGCTGAGCGGCGAACATAATTCGGTTAATAGACAAATTATGGAACCATGGTTTTAGTTAACATATGCATAGGTACCTAAGTATCATCATCATCGTCATCATTTCAGCCGATAGACGTCCACTGTTGGACATAGGCCTCCCCCAAGTGTCGCCACAATGAACGATTCTGCGCGTCCCGTATCCATTGGATTCCTGCAACCTTCACCAGGTCCCTATGACCTAGTAGGAGACCTTCCAACGCTCCGGTACACGGTCGCCACTCCAGAAAATTTCGGCCCCAATAGCCATCTGTTCTGCGAGCAATGTGCCCTGCCCATTGCTACTTAAGTCTGGCGATTCTTCGTGCTATGTCGAAACATTGGTTCTCCTGCGGATATCTTCATTTCTGATTCGATCGCAACACGCACTGGTCATGGACTTTCGTCTTGAGACACTGTGGTACGTTGGACGAGAAGATACCGCGTAGCTTCCTGAACGCTGCCCAGACAAGTCGGATTCGACGATTGACCTCTTTCTCGAAATTATTAGATCTATCAAACTGTCTGTCTACCTAAATATGAGAATAGGTAAGTGCTTTTTTCAAGTGGGAAATCATCCAATGACTTTTCCCGTACTTGGGTGAAGCGTTAGGGCGTGTCACACTTTTACTGACTAAAACTACACCTGTGTCCTTCAGTTGCCCTTTACGTTCTAGGACCACAAGTTTTCTTTTCAGAAAATCCTTCTAAAAATACTACGTTGAATAAAATGCAATCTATAATTTTGTAACTCAAAAAAGACAACATAATAGATTTTTTACACCACCTGCTGGATAATGTCGTTTTATACGTCATACAAACCTCACTTAAAGCAAGTCATTCTATCCCTAGGGAGATAATGCAGTATGGCCGATCCCTAGGGAATAATGAGATTTGAATTTGGAACATCAAAAATCGTCAACATTGAGAATTAAAGTACGTGCATCGAACAAGTTGACTCGAAATTCAAACTGGCCACTAAGATAAAAAATAGGAAATAGAATAAAACGTGCTTACCATAGATATCCAGTGCTTATAGATGTGGAAGTGTTATAGAAAGTTGAAACTATAGAATCTTGGAGTAGTGAATTTTGTTTGTTTAATGAACTTAAATAAATAAATATTTCTCTAATTTATGACTTGATCGACCAAATTGTCTCACAGATGGTGTAAAAAGTAGAGTATGCAACACGGGGATAAAGCTGGCTTTGTCTTGGGCGGCTTGATTAACTCCCTCGCAATGCTCAGGAGTTAATTTTATAAATCCCTCACTGTCGTTCGGGATTAAAATCAGCAACCTTCGTTTCGTTCGGAATTCAACATACCGCCCGCGACTTAAAGACACTGCTTTATCCCCTAGTCACATAAACTACTATTTTACACCACCTGCTCGATAATGTCGCTGTCATTTTATACGTCATACTTGAAACCTCACTTAAAGCAAGTCATTCTATCCCTAGGGAGATAATGCAGTATGGCCGATCCCTAGGGAATAATGAGATTTGAATTTGGAACATCAAAAATCGCCAACATTGTGAATTAAAATGTACGTGATTCGAACAAGTCGACTCGAAATTCAAACTGGCCACTAACAAAAAAAAGAAAATAAAATAAAACGCGCTTACTGACGGGAGCATTATAGAAAACTGAAACTATAGATATAGGAGTAGTGAATTTTGTTTGTTTGATGAACTTGTAAATATAATACTTATATTTCTCTAATATATGATTTGGTAGAACAAATTGTCTTTTAATTTTCTCACAGATGGTGTAAAAAGTAGAGTATGCAACACGAGGATAAAGCTGTCTTTGTCTTTGGCGGCTTGAATTCCTCACTTCACTCAGGTTTCTTTATTAACTCCTTCGCAATGCTCGGGAGTTAATTTTATAAATCCTTCACTATCGTTCGGGATTAAAATCAGCAACTTCGTTTTGTTCGGAATTCAACATGCCGCCCGCGACTTAAAGACACTGCTTTATCCCTTATTCACATAAACTACTATTATTGACTTCATGACAATAAGCGCTTCTTCCGTCGTGTTGCACCCGCACTCACCATTGATGATCAGGTGTACCTGCTGCGTGGCCACTTCTAATCCATTGTCAGCCTCGCAGGTGTAGATGCCGGAGTCACTGGGGTGCAGGGGGTCGATCACCAGTAAGCCATCCGACGTCAGCGTGTGACGGCCCGTACCATCGGCCTGTAGCGAAAAAACTGTAAATAGTTAAAAAAATACAACCGAAAAACACTGAAAAGTACAAAATAACTTTAATTTCTGAAGACGCTGTTTCTATAATAAATTTTGTCTCTTCGTTATTTAACACCGATTTCCGAAATTAAAGTTATTTTGTAATTTTCAGTGTTTTTGTCGGTTGTATTTTTTTTTTTTTTTTGTAAAAAGTTTTTTATTTTACACTTTTTAGTTATGGTACCGCCACTAAAAAGTACCTCTCAGCCAAACATAAATACCTTATAGCCAGAGTGCATCTCATAACGATTCTAATAATCCCAAACACGGTTAGATTACATTAATTTACCTTCAGGCTTCATCATCAGATCAGTCCATAATCTTTCGACTCGACATGATCAGATCATAACAACAATTTAATGTGACCAACTTGGAAGCATAACCTTTCAATTAAAAAAAAGAATTTTAAAATCGGTCCACAATTGACCGAAATAACGGTTAACATACATAAAAAAAAACATGCATTCACCCGAACTTAGAAACTCCTCCTTTTCGACGTCAGGTAAAAAGGGCTGCAAGAACATTTGAAAAGTTATCGTGACCTTGGAGCGCAAAAGGTAACTGAAGCACACAGGAGGGCTTGCTCCACCCTAAAGCGGGAGAAATCGTCAATTTATACCAACCGACAATAATCCCTTTACGCGCCATGCAAGTGCACCCAAGGACAACCCCCGATTAATGGGAAACTATTGCGATATGTGGAAAACCAGGATTAAGTTTTAGGAGGCTTAAGTGGACTGGTTACCAACTGCACTTGAGAGCAAAAAAATCGCACATGGCTTGTAATTTCTAAAGATATTTAGTACAAATTATTAAGCAAAATTGAAGCATACAAAGTTAGCATTATAAAAACACAAAATTAAAATCGTTGACCTTCACGTAACTCACAAAAACCAGCGGTATACCGAATTCCGCAAATTCACCCATTTGCATTTCACTACTTGCACCTTTACCTGGAGCTACAAAAAGGGTGCTATTTTGGAGTTTTAATCAGTTTCGGTTAACGTGATAACGTCTCTATTAGAAATAGACAGATTTACTGGAAAAATATGGATACCACTCCCGCAGAAGCCGTTCAAGTTATTGCCTTGCCCAAAGCAGGCCATAATCAAAATAAAATCGCTCGACAGCTAAACTTCAGCAGCTTCACTGTTCGCCTGGTATACCAGAGGTTTTAACCCGTTCACTGCCGGAACGCAGATCTACGCGAGACCCAATGGCTTTTTAATTGTGTCTCTAATTACGGCATTCGAGAGGTTAAGAGACCCGTGGGCATATTCGGCGACCAGGATATGGCCGGTGGCGCATAGGATCAGGGCGTGATTATCGCTTTTCTGTAACAAGTACTTTGAGAAATTGGCCACTGAACACGATTGAACTGACACAAAAGCTTCAAGAGGTTCCCAATTTCAGTACAAATCAGTAGACGATTAGGAAAAAACTGGGTGAAGCAGGCCTGACTACACATCACTCAGCAAATGGAACCAAATTGACCACAGCTCACCGACAAGCTCGGCAATAATTTGCCACGAAACACTGAAATTGGATGTATACCTAATGGCAGGCTGTTGTGTTTTTTTATAAGTGCAAAATGACTTAGATGACCATGATGGATGCTGTAGGGTCTACAGAAGGTCATCAGGGCAATTTTCACAATGCTGCATAAGCGAACAAGTGGGTTTTGGAGGCGTATTGGGATGGCATAATTTTGGACACTAAAACTGACATTGTATTCATCGCTGGCTTTATACATCAAAAAAATGCTCAAAGAATATGTGAAGCCACTTGTGTGGCTTATGGTAGATTTTTTTTCCTTAATGCAGAACAACACCAGATCGCATGTCGCTAGAACAGTTTGCGACTACATGTAAGACGTTGGAATCATTGCGATAGAGAGGACAGCTCGTAGTTCTGATCTTAATCCAATTGAGCATATCTGGAATGACCTTGAAAGAAGACTTAGTGCAAAAAGCCTGGCTCTCCACGCCTCCAAAAGCTTCAATTTGTCATTGACTAGAAGTGGGACGTTATACCCTAAGATTTCATGATAAAATTAATACGGTTGATGAAAAATCGATTAACAGCTGTAAATAAGGCTAAGGGAGGGAAAACACTTTATTGACAAACAGGATGACCAAGAATTTTAAGTTTGACTCTCATTCTTTCTTCAGTGAAATTTGGTAATTTTTCCCATTTGTGGGATTTTGTGCTCTAAACCCTTTCAAAGATATTTTTAACACTGTATTTCATATCATTAGAAAGGTAATTAAATAGGCTTTCAATTAGTGTACGACATGCTTTCAATAACTATTCATATACATGACAAAAAGTGCTTTAACAAAAAGAGTTATGATGTGCGATGTTTTTGCTCTCGAGTGTATGTTTAGATTATTATTAGGTACTATCTTGTGTAAGCAATGACACAAAACAAATATACCTAGGTACGTACGATCTCTGCCTGGAACTTCCACGAGATCTTGGGCGGTGGATTGCCATGGAACGAACAGCTCAGTGTAGCTGCGACATCTCCACCTGCCTCCTCTGCTGCTGACACGTCTGCTAGCAATCAAACATTTTCAAAACCCGATACTTGATACGTAAAATTTGATTATTTGGAGATTAATCACGGTTGCAGTCCGGTAATCATATGAGACACCATGTTCACCTTCGTATGCGCGAGCGCACGCTAGCAGCGTGGCGGCCGCGAGCAGACCGACGCGCGACATGTCGACCGGACGAGACAAGCCACGGATACACACGGCAGTATCAACTGCGTGACAGTGACTACTCGTCCGTCGCGAGTGATGGAAAGACTAGTTATCTAGTTAATGTTCAGAGGACTTACCGTGACGCGTCAAAATATCAGTAGTGCGAGCGAGAAAGGGATGGCGCTATACACCCTTTATAGCTCTATCCCGTTAACAGTTCAATTTGGGTCGTCAAATGGATCGTGTTAATAGCTCATGATAGCAATGCAGTTTTAGGTAAAACTTACATAATTTTTCCTGGTTTTTTTTTCGCGGTGGGAAAATCATCTTATGACATCCCCCGCTCTTGGGCGGAGCGGGAGATAGTGTCAGACTTTTACTGACTAAAAACCCACTCCTGTTCCTTCGTTGCCTTTCGTACCGGGACTGAGCTATCTTTGGAAACTAACCCTGGCTGCAGTAGGCTTCGACCCAGCTGGGCCCCTGCTGTTGCTGACAGCTCCTTGAGGCCTGCGGGAACAGTGCGCGCCGTCGACTTGGGCTCGGTCCACACAGTTGCCGGACGGTCAGACCGCGAGATACCTATTGCTCGCCGTCCGCAAGCCCGCGTCTACGGTAGCCGGATTTCCTTTAAGGTTCATGGGTGCGGTCGCCGCCTCCGCTAACACTACTGCTTCGCAGAAGGAGGCCGCCTGCTATTCCTCTACACTCCAGACCATGGCCTGTGCCAGAGAGGGCTAGACGCGAATGTCAACCCTAGACACTGTTACCTAGTTTTTTTTTTTGTTTTTGCTCATACATTAAGGCTGTCGTCTCGCTCTCCATCGAATTCTTGCGAATGTTTTCAATCTTGCCAATTCCTTCCCAAATACCGTGTAAATAACCAAACCGTGTAAACTCAACAACAACAACTATAGTCACCCGCCCGCACGCTTTGTCCTCCCGTGTATGGTGCAGTTTGGATGCAGTCGGTGTGCAGTTCTCACGACTGCAATCGGACTGCACGTTGAGTTTGCAGTTTTATTGCAGTCGTGTCAACTGCATTTAAACTGCACTTGAACTGCAATTTGCGGTTGGATTGCAGTTGAAATGCGGTCCGTCTGCTTAGGCTCTAGACAGACGGACTGCATTTCAACTGCAATCCAACTGCAAATTTGCAGTTCGGATGCAGTTTGAATGCAGTTGACACGACTGCAATAGAACTGCAAACCAACCGTGCGGTCCAATTGCAGTCGGCGTGCAGTCGTGTGAACTGCACACCGACTGCAATCGAACTGCATCCGAACTGCACCATACCCACCCGTCCGCACTACTTTAACGCTCCGCGACGCATAGAATCAGTCGTAGAAACAAGGTTAGAGTGAGCACAAGCGTTGTCTGTCCGTACATAAAATTAATATGTCGAGCAACAAGGTTGTAAGATTAAGATTTGACGAAGCTTTACTGCTACTTTTACTTCATCGCCGCCGCCGTGCTTGTAAACACAAGAGAAAGAGAAATCGTGAAATATGGGTTCAATTAATATTGCAATATAAACACGAAGGTGATTTTTATACTTTGTTACCAAAAATCAATCAATCAATCAATGGTGCAGTTCGGATGCAGTTCGATTGCAGTCGGTGTGCAGTTCACACGACTGCACGCCGACTGCAATTGGACCGCACGGTTGGTTTGCAGTTCTATTGCAGTCGTGTCAACTGCATTCAAACTGCATCCGAACTGCAAATTTGCAGTTGGATTGCAGTTGAAATGCGGTCCGTCTGTTTAGACCCTGAGACCCTTAATATTTTTTTTAATTATGTATTGTCTCACGTTTGACCACTATCGCACCTGATAGTAAGCAATGATGTGGCCGACTATGAAGCACACTTGCCTAGAAATAACCTAGTCACTCTTGACTTAAAGACCCCTACCTTATACAGGGGTATTTGAAAAACAAGCCAGCCTTTCGGTATTTTACAGGATGCATTTTGGTAAATGTGTGCGAGAATTGCCTGACTTGATTCCTCCATCTCATTTCTACCATCGGACAACCTGACTTAAGGCGAGTATCCACCCTTACATTGTTGAAGCCTCTACCAAAGAGTACATAATCACTACGTTCTAACCTCTATGGTCTGGCGAAACGCTTAGTGCGTTTGGCTTCGTGTTTATACCGCGTACATCGAGGGACTAGAAAGATTTGCCTGCTGCGGTCTTCCAGTCCTATTATAATTTAGATGTCTTCAAGGCTAGAGGAAGTAAGCTCTTAATAATTAAACTAGTGCGCCTCAATATCAACGATTGCATCACTGCTTACAATCAAGTATGTTTAATCACAACATTAACAAAAATACACAGAAACTTTAATATTGCTTTTCTCTATAAAATTAAATTAAACCACTAAAATATTGGATAATATTGTGAATCACAATAATAGTGTAGGGAATGAGGAAGGATGTAGAACGTTACTCACATACCAACCGCTTGATATATTATCACCATTTCTGCTCACCCACGTAATTTACGCGTTATCTAAACTTATTTATTTGGCTTAAAGATTGCCCAGTTTAGAACGCCTCACTGATTTTAAGTATGACGTGTATAAAACTAGCTTTTGCCCGTGGTTTTGCCCGCCTACATAGTATATAGCCTATGTCACTCAGGAATAAATCAGCTTTCTATCGCTGAAAACATTTTCGCAATCGGACCAGTACTTTCAGAGATTACCTGCTACAAACAAAAAAACAAAACAAACTTACTTACTTCTTTATAATTTCATAATTTAAATACTTTCTCAAAAATAGTTCAACATGAATTATTATTCATATAATGGTGAAATGGATTCCTCCATGTTTGTATGAAATATCTTACCTACCTATTCTTTTTTCATAGTGCTTACACTGACTGGACAGGTCTACTCAAATCTATATGGTTTTTCTTCAAAAGACCATCTCAGACAAACCTGCATGATTCTCATGTGATTTGAATATTACAAATTTACTGTATGGACTTTCATTCAACCCCAAGCGAACACCTGCGTTCGCGCATCTATTGTCTTACTTTTGTGTCTCAAATTGACGGTATCTGAAAAGTTAAAAAAGACTTTGACCCCTGAGTTTGTTTCGGTGTTTCTTCTCAGGGTAGTCAGCATGTCAAAAAAAAACCGTACGTATGTTATATTAAATTCACTTCAATGTAGTTTTTGTATCTTTTTAATAGCTTAATATGAAATAAGATGTAAACACAATAAAATATACATAAAAATATAATAATAAATATTTATAATTAAACTTACTCATACATATTAAAATCAGTCTAAAAAGTGATTAAAAACAAAATTCAAGTGTATTTCTCAACATTAGGTATATGTAAAAGTATAAAAATAAATAAATGTTGGCAAGTTTCACACCTGAAAAACCTCAGGATCCGTGATTAGTTGAATCACTTTCAAGAGTTAGTGTCTTCGTCTAGTTCCTTGACATTCTTTTTATAGTTTTGTGAATATTTGTAATGTATGGATCCGATGTAAAGTAACGTATGAAATATATCTTTATTTGTTGCCGATCTTAAACATTTTCTCGTATGATGGATTTAGTCTAAAATGTTTGTAGCCTTTCTTGGCCGTCTGCAGCACGTCTTTCAAAAGTAGTATACCATTAGTATATTAAGTAATACACACAGTCACACACTAGTAATACAAACGTAATTTAATGATACTCTCTCCATGAATCTATCTCTACTAATCTCCTTGAACTTATGTACTGATGGCGTGTAGTTGTAGTTGTATGGGTATTCTATGTATCAAAGCATCATCAACACCTACTATTTCTGCGTCATTCTGTATTACCGTCATTCGAGTTGCCACTTATCTTGGTTTATCAATATTATTAAACACATCTCTTATGTGTATAAATTGTTGAGTATTTAGATTTAATTTCAATTTTAACACAAGTTAAAGGCGTGCAGAGAGACGAACCTTCTCCTGTTGTTAAAGCAGGCAGTGTTATAGAAAATTCTGTGTACAGCCAAATATAATATACACCCTACTTTTTAATTAGTACTTACACAAAAAATGGGGCTCTATCTGTACCCGTTACTGATCATATTTTTGTAGTCAAAAGTAGAAAAACCGAAATCCTAAAATTGACCACGATAAGGTAAATTCATCATAGAATCATCAAACATAACAATTGCTAGTAGAAAATACTGCGGGCAGTGTTTTTCCTTAATAATTGTCACTTATTCATTCATTAATCAATAGCCTGCACAATATTTCCATAAATTGAGTGACATTTTGGGACATAAACCAACGCTAATAACTTTGCTGTTTATGAATATTATTTACTGAGATTTTACTTATAAAATAACAAGGGCTTTTCTAATAAGCCCTTTAAGTATGTGTACTAATTAAAAAATTGTGGTGTATTAGTTTTAAGAAATTGACCCGTACAACTTTTGCAACAACAACAAATAACAATAACAATTTCTTGTGAAAATGACTTATTACCGCTTGTAAATTATTTTTGAAATATTTAAATTTTCAGGTTCATTTTCATGTTGATAGGGCTGAAACAATTTATCGTTCTCCATAAAGAAAACAATCAAATAATGTCTAGAGGATTTAATAGAACCGAACGAAATCATTCTTTTGTGTAATAAAATAATAACGTACATATCATAAGGATCGTGCTGCAGTGTGTTCTATGGCTAACTTTTATATATAAAATCCTTTCTAAATATATAACACAGTATATGGTTCTTATAATTAACGTTTCTACGATAATCCATAGTGCGGCAGCGGGCAGCGTAAAGGGCTCGTCCAGCTCGTCCAGCCCCGTCAGCACCGGCAGCTTGCCCAACTCCTCCTGCAGCTTCACGTAGTGCCGCTGCAACATACCACACCACATCAAGATACCTTCCTCATCTTAAGGCTTATTTTAGTTTGTACGATAGGATCATCATAATAGCAAAGTCATTTGGTTCGAAAAATGGAGGTTACCTGAAAAGTGTTCCGGGAGTTCTGAAAATTGGTAATTTAAAATTTTGATGTGTTTTTTCCAAATTTCAACTTTACCACCTCCTGCTTTTGCCGTTTTCCAAACGCGTGTTTTTTATTTAGATGGGATAATCATTTAATGACATCCCCCGCTCTTGGGCGGAGCGGGAGATAGTGTCAGACTTATACTGACTAAAAACCCACTCCTGTTCCTTCTTTGCTATTGTTCCAGGGCCCCGGGGATCTCTTTCGCATCACCCATGGCCCCAGTGGGCTACGAACCTGCTGGGCCCCTACGGTTGCAGACAACTTCTTGAGGCGCGCGTGGAACCCCACGCGCCGCCGACGACTTGGGTTCGGTCCGGACGATTATTGGACGGTCGGACGGCGGGCTACCCATTGCTCGCCATCCGCAAGCCCGCGCCTATGGTGGCCGGAAATTGGGGTCGAAATCCCGGTGGCTCGGGTGCGAGGGCCATTGCCTCGCGCGTGCGGCCGCCTCCTTTGCTAGCATTACTGCTTCACAGAAGGAGGCGACCGCCTGCCACTCCTCCTTGCTCTGGACCATGGCCTGTACCAAGGCTCGGCGCGAGAGATCACTGCCGCCGAGCGCCCGCACGAGGACACGGTGGTGCTCTGTCCAGGCGGGGTACAACTCTACCGTATGTTCCACCGCGTCCTCCGGGCGGTCCACACAATGGTGACACCCGAGTGCCAAACGTGTGTTGGAGTACACTTTACTCTCGTACACCAAAATTGTCAGTGTGTACGTCCACGATGCTAAAGCCTTTTCGGAATTCTGTTTGAGTTAAAGCCTCGAGTGAAAGAGAACGCAGATGGAATGGGCACTTCGTTTGAAAAGGTTCGCAACAATAGGTGACGACGTTCGCGCATGTTACATGAAACAATGATTATTATTGATCTTAACCGCTTTAGAGACTATTAACGCTTAGTCTGCCTGACCACCGGAGCGGAGCGAGGCAGTGGAGCTGAGCAAAAGAGTAATGCGGAACAGAGTTGCGGACTGTGTCTATCCATCAGGGCGTAGCGAGGGTGCGGAGCGGAGTTGCAGACTATTTTTGCTACAGTTTTGTAATAGCGTCTGCACCCGTTTCTCCTCTCCACTTCCCCGCTCCGTTTCCCCTCTGTTTCCTCGCTGCATCGCCCCGCTCCCTTGTCTCGCTCCGCACTCCAGATTTGTATGAATTTTTAAACTAATTCGTACTCTCCGTCCACTGAAGAGGAGCGGATATTTCTCCGTTTCTCCGCTCCGCAGCTTCGCTCCGTTCCGATAGACAGGCAGCTTTACGGTTTTATGCTTGTGATTCGTGCAGTGTTTAGTGAATGCCATATATCCTCGCCACTAGATCCAGGAGCTGCAGAAAACCAGAGACAGCCGGCCGGCTGACACGTGGTGTCTTCGAATTCAAAGGTTTGAGCAAACCCCTACGACTTCCAGCTGTTTTTCCAGTCTTTCTTAATCCTGAAACGGCTCCGGACATGATTATTTGTAAAACACTAACCACCTTGCTGGACTGTATTACTGACATCATAGACCACAACTTTTGTTCTATGACTTTTTACAAAACATAATTCATTTACCAAAAACAAATCTTCAAGATTTCGTTGTCCTAACACATTTCAATTGTATATTTTGCTATACCTACATCTGCATGACGCGGCGATGATTCTCATACTCCGCTATTGTACTATCGCTTGCTTCGCATAGACTTCTTAATATTTAGAAAGTTCAATTTAAAAAAAAATTGTTTTGTGTGAAAATCTGATGAACTAAATCTGTTAAATCTGTCAAAAGTTGTAGTTTATGATGTTAGTAAAATAGTCCTGATTGACAGTGTTTTACAAAAAACCCTCTATATTACAAGGTGTCACGTACCTATTGGGTCAACCATAACCACAAAATACAGTCCACACCACCCATAGAAATTTTTGACAGGCCTGTTGGTCTAGTGGTTAGTGGCCCTGACTGCTATGCCGGAGGTCGTGGGTTCGATTCCCACCCAGGACAAATGTTTGTGTGATGAGCACGATCATTTGTTCTGTGTCTGGGTGTAATTTATATGTATAGAATAATTATGTAAGTATTTAGAAATATATATAGTATGTTTATCAGTTGTCTAGTACCCATAACACATGCTCTGCTTAGGTTGGGACTAGACGGCGTTGTGTGATAGTTAAAATAAAAAAAATACATCGTGTAACCAACAACTAAAGGGGATTGCCCATTTGAGGCCATGAGCGGACAATTGACTGGAGAAAAAATACTTTGTTCATTAATTTTGCCATAAAAAATTTGTAGGTATTCCTTAGTTCCAAATGAGCGCCACTATAATAAACAATAAAAAGTAACTTTATGAAAAAAAACAATAGTTTTATCATTGATAGTAATATTTGATGTCCGTCTTTGGCCTGGAACACCATGGAGGCTGGGCAATCCCCTTTCGATAAAAATTAGACCAATCAGTATCTATCAAGTAAAAAAATACTTTTCCAAAATTCATAAATAATGGAGTTCTGAAGTAACAAACGTAGAAAAATACAACCGAACTGAAAACCTCTTCCTTTTTTGAAGTCGGTTAAAAATTTAAACCGTAGCTGTACGTACTCGGATGAACCGTAAGGCGGTGGTGGCGGCGGGCACCCCTCCTGGTCATTGCCTTGAGCTGCAGTCTTGTTGTCAGAGCTGCAGCAGCCGAACAGTGTATCTGCGCAGGGCTCCACGGGACATCCCTCGTTGTTGTCACCCTGTGCCGGAGACAGTCCGTCCGGACAACAGCCGTAAGTTGAAGTCTTGCAGGTACGTGGTATCTCTGGACAACCTTAGTAAAAAAAAACATATGTCAATAATATTTTATATCGTACCCTTATTGCAAAAACCAACTATCTGCATTTTTGTATTATTATGTTATATTACTAGATTCGATCAAATCACCTTTTGCCGAAGCCATCTTGGTAAATAAGTGTCATAGCTAATAACCAATTTTACTTGCAGATTCGAGTTGATAAGACGAATCGATAGGTTTAATTAACTTATGTAATTTGGGCAAAAATGCAGATTTTCGGTTTTTGCAATTAGGGGACGATATTACATTTTGATACCAGTGCAGAAAGTTTGTCGACCGAGGTGGAATTGTTATAGAGTCGAGGGCTGCAGTAACAAATTTGCACATGTATCAAACGATTTTTAACAAAACACTTACGAAGAAATAACCGGGGTTTGACCGGCGAGTAGTAGGGGGAGAGCACGTGCTAGTGCGTCACACGGGGGTGCACGCGCGACTCGTGGGGGTCGCCGCGCGCCCAGCCTGATACGATACATGTAATAACATTGTGGCGGGGGAGAGCACGTGCTAGTGCGTCACACGGGGGTGCACGCGCGACTCGTGGGGGTCGCCGCGCGCCCAGCCTGATACGATACATGTAATAACGTTGTGGCGGGGGAGAGCACGTGCTAGTGCGTCACACGGGGGTCCACGCGCGACTCGTGGGGGTCGCCGCGCGCCCAGCCTGATACGATACATGTAATAACACACACATACAACACATACATACATGATACATGTACTTTCCATCACGATATATTATTATATAATTATTTTTTTGTCTACATGTGGAGGCTTGTAATTAGCGATTTGAAAATATCAAACTTTTGGTATCAATTATTTTGTTAGTCTGTAAGCCTTCTTTAAAATGGAATAAATAAATATAATAATATAACATTGTGGCGGGGAGAGCACGCGCATTTTTCAGCTCTAGTGCGGAAAACAGTCTATTTCGTACCTAAAAGCGGCAGGATAAGAGCGGGTTTTGGAGGAACTGTATTAAAAAATAAATTTTGAAGTGTCTAAAAAGATTATGAGAGCAGAAACATTTACATACCACTATCGAACGGTCCTGTAGCTGCGGTCTTGTTGTCGGGACAGCAACCAAACGTAGTATCTCTACAATTAATGTTCATGTCGGACACTAATTCAGTAGATTCGGACTCGAATTCTGTAATCATCGAACCAACATTGGTTTACAAAAAATAATCAAAATAAATAAAGGAATAGGAAGTAGGTAAAATTGCAAATCATTTGCTATTCTACAACAAACAGTGGAGTGCCTGGGGGTTTTTAACTCGTATTAAAGTTACATACATAATCATTCTTTTAATGTTTCCACTGCTGGGACTCAGGCCTCCTCTCTAGGAGACGGAATGGGCCGTAATCCACCACGCTTGCCCAGTCCGGGTTGGCGAATGTGACATGTCTCCGAATTTTTGGTTCTAGAACATGCCAGTTTTCTCACGATGTCTTCCTTCATCGTTTTGAGAGCACTGGTGATTAATTAAATTACACCAAGTAATGTGCCTGACTGGGTTTGAAACCGCGTCCCTCACTCGTTAGTCGGGGCCATTATCACTCGACCACCACTGCTGATGGATTAAGTTAGTGTACAAGAAATTTAAAAGCAATACCTATCATATGTGTAACTAATAATTTGTATTAAAAAGTTTACCTAAGTTTATAAAATAGTCACCTTCTACACAAGGTTCTGTATTGCAGATATACGTGCTGTAAAGTACGGCGTATCCATCACAACCATAATCCTCAGCGTCTCCTCGGAAGCACGTAACTCGTCGGTACTTCTCTCCTCCGCCGCATGTTTCAGTGCACTGTGAATATTAATATGCATTCGGATCAGATATAAACTTTTGTTTAGCCATTTCATTTTGTAGTTTCTTCTTGTCAAACAACATTAAGGGCCTAAAGGACGAGGCCACAACTCTGCGTTACGGCTTCGCATCGACAAAACGACGTCACACCGGAAAATTGCACGGTGCCATGTGCATCGCAGGTTTTTACGACGCGACGTCGCAACGCATTTTTATGGCATCGCCCAGACATAAAACTGCGTCGGCGCATCGTAAAAATCTGCGAGCTCATACGAGACATAGCAAGAGCTTGCGAATTGATTCGCACTCATGAACCGATACTCTGCCGCACGAAATCGCATCGCAGGTTTCTGCGTTACTCAGGCCTTCGCACAGGCCATAATCTGCAGCGAGGAGGAGTGGCAGGCGGTCGCCCCCTTCTGCGATGCAGTAATGCTAGCAAAGGATTCCGATCCCGATTTCCGGCCACCGAAGGCGCGGGCTTGCGGACAGAAAGCAATGGGTCGCAGTCGGACCGTCCAGTTACCGTCCGGACCGAGCCCAAGTCCTCAACGGTACGTATTGTTCCACGCACGCCTCAAGGAGTTGTCAGCAACCGGAGGGACCCAGCAGGGTCGAAGCCTACTGGGGCCGACTCCGCTCAAGGGCAAGAGATGTCATTTAGATTTTTTTCCCACCTAAAAAAAAACGTTTCTGCAATGCGGTGTCGTCGTATCGCAACTCATCGCAGTTTTGAGTGAGAGTCCTATGTAAGTCTGTATTTTTATTTGTCAGAATAAAAAACTTTTTACAAAAAAAATTACACCGACTTCAATGTAAAAAAACACTGAAAAATACAAAATAACTTTAATTTCGGAAGTCGGTGTTTCTACAATAGATAGTTTTGTCTCTTCGTTATTTAACACCGACTTCCGAAATTAAAGTTATTTTGTACTGTTTTTTACATTTAAGTCAGTTTAATTTTTTTTGTAAAAAGTTTTTTCGACTAGTAAGTAAATAATTCTAACACAACGAAACAGCTACCTCCTACGACCCTTACATACTCATTTTGCTTCGTTTACGTCCATATATCTGGTCGCACTGGCCATTCTTAAGAGCATCACCAATAAGATCTGTATATGTCCGTCGAGTGTGTGCCTTCTGGGTGTTTCCACACACGATATACCGATACGAATATATTGGCACACCACACCGTTGCCGACTCCTAGTCGATATTGTTACGTTGCATTTTTGCGTGTGGACAAAACATTATGCTGAGCGTACGGCCATATATATGCTGGCGCATATTTTCTTATTACTATTATTTTCTGCTCTATTTTTATTGTTTTAATTATTTTATTTCATTGTTTAATATAAATTAGTCTTTAGTGTGCGCCTCTTTCGGGCAAATAAAATGTTTTTCTTTCTTTCTTTCTTTTCTTTACACGACTGCTTTGAAATTCCTTTCCTTTTGTTCCTTTTAAACGGCCGATAATTATTTAAGTATTATTATTTAATGTAAATAGTGCTTACGGCACTCCAACGTCCAGCGAACCACAGCGAGGGGCACTCCTCTTTGGGCACTGTGCAGGGCTTAGTGTCCGTGTACTTGGTGAGGTTGGCGCACCTGGCGTCGTCCACAACTTTCACACCCTCGCCGCTTGCGTCGTTGTAGTACATGCCGCAGAACACCTCTCTGGTCTGCACTCCATTGCCGCATTTTGCAGAGCACTGTCGAAAACAGGCTAGTTGCCGTAAAAATGTAATTAGTCCGTCTTTTAGATTATTCAAAAATAAGGGACACGTATTTTTTTATTTGCAAATTAAACCAAAAATGACAAAGATATAGCCCATTAAAGTTACGTGTAATGTTGCGCCGTGCTGCATTTTTTCGCACGGGTGATGTCACACGTAACTTTATCTGGTACTTATCTTTGTTATTTTTTATTTAATTGAAAAAAGAAAAAATACGTTTCCAATATTTTTTTATAATCTAAAATACGAACTAAATAAAATTTAATTATTTTGACCCTGGAAACTACCCTACTGAAAGAACAGTTACTAGTTATTTTCTACTACAAAATACTACCACTTGTTGACCCCTCGTCGAGATCGAGGACGCCAGCAGCTTATCCATGTCTTTATAGACTTATTATTATTATGTATTCTTTATTGTACACCACATATACAACAAAAAATATACAGGACAAACATTATTAAAAATAAGTGTACAATGGGCGGTCTTAAGAAGAAGACTTAAGAGCGGCCTACCCAAAATACATTGCTATACACCGTTAAATTTTAATCGTTTTAATCCCGTGGAGGGTCGATCCGGTACATGAAACACTATCGATTTGTAAAGATAAAATTAAAAAATAAAGTACCTTTTTTTCAAAACTCGTATTAATTTACGTATGTACGAAATTCATTTCTTTAAGAAAACGTCAGCTGTGCGAGTTCAATGACCTGTAGGTAATTTGTACGCAACGCCGACATCTACCTATGGGTCATTGAACTCGCTCAGCTGTCGTTTTCTTAAAGAAATTAAGTTCGTACATACGTAAATTAATAAGAGTTTTGAAAAAAAGGTACTTTATTTTTTAATTTTATCTTTACAAATCGATAGTGTTTCATGTACCGGATCGACCCTCCACGGGATTAAAACGATTAAAATTTAACGGTGTATATACAATCGCTCTTACGTGATTAAGACGTTACTACACATCTTTCTCTAGATACCATTTCGGAAATACAGATAAATTGAGGATATTGTCTAGGCTTGTATTGACATTAAATCATAAATTTTTGTAAGAGTAATCCAGTAGTAACCTTCGAAAATCTGGATACTATTTTGGGTGAACTATGGCCCTTCATAATGTATTTATAAAATAAAATAAAGAATAATAAAGAAAATATGACTATGGAAACCTTGTACATTTTAATCAAGGTCACTTTTAAAGTTTTTAGAAAAACACATATAGAAAATCTCGCGAAATATTCGAGTTTTTGATGATATACCGATTGCCCACAGGGTTTTTAGGCCATATCTCTTTTATTTGTTTTCGCCACAGAAAAGATGGAAGAGGTTAGAAAGGAAATACTTTCCGATTGTACTACATCGAGTGTCGCCGCTTGTCTCCCACCCTTTAACTCCACTACAGGCAATAAACCAAAACGAACGCACATTATGCTACTAACAGACCACGCACACTTACATCACAAGTTTGCTATTGGTAGTTGTACTATGAGCATTGCCCTACTTTGTGGCACGCCTACCCCGCCCTCAAGGCCATTCTAACTTCTTTTATCTGTTCTGTGATTTTCGCATTGTCTCTTCCATAAACATTGCGTTGGATGAAGCACCAAGCATGCTCACGTTGACGATGTACAAGTGAAGAAGGGCGTTCTTAACCAGATGGTTGTGGTAGAAGCATAGCTGTCGTTCTCTACATGTCGATATATCGTCTAGTAATATATTACCTGGCTCCATTGCGTGGCGTTCCACTGCGCCACACAGGATGGCAGCTTGTCCTTCTAGCACTCCTCGTAGTCCACAAGACTGTTGAGGTGGGTACAGAAGCTATCGTTTACTGCTTCTCGTTCCATTGTCTCGTTATATATTACCTGGCTCCACTGCGTGGCGTACCACAGCACGTCGCAAGGCGGCAACTCGTCCTTCTGACACTCCTCGTGGTCTACAGGACGGTCGTGGTGCAAGCAGAAACGGTCGTCTACCACGTTTCGGCTTATCGTAGAACACAAAACTACTCGCGTACGGGTCTTTGACTTACAGGAGTCGCACTAGAAAAAATTAAAGTGGTTGTGATAAATATAGCCATCTAATTTAAATTGACAAAAAAATTGATGTGTAGAAGAAGTGTTTTTGAAAAACCTATTTGCAAAATAAATATTATTTATACTCTTATTCGCAGAAACGAGAGAAAAATAGTGAAAGAGGTGGACATGTAAAGAACAGTAAACTAAACGTAATAGAGAAATAATGAAAGTGATACTCGGTTTGAAAATGAAATATTTTAAACATATGTAAATATCAACACATGAGCATATTTCTAACAACTTGATTTTCAACTCGTACTCGTAAATTACCACAAAAGATTGCTACGCGGTAATTGTGTACAAATTGTAATAAGGGTAGTATAATTGTAAAATAAAGTTTTAAATGACAAAAATAATTAATTTAGATTACAGAATTAATAAGTGAGCGACTGACTGCGAGTGACGAGAAATCAATAGAACAGCGACTTACAAACATCAATTAGAGTTACTTAAAATAAAAAATGAGAAGCTTCATAATATTAGTGCGACCGTTACGTCCTGCATTTTTTTTCAATTTTTGCAAATGATTTATTTATACTGAGCGGCATTTTATCTCAAATTAGGTGTTTTGAATGTCCTAAATATCGGAGCACACAGTATCGAAAGTCCTAAATATCGATATTCATGTACTATACAGGGTTTGGCGTAAATAGTGGTCCAACGTTAAGGGGTCGATACACCAATCAAAAAATCAAAGCATTTATTTCAAATAGACCATTTACAGGCACTTTTTAATAGTCAAATGTCGGTCAGTCCAAGAAAAGCACCATGTATTCAGCTATCACATACCACCATTTAAAATCACTTTTTACTATAGGTCTCAGAATAAAACTGATCTTTATATTTTTTTTTAAAAACAACACCTTGCGACAATAATTTGGCTCTTATTTTAATAAAAAAAAAAATATCTTCCTATTTTGTTTTTTGTATAATACTGCTGAATACATGTGCTATAATATGCAAATAACTGTTTTAGTGTAAACTTAAGATAGTTTATTTCAAATTTTAACTATAGTCTTCAGATAATCACTAGACTTTGGGCGCAAATGGTGTAAAAGAAATGTACTACACTGTCGGTGCCCAGTATTCAAAAAATATGTCCATTAAATGCAGATTCTACCCGCCCCTGCTTCGCACGGGTGCAGGCCCAAACTGTCCAAAAACTGTCCAATCAAGTTTATAATGTTGTATGTATTTTTTTCAGAAACGAAAATAAAAAGTTTGTATGTGGAGGCCGTTTTTTTTTTTCGTTTCTTGAAAAACAATCTTGTGGAAGGTTGTTCAGTTTCGTCTACCTACTGAACAAGCCCTTAAAGATTGCGGAGACATGTCGGTCAGTGGGTCGTCTTAGGGGCGGATTTTTAAGAGTTGGAGTATACGCTTAGAGGCATTATGAGCAGCAAAGAAAACCAAAAAAAAATTTGGGAGTTAGTTTTCTTAATTCTTTTTTTCTGAATCTGTTTTTATTTTTGCTGTTTCGGACCTTCAATAAAAATAATCCCCTACACCCCACCCTGTATTTGGCAAAACCATAGGTAACGGGTACTTTGTCACTAATTATACCATCAATTTTGGCGCATAGACAGCGATTTGAGAAATAATCTTCAACTAATTTGAAGTGAGTGAGTTGATTACTTCGAATCCTCAGCTTGTCTAGTTTATTGAGTAGCAGTGGTACCGAAACATTACCAATCAAAAAGCCTTTGCTAGGTCCACAAATATGTCCAATATTTTTTTGTCTGCATCAATATTACTTTACACCATTATCTACAAATTCGTGGACCGCATCACACGTTGATTTGCCAGATCTAAAGCCAAATTGATTATTGGAGAGTAAGCTTCTAGATTAACTTATAATTCTAGTATTGTTGATATGACCCAAGAGCTTAGAAATTGAGGGAGAATAGAGATTCCCGTGTAGTATTAACATCGTTTCTATCAACAGTTTCATAAATAGGTCACTGATTTTAGTACTGTAGAAAAAGTACCTTCGCGCAAACCTAGGTTGAACAAAATATTGGTTAACATTGGGACTAAAACGCGTTTATTTTCCTTTAAGAGGTAGTTAGGAATGGAATCCCAACCTACTGATCAAGTACTTTTAAGGTTTAAAAAACCACTTCACTTCACTTCACCGTGAACTGTGATGGTGTGTGTGTGTGGCGCTCCAGGTCAGCCTCATCAGTATCCAACAATACCAGAGAGTGCAAAGACCTCGTTGATTGCATTGAGAAATCATTCATATGTGATTGATTCTTCATCATTGCCATATCAAAAAATGATTAGCTTATTATTAGTATTAGCTAACACAATGAATGAAAAATGGTTATGTACACAGGCGAGCTGAACCCACAATTGGTCACTACCTTCATGAACATCATCATCATCAGCCTTTTTAATGTTCCCACTGCTGGGACTCAGGCCTCTTCTCTAGGAGAGGGAATCGGCCGTAATCCACCACGCGGGCCCAGTGCGGGAATGCCACACCTCTTCGAATTTTTGGTTCTAGGACATGCCGGTTTCCTCACGATGTTTTCCTTCACCGTTTTGTGAGCAGTGGTGATGAAATAAATTACACAAAGTAATGCGCCTGGCTGGGTTTGAACCCGCGACCTACAACTCGTAAGTCGGGGCCATTACCACTCGGCCACCACTGCTTCACGAACACCTTCCACCGATTTTTTAGAAAAACCCTATTCAATAATTCCAAAGCCGACTTTTTTAGTTTGATTGTATTTGTGATGTTTTTCATAGCGTCCCAAAGTTTTTTATTGTTGTTACCAGCTGCCTTTATAACTTTGGTTTCGTACCCTATTTTAAGTTTATGTTAATGTTTGATTACTCACTCCAGACCAATCGGACACAACCCAGTCGACTACGTCGCAAGGCCGCAGCATGCAAGGCTGTTCCACCTCCGGTTTCTTCTCAGTACAATCTCTCTCATCCAGCACTTCGATGCGGCCATCCTTCTTCTGATAGCAGACCACCTGCCTCGTCTGCTTACCCTCGTCACAGAGCTTGTCACACTGATGGATATAGTAAGCGATTAATTACCGTAAGTCATAGATTTATCGATGCTCTCACCTTCTCACAGACCTGCTCACCTGCCAATGCATAAGCGTGTAACGCATCGGTCATCAGTGAAGACAAAATGACCCTGGTGAGTGTGTTAGTACTGTGGACCGAAGAGACGAAGGTCGGTAGAAATAGAAAGTACGTTTCTAATTATTTGCTCTACTTTTTCCATAAGTTGTGGTAATTTCAAGTATGGGAAAAGTGATGGGTATATGTAAACGGTCAAATCAACCATAGATTTGTAACCAGTGTAAAAGCCGAATGCATGTTAATTTTTAAAAGTCTTTCTGAGACATCGTTTTTTGTAATTTCTGTTCAATATTAATGTTGGAAAGGTTTCATCACAAACTAGAGAGCCTAGTACCTCTACCATGAGTTTAAAGCAATAGTATTCGTCGCTACTCACTATCGACGCCGTAAACATTTTGTATGACAAATTTTGCAGCGCCTCTAGCGGTCACTTGCAAAACCAAAATCGGTAGTATGAGTCATCAAGTACAAAACGTATCGAATTGGAACTCGCTGGTGATTCAGAAGGTGAAGAGAGTAATTTATGTTCGTCCAGGAGTGTCATTCTGAATTTCGACAGTTAATTATTTCGATACAGTCTCAATTTCGAAAATCAGTAGTTCGACTACTCATTGCTTCGACAAAACATATATTCGACTAGCTTTAGTCCGACAGAACAAACTGCGACGGCACACACCTTCGAAGAACACTACTTCGACAGATCCCTTCTTCGACATGCACTTGTTCGGCGGATCTCTATTACGACAGATCATACGTTCGACATAATACTTATGACTACTAACTACACTAACTACAACAACATACTACCAACTACACAACTACTAACTACATTACCTACTGATTTTCGAAATTGAGACTGTGTCGAAATAATTAACTGTCGAAATTCAGAATGACACTCTTCGTCCAGACTGAAACCGCTGTTTGGGAGAGACAACGCATTTCAAAAGGGTAAGTTCTAGCCGAATTGAACTTTATTCTTCAAAAGATACTGTATCTAAATCGCCTTCTAAGGTTTCGTAATCCAAATTCCAAACACTGAATTTAAAATTTTACTCCACTTTTCAACACAATAAGATACGAGACGATACCGATTGACGATGTTTTTTAGCCGACTTGGCCAGTTTTTTACACTTACCTTACTCCAGTGTCCGATGAACCACTTGGGGCAAAGTACTTCCTCATTACAGTGCTGCAACACTTCAGGCTTTGGGCCCAGTAAATCGAAACACTCCTTGTCTGGTACTGACTTGATACTACACACACAATACATTTTTTTTTATTAAGATACATTTCTGAGAAGAGAATTAAGGCGATGACTACCATATGCAATTTGCCTATCACTAGGCAAATGCAAATTGCTCTTCTCGTCCAATCATAATTTTGTCAACAAGGCTAGATTTAATAGTAATTAGAAATATATTAGTATGTTTATCAGTTGTCTAGTACCCATAACACAAGCTCTGCTTAGCTTGGGACTAGACGGCGTTGTGTGATAATTAAAATAAAATAAAAATTAAAAAATACATGGCGTAACCAACAACTAAAGGGGATTGCCCATTTGAGGCCATGAGCGGACAATTGACTGGAGAAAAAATACTTTGTTCATTAATTTTGCCATAAAAAAATATGTATTCCCTTAGTTCCAAATGAGCGCCACTATAATAAACAATAAGTGGTAAATAAAAAGTAACTTTATGGAAAAAACAATAGTTTTATCATTGATAGTAATATTTGATGTCCGTCTTTGGCCTGGAACACCATGGAGGCTGGGCAATCCCCTTTCGATAAAAATTAGACCAATCAGTATCTATCAAGTAAAAAAATACTTTTCCAAAATTCATACATAATGGAGTTCTGAAGTAACAAAAGTAGAAAAATACAACCGAACTGAAAACCTCTTCCTTTTTTGAAGTCGGTTAAAAATTTAAACCGTAGCTGTACGTACTCGGATGAACCGTAAGGCGGTGGTGGCGGCGGGCACCCCTCCTGGTCATTGCCTTGAGCAGCAGTCTTGTTGTCAGAGCTGCAGCAGCCGAACAGTGTATCTGCGCAGGGCTCCACGGGACATCCCTCGTTGTTGTCACCCTGTGCCGGAGACAGTCCGTCCGGACAACAGCCGTAAGTTGAAGTCTTGCAGGTACGTGGTATCACTGAACAACCTTAGTAAAAAAAAACATATGTCAATAATATTTTATATCGTACCCTTATTGCAAAAACCAACTATCTGCATTTTTGTATTATTATGTTATATTATTAGATTCGATCAAATCTATAGATTATTCACCTTTTGCCGAAGCCATCTTGGTAAGTAAGTGTCATAGCTAATAACCAATTTTACTTGCAGATTCGAGTTGATGAGACGAATCGATAGGTTTAATTAACTTATGTAATTTGGGCAAAAATGCAGATTTTCGGTTTTTGCAATTAGGAGACGATATTACATTTTGATACCAGTGCAGAAAGTTTGTCATTACGACCGAGGTGGAATTGTTATAGAGTCGAGGGCTGCATTAACAAATTTGCACATGTATCAAACGATTTTTAACAATACACTTACGAAGAAATGAATAACCGGGGTTTGACCGGCGAGTCGGCGACTCGTGGGGGTCGCCGCGCGCCCAGCCTGTAGCCTGATTCACGTAAAATCAAACAAGCCAAATATCGTTGAAGTTTTATAGTCGTTCGATCGAAGTCCTATCCAAAAGCGGTATTCACGATATATCGACTTATTTCCAGTTACATTAATAAGTATTCTACCAGGATAATGTAATACAGATTTTTTTTTTAAATCGGCGAACTTCAAACGGCTTAAAAATCGATGTCGTTCGAACTCGATTGATGGATGTGAATACGGAAATGGTCTAAACGACTAAATCGCTGCGATATCGTTACGGTTTTCATTACGTGAATCAGGCTACTGATACGATACATGTAATAACATTGTGGCGGGGGAGAGCATGTGCTAGTGCGACACACGGGGGTCCACGCGCGACTCGTGGGGGTCGCCACGCGCCCAGCCTGATACGATACATGTAATAATATTGTGGTGGGGGAGAGCAGGTGCTAGTGCGACACACGGGGGTCCACGCGCGACTCGTGGGGGTCGCCACGCGCCCAGCCTGATACGATACATGTAATAACATTGTGGCGGGGGAGAGCACGTGCTAGTGCGTCACACGGGGGTCCACACGCGACTCGTGGGGGTCGCCGCGCGCCCAGCCTGATACGATACATGTAATAACGTTGTGGCGGGGGAGAGCACGTGCTAGTGCGTCACACGGGGGTCCACGCGCGACTCGTGGGGGTCGCCGCGCGCCCAGCCTGATACGATACATGTAATAACATTGTGGCGGGGGAGAGCACGCGCTAGTGCGACACACGGGGGTCCACGCGCGACTCGTGGGGGTCGCCGCGCGCCTAGCCTGATACGATACATGTAATAACATTGTGGCGGGGGAAAGCACGCGCTAGTGCGACACACGGGGGTCCACGCGCGACTCATGGGAGTCGCCGCGCGCCCAGCCTGATACGATACATGTAATAACACACACATACAACACATACATACATGATACATGTACTTTCCATCACGATATATTATTATATAATTATTTTTTTGTCTACATGTGGAGGCTTGTAATTAGCGATTTGAAAATATCAAACTTTTGGTATCAATTATTTTGTTAGTCTGTAAGCCTTCTTTAAAATGGAATAAATAAATAAATAAATATAATAATATAACATTGTGGCGGGGAGAGCACGCGCATTTTTCAGCTCTAGTGCGGAAAACAGTCTATTTCGTACCTAAAAGCGGCAGGATAAGAGCGGGTTTTGGAGGAACTGTATTAAAAAATAAATTTTGAAGTGTCTAAAAAGATTATGAGAGCAGAAACATTTACATACCACTATCGAACGGTCCTGCAGCTGCGGTCTTGTTGTCGGGACAGCAACCAAACTTAGTATCTCTACAATTAATCTTCATGTAGGACACTAATTCAGTAGATTCGGACTCGAATTCTGTAATCATCGAACCAACATTGGTTTACAAAAAATAATCAAAATAAATAAAGGAATAGGAAGTAGGTAAAATTGCAAATCATTTGCTATTCTACAACAAACAGTGGAGTGCCTGGGGGTTTTTAACTCGTATTAAAGTTACATACATAATCAGTCTTTTAATGTTTCCACTGCTTTGACTCAGGCCTTCTCTCTAGGCGACGGAATGGGCCGTAATCCACCACGCTTGCCCAGTCCGGGTTGGCGAATATGACATGGCTTAGAATTTTTGGTTCTAGAACATGCCAGTTTTCTCACGATGTCTTCCTTCACCGCTTTGAGAGCACTGGTGATTAATTAAATTACACCCAGTAATGCGCCTGACTGGGTTTGAAACCGCGTCTCTCACTCGTTAGTCGGGGCCATTACCACTCGACCACCACTGCTGATGGATTAAGTTAGTGTACAAGAAATTTAAAAGCAATACCTATCATATGTTTAACTAATAATTTGTATTAAAAAGTTTACCTAAGTTTATAAAATAGTCACCTTCTACACAAGGTTCTGTATTGCAGACAGACGTGCTGTCAAGTACGGCGTATCCATCACAACCATAATCCTCAACGTCTCCTCGGAAGCACATAACTCGTCGGTACTTCTCACCTCCGCCGCATGTTTCAGTGCACTGTGAATATTAATATGCATTCGGATCAGATATAAACTTTTGTTTAGCCATTTCATTTTGTAGTTTCTTCTTGTCAAACAACATTAAGGGCCTAAAGGACGAGGCCACAACTCTGCGTTACGGCTTCGCATCGACAAAACGACGTCGCACCGTTGTGCGATGAAACAACGCAACGCAAAAATAATAGAAATAGTATACGGCGTCGCACGAAATTGAATCCACCATCTTAATTAAACGCTTGCAGTCCGTTTAAAGCATGGACACAGAGCTAGCGCACACTGGTGACTTTATGTTTATTGTCACCGTGCTTATAAACCCAACATGTGGTGTGCGTACTTGAACATGTGACATTTGGGTAAAAATTACAAAAAAAAAATACAATGCGCACTAGCTCTAAGTCCGCGTCAACGCATCGCAGATTCATAAATTGCGGCAGCGCACCGGAAAATTGCACGGTGCCATGTGCATCGCAGGTTTTTACGACGCGACGTCGCAACGCATTTTTATGGCATCGCCCAGACATAAAACTGCGTCGGCGCATCGTAAAAATCTGCGAGCTCATACGAGACATAGCAAGAGCTTGCGAATTGATTAGCACTCTTGAACCGATGCTCTGCCGCGTTGCTCAGGCCTTGGTACACGCCATGATCCGCAGCGAGGAGAAGTGGCAGGCGGTCGCCTCCTTCTGCGATGCAGTAATGCTAGCAAAGGATTCCGATCCCGATTTCCGGCCACCGAAGGCGCGGGCTTGCGGACAGAAAGCAATGGGTCGCAGTCGGACCGTACAGTTACCGTCCGGACCGAGCCCAAGTCGTCAACGGTGCGTATTGTTCCACGCGCGCCTCAAGGATTTGTCAGCAACCGGAGGGACCCAGCAGGGTCGAAGCCTACTGGGGCCGACTCTGTCCATGGGCAAGAGATGTCATTTAGTTGATTTTCCCACCTAAAAAAAACTTTTCTGCAATGCGGTGTCGTCGTATCGCAACTCATCGCAGTTTTGAGTGAGAGCCCTATGTAAGTCTGTATTGTTATTTGTCAGAATAAAAAACTTTGCCCAGCAGTGGGACAGCAATGCCTAGTAAAAAAAAAAGAAAGAAAGAAACTATTTATTTGGCATACACACTCGTAGATGACACACAATGTAGTAACAACATGTAGACACTAATAGATTATTATATATATAAAAAAAACTTTTTGCAAAAAAAAATATAAGCGACTTCAATGCTAAAAAAACACTGAAAAGTACAAAATAACTTTAATTTCGGAAGTCGGTGTTTCTATAATAGTTTTGTCTCTTCGTTATTTAACACCGTCTGCCGAAATTAAAGTTATTTTGTACTTTTCAGTGTATTTTAAATATTGCAGTCGGTTGTATTTTTTTTTTGTATAAAGTTTTTTATTTTACACTTTTTAGTTATGGTACCGCCACTAAAAAGTACCTCTCAGCCAAACTTAAATACCTAATAGCCAGAGTGCAACTCATAACGATTCTGATTATCCCAAACACGGTTAGATTACATTAATTTACCTTCCGGCTTCATCACCAGATCAGTTCGATACATCTCTTCCCCCTTTCTTTTCAGCCAGTTATCGACTACACGTATAAACAAAGCAATTTTACTTGTTGCGACAATTCTGCTGTAATCCTATGAGGAGTTCTGTTCCATATCTTTGAAGTTCATGATCAGATCATAACAATTTTTCGATGGAACTTGGAAGCATAACCTTTCAATCAAAACCACCACAGTTTCGTCGTTCAGTTTCGTCGGCCACATCATCACTTACCATCAGGTGAGATAGTGGCCAAACGCGAGCCTTTCAATAATAAAAAATAAAAATAAAAAATTGTCAAAATCGGTCCACAATTGACAGAGATATCGTTGAACATATATAAAAAAACACATTCAGCCGAACATAGAACCTCCTCCTTTTCAAAGTCGGTTAAAAATAACGTTTTACGCTGACCCTAAGAAGACAAAAGAATAAAACTAAAGAAGAGGAAGAATGTTTTTAATCTTTTTTTTCCTAGAGCGTGCATGATTATAGCAACAGAATAGATAGCGGTGATTCAGTCGACAGCTTCATGCTACTCTGGACTACACAAAAATCCACTTAAATCCTTTTCCAATCAGTTTTTAATGTCAATGGCATTAATGTCAATGGCGAGTACATCACTCACCTTCGGTTTGCCGACGACATAGTAGTCATGGCGGAGACTATAGAGGAGCTCAGCACAATGTTCAATGACCTCAGTAGAGCTTCTCTAAGAGTGGGTCTTAAAATGAACATGGATAAAACCAAAATTACGAAGTATATGCGAAGCAAGCGATAGTACAATAGCGAAGGGTAGCTGAACATGAAATTGACCTATTTACGGGCGACCCTCACTGATCGGTCGATTCACCTTGATGAGCTTGCGTTGCGTCATACGTGATCTTGTAGCGAAATTAAGGCAGTACGGACTTAATTATCTCTATATGATGGTGTATCAATGTTCTAATGTCGAGTACACGGAAATGGTGCGAATGCTTACTAAGTGTAATTACAATGTTTTGGAAGCCTGCTTACTATTAATACGAGAACAATGCGTGGGAGCCGTAAGCAGATACAGCAAAATACAGAGTTGAAATGTGTTAAATAGAACAACGAAATCTTGAAGGTTTGTTTTTGGTAAATGTGTTTTGTTTTGTAAAAAGTCATAGACAAAAGTTATTGTTTATGATGTTAGTAATACAGTCCTGCAAGGTGGTTAGTGTTTTACAAAAATAACCCTGTATATATAAAAATGAATAGCTGTTCGTTAGTCTAGCTAAAACTCGAGAACGGGTGGACCGATTTGACTAATTTTGATCTTGAAATATTTGTGACAGTCCAGGGTAGATTTAAACGGTGAGGCAATATGAAAAAATTCACGAAAGAAAAGAAAAGAATATAACGCCATGTTTAATTAAAATATTATTTTAAAATGAACTATGCTGGTTCTGGTAATGCCAATAGATGGCGTTATCCTTTGACAGTTTAGCTAAAAGGTATGAACAAGGTATGATCAATGGTATCAACAATCATTGACTATTAGGCGGTACTAATAACGCCGGGTCAAATATTTTCTGGACTTCATCATCAATTTCACTTTATCAAATGGTACTTTTTAACTGTAAATGATGAAAATGTCCAAAATCACTTTATGGTTGCTGATATTTGAGAAGTTCCCTCGATTCCTCATGGATTAGATAGCGTTATCTTTTAACAGTTTAGCCTAACAAAACATTCATTCACTATTGGATGAAACGAAATTTATTAGGTCCACTAGTAAGTAAATAATTCTAACACAACGAAAATAAAAAACCGGCCAAGAGCGTGTCCGGCCACGCTCAGTGTAGGGTTCCGTAGTTTCCCATCCGTCACAATAAGTGTTCCCACTTATGAGTTTAAAAAAAGGCTATTTGTTACGTTAATATACTCAGTACGGAACTCTAATAAATACGGAACCCTAAAAACGGCCCCTCAAAGGACGGTGATAATAACTAAAACAGTATGTTCAGCGATTGTGCACTCGTAAAATTACGAATATATTATATATATATATATTATATAAGAACCAACGATTTTTTACCTCGGTACGTGATGAAAGCACGGAAAATCTTAACATCGACTTTTAAAAAGATGACGTCATTACGCAACGCCATCTATCGAACCATTTATGAACTGGTTTTTACCTTAACATTTTGATAGATGGCGTTAAAAAATGAATTTTAATTTTGTTCTAAATTGCCTTAGCATGTCCCTGATAGAAGTTTTATGTAGTTATAAGATAATACCGCCAATGCCAAGGAGAGACCAACCGAACAATTCGATAATACCCGACCCCATCAACTCAGGAAAAATCCTAACAGCGCGCGAACGCGAAATAGCCCAAAGTACAGCGCCATCTCTCGGGGAATTGGGTTACTAATTAATACATAGGTACCAGAAGAAGTTTTCGGTGGTAATTTTGGATTGCGAGAACCGATTTTAATAATTCTTTTTTTGTTTGAAAGAAGATACGTTCAGGATAATAAAATATGTAAACGAAGTTAAAAAAAAATGCTTGCATATACGATTATACTACAAACTTAGTCCAGAAATTATTTTGTACAAACTTTTTGACTTTTTTTGACCAAAACTTTTCTTTCCATCAAGTTCAAAATGATTTTCCTAGAAAGTCCTTATAAAGTTCTACTTTTCAGATTTTTTTCATATTTTCTAAACTTATGGTTCAAAAGTTAGAGGGGGGACGGGAAACATTGTTTTTTTTACTTTTGGAGCGATTATTTCCGAAATTATTGACATTATCAAAAAATGATTTTAGTAAACCTTTGTTCATTTTTAAATACCTATCCAACAATATATCACACGTTAGGGTTGAAATTAAAAAAAAATAACTTCCCACTTTACATATAGGGGGGCTACCCTAATAAAATATATTTTTCCAATTTTTATTTTGCCACTTTGTCGGCGTGATTGATATTCATATTGGTACCAAATTTCAGCTTTCTAGTGCTAACGGTCACAGAGATTAAGCGAGGACGGACAGACGGACAGACAGACAGACAGACAGACGGACAGACAGACATGGCAATACTATAAGGGTTCTTAGTTGACTACGGAACCCTAAAAATAACCGACTTCACTTAAAAAAAACACTAAAACCATTAAAATAATTTTAATTTCGGAAGTCGGTGTTTCTCTATTGATATTGTTTGTTCCTTATTAAACACCGACTTCCGAAATTAAAATTATTTTAATGGTTTTAGTGTTTTTTTTAGTGAAGTCGGTTATTTTTTTTATAAAAACTATTTTATTTCACACTTTTTAGTTGCACACTTACAGCCAGAGTACCTTTTTCTCATGACAATTCTAATTAACTCAAACCCTGCTAGGAGACATTGTTTTATCATCAGATCAGTTCGATAGTACCTTATAGCCAAAGAGCATCTCATGACAATTACAATAAGCTCAAACACGGGTGGGATACATTGATTAATTACGGAGTTCCGGTGCCTATCTTCCGGCTCCATCATAATCATCGGTCACATCGATGATACTATTTTCAACATACCTATTCAGAACCGTTCATTTATTTGTATTATCGTAGTCGCATAACTATGTTCATTGTGATATTTGTGTGAGTATGAACTTCCATTGGCCATTTCTGGTCTTCTGGTTCTCTCTCTCTCGTCTTTGATGAAAATACCAAAAGAACTATATGGTTGCCTATAATATTTGAGGAGTTCCCTCGATTTCGCCAAGATTCCATCATCAGATCCCGGCTTGGTGACTATGGGACCATTTGGAAAGTATACCCTTTCCAATAAAAAAAGATTTTTTCAAATCGGTTGGCAAGCGACGAAGCTATGCGCGAACATACATAAAAAAAAAATACAAACATCCGAATTGAGAACCTCCTCCTTTTTTAGAAGTCGGTTAAAAAAAATACCTCCTACCACCCTTACTCATTTTGCTTCGTTTACGTCCACATATTTGGTCGTACTGGCCATTCTTAAGAGCATCACCAATAAGATCTGTATATGTCCGTCGAGTGTGTGCCTTCTGGGCGTTTCCACACACGATATACCGATACGAATATATTGGCACACCACACCGTTGCCGACTCCTTTAGTCGATATTGTTACGTTGCATTTTTGCGTGTAGACAAAACATTATGCTGAGCGTACGGCCATATATATGCTGGCGCATATTTTCTTATTACTATTATTTTCTGCTATATTTTTATTGTTTTAATTATTTTATTTCTTTTTTAATATAAATTAGTCTTAAGTGTACGCCTCTTTCGGGCAAATAAAATGTTTTTCTTTCTTTCTTTCTTTTCTTTACACGACTGCTTTGAAATTCCTTTCCTTTTGTTCCTTTTAAAAGGCCGATAATTTAAGTATTACTATTTAATGTAAATAGTGCTTACGGCAGTCCAACGTCCAGCGAACCACAGCGAGGGGCACTCCTCTTTGGGCACTGTGCAGGGCTTAGTGTCCGTGTACTTGGTGAGGTTGGCGCACCTGGCGTCGTCCACAACTTTCACACCCTCGCCGCTTGCATCGTTGTAGTACATGCCGCAGAACACCTCTCTGGTCTGCACTCCATTGCCGCATTTTGCAGAGCACTGTCGAAAATAGGCTAGTTGCCGTAAAAATGTAATTAGTCCGTCTTTTAGATTATTCAAAAATAGGGGACACGTATTTTTTTATTCGAAAATTAAACCAAAAATGACAAAGATATAGCCCATTAAAGTTACGTGTAACGTTGCGCCGTGCTGCATTTTTTCGCACGGGGTGATGTCACACGTAACTTTACTGGGCTATATCTTTGTTATTTTTTATTTAATCGAAAAAAAAAAAATACCTTTCCAAATTTTTTTTTATAATCTAAAATACGGACTAAATAAAATGTAATTATTTTGACCCTGGAAACTACCCTACTGAAAGAACAGTTACTACAGTTATTTTCTACTACAAAATACTACCACTTGTTGACCCTTCGTCGAGATCGAGGACGCCAGCAGCTTTTCCATGTCTTTATAGACTTATTACTATTATGTATTCTTTATTGTACACCACATATACAAAAAAAAATATACAGGACAAACATTATTAAAAATAAGTGTACAATGGGCGGTCTTAAGAAGAAGACTTAAGAGCGGCCTACCCAAAATACGGGTTCCCTACTTGATTTCGAAAGTTGATGATTCGATTTTTATTATATCGAACATGGTATGTCGACAATTCAGTTGTACGATGTTTTATTCCATCGATGCTTTATTGGTGCGATGTAACGTTTGTGCGAAAAATTCTGTTGCGAAATACCCTACAGCGATTGCTTATTAGTCGCTAATTTATTAGTTCGATAGTATGTCGGTTCGAAACGCCTACTGTTGTCCGTGAAATTTAATTATAATCTTATTTAAATGTTAAGGAAATACATTAAATACCATACATCGTCTTCACGTCTACTTTCGTAAAATGAGGTAGACAGGTAACAATTTCACCACGTTTAGCTGCATAAGCTAAGACAATATCAGTGTCCGGTTGCTAGCCAATCGCCTGATACCCTCAAAAGCCAAAACTGTCATACCTCAATCGTCTATTTCGATATGCATGGAAAAGAAAGATACTGAGGCACTCTTAGTTTTTTTTAAATCCTCCTGCTTCCGTTTTCTAATACCTAAAATAAATTAACAACACCTAAAATACTCATTTAAATGTTTTATTTTAATAAAAAAACATACAACAAAATAATAAAAAAGATATAAACTTGGACATAATCAGCATCTATAGAACATGAAATAAACAAAACATTAATACACTGATATTGTCTACGTTATCTTTGGCTTATGCAGCTAAACGTGGTGAAATTGTTACCTGTCTACTTCATTTTACGAAAGTAGACGTGAAGATGATGTATGGTATTTAATGTATTTCCTTAACGTTTAAATAAGATTATAATTAAATTTCACGGACAACAGTAGGCGTTTCGAACCGACATACTATCGAACTAATAAATTAGCGAACTAATAAGCAATCGCTGTAGGGTATTTCGCAACAGAATTTTTCGCACAAACGTTACATCGCACCAATAAAGCATCGATGGAATAAAACATCGTACAACTGAATTGTCGACATACCATGTTCGATATAATAAAAATCGAATCATCAACTTTCGAAATCAAGTAGGGAACCCCAAAATACATTGCTATATATACAATCGCTCTTACGTGATTAAGACGTTACTACACATCTTTCTCTAGATACCATTTCGGAAATACAGATAAATTGAGGATATTGTCTAGGCTTGTATTGACATTAAATCATAAATTTTTGTAAGAGTAATCCAGTAGTAACCTTCGAAAATCTGGATACTATTTTGGGTGAACTATGGCCCTTCATAATGTATTTATAAAATAAAAAAAGAATAATAAAGAAAATATGACTATGGAAGGAAACCTTGTACATTTTAATCAAGGTCACTTGTGAAGTTTTGAGAAAAACACATATAGAAAATCTCGCGAAATATACGAGTAAATGATGATATACCGATTGCCCACAGGGTTTTTAGGCCATATCTCTTTTATTTGTTTTCGCCACAGAAAAGATGGAAGAGGACGTTCCACTGCACTTCCCAGGATAGCAGCTTGTCCTTCTTCTCCTCGTAGTCCACAAGACTGTTGAGGTGGGTACAGAAACTATCGTTTACTGCTTCTCGTCCCATCGTCTAGTAATATATTACCTGGCTCCATTGCGTGACGTTCCACTGCACTTCCCAGGATAGCAGCTTGTCCTCCTGGCACTCCTCGTAGTCCACAAGACGGTTGGGGTGTTTACAGAACCTATCGTTTACAGCTTCTCGAGCTATCATCTCGCAATATATTACCTGGCTCCACTGCGTGGCGTACCACAGCACGTCGCAAGGCGGCAACTCGTCCTTCTGACACTCCTCGTGGTCTACAGGACGGTTGTGGTGCAAGCAGAAACGGTCGTCTACCACGTTTCGGCTTATTGTAGAACACAAAACTACTCGCGTACGGATCTTTGACTTACAGGAGTCGCACTAGAAAAAATGAAAGTGCTTGTGATAAATATAGCCATCTAATTTAAATTGACAAAAAAATTGATGTGTAGAAGTGTTTTTGAAAAACCTATTTGCAAAATAAATATCATTTATAGGTACTCTTATTCGCGGAAACGAGAGATAAATAGTGAAAGAGGTGGACATGTAAAGAACAGTAAACTAAACGTAATAGAGAAATAATGAAAGTTATACTCAGTTTGAAAATTAAATATTTTAAACATAAATATCAACACATGAGCTGATTGTAATATTTCTAAATTGATTTTCAACTCGTACTCATAAATTACCACAAAAGATTGCTATGCGGTAATTGTATACATATTATAATAAGGGTAGTATTTAAACGAGTGATTGTAAATTAAAGTTTTAAGTGACAAAAATTATTACTTTAGGTTACAGAATTAATAAGTGAGCGACTGACGGCGAGTGACGAGAAATCAATAGAACAGCGACTTACAAACATCAATTTGAGTTACTTAAAATATAAAATGAGAAGCTTCATAATATTTGTGCGACCGTCCTGCATTTTTTTTCAATTTTTGCAAATGATTTATTTATACTGAGCGGCATTTTATCTCAAACTAGGTGTTTTGAATGTCCTAAATATCGGAGCACACAGTATCGAAAGTCCTAAATATCGATATTCATGTACTATACAGGGTTTGGCGTAAATAGTGGTCCAACGTTAAGGGGTCGATACACCATGTATTCAGCTATCACATACCACCATTTAAAACCACTTTTTACTATAGGTCTCAGAATAAAACTGATCTATATTTATTTTTTTTAAAACAACACCTTGCGACAATAATTTGGCTCTTATTTTAATTTAAAAAAAATATGTTCTTATTTTGTTTTTTGTATAATACTGCTGAATACATGTGCTATAATACAAGGTGTCGTTTTGAAGCTGCAAAATATTTCAGGAGGTAATTATGTTAGTGATTCTCGGCCCGAATCAATAATAAAATAAGTAGGTAATTTTTTTTTTTTTTATAACCGCGCTTTTTTTCACACACACAAACACGGAACAATAAAGGGCGTTTTCACACACACTAACTCGCAACGATAGTTTCATAAATAATGTATCATCCAATCATCATCCCGCACGCCACACCCTAGCCACGCCCCCGCGGCCATCGATCAATCGATTTAGTTTAGTGTAATTAAAAAATTAAATAACAAGTATTACTGATTATTGACCAGGTATCGTTTTTTTACATGATTATTTATGAGTTATATTACAACCTCCTGAAATATTGTGCAGTTTTAAAACTGCACCTTGTATGCAAATAACTGTTTTAGTGTAAACTTAAGATAGTTTATTTCAAATTTTAACTATAGTCTTCAGATAATCACTAGACTTTGGGCGCCAATGGTGTAAAAGAAATGTACTACACTGTCGGTGCCCAGTATTAAAAAAAAAATATGTCCATTAAATGCAGATTCTACCCGCCCCTGCTTCGCGCGGGTGCAGGCCCAAACTGTCCAAAAACTGTCCAATCAAGTTTATAATGTTGCTGCGGGGTGCCAGCTGAAAATCAGCGCTGGGTGTTTGACGCCCAGCAATTGCTGAGTTGGTGACCCTTTCGGTTCAGGCACAGTCACTGCAACTTGTATTGTATGTCTGTACTTTTTTATTTTTTATTATTATTTTATGTTGTTGTATATTGTGTTGCTTGCGCCGAATAAATGCTATTCTGTTCTATTCTATTCTATGTATTTTTTTCAGAAACGAAAATAAAAAGTTTGTATGGGGAGGCCGTTTTTTTTTTCGTTTCCTGAAAAACAATCTTGTGGAAGGTTGTTCAGTTTCGTCTACCTACTGAGCAAGCCCTTAAAGATTGCGGAGACATGTCGGTCAGTGGGTCGTCTTAGGGGCGGATTTTTAAGAGTTGGAGTATACGCTTAGAGGCATTATGAGCAGCAAAGAAAACCAAAAAAAAATTTGGGAGTTAGTTTTCTTAATTCTTTTTTTCTGAATCTGTTTTTATTTTTGCTGTTTCGGACCTTCAATAAAAATAATCCCCTACACCCCACCCTGTATTTGGCAAAACCATAGGTAACGGGTACTTTGTCACTAATTATACCATCAATTTTGGCGCATAGACAGCGATTTGAGAAATAATCTTCAATTAATTTGAAGTGAGTGAGTTGATTACTTCGAATCCTCAGCTTGTCTAGTTTATTGAGTAGCAGTGGTACCGAAACAGTACCAATCAAAAAGCCTTTGCTAGGTCCACAAATATGTCCAATATTTTTTTGCCTGCATCAATATTACTTTACGCTTTATCTACAAATTCGTGGACCGCATCACAGGTTGATTTGCCAGATCTAAAGCCAAATTGAGTATTGGAGAGTAAGCTTCTAGATAACTTATAATTCTAGTATTGTTGATATGACCCAAGAGCTTAGAAATTGAGGGAGAATAGAGATTCCCGTGTAGTATTAACATCGTTTCTATCAACAGTTTCATAAATAGGTCACTGATTTTAGTACTGTTGAAAAAGTACCTTCGCGCAAACCTAGGTGGAACAAAATATGGGTTAACATTGGGACTAAAACGCGTTTATTTTCCTTTAAGAGGTAGTTAGGAATGGAATCCCAACCTACTGATCAAGTACTTTTAAGGTTTAAAAAACCACTTCACTTCACTTCACCGTGAACTGTGATGGTGTGTGTGTGTGGCGCTCCACGTCAGCCTCATCAGTATCCAACAATACCAGAGAATACAAAGACCTCGTTGATTGCATTGAGAAATCATTCATATGTGATTGATTCTTCATCATTGCCATATCAAAAAATGATTAGCTTATTATTAGTATTAGCTAACACAATGAATGAAAAATAGAACAGGTTATGTACACAGGCGAGCTGAACCCACAATTGGTCACTACCTTCATGAACATCATCATCATCAGCCTTTTTAATGTTCCCACTGCTGGGACTCAGGCCTCTTCTCTAGGAGAGGGAATCGGCCGTAATCCACCACGCGGGCCCAGTGCGGGAATGCCACACCTCTTCGAATTTTTGGTTCTAGGACATGCCGGTTTCCTCACGATATTTTCCTTCACCGTTTTGTGAGCAGTGGTGATGAAATAAATTACACAAAGTAATGCGCCTGGCTGGGTTTGAACCCGCGACCTACAAGTCGTAAGTCGGGGCCATTACCACTCGGCCACCACTGCTTCACGAACACCTTCCACCGATTTTTTAGGAAAACCCTATTCAATAATCCCAAAGCCGATTTTTTTAGTTTGGTTGCATTTGTGATGTTTTTCATAGCGTCCCAAAGTTTTTTTATTGTTGTTACCAGCTGCCTTTATAACTTTGGTTTCGTACCCTATTTTAAGTTTATGTTAATGTTTGATTACTCACTCCAGACCAATCGGACACAACCCAGTCGACTACGTCGCAAGGCCGCAGCATGCAAGGCTGTTCCACCTCCGGTTTCTTCTCAGTACAATCTCTCTCATCCAGCACTTCGATGCGGCCATCCTTCTTCTGATAGCAGACCACCTGCCTCGTCTGCTTACCCTCGTCACAGAGCTTGTCACACTGATGGATATAGTAAGCGATTAATTACCGTAAGTCATAGATTTATCGATGCTCTCACCTTCTCACAGTCCTGCTCACCTGCCAATGCATAAGCGTGTAACGCATCGGTCATCAGTGAAGACAAAATGACCCTGGTGAGTGTGTTAGTACTGTGGACCGAAGAGACGAAGGTCGGTAGAAATAGAAAGTACGTTTCTAATGATTTGCTCTACTTTTTCCATAAGTTGTGGTAATTTCAAATATGGGAAAAGTGATGGGTATATGTAAACGGTCAAATCAACCATAGATTTGTAACCAGTGTAAAAGCCGAATGCATGTTAATTTTTAAAAGTCTTTCTTAGACATCGTTTTTTGTAATTTCTGTTCAATATTAATGTTGGAAAGGTTTCATCACAAACTAGAGAGCCTAGTACCTCTACCATGAGTTTAAAGCAATAGTATTCGTCGCTACTCACTATCGACGCCGTAAACATTTTGTATGACAAATTTTGCAGCGCCTCTAGCGGTCACTTGCAAAACCAAAATCGGTAGTATGAGTCATCAAGTACAAAACGTATCGAATTGGAACTCGCTGGTGATTCAGAAGGTGAAGAGAGTAATTTATGTTCGTCCAGGAGTGTCATTCTGAATTTCGACAGTTAATTATTTCGATACAGTCTCAATTTCGAAAATCAGTAGTACGACTACTCATTGCTTCGACAAAACATATATTCGACTAGCGTTAGTCCGACAGAACAAACTGCGACGACACACACCTTCGAAGAACACTACTTCGACAGATCCCTTCTTCGACATGCACTTGTTCGGCGGATCTCTATTACGACAGATCATACGTTCGACATAATACTTATGACTACTAACTACACTAACTACAACAACAAACTACCAACTACACAACTACTAACTACATTAACTACTGATTTTCGAAATTGAGACTGTGTCGAAATAATTAACTGTCGAAATTCAGAATGACACTCTTCGTCCAGACTGAAACCGCTGTTTGGGAGAGACAACGCATTTCAAAAGGGTAAGTTCTAGCCGAATTGAACTTTATTCTTCAAAAGATACTGTATCTTCATCGCCTTCTAAGGTTTCGTAATCCAAATTCCAAACACTGAATTTAAAATTTTACTCCACTTTTCAACACAATAAGATACGAGACGATACCGATTGACGATGTTTTTTAGCCGACTTGGCCAGTTTTTTACACTTACCTTACTCCAGTGTCCGATGAACCACTTGGGGCAAAGTACTTCCTCATTACAGTGCTGCAACACTTCAGGCTTTGGGCCCAGTAAATCGAAACACTCCTTGTCTGGTACTGACTTGATACTACACACACAATACATTTTTTTTTATTAAGATACATTTCTGAGAAGAGAATTAAGGCGATGACTACCATATGCAATTTGCCTATCACTAGGCAAATGCAAATTGCTCTTCTCGTCCAATCATAATTTTGTTAACAAGGCTAGATTTAATAGTAATTAGAAATATATAAGTATGTTTATCAGTTGTCTAGTACCCATAACACAAGCTCTGCTTAGCTTGGGACTAGACGGCGTTGTGTGATAATTAAAATAAAATAAAAATTAAAAAATACATGGCGTAACCAACAACTAAAGGGGATTGCCCATTTGAGGCCATGAGCGGACAATTGACTGGAGAAAAAATACTTTGTTCATTAATTTTGCCATAAAAAATATGTATTCCCTTAGTTCCAAATGAGCGCCACTATAATAAACAATAAGTGGTAAATAAAAAGTAACTTTATGGAAAAAACAATAGTTTTATCATTGATAGTAATATTTGATGTCCGTCTTTGGCCTGGAACACCATGGAGGCTGGGCAATCCCCTTTCGATAAAAATTAGACCAATCAGTATCTATCAAGTAAAAAAATACTTTTCCAAAATTCATACATAATGGAGTTCTGAAGTAACAAAAGTAGAAAAATACAACCGAACTGAAAACCTCTTCCTTTTTTGAAGTCGGTTAAAAATTTAAACCGTAGCTGTACGTACTCGGATGAACCGTAAGGCGGTGGTGGCGGCGGGCACCCCTCCTGGTCATTGCCTTGAGCAGCAGTCTTGTTGTCAGAGCTGCAGCAGCCGAACAGTGTATCTGCGCAGGGCTCCACGGGACATCCCTCGTTGTTGTCACCCTGTGCCGGAGACAGTCCGTCCGGACAACAGCCGTAAGTTGAAGTCTTGCAGATACGTGGTATCTCTGAACAACCTTAGTAAAAAAAAACATATGTCAATAATATTTTATATCGCACCCTTATTGCAAAAACCAACTATCTGCATTTTTGTATTATTATGTTATATTACTAGATTCGATCAAATCTATAGATTATTCACCTTTTGCCGAAGCCATCTTGGTAAATAAGTGTCATAGCTAATAACCAATTTTACTTGCAGATTCGAGTTGATGAGACGAATCGATAGGTTTAATTAACTTATGTAATTTGGGCAAAAATGCAGATTTTCGGTTTTTGCAATTAGGAGACGATATTACATTTTGATACCAGTGCAGAAAGTTTGTCATTACGACCGAGGTGGAATTGTTATAGAGTCGAGGGCTGCAGTAACAAATTTGCACGTGTATCAAACGATTTTTATAAATACACTTACGAAGAAATAACCGGGGTTTGACCGGCGAGTAGTAGGGGGAGAGCACGTGCTAGTGCGTCACACGGGGGTGCACGCGCGACTCGTGGGGGTCGCCGCGCGCCCAGCCTGATACGATACATGTAATAACATTGTGGCGGGGGAGAGCACGTGCTAGTGCGTCACACGGGGGTCCACGCGCGACTCGTGGGGGTCGCCGCGCGCCCAGCCTGATACGATACATGTAATAACATTGTGGCGGGGGAGAGCACGTGCTAGTGCGTCACACGGGGGTGCACGCGCGACTCGTGGGGGTCGCCGCGCGCCCAGCCTGATACGATACATGTAATAACGTTGTGGCGGGGGAGAGCACGTGCTAGTGCGTCACACGGGGGTCCACGCGCGACTCGTGGGGGTCGCCGCGCGCCCAGCCTGATACGATACATGTAATAACATTGTGGCGGGGGAGAGCACGTGCTAGTGCGTCACACGGGGGTCCACGCGCGACTCGTGGGGGTCGCCGCGCGCCCAGCCTGATACGATACATGTAATAACATTGTGGCGGGGGAGAGCACGTGCTAGTGCGACACACGGGGGTCCACGCGCGACTCGTGGGGGTCGCCGCGCGCCCAGCCTGATACGATACATGTAATAACATTGTGGCGGGGGAGAGCACGTGCTAGTGCGTCACACGGGGGTCCACGCGCGACTCGTGGGGGTCGCCGCGCGCCCAGCCTGATACGATACATGTAATAACATTGTGGCGGGGGAGAGCACGTGCTAGTGCGTCACACGGGGGTCCACGCGCGACTCGTGGGGGTCGCCGCGCGCCCAGCCTGATACGATACATGTAATAACATTGTGGCGGGGGAGAGCACGTGCTAGTGCGTCACACGGGGGTCCACGCGCGACTCGTGGGGGTCGCCGCGCGCCCAGCCTGGTACGATACATGTAATAACATTGTGGCGAGGGAGAGCACGTGCTAGTGCGTCACACGGGGGTCCACGCGCGACTCGTGGGGGTCGCCGCGCGCCCAGCCTGATACGATACATGTAATAACATTGTGGAATGGAGAGCCCGCGCATTTTTCAGCTCTAGTGCGGAAAACAGTCTATTTCGTACCTAAAAGCGTCAGGATAAGAGCGGGTTTTGGAGGAACTGTATTAAAAAATAAGTTTTGTTGTGTCTAAAAAGATTATGAGAGCAGAAACATTTACATACCACTATCGAACGGTCCTAGAGCTGCGGTCTTGTTGTCGGGACAGCAACCAAACTTAGTATCTCTACAATTAATCTTCATGTAGGACACTAATTCAGTAGATTCGGACACGAATCCTGTAATCATCGAACCAACATTGGTTTACAAAAAATAATCAAAAGAAATAAAGAAATAGGAAGTAGGTAAAATTGCAAAGCATTTGCTATTCTACAACAAACAGTGGAGTGCCTGGGGGTTTTTAACTCGTATTAAAGTTACATACATAATCAGTCTTTTAATGTTTCCACTGCTTTGACTCAGGCCTCCTCTCTAGGAGACGGAATGGGCCGTAATCCACCATGCTTGCCCAGTCCGGGTTGGCGAATGTGACGTCTTCGAATTTTTGGTTTTAGAACATGCCAGTTTTCTCACGATGTCTTCCTTCACCGCTTTGAGAGCACTGGTGATTAATTAAATTACACCCAGTAATGCGCATGACTGGGTTTGAAACCGCGTCTCTCACTCGTTAGTCGGGGCCATTACCACTCGACCACCACTGCTGATGGATTAAGTTACTGTACAAGAAATTTAAAAGCAATACCTATCATATGTTTAACTAATAATTTGTATTAAAAAGTTTACCTAAGTTTATAAAATAGTCACCTTCTACACAAGGTGCTGTATTGCAGACAGACGTGCTGTCAAATACGGCGTCTCCATCACAACCATAATCCTCAACGTCTCCTCGGAAGCACATAACTCGTCGGTACTTCTCTCCTTCGCCGCATCTTTTAGTGCACTGTGAATATTAATATGCATTCGGATCAGATATAAACTTTTCTGTAGCCATTTCATTTTGCAGTTTCTTCTTGTCAAACAACATTAAGGGCCTAAATGACGAGGCCACAACTCTGCGTTACGGCATCGCATCGACAAAACGACTTCGCACCGTTGTGCGATGAAACAACGCAACACAAAAATTAATAAAAATAGTATACGGCGTCGCACGAAATTGAATCCACCGTCTTAATTAAACGCTTGCTGTCCGTTCAAAGCATGGACACAGAGCTAGCGCACACTGGTGACTTTATGTTTATTGTCACCGTGCTTATAAACCCAACATGTGGTGTGCGTACTTGAACATGTGACATTTGGGTAAAAATTACAAAAAAAAAATACAATGCGCACTAGCTCTAAGTCCGCGTCAACGCATCGCAGATTCATACATTGCGGCAGCGCACCGGAAAATTGCACGGTGCCATGTGCATCGCAGGTTTTTACGACGCGACGTCGCAACGCATTTTTATGGCATCGCCCAGACATAAAACTGCGACGGCGCATCGTAAAAATCTGCGAGCTCATACGAGACATAGCAAGAGCTTGCGAATTGATTCGCACTCTTGAACCGATACTCTGCCGCGTTGCTCAGGCCTTGGTACACGCCATGTGCCGCAGCTTCTGCGATGCAGTAATGCTAGCAAAGGATTCTGATCCCGATTTCCGGCCACCGAAGGCGCGGGATTGCGGACAGAAAGCAAAATATTATATATAAAAAAAAACTTTTTGCAAAAAAAATATAAGCGACTTCAATGCTAAAAAATCACTGAAAAGTACAAAATAACTTTAATTTCGGAAGTCGGTGTTTCTATAATAGTTTTGTCTCTACGTTATTTAACACCGTCTGCCGAAATTAAAGTTATTTTGTACTTTTCAGTGTATTTTTAACATTGAAGTCGGTTGTATTTTTTTTTTTTTAAGTTTTTTATTTTACACTTTTTAGTTATGGTACCGCCACTAAAAAGTACCTCTCAGCCAAACTTAAATACCTTATAGCCAGAGTGCATCTCATAACGATTCTGATTATCCCAAACACGGTTAGATTACATTAATTTACCTTCCTGCTTCATCACCAATCAGTTCGATACATCCCTTCCCCCTTTCTTTTCACCCAGTTATCGACTACACTTATAAACAAAGCAATTTTACTTGTTACGACAATTCTGCTGTAATCCTATGAAGAGTTCTGTTCCATATCTTTGAAGTTCATGACCAGATCATAACAATTTTTCGATGGAACTTGGAAGCATAACCTTTCAATCAAAAAAAGAATTGTCAAAATCGGTCCACAATTGACAGAGATATCGGTGAACATACATAAAAAAAAACATACATTCAGCCGAACATAGAACCTCCTCCTTTTCGAAGTCGGTTAAAAATAACGTTATACCACAGATTACTGAATAGTTACTACGTAACAGATACTTCACTCAGTAGAAAATTTCCAATACCTATTACGATAATTGCCTACTCCCTCGCGTCAACAACCACTGTATGCTAAAATGCGCCTAAATGCTCAAGCGTACAGCAGTGATTGCTTCGCACCACGCGATTCCACAGTAATCGCAGGGCTGCCTCTTCGATAATAACTTTTTATCTATGTTATTGAGAACTGTGAATATGTTCTGACTTTTATGTGGCAGTTAAAAATTTTATCATTTATAAAATATTTAACCAACTTAAAAAAAAGGAGGTGATCAGACATACAGGCCAAACTGAGAAGTTTGACTTGTATGGTTTGTAGGTATGTATGTTTGTGCGCGATAATCTCGCGTTTGGCTAAACCGATATCGATGCGGTTTTCAGAAAAGGATTTGTTACATTTAGGAGAACGTTTTAAAATAAGTATAATACTTCTTAGTTTGATGATGATCTTCGGAGATGTTCACTAGAAATGAAAAAAAAAAGCCTTAAAAAAGAGAACCGACTTCAAATAAAGCACTAAGCCGTAAGAAATAATTTGTTTTTTTTTTTTATGTTAGTGCTAACAGCTGGTAATTACGAATCGAAAAAGCACCGACATCAAAGAAGAAATTATTTCTTACGGTTTAGTGTTTTGAAGTCGGTTCTCTTTTTTAAAGTTTGTTTTATTATATTTGTAACTTTGTTTTGTTTTATATATTGGTGCTTCCCTTCTTTTGCTTGATTTACACTCATCTACAGCACATAAGGCACCACACGGCATCGTAATACGCGTACGAACGAACAGCACTATTAAAATTGAACGGCGTGCGCGCGCTTCGCTTGCGATAACCGCACTGAATTTGGTCCGCCGGCGGCCCGAGACCGCTCGGCTGGGCGGTAGGCACTTATAGCGCGCAAGTACATGGAGTGACGGAGGCCTGGTTATACGCTGACCCTAAGAAGACAAAAGAATAAAACTAAAGAAGAGGAAGAATGTTTTTAATCTTTTTTTTCCTAGAGCGTGCATGATTATAGCAACAGAATAGATAGCGGTGATTCAGTCGACAGCTTCATGCTACTCTGGACTACACAAAAATCCACTTAAATCCTTTCATATTTTTGAGATTTTCCAATCAGTATTTAATGTCAATGGCATTAATGTCAATGGCGAGTACATCACTCACCTTCGGTTTGCCGACGACATAGTAGTCATGGCGGAGACTATGGAGGAGCTCAGCACAATGCTCAATGACCTCAGTAGAACTTCTCTAAGATTGGGTCTTAAAATGAACATAGATAAAACCAAAATCATGATTAACAACCATGTAGCGCCCACTCCTATCAAGGTCGGAGACTCTACACTCGAAGTTGTGGACGATTACGTCTACCTCGGACAGACAGTCCAGTTGGGTAGGTCTAACTTCGAGAAAGAGGTCAACCGTCGAATCCAACTCGGTTGGGCAGCGTTCGGGAAGCTACGCGGTATCTTCTCGTCCCACATACCACAGTGTCTCAAGACGAAAGTCTTTAACCAGTGCGTGTTGCCAGTAATGACATATGGCTCCGAAACGTGGTCGCTCACAATGAGCCTCATCAGAAGGCTTAAAGTCACCCAAAGAGCAATGGCCCCGAGCATAGCCCTTTGCTATGCTCGGGGTTTCCTTGCGTGATCGAATAAAAAATGAAGATATCCGCAGGAAAACTAAGGTTGCCGACATAGCACAAAGAATTGCCAAACTTAAGTGGCAATGGGCAGGGCACATTGCTCGCAGAACAGATGGCCGTTGGGGCCGAAAGGTTTTGGAGTGGCGACCGCATACCGGAAGACGCAGTGTTAGAAGGCCTCCTCCAAGGTGGACCGATGACCTGATGAAGGTAGCAGGAAACCGATGGATGCGGGACGCACAGGAACGTTCGATGTGGCGACGCTTGGGGGAGGCCTATGTCCAACAGTGGACGTGTATCGGCTGAAATGATGATGAATGATGACATAGGTACCAGAAGAAGTTTTCGGTGGTAATTTTGGATTGCGAGAACCGATTTTAATAATTCTTTTTTTGTTTGAAAGAAGATACGTTCAGGATAATAAAATATGTAAACAAAGTTAAAAAAAAATGCTTGCATATACGATTATACTACAAACTTAGTCCAGAAATTATTTTGTACAACCTTTTTGACTTTTTTTGACCAAAAATTTTCTTTCCATCAAGTTCAAAATGATTTTCCTAGAAAGTTCATATAAAGTTCTACTTTTCAGATTTTTTTCATATTTTCTAAACTTATGGTTCAAAAGTTAGAGGGGGGGACATTGTTTTTTACTTTTGGAGCGATTATTTCCGAAATTATTGACATTATCAAAAAATGATTTTAGTAAACCCCTATTCATTTTTAAATACCTATCCAACAATATATCACACGTTAAGGTTGAAATTAAAAAAAAAAATAACTTCCCACTTTACATATAGGGGGGCTACCCTAATAAAACATATTTTTCCAATTTTTATTTTGCCACTTTGGCGGCGTGATTGATATACATATTGGTACCAAATTTCAGCTTTCTAGTGCTAACGGTCACAGAGATTAAGCGAGGACGGACAGACGGACAGACAGACAGACATGGCAAAACTATAAGGGTTCCTAGTTGACTACGGAACCCTAAAAATAACCGAATTCACTAAAAAAAACACTAAAACCATTAAAATAATTTTAATTTCGGAAGTCGGTGTTTCTCTATTGATATTGTTTGTTCCTTATTAAACACCGACTTCCGAAATTAAAATTATTTTAATGGTTTTAGTGTTTTTTTTAGTGCAGTCGGTTAGTTTTTTTTTTATAAAAACTTTTTTATTTCACACTTTTTAGTTGCACACTTTACACCTTTTTCTCATGACAATTCTAATTAACTCAAACCCTGCTAGGATACATTGTTTTATCATCAGATCAGTTCGATAGTACCTTATAGCCAAAGTGCATCTCATGACAATTCCAATAAGCTCAAACACTAGTAGGATACATTGATTAATTATGGAGTTCCGGTGCCTATCTTCCGGCTCCATCATCATCATCAGGTCACATCGATGATACTATTTTCAACATACCTATTCAGAACCATTCATTTATTTGTATTATCGTAGTCGCATAACTATGTTCATTGTGATATTTGTGTGAGTATGAACTTCCATTGGCCATTTCTGGTCTTTTGGTTCCACTTCATCAAATGTCATGTTTTGACTGTAAATGCTTAAGTCTTTGATGAAAATACCAAAAGAACTATATAGTTGCCTATAATATTTGAGGAGTTCCCTCGATTTCGCCAAGATTCCATCATCAGATCCCGACTTGGTGACTATGGGACCATTTGGAAAGTATACCCTTTCCAATAAAAAAAGATTTTTTCAAATTGGTTGGCAAGCGACGAAGCTATGCGCGAACATACATAAAAAAAAAATACAAACATCCGAATTGAGAACCTCCTCCTTTTTTAGAAGTCGGTTAAAAAAAATACCTCCTACCACCCTTACTCATTTTGCTTCGTTTACGTCCACATATCTGGTCGCACTGGCCATTCTTAAGACCATCACCAATAAGATCTGTATATGTCCGTCGAGTGTATGCCTTCTGGGCGTTTCCACACACGATATACCGATACGAATATATTGGCACACCACACCGTTGCCGACTCCTTTAGTCGATATTGTTACGTTGCATTTTTGCGTGTAGACAAAACATTATGCTGAGCGTACGGCCATATAATTATATGCTGGCGCATATTTTCTTATTACTATTATTTTCTGCTATATTTTTATTGTTTTAATTATTTTATTTCTTTTTAGGGTTCCGTAGCCAAATGGCAAAAACGGAACCCTTATAGATTCGTCATGTCTGTCTGTCTGTCTGTCCGTCCGTATATCACAGCCACTTTTTTCCGAAACTATAAGAGCTGTACTGTTGAAATTTAGTAAGTAGATGTATTCTGTGAACCGCATTAAGATTTACACACAAAAATAGAAAAAAGGCAATAAATTTTGGGGGTCCCCATACTTGGAACTGAAACTCAAAAATTTTTTTTCATTAAACCCATACGTATCGGTATCTATGGATAGGTCTTCAAAAATGATATTGAGGTTTCTAATATCATTTTTTTCTAAATTGAATAGTTTACGCGAGAGACACTTCCAAAGTGGTAAAATGTGTGTCCCCCCCCCTCTAACTTCTAAAATAAGAGAATGATAAAACTAAAAAAAATATATGATGTACATTACCATGCAAACTACCAACGAAAATTGGTTTGAACGAGATCTAGTAAGTAGTTTTTTTTAATACGTCATAAATCTAAAAAAATACACTATTATTCAAACATCGATCAAAGTTACAACGAACTACAAAAACTTTTATATTATGTTACTTGCTGCTACGGAACCCTCCATGGGCGAGTCCGACTCGCACTTGGCCGGTTTTTTTTTAATATAAATTAGTCTTTAGTGTGCGCCTCTTTCGGGCAAATAAAATGTTTTTCTTTCTTTCTTTCTTTTCTTTACACGACTGCTTTGAAATTCCTTTCCTTTTGTTCCTTTTAAAAGACCGATAATTTAAGTATTATTATTTAATGTAAAAAGTGCTTACGGCATCCCAAGGTCCAGCGAACCACAGCGAGGGGCACTCCTCTTTGGGCACTGTGCAGGGCTTAGTGTCCGTGTACTTGGTGAGGTTGGCGCACCTGGCGTCGTCCACAACTTTCACACCCTCGCCGCTTGCGTCGTTGTAGTACATGCCGCAGAACACCTCTCTGGTCTGCACTCCATTGCCGCATTTTGCAGAGCACTGTCGAAAACAGACTAGTTGCTGTAAAAATGTAATTAGTCCGTCTTTTAGATTAATCAAAAATAAGGGACACGTATTTTTTTATTTGCAAATTAAACCAAAAATGACAAAGATATAGCCCATTAAAGTTACGTGTAACGTTGCGCCGTGCTGCATTTTTTCGCACGGTGTGATGTCACACGCAACTTTACTGGGCTATATCTTTGTTATTTTTTATTTAATCGAAAAAAGAAAAAATACCTTTCCAATATTTTTTATAATCTAAAATACGGACTAAATAAAATGTAATTATTTTGACCCTGGAAACTACCCTACTGAAAGAACAGTTACTAATTATTTTTTACTACAAAATACTACCACTTGTTGACCCTTCGTCGTGACAGGCGCCGCATCCGCCCGCCGGATGCGGAGGCCAGAGAGGCGGAGCTGTACGAGGGTTACAGAGAGGCAAAACACACCCTCCGAGCGGAGATTAAGCGGGCCAAACTCGAGGCCCGCAACGTGTGGCTGGGGTCTCTGAACACGGACCCGTGGGGGCGCCCGTACAAATTGGTACGGGAGAAACTGCGCCCCTGGGCTCCCCCGTTGACTCAGAGTCTCCGGCCCCAACTCGTGGAGGGTGTGGTAAGCGCTCTGTTCCCTGCGCGAGGGGAACACTCCCCCCCGCCCATGGCTCCGCCTCCGCCAGCGGTGTCGGACGCGGACCGCAACAGCGACGACGACGACAATGCTCCAGAGGTGACCGAGGTAGAGATGAGAGTGGCGGTGCAAAGGCTGAGTGCCAAGAACGCCGCCCCAGGACCCGATGGCTTGCCTGGGAAAGCCTGGGTCCTGGCCATGGAGGCTCTCGGGCCTCGACTAAGAGTGCTCTTCAGCGCATGCTTGGAGAGGGGCCAGTTCCCACTTCGCTGGAAGACGGGGAAACTGGTCCTCATCGCGAAGCCAGGGCGCCCTGCGGACTCTCCGTCCGCGTACCGGCCCATTGTGCTGCTCGACGAGGTGGGCAACCTCTTTGAAAGAGTGATTGCGAGCCGCCTCATCGCGCGCCTTTCATGGGTGGGGCCGGACCTTTCGGACGGACAGTTCGGCTTTCGTAGGATGCGCTCGACGGTGGACGCCATCATGCGCGTGCGAGCCCTCACGACGGGGGATGCGGTGTCCCAGGGTAGGTGTGTCGTGGCAGTGTCCTTGGACATTGCCAACGCTTTCAATTCCCTGCCCTGGAGTACGATCCGGAGGGCACTCCGGTACCACCGGGTGCCCGAATACCTCTGTCGATTAGTCGAGGCCTACCTGTCGGACAGGTATATTGTCTACCCCGGTCACCAGGGAGACTGGAAACGTCGGGAGATGTCGTGCGGTGTTCCGCAGGGGTCGGTACTAGGGCCACCCTTGTGGAACATCGGGTACGATTACGTGCTGCGGGGCGACCTCCCTGACGGGGTCAGCGTGGTCTGCTATGCAGACGACACGCTGGTTCTAGCGCAGGGAGAGTCGTACCAGGCGGCGGTCGCTCTAGCGACAGACGGGGTTGCGATGGTCGTTGATAGGATCCAGGAGTTGGGACTCAAGGGAGCCTCAAGGGAGCATCGCCTCGGATTTGTGAAGCGCCACTTCACAAATCCGAGGCGATGTGTTTTCACGGTCGCCGCTCTCGGAACGCGCCGCCATTGAGTTCCCAACTAACGGTAGGAGGAGTTCACATCGGTGTCGGACGTCTGGCTCCCAAACTCAACCGGACTGGGGCCGCTCTCAAGCGGCTCCTGCCCAACCTTGGGGGTCCAGACGCCTCCTGCTGGAGGCTCTACGCGGGGATCGTTCGGTCCATGGCCCTCTACGGGGCGCCGATGTGGGCGCCGTCGCTGCAAAAGCGACCGGCGGCCATTCTGAACGCCTGCCAGAGGGTCATGGCAATTCGGATGGTGCGGGGATACCGCACGATTTCCCGCGAAGCGGCGAGCCTTCTAGCTGGCCTACCACCGTGGGATCTGGAGGCAACAGTCCTTGCACACATGCACGACATGCGCGTGGAGATGCAACGCCGGGGTGAAAGTCCTCTGCCTCGACAGGTCACGGCATGGCGGACAGAGCTCCGGCGGGATCTCATGGTGGAATGGCGTCAGCGACTATCGCAACCCCGTCATGGGCACGCCACAATTATGGCGATAAGTCCCCTCTTTGAGGCGTGGCTGGAAAGACCTCACGGCATCCTTACCTTCCGCATGACACAGGTCCTCACCGGAAATGGCAAGTTCGGGAGGTTCCTGTTCCGAATTAAAGCGGAAGTGACGCCCGGGTGTCGCCACTGTGCGGAACGCCCGGAGGACACGGTGGAGCACACAATCGCGGTGTGCCCTGCTTGGGCGGAGCATCGCCGTGCCCTAGTGGGGGTGATCGGCGGCGGAGACCTCTCGCGCCGGGCCTTGGTCGAGGCCATGGTCCGGAGCGAGGAGGAGTGGCAGGCGGTCGCCGACTTCTGCGAAGCAGTAATGCTCGCTAAGGAGGAGGCCGACCGCATCAGGCAACGGCGCTCTCGCCGCCGCCGCCGGGATTCCGATCCCGATTTCCAGCCACCGTAGGCGCGGGATTGCGGACAGTGAGCAATGGGTAGCTCGCTGTCCGGCCGTCCGGTAACCGTCCGGACCAAGCCCAAGTCGTCGACGGCGCGCACTGTTCGCGCGCAATCGAAAAAAAAAAAAAAAACCTTCGTCGTGATCGAGGACGCCAGCAGCTTATCCATGTCTTTATAGACTTATTATTATTATGTATTCTTTATTGTACACCACATATACAACAAAAAAATATACAGGACAAACATTATTAAAAATAAGTGTACAATGGGCGGTCTTAAGAAGAAGACTTAAGAGCGGCCTACCCAAAATACATTGCTATACACCGTTAAATTTTAATAGTTTTAATCCCGTGGAGGGTCGATCCGGTACATGAAACACTATCGATTTGTAAAGATAAAATTAAAAAATAAAGTACCTTTTTTCAAAACTCGTATTAATTTACGTATGTACGAAATTCATTTCTTTAAGAAAACGTCAGCTGCGCGAGTTCAATGACCTGTAGGTAGTTTGTACGCAACGCCGGATCGACCCTCCACGGGATTAAAACGATTAAAATTTAACGGTGTATACAAGGTGTCGTTTTAAAGCTGCAAAATATTTCAGGAGGTAATTATGTTAGTGATTCTCGACCCGAATCAATAATAAAATAAGTAGGTAATTTTTTTTTTTTTATAACCGCGCTTTTTTTCACACACACAAACACGGAACAATAAAGGGCGTTTTCACACACACTAACTCGCAACGATAGTTTCATAAATAATGTATCATCCAATCATCATCCCGCACGCCACACCCTAGCCACGCCCCCGCGGCCATCGATCAATCGATTTAGTTTAGTGTAATTAAAAAATTAAATAACAAGTATTATTGATTATTGACCAGGTATCGTTTTTTTACATGATTATTTATGAGTTTTACTACAACCTCCTGAAATATTGTGCAGTTTTAAAACTGCACCTTGTATACAATCGCTCTTACGTGATTAAGACGTTACTACACATCTTTCTCTAGATACCATTTCGGAAATACAGATAAATTGAGGAAATTGTATAGGCTTGTATTGACATTAAATCATAAATTTTTGTAAGAGTAATCCAGTAGTAACCTTCGAAAATCTGGATACTATTTTGGGTGAACTACGGCCCTTCATAATGTATTTATAAAATAAAATAAAGAATAATAAAGAAAATATGACTATGGAAACCTTGTACATTTTAATCAAGGTCACTTTTAAAGTTTTTAGAAAAACACATATAGAAAATCTCGCGAAATATTCGAGTTTTTGATGATATACCGATTGCCGATACCGATTTTTAGGCCATATCTCTTTTATTTGTTTTCGCCACAGAAAAGATGGAAGAGGTTAGAAAGGAAATACTTTCCGATTGTACTACATCGAGTGTCGCCGCTTGTCTCCCACCCTTTAACTCCACTACAGGCAATAAACCAAAACGAACGCACATTATGCTACTAACAGACCACGCACACTTACATCACACGTTTGCTATTGGTAGTTGTACTATGAGCATTGCCCTACTTTGTGGCACGCCTACCCCGCCCTCAAGGCCATTCTAACTTCTTTTATCTGTTCTGTGATTTTCGCATTGCCTCTTCCATAAACATTGCGTTGGATGAAGCACCAAGCATGCTCACGTTGACGATGTACAAGTGAAGAAGGGCCTTCTTAACCAGATGGTTGTGGTAGAAGCATAGCTGTCGTTCTCTACATGTCGATATATCGTCTAGTAATATATTACCTGGCTCCATTGCGTGGCGTTCCACTGCGCCACACAGGATGGCAGCTTGTCCTTCTAGCACTCCTCGTAGTCCACAAGACTGTTGAGGTGGGTACAGAAGCTATCGTTTACTGCTTCTCGTTCCATCGTCTCGTTATATATTACCTGGCTCCATTGCGTGGCGTTCTACTGCACTTCCCAGGATAGCAGCTTGTCCTTCTGGCACTCCTCGTAGTCCACAAGACGGTTGGGGTGTTTACAAAACCTATCGTTTACAGCTTCTCGAGCTATGATCTCGTAATATATTACCTGGCTCCACTGCGTGGCGTACCACAGCACGTCGCAAGGCGGCAACTCGTCCTTCTGACACTCCTCGTGGTCTACAGGACGGTTGTGGTGCAAGCAGAAACGGTCGTCTACCACGTTTCGGCTTATTGTAGAACACAAAACTACTCGCGTACGGGTCTTTGACTTACAGGAGTCGCACTAGAAAAAATTAAAGTGGTTGTGATAAATATAGCCATCTAATTTAAATTGACAAAAAAATTGATGTGTAGAAGTGTTTTTGAAAAACCTATTTGCAAAATAAATATCATTTATAGGTACTCTTATTCGCGGAAACGAGAGATAAATAGTGAAAGAGGTGGACATGTAAAGAACAGTAAACTAAACGTAATAGAGAAATAATGAAAGTGATACTCGGTTTGAAAATGAAATATTTTAAACATATGTTAATATCAACACATGAGCATATTTCTAACAACTTGATTGTCAACTCGTACTCGTAAATTACCGCAAAAGATTGCTACGCGGTAATTGTGTACATATTATAATAAGGGTAGTATAATTGTAAATTAAAGTTTTAAATGACAAAAATAATTAATTTAGATTACAGAATTAATAAGTGAGCGACTGACTGCGAGTGACGAGAAATCAATAGAACAGCGACTTACAAACATCAATTTGAGTTACTTAAAATAAAAAATGAGAAGCTTCATAATATTTGTGCGACCGTTACGTCCTGCATTTTTTTTTTCAATTTTTGCAAATGATTTATTTATACTGAGCGGCATTTTATCTCAAATTAGGTGTTTTGAATGTCCTAAATATCGGAGCACACAGTATCGAAAGTCCTAAATATCGATATCGGTCCAACGTTAAGGGGTCGATACACCAATCAAAAAATCAAAGCATTTATTTCAAATAGACCATTTACAGGCACTTTTGAATAGTCAAATGTCGGTCAGTCCAAGAAAAGCACCATGTATTCAGCTATCACATACCACCATTTAAAACCACTTTTTACTATAGGTCTCAGAATAAAACTGATCTTTATATTTTTTTTTAAAAACAACACCTTGCGACAATAATTTGGCTCTTATTTTAATAAAAAAAAATATTTTCCTATTTTGTTTTTTGTATAATACTGCTGAATACATGTGCTATAATATGCAAATAACTGTTTTAGTGTAAACTTAAGATAGTTTATTTCAAATTTTAACTATAGTCTTCAGATAATCACTAGACTTTAGGCGCAAATGGTGTAAAAGAAATGTACTACACTGTCGGTGCCCAGTATTAAAAAAATATGTCCATTAAATGCAGATTCTACCCGCCCCTGCTTCGCGCGGGTGCAGGCCCAAACTGTCCAAAAACTGTCCAATCAAGTTTATAATGTTGTATGTATTTTTTTCAGAAACGAAAATAAAAAGTTTGTATGGGGAGGCCGTTTTTTTTTTCGTTTCCTGAAAAACAATCTTGTGGAAGGTTGTTCAGTTTCGTCTACCTACTGAGCAAGCCCTTAAAGATTGCGGAGACATGTCGGTCAGTGGGTCGTCTTAGGGGCGGATTTTTAAGAGTTGGAGTATACGCTTAGAGGCATTATGAGCAGTAAAGAAAACCAAAAAAAAATTTGGGAGTTAGTTTTCTTAATTCTTTTTTTCTGAATCTGTTTTTATTTTTGCTGTTTCGGACCTTCAATAAAAATAATCCCCTACACCCCACCCTGTATTTGGCAAAACCATAGGTAACGGGTACTTCGTCACTAATTATACCATCAATTTTGGCGCATAGACAGCGATTTGAGAATTAATAATCTTCAATTAATTTGAAGTGAGTGAGTTGATAACTTCGAATCCTCAGCTTGTCTAGTTTATTGAGTAGCAGTGGTACCGAAACAGTACCAATCAAAAAGCCTTTGCTAGGTCCACAAATATGTCCAATATTTTTTTGCCTGCATCAATATAACTTTACACCATTATCTACAAATTCGTGGACCGCATCACACGTTGGTTTGCCAGATCTAAAGCCAAATTGATTATTGGAGAGTAAGCTTCTAGATAACTTATAATTCTAGTATTGTTGATATGACCCAAGAGCTTAGAAATTGAGGGAGAATAGAGATTCTCGTGTAGTATTAACATCGTTTCTATCAACAGTTTCATAAATAGGTCACTGATTTTAGTACTGTTGAAAAAGTACCTTCGCGCAAACCTAGGTTGAACAAAATATTGGTTAACATTGGGACTAAAACGCGTTTATTTTCCTTTAAGAGGTAGTTAGGAATGGAATCCCAACCTACTGATCAAGTACTTTTAAGGTTTAAAAAACCACTTCACTTCACTTCACCGTGAACTGTGATGGTGTGTGTGTGTGGCGCTCCACGTCAGCCTCATCAGTATCCAACAATACCAGAGAGTGCAAAGACCTCGTTGATTGCATTGAGAAATCATTCATATGTGATTGATTCTTCATCATTGCCATATCAAAAAATGATTAGCTTATTATTAGTATTAGCTAACACAATGAATGAAAAATGGTTATGTACACAGGCGAGCTGAACCCACAATTGGTCACTACCTTCATGAACATCATCATCATCAGCCTTTTTAATGTTCCCACTGCTGGGACTCAGGCCTCTTCTCTAGGAGAGGGAATCGGCCGTAATCCACCACGCGGGCCCAGTGCGGGAATGCCACACCTCTTCGAATTTTTGGTTCTAGGACATGCCGGTTTCCTCACGATGTTTTCCTTCACCGTTTTGTGAGCAGTGGTGATGAAATAAATTACACAAAGTAATGCGCCTGGCTGGGTTTGAACCCGCGACCTACAACTCGTAAGTCGGGGCCATTACCACTCGGCCACCACTGCTTCACGAACACCTTCCACCGATTTTTTAGGAAAACCCTATTCAATAATTCCAAAGCCGATTTTTTTAGTTTGGTTGTATTTGTGATGTTTTTCATAGCGTCCCAAAGTTTTTTATTGTTGTTACCAGCTGCCTTTATAACTTTGGTTTCGTACCCTATTTTAAGTTTATGTTAATGTTTGATTACTCACTCCAGACCAATCGGACACAACCCAGTCGACTACGTCGCAAGGCCGCAGCATGCAAGGCTGTTCCACCTCCGGTTTCTTCTCAGTACAATCTCTCTCATCCAGCACTTCGATGCGGCCATCCTTCTTCTGATAGCAGACCACCTGCCTCGTCTGCTTACCCTCGTCACAGAGCTTGTCACACTGATGGATATAGTAAGCGATTAATTACCGTAAGTCATAGATTTATCGATGCTCTCACCTTCTCACAGACCTGCTCACCTGCCAATGCATAAGCGTGTAACGCATCGGTCATCAGTGAAGACAAAATGACCCTGGTGAGTGTGTTAGTACTGTGGACCGAAGAGACGAAGGTCGGTAGAAATAGAAAGTACCATAAGTTGTGGTAATTTCAAATATGGGAAAAGTGATGGGTATATGTAAACGGTCAAATCAACCATAGATTTGTAACCAGTGTAAAAGCCGAATGCATGTTAATTTTTAAAAGTCTTTCTGAGACATCGTTTTTTGTAATTTCTGTTCAATATTAATGTTGGAAAGGTTTCATCACAAACTAGGGAGCCCAGCACCTCTACCATGAGTTTAAAGCGATAGTATCTATTCGTCGCTACTCAATATCGACGCCGTAAATATTTTGTATGACAAATTTTGCAGCGCCTCTGGTGGTCACTTGCAAAACCAAAATCGGTAGTATGAGTCATCAAGTACAAAACGTATCGAATTGGAACTCGCTGGTGATTCAGAAGGTGAAGAGAGTAATTTATGTTCGTCCAGGAGTGTCATTCTGAATTTCGACAGTTAATTATTTCTATACAATCTCAATTTCGAAAATCAGTAGTTCGACTACTCATTGCTTCGACAAAACATATATTCGACTAGCGTTAGTCCGACAGAACAAACTCCGACGGCACACACCTTCGAAGAACACTACTTCGACAGATCCCTTCTTCGACATGCACTTGTTCGGCGGATCTCTATTACGACAGATCATACTTTCGACATAATACTTATGGCTACTAACTACACTAACTACAACAACATACTACTAACTACACAACTACTAACTACATTAACCACTGATTTTCGAAATTGAGACTGTGTCGAAATAAATAACTGTCGAAATTCAGAATGACACTCTTCGTCCAGACTGAAACCGCTGTTTGGGAGAGACAACGCATTTCAAAAGGGTAAGTTCTAGCCGAATTGAACTTTATTCTTCAAAAGATACTGTATCTACATCGCCTTCTAAGGTTTCGTAATCCAAATTCCAAACACTGAATTTAAAATTTTACTCCACTTTTCAACACAATAAGATACGAGACGATACCGATTGACGATGTTTTTTAGCCAACTTGGCCAGTTTTTTACACTTACCTTACTCCAGTGTCCGATGAACCACTTGGGGCAAGGTACTTCCTCATTACAGTGCTGCAACACTTCAGGCTTTGGGCCCAGTAAATCGAAACACTCCTTTTCTGGTACTGACTTGATACTACACACACAATACATTTTTTTTTTATTAAGATACATTTCTGCTTACCTTCCAGATAAAAAAAAACTGAGGGAACCGGGATTTCTTTTATTCAGTAATAGTCTGACATATCTTCTAGCTCTATCCAAAGCGGGACATTTAATTTCCTCCCTTTCCAGCCTAAATAAAAAGGGGTGATGAGTGGCGTCCATGCCAGACTGGAGGAATAAATTCTGGTCGTCGGGCAGCGCGTTTGGGGGACGACGGGGGTAGGAAGAGGAACTGGATCAGGTTGCCACTCGATCATGGAGATTGACACAAGAAAAGAGAAGCCCATGCTCAGCGGTAGATGAAACCAGACTGAGTTGATACGCTCGCGCTTGACCATTATATGACCATGGCCTCAAGTCTGCTATTACAATAGTGTCAGAATGGTCTATCATTGATTTCATAAATTGTTGATTTTGACATGTTTTGGTAATCTACTAATATAATGGCGTCATTATGACTTTCCGATGGTCAACCACTGACAATCCATTGAAAGAAGTGACATAGAATGGTAATCTCGTACATATTGACAAATGAATATTTGAAGTTTGCGGTAATCTGCTAAAACTTTGACAGTTTATTTGATCAGTGTTTTACCATTAGAACGTTATTGTGCAGTTATTGGTTTTAATATGCTCGAAATTATCATTCTACCACAATTCTATTACAAGACCAGTGACCGATCAATGATCGATCATTATGAATTAGCAGATTACAAACTTTTAGCAAAATGACAATGGGATCGTGTTGGAATGACGAATTTATAAAAATAGCAGACTTGGGGCCCTGGGCCTTAAGTCTGCTATTACAATAGTGTCAGAATGGTCTATCATTGATTTCATAAATTGTTGATTTTGACATGTTTTGGTAATCTACTAATATAATGGCGTCATTATGACTTTCCGATGGTCAACCACTGACACTCCATTGAAAGAATAATAATATTAATATTCTATAATATTCCACAACTACCACACAACGCGATCTAGTCTCAAGCTAAGCAGAGCTTGTGTTATGAGTACCAGACAGCTGATAAACATACTTACTTATATATTTCTAAATACATACATACTATTGATAAATTACACCCAGACACAGAACAAATGATCATGTTCATCACACAAAGATTTGTCCTGGGTGGGAATCGAACCCACGATCTCCGGCATAGCAGTCAGGGTCACTAACCACTAGACCAACAGGCCTGTGTAGCATAGAATGGTAATCTCGTACATAATGACAAATGAATATCTGACGTATGCGGTAATATGCAAAAATTTTGACAGTTCCTTTGATAAGTGACCTACCATTACGACGTCATTGCGCAGTTAGTGTTTTTATTATGCTCGGTATTGTCATTCTACCACAATTCTGTTACAAGACCATTGACCGATCAACGATCGATCATTATGAATTAGCCGTGTAATCGGCTAACTTTTAGCAAAATGACAATGGAATCGTCTTGGAATGACGAATTAATAAAATAGCAGACTTAGGCCCCAGATAGTAAGCGATAATGTGGACGACGATGGAACACACTAGCCTAGAAGGAACGTACTGTAATTTTGTTTTAAACAGCTTGTAGCTATCAGGAAATACAGTCTTCGGCAGGAAATTCCATGTCCTCAACTGTATGCACAATTAGTGTGTTCCCAAAATGTTTTGTGCTTGTGGATGTGATGGTCCACCATGCACCGCTGGTGCATAGTAGTACGTCTTACGGCCCGACGATGGAACGTGCTTGTCGGAATTTATAAATGAAACTTGCACACCCCGCAGTCTTACTCATTATCAATCATCTTCTGGCATGTAACCTCCCTCGACCTGACGCCTCCAATACCGCATCTCTGCGAGCACTCTCCCCAGGGTCCTTCCACCCACTGCGCGGGACAGGGGTCTGGACTGCAGGACTGGTTGGTGGAGGGCCTCAGAGTCTCGTCACACAGGTTATCTTCGACTACCTCCAGTTCTTCCCCAGATCTGCATGTCACGTTACGGGTTTGGAAACCTGAAATAAATAAATGTTTCTATTAGGTACACATCTAAAACTTTATTTGAGATCGGTTTTGCAAAACGCAAACATAGAAACTGCAATTGCGCAGAAGGGGATTTAACAGCTTTAAAAATACCTTTATATTTACAACGAAAATACCTACTAAAATAAGGTTTGGTAGGGCAGAAATTATACTATATATTAGACACATAAAACACAGTACATACTGTACTGTTCAGGAAAACGTCGTTAGGGTGCCCGCCCATATTGCTAATGCAATAATGGGCGCTGAAACGTACAGGCCCTACTGAGCCCAAGCTATGAGAATCTAAAGAAGTTGCTCACCACCGCCACAGGTTACGCTGCACGGCGTGAACTCCTCGTGCACCCAGCTGTATCGCTTGTCGGTCGGGGGCGCTGTGTTGTTGGGCACACTGTACTCGTACCTGATCCCCACATTATAGTCTTGAAGGAAAAGCTGGAATAGAAAATAGACTAGTTATTGAACAGTTTTAAAGACCATCGCTAGGAGTCGCCCTACACAAGTACCAGCCACAACCACAAAACGCCGCCAATGGCATATTTCCTATAGTTCTCATACATTTTATACGGATTCGCTACACACAGTAGACGCCGTTGGCCGCCACACGCTACAAATGGCCGCTGCTCGCTGCTTGTGGCTCGAACTAGCCACTAAACGCTGATACGAAACGCGGATACGCGCCACTCGCGCATTTAACCTTTTTCGTTAGAGTCCATTATGATACTGCGGGTATGGGTTAAAAAAGTAGCAGTCACCGGCCACAAGTGGCTGTCGTGCTCTTCAGCTTCCTTTGTGGCTGCTTTCCTTTCTCGCTTCTCGTGGCGGCGTTTGTGGCTGTCGCGTGTGGTCTGTTTGCGGTGACCCTAAGAATAATACTTAAGATTCTCCATGTTCTCGTTTTCATTACTGATGTTCGCGTTTGGCTATAACATTTCGATTATATCATGTAAAGTAAGCGACGGTAAATATATCCTATCCATCCAGAATAAAAATAATATTGATTGACAAACCAATAAAAACGAAAACTATAATTCAAGTCACTTTAGCTCCACTTACTGATAAATAGAGAGGTTCATTGGTGGGTCCCAGGCAGCGCAGTTTTTCTGGCGCGCCGAACCCGTGCAGACTGCGCTCGTAAGTCCAGCGCGCTCCGGCGATAATGAGGGTGCTCGGTAAGTCGATATTGTAGTGGCCGTTCAGGTAATAGCTGCCATTTATTGCTCTTAAGGCTGAAGAAATTCAAAGATTTTTTGAGTAATCTCCTTATTTCATTGCAGTACTTACACTTGGAAAAATAGAACACAGACTTTTTAAAGACTTACCCAAATAATTGTTCGAAGGTTCCAACTCTTCAATATAAATACTGGTGGAGCCTGCAGGTATCAGTAAGATGTCGTTATATCCTAAAACCAACAAAAAAAAAAAAAATTAAAACCCAACTGTTAAGGTTTTTCTTGTTCAGCATTCTGCACTAATGTCACTTTGACTCTGAAATGCTGCTTACGTCGTCGTCGCTTGCTTACCTCTCACGACATCTTGTGAGTCGTAGATGCCTTCAGTGGTGCGACAGTTAGCGCCGTTCCCTCGGCACTCCCGACATTTGTCTTCTCGCGCATTAGAGTTCAACATCATATCGCAGCCGACGGGCTGGACGAAATAAACATAGGCTAATCTAAAGGACCAATGAGTTCTTGCGAAGAATTTGGTGATCGATTCTTTTAACCCGACTACGGCAAAGCCAAAGGAGAAGGCTAAAATAAACAAGGTAACTGGAAAAACAAGAACAGAACAAAAAGAAAAGCCGGAGTCACCGTTATTAAAGTGTTTCGGTTGGTACCGATAACGTGTGACTGCAGCTTTTATTTTTGTTCTGTTCTTGTTTTTCCAGTTACCTTGTTTATTTCAGCATACTAAAAATCTTGTTTCACACTTTTTCAGTGTCGTTTTATTGTCGTAGTCGGGTTTTAGTTTTTGACTTTTTTTTTAATGTAAAGGCTTTAAGGGGCTTTAAGCAAGATTAGTCTTATCAAAACGATTTTAATGAATTCAGTTTTAACTACAACTTAGCAGTTAAGTATGGGTAGTATTTAAACGAGTGACAGTAAATTAAAATTTTAAGTGACAAAAATAATTATTTTGGGTTATAGAATTAATAAGTGAGCGATTGACTGCGAGTAACGAGAAATCAATTGAACAGCGACTTACAAACATCAATTTGAATTACTTAAAATATAAAATGAGAAGCTTCGTAATATTTGAGCAACCTAATATTTGTGTGAGTGTCAGCGTTACGATCTACATTTTTTTAAATATTTGGCAAATTAACTATTTGTTTATACTGAGCGGCATTTGATCTTAAATGAAGTGTTTCCAATGTCCTAAATATCAAAGTAGAGAGTATTAAATGTCCTAAATATCGATTTTATGTAAGGCATAAGGTAATATAAATAAAAAAAGGCCAAACAATTAGAAAATGGTGAAATAAAATTTGCGAGAAACCTAGATGTAGCGTTCGTCAGCCGCTGCCGCGGCACTGCTTGCTTCACTCGCTCGGCTCACGCGTGGTTGGTCACAGTTCTAACCTAACCTAACTTATTTCATCCAATTCAAAATGATGAATCTGCCTGCGAATATTAGACAATGGTGAAAATATTTCTTAAAGTAATTTTTTTAGTAATTCGTTATGTAAAACCTCAATTTTATTTCTAGTTGCTCACTTATTAATTTAGTCGCTCACTTACTAATTTAGTCGCTTAGCTCGAATTACAATAACCTACTTTTAGTAAGCTCGTTCTGGATTTTATTATTTTTTAATATTTGTCGTTATTTTAGTTAATTTGTCGCTTACTAAAATTCATACCGCTCAAGTTAAAATAGTATCTCATCATCAGTCGCAAAGTTTTTTTATTCCTCTCGTTTTATAATTATCCGTTAAGTATTACCTGACATATGCCATTGACACAGACGTCGAAGGATTCATCGTTACACCTGCCCCCCTAGCCAAGTTACAACCGTTTCGAGTAGAATTCCGTTCTACAATCGGTAACGCCTCGGTGACAGCAATTGTAGAAAACGATAAGTTGGTAGCCATGTTGACAACTCTTAGTCGGCCGCTCGTTCTACAATTTCTTTAGAAAAACGACCTCTTCTTTAGTCTATGGCGAGCGTTCTTACAAACTTCAAACAGGTTTTTGCCGGAAAGTCTTCGAGTGAAGTTCAGTGGTTGTTTTAATTAATTCGCGAATTAATTCCTAGTAGACGTAATTCGCGAATTAATTCTATTGTGACGTAATATTAGTATACCCAGTTTTGTATCATAAGGGTTTGCGCAACTAAACAATATGTAGAATCATTGAAACAGACACGATCTCGAGTGTGGACTACCTCACCGAAGTTTGCAGAGAAGGTGGGCTAAACACATCTGCTGCCAAATACTGCAAAAAAATTAGAATGTGTACATCCATTATAATACTAATTACAATTCATACGAGGACGTGGCTTAAAAGACTTAGTATCTAGGCCAAAAATATTAACAAAAAAGCAAATTAAATGTCAAACTATTTTTTTTTCCAATTTTATGGCATGGCCTTTTGGCCTTTGTGCCATATGTCAAATTAACATCAATAGCAGTGATGCCAGATCAAGAATCTTTTATACCACTGACCACTGTACTATATATGTACCACTCTTGTAGGTATACCCTATGGGCTGATTGACTCTATACGCACATAAAGAGAATCGAGTTTCAATCGATTTTATATATTTGTTTTTATCTGTCAACCTCACTAGTGCTGGGTATTTCATTCTTAAAGAAAGATAAGACGATAAGTTTACTGTGATGGGTCTTGGTGAACGAAGACTGTATCTTCGAATGAAACGACTCCATTATTGATCGAACTTCACTTAGTAATTCACTTCATTAGTAATTGTGTTCTTAAAAACCATCAAAATTAAAAAAAAAATAAAATAAAATGATTGAAGGCTTTAGCTAATCTTCAAAAGCCAGCACACACACGAAGTGCAATGCCGTACACGATGTTATAATTACCGGTACGAATCTTGAGCGCTCGGCGTCAGAGTGGGGATTGCTTTGCGCATTCCATACATTGGCGAGCCAATCACTGACACTCCCCGCCCTCGCGTCTCATTTCGTACCACTAAATAAACCGAATATTTGACTTCTGCGCAACTTGAAGCCAGCGCTCAAGATCCGTGCCGGTATCTGTATCCGAGTGTTTTCGAAATTTTCGTGCCAATTGGCCCACGCCACGCGCATCGTTCGCGTCCGTATCTCGATACTGTCGCTCGCTTGCTAAGAAAAGTAGGTTTTACCATTACTGTCCGCTAAAAAGTAGCATATCAAATTGGTCTCTGTACCTTAGTCTTTTAAGATATTTGCACCAACAAAACAAAAAATGTCCGGAACTTGCGGAACGGCTAGTGAAGATACTGACTCAGTAATGGATACTTGCTGACATAGTATAAAATTGTTCTTTTTTTAATTTGTTTAATTAAAAAGCTATTTCGCCATTTGTTGGGGATTTTTGTTTTTCAAAACCTTAATTTTGGGGGATTTCGGGGAAGGTTTGGGGAAACTCGAGACAGTTGTCTGGCAAGTGGCAACACTGCGTCAACAGGTACTTTTTGCGCGAGCGGAATTTTTGTCAGAGTATTTATTTTGTACCTAACAAAACTTTTGTTTTGGATGATTGAGGAAGAATTGGAGTAAGTTTAGTCTGTGAAGGAGTTCTAAGTGATAGAAAAGGAAGCGAAATAAGGTAAGTACAAGTTTTCTTAAAAATACGTTTTTAACTCTTTGAATGTCGTAATTAGAGACACAATAGAAAGACAATTACCTTATGTCGGACTGTGTAACTTAAGACATTCGAAAGGTTAATAATATTACAGTGCAAAGTTAAACTTTACTGTGACAGAAAATGTTATGATAATAATTATACTGTTTATGAGTCAAAGATACCTTATTAAATGATGTGATAACTTTTATAGCATGGAATCTAGAACCCGAGCAAGCCCAGAACAGTTCGCAGCCTTATTGGAATTTATGGAAAGGTACGTAAATTAGTTATTTGTACTCGACACTTGAAAGCTGAAAACGTAAATAAACGTGTACAATATGAACTAGGTAATATGGCTATTACGAAACTAAAGAAATCCGCCTCTAAGACGACCCACTGACCAAAACAATTGAGAAAATAGACCTTTATTGGACTATACCTAAGTTTTAATTTGTGTTCTAGGCATGGCGATATAAGTAGGCCTCAGCAAGGTCCTCAAGCCAGAATAAAAGCCGACAGACTGTGGCAGGAATTGGAGGAGATTCTCAACTCCATGGGTGGAGGAGCTATAAGGCCACTTATCAAATGGAAAAAAGTAAGATTCTCACAAAAACCTTTGTAAAATTGTATTTTATGATTTTCCATTAATATCATTTTAGTATTCTACCCCTCCCCTTCCTGCTTCATCACATCATTCATCATTAGTAGTCTACTAGATGAAGTAAATAAAACAATCAGGTTATTAATACTACAAAATTATAAATAAAACACAATGACAAAACTTAACAGACAAATTAATCATTCAGGTGTGGGCAGACTGGAAAGCAAAAACGAAAAAAAAAAGTCTCGCAATACGACGAGAGGCTTCTGGTACTGGTGGTGGTCCAAGCAGCAGGCAAACTCTCACTGCTTCAGAAGAGAGGGTGTTGGGGTTAATGGGTTTGTCTGCTGTCATTGGGCAAGCTGAAATTGAGGAGAGAGGCTTTGATGTTAGTTTTAGTCCTTTGCTTGTCGTGTTTGCTTATTACTGTTTTTTCTTTTACAAACAAGTGTAATCTATCTATTTTATGTTCTTCATATTTTTCAGGCCGCACCATCAGAGGAAAACAGTCCACCACATCCAACCAGGGATACAGTCTATCCATTCCAAACCACCACAGATGAGATTATCTTGGAATTTATTCCTTCAGATCCTGTACAAGGTACCTTTTTTATTAAGACCAATCAATTAGTATTAATTATTTAATCAATGTTTTTACTAAATAATTAATTTGGGCCATAATTGTAATATGATCATAATTATTTTGTTCTCAGCAACAACTGCATCTACCTCTACCACACCTTCGATGCCATCTTTCCAAATGCCGCTACCCAGCATTGCGTCCGCACTGATGCCATCAGCAGTGTCAGTCCAAACACCACTGCCTAGCAGTGCGTCCGCGCCGATGCCGCCAACGGCGTCGCTCCAAATGCCGTTGCCCAGCACTGCATCCGCACCGATGATGTCAGCGGCGTCGCTCCAAATGCGGTTGCCGAGCACTGCGTCCGCACCGATGCCGTCAGTGGCGTCGCCTACCGCCTCCACGTCACGGGGTGTTCCGCCACGGCGGCGGCGGCATCGAGGAAGCCCGTCGCCCGCGGTGTCGCCCACCACATCAACGCCGCAGCGCCGTAGGCTTTATCAAGCGCGTTCACGGCGCATTCAAACGCCCTTTGAACGAGCCACTAGCGAGTTCGTGGCTGTGGAACATCGCCGGCTGCAAATAGAGGCAGACCGTAATAAACTACTCCACGAGATGGAGATTGAAAAAAATAAACAGTTCCACGAGTTGGAGACTGAACGGTTACGCCTTGAAGCAAAACGACTTGAAATCGAAACACGAAGAATGGACATCGAAGAACAAAAAAATCAAATATTAAGTCGTTTGGGTGGTGCTGTCGACAATTTAATTGAAATGTTACCAATGTTACAGAGACCATCATCACTACCTTCAACAGATATTATCCCATAATGTGATAGTGGTCTCTGCCGTGCACTATATAATTTTTTTTTATTACCCAACTAAATTTATAGGAAATATTGTTTCCATAAAAAATCATATTCTAACACACCTGTGTTAGAACATAATTTTTAATGGATACAATATTTCTTAATAATTGTTATTCGCACCCAGGCCAGGCTAAGATTACACTTATGTTACGAGTGCACAGTGACAGTGATTTTTGGTGGCGTTTTGTGGTTGTGGCACCCTTAGAGCTGGTTAAGAAAATAAGGATTTAAATATTAATTGTTGAAATATATACACATTTTTTAGCTGATTCTGTGATTCTCTGTGATTTTCTGTGATATTTTACAATTGTTAGATAATATTGTATGTGAATTGTTAATATTTGTAGTTTAAAAAAATTGACTGATTAAGTACTATTTCTCATACAAAAAGTTGAGTTTCTATAATATTTTACAATAGTTTGTTTTATTAGTGATGGGCGACTGATTTGATTATTTAAGTTATAAGTTGATTTTCTGTGATAGTTTACATTTCTTTTTTATATTGTTAATCGTTATGATTAGTTATGTAGAAGCAAATCATTACGTACTGATCTATTAATAACTAGGGCTGGTAAATTTTAATATTTAAATTTACATTTTCAAAATATCTAAATAAATCAAATTTTATTTTGATATTTTGTCATTTTTAAATTTTAAGTAAATTGTTTTAATTTGATTTGTTTTTGAAAAAAAAAATAATATACAAGTAAAAAAATTGATAATGTTGCTATTTTGTTAAATAGGACATTTGTTAAATAAATAATATATAATAAATTCAATTAAAAGTCCTAGACAAAGCAATTTTCCTGACTACTTTAGATTCTTAAATTTATCAGTATCCATTCGGAATAGAAAATAAACGCGGGTTCAAAAAAATACCAGTGGTATTTAAACGGAATAAATCTTTTTTATTTCAATACAGTTTCATTTTTCCCTTCCTCTAAAACTTAATTGTACAAATTGTATGCAAGTATATTTTTTTCTTTTAATTAGGGTTTGTTTAATAACCCTATGAAATGTAAGAACTGCAACCAATATTTATGTACGGTAATATTGTAATTAATTTGTTTTTCATGTAAAATACTTTGTAGTAATACTATACCTAAAATATATCCTACAACTATCACACAACATCGTCTAGTCCCAAGCTAAGCAGAGCTTGTGCCGAGTCCTAGATAACTGATAAACATACTTATATATTTCTAAATACATACATATTGTAGATAAATTACACACAGAACAAATGATCATGCTCATCACACAAACATTTGTCCTGGGTGAGAATCGAACCCACAACCTCTGGCATAGCAGTCAGGGTCACTAACCACTAGACCAACAGGCCAGTCAAATGTATTGAGGGGATTGTAAAAAATATTGGATTACTCTAAAATATTTTTCCTCACACCAATACTAATTTTTTTATGAATGATAAATATTATAAAAATAATGATAACCTTATTTGTAATAAATGTTTTATTAATAATTTAAAACAATCTTGCTACAACCTATTCAACAAACAGTTCAGCATGGCTCTTCCTTGGATTAATTCACTTTGGCTACCTGTCTCAGTGGGTGTGGGATCTTGCATGATTATATCATCCCCATCATCATATGTAGCAGAAAGTGATAGTAGTGGTGGTGGCGGCAAGCCAGCTTTCAAAGCTATGTTGTGTAACACACAACATGCCATTGTAATTTTGCTAGCTACATAAGGATGATAGTGAAGAACCCTGTCTCTAAGCAAACATCTCCACCGTGCTTTGAGTAGTCCAAAACAGCGCTCAATGCAGTTACGGGCTTGCACATGCTTCTGAGTGTACCGTTCTTCTCTAGTACCTTGAACTGCATTGAGAATAGGTATCATAAGCCAAGGGCGTTGGGGATATCCAGAGTCACCTGAAAATTTAGTTTAAGACAAGTTAAAAATTTGTGATTCACAGGCAAACTATATATTAGATCTTTTTACTATTAAAAATACCTACCTAATAACCATACTTGCTCGTTATTTTGATGAAGCTCACGCATATATGGTTCAACAAGACTAGAAGACCATATATGGGAGTCATGAGTAGCTCCACCAAACTTGGCATTTACATTTAAAATGCGTAGATTACTATCACAAATCTGAAAATAAAACTATCATCAGGAAATGATTTATCTAGCTCTAACATGCCATACAGTATGAATAAACATTATATCTACCATTTGAACATTTAATGAATGATAGCCTTTTCTATTATAGAATAAATGCTCTTCATCATTGGGCTTTACCAAAGCTACATGGGTACAATCTATGCACCCAATTACTCCCGGCAGGCCAAATCTTCGTTGGAACCTAAAACAATAATTGCTCATTTAAATATGTGTATTACATTATGTATATCATCTGCCAAGCCTTTTCCCAACTATATTTGAGTCGGCTTCCAGTCTAACCAAATGCAGCTGCATACTAGAATTTCACAAAGCACAACTGCATTTCACAACCTAGTTACTGAGCAATATCATGATATGCTCTTTGGTTAGGCAGGTGTCTGATTTTTGGACCTGTGCAGCTAAGTATTAATATTTAACCTCAAGTTCCTCCTTGTGTAGTGTAAAAAATAAATGAATAGGCCTACCACAGTGTTGTCTTTTTTAACCCAAAGGTTGACTGGTAGAGAATGCCTTGTGGCATTAAGTCCGCCTATGTACCACTATTGTACATGAAGTTTAAATAAATAAATAAATAAATAGGCACTTAATAATTGAAATACTTTTTAAATTGTATGCTATGTTCTTACTCTTGTTTAATAAATGTTCTGTCTTGTCGTGTCTTTGGAAAGACAATCCATTTTGCCATGATAGCAGGGTGGTTCAAAGCGTCAACAACTTGTCTGATGCACCGACTAGCTGTGCGTTGGGCAAGATTCTGAGTGACGCCAACAATTCGCTGATAGGATCCAGTGGCCAGGAAACTAAGAGCGCACAACACCTATAAAAACAAATATTTATTGAGAAAATGAAATGGAGCAAGTAAGCAAAAAATTGCCATTCTATGACTCAATTATGCACTTACCTTAACTTTTAAAGGAATCTCGCTGGTTCCTTTTAATGCAGTTTTCTGGCGGAGTTCTTGGCAAAGGGCTACGAAAGTCGACTTGTTTATTCGAAAGTGCTGCACAAACAAAGTTTCCGGCATATCGGATATTGTTTCCATGCACTTACGATAAACATTTCTTTTTCGGCGCCTAAGCCACACTTCTTCATTATGAGCACATCGCAACATATTTAGAGTATGCATTTATGTAATACTTAGTTTAAAAGTATGGTAAATAAAATACTTTTCGGTCTCAACCTCAAGTAGGTACCTCAACTCATTGAATCAAAATAGACGCCATTTTTTAGCGGGTCTCGACTGTCGTCAAAAACATAGACAATATTTCGTTAACGCTTGTCAAAATTGTAACTTGGCTACCATTTTTTAATTATAACAAAGGATGTAGCGTCGAATATTGTAGAAACGATAACCATTCATTGTATCATTTTGAACGACGTCAACTTGGCTACGAATTGTCTATTCGTTTGTTCGGACCACGCGACTTTACGTTGAGATGACGTCATTCCCATACGTTTCATCACTTTTCGACAGCGTTAACGATTGCAGAATAACAACTTGGCTAAGCGTGCTGGTACCGTCTATAACTTGGGGCTTGTATAGTGAGTAAGACTGCTCCCCATGCGCCTTGCAGATCAGCTTGCAAGGGTGCCGGGCCTTTGTGTTTGGCACCCAACTAGGAATGACAGAAGACATTCAGAAAATTGTATTATTATTTTTTTTTTTTTTTTATTGAGATAAACTTTACTAGTGCTTGCGGTTTGATTTTTTACTTATTATGATTTGGGTGTTGTTAATGATTATAGCTATTGAAATACTAGCGAAATTACTTCAAAATCTAAAATTGTTATTACTTTCATATGTTGAAAGTCTCTGTCTGTCTCTCTGTTTTTTAGCTTTTTCTAAGATTTCGATTTAAAAAAAAATCAAACAACGTTAAGATAATATACGTGATTCTGTAACATCTTACTTATACTTGCGGCCCAATACGACTGTGTCGTTGAACTCGGCGCACTGCTCAGCTCTGAAGTCGCCGGAGCCTTCAGGGCAGTCCTGCGTCTGGCACGAGAAGTACTTCGTGTCCCCTCCCGTACATAGAGGCTGGCCTTCTGGCCTGATGGTAGAAAGAACATATAAGAAAGAAAGAAAAAATGTAACTAATAACTGGTAGGTAGCTAATGTTGCCTTATTTATTTAAAATTAATACAGTTATCAATGACTTCTCCCCTCTCACATGAGAGGGCGTGTGACTTATTGACTAAAAGCACATATGTGTCCTTCAGTTGCCTTTTGCGGACCACAAGTTTCTTTTACAGAAAATTCCATTGTATTTGGCCCTAGCGGACAAAATCCACGTATATTAAATGTAGATATGCATATTTTTACTCAGTCTTACCCAGGCTGCAAACATATCCTCTTTTGGCTGGCCACTCCTCCTCCACAGGTTCTGGAGCAAGGGGACACCTCTCCCCATTCTCCCCATGGGCCACTACCCTCCCCTCCGGGGATGAAGTAGGACGCAGGTGGGTACAACCCGGCGCCTTGTCGCCTGTGTCTGGTGTGGTGTTGGTGTACCTGTAAAGACAATAATACATTAAGTACCGGGTAAAAATTACATTTACGATTTGTTACTTTAAAATGGGCTCATAGTGTTCATTTACTGTCGCACAAAATGCCAAAACTTCCCTTCCATATTTCTTGGTCCTTCGAGCCGGATGGGAGTACATTCTACATGATGCGCGCACAACTCAAAACTTCTACAGAATAGATATCGTAGCCATATGGTAAACTCTTGAACTCATGTTTTTAACCAGCAAGTAGTGTAAATAGTGAACAGTACATACAGTTTGTACTTGGGACCTTCGTGAATCCTGGAACTGTGAGCGCAGTGTGGCTGCATTACGTTCAGATGCTGGCTCCAACGCCTGAGTTGCTGCTGATACGTCTGCTAACAAAAAGCACCTTCAAATCCAATCTAAGATGTTTAAAACCTAAAGATTTTCGTGATTCGCTATGAAATAAAATTTCGATCATGGTAGCCAATCTCAACAGAGATTAGCCAAGTACGCAGGAAATATTATAGTGCACTTGTGTATGTGCTCAAACACTTACGCCCATAGCCTAATGGGACCGCAATCCGACGTGGCCGGAGAAAGGTCAGGCGCTTTGACCAACTATTTTTGGGCACGCTATAATCATGGCGATAGGTCCCTTATTTGAGGAATAGCTAGAGAGGCGTCACGGCGTCCTCACCTTCCGCATGACGCAATACCGGGAGTTCCTACGCCTGATTTAGGCGGAAGAAACGCCCGGGTGTCACCTGGAGGACACGGTGGAGTTGTGCCCTGCTAGGGCGAAGTATCGCCGTGACCCCGTAGGAGCCATTGGCGACGGTGACCTCTCACGCCGGGTTCTGGTTCAGGCCATGGTCCGGAGCGAAGTAGAATAGGCGGCGCCGGCGCCGCGACGGTCGCCTTCTTCTGCGAAGCAGTAATGCTAGCGAAGGAGAAGGCCGCACGTGTGTGTGAACAGACATCCTCACGCCCCAGCCACCGAGGCCCCGACCCCGACTAGGCGACTACCATTACAGCCACCATGGGCTTTGGCTTACGGACAACGAGCATTAGGTAGCTCACCATCCAGCAGTCCGATAACCGACCGGACCGAGCCAGAGTTGTTGACGGCGCGTAGTGTTCCAAGCGCGCCTCAAAGAGATGTCAGCAAAACCTACAAGGGTCATGGACCGACTTCTAAAAAGGTTACCCGTAGTCCTGGAACGCAAAAACAACTGAAGAAACATAGGTGTGGTTTTAGTCAGTTAAAGTATGCCACGCCCTCCCACTCCGCCCAAAGTGGGAGATATCACTACGTGATTACTCATTTTATAAAAGGGCCAAATGTTTTACATATTTGTACGGGGTACGGGGGTATAATATACCACCAACTTCATTAAACTCCGGCCTGCTACAGAGTAATTCTTATGAGAAAGACCCAGTTTTTGCCCGATCCTGGATCCCACGCTCTCGCGGTATCTTTGACATCGACTCACAAACGAATACCATGGATCCAGTACATGATTGGACCCCCAGTGGATTTGGAAAGAAACTGACAAAAAAGTCCACCACTGGAGGGTCCAGAATCATGTAATCCATGGTATTAATTTGTGCGTCGAAGTCAAAGACATCCTGTACAGTCGCACTTGTGATCACGAGACAAATGAGGCAGGTAATACCAGCCACACGCGTTCTAGCTTGTAGCGTAATTGAAGTGGCGTCCGGTAAACTTGACGATGCCTGGCTATCAGTAGCCTGGTTCACGTAAAATCAAACAAGCCAAATATCGTTGAAGTTTTATAGTCGATCGAAGTCCTATCCAAAAGCTGTATTCACGTCGTCGGGATTGGATAGAATGACAACTCAACTGGCTCGAAACTAAACGATCTATCGACAACTTATTTCCAGTTACATTTTTAGGGTTCCGTAGCCAAATGGCAAAAAACGGAACCCTTATAGATTCGTCATGTCTGTCTGTCCGTATGTCACAGCCACTTTTTTCCGAAACTATAAGAGCTGTACTGTTGAAACTTTGTAAGTAGGTGTATTCTGTAAACCGCATTAAGATTTTCACACAAAAAAAAAAAAAACAGCAATAAATTTTGACTGAAACTCAAAAAATTTTTTTTCATCAAACCCATACGTGTGGGGTATCTATGGATAGGTCTTCAAAAATGATATTGAGGTTTGTAATATCATTTTTTTCTAAACTGAATAGTTTGCGCGAGAGACACTTCCAAAGTGGTAAAATGTGTGTCCCCCCCCTCTAACTTCTAAAATATGAGAATGATAAAACTAAAAAAAATATATCATGTACATTACTATACAAACTACCAACGAAAATTGGTTTGAACGAGATTTAGTGAGTAGTTTTTTATTAATACGCCATAAATCTAAAAAAATACACTATTATTAAAACATCGATCAAAGTTACAACGAACTACAAGAACTTTTATATTATGTTACTTGCTGCTACGGAACCCTTCATAGGCGAGTCCGACTCGCACTTGGCCGGTTTTTTTTTCTAAACCTCATATAATCATGACATATGTGGCAAATTAATTATCTATCCAATTAAAAAAAAAATACACGGAACATCTTTCAGGTATGCCAAAAAAACCTGAAAAAAATATATGTTGAGGTACTAAAAAGGTAGTAAATATTTATAAAAAGATAAATTAGCTGTGTTGTCTAGAACTATGAAAAAAAAATGGTCCAGACATCCTGACGTTAGAACGTCTGGCCACTTTCTTCAGGAGTTTTCTCGCTGTCAATAGAGGTACCAAATATTTGAAGTTAGGCATCAAATAGTAGCAAAAAGGTAGTTAATTTTGGTATTCTCCAAACGTCAAATACTGGTAGTGGTCCAGGGTTCCTGACGCTTACTTCAGACGTGGGCAAGGGCATGGCCTTTTTCTCTTATAAATTCGAAAAAATAAGTATAGTGTGTCTAAAAAGTCACAAGACTTGGGAATTTTGTATAATATTTAATCATTTAAAAAATACTTGTATTCCATACTTTTTATAAGGTTCTTCTATTAACAAACTATGATCAAAATCTCTTAATTAACCTTGATTATTAAACCAGCGTTGACTACATCAGATTTCATTATACTCTAATAATTACCCAAGTCGTTTGACTTTATAGGCAGACTATACACGAAATGTACTTAACCCTCGCTTATAATAATAATAATAATAATTTGTAGCCAGGATTATCCATCAGCAACTTGCTCTTAAATACAACCTTGTTGAATCAGAAGTACCGTACTATAGGTATGTGAGCGACCCAGTTCTCGAGAATGGCAGCGTCACATTGTATTGGGACCGATCTATCATCACTGACAGGACTATTGTTGCCAATAAGCCTGACATAGTGGTGATAGATCGACTAGAGCGTCGCACAATGATTGTTGATATAGCGGTCCCTCATGACGAGAACCTCGTGAAAGCTGAGAAAGATAAACAAACTAAATATCTTGACTTGGCTCGCGAGGTTGTTGACATGTGGGAAGTGGATAGAGCAATCATTGTGCCGATAGTCGTGACGGCCAATGGCTTAATAGCCAAGAGCCTCGACCAACATCTGCGGAGGCTCTCGTTAGACAGTTGGATCAAGGGCTTGATCCAGAAAGCAGTACTCCTAGACACGGCGCGTATTGTCCGGAGGTTCCTCTCTCAGGAGCCCTGACCGCCGGCAGCTTGGACCCTGTTCCCGATGCCGGTGGGCTACTATTTTTTATATTTTTAAATGTTTTTTTTTTAATTATTTTTTTTAAGGAATATTTAAAAATATAATAAAATATGTATTAAAGTTAAATAAAGGAAATAATAATTTTATGTGATTTTACAATTTTAATTTTAAAAATTTTACAATAGATCAAATTACTGGACACAAGACAAGAGTCTTGTGTCCAGTAATTTGATATATTGTCCCAGATTCCGAAAAATTAAATAGGTATTTATCTAAGAAAAAAAATTAACATGGCGGCAGGCAGTTAAGTAAAAGTCTACCTAATTAATTAACGAACCACAAGGAGAGGTTTATTTTATTATACTTGTTTATTAGTACTTGTTGATTGTCAATTATAAATAGTCTATATATATATTTAAATAGAAAAATAATATGTGGTTTTCCTTAAAAAATAAACACAAATATAAAATTAGATATACCGTAATTTATATTCATATATTGGCTCGACATGGAATTGTCCCGGATCCGGTAAGATCAGATCTGGTAACCCTGGTATACTTAAACACATAAAACAGTAATTTACCTTCATATGCGCATGCCCACACTAGCAGCGCGGCGAGTGCTAGCAGACAGCCGCGCATTATGTCGACCGAGATGACAAGCTACTGATTCAGAGTAACACTAACAATTTAATACGAAATAGCGCTAATTAGATTAAAGTATGTACACGAACGTCGCGAGTGCACGACAGACTCTTACAGATAACAGTACCTAAATCATCATTTTAGAAACACGTGAACTCGATTAGAGAATTAGAATTTGCTCATAAATACCCACTTTTTGGCAATCAACTTGGTTCTGTACCTATCTCTTAGGGTCAAGGAAATCTCTGACGCAAAATCAGTGTTAATATAGATAATAAAAGCAGCTTTTTAAGTCTTATCTCTACAATTAATAGAATCACAAACCGTTAATAAAAACAAAGTTAAAGATAAATTTTGAATAATATTAGTCAAAGTTATGGTTCAAACGTGGCTGCGAAATTGAACCGCGGAGAACCGCCCAGCCACGGAGATCTTTTTACTAAGCGTTGCAGAGACCAGCAGCAGGTTGTTATTCGATTTAGCAACCGTTCTCCTACGACCGATTCATCATTGGACTGTTCGTCGACAGGACGATTAATTTATTTCCGTTTCCCCAGCAGAATCTTTCACCTATGGACATTTTGACGACAGGAACTTTCATCTGTGCCATTTACGACGACAAACGTTCTTCGTCGTTCGTTCAATCTACGAGAATTCGCCATTCGCCGAATTAAGACAAGCGATATTACAAAATTCTATAAGAAAACTTAGGTTTACTAACAATCCAATGTACCTATTTGGATTTCGTCGCTGCGGCCAGCGCTGCGGTCAAGGCAGTTTTCTAAGAAAATAGTACTACTGAAATTAAATGTACTACGTGAGTTCGACAATAGATCTTTTTTTTTTCGATGGGTAAAAATCATCCAATAACATGGGCGGAACGGAAGATACTGTCAGAATTTAACTGACTAATAAACACGTACACCCCGTTCGTTCTTAGCCCTTCATACTGGGGTCGGACCTTCCTTTCAGAAACTGGTCCAAGGCCCCAATAGGCTTCGGCCCTGCTAGGCCACTACGGTTTGCTGACAACTCCTTGACAGTAGCGTGGCTAGGTGACCAACGGCCCTGGGGCAAAATCGAAACTGGGGCCCCTAAATTGTTTAGACTTTATCGCATTTTAAAAATATTTGTAAACATATTTTAAAAATGCAACGCTACTTTATCTTTTATATAAATCCTAAGTTATAAGAAGATTGATCATGAATATGCACACAATAATAAAGACATGGTCGTCGTTCATCTGCACGATATCTTTTAAACCTTAGTTACTGAATCTTCATGAGTAGGCTTTTCAACCAATACTGCAGTGATCACAGTCATTATCTTATTCACTATCACTATCAACATAAATATTTTTCGTTCATTCAATAAGCGGTTTGTTAAACAAGGTTTTGGGGGGCCCCAAGCTTGAGGGCCCCGGGGCACTGCCCCACCTAGCCCCTTAGTAGCTACACCACTGCTCCTTGATCGACAAATGGATCTGCGATTAACGCTTATGCGATAAAATTGTACTGATTCACCTTATTTCGAATGCAATCCAATATGTACTTAATATATTAACCTTTCAATCGTGGAATCGTGTTTCTCGATATTGTGTTCCTTATTTAACACCGACTTCCGAAATTAAAATTATGTTGATGGTTCCAGTGTTTTTATTAAGTGAAGTCGGTTATTTTTTTTTTTTTGTAAAAAGGTTTTTATTTCACATTTTTTAGTTGCAACACACTTACAGCCACAGTACCTTTTTCACATGACAATTCCAATTAACTCAAATCCTGCTAGGATACATCGTTTTATTATGAAGTTCCCGTGTCTATCTTCCAGCTTCCATCATCATCATTAGATCAGTTCGAAAGTACCTTATAGCCAAAGTGCATCTCACGGAACAGTCACTGTTCCGTGGTGCATCTCATGACAATAAATTCTAATAAGCCCAAATACGGCTAGGATACATTGATTAATTACGGAGTTCCGGTGCCTATCTTCCGGCTCCATCATAATCATCAAGTCACTTCGATGATACCATTTTCAACAAACCTATTCAGAACCATTCATTTATATGTATTATCGTAGTCGCATAACTATGATCATTGTGATATCTGTGTGAGTATGAATTTCCGTTGGCCATTTCTGGTCTTCTTCACCAGTTCCGCTTCATCAAATGTCATTTTTTGACTGTAAATGCTTAAGTCTTTGATGATAATACCAAAAGAACCATATAGTTGCCTATAATATTTGAGGAGTTCCCTCGATTTCGCCAAGATTCCATTATCAAATCCCGACTTGGTGACTATGGGACCATTTGGAAAGTATACCCTTTCCAACAAAAAAAGAATTTTTCAAATCGGTTGGCAAGCTACGAAGTTATGCGTGAACATACATAAAAAAAAAATACAAAGATTCGAATTGAGAACCCCCTCCTTTTTTAGAAGTCGGTTAAAAATAGATTTGTAAGGCTGGCAACATTAAGCACACCCCCAGCTACGCGCCAAGTTATCTTGTTCTAATAAGTGAAACGCACTGTACCAATACTGGCTGAAAGTAACTTATTTAATCAGTAGGAGTTTGGCGTCCGAGCGTAGCAAGGTCGAATTATTATTATTATATTAATGTAGACCACACCTACGGAATTAATCACTATTTCCTGTTAAGTTGATAACAAAAGATGTAGATCAGACTGATATTATTTATTAACTAAGTGGTACTTCATCATCACTATTTCAGCTGAAAGACGTCCACTGTTCGACATAGGCCTCCTCCAAGAGTCGCCACAACGACCGATCCTGCGCGTCTCGCATCCACCGCATTCCCGCAAATCTCACCAGGTCGTCGTTCCACCTTGTGAGAGGCCTTCCAACACTGCGTTTTCCTTAAGAACCTTTCGGCCTCTCGACCATCCGTTCTACGAGCAATGAGGCTGTCCGCTGCCACTTTGACGATTCTTCGAGCTATGTCGGCGGCCTTGGTTCTCCTGCGGATATCTTCACTCCTGATACGATCACAGAAGGAAACTCCGAGCATAACCCTTCCCATTGCCCTTTGGGTGACTGTAAGCCTTCTGATGAGACCATGTTTCAGTGCCATATGTCATCACTGGCAACACGCACTGGTCATAGACTTTCTTCTTGAGACAATGATATTTTGTAATTTTGTATGTTGGACGAGAAGATACCGCGCAGCTTCCAGAACGCTGCCCAGCCGAGTCGGACTCGACGATTTACGTTTTTTACAAAGTTATACCTATAGACCGAGTACTGGAAGGAGTTGAGTGTGAAAAATATGAGGAACGCATTCTGTAAATAGTTTTGGTACAAGGGACTTGCGGACAATAAACTCGAAACCACCCTGCAAGGGACTGCTGGTCACCCTCCCGGAAATAAATAAAGCAGGTTACCAGATTTGAAAATGACTGTGTCATCCCCCTAACTTCGGACTTCAGATAACCCCACAATACCTACTCCATCGCAACCCGCTCAATTCCTCCTCAAGTTTGATGATCTCGTCGGACCGGAGTGTACGCGTGTTATATGTTGGCAGGTCCAGTCGTTGTTTTCTAAAGAGGTAGCCGGATCCCATCCGGAGATTCTTCGCACCCTTTATGCCTCGCCGTAACCTTGACCGCTACCGGAGTCAAGGGCTGCCAGGCATTAGGGCCCATTTTTTGGTTGGGTGGTATCTACTTATTGGATGTATTTTTTTTTTAATTTTCTATCTCTGTTTTGTTTGGTATGAGGTATAAAAGAATGTATTAAAGAATGGCTGAAATTAATTTAAGAATGGGGACATTCGTTTATAGAATGGTCGTCTGTTACTGATCAAATATAGGTATATTTGATAAATAAAGAACAATGGGCGGTTTCGTCCCAAGTTTTGTAACATAATTATTTTCCTACCTATATCATTTGAAAGATCTCAATCAGTGTTATTTTTTTAAGCTATTGCATAGCTTCTATCGCGGGCCTTGAGCGTGGAGACCGAATCCAGAAATTAAGTACGAAAATAACCTAACCCCCCACTCATTTGTTTTTTGAGCGTGGTGACCGATAAGAAAACAAATGAGTGAACAATCAATCAAAATTCAATTCAATGTGTGAAAGTGTAACTTCAATTAATGTCAAAAAAAAAAAACAAAGAAAAATAAGTTCATAAAAATGCTATGCAATAGCTTTACCGCGGCAGTCCCCGAGTGCTACACGTCTTTTTGTTGTATGGGCGTAACTCTGTATCTCGTGCAGGGAAACTGTTATATAGTGGTTTGACAAAAGAACTGAAACTCTTGCCCTACACCCCCTCTCCCACCGCATGGTGGCGCATGCCACACGTTGCCATATTATAAGCGCAAAAGCAACGAACAATATTTTTATGAGACAGCGCTATACATTCAGTCAAAAAAGTATCGGGAATGGATGATTTGTTTATGGTTCCAAATTCAAATTTTAGATATTTTTTTTTGTTGCTAGATTGGCACAACTGTTTTCGATTTTGGCGCGGAGTTTGAGTTCCATCTGTTACCTATTTATATTAAATACAGTGCTGTTTTTAGTTATATCATATCTAGTGTGTATTGCGAATTTCATAATGGACAAAGACATCGAACAAAGAGTTGGTCTTAAATTTTGCATCGCCAATGGAATTTTGTGTTCGGAGTCACTGAAAATGTTACAGAAGGCTTACGGTGAATCGTCTTTATCAAAAACACGTGCTTATGAGTGGTACAAAGCATTCATAAGCGGTCGAGATGTGATGGAAGATTTGCCTCGCTCTGGTAGGCCATCAACCTCTGCAACTAAAGTTAACATCGCAAAAGTGAAGGAAATAGTGACTGAAAATCCTCATTCAAGTTAGAGAGAGATAGCCGCCGAACTTTCTGTATCTAACGAGTCGATCCGTACCATTTTAACTAATCATTTGGGTATGAAACATGTTGCCGCTCGGCTAGTCCCAAAAGACCTGAATTTTCTCCAAAAACTCAATCGCATGAGAGTCGCTGAGGACATGCTCGAACGAGTCAATTCCGATCCAACATTCATGAAACGCTTTGTTACTGGCGACGAGACGTGGGTTTACGAGTTTGACATGCAAACAAGTCAACAAGCTTCGGAGTGGCGCCTGCCAACTGAACCAAAACCGAAAACACCACGCCAAAGTCGATCAAAAGTCAAAGTCATGTTGACTGTTTTCTTTGACTATCGCGATGTTGTGCACTCGGAATTCTTACCGAGAAGGAAGGTCAAACGGTAAATAAAGAATATTATTATTTTAGAGAGCAAATACGACGAAAAGGCCCAGATTTGTAGAAAGAAAATTCTTGGATTTTGCACCACGATAATGCGCCTTCGCACAAGGCCATTATTGTGAACGAATTTTTGACCAAACACTCAACAAATACCATCGAGCAGCCACCATATTCGCCAGATATGGTTCCAGCCGACTTCTATGTTTTTCCTAAACTCAAATTACCACTTCGTGGCACCCGTTTTCAATCTGTAGAAGAAAGGGAGAATTGGCGGTGAGAACTGAACTTTTTTTTTGGATTATTCGTTGGCGTAAGTGTATCGTTTCTGGAGGCGCATACTATGAAGGTGATAAAATAAATTTGGATGAATAACAAAAATTTTGTGTATTATTGATCTTTTCCCGGTACTTTCTTGACAGAGTAGTACGTTGGAAAGAGGTGATTGCCGGTGCTTCTAGATGTTATTATTTATCTAGTGGTATACGTACATGCAGTCAGTTTTTTGTAGATAATAATAATAATTTATTTCAGTACTTGTCCAAAAAAAATACATAAAACAAACTTAAGAATACTTAGTAGTACTATATAAGTTCTAAGAAGATTGGTTACCTAATTATACAAAACTAGTTTAATTCACTCATATTAATAATGACCTATTGTTATAATATGTTAGTACTGCCATTAAAGCTTGTAGCGACTTGCCTGAGCTAGGTTAATAAAAACCTGTGTTTCAGGCCATCACCAGACTAAGCGATCAGTATTTTATGGTTCACATTTACTTAATACTTACTAATGAATATCATAATAATTAAAAAAAATACAGTTTTAAAAAACAGATGTCCTGTAATACCGTGTTCTCAATTAAATTGTTACTCCGATGTTTATTTATTGACGACTTACGCATATTAAAAGACCTCTGGTGTTTCTACATTTGCAACTATCATAGAAATATAAAAAACACTATTCACTTGAGCTTGTTTTGCGGATTTGATTTTTTATTGATTGATTTATTACAAACTACAAATCACAAGTACCAGTATACAATATGCATTTGTTTGAGCTGTACCACAAAAAAATAGGTTCAGAAGTCAATCTACATACAAAGCGCACTCGACCAACGCACACATGCACACCGCCACCGCTCACGGCGGTCACGATATCTCAGCTCAATTCAACTCAATTCAGCTCATTGCGAGCGCACGGTATGCATCCGCTTGAGTCATGCGTCTTTTCTGAAATAATGGAGCAAAAAATGTTATAACTTGTTTAGTGGACGGTTTTTTAAACTTCAACATTAATTGCTGAATTATCGTGTTTTAAGCTATCAGTTTTAAAACATAATTAGGAAGGTATTTTCTTGTACTTTGATAGTTTGTTTTTACGTAATGCAGAACAGTTGGGTAGATAGATAAGTTCACGACTTTGTGGCCATGTAATATTTTAATCATTAATATTGGGTACTAGTGGGTACTAGCTGTGCCCGCGACTTCGTTCGCCTGGACCACAGGATTCTGCATTTTCCAAAAAAAAAGTACCTTGCCTAAGTTACTCCTTATTACATCAGCTACCTTCCAAAAAAGTTCCGTCAAAATCGGTTCAGCTCAGAGATTAGCCGGAACAAACAGACAGACAGACAGACAGACAAAAAATTTAAAAAATGTTATTTTGGTGTATGTACCGTATATACACCGCTAAATTTTAATCGTTTTAATCCCGTGGAGGGTCGATCCGGTACATGAAACACTATCGATTTGTAAAGATAAAATTAAAAAATAACGTACCTCTTTTTCAAAACTCGTATTAATTCACGCATGTACGAAATTAGTATCTTTAGGAAAACGTCAGCTGAGCGAGTTCAATGACCTGTAGTTAATAGTCGGCGTTGCGTACAAAGTACATACAGGTCATTGAACTCGCTCAGCTGACTTTTTCTTAAAGAAATTAATTTCGTACATGCGTAAATTAATACGAGTTTTGAAAAAAAGGTACTTTATTTTTTCATTTTATCTTTACAAATCGAGTGTTTCATGTACCAGATCGACCCTCCACGTTATTAAAACGATTAAAATTTAACAGTGTATATTCATATGCACGTAGTAAAAAGCGGTTATTTCAATATTACAGACACTCTAATTTTATTTATATGTATAGATATAGATTTATCACCGCGCTTGAGCGTGCTCTGACAGAGCGGCGCCGACCCGTGGCCGACCGAAAAATGAAGTACATACATTATAAGATTCACTTCTGTACCTATCTATTTTATAGCTGTACTCTTACAGAAGAGAATTAATCTTTGATAATTGTATTACCTATTTCCTTTGTTAACTTCACGTTTATTAATAACTGTCAAAAAATAACCATTACTGCCTTTTTTTTCGGTGGGGAAAATCATCCAATGACAACCCCCGCTCTTGGGCGGAGCGGGAGATAGTGTCAGACTTTTACCGACTAAAAAACCCACCCCGTTCCTTCAAGCCTTCATACCGGAGCTCGAGTTCCCTTTCGGATAACCCTGGCCCCAGTAGGCTTCGACCCGGCTGGGCCCCTGCTGTTGCTGACAACTTTGAGGCACGCGGGAACAGTGCGCGCCGTCGACGACTTGGGCTTGGTCCGGACAGTTACCGGACGGCCGGACAGTTACCGGACGGCCGGACAGCGAGCTACCCATTGCTCACTGTCCGCAAGCCCGCGCCTACGGTGGCCGGAAATCGGGATCGGAATCCCGGCGGCGGCTGGGGCGCTGTGAGCGCCGTTGCCTGATACGTTCGGCCTCCTCCTTTGCTAGCATTACTAATTCGCACAAGGAGGCGACCGCCTGCTACTCCTCCTTCTCCGGACCATGGCCTGTAGGCACGGCGATGCTCTGCCAGAGCGCGGCAATCCTCCACCGTGTCCTCCGGGCGTTCCGCACAGTGGTGACACCCGGGCGTCACACATTAAGAAAAAAACGACGATAAATTCCACCACTGGGCGGTCCAGAATTATGTACTGGATCCATGGTATTCGTTTGTGCGTCAATGTCAAAGACACTCTGTAGATATTGTAATAGGCGTTCCAAATGAATCGGAAAATCAAAAACCTCAATCTGTCAAATGTTGATTGAAAATTACGGTTTGCAAAAAAATTACTTGTGTACTATTAACGGTTTTTAATTGCTTTGTATTACAGTCTTAGTTAAATCTAGGTGAAGTAAAAACGTTTGTATATACTAAATTAGCAAAATAAGTTTATTTCTAGTACCTATATTTTGAGACACGAGTTGCAGTATCTTTTCTCAAGTTAGTAGATTGAGAATTGACCACTGCTGTCCCTATATATTTTACCTTCTTTTTTATCTTCACCATGAAGTTATCACAATCATTTCCAAAATGTGAGAGATTGTGAGAATTATGAATAGGAAGTTGAGTAGGTACCTATATTTTAAACTCTCGAGTCGAGAGTTTGTCTCAAAACTCTAGAACTCTCGACTCAAAACCTGTCAAACTTTGGCATTGATGGGTTTAACACGTTCTAAATGTGACAATGTAAACAGTTGAACAATAAAAAAAAACGAATTAGCAAAATGTGTTTAATTACCGTTTGTCAGAAATAAATACAAAGCTGAATATTATAGACAGGGTGATGGCGAGGTTCGTTGGATCCCAGCAATATAACAATCAAAGCTTAGTCGAACATTAGTTACTATATGAAATACATTTACTGTTATGATATTCGGGAGGTCGATACGTCAACAAAAATAAAAAGAAACATTGCGATAACATAAATTTTTATTTACATTCCGAAATTCACAATCAAATATAACAATAAACGTCCTACGTCCAACTTACCTGTCAATGAAAGTACAGTGAGAAACACACAAGTCTACTGGTGATTTATCTATATACACACATACATTCACTCGTCGATCGCTCCGCCGAGGGCGAGTCTGCCCTAGCTACACTTCACTTTATTGTCAGCTCGTCCGCGGTCCTCCACTACTCGACACCACGACTCCACTGAGGTGGCTAGGCCTGTACACAGTTTACTACCAAATGAGTTATACAATTTATTTATTCGTATAGTTCAGCCGCCTCCGACTACTCTTATAGAGCAATACAGCGATACATACAATAATATATTCTTAGAATACAAAAATTAAAACAATAAGTTATATACATCAAATTATAATTTCATGTACATGTGTGTCGGCCGGCTGGCCCGCCGCGCTCGTGCGCGTCGCGTCGTCGCCCGCACGTCTACTGCTCCTTAAATATCTTACCGGGCGCCGAGCGGGCCCATTTTAGTATCACAATGTGTGTTAAACTAAACAGAGGTCCCACTAAATCCTAAACGCCTACTAAAAAAACGATATAAAACCGAAATCTTCTACTACAAAATAAAAAGAAAATTCTTTACGAATAATAATAAAGTCGCTAGAAAGGTGTGAGTCCGGTACGGGCGGGTCGCTCGGGCGCGCTCGGGCGTGCTCGGCTCAGTCGAGCACTTGCGAGACGATCTTCTCCATGTCGTGGTCGATCTCGTCGTTAGTAGGCGCCGGCAGCACCAGCGCGGGCGTGGCCGGCTCGGGCGCCGCGGGCAGCGTGAAGGGCTCGTCCAGCTCGTCCAGCCCCGCCGGCACCGGCAGCTTGCCCAGCTCCTCCTGCAGCTTCACGTAGTGCCGCTGCAACATACCACATCACATCAAAATACCTTTCTCACCTTATGGCTTATTTTAGTTTGCACGATAGGATCTACTTTAGACTCAGTATTGTCATACGAGAACAATAGCGGTTACCTGAAAAGTTTACCGGGTAATTTCATAGATTTTGATGGGTTCTTTTCAAATTTCAACTTTGCCACTTCGTATTGTACCCGCTCGCGCCGCCATATTGGAAAAAAATGAGCCTAAAAGCAGTTTTTTTGGCAATATCTCCTTTCCAAGTCATTTTACGATAAAAATAGTTATAAATAACACCAAACTAGAGATCCTACTGCGAACCTACATTTCATGAAGTCAATAGTTTTGTCGTACGAGTGCCGTAAAGTGTAATCCAACACTCGTTTAGCGGCAAGAATACGAGGAAGGAGCAAAACGTTGAAATTCGGAAACGACACATCACCATCTATAAAATTATCAAACTCACGGAAAATTTTGCAGGCAAAACCACCAATAATATCTGTATTTTAATGCCATCGTTATCATTTCAGCTAAGCGTCCCGCATCCATCGGATCCCCGGTCCACAGTGGGTGTGCCCTGTTACCTTGAGCGCCATGAGGTTGAGCTGTATGCTGCGCTGCGTGCGCTCGTCGCCGCTCTGGCTCTCGAGCTCCGTGATCCAGTTCGCAACCGTCTGCATTATTTCGTTGCGTTTTATCCAGAAGTGCGTCTGAATCACCTGAAATGGTACTTTCCACATTAACAATAGAGTCGAAATTCGCTTGAAAGTGACTCTTGGTACACTGTGCAATAATAGTACATTATGATACAAGTGTATAATGTTGGTGATTACCGCTGAGGCGGTATTTAAATCCGAGCCGAAGACGAGGATCTTAAGAGAGCCGAGGACGTTAATCGCCAATATTCACATGTATCATACGACGTTTTTCGACACACTTGTGAAGAAAATTTTTACAAATGAATTAATTATTGCTTTATCAGCAGAACCGTTTTTTTTTTTTTGTAGTATGGCGGCAAAAAATTGTTCTTTCTTCTTATGCGCGCGCATCCAAAATGGCGGCCATAGACTAGCTACTCTAGCTAGGCTGTTTGAATAAAAATAAGAATGAGGTTGCTATGTTTATAAACAGAAAAAATATTTTTATTTTATGAAAGGTTTTATTTATTAAACATGTAAAAGTTAAAATAGTTTATTTAAACACAAATTAGCATAAAATAAGCAAGCAAGACACTAATTTGTACTATTGAACGCAATACCTAATGTATTTTTTTTTCGAATTTAATGTTTGATTTGAGAACAGAGGTTTAACAAAAAAGGTTATCACTACATTATCACACTTGTGCATAATGGTAATCAAAAAGTCACAGTTTGGTTACAAGCTACATTATATACCTAAGTGTAGTGCAATTATGGTCACTTTCTGAGCAAGTGTGTCGAAAAATGATTTATGGCCCCACGACGCGACTCTTTTGTTCTAGATTGATCTTGAGACGTCGGTATCTAGAATTTTTTTCGCTCCGGAATAAATACGAGCCCCCGACCGGAAGTAAGTCAGTTTTAGTCAGTTTTGATTTCGACTGCGAACAAGAACTACCTAAGTGTGTGAAGTGATTTTATCTAACGACCTAAGCGGTAGTATCGGAACTCGTGTTAATTGAGATTTAGACTATTGTTGATTGGACTAATTTGTTATTGTTTGTGGTGAATAAAGTTCTCTGCTAGTAAATCGGCATTTAATTAACAACCCACGTACGTAACAATATTATAAAGTAGCTGTTACCCACGACTTTGTTCGTGTCTTGTTTAAAGTAAATTATTAGTAATCTACATCTACACTAATATTATAATGAGATAAAGTTTGTTTTCTTATTATGTATATATTTTTGTCTGAAAGTACTGGTCTGATTGCGAAAATTTTTTCACCGATCAAAGTCAAAAGTTTTTTATTTCACATAGGCCTACATGGGCATAAAACGTCAGAAGCTAGTGCACGGTTCGAAATTGGTCGTTGCCTATGGAGAAAAACAGGCAAGAAACTCCATGGTGACTCTTTTTAAAAAAAATGGTTGTACTTACAATATTTCCATATAACAGTATTAAAAGGTATTATTTAAGAACAGTGTAAACCGGTCTATATTGTACTCAAAAGCAGAATAAAAATAATCATTTAAAAAAAGTGAGTCAAAATATGAAGTAATCTAAGAATTCGTGGAGTCTACAGTGTATGTGATAGAAAGCTGCTTTATTTCTGAGTGACATAGGCTATATTTTATGTACGGGGGCGTAGCCGCGGGATTCAGTCCCATCCCTGCGGGAACATTAGGAGTGGCAGGCGGTCGCCGACTTCTGCGAAGCAGTAATGCTCGCTAAGGAGGAGGCCGACCGCATCAGGCAACGGCGCTCTCGCCGCCGCCGGGATTCCGATCCCGATTTCCAGCCACCGTAGGCGCGGGTTTGCGGACAGTGAGCAATGGGTAGCTCGCTGTCCGGCCGTCCGGTAACTGTCCGGACCAAGCCCAAGTCTTCGACAGCGCGCACTGTTCCCGCGCGCCTTAAGGAGTTGTCAGCAACAGCAGGAGCCCAACCGGGTCGAAGCCTATTGGGGCCAGGGTTATCCGAAAGGGCGCTCGAGCCCCAGTATGAAGGCTTGAAGGAACGGGATGGGTTTTTTAGTCAGTAAGAGTCTGACACTATCTCCCGCTCCGCCCAGAGCGGGGGTTGTCATTGGATGATTTTTACTATCGAAAAAAAAAAAATCCCTGCGGGAACATTCCCAGCCATTTCGAAAATGTTCTACCCTAGGAGTTAGGTGCCTGCCTCCCTGGGAATTAACTCCCATATCCGCGGGAATAAGTAGCTTAAGTAACTCATTATAACTTATTGATTATGAATGAATGATAGGCGATCAAAATGGAAACACGGCGCAATTTTAGAATTTTCCTGTAGCGATTGTTATGAATATTGATTTATTTATGAATTTACCTATTATGATACATTTTCGAGGACAATTCTGCGATCCTGTTTTTTTTCTTTTGATTACACAAATATGATCAGTAACGGGACCGGATAGAGGCGCATTTTTTTTTGTAGCATAACATAGTCGGCCTTATAATGTTCCCACTGCTGGGACTCAGGCCTCCTCTCTAGGAGAGGGAATGGGCCGTAATCCACCACGCGGGCCCAATGCGGGTTGGTGGATGTCACATGTCTGCGAATTTTTGGTTTTAGGACATGCCGGTTTCTTCACGATGTTTTCCTTCACCGTTTTGAGAGCAGTGGTGATGAAATAAATTACACACAAACTTTTTTTTGTACTAATTAAAAAATATGTAGATATACTGCATCTGTTTAGGTAGTTAACTAAATGTAAATCTCTCTCAATCTTAACATATATTATTGTCTTGTATTTAAAAAATTGTCTAACAAGGGGATGGCGGGACGACTTGGATGTCTTACTCCGGAATTGGAAAGAGGTGGCTCACAACGGGGAACATTGGAAGGAGTGGAGGGAGGCCTTTGCCCAGCAGTGGGACAGTATGGGCTAGACATAATAATAATGTTTACCGTTAGATAGTTACGTAAACCGATGTTAGGTAGGTAATTAACTAAATTTAAATAATCTTTGTTATGTTTTTTAGTCGGATAAAGGTTAAAAGGTTAAATAAAAAGACATATCAAGATTGTTTGCGTTTAGTTAAGTACCTAAACTGGTGGAGCACAAAATATAGATAGTTACAGAACACAATCTCATGTGTGTACTTCACTTTTTATACCTACGCTCGGTGGACGCACACTAATGAGCCTTTGAGCCGGAACTGTTCGACGAGCGGGCCGAGGCGAGATATCGTGTCTGTGAGCGGTGTCTATGTGTGCGTTGCTCGAGTGCGCTTTGTATGTAGATTGACTTCTGTACCTATCTATTTTGTGGATGGAGTATGTGTAAGGATAAACATACCTCTTTGAAGCAAGGCTCAGGGTTCCTCAAATGGTCCAGCATGGCCCAGCGCACGCAGGCCTGGTAAATGTTGGAGTTGTACTCGAGCGAAGCGCTGGAGCCTACGCGTGTCCCGCGGCTGCGCTCGTAGCCGGGTTCGTTGAAGTACGGCTCGGGGACCAGGATCAGAGATTGGATTGATACCAGTACCTGAAAATAACAAATACAGATATGGCACTAGTTTTTTTTTTTTTTTTTTTTTCATATTAGTTCTCAACTGCGATGACGGTACAGGTCGCGCGATGAATTAAGAGCGCTCGGCAAAAGTGGAAGGGGCATGCGCAGTATTCAATTCTAAGGTCTATCTGGCGACGTGCGGGCGGGTGTGCGCCGACGGCGGCACGTCATTGGTAGATCCGTCGCTCTTCAATTCCCGCGTTTCGTTCACGCGTATCATTGGATACTGTTGTACTTGGGTACTGTTGCGTACAGCTTGTGTTATCGTATTAGTAATACGTAGTGGTAAAAAAAAATGGTTAAAAATAAAGTTTTAAAACGGCAAGCCAGAAAAATGGTTTACGACGTGAATTGTTGCGTTAAGAAAGAAACTAACGAAATTATTATTTTTTTATTTTAATTTTAAAAATTTTAATTTTTCTGAATTTACCTACTTACAAGATAAATTACAAGCAAAAACTAGTGTTATTATAAGTTATGTTACTAAGGTTCAAACATACGAAATTAAAAATAAAATCCTAACATAATAAGAATTTCTGTGCGCAATTGTACACATGCGCCGATTGCCCGCACTACTTTTACCGAACGATCTTAATTCACCGCGCGACCTGTAAGCAATGAGGCAATCGTTAATGATGCATCGTACTAGTTTATTAAGAGCCTATTCAGAGTGAATAGGCTTTTAATAAACTAGTGCATACCATTATTACATACGGTAAGTAGGTACACAGACTGGCCTGTTGATCTAGTGCAGGGGTCGGCAAGTAGTTTTAAGTGGGTAATGCTACAATATTTGTTTCAAATAGAGTATGTATATATGACTATGTATGACAGTCGCAAGCGCGCTGCAGTTTCGTGAGGACGCGGGATGCGCCAGGCCAATGTGAAGCGCTCCCGCAAGTTTTTTTACGTGAAATATGGCATGTCGTTATTAACTTGCAATTATTCCGTTAGTTTGATTCTACGTGGCTCGTAAATGTATGAATACTATGTATAACTAGATATTATTTAAAAATATCCGGCGGTCCCATGGTCGACCTTCCGCGGTCCGGACACGGACCGCGCTCCGCCTGTTGGTCTAGTGGTTAGTGGTCCTGACTGCTATGCCGGAGATTATAGGTGCGATTCCCACCCCAACCAAATGTTTATGTGATGATCATGATAATTTGTTTTCTAGTACTCATAACACAAGCTCTGTTTAGCTTGGTACTAGACGGCGTTGTGTGGTAGTTGTGGAATATTATTATTACTATGCAATTGTAGCTTGGCGCTGAGTGCACGCTTTTGCTTTTAGACGTGGGTTATTTTTTCTTTTCTTTATTGGTTTAGGAACTTTTGAACATTTGTTCATGTCAGTTTCATTATAACTTACGGTACATAATCTTACATTTAAGTACAAATACACATACAGGTAAACATGACTAAGAGTACACACGGGCCACACAAAGCCGCTTCTAGCTTCTTTTTGAGGCCCGTGTGCGGCAGTGTCGCCACAAAAAAAAAAAGCTAGAAGCTGCTTCTAACTTCTTCGACCACAAGCTGTCGCGTGCTTAAGCTTTTTTTTGTGGCGGCTTCTAGTTTTTTTTTGTGGCCGCTTCTAGCTTCTTTTTGTGGCCCGTGAGCGAGGACATAAATGGCGTGGGTGTTACCTGTAGAAAGCTAGAAGTGTGCGCGTTCCACTTCTCCTCGGGGCGGCCGTGCCAGGTGTTGAGAACGGACAGGCACACCTTGCCGTCGTTGTACAGGTTGGGGTTGAAGCGCACGGAGTGGCGGCCCGTGGTCTCCAGGTTGATGAGCATCGGTACGGCCGGGTACTCCGCCGGGAAGTACACGTCCAGCACGAAGCAGCCGTTCGCGTACGGAGTGTCCGATGGACCCGTTATTAGGACCTGAAATGAAGATTTGAGGTTTTAGTATATCGCGTTGGTTCGCGCTTGACCACTATCTCACCTGTGGTGTGGGTGCTGTGTGTGTGTGTGTGTGAATTTTATACAGTGGTTTCAAATTGAATTTAATAAATTCAATATACACCGTTAAATTTTAATCGTTTTAATCCCGTTGAGGGTCGATCCGGTACATGAAACACTATCGATTTGTACAGATAAAATTAAAAAATAAAGTACCTCTTTTTTAAAACTCGTATTAATTCACGCATGTACGAAATTAGTATCTTTAAGAAAACGTCAGCTGAGCGAGTTCAATGACCTGTAGTTAATAGTCGGCGTTGCGTACAAAGCACAAATTTTATCTTTACAAATCGATAGTTTTTCATGTACCGGGTCGACCCTCCACGGGATTAAAACGATTAAAATTTAGCGGTGTATAAAATTGTAGGAAATTAAAAAAATCAGGATCGTAGCTTGCAGTGTATTAGTTTAATTTTGCAAGTTATGATATTAAAAAATCATAGAGGTCGTTAATAGTTAACGCCTGTTAAAATTTACAGCTAAAATATATTAAAAATCTAATTATTGCTAACTTAAAGTTACTAGTCGTGCAGAATTGAAGTGACGCTTCAACGACCACTAATGCTCTTAATTGATCAGTTCAACTTTATTTAAATTTTATTTACTCAATATAATAATGTTCATCACCACGAAATACTCACTCGTGGAATGGTATACAAGGTGTAAGGGACAGCCCTCCACAAACTTTAAGGGCTTGCTCAGTAGACGAAACTGAACAACCTTCCACAAAAATTCGAATTCAAAGAAAAAAAAAATCGGCCTCTCCATACAAACTGTATAATCAAGTTTATAATTTTCTATGGTGAGACGGATTTTTTTTTTCGTTTCCTGAAAAAAATTTTTGTGGAAGGTTGTTCAGTTTCGTCTACTGAGCAAGCCCTTAAAGTTTGTGGAGGGCTGTCCCTAACACCTTGTATATGGTGCCTTAGATGATTTTTATACCTGTGTCTCCAACACACGCAGACATAAAAATCATCTAAGGAGTCAGTACGTGATATGTGTATGCTATTGTTACTTTTATGGTTATAGTTTTATCTCCACACCATAGCATTTCAGTATGAGAAAGGTATGATAGTGGGTGTACCTTCATGACGTCGAGGCGGTCGGCATCGGTGCGCACGAATACAGAGGAGGAGTAGGACAGCGGCAGTGACGTGGCAAGTGTAGCCGCCTCCTGCGCGAGGCGCTTCATGCGCGCGGGGTGCGCGCGCTCGCCCGCCGCGCGCACGGCGCCCTCGAAGTGGTACGGCACGAGGAACCGGAACCCGCTCTCTGCGCACTCTGCTATCATCTCGAACGTTTCTGCAAACAGGAACAATTCAAACACTGAGATATCTTTGAAGCAGAACTTAGTAGGTGCGATCGCACCTGAACGCAAGCAGGTTCATCTTCATTTCAACTAAAAGACGTCCACTGTTGGACATAGGCCTCCCCAAGTGTCGCTATAACGATCCGTCCTGTGCGTCTTGCATCCATCGGGTTCCCGCTACCCTCACTAGGTCATCGATCAATAAATTATAAATCAATGAATAATAAATAATTATTAATAATGATATTATTAATGATTGCTCCATTCCTTAGCTTGTGGAAGGCCTTTCAACGCTGCACCTTCTGGTACATAGAAAAACACATTTTTGTAGGTCATGTAACAGGAAGGAGTTCGGAACGATGGATCGAAGTCTGTCGGATAATAATAAAATCTCTATCGATCGTCTAAAATCTTTTGAAGACTCTCATGCACTGGGTGGTTAGACGTTGTCGCGAACCTGTCATGAAGATGTCAAGAAGAAAGAGAAGATTACGACACTTACCAAACTGCATCGTACGCATGAGCTCGATGTAGCGCGCCTCCCGCGACGCTCCACTGAGAGGCTGCGGCGCACCACTCGTGCGCCCGGACTCCGCCTCGTTCTCCGCGCGACACATCAGCGCTGACGTGGCCTAGGATAAACGTATTAGATTATGAATCGGGTGAAGCCGCGTACAGACATCGCGAGGCGTGCGTCGCGACTGGTTCGTCTCGCATGCCTCAGGTTGTGTTGACGTGTGTGCTCACAGTGAGCATTCGCGTCATACGACCGTTGCGAACGCCGCCTCAGTATGAGCCGTGCGCTCCGTGTAGACGGACAGGTGTTTGCGTTTTTTACCGACGAACACCGTGCGTGGTGGTACGCGAACCAAAACACCACCACCAAGCAAATTTCAACTCTATTGAGCTGAAATTCGCATGAAGTTATAATACTCATGAAGACGGAAGGAACAAATTCCCTTATTATAACTGTTGTGAACTAATAGATGTACTTGTCCTAAAATCCGTTAGGCCCTGGTACATATTTCGATCCTAGAACTTTCACTCAGCAATGCGTTTTAATACACTCACTAACGTCGACCACTTTACTGTTTTGGCTTTCAATGAAATGAAAAGGCAATTTCGGCGGAGATATGACTTGTGAACACTGACCTCTACTATATGCCACCGGACAGGCTGTTCCATATGTTTGTCCGCAAATTTTTTTTTTTCCTTTTTAAGCGCCACTCGCGAGCGCCCAGGGAACTAATTTTGACGTATAATGCAAATGGCGGCAGAGAAGTGTACAGTACTCGTATTTTTGTATTCTGAATGAATTTCGTGTCGAATTCTGTGTTATTCCTGCTCTAAGAATTATTAAAACCTATGAAAAATGAGGTCATGTGTATATCGTAAGCGGCGCGACATTACTAGTTTTGGTACCGTAGACACTCGCTACGGCCAACAGCGCCAAAATAGCGAATATCGAACGGGCACAAAACACTTTGACGGCCGGCAGTACATTGTGGTAAATAATAGAGGTGTTGTGTGTGCTTGTGACAGATTCACGGCGTAACAATATTCTGTATTGTTCTTTATTCTTTATTGTACAGAACATTTTAACAAACAACAAAAAAATAAGATATTTGATGTACATAGTCGAGCTTAACCCACAACTGGGTTTCTTTGAAGCAAACCATGTAAATTAAAATGAAGTTTTCTATTTGAGGAACCTTAAATATACAACAAAAACAATATTTTAAAATAATAATGTCATCTACTTACTTGTATGTCGGCAATGAGCGCGGCGAGTCCCTCGTCCTCCTCGGACAACTCTGAATTACTTGACGTACTAAATCTTTGGCTATATGTCATTTTACCGAATATATTCTTCTTACTCATCCTGTAATACAATAAAAATAATTAAAAATTGTATTTCTTGTGATAAAATAAAAATAACTTCATGATTCACGGTATAGTTATTGAAATTGTGTGAGATACTGCTTATGTTATTTCGTCTTAAAGTGTGAAACGTCAAACGGTACTTCTTGGATTTGATGGCATTGTTGACCTTTCAAATTCAACAAACAAACTGAAATACGTGGCGCTAACTAATGGCGAGAGTTTATGGCGAGATTTCTTGGAATTAAGTTCAGCGTCTGTTTTAATTATTCGCAAATTGATTCTCAGTGGAAATTGATATGTAAAATTGATGTAGTTTTGTATTTCAAGTTTAATTGAAACAGGTATGTTCTCGGTAAAATGGCGCTGAGAATTATTGTAGTATTGACTACCACAGCGAAGCTTACCGAGAAGGCTAACCCGATACATCCGCGTTCTAATGGATTACAAAGTAACTTAAAGTGATTGAAAACTTAATACATTCTAAACTTGATACCGATCACTTAAAAAAAATTTCGCTTGAATCCTGCGGCGCGACGCCAAACCAAACCATTTGAAGTTTTCGTTTCGAATGCAAGCAAAAATGAACTTAGCGGTGGTCAGGCGGAAGTGTTTTCGATGGTACAAACCGTGCAAAGCCAAAACTTTACCTAAATAAAAAGAATTTTCCTGAAATTTTAATTTTTGTGTGGTTAGATACCTCAACTTGGTGGCGTAGGAGTTAGTGGTGCGACTCATCATAGACAGCAGGCGCGGCAGCGGCCGCAGCGCCTGCGTGAGGCGCCGCGAGTTCAGCGCGTGCAGCGCGCGCGCGCAGCGCAGCACGTGCACGTACAGCGGGATGTGGCGCGACATGTCCAGTACTGAACCACAAAATGAAATCAACTTTCTAAAAAGCTTTTTCCATATTTACACATTTTGAAATTAGGGTGCATATAATATATTTGCAATTGATACAAACTAGTGCTTGACTGCGATCCCATCTGATGTTAAGCATTGATGCAATCGTTGATGGTGAGACGCACTAATTTATTAAAAGCCTATACACTCTACCATTGAAGACACCTAAATTATAATCGGACAGGAAGACCACCATGTTGGATTTAGAATGACGTCACTAGCGCGGTATCCTACGTAGACGACTCGGCAAGATTACGATTGCGAAGCGATGCGGCGCGAATGGAATAAACAATTAATATTCTATTGCGATGATGAGGTATTCTAGTAGGGCCCGCAGTAAACGGAATAGATTTTGGAGCCAGTTTTATATGGTCGCGATAAATGAACGTGTATCGCATCGGATCGCTTCGCAACCGCAATATCGTTGAATCGCCCACGTTAGTTCACGAACCGTTATAGCTAGACAGTTAAAATTTACACAGATGATGCATTACTGTTGCCGCTATAACAACAAATACTAAAAATACAATAAGATATTTATGGGACTGCCCATACAACAAGCGTGTTTTTTTTTTTGCAGTTTTTTCCTACGGATGGTACAGAAATCTTCGTGCGCGAGTAGGACTCGCACTTGGCCGGTATTTTTTAGAGTTTCGTACCTTTTTTTTTGTTTCGTACCTCAAAAGGAAAAAAAGGATGCTTATACAAAAACATATACTCAGTTCTGCGGTCCCTTGCAGTTGTGAAAAAATCAAACTTCTGAGTTAACGAAAAAAAAAAGTTCCGACTGCTTATGTCGCACAAAAAAAACCCTCAGTGCGCGAGTACGACTCGCACTTAGCCGGTTTTTTTTACTATTATTTCTTTAAGACGCAGTTTTCGATTCGATATTCTTTAATTCACTTACCCGAGTCGTTCCTAAGGTAAGAGCAAATGGCGGGTACGAGCGAGCTGTTGGCGACGAGGTCGATGAACTCGGAGGGCAGGTCGTGTGTGTCGTCGGATTCCCCATCACGGTCGGGCGTCTCCGCCGCGCCCTCTTCGGGAGGCCACTTCTCTCCGGGATTCATGTATGACGCTAATACCTGTGGCAAAATGTGATGGTAAGATTTTTTTCTTCGTCTAAAAAAACTTTGGTCCATACAATTATGATAAGAAAGAATGGATTTTTACTTTTTTTCGACCTGGCGAAAGTTACGAAAATCAAATGGATACAGAACACAGAACCGGTTATTGGAGCAACAATTCTTGAGGCCTATGCTTTATAATTGAACATCTGTCTGACATTTTGCAGGCTGATAATGTACTATGTGATTGATAGTTTAATAAAATGTTTGTAAATTTTTTGGTGTTTTTTAGTATGTGAGTGAAATTATTTGAATGACCTGTAAGGAAAGGCATGATGTATGACAGAGAAGTATAGAAAAAGTAACGTTAGAGAAGGGCAGAAAGATGATGAGGAGGTCTAGTCCTGACCTGTAGCAGCACAGTGACGTGTTCCTCCTCGGTCCTCTGGCGCACGAGCGCCTGCTCCACGTTCCACGACTGCTGCATGGAGCCCGTGCCGAAGCCCGTGCCCTTCGCCCAGTACAACTGGCTCTTCTCTTCCGATTTACCCGTGGAGCCATTTGAACCTTGGCTGTTCTGTAATTACAAGCATGTTTGAGTAACAAAGCGAATTAAAATGAAAATGTCATCGTATAATAGTAGATTATTCAGAAGGGGATAAAGCAGTGTTTTACGTCACGGGCATATTGAAAACCGAGTGTTACAGGTCGCGCGGTGAATTAAGATCGCTCGGTGAAAGTAGTGAGGGCAATCGGCGCATGTGTACAATTGCGCACAGAAATTCTTAGTATGTTAGGATTTTATTTTTAATTTCGTATGTTTGAACCGTAGTAACATAACTTATAATAACACTAGTTTTTGCTTGTAATTTATCTTGTAAGTAGGTAAATTCAGAAAAAATAAAATTTTTAAAATTAAAATAATAAATAATAATTTCGTTAGTTTCTTTTTTAACGTAACAAATCACGTCGTAAACCATTTTTTTGGCTTGCCGTTTTAAAACTTTATTTTTAACCATTTTTTTTACGACTACGTATTACTAATACGATAACACAAGCTGTACGCAACAGTACCTAAGTACAACAGTATCCAATGAGACGCGAGAACGCAACGCGGGAATTGAAGAGCGACTTAGATCTACCAATGACGTGTCGCCGTCGGCGCACACCCGCCCGCACGTCGCCAAATAGACCTTAGAATTGAATACTGCGCATGCCCCTTCCACTTTTGCCTAGCGATCTTGATTCACCGCGCGACCTGTATGAAGAATTCTTTATATCTCTTGCTACGCTCGGGCTTTAACCCACTTAGAGCCCGAGTTCAGCAAAGTGTTAAAGCTAAGAATCATAAGTGTAGCGAGGGAATCAAGCTAGCCCAAGACGAAGACACTTTTATCTCAATGGGAGTATTTTGCTTTTCAAATTTACTGTAAAAAAAAAAAAACAAAAACCAACAGTATCAAAACCAGAGCATAATAATCAACTTTATTATACTATGTTATAGTTGTAGTTACAGATTGGTAGTTGAATTAATATTTATCATAAAAAATAACAATTATATTTTAAAGTTTAGGTTTGATACATTAGGCTAGTTATAGAAAGATAAAGTATTTTTTTTTTTGTTTGGAATATTTATTTTCTTTTGATTTTTCCTGAAGTAAATTGTTAGCAATGCCGATGGCTTCAGATCTAATAAACCTCTGGAGTTAAATGCTGGATTACGATCCCATCTGATGGTAAGTCTAAGTAGTGACGCCTCACCATCAGTGATTGCATATCGTTTTGCAAGGTCAACCTAAAACGAAACTTTTTCCTTTTGTATGGCAATTTTAGTCAGAAACGTGCAATTTACGTAATAATAGTACCCCTATACGCCCAAAGAGTTAAAACCGATGACTTACATCATTAGAATTGGGTTTATGGTGCGTGAAGACGGCTAGACAGGCGAGCAGCAGGCGGACGGCGCCGCGCTGCAGCAGCGCCCTGCGCAGCGCGCGGCCGTCGTCCGTGTTGCGCGGCGCGCGCTCCAGCAGACGCGCCACCACGCTGAACGGCAGCGTGCCCAGCGACCCGCCGCCGCCCGAGCGCCCGTCGCCCACTGCGATGCTGCCTATATAGTGGAACGACACTCTCAGAAAGATACAACAACTATTTGTTTTCACGAAATGACGTAATCTTAAGACCAGCTAATAAGCAATCATTAGTTATATAAAATGAGAAACTGACTGGGACTACAAACGTGAAAATTTGCACAAGGCGTCCCTTCAAGGCGGTCATATTTGAGAAATATTTTCGAGATGTATAAGTGAAGCTTTATCAAATGATTGGCATCATTTACACGGTGTTTTTGTCTTTTTTTTCAAACACAATACTTTTTGTCCGCTAGAGTGCACTGTATTGAGTTTTGTGACATAGCTTCCAGCTAAGCGGACGATTAATTCATTAAACCCCGAGCGAACGCCGACGTTCGCGCACCTATTGTCTTTCTATTGTGTCTGTAATTCCACGATTAAAAGGTTAAGCCGGTTCTAACGATACCTTATTTGTCCAGTTCCGATAAGTAGCTCAGGAGCTGTGAGGGAACTGATGAACATACACACATACATAGCCTGTCCTCCGTAGTCGGGTAAGGGACAGCCACGGAATAAAGAAAAGTAGAGGAAGTGCCCCTCAGATATCGCGCGCGTGTCAACATTAGGTCGAGATGCGCAACATTTAGCTTATTCGCCGTCAGACACTTGTCGCGATTGGTTCTCTCAGAAATACGTGAAATATTACAAATTATGCCTGGTTTTTCGGTTTTGACCTGCAAAAACGAAAGCAGAAAAAAAAATGTATCTTGTGGAGGTGTATTGTATCATCGTTAAGTACTAAACTTTGTTAATTTTTAATAAAATTGATTTTAAATGACAATACCACATTTTATGACTTTAATGCAAACTATAAACAACCTTATTGTCTTTTTTTACAAAGTCTAAATACACTTGGCCGTCATCTACAAAATCATAACATAAATTCTAGTAACTTCGACGCTACTCAATTAGGGATGGGACACATCCGTAAAGTAGGTCGGTATCGATAATTTTTATTTATTTCCAACTATTTATTTCATGGCTGGCACCATCATTCAGAAAATTTGTGTCGGACTTTTCATGTGTATAATTTATAAATATTTAACTAAGATTGCACATAAATCACGAGGTTTTAATAACACGTAACCTGCATCCGTCCGAAATAGGTGCGGGTTGAATCACTTTCTTTACTTCTTCACGCTTGAAAGGCTGAATATTACATAATATTAACCGTAATACATTAACTTCACAAAACAAGTATAGATATTTGAACGATAAAGCAATACCTACTAAGAACATTGTAATTTATTCAAAAAAAAATAATATTTCAAAGTCAGTCCACAATTGACCGAGATATCGGTGAACAAAACATACATTAAGCCGAACATAGAATCTTCTCCTTTTCGAAGTCGGTTAAAAATAAGATTACCCCCCTACATACAAATACCTCTTTAACATTGATATTTTAAAGATAATCAATCTTATCCATTATTAAGCATTTGTAAGATGTTAACAAATTATTACATTGCTTACCTGAATAAATTACGTAACATCAATATTAAAATATCGATATATGTCTACATCTCTAAAGGAGTAGCAAAAGTGATTACATGTGCAGGTGAATATGGCATCTATTTCAAAGATGATAGCGTTCTGAATAGTCTGAATGGAATGAATTGGTTACAGCGCCATCTAGCGTGGAGTAGCTGAACTCGTTGTAAATTGGTTATAAGACGAAAAACATCTTTATTGTTCGTGTACTGTCAAATAATAACAACTTTCACTTGTTGTAATAAGACTTAATTTATGAAAGCAATAAGAAGATGATAAGTAAAAGTTGCGTTTTTAATTTGTAGCCAATCATATTACTGTTTTTTATGTGTGTAATGGACAATTTGATATGCAAATGTGTGAGTTTGGCGACACTAGTTCCCGTACTTTGCCAGGATAGGGGCACTTCTACCTGTATTTTCTGTTCTGTGGGGACAGCCCTCCACAAACTATAAAAGTTTGCTCAGTAGACAATAGGTTAACTGACTATACTTTTTGACATGGAATGAAATTTATTATAAATATTAAAATTTTGCTAGCATAATGATATTGTGATGAATTTATATTTTAATTTAGTAGCATTTTTTTTTTCTCTTTAATAATTTGTATGTCAATTGACAAAACATAGCGTACTATCTAATTTTTAAGATCTTGTATTTAATTATCACCTATGTTTACGAATAAATGATTCTGATTCTGATTCTGTTATTTGCCGTAAAAAATGTAATTAGTCCGTCTTTTAGATTATTCAAAAATAAGGGACATGTATTATTTTGTCGCCGTGCTGCATTTTTTCGCACGGGGTGACGTCACACGTAACTTTAATGGGCTATATCTTTGTTACTTTTTGTTTAATCGAAAAAAGAAAAAATACGTGTCCAATATTTTTTTATAATCTAAAATACTACTAAATTGAAAGTAATTATTTTGACCCTGGAAACTACCCTATACTGAACAACCATCCACAAGTTTTTTTTTTTTTCGTTTCCAATCAAGTTTTTAATTTTGTATGGTGAGGCTGATATTTATTTTTCGTTTCCTGAAAACCAGTCTTGTGGAAGATTGATCAGTTTCATTTACTGAGCAAGCCCTTAAAGTTTGTGGATTGCTGTCCCTTTCATGTTGTATAACGATTAATAACGTGACTTACGTCCATCCTCGTCGTGGGTAACTCCTAGCAGTAGCCTCAGCAGATGGCAGGCCCTGGCGCCCTCATCCAGCAAGGCGTCCGCGTAGCCGGGCAGCTTCAGCAGCAGGCCCAGCGCGATGAGCGCGTGCGCGGGCACGCCAGTGCAGCCGCTCTCCTCGATGCCGCTGTTGGCGCTCGTCACCCCCAGCTCTACCACCTCCTGCAGGTAGTAAGGACACTATCAGCATATATACAACGGTTCTTTTAGTTGGGGATCAAGCTGGTCGGAGTTTCGAGGAATGGAGAGGGTGTTTTTTTTTGTTTTCGGAGGGTAAAAATCATCCAAATGACCCGCACCCGCCCTTGGGCGGAGCGGGAGATAGTGTCAGACTCTTACTGACTAAAAAACCCACCCCGTTCTTTCTTCACCGGGCCGAGCCTCCCTTTCGGAAACAGACCCTAACTCCAGTAGGCTTCGACCTAGTTGGGCTCCTACGGTTGCTGACAACTCCATGAGGCGCGCGGGAACAGTGCGTGCCGTCGACGAATGGAGATCGTATCGTTTATTGTTAGGTTTGCGCTTGATCGCTATCTCACCTGATGGTCGCGACATCAACGATGCGGTTGACGATGAAGCGCGCTTATCTAGAAGCCTAAACCTATTCACTCTTGACTTCTTGACAATCGGCATAGTTTAAATTTTTTATTTGCTTTTGTTTTCTTAGCTATCACGCAGTGGGCATAGTGGTGACATCGACTATCATTATGCGGCGTGTTTATAGCCGTATTCACATTACGCGAGAATGACACGGTATCGTGGTATAGATATCTTAGTCAATCGGGATCTTATCGCATGAATACGCGGTCGTTCCGTTATATTAAGTAAAACCATAAAGTAGTTTTTACCGATGCGATGATTGTTGCGCACAAGTAAACTAGATGATCACGTAATAGTATGATAGTCGCTTTCTGCTTCACCTTTAAGAGCCTCCGAGAACTACTAGTGGCCACCACAAGTTGCGGACGCATTTCTCCATACATTTTGTATAGCATCGGTGCACGCCGAGCGTTTGAGTGGCCGCGTCCGAGCCACAAGCTGCGAGAGTCGATCGTGCTCGCTACTTGTGGCCTTTTGTCGTTCGACTCGCATGCACACACGGCCATAGTTGATGAATTGGACGTCGTTGGTTCTGAATTCTGCGACGTTTTCTACGTTTTAGTATAATAAGCAACAATAACGAAATCAAGAGTGTGTCCATTTTTGACAAACACTCGTCCGCCTCTGTAGAGTAGTATTTGAACAACTGCCACTAGTGCGGTGTGTAGTGGTTTGATTGAACCACTGGTGGTCGCGTTTAGTAGCGGCGACTGGTGGCCATAATGTGCGGGGGGCACTTAAATTATAAAGCAAGCAGTCCATGGAAGTATCGGCAGGTAGTGAAGTGCTATACATTACCTCGTAGGGGTCGTCGAGCTTGACCCAGTCGAGATCATGGTGATGGTGCACTAGTGCGGGCGGGTCGGGCGGCGGCGCGTGCGGCCGCGGCAGGCGCGCCGCTACCAGCGCCAACCCGCCCACGGCGCCGAACCAGCGCAGCACGGCCGACCCGCCCGCGCTGCTACCCGCCGCACTGGCTCCGCCCGGCGTGCCACCTTCCCACGTGGGTCCCGACCACGCTTCTAGAATGCCGAAACAATTATTATTACATCATCTTCATATCAACCGAAAGACGTCCATTGTTGGACAAAGGCAAACAACAAGGTGAACCGATGACCTGGTCAGGGTTGCGGGAATCCGGTAAACGCGTGACGCACTATTACATGCACTGCTCTAAATGTAGACTGTATCTTTTTTTACTTAAAAGTACCAGACAATAGACAAAACCTAGTTGCTAAAGGCCACTAATAAATATGAAGTAAATTCAAGTAAACAAACAAATGGAAATCGTGGTTGTATCACATAATAATACTCAACTCACACTAGCGCAGAGTCGAAGCATCAAGACGCATTTCTCTATCACCTTTAGGATTTATACATCTCTATTTACCCTTTAAATTAATAAGGTAATATACATAAATGTATAATCGGTAAATTATAATAGTCACGACGGTTAAAAATTGCTATGAAATATCATTAGGCGTTTACAAACATTATTGAATATTTCAAAAACGTGGTTAAATACTAACAAAATATTTTAGGTAGTGAAAAGTTAAATAATAACTAAACTCTTGAGAGTAAATTTGGTTTGACACAAGTTGGTACGGATCCACATACAAATTTGGGCATTCACTTTTGTGTTATGCAAATATTGAAGCGCATCCACGCTTGTTTAGAGTCGATCAGTTACGCACGCTTATTTGTACGCTCAAGTCTCTGAACTGGTCCAGCAATATGATCCGGGTGCACTAATGCAAGCGTGATCGCTGGATGACGAACATCAGCACGCCCATAAGTTTGATTTAATCTCAAGTAATGCCGTATCAAAGAGGAACAAGCTTGCCACTTATTATCAACGAAATAGACCAATACAAGTGTTCAAGGTGTTATTTTTAATAAATTAAATGTATCCTGTATTAATATTTGCACACCACCACAGAACAGAGGAATGTAGATAGAAATCGCATAGCACTTCATTTGTATCGGGACCAGCGTACCCAAACTCACACAAAGATAGGTATATCATATTTTATAACACTAAGAAATCCTTAATGTGATTGAGCATTTTAATATTAATTGAAAGAAGGCAGTTTATCCATCGTTCCGTTTTAGAAAATAAACCATATTCTAGTGTAAATAGAGTTGTTTGTTATCTACCCTTTTAACGTATTACCTCGCATAGAATAATTATAAGAATAATTTCCACTATTCCCCACTAGATGTCTCTATAATATAAGCAATGAATTTAGAGCTCTATGTACTTGTTATAAGATTAATGTTTCCTAAATAAAGTCAGTGTTAAACGTCATTTTCTAGAGATGTACCATTGGCATTGCCTTATTTTATCGATGTTGCGTTTTATAAAAGTCAACAGTAGGAGTCGATAAATTACAAAAACAGAATACCTACGTATTTTTAATTTTATTTATAAGGGGCTTGTAGCTATTTCATTAACCATGAAAATACTCATAGTTGAAATTAACGGTTTCTTTTGATGCTGAAAAACAATTAGAGCGAATAACGTGACAACAATAAATTGTAGCTGTTTCTCGCTTTTCGCAAATGAAAATGTAAAAAAATAGTTTAATTAATAAAATAGATACGTAAAAACAGGTAAAGTCAAAAATACTGACTGTTAAATAATAATTAATTTGTTCATAAGTATGTTTTAAAAAACACTTCTACACGTAATTTTTTACGTCAGTTTAAACTAAACGAAGCCGGTGTTTCTTGGCTGACTACAAATTTGCTTTTAGAGTCTATACAGATTTGAATAGAACTGTAACATCTTGACCTTCTTCGAGACTGCTAGGGTTCGGTATAACCAGATTTTTAATAAAGTGACTTCTTTTTCTTCTACCAATATCTAGAAATTCTTCAGAGCTAAAGTTTTGGCACTGCTGTGTCGGTAATGTATTTCTTTACGCTTTTAATTAAACAGTCTGATCCTTCAAAGTGATTTGGGAAAATTGTGCTAGTTTTTGTAGGAAACCAACTTTGCCTTCCAGTCTGCCTGTATCTTTAGTAAATATGAAGTCACAAAATAACACGAAAGCTACATTTTGAACCCATGGAAAGTTTAACCCTGTTTACATTTTATTTAGATAAAATTAAAATAGTGTGCGTTTATAATTTTGTCGAAGCACTTGGGTATTTTCTTTCCCGATACAACAAAGAACATTATAATTTTACAATATCGATAACTCACTATCGATAATGGTAACCTCCAATTGAGCAGCTGACAGTGACATTTGGTGAATGTTTTAGAATATTTTTTTGAAAGTAGACCTTACGCGGTACAAAATAAAGTCAACTTCTATTTGTTTTTTTTTTTATTAGATCTTATTTTTCAAAAATAATCAAAATAAAATAAACCAGCTCTAACCGATGATAGGACATAACAACATTTGATAAATTCTTGGTTCTTCTGTCGTGTTTGCACTTCAAAACAGCACAAAAGGGAATTTTTATATTTTTTTATCTAGTTATTATCACCGTGGCAACCGTAACTAGACTGATGTGCGCGGCGCATGCGCAATGAAGCATAAGCGGTACTCCGCAAAACTCGGGGTACGCGTGCCCCGCCTACTTACTCCTTCTATCTACTGTATGATTCCTATGTTCTGTGCACACCACAAGTAACGGTAGAATGTAAATGGATACTACATACTACAATCATACTACTTTATATACCTGCATTCTGAAAAATATTCTTATTATTATTATTCTCTTTATTCATTTTTTTTTCACATATAAAATTCCATTTTTAAATATTTTTTAACAAAAATATACAAAAGAAAAAAAACATTTAAAAATATGAAAAATATAGTTATCCACCGGTGTCAGGAGCAGGGTCCAAGCTACCGGTGGTTAGGGCTCCAGAGACAGGAACTTCCTCACAATGCGAGCCATATCGAGGAGTACTGCCTATTAAGATTATTATTATTATTATTATACATCTGTGGTACATAGATACATACCACCATTGGTGTTGAGGTGTAACGTTAGCGCTAGATGTGGTCCGAAAACGTGCGGCACGGCGGCCGTGAGCTGCGCCAGCGTCGTGCTCGGCGGGATGAAGCCTTCCAGCCCAGGGACTTGTACCCGGATCGTCGTCTCTATTAGATCTGTGAAGCATTCAAAATTACAGGTCAATAGGAGCTTATTTATATGCAGTTTAGTACAACGTATTGTTCAAAAATAAACACATGCCGTAGTACCGAATTACAGATCGGAAATGTAATAATGCCATGTAATAATAATGTAAATATAATTTAGACAGTATAAATCTAAAAATCAGTATGGGCTAGAAAAAAAAAAAAAAATCTAAAAAAACCGGGCCACTGCGTGTCGGACTCGCGCACTGAGGGTTACAAACCTATCTATGAAAACAGTTCAATTCCCGAATTGCTTCGACTTTTCCGAATCGCAAAAAATGTTTTTTTTTTTTTTGTGACGTAAATACAGTTTTCAGATTTGCCTATACTTGTGCTATGAGACTTTGCTTCATGCCTTTTAGGATTCTAGGTCAACGGGAAATACCTTATAAATTTTGATTCCCTTGGGAGCGTCGAAATACACATTTTTTTGCGACATTAACGGGCCATATCTTTTTTTTTTCGTTAACTTAGAAATTTGACTTTCTCACAGCTTCAAGGAACCGCAGACTTGAGTATATGGTTTTAATTTCAACTCAATACCTCCACGCGTTCCCAAGATAAAGGGTCTTGACAGACAGACGGACAACAAAGTGACCCTATAAGGGTTCCATTTTTTACTTTTAAGGTACCGAACCCTAAAAAGAATAAAGAACAAGTTTTTGTATTTTTAACGTCTTTGTAAGCGCTAGTAGCACCCTCAGACTTCCCATATCGTTATGATGTCCTAGTACCTCACTTGTAATAAACTCACCATCAGTAACAGAAAGAACGGACGCATCATTGCTCGTCTTAGTTTGCCTCTTCTTACTATTCTGTTGCTTCAACGACGTATTCTTCACATCCTTGACTCGTTTGTCCTTGGAAGCGCTAGCAGCGGCCAGGCTGAGCTCCCACGCCTCCGCCACGGTCGTGATGGCGGTGTCCGAGGCGCTGCGCAGCACTGACGTGCCTCCCGATGTGGGGGACGTGTTCATGCACACTTTTGTTGTGTCTTCCATTATTGGTACTGTGAATTTGTGAAGAAAAGGGCGTTAGTTACTGAGCTGAACTTACTTACATATTCTTGGGATAGTCACAGATAAATTTACAGGACTTTGTCAATGGTAGACACAGTAGACAGTTATAGGTAAATTTTAGACTAATTTTTCTTCTTTTTCCAAGAATATATTTGTTATTTTTTAGTATATTGTTATGTATTTTACAGTGGTCTGGCCTGATAATATTATTTCTGAAGTTTGTACACTGACAATCGCCTGAAGAGATAATGTTGTTGAACGCGGTGCATTGAGTACAGTTGAGAGTGTCGACAACCGACTTGTTCCCGGACAGGTAGTTGCCTGCGATGTCGGGCGATATCTTCCAAGACGTCGCCCGATACGTAGAAGTTGTGTCGGGCGACAAGGTCGCGGGACAAATGTCGCTAATAAAAACGGGGCTTTATACTCACGCGGAGGTCGATGGTCGGCCAGCAGCGAGCGCACGGTGCTGCACAGCGGCAGCGGCAGCACGGCGTGGCCCAGGTAGGCGGGGTGCGCGCAGCCCGCCCCCGCGCCGCCGCCCTCGGCCCAGCGCAGCGACACCCACACGCGCTCCGGAGACAGCACCAGCCGAAGGATCAAAGCTCGAGTGAAGCCCGAGATGCCGTCTGCAACTGACGTGTCACAAGCTCAGGTTGGGACTGGACAATGCATGCTTTTTATGGAACGGTTCTGATACGAAAAGTTTCTATTGAAAATGAGACTTGTCATCTAATTCAAGTCAAGAAATTTCGAATAAATCGTACTGATGGTGCAGCGATAAGACCCCAGCCGTATCAACATAAAATTCCTAAAATTATTTATCCCATTTTATTTTGATTCATTGATTTGTAATAATACGTGGGCATCGAATAATTGCCACGACACCAAACCAGATTTAAATAATTTCTTCACAGTATTAACTATTTTTTATTTTTTTTATTAGACGCTTTATGTCTGCATAAAGCATAAAAATCATGACTAATCCTCATATTAAACAGGATTTTTTTTGAAAATTATTAATCTTTCTAATCTAGTGGAAGGCCTAACTGTCAAGTGACAAAAAAAGTCTGGATTTCAGCTTTAAACTATGTATCATTCATTATTATCTTGCTGTACAATAAAGTATATTTTATGTTTAAATAATTTTTTTTTGTTATGTCCAATAAGTCAGGATGGCTGTCAAGTCGCTAGGCAGACGGAATTTTATGCAAAACATTATTTCAAAGTGCTTCTTACAATATAGATTGATAATTTAAAGCACAAGAAGCGTTTCACAATATCATAATGTACAAACAACTCACCGGTACCCTGCAGCCCCTCTAGTATGCTGTGCAGCGTGGATGCGAACAGCTTCTGATTGTCTGGGTGGCACACCGTCAGCTCAGCGAACAGGCGGATGGTGCTCTCTTCTAACTGCGCGTATTGAGCGTCTTCTTGCCAGGTACTGCTGGGAAAAATGTCGCGTTATAAATGTCCATTTGGAAAAACCAACTCCATGTTAATCGATGTCAAAGATACCCTGTATATAATTATACAGGATATATTTGACTTCGACGCACAAACGAGTGCCATGGATCCAGTACATAGTTCTGGACCCCCAGTGGTGGAATTTTTCGTAACATTTTTCCAAATTTTTTTACCTTTTTCTACTTGTCTTGTATAAAATCTTTATTCTAACATTTTTAGGGAAAAAGATGGACGAATTACTTTTAAAATTAAAAATGTCATCGGAGTGAATTAGAATAACAGTTTTATCTACCCTGATGACTTATTATAAAAAGCCGACGAAAAATTCCACCACTGGGGTGTCTGGAATCATGTACTGGCTCCGTGGTATTCGTTTGTGCGTCGATGTCAAAGACACCGCGTATATCGTGACCAGCAGTGCTACCAGGAGGTCTTAACGCGGTCCATTTTACGACCTTAACTGAGGGAGCGTTCAAGTATTACGTAACGCAATTTTTGAAGATTTTAGACCACGGTGCGTTACATGTTATGTAACGCACCGTAACGTTTTTCTGTACCCCTCCCTCCCCCTCCCTAAACGTTAAGTAACATTTAAGTGACCATTAAAGTCTCAATTATGTTAACGAAAGGTTTGCCAACTTAGGGTGAGTTGCACCATTTAACTATAACGATAACCAAACCATAACCAGCCGTGAAACGGCCGCCTATTGATCAATTCGACGATTTGACAACTGTTAACGGCTTTGTTATCATTATAGTAATGTTAAATGGTGCAACTCACCCTTAGGAAACAAAAATAAAAGTAACGTACAATACTATTGAGGGTTTCCCCGTAAACGAAAAGGGTTGCTGATTTGAAGAGATGAAGAAAAGAAAAGAAGATTCTAATTCCCTAGCCTTTTAATTAAAATTAAAAAATGTTATTTTTTAACATGTTATGTTGAGTCCTCTGATCACAGAATTTATCACTTCATGATGTGACCGGTCATTTCATGAAGTGGTGCTAATTCAGTTAAATACATGATTATTTCATTATATGGTCAAACATGATGATGATGATGATGATATTGCAAAATTGTTACGTTGTCCACCGGCAGACTCCACAGTTCCTCAATGTATTCTTGTTTTCTATTACAAACCAATATGTTTTTAGGGTTCCGTAGCCAAATGGCAAAAAACGGAACCCTTATAGATTCGTCATGTCTGTCTGTCTGTCTGTCTGTCCGTCCGTATGTCACAGCCACTTTTTTCGGAAACTATAAGAGCTATACTATTGAAACTTAGTAAGTAGATGTATTCTGTGAACCGCTTTAAGATTTTCACACAAAAATAGAAAAAGAGCAATAAATTTTGGGGGTCCCCATACTTAGAACTGAAACTGAAATTTTTTTTTTTTTTTCATCAAACCCGTACGTGTGGGGTATCAATGGATAGGTCTTCAAAAATGATATTGAGGTTTCTAATATATTTTTTTTCTAAATTGAATAGTTTACGCGAGAGACACTTCCAAAGTGGTAAAATGTGTCCCCCCCCCTGTAACTTCTAAAATACGAGAATGATAAAACTGAAAAAAATATATGATATACATTACCATGTAAACAAAGTCAAAGTCAAAAGTTTTTTATTTCACATAGGCCTACATGGGCACTTATAAAACGTCAGAAGCTAGTGCACTAGTAAACTACCAACGAAAATTGGTTTGAACGAGATCTAGTAAGTAGTTTTTTTTTAATACGTCATAAACCTAAAAAATACACTATTATTAAAACATCGATCAAAGTTACAACGAACTACAAGAACTTTTATATTATGTTACTTGCTGCTACGGAACCCTCCATGGGCGAGTCCGACTCGCACTTGGCCGGTTTTTTTTTTTCATCAAAAACACATATTCCATACTAAAATCTTTGCAGTGGACAAAATCAATTTGGTTTTATTACAATAATTTTAAAATCAACTTAATTTATTATAATTGAGTTTTGAGTTATCACGAATTATTAATCAATACTAATATTACAAATGTGAAAGTAACTCCTCTATATCTGTTAGTTACATTCACACGATGAAACTACTGATCCGAATTTGATGAAATTTAGTATACGGAGTAAGCTTTAATCCCAGAAAATGGACGTCTACAGTACCCCACATTCAAGCGAAGTCACAGGCAAAAGCTAGTTTAAGATAATCTTTCGAAATCACCTAATTAACAAATAATACTTCGGCTCAATACAGGCGATATTGTTTTGCTAGAATAAGTAAGAGACGCAACGCTACCGCTGTAGCGTCGATTTATACACATTAATCTTCACAGTAACAACTATAGCCAGAAAATAAGAAGAAATTAGAGGTCAAGAGTGAATAGGTTACTTCTATCTATGCAAGCGTGCTCCATCATCGGCCACATCATCGCTTACCATCAGGTGAGATAGTGCTCAAACGCGAGCTTATCAATAAAATAAAAAAAACAATGTAAAAATTTAATCGTGCTCATGTTTGAGCTTAAAAATTATTATGTTATCGAAATAGTTTTTCTGTTATAAAAAGCAGTATTCAGTTCATACACATGATTTATGTAAAAAAAAAAACTAAAGTGCTAAAGTTTGACCCCTCGCTCGATAGATGGCGTTGTACCGTTCAGGCCTGTTTCTGAATCGCGCTATGGTTTCGTTCACACGGATACCATAAGTAGAAAAACTGTTCATGTTGAATTCGTGCCTCAATCTATTGAGTAAGGAAATTATTGGGCCTTGGTAACTCTTGGCAATGTCCTAAAAGGGCGAACTGATTTTTGAATGGTATAGGTCGTCCCGGGGACTGCTCGCCTACTTTGCGAGCGGTCTCGGTGAAGCGATCTATCCTATACTGCCTAATTTCTGCAAGTAAACAAGCAATCGCTCATCATTTGCAAACTCTTTACGAATTTACTTACCACTGCTGAACCAAACGTAAAAAACAAACCACGCATTTGTCCCCGAAGGGGGAAAACAAGTGTGATACGACGAAATCGGAAAGTCTAATTTTTGGCCACATTATCCAGTCTTGTGAAACTCCGAACAAATTACTTTTTCAATGGAATTTGTAACCATCTTTAGCCAATTGAGAAAAACATCAATTTGACCAACATTACACAACGAACTTACTAGATGTTTTAATCTGTGGTACTCATGGCTACCTTTGTGTAATTAAGTTTGTGTTGTGACTATTCTGTTTGTTTTTTCCTTTTTCTTTAAGATTTCGGAATATAGATTATCAGAATAAATTCTGTGATTGTACGTATAACCTTGAGTCGAGTACCTATTCGTCCGTTTCATCAGTTTTATCGAGATATTGACTCTGTTAGTGTAAGTGACTCTTGCGAGATATTTGACTTTCTATTTTTTGTTACTACATATTTTAACGAGACGGTGACTCTTAAGTTGTTCTCAAGTTTGTGAACCATCATGGGTAAAGGCCACAGAAGATGTGAAATTTGCGGTATCAAAGAAGCTTGGCATACTGAAACCATAGGTTTAAAGGTTGATTTGTTAAAAAGCGGTATTAAAAGAAACAGCTTCTGTAACTTTGTATGTTTAAACTATTAATTAACCCTTTGTGTGTCCGGAACGTGGATCCACGCGAGACACAATAACTTTTTAATTGTGTCTCTAATTACGGCATACGAAAGGTTAAATATATAAATAAACATGAAACAAAATCATGTAAATTAGTGTTTTATTTTACCCAGATTTCAAAATAAATACGTCAGTTTTGGAACCCCGTATAACAACACTAGTGCATTTTATTGATATCGATAAAATGCACTAGTGTAAACTCTGAACATCAATAAGTTTATTGTACGTTGCGCATACCTATCTATGACAGTTCTTTACTTCGAGTTTTCATGTTGGTAGCTTTGTTTTTTTTTAAGTGGTTGGCTAAAGAAGGTAAATGCGCAACATTACAAGGATGATCACTTATCGTGATTCACAGTGATGATCACGACCACTCTGGCAAGAGTGTATCGACTCAGAAGAAGAGAAAGAAGGTTAACAATTTCTTTCGAACTGAATGTTCTAAGTTCCGTCTCTTGTTTACATGCTCTGTGACATTATCGAGAAAGTGGGCAAAATGGGCCCTCGCCGACGGCCTAGCACCCAAAAGGATCTCGTGTGTGCGAGGCTCTATAACAACTAGAGTTTTGTTTTAAAATTTACAGGCTCACATTTGATCACTATTCCACCGGATGATAAGCGACGATATGGTTGAATACTGGGTTGCGAGAGTCGCTGTCTCGTTTTCGAATTTATGAAAGTAAAAGGCTTCGCTGATGCGCCTTCGCCCACGTCTGAATCTCTGAATGTTGACTTCCAAATGGTGCAACGTCAGTACAGTGCACTTAAGAGGTTCCTTTGCCGTAAAGTTGGCAATACGGAAAAACAATGTTGCTATATTTTTAGCAATGAAATTACTTAATATTAGGGAGATACTGATATTTCGTTACTTTTAACAATTTGCCTATATTTTTTTTTAATTATTTTTTTTTGGAAACTGTAAATACTATTTTTGAATAAAGCATACAACGTTGGGCTCCATTTCGATTGTCCTGCAATTCTTTCAAATACCGAAAACGCCACGCCGCAATATCGTACCTCTCCATCCAACAACTTCCTTTTAAACTTGCTTTTTTTTTTAAATAAAATCAAATTAGAATTATGAGGAGAATGGGATTTTATTTTAAAAAAAAGCAGGTCTAAAAGGAAGTTTGGTGAATGGAGAGGTACGATATGGTGGCGTAGCGTTATCGGTATTTGGTATTTGAAAGATCAATCGAAACGGAGCCCAACATTGTATACTTTATTCAAAAATAGCTTTTACAGTTTAAAAGAAAAAACAAAATTATAAGGCAATTGTTAAAAGTAACGAAATATTAGTTAATCTCTCTAATATTAAGTAATTTCATTGCTAAAATATTACAACACTGTTTTTCCGTATTACCAACATCATGGCGAAGGAACTTCTTAGGTGAAACGCACTGTAGTTTATCTGCGCAGACAAGTGACTTCACATGTCCAGCTCCAATTACTGTACACAATGACGAATTGACTCATTCGGGTTCTTTTGAACACTGCTCTACAGCACCAATAACTTATGTGCGCATGTACGGCGTCTTTATGGATGCGTCTCATCAACTAGTGTGCGTAGTGCGAAAACGATCTAAATCTCGGTTTGCCGACATCGACTAAGGCCCGGCGCCCATTATCGGCATCAGCAACAAAATGGATCTTTCGGCATCGCTACATGCAAGCGCACACTATCGGAAATGTATGCATGTAGGGATGCCGAAGGGTGCCGAAGGATCCTTTTCCTTGCCGATGCCGATAATGGGCGCCGGGCCTTACCGTTTTATGTGTGTAACGAATTATTTATTTTTTGTCAGTTTCGGCTGTAAATCGTGTTTCGGTCGGTGACAAATACATATAACATAATTACCTGTAATGTGGTCTAGGATGGCATAGCAAGGTGAGCAGCGGTCTCCAGAACGTGTTCCCAGGACCTCCGAGCCAGTCCTTCAGCCGCTTGGACCAGCACACAGCTCTGGCCCACTCCACCAGTTGGTACACACTCTTCATCGAAGGCAAGTCAGACTTGGGCTGATTGGTGTCCTTGTCAGGGTCAATCATTTGAACGTCTTCTATCGAGCCGCGTTGCTCCTTGATTGATTCTAGTTTTGCTTCGCTGAAGTCTGAAATAAATGAATATTAGACGTAAAGAATGAGAAAAACAATTTATTAATAATAATGAGTAGCAAGCGTAAGTGGGTTGAGACCATCGTGAAAGTCGGTGTATTGTTGCTTATGCCTTAATCACTTTTTGTACCGAATAACGGGCAAGACAGTAAAACGTTTCTCGGCGGAGGCAGTGATGTAAGCAAATAGCTTTTCACACGTTTTAAAATTGGCACAATCAGTTCAGTTTTGTTGCGACTGCAATTCGGTAACTCCAAAACCTTTAAACAAAAATTATCTGAAGAAAAGGCGCGCGCGGCGACATGACGCCAGTCATGTGGCCGAGTGGAGAGACAGTGCACGTTTAGAATTGCCGAGTGAGTGAGCGAGACGGTGCGGGGAGGCGAGAGGGTGGACGCTCGGCCTAGTAATTAGAACGGGAGTAGAGCGCTCGGTCGAGCACTTGGCGCTAAATTTTGTACGTACCGAGTACTCGATCGAGAGCACTGTCTTGTCCGTTTGCTCGGTACGTGTGACCAAGGCTTTAAGTTGCTAGTTTGCTATGGGTCATATGTTTTTTTTTTTTTTATGGTTCAGTACCGTAGGAAAAAACAGGATGATCAGACGTTTGTTTGATTCTCACCATGCTGTATCTCATAAACTGTGATAGCTAGACAGTTGAAATTTTCACAGATGATGTATTTCTGCTACCACAATAACAACAAATCCTAAAAATCTAAGAAATTAAATATTCAAGTGGAGCTCAGTACAACAAACGTGTTTCTTTTTTGCCATATTTGATAATGATATTGATAGAAGGCGAAGATGTGGTCGACAATGGAATAGGCTTGCCTAAAAGTAACCCAATCACTTTTGACTTACAGATTTCCAGGTTGTAGCTATCAGAAAACTCAGATTCCAGCAGGGAATTATCACAGAAAAACACACTTTCATCGGTTTCAACTAGTTTTTCATAAGATCATCTAATCTTTGTGTTATTTGCCATTTTCGAGAATAAATATCTATTTGTACCCATAACTTACCAGATATCGCTTTAACAACAGCAGCAGGTAACCTGGAGTGCAGTAAGGCGAGGGTGGCCTCTGGTGACATAGCCGCAGCTGCGATGGTCTGCAGCTGCCAACCTCTGGCTTCCCAGGATACAGGGCCTGGGGGAGCTGATGACGAGGGTAAGGGACTGCTGCTGCTAGGCGATTGGACCTTTGTGTCGTCTGTGAGGCCTTCCATGCTGTAAAGATGCCCATAATCACACTATTATTTTAACCTGTCAATCGTGTCAATTAGAAAAACAATAGAAAGGCAAAAATATGATCAGTGACGGGTACAGATAGAGCCCCATTTTTTGTGTACTAATTAAAAAGTAGGGGTGTATATTCAATCAATAGGAATAAGATACAAAGTGCAGTTTACCATTCGTCTTGATCCATAGGTATGTCCATGTGTTCCAGAAGCATTCTAAACAGCTCTGGCCTGATGTAGCACATCGAACATAAAACTGGAAAAAAATAATTAGTACATTAGAAAATAATACGCGCATATTTAGAAATGGAAATCTGTAAAAAGCATACAGAACGATTCGTTGTAAATATAAATCTGCAGGCCTAGCCAAGTTACGGTGTTGTGCTCTGTAGCAACGCCACCGTGTATTATATTATTATGATAAACCTATTTTTATGTACGGCTGACGTACATAGCGTACATGCATTGTTTGTGAATGTACGCCTTTTAATTTAAAAGAAAAAAGTAAATTAATGTGGCGTTGCTGCGGAGAATTCTCACTAGCAACGCCACCTGTAATCAACATTTGTAGACACAATTTCAGCTATTTTTCTAAAGTTACGTAATGTACGAACGCTGTGTATTATGTACACGTGATAAGTATTAAAAAATATGTTAATTCTAAACTTTAATTCTAAACTCACTCTATCTATTCACATTCACGATAATGGCTGCCTTAACATAACAAGTGATGATGTGCGAATTTTTGCACTCGAGTGTATAAATACACTTTAAATCTAGTGTAATGTATTTTTTACAAATTTTTCTTTTTTTGAGAGTTATTTTCTGTTTAATTTTTATTTATTTATTATAACTTAAAGGTAATTTTTTGTTGTAACCATTGTTATACTCGTAATAATAAACTTTGTTTTGTTAAATTTTCCTGCCAATCTGTAGCTAGCTAAAATACATTAGTTTAATGCACTTTATGGGACAATAAGTGAGTTTAGAATTAAAGTTTAGAATTAACATATTTTTTCATACTTATCACGTGTACATAATACACAGCGTTCGTACATTACGTAACTTGAGAGAAATAGCTGAAATTGTGTCTACAAATGTTGATTACAGGTGGCGTTGCTAGTGAGAATTCTCCGCAGCAACGCCACATTAATTTACTTTTTTCTTTTAAATTAAAAGGCGTACATTCACAAACAATGCATGTACGCTATGTACGTCAGCCGTACATAAAAATGGGTTTATCATAATAATATAATACACGGTGGCGTTGCTACAGAGCACAACACAAGTTACGACCGTTTCGTTCGTCGATCGCCTCGGGTCGGCCACGCCTCCGTTTCCTTTGTTCTGACGTCATCTCAACGCTCAGTCACGTGGTCACAGCACTAGAATCCGTTTCACTATCGCAAAGGTCGTTAAGGAATATCGTTTATCATTTATCACAGATCGCACTCGTATCTCGGTTAGTCACATCGCGACTTCGTGCGAATTTCGACTCTATTGTATAAGACAGAAGGAACAAATTCCAACGTTATAAATAAGTTATAAATATTTCCGTAGGGAGGATTTTACAGTACTCACTAGCATCGAGCGACTTCTTGAGCAGACTCGACTCAGGCACGTCCTTCACCCACGTGTACACCAGCTCGAACAAGTCGTCCGTTATCAGCTCCTCCAAGTTCTCCAGGATGCGCTTCTCTTTCAGTGTCCATAATACCTGTAAACAGAATAAATTTATACTTTAATAAATACCGACATCATATAAAACACAAGTTTTGTTAGAATTTGAAACTTCACGGTTACTTGATGTTCAACTATAGTTCATCTTCAGTGTCAGTTTCGTTCACGTAGTAGTTAACTTGCTGGGGGGGGGGGGGCGAGGCGTAATCGCTTCAATCTATTTTTTTCTCGTTTTGCTTTTGTTTTCTTCACCGTCGCTCCGCGTTTGCTCTTGTGATCTGCGTATTCCTGCGCAAATTCTGTATCGGCAGTCTAAGAACTGCTTTGTCAAGACTGGTGCAGGAAGGATGCTAGTATAGACTCACTGAAGCCAAGGTGTGTGTGAGCGCAGCGGAGGGCGGCTCCCTGAGACGCAGCCACAGCTCGGCGGCGGCCGCCAGCCACTGCACGTAGGCGGCCACGGCGCCGTCCGCGCACCAGCGGCACAGCTGGCGCACCAGCTCGCACACCGCCCACATGCTGCCGTTCACGCGCCCGTTTGTTGAAACTTGGAATGCTGGGAAAAGGAAACACTAGGTGTTACGTTTACTAATCACATTGTAAACCTTAGCTGAATTATGTTATTTCGGCTGCCATTTATAGATTGCTAGTTTGAGCAAGTAGTCAGGAGCCTGCACACGGGTCACCAGCCACAACTACAAAACGCTGCCACTAGTATATTTCTTGTTGGTTTCATACATCTTGTATGAATTCGACGCACACGGTAAACGCCAGTGACCGCCACATGCCACAAATCGTCGCTTTTCGTTTCTTGTGGTTCGAACCGGCCACTACACGCCGATACAAAAAGCTAACGCACGCCATTCGCGCATTTAATTTTTTTTTGTCTGAGTCCATTATGATACGGTGTGCATGGGTTAAAAAAAGTAGGAGCCATCGGCTACAGTGACTTGTGGCCGTTTCTAGTTTCTTGTGACGGCGTTTGTAGCCCATGTGCGGCAGTACTAGGGTTTTAGATGGGTTGTATTTGAATTGCACAATTGTAAAAAAATAGGACTATTGAAATTGTGCAGCTGGCACGTAATTGTGTTTATGTTTATAAAAAAGTATTAGTGTGTCAGGACAGGTAAAAGGCATGTTGTTTGTTTGATAGCGAGATGGGTGACGACATTGTTGCCATTGTGGCTAGAATCTGGAAGACGGTGGTACAGAAGTGTGGGGATTGGTTTTAAGAAAAAGGTCAAAAATACTATTTGAAAATAAGATACTTTTTCAAATTAAGTTTAGAGCTAGTACTTTTTGATCATTCAAAATGTGCACTACGATAAGACGGTCCCTCAAAACGGTATGTGTATGATGTTATTAGGGTGTGTTTGATGATAGTGCTCACTCACCGTGTGCATGTGCGTGCGCATCCATGTTAAGCAAAGCGGTGATGAGCGGCGCGCGCAGGGCGGGCGCGTGCCTGGCGGCGGCCAGCAGCGCCTGGTGCGCGTGCGCGGCCGGCGCGCCGCCCGCCGCCACGCACGCGCACAGCGCGCCCACGGCGCCGCCGCCGCGCGCGCGCCCCACCAGCGCCCCCGCCGCCGCGCCCGCGCGGGTGCACGCCGCCACCACGCACGCCCAGTTGTTACTCCTGAAAACGAAATCTATGCTATTACAAAAACATTATGTCTCTTATACTATTGTTTTCTTTTTGTTATAACTGTTGGTTCTCTTATGATTAAATAAATGAATATAATATTTTAAACGTACCTTACACTAATATCTTAATTACACATGTTAAAAAAAACTATTTTTAATAATCATTCTCATCTTATTCTTAGCTAGATTAAATTGATAAAATATTTATTCGTTACAAATTAATAAAAACAGCCGCAATAAACAATTTACTAATAAAATCTGAATCTCGCAACTAAAAATCAACAATTATTTTACAATACTTAGACACAACCTATAACGACATACAAACTAAAATTAAAAACCCCCATCGCAGTATAAGAATTCTCCAATACACAACTAATACAACTGTCCCGTCAACTATCACACATTCGCCCTGACCAGACACAACACTCGTCTAGTCGTCACATCTCAACTTATGAACTTAACACTCTTCAGCATACTTCTAAAAACTCTTCAACATACTTCTAAAAACTTATCAATACATCTCTCTTCAATTGTTGAAAGTTTACACTGCCAACAACTTTAGCCATAGTATTATCATGTTGTATCCTTCGTATTTAGAAATTGTCTAAAGATCATTTCGATAATGTGTTTTCAATAAACTTACTCGAAAACCAGCTCTTATCCCTACCGATTTTAAGCATGCAATTTACGGTTTTTCGCAATAGTGCGGAAAAGAACACGAGCTCGCCCACACGACAATATATTACATTTATCGTATCACGCTAGATGCAGCGTGACTCCCACGAGTCAATGCCCGTTCATTTATATCTTCGTAAGTGTATTGAAAAACGTCGTTTACAAGTAGAAATAAGTCACTAGAGCACTAACATTCCGCATCGGTCGCAATGACAAACTATCTACACCAGCGGCCGTATTATGACATCTTAAAACCATCATGTTTTCTGTGTGAGAAAAGGATAGTGCTATTCGTCCTGTATAGCTCCGTCTCTTTTTCACACCGAAAACATGATGGTTTTAAGAGGTCATAATACGGCCCCTGTATCAAAATGTAATAAGACCACATAATACTGCATAGCAAAAAAAACATTCCACTCGTGGAATCCAACCGTTATAACAGACCTATGAATGTCAGATCGTCTTTTGTTTAATACTCACGTAATAGGCGTGGAAGGCGTGTGGCTGTTAAACGCCGGAGCGGCCAGCAGTCGGAGTTGCAGCAGGCCCATATTGGAGGAGTCCCTGGGCTTGTAGAGGCGTATCTGCACCGTGGTGCAGACGATGGGGCGGGCCACGACGAGGCGTATGAAGGTCATGCCGGCGGTGTTCTGCGGCGGGCCCAGCGGCGCCAGCGTGCCGCCGCACCCAGCCTCCACCGCCACCGCGCCGGGACATGCTAGGAACATATACACACTGTTAGTGATGCACCCTCTACACTACGTTACCTATTATTTTAATTAATTGTGGAAAAATAAAGAATTTTTTTCATCTTTACTACATAGTAGTTATATAATTATAAAGCTTTCATAAAAATATTGTTCATGTTTTAAAATTACATTGAAATAATATGTATTGCAACAAGAATCCCAATAAGTATTACGGGTACAGCCATTTATAAAACAGCAAATGAATAATATTTGTTGTTGTTTTGTTCTATTTTAGTCAATTATACTTCGGGCTTTTGTCTGCAACTCCACGACTAAAACGCGTATTTTAAGTACGAGTGGGGCAAATGTGTAAATCGACTCACTCCAGCTCCTCAAGGAAGGTTATCAGCGCCTTGGTATTACTGCTGGTATTGTTTCCGTAGTAAATTCTGTTACAGTGGCACAAGTTGTTATACTCTATTCAAAATTACATTAGAAATTTATGAAAACCTTGTATTAATGTCTGTTCAACCGATTTTGACTTGTATTACGATGCAAGATGGTAGCATGACAAATGGCGGTTGCAGTAAATAGTTGGTATCGTAACCACTTTTTTTTCTCTTAATGCCATCCGTATGCCTACGAAATAGAAGTCAAAATCGGTTAAACAGACAGCAAAACAGGTTTCTTCTTTCTTCTAGTGAATACTCACTAGCAAGACTGGTGAGGTGTGGCTGCAGCTGCACCTCATGCAGCTGCACGGCGTAGGGCAGCGTGAGCGTGAGCGCCAGGCTGGCGTCGTCGGCGCTGAAGAAGTGGTAGGACCACGCCGCCGCGCGCACGCGCCGGGCTGCGCACGCGCCGCGCACGCTCATGCAGCCGCCGCCGTCCAGCAGCACGTCGGCCGCCTGCGCCGTCGGGTTGCCGCACGACACTGTGCCTGTTACGGAGACGGCCATCGATATTTATGTGTACTGCGCACTAGATTATCGTGCCAAACACTCACTTCAGTCGGTGTAATGTCGACTGTACACCTTGAACATTATAGTAAAGTACAACAGACTGTTTTCCGCAATTCCAAGACCAAAGCGTGTATTTTGCGTACGGGTGGGACAAATGTGTCATTCGATCCACCCCAGCTCCTACAAGGAAGGCCAGCAATGCCTTGAACTGACCATTTCACGGAGGGCACCTGGGTTTTCACCTTGAACATTACACTATGTTGAGCGAAATGCGTAAGTGCCACGAAATTCATGGCGCTTAAGATATTTTGGTTGCGAAAAAAGTATCCTCTAAAAGCTCTCTTAGCGCTGTATGTTTTAATAGTTCTATTAAACGATATAATGCCAATGTAGCGCTGCAGCGAACTTTTGTTTTATCTTTTCACAAATAGTTTCCATGTAAGGGCTTGACTATCACAAGAATATAAGTCGATGGAGACAGATTACTTGGACCTACTAACCACGGACGCGTAGCTTCTTAACGCGTATTCGTCATTATGAGCTTGGTCTACGCCTGCGTGAAGCTGACATATTTATCTATGAAACTGTGTCGATGAAGCGGCAGCGCAAGCCGTCGTTTCGTTGCCGCTTCGTCAACACAGTTTTATAGTTTTCCTCCGTAGACAGTAGGTCTTAGTCTAACAGCTAAGATGAGACGATAGAATATGAACTTAGATTCAAATTCCGATCCATCGATGACACTTCCACTTTGTCTTAGCTATCACACAAGAAAGTATTAAGGTATGGCTGATATTCTCAGTCATCATGTACTTTTATTATGTATAACAAATAATAAATTTTCCAACAAAACTTACAAAGCGGTGCAATGTTCACCAATCCGTTCGCCGTCTCAATGACAGGCGTCTGACTCTTCTTGTTGCCAGAAGCCGGCGTGGACATGTTCACCATTTGAGGAGGCAGCTTCAGGTAGTTCATGAGGGACGACACCAGGCCTTGACCGCTGCTTGGACCCGCCTGAGGACAATATATGTGGTTATACGACATTTAACAGACATTTTCAACTAGCTAACGCGGCGTCATAAGCGTTGCAACTTGATTGCAGTTGCGCGACGCGACGGCTTTATACTACGTGACGCGCGAGTTAAGGCAATTGAATAGGCTCTTAATAAACTTGTGTACTTCAGCATCAACGATTGCATCACTGCTAATCATCAGGAATGGTAATCTCGTACATAATGACAAATGAATACCTGACGTATGCGGTAATCTGCAAAAATTTTGACAGTTCGTTCGATCAATGACCTACCATTACGATGTCATTGCGCAATTAGTGCTTTTAATAAGCTCGATATTGTCATTCTACCATAATTCTATTATAAGACCATTGACCGATCAATGATCGATCATTATGAATTAGCAGATTACAAACTTTTAGCAAAATGACAATGGGATCGTGTTGGAATGACAAATTTATAAAAATAGCAGACTTAGGCCCCTGGTGGGATCTTAGTTTTAATTCATATCATGTCGGGGTCACCAGTTTGGAGGTTAGTATGCGAAAGAGAATGTAAAGTCCCGCAAACCTCCGTTAGAAAGGGAGGATCCTCTAACCAGACAGGCGTTATGTCTAGTGGGCAACTGCCCGTTAGATGATTTCGGGCTGTTCTACATGTTCAAATCGTGCGGAGAACTTTAATTGCGCGATACAGGATTAGTTCTTATGTGACGCCATAGATGTCGGTACCATTTCAAAAATAATTGCTGATTTAGCCGCAAGAGTTCACGCGAAAATATCAAATCAACTATAGATGTCTGCTTCACTTCGCTCATCACCGCACCACACCCACGTACATTTGGTTACGTAGGCCACCGCAATAATATCAATTTTTGTCCCATTCGCGCCGCATCGCTTCGCGTTTATGCTGGCGTTCAGAAATCAGAAACGTTTATATCAAACGTTTGTTTATTTGGATTGTCGAAAGTCGGTCAGTCCAAAAAAAGTGAAGCTAAATTGCACGTTCCAAAGCGTAGATCTCTCGTCGTTGAATGACGTACGTAGAACACCGTGTGACCCGGCAGACGTGTCGTTTTGTCACCAATCTTATATCGCAAAAAAGTTTTCCGACATTTTAATAAATCAATCTGTTGGCTTTGGTTGGGCGCAGCAAAGACAATCTCCACAGATGGGGGTTCGTAGATAGTTCCGACCTTCAGTGTTTGTGCGGCGTCTCTCCGCAGACCATGTTCCATCCCACCTTCAATCCTGCATCACGTGCCCTGTTACCTGCTCACGTAGGGATCTAATGATAGCATCAGTGGACGGCATTACCGTAGCCAAATACTGGACCAGACTTGAATTAGTTTTGCCATCGACACGCTAAGAAGAAGATCCGCGTACCGGAAGACGCAGCGATGGAAGGTGTCCCACAAGGTGAACCAATGACTTGGTCAGGATTGCAAGAATCCTATGGATGCGAGACGCACAAGACCGTTAATTCGACTGGCCTGTTGGTCTAGTGGTTAGTGACCCTGACTGCTATGCCGGAGGTCGTGGGTTCGATTCCCCCCCAGGACAAATCTTTGTGTGATGAGCATGATCATTTGTTCTGTGTCTGGGTGTAATTTATCTATAGTATGTATGTATTTAGAAATATATAAGTATGTTTATCAGTTGTCTAGTACTCATAACACAAGCTCTGCTTAGCTTGAGACTAGATAGCGTTGTGTGATAGTTGTGGAATATTATTATTATTATTATTAATTGTGGCGATACTTGGAGGCCTTTGTCCAACAATGGACGTCTTTAGGCTAAAATGATGATGATGATGAAGTATATCGTACATACCTGATGACAAGCAGTGAGTTTCTCGAGCGCCAGTTCCAACCCGCCCGCGTCTATGAACGCAGCGAGAGCTTCAGGGTAGTCCAACACGCGGATAATCAACTGCTGCATCGCTTGAGATAGATTCACTACTTCTTCTTTTCCTGTATTTTATGAAAAATATAAATTAGAATACGTTCAACTATTTCATATCAGTGAGCCAAAGAAAATCTTGAACAGAATTTCAAAACTGTATTATGAAAAATCACAAGCCCGTTATGGTACCTCATCGGCGACATAAATATATGGTTACCGGGCCATCCGGGCGACTGAGGGGTTGTTTTGATTCCGCAACCAGCTGTGTTGGCGCCTAAAGTCCGCTATGACCTGCCGTGACCTGTTTTGTACTTAGTGTCGGTGGTGTCCAACTTGTTACCTTTTTTAAATATTTTTGGGAAAAAATATACTGATACTGGCGTTTATATCTATCTATATAAACGCTGGCGTTTATATCTATCTATATAAACGCCAGCCGGGACCGACGGGTTAACCTTCTTTCCGGGGCACGAAGCGAAGGAATCTCGATATGTTAAGATCAACCGATTTTGACTTCTATTCCGTAGACATAAAGATGGCATTAAAAGCATGACAGTGGTTACAATACCAACTATTTATTGCAGCCATCAATTGTCATGCGACCAACGCAATAAAATTCAAAATCGGTTGAACGAACAGTAAAAAAGGTTTGTTTAACTCTCTAATTTCATTGGGAATGGAGTATAAAAAAATGTAACGGATCAATTCAAGACAGCTTTGTTTTTGAAATTAAAAATGTTAATAAATGTAGGAGAGTAAATTATTTATCACTATTTAGATTTTATCCGGTTTTATCAACGGTAGGTCCGTTGCTAAAGGGTGTGTCAGACTTTTACTGACTAAAAACCCACTCCTATTCTTTCGTTGTCTTTCATACCAGGGCCGAGTCATCCTTTGAGAAGCAGACCTTTGGCCCCAGTAGGCTTCGACCCTGTGGGGCCTCTACGGTTTACTAACATCTCTTAAAGGCACGCATGAAACAGAGCGCGCCGTCGAATACATCTAGTACCTACCTAACGTAGCTGAAAGTTTCGCAAATATAATAAAATTAAATGCTTGTTACTCACTGAGGAACTCCATGAGGCTTGTGACCATGAGCGCAGGGTTAGAGGCCACGGTGGCCATGTGAGCAACCAGCCAGAACACCTCCTCCTTCAAGGATGACGGCTCCGAACTCATGCCTGTAACGGGCACATTGACATGCTAAATGAGTCTTTGAGAACATGGATAAATAATATGTTAATTTTGCAAATAGGTTTTTCAAAAACACTTTCACACGTAATTTTTTTTGTCACTTTAAACAAGACGAGGCCGGTATTTCCTAACTGATTACCCTGAGAAGAAACACCGAAACGAACTCAGGGCCAAAGTCTCTTTTTAAGTCCATACAGCAAACGTGTAACGGTCAAACCATATGAAAACCATGCAGATTGGTGTCTGAGATGGTCTTTTGAGGAAAGAACCACACAGATTTGAGTGGACCTGTCCAGTCAGCGGTGGTTAGGCGGAAATGTCTTTGATGGTACATAGGTCAGTTATAGTTCTGAGTGATTTACCTGAATTCAACGCAACGGTGTTCATTCCATCGCAGATCGAAAGCGTCCTGTAGAACTTTTGCATAATCTGCTGGTGTTGCAAAACTGTTGACAAAAACATAACCATATTAATTATGCACTATAGTTGACCATCTAATATTGGTTTTATGAGCGTTATTAAGCATCTGTTTATCATATGAATGGTGCCGACTAAGTGACACAGTGTTATTATTATTTTTTGAATGATTGACACATTTTTCTGCTGTCTGTACAGTCAGGGATCAAAAGTGCAGTTGCACTATACCAATGTTAGTGTCTAAAATTGATTTTGTAGAAGAGCTTTAATGGTTCATGAATGATTTAATTTGTAGCATAGAATCTAAAATATTGAATAGATTAATTGTGGAACATTGAACTTTTACTATGAAGTAATTTTAGATACTTTAGCACTTATGTAGAGTGCTACAGTGCTACTGTACTTTTGACCCCAAACTGTACTTGATGTAGTCGGCAGTTCGTTAATTTTTTTTTTTTTTGAAAATGTGACTCAGACGTGTAGAGTTGCGCTCAGGCCGTCATACAATACACAATCTAGCAGTAGATATAATACCCCAAAATGCAGTAGTATATCTAGCTACCCCCGTTCATTCGTTTCCTTCACACAATAAAAGGATATGTTACCAGTATCAGCGAAGCACGGCGTACGAGCTGCTTGCTGTTTCCTCTCATCTTCCACGTTGGTAGCTTCCGCGGTGCTGCTGTGTTGCGCCTTGCTTTCATCCGTCTGTGACTGTGATTGTTCACCACTTGTGGACACTGACGGGCTTGATGACGACTGTACAGGGAAATGATTAAATTCCATTAACAAAATAATATTTGATGAATAAATCTTTACAAATATAATAATTAATTGTACACGCATCACGTAAAATGTGCGAAATCGACGTCGAATCGATGAAACTGTCATACATTAAATGTGTGTAACTTTGTATCTACTTAAGATTTGTTTCATTGCAATCGGTTGACTATATCGAGAGATATATTATATACATTCATTAACTGTTAGGCGATACGTAGTTCGGGTCAGTTAGTGAGTAATAATAATCTAAAAACACAGTTATAAAAATAAAGATACAGAGAGAAATCAATCATAAGAACTAGGACAGGACATCCTCACTAAGACTCACCCATCTCAATGAAATTAAGATGGGCGAGTCATGCTAAGTAGCTCCGGGACAAATGGAGCAAAGTCCTGTTAAAATGGTACCCTAGAAACAGTAAACGAAATAGAGGACCGAGGACATAAAAGACGGAAGGACGAACTTAAGCTCACAGCAAGTCCAAACTAGAAAAGAGTTGAGAAGGACAGAAAGCAATGGAAGATGTTAGAGGAGACCTTTGCCATAAGGCACACGGAACTCTGGGATATATTGTAACACAAATGTAAATAACAACATCAAAAGTACCACAACAGAGGAGTTTCACGATCTATAGATTAGTTATTACCAACGTCTTCGTTCACGAGAAAGTCGAAAATATTGGATAATAAACATGCAGAATTTAACGTTCTACTAAACCATTGCCGTTTGGAGGTTTCTTGATCAAGCACGCCTCAGATTTTAATGTAATGAGGAACACGGGCCATGTTACGCGGATAGATTTTGGTCTGAATTTGGACTTAGGATACTTTTTCTCTTCTTCTTCTTGGTTGTTTCACTTTTACCAGAGTGGTCTTGGTTATCACGAAGGTAGCTCTCCAGAAGCCGTCAGGTTACGTCGCACAACTTCCCTTACTATATTTTACCCAGATTTAAATATCCTTTGGGAGTATTTTCGACCAAAACGCGGGTGAAGCCATTGGCAAAATTAATTTGGATTAATTTAATCTCAAGAAATGTGTAAACATACCATTATAACCGCCAAGTACTAAGGTTTAACAATCTAAAAACACGAACTTTTTTTATCAAAACTTGTGTAGAACAACAGACTACTGTCCTCTTGTAAGTTTACTTAGAAATGCCATCATGATGTCATGTCTAATAAATAATTGTGTTAGCGGTTATTCATCCCATATAAAACGTAGGGAATCCCAGATAAAAGATCAGAGCTACATTTCTTTTCAAGCCAAGAGTTTGCGTTTTGTTTTCCTGTTATAGGCATAAGAAAATCGTAATACTGACTTATTTTATTCTAATAGTTATTCGAATCGTCGTTGTAATCTTTTGAACTCTGTTGATTTCGGAGAAGAGATAAAACGCGTTCTTGAATTTAGTTGATAATATTAGTAAGTCTTCTAGTATATAAAAATCTCGTGTTACAGTGTTTGTTATTGAACTCTTCCGAAACAGCTTCTTGAACTGATTTTTTGTTGTTTATTTGGTAAGTTTGCAAAAAGTCTAAGGTTATTTTTGCTGCTGCACTATGATCTATAATAAAATATACTAAATTAATAGTAAGTAAAGTTAGTGTTCATGTACCGCCAGCCCGACGACTTGCGCACCACACTGACTGGTGCGCTAACCGTATGTGTACTCACGTTCTGCGGTAACTGCTGCGGCGGCAGCGGCACGGCGAGCAGCTTCCTGCAGTAGCTGAGCAGCTGCTGCAGCACGGCGCGGCGCAGAGGGGCGCGGCGCGCCGCCCCGCCGCCGCCGCCCGCCAGCACGTCGGCCAGCAGCCCCGACAGGCGCGCCTCCGAGCCGCCCGTGCCGCGCCAGCCCGACGACTCGCGCACCCACCACACTGACTGGTGCGCTAAACCGATCAAAATAACATTCATTCTCGTCCTATACCCGCTATAAATACTTTGAAGACTAATTTAAATCTACTTTTTTTAAGTGGTCAATGGTAGTACAAATCGTTATGATAAATAAATTCGTAATCTAAAGCCGCGTACAGACATCGCGAGGCGTGCGTCGCGAATGGTTCGTCACACATGCTTCAAGCTGAGGCATACGACAGTACATTTATGCGTGCGTCCCGAGCGATGCTCAAGCTGAGCACGCAAACCACTACGCACGGTATTCGTCATTAGAAAACCCAAACAACACTTGTCCGTCCACACGGAGCGCACGGCTCGTACAGAGGCGGCGTTCGCAACGATCATATGACGCGAATGCTCACTGTGAGCACACACGTCCACACAGCCCGCGGCATGCGAGACGAACCATTCGTGACGCACGCCTCGCGATGTCTGTACGCGGCTTAAAGTAGTTAGCTAAATTATTTGCCTTTTATTTTCAAAACAGCCACTACCTATAAGTTACCTTTTGAGCATTTCATAAGGTACAAAACTCTTAACCTCAATCTCATGTCATAGTAAAAAGTTTGATGTTCGTAAGCTATCATCTGTAGTAGACTCACCGACAGTGAGGAAGAGCGGCAAGGCATGGTGCACGTGCCTGGCGCTGAGCACCTGCAGCATGGGGTGCGCGAGCCTCAGCAGCGTGGCCTGCAGGTCGTACGCGTGGCCGGGCTCGCCGTCGCGCCGCCACACGCCGCACACGCTGCGCAGCGCCGCCAGCGCGCCGCCGGCGCCGCGCGCGCAGATCACGCACGACACCACCGAGTGCAGGGCGGACGCTGCGCCGGCACCGGCGCCGATCTGTGCGCCTCCCTGGACGACATAAACACATTGTCATACTGCTCTAATAAATTCCTATTCGCGAGACATGTTTGATAGCAAATATTTAATCATTCAACAATGGAGTCATTGCAATGATTACAATATAAAAGAAGGACCTTTACCTTGGAGTAGAAAAACAAAAAAAATCCTCGCTTTCAGATTTGTTTTCTTATGTAAAAGTAACATATTTGTAATGAAATAAATAGTCATATTACTCGTATATTGCAAAAATCTTTGCTTACGAATACTAATACTATACAAGTGCTCACGAGCAACTTAGCTGCCCAGCAAATGTTTTGTCTCTATCTTTAGCAACGCGACTTTTTCATTAAAATTTACTACCAATAGATGAAGCGACACTAAAGCACCGCCAGCCTATCACTGAACTCACAAAAACGTCTACCTTACGCATCGCTACATGCACGCACTTTCATATAATCCTGTAAACTTGACGTGAGTAACAAATTAGTTGCGGACTCGTGCGCGCTACCTCTAAAAGACCTAACTTTATGTGTAAGTCGAGAGTGAATAGGTTACTTCTAGGCAAGCGTACTCCATCATCGGCCACATCATCACTTACTATCAGGTGAGATAGTGGTCAAACGCGAGCCTATCAATAATAAAAAAAAAAAATGTGTCTATCGAAACGTAACGAATGTGTGTAACATAATCTTCTTCTTCCTGCCCTTGTCCCGTTTTATTTGGGGTCGGCGCAACACGTTTGTTTCTTCCATTCTCTCCTGTCACTCGTCACGCTATCACTAACTCCCTTTTCTTTCATATCACTTCTCACACAATCCATCCATCTTTTCTTTTGGCCACCCTCTCCCTCTCCATCCATCCACATGTAAATAATGTGATAGTTATAATAAAGTAAAGCTTAAAACTTACCAAATAAGGTTCAGAAGATGCGACAGCGCCATCAGTGTTGACATTCATAGTAATAAACTTGACAAGAGCAGGCACAAAGTGTTCGCACTCCAGAATAACTCGACCCATGGTTTGTGTGCTACTGCCTTCAGTCTGCAAAATAAAAAAAATATATAGAACTGTAATACTCTTCTGTAAAAACGCTGCACATTTGAACCTTCGCGAGCAGTCTAGCGTGTATCAATGTGGACGGTTACGAACCATTTAGAGGTTTTGTTTCACTTCTAGCCAAGTATACTGTCCACGGAAGCGTAGATGCTTCAAAATACGCCAGACAGCTCGAGCAGCACTGTGTACTGAACCCTGTCCATGAGACGTTATACAATGCAAGCACGACATTGTCGCTTCATCGACAGTTTCATACAATTGCCAAAACGGATCTTGAGCGCTCGGCATCAGAGTGGGAATCGCTTTGCGCATTCCATACATTGGCAAGCCAATCGTCGTTATTGTTACATACATGTAGCAGCGCAGGGAGCGAATCATGAGTGACGATGGCGCGGCGAGCCAATCACTGACACTCCCCGCCCCCGCGTCTCACTTCGCACCACTAAAGAGATCGAATATTTGACTTCTGCGCAACTTGATGCCAGCGCTCATGATCCGTGGCGGCAATTGTAGTTTTGTATGTAAGCTGTGAGCGTACACCAAGCGTTTCGCGCTTCCGTGGACAGTAGTCCTTAGGGCTTCTTCACACGTACCACAATCATACCACGGCCACAACCACACCACGTGGCCGGGCGTATATTTCGTATTGAAAATGAATAGGACTATTCACACGTACCACATTTTGCAGTCGTTATCGACCGTGTGTGTGATACCGACCACATCGCAATCACAAAATTGCGTCGACGCATTGACAGTGCGTAACCATGTCTGCACAGTACGTAACCACATCGCAACTACTGGCGACAATGCAACCACATCGACATTTCGTCGGTACCACAACGCAACACGGACACAAATTCACACGGAACCACTGCTTGACAGCATTTTGTCGTAAGTCCTTACTCGTAACACTCTAGGCGGCTAGGCTAATCAAGCCGCATGTCAGTGCATTTGTGAACAAACACAGAAGTTTCTTGAAAGTAAAAGGTTATAGTACCTGTAGCGGCAAGCTTGCAATCCACGCCAAAGCTTGCATTGAAAGCACCCAGCATCTCAGTGATATGTTTTCTAATCTGTAAGAGAAACACGTAGTTATTCATAGAAATATCATCTTGAGATATTTACACGTTAAAGAGCGATAACTAAGCTAGCACGACTATGGCGCTCCACCCACTGTACCGCGCCCCGTCGCGTAGCGAGGGATGGCAGATTTTACCATTGTATGCAAGTATCTCAATTTATATAGAAATCACGCCTAGCACAACACACTGCCGACGCGGAAATGCGCGGGAAGACGCCCCGCGCGCAGTTTCTGCCAATCTGCGCGGGAGCGCGGAAATTACATTTAAATTACATCGGAAATTTGAAATTACGCGCGGGACGCATCTTCAGTGGTTGAACCGCCTAAAGTCTACTGTCCACGGACGAGTAGGTTCATAGACGCGTATTCGTCATTTGTAGCTTTATTGTACGCTTGATGTACGCCTGCGTACAATAACGAATACGCGTCTATGAAGCTACGCGTACGTGGACAGTAAGCCATAAGTAGTCATATTACTCCCTATTCTCATACCATCTTGCTGCGCGCACTGTTCCTGCGCGCCTCAAGGAGTTGTCAGCAACAGCAGACCTAACCTACTGAGGCCAGGGTTAGCTACCAAAGGTAGCTCAGCCCCGGTACGAAAGGCACGAATGAACGGTGTGGGTTTTTTAGTCAGTAAGAGTCTGACACTATCTCCCGCTCCGCCCAAGGGCAGGGGATGTCATTTGGATGATTTTTACCCACCGAAGACAAAAAAAAAACCACCATCTTGCTGTACAGATTTCGATTTATATTATTAAACAGTTAACCCAGTATAACAGCGGTTGCAGTTGATTGATACAGTCTGCATTTGACTATACAAGAGCTTCTACGAGTGGTTATTTTACGATTGCTTGTAACGAAAATCAATGAATGCGTATCGACGATTATTGAGTGTTGGCTACACCCGCTGCCTTTGGCCGGCTGGTACCAAACGAGCGGAGAGGAGCAGAGTAAGTGTACTCATCATCATCATTTCAGCTAAAGGACGTCCACTGTTGGACATAGGCTTCCCTCAAGAGTCACCACATCTTTGTGGTGACTCTTGAGGGAGGCTGGTCCTGTACAAGGTGCCTGTAGAGGAAAGTTTGCAACCCACGCCAAAGCTTGCTTCCTTTTTTCAGAAGGTAAACTTAATGATAAAAAATCAACTGCCCCATAAAATTACCTACGTTCGACAAAATGTACTGAGCAGTTTAATTTTTTTCGCGTTAGGGTGCATTTCCGCTGAAGCAGTGCAGAAGAGCAGTGAAAAGTGGCAATTTTTTTTAATCGAAGCGGCTTGAAGTTGAGCTACCCTCTGCTCAGCACCACAGTTGGCTCGACTCCGTTCTGTCCGGGTCAGCACTGCGTATTCATGTTTTATTTAAAAGTCCGCTCAGCTTCATTTACACTGTTTCCTCTGACGCGAAGTTGAGATTTCGAGTACTATGATTGGCCAATTCCACTAATATACACTCCACCTAGTCCCATAGTAAATATTGTTCATACAGAATTGTATTACCAGTGTTTTCAATTAGTGTCGTGTATCATCTTTATGTGTGGACCGTCGACCTGGTAAGAGTCGCGGGAATGCGGTGGATGCGAGACGCACAGGATCGGTCGTTGTGGCGACGCTTGGGGGAGGCCTATGTCCAGCAGTGGACTTCTTTCGGCTGTAGTGATGATGATGATCGTTTTTATATTGTTTGTAGGGTACTTACGTGCAAAGCGAGTGCAGCAGCGCGTTGACAGTGTCAGATGCGAGCCGTATGCGCGGCGTGTCAGCCGGGACGGTCAGCGTGGCGAGGGACCACGCGCCGCCGCTGCCCCACGCCGAGCCGTTCAGCGTCAGCCATAACGATACCACGTTTTCCATGAATGTGCAGTCCATCTGGATCATAGGGATTACATTTTATTAATATTAAGTGTATTTTTGAGAAATTGTAATTCTCGCCAAAAGTATTTCAGTAATATACATGATTTACTCAAGTTAGAAATGGTTTCGGAAGTGATGTTAGGGACATGGCGGTTATTTAAATATGGAGTTGGGATTTCTCAGATTGAACTAAAACGAACTTAATAAAAAAAAGAAGATTCACGTATCCAAGCACTTTTAAGAGCGCTACTGCTGTTACTTTTTATTGTTTCGTAATTTTACAAAAACTACAGCTTCGATGAGAAGTGAGTTGAGTTCACATTTTTTAATTTTAAACCTACTTGGGTTAGTTCCTTGTTGCCAAGTTGCAAGTTGAATAAATACCATTGAATAAGCTTTATTTTACTCCAAAATAGTAAAAAAAAACACAGAAACTGAAATCTATGGGTACAATGGCTGTCTTATTTACCAGACAACCTTAAGATGAGTACTATAAGTACTTAATAGTTTGCAATGTATTCAAACAAAATTTAAAAAAATCCGATATACATATAGATTAAAATATACAAAAGAGAATTCATAAGTTATAAAAAATAATAATGTAGTTTTGACACCTGATAATGGAACTCCAGCGCCAAATGCCTGAAGACATCATACAAGGTGTGCGTGAGTGGGGGATGCGGGCGGTGCGGCGGCGGCGGCGCGCGCGGCGGCGGCGGCGGCTTGGGCGGCGGCGCGCGCACGGCGGCGGCCAGCGCGCCCGCCGTGCCCAGCAGCGCGCGGCGCGCCAGCGCCTCGCCCGCGCCGCCCATGCCGCCGCCGCCCGCCTCCACGCGCAGGTCCCAGCACACTGACACGTTGCTGCACCAACACAACAAACAACACATCACATACCGTCAATATTTTTTGCTAATGTATCATCATAATCTTTATTGTAATTACTATAAAGTTGCTTTTAGAAATTACACAACTTTTACTGCTTGAAACCAGTCTAATCGAGATATCATCTAAAATTTACATTAGATACATTTAAAGGTATACTGCGACTTCAAATTCTGTTATGTGAAATCCGACAAACCTCCGCTAAAAAATGAGAATCCTTCGACCAGACAGATATTATGTCTGGCCCAGGTAACTGCCCAATAATCAATTCCAAATTGCTATATATTCTAATTACATCAAAAACTCTGATACTGCAATGCAAAATTTTGAACACTACAGATTTACGATAATTACTTACTACCATATTATTTAATAAGTTAAAATAATACATAGTACTTTTCAAACATTTCACACAAAAAAAAAAACAATCCTTTAACAACTATATTTCATCTCCAATAAATCCCTAATCAAAACACCATTAACATCAACATACCTGGAGCTATTATCCACCACAAGTTTCGTCCTAGTTTCCTTTTTGACGGCATCAATGAAGTACTGTTCTAGCTTCTCCTCGGACGACTCCGAATCGTCAGACTCCGCCACTTGCGTCAATTGCTCCTCCACGTCGATATCTAAGGATAAAAGAAATAAATACACCTTTAATAGCAATAACACATAAGTTGGACTGCGTTATGTAAGAAGGAATCAAGCGACAAAACCATAAATAAAAAGGAAAATCAAGGCATATATTATCGGCGGCTAACCGTCTCTAAAGCTGATTTTATCAATATTGTTTATCCTAAAAATTAAGATAATAAGACAGCCATCTGAATAATTTTATTGGTTACCAATCGCTATTAATACTTGGCTACCGCTGTTTACTGCAGCGAGACTATTAACACAGTCTTGTTAAAACTGCAATGAAGGTGAAAGTTGCGAGTCCAAGCGTGGCCATGTTCTCGATAGATAACGCCGAGCTCAACAGTTTTAGTTCATTTTGTTTTTAGTGTATGGGAGCATTAATAAATCAAGGAAATAGTATTTGCTAAAATTGTATATTCCACTATATCGAGCTTGATTAAATTATCGCCTAAAAATACACCTAATTTCGACTGTCCATGTCAGAGCCCATACCCAGTTGCGGCATGTTACCAACAGCAGAGGTAACTGCAGTTGTCGACCTATAGTGACACTTAACACACACGACGGCTGCCGCTGATCTTCAAAGTGAGAATGTCATGGCCGCCGTCGACGCGTTAACAGCTGCCGCCAACTTGTCGACGGTAAACAGTCAGAATTCGGTGAATTACGAGGCATTTTACTAAGTTTAATAAAGTGTACTGTCCGATTTTAGCAAATACGTTTTGGAAACATATTTATTGAGCATATAGCTAAGGAGTGGAATTCCCTGCCGATGTTTGTGTTTCCTGATAGCTACAACTTGCGGATCTTTAAGTTAATAGTGAGTAGGTGACTTCTAGGCAAGTGTTCTATATCATCAACCTCATCGTCGCTTTCTATCAGGTGAAATAGTGGTCAAGCGCAGGTCTAATAACAATTAACGATTTAATAATGCTCCCATACACTAAAAACATACTGATGCTAGGTTAGAAAGTTTGGTCTTATTCCCGTATTATACTGCTTTATTCCGCTATTATACTGCTTTATTCCCCTAATATACTTATAGAAGACAGTCTAACGACTTAAAATTTTCTAATATCTATCGCTTGATTCGTTCTTGCATAAAGCCGTCCCCTTTAGATAACGTATAAAAGCAAACTCATAAAAGCTAAAACTGAATGACAGTGACGTAGGTTATACTAAAAACGGCGTCTTAAAAATATTTTAGTTGTTAAAATTACATTTTGAAACAAAGCTGCTATTATGGTGAACGTTTATATCGTAAGCGTGCTTTACTAGTATGCTTTTGATGATAACAATTATGCTATGATCCTAAAAAAGTCCTCATTCAAGCCGTTGTAATGTTCTGACTATTGAAAACGCAAGCAAACTGGATTTGTAGTACACTATTAAGTTTGTCGAAAGCGTTATTAGTTAGAACTATATAGATTATCCTCGATTAAATCCTTTTTTAAAGCCCATTTAGAGCCAACATAAAGAAGCCCTACAAAAGCAAAAATAAAGTACATTGAACGCAATAATTTCTAAGATAAATAGACACGCAAAAGCGCATTCGATATTCAAATCGATTCGAAAGGCTCTATGGTGCTATGCAAATGTGTAGCGGTTAGGTGTGGTCTGTTCTCCTATCACACACACTACATATCAGTGCAAACCGAACTAAGCCCGGTCATCGACCTTACAGACGTATAGACTTGTTATTTTATGTATAATGTCCTTACTTGCTAAATTGACACCTGCTGTGGGAAATAGTTTGGGCTTGAAGTTGGTAGTCTTCCCCAGACCAAAACTATCCGCTAACAAATCTGCAATAACAATAACACAGCAAGTCAATTCTGCTAGTTCTTTTAAGAAAACGGGCAAGTTGATCTGATCGGTTTTGAAATCAATATTCCGTAACACATCATCACATCGATAAAATAAAAATAATTTTGATAAATTTTGTGTTATCACAGTGGTTGTCTAACTGGGTCATTGATAATATATAATGTGAACTAATTAATGTTGGTGATAGATGACAGTGATCTCTTAGGACTGCATCTTCGTATGGTGTTCATTAGTGTGTAGCATTGAGGATGAGTTGTGACGTCCGGAAGTAAGTCCAGACAACGAGAATCAAACTAGTGCCTCACCATCAACGATTGCATCATTGCTTCCCATTAGGTGGGATCGCGGTCAAGCACTAGTTTATATTATTTAAACTATGTACGTTTCGCAACATGAGCGCGCGCAGCGCGTATTGCGTACTAGGTTTTTTTTGGTTTAACTATTTTTGTAACTGCCAGTAAAAAAAGGGTTCGTTCAAATGTCTAATCTTATTTCAAATCGAGTATAGGGTGGATCGTGAAGACGTATCAAACTTTTAACGAGTAAAACTCATCTGTGTTCTTTCAGTTACCCTATGCGTTCCAAGGCTACGGTGATTCTTTCGAACCTTCTCGCAGCCCTTGTACAGTATGCTGTGTACTTTATTTTATATTCATACCTACCGTCTACACGTAGTGTTACCTGTAGCCTATTCACGCTAAGAAAATAGTGACTCGTCAGTGCTACTGTAAAGTAAAGGCTTATTCATAAGGGGGTAAAAATATTACACAGTATTAAATATTTATTAGAAACTAGTGACCCGTCCCGGCTTTGCACGGGTGCGATGCTGGTACTAAATATACTACAGAATGTCTTCATAGCTTTTTTATCATTAAATTATGACATCTCATTAGAAACCTCTAAAATTATCAGTGTTTCTCTTCGGTATTATGCATGTATTATACATATAAACCTTTCTCTTGAATCACTCTATCTATTATAAAAAACCGCATCAAAATCCGTTGCGCATTTTTAAAGATCTAAGCGTACATAGGGACAGACAGCAAAAAACGACTTTGTTTTATACTATGTGATGATTATTTTAAAATTTTATCAGATCATCAACGTTTTCATTGACATTTATAGTAAAAGAATTCTGTTCCACAAGTTCCGTAACACTGTCTAAGTCCCACATGTTTTTTCGTCACTATTCCCGTGGTTAGAGCATTTCTGTTTGCTCACTTTTATTAAACTTATTTCAATATATATGTAGATGTGAACAAGGGTTGTTTCTAATTTACTATTAGGCTTAGCCGAGTGACGCAATGACGTCACTATTTTCTTAAATCGAATAGGCTATACATAAACTGAACAAATAGAACAATGCACAAAGAAATCAATTGTGAAAAAATGTAACAAATTATTAAAAGTGCTTAGAACCAACTCAAACATCTGTTTGATTGAATCTGTTGTTTATTTTAAAAAAAAAGGTAAACTAATCATGCTAACGGAAATTCTTCAGAAAAATACAAAGCTCTATTAGAAAAAAAAGAAAAGAAATTACAATGATGTAGTTGCGAATACAAATTTTTATTCTAATCTCTATTTCAACTCTCCGTTTCTTATTTATTCATTGGTAATCTTGAAATGACAACTAAGCACAGCCGTGTTTTTCTAATACTATGTTCAATGAAGTATGAAAGGAATAATATTTTATTGTGCCAGTGAAAATGTGATTGGTGTCGTTTTTACTAAACATTCATGTCAGGGTGCGATTTGGAGCCCATAGCAGGTGTTATTGTGAGCAGTACTTGTGTATTAGACTAACAGTCTACGCTTCGTTTGTCGACATTCTATATTACCTTCAAAGTTCTACCTCCAATGGCGTGACGTTTTGTTATATCTATAATTATTATGCATATGTGTTTTTGTAGGAAGAACAACACATGACAACATGTGACATTCACCAACCCGCACTGGGCCCGCGTGGTGGATTACGGCCTATTCCCTCTCTTAAAGAGGAGGCTTGAGTCCCAGCAGTGGGAACATTAAAAAGGCTGGTGATGATGATGAAGGAAGAACAACACATCTAAGCATTTACAAAAAATCGGCCAATTTCGAGTCGGACTCGCGCACGAAGTTTAGTACCATTATCTATACAACTTTAATTTACACAATTCATTTTTTTTTGGTGTTTGTTATTACATTATTTGTAAAAATTTCTATTGTCGTGACAGACAGACGGACAGTAGTCTTAGTAAAAGGATCCCGTCTTTACCCTTTGGGTACGAAACCCTAAAAACCATACTCCGAAGAATATTATTAGCATTCCGATGTTGAATATTCGATGCAGATGTGGGTAGGCAAAAAACAACCAGGCGGTAAAGGTGTCCCATACGAATTGTGTGAATGTCAGCATGACGACATCGAATATTTCTGAGGTATTTATTTACAGTGGTTACTATGCAGACAAATTTTTAACACTGGTAGTAGATCAGACAAATCTTAGAACTTTTGTTTACTGTTTCTCTGACTAGATTCTTCTTGATGAAAGCCCCTGAATAAAACCTCCATTCAAGTCCTGATTATAACAAAATTTTGAAGTCAACCTTTCGATGTACTGAAGTGATAAATGCACCGTTCTTTTCAACTTCTTTCAATCTTTTGTATCCGAAACTATTCTTCTTCTTTAAATATACAAATGAATCTTTATTTCCCTTGGCCACTTCATCACGTGTGAACGACTGGACCAATTTCGATGTTATTTTTTTTTGTGTAAAATCAAGAAAGTTGCGAAGAAATTTTTAATCTTCGCGTATTTGACAGTTGATAGTTAAGACAGGACATCTGTGGTGGTCAGCCAGTAGATTACAAATATCCTACGATTTTTTTGTTACTAGTTACGGCTTGGGGGTCAGAGCTGCTGAACAGCGCATTCATCTCTACAAATACACATCCTACATGCTACAAACACAAAATGTACAAACCTGCAACTGTAGGTCCTTTGAACTTCCTCGCTTTCAAGCCAGGCGAGGCGCCGGGTATTGAGTGGACGCGGATGACTCGGGAGGAACCCGCGCCGCTCCACGACTCTTCGTTGGGAGGACTTGAGGGAGACACTCCGCTCTCGTACTCGACAAGATCCTGGTGGAAGAATGAGTGTGACACGAGACGTTGAAATAAGTGGACATTTTGTTGAAAGTAGAAATATCAGAACAAAAAACTACTAAAAACTTCAGTCAGTTATTTACTGCATTATGGTGTTGAAATAGACTGATTCAAAGCATTGGTTGCTTAAGCCTAATATTTATTGGGACTATATGACTTCTTCAAACGCAGTGTTATCTCGATAAAAAACAAAACATGTCAAAAAAAACCCGATCTAAAAAAAAACGAAGAAAAAGTTACAAACTGTTATCTACTCTAAGTAGTTTGATGTATTTTCTGACACTTATTTTTGTTTATATGAGATTGTTTTTTGAAGTCCTACATCATTTAAATCGATTTTGGAAGATTGGAACAATTTGTCTACAGCAATCTTCCCCTTAATTATAATTTAGTTATCTTCAAGGTTAGAACAATTAGGATCAGTGCGCTTCACCATCTTTTTTTTTTAATTGATTTAAAATAGTGCTTGACTGCGATCCCACCTGATGGTAAGCAGTGATGCAATCGTTGATGGTGAGGCGCACTAGTTTAATAAGAACCTACTCACTCTAGCCTTGAAGACACCTAAATTATATAATCGGAAGGAAACACCAAGAGACCCAAAGACACCCAAATTATAATCAGACGTGAAGACCGCATCACTGCTTACCATTAGGTGAGATAGTTAAGCACTAGTTTATAAATTTTTTTCAATACATACCTGCAGAAGCGTAGTGAGCGCATGTCGTGGCCAAGGCGGCAACGTGACGGCCAGCCGCGCCAGGCCCAGGATACACGAGGGATCCAGCAGGCTTGCGCCGCCTGATAATGCGCATAACCGTCCAACCACCTGTTGAATACGAAAAAAGACTATTCATCATCACTTCCCTGCTCTTGTCTCATTTTACTTGGGGTCAGCGGAACACCTCTTTTGTTTGATTCCGTCCTGTCAGAGCTCATAACACGAGCGGCGGCGTCTGCCACCGACGGCCGCTACAGGTATCGGCACGAATATTGAGCGCTCGGCGTCAGAGTGGGGATCGCTTTGCGCATTCCACACATTGGCGAGCCAATCGTCGTCGTTGATACATGAGGCAAGCGCAGGGAACGAATCACGAGTGACGTCTATGACGCGATGGCGCGGCGAGCCAATCACTAACACTCCCCGCCCCGCGTTTCAATTTGAGACCGAATATTTGACTTTTGCGCAACTTGAAGCCAGCGCTCAATATCCGTGCCGATATCTATACCTGTGGTGACATTTTACACACACGACAGCTGCCGAATTGACACGATTGAAAGGTACTGCTGCCGTTGACTTGACGTCGGCTGCCGCCGCCCCGTGACGTCAGCTGCAGTTACCTCTGCCGTTGGCAACATGCCGCTCGTATGTATGAGCTATCAATCGTCATGCTAACAAAATTCCTTTTTCTTTCATATCAATACGTCCAACTTTTCTTCGGCCTTCCTTTTCCTAGCCATCCATCCGCATGTCATACTCATAATTCTTTTAGTAATTAAAACATGCATTGTATCACACGATCGTATATACACATGCAGTCAAACGATTCCCTTTAAATTTTTCAGTCACTGGTACCACTTTCAAACTTATTACTCAGAACAAGAGATTTATTGGTTTCACATGCAAGGGAGTCTGAAATCGAAGAAAATGGTTCAACACCATTTATCGCGTTGAAAAAAGAAAAACATGTTGCAGCAACTGTGTCACGCGCCTATACAGGTGAAACTTTAACGTTTTCATAATGATTGTTTGGTGGTACTAACCTTAGCAGCCAACATAAGTGCATCAGCATGTGAGCACGTGTCAGCGGCGAGCATGTGCGCTACCAGCGCGTGCGCCAGTCGGGCGGCGAGCGCGGCCGGGAGCGGACGTGGCCGCGTGGCCTCCGACCCTCCAGAACCCGACGATTCGCCACGGGACGCGCCGCGCTTTCCGACCATCGCCATTCGGGCTTTCAGGCTTAGACGGGCGCGCTGCAGCCAAACATAAGGAAACTTAATTCAATATTTCGAAATAGTCATAATTCTTCGACCTTAGTAGCAACCACGGTCATCACAAGCCGGAGTAATGAGATGAATCGTGCAAGTTGTAGGAATTAATGTGCATTATTTTTGCGTGTTTGACTGCTTCTGCCGTAAATGAACTATTTTTTATTGTTAAACTTAAAAAAATAGAAAACCTTTTTTTATGGTGGGGAAAATCACCCAATGACAACCCCCGCTCTTGGGCGGATCGGAAGATAGTGTCAGACTCTCACTGACTAAAAACCCACCCCGTTCCTTCTAGCCTTCATACTGGGGCTTGAGCTCCCTTTCGGATAACCCTGGCCCCAGTAGGCTTCGACCCGGCTGGGCACCTGCTGTTGCTGACAACTCCTTGAGGCACGCGGGAACAGTGCGCGCCGTCGTCTTGGGCTCGGTCCGGTCAGTTACCGGACGGTCAGACAGCGAGCTACCCATAGCTCGCCGTCCGCAAGCCCGCGTCTACCGTGGCCGGAAATCAGGATCGGAATCCCGGCGGCGGCGAGGGCGCCGTTGCCTGATGCGGTCGGCCTCCTCCTTTGCTAGCATTACTTCTTCGCAGAAGTCGGCGACCGCCTGCCACTCCTCCTCGCTCCGGACCATGGCCTGAACTAAGGCCCGGCGCGAGAGGTCTCCGCCGCCGATCGCCCCCACGAGAGCACATAGACTAAGACCTACTGTCTACGGACGCGTAACTTCATTGAAGTATATTCGTCATTATACACTTGGTGTAAGCAACATCGCGCCGTCGTGACGTTGCTGCTTCGTCGACAGAGTTCCACAGTTGTGTATGTAAGCTGTGAGCAGGCGTACACCAAGCGTATAATGACAAATACGCGTCTATGAAGCTATGCGTCTGTGGACAGTAGGTCTCCTGAATACCAATGAATTAGCCTTTCCAGCTAAAACTAAAAATCAGAACCAATTTTATTGGAAATAAAAAAACCATCTTTTAAACACTCAATCCTTTCGCCACCTACCTGTTGATCCTCCAAAGCGACCTGTATCCCTCTCCTAGCAGCTTCCAACTCCTGCATCTGATGCAGCAACTTCTTGTGCAGCTTGCGTCGGTGCAGCTTGCACTCATTGCGTGGAGAGCCTTGCGCTTCGCCGCCCGGGAGGCTGCCGCCTGCGCGACCACCGGTTACCCAGTCCCATCTGTGAACAGAAAAATAACAAAAGCATAAGTTCGTGATTCTTGGCACCATACAATAGCGCGCGGCGCGGTCCGATTTCATCTACAGCATTTTTAAAAAGGAAGATGGCTGTATCAATCTATGTGCGCGGTGATCGTATACCGATCACCGCGCACAACTGCTTATTGATCTTCTGATCATAAGCGCGAGTGTTGTGTTTGGGGTCTTCGGCTTGATTCAAGATTCTGGCAGAAAGTACTACTGGATTTTTCATAAGAAATTACTTTATAGGATCCCGGAGTTTAAAGTTTGCTGGTGTGACACATCCAAAAAACGCGTAAAACCATTGGAGCTGCTCTTAATGTCTCCGTTCGCGTTGGATTGCCGTCCCATCGGACTATGTGAGCAAGGAAACAGAGTGCCCCTGTATTCGCACACACGCTAGTGCACTTCCTGCGAACTTGGATAATCTCTGTTGAGATTCGATACGTGACCATGACCAAAACTCAGGTGGAGAGAATTATTAGGGTTAGACAAGACTCGTCCTTGTAGCAAAGTAATTCTCAGAACGATATTTTAGAGGTATAAGGCACAGAGATAGCTTCTCTTCTTCTGTTTGAAAAGGGAGGATCCTTCGACTACTACCCATTGATTGTTGTAAAGTTATTGTATTTATCTCGTTAAAGTCGTGGAAGGTGCAGTTGGTTGTGCAAGCAGGGCAGGAAAGCTGTCGCATATCCTGTGATGAATGGGATCCACATTGGCACTGTGTTTGCGATGGGTCAAAGATCATTTGGGCAGATTGATTTTGCAGCGGCCAACCTGAATTTGCAATCCGTTCATAGATTTCCAGATTGGCCACTGCAGTTCGTGTCTAGGTGGGTCGATGATGGACGGTGTAGATTGTTTACCTGGCGTGTCTATTAGAGTGTGCAGCGACAGTGTCTAGCACAGAGGCGAGCGCAGTCAGCAGCGCGGCCGTGACGGCGGGCTGCGGCCGCGGCGCTCGCACCAGCTCCAGCGCGCGCGACGCCAGGGCGGGGCACACGCCGCCTTCGGCTGTCGTGTGCGAGTACAGACTCTTGCGAGCCATGTAGATTATAAGGACCAAACATCTGTAGACAATAAATTAGTATTAATTCAATGTTTTTAGGACTAAACTAGAGTTTACGTGACTTTAGGTAGGGTAGGATTGCAATATTGTTCGAAAGGGTTACTGCGGCCTCTGAACACAAAGAGCAACTGAAGGTCGGTAAAAGTTGTGACACTCCCTCTCGCCCCACCCATAGCGGGAAAAGTTATTTGTAAGTTTCACACCCAATAATAAAAGTGACTTTAGATATCACCTGTACGAGCGAGTAAAGCCTATAGTGCACTGACGTGCAGCTTCATAGGCGCATATTCGTCATTATACGCTTGGTGTATATCTGCTCACAGCTTACATGCCTATGAAAGTTTGTCGACGAAGCGGCAACGACGACGTGAAGTTATCGTTGGGAGCCCGTTCTGCTATTGTCGTGACGCTCTTTCAGACTATGATTATTCCTTCAGTGTATTATTGCGTCTCGCGATGGACCATCGCGACATACTTCCAACAGTGACTGCGCTGAATGCGGCAATTGCTGGCTACTGGGAATAATATAAGCTAATTATCAAGCAGAATTAAATAAAGGATTACTTGTCTAGTGAAGTGGGCGGCGCGTCGTAGGCCGCGAAGGCGGTGGTGAGGGTGTCGGCGAGGTGCGCGCCCCACCAGCTCGCGGAGCCGCACGCGCGCGCCAGCAGCGTGGCCAGCGCGCCCGCGCCGCGCCCGCCCCACTCCCACACCAGCGGCAGCACGGTACTGCACCACGACCGCGACACCTCAGGGTATTGCTGAAATACACGGACACTCACTCAGTTTTTTTTTATTATCGATTAGCTTGCGTTCGACCACTATCTCACCTCCTGTGAGTGTAAGTGATGATGTGGGCGACGATGGAGTAAGCTTGCCTAGAAGTTACCTATTCACTCTTGACTTAAAGACCCTAACGACTCGTTCACGACCTTGGCGTTGTGAGCGGCAGCGGCGAGCAATAAGCACAGAAGTATGAAAATGTTTCACGCACGCCACGAGTCGCGCTCGCCTACCGATGCCGCCCCGCCCGAGCCGCTATCATCGAAGTCGTAAACAGGCCGTTAAATAGCCGCACTGGTTGATCACCAAGTTTAAGCAATGCTTGCCGAAGTCGGTCTGCAGATTTTTCTCCGTGTCTCGAAAAACACATTAAGCCGTTGGTCTTTGCTATCATTAGTAGATCTTTGACAGTTAGTGTCCGACCGAAACTGGTTTTACAACCAAAACTGAATTTCGGCAACAGTCTCAGTTTCGGCCGAAACCGAAACTTCTTTACAAGGATCATGTTTTGAAAGAAAAATAAAGAAAACGTTATTATAATCAGTCAGTCCTTAATTTTTTTTTTAATGCATGTTTTTAGATATTTATATTCGTTGACTACCATGAATTTTACTGCACTCGATTTTAGTTTGGAAGTAGGTAAAACGAACGTGCAAACACAAGCCAGTCACGACATGATTAGGCACGTGGACACGGCATAATGTCTTCGTTGCTTCCTTGCTTGGAAGGAATTTAACGCGCTGACCGATCACAGCGCGAGAACTCCCGAGTGCAGTTTCGGTTTCGGTCGTAGTTTCGGCAGGTTTGCGACCGAAACCGAACATTCGGTCGGACACTATTGGCAGTTCTTACAGATGACTATCGGAAGAAGACGCCAGAAAATCAAACCGGTGTCAGATATTCTGCCATAGGGATGTTACCCAGTTACTTAGTTGTCGAGGTCAGAATTCTTTTTAGTGTATTTTTTACTATTATTGATAGGCTCACGTTTGACCACCATCTTTCTCTTTTCTTTTTAGTGTAACACAGGAAAACATCCTATTAAATGAAACTATCTCATATTTCTAACCAACATTGCATATTAAAAATAGGTAGAAAATAGGTAGGTACGGTTGGATAGGGTAGGTAGTGTAGGGTAGGGTAGGCTAAGTAGGTAAGTAGAGTAGGGTAGAGTAAGAACGTAGGTAGCGTAGGATAGGTAAGTACAATTGCCGGCACGGATCTTGAGCGCTGGCTTCAAGTTGCGCAGGAGTCAAATATTCGGTCCCTTTAGTGCTGCGAAGTGAGACGCGGGAGCGGGGAGTGGCAGTGATTGGCTCGCCGCGCCATCGCGTCATAGACGTCACTCATGATTCGTTTCCTGCTTTGCTTCATGTATCTAACAACGACGACGATTGGCTCGCCAATGTATGGAATGCGCAAAGCGATCCCCACTCTGACGCCGAGCGCTCAAGATCCGTGACGGTAATTTAAGTAGGTAGCGTAGGGTAGGGTAAGTAGGTAGGTCACGTTTGGTAGGGTAGGTAGTCAGTTGACGGGAGCGAAGCCGCGCTTAAATAAAATAACACTCACCACATCCGGAACTTGGAAATAAAAATACAGCAGCATATCAACGATGGTCTCACTGATAACCCTCAGTTTATCCGTCGAAGCCGCTTCTAAAAGCGCTTCAGAGGACACTTGTCCCTTCTCAATCATCTCAGGAAGATTCCTTTGTCCCTCGGAGTTGTTCTGCAGCTTCCTCAACATGGAGGTACAAGTATGGAGTTGCTGCTGTAACTCTATGCACTCCTGGTAGGCCGTGACGACCTTGGTGTCGGTGTCGCTGGAGATGTTCAGATAGGACATCATGTGGGCTGCGTTGCCGTTGTATAGTTCGAGGTATGGGTTGAGTAGGTCCATTAGTTTGCCGGTTGCCAATCTGTAAGAGGAAATTTTTTTGAGTATCTACAAAATGTTTGATGGTGCAATCAAAATATTTGATGGTGGCAATTTAGTTACAGCTAAGTATCTGCATGTTATATCTGCTTCAAACTCCTCCTTTAAAAAAAAATCTAGCCAAGGGTGAGTCGAACTCGCACACGAACAGTTCCGTACTACAATATTAAATCAAGCAAAAAAAAAAACAACACCAAAACGTTTCTTGTATGCATTACCCGCTTTAATTTTTTTATTTGCTGTTGGTTGGTTGTAGCAGTAATAGAAAGTATCATTATTATATTATTATTATTATTAACAATAGGGTCCTCTTAGCACGCTTCAGGCAGTATTAGTATGTTATATCCGTTTTTAAAGGGTTCCTTAAAAACGGATATAACATACTAATAATATAATATAATATTCCACAACTATCACACGACGCCGTCTAGTCCCAAGCTAAGCAGAGCTTGTGTTATGGGTACTAGACAACTGATAAACATACTTATATATTTCTAAATACATACATATTATAGATAAATTACACCCAGACACAGAACAAATGATTATGCTCATCACAAACACCAAACATTAACCTAAACACAACACACACACAACACTAAACTAAACTAAATAAGCACCATGCAGATAACTCGTGTTATTTCACAAGTAATTTGCACACTCGACGGCTTATACGTATTCTCATGGAAAACATGATCAAATTTATTCGTCTGTTTTATTTTACTTTCTTTTTAGAAGGCTTACAAGACGTGTATGTATTTATTTACCTGAACCGGCACGTCAGGTCCTGGTGCAGTGCATTGAGCGCGTTGATCGAGGGCTGGACGTGCGCTATCTCCGCCACCTCGCCGTAGAACCAACCCAACGGGATCTTACATTTCATTGCCGACATGCCGTAACGCCCTATTGTGGTTATCTAGAGCAACAAAAAAAAAAGGATTTAATAAATACGCAGGCAACAAGTGAGATACATCGTCATCATCAATTCAATCGAAAGACGTCCACAAGTGTCGCCACAATGACCGGTTCTGTGCGTCTCGCCACAAAATAGGTACAGAAGTCAATCTCATATATGTACTTCACTTTTATACCTACGCTCTACGGTCGCGCTAGGGTCAGCGCATTGTGCCGAACTGTTCGAGTGCGACCGGGGATTGAGCCGAGATATCATGCCCGTAAGCAGTGTCTATGTGTGCGTTGCTCGAGCGCGCTTTGTATGTAGATTGACTTCTGTACCTATTTTGTGGTCTCGAATCCATCGGATTACTGCGACTCTCACCAGATCGTCAGTCCACCTTGTGGAAGGCTTACCAACGCTGCGTCTTTTAGCAAGCGGTTGTCACTCCGAGACCTTTCGGCCCCATCGACATAGGAACTATGTGGACATATGCAATACCCGAGCCTTAACTGGAATGTATATTCATAGGCACGTAATATACATTTACAAAATGCCTTTCTTTTTTTTAAAGTGGGAAATCATTCAATGACATCTTCTGCCCTTTCATGTCAGACTTTTACTGACTAAAACGCACTCCCGTTCCTTTTTTGCCTTTTTTCAGGGCCCCGGGATTCTTTATCACATCGTTCATGGTCCCAGTAAGCTTCAACCCTGCTGGGCCACTACGGTTGCTGACATCTTGAGGCACTCGTGGTACACTACGCGCCGTCGACGACTTTGGCTCAGTCCGGACGATCGGACGGCGAGCTACGTATTGCTCGCCGACCGCAAGCCCGCGCCTACGGTGGAAGATGCTTCTCTGTAAAGTCGTTTCTATTTTTCTCAAATTACCTTCATATATCGGCAGATCGGGGGCGGCTGTATATCCGTGAGAACTAAATGCTTGGTCGCGATGTCAGTCGCAAAGGCTAGTTTCACGCAGTCCGTCTCTTCGCCGGTCACCCAGAGGTCGATGCAGAGCGTCACCAGGTCTGAACATGATGGGATTATCTGTGGAAAACAAACATGGAATTAGAGCATTTAAAGAAAGACGGTTATGAAACCACATTAGAGAATTTGCTATATCTTGGCCTTTTTGATCCAAAGGTACTTAAAATTAATAATATATAATATTCCACACAAGTATCACACAACGCCGTCTAGTCCCAAGCTAAGCAGAGCTTGTGTTATGGGTACTAGACAACTGATAAACATACATATATATTTCTAAATACATACATATTATAGATAAATTACACCCAGACACAGAACAAATGATCATGCTCATCACACAAACATTTGTCCTGGGTGGGAATCGAACCCACGACCTCCGGCATAGCAGTCAGGGTCACTAACCACTAGACCAACAGGCCAGTCTATAAATTATATCTGTAATGTAATTCGCGAGTTTATTTTGTCATGGTTAGTCATAGAATAAAAGTTGTTGTTTGTTAGTATATAGTTCTGAGAGGTTGCCAGTGTTTTTTACAAATAACCCTGTACGTATTTTGGGACTTAAGAAGTTATTGAATGTAAAAGTGTCTCATAAAACACACCATCACACACGCATAGCTGTCAAAATTATAACATCCCTCCCATCCCTTTTAGCATCGGAAGTTAAAAATTACTATGATTTAAAGAAACCTTAGAACCTTGCTTTTCTAGAATAGGGTAGTTTCCAGGGTCAAAATAATTACATTTTATTTAGTCCGTATTTTAGATTATAAAAAAATTTTGGACACGCATTTTTTCTTTTTTCAATTAAACAAAAAATAACGTAGATATAGCCCATTAAAGTTACGTGGAACGTCACGCCGTGACGCATTTTTTTGTACGGGGTGACGTCACACGTAACACTTAAATGGGCTATATCTACGTTATTTTTGGTTTAATTTACAAATAAAAAAATACGTGTCCCTAATTTTTGAATAATCTAAGAGACGGACTAATTACATTTTTTACGGCAACTAGCCTATTTTTTCAAGGTTTTCTTTCACGAAAACGTTCCAAATACAAATGCTCTTTGTAACAACAGATATTAAGTACGATCTTACGATCTAAAATGCTAACTAAGATTAGCTAATCCACAGATAAACGAACATGGACATTATTTAACATTCTAAAAACGTTCTAATAGTCAAGATTATTTAGTGAGGAGGGATGAAACGCTTATTGCTCAAAAAGTTTACAGGACAGAATGGAAGAAAAAAACGTGTTGCGCCGTCCACAAATAAAACGGGACAAGGGCAGAATTATAGTTTTTTTTTTTTTTGTTATAAACTAGTACTTGACTGCGATCCCGCCTGATGGTAAGCAGTGATGCAATCGTTGATGTTGAGGCGAACTAGTTGACGATGAGTCAAGATTATTTAGTGAATATTCAGAATATGGTACTTACAACATCGGTCAATCGCACAGGGTGTCCGAAGTCCAGTACGATGTACCGTCGTGCGCCGGAGTGCATGCGTTCTACAACCAGGGTGTGTTGAGGCGACCTGGTCACTAGCGAGGCCCACGGTATGCCGCATTGCTCTTGGTCCTAGGGGAAGAAGAAGAAATACATGATCAGACCACGAGCTCTTAATACAATCCATTTGACGACCTAAACTGAACTGTTAAATGAGATGGAGCTATACAGGGTTATTTGTAAAGCACTAACAACCTAGCAGGACTATATTACTAACATTATAAACAATAACTTTTGTTCTATGACTTTTTACAAAACATTTACCAAAAACAAACCTTCAAGATTTCGTTGTTCCATCTAACACATTTCAACTCTGTATTTTGCTGTACCCACCTCCGCCTCCAGCGCACAATGCCCGCTCCCCTCCGCTATTGTACTATCGCTTGCTTCGCAAAGACTTCGTTACATTTAGAACGTTCAATTTAAATATTTTTATTTTTGTGTGAAAATCTGATGAACCAATGTATTATAAATTTTTAAAACTCATAGAACAAAAGTTGTTGTTTATGATATTTTTAACATACCTAGACCTTTTTTTTTTATGGTGGGAAAAATCATGCAATGACATCCACCGCTCTTGGGCGGAGCGGGAGATAGTGTCAGACTCTTACTGACTAAAAGACCCACCCCGTTCCTTCTAGCCTTCATACCGGGGCTCGAGCGCCATTTCGGATAACCCTGGCCCCAGTAGGCTTCGACCCGGCTGGGTCCCTGCTGTTGCTGACAACTCCTTGAGACGCGCGGGAACAGTGCGCGCCGTCGACGACTTAGGCTTGGTCCGGACAGTTACCGGACGGCCGGACAGCGAGCTACCCATTGCTCACTGTCCGCAAGCCCGCGCCTACGGTGGCCGGAAATCGGGCTCAGAATCCCGGCGGCGGCGTTTAACATAGACCTGAGAGGTTGCCAGTATTTTACAAATAACCCTGTGTAGGATAGAGTGCTCCATTCCTCTTTCTCGCTCGCACGCTTGACATTTTAACACGTCATGGCAAGGCCCCTGTAAAATTAAATCCATATCATAAAATACTTGAGTAAAATCTTACCTTAAACAGTTTCTCTTCTGAGAACTCCATCTTGTCCTGAGGATCACACTCCATGAGGGAGCTCTCAACGTCCTCCAAGGAATCAGGATCTTGTGATGACTGCTTCATCTGACCTTCTTTTACAACTGACCACAGTTGCTGGAGAAAAGACAATGAATTACCAAATTAAAATATGTCAATAAAAAAACACGTTTTGGAAAAAGATACAAACGACGTCAATAAGTTTAGTTTTTTATACTAAATAAATGTATGCCCTGCGTGGCTGCGAATCAACGCGAATAAGGTTGTAAAGCGATCTGGTGCGATTCCCTCGATTTAATGCGACGATGACTCTGTTCTAAGTGCGCACGAAGTCGCCGCTTCAGCTACATTTTACTACACAAGCCACCGTAAGAGTTCGCGTGAAAACATCAAACTAACTCATAGCGTCCTTTCGCTTCGCTCATCACCGCACCGCACCCACGTGCGTGTTTGGGCACGTAGGCCACCACAAAAGAGTAACAATTGCCACATATCAATCGTCTGTCCCATTCACTCTGCATCGCTTCGCATTCGCGTTAAATCGCTACCGTTGTCCACGTAAGGTCTCCCTTTGTTTTGTTTTTGACAGCATGAAGGGAAATACATGTGATCAGTACACACATGTTCCATGTTTTAAGATTGTACCTGGCTAGGATCCCCGGGGCCGGCGCCGGGCAGCGAGCTGACGACGGCGGAGTGGTGGCGCGCGCCGCTGGACTCCAGCTTGGTGCCGTCCGACGCCACGTGGCACGTCACGTGCAGCGGCATGGCCTCGCTCAAACCGGCGCCGAACACCCCCACGCCGTTGTTCTGAGCCCACCATGCCGTTGATGAGGTGGCGCTTTTTGCGTCTGTTCGAAATAATAATAGTTAATACAAAATCTAATTTTGTAAAACTGTTTTAACATACAATTTTATAACTAAGAATTTGAAGTTGAGTAATTATCTCAAACGAGGACTCAATGGAAACAAAGACTTATGGTTAGAGGTTGCCTCTCGCCCGACTCATTGGATCGACCTTATCGACTGCAGTACAGTGTGCGCATAAGTGTATTAATAACCTCCAAAAATGCACTCTCAGGCAAACGGCGACGGCGCACCGCAGCCCTGTCCATCAAGAAAAGCCATAACTGTGTGCGATGAGTGTGTTTCCCAAAATAATTTCACCAAAACACCAACAAATTGGGCCGATGACCTGGTCAGGGTCGCGGCAATACGATGGATGCGTGACGCACAGGACCGGTCGTTGTGGCGACGCTTGGTGGAGGCCAATGTCCAACAGTGGACGTCTTTCGGCTGATATGATATGACCAAAATATGTGCCGACTATGAGTTTCAACACTATTGCTTTACATAAAACTAGCATAGCTATTTTATTTGATTGTTTCTGTTAGACTAAAAAGTCGATGATTGAGCGCCTCACTAATGGCGTTGCGCATGATCGTCCCCGCACTAGCATGTTTGACATTTGAACACAGAATTGCACGCCCTTTACACGGTGTTATACTTTTTGAATAGTTTGGAGTTTGTAATTAAATGTATTATGTATTAAAATTACGTTTATCTCTATTACTTCATACAACTATGTCTAATTTAAAAATATCAAAGTCCAATATGATTTTTCGAACCACAAAATGACTCACCCATATCCAATGGCAGGTTGAGCAGTTCCTTTAACTGGTAGTCAGGTTTGGGTACAGGCGGTGACGTAGTGTCTCCAGCTAGCACGCTAGCGTATGTCACCGGAGTGGACGTGCCTCGTCCCAACTCGGGGATCTCTGTTGCGAATATTGTGCGTTCCAATGGTAGACCGTAGAGGCCGAATCTGGAAGAAGAATAAGATATGAAGGCAGAACGTAATAATAGAAATGTGTGACTCTTCATAGGATAGGCATGACAATGTTTAGGGAATAAATCATGTTGAATGTTTTCGTACTATCAAAGACACTTCCGCCTGACCACCGCTAAGTTCATTTTTGCTTGCACTCGAAACGAAAACTTGAAAGGATTTGGTTTGGCGCCGTACCGCAGGATTCAAGTATACATTATTTTTTTAAGTGATCAAGCAGAAATGACCGCGATGGTGCATAGCATAAGCAGCTTTTTTTAATGTTCCCATTGCTGGGACTCAGGTCTCCTCTCTAGGGGGAGGGAAGGAGCCGTAATCCACCACGCGGGCTCAATGCGGGTTAATGGTTCAAAAATTTAATTTTAAAGAGACCGCCGTTATTAGATCAATCAATCAACGATGTCCAATTGTACCTATCACTCGAAATTTAATTTGATACACGTTATACAACAAAGCATCGTAATATCAAAATGAAAATTATTTTCAAAATTCACTCGAACACATTGCTAATTGCATTTCGAACTGATTATATCGCGATATATTTTTTATATATTTATATATTTTTTCGACTGGATGTTGCACCCATCTCTTTCCTGCACTTACCCGTCGCACTTGTATGAGCGAGAGGAACTAAAACACCCGCCTATTCGAATAAGGAATGACATTTCCGTTGATACTTGCAAATTCAATAGAGTTTTGTGACTGACCCTGTTCATTTCACGATAATTAAGTACTTACCTAGCTCTCAGCAGACTGTGGTAGACATCGGGCCTGTCCCTCAAGCAGCGAGCCGCTCTCTCCAGCAGCGCCAGACACTTGGCAACTAGCGCGGGCGCTACGGCCCTGGCAGTACACTGTTGTGCAAGCGCCGCCAGCCACCGCACGGCGCCCGCCGACACGCTGGCGCCGACGTACGGGATGCAAGCGCATACGCTGTTCGATAGCGTGGCTTCGAATGTTGATTTCCAGCGTTTTGGCAGCTGTTTTTCACCCCTGGTGGAAGAAAATTGGATTTGTTTAATATATAATAAGCGATATCTCATTTATTATGAGCCTGTTGTGTCCCACTACAGGGCAAAGGGAGGTCCTCTGTTCCTAGCTACTTCTGACATTGGCCAGATATCTTGATGTCTTCCTTCTGGCAAAATATAACCTTTAGGTAGAAGTCCACTACACTCGTCACGCCCTTTCCTGAACCTACAGCGTCGACCTCTCAGTGTCTTGATATAAAAGATTACGTGTCGCCGATAATTAATGAAAACGGACATGAGTTAGTTTAACCATGATTCTTCGTTTCCGAAAATGTGCATGAATGCAGACAACAGAAACTGAGGATGAGTGTTTCGATCGCATTAAGGTAAAAACAACTCGCATTCAGCGCGAAGAACAGTTTAAAATATTGCGTCGACACCAGTTATCATTGAACCAGGGTAAATACAAAACTAAATCATACTCACTCGCTTGTAATCAGAAGAATCTTGACACACTTCTTCGCCATACTCCTATTGGCGCACAGTATACAATTCTTGATCAGAGCATCAGTATGCTTCTCAATAATCTTGACACACTCCAACTGCTGAGTTTCCACCGTCTTATCCTTCCCTTTCTCTGTCTTAGCCAGTCGCATCCTTTGTAACCTTATCGACACCACCCAGATTAATAGATCCATAGCGATATTCCTCATTTCAAGTTCAGCATTGTTTATAGAAATTTCACATAGCGTGTTCAAGAAGCTGTTCGATTCTAACATTGCTATCCGTTGCTGTCTTTCCATAGGAACATCAGTATGTGGACTAGAGCGAACCGTCAGTGAGATCTGATGGAGCCAATCACAGCCAATGAATCCTGTTTTTTTATTTGAACTGCTTTCTCCAGTCTTGTTCGTGCTTTTGCTCATGTCTTTGGCTGGATCAAAGAGTGTCTTTATATGAATAAGGAAGGTTCTTCCTCTTGCCCTGTATAAACGAGGGCTTGTCAGTATTAAAGTCCCTGATTGTTGAGTCATGTCAAGTCCTGAAGACAGTAATAGAGGCCCAGCTAAGATTTCAGCATTATGTGCTTGTAAATACTCTTCGCTATTGACAGGGTTCTCTAGATTTGACATGTCAGCGTCTATGACTGGAAAGTGTATGGGAGAATCTGATCTGTGTCCGAAGGACGCGTCTTTCTTATACCCTATACCGTGGAGGTTTTGTTTAAGTAGTGTGACCAGTATAATTGGGAGATTAGCTGAACATGCAGAATGTAAGGTAAAACCGAACTCTATATGAGCTAAAGAAACACTGTACGGCAACGTAAGTTCTAAAACATGCTCATCCCACGTCGAAGAAGTGTTCTGTAACCTCCATGTTCTGTTATTCTGGTGGTCAGATCTCGAGCGCTGAGCCGGGGACAGCTCGCACCAGAAGCCAGGCACGACCGCGCTGTAAGGCACTGTGGTGTTAGTACCGTAGTACCCAGTGAGGTAAATCAAAGTTTCTAAGTCTGACAAATCTAGTTCAGTCTTATTGGCTATAATGACGGGTGCTGGCGACGGCCCGCACACTTCATCCCGCGGCGCCCTCTGTAGCATATCGAAATCTATATTAGCAAACTCATCCTCATCGATATCACCTGTGTTATCTTTTTCACCGTTGTTTAACGCATAGAAGTATATCATTCCGTGTTTGGTTGACACACTGAGCCTTTCAACAGAAGCACAGAACACAACTGACGTAAACTGTCCTTTGGGTACGCGTTTCTCAGACAAAGTCTTGAAGTCAGGTAATGAATAGAGTCTTAGACTTCCGTCGACGCCAACAGCGGCGAACGAATACTGATCGTGTTTATCAGTCGGTAATAGACACAGGTCTACCGGACTTTCGTTGTATGGTAACACTTTGAAGGAAACTGGGTGATCTTCCAGCGTGTATATCGACGTTTTGCTGTTGATTTTGTACAGTAGGAAGTAAGCTTTAGAGTCGGATTTCGGTTTATCACTTGGCTCAGTAACTTCATCGACTTCCATTTTAGTGTCACCATCATTGTCTGTTTCCTCTTCAACTTTGACTTTTTCAGGCAAAATACTTGAAATTACTACAAGTAAATGTTCTTTGTCTTCCGTTGGTATCAAATGTGTGACCCTCGCGTCGTCTTTGAAGTTCAGTTTGGGTGGGAGGGTCAAGCACTGGACGGCTATGCCTTGTGACACTGCTTCTTCTTGCGGAGGATCGCTGTCAAAACCGTCATTATTACTGTTAGTTATCGCCGTCTGTGTACCAACTTTGCTTCCACCACCGAAGGTTGTAACCTTGACTTTTTCAGTTCCATCTCCACCATCATACCATTTCAAATCGGAAATCTCTAGAGGTCCATTCATGTTCAGATAATGCGTTATTGGGTCTGCTTGTTGCAACACCGCGTCAGTTTGGTCTGCTAGTTTCGTGCCAACAGAATCAAGGTTGCCGCTCTTCCAACTTTTGAGCTGCGAGATCTTGCCGACAAAGTCTAGCATCGTCGCTTGTCCAGCTTCCTGCAATTCCGGTAGCAAGGCTGTGGGAGGAGGTGGCGGCATCACTTTAAAATGCTTCGGCAGTATAATCTTCTTAGGTTCCCACATCTTACAATCCTCTTTGCTTGACGACGCGTTCAGGTTGATAACGTTACTAATCTGTTCGTCTAGTAAGCTATTTGTGCATTGCGGAAGCTCTGTGTCCTCATCGGAGTACTGAAAGTATATTTCGTCGTATATATTCGCGTCGTCAGGCCTCGCTACGGTGCATACTTTCTTGCTACCACCTGGTTTGGAATTCCCGCTACTGTTAGACGTGTGTACTACAGTGGTGATCGAGCCAGCTAGTGAGCTATGTATATCATAGGTTAGTAGGAACAGCATTTTATTTGTTGTTAAATTGTTCTTGGCTTCGTTTTGATCGTTCATTGCTTGAACGCTTTCTTTGTCTGCTCCCGAATCAAAGAGTGCTTTGCTGGAGTCTTCCTTGATGGGTTGGTCAGTCTGTGCGGAGTTGGTCCTGGTGATGACGACGGCACACATGAGCGAGGGCTTCGTCTTGTTTGTGTTGGTCTCTTTCTCTGTACTCTCCGTGTTCTGGGGCTGTGGATACGCCTCTTGCTGTGACGTCATTCCCACGAAAGCCATCGCCGTTAGCTCGACGCCGTACGTGGCTGTGGAATCGAAAGTTATCATTATTACAAGAAAATTATTGTTCATAAAACGGATTTACTTTAACGTGTTTAACGCCTTTAGGAATTCTTTGCGTCATTTAATAGACTAGACCAAAAATAAGGTTATATTTGCAAAGGCTAATTGATAATCGCTTGACTGAAAACTTGCATAAAAATAAAAACAAGAAAATATAACAACAGCAACAAAATAAGACTACTCACCACTATCCTTCTCCAAGCTTGCCGACCACACTTTATTGCTGTCGGTGGCCAGCATGCCGCTGAATATCGAGTCATACGGCGAAAGGTGAATGAACTTCACCAGCTTGAGGCCGCAGTCGAACCGCCAGATGTTAACTTTGCCCTCAGGAGTGCCCGTCGCGATCAGGTCCCCTGTGTTCCCTTTCGACACTACCGTTACGTTGGTGCAGGGTACCGCGCATGCTGTCGCGTTGGTCACCTGAAGGATAGTAAAGACTTTTAAACTATGACACACGGATCTTGACTTTAGCGCCTATGTTCACAGTCTTCAAGATACGACATGTCATCGTTACGTATCCTTTTTATTTGCCGCGTCATGTCAAGGGTGCAACGGTATTTGAACTGTAATCTAATCTTGGTGTCTATTTAATAAATATGATAACTATAAACACACACTTATAAATTCATCGCGGTTTAATTATGACGTGTGATCACAAAGATAATAGTCAAAATTGCCGAGTCACTGTGGCGAGCCGCGCCTCCAAATCGACGCTGATAATGAGTGATCTCTTGCATCTGAAGTAATCGACCGATAAGTCAACAGAGAGCGGCCACAGTGTGCTGGAGATGGAGTGTAGCGTGTGCAAATTTAGTGAACGTGACGTGGAAACAGGTTGTCATTCAAAATGCTAAACTTTATGTTAGAACAATTTAACTTGTTGATCCTACAATGTTTATTTATTTATTTATTTATTTAAAGCTTTATGCACAAAAAAACTGTACAAAGGCGGACTTAATGCCTTCGGCATTATCTGCCAGTCGACCTTAGGGTGGTGCAGAAACATAACATGGCAGGTGCAACTTAATAAATAGACAAAACAGAAGAGAAACAAATATATACAATATTAAATACATACTTAGATACATACATATAAATAAACAATACTGTAGTGAAAAAACAAATCCAACACATTAGCGCGGTGATGATTCTACCAACATCTTGCGAATATGCTCACGTGCCTTCACCTTAAAAGAAAATCGGCTTAATGTTCAGAATTTTCCAAGGTATGTTAACAATCTCTGGGATCTAAGGACTACCTTCTAGAAGGATGTATTGATATAGGCATGTAACATATCGATAGGTACAATCGCGGTCAATTGTGCCTATCACTTAAAAAAAAATTTGCTTTGAGTTTTTGTTTCGAGTGCAAGCAGAAATGAACTTAGCGGTAGTCAAGCGGAAGTGTCTTTGATGGTACCTCCTACGCATAAAGTGGTAAGGCAATTTTTTTTTCAGCAATTTCATAATAATTGTTAATTGATCTAAGTAATTTGTTAAACTATTTTTAGCCGATGTATTTGCATGATGTAATCAATAATCAGTTAAAGATCACAGTATCAAACTCTGGATGTAATAAGAAATTATAATAAAAAAAAAAAAAAAAAAATATGTCACAGTGTTTGTTATCGAACTCCTACGAAACGGCTTGACCAATTTTTATAATTTTTTTTGTGTAAATGTGATAGGTCTGCGAATAGGTCGTAGGCTACTTGTTATGCCGCTATTTTTCTCTGTATCACCCAAAGGTTGACTGGTAGAAAATGCCTGAAGCACTAAGTCGGCCTCTGTACTTTTATGTCCATAAAGCATTCAATTATTAAATAAATATATCCCTAGTTGATAACTCTCGTAACGCGGGCGGTCCCGTTGATATAGCAGCTAGTTTTTGTATAATACCTATTATTTAAATCAAAAAAATGTGTTACGACTTTATGAGTAGGAGGTATTAAAATTACTTACAACATTGATAATCTGAACCTTAATTAAGTTGCATGACTGGACAGTACCGTTCTAGAATAAATGGACCCTAAATTCTTATTATTTTCTCAGGAACAATAAGTAACCATTATGTGTAGTTTTCGAAATCGAATATTGTTTTTGTTTTGGAGTTAGTGTGATGAAAATGCTGTGTTGTGTTTTTGTGAATTGATATTGAACCATTTTCATAGTTATTTTTATTCATTAAACAGTGTAGCAGGTAAGTAAGGGCCGTGCCACACGATACGTTGCGGCACCGCACCGAAAACATTTCAATGAATCAGCGGGCACACGAGTGACGCCACCCCGCTCGTACGGCTATTGTTCCGTATGGTGTCCGGACGTACAGAATAACACCATCCCATCTCATCCCGTGGGTGTCGTAAGAGGTGACTAAGGGACATGCATACCAGAGAATGGGCAGCAGCGTCCTCATATTTGTGTAGCCTTAATTTTTTTTTTTTAATTGGTAAATCCGTAATTGAATCAATATAATTGCTACTAGAAAATATGCGCACCGTTTTTCCATTTTGATTGCCATTCATTCAGACATTTTGGGACATAAACCAACGCTAATTACTTCACTGTTTAGGAATATTATTGAAGCTTTACTTTAATAGCAACAAGACCTTTTCTAATAAGCCCTTTCAAGAATTTGTACTAATTAAAAATTACTGGTGTATACTTTCAGGCAAAAGGCTGTCGGCTGTAAATGAGCATCCTAGTAGTATCAAATGCACTTGAGGCAATTGAGAGGCAAGCCAGAAGGATAATTGGCGATGATACACTCGTCGAGTCGAGACTAAGTCTTGAGCATCGACGAAGAGTTGCTAGCCTGTCGGTTTTCTACCGGTTGCATTTCGGGGAGTGTGCATCGGAATTACATAACCTAATTCCGCCGAGCCCGTCCCATCATCGGACTACCAGACGTACGGCGATGCGCCACCGGTACATGGTGGATATCCCACCTACACGCACAAAACGTTTTGGGAACACATTCATTGTGCGTGCAGCTAGGGAGTGGAATTCCTTGCCAGAGTCTGTGTTTCCTGATAGCTACAACCCGGGAATCTTTAAGTCGAGAGTGAGTGGGTCTGTTCTAGGTAAGCGCGTTCCATCGTCGACCGCATCGTCGCGTTCCATCACGAGATAGCGGTCAGGCGCGAACCTATCTACAATTAAAAAAAATTTAAAAAAATGCTATCTTTGAAATATCTAGATGCATAATAAAACGAATTAAAAGAAGGAAAAAAAAACTATATGAGCGAAGAATCGGGTACTCAAACAATGCTAAATCAAAAATCTACAGCTCAGCATACCGTATTTTAGTAAACGCAACATTAGCAAACAGAAATCAAGTTTAATCATTCTGATATTATAAGAAGCTTTGTATCATTTGTGATTATGACGTTCTGGTAATGATGAATCAGCGTGGCTTGCGTTTGAGCGGTCAGCAACCGCGAAGTTGACGTCATATGACGTGTGTACTGTGTCCATGTGTATTTATTGTGTAAGTATGTTTTTATTTGGCTTGGGCTGCGAGATAGTTCGAAAGATTTACCGCGGCCGTGAAGCACAAATGGTAGTTTTAATTGGAGCGAAGCGAGGAGGAGTGAGTTGAGCTTACGTTCTGTCCGACTTGAGGCCGTGTGTTCATAATATATGTTTTATTTGAAAGTCCGCTCAACTCTAAACCGCTACACCTACACTGTTTCTGCTGAGACGGAATGGAGATTTCTAAAACTGTTATTAGCTAATTCACACCCTCCCCCGCCCACACTTCGTCCAGCTTCGCGTCAACGGAAGCTGGACGAAGTTAGTAAAATTATGACAATACTCTTCACTCCACCCAGAGAAAAAAAAAACTGAATGGTTAGATAATATAATTATTTAACGTCGTCACACTTCTAGACGCAAGTGAGACTGCTAGACATGAAGTTCTGGCTCTGATTCTGAGGATGGTTTAATTCATATTTAGTTTTTCTTACGGGTATACTTCTGTAGCAGCCAGGAGGTCGTGCTGCAAGTTTTACATTCATTTCCATTCTATTTCTTTAAGAATCTACAGCGTTTACGGAAATGATCCGACTTCCCACACAAAGAATTTGAAAGAAAGGATCAGTACCTAATTGATCGCAAATTACGAGACTAATTAATCTTCTTCTTCCTGCCCTTATCCCATGTTACTTGGAGACTAAATAATTAAAAAAAAAAATCTGTCACGCTAGGAATAAATGTATAGTAGCTGCATTTTCGTATATAAACTAAATATCCAAATCCGGAACATCCATATATATCCATAATGATATATCTGTAGGCCATAAAAATACAAGTACAGCGCCGTGTAGGGACAGAACACGTCCTACTACTTTTCGCAAACATACGCTCTATATCAGACAAAATTTAAAAACAAGTTCAGTTCAATATAATGGCCTTTCCATATTGAATAAAGCTCATTTTGAAAATGAGCTTTGTAATTGAATGAATTCGAAATTTGAAAATATTAACAAGAAATCTGACACACTTTCTTTCTTTCTTCTTCTTTCTTACGTTAGTTTACAAATTTGCTGCACTTTATAGGACTTTTTCAAGGCCCCTCTCCACCAGGTCAAAGACGGCCTCTACCTCCCTCTTTTTTTGTTCTGGTAGGTTTAGGGCTTCTTCACACGTACTACAACCACACCACGTGGTCGAGCCGTATATTTCGTATTGAAAACAATTAGGACAATTCACACTTACCACATTTTGCAGTCGTTACCGACCGTGTGTGTGATACCGACCAAATCGCAAACTTAACGCAACTACCAGCGACACTGCGAACTAGTGGCCGACCACAACGCAACCACATCTACATTTTGTCGGTACCACAACGCAAGTACAAAAAGCTGCAGCGACACTATTCACACGTAACCACTGCTTGACAACGTTTTTTCGTTGCCACGGTGCGACTACTAAGTATGGTAATAATATTCCACTCACCGAGATAGGCACATTGTGCGTATATTCGCCCCTAACGAAGGGGCAGTTGGGTGAATGCCTCTCGTGCTCCACCCAAGGCTCGTCCGACTTCTCCCAGCAGACCAGACACACGAGGCAAGTGAAGCACATGGCGCGGTCGTCACCGCTAGGTGAGGGCTGGTGGTAGAAACCGGCTTGTGCCATCCGAGCGGGTAGGGCCCATCTGTGCGAAAGAAAATGGTCATTTATTAGTATTTTTTTTTTTTTTTTGTAAGAAATATAATTAGTCAAAATGTAATGAAAATCAGTGGAAAGTGGAGAAGTTACACGTTCTTGAAGTTTCATTCTAGTCTACTTTTCTTTTTGTTGTCCCTCAAAACATCATTTGTACTATAACGTGACGTCACACCACATGTATTCCCGTTTCTGTCTATAAATTACAACTACAGCCTATATTTTTGGAAATTTTTAAGAAAAAGTTGTTTTTTTTTTTCAAAATTCTTTCCTATTCAAATTCTAAGACAATGGGAAAGAGTTATCTTTAAAAAAGCCTCCAGCTAGGACTTCAGAATAAAATTAAAAACTACTACAGGCTCAGCATGACAGGGTAACTAAATCAAGGATCGAGGACGAGCATTGAAGAAGAGGATGCCATAGCGGGCCTCGGCATTGAGGTCGGAAGGACGGCAGTCTGTTTTTGAGTGGTGCTAGTTTCCCTACTAATAGTGTCATTTGGAACCACTAATAAACTAAGGCCTAGTGCACACCTACTCGATCGTGTTAACGTTCTCTTACATTAATTTGTAAAGAATAGTTGTGTTTTTTCATCATTGTCAACAGTTGGCAATTCCAGAAAAAAGTTGAGTTTACGTTAACGCATGCGTTTTCGAAAACATATAAAAGCTTGCACTAAGACTACTGAATATAGGCTTGACTAATGTAATGCCTTTTAATATAATCCTTGGCCTGTATAGTTATCGGCACGGATCTTGAGCGCTGGCTTCAAGTTGCGCAGAAGTCAAATATTCGGTCTCTTTATTGGTGCGACGTGAGACGCGGCGGCGGGGAATGTCAGTGATTGAATCGCCGCGCCATCGTGTCATAGACGTCACTCGTGATTCGTTCTCTGCGCTTGCTGCATGTATCTAACAACGACGACGATTGGCTCGCCAATGTATGGAATGCGCAAAGCGATCCCCACTCTGACGCCGAGCGCTCAAGATCCGTGGCGATAACTATAGCCAGCTGTCAGCAATCAAGAACGGTCGATCGTTCTATTGCCATTAGTGGCCCACAGTGATCGTAGTCAGTGTACTCACTTGTAGTCCATGTGCGGCCACCGCTTGAAGGTCTCCTTCCTCTCGGCCTCGCTGTACATCAGCGGCCTGGTCTCCTCGTCGCGGGAGCATGGCACCAGTTCGTTAGCACGCTGGCCCACTGCGGAAGCTATGGCCAGCGCTGGTATCCGTCGGTTCTGACCCTTCAGCTCTTGAACAACACCGGTCGTGACCAGCCGGAGCGTGGACTGTGGTAGGCAGATTGTTACTGTGCTCCACTGTGGAAATGTAAATTGACTTAATTAGTATACTGTTAAAACTAATATAACTTGAGAAAAGATTTCTCTTAGAAAATTAAAAATAAAATCCGTGTAATACTTAACTAATTGTTTTTTAATCACTCAGATTTGGAAAGCACAGTCACATTTTAATGAATTTCATGCTAGTGGGCAAAAGACTAAGAGCAGTGGTGACCGAGTGGTAATGGCTCCGACTTACGAGATGTAGGTCGTGGATTTAAACCCTGCCAGGCGCAATACTTTGTGTTATTTATTTCATCACCACTGTTCTCAAAACGGTAAAGAAAAACATCGTGAAGAAACCGGCATGTCTTAGAATCAGAAATTCGAAGACATGTGACATTCACCAATCCACACTGCGCCCGCGTGGTGGATACGGCCCATTCCCTCTCCTATAGAGGAGGCCTGAGTCCCAGCAGTGGGAACATTAAAAAGGTTGGTGATGATGGGCAAAAGCCTCTCCCAAATTGTCTCATTTACTTTTTGGCCACCTCGTACCAGCTCTTACGGTAGTCGTCTAGATAATCTCACCAACTCTTCCGAGGTGGCGTTATTCATCCTCGGGTAACCATTTTGTTGTAACTCTTCTCTCTACTCTTTTGTGGATTCCTGAATTGGATATTTTGAGTTAAGAATGTCTCAAACCCTAATTTAAAATCAAGTTTGAGAAATACTCAACTCAGAAACTGGGAGTTTGTAGATCTAACTCCTAGACTCCTTTCTCATATAAACTGCTGATCCATTCTATAAATAGGAGTGTACCTGAAGTGAACAGTTACTCCTAACTGCATTGACAACCTACTGCATGTTCATCTGAATTTTCACACTGTGATTTGTATGGAATAGCAAAACTGACTACAAAATACCAGTCTCCCCACGCGATATGTTTAAAAAGGAGTAGAAAGTTTTCGTATAAAACAATTCAAATTGTCATATTACCTTTTGTGCCTTGACTCCTTTCCTGACAGGTTCTGCGTCGATGGAGTTCTTCAGTTCGTTGATGAAGTCTGTGAGACCCTCGATGGAGTGGGCGTCTAGACTCTGAAGACATTGGTACAGGAGCACTGCCTGTAACAAATCAACAAGCATGCTTTTATTATTTAACAAGTTAGATGATCTTATTTAAGAATTTTTTTTTTTTTGCTACCATAAAACACTTCGATGAAGTGGCGAATTATCCAATGACTTCTCCCACTATAAGGTACAGCAGGAGGGAGTGTCAGACTTTCACTGACTGAGGGTGAGTTGCACCATTTAACTATAACGATAACCAAACCATAACCAACCGTGAAACGGCCGCCTATTGGTCAGTTCGACGATTTGACAACTGTTAAGGGCCAAGCGCCCGAAAAGTGCCATAAAACAGTGATTTTCTGAGGCCTACTCCTCCGTAACGGCTAGGTCAATTGGTTTGATAAAAATATATGTTTATTATAGATTCATGAACAATAATATCAACATTTGATTTTTTCGTGCAATTAATACTTTTGACAAAAAAAAATATATTTAGCAATTTCGCAACTTTTCCCTACTCCTTCGAAACGGCTTGGACCTTTAGAAACATTTTTACACATAAAAATTGGTGGTTAAATATTCTTCAAAGTGAACATTGCATATGTAAATCAATCAATATCTCGCAGAGAAAATGGATTTAAAGCGCTTTCCGGGCGCTGCTGGCCGCAAATAAATGCACAGATTTGCGTACTGCCGCCTAGGCGAGTGCGAGAGTTGCGTTCACATAATTTCGGCCAGATGGTTCAAGGGACTATACGCCTTAACGGCTTTGTTATCGTTATAGTTAAATGGTGCAACTCACACTAAAAGTTCTGTGACTGTTTTTGTATAATTAAATATTATACTATTCTAATTCTAGTACCTTTGATTTTTGGTTGTTTAAAAATTACCACTTTTTATATAAAGTAATCTTAAAGTAGTATTTCTTTGTAAATAAATTAACACGGCAACTCCGTACAACTGTATTTAAATACTTAGAGTAGTAAGTGCACATAATTTTTATTTTCCTTGTATAAGAATAGGGAGAGGGAATGGAATCGATCAATCGGAAACGAACCGTATAATGCGAAGCCAGTGACCGTCTCAATTGCTAATGGCATAGATATTTACCTCCGTATTACCTACAAGTTCGAACACCTTTTTTTGGTGAGAAATCATCTAATAACTCCTGCTCTGGTTGGGGCGAAAGGGCGTGTTAGGGCCTCTTTCACCACCCTCAAGTTAAGTGACGAGTAGGCTAATCGTCAGTTATGCCTTGATCACACGTACCGAGTAAACGGGCGAGACAGTGCTCTCGGCCGAGTACTCGGTACGTGTAAACACAGCGCCGAGTGCTCGGTCGAACGCGTATATTTACAACTCGCTTACATCACTGTCTCGGCCGAAAAAAAATTTACTGTCTCGCCCGTTTACTCGGTATTCGGGCCACGGGCAGTGTGAAAATGAGACCTGGGGCACTGAGACAAAGATAAAGAAGGAACAGGAGTGTCACTATCTCCCGCTCCGCCCAAGAGCGGGGTATGTCATGAGATGACTTTCCCACCTACAAAAAAAAAATGTGTGATTTTCACGATGTTCTAATCGTAAGATATGAAGTTACGGGTGACTTTAAATGACGATTAGCTTACTCGTCACCTTACTTGAGGGTGGTGAAAGAGGCCCTTAGACTCTTATTTACTGACTGACGCCTATTTGTGTGCCTTCAGGTGCCCTTCATGTTCCAGAGCCAAGTGAATTACTTGGCTCTGGAACATAAAGGGCACCTGAAGGGTGAACAATGTTCGAACAATGCTGCAAAGTTCGAACACTTCGCTTATATTTACAAAATACTTATATTATCCAATACCACTATTGTTATTCTTCAGAAAGGAGCGCGTGTATGACCCCGAGCAAGTTTGTTTTACATTAATGCGATCGACACCTTTATGACGTTCGGCACTTCAATTAGCCCGGTCTAAGCTCTTAACCAATCAGAGAGCCAAACGCGGTAAACGTTTCGATCTTGTTAACGTAAAAACTACACGCACTCAGCGCATGTAAGGATCATAGGAGTTGACGTTCAGTAGTATCTGCCTACACAAGTGACGTAGCTAGTTCCAAAGGGGCCCTGTATCAAAAATTCCCATGTATTTCTACAACTTAAGGTAGCCATACACGCTTGGCTATACCGGACAGGTTTACCTGCACAGTAGGCTAGTTGCCGAAAAAAATGTTATTAGTCCGTCTTTTAGATTATTCAAAAATAAGGGACACGTATACCAAAAATGACATAGATATGGCCCATTAAAGTTACGTGTAACGTCAAGCCGTGCTGCATTTTTTCGCACGGGGTGACGTCACACGTAACTGTTATACCTGTCAGGTGAGCTTGTATGGAAACCTGCCCAGCTGTGCAACTTACACGCTCAGGTTTACCTGTACAACTCAACTGTACAGGCAAACCAGGCAGGCATACCCTAAGCGTGTATGGCGGGCATTAGATACTCAAAGACTGTGAAACGGAGTGCGATAGATCAAGACGAAGATGACTTTTTGCACACATCGGGGTCCCCGTAGCCCAAGAGCCCTGTATCACTGATACAGCTGATACGGCGGTAGCTACGCCTCTGGCCAACCCCCAAGGGAACCAGGGTTATCCGAAAGGGCGCTCGAGCCCCGGTATGAAGGCTAGAAGGAACGGGGTGGGTCTTTTAGTCAGTAAGAGTCTGACACTATCTCCCGCTTCGCCCAAGAGCGGGGGTTGTCATTGGATGATTTTTTCCCACCATAAAAAAAAACCCCAAGGGAAAAAGGCGTGAGTTTATGTGTAAATCTACTTTTGCGTGCTAAACAATTGTTGTCATTTTTATCGTAACGACCGCCAGTTCCCCGAAATCCCTCACCCCACCCAACTACACGGATTAGAATAAAATTATTGTACTTTAACTAAACACGTTACATTATATTACACTCGACAGCAGCACCGTATACTTTGAATAGTAAATCGATTGTGTGCCCGTCCCATTGCGTGGCGTCGTCATCTGAGCTTTGAGTCATGAACTAAAACATATGTACTTTACAATGTACTGGCTTTTGCAGATTTCTTTGGGAGTTTTTACAACTTTCGTCTCGTATTTTGACCTGTTTCAAAGCATTACTTAATGAACTTAAGATATCGAGTGTTTTACTTCACGTAATACAGCAGATGCACACACATGTGACAAGTGGAACTGAACTCCGAATTTGAAGATTTTATTAGATTTGTCCGTGGATAAAGTCTAAGTAAACTACTTTTGATCTTTATGATATGAACATAGATAAAAACTAAAAACACGTATAGAAAATAACATAGGCTACGTTTTGCACGACACCTGTTATACAGGAGCGAGTATGAAGGGAAAACCTAGTGTTCTATACATACAGACAGGAATATTAACAAGACCCCATATGATGTAAGATATTTATAAAACCCCAGCGATAAAAAGAGGATGACCTTCTAATACCTATGTTACGTCAGAGCAAAATAGTGCGTGGGTAGTAAGTTCATTTAGAGGGTCCAGGCTTCAAGGAAAAAAAATCTAATTAAACGAATATATTTTAAGGATTCATCTTTGTTATTTCAGCCAAGAAACGCTACCAGGATAAATAGCGTTTATTTTTCACCAAACCGCCATAAAACAACATACCTAACATATTTTTATAAAACAAGTACATTAAATAATGACTGTCAACAAATTATTAGGAGTTTTTTTTTCAATTGTCAATAACTGTCCATCGGGAAAATCTTGTAATGCTAGAACTACATTAGACCAAAGCACACGTGTAACACGCCTGATTTGTACGAAGAATGACGTCGCGTGGTGTGGATCTAGTGTAGCTCTACAAGTCTAGTCTCCATATAAAATACCCTGCCCCTCCTTAGTGACGCCCTTGCCGGAGTGACTACCAACTTAGAATACCAGTTTGGCCAGAGAAGGCACCACACCCGAAAAAGTGGAATCTTATTGGACAAAACCATCTCCCAACGTGTTCATCCACGTGTTTACTGGTATTATGAAACATACTGCTGTGCTTATCTCGGTCACATACATTTCCGTGCAAAATCCTTACAGCCATTATGACGTCACTTGCATTAGTAACAGACAGCTGATCATACTCGCAGCATTAGTATTAATAGAAGATAGACATCATTAGCCAGATTTAGAATATATTATATTGAATAAGACATTAGGATTATTTATAGCATTCTACGTCATTCTATTACAGTTAATAAAAAAAATATGGCGTCATAATATTTATCAAACTAAGACCTGGGGAAAGCTCTAATGTTATCATTTAACCAATTTATCCCACTAATATTATAAAGGCGAAAGTTTTCGTATGTTTGTTACTTTTTCACGATCAAACGTCTGAACGGCTTTCTATGAAACTTGGTATACGGGTAGTTTACAGAAAAGATAAAAGATGTTAGAAAGGAAATACTTTCCGATTTGTACTACGAGTGTCGCCGCTTGTCTCACACCCATTAACTCCACTACAGACAATAAACCAATACGGACGCGCATTACGCAACAGACCACGCACACTTAGATCGCAAGTGTGCTAATGGTAGTTGAACTATGAGCATTGCCCAAGTTTGCGGCACGCCTGCCCCGCCCACAAGGTCATTCTAACCTCTCTCATCTGTTCTGTGGGGTAGCCCATGTCCTGAAATAACACATAAGATACTTTTTATCCCGGGGGTATGTTGCCTTGGGATAATTTTCTACTTTCAAGCGGGTTCGGGATCTGACACTAGTTTTTCAATCAGCTACATGGACTGACGTCATCTTGCGTGCTATCCTGAAGTGAACTAGTGTTAGTAAAGCTGTGATTGATGCTAAAAACCCTTCAGTACAATAGCAGAGTACAATTTATAACGTAATAATATTTTATTGATCGTGTCTTGGTAAATAGACCAGGGTCGATAATTTTTAAAACCAAAAAAAATAATAGTAGGATGAAACCCATTAGAAAAGGAGGAGAATATTATAAAAATGATAGGAAAAATAATTTACGGGCGATCTGAGGTCGGGAAGGGGATGGGGGTGAGTTTTTAAGGGTAAAAAACGGTTTTTCTCGATTTCCGGCAAAACTAAAAGTCCTATGGAAAAAAGTCAAATGGCAAAGTTGTAGGTAATAAAAAGATCTAAAACTTTTGTATTTACACTTTTTTCCCATAACCTCAAAATGAATGTGAAAAATTCAAAACACCAAGTTTTTGGTTTTTTAATTTTATCTTTTTCAAAAATATTTTTTAATTCACGAAATTTGGTGAAAACTTACCTTTTTATGTCCCAAATACGCTGTAATTTATTTGAGTAGAAATATTTATTTCGTTTGCATTATTTTGAATTAATATCGAAAAAGCACCCCAATTTTCAATCGAAAATTCACCCGTCAAAATGTCGGCTTTTTTCAAAAAATTGGTATGTTTTCTGTTCGTTGAAATCTCTACTTTCCGATGGTGAAAAAAAATATATATGTTACCGTAGTAAATCTTCTCAGAAAATGCAAAAAATCGAAAAAAACTCGAATTAAAATTTTTTTTATAATTATTATATACAATTTTGAGCTATTTATTAAAATTTACACTTTAATTACTCGAAAAACGTAAGATTACATGTTTTTACATTGATAAAAAAAAATGCAAATCAAAATATTCTACTATAATTAACAAACAAATAAGTTAATAAAATTAATATTTAATAAGACATGTACAATATTTGGAGAAAGTAGTCAAATCTTCTTTAAATTATATGCGTAGATGCCTATTTATAACTATTTTTAGATAACTTATATACCTGAGTGACCTACGAAAAATTTTAGCCCATCAAAAGGTATTTCATAGAGAAGTGGGGAAGGGGCTAGGCGGGTCTGGGTCTTACTACATACATACCTACTATTTCGTAGCAGCTGTAACAACCGTTAGCCTAGCCAGTATTCGAAATACAGTACAGTATACAACATCGTTTATAAAAATACACGTGCACGCTGAGTTTCTTTAAGATAATTGTAACAAGTTTACTTAAAAAAAAAAACTAACAAGATTAAAACATGATTAAAAAATAATAATCTCCTTTATTTTGCACAAACAAATTTAGTTACTCCCATGAAAAAAAAAATTCAAAATACATAAAAAATATATTAAAAATCTATAAAAATATATATAAAATATATATCATAAATATATTTTTAATAACTAACTTTTGGCCATTTTTCATGTATATTTCATACATTTTAAATATATTTTTGATACATTCAAAATATATCTTAAAAGACATAAAAAACATAGCTAAAAGTATTAAAAAAAAATATTTTGAATATAATTTTTTTAATATTTTATATATAGGTATGTATAGATTTTTTATAGATTTTTAATATACATTTTATGTATTTTGAAATATATTTTTTCATGGGAGTAACTAAATTTGTTTGTGCAAAATAAAGGAGATTATTATTTTTTAATCTTAGTAAACTTGTCACAATTATCTTAAAGAAATTCAGCGTGCACGTGTATTTTTATAAACGATGTTGTATACTGTACTGTATTTCGAATACTGGCTAGGCTAACGGTTGTTACAGCTGCTACGAAATAGTAGGTATGTATGTAGTAAGACCCAGACCCGCCTATTCCCTTCCCCACTTCTCTATGAAATACCTTTTGATGGGCTAAAATTTTTCGTAGGTCACTCAGGTATATAAGTTATCTAAAAATAGTTATAAATAGGCATCTACGCATATAATTTAAAGAAGATTTGACTACTTTCTCCAAATATTGTACATGTCTTATTAAATATTAATTTTATTAACTTATTTGTTTGTTAATTATAGTAGAATATTTTGATTTGCATTTTTTTTTATCAATGTAAAAACATGTAATCTTACGTTTTTCGAGTAATTAAAGTGTAAATTTTAATAAATAGCTCAAAATTGTATATAATAATTATAAAAAATTTTTGAATTCGAGTTTTTTTCGATTTTTTGCATTTTCTGAGAAGATTTACTACGGTAACATATATATTTTTTTTCACCATCGGAAAGTAGAGATTTCAACGAACAGAAAACATACCAATTTTTTGAAAAAAGCCGACATTTTGACGGGTGAATTTTCGATTGAAAATTGGGGTGCTTTTTCGATATTAATTCAAAATAATGTGAACGAAATAAATATTTCTACTCAAATAAATTACAGCGTATTTGGGACATAAAAAGGTAAGTTTTCACCAAATTTCGTGAATTAAAAAATATTTTTGAAAAAGATAAAATTAAAAAACCAAAAACTTGGTTTTTTGAATTTTTCACATTCATTTTGAGGTTATGGGAAAAAAGTGTAAATACAAAAGTTTTAGATCTTTTTATTACCTACAACTTTGCCATTTGACTTTTTTCCATAGGACTTTTAGTTTTGCCGGAAATCGAGAAAAACCGTTTTTTACCCTTAAAAACTCACCCCCATCCCCTTCCCGACCTCAGATCGCCCGTAAATTATTTTTCCTATCATTTTTATAATATTCTCCTCCTTTTCTAATGGGTTTCATCCTACTATTATTTTTTTTCACTTTTTATTATTTTTAAAGGCTTCTACCCTGGTCTAAAAAGGTTTGATTCCTAGGTAAGTAGGGCAAGCGCTATTTGGTTACTTTGAGTAGCGTACCAACAGCTCGCCATTTAGTACTGGCGTTTACAAATGGCGGGCAATAGACGATAACACATTCAGTTTTTGATGAAAAGTTGATGTACCTACATTCGGCAAAAGAAATAAATAACCAGGTAGCATACCTACATTTTTTTACAACCGTACTTTACGTAAGTGTTGATAACCAAACCATTTTGTAGCCTGTACATTGTTTTGTTCTTCAATATTCCTCAGTATTTACAAATTGACTTTAAAATATCTCAGTTATTTGCAGTATAAATTGCATCGAATAAATGAAGTAGGTACAATTTTCTTACGACACCTAAATTATTGTTATTTGTACATACATAGTTACGTATATTATGGCTGTTAATTATCTCAAAAATAATATAAAAAATATAACTCTATAACTAGAACCACATTAGTCATGCAGGACACACGGGTGATAAATCAGTATTATTTATGTAATTACACTTTGGTTCGAATTTTCCCCCTACCTAATTAAATTACCAATGCAGTCCATTTTGAATTTTAACAGATCAATACAATTTAACCTAATAGCATTAGTTGGCACTGGTTGCACTATATCGAAGGATGCACTAAATTAAAACGATAAGCATAAGGAAAGAACTAAGTAAAATGAGAGCCATTGATAGCATACAGCATGATCATCATTTCAGCTGAGAGAGGTCCACCGTTGGACATAGGCCTCCTCCAAGTGCCGTAACGACTCTGTAACGTCTGGCATCCATCGGATTCCGGCGACTCTGGTCCACCTTGTGGGAGGCCTACAACGCTGCGTCTTTCGGTACATCGAACAGCATGATTGCTTTTATAATATTAGTATGATTGAAAAGAGGAACAGAGCCCATATTACAAAGTAAACAATAAAACATTGCTTTGTAAAACTTTAAAGTAGTTTTCGGTCAAGTAGTAGTGAGGTCATTATTTCTGTCATGCCGCTTACTCATCACTTAACATGTTTTACTATCGCAAAGTCGGGAAGATGATAAGCCTGTCCTAAAGCAGAGTGTACGCTGTAATCAATCATATCCTGTCACACACCATCTAGTTTTATATTGAACACCCATTATGCACAAATTCTTGTGCATATTATTAATTAACTGGCAGAGAACCAAAAGCGGTGCAAAAATAGTAACTTTGTTGGTAATATTGGGTTGAAGCTCTCAGCTCATGGGATTGGAGTGCTCATAAAATCGCCTAAACGCCTCGTCGGCCTTGCAGAGGATAAGCATTGCCACACAGCGTGGCAATGTCGCCAGTCTTTTGGGCACATTCTCAGTCGACAGCGATGTGTATTGAAGTTTTCATCAAGGATTTTTATTTAATTTATTGTTTTAGTGTGTATAACTTTACATACAATGTAATTCTTCTATAGGTGTGTTTGTCACCTGACTCCTCCTAAACGACTTGACCAATACTTTGGATGAAATTTTGAGTGTATATTTAAGTGGGTTCCTGGATAGTTTGAAAATATAACTAAACCTGGTAGGTGGGGCTGCAATCGAGTTATTTCCTTTTCTGATAAAAGGCCATTTTGTCGGGCAGGACAGTCTACTTGTTTTTTTTTTAATTTGTAAAGACCCAACTTTACCTAAGGTGCTCAGACCAGGTCACTGGTACTTGCAATTCGATATGCAAAAGTCTCGCCTTAGGATTTTCTACAGAGTTATGGAGAGCATCATTCTGGGTGTAAAAGGAAGAGGCTGAATACAGAGTAACACGCGGCACTCCAAAACAGGCACAATAAACGTGGGTGAAAAGGCTGCCAAATAACATTGGGTGGGTCACGTCAGCCGCATACACGCACAGTGACCGCTGGGCAAGTGTCGCTACGCAGTGAAGCAAAGCACCGTCGAGGCCAGTCCAGAAAGAGGTGGTGAAATGATCTAGACTGGTTCGAGACGGCGCGGGAGAATGTCTGAAAGGACTTAAGGTATGGATGGCGGTTCTTTCTAAAGAAAAATGAGTTGTAAAAGATTGAATTTTTAACGATCTATCCGTTGGTTACCCTGCAGGTAACGAGTGCTAAAAAGCACGGTACAGATGATCTTACAATGCATATGTGTTTTTTGTTTGGTAAGTAATCGGGTGTACAACATTCACATAAAAATTAGGTTGAGGAAAATAGGCGCTTTCTGCGTTTTTAAATGAAAATATGGTTGCATTCCACAGGAAAAAAAATCGAATCTCGATTTCAAGTTTCTGAAACCTATAAAGTCGATTTCAGATCGCAATCCCTAACTTTTGCCCAGCAGTGGGACAGCAATGACCAGGGAAAAATATAGCATAATTATATTACGTTAATAAATGATTAAATTATTTGTCAAATAAGCGGACTACGATCACAAACAGAAGCGTAGGTACTTTAGCCTTTATGTGTGACCGCTTACCATACAATGAGGGATCAATCGCAACGAAGGGTCCCGTTGCAGTTCGGTTGGAACTCATGAGGTCACGAAATAAACACGTCAGTTTAAATACAAAAGGCTTAAAATTTCAGAGTAATGAGGAAGGTTAGCCTAGAAGTCCTTGAAAACCAACTCAACGAGTGTCAGGCAAATATACCTTTTTTTCTGCTTCTGAAAGGAAGAGAAGGAACAGGAGTGGGTTTTTAGTCAGTAAATGTCACACTCCTGCGCCGCCCAACAGCGTGGGATGTCATTGGATGATATTCCCACCTAAAAAAAAAGGTAGGAAATTATCTACTGACTTTTCCTGCTCTGGAGCAGAGCGGGAGGGCGTGTCAAACTTTTACTGGGTTAAAACCACAATATTCCTTAAGTAGCCCTTTGCGTTCTAGGACCGCAGGTTTCCCTTTCAGAAGTCGACCCATGGACCTAGTAGGTTCAGCCCTGCTGGGCCCCTGCGGTTTTGCTGACATCTCTTTGAGGCTCGCGTGGAAAATTACACGCCGTCAATGACTAGGGCTCAGTCAAGACAGTTACCGGACGGCCGGAAGCGAGCTATCCATTGCTCGTCGTTCACAATCCCACTCAGGCAAATACACCCGATGCTGATATTTTGCAGGATCCCTGCATACTATTTCAGGGACATTATTATGCATGATATAATGATAATTCTTATCAGCAAATTTCACATGGCGAGTTTGTATGAAAAGATGTTGTGTATTTATGAGACACATGTTTCATATGTTTACTTTTGACCATAAGTATGAATAGCATTATCTTAGTAAAAATTTTCACTGAAATGAAAATGTAGGTAAAGAATTTATAGTTGATTGAAGTAGCTCCTTTGAAAATAAATTTATTGCAATCGGCTTATATTTTCTTCAACCTTATTTTCTCTTTGTTGGGCAGAGGTCTCCTACTTAGTTTTCCGGCTAATCTCTCAAGGTAGAACTACACTGCACATACGTGTGCCAATGTACGCAGATCTGGGCACGTCGGTCTCCGTACATTTTATATGGCAACTAGACTTGTAGACTACACTAGATCTACGCCACGCGACGTCGTTCCACGTACAAATCAGGCGTGATCTTCGTGTGCGTCGGTCCAATATAGTTCTAGCTTCATACACAAGATGTTTCGCCTGTATTCTAGGTTCACTGTGCACATAGGTTTAAGTTTCTGTGAAATTGTTACTTTTTTGGTGTACAATAAAGTTTATTCTATTCTATTCTATTCTATTCTAGCACAGCGGGTTTATTTGAAAGAACCATTGCGGCCATGGAATGCAGAGGGTAATTGAAGGAACAGGGGTTGGATTTTAACACAAAATAGATAGGTACAGATGACAATCTCATGTATGTACTTCACTTTTTATAACTTTTTTTTTTATTTTCGAGGGGAAACCTTCAAAAGGCGCCCGGACTTTGGGGATAAAGCCGGGGAGTGTGGGTTTCACTTTTTATACCTACGCTCGGTGGAAGCACACTAATGAGCGTTTGAGCCGGAACTGTTCGACGAGTGATCCGAGACGCGACCGAGACATCGTGTCCGTGAGCGGTGTCTATGTGTGCTTTTACTGACTAAAACCACAAAATAGATAGGTACGGAAGTCAATCTACATACAAAGCGCGGTCGAGCAACGCACACATAGACACCGCTCACGGACACGATATCTCGGAGCGTCTCAGATCGCCCGTCGAACAGTTCCGATCCAAACGCTCATTAGTGTGCGTCCACCGAACGTAGGTATAAAAACCGACCAAGTGCGAGTCGGACTCGCCCATAAAGGGTTCCGTAGCAACAAGTAACATAATATAAAAGTTCTTGTAGTTCGTGGTAACTTTGATCGATGTTTAATAATAGTGTTTTTTTTTTAGATTTATGACGTATTAAAAAAAAACTACGTACTAGATCACATTCAAACCAATTTTCGTTGGCGGTTTGCATGGTAATGTACATCATATATTTTTTTTAGTTTTATCATTCTCTTATTTTAGAAGTTACAGGGACGACGACGACACATTTTACCACTTTGGAAGTGTCTCTCGCGCAAACTATTCAGTTTAGAAAAAAATGGTATTAGAAACCTCAATATCATTTTTGCAGACCTGTCCATAGATACCCCACACGTATGGGTTTGATGAAAAAAAAATTTTTGAGTTTCAGTTCTATGTATTTTTTCTATTTTTGTGTGAAAATATTTATTATTATTATTATTATTATTTTGTGTGAAAATCTTAATGCGGTTTACAGAATACATTTACTCACTAAGTTTTATCAGTATAGCTCTTATAGTTTCGGAAAAAAGTGGCTGTGACATACGGACGGACCGACGGACGGACGGACAGACAGACAGACAGACAGACAGATAGACAGACAGACAGACATGACGAATCTATAAGGGTTCCGTTTTTTGCCATTTGGCTACGGAACCCTAAAAAGTGAAGTACATACATGAGATTGTCTTCTGTACCTATCTATTTTGTGGTAAAAGTTTGACTCTCCCTCTCACACCACCCTGAGCGATAAAATAGACCGGCCAAGTGCTAGTCGAACTCGCGCACGAATTATTCCGTACCGTCAATAGCAAAAAAAAACATTTGCTGTAGGTATGGGAGCCCACTTAAATATTTTTTTTATACTGTTTATTTTTTTAGTATTTACTGTTATAACGGCTACAGAATTACATCATGTGCGAAAATGTCAACTGTCTAGCTGTCACGGTTCATGAGATACAGCCTGGTGACAGACAGACGTACAGCGGAGTGATAACAATAGGATTACGTTTTTAGGGTTCCGTAGTCAACTAGGAACCCTTATAGTTTCGCCATGTCTGTCTGTCCGTCTGTCTGTCTGTCTGTCTGTCCGTCCTCGCTTAATCTCTGTGACCGTTAGCACTAGAAAGCTGAAATTTGGTACCAATATGTATATCAATCACGCCGACAAAGTGACAAAATAAAAATTGGAAAAAAAATGTTTTATTAGGGTAGCCCCCCTATATGTAAAGTGGGAAGTAATTTTTTTTTTAATTTCTACCCTAACGTGTGATATATTGTTGGATAGCTATTCAAAAATGAATAGGGGTTTACTAAAATCATGTTTTGATAATGTCAATAATTTCGGAAATAATCGCTCCAAAAGTAAAAAACAATGTGTGTCCCCCCCCTCTAACTTTTGAACCATAAGTTTAGAAAATATGAAAAAAATCTGAGAAGTAGAACTTTATAAGGACTTTCTAGGAAAATAATTTTGAACTTGATGGAAAGAACAGGTTTTGTACAAAAGAGACAAAAAGGTTGTACAAAATAATTTCTGGACTAAGTTTGTAATATAATCGTACATGCAAGCATTTTTTTAAACTCAAAAGTGGGTACACTTATTGTGATGGACGGGAAACTACGGAACCCTACACTGAGCGTGGCCCGACACGCTCTTGGCCGGTTTTTTACCTTTGGGTACGGAACCGTAAAAAATACCCCGATATTTAATTGCTCTCTTACACCATTACCTGGTTGACAAGCTTCATAAACCTAAAGGCAACCTTTTAACACACGAGATGTGACCTTAGATAATGGAGCCGCCGCCAATCAGCAGGTGCAGTTACGAACTAGGCTTTGCGGCTAATAAAGTAGCTGTGGTTGTGGTTTTGTCACCACTAACATTTAAGTTCTAGTGTTTTTTTAAAACGTTGCCTATAGTCTAGTAATTACTACTTTATCGCAGGCGCGTTCACACACATGCAAACTCATAAACATACACAAGACACCCACAATTATCTATAGGCCGTACAAATATTTATTTTTATTTTGACTGGCCTGTTAGTGTAGTGGTTAGTGACCCTGACTGCTATACCGGAGGTCGTGGCTTCGATTCCCATTCAAGACAAATGTCCATGTGATGAGCACGATCATTTGTTCTGTCTGATTGTAATTTATCTATAATATGTGTATTTAGAAATATATAAGCATGTTTATCAGTTATCTAGTACTCATACCAGCTCTTTTTAGTTTGAGACTAGATGGCGTTGTGTGAAAGTTGTAGAATATTAATATTATATTTGTCCCGTGCGGAAAGCCAACCCGCGATACGCAGCGCTGCAACAAAGCACTCTACTGCGCCAACAGTGCCGTCAGTTGATGTAAATTACATCTAAGGTAACACATGTATGAGTACAATGTACCTACCTTAATTCATTAAACTCTAAGCGAACGTCGGCGTTCTGTCTCTAATTACGGTATTCGAAAAGTGAAATTACCATTTCCTGGCTATGGACTTTGACTTGAATGTGACCCGGAAGTTGAGAAGTTTCATGCTCCATGCTCATGTCTTGCTGATGGAGACACTTGTGCTGGATCACTTGGGTTTCCCTCCAAATGCTAGCACATGACTATGCGCTGACTGGAGAGGGCTACTAAAATCTGTGGTTCTTTCCTCAACAAACCATCTGAGACACTAATCTATTATGATTCTCACATAATTTGATCATTACATTTTTGTTGTACGGACTTTAAAAGAGACCGACTAGTTAAAAACTGATGATAAAATTGATGTATATAAAATATTTATTTATTATATACTTTATTGTAAACCATTACACATACAAAAAGGAAACTAAAACACATACATACAATGGGCGGACTTATCGCATTCAGAGATCTCTTCCAGGCAACCTGGAATGGACAGTAATTGCCTGGACAAGATATGGGGCTGTTGTTGGTGTGACAAATTAGAATTAAACATAAAAATTATTATTGATACACAGATATATGCATATGCTGTATAATAGATACGTAGATATATACATATGCCGTATTATAAATACATACATAATTATTGAAAACTATAGACAGAAATATATGTACGCAAATGACGACTATCCATATTCACAGCGACAGGTAATGTTCCCTAACGAGTCTTTTAAAAACAGGCAACGATTGAGTGCGTTAAATTGTGTCTGGTAATCCATTCCACAGACGAGCAGCCTGGACAGTAAATGATTTGTCAAAGAAAGCCGTGGTATGGATTGGCAATTTAAATCGCAAATTCTCTGATGATCTTAGCAACTTTGAAAAAATGTATTGATTGTATTTGTGTTGTTTTTTTTTTTTCTTAAACCTATTTGCAAAATAAATGTTACTTATTATTCACATTTAATTTAATTGTATTTATGGACATTGTTCATGTTATTTTAATGAGTATTTTTTAGTGTTTTATTTAATTAAGTTTGATGTATCATAGACTTTGTCTGATACAAATTAATTAATAATGACATTATAATTTTGTGACTATTTATTAATTTAAAATAGTACACTATCACGTATTTAGAGGCATTTTTTGTATCAAAAAAATATATTCACACATTTCATTTTATTTCAGTTGCTTAGTTGCCATGGAAGCAGAGCTGCAGAGTAAAGCTAGTATTTATTAAACATAGATAACACTTCATGTCAACGATTCTCTTATGTAGTCTATGAAAAATATGGCAGTTGATGTTACAGCAAAGAAAGGATACATTAGCCACATTAGAGCATATGATAGCAACCTGTAGTTGCACTGATAACATTATCTAAAATTGATAATAGGAAGACATTCCCAAATTCATTTAAAATTAAGTTACAAATTTTTTAAATCTGGTGAATACTGTCCAATACAAAAGAGAAGATAACAACATGTTCCCACCACGCCTCCACTCCTCCTCCTAATTCCAATATTGAAATGCTAATTGCTGCTTTGTTTAATAACCAATTTTGAAGCTGTTTTTAGAATAAGATTTCTTTCAATGTTCTTTGTTGTAAAAATAAACACACGCAAATACCCAATTATTGTGTAAAAATAAATAAGAAACCTTTTGCCATAAATATAAATAAGATGTTATAATTAGAAACTTACTGCATCATTATATATTTTAATTGTATCTGTTCAGTGCTAAGATTTATTATATGCCATAACAAATAAATAACTATGTTGAAAGTTACATCCATAAACTTATATTAATGATCGCAGATTATTTATTTTTTATTATTATGGATGGGATCCCATTTGACCACTATCTCACCTAATAGATAGAACATGCTTGCCTAGAAATAACCTAAACACTGTTGAATTAAAGACCCCTAGGTGATGAATACAATCAATAATTTTAGAATATCAATTATTAGTTCTAACAGTGCGCAAGTCGATGACACCTTTTCTATAAAAGATCAACAATAACAATAATAAATTATTATGATAAGGAACATTAACAGCCATTTCTGGTAGTTATCTGATTTTGGTGGTTGGTTTTTTGTTTACTGATTACTTTTTTTTTACAAGCTTTTATTTAGTTTCACCTTTTGTCCCGACGTTAGTCTGTAATCAAATCTTTTAAATTAAATTTGACCCACTTCCCGGTTACCGATTGAGCTGAAATTTTGCATGCATGTGTAAATCAGATGACAATGCAAAATTATTATGACAAGGAGCTGATCTGATGATGGAACCGGAAGGTGGCTATAGGAACTTGGTAGTTAAACGACACAACCCCATTGAGTTTGGGCTTGTATTATTTGTCTTGACCGGTATTAATTATATATGGTCCGTTTTTTAATTAAAGACTACGATTTGACAATTCGAATGTTGCATGTTTTTTCCATTTCATAAATAGTGAGGTACCGCAACCGATATTGACCAAAAAACCGAAAAAACCTATTCGTAAAAATCGTAAAAATAATTTCATTTTAAATTTATGCAACTAATTATGGTCAGGTTTTGTATCTCTTATAATATATAATAATATTAATAGATAATAATATTGTAAAAACACGCCTAAGTCCTCTTCGTGTACTTTTTTCGTGCGGATCTCTTAAAAATTGTAGCAATAAAAACGAATAAACGAACGAATTGTGTGTCGGTTTTTTACAATGCAGACATTTGTATTTACTTTCATTTTTTAATTCTAAAGCATAAACTGCGACTGTTTTGTCCCGCTCTTAGAAACGAGATATAAAATTGTGTCGGGACGTCCATATACTGGAACTCCCTGGTAAAAGGAAGTATTTTTAGGTGTGGGTCTAAGTATATTCATGTATGAAATCTGCGATCAGTCCAGTTAACTATAAATAATCAGATAGGTTACAGTAAATGGAAATGTTGGTGGGTTAAAGCCATTGCCATAACTCTCTTTAGTCATACAGCACATTTCAGTCGATAAATTGGGTTTCGTATTAGAAGCATGCTTGTGGGTTCAGATGGAGCATTAATCGTTCAGTGTAGTTATCCATGTATTTTGACTTCTTCAGTGACAGTCTTCATAATTAGGTACTCATGTATTTCAGTGTTACGTGTGACCAGGCTGCACCACTTATGGTCTCAGGATATTGTTTTTGGCTCTTTGAAGACAAAGTATGTTGGATCTGCTGGCTGAAGATCATAGTTGAATCTCATAGGTCCAAATCGATTTTATAACTTAGCTATAGACTAAATTTATTGCTTAGGGATAGAGTAGACTGCTTCCCAAGCATTCACAAAACGTTTTTGAATCAATTATTTACTTTGTTCCGTTGGTCCATCAAGTAAAATCCTAAGTATATGACACATTTACATGACGATAGAAGATCCTGGCTAAGTTTGATTGTTGGGCACAGCTTGTTTCTCAATGTAAATGTAATGTGGTGAGACTTAGGGGCACTTACCAAACCAATGAATGGATACAAAGATGGCGTGTAAAACCGCCAACTTTGCATCCATTCGTTGGTTTGGTTGAGCTGGTTTTGTAGGCATCTACTGGCTTCGTCTGGATCACTACTAGATGCAAGAAATGCGAGAAACGAAACCTTTTTATTTTTAAGTTATTTCTTGACATGACTACAGCTAGTAACGAAACCGTTTTTTTTTTAGTATTAGCACTAAGGCTAAGGCTAAGAAGCGGTTTTTAACCACGCCTGCTACGGTAGAGGAAACAGCTGTTTTACTTTTAAACTCACCTGGGTTTTGAGCGGATTTGCAGCCGTCGCAGTTGTAATTATCGCTCACAAGCTTGGTGGGTGACAATCGCAAGACAGGTGGTTAATTATCAGTTGAGCTCCGAACTGCCATGGACTCCCACCAGAAACGATCTGTTGCGTTATAGGCGATTATCATAGTACCACGCAACACGTTGTATGTTGCGTGTCAACGCACTTACGCGCGTACTTGCGGGAGTGCAGGTTTGCATTATCGTGCGGGTGTTTTACGCACTCGCAGGCTGCGGGTGACCGCTAAGAAATATCCAAGTCGAGATATTAGAGAAACCTACTTCCGAAATAAGCAGTTAAACACAAAAAAAAAAAAAAAAAAATGGATATCGGAACTATACAAAAAAAAAAAATAGGCACAAACATAAGTTCATTGAATATTAGATTTAGGCTAAAATCGAAACCAAATAACATAATCGTGTCAAATTTAGGTAAAAGAAACCAATTGCTGATTCCTATAACTCTCTAGTGGAATCGTAAAACTTCTAGATAGAACAAAATAGGAATAGAGTTAAAATAGGTATATTGTATTTCGAAGGCGCAAATCTTAAATGGTTTACAGATGTTGTTCTGAGTCTGAATGTCTTGTGCATGGGAATTTACATTTCTGTAAACGCACAATACAAGTGTAACTCCTAATGTGGGGCAAAGAAAAAAAAAAAAAAAAGAACATCTGATAATGGTAGACAATTCTGTAATCAAGGTATATACAGTATTAAACGAGAAATAATAACGTTTTAATAGGTGCCTACTGGATTCCGAATCCGGAATTAAAAAGCAGTCAAAAAATAGACGGACATCAGACCCTAAGAAATATCCAAGTCGAGATATTATAGAAACCTACTTCCGAAATAAGCAGTTAAACACAAAAAAAAAAAAAAAAATGGATATCGGAACTGGACAAAAGAACATGAGAAACATCTGACTAATAGAGACCACCATAAGACCACCGAGTATGAAGCATCACCTTCAATTTAAATTAATTTAAAACATATAGAAAGTAGAAAGCATTGGATACGCTTCTTAAAAATTAAATATCAATACTACATTATTAAAGGCCAAAGTATATTTGTAAGTCTAATACAAATGCTAAATGTACTCAAATCTATGTGGTTCTTTATACAAAATCATTTCAGACACTACAAAACTGTGTAGATACACAGTTCTTATAAATGAGTACACCATTACATATTACAGTGGATTTTGAAAGAGACTTTGACCTCTGAGTTTGTTTCTGTGTTTCTTCTCAGAGCAGTCAGCTAGGAAACACAGGCCTCATCTAGTTGAAACAAAATTACGGGTAAAAAAAAAAAAAAATCATTTGTTTCATTTTGAAATTTTTTAATTTTGTATTTCTATATAAAAAAAAAAAGAATATTGTTGTTTTAAAACCTCTCAAATCGTGTTTTACTACAAAACATAGTAAATTGTAAGTACTTTAAGACTTAAAGACTTAAAGAGTAGTTGATTGTAAAACATAGTAAAATATGTTAAACGCAATTCATTTCAAAATCTTAAATGCTGTAATTGCATTCCAAAACCGAATTACCATCTTAATAGTATATTTCATAATTTCACTTTAAATCTAAATAATTTTATAAAAAGGAAGACATGGGATACACATTAAAAATCCTAAATATTATTATATTTGTAGTTCAAAAAACTAAACTAGCGATTTTTGTAAATTATAATCTAAGTGTGCTAAATAATGTGATACAAATTATTGTTCTTCAAAAACCAAACTAGCGATTTTTGTAAATTATAATCTAAGTGTTAAATATTGTATCTATGCTCGAAATGTAAATCATTTTATAAAAAGGAAGAGATGTGGTATACACATTAAATGTAGGACAAGTTAAGAGGTCGACGTCACAGGAGTTGCGCTCCAACCGGGGTCTCGACTAGACGTCACTCTTGACTTTGCCTACTTACTGACAATTTGGTTGTTTCATTTACTATAAACCTAAATCCCTAACAAGTGATTTTATCTGTAGTATTCTACAGAACACAGACATGAATGAAAACTGCTTTGTGAGTTCTTAGCCTAAGTAAAAGTCCGAGTATTAAAAAATATGGTAATATTTTTAATTATTTTAGTTTTCAAATCATAGGTATTAGACTCCAATATAAATAAATACTACAGTATCTTTATCCAATTTTCCGTAAAGGTTCTATTGTTAAAAAAACCGGTTTGAAAAATCGAATTTGGGGACATCACTTTTACGAAAAATCTGGCAACATATTTCTAGAATTTGGCATTTGGACTTGTCAAATCATCGTCTTTAATTAAAAAACGATCTTTAGGTATACCCAGCTATAAAAGCTTGCTATGAAAAAATGATTTTCATTAAAAGCTTGTTTTAATATAAAACAACCCTACACTAGGAATTACTCCTGTGTAGTGGATCTGTTAACAAATGTGTAAACACATGCACAAGACACCGAGACTGAAACAACTATCTGTAGGGTATACAAATATTTGTTCTGCCAACCACTGAGCCGACCGTGTTGCAAACAGCCTGTCATAATGCTCATTTGCAATTTAGCTTATTCCCAGGTATTTTGGGTTCAAACAGCCTGTCATAATGCTCATTTGCAATTTAGCTTATTCCCAGGTATTTTGGGTTCAAACAGCCTGTCATAATGCTCATTTGCAATTTAGCTTATTCCCAGGTATTTTGGGTTCAAACAGCCTGTCATAATGCTCATTTGCAATTTAGCTTATTCCCAGGTATTTTGGGTTTCGCTTTCATCCTAACTATACACAATACAGCTGTAACTAACCTCATATACAAAGTTAGTGGGCAGCGTATTACAAGCCAAGACTACCTACATAATGATTTAATATTTTAAATTAAATTCAGAATTCCATTTTCAGTTAATTGATGATCAGAACTCATTTTGTTAAGACGTAGGAGTCCCAGATTTAACCCATTCTTATGTTTTTCTTGCTCTAATCTTATTATGGGTAGAATTGCAAAGTACACCAAAATATGTGTATGCATAATTAAAATATTGTATTATCGGTAATCAGTTTCATTTGTATACCATGTCTTCATAATACTGTAGAAAAACTAAAATGGGCAAAAGTGACATTGATACCGTGCTTCTAGTGTATGCAAGTAGATGTTACATAGGAAAAAAAAATAGTTTTAAATCACAAGCTTTCACACCAACATGCTGACTTTTATAAATAGCTTACATGGCAAATGTTGTTCTGCCATATAAATGTGACGGTAGTGAGAGGTTAGAAAATAGCCTACAACCGATTCTTAGACTTATCTATTATTATTATTATTCTCATTTATTCATAAATATTACATATAAATTACATTTTTAAATATTTCAATATAAAAAAAAACATTTAAAAATATAAAAAATAGTTACCCACCGGTATCGGGAACAGGGTCCAAGCTACCGGCGGTCAGGGCTCCAGAGAAAGGAACCTCCTAACAATACGAGCCGTGTCCAGGAGTACCGCTTTCTGAATCAAGCCCTTGATCCAGCTACCTAACGCGAGCCTCCTCAGATGTTGGTCGAGGCTCTCGGCTATTAAGCCATTACCCGACACGACTATCGGTACAATGATTGCCGAGTCTACATCCCACATGTCGACAACCTCGCGAGCCAAGTCGATATTATTATTATTATTATAGCTTTATTTTTCCATACAATGTTTTTATTTTCATATTTCATGTACTTGTAATTATTAATTATTGTATGGCCCCTATAGGGTAGAAAGCCTCCTTAGACTTATCTATTATACACCAAAAAATTTCATAAAACTCGCTCTAATCATATTGCAGAAATTCGATAAGAAACACTTTGACACAAGGTTTATTTGTATTATATTTAATTCATTAAACCCCAAGCGAACACCGGCGTTCGCGCACCTATTGTCTTTCTATTGTGTCTGTAATTTCCACGATTGAAAGGTTAAAATGAGAATAAAAAAAAAAATACTACCTTCATTAGAAAAAATGCAATCAAAAGATAGTTAAAATTGACATTGATAATGAAAATAAAGTGGTAAAGAAAAATTCCTTATTTAATAGGAATCAATTAATTTCTTGTACATTGAGTGGTGAGAAATTAATTACAGGAAGAATAAACAAACAATGGTCTGATAAGAACCGATAGTGATCTTATAGTATCTACATCATTGTGTTGTATGTATTGCATAATTTTTAGTAATTAGTTTTGATTGTAATGTAGTTTGAGATGGATGTGCAGAGTGATAAGAATGGATGAAGTGAGAAATAAATCTAATAAGAGAAGTTTCAAAGTCACAATTTTTCACGCTGCAATTCCGGAAAATTTAAAAGTAAAACATAAAAAAATGATAAACTTGCACAAAACCAACATCAATTCCACATACATGACTAAGGATATTGACATTAGCATCTAATTTACATCAACTTATTGTTATCATTATTGCAATAAGTGCACAGTATTGACAACTGGATACCTATAAGTTTGGATGAGATGTAAATAAGAACATACCTCTGACAGTACAAGCTCGATTCTTATGATTTTGTCGGGCTGCGACGACGGCAGCGGACGCTGGAGCGCCGTGTGGAGAAGCAGCACTCCATTGTAGTCGGTGCGCGCACCAACTCCACTGCTGTCCCACACGAACACCCGGTCTGCACCCGCCGCATACTCGACACCGAGCGTACCACCGTCATCTTCAAACACAAGACAACACTTCAATCCGGCATAAATGGAATTGTTTATTGAGAACTGTCAAATCGAGAAACAATGTAGGGCACCAAAAAAAGTCACTGCCAAGTATCCGTGAGTAAAATTACCACTAATCCTTCCAAATACAACGTGATTAATAACACAAATCAGTATAAATCTTTTGTTCGCAGATTATTAGCGTCTAACTTACCCGCTGACAGACATGAAGACTGCAGTATCACACCCGAGTTCACATCCAAAACGTGTACACCACCTACGTCAGTCTTCACCAATATTATATTTAAGTTGCTATGATAAGTTAGAGAAGTAACAGGAAAGTTCATACGTATATAACCATCTTCTCGTAATATCAAAGAATCATCGCCCATCGTGGCCGTGAACACATCTGTCTACACTACGTAAACGCCATTTGTAATTGTATTTTTTTATGTCAAATATTTTAAGAATGAGTGGCCAGCTACAAAATTCAAAAAGAAATAATAGAGTCAAGTTTCGAAGAAAATATTGGCAATTTTTTTCTATTTAGCACTAGAATCATTTCAAAATTAAACTAGAACGTAAAATGTATCTTTGCTGGTGATTAATAATCATTTCTCTGTGTTATATCACCAATTTATTTTTGAAGAAAGGATTTAATGTTGCTAGTTAAAAAATACTTTTTGAACTAGTTACAAGAACTATAGACAAGAATCATAAGCTTTTAATGACCAAAAACTGCTCTGTTTATGGCTTCTAGTCTTTTCAGATTTAAAGGTTTTTCTTCTATTGTCTGTGCGATAAAAGAACCGTCGTGGCGTAAAGTGAAAACAACATTAAAGATTTTAAGTAGCAACCCAACCCAGCCATCCGTCAAATGCCAAACGTCATATAATATTGGCACCGGTTTGCTTATTATGTTATTTTATTGTGATTTTTAATTAAAATCTTCAGAAATGTGTTAAAAAATTTCACTGAGCTGCAAGGGAAATAATATTTAATATATAACAGTTTTTCCAAAGATAAGAAATGGCAAATCACAACATTATTGATCAAAACAAAGTCACGAATGTTACTGTTTTTTTGGTACTGTTACGCCATTAAACGTGAACACGCCATATCTCCGAGAAAATAAAGAGTAGCACGTAATAATTAAAACGCATTGCTGTTCGAAAGGTCTAGAATGGTTGTGCGTAGACCAGCTTAGAAAAATATCGAAACATCCACACAGCCAGTACCACTAGTAATAGGTATTCATCTTACTGATAAGGGAAATGGTACTTTCCGTCTTTAACAATAGAGTCGAAATTCGCATGAAAGTGACTCTTATTACTACGAGCAATAAACATGATTTATGACTTCGAGAAGCGATTCAATTGTTCTGGAATTCTGGATAGATCCGGGGACGTCGGTATCTAGAATTTTCTTGGCTCCGCATATAAATACGTGCCCCCGGCCGGAAGCGAGTCAGTTGTGATTTCGACTGCGATCAAGAGCGAACTACCCTAGTACTTGAAGTAATTTTATCTAACGACCTAAGCGATAGTGTAACGGTACTCTAGTGTTAATTGCGATTCGGATTATTGTTGACTGGACTAATTTGTTATTGTTTGTGGTAAATAAAGTTCTCTCGTCAGTAAATCGGCATTTGATTACCCACGTACGTAACAGTACGTAACACTTTTATTTTAATGTTTTTAGACTTCCTAGATAAACTCCTGTCCCTGTTATCTCCAAATATATATAGATTAAACGGAAATTCATTTAAACATGACGATATTTATTTATTTTGTTTTGGTCAATATTTTCTATGGCTAGTATAAAGAGTATTGATACTTTAAATTTATAATGCGTTTCGACTAACCTAGAATAATTCTTTTCAGGCTTGAGTACGGATACAGTAACTAAAATAAAAAAGGGCAAGTGCGAGTCGGACTCAGGCACTGAGGATTCTGTACAAATTTACCTATGAAATCAATTCCCGAATTGAGTTACGAAGATTTTTCCGAATTACAAACAATTTTCTTTTGTGGCGTATCTACAAATTTACAATTTTCAGATTTTTCCCTGTACGTGTTCTATGAAACCTAGATATATGCCAAATTTCAGGATTTAAGGTCAACGGGATTCATCCTATGAACTTTGATTCGCTTGATCATAAAAATATACGTTTTTTTGCGACATAAACGGCCGTATCTTTTTTTCGTTAACTCAGAAGTCTGATTTTTTCACAACTTCAAAAGACCGCAGACTTGAGCGTATGGTTTTAATTTTAACTCGATACCTCCAAGCGTTAAAAGGTCTTAACAGATAAACAGACGGACAACCAAGTGATCCCAAAGATCTTATATACGAGATGGTCCCTTACAGGCTAAATAGATTTTTTACGAAGCAACATTACAAATTCTGAAGTGTACTTTATTTTCATAGTCATTAAGTTCATATTTTTCATAGATTAGCAAAAGGGAAAAATGTACTGAGGAAGACAACGAGAAAGTGGTAGTGTGTTCCATTTTTACCTTTATATTTAACTAGGGTAAACATAAACTTGCTGTTAGCTACAATATTCCAGTCAGTGATAATAGACCGATCCCAGTCAAAGTGATAGAACCATTTTCGTCGGCACTGGGTAAGTGGTCGCTGGTGGAATCTACCTAGATAGGCAGTACAGCAGTTTCTTCACGCTATTTTCCTTTACCGGTTCGTGTTTGCATTTAAATGTTCATCATCATTACAATCGAAAGACGTCCACTGTTCGACATAGGCGTCCCCCAGGTGTCGCCACAATTAACGGTTTGTTACTCATTACGCAAGAACTTATAAACGGATGAATTTAATGATAAACGTTGCAATAATATAGCTTATAACCTATGTTTTTGCTAAGTTTCATCACGTGAGCAAGTTCAATAAATAGGCTACTAATATTATAAATGCGAAAGTTTGTGAAGATGGATGGAGGTAGTCGTATGTATGGATGTGTCCGCAAAAACTACTAGACAGATGAACTTAACCATAAACATTGCAAGATTGCCGCTGGAAGAAGCTAGTCTAACATAGTTTCAAAATATCAAGATTTAACAGTCGCACTATAATGACGTCACAATGTTGCTTACATAACAAAAACGATATTTATCTACAGCAGCGCCCTCAAATCCCACGATGGTTTACTTTCCGCACAGACTCTACCCGATATTGCCATTGTCGATAATGTTATTTGAGGAATAATTTAACAAGTTTCAAAGCATTTAAATACAAATTACGACGCGGAGAATAATAATAATTTAATCGCGTTTTTAACCCCCCGAACTTACGTCCATTTTCTTGTTTTGTTTGCAACAATTATTTGTTTTTTTAGGGTTCCGTACCCAAGTCAGCAAAAACCGAACTTTTCTAGGATCATTTTGTTGTCCGAGTGTATGTCTATCTACCAAGATCCTTTTTCTAAGGATCGTATGGCGGTATGAAGCTGAAATTAACCCCAAGCAGAAATGAAAAACTCTAACTTTTAAATCAACACAATCTACAGATGGCCGTTTAATTTTTGGAGGTACACGCACAATGAAACACGTCGTGGATTTCGGAATGTCTTCTATTTGCAGTAAACAGTAATAACTTACACGAGGGTCAAAATTACAACCAGAGCTCACACTGTCTCGAGTAGCGGCAACAGTCTATGTCTTTCAATATGGCGGCAGACTCTAGTCTGGCGCCGGAAATGTTTGGTGTTGTCACACAAAATATAGTAGGCGGTGTTGCGACGTAATACGCCACAAATTCATTAAACCCCAGCGAAAGCGGCATTTGCTCTAACATTTTCTGTCTATTGTGTCTCTAATTACGGTATTCGAAAGGTGAAATTTGTGCGAAGCAAGGCCTCATAAATCATAGCAAAATAATAAGAAAAATTTGGAAACAGTGTAGACCAAGTTACGTCACAAAAAAAAACTGCAATTCGAAAAAATCATTGAGAATTTTTGACTATACTCATGTACAGGTCGCGCGGTGAATCAAGATCGCTCGGCAAAAGTGGAAGGGGCATGCGCAGTATTCAATTCTAAGGTCTATTTGGAGACGTGCGGGCGGGTGTGCGCCGTCGGCGACACGTCATTGGTAGATAGAGTCGCTCTTCAATTCCCGCGTTGCGTTCTCGCGTCTCATTGGATACTGTTGTACTTGGGTACTATTGCGTACAGCTTGTGTTATCGTATTAGTAATACGTAGTCGTAAAAAAAATGGTTAAAAATAAAGTTTTAAAACGGCTAGCCAGAAAAATGGTTTACGACGTGAAGAAACTAACGAAATTATTTATTTTTTATTTTAATATTAATTTAAAAAAAAAAAAAATTCTGAATTTACCTACTTACAAGATAAATAACAAGCAAAAACTAGTGTTTATGTTACTAAGGTTCAAACATACGAAATTAAAAATAAAATCCTAACATACTAAGAATTTCTGTGCACAATTGTACACATGCGCCAATTGCCCCCACTACTTTCACCGAGCGATCTTGATTCACCGCGCGACCTGTAAGTTTATACTATATAGTACGCTCTCTAATCTGTGGCTTATACGGAACTCGTCTCTACTCTAAGGGCACGAGGCCGACTTACACTTGCCTGGTTTTTTTTGTACACTTAAAATTTAGTTAAAGCGTTATACATACTCGTAATAAAAATCTATATTTTTACCTATTCATGAGTTGAATACCATACAATTTACCTATTATTTCTTATCAGCAGTGAACCAGGGATACATTAGCGTTGCACTTGCAAGCTAATAAAGCGTAATTTAAATAGCGTAATATAAAGTGGGCGGCCCGCAAACTTGTTTGCCAGGGCCAAAGTCTTCTGCCAAACTGTATGCCTAGTTCAATTCGAATGTCGACTTCGATAACCTTCTCCGAAATCGTCTTTTGGTGTATGCCATCCAAATGTACGAACGGCGTGGAAAAGCGCTTATCGTCTGTCCGTCTCTGTGGTGTCCACGTTTGCTGCTAGGTTGATAAATAAAAATCACACACAATGGTTTCATCAAATGCTGCAAACACGTCCGCACCCACCGACAGTTCATCAAATTTTATTACCTCTTCTGTCCCGCACACGTGTCTACGTCACTTACCCTTTATTCGTACGTTTTTGTACGTCATAGTCTCCCCAACATCTTGAAGACTTTCGACAGGATCTGCACGAAAGTCTTATTGGTGAACTTTTTTTTTAATTGGTATAAACTTCCTTCCTTAGGTCTCCCCGCTGGAATGGGTGCTTGGTTTATAGCCTTCCAGAATGATCGGTCCATTCAAGTAGTCACCGCTGCTGCTCGTCCGGTCAATTGGCTATTAATGCCAGTGTCCCGGAATCTAATCTTCCCCCCCGTCCTGACGTTGTTGTGAACGGACGTGCTATCAGAACTCTCCGTACATTTAGTTCATAATCTGTCATAAAAGTGCTTTTTAATTGAATATAAACATACAATATTAAACTTCAGTGCACCAGTGATAATCTGTGAAAAAACTATTGTGAAATTTCAAGTGCATCATCTTTAAAAATCAAAATTAACATCTAAACGGACTACTACATTTTAAAATTTTATAGTTTTTGAACTTTGATCTCATTAGTGAACAAAAGAAACTGCTCATACGCTAATCACCTACCTACCGTACCAGTTCGCGCAAGACGATAGCGCCTACCAAATTCGACCACATCATTAAGTATTGACTTGGCTCAGCGGCGTAAGGCGCCGGGTGTGTGCACAAAGTGTCTCAAGTTCAAATCTAACTTCGAATATTTACTTTTCGAAATTTTGGATTTCATTTCAATCACTTTCCGGAATCATAGTGAGAATGTCTCTAAGACACTCACCGCCAGTATCACCTGCTGTACATAGTCAGTTACCTCCAGTCCATCACGAATCTGAGTCCGAAAACAACGAAGCCACGGGTCCACAAAACATTACCTGTCGCCATTGAATTATAAATCAATGCCTGTCGCAATCGAAATATTAAAAGGAAATACGGAGACAAAGATTTAAATGATTTTAAGGATGAAATATCTGTTATAATCAAAGACCTTAAAAAGGAACAAAATGATTTCTTCTCAACCATGAAATCGACACTGTTAGAAATAAAAAACCAGTATACCAAACTGCAGGACTCTGTAGACTTTACAGCAAAAAAAATATGACGAAATATTAAACAAAATGGAACAATACGAAGTGGAGAGGAAGCAAAATCGAGACTACATCAAGAAACTGGAAGACAGGGTTGATCAACTTGAAAAACAATCAAAAATCACAACCCTAGAAATAAAAAACTTCCCAAAGGTAGAGAGGGAATCAAAATTGGATCTGATAAATGTGATCAAAAATGTTGGTACCGTTCTCGATACCGCAGTTACGGTATCGGATATTAAGGACGTTTACAGGATTAACTCAAGCAATTCCTTGAATAACACCATCATAGTTGATTTCACTACAGCCTTACTTAAATCTAAGTTACTGCAATCGGTCAGAAATTTTAATAAAAATAATAAAAGCAGTAAGTTGAATACAACGCATCTACAAGTCCCAGGCCCAAAGATACCTGTTTACATATCAGACAACCTCCCGTCAATTCGATTTATTAATGAATCCCTGCATGTATTTTAATAGCTTTTATAAAGTGTTAGTTAATTTTTATCAGTTAGTTATTTCTATCTATAGTACTCTTTCTTTTAGTACCAAACACAGACACATACACACAAACAATTTCACACACAATCAAACACCCTTTTCGCTTCAGTTTTGGGAATTTAATAAAAAGTATGAACATGAAAAGTTTTATACCGTTGTAGATTTTTTCATACCGTTTGCCAGCCTAATGATTTTCCTTTGTCAGCACAGGAGAGATGTCTCACTAATTTCTACAGTTATGCACATTATACTTGGACGCTATCAATCTAATCGTCCTCTTCGATAATTTAAATTTAATAAACAACGACATTGACAACCTTTCAATAGCTGACTCTATTACTTGTGACTTGGCTGATTGCCCATACCTCATACCGAATAACGAAAAACGTCTCAAAATTATTGTTCAAAACATAAGAAGTATAAATTGCAATATGCCAGGTTTTAATGTCCTATTGGCACAGTCGAGAACGTCGTGGGATCTAATAATTCTCACGGAATGTTGGTTACCGCATACCTCAAATCTTCCGGTGTTAAATGGCTATAACCATTTCTCAACAAACAAAAACAAAACACAAAACGAGGGTGTAGTTGTTTACATAAAAAATGGTATACAGGTTAATGTTGTCGAACCTGAATTTCAAGACGCCAATTGTTTAGCAATTCAAATAAATAATGACACCGTTGTTTTAGCTATTTATCGCCCACCGTCGTACAACAATATAACTAACTTCCTACAATCTCTTAATGAAACATTAACGAACTATTCTTCTTGTAGAAACACTATTCTCACTGGTGACATAAATATAGATATCGGTAACTCAAATCATGATCGAAATGCTTCACCTTACCTCGACTTGACATCTTTTCACGGTATGCTTCCGGCTCACGTTATTCCTACACACGGGAAAACCTGTCTAGATCACGTTATTCTCAAGACTAAATTGCCAACAAATGTTTATATAGCTCAAACAACCCTTACCGATCATTACACAGTCATTTTTTCCTTGAATCAATGTTTTCCTAGGCGCGTAAAGCACTTGATGTCGCGGTTAGATTCAGTTGGACTACTTTCAGATTTAAGTAAAGCTAATTTTCAATCAGTTCTCGAGACATTTGATGCAAACGTAGCAGCTGACAAACTAGTTAACATTCTTAAAACTATTGTAGAGTCGAACACTAAAATGATTTCTTTCTCCAAGCGGAAAACAATTATTAAGCCTTGGATAACCCCAGGTCTCCTCAGATGTATAAAAAACAGAGACAATCTAAATAAGAAAACAAAAAAACATCCTGACAATTTGATTCTAAAGACTACATATACAAGGTATCGAAACTACTGCAACAAAATTTAAAAAAAAGTAAAAATGGAATTTGAAAGGGAAGAAGTAAAAAAAGCTGGTAGGGACAACCGCCGCCTTTGGAAAGTAATAAATAAAGTCTCGAATAGATCAAGACCCAAGACATCTCCGACTGAGTTAATAAGCCCGCAGGATCTACCAGTTCAATCTTTAAATAAAATAAATCAATTTTTTGCAAATATTGGCTCAACTTTAGCTGGTAAAATAACTGCCGAACAGCAGGGTCATGATTACTCCTTTACTAGTACCCGCCTGCCAGACTTTTCCTATTACATGGTTTTTCTGCCCACTGATGAAGACGAGGTGGGCACTATTATTTCCTCTCTTAAGCGCGATTGTGCTGTGGGCTACGATAATATCTCTTCAAACCTTCTCATTGCACATAGGAATCTTTTAGTGCCTTCTATTACACATATCTGTAACTTGGCGATAGAATCTGGTACCTTTCGACGTGCGTTTAAAACAGCACTTATCCATCCCATTCACAAGAGTGGGGACCGACACTGTATAAATAACTATAGACCAATAGCAATACTTCCTGCTCTATCAAAAGTTCTGGAACGGCTTTTGAATAATAGATTAGTGAATTATCTAGAATCAAATAACTTGCTATCCCAGTTTCAGTTTGGTTTTCGCATTGGGAAATCGACAGCCATGGCAGTACATGAGCTGACAAACTTTATTGTCTCCGACATGGATGATAAAAAGAAGTCATTGGCCATCTTTCTAGACCTAGCTAAGGCTTTTGATACAGTGTCGGTTCCAATTCTGCTACGGAAGCTTGAAAACCTCGGTATACGTGGAAATCAGTTGTCACTCTTTAAAGATTACCTAACTGACCGCACGCAACTTGTTAAAATTGATGACCACTATAGTGACACTCTTCCTGTGGCTTTTGGAGTTCCCCAGGGAAGCATTCTTGGGCCCACCTTGTTTCTGGTCTACATTAATGACCTCTGCAACCTCTCTCTTCAAAATGGACGGATTATTACCTTTGCAGATGACACTGTGATTCTTTTCAGTGCAGACTCGTGGGAAGAGGTATATAATTTTGCTCAAGTCGGGTTCAATACTGTTAATGACTGGCTAAGATCGAATATACTCACCCTAAATTCCGATAAAACTAAGTATATAGCCTTTACTTTACGTAACAGCCCACAGTCTTCTCTTCAACCAGTTTCTATTCTTGCTCACACCTGTCCATCCCCTCATAACGGAAATTGTTCTTGTTACAAATTGCAGAAAGTCGACAGTATTAAGTACTTGGGGGTTACCTTGGATTCCAACTTAAATTTTGCTGCACATATAAATAGTCTCACTAGCAGAATACGGAAATTTATCTATGTGGTTAAAAATCTTCGGTCTATCCTTAACTCCAAACAACTTCTGTCTGTTTATTGTGCTTTGTGCCAATCGCTTCTGACATATTGCATCACTTCATGGGGCGGAACGTTTAAAACTAACCTCTTACCACTTGAAAGGGCTCAACGGGCAGTTCTTAAGGTTGCACTATTCCTTCCTTTCCGTCATCCTACTATAGAAGTTTATAAGTCCTCTAAAGTGCTCTCAATTCGACAGCTTTTTATACTTCATGTTGCTTTAAAACAACGAACTCTGATCCCTTTTACAAACACCCATCATAGTCCTGATTTGAGAAGCAGAAGAAGGAATATATGTCAAACTAAATCGGTTAAAACCAAATTTGCGCGAAACTTCTTTTCTTTTCTTGGCCCATTTCTATACAACAAACTGAATGATTTACTCTCCATTCACACCTTAAACAAAACAACTTTTAAAAGAAAAATAACTGACTGGCTCATTACTTTAGATTATACCCAAATTGAAGATCTTTTTAAAACTATGTGCTAACAAAACGTTTTCCTTTGGAACAGACACAGTTCTCCCCACATCACACACATTCACTCCACATCACTCATTCACACACACTCACTCCCATCACACATATTCACATACCTACACTCTTCCTAAAAAATTGTGCATGTATCTTTTATTAATTAGGTACTTTTTATGTTATTTTTTATTTTTCTAATGTAAATCAATCGAATAATGTAATGAAATGCAATAAAAAAAGACGGGTTGCACTCCGGGAGTGCCGGCAGAAGTGAAAACTTGATTATTAACGTTGAGCATGTTTGATATTTTGGAATGGTTAGGGAATAATTTTGCACCAATTGCTTTATCAGTATAAAAGTACTATCATTTATGTGGTAGAATACAATATTCATTTATTGCGCTATCGTACACAAACATGACATTTTATATTACATTAAAAATTTAACACTTTAAAACTATTACAATTATTTTACATTAAAAAGTTTATCTCTCCGAAAAACTACTGAGGTGTCAAGGGACACCCGGATGGAACGAAGTTCCGTTCTGGCTTGCTTTCTATAAGAGAGAGAAAGAGAGAAAGACAGAGAAACATGCGCACGCCGCACGGCTTACAATAGCTTACTATAGAAAAAGTGTCGTTACAACTTTTCGTGAGAATTTTTTCCGTCTAGCCAATACAATATAACTAAAAAATACTATCCTATTTTATGTACATTTTGACAGCACTATTTCAACATCTTCGAAACCATGAAAACGACACTCATGACGAAAAAGTTGATAATTTCTGACATCCGCCATCTTAGATTTACATTTTGACAGCACTATCGGCTTCAACAACCTCGAAAACCATGAAAAAGACACCAATATCGAAAAAGTTGATAATTTATTGCAGCCACCATCTTAGATTTAAATTTTGACAGTACTATCGGTTTCAACACCCTCGAAAACCACGAAAACGACACCCATGAGGAAAAAGTTGATAATTTCTTGCAGCCGCCATCTTGGATTTACATATTGACAATACTATCGGTTTCAACAGCTTTGAAAACCATGAAAACGACACCCATGACGAAAAATTTAATAATTTTTTGCAGCCGCCATCTTGGATTTATATTTTGACAGTACTGTCGGTTTCAACACCCTCGAAAACCATGAAAACGACACCCATGACGGAAAATTTGATAATTTCTTGCAGCCGCCATCTTGGATTTATATTTTGACAGTACTATCGGTTTCAACACCCTCGAAAACCATGAAAACGACACCCATGACGAAAAAGTTGATAATTTCTTGCAGCCGCCATCTTGGATTTACATTTTGACAGTACCATCGGTTTCCACGCCCTCGAAAACCATGAAAACGACACCCATGACGGAAAATTTGATAATTTCTTGCAGCCACCATCTTGGATTTATATTTTGACAGTACCATCGGTTTCAACATCCTCGAAAACCACGAAAACGACACCCATGGCGAAAAAGTTGATAATTTCTTGCAGCCGCCATCTTGGATTTACATTTTGACAGTACCATCGGTTTCCACGCCCTCGAAAACGATGAAAACGACACCCATTTTTTTTTTTTTTTTTTTTTTTTTTCCTTGTCCTCGAATACATCCAAAGGATGAACCCTAGTTTATATTACAATCTAGCCTTATATATAGACTAATAAGTAATTTAATTATATCCTAAACTAATAAATTGTCTTTACTAAGAATGTGTCCAATAGCACTTTTCTTATTGTCTCTATTAAGGCGAATACACTTCGTTCTTGTATTTATTAGGTAGCAATTATGCTACATTACACTATTCACTATCACTAAACACTAACTCGAACGGTTTTGTTCTTTTTAGTCTTCTCACTATATTCGTGTGGTCGAGAAGCTGGATTGCCTCGATGTTCACATGCTGATGAAGTCGCTTTTCGTGAGCTTCTGCAATTTTTTTTATCACTTTGTCGATGAACTCAACTTTTAGGTCCCGATGGAGGTCATCATTTCGTATGTACCAAGGTGCATTTACAATTTCCCTTAGTACCTTGTTCTGAAATCGTTGTATGATACTTATATTGGTCTGTTTGGTGCAGCCCCACAGCTGAATACCATAAGTCCAAACTGGCATCAGGACTTGTCTATATAATAACAATTTGTTCTGCACAGACAACGTGGAATTTCTTCCAAGCAGCCAATACATTCTTTTGAATCGTAAGTCGAGTTCATCTCTTTTCTTCTTGACGTGGGCTTTCCAGCGTAGCTTAGCGTCAAGAGTCATACCCAGATATTTGGCTGTATTCTCATATGGGACTTGTTTATTATTTATATAAACTGGAGAATACTGGTGTTTCTTGTTACTAAAGTCTATGTGTACAGATTTGGATTCATTTAATTTAATCCTCCATTTTTTGGTCCAGTCATAAACTTGGTTGACAGCCATTTGAACCTTTTCAACTGCTTCTTGGTGGCTGTTTCCTACAGCCATGAGAGCTGTGTCGTCAGCGAAGGTCCCAATGATATTATGCTCTGATTCTGGAATATCGCAAGTGTATATTAGGTACAGGACCGGACCTAATACACTTCCTTGCGGTACGCCGGCTTTTATTTGTTTCATTTCTGAGTAGGCATCTTCTTGCCTTATTCTAAAGACTCTGTTTAGAATGTAGGATTCCAGAATATCTGCAAACTGCTTCGGTAACAGGATCTTTAGTTTATATATTAGACCTTCATGCCATACTTTGTCGAAAGCTTGTGCCACGTCTAGGAACACAGTAGAACAAACCTTCTTGTCTTCAAGGGCGTGTTCTATTACGTTTGTGATCCTATGCACTTGATCGATAGTTGAGTGCTTTTCTCGGAAACCAAACTGGTGCTCTGGTATTATGTTCTTGCTTTGTATTATTGGTTTGAGCCGTTTAAGTAACAGCTTTTCAAAAAGTTTTGACATAATAGGTAGCAATGAGATTGGCCTGTATGATGTTGTTTCATGTGCAGGTTTTCCAGGCTTAGCTATCATGATCACTTCAGCAACTTTCCATAAGTCTGGTACATACTTAAGTCTTAGTGCAGCATTTATAAGGGTTGTCAGCTTAACCAGACCCTTTCTTGGTATGTTATGAAGTATTTCCCCTGTTATTAAATCGTAACCTGGAGATTTTCGACGGCTTATGTTTTGTTTTATTTCTCTTGCGACTTCTCTTGGTGTTACTAGTTTAATATCTTCATAATCTGGTGTCGTGTTAACTAAATTGCAGTCCTGAATGATTTCCCCCTCGTTTGGATGAAATATATTTTCTAGGTGCTCAGCAAACCTCTTGGCTTTCTGATTATTAGTGACTGCCCATCGCCCGTTTTCACATTTGATGGGAGGGATTTGTGTGATCGGCCTTTTGAGATGCTTGGTAGCCTTCCAAAGTGAGTAGTCTGTCTTTAGGTCGTTACTTAGTTCCTGAAGATAGGTTTTGGTTGAGTCGTTTTTAAAGTTCTGAATTAGTCTTCTTACTTTTTTTGTCAGATTGTTAAGTTTGCGTTTGTCATCAGGGCACCTAGACTGATGCCACGTTTTTCTTTGTCTTCTTTTCTCCATAATGAGTTGCTTGATTCTGAAGGGATAGATATTTCCCTTCGTTCTCTTGTTGATATTGGGTGTATTTTCCCACGCTGCTTGCTGAATCTGCGTTATAAAGTTTTCTAATTCAAAATTTAAATGTTCGGGTGTTTTTAAAGGAACTTTAAGATCTATTTGATCATTCAATGTGGTCTTAAAACTCTCCCAATCTGTGTATTTATTGACAAGAGTGAGCCTGTTTTGTTTGTACAAAATATTTTCACTAATTTCTAAATAGATTGCCGAGTGATCTGAGTTCATGTCATAGCTTTGTTCTGTTTTTATGTAACTAGTTGACAGATTTTTGGTTACGAAAAAATCTATTAAGTCTGGAATTTGATTTGAATCTGTTGGCCAGTAGGTGGGCTTTCCAGTAGATATAACTTCACATTGCATCTCTTTTATGGCACTCAGTAGTTCTTTGCCCTTAGTAGTAGTTAGTCTGGAGCCCCAATGAGTATTTTTAGCATTAAAGTCTCCACCTAAAATAAAACGACTACCAAGGCTGGTAAGGAAACGTATATAGTGATCTCTTTTTATCATATACCGAGGTGGACAATAGATGGCAGACACTGTTAGTGGATATTTTTTAGTTTGGAGACAAATCGCCACTGCTTGGATATCTTTCTCTTCGTACTTGAGCTCTTCGTAGTGCTGTAGATTTTCTTTTACAATAACGGCACTACCGCCTCTTGCACAATTATCTGGGTGAAGTGCATGATATACTTTGTACCCTCTAAACTTAATGTGAGATTGTTTTGTGAAGTGTGTTTCTGATATAAGGCACACATCTATTTTTTCTAGGTCTAATACTACTTGTAACTCGTTCTGGTGTTTTAATAATCCATTTGAGTTCCATGTCATAAACTTTAGTGTGATAGTCATTTTTTAAGCTTAAGAGTAGCAATTTTGTTGCTATTTTCGATTTTCTTCAGTCTCTCGTCGAATGATGACATTAACTTTAATATTTCATCCAACTTCTTGTCGCTATTCATATCATCCATTGGCGCCTTTGCTATGCCTCTTGCAGCTGCTTGGGCGTATGAGATGTTTTTGGTGGTGGTTTTTTTCGTCATTTGACTTAGTGTGTTTAGATAGGGGCCCTCACCTTTTCCAGTACTTACATTTTGTTGAGGGGTGATGTTATGGTTTTTTGATTTATTGTTTCTAATCTGCTGAATTTCTTTAGCAACAATACATCCCCGGTAGTTGGCAGGATGTGGAGCTCCACAGTGGATGCATTTCGGCTTCTCTTCTTTTGGTTTTTTGCAATCCTTGGTGAGATGTTTACCAGTGCATTTTACACACCTCGGTTCTTTTGAGCAATACTTTTGCGTATGGCCGTATGCCTGGCATCTTTTGCATTGAGGTACCAGTTTTGTAGATTTAAGGGGCTGAATTTCTACATTACATCCCATTATATATTTTATATTATAAATTTTACTGGTTTGTTCATCGTTTGAAAATGACAACATGAACATATTGAGTGGCTCTTTAGTTTTCCAGCTCAATTTATTGACTGCTTCTAAAATCTTGTAGCCTTTGCTTCGCAAGTCTTCGACTACTCTTTCTGGGATGCATGTATGATGCAATTTTTTCGCCATAACTCTTATTGGTCTCTCCTGCTTATTCTCATAGGAGTGCCAAAGACAATTATTGTTTTTAAGGGCATTAGTAATTGCTCTGTACGATTCTTCGCATTTAGCATTTACTTTAACGGTATCCCCGTTCATCATTTTGATGCTGAATGTGTCAGCTGATTGGCTCTCGCATAAGAAATCATAGAATTTCTGGTATTCTTGGATACCATCTACAATAATAGGTGGTGGCATAGGAGTTCTGATGTGTTTTTCCTTACCTTTGTTCTCTTTACTTTCGTGTTCTGTTTGAGTAGGTTGGGCGGGGGAGGTGTTCAATTTCCTTTTCTTCCTGCTTTTTTGCCTTATCCAACCTGTTTCTCGAGCAAGCTCCTCTTCATCTGTGCTGTATTCAACAGCCGGGGGAGAAGTCACATTATTGGTTGTTGCTGATTGCGGTGGGTTTCCCGCTTGAAGTTTCAGCTGCTGCTGGAGAATTTCTATTTGACTTTTCAGGTCATTTAAGTCTTTTTCTAGTTTTTTACGCTGATTCTGTTCTTCACGAAAATATTTAAACAACAAATGTTCAGTCTGTGTATTCAAGATTATTCTGGTATCACCCAGAGTCTCCTTTTTCGAACTCATTATAAAATATAATTGAGTATTAGCTTCGCCTTAACAATTATATTCTCCGTCAGTCGTCATCATTGCGCAAAAACTAGGTCATTGCGATGCATCGGACTTGACGGCGTTATTTTGATGAGTAAGCACTTTACACTGGTACGCGCGCGATCGAATGCAACACAACTGCTCTCAGTGAAAATCGAACGATTATAAACGACACCCATGACGGAAAATTTGATAATTTCTTGCAGCCACCATCTTGGATTTATATTTTGACAAAACTATCGGTTTCAACACCCTCGAAAACCATGAAAACGACACCCATGACGGAAAAGTTAACAATTTCTTGCAGCCGCCACCTTGGATTTACATTTTGACAGTACTATCGGTTTCAACACCCTCGAAAACCACGAAAACGACACCCATGACGAAAAAGTTGATAATTTCTTGCAGCCGCCATCTTGGATTTACATTTTGATAGTACCATCGATTTCCACGCCCTCGAAAACCATGAAAACGACACCCATGACGAAAAATTTGATAATTTCTTGCAGCCGCCATCTTGGATTTATATTTTGACAGTACTATCGGTTTCAACACCCTCGAAAACCACGAAAACGACACCCATGACGAAAAAGTTGATAATTTCTTGCAGCCGCCATCTTGGATTTACATTTTGACAGTACCATCGATTTCCACGCCCTCGAAAACCATGAAAACGACACCCATGACGAAAAATTTGATAATTTCTTGCAGCCGCCATCTTGGATTTATATTTTGACAGTACCATCGGTTTCAACACCCTCGAAAACCATGAAAACGACACCCATGACGGAAAATTTGATAATTTCTTGCAGCCGCCATCTTGGATTTATATTTTGACAGTATTATCGGTTTCAACACCCTCGAAAACCATGAAAACGACACCCACGACGGAAAATTTGATAATTTCTTGCAGCCACCATCTTGGATTTATATTTTGACAGTACCATCGGTTTCAACACCCTCGAAAACCATGAAAACGACACCCATGACGGAAAATTTGATAATTTCTTGCAGCCACCATCTTGGATTTATATTTTGACAGTTCTATCGGTTTCAACACCCTCGAAAACCATGAAAACGACACCCATGACGGAAAAGTTAATAATTTCTTGCAGCCGCCATCTTGGATTTACATTTTGACAGTACTATCGGTTTCAACAACCTCGAAAACCACGAAAACGACACCCATGACGAAAAAGTTGATAATTTCTTGCAGCCGCCATCTTGGATTTACATTTTGACAGTACCATCGGTTTCCACGCCCTCGAAAACCATGAAAACGACACCCATGACGGAAAATTTGATAATTTCTTGCAGCCACCATCTTGGATTTATATTTTGACAGTACCATCGGTTTCAACACCCTCGAAAACCACGAAAACGACACCCATGGCGAAAAAGTTGATAATTTCTTGCAGCCGCCATCTTGGATTTACATTTTGACAGTACTATCGGTTTCAACACCCTCGAAAACCACGAAAACGACACCCATGACGAAAAAGTTGATAATTTCTTGCAGCCGCCATCTTGGATTTATATTTTGACAGTACTATCGGTTTCAACACCCTCGAAAACCATGAAAACGACACCCACGACGGAAAATTTGATAATTTCTTGCAGCCACCATCTTGGATTTATATTTTGACAGTACCATCGGTTTCAACACCCTCGAAAACCATGAAAACGACACCCATGACGGAAAATTTGATAATTTCTTGCAGCCACCATCTTGGATTTATATTTTGACAGTTCTATCGGTTTCAACACCCTCGAAAACCATGAAAACGACACCCATGACGGAAAAGTTAATAATTTCTTGCAGCCGCCATCTTGGATTTACATTTTGACAGTACTATCGGTTTCAACACCCTCGAAAACCACGAAAACGACACCCATGACGAAAAAGTTGATAATTTCTTGCAGCCGCCATCTTGGATTTACATTTTGACAGTACTATCGGTTTCAACACCCTCGAAAACCACGAAAACGACACCCATGACGAAAAAGTTGATAATTTCTTGCAGCCGCCATCTTGGATTTACATTTTGACAGTACCATCGGTTTCCACGCCCTCGAAAACCATGAAAACGACACCCATGACGGAAAATTTGATAATTTCTTGCAGCCACCATCTTGGATTTATATTTTGACAGTACCATCGGTTTCAACACCCTCGAAAACCACGAAAACGACACCCATGGCGAAAAAGTTGATAATTTCTTGCAGCCGCCATCTTGGATTTACATTTTGACAGTACTATCGGTTTCAACACCCTCGAAAACCACGAAAACGACACCCATGACGAAAAAGTTGATAATTTCTTGCAGCCGCCATCTTGGATTTACATTTTGACAGTACTATCGGTTTCCACGCCCTCGAAAACCATGAAAACGACACCCATGACGGAAAATTTGATAATTTCTTGCAGCCACCATCTAGGATTTATATTTTGACAGTACCATCGGTTTCAACACCCTCGAAAACCACGAAAACGACACCCATGGCGAAAAAGTTGATAATTTCTTGCAGCCGCCATCTTGGATTTACATTTTGACAGTACCATCGGTTTCCACGCCCTCGAAAACCATGAAAACGACACCCATGACGGAAAATTTGATAATTTCTTGCAGCCACCATCTTGGATTTATATTTTGACAGTACTATCGGTTTCAACACCCTCGAAAACCATGAAAACGACACCCATGACGGACTTGGGCGGAGCATCGCCGTGCCCTCGTGGGGGTGATCGGCGGCGGAGACCTCTCGCGCCGGGCCTTGGTCGAGGCCATGGTCCGGAGCGAGGAGGAGTGGCAGGCGGTCGCCGACTTCTGCGAAGCAATAATGCTCGCTAAGGAGGAGGCCGACCGCATCAGGCAACGGCGCTCTCGCCGCCGCCGCCGGGATTCCGATCCCGATTTCCAGCCACCGTAGGCGCGGGCTTGCGGACAGTGAGCAATGGGTAGCTCGCTGTCCGGCCGTCCGGTAACCGTCCGGACCAAGCCCAAGTCGTCGACGGCGCGCGCTGTTCCCGCGCGCCTCAAGGAGTTGTCAGCAACAGCAGGGGCCCGGCCGGGTCGAAGCCTACTGGGGCCAGGGTTATCCGAAAGGGCGCTCGAGCCCCGGTATGAAGGCTTGTAGGAACGGGATGGGTTTTTTGGTCAGTAAGAGTCTGACACTATCTCCCGCTCCGCCCAAGAGCGGGGGTTGTCATAAGATGATTTTTCCCATCGGAAAAAAAAAAAAAAAAAAAAAAAAACACCCATGACGGAAAAATTAATAATTTCTTGCAGCCGCCATCTTGGATTTACATTTTGACAGTACTATCGGTTTCCACGCCCTCGAAAACCATGAAAACGACACCCATGACGGAAAATTTGATAATTTCTTGCAGCCACCATCTAGGATTTATATTTTGACAGTACCATCGGTTTCAACACCCTCGAAAACCACGAAAACGACACCCATGGCGAAAAAGTTGATAATTTCTTGCAGCCGCCATCTTGGATTTACATTTTGACAGTACCATCGGTTTCCACGCCCTCGAAAACCATGAAAACGACACCCATGACGGAAAATTTGATAATTTCTTGCAGCCACCATCTTGGATTTATATTTTGACAGTACCATCGGTTTCAACACCCTCGAAAACCACGAAAACGACACCCATGGCGAAAAAGTTGATAATTTCTTGCAGCCGCCATCTTGGATTTATATTTTGACAGTACTATCGGTTTCAACACCCTCGAAAACCACGAAAACGACACCCATGACGAAAAATTTGATAATTTCTTGCAGCCGCCATCTTGGATTTATATTTTGACAGTACCATCGGTTTCAACGCCCTCGAAAACCATGAAAACGACACCCATGACGAAAAAGTTGATAATTTCTAGCAGCCGCCATCTTGGATTTATATTTTGACAGTACCATCGGTTTCAACACCCTCGAAAACCATGAAAACGACACCCATGACGAAAAAGTTGATAATTTCTTGCAGCCGCCATCTTGGATTTATATTTTGACAGTAAAAGTGTCGGTACAATTTTTCGTGAGAATTTTTTCCGTCTAGCCCCCTTTCACAACGCGCGATAAGGGATAGCTGTCTACTCTCCATCCGTCTTACGCTTTTTCGATCAGGTCACGTGTCCTGACGCGAGTTTAAGATTTTATACCCATTACAGAAAAAGTGCTCAACGCCGCTAAAGAAGTTTTCACTTCAATAATGTAATCTAACTTATTATTATAATTGTAATTAAATATCGCTATCAATTTATATTTTTTATTAAAATAATTATAATTTATTAATTATTGAAATCAATTTGTTTATTATCTATTAATATTTATTATCAATGTAATTAAATGATGTAAGCAAGTTATTATTATTAATGTAATGAAATGAAATAATATAATTAAACTATTATTATTGATGTACTTAATTAATGACTGCAATGTATTTACATACGTGAATCAAATCGTCTTCAGTAAGAACAACAATGATTAATCTTAAACTTTGTTTTGGGGGCCTGGTGACCTGACACACAGGTTTTTTAAAAAACTTAGTTCAGGCACCAGTCTTCCACAAATTAATTTCACTATTCTGATTGTACACTGTCTGTTTCATTTGTCTGTAATTTGTGGAAAGAAAATAAATAAATTATTATAAATTATTATCTATGCTCTCGATAATACACGAGATAACAGGTCAGATTGTTAGGTCTAGTCTCTCCGAGAGGCTATGGTTGAGCGTTTGAACTTGTGCTTGTAGGCGGTTTCTGAATGGGTCGATGTCAATATGACCAGGTTCAATACCGCAAAAACCCAGACGCGTAATTTTTTGCTAAAAGGAGCAAGTTTCTCCGTTTCAACTTCCCGAGGTAGAAACGTGCTGACAATCGACCATCTTGATCTCGGTACCTATTACCACAAAATAGGTACAGAAGTCAATCTCATGTATGTACTTCACTTTTTATACCTACGCCAGGCGATCGCAAACACGGACGCGCGTTGATCCGAACAGTATGAGATGAGCGTGACCGGGCGATTGAGCAGAGATATCGTGTCCGTGAGCGGTGTCTAAGTGTGCGTTGCTCGAGCGTGCTTTGTATGTACATTGCCTTCTGTACCTATCTATTTTGTGCTATTACATTCACATCTACTCTCAATTTTGTACTATATAACGAGGCAAAGGCTTAGCTGGCCAAAAAGCCGAAATAGCTGCTCAAACTTTATCAAGTGTAAGTTCGACCGTGTATGGAGTACTTAGGTACTGCTTTCATCATTGGGACGTATATGCCAGATACCAACTTTATTTTCCGAACCATGTACGGCGATGATGATTACAAGCCAGGTGTTAATAAAAGCATGCAACAGGTGTGACAATAAGCGGTCATGCGCGAGCCTTTCAATAAAAGTAGGTACCTTTTCGGTCTATTCGCATAACTAAGTATTTGCGTAATAGGCGTCAGATAAAAGGATAACGTTGTTGCGTTCTGTATAGATTCTGCCTTTTCCTACGGAAAGCAGGCGTTTTTCAGATGATAAAGGGGTTATGTGAATGTGATGAACAAAAACAAAGAATAAAAAAAATGTATATTTATTTTCAAATAATTTTCGTATAAAATCTTAACAAAAATATATTATGCATTTTTAATGGACGGAGTATCTTAAAGCATTAGTCGTTTGAGTATTTCAAAAACTCGATACAAATTACGATTAAGTACAAAAATTGAGTATTTTCATTATTCGAACAAAAATAAATTAACTACAAATATTTGATGTGCTGCATTATAAAAATAAACTCATTTACATTAAAATACATTTATTATAATGTCGTTATCTTCTTATGGCTAAATCTGCGTAAAGCAAACGTCCGCGCGGTCACATAAAAAAAGTGGTCCGTTACGGTGACCATCAAGGACATCCGTCGCGGAGAGCCACCCCGCGTCCGTTTTGCTTCCTAATAAACTAAAGATTATATTGTTCTCCATCGACATGACTGCAAACCGTTAAAGTTGAACTAGCGACACTGTGTAATAATCCGGTTTTCGCAACAGGGACCCGTCCGCGTGAACACGCGCGTGCACACGCGCTTTGTTACGCGACGGGTGTCCTTCGCGGGCGTTTTCAGCCCTAACCTCTCTCTAACCTCTGAAACTCTGAATAATTAAAAAATACACAGAGTCATTATTTAAAATTTGTAACACTAGTGTACTAAGACACATCATAAACCAAAACTATGCGAGCGGTGCGGCATCGGTAAGCGGTACCGCTTTTTCTCAAATGTCAAAACGGGCCTATTATTTTTAACTGGTTTAATATGAGTCAACACGCGTGTCGCCTTTCGGTGATTCGTCTAATTTATTTCGTCATACAACAAAACTATAATCTCGTCTAAAACTCCTAACTCTCAAGCCAGACATAGTAGAGTTAGGCTCATGAGCCAAAGGCCCGTTCATCCCGTAAACTAAAGGTGAGAACAGATAGAAACTGTAGATGGTCGTGGATATGACTAGTCCTATGATGCTATTATATTCATTTCTAGAACTCCCAACTCTCAAGCCATTTCAAGCCGGACATAGTAGAGTTAGGCTCATGAGCCAAAGGCCCATTCATCCCGTAAGCTAAAGGTGAGAACAGATAGAAACTGTAGATGGTCGTGGATATCACTAGTCCTATGATGCAGTGGTAGAATGTTCTGCCTAGCTCGGGGCTCAGGAAACTCTTGATGCTGGTTAGCAGGTATTCGGTGAGGATACCTGTGGATAATATAAAATCATTCAAATTAATTTATTATCTCCCTTACAACTATCATTACAGGTAATATAAAAATAGAGTTTTATTAAAGTTTATTTGTTACATTTAAATATTAGTTAATGTTACTTACAGGTTAAGATTATATTTCTATTATTATTTTTTATATTTTTATAGTTGATTTTAGGTAAGTTGATTTGTTCCTAATTTGTAAAACCACTATTGTATTGGGTCCAGCCTGTAAAGATAGTGTGTGTTTTTAATAAATAAATAAATAATAATTATAGTTCAAGCACGCCATGAAACGCACGCGTAAGAAAGTCGAAAGGATATCTAAAATATAAAATGACATATAAAAAGTATAGTAAAATTTAATGTATACTAAGTTGGCAACCCCGTCCAGATAGTTTTTACAATTTTTACACAACCCAGCAAGATCCTATGGAGTTACCTCCTACCAGAGATAATCAACGTTTTAAATATCAACTTAAGCATTCTTTAAGTCAAGATTGAATAGGTTTTAGACAAGCGTGATCCATCGTCGGCCATATCATCGCCTACCATCAGGTGGTCAAACTCGAGCCTATCAATAATTTAAAAAAAGTTCTAAATTACAATTATTACCTGTAAGCATAGAGCTGAACACCAGTGCTGGAAAGTAGTGGTGGAAGTACAGCACGCGGCCCATCGCCCAGAATGGGACGTAGTGGAGTGCCCAGCCCAGGAACGTCCAGCCCGCCGCGTTTAGGAGCTCACGAGTTTTCCCACCTGGGGCATGGATACTTACTTCATTTACACGAAACAGACGAGGACAGAAAAAAAGAAAGAAAACCATTTTATTTGTCGGAAAGGCCGCAAAGTATTAACAAATCTACACTAATATAATAACGAGGTAAAGTTTGTTTTTTTTTTGTTTGCAGGAGGTAATCTCTGGAAGTACTGGTCCGATTGCTAAAATTTTTTCACCGATAGAAAGCTGCTTTATTCCTGAGTGACATAGGCTATATTTTATGTACGCGGACGAAGCTATGGGCAAAAGCTAGTTATAAATATATTTAATGAAAAGAATGCGCCACTACCGAGCAAAACACACAGACATACACACACACAGTACATATTTTAGGTCTCATAAAACTGACCTTGCAGCGGAGTACCAAATGCTTCCGCCCTCTTCTCTCTAATCGAGTTGATGACGTAAATAACGAAGAAGATTGCCAGGAACAACAGGTTCCCCCACCAGACCACTGGGTTCCCGAGCAGGTAGATCCTGTGAGTACTGCCTGAGAAGAACTGACCCTGAAGGTAGATATTAATTATTATTTTTAAATCGGCTATAGATACAAGGTTAGATAAAAAAACAAAACCAGCATGTTACAACCTAAAATACAAAGATGATATATCGTCCACAGTTCCACACTAAAATCGAAAGATCGCGACCCTGGACTGCATAGGGCAACTGAAGGAACACTGGTGGGTTTTAGTCAGCAAAAGTCTGACACTTATTATACTTATTTAATGATTTTCCCACCTTCAAAAAACCCTCTCATACTCACAGCGAGAAGCATTTTTGTCCCAGAAGGGGGAACATTATAGGCGTACTCTTTGATCTTCATCTAAAATGAATTATCAAAAAAGTACACAATCGAATCGTCGCGACGGCAGCATCTAGAGACGGTAGTATGAATAATATTCGCGGAAATGAAATTGCGTTAAGGCTTATAGTCCCTTGAACCATCTGGCTAAAATTATGTGGATGCACCTCTCGCACCCGTCTAGGCGGTAGTACGCAAATCTGTGCATTTATTTGCGGCCAACAGCGCCCGGAAAGCGCGCGGCTGACCTTTAAATCCATTTTCTTTGCGAAGTATTGATTGATTTACATATGCTATGTTCACTTTGAAGAATATTTAACCACCAATTTTTATGTGTAAAAATGTTTCTAAAGATTCACGCCGTTTCGAAGGAGTAGGGAAAACTTGCGAAAAGTTGTGAAATTGCTAAATATTTTTTTTTGGCAAAAGTATTACTAGCACGAAAAAATCAAATGTTGGTAATGTTGTTCATGAATCTGTAATAAACATATATTTTTTTCAAGCCTATTAACCTGGCCGTTACCGAGGAGTAGGCTTCAGAAAGTCACTGTTTTATGGCACTTTTCGGGCGCTTGGGCCTTAAGCTCTTGTGTTCTGTAAAAGAAATTGTGCGCTCAGTTTCAGTACATGATTTCTGCCGTTATGCGTAATAACGGTGACCTTGATATCTATGAGGAGTATATTTAAATCGAAAATACCTCCTCTAGCAGGGACCATAGAGGCCTCTTCAAGGTCTATGCTAATAAGTTATATAACACATTAATTATGCATACAGCTAAGGAATTCCACTGATTCCCAGCCGGGATCTGTGTTTCTTGATAGCTATAACTTAGTTAGGGAATCTTTAAGTCAAGAGTGAATAGGTTACTTCATCATCATCATCACTTACCACATCACGTGAGATAGTGGTCAAACGCGAGCCTATCAATAATAAAAAAAAAATGTTTGTAGGTGGGTTATCATCAAATAACTTCTTCCAGTCTGAGTGGAGATAACGGAAGTGTCAGACTTTTACTGGCTAAAACCTACCTGTAGAACACAGGTGGGTTTTAGCCAGTAGCCAGTGCAACAACCCTTTGCCTTCATGGGCTACAATAACCCGAACCATACCGTAAGCTCCGGTAACAAGTTACATACCCTATAGTTGATAGGCCACTGCCACGGCTGCGAGGTGACTTCGCCCTCCTTTGGCTTGAGCCCCGCGTTGCCTTGGAACATGACGGCGTGTGACTCCAGAAAACGTTCGATGAAGCCCGACGCGTAAGATTCAAAACTTACTTTCGGCACTGGAAGTTTATTAATATTTTTAACCGACTTCGAAAAGGAGGAGGTTCTATGTTCGGCTGAATGTATGTTTTTTTTTTTATATACAGGGTTATTTGTAAAACACTACACAACCTCTCAGGAATATGGTATTAAAATCATAAACAAGAACTTTTGCTCTATGACTTTTAAAAATTTATCACATTTTACTTCATCAGATTTTCATACAAATATAAAAATTTTGTTTATTATTTAAACTGAACGTTCTAAATATTACGAAGCCAATATTAAGCAAGTGATAGTACAATAGCGGAAGGGAGTGGGGATCGGAAGGCGGGGGAGCTTACCGCGCTTGCGGCGCATAATACAGACGTAGGTAGGTATAGCAAAATACAGAGTTGAAATGTGTTATATAGAACAACAAAATCGCCATCTTGACATCAATATGGTGTACCTTAATTTTGAAATTATTTCTGAAGGAGATACAGATATTTTAGAGCTTGGTACTGAATAGTACATTTTAGGTACATTTTAACGGTAATTACTATAATTTATTTCGCTGAGGTCCACCCGCCATTCTGACTCTCACCCCACCATCGTGGTAGGGCCCTACACTTACAGTCGTCAAACACGTTGTCCTCCACATTCCACAGCGCGTTCTTGTCTCTCAGGTTAGGGTTGCACGCCACCTCCTGCTGCTCGTATCCCCACTTAGGAAGCTGCTTGCCAGTCGTGGTCAGTACGCAGGCCTAGACAGAATAAGAGACGTAAGCATAATATAAACAAGGTGCAGTTTTAAAACTGCACAATATTTCAGGAGGTTGTAATAAAACTCATAAATAATCATATAAAAAAACGATACCTGGTCAATAATCAGTAATACTTGTTATTTAATTTTTTAATTACTCTAAACTAAATCGATTGATCGATGGCCGCGGGGGCGTGGCTAGGGTGTGGCGTGCGGGATGATGATTGGATGATACATTATTTATGAAACTATCGTTGCGAGTTAGTGTGTGTGAAAACGACCTTTATTGTTCCGTGTTTGTGTGTGTGAAAAAAAGCGCGGTTATAAAAAAAAAAAAAATTACCTACTTATTTTATTATTGATTCGGGTCGAGAATCACTAACATAATTACCTCCTGAAATATTTTGCAGCTTCAAAACGACACCTTGTATACTAGCTTTTGCCCATGGCTTCGCCCGGGTACATAAAATATAGCCCATGTCATTCAGGAATAAAGCAACTTTCTATCGGTAAAACTTTCAGATTACCTCCTAAAAACAAACTTTACCTCTTTATAATATTACACCCAAAAAAGTGATTATTTTGTAACGTATTCTACCGTTACAAAATAATTACTTTTTTGGGTGTAAGGAACAGGCCTCCGCAAACTTTAAGGGCTATAATTTTGTATGGGGAGGCCGATTTCCTTTTTTGTTTTCGGAAAAAATTAAACTTGTTGAAGGCTGTTCAGTTTCGTCAACTGAGCAGGCCCATAAAGTCTACGGAGACCTGTCCCTGAAACTTTGTATAATATTGAACAATCGTACAAACCTGTAGATAATGCACAAACATAAGTTTACTCCGGACGGTTTGCACTTCATCGCCATCTTTGCCTCCGGAAACAACGACTTTCCAAACATCGTTTGCGTCGCCAATACCGTCCTACAAACACAACATTTAGTTCATAATAAGACAGAAGCTTGTGCTCGATTCTAATTGGTAGTTTCCTATGGAGATGAACCGGCAAGAAACTCCATGGATAGAGTATAGCGTTTGGCGGTATGGTTGGCACGGCGGCGCGGTTGAGTGATTGACTGCAGCGCTATATGATGGCCTACAGATAGTTCTGGGTTTGTCTTGTGCATGTGAGTTTTTTTACATATATGCCACTTTTTTTCTAAATAGTATCTATGTAGTTACTATTTGCAAAAAACTATATTGCCACATTACAATATTAATTCATTAAACCCCAAGCGAACGCCGGCGGCGTTCGCGCACCTATTGTCTTTCTATTGTGTCTGTAATTTCCACGATTGAAAGGTTTATAATTACAAGAGTACAGTGTAGACCAGTCAACAAAGTACCAAAAAAAGTAGGTACATTAAGCGAGAATCACTCAGTGCCTAGAACTATATAGACTGAGTGTTTCGATCTAGTAAAATATCTTATTTTTATCTTGCTGTCAGTGGCTGTTCAAGTCAAGTAACGTCTTCAAAAGGAAGAATAAAATATAAAATAAAATAGAATATTTTACTATATATGCATTATATTATTGTATTATATTATTATTATTTTATAGAATTTCGAATATAATATTTGAAGATGGCCGGTAGGCGCGTGCGTCAGTTGCACTAAGTCATCACTGCTCTATACAAGTACTTGCTAGTGACTTTGCCCGCGTGAAAACTTGCCCCAAGAGATCATGGTGTGCTATTTGGTATTCCAGGACATGGTCTACCCGAGTTACAAATTTCATCCAAATTTGATCAGCCGTTCAAACGTGAGGAAGTATCAAACATACACATACACACACAAACTTTCGCCTTTATAATATTACTGTGCTTACTTCTCCGTATCCGGTGACCTGCATGTACTTGGTGGTGAGTGGCGCCCTCTCTCGGTGCGAGTGCAAGTTGCGGCCGGTGGGCGCGTGCGTCAGCCGTACCAGATCACCACTCTTGACTAGCACCACTCCATCTACTTGTTCTTTGTCGTACGGCTTTATGAGCCAGCGGTTGTTTTCATCTTTGTGGGTGTAGGTTGTTACCTAGAATACAAGTCGAGTTAATTATTTTTTTGAATGGAACCCTAAAAATATGAAAATATTATTGCGTTTCTTTTAATATTACTGGGCAGGACATGTCTGCCGCATGTCTAACAAGCTGTGGGTCCGTAAAAACAAGAGATTAGTGTCCATAACAACACGAATCCGCGGCAGACCACGATGGAGATGACGGGACGATTTGGGTCTTCTTTAAGAATTGGAAAGAGAAAGCGAGGAATCGTGATCGTTGGCAAGAATTGAGGGAGGCCATTGCCCAGAAGTGGGACAATGCGGGCTAGTCTTAAAAAAGAAAAGTCTGCCTTTGAACATTAAAAAAAATGTTCCCACGAACCTGCTGCTGCTTAGCCCCAACTCCGGAAGGATACAAATGATGATGAGAGTGCAGATATCCTCCGCCAGTACGATGGTTCTTCAGCGATATGAGCGCTCCGTACGCGACCGTCTTGGGTGCGCTCGCGTTGTGTAGGCTGTTGCCTTCCAAGCGAGCTTGGAAGCCGGAGGAGTAGAAACCGTCGCCATTGCCGCTGTAGGGAGAATTAATACTGTTTAAATTAATATCTTTATTGTGGATCATAGGTTCGTACATAAGGTCTTAAATGATTTAATTTATCAGCTACGTCCCGCCCTTAGGAGACACAATAGCCATATAGGGACATACATTATTTTCAAAAATTATTAAGATCACATCAGTGGGTTACTGAATGCGTCATGACTGAGGGACAAATAGTATATAATAATAATAAAATAGTATATAATAATATTCCAGAGCTATCACACAGCGCCGTCTAGTCCCAAGCTAAGCAGAGCTTGTGTTATGGGTACTAGACAACTGATAAACATACTTATATATTTCTAAATACATACATATTATAGACAAATAAATTACACCCAGACACAGAACAAATGATCGTGCTCATCACACAAACATTTGTCCTGGGTGGGAATCGAACCCACGACCTCCAGCATAGCAGTCAGTGTCACTAACCACATGACCAACAGGCCTGTCAAATGAACAGCGATTTGTTCAATAAGAAATATTTTATAGAGTAAATAATATTGTTACGAACGTGGGTAATCAAATGCCGATTTACTAACCGAGAACTTTATTCACCACAAACAATAACAATTTAGTCCAGTCAACAATAATCCGAATCGCAATTAACACTAGAGTACCGTTACACTATCGCTTAGGTCGTTAGGTAAAATCCCTTCACACACTTAGGTAGTTCGCTCTTGATCGCAGTCGAAATCACAACTGACTCGCTTCCGGCCGGGGGCTCGTATTTATATGCGGAGCCAAGAAAATTCTAGATACCGACATCCCACGATCGATCTTGAATTCCAGAACCATTGAATCACTTCTCGAAGTCATAAATCATTTTTATTGCTCGTGGTACTAAGAGTCACTTTCATGCGAATTTCGACTCTATTGTTAATGGCGGAGAGTACCTTTTCCCTTATCGGTAGATAAATACCTAACTACTAGTGGTACCTGCTTTGTGGATGTTTCGAGATTTTTCTAAGCCTGGCTACGTAAAACCATTCTAGACCTTTCGAACAGCAATGCGTTTTAATTATTACGTGCTACTCGTTATTTTCTCGGAGATATGGCGTGTTCACGTTTAATGGCGTAACAATATATATGTATGATATATGCTCCGTGCCTCGGAAAGCAAGGTTAGCCGTTGGTTCCATGTGTCATTTGTAGATCTACAGCAGTCGCTTCTAGTAGCCATAAGCTAGAAAATCTGGTACACCTTTCTTGTCAAGCAGGTATCATGTTACCCATTTACCGGGTTGTGGAGGACAGATGAGCTCTCGCTTCACGTAAAGTACTGGTATTTAGCATCTGGTACGACTAGAATCCGATCACTTTTCCTTTTTTTTTAGGAGAAGGCAGATTGAATGGCAATAGGCACCACACACATTCACACTTTTAAACGCATTATAGCGACCTTTATGATGCTACTTAGGAACTAAGATTCAAAATTCTGCATCGCGGTATTAGTTCTCCAGGTGATTGTTACAGTTGAAGGATCCTCTCTTTTCAAAGGAAATTTACGGAACTTTTCTTGTTCCACACACGTTCACGACCTTGCCGGTGTGAGCGGTAGCTAAGCGCGAGGCGGCGAGTGGTAAGATCAATAGTAAGAAAATGTTTGAAGCACGCCACGAGACGCCGATCACAGCACTGCGCACCTGTGTACCGATGCCGCCCCGCTCACCGCGCCACTCGCCGCTAAGACCGAAGACGTGACCAGTCCGTAAAGGTGCGTAGGAATCTCTTAAGGGGCCGGCGACGGATGAATTTCCATACAAACGTAATACCACGCTCATTTGCAGTTGGAGCATATTTCCAACATATTATGATGATATTCGGTTATAGACAATATTTATCTAGGTTCCTACGTCGACAATATTAGAAATATTGTTATTTTTAATACAGGAAAAGCCAAATGGCATGTTTTGCAATTTACGCTTTAAAAAAGTGCGAAATGCAATTCGCTTAAATTTCTTTTTATTTTTTTAAAAAAGAAAGACGTAGGAACCTAGATAAATATTGTCTATAACCGAATATCATCATAATATGTTGGAAATATGCTTCAACTGCAAATGAGCGTGGTATTACGTTTGTATGGAAATTCATCCGTCGCCGGCCCCTTAATAACCGAAATGGGAAACTCTTAATTCAAAAAGAAGGAGGTTCTATGTTTGCCTGAATGTATTTTTTTTATGTATGTTCGCAGACTTTTCGGTCAATTGTGGACCGATTTTGATTTTTTTTTTATTGAAGTCATTTAGTAAGTCTCACCTTTTACTGAGAACAGTAAGATGTATCCAGAAGAAGAACACGTAGAGAAGTGTCGGCCAAAGAATTAGAGTAACTGATCGTCCTATCAAGTGTTTCACTGTCAAGCTCTGAAATATAAAGAAGGATTATTTCAACAACCTTCATTGGTTGTATGTTTGTCAGTCATCGGGAAGTAAAAGTTGACAAAATCAATAGAAAGTGGATTTTGATCTGGTTAGGTTTATTTATTAGGGCCTATAACGGCATAGCTATGAGCTAAAACTGATACTGACAGACGGTTTGCTAATCACCAACATCGTAGTGCGTCAATAGATGGCTGGATGAGTACCGAAGTAGAATGAATATTCTAAAATATTTGTAACCAGCCGCATTGGTAACACATGCACATTAGCAACGCGAGAAAGCGCCAAGAGAGAATCAAGTTTAGCAGTCTTACAGAATTAATTCCAGAAGGGTTTGTGTGTTTACCTATTAACCTATAAGGAACAAGTGTACCGAATTTGATACACCACAGTATAAGCTAACTTAAACCTTTATCATCATCATCAGCCTTTTTAATATTCCCACTGCTGGGACTCAGGCCTCCTCTCTAGGAGAGGGAATGGGCCATAATCCACCACGCAGGCCCTGTGCGGATCGGTGAATGTCACATGTCTGCGAATTTTTGGTTCTAGGACATGCCGGTTTCCTCACGATGTTTTCCTTCACTGTCTTGAGAGCAGTGGTGATGAGATAAATTACACAAAGTAATGCTCCTGGCTGGGTTTGAACTTGCGACCTACAACTCATAAGTCGGAGCCATTACCACTCGGCCACCACTGCTCTCATAAACTTTAAACTTAAACCTTATTTTTACATAATAAGGTTTAAATTAGCTGGTATGAGGTGTACTGTGTTAAGTACAGTGGTGCCCGAGAGGTTTAATCAATATTTACGACGTGTCGCTAGACTAGGCACAAAAAAAAATATTCTATACTCACAACAGGCTTACTCAAGTCTCCAAGCACATTCCACAGATCAGCAATCGTGCGCAGACCAACAAACAGTACGACAAACAAACCAACGAACTTTACAGACATGGTGCAAGCGAGGGAGGCGCCTAGGAACAGTTGCCAGGTGACCATTCTGAATGAGAACGGAAGGAAACCGTCCTCTGTTAGAGATCGGACCTGCGGAAATGAGAGGTTTGTGAAAATGGTACAGCTGCCACCACGGATATTGACCGCTCAGCGTCAGAGTGAGGATCGCTTTGCGCATTCCATACATTGGCGAGCCTAACGTCGTCGTTGTTAAATACATGCTGCAAGCGCGATGAACGAATCACGAGTGTCGTCTGACGCGATGCGCAGCTAGCCAATCACTGACGCTCCCCGCCCCCGCGTCTCACGTCGCACCACCTAAAGAGACCCGATTTTTGACTTCTGCGCAACTTGAAGCCAGCGTTCAATATCCGTGGTTGCAGCTGTACTTATAGTTATCTAAACAACATTATTTTTAGTATATGCGAAACCTGAATAGTTTTTTTTTTTTTTTTATTGTTGATAGGTTCGCGCTTGACCGCTATCTCACCTGATGTTTGTTGTAGTTTGTTCAAAATCAGTAACTGAATGGATTCCATTAGTTTTTCACACCATGATATTTTTTTTTTCAAAAATATTAAAAAGGTTGTTGGACACCACCGACACTAAGCACGACACAGGTCAGAATAGGTCGTAGCGGGTGTTAGACGCCATCAAACAACTGGGTGCAAATGCAAAACAACCCCTCAGTCGTCTGGATCGCCCGGTGACTTTGTATTTTTGCTGACATAACAAGCTTATAACTTTGCGATATTTCATAATACAGTTTTGAAATTTTGTACAAAGATTCTTTACATAAAAACACAACACACACAGTGTTTCAGGTTTTCGCATATACTAAAAATAAGGTTGTATACTTTTTAGGGTCCCGTACCTAAAAGGATCAACAAAAGATCCTTTATAGAATCAATTTGTGGTCCGTCTGTCTGTCTGTCAAGACCCTTTATTTCGGAAACGCGTGAAGGTATTGAGTTGAAATTGGAACCGCATCGACGCTTGAAAGGCAAAATGATCTAAGCGACATTGAATAAACTTTACAGGAGAGTGATTTAAAGTAAAAATTTTTAGAGAAAAAAATTTTTGTTATAAAAAAAAAGTCGGATTTAGATACTATTAAAATTATGTTAATAATATCTAAATCCGACTATTTCGTCATTATTAACATTTTATTTTTTAATTTAACTTTAAATCACTCTCCTGTATAGCTTACTCAATGTCGCTTAGATCATTTTGCTTTTCAAGTGACGATATACACAGGTCTGTGTTCCCCTTGAAGCTGTGAAAAATATGAACGAAAAAAAAAACCGGTCGTTTATGTCGCAAAAAAATGTCATCCAATGACATCTCTCGCACGTGAGTGGAGCGGAAGGTAGTGCCAGACTTATACTGACTAAAAACCCACTCCTGTTCCTTCGTTGACTTTCGTACCGGGGCCGAATCTTCCTTTCTGAATCAAATCATGGGCCCCAGTAGGCTTCGACCCTGCTGGGCCCCTACGGTTTGCTGACAACTCCTTGAAAGGAGTTTTCAGTCGCTGTCAATAAGGTATACCGCCCTTTGCCCGAATTTTATTTACCCTAATATCATTTGCCATAATAGTCAACAGCCATAATATTATACGACGTAATATTCATTAGCCCTACTCTTATTTGCTATATTAGTCACGTGCTAGAAGCTTTGTTTCCCATAAAGTCACTTACCATAACATCATTTGTCATAATCATTGTAAGCCCTAATTATCACATGCCCTAATTATCACATGTCCTAAATTATCTCATGCCCTAATTATAATTATCACATGCCATAATTATCATATGCCATAACATCATTTGCCATCGACATTGGGTATGTAACGGTTGTTATATCAAGAGAAACTGGATGCAATCGGGACTTTAGGGCACTCCGACTCGGATAGGTTAGGTTAGAAGGGGATGGCGTCCCCTTCCATCCCCTTCGTGGTTATTTTTTTATAAACCACACAGAAGTAGGAGCCCCGCGAAGCGAAGCGGGGCTCCGTCAACCAAGCCCACCATCAACCATGCATAGAATATTTTAAGGTTTGGCTAGGTCTATTCGCTCGCTCCGTAGAAATATCATGAGCAAATGCCTAGCTTGGAAAAAGATTCGAAAACAATTTATTATGGCGCTTAAATATCATGTGTAATGATTATTACGGCGTTTAAATATTTGTCTAATAATTATTATGGCATTTAAATGTTATGTCTAATAATCATTATGGCGTTTAAATATTATGTTTGATAATTATTATGGCACTTAAAATATGAAAAACAATACGTATGGCACTCGTATCTTATGGTATCTAAGTTTCGGGCAATTAACAGTATGTCATAATGTCTATTAGGGCAAACAAAACATTCGGGCAAATGAAATTCGGTTAAATGAAATTCGGGAATATGATGATTATGGTATATAATCTTCGGGTAAACAATAGACAACCTGTCAATAAAAGTCTGACACCAGCCAAAGTGAACTACTAGTGAGACCTGAGACTGCCATTATTACTTTTGCAAAAGGGTGTTAAACTTTTTATGAAAACATTCTCGCAAACGAAGTCGCTGATAAAGTGCTAGTATTGTATAAAACAAGGTTAAGTTCAAGTTCAGTACATAAAGTACATTGCTCTTTAATATAAATAGAATAAAACACGATTAGCATGAAACTTCATAACTTTTATTTATAAACAGAATATAGATTAAAGATTAATTAATTAAGAGTTTTCTATACGACGATATTAGAAAACACACGAAGGTACTACAATATTAAAATCGAGCAAAAAAGGCCGACAAAATAACTCCAGTTTCTTTATGGGAACCCCTTTTAATTTAATTTTTTATTTGTTGTAGCGGCAACAGAAATACACATTTTGTGAAAATTTCAACTCAGATAAACAGTCGAACAGACAGATAGACAGACAGACGACGGACGGCCGGTCAACGAAGTCTTAGTAATAGGGTCCCGTTGGTACTAGTGCACAGTGTGGGATTTGACCTTAGTTGCGGACACTATCATTTTATGTTGGATTTAAGGGGCCGGCGGAGGATGAATTTCCATACAAACGTAATACCACGCTCATTTGCAGTTGGAGCATATATCCAACATATTATGATGATATTCGGTTAAAGACAATATTTATCTAGGTTCCTACGTCGAGAATATTAGAAATATTGTTATTTTTAATACAAGAAAAGCCAAATGGCATGTTTTGCCATTTACGCTATAAAAAAGTGCGAAATACAATTTGCTTAAATTTCTTTTTGTTTTTTTTAAAAAGAAAGACGTAGGAACCTAGATAAATATTGTCTATAACCAAATATCATCATAATATGTTGGAAATATGCTCCAACTGCAAATGAGCGTGGTATTACGTTTGTATGGAAATTCATCCTCCGCCGGCCCCTTAAGTAGGCCTAGTCATCCCAGACCATTTAAAGTAATACTTTTTTGAAAATTTCAATTAGATTTGCAGATATATTTTTTTTCATTTAAGTCGTGGATTTCTACGAAAAACGTTTTCAGTCATATTTCCCGAAAAAAGTGATATTTCTCTTTGTAAAAAAATCAAACCATCTGCTAGTTTACAATGCTACTAGTGTGAAAATTTAAATCCCATAAGTGCAGAAAAACGAGAGAAAAAAAATAATCTTAAAAATTTTGAAAAAAAAATAATTAGAAATTATCTATGTTATTGTCGCATTTTTTTTAACAAAAATTCAATAGGGTTATGTTTCTACTAAATCGTGTCAAAAATCCATGTAACTAGCTTGCGTGATGTTGGAGATATTGCGTTTCTAAGGTTTTTTATAATTTCTATGGAAGGGTAGAGAGGGGTTTTAACTCTTTATTTATAGATTTCTAGAAATTTATAATATGTAGAATTTACACTATTATTTATTGTTTAAAATAAACACATAAACGCAATTTTAAGGGTTAATACTGAAATCAGAAAATATTAATAATGCTTCAGACATAAGTACATACTATTACATTACGCGGCCAACTTACCTAAATTTGTTTTCCACACGACTTAAACGCCTACTAAGTAATGCTAAGAAAGCTTGTTTGAAATATTGCGTGTTATAAAATAGTAGGCGCTTGTCAGTGGCAACCCTAACATAACATTTTAAAATTCAATATTTCTGTTATCATGTATCTGTCGCATCTGGTTTTTTTATGATAATAGTAATTAATGTAGTTAACATATTGACACTGAAAAAAAACGCGACCATGTAAAAGTGACTAGATAAAAAAATAAAATTAAATCATAGAAAAACTATTTTTTTGCCTAGAATAGCGCAATATTTTAGGTTTTGGTGGATTGGTTGGTTCATAAAGTACATTTGCTATCAAACCAATAAACATTTAGTAAAAAAAACCATAAAAGAAAGAAGAAAAATTGTTTCTATGGTTTCTATGGATTTTTCATTGTTTTCTGAATTTCTACAAAACTATGACAGATACATCAATGGGAGTTTTAATTGGAGTTTTGTTTCAATGTTATCTCTCAGACAAACGCATAAAACAGGATGTCCGCAACTAAGGTCAAATCCCACACTGTGTAGTGTTGGGATTTTATCCGATTAAATACTCAAAATAATAATAATAATGTTTTTTTTTAATGTTATTTTTTGAAGAAATATTTAAAAATATGTTAAATATGTATATTATAATAAATAAATGGAATAATAATAATAACAACCTACACAACTGCGAGGTATGCAGTCTCAGGGAATATTTCCTAGCTGCCGACGTGGGTATGCATCGAGATGTAGTGGCACTGGACAAGGGACTCACCCCGCTCTCCCTGGCTAACGAGAACTGGCGCAAACCGATAGTGCTTGACACTGACGATCGCAGGGAAGTATGGCAGAGCAAGGAGCTTCACGGACGCTTTTTCCGGGCCCTTCATGGGCCCGATGTAGACCAATTGGCGTCCGTAGCCTGGCTGCGTTTCGGTGACCTCTTTGGGGAAACCGAAGGTTTTGTCTGTGCAATTATGGACGAAGTTATCATGACGAATAACTACCGGAGATTTATTGTGAAGGACGGCACGGTTGACATCTGTCAGGCATGTCACCGTCCGGGAGAATCAATCCGTCACATTATCTCTGGTTGTTCTCGTCTTGCTAACGGAGAGTACTTGCATAGGCACAACCTTGTAGCCAGGATTATCCATCAGCAACTTGCTCTGAAATACTCTCTTGTGGAATCGGAAGTGCCATACTATAGGTATGAGCCCGACCCAGTTCTTGATAATGGTCATATCACTTTGTACTGGGATCGGCCCATCATCACTGACAGGACTATTGTGGCCAATAAGCCTGATATAGTGGTGGTGGACCGAAGCGAGAGGCGTGCAATGATTGTTGACATATCCGTTCCGCATGACAAGAACCTCGTGAAAGCCGAGAAAGATAAACAAATCAAGTATATTGACTTGGCTCGCGAGGTTGTCGACATGTGGGAAGTGGATTCAGCGATCATTGTACCGATAGTTGTGTCAGCCAATGGCTTAATAGCCAAGAGCCTCGACCAACACCTTAGGAGGCTCTCGTTAGGCGACTGGATCAAGGGCTTGATTCAGAAAGCAGTATTGCTGGACACGGCTCGTATAGTCAGGAGGTTCCTTTCTCTGGAGCCCTGACCGCCGGTAGCTTGGACCCTGTTCCTGATACCGGTGGGCTACTATTTTTTATATTTTTAAATGTTTTTTATTTTTTATTGAATATTTAAAAATATAATTTATATGTACTTTAATGAATAAACGAAATAATAATAATATTCCACAACTATCACACAGCGCCGTCTAGTACCAAGCTAAGCAGAGCTTGTGAAAATGAATAAATACTCAATAAATACTCGTTTTTGTTGGATAAATACTCGATTAAAAACGAGTATTTATTGAGTATTTATTCATTTTGAGTATTTAATCGGATAAAAGCCCAACACTAGTTGGTACCTTTGAGGAACGGAACCCTAAAAATGGATACCTGTTTCTCTTGGTCACGCCATAACATGAGAACGACTTTCCCGATTTCATTTATCTTTTTTTTTAAGTTTTCAAATCTTTGTAGAAGGTTCTTAAGGAAAGGAAAAATAAATCGACAGTGTAAAAAATTAACTTTAAATAAAAACTAAACAAAAAAATGAGTTTAGTCCAGTAGCGTAGAAAGCAATTTAACCTTTCAATCGTGGAAATTACAGACACAATAGAAAGACAATAGGTGCGCGAACGCCGGCTCGTTCGCTTGGGGTTTAATGAATTAATTACTACGGCATTGAAATAATTCACGTACACAGACGCGGGTAAAAGCTAGTTATAAATAAATACAAGGAAAACCATTTTACGACTTTTATTTCTAAAGATTTATGTAAACACGTAAACTACATACCTTAAAGGCTCCATAAATTGAACAACTCATGAAGAACAGTAAGATTGGATCCAGTAATATATACCTATTCAGGGTTAGGAATCCCACGTCTGAAACAAAAGAATTACGTCAATATTCTTGTAATGTGGTTTTTCAGACACTTGAGTGCTTGGGTAAACCACAATATTTTTATTGATGGATTATTTAACGTCAGAATTTCAATTATTTAATGGAAGTTCATGGTCGCTCAGTAAAGTAAGAAAAAGTGCTATGATTGGAGCTATTGCGAGGGATCAAATATGTCGTTATACAAGGTGTCGTTTTGAAGCTGCAAAATATTTCAGGAGGTAATTATGTTAGTGATTCTCGACCCGAATCAATAATAAAATAAGTAGGTAGGTAATTTTTTTTTTTTCTACCTGGCTTTTTTTCACACACACAAACACGGAACAATAAAGGGCGTTTTCACACACACTAACTCGCAACGATAGTTTCATAAATAATGTATCATCTAACCATCATCCCGCACGCCACACCCTAGCCACGCCCCCGCGGCCATCGATCAATCGATTTAGTTTAGTGTAATTAAAAAATGAAATAACAAGTATTACTGATTATTGACCAGGTTTCGTATTTTTACATGATTATTTATGAGTTTTATTACAACCTCCTGAAATATTGTGCAGTTTTAAAACTGCACCTTGTATATCTCATAGAATAAGCAAGCGAAAGTAGCAGTAGACAGGATATACTTATTAGCAGTAGAACCTATAACCACTTGGCTTGATGTTTTTAGGTGGAAACCGCGAATATCTAAGGTGTGGTCAGGTTAGGTGGAGTGACCTGCAGAATTGTTCGAAAGAGTTGACAACGCAAAGAGCAAATGAAGATACATGGGTGTGTTTTAGACAGTACCTACCAGTTCCCCACTCGCTCTCGGTTCACCCAGAGAGTGGGAGGAATTATTCTGGTTAGCTAGAGCGATGATCTTCAAAGGGTGGCTGATAGCAACAATATTATAGAGACATTATTTTGGGTTGGAGTACAGTACCTCTACCATGAGTTTAAACTGCTTTAAACTTTAAAGCAATAGTAAGTACAGGTCGCGCGGTGAATCAAGATCGCTCGGTAAAAGTAGTGGGGGCAATCGGCGCATGTGTACAATTGTGCACAGAAATTCTTAGTATGTTAGGATTTTATTTTTAATTTCGTATGTTTGAACCTTAGTAACATAACTTATAATAACACTAGTTTTTGCTTGTTATTTATCTTGTAAGTAGGTAAATTCAGAAAAAAAAAAAAAATTAATATTAAAATAAAAAATAAATAATTTCGTTAGTTTCTTTCTTAACGTAACAATTCACGTCGTAAACCATTTTTCTGGCTAGCCGTTTTAAAACTTTATTTTTAACCATTTTTTTTTACGACTACGTATTACTAATACGATAACACAAGCTGTACGCAATAGTACCCAAGTACAACAGTATCCAATGAGACGCGAGAACGCAACGCGGGAATTGAAGAGCGACTCTATCTACCAATGACGTGTCGCCGACGGCGCACACCCGCCCGCACGTCGCCAAATAGACCTTAGAATTGAATACTGCGCATGCCCCTTCCACTTTTGCCGAGCGATCTTGATTCACCGCGCGACCTGTAGTTGTCGATACTCGATACCGAATACGTAAATATTTTGTATGGCAAATTTTGGTTCCATAAGCGACCGCTAGAGGCGCTGTAAAATCTGCCATACAAAATATTTACGTAGTCGGTATCGAGTATCGACAATACTATTGCTTTAGACTCATTATCATTCTTTATTATTGCTTTAAACTCATTATCACTGTACCTACAGCAGTCTGCTACCGACTGGTGATAAAGAGATTAGGCAGAAAAAGGAAAATGTTGCACCAATCCCAAGGGAGATGAATGGGGCAAGGCCTGCAAGGGAGGGCTAGAGAATAATGATGACCACAAGACAGTAGCTCATCTGCTTCTAACCTGCCTAGTGGTAACTGGATACAGGGCAAAGTACTTTGGAAACCAAGGTACCAGGTGAGACAGGCATTAACACCAGCATGCTGCTGGCCTTCCTTGAGGAGTTAAGATGGATTGAATGGCCTACTTATTCCACCTGTGCGCAAAATACACGCTTTGGACGTCGAATCGACACTAGCCCGATACACATGAAATATGATGATGTTGAATGTAAATTATGTAGATGTACTATAAGTAATGGAGTTAAACGTGGTCGTTTGAAGGCACGGTTGGCGCAGTGGTCAAATGATAGGCTACGGCGCTGCGTGTCACAGGTTTGTTTCCTACACGGAACAGTCTACAAATAGTTGTCCCGGGTTTGGGTATCTTGTACAATAAAGACTTCCTTTTTTTTATTATTGATAGGCTCGCGTTTGACCACCATCTCACCTGATGGTAAGCGATGATGTGGTCGACGACGAAGCACGCTTGCCTTTTTTTTTATTTTTTTTTCCGATGGGAAAAATCATCCTATGACAACCCCCGCTCTTGGGCGGAGCGGGAGATAGTGTCAGACTCTTACTGCCTAAAAAACCCATCCCGTTCCTTCAAGCCCTCATACCGGGGCTCGAGCGCCCTTTCGGATAACCCTGGCCCCAGTAGGCTTCGACCCGGCTGGGTCCCTGCTGTTGCTGACAACTCCTTGAGGCGCGCGGGAACAGCGCGCGCCGTCGACGACTTAGGCTTGGTCCGGACAGTTACCGGACGGCCGGACAGTGAGCTACCCATTGCTTACTGTCCGCAAGCCCGCGCCTACGGTGGCCGGAAATCGGGATCAGTATCCCGGCGCCGGCGGCGGCGGCGATAACGCCGTTGCCTGATGCGTTCGGCCTCCTCCTTTGCGAGCATTACTGCTTCGCAGAAGTCGGCGACCGCCTGCCACTCCTCCTCGCTCCGGACCATGGCCTCGACCAAGGCCCGGCGCGAGAGGTCTCCGCCGCCGATCGCCCCCACGAGGGCACGGCGATGCTCCGCCCAAGCGGGGCACACCTCGACTGTGGGAGCACGCTTGCCTAGAAGTAACCTATTCACTCTTGACTTAAAGACCCCTAAGTTGTAGCTATCAGGAAACACAGACTCCGGCAGCTTGTGTGCAGTAATGTTTTTTAAACAAAAAACAAACGTCAGATATTTTTATTATAATTTGTATACAAAGAAAATCCACTCATCGTACTGACTTTCTTCACTATTCCTTCTTTATTCAAGCTATTTCTTTGTGGAATGCGCTTCCCCAGGAGATCAGGATGGCAACAAGCAGATTTACATTCAAAATCAAAGTTCGCGAGTTGATTCGTAAAAAGTTGGCAGTAGTTTCATCACAGCGTTAATGTTTTTCTATTGTCGATTTGGACCAATTATTTGACTATTTTAGTGCATTTATGTAGTGTATTAATTTGAGTATATATTGTATATTTGTATATATTTATTCTATGGTTTATTAGTATATCTATTCTATGGTCTATTAGTATTTAAATTCTTGTATTTGCCTTTTTCTCACTCTTTTATTGCACCTACCACTACTTTTTCTCCGCATCACCCAAAGGTTGACTGGAAGAGAATGCCTAAGGCATTAAGTCCGCCTCTGTACCCATGTGCATAAAGTGTAAAATAAATAAATAAATAAATTAATAAATAAAATCTTGTCTTTTGAATTTTAAAGCGCAAACGACTTGAACAAAAATCAATTTCGATGTTTTAAGGATAAAATATATATTACTCCAGGTCGCCGTCTTGAGTGCAGAGCGAAAACGCAATAACTATTTTGTGCCTGAACCTTAGCTTATGATACTGTTATGTTTGTTCATCTGTGTGGTCAAAGGTTCAGCGTAACAGTGTCTATGAATGACAAATCTAGAAAACCCAGTTCTATTTAATAAATTATTTTTACACTTACCACACAATAACAGCATAGTTCCAATTATTGTGGACTCAAGTGATTTCGTCATCTCCCAGATTGTTAGAAACGTTAGTGGAATGATCAATGCTCCCAGGGTAGTACAGAACTGAAATAAGACACCATTTTAAAATAATATGTCATCATGTCATGATATTATATCATCAAGTCATGTCATCATATCATGTCATTATGACATGTCATCTTGTCATGTCATCATTATCATGTCATGTCATGTCATTGGGAGGAATTATACTTACAAGTCTCATACCCTCATACCGAGCCCCTTCATATTTGTCTCCAGGCTTCTCAAATGGGAATGTTCCATCATATCCTGACAGTTTCCCAGACAAGGCTATCAGCATCTGACAATACAATAAAATAATAATGTATGTGAATTCTATCATGATACTTTTCAGAAGGTTTGTTTAGTACTCACCACCAATGTGCATGCATGATCAGCTAAATGAACGACAATAAAGTTAAAGGAGTATAAGGAAGCTCATTAGAACCACCCTATTCCTGACCAACATCACGTCACCTCGCGCCAATAAATTATGACCTTAAAGGGCGAACTATGTATATGGGTTATTTTCGAAAGAATCACTGTGGCCCTCGAACGCAAAGGACTACAGGAACATGGTGGGATTTAGTCAGTTAAGTCTCACACGCCCTTTTCCTCCACCCAGATTGGGAGAGAGAACTTTTTGATAATTTTCCCACCCATAAATGAAAGATTTGAATATTTTATTATTTTTCAGATTGTTTATAATGTACACAACCTACATACTTTTCATCTCAGCATTGACCCAAATATCAAAGAGATGAATCTACAGGGCATGAGTTTGTTTATTGATTTTAAATAAGATAAGGTATACAATAACTATTTTAAATAAACAAAATAGTATTGTAATGACAATGAAATTCTTTTAATTTACATACAAAGTTACATTCAAACAATAAATAAATAATGAATTGGAATTAAGTATCAATTTTGTTTAAATGATGATGAATGTAAACTTGATGTGTAGCATGTAAACTTTAACAAGAGCAGAAAAGTATCTACATCTGACTGGCCTGTTGGTCTAGTGGTTGGTATACCTGACTGCTATGCCGGAGTTCATGGGTTTCATTCCCACCTAGGACAAATGTTTGTGTGATGAGCACAATCATTTGTTCTGTGTCTGGGTGTAATTTATATTTATAATATGTATTTAGAAATATATAAGTATGTCTATCAGTTGTCTAGTACTCTCATAACACAAGCTCTGCTTAGTTTGGGAGTAGATAGTGCTGTGTGAAAGTTGTGGGATATTATAATTATTATTATAGTTACCTTACCAAGTGGGGGATGAACATCAAAGAAGAATGTCCGGTTTATGTACCAACTAGCCATTTTACCAAAATGAGTTTCATCCCAACTGAAACAGTTCAATAAAGTTTTATTAACAATATATACAAGAAGCTTTAATTACATTTTGATTTTTAAGAATTTATATTTTATGTTTTACTTGTTTATACATAAAGTTATGACTAGTTTTATGCTACTTGATTATTATTATAATGTTTACTTAGACTACTTATTTATGCTTAACATTTTTTCTTGATGAAAAAATTTAATAATTTTAATGATATTAAATTATTATACAATAATATGTATATTGAATAAGTATGCTGTGACATGGCACTCAATTGTCTAGAGTCATAGTTTTGAAAGTGCTCTATCAAGCATTATATTAAAAAGTACTGTTTTGTATGACATTATTTACCATACATGATCAGGTTCCAAAACTTTGTAAAATCTGGTTACGAAGGTAGCACCACACAGAATACCGAATGTGACCCACCATCTAAAAATAAGTCTTATTTTAATATTTATATTTCAAACAATAGAAGAGGTCCAAACACAAACTAAGTCCATGAAATTAGAAAGTACATTTTGCTACTCGGCTTCGTCGTAATACTACTTTTCTTCTTGTCAGACATTGCTGCCGCAATGGTTATTGGATTAGAATGATAAAGCTAAAAGAAACTTAACATTTTCATTTACGAATTTGGAATATTTAGTAGAAAACTAGGAAAAATAACGGTACAATAACAAAGCAGATAAACGTCACGTCATAAACAGGTGACAATACCCGCGTTCCGAATTACGTCAAAAGCGATTATGTCGCGAATCCGACCAACGCGCAACGTCACAAATAATACTCAATAGCACTGAGGTATTACTACTACTACGCTAGTAATATAGTTCAATGCTCAATAGTCCTTATATTTTGTGACTACTAAATTTGGTCGGATTCGCGATATAATCGCTTTTGACGTAATTCGGAACTAAGGGAATTATGACACTGACAGGCGGAAGTAGGGATGACGATCTTATATCGATTAATTAACTAATCAATTGCATACACTAATCGATCATAAATAATGAATCGATTCTGTACCTCGATTTCAGAAACTTGAAATCAGGATTCGACATTTTTCTTGTGGAATGCAACAATTGATTATTATTTGAAAACGTTCAAAGCGTCTATTTTCTTCAACGTATTTTTATCCGATACTTAGTTGTGAATACCCCCGATTACTCACCACTTCACCAGTCACGTCAAAAACGTCAATGTCGTGCTTTTTAGGACTAAAACCAACATATCGATCTTTAGAAAACCGATTTTACCTTTCGACTCAACTTTTTTGAATCGATTCTTCACTAAATTCTTCAGTTCATATCGATTTAAAAATCGATTTATTTTTAGGAAGATTTTACCTCTGCATGCCTAAGCGGTACTTACTTCCGCTTACTGCTTAGATATATTATACAATCTTTGCTGCTTAGACATGGAAGCTGGAAGCGTTAAGGGGTCGATACACCATGTATTCAGCTATCACACACCACAATTTAAAACCACTTTTTACCACAGGTCTCAGATAAAACTGATTTTTTTTTTTTTGATAAACAACACCTTGCGACACTAATTTGGCTCTAGTTTCAACAAAAAACATTATTTTTCTATTTTGTTTTTTGTATATTACTGCTGAATACACGCAAATAACTGTTTTACTTTACATTTAAAAATATTAAAGAAAAAAATTGTTTATTTCAAATTTTAACTATAGTCTTCAGATAATCACTAGAGTTTGGGCGCAAATGGTGTAAAAGAAATGTAAAAACACTGTCGGTGTCCATTATTGAAAAAATATGTCCAATGAATACAAATTCTAATGTGGTGTAAAAAAAACTGGTACCATGATTTAAAAAGTTATTGCCATTTAACTTGAAAAGGAGCTGATTTTGAAAAAAATACATTATTTAATTTAAGTACGTTATCGATGTTGCAAAATATTTTGGACCTAACTAGAAGTCGTTTTTTAGCTTTTATTAAAGAATATAAACTTCACTTTATGAAAAAATTAATTCCTAATTTCTAAATAAAATAAATCAATTACTCAAAAAAATCAATTATTTATTAAATGATTGTTGGCACAATGTTTAGAATAAATTATCGAAGTGACCACCATTGGTGGCTATGGACGCTCTGCATCGTCGGATAAATGATCTGACACGAATTAAAGTAGATAGATCTTCGTGGTGTAACGCTTCGTCGTCATTGTAAACCCTTGGTCGTCACTCACTTGCACCGCCTACGCCTCTGCCAGGTATCCTACCCTATGCACGATATGCGCGTGGAGATGCAACGCCGGGGTGAAAGTCCGCTGCCGCGACAGGTCACGGCATGGCGGACAGAGCTCCGGCGGGATCTCATGGTGAAATGGCGTCAACGACTATCGCAACCCAGTGCTGGGCACGCCACAATCGTGGCTGGAAAGACCTCACGGCGTCCTTACCTTCCGCATGACGCAGGTACTCACCGGACATGGTTCGTTCGGGAGTTTCCTGCACTGCACTCGATTCATGCGGAAGTGACGCCCGGGTGTCGCCACTGTGCGGAACGCCCGGAGGACACGGTGGAGCACACAGTCGAGGTGTGCCCTGCTTGGGCGGAGCATCGCCGTGCCCTCGTGGGGGCGATCGGCGGCGGAGACCTCTCGCGCCGGGCCTTGGTTGAGGCCGTGGTCCGGAGCGAGGAGGAGTGGCAGGCGGTCGCCGACTTCTGCGAAGCAGTAATGCTCTCAAAGGAGGAGGCCGAACGCATCAGGCAACGGCGTTATCGCCGCCGCCGTCGCCGGGATTCTGATCCCGATTTCCGGCTAACGTTGACGCGGGCTTGCGGACGGTGAGCAATGGGTAGCTCACTGTCCGGCCGTCCGGTAACTGTCCGGACCAAGCCCAAGTCGTCGACGGCGCGCACTGTTCCCGCGCGCCTCAAGGAGTTGTCAGCAACAGCAGGGACCCAGCCGGGTCGAAGCCTACTGGGGCCAGGGTTATCCGAAAGGGCGCTCTAGCCCCGGTATGAAGGCTAGAAGGAACGGGGTGGGTCTTTTAGTCAGTAAGAGTCTGACACTATCTCCCGCTCCGCCCAAGGGCGGGGGATGTCAATGCATGATGTTTTCACACCATAAAAAAAAAAAAAGGTATCCTACCCTCAGAATATGCGGTATGTACTGTACCAAATACACGGTGACCTGGATATCTTCCGGATAAAGTCGGGCTGCATCTCTACCAACGCCTCTGCATTCGCCATAAATAAAATGCATTTCGGCATATTCCTGCGGTGTGTACTGAGACATCGTAAAATCGTCACTGCACTGCAGTTTTGTATAATCGTTGAGCAAGTCCAAATAATGTAGCCAACGTCGTAGGGATTATAAAAACAAAGAAGTCCAAATAGAAGCAAATCAGAGTCCAAACAGAAGCAAGTCAGAGTCCAGGAAGAACAATGAAGGAATTCAACAGTGAAGATAAACACAAAAATTAGAAGCGCATGCAACTTACGAGATCACATTGAAGAATTTTCAGTCAAAATTGACTAGTTAGATTTTTATTACATCTTGACATGGTCTGATTTGGTATCCGGCCAAATACCGATTTATGGGAATATATAGATTTTGACCCTTTTTTACCCTTGTTCTTGACCCTAAATAACTACTAGTTAATAGTTATGTTAAAAATTATTTATAATTAGGTCCAAGATTTTTTGCAACATCGGTAACCAAAAAACCCTATAATTCAATGTCGGTAACGTACTTAAATTAAATAGTGTAGAATTTTCAAATTCAGCTCCTTTTCAAGTTAAATCTCAATAACTTTTTTTTTAATCATGGTATCAGTTTTTTTTAATCCACATTACAATTAGCATTTAATGGACATATTTTTTCAATAATGGGCACCGACGGCGTATTATACAAAGAACAAAATAGGAAAATAATGTTTTTTGTTGAAATTAGAGCCAAATTAGTATTACAAGGTGTTGTTTTATCAAAAAAAAAAATATCACTTTTATTCTGAGACCTATGGTAAAAAGTGGTTTTAAATTGTGGTATGTGATAGCTGAATATATGGTATAAAGACCCGTTAACGTTGGACCACTATTTACGCCACACCCTGTATACAAAGTCGGTTAATTTATTCAGTCTGTTTTTCAAATATTTTTATCTAACTTATTCATGTCGAATAGAATACTTTAGATGCTACGCCGCCAGATATTGTGATTGAGGTAAAAAATAGTTTTCGCATATAAATCAAAACTAAAATGTATGTCAACTTTGGAAAAGTTTTATTCAGTACAAAATAAAATGCGTCATACTTATCAGAGAAAGTATTTCTCCGTAAGTGTATTCAAAAACGTCGTTTGATACACGTGGAGATTTTTCACTGCAGCACTCGGCTGTTATGCGCCCTCGCTTGTACCTGTACGGCTCGGATGAATTTCGCCTCGGTTGCAATGGCAAACTTTCTCCACTTGTAACAAAATGTGCCATTTTGTATAAATTGAATCTGTATTTTTATTACTTTTTTCTATCCAAACCTAGTTGAAAGATAAAAGGCGTGTGTTCAACCGTGCACTAGCTTCTGACGTTTTATAAGTGCCCATGTAGTCTTAAGTGAAATAAAAACTTTTGAATTTTTGTTGCGTCCCCATACAGAAATGCAGTAGGTAGTACATAAAGTTCGATGCACATAAGCTTTGTTAACTAAGGACAAGGTTGCAGGATAATGATTAAATTTGTTTGCTAGGTTTAAAATTGCGTAATTTCGCGTAAATAAACTATTTTTTTTCTTTCTATATCATAATGTATTATAAAATACGATCCTAAATCGATGTAAGAGAAAAATATAAGTACATTATGATGATAAGTGTGTAATGTTAGGGATTATCGACGAGGCGGTATTTAGACCTGAGCCGTGGCGAGGGTCATAGGAGAGCCGAGAACGGTAATAATTAATTACTCACATGTATCATACGACGTTTTTCAATACACTTGTGAAGAAAATAACTATAGAACTAGTACGCCATTTTTTTTTTTTTTTTTTTATGGTGGGAAAAATCGTGCATTGACATCCCCCGCTCTTGGGCGGAGCGGGAGATAGTGTCAGACTCTTACTGACTAAAAGACCCACCCCGTTCCTTCTAGCCTTCATACCGGGGCTTGAGCGCCCTTTCGGATAACCCTGGCCCCAGTAGGCTTCGACCCGGCTGGGTCCCTGCTGTTGCTGACAACTCCTTGAGGCGCGCGGGAACAGTGCGCGCCGTCGACGACTTGGGCTTGGTCCGGACAGTTACCGGACGGCCGGACAGCGAGCTACCCATTGCTCACTGTCCGCAAGCCCGCGCCTACGGTGGCCGGAAATCGGGATCAGAATCCCGGCGGCGGCGGCGGCGATAACGCCGTTGCCTGATGCGTTCGGCCTCCTCCTTTGCGAGCATTACTGCTTCGCAGAAGTCGGCGACGGCCTGCCACTCCTCCTCGCTCCGGACCATGGCCTCAACCAAGGCCCGGCGCGAGAGGTCTCCGCCGCCGATCGCCCCCACGAGGGCACGGCGATGCTCCGCCCAAGCAGGGCACACCTCGACTATTCGACTGTGTGCTCCACCGTGTCCTCCGGGCATTCCGCACAGTGACGACACCCGGGCGTCACTTCCGCACGAATCCGGTGCAGGAAACTCCCGAACGAACCATGTCCGGTGAGGACCTGCGTCATGCGGAAGGTAAGGACGCCGTGAGGTCTTTCCAGCCACGCCTCAAAGAGGGGACTTACCGCCATGATTGTGGCGTGCCCAGCACTGGGTTGCGATAGTCGTTGACGCCATTTCACCATGAGATCCCGCCGGAGCTCTGTCCGCCATGCCGTGACTTGTCGCGGCAGCGGACTTTCACCCCGGCGTTGCATCTCCACGCGCATATCGTGCATGTGTGCAAGGACTGTTGCCTCCAGATCCCACGGTGGTAGGCCAGCCAGAAGGCTCGCCGCTTCGCGGGAGACCGTGCAGTATCCCCGCACCATTCTTATTGCCATGACCCTCTGGCAGGCGTTCAGCATGGACGCCGGTTGCTTTTTCAGCGACGGCGCCCACACCGGCGCCCCGTAGAGGGGACCGAACGATCCCCGCGTAGAGCCTCCGGCAGGAGGCATCTGGACCCCCAAGGTTGGGCAGGAGCCGCTTGAGCGCAGCCCCAGCCCGGTTGAGTTTGGGAGCCAGACGTCGGAAATGCTCCACGAAATTCCACCGGCTGTCGAGGACGAGTCCCAGGTACTTCATCGTCGACCCGACACCGATGTGAACTCCTACCGTTAGTTGGGAACTCAATAGCGGCGCGTTCCGAGGGTGGCGACCGTGGAACCACATAGCCTCGGATTTGTGAAGCGCCACCTCGAGTCCCAACTCCTGGATCCTTTCAACGACCATCGCAACCCCGCGTGTCGCTAGAGCGACCGCCGCCTGGTACGACTCTCCCTGCGCTAGAACCAGCGTGTCGTCTGCGTAGCAAACCACGCTGACCCCGTCAGGGAAGTCGCCGCGCAGCACGTAGTCGTACCCGATGTTCCACAAGGGTGGCCCTAGTACCGACCCCTGCGGAACACCGCACGACATCTCTCGACGTTTCCAGTCTCCCTGGTGACCGGGGTAGACTATAAATCTCTCCGACAGATAGGCCTCGACCACTCGACAGAGGTATTCGGGCACCCGGTGGTACCGGAGTGCCCTCCGGATCGTACTCCAGGGCAGGGAATTGAACGCGTTGGCAATGTCCAAGGACACTGCCACGACACACCTGCCCCGTGACACCGCATCCCCCGTCGTGAGGGCTCGCACGCGCATGATGGCGTCCACCGTAGAGCGCATCCTGCGAAAGCCGAACTGTCCGTCCGAAAAGTCCGGCCCTACCCGTGTTAGGCGCCCGACGAGGCGGTTTGCAATGACTCTCTCAAAGAGCTTGCCCACCTCGTCGAGCAGCACAATGGGCCGGTACGCGGACGGAGAGTCCGCAGGGCGCCCTGGCTTCGCTATGAGGACCAGTTTCCCCGTCTTCCAGCAAAGTGGGAACTGGCCCCTCTCCAGGCATGCGCTGAAGAGCCCTCTCAGTCGAGGCCCGAGAGCCTCCATGGCCAGGACCCAGGCCTTTCCAAGCAAGCCGTCGGGGTGGGGGACGACCTGCGCCCACGATAAATGTAATATAATTAAGGCGGGGGAGAGGTTGAACATTAAGGTTTTAACTACATTATAGCACTAGTGCGTAATGGTAATCAAAATGTCACAGTTTGGTAACAAGGGCCATTGTGTACCTACCTAAGTGCAGTGCAATAAGAGTCACTTTCTGAGCAAGTGTATTGAAAAATATGTTTTGTACGCACTGGATCCAGTCTTCCAATGATGTCGAAATAATTTCATCAATCTTCAATGATCCGGCCCTGGTCTGTAGGGTCAAGCTCAAAAGACACTTTTTTTTAATAAAAACAAATCACCCTTTTAGATAGATTTCATTCTTATCAGTTAATGAATAAACCTTACTATTACTCAACTTGAAAAATGAATATTATTTTTCGTCATAGGCGACTAACCCGCCTTGCAGTCACAGTCTAATAAGAATCCATGAACATTTTTTTTTAGTAAGTGTGTTGAAAATCGTCGTTTGATACATCTGGGCATTTATCATTGCAGTCGGATTCATAACGAACTCGCCTTCGGATCGAGTGTATATTCGGCTGCATTGAGAATGTTTGCCCACTTGTATCAAAATGTATTCATACCTGTTTATTTATTACTTTATTGTACAGCTCTTATCAACATTTATAAAAATAAGCGTAAAATATGCGGTTTTATCGCACAGGGCAATCGTTGGTTAATAATGTCCATCATGTGACCCTAATATTATTTTTGCTCACTAATGGCCCACTCTCTCCGTCTTGCGCGTTTTTCTCCTAAACCTGTAGTATTAATACCACTTTTTTTTTGGTGACATCGCCCTTGGGCGGAGCGGGAGGAGTGTAAGACTCTTCTTGCCTTTCGTACCGGTGCCGAGCTTCCGTTTCAGATAACCCTAGCCCCAGGAGGCTTCGGACCAGCTGGGCCCCTGCTGTTGCTGACAACTCCTTGAGGCACACGGGAACAGTGCGCGTCGTCGACGACTTGGGTTCGGTCCGGACAGTTACCGCACGGTCGGACAGCGAGCTACCTATTGCTCGCCGTCCGCAAGCCCGCGATATTACCACATTCCTTTTGTTACTAAAGGAATGACTTTGTAGTTTAAAAAACTGATTTGAATTATTATTTCTAATTATATTTATTTATTTCACGTATTTAATGTTACACTTTTTTAAATATTTCTTGTAAAAATTATTATTCATTCGACTGTTATGTTTCAAGGAAACGGCGTTTTATTAGGAATGGAAAAACCAATCGTAAAACTAAACATTTTCACTTTGTTTATCAGCGGACAAGGATTCTTTTTAAAAAAATGTTAAATTGTTTAGACTTAGGACGCAACTTTGGAATGTATGAAAAATGGAACGGAATGCCTCGCTGCCAAGAACTAGAAATAACCAACGAATAGGGATGTTCTATGCTATAAGTTTAGTACCGAAAACTGAGTAGATCATTCAGCTCAGTTTTACTGATTAATATTTTATGGAACGGGTATTTATTTAAAATTTGAGAAGAAACGCGAGCGAGGAACTTTCTCAAAAAAGCTGTGATATTAGAGGATAGGTTTAAGATAATCCTTATTTCGGCTGAAGCTTTTTATAGTCAGTATACATACTCATTAATCGTTGGAAAATTTATATAAGAAAAGTGTTCATGAGTTACAGGAAACATGTAACAGTATTGTTGGAAGTAAAATAAACTTAAAAAAAAATAAAACCCGGCTAAAGAGGGTTTGAATTTGGTTGGGTAGTTAAAAAAAGGCTTGGTCCAAGTCGTCAAATCGAAATATTGTTATGTACATAAAAGCTTCTCAGTACCGGTCTACATGAAAACCATACCGTATATTATAACGCTTATATCGCTTTATTTCACATCACTATTGTCAATTTGACGCGCACATCGAAATCGTGCGTGAGTAATGTCAACAAATAAAAGTTTGTGATCCGTCTTGCCTGATTCATGTGTCGCTGGAGTAAACAAATAAATACTACTAATTCGTATCGCCTTCACTTTGCATATATTGTTCACAGTTAGTGCACGACTATGACGGCGCATTAAAGATTACATCATGAGCAATATTAAGTTTATTTTAGTCGTCCAGTTATTTTCTTTTTGTTTGTGTGAAATAAGTAATGGTCAGAAAGAAAAGTTGTTGAATGGCTTCATAGAGTATTATAATGGTTTGCCTAATCAAGTTTATCACAGCCAAGAAAGTTCTTTGTTATATACGCAGCAAGAGGTAAGTAAAAACGTATATATATATTTTTAAATCTTAATTTATTTTGAAATGTTTATTTGTGATAGGTAGAAGGTTATCATTATCCGAGACCTTTGTATCTCAAATTATCTGAAACTTCTTGGACTGGCAGTTTTATTTTTCTCAAGATACCTAAAACTTCTGGGAATTGGAATGAAAATGTTATTCCCCACATTCCTTACTTATGTTTTTTCTCAGATAGAAGTCTGATTCCCTGACCTACATTATTTTTATAAATAGAACAATTTACTTTTTGATATTATAATTTAAAAAAAAAAAAACGCTAGCCAGTGACTGCATGCATGAATGTTGAAAAGGGATATATTTTATGTTTGCATGGGATAATGCTACCAAGGCAAAAAGTTACATGTTACGTCCTACATTCTAATTTATAGATGGTATACCTGTACAAATTGAAATCTAAGTCTGTTCAGCCTTTGAGGTGTGATTACTTAAAACTTTCACTTTTACAATTATATATCTGTGTATATATTCATAATCCTGCTAACGATTTAGTGGATTTTAGATAGGGATTATGTTGTATTAAATTATTTTTTTTGGTGTTTTGTCTACAACCATGGCAAAAAAATATTTTAATTTACATAGTTCTTTTTAAATATAGTTGATTAGTAAGAAGTAGGAAGGACAGAATGTTAAGAGCTGTTACAAAAAAAAAAACAATGTAATGGGTATTTAAAAAAATATTTTTTACAGGATGACTCAACCTACCAAATAGTAGCTAATTTAAGAGTTGCTGAGGTCAACAATGCTGAAGCAAGTAAATGGCTGAAATGCACAGCAACCATAAAGGATTCAGAAAACATTGTTTCGGTTTTGAACAGTAATTGTGAAGATGCTGTGGAACAAAAGGATAGTCCTGATGGAAATCCAGAAACCACACTGGAAACACAGGTTGAGGTTACGGAACCCACTATTGAGCGAAGACCTGTGCAACTTGACAATGAAGTACAGGCGGACACAGCTGTAAGTATAAAACCTTGAGTTGAGCATTATAAGTGTTTGTTCAGGTGCTTCATTTCCTATTTAGGTTTACATAATGACACTTGAAGTTTCATATTAAATGACTTACAATTGACAATCCACATACAATTGAAAATACAAAAATTAAAAAAAAAAAACCACAGCTGAGCAATGGGATGCCCTACCAGAGTAGGCGCTTGCCGATAGCTAAAGTTTGAGTTAAGAGTGATAAAGGCTACTTCTAGGTAAGTATCGGTCATTGTCTTACAATTAGGTGAGATATAAAAAAAAAATAAGTAGGTATAATTTGCCTCGACATTTTACATTTCTTTGTTTGCAAATTAATATGCTCCACATTATTATGATTAGTTGCTTCTCTGCAAGTAATTTCAAGCAAATATAAATTTGAGATAACCCTTTATCACGTTGGTGTGTGCTCAGAATGAGGTCTGAGTGTCCTAGAAACGTGTTTGTGTCAAGGATACACTCATTAATATTTCTGCATATTAAAAAAAAGATATTATTGTTAGCCCATATTATGCCACTGCTTTCCTTCCAACGATCACGATTCGTCGCTATCTCTTTCTAATTCGTAAAGAAGACATCCACCTAGTCCCACCATCTTCGCGCACTGCCGCGACCCCACGTCGCTGTATCCGAGCATCAATCCTGTGTTTTACGAGCCCACAGCTCGTAAGATTTCCGGCAGATAGGTATGTTCTGCTCTCTCCCGAGTAAGTTGGGCAGCCCTTAGGGTGTTTTTAATATCATGTGAATTTTTAACGCATGCGGTATTGCCCGCACGCGTTATTCCCCGCATTACAATAAATACGTGATGTAATCCTCACGATATCGATATTAAAAACACCCTTAGAGTCACATTTTTAAATAAATGGCTTACTTTATATTTATTGTTTTTACAAATTAGTAGAGTATGATTTAAAACATCTGTTAAAATGATAGCAAGGACGATTAAAATTGTAATAAAAGAACAAGATTTATTGTATCAACAATAATTGCGAGTATATTCTGAAGCTGTCAGAATAATTTAAAAATATCTGTTTTATATAAATCTATGATATAAAATCTATGTACCTATGTAACTTCGATATTAACCTTTCAATCGTGGAAATTACAGACACAATAGAAAGACAATAGGTGCGCGTTCGCTTGGGGTTTAATGAATATAAGAATATTTTGTAATTTGAAATTATGTAGGTAGGTACCATCGCGGTAATTTCTGCCTGATCACTTAAAAAAATTTTCGTTTGCATCCTGCGGCGCGGCGCCAAACCAAACCCTTTGAAGTTCTCGTTTCAAGTATAAGTAAAAATTAAATTAGCGGTGGTCAGGCGAAAATGTCTTTGATGGTACATTTAATAATTAGATGCAATATGACAAGAGAAGAGACGTTGTATTTCCGACCCATTTAAGCAACTGTACATGACAAAAAAACAATTGTGTATCTCTTTGTTCAATAAAGTATAAATATAACTTCACAAAAATTAAAATTAGCAGCGTATACCTAAATTAGGTATCAGTGTCTCTCATGCACTTGAATGGCATCTAGCCAGCTGATGCAATGCGCTTGTTACAGTTCATTTACATTGTTTACACCTACTTCATATTTCTTTGCCGTAATTCCGAGATAAAATAGGTGAAACGAAACAAAATGCAGAGATAAACAAAGCCAATTGACGTGGAAAGATTATGCGCAAAAATTGTCAAGAGAAATAAAAATCATGCCTAATTTGTTAGATAATAATGTTCCTGAGGGTGTTTATAATATCATGCGGATTTCATCACGCATGCGGATTTTCTCCGCATGCGTAACCTCCACAAAATTAAATGTCCTTTTCATAGGTACAAGTATTTAATGTAATGCGGGTCACTCACATTCGCACGAATACGCGAACCCACAAGTGTAGGACGACATTTGCAAATGATTATGTAAACTTTTCGCTGCATTCGCGGTTTTCCAAGCTGTTTTTTAACGCACATCAAAGTGCGCGAACCTCGAACCTTTGCGTAGTCTCGCATACATTCGTGTAACCAGTTGCGCACACGATTGCAAAGCTAACAGACGTTTTGTCATCGTTTACTAGTTTGTGACGGGCTACTGTGTATTAGTAAAAAAAAAGTAAATTATAATAAATATATAAGTACAATTGCCGAAACGGATCTTGAGCCCTCGGCGTCAGAGTGGGGATCGCTTTGTGCATTCCATACATTGGCTAGCCAATCGTCGGCATTGTTAGATACATGCAGAAAGGCACGAAACGAATCATGAGTAACGTCTATGACTAGATGGCGCTGCGAGCCAATCACCGACATTCCCTGCCCCCGCGTCTCACTTCGCACCACTAAAGAGACCGAATGTTTGACTTCTGCGCAACTTTAAGCCAGCGCTCAAGATCGGTGTCGGCAATTGTAGATCATGGATTAGAATAACTCTTAAGTGATAGAGTTTATTGAACCCCTACAGAACGAGCCATTTATATGGGATCCCCAAAAGAAATCCCATAAAAACAGAATGGCGGTTAATGATGCCTGGGAAAGAATAAAAAAAATCATTTTCCCTTCAATATTCGATTGAAGAAATGAAAAAATCGCGAGCAAGACAGACATTCGTAAACAAGTGTAGGAGGAAGTGCAAACATTTTCGCAAATTGAGTATGCGAGATATGCAAATGGTGCATATCTGCTGTTTGCGAATGAATGTCTGACGGCCCTTCATATGCGTGCAAACATTCGTAGATGTACGAATGTTTGCGCGCATGTGAGTGGTCCCGGTTATGCGAGGAATAAGCACGCGAGACGCGTGGGAAGCGGGACAATCCCTAATGCGTGATGAAATCTGCATGATATTAAAAATACCCTAACACTAGAAAAAAAACTGACTAAGAGTTGGTTGGACTCGCACACGAAAGGTGCACGAAGAAAAGGGTGGGGATATTAGAATCGAGTAAAAAGGCCATAGACTAGCTACTCTAGCTAGGCTGTTTGAATAAAAATAAGAATAAGGTTGCTTATGTTTATAAACAGAAAAAATATTTTTATTTTATGAAAGGTTTTATTTATTAAACATGTAAAAGTTAAAATAGTTTATTTATACACAAATTAGTATAAAATAAGCAAGCAACACACTAATTTGTACTATTGAACGCAATACCTAATGTATTTTTTTTTTCGAATTCAATGTTTGATTTGAGGTTTAACAAAAAAGGTTATCACTACATTACACACTTGTGCATAATGGTGATCAAAAAGTCACAATTTGGTTACAAGCTATATTATATACCTAAGTGTAGTGCAATTATAGTCACTTTCTGAGCAAGTGTGTCGAAAAAATATTTATTTTATTCTGTTTTTAGTATTTCTTGTTATAGCGGCAATAGAAATACATCATCTGTGAAAATTCAACTGTTTACATTCATGAGACATGTAGGTATGTCTAGTTGCCATCACGGCTCTTGAACGCTCGGCGTCAGAGTGGGGATCGCTATGCGCATTCCATACATTGGCGAGCCAATCGTCTTCGTTGTTAGATACATGCAGCAACGCGGTGAACGAATGAGGAGTGACGTCTATGACGCGATGACGCGGCCAGCCAATCACTGACACTCCCCGCCCCCGCGTCGCACTTCGCACCACTAAAGAGACCGAATATTTGACTTCTGCGCAAGTGTTCAAGATTCGTGATGGCAACTGTACAACTAACTAAAGGCTAGTGACAGACATACAAATGGACAGTGGAGTCTTAAAACGAGACCCTTTTTCGCCCTTTGAGTAGGGGACCCTAAAAATAACCATTCACTTTCAACACATCTATGAAAAAGAAATGCTAATTTTTGAAATCTTTTTAGATATTTCAAAGGGCAACTTCTAGTTTTGCCACGGATTTTTCTTTTGCATTATATTCGTCGATCGTAAGCAGACTTCTGCTGCCTTCGGTTAGATTGGAAGCCGACCTAAAATAGTGCAAACGATTGAGGCAGTCACGTTTCGATTTCGCCCATAAAGGTGACGATTTCGAACATTTTAATATGCAAGGATTGAGTGCATTTGCACAGCCGCGTTCATCACTTATCTTTTCACACGGACCATTAAAGAGTCTTGTCTGTCTGTTACAAACGGTTTTTGCTGGATACATTTTCACATTGTTACAAAAAACTAAAAATTATAAAAGACAAGGTTCAATTTGAAAACAAGTTTCTGGTTTTTAATTTTACTATATACCTGAATTTTTATGGTTTTTCCTCATCTCACCTTCAAGATAATTGTTTAGGTATATTAGAAACTTGTAAACAGAGAATATCGAAAATATGGTTCTGATTGTTATTTGAATACTATATTGTAGGTATTTCAAACTCGACATGATTTATTAATTGTGTATTGATAGATGATTCAACTGCCCGATAGATGATTTCGGGTTGTTCTTCTTCTTAGTCGTACACTCTTGACAGAGTGGTCGTGGACATGTCTCGGTCGAGTCACGCACCACCGCCTGTCTTGCGATACGACGCCATGCAGCTCTGTGTTTGGCGGCTTGGGAGCCTTCATTTACGCTGTAGTGTGTCACGGTTTTGATAAGGTCCGTCCATCGTGTTGGAGAGCGTCCATGACATCTTTTGCCTTCGACTTTCCCATGCACCACCAAACGTTCCATCGAGTCCTCATTACGGGTGATATGCCCGAAGAACTTGAGGATTCGTATTTGCACAGACGACGATAACCTCTCTTTGATATTGAGTTCTTTCAGGATCGATATATTGGTTCGGTACGCGGTCACATCTCCAGTGCGTCAATTTTACGACGGTCTTGCATCCTCAGCGTCCACGTCTCAGCTCCATATAGAAATATTGGAAAGACCAAGCACTTCATCAATCGAACCTTTGGGTTCTTCGGGTTGTTGTATATGCTCAAATCTCGCGAAGAACTAATTGCGCGATGCAGGATTTAGTATTGTTTTGTAGTTCTTATGTGGCGCCATTGACGTTGCTAGGTACACCGTATCATATGACCATGACCATGTCTAGGGAATCCAATCCCGAACTCGCGATTGAAGTCAGTAATCCCGCGGATCCCGTGGAATTTGTGAGATTGAGATTTTTAATTTCTTTTTTGTTTTAAGTAGGCAGTAATAAAAAAAAAGTGAAAAGCTAAAACCCGACTACTACAAAAAAAAAACATGTTCAACAGTATTAAACAAGATTTTCAGGATGCTGAAATAAACAAGGTAACTGGAAAAACAAGAACAGAAAAAAAAAAAAAAAAAAAAACAGTAGTCACACGTTATTAAAGTGTTTCGGTTGGTACCTCAGCTTTTATGGAACAATCAATTATTTAACGGACCGTCATCTTTTAGAAAATTAAATTCACGTGCTTTGAGGAATCCTGGTCATAGGGTACCTAAACTGACATTGATTACGTTCCGTTCCAGCAACAAAAATAATTATTTTCGAGATATAAAAATGACACGCGTTCCATGAAAAGTTGTTTCATCACTTTTTAACGAGGACGAGCTGGGTCTTATAAATAATCAAAACTGCGGCAGTTCGTCGGAAACCAATTTTCTAATAAAAAACTTACTCGCTGACGTGCGGGATCCCGCATGAGTAATCCCGCATTTCCGATTCCGCAGAAAAGTGCGCTTGCGTGATTGGATTCCCTAGTATGATGTAATGGGCAGAGTCCTTTACTGTATAGACGCTTCTTTTAAAAACTTAGTTTACTTACAGATTTTTTTTTAATAACAATAAAATCCCATATAAAAATAACCTTAAGGGCCAAGCGCCCGAAAAGTGCCATAAAACAGTGATTTTCGGAGGCCTATTCCTCCGTAACGGCTAGGTCAATTGGTTTGAAAAAAAAAAAATGTTTATTATAGATTCATGAACAATAATATCAACATTTGATTTTTTCGTGCAATTAATACTTTTGTCTAAAAAAATATTTAGCAATTTCGCAACTTTTCCCTACTCCTTCGAAACGGCTTGGACCTTTAGAAACATTTTTACACATAAAAATTGGTGGTTAAATATTCTTCAAAGTGAACATTGCATATGTAAATCAATCAATATCTCGCAGAGAAAATGGATTTAAAGCGCTTTCCGGGCGCTGCTGGCCGCAAATAAATGCACAGATTTGCGTACTGCCGCCTAGGCGAGTGCGAGAGTTGCGTTCACATAATTTCGGCCAGATGGTTCAAGGGACTATACGCCTTAACGTGCATGATTAAGTATTTCGTTTCAATTTTATCAAATAATTGAATAAATAGTTTGAATATAATCGATGAACAGCAATAAACCTTGAACGGACACTGTAAACACAAATGTAATCAAACAAATCACCGAAACAAATAAGGTACAGAATGGCATAAATAATTCTACATAAAATATGTGTATGAGTGAGTACATTTGTAATGCTAATGTGTTTATAAATTTATGTGTATATTAGGAAACATATTGTTATAATTATTCACACGTTCATTAATATAATAATGAAGGAGTGTGTTTTATTGTGATATGATTCATCTTTTTTTTTTCTTCTGTGCGTGTGTTTTTCACCTAACTCCTTCTAAACGGCTTGACAGATTTGGATGAAATTTTTTGTGTATATTTAAGTGGGTACTGGGTTGAACCCGGTATTGGCGTTACAACCGGGATCTCATTTTTTTCTTCTCACAAAAGTAAGTTTCTTCTTCAGTTGGGACCGACATAGGTACTAACCTATGTTAAAAAATATCATAATCTTTATTTTAAACTTATTCTGTGAGTTGGTAACATTAGTCCTTATAAATTACTAGTGAACCGCCCCTGCTTTGCTTGGGTGCAAAATAAATTATATGAGTACACATATACTTATCTCGTGTATCGCTCTTTAATCGTGATTTAGGAGATGTTACGGATAAACAGACAGACGGGGAAAGAGATTTTGTTAGATAGTTTATCTATAAACTCATCAAAACGAACGTAGAAAGAAAAATAATTTAAATTCGCGAAACAACGCAATTTTAAGACTAACTCATTCTTTGTTTTAAACTATGTAAAGACTTAAAAAAACTAGCTCATAAATAAACAATTACACGTCACACGTGTATCTTTTAACTACTTTAAATGGGACAGTCCGATCTACCAGCAAGCATTTTCAAGATGCTGTGAGTGTAAAAGTAGCCTTTACCTGACAGGTTTGTCTGTACAGTTTTTTTTTGGTGGGTAAAAATCATCCAAATGACATACCCCGCCTTTGGGAGCAGCGGGAGATAGTGTCAGACCCCACCCCGTTCCTTCTTGCCTTTCATACCGGAGCCGTGCCTCCCTTCCGGAACTAGACCCTGTGCCTCTACAGTTGAGTTTTACAGGTGAACCGGAGCGTGTATATTGCACAACTGTGCAGGTTTCCACACAAGCTTACCTGACAGGTATAACTGTTCAGGAAAACCTGTCAGGTACACCCGAGCGTGTATATACGATGCGGTATACAAGCCGCGAGCTGTGACTGCCGTGACTGCATCCTGAAAGCGTTGTGTGAAGGATATATATGATCGATATTGAATTAGGCAACGATCGATATACAGAATACACTTACTTTTCTGTAGGTAAAATAACGATGCAACTATTAAATGGACATAAATTAAATGAGCCATGTGGTTGATAAGGTACATATTACATGATGTGTTGTATAGTCATAGTACGTGCAGCACGTGTAGTCTATATACATAATAAAATTATGAACACTCCGAGATAGATAAAAAAATATATTTTAAGTTTGAATTTACTACGTCGTAGATAAATTGTAGATATTGTATATGATTGTTATAGATAACATCAGGCGAACAGTTCATCGCGATACCTCGAGACCAACCAAGCGCTCCGTGTGTCGGATGTGCCTCACACGTGAATCCCCAGGCTGCGGGCGTCAGCGAGCTCGCCAACCTTGGCGTGAGGCATCTTGACCTCCACGAACCCGGCGTCAGACACAGCTTGGAGAGTGTTATAGACGTAGAAAGACAAGTTCAAGTAAGTGACAACATTGTTAGATACAAACGAACATCAGATAATACATTTGGTACACCAACAAGAATTACATAGCTTTGAAATTTTCTTTTACAGGTTGTAAACGGTGTCCGATACATTTTAACACTATCGATCAATTCCAACAATTGCACTGAAGTAGAATCTGAAAACTGTGCTTCATCTAAGATCTGTGTAATAACCATTCTAGCAAAACCATGGGTTAAATTGTCCAATGGTGGAAATTACAGAGCAATCCTAGCAAATAATTGTACAGAAGAATGGCTATTCGGAGAAAACGGTGAAGTTTTGCCTGAACCCGCCACTGATGATAAAACAGTTAACAGTAATACATTCAGTGACGATGATATTCAAGTTAAACACAATGTAGATGTCCAATCTCAGCCAAATCAGGAAAAAACCATTACAGATGAGGATTTAAAAAAAATACAAGGGCAAATAATTTCTTATGCTCAATTTCATGAAGTTACAGAATCAGATCGACAGGCTTTCACAACATCTCCTGATGCGTCTGAAGTAAGCAAACACCATGTGTTCAAAATCGAATCGGAAAAGCACACAGAAAATTCCATTCCGGTAACTGAATCTGAAAAAACAGAACATCAAGTTTTTAACATAAATCTGGATAAAAAGAAAGCTATAGATGATATGTTAGATTTTTTCGACTTTTCTGGATTTAAACCTAAAACTGAAGCTGAACATGCTTTACCAAGAATAAGGCGAAGTTATGATTATGATCTGCAAGTGCTGTCGCTCGCGGAAGATTTTCATGGAATTAAAAATAGTATAGAGAATGCTCGTTTTATGTACGATTTGGCACAAGCTATGGTTGATTATTTGAATGAGATGGATATCGAAGTTAAAAACAGAGCTGTCAAAAATGTCATAAGAGCGGAAGAAGAAAAGGAAAATCTTCATCGTTTTATTTACATTCAAGCTCGTGTAACGATACCTTGCGACAAAGTTGAATGTGAATCAAGAGACGTGGACACTCAAATTTGTAATGGCGTTCTCGAATGCTCTAACGAAAAAAGTCCTCAAATTCTAAATACTTTCTGTTACAATGATAATAAAGAAAACGACTATAGAGCAGACGTTAAAGAAATATCCCTTGATGATCCTGTTTTACGTAAAATGGCCGAAGACGCGGTAAAACAAATTGAATCCGAATCAAAATCACAATATGCTCTGAGAGTAAATAAAATAGCGTCGGCTATTACGCAGGTAACATCCGGAACTTTGACAAAATTTTCAGTTATCGTTGAGAACATAAAATGTAATAAAAGTGTGCCATTGCCATTAAGAATAAACTGCACAGTACTAGAACAATTAGGAACAAAAATTTGTGATGTAATCGTCCATGAAAGACATTGGCTTAAAGAAAAGAAAATATCATATACATGTACCGACAGACCGGCTGATATGAGAATGTCGAAGAGTAAAAGCAAAAATGTCACCACAGACGACCCGCAAATTATTGAAATGTTGCAAGAAGCCATACAATATTTGGAATCGCAATCTGATAAATCTAACAAACAAAAGATTGTAAACATAAAATCTATTTCATCCCAAATTATAGCTGGGTTCTTGACTAAAATCGAATTTGTTGTGGGATATACAGATTGTACAGACGAAACATATTCAAGAGATCAAATAAATAAATGTGAATTATTGAAAGGCGAAGAACTTCGTACATGTAAGGCCCAAATATGGGACAGATCATGGATCATGGATGGGAGGCAAATTGAAGTTTCATGCGATGATGTTTCGAAAACTAACGATATTGTTTCTAATAGGAAGAAAAGATCTATTGATGTTACTGGTGATAACGAACAACACAGTAAAGATAGTAAAATTGATTACAAAAAGTTAGCCAATGAGTCTTTACATAAGTTTATGCAGTCATCTTCCAGTCATCAACATTATCAAGTCGTCAAGGTTGACAAAGCTAAAGTTCAAGACGCTTCTAGAAAATTAATAAAAATTGATTTTTCAATCTCTCCTACGAACTGTCTGATTCGAAATGGTGTTTTATCTTCGTCTGAATGTGAAATCGTGAATCCTAAAAATATAGTACACTGCGGCTCTAAAATACTACAAAATAATTGGATTAACAAAAAACAATATTTTGTTAAATGTAAAATAAAATATCAAGTGCAAAAAAACAGTAACGAGTTAAAGGAACGCAATCCAAGTGACTCGAAATACTATCAGCTAGCTGAACAGTCACTGGCAAAATATCTCCAAGATACTGGCAATCCACATCACGTAATTGATCGAGTGGAAAAAGTGACGACACAATTAGTATCTGGACTACTCACAAGGATAGACTTCATTGTGTCTCCAAAGAACCAAAGCGTTAATGACAGCAAACCTGTACGCTGTCATTCCGAAATTTTAGAAAAACATTGGCTTGGAACAAAAGCCTTTAATGTTTCTTGTCAGATGAAAAACAGAAAAAAAATAGATGATACAGAAATAAATATAGACGATCCCAAATACATGCAATTAGCTGTGGAGACCTTGCAAAAATATATAAAAAATAAACCTGAATCGAAACTTTTGCGTGTGGCTTTTGTAGATAAGGTGGAACTGATGGGGGAAACCATTAAAATCAGATTTATTGCGTCTCATGTGGATGAAGGTGATGGCGATACTGTTTGTTTTGCCAAAGTATCCAGATCAAAAGAGTCTAAAAGAGACATTGACGTGAAATGCCACTTAATCGGCAAAATATTCAGAGAAGCTGAATTCATAGAAGACGATCCAAACTTTTACAAATATGTACAATTAGCAGAGGAGTCTCTCCGTAATTATTTCCAGAAAATGAACAGCTCGCTTTACACTCTTGTTAGTATAGAAAGTGTGACCGTGCAGTGGAATGATGGCATTAAGACTCTTATTGATTTTAACATATCTCCTGATTCAGAGAACAGTGAAATGACACAGGGCAAACATTGTATTGCTGAAATATTAGAACAACCATGGTTAAATAAAAAGAAAATAATTCGAGATGTTAAGTGTGAATTAGAAAATGATCAATATAGGACCAAAAGGCGGATTTCAAATGTTAGAGTACGTAGGCAATTGGGTGGCCGTAGTAAAATTCTAATCACCGGTGGTTCAAAGGAACAAGATCCAACAGAACCGAAGTACAAAGCACTTGCTGAGGAATCCTTGCGAAAGTATGTGATTGATTCTGGTATCGCGGAACCTCTGGCCGTAACACAGGTTGTAAAAGTGACCACACAAGTCGTTTCTGGCTCAATGACTAAAATCGATTTTCTGGTATCCGGTAGCTCAGATTCCGCCACAACTAAATGCCACTCAGAAGTTTGGGAACAGTCCTGGCTCAAGAAAAAAGAGATAACTGTTTCTTGTGAAATTGATGGTCATAGAGGCAAAAGACAAGTGCCTGGTGGTTCAAGGGAACAAGATCCAACAGAACCGAAGTACAAAGCACTTGCTGAGGAATGCTTGCGAAAATATGTGATTGATTCTGGTATCGCGGAATCTCTGGCAGTAACACAGGTTGTAAAAGTGACCACACAAGTCGTTTCTGGCTCACTGACTAAAATCGATTTTCTGGTATCCGGTAGCTCAGATTCCGCCACAACTAAATGCCACTCAGAAGTTTGGGAACAGTCCTGGCTCAAGAAAAAAGAGATAACTGTTTCTTGTGAAATTGATGGTCATAGAGGTAAAAGACAAGTGCCTGGTGGTTCAAGGGAACAAGATCCAACAGAACCGAAGTACAAAGCACTTGCTGAGGAATGCTTGCGAAAATATGTGATTGATTCTGGTATCGCGGAATCTCTGGCAGTAACACAGGTTGTAAAAGTGACCACACAAGTCGTTTCTGGCTCACTGACTAAAATCGATTTTCTGGTATCCGGTAGCTCAGATTCCGCCTCAACTAAATGCCACTCAGAAGTTTGGGAACAGTCCTGGCTCAAGAAAAAAGAGATAACTGTTTCTTGTGAAATTGATGGTCATAGAGGTAAAAGACAAGTGCCTGGTGGTTCAAGTGAACAAGATCCAACAGAACCGAAGTACAAAGCACTTGCTGAGGAATGCTTGCGAAAATATGTGATTGATTCTGGTATCGCGGAATCTCTGGCAGTAACACAGGTTGTAAAAGTGACCACACAAGTCGTTTCTGGCTCACTGACTAAAATCGATTTTCTGGTATCCGGTAGCTCAGATTCCGCCACAACTAAATGCCACTCAGAAGTTTGGGAACAGTCCTGGCTCAAGAAAAAAGAGATAACTGTTTCTTGTGAAATTGATGGTCATAGAGGCAAAAGACAAGTGCCTGGTGGTTCAAGGGAACAAGATCCAACAGAACCGAAGTACAAAGCACTTGCTGAGGAATGCTTGCGAAAATATGTGATTGATTCTGGTATCGCGGAATCTCTGGCAGTAACACAGGTTGTAAAAGTGACCACACAAGTCGTTTCTGGCTCACTGACTAAAATCGATTTTCTGGTATCCGGTAGCTCAGATTCCGCCACAACTAAATGCCACTCAGAAGTTTGGGAACAGTCCTGGCTCAAGAAAAAAGAGATAACTGTTTCTTGTGAAATTGATGGTCATAGAGGCAAAAGACAAGTGCATGGTGGTTCAAGGGAACAAGATCCAACAGAACCGAAGTACAAAGCACTTGCTGAGGAATGCTTGCGAAAATATGTGATTGATTCTGGTATCGCGGAATCTCTGGCAGTAACACAGGTTGTAAAAGTGACCACACAAGTCGTTTCTGGCTCACTGACTAAAATCGATTTTCTGGTATCCGGTAGCTCAGATTCCGCCACAACTAAATGCCACTCAGAAGTTTGGGAACAGTCCTGGCTCAAGAAAAAAGAGATAACTGTTTCTTGTGAAATTGATGGTCATAGAGGCAAAAGACAAGTGCCTGGTGGTTCAAGGGAACAAGATCCAACAGAACCGAAGTACAAAGCACTTGCTGAGGAATGCTTGCGAAAATATGTGATTGATTCTGGTATCGCGGAATCTCTGGCAGTAACACAGGTTGTAAAAGTGACCACACAAGTCGTTTCTGGCTCACTGACTAAAATCGATTTTCTGGTATCTGGTAGCTCAGATTCCGCCACAACTAAATGCCACTCAGAAGTTTGGGAACAGTCCTGGCTCAAGAAAAAAGAGATAACTGTTTCTTGTGAAATTGATGGTCATAGAGGCAAAAGACAAGTGCATGGTGGTTCAAGGGAACAAGATCCAACAGAACCGAAGTACAAAGCACTTGCTGAGGAATGCTTGCGAAAATATGTGATTGATTCTGGTATCGCGGAATCTCTGGCAGTAACACAGGTTGTAAAAGTGACCACACAAGTCGTTTCTGGCTCACTGACTAAAATCGATTTTCTGGTATCCGGTAGCTCAGATTCCGCCACAACTAAATGCCACTCAGAAGTTTGGGAACAGTCCTGGCTCAAGAAAAAAGAGATAACTGTTTCTTGTGAAATTGATGGTCATAGAGGCAAAAGACAAGTGCCTGGTGGTTCAAGGGAACAAGATCCAACAGAACCGAAGTACAAAGCACTTGCTGAGGAATGCTTGCGAAAATATGTGATTGATTCTGGTATCGCGGAATCTCTGGCAGTAACACAGGTTGTAAAAGTGACCACACAAGTCGTTTCTGGCTCACTGACTAAAATCGATTTTCTGGTATCCGGTAGCTCAGATTCCGCTACAACTAAATGCCACTCAGAAGTTTGGGAACAGTCCTGGCTCAAGAAAAAAGAGATAACTGTTTCTTGTGAAATTGATGGTCATAGAGGCAAAAGACAAGTGCATGGTGATTCAAGGGAACAAGATCCAACAGAACCGAAGTACAAAGCACTTGCTGAGGAATGCTTGCGAAAATATGTGATTGATTCTGGTATCGCGGAATCTCTGGCAGTAACACAGGTTGTAAAAGTGACCACACAAGTCGTTTCTGGCTCACTGACTAAAATCGATTTTCTGGTATCCGGTAGCTCAGATTCCGCCACAACTAAATGCCACTCAGAAGTTTGGGAACAGTCCTGGCTCAAGAAAAAAGAGATAACTGTTTCTTGTGAAATTGATGGTCATAGAGGCAAAAGACAAGTGCCTGGTGGTTCAAGGGAACAAGATCCAACAGAACCGAAGTACAAAGCACTTGCTGAGGAATGCTTGCGAAAATATGTGATTGATTCTGGTATCGCGGAATCTCTGGCAGTAACACAGGTTGTAAAAGTGACCACACAAGTCGTTTCTGGCTCACTGACTAAAATCGATTTTCTGGTGTCCGGTAGCTCAGATTCCGCCACAACTAAATGCCACTCAGAAGTTTGGGAACAGTCCTGGCTCAAGAAAAAAGAGATAACTGTTTCTTGTGAAATTGATGGTCATAGAGGCAAAAGACAAGTGCATGGTGGTTCAAGGGAACAAGATCCAACAGAACCGAAGTACAAAGCACTTGCTGAGGAATGCTTGCGAAAATATGTGATTGATTCTGGTATCGCGGAATCTCTGGCAGTAACACAGGTTGTAAAAGTGACCACACAAGTCGTTTCTGGCTCACTGACTAAAATCGATTTTCTGGTATCCGGTAGCTCAGATTCCGCCACAACTAAATGCCACTCAGAAGTTTGGGAACAGTCCTGGCTCAAGAAAAAAGAGATAACTGTTTCTTGTGAAATTGATGGTCATAGAGGCAAAAGACAAGTGCCTGGTGGTTCAAGGGAACAAGATCCAACAGAACCGAAGTACAAAGCACTTGCTGAGGAATGCTTGCGAAAATATGTGATTGATTCTGGTATCGCGGAATCTCTGGCAGTAACACAGGTTGTAAAAGTGACCACACAAGTCGTTTCTGGCTCACTGACTAAAATCGATTTTCTGGTATCCGGTAGCTCAGATTCCGCCTCAACTAAATGCCACTCAGAAGTTTGGGAACAGTCCTGGCTCAAGAAAAAAGAGATAACTGTTTCTTGTGAAATTGGTGGTCATAGAGGCAAAATACAACTAGACGGTGGTGTTGAAGATCAAGATGTAACAAACCCTAAGTACCGAGTGATGGCTGAGCAGTCTTTGCGAAAATATACCGTAGAGTCTGGCGCCACACAATTTCATGAATTAGTACGGATTGAAAAAGTATCCACGCAAGTTGTTGCCGGTTTACTGACTCGTATTGACTTTGTAGTATCAGTTGACCACGGTTCTTCTTCAATTCTTTGTCACTCAAAAATTTTGGAACAAGGCTGGCTCAACCATAAAGACATAACAGTTACTTGTGCTCCAGACCACGAAAGAGTAAAAAGAGATCTGAGAATGCCTGGTGTGTGGATCCGAGGAAATAGAGGTAAAAATGAATCAGTACAGCTGGTTCACAATTTACGAGGAAACGATGAAGAAGAAAAAGAACCAAATAAACCTGAATATAAAGAATTGGCTGAAGAGGCTTTACGTAAATTATACCGAAAGAAAAGTACTGTTTATCATAAAGTAATCGAAGTGCAACATGTTAGGATTCGTGTAGTTGCTGGTTTTAAGTATAATATAGATTTTACTGCTGCCCCAACATCATGCTTGGCAAATGTTTCAAGCGTGCGTGCGCGCAGTTGCAAAGCAGATGATGATGTACTCCTGTACTGTCATACCGACATTTGGGATCGACCTTGGTTAAGACAGAAAAAGATTGACGTTCAATGTAATGACCCAAGGTCTGACAACGATGACTTTGCAGAGTATGGAGCTGATAATGATTTGTCTATAAAGCCAACGGATCCTCAAAATAATAATAATGAAAAGTATATGAAACTGGCGGAAGAAGCTTCTGAAAAATATTTAACGTTTTCGAATAGAAAATACGTTCACAAAGTAACAGAAATTCTCAGCTCTAGTGAACAAGTGACAAACGGCACTCTTATTACTATTGATTATTCGCTTTCACCTACGACATGTTTACGAAATGAAACTACTGCTAATACCACGTGTAAATTGAAAAAACCATTAGTAGTCTTTACTTGTAGTGCAAATATACTGATGCCGCCGGAGTTGAATGTCGAAAAAGAAATCACAGTTACTTGTAAAAAGAATAGCGAAGTTAAAAAGCGTAAACGTGAATTAGTTGCCAGAAAAATTAGACAAATAGCCGATGATGACGACGAATTAGATGAAGATACTATTTATTATTATGCAGATCGTGCTATTCAACATATAAATGACCGATCGAGCTCCAATAACTTACATAAATTAATATCTATACATGCCGTGCAAAATAGTGTACAAATGGGAACTTTAACGGTTAAAATGTACATTGAAGTAGCTGAAACATTTTGTTTACGACATCACAAGTCAAAGGATCTTCGAGATTGTGACGAGATGAGCGGTTTGAACCATAGACTATGCTTGGCTAGACTGTGGCCTTCACCTGACGATGAATTGGTAGTACGACATGTGTCTGTTGTTTGTGACGATGAAGAAGATTTTGTGACAGTTACTGGCGTGAACATACCCGAACTTATCAGAATATCCGTCGCCGTCCTTGAGAGCCCTGCCGATAATAAATGGAAATTGATCCATCAAGGTGAACCGCAAGTCATACCAAGTCTCGATTCAAGACGTCCTTTTAAACTCAATTTTATAATTGCTCTTACAAACTGTTCAAAAGATGTCAATCTAGACAAAAATCCTTTTCAATGTTATATCAATCCAAATATACCTTCGAGGAATTGTCGCGCTTTTATTTGGTTAAAGGCTGAAGCCAAATATATAAGTAACATCGAGGCTCATTGTACGCCAATCGGACGTTTCAGGCGATCGGCTCTGGATCCGGAAAATGTAACTTTAGACTATACAGAAATACAAAGTATGGTGAGATCCGCTTTAGAACAATTGGAAATGCAATCGTTGCATAGATATAAACAAAGAGTACTTCAGATTAACAGTCACTCTACGAAGATAACTTCGGGAAAAGTAACCACTATTGATTTTGATGTCGGCTACACTTCTTGTTTAAAATACGAGTGGGTTGCGAACATAACCAGTTGCAATTTCCTTGAGCATTTACCGCGAAGGCGATGTGTGGCACAAATATGGGAGAGGCTGTGGATCAGTAACGGAAAGAACATTGATATCAATTGTGTTGACGACGAGACACCTTTGGAGTCTCACATCGAATTCGAAAGTGCTGAAATGGCAAATGAGTTAGCGAGACAGGCTTTGAAACACATTGAAGCAAAGTATCCTCACCCGAACAAACAAAAGGTTGTTAGGATATTCTCATTAGAGAAGCAAGTCGTTGCTGGTATTCATTACAAAATGAAAGTTGAAGTCGGCTCCACGGATTGCTTAGCTTTGAGCGACCAAAAAGATTGTAAGTTAGTCACGAATCACGGCTTGAACAAATTTTGTCGTATTAATGTGTGGCTTCGACCTTGGACCGACCACCCGCCTAATTTCCGAGTGTCGTGCGACTTCCAAGAAGGCGCTACACATGATCTGTACCATCATGTACAGGCTGAACATTTGTTCTACAACTTTTTGACAACATACAGTCCAAGTTATGTAAACGAGTACTCTCAAATGCATAAAAGATTTGAGATTTTTAAGAACAATATTAAAAAAATTCACGAGTTGAATGTCCATGAGAGAGGGACGGCTGTGTATGGCGTGACCAGGTTTACTGATTTAACTTATGAAGAGTTCAGCTCGACATATATGGGTTTGAAAAAGAATCTGACGAATGAGAACCAAGTGCCTATGAAGCAAGCTGATATTCCAAATATTAAAATTCCGGTGAACTTCGACTGGCGGGACTACGACACCGTGACGGAGGTGAAGGACCAGGGTTCTTGCGGCAGCTGCTGGGCGTTCAGTGTTACTGGTAAGATATTCATTGTTTTTACTACCTCACAAATAACAAAAAAAGTATTTAACTGAAAATCAGTGCTGGGTGTCTGACGCTCTCAGCAAAGGCTGAAGTGGTCACCCTATCGGTGCGGGCACGCTCGGCGCACTTTGTACTTTTGTTATTGTTTACTTTGTGTATATAACCGTTGTGCTGTGTCTGTACCGAATATAAGTATTTCTATTCTATTCTGTCGGTCTATCAAAGGGAAATCTTTGTAGTTTAGTGTTCGACCAATAACTTGTTTTCAAGCACCTCCTTTTATACTAACGTACAATGTTACGAACTAAGAACTTAACCAATAGGAACGACTAACTTAATATTTACAAAACAACTTAACCAATAGTACTGTACAGAATGTCCCGCTAAAACTAACTAACCACTAAAAACACTTATCATTCTGTTCGTGTGCGTTACGCTAAAATTATTGTCCAATCACTAAAATATTGTACAGTTGACTTTCTATAATGTAAAAAAAATATTATCATTGACTTCGGTTGGAGTCGCGGTATTTTTTTTTAATGATATAAAATAGTGCTTGATTGCGTTATCATCTGGTGGAAAGTAGTGATGCAATCGTTGATGTTGAAGCGCACTAGTTTCTTCGTTCATTCTTATTATTTTTTATTTATTTTACTTCTATAGTTAAAGTTCGTAATGAATCGGATGACATGAATTTTATTTTTCTTGCAGGTAACATCGAAGGTCAATGGAAGATGCAGTCCGGGCAACTGGTATCTCTTTCTGAACAAGAGTTGGTGGACTGTGACAAACTGGACGATGGCTGCAATGGGGGATTGCCCGATAACGCGTACAGGTAAATAAAAATGGTTTAGGTAAAAGCTATCATTGACATCCCCCGCCCTTGGGCGGGAGATAGTGTCAGACTCTTACTGACTAAAAGACCCACCCCGTTCCTTCTAGCCTTCATACTTTCGGATAACCCTGGCCCCAGTAGGCTTCGACCCGGCTGGATCCCTGCTGTTGCTGACAACTCCTTGAGGCGCGCGGGAACAGTGCGCGCCGTCGACGACTTCGGCTTGGTCCGGACAGTTACCGGACGGCCGGACAGTGAGCTACCCATTGCTCACTGTCCGCAAGCCCGCGTCTACGTTGGCCGGAAATCGGGATCAGAATCCCGGCGACGGCGGCGGCGATAACGCCGTTGCCTGATGCGTTCGGCCTCCTCCTTTGCGAGCATTACTGCTTCGCAGAAGTCGGCGACCGCCTGCCACTCCTCCTCGCTCCGGACCATGGCCTCTACCAAGGCCCGGCGCGAGAGGTCTCCGCCGCCGATCGCCCCCACGAGGGCACGGCGATGCTCCGCCCAAGCAGGGCACACCTCGACTGTGTGCTCCACCGTGTCCTCCGGGCGTTCCGCACAGTGGCGACACCCGGGCGTCACTTCCGCATGAATCGAGTGCAGGAAACTCCCGAACGAACCATGTCCGGTGAGTACCTGCGTCATGCGGAAGGTAAGGACGCCGTGAGGTCTTTCCAGCCACGCCTCAAAGAGAGGACTAAATATAATAAACTGTGGCGGAGGCGAGCTTGCGCCCTTTTCCGTATTAGTATGGAAAACTGTCAATTGCGTGAGTGTATTGAAAAGAAAAATAGATTATTCAGTGTGTATAGCTCCTCACCTTTCTAATTAAAACTCATAAAACCACATCTTTATTAGTTTCAATTAATACTGATGACAGTTTTAATTAGTGAAGTGTACTCTATCTGTGACTAATCTGATGTGTTTGTTTATTTGTACACACAGGCATTTTTAAAAGCATAATGAAAAAAACTTAAAAAAAAATTATTAGCTTTTTTTTTCTACCCTAAAAAGCCGACTTGATAGTCCATTGTTTGTTTTTATAAAAGCCTTGAAAACATAGAAAACAGAGAAGAAAGTCGTGCAGAAAAGTAGAAAAATTCAGAAAACTACGACTATTTAATCTTCGCTCGTTTGTAGTTAAGACAGAACTAGTTTGTTATAAACTAGCCTAAAGCTAGCCTAGCCGGGAATAAAGTAGCCTCCTACAAACTTAAAAACAAACTTGTATATTAAGGCCCAAGAACCCGAAAAGTGCCATAAAACAGTGACTTTCTGAAGCCTACTCCTCGGTAACAGCCAGTTTAATAGGTTTGAAAAAATATATGTTTATTATAGATTCATGAACAACATTATCAACATTTGATTTTTTCTTGCTATTTATACTTTTGTTTAAAAAAAATATTTAGCAATTTCGCAACTTTTCCCTACTCCTTCGAAACGGCTTGGATCTTTAGAAACATTTTTACACATAAAAATTGGTGGTTAAATATTCTTCAAAGTGAACATTGCGTATGTAAATCAATCAATAATTCGCAAAGAAAATGGATTTAAAGGTCTGCAGTGTGCTTTCCGGGCGCTGCTGGCCGCAAATAAATGCACAGATTTGCGTACTGCCGTCTAGGCGGGTGCGAGAGGTGCGTCCACATAATTTCGGCCAGATCGTTCAAGGGACTATAAGCCTTAAGTGTAGATGTAGATAGTGTAGATAACACTATTACACGTCAATTTTTTCGTCAATTATAACAAAATAATAGTTTTGGCGGAATTTTTCCGGGTGAAGTTCAGTGCTGTTTTAATTTATTCGTACATCAATAGGCTAGTTGCCGTAAAAAATGTAATTAGTCCGTCTTTTAGATTACTGAAAAATAAGGGACACGTGTTTTTTTATTTGTAAATTAAACCAAAAATTACAAAGATATAGCCCATTAAAGTTACGGGTAACGTCACGCCGTGCTGCATTTTTTCGCACGGGGTGACGTCACACGTAACTTTAATGGGCTAAATCTTTGTAACTTTTTTTTTAATCGAAAAAAGAAAAAATACGTGTCCAATATTTTTTTATAATCTAAAATACGGACTAAATAAAATGTAATTATTTTGACCCTGGAAACTACCCTATTCCCAGTGAAGAGATAAATTACTTAGAATCCATATCTGGATATTAATAATATTCCACAACTCTCACACAACGTCATCTAGTCCAAAACTAAGAAGACCTTGTGGTATGAGTACTTGACAAGTAATAAACATACTTATAAATTTCTAAATACATACATATTATAGCCTAGCTTTTGCCCACAGCTTCGCCCGCGTACTTAAAATATAGCCTATGTCACTCAGGAATAAAGCAGCTTTCTGTCGGTGAAAAAATTTTAGCAATCGGACCAGTACTTTCAGAGATTACCTCCTACAAACAAACAAAAAAAAGACAAACTTTACCTCTTTATTATATTAGTGTAGATGTAGATAAGTTACATCTAGACACAGAATAAATGACACACAAACATTTGTCCTGGGTGGGAATCGAACTCGTGACCTCTGGCATATCAGTCAGGGCCACTGAACACTAGACCAACAGGTCGGTCATATATTGACTCGTTTACGGCTAATTAGGTAAAGAACCACTGTCATAACGCTTGGATTCCCCAGTATCGTGATGTGTCGTCATCATTACGTCATCAATTATTATAATTCACTCATTGTTTAGAATGCATGTCATTCAATTGTTTAACTGCACTGACTCACGTCGCTAGTTTTTGTTAGTTCATAATATTACTCGGCATGACACGGACAGATTTCCTATCATTGTAGAAGAAATGTTGTCTTTTTAGGGTTCCGTGCCTCAAAAAGAAAAAAACAGAACCCTTATAGAATCATTTTGTTGTCCGTCCGTCCGTCTGTCTGTCTGTCTGTCTGTCTGTCAAGACAGACATAAAATTGGCATAATTATTTATTAGGTATGTAAAGACCCCCCTTGAAATTCTATTTTCTTGTAAAGAGGGCAGTAGTTCATAAAAGGTTGGGATTGGGAAACTATGCTGTAGACCTTTAACCGGATAAAAGCGCGCCGTTGACGTACGCGTTCTTAAAACGCGCGTCAAAGGCGCGTTTAAAAAACGTGGTGTGCACACTGTTCACAGGCCCTAGGTCTCGCCGCGATTGTGATGTGCACAGTATTTCTATACTCGTACAATGTAATTGTATTGCTTATTAGGGTTCCGTAGTCTGTCTGTCTGTCAAGACCCTTTATCTCGAGAACGCGTGGAGGTATCGAGTTGAAATTAAAACGGGTCTCAAAACGGTGAAGGAAAACATCGTGACGAAACCGGCATGTCCTAGAACCAAAAATTCGAAGACATGTGATATTCACCATTCCGCACTGAGCCCGCGTGGTGGATTACGGCCCATTCCATCTCCTAGAGTGGAGGCGTGAGTTCAAGCAGATGATGAATCTAATAGATTTAGTGACTCGTCTACGTTTATTCTGATGCACTAAGTTGATTTACTACGCGTTATTAGATGACGTCATGATAGCATGCGGTACGAGACGCTCCGTATTTATGAATCCGGTTATTCAAAGTGCAGACCTTGTTGTCTCTACACTGTATAAAAAACACAAGGTAGCTGTCCGCGTATGTTTTTCTGTTTATCCGCTAACATCTACTAAATTACTTAAGGGATTTTTATACGGATTCACTAGAAAGAGTGATAAATTGGGAATGTTTATGTTTATAATTTGCACCTACACAACCAAATTTTTAGTACTTATATGCGAAATTTGAAATACCTGTCTAGAATTTTTATGTAAAGAATCTATGTACAGAATTTCATAATTGTATCACGAAAAATAACAGAGTTATAAGCTTGTTATGTCAGCAAAAATACATAGTCGCCGGGCCATCCAGGCAACTGAGGGGTGGTTTTGCACTTGTACCCAGTTGTGAGCTGGCTCTTAAGGCTCAAACGCCCTAAAAGTGCCATAAAACAGTGACTTTCTGAAGCCTACTCCTCGGTAACGGCTAGGTTTATAGGTTTGAAAAAATTATATGTCTATTATAGATTCATGAACAACATTATCAACATTTGATGTTTTCGTTCTATTAATACTTTTGTCAAAAAAAAAAAATTTAGCAATTTAGCAACTTTTCGCAACTTTTTTCCTACTTCTTCGAAACGGCTTTTTGTTTTTTTTTTTTTTATGGTGGGAAAAAATCATGCAATGACATCCCCCGCTCTTGGGCGGAGCGGGAGATAGTGTCAGACTCTTACTGACTAAAAGACCCACCCTGTTCCTTCTAGCCTTCATACCGGGGCTCGAGCGCCCTTTCGGATAACCCTGGCCCCAGTAGGCTTCGACCCGGCTGGGTCCCTGCTATTGCTGACAACTCCTTGAGGCGCGCGGGAACAGTGCGCGCCGTCGACGATTTGGGCTTGGTCCGGACAGTTACCGGACGGCCGGACAGCGAGCTACCCATTGCTCACTGGCCGCAAGCCCGCGCCTACGGTGGCCGGAAATCGGGATCAGAATCCCGGCGGCGGCGGCGGCGGCGGCGATAACGCCGTTGCCTGATGCGTTCGGCCTCCTCCTTTGCGAGCATTACTGCTTCGCAGAAGTCGGCCACCGCCTGCCAGTCCTCCTCGCTCCGGAGCATGGCCTCAACCAAAGCCCGGCGCGAGAGGTCTCCGTCGCCGATCGCCCCCACGAGGGCACGGCGATGCTCCGCCCAAGCAGGGCACACCTCGACTGTGTGCTCCACCGTGTCCTCCGGGCGTTCCACACAGTGGCGACACCCGGGCGTCACTTCCGCACGAATCCGGTGCAGGAAACTCCCGAACGAACCATGTCCGGTGAGGACCTGCGTCATGCGGAAGGTAAGGACGCCGTGAGGTATTTCCAGCCACGCCTCAAAGAGGGGACTTACCGCCATGATTCGAAACGTCTTGGATCTTTAGAAATATTTTTACACATAAAAACTGGTGGTTAAATATTCTTCAAAGTGAACATAGCATATGTAAATCAATCAATATTTCGCAAAGAAAATGGATTTAAAGGTCAGCCGCGCGCTTTTCGCCGCAAATAAATACACAGATATGCGTACTGCCGCGTAGGCGGGTGCGAGAGTTGCGTACATTTAATTTCGGCGAGATGGTTCAAGGGACTATAAGCTTTAATGCTTGATACGACATGCCTTTTTAAATATTTTTGGGAAAAAATATAACATGGTGTAGAAACTATTGGAATCGCAATTAAGTTTAAGTTTCGCATACACTAAAATAATGTCGTGTACCCTAAGAATTATTCTCTGTATGTCTTCAATTGACAAACTTATAAAGACTGATTTACGAAAGATGAGTTCTAGCCGTAGGTACCGTACTTCCATAGCAAAACTGCCCCCGATGAGAACCTATGTAGGTATATTAAATTGTAGAAGGTACTAGTTCATCGAATAGATATCAGATCTTATCTTAGTTAATTGTTAGTGTCCGGAGTCGACTTTTTTTTAAAGTGTCATAATTATCTTTGTTAATTTTCTTCTTCTTCTTCCTGCCCTTATCCCATATTACTTGGGGTCGGCGCAACACGTTTTTTTATCCATTCTGTCCTGTCACCCGTCACGCTATCAATAACTCCCTTTTCTTTTATATCATTCCTCACACAATCCGTCCATCTTTTCTTTGGACTCCCTCTCCCTCTCCATCTTATCTTTGTAATTTTAAAGCTAGTAAAATAAAACTAAGCTGCATTTTCTCTCACTCCTTAACCTTTCGAATAACAAAATTAAAAAAAAATATATTCAGAATCATTTATTTCAAATAGACCATTTGCAAGCACTTTTGAATAGTCAAATGTCAAAAGAAAAGTGAAGCTAAATTGCACGTTCCAAAGAGTAGATCTCTATGGGGAAGGACGTGCAAGAAACTCCATGGACACTCTTTTAAATCATATTATGTGTTACATAAATGCTTGGTTACAAATTTTCATGTTGCTTCTATTGTTTAAGCACAATGTAGATAATAAAATAAAAAAATAAAAGATACAAATTGAATTAAGCCACTGGCAGCTAAGAGATGACCAGTCTCAACTGACGGCACCCGTTCACGAGCATGACGCGTGCATCTGACCCACTCAGCTCAACCGTTATTACAGACCCAATAGAAAGACAATGACAGAGCGAACGTCGGCGTCGGCGTTCGCTTTGGGTTTAATTAATTAAATATCTTTAATCTCCAGATTAATAAAAAGCCACAGTTATAACCATCTTAATTTGTTGTCCAGGGCCATTGAGCAGATGGGAGGTTTGGAGCTGGAGAGCGACTACCCATACGAGGGAACTGACGACAAGTGCGTGTTCAACAAAACGTTGGCCAGGGTGCAGATCAGCAGCGCCGTCAACATCACCACCAACGAAACGGGCATGGCCCAGTGGCTTGTACACAATGGACCCATTTCGATTGGTAAGAATTGAGACTACACTGTGATTTTGATTATACTTTTAGAAGTATGTGGAACAGGATCTAAAGCCACGTAGCTCCGGTAAAAAGGGAGGTACTTCTAACTTTTGAATGGTTTCAGACAAGTGATTTTGTTGTAATAAATGTAATGTATTGAACAATAAACAAAAAAAAAACACCAGACAGTTGTTGTGTCTGGTCCGGGTCTGGTCTAATGTTCTAATCACGTAGAGAACTTTAAAACAGCGATGCAGGATTTTGAATTTTAGTTCCTATGTGGCGTTATAGATGTCGCTACATATTCATTCATTCGTTGATCACACTTTTCATGAAAACACTCGAGAGCTCCCTTGCGGCGAAATTACTCTGTAGCGACATCTATGGTAAAACGAAACGGAATCCTGTATCGCGCATTTAGATTTTGAAATCATCAATCGTGCTGTGGCCCGGATCAGGCATTACGGCCACAGAAAAGGGAGGATCCTCCCTTTTCAACAAAAGTAAAGTAGTTAAGTCCCACACACCCTGTGGGACTTTACACTCTGTTGCGCACACCTCTAAAACCCACCGTAGATACTCAGCAGGGTCGAAGCCTACTGGGGCCAAGGATCTGTCTCTGAAAGGAAGATTCGGGCCCGGTACGAAAGGCAACGAAGGAACTGGAGTAGGTTCTAAGTCAGTAAAAGTTTGACACTGTCTCCCGCACCGCCCAAGAGTGGGGGATGTTATTGGATGATGTTCCCACTTAAAAAAAAAACACCTCTAAATCCCCATTACTAATGAGACATTAAAAAATAGATTACTGTTTTCGTTATTGAAACCAAGCTTTCACACACCATGTATCTTCCTGCAGGTATAAATGCGAACGCGATGCAGTTCTACATGGGCGGCATCTCGCATCCATGGAAGATGCTCTGCAACCCCACCAACTTAGACCACGGCGTGCTCATCGTGGGATATGGAGTCAAAGGTAAGACTTGTAAAAGAATTTCCCGAAAGCGCTGAAATCATTCCAATTTATTCCTTACTAGCTTTTGCCAGAAAGTAGAAAATATAGGCCTATGTTACTCAGTGATAAAGTAGCTGTCTATTAGTGAACGAATTTTGACCGAATGGAATGGACCGAATTTCAGAATTCTTCATAACATACAAAAAAAATCAAATCTTTCCTCTTTATAATATTAGTACAGAATAGACTACTTTCTGCAACCGGCTTCGTGTGAAAATCGTAAATCATAATCCTAAGAGGACATACTTCCGGATATACTTACTCATATTCTAGGTTAAATCATTGTCATGTGACATTCACCAACCCGCACTGGGCCCGCGTGGTGGATTACGGCCCATTTCCTCTTCTAGAGAGGAGGCCTGAGTCCCAGCAGTGGGAACATTAAAAAGGTTGATGATGATGATGATTCTAGAATATGGTCTACCTGTGTATTCTAGGATATTATGGTCTACCTGTGTAGCAAAAAGTATTGCTGCTCTCCCATGATCTTATACCTCGAGAACCTTGCACTTTTTCAGGATACAAAAGCCACAAAAAGACAATCGCATCACGTAAGGTTTCTTTTCTGTAAAAGTACATTTTAACCTTTCAATCGTGGAAATTAGACACAATAGAAAGACAATAGGTGCGCGAACGCCGGCGTTCGCTTGGGGTTTAATGAATTAATGCAAGTAGAGAAACTTTTTCATTGTGAGCGAAATTCACCCGAGCTGCAGGTGAGGGTGATATGGAGACGAGTGCTGCATAATGTAATTAAAGGAAGTTTTTGTTGCGCACTTATGGTTTTCCTCATGTACAAAAATTCCTATCGCATGAAAAGTTTGCTGTAAAAAACACAATATTTGTGTCGTATACACATACATTTCTCAACGCACTATCGAGAATTCAAGTTATGGCTGTAATTCATTTTCTAAACATTGCGTGCGTCACTCAAGGAATTTCTCCGGTGCGTTTACAAACACAAATCGCGACTGGGTTTACTATCTATCTATATTATTATGCCAAACAAATAGTTTAGCGGGAATGACATGAAGGGCTGTGGATTGTTCGAAAGATCTATCAGGCAAAAACGTTCTTGTTGCTAAGACAACACATACTTCAAAGGGCAACTGAAGGACACAGGTGTAGTTTTAGTCAGTAAAAGTCTGACATGCCCTCCTGCTCCGCCCAGAGTGAGAGAAGTCATTGATGATATCCACCTACCCTTAAAAAAATACACGTTTTTGAAAATCGATTTATTTTTTAGAAACACAAAATAAAGTGCAACATCAGTGAGTTGCAATCTAAAAACCGATAAGGAAAGGTTAAATCTTATTTCAGCATTCTTTTCCACTGCTGGGCAAAAGACTTCCCCAACTTCTTCCTGGTATTATTTTCTCATGTCACCGCAGACCAGCCCTTGCAGTAGGCGTTTAGATCATCTCGTCGTCTCTTCCCAGGTCGGCCATAGCGGCGTCCTCCATCCTCAGGCACCCACTTTCTGAAGTACCTATCATCATCATCATCATCATATCAGCCGAAAGACGTCCACTGTTGGACATAGGCCTCCCTCAAACGTCGCCACAACGACCAGTCCTGTGCGTCACGCATCCATCGGATTCCCGCGACCCTGACCAGGTCATCGGTCCACCTTGTTGGAGGCCGTCCAACGCTGCGTCTTCCGGTACGTGGTCGCCACTCCAGAATCTTTCGTCCCCATCGACCAGGTTACCGACATAGTTCGAAGAATCGCCAAACTTAAGTGGAAATGGGCAGGGCACATTGCACGCAGAACAGAAGTACCTATGGCATAAAATAAAATCTTTGCTGACGTTGCCAAGAATTACGTCAACCAAAAATTATTTTCACTTCTGTACCTACACTTTTCTACGATCAAAATAAGTCAGTTAAAATATTTAACCAGTTAATGCTCATTTTACAACATCTCCCATTTTCCGCAGACTACCCTCTCTTCCACAAGAAGCTACCGTACTGGATCATCAAGAACTCGTGGGGCAAGTCGTGGGGCGAGCAGGGTTACTACCGCGTGTACCGAGGAGACGGCACCTGTGGAGTCAACCAGATGGCGAGCAGCGCTGTCATATAGAACCCGGTATTGACAATATACCATCTTATTTATTCTTTATATCTGTCTTAATTTTACTGGGCGAGGACTTAATTTGACACAAAAATAATTTGTACCATAAAAGAAATGTTTTGATCCTGTGCTTCCAAGATGATGATGAAGGTATGTCGTGGCCAGATCTTAGCAATCTCTTCATGATATGGCCAAATAAACCTAGTCAGGTCTTTTGGGCTATATTTCACTGGGACACCAAGATGGCGCGACCCCTTGCGCCAGAAATATAGCCTTAAGCTACCAAACTAGACACCATACAGACACCAGAGTCGCCACATGTCCGAGCTGGTCGCGCTACCAAATTGGTTGCGCAACCAAACGGACACCAGGTGAGTAACTCTATAGAGCTGTATACATTTTGTTAGTAGCGGCGACTGATCGCGCCGCCATGGTGTCTCTGTGATGTATAGCCCTTAGACCTTTTATTCTCCTAGAAATAAACGAGCATTAACATATCATCAAATGTTAACTTTTAAACGACCTGGAAAGTTTTAGTTGCCCACATCATAAACTGATCAATACTAAGATCTGGCCACGACTTACATGAGTTCAATTAGCAGGGTGACGAAGCGCTGTCGCTGAAAAAAAAAAAGATTTTATCATTGTTCCTATTCATGTCTTTAATTCCAAATTTAATTTTCTCTGACAGACCTTATCGTTTTTCGAAATGATTTCGTCTTTCTTTGAAACAATCAAGTGGTACTATTTTTGACTTAAAAAAAATTGTTTAAGTTCTTGGCTTGGTATCTATGAAAAACCGCCAAAAATAATTTTGAATTTTAGAGATGCTAGCTAGCCTAGCCTTAAGTGTAGATGTAATGAGCAAAGGTCGGAGTATGTAGAGTATACAAGGTGTAAGGGACAGCCCTCCACAAACTTTAAGGGCTTGCTCAGTAGACGAAACTGAATAACCTTCCACAAAAATTTTTTTCAGGAAACGAAAAAAAAAAATCGGCCTCGCCATACAAATTGTCCAATCAAGTTTATCATTTTGTATGGTGAGGCTGACTTTTTTTTTCGTTTCCTGAAAAAAAAATTTGTGGATGGTTGTTCAGTTTCGTCTACTGAGCAAGCCCTTAAAGTTTGTGGAGGGCTTTCCCTTACACCTCGTATTTATCATAAGTTCGTGGAAATAAATAACATAAAATTGATACTATCCCCTCTAAAATCCCGGAATCTTATAATTCAATCAATTTCATGAATTCCGGGATTTAATCGTCATGTATAAACATGACGAAAACCCGAGATTCTTGAAACATCAAAATTCTTATCGCGCACTGAATACATTTGAACTAAATTAACTTAATATTTAATGAAGAATTAATTATGTTTTTAGAGTAATGTCATTACTGTGCTAAAACTGTTAAAGTAAAGGGCTTTAAGGGCTTTTATTGGTTTTTGTTTTAAATCTATTAGTACGCAACTCTAACACTTGATAAAATTCTATGATTTTCCCACCAAAAAAAAAAAATTGTAAGTATAATTTAGTTTAAATCATGTATAAAATTGTGAGATTTTAGAGGAGGTTTTATCAACTCTATATTACTTATTTCCACGAACTTTTTAGTAAATATACTTTACCAATCCCGATCTTTGGTAATGAGACATTTAAAAATGGCTTCCGTTAATTTCAAACATTTTTTAAATGTTCATCTTTCTATTCTTTTCATTACTAAATAAGTCTATCTTAGTAGGTTTAGGTAGTTTATAAGTTATCATTTATTTTTCACTTTCACATATGGATCCATCCATTTTTGGTAAGTTTCAGCAAATCATTAAATTACATGATACATGGATTTACCTATATATATATTGTACATACTTACATATACTGTAGTGAATTGAAGCCATTTGATGAACCAACCAAAACTTTTGGCCTTTCCCTTTAGCAGACCAGTGATCTCAAATGCTTCCAAGTTATCTGAAGGGTAAAACTATTTATTAACATTATTAAAACAATTACTAACTACAAAAAAAATACCGTTAAAATAACGGGTTTATTATAATGTCTCCATTACGTCCGTCGCAAATCATTTAGATATGCTCATTATTAATATTAAATAACCTTATCGAAAACATAATTGGTTGTGAATATATGGCCAGAGAGATATTGGCCACACATTGCAGTCATCAAATGTTGGTTCAAATGTGTGGCTGGTGTGTGTGATATTTGACTTATGATCTGTTATGGCCTTCAATACTTACTGCAGGTTTCTTGAATATGATAAAATATACATAATCGTTCTATTTTATTTAATCGTGTTAAATTTTTTAATGTAAAATACTTAAAAATACAGGGATGAGTTTTTGTACAAGTATTAGGATGGCACCTTAGCCTTTGAAATTTTTTTAACCCTTAAACCGCTCGTGTCAGATTGGTCGAAGCCTACTGGGGCCAGGGTTATCCGACAGGGAGCTCGAGCCCCGGTATGAAGGCTAGAAGGAACGGTGTGGGTCTTTTAGTCATAAGAGTCTGACACTATCTCCCGCTCCGCCCAAGAGCGGGGGTTGTCATTGGATGATTTTTTCCCACCTAAAAATAAAAAAAAGATTGGTCCGAGTGTTTTTGCGTCCTATTCGCCATGATCGTGTTTGCGACTGCGTACTCCATCTCGTTTTGCTTTTCAATCCCCATAGTTGACAGAAGAGCTGTCCATCTCATCAGCCCCTTATTCGCCACACTAACTTCACTACTCTCTTACTTCAGTTTTTAATCGTGGATGAGCGACCCTGGCCAAAATAAACGCGGGAGTGTTTGTCGGATACGTCCGATTTAGGAAGTTAAAGAATTAAAAATTATTGAACGATTTGTCCAAAATCTTTTAAGCAAGAAATTCAGAAAAGCCACTGTAATACGGTCTCAAACAAGCTGATGATGATATTTAACATGACCACTACTCGTATATTACTATAGTGGTCATGCCTAGAGATGTGCTGTTGCTGCCAATAAGGGAATATTTCTGGTAATATTGCTACCTACATTCATACTTAGGGCAATATTCCCACCAATATTCCCACTTCACGGCAATTATTTTTTTTTTCGACTGGCCAGTTGGTCTAGTGGTTAGTGGCCCTGACTGCTATGCCGGAGGTCGTGGGTTCGATTCCCACCCAGGACAAATGTTTGTGTGATGAGAAGGATCATTTGTTCTGTGTCTGGGTGTAATTTATCTATAATATGTATGTATTTAGAAATATATAAGTATGTTTATCAGTTGTCTAGTACCCATAACACAAGCTCTGCTTAGCTTGGGACTAGACGGCGCTGTGTGATAGTTGTGGAATATTATATTATATATTGCCTCACGAAAATAGCCTGCAAAAACTCATCCAGTGTAAATGCATCAAACTTGTCGATTCACTCATTAGTACTTATCTAAGGAGATTCTACGAAACGTCGAGGAAAACCACAGACAAAAACATTTGTGTATTGTCTATAGACACTAAACTGTATAAAAAGGTTACGTAAGTGTTTTACATATAATTCCATAAATATCTTATGTGTCCATTTACTTGTTCAACATATTTGTTCGAAAACATTATTCAAATAATCACGCACTTTACAGCAATATTATTATTTTATAACTGTTTGCGTTAACCGATACTAATCAATTGCTTTTGTTATCCTAAGTCATATCTCTTATTGTAAAGGAGAATAAAAAAAATCGGTTTGCCATACTTTGGATTAGTTATTTTTAAGTTTATTTATGTAATCAACTAAATTGATTGACATTTTTTAACTTTTACAAAAGTATCTCTTTTCTGAAGAATCTCTTTATATTTCAATTTTATAAAATAAAAAATATTTTGTATTTAGAGAGTTACGAGAGTTTAGCCAATAGATATAAATAAATATCTATTGGCTAAACTCTCGTCAATTAATACGTGTCTTCAGTACTCATAAAATATAATACAAATGGCCAATACTCCCCATTTTGACTAACTTTATAACTATTTTTTATGTCAAAGCAAATACTCAAAATTTTGCTATACTCATTTATACTCAATTGTTTAAGTATGTTTAAAAAAATGTGGTGTCTTGCTTCATCAAGTTGGCACATGGATTATATCGAATTACTTAATTAGTGTAAAGCAAGCATACACACTATACGTGATGCTGTGCAGCTGGTAAAATAGTCAATATGTATCTAAAGTACAATAGACCGCAAAAATGGCTACAAAAAGAACTTCATCATGTCTGCGGTCTGCTACAGCCTTCAGTGACATTGTCAAGGTACATGAGATAATTCTACTTGACTTTCGGAATAACTCAGGGATTGAAGATGTCCATTTTTTTTTGAGGTTAGATCGTCGCTTCTACCTCTCAGGGACAAGCGAGAGCGAGTGAGGTCTTTGGGACAATCCTGCAGCTTTGGCAGGCTTTGTATATGTCCATACGCGGCGGTTACCTCCACCTTATTATCAGGTAGGCTGCGGGAATGTGCGCCAACTAATCTAAGATCTACTGTCCACGGACGCGTAGCTTCATACATGCACGCGTACACCAAGCGTATAATGACGCGTGAATCGTCTATAAACGCTTAGTGTACGCCTGCGTAAAGCTTACATACAAAATAATGAAACTGTCCACGAAGCGGCAACGCCACGACTGTACGATATTGCAGCTTCGTCGACAGAGTCATAACCGAGCGTATAATGGCGAATACGCGTCTTTGAAGCTACGCGCCGTGGACAGAAGGCCTTATGCAACGTGACTTGGTAAATACTGAAGCCTACCTTCATCACGAATACATCTAGTTGAAGACCGTTGTCATAAGACTGAAGCTTTTAAAAATCCAGTGCTGTATTAGTAATATTCTTGATCGTTTTTGTTTGAAAAAGTGCTTGTGCCAATCTATTGAAGTGCTGAAAAATTAACACTTATGAAGTTACTAGAGACTGGAAAATGTTACTTGCCAATTTATACTCTTACACCCGTATTTATAAACAAAAGTAACTACTTAAGTAACGATTTTTATTCTATAGTTAAGAAATTGCTTTAAGTTAGAACTGCTAACAAACAACAACCACCTTGCGTTGAGTGTGTCGATGACTGGCCTGTTGGTCTAGTGGTTAGTGACCCTGACTGCTATACCGGAGGTAGTGAATTCGATTCCCACTCAGGACAAATGTTTGTGCGATGAGCACGATCATTTGTTCTGTCTGTCTGGATGTAATTTATCTATAGTATGTATGTATTTAGAAATATATGAGTATGTTTATCAGTTGTCTATAGTATTCATAACACAAGCTCTGCTTAGCTTGAGACTAGACAGCGTTGTGTGATACTTGTGAGCATTTTCTCAAGTACTTAATTAACGTGTGTTACAGTATAATTCACGAATGATGGCGGCCGTGAAGTTTGCGCAGAAGGCTGCGCAGTAACGTGTTTTAGGAACCAAATGGCGACGTGCGTGTGCGAGAAGAGTGTAGTATGCGCGAACGTTCGCAAAGGCTAACTTCACGGCCGCCATCATTCGTGAATTATACTGCACTCCACTTTAGAACGAGATTATGTAAGTAAGAATTCTAACCTTAAGTAATTACTTATAAATACGGATGTCAGATTGGGGAAAAATATGAAGTTTATATAAACTGTATGAGATTTCCAACAATTCTATTACTCTTGCTTGTACCTGATATCTTGAGACAATATTATTTAGATATTGCTTATATTACTTATGTATACTTATTGTTGAAATTGCCATTCTGAAGATTATTGTAATACTTATGCATAACAAATATTTCCTTAACGAATGTAAAAAAAGTAGGTACCTTGAAATCGTATTTGTTACGGTAAAAACATACCTACATAGATTCTGATTTATTAAAAAATGTAAGTTATGAATTCAACGATAACGTATTTGAAGTTTTATTGCACTTGTTATAAGGTTTAAATTTAAATCAATCTCAAAACGACGCGTAAAACATCAGCGTTACTTGGAATTTAAATTATATTGGATGTTTATAATGATTTAAATTCATGGTTTATATGTACTTATACACTGTTATTGTTTTATTCAATGTTATGTTAACTCAGACGCTATTTTTGTTTATTTTACTCCTGTACCTGTATTTGCTATGAAATCTTATTCACCTAGTGCTTATATTTGCTCATAAATGCCAATGTAATTTCGTTGAAGACATAAGACCGCATAATTCACGACACGTTAGATAATAAGCGAAATATTTTGATAAATGCACCTTTGCAAATGAATTTGATACTATGTGTTTATTGCAATAAAGATATTTTATGAAATCTCTCTTTTATTTATTTATCTTATTACATACACAACTAAAAACTATAATTACAGTAAATTAAAAATAATAATAATAAAACCCTACGCTAATTACAACTAACTAAAATCTAACTAAAATATGGCCTCAAAATACTCTTCCACATCGCTGTCGACTGGTAATGTGCCCAAAAGGCTGGCGGCATTGCCACGCTGTATGGCAATGCTTATCCTCTGTCCGAGGTAAAAGCCAGCCCTTGGGTCACGCGAAGTGTCAACTAGACGTTTCGACTGATCTTTAAACAACTTGTGTGTCAACCCCCAAACAGTTCGAAAATACAACATCCAACAAGGTTGTTATATTTCCGCTTCTTGAGGTTCTCCGCAGCCGCAGCGGCAGCACCAGCACGACACGACGAGCTAGGAAGATGTGAAGGCGCAAGAGTATCAACACAAGTAGCGTCCCATACTAAAGGCTTTCCCATCTTCCAAGGGAATAACGACATGCCGTCCGGTCTCTTGCCATCGTCGCTTTTTTTTGAATCACGTGTTCAATTTTTTTTTAAGTTTTACTAATCACTATCATTGTAATAAACCATAAAAACTAGCCAAGTGCGAGTCGGTCTCGCATACGAAGGGTTCCGTACCTACAATATTAAAATCGAGCAAAAAACGCCGCCAAAATAACGTCTCTTGTATGATAAAATTAAAATAAAGTTCAAAATCAAAGGGTCTCCCTTTGATTTTGAACTTTGTTTTAATTTTATTATTTGTTTTAGCTGCAATACTGGCCTGTTTGGTCTAGTGGTTAGTGGCCCTGACTGCTATGCCGGAGGTCGTGGGTTCGATTCCCACCCAGGACAAATGTTAGTTGAGCATAATCATTTGTTATGTGTCTGGGTGTAATTTATCTATAAAATGTATGTATTTAGAAATATATAAGTATGTTTAACAGTTGTCTAGTAACCATAGCACAAGCTCAGCTTAGCTTGGGACTTGACGGTGTTGTGTGATAGTTGTGGAATATATATAAAATAGGAATACAAATTCTGTAAAAACAAGTCTCTACTTACATCGTGCTGACGGACGGATAGCTGAGGCTTAATAATACGGTCCTGTTGGCATCCTTCAGGTACGAAACCCAAAAAACAAGTAGCCGCTGTCTGAGTTTGGATGTAGAGAAGCCACATCTCGAGTTTGCAACAGCGTACGATAGATGTCGGTGTATGTCTCATGGAAAAGCAAGTAACAAATCGGAGCAATATTAGTTTACCTTAGGTGAATGCTACGAGCACGAGTTTGGTTATGCTCTCGCTAGATGGCGTTGTACTCAACATTTTTATTTTGTTTTTATTGTACTATTATGTCAATAAACAGGATGGGGGCAATCGGCGGCAAGATCTCTCGCGCTGGGTCTTGGTACAGGTCTTGGCTGAGAGCGAGAGAGAGAGGAGGAGGCCGACCGTGCACGCGCGAGGCAGCGGCCCTCTCGCTCCAACCGCCGGTATCCCGATCCCAAATTCCGGCCATCGTAGGCGCAGGATTGCTAACGGCGAGCAATGGATAGCTCGCCGTTCTCGTCGTTTTCGAGCCCAAGTCGTCGATGGCGCGTACTTTTACATGCGCGCCTAAAGATGTCAGCAAACCGTAGGGGCCCAGCAGGGTCGAAGCCTATTGGGGCCAAGGGTTTGTTTCTGAAAGGAAAACCCGGCCCTGGGACGAAGGCAAAGAAGGAGGAACAGGAGTGGGTTTTTAGTCAGTAAAACCTGACATGCTCTCCCGCTCCGCCCAAGAGCGGGGATGAAGAATATAAAAATCATTTTCAAATTCTTCTTAAATTTACTTATTTGTTTTAATCACAACACTTATTATTTTAAAACGAATAGTGCTGTGTTTGGTCCATAATTCTACTTAGCTGTAAGCCTTCAGTAAAACCTAAGAAAGCAATAAAAGAATATGAAAAAATATGTTATGTTTCCCACATAAGTTGAGAACACGTACCTTACCTTATATGAGAAGCGAACCTTCTTGTTACCATACCTAATTCCATTTACATTATTAGATTGGCTAGGCACACGTGCAAACTTGTTGTTTTCTTGAAAACTTGGTTTACTCGCTGTTCTGAAACTTAGTTAAACAAGGACCAGATTCCCTACTACTTCAAATCGTCAACGGCGCGTAGTGTACTACGCGCGCGTCAAGGAGGTGTCAGCAACCTTAGCGGCCCAGCTGGGGCGAAGCCTACTCATCGCCGTGCCCTCGTGGGGGCGATCGGCGGCGGAGCCCCCACTTCTGCGTAGCAGTAATGCTCGCAAAGGAGGAGGCCGAACGCATAAGGGAACGGCGTTATCGCCGCCGCCGCCGCCGCCGGGATTCTGATCCCGATTCCCGGCCACCGTAGGCGCGGGCTTGCGGACAGTGAGCAATGGGTAGCTCACTGTCCGGCCGTCCGGTAACTGTCCGGACCAAGCTCAAGTCGTCGACGGCGCGCACTGTTCCCGCGCGCCACAAGGTGTTGTCAGCAACAGCAGGGACCCAGCAGGGTCGAAGCCTACTGGAGCCAGGGTTATCCGAAAGGGCGTTCGAGCCCCGGTATGAAGGCTAGAAGGAACGGGGTGGGTCTTTTAGTCAGTAAGAGTCTGATACTATCTCCCGCTCCGCCCAAGAGCGGGGGTTGTCATTGGATGATTTTTTCTCACCATAAAAAAAAAAGGGTCGAAGCCTACTGGGGCCATGGGTGATGCGAAAGAGATCCGGGGGTCCTGGAACAGTGGCAGAGAAGGAACAGGAGTGGGTTTTTAGTCAGTAAAAGTCGGACACGCCCTCTCGCTCTCCGCCTAAAGGCAGGAGATGTCATTAGATAATTTTCCCACCAAAAAAAAATATGTCCTACCATGAGCTTTTCACGCGATCCATTTCACGATCTAAACTGAACTGTTAAAGGGATGGAGCTTAGAAGCATAGCATAAGCATAATCAGCCTTTTAATGTTCCCACTGCTGGGACTCAGGCCCCCTCTCTAGGAGAGGGAATGGACTGTAATCCAACACGCGGGCTCAGTGCGGGTCGGTGAATGTAACATGTCTTCGAATTTTTGGTTCTATAACATGCCGGTTTCCACACGATGTTTCCCTTCACCGTTTTGAGAGCGGTGGTGATGAAATAAATTGCACAAATTATAGGCTCTGGAGCTTATAGGTAGGATATAGCTCTATCCCTCTTTCCTACTCGCACGCTTGACATTTTAGCACGTTATGGTCGACTACCAGCCACGGTGGACGCGCGCTTGCGGACGTCAAGCAATGGGTGGTGGTCGCCGTCCGGTCGTCTGGTAATTGACTGGATCGAGCGCAGTCGTCAATAGCGCGTAATTCACGCGCTCCTCAAAGAGATTTCAGCAAAGCGTAGAGGCCCAGCAGGGCCGATGCCCGCTGTTAGCTAGGACCGCAGGGAATTTCTGAAAAGGAGACCTTTAGTCTTTGAACGCAAAGGGCAACTGAAGGACACAGGTGTGGTTTTAGTCAGTAAAAGTCTGACACGCTCTTCCACTTCACCTAGAGCGGGAAAGCGCACCCTTAAAAAATAAACAAACGTACCTATAAGAATGATATAATTATATAAAGACTAATTAATAGAGTTATTTCGAAATGATAACAAAAAAATACATAATAAAGTTGTGATTATTTGTTGCTAAGCACTAAAACCACAGCTACTTAACAATCAACAACAACAAACTTTGTACAAAAAGTTACAAGAAACTTCCTAACGAGTAGGCTGTATTTGCCGCAGGTAAGGCCGGTGCACGCACCGCGGTGGTCACGTTGGTGGGTCACATTGCACATACGTGGGCCGCCGGCAGCCTGCAACCGACATGTCCATAATATGGCCCCCCTTGACCCCCTTTGGAACGGGAAGGGGAATGTCACTCAGTTGTAACGTTTGTTTTTATATCCTTTTGTTTTTTTCGCTGTTGTTAGGCCCATGTTTGTTTTAATTGTGATTGTGTTGTTACTGTGGTCCATATAACGAACACGAGGAAGTAAGCAGTTGAGGTATTTTTAATCGAAATATAGAAATTTTCGCGCACAGGAAAAGGCAGCGTTGGAAAGCCTCCCACAAGGTAGACCGATGACCGATGACCAGATGCCTGAGACGCATAGGACCGTTTGTTGTGGCGACGCTTGAGGGAGGTCTACGTCCTGCAGAGGACGTCCTTCAGCTGAGATGATGATGATTGAATTTTGTAAAAATTTTAATAAAAATTAACCTACAAGTTCACTATGATAGCGATATAATGCTAATTCGTATTTCCGTATAACTACACAGGCGTAGGGTAGCCAACCTTGGCTACCCTACGCCTGTGCTCCTTCGGTATTTCTATAGGAAGCATTTTGGAGAGTGTGCGCGGGAATTATATGACTTGATTCCGCCATCACCTTCCTACAAGTCAAGTTAAAAATATTTTATTTCACATAGGCCTTTTTTTATGGTGGGAAAAAATCATGCATTGACATCCCCCGCCCTTGGGCGGAGCGGGAGATAGTGTCAGACTCTTACTGACTAAAAGACCCACCCCGTTCCTTCTAGCCTTCATACCGGGGCTCGAGCGCCCTTTCGGATAACCCTGGCCCCAGTAGGCTTCGACCCGGCTGGGTCCCTGCTGTTGCTGACAACTCCTTGAGGCGCGCGGGAACAGTGCGTGCCGTCGACGACTTGGGCTTGGTCCGGACGGCCGGACAGTGAGCTACCCATTGCTCACTGTCCGCAAGCCCGCGCCTACGTTGGCCGGAAATCGGGATCAGAATCCCGGCGGCGGCGGCGATAACGCCGTTGCCTGATGCGTTCGACCTCCTCCTTTGCGAGCATTACTGCTTCGCAGAAGTCGGCGACCGCCTGCCACTCCTCCTCGCTCCGGACCATGGCCTCAACCAAGGCCCGGCGCGAGAGGTCTCCGCCGCCGATCGCCCCCACGACGGCACGGCGATGCTCCGCCCAAGCAGGGCATTTCACATAGGCCTACATGGGCACTTATAAAACGTCAGAAGCTAGTGCACGGTTCCAAATTGGTCGTTTCCTATGGAGAAGAACCGGCAAGAAACTCCATAACTACCATCGGACAACCCGACGTACAGCGAATGTCCACCTTTACATTGTTGACACTTTTATGGTCCAGGCTAAGTGTTTCACCTTGTATTTTATTCAACGTACATAGAAAGACTGGAACAATTTACCTGCTGTGGTCTTCCCGTCCTATTATAATTTAGGTGTCTTCAAAGCTAGAGTAACTAGTGCGCTTCGCCATCAACGATTGCATCATTGTTTACCATCCAGTGGGATTGCAGTCAAGCACTAGTTTATTTTAAATTTAAATAAACTACTTTTAAGCAGGCAAAATCGGTGGCAACAGCTAGTGTTTTATATGTCAAGGCTGAGCGGCTACCCCGTTAGCCTGTTTGCACAATATAGATAGCAGATTACAATTATACTTGTGAACATAGGTAAGTATGCAAGTACCTATATCCTCTAGGAGATGTCAGCAAACCGTAGGGGCCCAGCAGGGTCTTTTTTTTTCGGTGGGTAAAAATAATCCAAATTACATCCCCCGCCTTTGGGCGGAGCGGGAGATAGTGTCAGACTCTTACTGACTAAAAAACCTACCCTGTTCCTTCTTGCCTTTCATACCGGAGCCGAACTTCCCTTTTGGAACTAGACCCTGGCCCCAGTAGGCTTCGACTCAGCTGGGCTGCTGCTGCTGACAGCTCCTTGAGGCGCATGGGAACAGTGCGCGCCGTCGGACAGCGAGCTACCCATGGCTCAGCAGGGTATAAGCCTAGCCATAGGTTCGCTTCTGACAGGAAATCCCGGCCTTGGAATAAAAGGCAACGAAGGATCTAGGAATGGATTTTAGTCAGTAGAATTATGACACGCCCTCCCGCCTCCGCTCACAGGCGGGAGATATCATTGGATGATTTCCCACCCAAAAAAATATATCTTAAACTTATCTTCTCGTGAAAGTTGTTTACAAACTACTTCTTTTCAATCACTAGTTTTTGTACTAGGTACTAGTGACTTATAAGCAGGTAGGTGGATAGTAGTTGGTGGATCTGGACCCTTCTTCTTTCATTCACTAGTAACATTTTCTTTTTGTGTGGGATATTATCAAATGACTGCTCTCGCTTTAAGACCAAAATGCGAATTAAAAACCAAACAAATATTGTTCAAAACAGTCCAGCTGTTTTTGAGTTTTAGCGAGACTAACGAACTATAGGTAAGAAGAAATATACTATACATAGAAGATAGACTATAATATAGAAAAAAGATAGGCCTACATGCGCTCTTAAAAACGTCACGTTAGTACACGGTTTCAACTGGTCATTCACTATGGAGAGGAATAGGTAGGTAATATAGGTATCGCAAACCCAGTTAAAGTTAAGTAGACATAGATAAACCTAGGTATACTAGCTAGATACCTAGGTATTGTGGACAGGCTGCGAGGCCACGGATCTAGGGCGTGAATGTACTCGCAGAACGGGGTTACAGCTACATATAAACAAACTTATATATGCACGAGAATATTTGACTTCCCTACTATATTTGAACAGGGACCGATTGCTGGATAGCCTCGAAAAGCAAAGTTTTCAATGTAATTGGAGCAGATTTGATGCAACCGCACTTTTGAAAAGTGGCGTAGCTGGACCCAAAGGGGCCCCTGTATCAATTTTTTTAAATAGTTTTTGTGTTGAAATATGAAAGAAGTAGTTTTGTCATCAAAGTCGATATTTTTTATTGAAATTATAAATTAGCGCTTGACTGCGATCCTACCTGATGGTAAACAGTGATGCAATCTGTGATGGTGAGGTGTACTAGTTTATAAGCCTATTTACTCTTGCCTTGAAGACACTCAAATTATAATCGGAGAGGAAGATCGCAGCAGGCAAAATGGGATTACTCTGACTGGGATAGGACAAATCTTGATTGAAAATATTTATGTCCGTTAATAAAGCATTTGAACTAAGATTTAAGTTTTCATTATGATCTTACGAATAGAATGCTAGAACAAGCGGAGCAAAATATAAAATAGGAATATCCTAAGATTATTTTAGTCATTCCAACCATTCATTAATAATATACCACAACTATCACACAACGCCGTCTAACCCCAAGCTAAGCAGAGCTTGTGTTATGAGTCCTAGATAACTAATAAACATACTTTTATATTTCTAAATACATACATTATATAAATGACACCTAGACACAACAAATGATCGTGCTCATCACGTCATAAACATTCGTCCTGGGTGCGAATCGAACCTACGACCTTCGGCATAGCGTTCAGAGCCACTAACCATTAAACCAACAGGCCAGTCAAGTTCATTCTCTAACCAAAACGGAATTTAGAGTCAACTCACACCGAAAGAGCGGCGAAGGGCAGCGAATCGCAGCGACCCGTTTACTGTTTATAGAATTCGCTGGAATTCCCGCGGCGCCGCGGGCATCCGCGCGACTCGTACGAGTTTCTCATGCGATAATAAGTATTATGGAAATGAAAATAAAGTTAAAATTCTAATGACACTGAAACTGCGCTCCGCTTCGCTGCGCTTCGCTGCTCTTTCGGTGTGAGTTGACCCTTAAGGTTATGGATATCACATGTTACGATTTTTTGCACACATCGGGGCCCCGTATGTAATCCGGGGGCTCCATAACAGTGTTAGCTACGCCCCTGCTTTCGAGCAAATATGTTTTAGTTCAATTGTTATTGCATGCCAAGTCGAACTGGGTTTGGGGACTTTAGTTTACAGTTACACAATGGCCGATGCTGGCCAAGTTTCCAATCTCATTGCTGTATTATCGAGTGCTTTAATGGACCTTTTGGAGCGATGGTCGTTGAGAACTGGGTCAGTGGTCGCTATTGATTCTGAATCGTACAAGGAGAGTTCAAAGAACGGCTCAGCATGTTTTAAAGTATAGTCTGTCTAAAAAGTCAAACGATTTGGGAATTTTTGACGAAAATAAAAATCTGTTGTTGGCAACGCAAGTTGATCGTAATATGGCTAGTGATGATGAATCAATAAGCGGAGTAGATTTCTCTTACTATTCCAGATTTATATTGTTACTTTAAACTTACATATGTATCTACGCATAATAAAGAGGTAAAGTTTGTTTTTTTATTTTTTGTTTGTAGGAGGTAATCTCTGGAAGTACTGGTCCGTTTGATAACATTTTTTCTCCGATAGAAAGCTGTTTTATCCTGAGTAACATATTTTTAGTACGCGGGCGAAGCAGCGGGCAAAAGCTAGTATGATATACGTAAGATGTAGACCATAGTCAATTTTCTGTTTATGTGTCTACCATATTGTCTCTCCACCACCCTAGGTTTACTGGCAGAGAATGCCTAAGGCATTAAATCCGCCTAGTATATACTTTGTGTAGTATCTTCTTCTTCCTGCCCTTGTTCCATTTTATTTGGGGTCGGCGCAACACGTTTTTTTCTTCCGTTTTGTCCTGTCACTCGTCACGCTATCACTAACTCCCTTTTCTTTCATATCACTTCTCACACAATCCATCCATCTTTTCTTTGGCCTCCCATCTGTGACCTCCATCCATCCACATGTAAATTCATAACTCTTTTAGCAACATGCTTTTCATCTCTCCTCTTTACATGACCATACCAAGACAAACGATTTCCTTTCAACCTTTCAGTTACTGGCGCCACTTTCAGACTTCCCCTAATGTACTCATTTCTCTTATCCATTCTCGTCACACCACACATCCATCTTAACATTCTCATCTCCGTTACATGCAATCTTTTTTCATCCGTCTTTTTCACAGCCCAACATTCTGATCCATACAGTATGACAGGCCTTATCACGGACTTGTAGATTTTACCCTTCAACTTGAGGGGCATCCGTGGCGTTCCCGTGACCTGTCGCCATTTCATCCATCCTGCATTGATCCGCTGTGTTACGTCCCGGTCTACCTCACCATCCCCTTGGACGAGCGACCCGAGGTACCGAAAGTCGGAACAGATCGGTATGGGCGTTCCGGCGAGAGCTAAGGGCACTGGATTGGAGAGACCGCCGAAATCGCAGAACAACACTCTCCAATCTGTGCCACCACACCTCCAATCTGTTCTGGACCTCTAGGCCACTCTCGGCAACCAGCACAATGTCATCGGCAAACAACATACACCAGGGAGCCTCTTCCTGAATGTCCGACGTCCATTATCATTAGGAAGAGGTAAGGGCTGAGGGCCGACCCTTGGTGTAAGCCGACAGCCACATTGAAGCTTCCAGTAGTGCCCACTGAAGACCGGACTTGGGTACTGCATCGGCTGTACATCGCTCGGATCAACTGCACATACTTCCCAGGCACACCTTTCTCCTTAAGGGCCCACCACAGAACCTCACGAGGTACCCGATCATATGCCTTTTCGAGGTCAACGAATACCATGTGCAAGTTTTTATGCGCACCTCTGTATTTTTCGCACAGCTGGCGTATAGCAAAAATGGCATCCGTTGTACCCCGACCAGGCATAAAACCGAATTGGTTCTGTGAAATTTCACTCTCTTCTCTCAGTCGCCTTTCAATAACTTTCTCCCAGGCTTTCATAGTATGTGACATTTGCTTTATTCCTCTATAATTGTTGCACTCAAGCACATCACCTTTGTTCTTAAAAATGGGCACCAAAGAACTGCTGCACCACTCATCAGGTATGGCTTCTTCCTGCAACAACTTATTGAAGAATAAAGCTAACCACGTCCATCCATCCACTCGCAATAACTTCCACACTTCAACTGGTATTCCATCAGGACCAATGGCTTTACCATTCTTCATTCCATTTACTGCTATCCTAACTTCATCCATACTAACCATTCTCACTAACCCCACATTCACTGGTTTATTCTCTAACCCACTACTACAATTCTGTGCCTCCTGTGAAAAGTGATATAACTCGACTTATATCATATTTGAGTTTTTTACACAAAACTTATCAAAAAATAAATTACAAATTTTTTGATCTAAATCACGTTCTTTAGAAATATGATTAGAAGAACGTGATTTAGACCAAAAAATTCGTAATTTATTTTTTGATAAGTTTTGTGTAAAAAACTCAAAAATGATATAAGTCGAGTTATACCTATCACTTTTCACAGGAGGCACAGAATTATTTTCCTCATTCATCAGTCTTTCAAAATGAAGATTAAATAAATACTTATGTTCCCAACCTTTTATGAAAACAAAGTTCCAACGCTCCCCTTTACATAATAGTTAATTATCCCATTTTTATATGACTGTCTATTAATAATCACAAATTAAAAAAAAAAATTCACATTCATTAACACCCTCGCCTGCGGCTCGGACGAAATCCACCTTCGTCGCAATGACAAACTTTACCAGTAACTACCAGTCATTAGAAAACGATAAAACCGAATTGTAACTCAAACCTAACAATAAAAAGAAATAAAAACATACAATAACAGCGGTGTAAGAACCGTTTCCTTTATTATTTCAACACACATATGAAACATGTTACGTAACCCTCAGCAGAGAAAATCTTGAAAAACATATTTTTCTCTTGGAATTTTATCAAGCTTGCTGTATATGGACGTCGTACAAATATCAGGTAAAGTACGGCACAACTTAGATGTTTCATTTTGAACTATAAAAGGCGCCAGACAACCGTGGAATAAAGTACATTGATCTTTTCCCAATATCTCTGCGAAAAACAAACAATGAATTACTTTTCATTATCATCATGTAAAAAAAAACTCAATAAATGTCGATTCAAGACAGCTTTATATCTGTAATTCCATTTTTGAAAATGTAAGAGGATCAATGACCGTTATTATTCCACGATGACGTGGCACCTGTTTTACCTAATCCAACAAAAAAAAAGTGATCATGATCGGTAATTTTTGCTCTACTGGCGAAAAATGATGATGATGATGAGAAAATGTCTCATCATAATCATCATCATCATCATCATTTTAGCCGAAAGATGTAAACTGTTGGACATAGACTTCCCTCAAGCGTAGCTATAACAACCGGTCCTGTGCGTCTCGCATTCATCGGATTCCTGCGACCCTTACCAGGTCAAGGTCCACCTTGTGAGATGCCTTCCAATGCAACGTCTTCAGGTACGTGGTCGCCACTCCAGAACTTTTCGTTCCCAACAGCCATCTGTTCTGCGAGCAATGTGCCTTGCCCCCTGCCACTTAAGTTTTGCAATTCTCCGGGCTATATCGGGCATTCTCTACTCTGTCAATACCTCCTTGTGTGTTTAAGTCATGCAAAACTGGTTTACCCACCCATGAACTTTTAGCTTTCATGTAGGTTTTTAGGCTCCGGTAACTCTTCCGAACAATCCCACTGCCTTGGCAGACACCTACCCTCGTGCACCCGGTCTTTGCTGGCCACCCGTGGAGTACAAGGCACTTAACGGACGACGAGCTACCTAGTGTCTTTCGTCCTGCGACTCCGGCGACCAGGGCGTTTCCTGAAGACTAGAATCAGGGCTAGTGATCGTTTTAATCGGATTACGTTATAATGGCTTCATTGCTGAGTGAGCTCTACCACGGGAATCCATCACGCAGAAGCAGCTTTTCTGACTTCTATTAGGCCTACTGTACATAGACGCGTAGCTTTATAGACGCGTACTCGTCATACGCATGGTGTACGCCTGCTCACAACTTACATACAAAACTAAGAAACTTTGTCGACGAAGCAGCAACGTGTCTTTGCCTTGTATAATGACGAATACAGTAGGCACAACGGATCTTGAGCGCTCGACATCACAGTGGGGATCGCTTTGCGCATTCCATACATTAGCGAGTCAATCGTCTTCGTTGTTAGATACATGCAGCAACGCAGGGAAGTGACGTCGGAAGTGACGTCTTTGACGCGATGGCGCGGCGGGCCAATCACTGACACTCGCTGCCCCCGCGTCTCACTTCGCACCACTAAAGAGACCGAACATTTGATTTCTGCGCAACCGCTCAAGATCCGTTATGGCAACTGTACGCGTCTATGAAGCTACGCGTCCGCGTACGAGCCTCAAGTCCCATGTCGCACTATTTTTTGAATTTTTCTGAAGTGACTTTTAAGTTATGTCCTACTATAATAAATTGCTAGGTGCGCTGCGCTGGTTGCCAATCATTCGGGCCGGCAGCTCGGCCACTTGGCCGGCAAAGAGCACAGCCCCGAACTCGTTAGCCACTCGATAGGAACTGGGAAGGTAATTGAATGAAAACTTATCCAGGATTTGTGTTAATGATTGTAATAGAGTTTTGTATTGTCTTATAAAACGTTCTGTGTGTTCTGTTAAGTGTGAAGAAATGATGTGGGTTCCGTGAAGAAATAAGAACTTGCTCAATGGGTTATTTTATATTGTACTAGCTTTTGCCCGAGCGGCTTCGCTCCTGCTCTTCCCTACTCTACCCTACTATACCCTACTCTTCCTACTCCACCCTACCCTATCCTACTCTACCCTATTCTACTCTACTCTACCTTACTCTATACTACTTTACACTACTCTACTCTACACTACTCTACTCTACCCTACTCTACCATACTTTACCCTACTCTACCCTACCAAACTTCACATAAACCATCTACTAAATAGCCCGAACAAAGCCTAAACATTTGGTTTGGATAGGTGAGCCCGTTCTTGAATTATAAAATTACAACGAAAAGTGGCATTGATTTTTAAATACAAAGATGCAATTCCAATACTTTTTCAAAATATGTCTTTGTAAAAAGGTTTTTCACATTTTTAGGCCACTTCTGTACAATAGATTAAATAGAAAATTGGCTCGATTTTTATTCGGCAATATCCGCTTTTCTGACATTTTACTAGATTTAGTTTAGTGTTTTGTCATATCACTAGATACTTTTAGTAAGAAGACGTAATAAACAAGAATATTCGACATCTACCGGGATTTCGTGATATCCCTAGGGATTTCGCGAAATCCCTGATATCATCATTTCCCTGCGACATATACAAACTTATTTCAGCAAGTACACATCTCAACCTCACCTGTTTTGATAGCTGTCAAAAGTGACAGTCAAGGTTACTTGATTGAGCAAAAAAACATCATAAAAATTATTTTTGTATTATTTTTTTTTGTGTAAACTACAAGTGTCTACAAAAATAAGAAGGGCTGATATTAAAAATGGCCGAACCTTTTCAGCCCAATCTCAAAATGTCACTCTCTGAAGAAATGTTCTCAAGTTTCTCTGTACGAAACAAGAATATGAAGACCAGTCACCTCGACTCAGACCCGGGAACATCCTACGAGGTGTTCAGGAATAACACAACAGCAGTTGAAGTTATAGTCAAAGAAGTGCCCAAAGCCAAGAAGAAAACAGCCCCACCATCGGAATATCAAGACGACACAGTTAGAGGACTCCAAAACGACATCGTCAGACTCAGAACCGATTTGAACATAGCAAAAAATATGCTGACAAAATCGCGAAAAGGTTTCCTGGAGATGGTTCGTGAAATGAGAAAGCAATTAGACGCCGCGAACCAAAGTGAAATGGAAACACAGACTAAGAACCTGGCCTTACAGTTGGACAACGAAAAATTGAAGACAATGCTTCTTTCGAAATCAAATTTGTTGAATAAATTAAAGAAGGAGTTGGTCAGTATGAAGAGGGTTATGAGGTACGTTATAAAGAGTATTTGTAACACGCCTCCTCAGGTGTTGGAGAATGTGACGTGTAGCTCAGAACCAGATTATGATGAGTTTGAAAACGATCTGAAGAAAAATTTTAAAGTAAAGTTTGCGAGCGCCGTATTCGACGATATGGCTACGTTTGACAGTTCTATCTCAAAGGACACGAAATATTCATTTGATAAGCGACTATTATAATATTTTGAAAACGTTTTGTGTTAGTTTATACGATGGTAATTATGAACTTGAACGCTAGTAAGAAATAAATTTAGATTTTCTTTAGTTATCCAAGTATTTTGATTAAATTTTGTTGAATTTAGATTAATCTTTACAATGACCATGTTCTGGGTACGACACAGAGTGACCCAAATTACTTCAAATAAGTTCTGTAAGAGACTTATTACGCTTAACTGTGGCTATTTTACCGGTAGGCTGATAAGTTTATTATGAGCTTTTGTGTAGATTTTAATTTGTTTTCAATATATAATATTAATTCGTCTTACACAATACTTATATCGCCAAATGGGGCCACGAGTAAGTTCTCAAAAGGAAACCCATGGTCTTAAAAAAAGAATTCGAAAGGCAATTGAAGGACATAGGTGTGGTTTAGTCATTAAAAGTCTGATAAATTCTTTATTTATTTTGTGAACATATTCATAGGTTACAGGTGTTTTTCAATATTTTAAATATTCAAAAATAAGCTCCACCAATGGTGGAATTATTTAATGACACCTCCTAGGCTATGGTGGACCACCATAGCCTAGGAGGTGTCATTAAATAATTTCACAACTCAAAAAAAGGAAACAATGCACCCGCTCTACCTTAGAGCAGGAGAAGTATTGGAATGATGTCCCACCTCAAAAAAAAGTATATAATTATATCTCCAAAAAGTCTTGTTTCTTGAAATTATCCCTGAAATCCTATAAGTGAATGTCGTGTTACATAAGACCCAAAACTCCGACATAGGTACATTACCATGACACACATTCCGTCGACAAAAGAATGCTCTGATATTCTACAGAATCAATCGCGGAATGCAAGCGCGGGGGCGGGGCGGTGCATACCCGGCTGCACGTAACCGGGTCAGGCTGCGACCGGGTCACGCGGTCATAGCCCACCCGGCACCCGGTCACCAGGTCGCCGGGTCGACGGGTCGCCGGTGAGACACGCCCGCTGCCGGTTATCATACTCGGGAAAGGAGAGGTCGTCTCATCGGATTTGACGGTTCTTGAGTGTCCCCCAGTGCATAACGAGGGGGCTACGAATTGGGGTGGAATTACATGGTATTTATTTTGAAAAATATTTTTATAGGGTCCAGCAAATGTTATGAAACTCATTTCTAGTGTGGTTGAACTTCTGTTAAAGTGTAATTTTAAGGCTCATAGTCCCTTGAACGTCTATCTGGCCGGAATTAAATGGACACAACACTCGTACCCGCCTAGGAGGCAGTACGAGTATCTGTGCATTTAATTGAAGCCAGCTGCGCCCGGATAGAGCTCCGTTGACTTTTAAATCCATTCTTTTTCGAAATGTTGATTGATTTACATATGCTAATTATTTATATATTTATTCACCAATTTCTATGTGTAAAAATGTTTCTGAAGATCCAAGCAGTTTCGAATGAGTAGGGAAAAGTTGCGAAATTGCAAAATATTTTTTTAGACATAAGTATTAACCGCACGAAAAAATTAATAGTTGATTATGTTGTTCATGAATCACCTGGCCGTTACCGAGGAGTAGAGTAGGCTACAGAAAGTCACAGTTTTATGGCACTGCTCAGGCGCTTGGGCCTTAAAATGTATCAGGTAGGAACTGTATGTGATATTGGATTAAGTGCAAGTCTATCGTACTTTGCGAGGCTCTCGATCTTGTTATGATGCATTATCACGAGATCTAGAGGTGAATGTATTTATAACATAGTGTGTGTGTACCTGCTGCTGGTTTTCATCCCTGTTTGTTTGCCAAACTAGTGAGTAAAATTTCTTAATCTTAGGCCCTTCGCCGACGCCGACGGCGACTTTTTGTAGCGATGTTGTCGCGCGCGAAAGAGTCATAGCAGTCCTGAAAAGCAAAAGGCAACTGAACGAACACAGGTGAGTCTTAGTCAGTAAAAGTCTGACTCACCCACCCGTTCACCCTAGAGCGAGAGGAATTATTTGACGAATTTTCACCTTATAAAAGTGTACTTCGAATGAGTAATATATTATTTTATTTGTTAAGACAAATCAGATTCCATTCGCTTGAGATTAAGATTGTTACTCGCAACTTATAAAGAAGTAGAAAAGTAGGTCACAAGATCCTTAAAACAGATATCCAACGACGCCGAGTTGCTAGCCTATCTGTTTTCTATCGTTTACATTTCGGGGTATGTGCACGGGAATTACACAATCTAATTCCGTCAAGTCCGTTCCATCATCGGACCACTAGACGTACGGCTTTGCGCTATCGATACATGGTAGATATCCCACCCATGAGTACAAAGCGTTTTGGGAACACATTATTTTATTGTGTGTATAGCTTACCGAGCTGCCGACTTACCAGTTGTAGGTCGCGGGTTCAAACCCAGCCAGGCGCAATACTTTGTGTAATTTATTTCATCACCAATGCTCTCAAAACGGTGAAGGAAAACATCTTGAGGAAACCGGCATATCCTAGAACCAAAAATTTGAAAACATGTGACATCCACCAACGCGCATTGGGCCGGCGTGTTGGATTACGGCCCATTCCCTCTCCTAGAGAGGAGGCCCGAGTCCCAACAGTGGGAACATTATAGGGTGTACAGCTAAAGAGTGGGAATTGCCTGCCGGAGTCTGTGTTCCTGGTTCTTTGGGGTTTTTAAGTCAAGAGCGAATAGGTTACTTTTAGGCTAGCGTGTTCCATCGTCAAATACATCATCGCTTTCCATCAGGTGAGATAGTGGTCAACACCCATAATAGAAAAAAAAAATTGGGCAAGTGCGAGCAGTAATCATCATCATCATCATTTCAGCCGATATACGTCCTCTGTTGGACATAGGCCTCCCCAAGTGTCGCCACAATGAATGTGCGTCTCGCATCCATCGGTTTCCTGCAACCTTCACCGGGTCATCAGTCCACCTTGAGCTGTAATCAAACCCCTCGAGCGCCAGGGGTTCATTGACCCGGAAAATGGCCCTGTTTACGTAAACCACCAAAAAAAAAAGACTTTTTTCTTATTTTTCTAGGAAAAACAAATCTATACTTATAATAAAACTGTAGAGAGGTCAATTCTGTACATTGAATATATATTCAAAATTAATAGTCGAGGATGACTGGTGATCGATACTGATGCCAAAAATGCAATCAGTAAATTTTTTGTCTGTCTGTCTGTATGTGCACGCATGGGTCAAAAACTACTGAAGGGATTTTAACCAAACTTGGTACGATTATGGTCCATACTCCTGGGCAGGTTATAGACTATATAACATAACGCTAAGATACATAGGAGCTGAGAAGGGGCGATAAATTTGAAGCAAGTCGGATGAAAATGCGCTTTCGAGCTCTTATCCTCGCATACGTTGATCATACACCAAAAGTATGTATTACAAAGATGATGGTCTCTAATAGATCTACAAAAAAGTCCTCAATATTATATAACTATCTTTTATAAATTAGCCACAATAACGTGTTTAATCGTTAGGCATTTCTTCAATAATAAAATCGTACATATAATAAAATCGTAGAAAAGTCAAAACTGTACATTGAATATTTTTTTAACATATAGGTTACAAATATTATCACGCTATCACCTACGGGGGAGGAGCTGTGTATCTTTATTTTTCTTACGTATTATGTGACAGCGTGTAATTTAACGACGCATATTTAAATGTTGTTTTTGAGTAAGCCTTACTATTATCTAGCTTTACACTATAAAAACTACGCCATTTAAGTAACTTGGGAAGAGAAACATAGTTTAATGAATGTAAGTAGTATAAAGACAATTTTAAAGCAGCGCCATCTATGAGATTTCATAAAAATCAAATCAAGTTACATGTTAACAGTTTTTGGAAATTAATAATTTGAATTTGATCATGTTGGCGAGGTTAGTTATTCTTAAAATTCATAGATGGTAATGTGCATTTTCTTCATAATATAGTTCGTTTTGACAAATTCAAGTTCCAACAAAACCCTCAAAATCTTGAGCAGAGTTGAGGAAGACAATTAAAAAAAAATGCGGTGTTAAGTATTACATGGTGGCATTTATCAGGCTCTGTGAAGTCGACCAGTTTGCGAGATCCCTTACGTATGACGAGGTGCCTTCAACCGACGTGTATTTAACCGACGTCGACGAGGAAGTGCTGTGGAAGGTTTTCCGGGAATTTTCAAGGACACCGCATTGGGTAGGGTTTATACCGTGCATCCAAATAATGGCGAATGCTATTTTCTGCAGTTGTTACTTCACACTGTCCGAGGCCCAACGTCTTTCGCCTTTCTGAGGACATTTGATGGCGTGGAGTATCCCACTTACCGCGCAGCCTTTTGCCTAATTGGGAGGATACCATCGCGAAGGCAAGCGTCAGTGACAGTCCCAGCCGCATGCGTCATCTATTTTCCGTCATCTTGGTGTTTTGTCGAGTCGCGAACCCAGTAGCTTTGTAGAAGAAGTATCGCCATCATCTGTCTGAAGATTTTCTACGAGCTTTGAGGTGTGCTACTGGAGACGAAGTCAAAGTAACTGATGAACGCGTGCTGAACACCTGTTTCAGATCACTTCAAGATGTGGTCATTTCTATCGGCGGCAATACACTGATCGAATATGGGTTACCAGCTTCTCAATCATAACCGCATCAAGACCGTGGAAATCGGGAGTATAACGCTGAGACAAATTACGATCCGGGCGAAATGATCACCATACGAAATGTCCATGTCGCTTTGTTCTCTTAACAGCAAAAACAAATTTATGACACCGTTTTTGAAAGCGTTGGGCAAAACCAGGGTAAAATGTTTTTCTTGGATGCTCCTGGTGGAACAGGAAAAACATTTGTTACCACTGGCATACTTGCAGAGGTCAGGAGGCAAGGCAAAATTGCTATTGCTGTAGCGTCTACAGCAATAGCGCTGTAGCGTCGTTGGGAATCGCTGCCACACTGCTTCCGGGTGGCAATACAGCACATGCCATGTTTAAAATTCCCATCGATTTAGAGAGCGCCGAAACGCCTGTTTGTGGTGTGTCACGTAACAGCGATAAGGGACACCTGCTCAAGGATTGCTGTCTGATCGTATGGGATGAGTGTACGACGGCCAATAGGAAGGCAGTTGAGGTCGTGGATAGAAACCTCCAGGACATCCGCAGGAACGAACATTTGATGGGTGGTGTCACAGGTCGGTTTAGTGGCGATTTCCGGCAAACACTTCCCGTAGTGACGCCGGGATCGAGGGCTGACGAGGTGAATGCTTCGTTGAAACGATCTTCGTTGTGGTCACGAGTTCGTACGCTGACCATTAATATGAGAGCTCGACGCGGCGGCAATGCACGTGCTCAAGAATTCTCCGATGTCCTTCTTAGTTTTGGCGAAGGAACTCTACGTGAAGAGAGAGGTGGACAGGTGGTGCTTCCAGAGTCTCTCGGTAGAGTGGTTCCAGCTTAGAAGAACTCATTCGCTGTGTGTACGGGGACATCAGTCGTATACCGCACCAGCAGAATTATTGGGTGTGTGAGCGGGCCATTTTGACGTCCAAAAATGATCAGGATGCAGCAATTAACGAATGCAGTCTCTCGGAAATTGAGAGGAGTGAATATAAACAGAAGAAGATGAACACTGTTTTCGAGCAAGATGACGCCACACATTATCCCGTGGAATTTCTGAACTCCCTGTCAGCAAGTGTACTTCCGGCGCATACCATCAAGCTGAAGGTTGGTGTCCCGATTATGCTTCTTCGGAACCTGTCTCCTCCGAAGTTGTGTAACGCGACCCGCCTTAAAGTCATCTCGCTCCACAGATACACCATTGAGGCGCAAAATTCTTACGGGTTGTGGCGTCGGCGAGGCCGTATTTATACCACACATTCCCCTCTTACCTCATAACTTCCCGGTCCAGTTCAAGCGCGTACAGTTTCCCGTGAGTGTTTGCTTCGCGATGACCATCAATAAGTCGCAAGGGCAGACACTGAGGGCAGCGGGTGTCGACCTCAGGACGAGTTGCTTCTCACACGGGCAACCGTACGTTGCTTGCTCTCGCGTCACCAGTCCTGACTCTCTTTACATTTTGGCTCCTGGCAGTATAACTACCAACGGAAGGGAAGTGTTGCAAGTTACGATACCTTTGTACGTATTTTTACTCTTTTGTGTCCTGGAATGTATTCCTGCATTATTTTCTCTAATTCTTTCAGTCACATCTTATGACTGAACTCAGCAGGATTCCCATATAACTCTTTTCACTTGCTTCGCTTGCAAAAAAAAACTTATATTTTAATGCTATTTTAAAAGTTGTTTTCTTATAATGCTATAGCGGCACTGGCATCTTAGGTATTTTTGATGCTGTAGAGCCTTTACGCAGACGACGTCGCGGGCAGCAGCTAGTAATATAATATATATAGAAGAATATGTAAAGAAACCAAAATTTTCTAACAAATAACTTTCGTACAAACTTGGGGAAAACACGAAAATTAAGCATTTTTCAAGGACATCCAAGTTGTACAGACGTATGTACAATCGGCGCTCGAGGGGTTAAAGCAAATTAAAAGTACCTAATCTTAAATATGTGTACAGACTTCAAAAAAACCTAAGACCTTTAATTATAATCACGTCACCCACACCATTAAAAAATCCTTTACTCGGCTAACTTCACCTACTGTGTACAGATCCTAAGCTATTAACTTGACAAGTAAAGGTTTCAGGTTTGTTTACCGTCGCAAAAACTAAGCCAACACACACCAAGACCGTCCTTGATAACCAATTGAAAAGACTTCATATATTTTGTGGATCATCTTTATTTTCTTTACTAGAGAAGTCGTGTCTTTTTAGGATTCCGTAACCAAAGGGTAAAACGGGACCTTATAACTAAGACTTCGCTGTCCGCCTTTCTGTCTCTCCGTCTGTCACCAGGCTGTATCTTATGAAACGTGATAGCTGGACAGTAGAAATTTTCACAGGTGATGTATTTCTTTTGGCGAAACAAAAAAAAAAAAGGACAAATGTACATTTTAAAATAAATATTTAAGTGGGGGCTCCCACATAACAAACGTTATCGTTTTGCCGTTTTTGCTAAGGATGATATGAAACCTTTCGTGCGCGAGTGTAACTCGCACTTGGCCGGTTTTTTATTTTGGACAACACTGTTTTTAGGATTTCGTACCTCAAAAGGAAAAAACGGAACCCTTATACTTTATAGGATCACTTTGTTGTCTGTCTGTCTGTTTGTCTGTCAAGACCCTTTATCTCGGGAACACTTGGAGGTATCGAGTTGAAATTAATACTATATACTCAAATCTGTGGTAAAAAAAAGCCGTTTACGTCGCAAAAAGCGTGTGTATTTCGACACTCTCAAGGGAATCCAAATTCTTAGGGTACTTTCCGATGACCTAGAATCCTGAATGCCATGAAGAAAGGTCTCATAGCACAAGTATTGGAAAAAGTCTGAAAACTGTAAAGTAGTTATAAAAAAAAAAATTACGATTCGGAAAAATGATCGTAACTAAATTCGGAAATTGTGGATGTTTGGAAGTTTTCATAGGTAAGCTTGTACGGAACCCACAGTGCGCGAGTTCGACTCGCACTTGCCTAGTTTTTTCATCCTATGAATATTTTTCTTTGGAATAGTATTTTCTGCTATTATATTACAGAAATTCGGAAATATCGTGCAGGTGTGTTGTGTGAGAATACATTATAGTCACATGTCTGAGTATGGTTTCCGCACTTATGCCTTGATCACACGTACCGAGTAAAAGAGCGAGACAGCAAAATGTTGCTCAGCCGAGACAGTGATGTAAGCGAGTTGTAGAGATAAATGGTAGGCCGAGCACTCGGCGCTGTGTTTACACGTACCGAGTACTCGGCCGAGAGTACTGTCTCGCCCGTTTACTCGGTACGTGTGATCAAGGTATTAGTCCTATGTGGATAAAGTGTACCTATATATCGCGATGGGACCTGTCTCTGATACAGAGGTGGATGCAGCTTCATGTTAGCAGCTCTTGTCGTATAATTGGACAAGTGTGTATGAAAAATAATTTTTATTATTGTGTACGTCTAATTTTGTGATTTTGTCTTATTTTATTTGTATGTTAATTTATTTGTATTTTTATTCAAATTTTATTTTATTTGAATGACATTTGATGCTATATAATTTTGATTAGTGTGTTTTATTTGATTTTAATTGTTTTTATGAAATTGATTGATATCAATCTCGCTCTTCTTTCTAAAGGTCCAGTAGGTTTTAAAATTAATAATGATTCCTTAAAACGTGAACACGTGGATCAGAAAACCGTAGACATTTATCGACTCTATTGAGTGAGTTATTTTCAATTAAGAAAGTAATTATAAGGGACAATGCGTAAAAATTGGAACTGAGATTTCATTTATAGGTTTCCAAACCATTTTCGTAAAATAAAATGAAATTGGCAATTAATTTTCATTTGTCGAAAGTTAATCATCAAGTCCGGTAAAAATGTGGATGAAATAGATGTGACCTGGTGGCTGAGTTTGACTCCCGGGTCCAGCAAAGTGAAACAAAACTAATTGGACTGTTGGTTTAGTGCTCAGTGGTCCTGGTTGCTATGCTGGAGTTCGTGGTTCGAATCGCACCCAAGACAAATGGTACATCGAAGCAAAGGCTCAACTGGCTGCAAAAAAGCTGGGAATCCTCGCTAAGGTCAGACAGTACTTCACATCGGAACAGCTGATCAAACTTTATCAAGTGCAAGTTCGATCGTGTATGGAGTACTGTTCTTATCTTTAGGGCGGATCTCCCAGATACCTACCAGCTTTTTGCACTTGAGACAATTGAGAGGCGAGCCAAGAATTGTCGAGGCTTCAAAGTCTTGAGTATTGATGCTAGCTTGTTGGTTTCCTACCGGTTGAGTTTCGGGGAGTGTGTTGGAATTGCATAGTCTAATTCTGCTAAGCGCGTTCCCTCATCGGACCACCAGTAGTACGGCGATGCGCTACCGGTACATGATGGACAACCTTTACGCACAAAACGTTTTGGGAACACATTTATTCTCTGGCACCTTCATCATAAGTTACAATAAACTAGCTTTTGCCCGGAACCCACGTACATAAAATATAGCCTATGTCACTCAGGAATACAACAGCTTTCTATCGGTGAAATTAGCAATCGGACCAGTACTTTCAGCGATTACATCTATAATATAAAAATGAATCGCAAAATGTGTTGGTAAGCGCATAACTCAACAACGCCTGGACCGATTTCGCTATTTTTTTTTTTTGTTGTGTTCGTTATTATGAGGAGAAGATTCATACCGAAAAAAAAATGAAAATTAGGGTAGTGTAGGGTAGAGTACGGTAGTGTAGGGTAGTGTAGGGTAGAGTAGGGTAGAGTAGGGTAGAGTAGGGTAGAGTAGGGTAGAGTAGGGTAGAGTAGAGTAGAGTAGGGTAGAGTAGAGTAGGGTAGAGTAGGGTATAGTAGGGTAGAGTAGGGTATAGTAGGCTGAAGTAGGGAAGAGCGGGAGCGACGCCGCGCGGGCAAAAGCTAGTCCTAAATAAAAAACTTTACCTCTTTATAAAATTAGTGTAGACAAACAATAATCACACTAATATTACAAAGACGAAAGTTGAGTTTGTATGTTTGTCACATGTTCACGCTTTACAATCGAACGGGCAGACCGCCGCAGGCAAATTGTTCCAATACTTCGATGTACGCGGTATAAACAACAAGGCGAAATGTATGTGTAATGTGATGGTGTGTGTGTGTGTGTGCGCTGTACGTCGGCGTACGTTATTCGATGGTAGATAGGTGATGGCGGAATGAAGTCATGTAATTCCTGCAAACCTCAAAAATGCATCCTGTAAAATACCGAAAAGCTGTCAACCCTACACCTGCTTTGGATAAAATTTAGCACATGGGGAAACCACATCCTGTACCCCTAGCCAAGTTGATAATCTGCAATCGTTAACGCTCGTAGAAAACTATAAACGCTCAGTCACGTGGTCAGAACAAAAGCAAGCGAAACGGTTGCAACTTGGCTAGGGGGGCAGTAATAGCAATTATCATATTTTTTATGCCAGGAGGTTTTTGCCTTAGGACAATTTCCTATTATTAAGTGGGCGAAGAAGCTGGCAATACCTTGTCTACCAGGATACTAGGTCAAACTCGCATAGTTATGCAATGTGCGGTCATGGCTGGCCTTCATAATTGTAACATAAGATAGGATGGGAGAATGGGACCTAGATTGCTTCTAGACTGGGCTAAGTTCAACACTAACGCCGGCCGCTAGCTATACTATAGCGTACTTTTTTATAAATACTAATATATTTACATGTCAAATAAAGAGGAAAGCGTTTGTTTGTAAGTAATCTCTGGAACTTTTGCAGTGATTTTGAAAATTCTTCCACCAGTAGAAAACTCACATCCTGAATAACATAGGCTATATTTTTTATTGTTTACGGCAAAAGTGTAATATTAAAAATTGAAAAGAAATTACACACTGAAAAATTGTATTACAATTGTATCTAGTTATACATGTAATATGTATATTTTAGTTTGCAACCTCGACTCGTCCTCTCGCCCCGCCCAAGGGCGGGAGATGTCATTGAATGATTTTCCATCTAAAAAAAGGCAGACAATAGTGGTGTGATCTTATAAGGTTTCCGTTTTTGCTGACTTAGATACGGAACCGTAAAATTTTTCAATAATTTGAATTAGTAAACACCGGCCTCATCTAGTTTGAATTAGCGAAAAGATGGACGTGTTAAAGTTTAGTTTTTAAAACCCATTTGCAAAATAAATATCTAACATTAATCCAACATAATATAAAACTTGAACATAACAAGTGAAAATTATTTGTTCATCTATACTACAAATGTTTGCATACCAGAGGGGATGTTTTTCCACGTGAGTGAAGGAAATATTTATTCTGAAAATACGCCTTTTCTTGGAACTAAGTGTATTTTCCCGCTGTTGGAAAGTCTTTCAAAAACTATAGGTACGACTTTTACAACATTTAAGATAATAAACGAATATAAGATATAAGTACTATCTTATATATACATCAAAGATAATATCCTGAAAGTACCTGGGGCCCTGAGACGAAGGCAAGGAAGGAACAGGAGTGCGTTTTAGTTAGTAAAAGTCTGACACTATCTCCCGCTCCGTCCAAGAACGGTGGATGTCATTGGATGATTTTCCCAACAAAAAAATATATCCTGAAAGGTATGTTCAGAATTGGATACGGAATTGATTACTGCAGTTTTTAAAAAAAGGTATTTTTTGTCTTAATTAAGAACTATTTTAGGATAAAAGTATTAGATACCTATTTTAATAAATTCTTGATGGTATCAATAGAGTGTTTGTGTGTGCGTGCGTAGATATTAATACACAATACAAATACAGATTCAATACAGATTTTATTGATGTGAATTGTGTTGTGTAATAATATGGGTGTAACTTACCTGATTAAAGAATATTTTGATAATTTTTAATCAGGATTATAATAATTATTAGTATGTAGGTATACTTATTTATGTATTATTATTTTATTCATAATATTTCTACCCTACCCTCTATTGTCATCTCTCTCTATCGCTCAATGGTTTGCTGGAAGAAAACTCAACTTTGAGTTTGACTTTAAAGACAGAATATACGTCAATTCCCTTATTTGCCTACAATTAGGGTACCTTAAAAAGACACCACCCAAGTGCATTTTATTATGATTATAACTTAATTTTCTAATTGGAGTTATAAGGATGTGCGTTATTCCAGTTACATTTTGTATACACCAACAATGTGCTTGTTATTGTAGTGCAATACATCCTGTAAAAGCTTTGATTTGACATTTTATTACAGTGAACGCGTTCGTGTGACCTGGCCGATGACCTGGTGAAGGCCGAGCGAGGCTGCTGCAAGCGAGACGGACAACCGGTCGATATGGCCGCGACTGGGGGAAGCCCTGTATCCAGCTTTCCGTAACGATGATTAATCTATACCTACATGATTAGTTTTAACATAATTTATGTGAAACCTGAAACACTAGTATTTTTATGTAAAGAATCTATGAACAAAATTCATAACTGTATCATGAAAAATCATAAAGTAGCTTGTTATGTTACCCAATTATCCACACAAATACATGGTCACCGGGCCAAAAAATCATGCATTGACATCCCCCGCTCTTGGGCGGAGCGGGAGATAGTGTCAGACTCTTACTGACTAAAAGACCCACCCCGTTCCTTCTAGCCTTCATACCGGGGCTCGAGCGCCCTTTCGGATAACCCTGGCCCCAGTAGGCTTCGACCCGGCTGGGTCCCTGCTGTTGCTGACAACTCCTTGAGGCGCGCGGGAACAGTGCGTGCCGTCGACGACTTGGGCTTGGTCAGTTACCGGACGGCCGGACAGTGAGGTCACCGGGCCACCTGAGTGACTGCATGAGTGGTTTGTTTTGCTCACGCACTCAGCTGTGCGCTGGTGCCTAATACCCGTTATGACTGGCCATGTCCTGTGTTGTACTTAGTGTCGGTGGTGTCCAACTTGTGACCTTTTTCAAATATTTTTGAGAAAAAATATAACATGGTGTAAAAATTATTAGAATCGATTCAGTTATTGACTCTAAACAAACAAACTGTTCAGGTTTTGCATAAATTAAAAATAATGTCTGAATGTATATACAATACAACATGTAACTGGATTAATGTACACCCATCATAAAGAAAGAAAGAAAAGAAAGAAAAACAGTTTATTTACGCGTTAAAGACGCAAACTTAAAAGAAGGTAACAGAACATAACATCAAAATAGGGAAGATATGCGTCTCCTCCGCGCAAAACGGCCGAACGCTCAGCATAAAGCTGCGGCCTCACGCATAATGCGTTGAGCTCACAGCGCTGGTTTTCAGCGTGGGCCGGTGGTCATCATTCAACATCGTTATTTCCCGTCCACCGTTGCACATAGCCTCCCCCAAGTGTCGCCACAAAGCACGTTCCTGTGCGTCCCGCATCCATTGGATGCTACACCTATAAACACCCTAAATTAAAACGGTCATCCCCGATCCCGATTGGATGATTTGCCACCTCAAAAAAAACCTGTTCATCGTAAGTCCTATATTAGAAACTAGCTTTTGCCCGCGGCTTCGCCCGCTTACATAAAATATAGCCTATGTCACTCAGGAATAAAGCAGCTTTCTATCTGTGAAAAAAATTTAGCAATCGGACCAGTACTTCCAGAGATTACCTCTTACAAACTTTAGAACATAAAAAAACCTCTTACAAACTTTACAGTTGCCATCACGGATCTTGAGCGGTTGTGCAGAAGTAGTGGTGCGAAGTGAGACGCGGGGGTAGGGAGTGTCACTGATTGGCTCGCCACGCCATCACGTCATAGACTCCTAATTCGTTCCCTGCGTTGCTGCATGTATCTAATAACGAAGACGATTGGCTCGCCAATATATGGAATGCGCAAAGCGATCCTCACTCTAGCGCCGAGCGCTCAAGATCCGTGATGGCAACTGTACTACTGAACTTTACTATATTAGTGAAGATTTATAGTTCGTTAGTTAGCCCATTATGTCCCACTGCTGGGCGTAGGCCTTCCTCCTCCCTCTCCTTTTTCCACACACGTCTGTCCTCGGTCATTGAGGGCCAGTCCCTTCAGTAGTTATCCAGCTCATGTCTCAACCTACGCTTTGGTCTGCCGCGATGTCGCCTTGCATTTAATTAAATTATTAATAAGTTAATATTATTAACCTAATTATGAATTTCTATTAAAACATTCATAATTAGGTTAATAATATTCTAGATTTCCAATTGGTTTTCCAGTAGAAGCCAAACTAACGCCAGTAGGTACTGAGTCTAATTGAATCGCCGCTGGGAGTTACGTGAACTTACACTACTCACAACTTTAAAAGCTGCCACTAGGAGTTCCTACTTAGAATATAATTACATTAACGTGCCACTTTTAACCCTGAGAGTAACTTTGGTCTATTAACAGCTTTTACCGGTGACTTTTCCCGCGTGAATTTCGAAATTTATCCGAGGAGAACTTACTTCCGAGATTCAAATAATTATTTTTTAATACACTTACTCGAAAACCCGCTCTTATCCCACCGTTTTTAGGCACGCAATAGACTATTTTCCACACTAGTGCTGAAAAGTACGCGTGTTCTCCCCGCCACGATGTTATTACAGTTATCGTATCAGGCGATTTCTCGTATTGGGCGCGCGTCGAGCCTCACGAGTCGCCGGTCAACCCCCGTTTATTCATTTCTTCGTGAGTGTATTGAAAAAAGTCGATTGAAACTCGTGCACATTTATCAGTGCAGCTCTCGGTTCCATAACACACGCTTACAGCTCGTGCCGCCCTGGTAGCAATGACTAACTTTCTACATTTGTATCAAAATTTACTATTTTAGTTCTGTATCTCAGTCAGCAAAAACTCTTATACAGTCACTTTGTCGACCGATTTATTCGTTTGCCAAGACCCTTTTTCTTAGGAACGCGTAGAGGTATTAAGCTCAAAATAATATCAAATACTGCTACCCCTTGGAACACTAAATAATCAAATTTGTAAACAACGAAAAAGTAAAGGTAAGGCCTTTTTTTTTGGTGGGAAAATCATCCAATGACGTCCCCCGCTCTTGGGCAGAGCGGGAGATAGTGTCTTTTACTGACTAAAAACCCACTCCTGTTCCTTCGTTACCTTTCGTACCGGGGTCGAATCTTTCAGAAATTGTTTCGACCCTGCTGGGGTACGGTTTTACTGACATCTCTTTGAAGCGCGCGTAGAATAAGACAGGTCGTCGATGACCTGAGCTCGGTCCCTACGGTTACCGGACGGCCGAACGGCCTGTGTTCTTTCATTTACCCTTCGCGTGCCAATACCACGATTAACTCTTTCTAAAGCCGCGTACAGACATCGCGAGGCGTGCGTCGCGAATGTTCCGTCTCGCATGCCTCGGGCTGTATAGACGTGTGTGCACACAGTGAGCATTCGCGTCATACGATCGTTGCGAACGCCGCCTCAGTACGAACTGTGCGCTGATGCGCTCCGTGTGGACGGACAGGTGTTGTTTGCGTTTTCTACTGACGAACACTGTGCTTGGTGGTTTGCGTGCTCAGCTTGGGCATGTGTCGTTCGGGACGCACTCATAAATGTACTGTCGTATGGCTCAGGTTGAGGAATTCGTGACGAACCATTCACGACGCATGCCTCGCGATGTCTGTACGACTTGTACGAGTGGTCATTATGGTCGAGTTTCGCGTGGCAATCCATATAGGATATAATACTATCTATTGTTTACAACAGTGGTTCAGGGCGTCGTCATTGATTTTAGTTAGCGCCAAACTTTCACCACATCTTACGATCTGGTTTGGCGACCTAGTTCTCTATAAGGATTTATCCCTATAAACTTTTATCTCTGTCTCCGTCTGTTATTGTGAGGATTTAAATGTTTGTTGGACGTTTTGGTTTGAGAGGAGATTCTTTTGCGGAAGTTTCTTCAGTGAAATTGTTTTGCAATACTTCAGGCAAAAATAATATTATCTAATGTTGGTAGTAATTTTTCAGAGGTTTTTTATGGTGAAAATATGGTGAATAGGTTTCTTCTAGGCAAGCATGCTTCATGGTCGACCACATCATCGCTTACCATCAGGTGAGATAGTGGTCAAACGCAAGCCTATCATTAATAAAAAAAAAAAAAAAAAAAACTTCATATCAGACAGTCCTCATTAATTTTTAAGCCAACTTAACTTTAAACTCTTTAAAAAATAAAAGCTCCGTTTTGACATTTGAGAAAGACCCTAGAATGTAACTTGGAAAGAAACAATAAAATAATAATTAATTACATAAAGTTTAAAAAAATATACAGGGATATTTCTAAAATAAGTCTAATAAGTCAACCGACATGGAAATTTTGTTTAATATTTAATCATTTAAAAAATACTTATATTCGGTACTTTTTATAAGGTTCTTCTGTTAGTAAACAGTGACCTCTATCTCTTCAGCCTTGATTATTGAACCCGTTTTGACTACATCAGATTTCATTAAATCCTAATAATTACCCAAGTCGTATAACTTATTAGACAGACTCTAAAAACAAACCTTCAAGATTTCGTTGTTCTATCTAACACATTTCAACTTTAAACTTCTGTATTTTGTAACGCAAGCGCATCAAGCACCCCGGCCGCCCAATCCCTCCGCTATTGTACCATCGCTTGCTTCGCATAGACTTCGTAATATTTAGAACGTTCCATTTAAATATTTTAATTTTTGTATGAAAATCTAATGAACTAAAATATGATACATTTTTAAAAGTCGTAGAACAAAAGTTGTTGTTTATGATATTAGTACCATATACCTGAGAGGTTGCCAGTGTTTTACAAATAATAATAATAATAATATTCCACAACTATCACACAACGCCGTCTAGTCCCAAGCTAAGCAGAGCTTGTGTTATGAGTACTAGACAACTGATAAACATACTTATATATTTCTAAATACATACATATTATAGATAAATAACACCCAGACACAGAACAAATGATCGTGCTCATCACACAAACATTTGTCCTGGGTGGGAATCGAACCCACGACCTCCGGCATAGCAGTCAGGGTCATTAACCACTGGACCAACAGGCCTGTCAAAATATAATTATTACAAATAAGCCTGTATAGTTCTTTTTTTCCTTTTAAGGAGCGGAATTCTAAAAAATACCTGTAACCTTAGCTAACAAAAACTGTATTTTCGTATGATATCATCAACAACATCACATGTACCGCCCATTCATTTGATTTGAACCACCCTCTGTTTACGACTCCCCTGGGATTAAAGGCAGTCATCCATGACACAGTACATACCTGTATCATATTAAGGCTTATAGTCCCTTGAAATTCTGGCCGAAATTATATGGACACAACACTCGTGCCCTCCTAGGCGGCAGTACGCGTATCTGTGCAGTTAATTGCGGCCAGCTGCGCCCGGGTAGAGCCCCGCTGACCTTTAAATCCGTTTTCTTTGCGAAATATTGATTGATTTACATGTTCATTTTGAATGGACTCAATAAATATTTAATGGACAAAATAAATATTTAACTACCAATTTTTATAGGTAAAAATGTTTCTAAAGCCGTTTTGACGGAGTCTGGACAAGTTGCTAAATTGCTAAGTTTTTTTTTTTTTAATAAAAGTATGAATCGCACGAAAAAAACAATGATTGTTGTTGATAATGTTGTTCAGGAATCTATAATAAATATATATTTTTTTCAAATCTATCAACCTGGCCGTTACCGGGGAGTAGGCACTTTTCGGGCGCTTGGGCCTTAAGGGCGTCAGGCACGAGCCACATACCGGTGTAATATTAATTATGAGCAGTAATCCAGTTGGCGGTTGAGTCGTTGAGTCGCCAAGTTGTTGAGTCGCCGAGCCGTCGAGTCGTTGAGCCGTCGAGCATTACAGTTGAGTATTCGTTTCAGTTTTCATTGGACTGTTTACGTTGGTCTCTAGCGGTATTGTGAAGTTTGACTGTGGGCCACTGAGTTAGTTTACCTGGAAGTGTAATTACAATATTTTAGTAATTTTTTCTTTATTTTTGTATTTTTATATTGTAAGAAGAAGACATTAATGTAAGTAATAAGTATATTTATAACTATTGGCACGTCCCGGCTTTTTTTTTTTATGGTGGGAAAAATCATGCATTGACATCCCCCGCCCATGGGCGTGCTTGGGTGGGCAAGCCCGCGCTTAGGTTGGCCGGAAATCGGGATCAGAATCCCGGCGGCGGCGGCGGCGATAGCGCCGTTGCCTGATGCGTTCAGCCTCCTCCTTTGCGAGCATTACTGCTTCGCAGAAGTCGGCGACCGCCTGCCACTCCTCCTCGCTTCGGACCATGGCCTCAACCAAGGCCCGGCGCGAGAGGTCTCCGCCGCCGATCGCCCCCACGAGGGCACGGCGATGCTCCGCCCAAGCAGGGCACACCTCGACTGTGTGCTCCACCGTGTCCTCCGGGCGTTCCGCACAGTGGCGATACCCGGGCGTCACTTCCGCATGAATCGAGTGCAGGAAACTCCCGAACGAACCATGTCCAGTGAGTACCTGCGTCATGCGGAAGGTAAGGACGCCGTGAGGTCTTTCCAGCCACGCCTCAAAGAGGGGACTTACCGCCATGATTGTGGCGTGCCCAACGTCCCGGCTTCGCACGGGCAATAAATCTAGCCTATGTTACTCAGAGTGAATGTAGCTTACCAATGGTAAAAAAAATTTTGAAATCGGCACAGTAGTGTTTGAGTTTATTCATTACAAACTATTATATATTATTTTAACACTATTATATATTAAATATATTATTTTTGTGTGTATAAAAAAAAATACAAACCGATTTTTAACCCAATTTTCCCTCTTTATAATATAAGTGTTGATAAAATTAAAAAGAAACTTTGAAAATTGCTTTTGTAGAATTTAGGAATTTTTTTTTGACTCTTGGAGTCTAGTTCAACAAACAAACTTTCTAAAGAAAAAATGTACTATCAAAATGTACTGTTTCCTTTCTTTCCATCGCTACCATCCTATCTGGTTTTATTTCATTTTGATTTGAGAATAATTCAAAGTAGGTGTTTTTAGTTCAGGTCGTTAATTATATTTACACTATTTACGTTTTAATTTGATAAAAATACTGTGCTCACATAAAGTAAAGAGTGTTTCAGTCATTACTGATGTTCCAATCTTTCGGAAAACTAAAATGTTTCGGAAGAGTGGGTCTGTTCAGTAACGAGTTACACACGCCTACTAGGTAGTTCGTGGTGTAAGTACTATCCAGCATCACTATGTGCACGAGCACAGACCATTTGCTCACGTAACCGTCCCTCAGAGAGCTTTACAAAAGCTCAGTGCAAACGAAAGTTCGGTGCGGCCTCGCATGGCTGGTTTGTGATAGAATTTCTAAATTGCTTCGGTTCTTTATAAACCTATAGTTACGTTGTCGATCAAAGTTTCTTAAGTGATCACAGTTTTGTTTTAAGTAATTGTAAATAGGTTTTTGGTTACTCGTGGAAGAATCCGTTGTTTAAATTGACTTGTAGTTTGGTTCTACAAGACTTGTTTAATTTTGTAGCATAGCATAGTATAGTTGGCCTTATAATGTTGGTACTCCTCTCTATGAGAGGGAATGGGCCGTAGTCCACCACACGAGCCCAGTGCGGGCTGGTGGATGTCACATGTCTTCAAATTTTTGGTTCTAGAACATGCCGACTTCTTCACGATGTTTTCCCACACCGTTTTGATAGCAGTGGCGATGAAAATAAACTACACAAAGTAATGCGCCAGGCTGGGTTTGAACCCGCGACCTACAACTCGCAAGTCGGGGTCGTTACCACTCGGCTACCACTGCTCTGATTTATTAATGAGGTCTAATCGTGTCAGCAAAATATGAATACGAATCTTGGGTGTACCGAATTCGCTCATAGACACTCCGAGTTAACTAAAAGGTCTGTTATTATTATTTATTATAGAGTGAAATGAATAGAATAGAATGCGTGAATATTGTACAGAGTTGTTATGTCTTATTGTATGATCATAATATTCTGCCGTTTCCGGCGTACAAACATGGATTTTTAAATTATGGGTCATCAGTACATTCAAATTACGTAATTAATTATTATAATTACAAATAAGTCAGACAGTCAGATAATAAGTCAAAATTTTATGATGTCAAGGAGATATGATATGATGCATAGGTAATCAACTAATATTAAAAAGGAAAAGTTTGTTTGTAGGAGGTAATTTCTGAAAGAACTGGTTCGATTGAGAATTTTTTTTAACGATAGAAAGCTATTTTATGTACGCGGGCAAAACCGACGGCAAAAGCTAGTCTCAAATATTCAGTTAAATTTTTCAGTCATAAAATCTTCAGTCGAGTAAATAACATTTGATTAAAATAATGTTAAATAATATATACATATATTTAAATATTTTGAGGCTGATGGTTTTGAGGGACTGAAGGCGGGCTAGTTGGAATGAAAGCCACCATGGGTCATGGTGTGCACTCACTCACTAACTCTAGAACGCTGGAATTTTGAACCCTTTGTTCTTTTTATAATGTAAGTAAGAAGAGTAATGTAACAGTCGAGGTGTGCCCTGCTTGGGCGGAGCATCGCCGTGCCCTCGTGGGGGCGATCGGTGGCGGAGACCTCTCGCGCCGGGCCTTGGTTGAGGCCATGGTCCGGAGCGAGGAGGAGTGGCAGGCGGTCGCCGACTTCTGCGAAGCAGTAATGCTCGCAAAGGAGGAGGCCGAACGCATCAGGCAACGGCGTTATCGCCGCCGCCGTCGCCGGGATTCTGATCCCGATTTCCGGCCAACGTAGACGCGGGCTTGCGGACAGTGAGCAATGGGTAGCTCACTGTCCGGCCGTCCGGTAACTGTCCGGACCAAGCCCAAGTCGTCGACGGCGCGCACTGTTCCCGCGCGCCTCAAGGAGTTGTCAGCAACAGCAGAGGCCCAGCCGGGTCGAAGCCTACTGGGGCCAGGGTAATCCGAAAGGGCGCTCGAGCCCCGGTATGAAGGCTTGAAGGAACGGGATGGGTTTTTTAGTCAGTAAGAGTCTGACACTATCTCCCGCTCCGCCCAAGAGCGGGGGTTGTCATAAGATGATTTTTCCCATAGAAAAAAAAAAAAAACCCCTTGAGGGTATGAAACATAAAGCATAGCAGAACTTTAATAGGAAAGCTATTTCACTTAATGCAAGGCATTGGTGTTCTCAGCACGTTAAGTAATGATTATTTTTTTAATTGACATAAATTAGTTCTTGAATGTGAAAAATTTAGCTTTTATATATCCGCAAAACAGGCGAAAGTTTATGAGTGTGTGTATGTTTGTAACTTTTTTTCGCTCGAACGGCTGAACGAGGCACGAGGTATATAATTTCCTGGGATAGCACATAAGTTACTTTTTATCCCGGAAGTACTCATATATTCTCTTAGGACAATTTTTTACTTTTACGGAGGCGAAGCCACTGGCATCTCTTATTATAGTCCTTCAATAAATTTATATTTAGGTCGTAATTTCATCACGGAGCATTTCGCATATAATAAAAAAAAAAACTTGCAAAAGCTTTAACTTTCCGAAACATCAACACGAACGAAAGTTTAAAAGCTCATTCATTAAAAATACACTAAATACGAACTACAAGTCTTAAAAAGTTAAAACGTCGTACATAAATACGCGCCAGATGAAAACTTAAGTTTTAATGCGATCATCGTTGTGGAACGCGAATAGACGGAGGCATCCTCGCTCTCTCGCGTTGACGTCATCATACCATGAAAGCCGAAGCTGTAATGGAGCTAGAATACAAATGCAATAACGTCACCCTCCTGCATTTTTCATCGGGAAACGCATCAAAATTCAGTAAGCAGGTCGCCGTCTCGTCCTGTCGGCTGAGGGCGAGCCTGAGCGCGCCAGCCGAGCCGAATGCTGTCGAACTCCCCCGAACGAACCTTTGTAATGTTGCCAGCTTTTGTTTCTCTGCTTTACAGCAGGGAATGCGTTTGTTGTTTATTTTTTGGCGGTCTATTTTGTTTGCTGTTGGGCTTTGTTTTTGTGGAAGTAGGGTAACGTACTCAATTTTGACTGGCCTGTTGGTCTAGTGGTTAGTGGCCCTCACTGCTATGCCGGAGGTCGTGGGTTCGATTCCCACCCAGGACAAATGTTTATGTGATGAGCATGGTCATTAAAATTTGTTCTGTGTCTGGGTGTAATTTATCTATAATATGTATGTATTTAGAAATATATAAGTATGTTTATTAATTGTCTAATACCCATAACCCAAGCTCTGCTTAGCTTGGGACTAGACGGCGTTGTGTGGTAGTTGGGGAATAAAAAAAATATTGACACGCATTTAAATCGCGAAAGCTATTTTTATGACACGTATCTAACCAGCAAAATATAAAATTCTTTGATCAAATAAAAGTAAGTTAAAATATTTTTTGTTTGATGGGACTTCATGGGACATCTATTATTAATAATTATTAATTTAATGAATTAGTAATAATTATTTGTGAATAATTGTTAATATAGAAGTGTTAGGAAAGTGGGATACTAAAATAACATCACTTAGTTTGTACTAAGTACACATACACATGTTTGATTTATTAATTTATAAATGAATGAAATTTATTATTATTCTTAAACTCTTGACATTTTTACTTTTTTTTGTTTTTTTTTTTTAAACTGTAATTTTGTAAATGATTGTGTGTAATTCAGATTCAAATTATTTGTTCATGAATAAATGACTAATGACTAAATTATCAAATTCAATGTATCAATCGAAGAATTTTATGTCTACAGTTCTGTCCCTTTTCATTTTCTTTATTTAGTAATAATATACTCACTTGCTTTTCGAATTTACTTTAAACATTGACAGAATAGTTGACTTCAGCTCTTCTTGCCATTAACAAAAAATGGAATAATAAATAATATTTATTTTTCAAATAGGTTTTAAAAACACTTTTACACATCAATTTTTTTTTCGTCAGTTTAAACTAGATGAGGCCGGTGTTTCTTGACTGACTACCCTGAAAAGAAACACCGAAACAAACTCAGGGGTCAAAGTCTCTTTTAAAGTCCATACAGTAAATATGTAACGGTCAAAATCATATGAGAACCATGCAGATTTGTCTGAGATGGTCCTTTGAAGAAAGAACCACACGGATTTGAGTGGACCAGTCCAGACAGTGCAAGAATTTGTCAGTATTCGCAAAGCTCAACTCAAGACTGCTAAGGAGCTCAACGACTAACGACACTTTACCTTATTTTATCGAGTTTGTTTCGACCGTCTAGCACAGACATGACTGAGAAGAGATTCGTAGAGCCTATAAAATCTGTTGAAAGAAATAACATATTAACGTAGAGTTTCCAATACCAGTAAGATTTATTATGATAATAACAATATTATATTCCAACACTTTCACACAACGATGTCTAGTCTCAAACTAAACAGAGCTTGTGGTATGAGTACTAGATAACTGCTATACATACTTACTTATATATATTTTTTTTCATATGGAAGGTTTTATTTATTACTTACTTATATATTTCTAAATACATACCGTATTATAGATAAATTACACCCAGACACAGAACAAATGATCATGTTCATCATATAAACATTTGACCTGATGAAGATGCAACTATTTCTGCTTTCTAGCAAACATAGATTATGTGTATTAAAATTGTAGTGTTACAGCCATATTTAGAGCGCCAATAAACAACAAGCGAACGCCGGCGCCCGCATAGATTATAAAATATTACGCATTCCATTTTTAAAGTATTTATCCAAGAACGTTAATAAGAAGTCTGCGTCTATCGAAACAAAGTCTACAATGAAGTCTAAAAAATGTCAGGCCCAGAAAACTTCGTGTTGAAATGGCTAGTAACATAAAAAACCCACCTCAAGCCTCTATTCAGTAAAAACATTTCAAACGACAAAGTATCGTTAGCAATGCCCTTCAAAAAGTAACAAAAGCTACATACCTACATGTAACTAAAACGCTAATAAGTTCTCACAACAAAAAAAAATCCCGTCCATTTACTCGTATTCTGGGAAATTTAATTTCAACTCCATTCCCGCTTGCAGGCTCGCCACCCCGAGGCCCGTTCACTCGGGAGACTCGGGCCAGTCGCTAAACACCCGCCGGCAGTACCGCTCGCTTCTACACCCGCACTCACTCTACACATGTGAACTTTTTTATAAAACAGTACAGTGCTATACAGATTCCAAATTCGAATTTTATTTGACAGTTTATTTTTTTTATTAAGTGTTTATGACAATGGGTTTTTGCGAAGTCGCCAGCTGGAGCGTTTAGACCAGAAAAAGGTTGGTTCACACGACTAAATAAAAATTGTTTTACGTAAAAATGTTCGCTTAAATTGACAGTAATTTTCGTTTTTATTTAATAAGGTATTTTTGAGACGCTTTGCCTTAGTTTTTAGCGACATTTTTCTGGGTTTAATTAAGTTTTTCACCGAGTGAAAGCTTTCAATACGAGAAGCTTTCTTTTGAAAAGGTTTTATTCAAAAGGTTTTTTATATGAACCACCTACTTCGTTTTTATTTCTTAATGCGTAGTTATTAAATTTAACAAAAAGAAATGTTAATTTTTCTATTTCATTTAATTAACTGAAGTTTAAGCCTACCTCACGTTGTCATAATTATACGGAATGATGTAAATTAATGTGAAAACATTGCAGAATAATAATGTTGATATCGTAATTCACCTTAATTATTGTAGCTGTAAACTAAATGATGAAAACAATGCACTGTATATTTAATGAGCTGGGCATTCGTGCTCAAATAATAATTTATGAATGAGCAAAAATAATTAAACATAACATCCTTTATAAGTGTGTCATGAAAATAGGTCAAACATAGACCAAGTACAGATAAAGCTGTACAGATCAATATTATGATAATGCATAACAGAGCATCAAAATTAATAAATGATGTTTATTTAAAAAAAAAAAACTCTTTTACACGCCAATTAAATAAAAAAATCGTAAAAATTTTTCGTCAATGTAAACTAGATGAGGCCGGTGTTTCCTAGCTGACTACCTTGAGAAGAAACACTGAAACAAACTCAGGGGTCGAAGTCTCTTTTAAAGTCCATACAGCAAACATGTAATGGTCAAATCATATGAGAACTAATAAAATAAAAGTAAAGCAAAATTTGATAATTTTTGCCAAAACAATTTATTTTAAAGAGAATTAAAACTTAATCAAACGACAAGGCGAACGTTTGTGAGTGTGTGTTTATTTTTATAATTTACTATTATTACGCGGACGAAGCCGGTGGCAGCAGCTTGTAAAAGTATAAGACTGACATGATTAGCTAGCTTTCATTGCAAATTAGATCCTAAACATTCTGACATTGGTTTATTTTTGCCATTTAGTTATTTTGTAACTTAAACTTTCGAATACAGTAATTAAAGACACAATAGAAAGGCAATGAGAGAGCAATTCTTTTTTTATAATTTAAAATATATCATATTTATTTATTATACCTAGAACCTAATTAATGTTTGAAACCCCTGAGTTTGTTTCGGTGTTTCTTCTCAGGGTAGTCAGCTAGGAAACACCGGCCTCATCTAGCATTAATTGACGAAAAAAAAAAATTGACGTGTAAAAGTGTTTTTATAAAACCTACTTGCAAAATAAAGATCATTTATCATTTAAACCATTTGCTCCGTCACTTATCACTAAAGGTTCATTGGAAGACCAGCGTCATACAGTATTTTTCTGTCTGGCTATAATGCTGAAATTAACCTTTTTGGCGCGGCCGTGAGGCACACACAATGATGTTGATATGTATTTTCTTTTTTTTTATTATTTTTTTTTGTTTTATTTAAGTTCTGTGATCCTGGTGACTGTCGCCAAATAAATATTTTTTTCTTTCTTTCTTTCGAACCCCAAGCGAACGGCGCGTTCATATGGGGTTTAATGAATTAATATCATGGTGTACTATAAAGAATTAAGAAATTAAGTCCTATTACAAGACATGGTCTAATAAGTTACTTGTAAGCAAGCGTGCTGCTTCGTCACCCTCATCATCACTTACCATCATAAAAAAAACAAATACGAATGATGATGATATTTATTATTATTATTATATCTAGCACATACTGTGCCATTTTATTTATTCTTAAAATCAGTTATAAATAAAAGGTTTATTTATTATATTTTTTACTAGATTTTTCCCGCGACTTCGCCCGCATTCTTAAATGTAGCCTATGTCACTCGAGAATAAAGCAGTTTACTAATGGTGAAAAAATTTAGCAATCGGACCAGTACTTTTTGAGACCTACAAACAAAAACCATAAAAACATACATAAGAGGTAATGTTTGTATAATATTAATTGTTGATTGTACACCATTACAATACAAACTAAAACAAAAACGCAATGGGCGGCCTTATCGTATACCGCCATCTCTTCTAGGCAACCTGGAATCGATTGTAATTGCCTGGACAAAAAATTAGGCCGTTATTGGTGTGACAATATCAGTTTTATCCATATATATTGTATTTGAAACATAGATATAATAAATACATATGCTATTTAAATATAATAAAGAGGTAATGTTTGTTTTTATTTTTTTTGTTTGTAGGAGGTTATCTCTTGAAGTACTGGTCCGATTGCTAAATTTATTTCACCGATAGAAAGCTGCTTTATTTATGAGTGACATAGGCTATATTATTTTTATGTACGCGGACAAAGTCGCGGGTATAACTAGCTTTTACCAGCGACCAAAAAAGAAGAAACGATCAAATAATGAAGTGATCAAGTTCTGGGATCGTCAGATACGTGTTTACATATCCATTGAAAACTCAACACAGTTTTGCGTGTCAATTTAAACTAAATGAGGCCGGTGTTTCTTAGCTGACTGAGTTTGAGAAGGAGTAACAAATAAATGTTTGTTCACGCTCAAAATCAGTCACGTGTATACGTATATACCTTTCTGTATACATATACACATACATATTTACCAGAGATCTTATGGATATGAAATTTCTGACCTAGATACGGATATTGAAATAATTATATAGGTTTTGGATACGACTATTAGATAATAATTTAGGTGTCTTCAAGTCTAGAGTGAATAGGCTCTTAATAAATTAGTGCGCCTCACCATCAACGATTGCATCACTACTTACCATCAGTCGTAATCGCAATCAAGCACTAGTTTATATCAATTAAAAAAAAGGAAATTAAATTATTGCAAACTAGCACTTTGTCAGTGACTCTACTGGGGTCATGGATTGTGCGAAAGACAATCCCGGGGTCCTGAAACGAAGGCGCAGTCTGAAGAGGATAATCCTTAAAAAAAAAAAATTATATGTAGAAATCCGGGTCCGCGGTCCCGGTCCAAAGAGCCCCATGATGCCCTGCTCCACCCTAGAGCAGGAGAAGTCATTGGATAATATACCACTTTAGCAAAAACCACTCTTTTAATCATATTTTGACGGTTGTTTTGAAAAGCTAATATGTATGTATAGACTTTATTATTCATACTGATTACAATTTTTGCTTACTTTGAAGTTTATCGGTATATGGATAATGAGATTTTGCATGCAAACGGAATTCGCCCTTTTGAAACGCTTAAAGATTGAATTTACAAAAATCCCTCTTACTGTTTGTTTACGTCATAAAAGAAAGCATTGTGCTGCCAACTTCATGTTTCTAGTCCCAGTAGTTTCCGATGTGCGTTAATATGTCAGTCAGTCAGTCAGTTTTTCCTTTTATACACCACAAATGTTTAATTAGTTCATATACTTAAAGGGCTTATCAGAAATGGTCTTGTTATTATTTAAATAAAGTCTCAATAAATAATATTCATAAACAGCAAAGTTATTAGCGTTTGTTTATATCCCAAAATGTCACTCAATTTATGGACATATTGTACAGGCTATTGATTATGAACGAATGAATGGCGATAAAAATGGAGAAACACTGCGCGTAGTATTTTGTACTAGTACCTAATTTATTTATTTAATCTTTATACAACAAAAAGTATAAAGGCGGACTTAATGCCTTAGGCATTCTCTACCATTCATCCCAGGGTAGTGCAGAGACAATACACCCCTACTTTTTAATTAGTGCAAAAAAAATGGGGCTCTATCTGTACCCGTCACTGATCATATTTTTATAGTCAACAGTAGAAAAAACCGAAATCCTAAAATTGACCACGAAAAGGTAAATTCATCATAGAATCAATCAAACATAACAATTTCTAGTAGAAAATACTGCGGGCAGTGTTTTTCCTTAATAATTGTCACTTATTCATTCATTAATCAATAGCCTGCACAATATTTCCATAAATTGAGTGACATTTTGGGACATAAACCAACGCTAATAACTTTACTGTTTATGAATATTATTTATTGAGATTTTACTTATAAAATAACAAGGGCTTTTCTAATAAGCCCTTTAAGTATTTGTACTAATTAAAAAATAGTGGTGTATAGCAGGTGCATAAAAAAAAAATATTATTTAGAAAACAAGTAGTTATTACAAAATTTTAGATTAAATATTATTAGTATACATACAAAATGTCGTCTTTACAATATTAGTGTGATTTTAGTATAACACAGGCGCTTTTAGCGTGTGGTTGGTGTACTGAAACCACAACGGGCGACTGATGGTTCAATTTGGGGGAATAAAACTCGAGCATGTCACCCCGGACAAAGTTGTGTACTACGGTGACCAATACTTCTGTTGTTATGTCGAAGAAGGACACAATACAATAAGAAGATTTTTCTTTGAGAAATCATCGAATAACTTCTCCCGCTTTAGGTGGGGTGAGAGAGAGTGTCAGACTTTTGCTGACTAAAACCCACCCGTGTTCCTTCAGCTATCCTTTGCGTTGCAGGGCCGCGATTATTCTTTCGAATAAAGCTGCAGCAGAATAATAAGGGTACACTGCTCACACGTGTGCCACACACGCCTATCTGGGGCGTCGGTCTCCTTACATTTTATATGGAAACTAGACTTGTAGAGCTACACTTGATCCACGCCACGCGACGTCGTTCTACGTACAAATCGTGTTACACGTCTGCGTCGGTCTAATGTAGTTCTAGCTTAAGCCTGATTCATTGCGAAAAAGAAACTAAGAATAAAATATTAAAAAAAATCTCCCCTTACACATGGTATTCAAAATCAAAATCAATCAAAATCAAAACATTTATTTCAAATAGACCATTTACAGGCACTTTTGAATAGTCAAATGTCGGTCAGTCCAAGAAAAGTGAAGCTAAATTGCACGTTCCAAAGAGTAGGTCTCTATGGAGAAGAACGTGCAAGAAACTCCATGGACACTCTTTTAAATCATATTATGTGTTACATATAATGCTTGGTTACATATTACTTGTTGCTTCTATCATGTGAGCACAATGTCGATAATGAAATAAAAAATGTAAAATAATTAAAAGATAGAAACTGAATTAAGCCACTGGCAGCTAAGAGATGACCAGTCCCATCTGACGGCACCCGTTCACGAGCATGACGCGTGCATCAGCCCCACTCAGCTCAACCATTTTGAAGGGAACTGAACGATCCAATAACACGTGCCACCAACAGCGAGACATTTGAGTGAGCATGACAAACTCTCAACTGCCATGCTCGTAATGTCAAAAAAGAAGTTGTAACCTAATAAAAATGCTCCATGGTGCTTCACATTCACAAACTTGGAAAAAGTGCTTCTACATTATACAATGCAATTGTGTCTTTCAAATTAAAAATAATAATATTAGTTTCCAACTAATCAACTAATTAGTACGTCCTAGTGGTAGTGGAGCTGGACCAGCATTGAGCCAAGCATTTTTATCTTGAATATAATCCTCCAACTTATAATATGCTTGCCTGCATAGTGTGCGTTTAATACAAGATTTAAATTTCGTTTCATTGAGTTCTAATATTTGGGGTGGTATTTTATTATAACATTTCAAACAGTACCCCATGAAAGAAGAGGCCACTTTAGCCAGTCTGAAACCTGGTTGAACTAATTGATCCCTATTTCTTGTAACATAATTATGTCTATCGCCTCTTTTGCTAAAAAGATGAAGATTTTTTCTAACATACATGATGTTTTCATAGATATATTGACAAGGTACCGTCATTATGTTAATATCTTTAAACAGTTCCCTTAAAGAATCGCACCGGCGGAGATTGTAAATAGCTCTGATGGCTCTTTTCTGTAATATAAAGATTGACTCGATGTCTGCAGCCCGTCCCCATAGTAAGATACCGTACGACATGACACTATGAAAATAACTAAAATAGACTAGTCTAGCGGTATCAACATCCGTAAATTGGCGGATTTTTCTAACAGCATATGCAGCCGAGCTAAGCCGTCCTGCAAGAGATGTTAAGTGAGGACCCCATTGTAGCCTAGAGTCAAGCGTAATCCCCAAGAAAACTGTTTTATCAACAAATTCTAGTTTCTCATTGTTCAATACTATGTCGCAATCACTACTTATGACATTTGGTAAGGAAAATCTTATGCATTTAGTTTTTTTCCCATTTAGAACTAGATTATTAGCAGTGAACCAGTTTTGGACCTGCAATAAAGCGTTATTTTCATCGTCAAGATTATTAGTCCTTCTATTTATCTTAAAAATCAAAGAAGTGTCGTCAGCAAACAACACCATATTAAGTTTATTTTTCAGCAAACAGGGTAAATCATTAATATAAACTAAAAATAAAAAAGGACCTAAAATTGAACCTTGGGGTACCCCCATTTTCACATTTAATCCCGACGAATTGACACCGTTTATTTGAACTAGTTGCTGTCTGTCATTCAAATACGATTTTAATAAGCTTAACGCTGCTTTGCCTAGTCCGTAATGCTCCAGTTTCAGGAGTAATGTTTCATGAACCACACAATCAAACGCCTTAGACAGGTCGCAGAAGATGCCTATAGCATCTTGTGCCTCCTCCCACGCATTAAAAATATGTTTTAGTAAGGAGACACCAGCGTCAGTTGTACAACGCCCTTTGGTGAAACCATACTGTTTATCGTGTAAGATGTTATTGGTGTTAAAATGATTAAGCATTTGATTTAACATCACCTTTTCAAATATCTTGCTAAAAACCGGCAAAACGGACACCGGCCTATAATTATTAGTGTCTTTACTGTCTCCGGATTTAAAAAGTGGTATCACTTTACTATATTTCATTAGATCCGGAAAGACTCCTTGATCTATACACAAATTAAATATTAACGCTAAGTACGGCGCTACAGTCTCAATAATTGAGGTACAAACTTTGATAGACATACCCCATAGATCTTCTGTCAATTTAATCTTGATTTCTTTAAAAGCTTTTATTACTGTTATGGGGTTTATATGTTTAAAGTTAAATTCAGTCGAACAGGCTGCAACGTTCGCCTGTAATAAACCAAAAGCATGCGATGGCGACGAATTTAGGGCTTCAGTAGTTTTAATTGGAATGCTGGTAAAGAAATTTACAAATTCTTCTGCAACTAGTTTGTAATCGCTAATAAGACCATGATGAGTCTCCAATGCGTAATCATTATTATTTCTTTTGTTTCTGTTGGTTTCATTATTTATTATATTCCAAACCGTTTTTATTTTATTATCTGCTGTTTTAACTTTGTTGCTGATGTATAAGGCCTTAGCTGCCTTACAAGTATTTTTAAACATTTTAGAATAAGTAGCAACATATTTATTAAAAGTTTCAGTGTTAATAATAGGCTTAAGGCCATACAACTCGAAAAGTCTTTCCCTACTTATTCTGATTCCTTTAGTTGCCCAGTCACTAAATCTAAACTTAGGGCAGATAGTTTTAGTTTTTTTCTCAAACGTCTGATTAAACTCCTTTTGAACTACTGAAAAAAAATTTTTATACAAAATATTACCATTGTTTTCTGCAAGGTTCCAATCACCCAACCTGCTAGTTAAAGTGCTATTAAATTTATTTAGTTTACCGGATGTTATTGGTCTGAATTGTATCTGCACTTGTTGTATTGGTAAGTTGGATTCAAATGTTACCATTAAGCCGCTATGATCAGAAGGCAGATAATTTACAATGGCTTTTTCTAAATACTTGCAGCAACAAAAAACATTATCGATACATGTAGCAGTAGTTGTCGTTGTTCGAGTTGGTTCAATAAACACATTTGATAAATTAAATGATTTGAAAAGATTTAATAATCTACTGCTATCTGAATTATTTTCTAAAATATTAACATTAAAGTCTCCGCAGATAATTACTGGTTTATTACCAGTTGAAAGTTTAACCATAACATCTTCCATGACTGACTCAAAAATAGAGTAGTTTTGATAATTAGGGGGCCTGTAAACGCACACTATGACATGCCTATCCAGCTCAACACACGACACTTCAATGCTATGTTCAACGGACAGTGCAACTATATCTTTACGAGTTTTAAATTTGATACTATTTTTAATAAGGATTAATGAACCCCCACGTAACATTGACTTTCGGTTAAAACAACTGCCCACATTATAATTATCATAATTAATTAGCATTTCAAAATCCTTTAACCAATGCTCAGTAAAACAAATAATGTCAAACATAGTTTTTTCTAAGAATAATTCAATTTCCAATTGTTTTGCAGAAAAACCCTGAATGTTTTGAAGAAACATATTAAAGGATTTTTGCTTACCCCCTGTAGCTTGAATGCTAGAAGATACTTTATTTTTAAGTTGACATACATTGCCAACATCAGTACCAACTGTTGTCTTATTACCTAGTTTAAAATATTAGTACTATTACTAATGGTGCAACTGATTACTGGGTACGCCGACATACTGCTTATGTCTGAGTTAATATTAACTGCTAATAGCTGCGCTATTTGACGTCTTAATATAATAGGCAGGTACACAGTATACCTGGTCGAAAAAAGTTTATCAACAAAATTGTTGATGTCAAAAAAGAAAAACTTATCACTATGATGACTAACTAAAAAATGCATATGCATATTTAGCATATGTATGTACTTATTTTGTCTGTCTGACAAGTGCTCAAAGTAAGGAAAAGCGCACAAAATTATCTTCCTACAATTTATCTTCAACAGCTCAGTGACATTATTGGTGATGTCATCTGTCTTCACATTTAAGCTATTACCCACAAATACAGTTAGAATAGCGTTGGGATCATATACTTGCTGATTAACTAATGACATTATGTGATGGTAGGAAGCTTGAGGTGTGCAATAATTTTGAGAAGGAAAAGGGAGTTTTTTACTAACTAATTGCCCTTTCCTTTCCTTTATTATTTCACAATCGCATCGTAGAATATAAATGTAAACATATACTAGTTACTGCCAGTGACTTCGTCCGCGTTATTTTAGAAAATTGTCCCTAGGGAACATACTCCCGGGATAAAAATTATCCTATGTGCTATTTCAAGACATGGTCTCTCACTACATCAAGTTTCAACGAAATCTGTTCAGCCGTTCGAGACTGAAGAAGTAGCAAACATAGACACAAACTTTCATCTTTTATAACCATTTAAATTGTAATGCCTTAACAGGTAACTAATTTCTAACAACCTATTAATATGTATTCCACAACTATCACACAACGCCATCTATTCCCAAGCTACGCAGAGCTTATGTTATAGGGATCTAGACAACTGATAAACATACTTGTGTATTTCTAAATACATAATATAGATAAGTCACACCCAGGCACAGAACAAATGACCATGCTCATCACACAAACATTTGTCCTGGGTGGGAATCAAACCCACGACCTCCGGCTTTAGCAGTCAGGGTCACTAACCATTAGACCAACAGTCCAGTCAATTCATCATCATCATTTCAGCCGATACACGTCCACTGTTGGACATAGGCCTCCCCCAAGCGTCGCCACATCGAACGTTCCTGTGCGTCCCTTATCCATCCGGTTTCCCGCTACCTTCGCCAGTCAATTACTGTGAACATTTTCAAAATTCTGTACACTTAGTTAGAGAGAATTTGAATAGAATTGAATCGCTTATTTCATCTAATCTACTTTATGCCAAAAGAGAGTTCTTTAGAAAAACATCCCATTTGTACGTATTTTGTTATACCTTACTTTATGTCTGTTAAACATAACATGTTTGTACATAAACTGTTAAAACATTTATCCTTATTTACCTTTTAATTGTCTACGTTGGATATAATTATCTGACAAACACTCTCGCGCTTATTTAGTCAGTGCCGCACATCCACGACCAATTACTCCATCTCGTTTGGTCTTCTATTGCTTTGAAGATTGCAGAGAAGCAGGATTGAAGAGCTAAAAGAGATGGAGTATACCCAGTCACAAAAACTCGACTCTGGCGAATATGACACGAAAACATTCCAACGCAAGCGAGTTAAGGGTTAATTATTTGTCATCAAAATTTCTACAGCTTTATGGAAAGCTAGCTTAAGCCACTAGCTTCGCCCGTCTGAAATTGAAAAATTATTCCAAGGGAACATCTCCTAGGTTAAAAAGTATCCTATGTGTTACGACAGGCCTGTTGGTCTAGTGGTTAGTGACCCTGACTGCTATGCCGGAGGTCGTGGGTTCGATTCCCACCCAGGACAAATGTTTGTGTGATGAGCACGATCGTTTGTTCTGTGTCTGGGTGTAATTTATCTATAATATGTATGTATTTAGAAATATATAAGTATGTTTATCAGTTGTCTAGTACTCATAACACAAGCTCTGCTTAGCTTGAGACTAGACGGCGTTGTGTGATAGTTGTGGAATATTATATTATATATATTATATTATCCCAAGACATGGTGTACCCGAGTGCTTATAAAATTTCGTGCAAAAATGTTCCGCAGTTTGAGTGTAAACGTTAGCCATACCGTCCACCCACTCGTCCAGTTACCTTTTTTTCGAGGCATGAAAAAAACAAATAATGCCTTCTGTAGATGGAGCTAGAGGAAGTATCAGACTTTTCTGCAACAGTTCAGTTTAGGTCGTTATAGCTCGTGGTAGGGCCTCTGAATAGAACATTTAAAGAGATATAGATATAGAGTGTATCCCTCCGTTCCTCTTTCTCGCTCGCGTGCCCTACATTTTAAGCGCGTCACGATAAGGACCTTATTAAATATATGGTTTAGCCATAATTGAGCATGATTGTCTCCTTGCGAGCTCATTACGCGGCAATCAGCTGGATTAACTTAGTTAAATCTCTACATGAGCAGGGGTGCGAAGCTACAGCCTGTGTTTATCCATTGAGGTTTTCAATGACTCTCTCTTGGGATATGAAGTATCCTATGTGTATAGCTTGTGTAAACTATGTGTAGGGTATGTGTATAGGCTGATTTTAGGGTTTCGTACTTCAAAAGGAAAAACCGGCCAAGAGCGTGTCGGGCTACGCTCAGTGTAAGGTTCCGTAGTTTCCCGTCCGTCACAATAAGTGTACCCACTTATGAGTTTAAAAAAATGCTTGCATAAACGATTATACTACAAACTTAGTCCAGAAATTATTTTGTAGAACCTTTTAGTCTTTTTTGTACAAAAACTGTTCTTTCCATCAAGTTCAAAATGATTTTCCTAGAAAGTCCTTATAAAGTTCTACTTTTCAGATTTTTTTCATATTTTCTAAACTTATGGTTCAAAAGTTAGAGGGGGGGGGGACATTGTTTTTTACTTTTGGAGCGATTATTTACGAAGTTATTGACATTATCAAAAAATAATTTTAGTAAACCCCTATTCATTTTTAAATACCTATCCAACAATATATCACACGTTAGGGTTTGAATTAAAAAAAAAATCACTTCCCACTTTACATATAGGGGGGCTACCCTAATAAAACATTTTTTTCCAATTTTTATTTTACCACTTTGTCGGCGTGATTGATATACATATTGGTACCAAATTTCAGCTTTCTAGTGCTAACGGTTACAGAGATTAAGCGAGGACAGACAGACATGGCGAAACTATAAGGGTTCCTAGTTGACTACGGAACCCTAAATAGCGGAACCCTTTTGGAGGTAAGCAGAACAGAGAATAAGGTCAGATGGGTGTTATGACTAGTGGATAACTACCCAATAGTTGATTTTGGGCTGTCGTATATATTCAAATAGCGCGGAGAACTTTTATTGCGCAATGCAGGATTTCTTCTTTCTTTATGTTCTTATATGGCGCCATTAATATCTCTATATCAAGGAAACACAATCTGGTGCTTAAAAGTGACAAAGATATCCAATGTGTTATTCCAGGGCACGGTCTATTTGTGTACCAAAGTCCATCAAAATCCGCTCAGCCATTCGAGAGCGGGAAGAAGTAACAAACACACATTCATTCACAAACTTTCACCTTTGTAATATTATTGTGATGATATAATAATAATAATATTCCACAACTATCACACAACGCCGTCTAGTCTACCTACTCATTCTTGACTTAAGGCTCTTATGTTTTAGCTATCAGAGAATATAAATTCCTGCAGGGAATTCCACTCCTGTACGCACAATAAATCTGTTCCCAAAACCTTTCTTTCGTTTTTATTCCAGAGGTCGTGGGTTCGATTCCCACCCAGGACAAATGTTTGTGTGATGAGCATAATCATTTGTTCTGTGTCTGGGTGTAATTTATCTATAATATGTATGTATTTAGAAATATATAAGTATGTTTATCAGTTGTCTAGTACCCATAACACAAGCTCTGCTTAGCTTGGGACTAGACGGCGTTGTGTGATAGTTGTGGAATTATTATATTATTGTTATTATATTATTAGTGACATAGGCTATATTTTATGTACGCGGGCGAAGCTACGACCAAAAGCTGTTAACATATATTATTCAGGATTGTTTTTTATTATTATTATTGATAGGCTTGCGTTTGACCACTATCTCACCTGATGGTAAGTGATGATGAGGCCGACGATGGAGCACGCTTGCCTAGAAGTAATCTATTCACTCTTGACTTAAAGACCCCTAGGTTGTAGCTATCAGGAAATACAGACTCCGGCAGGGAATTCCACTCTTTAGCTGTACGCATAATGAATGTGTTTCCAAATCGCTTTGTACGAATGTTGTTACACCTATAATATTAATGTAGGCTATCTCATTTTTCCGTAGCTTAGTTATAAATGAGAAATTAGATCACGTGGCCTATAAAGAAATGTGTAACTTGACTTATAATTTCTTTTTTTTATTTATTAAAACCACTTAAAAGTAAATACAGGATTGTTTTTCTTTAAATTTTAGACTGATTTAAAAAAAAAGACGTGTGGCACTCGGGGACTGCCGCGGTAAAGCTATTGCGTAGCATTTTTATCAACTTATGCAATTATAATTATTTATTTATTTTATTTATGCAGTATTTTTTTTCTTTTGTTTTTTTTCTTTGATATTAATTGAAGTTACACTTTCACACATTGAATTCAATTTGATTGATTGTTCACTCATTTGTTTTCTTATCGGTCACCACGCTCAAAAAACAAATGAGTGGGGGTGTTAGGTTATTTTCGTTACGGAATTTCTGGATTCGGTCTCCACGCTCAAGGCCCGCGATAGAAGCTATGCAATAGCTTAAAAAATAATATCATGCTCACCATCGTAAGTAAAACATTAAAAGCAATTTCCTGTAAACAAATAAATACGATTATATATCAACTTGGCGGGATTATGTTTTCACAATATTTTGGTTTCAATAATATAATATTATGTTTCATAAAATGTTTAACTTGGTACACGTTAAAACACACTGGGCCTGTGTTGTTGATTATGGCCCATTCTCTTTCCTACAAAGGAGGCCTGTGCCCCAGCAGTGGGACAAACAAGGCTGATATTCTATGCTGTGTTTCAAAATAACATTCCAATTATTTTAGTACTTTAGGAACAAATCGCTTTTGAATTCAGCTTAAGTTTGGGCGTAGACTTAGAAAATAAATTGCTCATGGGTTCTGATTATACAGACTTCTTGTAAATAGCATTATTTACCATTAATGACCTGGAAAATTGCTGTTTTTACGTGAAACATATAAGGAAAAAAAACTTTTTCTGTATTTTTCGAGGGAAAACAAAATTCTAGAATCCAAAATATTCGGCCAAATTAAGATCGGTAAAAAAAGGTAGAAAACGAAAGTTTTTTTTAAGGTCTGAATGACCATGAGTTGTACAGACGTATGGTAAAATCAGCGCTCAAGGGGTTAACGAGCGTCTAAATGATATTGTCTTAGCCACTAGTTGTATCTTCTATGTAAACCATTTTCGGTGTGGTAATAAAAAAAACCCACGAAGGCTAATGCGGGAGTTCCGCTCCATTACGCTCCTACCTTAGCCTTCTAACCTAACTTGTGCGTGTCGGAGTGCCCTCCAATTCCAAGCTTGCTTCGCTCGCTCTTAAACTAGAAATATTTAGTTGGCCTTATAAAAAGACGAATTAGTTTATTAGACACTAGCTTTTGCTTGCGGCTTCGCCCGCGTAACTCAAAATAAAATGCCACTCAGGGATAAAACAACTTTCTATCGGTAAAAAAAAATTTCGCAATCGGACCAGTACTTTCAGAGATTACCTCCTACAAACAAAAAAACAAACTTTACCTCTTTATAATATATTATTAGTGTAGACTATCTCATTTTTCTGTAGCTCAGTTATAAATGAGAGTTACATCACGTGGTGTATAAAGAAATGTGTAACTTGACTTATAATTTCTTTTTTATTTATTAAAACCACTTAAAAGTAAAACCGTAAAAAAGTTACAGCCTGAAATGGAAGTTATAATACACCATTTAATGTGGTTCTTAATTAGAAAAAAGAAACCCTGAGTTTACATGAAGTAATTAATTGGCAGCGATACGCACAGGACCGATTGTGGCGACATTTGGAGGAGGCCTATATCTAACAGTGCACGCCTTTAATTCATTAAACCCCAAGCAAACGCCGGTGTTCGCGCATCTATTATCTTACTTAGTGTCTCAAATTGACGGTATCTGAAAGTTTAATTAACTTATATATGGTTTATCTGTGTACTAAGCTTTATCGAAATCTATCCAGCGTTTGAGAATGAAAGTGCAACAAACATATGCACACGCATACATATAATATAAACTTTCACCTTTGCTTTTTTTTCGCATTAGTGTGATGTGCTTTAATGGTTAGGACTAAGATATCTTGGGGTGTCTATAGGTATATTTTTATTTCACATAGGCCTACATGGACACTTATAAAACGTCAGAAGCTATTGCACGGTTCTAATTGGTCTTTACCTATGGAGAAGAGCCGGCAAGTTCTCCAACTCCATGTTGCTTACTGTCCCCGCACACGGGCCACAAAAAAACGTCGCTTCAAGCTTCTTTTTGAGGCGGCCTTTTTTGTGGCTCGTGTGTGGCGATGCCGCCATAAAAAAACGCTTGAAGCGGCTTCAAGCTTCTCCGGACACAAGGTGTAGCGCGCTTCAGCTGTTTTTTGCGGCTGCTTCTAGCGTTATTTTGTGGTGCGTTTTTTTGAAGCTCGTCGGGTCGCTTATTTATCGAACTCCAGTTATAGTTCAAAACCAGGATCTGAAAATGTGAACAAAATAAACCTAGACTTTGTCGGTAGTTCTCGGAAAAGCAAAATATTTATTCGCCACGAACAAGATCAAAGCGTCACCCTGATCGTCTGTCTTAATACATATATGTTACGTAAAATATTTGGCAAGTAACTAAAAGGGATTCACGTGTAAATACAGATAAATGGAATGCTAGTACCTTGTTTTGGTTTTACTTAATTGAGATTTATTGGATCGTACACTTAGTAAACGTTTCTCACATAGGTACACGAAAATTCTGAGTATTTACTTGAGGTTTCATCAATTAAAGCTCATATTTCAAGTAAACAGACTTGAAATATGAGCTTTTTTTGGGACGACCTAATAGAAGCGATAAGAAATATGTAACCAAGTTTTTTTTTATTTATTTATTTGGTCTACGAACAATTGTTTACACAACCACCTGAAACAAAAATACAATATGTATAAAACTTTTAACAGTGCAACAATTACTTAAAGGTAAACACCACATGAAGTAAAAAAAAATATTAGTGTAAGCTTTTATATATACATAATAATTAATAATAATTTTTATTAACACACACACAAGTTAGTAAGAAATAACTTGTGTGTGTGTTAATACATGTAGAGTTGACATACAAAAGAAAGGCTATTGAAAATAACTTTAAGTACTTACTTAGATACCTAAATTAAATTATTACCTATAGTCAGTCTAAAAAGTCAACCGACTTGGGAAATTTATATAATATTTAATCATTTAAAAATACTTATATTCGATACTTTTTGTAAGGTTCTTCTGTTAGTAAACAATGATCAAGAACTCTTGGTCAATCTTGATTTTTGAACCAGCGTTGACAAAAGTAGATTTAATTTAACCCTAATAATTACCCAAGTCGTTTGACTTTTTAGACAGACTCTACTGTTAATATTTATAATTTTTAGGCAAGTTATATACTTAATCGTTAGGTTAATCGTTAGGTTTTTTTGTAACTTATAACATAAAATCAAAGACTTTTTTTGCATACTTGATCATCATCACCATCATTTCAGCCGATTGACGTCTACTGTTCGTCATAGGCCTTCCCCAAGTGTCGTTACAATGAACAATCCTGTGCGTCCCGCATCCATCGGCCTCCAACAACACTCACCAGGTCATCGGTTCACCTTGTAGGAGGCCTTCCAACGCTGCGTCTACCGGTACGCGGTCGGTACTCGTCTTTCGGCTGAAATATGATGATGATGATAACATTGATAACATAAAATGAAAGACTATTATTTTCATACTTGATACTTGAATCAAAAGAAGTTATAATAGAAAAAACCGGCCAAGTGCGAGTCGGACTCGCGCACGAAAGGTTCCGTATCGTCCGTAGCAAAAAAAGGCAAAACAATCACGTTTGTTTTGTGGGAGCCCCCTTAGTATTTATTTTATTCCGTTTTTTAGTATTTGTAGTTATAGTGGCAATAGAAATATATCATCTGTGAAAATGTCAACTGTCTAACCATCACGGTTCATGAGACGCCTAGTGACATACGGACGGATAGCTGAGTCTTAGTAATGGGGTCTCGTTTTACTTTTTGGGTACGGACTCCTAAAAACCCCGTTAATGTCAAAAACTTACTAAAACTGTCAATTTGATGATTCGAGATAGTCTTGTAGGAGGCACATCCTCCAAGTTGACTCCATATTAATTCCAACTCGTTTTTTTTAAATAAGGAACTAAATAACAGTGTTTCATAAATCAATCTCAAGCAAAAATATTCTTTCGCAATCAATTGCTACGCGCTTGCTACGAAACTGCTACGAAAGTGCTTCGCCGTAGCACAACCGTAGCCCAATCGAGCAGAAAAAATAGGGGAAGATAAAAATATATGGACGCTGTAACATCAGCCGGGGAGGATGGGGGACGCTATTACAAGACAATCCCCTTCATTATGCCAACATTTACCCTTTTGTTTTGTCACTGAGCGAAAATAACAAAAAGTAGATGTAATTTATTTATTTTTGCTTGCGATTCTGCGAAAATCTTTGCTTATGAAAATAATAGAATTTTAAGGGTACGAACCCTTTGTACCAAGTGTTCTTGCTACCCATTCTCCACTGTATGCAATTTATTACATTGAGACATGTCTTCAACTTAGCACTTAGTTGAAACTTACGCGAAGCGATCCGATGCGGTTCAAGCGACTTCAACGCAACGCGGCGTTTTATTCCTCCGTGAGCGTGAAGTCGTCGTTCCCATAGTAAAAGTTGTTGGTTATCATGAGCACAATCACGTGTTTAAGTATCGTCCACTAATTGCCAGTCACCCTATATATATAGAAGATTCGCCGCACCCCAAGAGTTTGGGTGAAAATATAAAACCAACTGATCGCGACCGCTTCGATTCTCTTATCGCCACACCACATCCACGTGCACTTGGTCATGTAGGCTAATGCGATAGAGTATCAATTGATATAATGATATATAATATGATATAATATTCCACAACTATCACACAACGCCGTCTAGTCTCAAGCTGAGCAGAGCTTGTGTTATGAGTACTAGACAACTGATAAACATACTTATATATTTCTAAATACATACATACTATAGATAAATTACACTTGTTAGTTCTATTTGCCTTCGTTAGATGCTGCATGAGGCAGAAGTCATATTTTGCGCGATTCTTAAAAAACTGTCAGTTGGCTTTAAGAATAAAAATTCCTTTGCGTTACGGCAAATTACTCTGTCGTTTGACTAATTGCGCTTTTTTTTGGGTGGGAAATCATCAAATAACTTCTCCCGTTCTAGGTGGACGGGGAGGCAGTGACAGTGTTCCTAACTATAACCCACTAGTGTTTTACTTGCTTTACTTTTTAGGACCGCGGGGTCCTAAAGCACTTTATCGTGAAAGATTTCTACTCACACCCTTAAGGGCCAAGCGCCCGAAAAGTGCCATAAAACTGTGATTTTCTGAGGCTTACTCCTCCGTAACGGCTAGGTCAATTGGTTTGAAAAAAATATATGTTTATTATAGATTCATGAACAATAATATCAACATTTAATTTTTTCGTGCAATTAATACTTTTGTCAAAAAAAAATATTTAGCAATTTCGCAACTTTTCGCAACTTTTCCCTACTCCTTCGTAACGGCTTGGACCTTTAGAAACATTTTTACACATAAAAATTGGTGGTTAAAAATTCTTCAAAGTGAACATTGCATATGTAAATTAATCAATATCTCGCAGACAAAATGGATTTAAAGCGCTTTCCGGGCCAAGGCGAGTGCGAGAGTTGCGTTCACATAATTTTGGTCAGATGGTTCAAGGGACTATACGCCTTAAACAGAAAATATAGTTTTCTCAAATTGGCCATTGTCTACACTAATACGAGTATTATAAAGAGGTAAAGTTAGTTTTTAAGCTATTGCATAGCTTCTATCGCGGGCCTTGAGCGTGGAGACCGAATCCAGAAATTCCGTAACGAAAATAACCTAACACCCACCACTCATTTGTTTTTTGAGCGTGGTGACCGATAAGAATACAAATGAGTGAACAATCAATCAAAATTCAATTCAATGTGTGAAAGTGTAACTTCAATTAATATCAAAGAAAAAAAAACAAAGGAAAAAAATACTGCATAAATAAAATAAATAAATAATTATAATTGCATAAGTTGATAAAAATGCTATGCAATAGCTTTACCGCGGCAGTCCCCGAGTGCCACACGGGGACACATAATCTCTGGAAGTACTGGCTGAATTGCTAAAATATTGTCTATAGACAGCTGCTTTATTTCTGAGTGACATAGGCTACATTTTAGGTACGCGGGCGAAGCCGCGGGCAAAAGCTAGTTCTTAATATTTAACCAAACCATAAACACATTCGAAAACCTTTACAATTACTAAAGCCCGTCCCTTTCAGCACTTAAAACCTGCGGTCTACATGCACAACTAAAATATAATGTTACCACAAAATATTATAAATGGCTGCTGTCGTGACCTATGATTGAATTAATCTATTTTAGTAATAAATATGGCTTGGTGCTCGACCTTTGTGGAATGCAGACGAGTAGACCATTGCCCTGGGCCAAAATATATTTGAAGTAAAACCAAAATATTGCACGCCTGGGACAACAACTCTGTGGTTTAGGAGCAGGGATTAGGGAAACAAATCATTTGTAAATTTTTAAACTTATGTATTATTTGAATTTTAACACAGTGCTCAAAAAATTATAAATTATTCAAACTAAACAACATGTAACTAGAATAATAAGAGACGCCAATAAGGCTTTGTATTTTTATATCTACTATATAAACATAAGTCGGGTTTTCCTTCCTGACGCTATAACTCCAGAACGCACGAACCGATTTCCACGATTTTGCATTTGTTGGAAAGGTCTCGGGCTCCGTGGTTTGTTAGAGTAGAGTAGGGTAGAGTAGGGTAGAGTAGGGTAGAGTAGGGTAGAGTAGGGTAGAGTAGGGTAGAGTAGGGTAGAGTAGGGTAGAGTAGAGTAGGGTAGAGTAGGTTAGAGTAGAGTAGGGTAGGGTAGAGTAGGGTAGAGTAGGGTAGAGTAGGGTAGAGTAGGGTAGAGTAGGGTAGAGTAGGGTAGAGTAGGGTAGAGTAGGGTAGAGTAGGGTAGAGTAGAGTAGAGTAGGTAGGGTAGAGTAGGGTAGAGTAGGGTATAGTAGGCTGAAGTAGGGAAGAGTGGGAGCGAAGCCGCGCGGGCAAAAGCTAGTTTTTCTATATAAAATTATATTCATATTATTTTTTCCTTGACAACTTCTATCATAATTCAAAAATCACTATTATTACCATAAACCTTAAAAGGTCCATTACAATGCAATTTTAACCCCAATTAATATGTGACCTTCATAGTCGTCACAATGCATACCCTTATAATATAACCCAAGTATTCTATATGGCTCTATTCTGTTCCCACTCAGGCTTCCACTCTAGGAGAGGGAATGGGCCGTAATCCACCACGCGGGCCCAGTGCGGGTTGGTGGATGTCACGTCTTCAAACTTTTAGTTCTAGGACATGCCGGTTTCCTCACGATGTTTTCCTTCAACGTTTTGAGAGTAGTGGTGATGAAATAAATTACACAAAGCAATGCGCCTGGCTGAGTTTCGGGCTTGCGGACAGTGAGCAATGGGTAGCTCGCTGTCCGGCCGTCCGGTAACTGTCCGGACCAAGCCCAAGTCGTCGACGGCGCGCGCTGTTCCCGCGCGCCTCAAGGAGTTGTCAGCAACAGCAGGGACCCAGCCGGGTCGAAGCCTACTGTGGCCAGGGTTATCCGAAAGGGCGCTCGAGCCCCGGTATGAAGGCTTGAAGGAACGGGATGGGTTTTTTAGTCAGTAAGAGTCTGACACTATCTCCCGCTCCGCCTAAGAGCGGGGGTTGTCATAAGATGATTTTTCCCATCGAAAAAAAAAAAAAGCCTGGCTGAGTTTGAACTCGTAAGTCGGGGCCGTTACCACTTGGTCACCGGTGCTCCCTACTAGTATAGTAGAAAAATGTATTACAACTCAATTAGAAAATTAAGTTACAATAATTGAGTATATTACTATATAGAACTGAAGAATTTACTGAGAGGTTTTTTATAAATTCTGGGTCCAACTTTTAATATAGTGTATTGTTGGATAGGTAATTTTGAGCTGAATAAAAGTTGCTGTGGTACCAAGTTCCATATCTTAGTGGATTTGCATCCTACTTTCACTTAAGTAGCTTTGAAAAATGAGTTCAATTCAATATAAAAAGTTTGATTTAATTTAATTCGATTGAATTAAACTCATTGTTATATGTGGGTAGCTCGCTGTCCGACCATCCGGTAACCGTCCGGACCGAGCCCAAGTTGACGACGGCGCTTAGTATTCCACGCGGGCCTCAAGGAGATGTCAGCAACCGTAGGGGCCCAGCAGGGTCAAAGCTACTGGGGCCATAGGTGATGTGAAAGAGAACCCGGGGCCCTGGGACAAAGGCAAAGAGGGAACAGGAGTGGGTTTTAGTCACTAAAAGTCTGACACGCCCTCCCGCTCCGTCCAAGGGCGGGAGATGTCATTGAATGGTTTCCCAACTTCAAAAAAATGTCTCAACATGGTCTCAACCAAATGATGAACTGGTGAATTAATATGTTCATAGATGGCTACAATTTACATCCCATTATCAGTAAAATTTTGGGTGTCTTCAAGGCTAGAGTGAACAGGCTCTTAATAAACTAGTAAACTAGCGCGCCTCACCATCAACGATTGCATCACTGCTTACCATCAGGTGGGATCGCAGTCAAGCACTAGTTTATTTCAGATAAAAAAAAGTATACTTAATACGGGTCTATACCAAAGAGTAACAGGTTCCTTAATAAACACGAAGAAAAATCTGGTTAGTAAATTATGTTTCACGCAGCATATTGAGTGTCGACAACATATGACAGGTATTTAGAAGTATGTGTGTTATATTAGGGTCAAGGTATCGATGCCCGAAAGGGTTGGTTTATGTGGCTATTGGCGGGAGATGATGTCAGCAACTTATTTATTGATTCATAATCTTTCTGACCGTGCCTCATGTTACTTGGAGTTGACGCTACATTTTTTTTTCTTGCATTCTGTCTTATCAACTGTCATGCTTCTGACTTCTTTATCTATCACCAGCTTTTGCGCGCAGCTTCGTTCACGTACATAAAATATGCATGCATAGCCTATGTCACTTGGCAATAAAGCAGCTTTTTATCAGTGAAAAAAATTTCGCAATTGGACCAGTTCTTTCAGAGATTGACCTCCTACAAATAAACAAGATTTTAATGAAAATCATTTTTTCATAGCAAGCTATTATAGTTCGGTATACCTATATAATTAATGCTCGTCAAGACGAATCATACGAGCCCAAACTCGATGGGGTTGTGTCGTTTAACTACCAAGTTCCTATAGCCACCTTCCTGTTACTTTATCAGATCAACTCCACGTCATAATGATTTTGCATTGTCATCTGATTTACACATGCATGCAAAATTTCAGCCTAATTGGTAACCGGGAAGTGGGACAAAAATTTGCAAGATTTCATTTTTGAGAGACAAAAATCGGGACAGGTGAAACTAAATAAAAGCTTGTAAAAATAAATAAAAAGAAGCTACTTTTTTATACTATTTGTGTAGATATCCATTTTTTTTATTCATTCTGTCCTGTCACCCGTCACGCTATCAATAACTCCCTTTTCTTTTATATCACTCCTCACACAATCCATCCATCTTTTCTTTGGCCTCCTTCTTCCTTTATAGTCGAGCATGAAGAAGTAACAAACTTATGTTTGGCCAATTATTATGAGAGTGTGTTTGTAGGTATAAAATATTACAATACAATATTAGTGTGATAACCACCATTCACCCACCATAATAGCCTTAGCATACAATTGAACTCATTTTGTTTTGTTATATGTACCTATAAGAATGATACAATGTGTTTTTTTAATGAAATAATATTATATCATTTTTAATTATTCTGTGATTTGTAAATTAAATGCTTACAATTAATTTGTTTAAGTAATCAGACATTTTGAAGCAATTATAAATATGAATATGATATTTTTAATAAATTTAATGTATTCTGTATTAATATTTGCACACCACAAGTAATGGTAGAATGTAAATGGCACTCATTTAAATTAAGATCATACTACTTTGTATACCTGCATTCTGGCAAATAAATAAATAATAACAATTATTATTATTATAAAACATGAAACTGTCAGAAAAAATGTCAGATAAAAACTAATATACTCGTATTAAAATATTAAGAAGTTTATACATTTTGGTTATTTTTTGGAAAATAGGAACGTTTAATTTTTTTAACACATTGATTTAATAGTTTAAATCATCGCAATGTTGTCTTTCTTATGAAACCGGTTTGTAGGACATCGATTGTATAGTTTCAAAGTCTATAATAATGCACACAGATACAAACAGTTTCTGTTTTATATACAACATTAGTTTTAATATATATGTGAAACCCGAAACACATGTCTAGCATTTTATGTAAAAAATCTATGTAAAAAATTTCATAACTGTTTCATGAAAAATCACAAAGTTATAAGCTTGTTATGTTACCTGGTTTTCTTAATGCCCGCTATGACCTGCCGTGATCCTTATTGTACTTGTCGGTGGTGTCCAACCCATTTTTAAATATTTTTCGGAAAAAAAATAACATGTTGTAAAAAGTTATTGGAATCGATACAGTTAATGATTTTGAACAAACTAAATATATTCAGGGTTTGCATATACTAAAAACAAATGTATATTAGAATTTATGAGAATATTGAGATGGGCATGTGACAAGAATTTTAAAATGACAAATTAGAAAGAAAGTAGTGCCAGTGAATGAAAACTTGAAAGAGAATTGTGTATATATATGATCATATAAAGAGGAGGGTTGAAACGCATGTTATTAAAAGAGTTTTAAGGATACATGTAGATGGATGGAGAGGGAGCGGGAGGCCAAAGAAAAGATGGATGGATTGTGTGAGGAGTGATATGAAAGAAAAGGGAGTGACAGCGTGATGGGTGATAGCACAGAATGGAAATACAAAATATGTTGCGCCGACCCCAATTAAAACGGGACAGGGGTAGGAAGATGATAATGATGATGATTTATTTGGATTCATAAACCAAAGAGTAAGAAGTTTTTATCAAGACTGGCCTGTTGGTCTAGTGGTTAGTGGTCCTGACTGCTAAGCCGGAGGTTGTGGGTTTGATTTCCACTCCGGACATATGTTTGTGTGGTGAACACGATCATTTGTTCTGTGTCTGGGTATAATTCATCTATAATATGTATAAATATATAAGTATGTTTATCAGTTGTCTATTTCTAGTACTCATAGCAGAAGCTCTGCTTAGTTTGAGACTAGATGGCGTTGTGTGAAAGTTGTGGACTATTATTTGTATATTATACAAAACTAGCTGTCCGCCCGCGACTTCGTCCGCGTGTATTTCAGTTATCGCACTCTAAACGTGTTTTCCCGTAGGAATAAGATGATTTTCCGGGATAAAAAGTAGCCTATGCTATTTTCCATGTCAAAGGCTATATGCATGCCAAATTTCATCCAAATCCGTTCAGCCGTTTTTGCGTGTTTAAGTAACAAACATCCAAACATCCACACTTTCACATTTATAATATTAGTTAGGATAATAACAAGTTTCTTACTAACCACATAGAAAAGGCTGGTAAATAATTCTGTTTTACACAGTATATTGAGTGTCAATAACATATGGTAGGTAAGAAATATTAGGGGCAAGGCATTATGCCCCAAAAGGGTTGGAATATGCTGGCTGTTGGTGGCACATGACGCCTGTAACTTATTTATTGATTACGCCCTCATTATTAGTTGGTGTTATAAATAGGTGCTTTTGTGAAGTTATTCTTAGAATCAATCAATCAATCAGATGCGTGATTGTTTGAAAGTATTACCGCGGAACGCCAAGGACAACTGGAAAAACAGATGTGGATTTTAGTCAGTAATACCTTTATCACACGTACCGAGTAAACGGGTGAGACAGTGTTCTCGGCCAAATACTCGGTACGTATAAACAAAGCGCCGAGTGCTCGGCCGAGTGCTTATCTCTACAACTCGCTTACATCACTGTTTCGGCCGAGCAACATTTTACTGTCTCGCCTTTTGCTCGGTACGTATGATCAAGGCCTTATAGTCTGACACTCTTTCTCGCTCTACCCGGAGCGGGAAGAATTATTTGACACATATCGAAAAAAGGGTACATGTGCAGCCTCTAAGGCTACCTCCAATAAGCGAGATGTGACATTGCAACTCAAAAAAAAAAAAAAAACGTTTATTGTAACATCACGATCATTTCTGCCTAATCACTTAAAAAAGAATCGTTTGAATCCTGCGGCGCGGTGCCAAACAAACCCTTCGAAGTTTTCGTTTCGAGTGCAAGCAAAAATTAACTTAGCGGTGGTCAGGCGGAAGTGTCTTTGATGGTACATAGACTCGCGCCAGACAAACAACTGAATCAAATGAAAGTGCATAAACTAACATAGAAAACGATAATAACAACACAACAACAACAATAATGATTGCATCACTGATTACCATCAGGTGGGATCGCAGTCAAGCACTAGTTTATTTCAATTAATTTTTTTTTTTTTTAAATGAACAAAGAACCCCTTGCGAGGCCAAAAAGGCCCTTGTCCCTTATCTTAGCATATACTGCGATATTTTATAGAAAAAGGTGTTAATAAAGCCTGTCTGTGCATTTTTACCGACGATCTGGTGAGAGTCGCGGGAATGCGGTGGATGAGAGACGCACTGGATCGGTCGTTGTGGCGACGCTTGGGGGAGGCCTATGTCCAACAGTGGACGTCTTTCGGCTGAAATGATGATAATGATGAAGTTTTTTTTGGTGGGTAAAAATCATCCAAATGACATCCCCCGCTCTTGGGTGGAGCGGGAGATAGTGTCAGACTGTTACTGACTAAAAAACCCACCCCGTTCCTTCTAGCCTTCATACCGGGGCTCGAGCTCCCTTTCGGAGCTAACCCTGGCCCCAGTAGGTTTCGACCCGGCTGGGCCTCTGCTGTTGCTGACTTCTTGAGAAGCGCTGAAACAGTGCGCGCCGTCGACGACTTGGGCTCGGTCCAAACAGTTACCAGACGGTGGACAGCGAGCTACCCATTGCTCGCTGTCCGCAAGCCCACGATGATGATGATGTGCATTTTTAGCCTTAGACATTATCCATCAGTCAATTGTGATATGTGCATTTATTGAAACGTATGTTTTTATTCCAGGTTCACGATCGCAGAGCACAATGTTTTCCTTATGCCGACGCTACAAAGATGATCATGGTGAGTGATAGACTATAGTTAAGTATACTATATAGCTTTTGAGGAAACCGGCATGTACTAGAACCAAAAATTCGAAGATATGTGACATTCACCAACCTGCACTGGGCCCGCGTGGTGGATTACGACCCATTCCCTCTCCTTGAGAGGAGGCCTGAGTCCCAGCTGTGGGAACATTGAAAAAGGCTGATGATGATGAAAGCTGTTGATCATGACTCCGTCTACGTGAACATCGGTTATTTCAGACGTGAAGTCGATACCAGACATTAAATAGGCTCACTGTAGGCGTGGCTTTGATATTGGGGACGACGAGCTAGGGGTAAGTCACCGTCCCAATTGAGCCCGAGTGGCCGACGGCACGAATTGAACCCCCTAAGCTTCCCCGTCCCTTATGCACGTCGCTTAATTATTAGTCTATAATTTGGATAACTTATAATTTATTTAAAAATCACTAACTAAGTGCATTTAAGTAAAATTTCAGTGCATAGGGGATGCATCTCGACATACATTTTCACTGGTTTTCATAAGTACAACCGCTCTTACGCGATTATGACGTCATTACACATTTTTCATTAGTTATTTTGGAAACACAGTATCTTGTGGATATTATCTAGGCTTCTATGGAAATCAATTTATAAATTTGTGTAAAACTAATCCAGTTAAGACCCCTGAAAATCTGCTATTTTGCATGAACTTTGACTCTTCATAATTTACTCAAAAATGAAAAAAAGTAAAAAAAGTACAACATACAAGCCTAGCAAATTTTATTAAGATTCTAAATAATGACAATGCTTTTCAAAAACTTTTAAGGGTTACAAAAAAAAACACGTATTTCCTGAAACAAGTTTTGTAAAATTTTCGAGTAAATCACCGAATTACTGAATGCCAACAGAGTATTCAGGTATTACTACTATTTTTTTCACGTTGCCTTTTTGTCAAACATCACGATGGATTGCGTTAGCAACAAGCTTTTAAACCATGCTCGATGTATACGATAAGCGAGTGGAAAAGCAGCCTCTTAAATTATGATTCTAACATAATTTTCTAATTGGGACGTATATTGGCCCGGTCATGACCTAGGTCTTAGCGACGAGCGGGGCGGGATCGGTAAGCGGGGCACTGTGAGTGGTGTCTCGTGGCGTGCTTTAAACATTTTCATACTTTTGATCTTACCGCACTCCGCCCCGTGCTTAGCTACCGCTCACAGCGGCAAGGTCGTGAACGAGTCGTGAGGGAGTGCATTATTCCAGCTACATCTATACTTATACTAGCTGTACCCGCGCGGCTTCGCTCCCGCTCTTCCCTACTTCAGCCTACTATACCCTACTCTACCCTACTATACCCTACTCTACCCTACTCTACCCTACTCTACCCTACTCTACCCTACTCTACCCTACTATACCCTACTCTACCCTACTCTACCCTACTCTACCCTACCCTACTCTACCCTACTCTACCCTACTCTACCCTACTCTACCCTACTCTACCCTACCCTACTCTACCCTACCCTACTCTACCCTACCCTACTCTACCCTACCCTACTCTACCCTCCTCTACCTTACTCTACCCTACTCTACCCTACTCTACCCTCCTCTACCTTACTCTACCCTACACTACCCTAATTTTCATTTTTTTTTCATAAGAACCTTCTCCTCATAATAACGAACACAACAAAAAAAAAATTAGCGAAATCGGTCCAGGCGTTGTTGAGTTATGCGCTTACCAACACATTTTGCGATTCATTTTTATATTATAGATTTTAAAGAGGTGAAGTTCGTTTTTATGTTTTATTTAATCTTGGAAAGTACTGGTCCGAATGTGATTTTTTTTTCACCGATAGAAAGCTGCTTTATTCCTGAGTGACATAGGCTATATTTTATGTATGTGGGCTAAAGCCGCGGGCAAAAGCTAGTATTGTATACAAATCCAAAACAAGCTGGGCATTACATTAACCTTGGAACTGGTCTCGTCCTACTTATTTCTAATCGTTGTAGACATTTGGAATCTTGCCATCAAAACATGTGAGCCTTCTTCCGAAGCGGAACTATGGATTCTCGCGCTTGATTTTATACAGTTGAATAAATTTAATTATTTAAATATGGTGGTAGTAAGTCCAACTCTTGAACCATCATCCTGACAGCAGTGTCAGAAAATTGAAACTCTCGATGCACTATATTTTGATACAAGTGGAAGTAGTTTGTCGTTGCGACCGAGGTGGAATTTGCCCGATTCGTAGGCAAGGGTGTTTTGGAACCGAGTGCTGCATTGACTTTCCACGTGTATCAAACGACGTTTTTCAATACACTTGCGAAAAAACATATAAACGGGGTTTGACACGTGACTCGTAGGGCTCGCTTAGCACCCAGCCTGATAAAATAAATACTATAACGGTGGCGCGTACTTTTCCGCACTAGTGCGGAAAACAGTAAAATGCATGCTTGAAAGTGGTAGGGATAAAAGCGGGTTTTCGAGAAAGTGTATTGAAAAGGAATAATGAGACAAGACAAATGCCAAAATAAATGAGCAGAGTATCCCGCACCAGTGCTCGTAACGACCTTTTCTTCAGGCTTCAAGGCTGTTTCAAAAACGATTTTTCACTATTGTTGAAACCAGTTTTTTACTCTTGATAGGCTCGCTCTTGACCATTATCTCTCCTGTTGACAAACGACGATATGGTCGACGGTAGAACACGCTTGCTTTAGAAGTAACCTACTCATTCTTGACTGAAAGATCTCTAGGTTGTAGCTATCAGGAAATACAGACTCCGGCAGGGAATTCTACTCCTTAGCTGTACGCACAATTTATGAGTTTCAACTCTATCACTGGCCTCAAATTACCTTGGAGCGAGAGGGATGTGTTAGACTAAAACCCACCTATGATCCTTTAGTTACCCTTTGCGTTCCAGGGCCAAGATCATCATCATCATCATCATCAGCCTTTTTAATGTTCCCACTGTTGGGACTCAGGCGTCCTCTCTAAGAAGGGCACGCAGGGAACACAACGCGCCGTCAAGCCCGGCTTGGTACTTATCGGATAGTGAGTTACCTATTGCTCGCCGTACGCGAGCCCGTGCTTATGGTGGCGGGGAATCGCCTGGGTAACTATCTCCTGCAGCAGCTGAGGTGTGAGGATGTCCTCTTTCCTCTTCCATGGTCTTTGATTAACCGAGGTCGTAATTATGGCAATGAAACAGCCAGACGTAAGATGGAAGAGCAAGATTAAAGTATCCAGAGATCTGACCAAAGGAGATGGATCAGAACACGCCAGCTACTTTTCTTAAGCAGCAATTATTGATACGGAATGTATTTATATTTATTTATTATATGTCTAGAGTTTAGACGTAAGTATAGAATAGCGTTCGCCGGCCACTATAATAGGGATAATTAGACAATGGCGAAAACAGTTTTAGTAGTTCGTTATGTAAAAACTCAATTTTATTTCGAGTCGCTCACTTATTAATTTAGTCGCTCACTTAGTAATTGAGTCGCTCACTTACTAATTTAGTTGGTTAGCTAGGATTTCAATAAGCCACTTTTAACCTTTCGTATGCCGTAATTAGAGACACAATTAAAAAGTTATTGTGTCTCGAGTAGATCCACGTTCCGGACACACAAAGGGTTAATAAGTTTGTCCTGGATTTTATTATTGAATCTTACGATTTTTGTAATTTTCCGGTGACATATACGTCGCTAAGTAATAAAGCTAAAGGAACGCTTTTCATTATTTGTTTTCACCTAAATTGGAAAAATGAGGGTGTTGGAATTAACGCGTCAATCCAAGGTCTTAATAAGGAAGTAATCAAACGACAAGGGAAATTCGTTTTTTCCACGAGTGTGGGTTTTAGACGTCAATTTAAATTGCCTTTGAGAGATGTATTGATTGGCATGTGTTTTGATCACATTTTGACTGACTAAAAAAAAGGGACGAGGTTCTCATTGCTAACTGCTTTAGTGTGTAAATACGAGTTTTCATTTATTTATTTATTAATAAACTTATACCATCTTTACAGAAAAATCTAATAAATAACTATCTAAACGTAATTTCTAATTAAAACCTACTTTTAATTACAAAAGCAATAACCGCTAGTGCCACTGCACTGAGAGTGCGAAGTGCGCGCGACAGAGGCGACTCTTTGAGCGTTTGTCCACGCCCTCGGCACCACCAGCAGTGGAGGCCGAAGCCGGCGCCAAACATTTATGTCAGGTACACATAGACACAACAACTCCAAGAAAGCTGCGTTATCCAGTTTTAGTCTTAGTATTTTAAAAATATGAAGTACAAGAGCAAATTCCCTTCTTACTCTAAGTTCATTATATCCCACCATCGTCATAAATTCGTTACCAGAATATTTTGTGTTTCCATAAAATGTAAATCAAAAGTCTACAATATTTTTCAATATATTAGAATAAAGCACACCCACATATTCCAAACTTTATAATTCAAGCCCTAAAATTTTACTCAAATGCACTTGACTAGTCTTTTTTTAAGTAATTAGTTATCCTAATAGTAGCCAAATAAAATGAGAATTGACGCACTATATGTATATCCTAGGGGTCACACACACACACTTGATTTATTAAGAACTAGCTTTTGCCCGCAACTTCGCCTGCGTACAAAAATAAAATATAGCCTATGTCACTCAGGAATAAAGCAGCTTTCTATTGGTGAAAAAATTTTAGCAATCGGACCAGTACTTCCAGTGATTACCCTACAAACAAAAAAAAAAAACAAACTTTACCTCTTTATTATATTAGTGTACATTATTTATTATCTTCGTCGTGTGTGATAGTCCATTGAATTGTATGGCGAGCGATATTGTATCTTAAGATAAAAATAAATATTATAGTATCTTAGCCGTGTGCAGCGCCCCTTAGTGAACTCCACTGCGGGTTACGTAACCTACAACAAACTTATTATTTGCGGTTGGTACAGTAATCGCGTCTAGAGATCGAACCGAAAAATTAAGTTTGTACTTTTCCGGGATAAAAAGTACCCAGTGTGGTGCCCAGGATATTAAAGAATATTATACCAAGTTTCATCGTAATCGAACCTGTAGTTTTTGCGTGATGCCTGAACAAATAGACAGACAAAAAATTTTTTAATCACATTTTTGGGTTTGGTGTCGGTCTAGTAACACCCCCTGCCATTTATTTTTTTGATATTTTCAATGTACAGAATTTTCACTTCTACAGATTTATTATAAGTATCAATAGGTATTTTTGTATTCTAAAATAATCAAGATTTATTTATTATTTATAACAAATGCCTGTCTGTATGAACGTAACAAGCTTAAAAACTACTAAACGGATTTTGAAGCGGTTTTCGCCAATAGACAAAGTGATTCATAGAAAAGGTTTAAATTTAAAACGTGTATTTAAACATAATAGGAGAGAAAATCAGAGAATTTTAAAGATTTCTACTACCCGTAACTACTAAGCTGGAATGGGTTACTAAGTCATGTATTAATTATGCCTGTATAGCTTCAATATCGATGCCCCGAATTTGAAAAGAAACGTAAAAAAACCTTGAAAATTGTTTTCGCGATTCTTTTCAGAACTATCGAGTTACAAAACTCAGCTCCGTCTAAAATTTTTGACGAAGAATTTAATTCTTTGTAACTTAGTGGAGTGGAAGTCGTCTAGTTACCTATTATATTGTGAAGAGCGTATTTTCAATAAAATAAAGTTGTTTGTCATCATGATTAGAAATAGTAGGGTAGTGTCCAGGGTCAAAATAATTACATTTTATTTAGTCCGTATTTTAGATTATAAAAAAATATTGGACACGTATTTTTTCTTTTTTCGATTAAACAAAAAATAACAAAGATATAGCCCATTAAAATTACGTGTGACGTCACTCCGTGCGAAAAAATGTAGCACGGCGTGACGTTACACGTAACTATAATGGGCTATATCTTTGTCATTTTTGGTTTAATTTATAAATAAAAAAATAAGTGTCCCTTATTTTTGAATAATCTAAAAGACGGACTAATTACATTTTTTACGGCCACTAGCCTATTATACACCCCTATTCTTTAATTAGTATAAAACAAAATGGGGCTCTATCCATACCCGTTACAAATCATATTTTTGTAGTCAAGTAAAAAAAAAAAAACGAAAACCCAAAATTATCCACGAAAATCTACATTCATATTATAATAGCAGTGGTGGCCGAGTGGTAATGGCCCTGACTTACGAGTTGTAGGTCGCGGGTTCGAACCCAGCTTGGCGCATTACTTTGTATAATTTATTTCATCACCACTGCTCTCAAAACAGTGAAGGAAAACATCGTGAGGAAACCGGCATGTCCTAGAATCAAAAATTCGAAGACATGTGACATTCACCAACCCGCACTGGGTTCGCGTGGTGGATTACAGCCCGTTCCCTCTCCTTGAGAGGAGGCCTGAGTCCCAGCAGTGGGAACATTAAAAAGGCAGATGATGATGATGATGATGATTATAATAGAGGTAAAGTTTGTCTTTTGATTTTTTATTTTTAGGAGGTAATGTCTGAAAATACCGGTTGCTAAAATTTTTCACCGATAGAAAGCTGCTTTATTCCTGAGTGACATAGGCTATGTTTTATGTAAGCGGGCGATGCTGCAGGCAAAAGCTAGTTTGTCATAATTATGACAAAACCAGTTTAAATAGAATCAATCAGTCATAACGATTAGCTACTACAAAATACTACGCGCAGTGCTACTTTGCCTTTTTATTGCTTTGTCTTGCCTTAGAAATTTCTTTTTAACTGTGACATTTATCCCTTTTTATGAGTACAGGGTTGAATGAAGTTTTCAGCAATATAGGTTTTATTTTCACGAAAGTTAATATTATTTACAAGCAAATGCTTACACACATAAATATTTTGTCAAGCTCAGCGAACCATTTGTGCCGTTCGCGAGAATGTTATGTTAAATGGGAATGCCCTAGTTTGTATGTACCTGTAGTATGACAATATACTTTTATTTGAATTGTAAGCACATTTTAATCTGCCAAATAAAAGCTAATAACGAGGATGTACTGTTATGATTGAAAATGCAACAGTGTAAGTACGTTATTTGCTAGCTCATGGATTTATTTAAAACTCTTTACAGTTTTAATTAATTATTGCATAAATAACTTTGCTTGTTTTTTAATTAGCACCGAGCACTAAAGTTATTTTGTGTTTTTTTTTTGTTTGAAGTCGGTTGTGTTTTTTGTTAAAGTTACAGTACAGGTAAAACTAAATAGTAACAAGCAAGTTCAATAGCTCCTTTTTGAAGTTGGTTAATAAAATACGTTCTAACCTAAGGCATTTGTAAAGCTGAAAATACAGGGGACTTATCTATTATTTTATTTTATAACAAACTGGTTTTATTTTAAGGGGACCCTTGAAGCAAATCTTAAGTATATTTTTAAGTAGATTTTTATCCTGAGAGTGTGTAGAGTCTGTCTAAAAAGTCAAAGACTTGGGTTATTATTAGGGTAAAATTAAATCTAATGTAGTCAACACTGGTTCAATAATTAAGATTGATCATTGTTTACTAATAGAACGACCTTATAAAAAGTATCGAATATAAGTGTTTTTTTAAATAATTATTTTTTTTATACAAAATTCCCAAGTCGGTTGACTTTTTAGACAGACTATATTTCATGCTACATAGAATACCTTTTATCCCTGTATAATTGTCAAAAAATCAAAGGCCGGTTTTGACATTTGTCAAAACGAATACCTACCTAAACACTCATAAAGAATACTTCACCATTATATATATTTACATACATATTCACATTGTATTATTTAACGCACCAATAAAATTGTATGTGTTTATTTTAAAACACTATATACCTAATTCGTTATTATTAAACGGTTTTTTTTATTGTTCCTTTCAGTTTCGTTTTAAGTACTAGTGTCTTTCTGTAATATTTTTTTTTTTTTTATTATTTATAGGCTCGCGTTTGACCACTATCTCACCTGATGGTAAGTGATGATGTTGCCGACGATGGAGCACGCTTGCTTAGAAGTAACCTGTTCACTCTCGACTTAAAGACCCCTAGGTTGTAGCTATCAGGAAACACATACTCCGGCAGGGAATTCCACTGTAATACCAAAATGGGCCTATTATTTTTGAATTAGTTTAATAGGTTCCCCTGGGATAATTTTCTGCTATCACTCGGGCGAAGCCGCTGGTAGTCGCTAGTCTTTCATAGTTCCTGTCGTCATCCAGCAAATTTCACTAGTCACAGGATACATTATGCATGATCATATGTAAACGGAATGGTCGTATCATTTTATGTGGATGGCCTTGCAATGATATTTTATTGACATAAATCCCTTCCTGCTCGGCCAACTTCGGCGAAGTTCGACTATATTCGACAGTCATCGTCAGCATTTTGCAAGCTTTTATTTTAATTTTATTACTATTTTCAGTGCTTGGTGTGTTTAGGTGAAATCGTGTGAATGGGTTTTAAAACAGTTATCCTGAAGCGAATGAGCTGAAATTTTGCAGATATGTTCAATTTAGACGATAAGGCATGCTTATAAGTAAGTGACGTCATTCTAAATCTATTATGGCGAGCTCTTTAAGATGGCGGACTAGTTATTTTTTTATGGATCCGCTTGATGTGGGTATCCAGCTTGATGTGGTTTGGTTTTTCAGCCAAAAGACGTCTACTGAAGACTAGTGAATCTTCGGGCTATGTCGGTAATCTTAGTTCGCCTGGGAATATTTTCATTCCTGATGTGATCACGCAAAGAAACTCCGAGCATAGCTTTTTCCAGTGTTCTTTGGCTACCTTTTTTTTAAATGTAAAAAAATTAGTGCTTGACTGCGATTCCACCTGATGGTAAGCAGTGATGCAATTGGTACAATATTCATTCAAAAAAAGAGGAAAAGACTTATGGATCAAATAAGACAAAATTTATAATACAGTACAGAAGAATCCCGAAGAATCGCCAAACTCAACTGGTGGGTAGGGCACATTGCTCGTAGAACACATGGGGTCGATGGGGATGAAAGCTTCTGAAGTGGCGACCACGAACTGGATGTCGCAGCGTTGGAAGACTTTGCTCAAGGTGGGTCGATGACTTAGAGAGGGTCGCTGGAAACTGGAGATGCACAAAACTGGTCGTTATGGCAACACTTGCGGAGGTCTATGTCTAACTAACGGTGAACTTCTTTCGTTTGAAATGATGAATGTATTGATGATGCTAGGTAAATAAACACAGCTCGACTAAAATTTGTGCCAGGTTTATAAACTTTCATACTCCCGTCCCCAATATGAACCCCTTTCACCACAAGTTACGTGTTCAAACCACAAACACTAAGTTGATTTTCAACCCTATTACGATATAGGCGTTTTCAATTTTCCAACCACTAAAGTTCGCTGACCTTTTGTCCTTATCTTCAACATAGTCGCTGCAAATGCAGCACGTTTCAGATTTATGTATTTTAAAGCAGAAAAGCTCTTTTTCGCTTAAGGCCCAAGCGCCCGAGAAGTGCCATAAAACCGTGACTTTCTGAAGCCTACACCTCGGTAACGGTCAGGGTAATTTTTAATTTATTTATTTATATCAATCAACATTGGATCATAGAATTACATTAAAACAATAGTTATAAGTATGATTAAATACACTTGAACAAAATACATTCGAAATACATTTGAAATACATTTAAAATAGTAATAGGTTAGAAAAAATATATGTTTATTCTAAATTCATGAACAACATTTTAAACTATTGATTTTTTCGTTCGATTAATACTTTTGTCTAAAAAAATATTTAGCAATTTCGCAACTTTTCCCCACTCCTTTGAAACGGCTTGGATTTTTAGAAACATTTTTACACATAAAAATTGGTGGTTAAATATTCTTCAAAGTGCATATAGCATTATGAAGAATATTTAACAAATCGATCAATATTTCGCAAAGAAAATGGATTCAAAGGTCAGCGATGCTCTATCCGGGCGTAGCTGGCCGCAATTATACACACACACTCAACACAGATCAATTACGCACAGATACTCGTACAGCCGTCTAGGTGGGTTGGAGTGTTGTGTCCATTTAATTTCAGCTAGATGTTTAAAGGACTAAGCCTTAAATTCCCTCCGTTTAGTAGCGCTGCATATTTCATTGCCGTAATGAGCGCATTATTCAGCTCTCCGCTTTATAAATGACACCTGCTCGTGTTGCTTTACTTTATTCGAGTTTTAAGTGTTTGAGAGGATTTTGTGATGGTTACAGATTTAAGGTATATAGTCTGTCTAATAAGTCAACCGACTTGGGAATTTTGTATAATATGTTATTATTTAAAAAAATACCTATATTCGATACTTTTTATAAAGTCCTTCTAGTAGTAAACAATGATCAATATCTCTTAATCAACCTTGATTATTGAACCAGTGTTGATTACATCAGATTTCATTTCACCATATTAATTACCCAAGTCGGTTGACTTATTAGACAGACACTAGGTATGTTGTTTTCTGAGAATTTATCGTCCTTAATTTTATTGTATTTATTGGGGAAAACAAACAATAACACATACAGTATTACATAATATCAGGCTTAGAAATAATTTTACACATTTGATATCAATAACGTTCCCCACATATAAAAACGTGACAAGCGCTCTGTTTTTTTTTAAGGATATTGAATAGTTAATGCAATTAATTACATTGTAATATGCACAAACAATACAGCTAGTGGCTTATATTATTAATCATATTGATTTTTTAACGAGTATAGTAACGTTATTTTGAATTTCCATTTATGTACAGAATACAGACGGAATTTTTTTTAAAATTGCTCGTAAGGCGATGAAGAGGGGCAAGAAACACGCCAGCATTTGTTTGACTAATAGTAGTGCTAAATACAGGTCGTGCGTGAATCTCGCGTCCCTGGCATGTTCTGGGCACTACGAGTATATACACAACTTGTTAGTCTTCTTCTTCTTCCTGCCCTTATCCCATATTACTTGGGGTCGGCGCAACACGTTTTCTTCTTCCATTCTGTCCTGTCACCCGTCAAACTATCACTAACTCCCTTTTCTTTCATATCACTTCTCACACAATCCATCCATCTTTTTTTCGGCCTTCCTCTCCCTCTCCATCCATCTACATGTATACTCAGAACTCTTTTAGTAATATGCACTTCATCCTTCCTCTTCACATGACCATACCAAGACAACCGATTGCCTTTCAACTTTTCAGTCACTGGCGCTACTTTCAGACTTCCTCTAATATACTCATTTCTCACTTTATCCATTATATACACAACTTGTTAGTAATATTTAAATAATCAAAATTTAATTAAATAAGCATGAAATTTTAAGCTAAGGAATAGTTTTCTCGGTTTTGGATCGTTTTATCGAACCACTGTGGCTCTAGAATGTAAAAGGCAACTGAAGAAACATAGGTGGACCTGATACGCTTTTGATCCACCTAGAGCTAGTGATTTTATGATCCACGTAAACAAAGGGGTTATTTCCATATTTTTATGGAATGTTCGCATTCGCATCTCAGTCGCAAAAACCGTATTTGAAGTTGAGTTTATCTCAAACTCTATGTTATACAGGCGTGCCAAAATAAATTTTTAATATTCCTATATTTTAACAACTTATTGACATTGATTGTAGGTTTTTTTGGAGCTGGTAAATCATCAGGTACTCCAGCTCAGGGGTGAAGCGAGAGAGCCTATCACAATTTTAATGTCTAAAACCCATCTGTGTTTATCAGTTGCTTTTTGCCTTTCAAGAGCCACGGTTGCTCTTTCAAATGTTTCGAACTGTGGCCCCAGAATTGGCTTTTTGGTAAGAGCGTACTTTCACACCGTTTGAAGCACTCTTCTACAGGCAAGCGTGCTCCATCGTTAGCCACATCATCGCTTACCATCAGATGATATAGTGGTCAGACGCGAGCCTATCCATAATAATACAAAGAAAAACTAATTCCATGGCCAAGCTGTCAAAAAAATGTGCGTCTTGCCAACCTTCGAGTATCATCGTTCTAAATTTAAATTTCTACGTCACGTTCTTTCTTTGAAAAGCTCTGTGACAGACAGTGACACACGGCGGGCGGTCGCCATACTGTTAACAAGATTCCGTATTTTTGTTGACTTACCTACCAATCTCAGTAAATATGTGGCGTTCTCTTCGAGGTACATTTTCATACAACCGCTCTTACATGATTATGATGTTATTTAACACATCTTTCTCTAGATATTTTGGATACACAGCGATTTTGTGGATATTATCTAGGATTCTATAAAAATCAAAACATAAAGTTGTGTAAAACTAATCTAGTAAAGACCCTTGAAAATCTGCTATTTTACGTGAACTTTGGCTCTACATAATGTACTCATATATTAAAAATATAAAAAAGTACATCAATAGAAGCTTTACACATTTAATCGAGATGCTGAATGACGACAATTTATTTGAAAACTTTTAAAAGTTTAAAAAGAACACGTATTTCCTGGAACAAGTTTTGTAAAGTATTCGAGTTAATCACGGATTTACCGAATGCCAACAGAGTTTTCAGGCGTTATCTCTCTTTTTGCATTGCGTCTTTATCAAACATCGCGTTGGGTTGAGTTTAAGCTTTCGAATACCGTAATTAGAGACAATAGTAAGGCAATGAGAGAGCGGACGCCGGCGTTCGCTTGGGGTTTAATAAATTAAACCATGCTCAATTTTGACGATAGGCGAGTAGAAAATGACCTTATTACCCGACTGCGCGCCGCAAAGGAGGGTAATGTGTTCATCGGTCTATGTATGTATGTTTATTCCTTTGAAGCACTATACAGACTAAACGCCTGGGCCGATTATTATGATTTATACATCAATCCTCTTAGTCCAGCGAGTGTCACTAAAGACATGGAATTAACCTTTCAATCGTGGAAATTACAGACACAATTGAAAGACAATAGGTGCGCGAACGCCGGCGTTCGCTTGGGGTTTAATGAAAAAAATCAAAATGGCGACCATGAGACGCCATATTGTGAAAATGAAAATCAACAAAATATGTCAAGTGGGGTATCGTCGAATAGGTATTTAAAAATCATTAATAGTTTTCTTTCATCACTTTTCGATTCGAGTGACTATTTATTTATAAATAATTATTAACAATAATCAATACTCATAACTAAAAAGTCTAAAATAAAATAAATAATTAAAAAAATTAAAAAAACCCGACTGCGTATAAAACGAACCAATCTAGGTACCTTAAAAATATTTAGTCTATAGGTCTATAGTAACTGAGACAGTCGGGACCCATAAATCTAGAACAGCTCACACTCCAATAATGAGTCCCGATTGTCTCAGTTACTATAGACTTAATTTTTTATTTAATAACCTTAATAGTTATTCTTCATAGTTTCAGATTACAGTACTTGTTTTTGTCTTTTCAGTTTTATTTTTATTAGGTACTTAGATTGATTCGTTTTTTACGCAGTCGGGTTTTTTTAAGGTTTGTTGTTGTATGTTGTGTTCACACTAGGCACTATATACATCTAGTAATTATTTATTAGACTATACCTATAAGATCCATAAGAACTCATACACACGACGGATGCCGCTGATGTTCAAAGTTAGAATATCGTCGAGGCATCGACAGCTGTCTCTGCCGTTTGCAATGGTTTTTTTTTTGTTGATAGGATCGCGCTTGACCGCTATCTCACCTGATGGAGAGCGACGATGCGGTCGACGATGGAACGCGCTTACCTAGAAGAAACCTATTCACTCTCGACTTAAAGATTCCCGGGTTGTAGCTATCGGGAAACACAGACTCCGGCAAGGAATTCCACTCCCTAGCTGCACGCACAATGAATGTGTTCCCAAAACGTTTTGTGTGTGTAGGTGGGATATCCACCATGCAATGTAAAGCTAGAACTGCACTGCACACACGCCGATCTAGGCGTGTCGGTCTCCATATATGTTATATGGAAACTAGACTTGTAGAGCTACACTTGATCCACGCCACGCGACGTCGTTTTACAAATCAGGCGTGTTACACGTGTGCGTCGGTCTAATGTAGTTCTAGCTTAAAGCTCGTGTGTATGAACTCTAAGGGCTATATTTCACTGAGGCACCATGGCGGCGCGACCAGTCGCCGCTACCAACAAAATGTATACAGCTCTATAGAGAGTTACTCACCTGGTGACCGTTTGGTTGCGCAACCAATTTGGTAGCGCGATCAGCTTAGACCTAAGGCGATTCTGGTCTCTGTACGGTGTTTAGTTTGGTAGCTTAGGAATATATTTCACCAGAACTGGTCGCACCACCATGGTGTCCTTGTGAAATATAGCCTTAAGAGACAAACAAACAGTACAATCTGACATTATCAAGACCTCACGTAGTGTAGTACTAGCGCCTCTAGCGAGGAATTTCAACGCTCTCATTTGGTCTATGAATATGACAGCTGTAAATTCGGCTCAGTGCACATGGCATGGACAATAATTGTAATGGCGTTTATATATACTCACCGCTTCTGTTAGCGTTGGCTCAATGAGATTAATTTTTAAAACACTATTTAATCGCTATTTAAGTTGAGATATGGGAAACGCTGAGATGCTGGTCACACTGTGGGCCCCCCTCCACTCTGCCACCAAAAGCAAATTAATGTTCACGTCCGATAAAGCCTTTTGTGTCAAACGGCCATATTGTTTTCTATAAAAACCGCACCATACCCGAGTCCCTGCATCATCACCTTCATTAGCTTCTATGATATTATCATACGGTACCAAAAGTACTTCAAATTCGTGTAGATTTTCAGTATAACGATAGTCCCATTCAACAACATGACACCTCTAATACTTTATTCTCCTCCGATTACACCCTCGGGGTGAACTGTTCTCCGCTTCTGAGTATAACACGAGCACAAAATAAATAGGTAGGTACAGAAGTCAATCTACATACAAAGCGCGCTCGAGCAACGCACACATAGACACCGCTCACGGACACGACATCTCGGAGCGCCTCGGCTCGCTCGTCGTACAGTTTCGGTTCAAACGCTCATTAGTGTGCGTCCACCGAGCGTAGGTATAAAAAGTGGAGTATATACATGAGCTTGTCTTCTGTACCTATCTATTTTCTGACACGAGTACCTATATTTACTAGTAATACCTACTTACCGAAATATTTCTCGATTGGTTTGTACCTACTTGAGTATTTTGTGATAGGATTTCTATCTGCCAGAATTTCTTTGAATGAAAGATAAATATATATGAGTACGTAATATTTCATTCATGTTGAAGTAGGGACAGGCTTTCCTGTTTCAATAAGTACAAAGGTGTTTCTATGGTGATAAAAAATGAGGATTCGTATTTGGATGAATGGTCTACCTACACAATAAATAAGCAATAAAGCATCACGGCTCTATTCTTGAAGATTTCGGCAGAGGTGAATCTTATTTTTTTTTAAATTGTTTATAGGTCTGCGCTTGACCACTATCTCATCTGATGGAAAGTGACAATGCGGTCAACGAGTGCGGTTACCTAGACGTAACCTATTCACTCTTGACTTAAAGATTCCCGGGTTGTAGCCATCAGGGAACAGATCTGGGCAAGGAATTCCATTCCTTAGCCGTACGTACAATGAATGTATTCCCAAAACGTTTTGTGCGTGTAGGTGGGATGTCTAGCATGTACCCGTGGCGTATCACCATTATTGTATTCGGGAGGAAATTTCCAAAGGCTAGAGGAAGGCCAGGGAGTGTGGGATTCTTACTTCACTTAATCACCCCGCTGATCATCTTCAGCACATGGAAGGGGCCCCGTTACCGCTTAAAAGACCACTCTGGGATCTCCTGTGTGCCTTTTGGGCACATCCCTGTGGAGTAAGAACACGCGGCGGGTATTCAGAGTTCCCTCTGTGTTTTTCTCCTCTCTGTGTGTCTTTCTTTGCCTGTGATTCCTAAACGAATCTTTCGTGTTAGGATTCGAAATGAGAGTTTTCCTGGCACCTTGTTCTCCGAGCGGGATCGGATTTTTTTTTTCTAATTTTTTATACCTAATGTTTTTGGCTTAGATACTAAGTTCTTTAAACCATATCTTTGTATGAATAGGTACTTTGTTTATTATTAGAATACCGTAGCACATTCTGAGAAATGTTTTTGTATTATTTGGCAGCAAATGTCAGCATAGCAAGTTTTGGTAATACTACAGTAAAATTCTAAGCTCCATTTTACCAAGATCGCTCTAGTATCAATGATTCCACATATTGACCAGTTGACAAGGTGGACCGATGACCTGGTCAGGGTCGCGGGAATCCGATGGTCAGGAGCGGTCGTTGTGGCGAGAAGTCCTATGATTGCATTGGACTTCAACACAACTGTCGTAACAAATGCTGGGTACGCCACGATTATGGTTGGAAATGGCCTTCCGCATGGCGCAGGTCCGAACCGAAAATGGTCAGTTCGGGAGGTTCCTGCACCGGATTCGTGCGAAAGAAACGCCCGGGTGACAACCATTGTAGACGGCGCGTAGTGTTCCACATGACATGACAGCAAACTGTAGGGGTGCAGTAGGGTCGAAGTCTACTGGGGCCATGGGTAGTGCGTAAGAGAACCCCGAGGCCCTGGAATGAAGGCAAAGAAGGAACATAGTTGATTTTAGTCAGTAAAAGTCTGACACCGCTCCGCTCAAGGGCGGGAGATGTCATTAGAAGATTCCCACTTAAAAAAAAAGACTGTTGTAACAAAATATTATTATGCCCCTTCAATATGGGTCATGTAGTCTTATATTACTCGTACGTAATAGGTTCGCAATCTGTTACAAGGTACTTAAATATATCATAACAGGCGAGATGAGGGTGTACAAATTACCTCTACTTACCCTAAAAATCACAAAATTATGCTAAGTTAATTCAGTACATTATTTTTACCTTATTAGCATTCATTTGATGGTAACGCGTGCGTCTTTACCGACCATGGATGTCACGTGTTATAGTCCTTACACGTGCCTTTTGCTTTTCCACCTCCTGAAATCTTATGATGCTCTAGTACTTGTCACCTGCATATGCATATAGGGCGACTGGTAATTAGTGACTGATAATTATACACGTGATTGTACTCCTGATTATAGACAACTTTCCCAAAGAAACTTTTTTTATACTCATTATTTAACTTATATTATTTAACCGGAACAGGGAGCCGTAGGCGTGCAAATAGCTTTTATTTTTTTTTTAATTTGTGCAATCAGCTGTTTTGTTATTGTGATAAAACTAATTAGTATAAAAAAAAAGTTTCTTTGGGAAAGTTGTTTGTAGTCATGAGTACAATAACGTGTATAAGTATCGGTCACTAATTACCAGTCACTCTATATAATAATATCTGTATGTACGTTTGATCTTGTGAAGTTCGAAGAAATTAGGTCGTAGAGTCTGCCTAAAAAGTAAATCGACTTGGGTAATTATTAGAATGAAATGAAATCTGATGTAGTCAACACTGGTTCAATAATCAAGGTTGATTAAGAGATCTTGATCATCGTTTACTAACAGAAGAACCTTATAAAGAGTATCGAATATAAGTATTTTTTAAATCAAAAACCAAAAAAGAAAAAAAATCAAAGCATTTATTTCAAATAGACCATTTACAGGCACTTTTGAATAGTCAAATGTCGGTCAGTCCAAGAAAAGTGAAGCTAAATTGCACGTTCCAAAGAGTAGGTCTCTATGGAGAAGAACGTGCAAGAAACTCCATGGACACTCTTTTAAATCATATTATGTGTTACATATAATGCTTGGTTACATATTACTTGTTGCTTCTATCATGTGAGCACAATGTCGATAATGAAATAAAAAATGTAAAATAATTAAAAGATAGAAACTGAATTAAGCCACTGGCAGCTAAGAGATGACCAGTCCCATCTGACGGCACCCGTTCACGAGCATGACGCGTGCATCAGCCCCACTCAGCTCAACCATTTTGAAGGGAACTGAACGACCCAATAATACGTGCCACCAACAGCGAGACATTTGAGTGAGTATGACAAACTCTCAACTGCCATGCTCGTAATGTCAAAAAAAAAAGTTGTAACCTAATAAAAATGCTCCATGGTGCTTCACATTCACAAACTTGAAAAAAGTGCTTCTACATTATACAATGCAATTGTGTCTTTCAAATTAAAAAATAATAATATTAGTTTCCAACTAATCAACTAATTAGTACGCCCTAGTGGTAGTGGAGCTGGACCAGCATTGAGCCAAGCATTTTTATCTTGAATATAATCCTCCAACTTATAATATGCTTGCCTGCATAGTGTGCGTTTAATACAAGATTTAAATTTCGTTTCATTGAGTTCTAATATTTGGGGTGGTATTTTATTATAACATTTCAAACAGTACCCCATGAAAGAAGAGGCCACTTTAGCCAGTCTGAAACCTGGTTGAACTAATTGATCCCTATTTCTTGTAACATAATTATGTCTATCGCCTCTTTTGCTAAAAAGATGAAGATTTTTTCTAACATACATGATGTTTTCATAGATATATTGACAAGGTACCGTCATTATGTTAATATCTTTAAACAGTTCCCTTAAAGAATCGCACCGGCGGAGATTGTAAATAGCTCTGATGGCTCTTTTCTGTAATATAAAGATTGACTCGATGTCTGCAGCCCGTCCCCATAGTAAGATACCGTACGACATGACACTATGAAAATAACTAAAATAGACTAGTCTAGCGGTATCAACATCCGTAAATTGGCGGATTTTTCTAACAGCATATGCAGCTGAGCTAAGCCGCCCTGCAAGAGATGTTAAGTGAGGACCCCGTTGTAGCCTTGAGTCAAGCGTAATCCCCAGGAAAATCGTTTTATCAACAAATTCTAATTTTTCATTATTCAATACAATGTCACAATCACTACTTTTGACATTCGGTAAGGAAAATCTTATGCATTTAGTTTTTTTCCCATTTAGAACCAGATTATTAGCAGTGAACCAGTTTTGAACCTGCAATAGGGCGCTATTTTCGTTGTCAAGATTGTTAGTCTTTCTATTTATCTTAAAAATCAAAGAAGTGTCGTCAGCAAACAACACCATATTAAGTTTATTTTGCAACAAATTGGGTAAATCATTAATATAAACTAAAAATAAAAAGGACCTAAAATTGAACCTTGGGGCACCCCCATTTCAACATTCAATCCCGACGAATTGACACCGTTTATTTGCACTAATTGCTGTCTATTATTCAAATAAGATTTTAATAAGCTTAACGCTGCATTGCCTAGTCCGTAATGCTTGAGTTTCAGAAGCAATGTTTCATGAACTACACAATCAAACGCCTTAGATAGGTCGCAGAAGATGCTTAAAAATGTGTTTTAGTAAGGAAACACCCACGTCAGTTGTACAACGTCCTTTGGTGAAACCATACTGTTTATCATGTAGGATGTTATTGGAGTTAAAATGACTAAGCATTTGATTTAACATTACCTTTTCAAATATCTTGCTAAGAACCGGCAAAACGGACACCGGCCTATAATTATTAGTGTCTCTACTATTCCCGGATTTAAAGAGTGGTATCACTTTACTATATTTCATTAGATCTGGAAAGACTCCTTGATCTATACACAAATTAAATATTAAAGCCAAGTACGGCGCTATAGTCTCAAAAATTGAGGTACAAACTTTGAATTGAATTAAATGATTTAATATTATAGAAAATTCCCAAGTCGTTTGACTTATTAGACAGACTATACCATATTTACCTCGACTTTTATGTATTAGGTACCTAGTTATGTTTACCTAATTTTCTATTAATTTACTGATAAGGCGTGCGATTATTTCTATCATGTATTACCTGCTACAATCCTTACACGCGCGTTTCGCTTCAGGTATCTTCTACTTCCTCAAATCTTTTGATGTCCTAGTACTTGTCACCTGCGTATGCATATCAGTGGCGTTTACACTATCTGTATTTACGTTTGAGCTTGTAAAGTTCGTACATTTTATGGTGAAATGAGGATGTACAATATTTACCTCGACTAAAACTGGCCAGATCGATAATGTCAACATTTGATATTATGTCAATCTACGTTTGGCCATATCATTGTTGTAGAATTTCTATGATAATAAAAGGTCCAAACAAAGTACGCCAAACGGTCAAGCGCGGACCTATAAACATTAAAAAAATAAAGAGGATTGACACTGACACCGACTACTTTTTTTTATTGATATAAACTAGTGCTTGACTGCGATCCCACCTGATGGTAAGCAGTGATGCAGTCGTTGATGGTGAGGCACAGTAGTTTAGCCTATTCACTATTGCCTTGAAGACACTTAAATTATAATCGGACGGGAAGACCGCAGCAGGCAAATAAATTACTCCAGTCGACTAGTTGGCCATATGAAGTAAATTTTAAGATCTGCGTATCGTGTCGAATTCCGTTCTCCAATCGGTAACGCTTCGGTGTCAACAATTGTAGAAAACGATAAGTAGCTAGCCATGTTGACGCACCTGCGTCGGCCGCTCGTTCTACAATGTAGCGTTTGTTTATCAAAGGATGTAGCGTTAAACGTTGTAGAAATTCATTCTATCACTTTGAACGATGTAAACTTGGCTACGAATTTTCTATTCGTTTGTTCCGACCACGCGACTTTACGTTGAGATGACGTCATTTCAATACGTTTCATCACTTTTCGACAGCGTTAACTATTGTAGAATAACAACTTGGCTAAGCGTGCTGGCCACGATAGATACATAGAATGTTTACCTCATTGTCTATTAATTTAATAGTAAGGGGTACGATTCCTATTGACCATGAATATAACGTAACAATCCTTACACGTGCCTTTTGCTTCAGGCATCTTCCACTTCCTCAAACCTTTTGATATCCTGGTACGTGCTACCTGCAAAGCCGTACCGTTTACAATGTCTGTATGTATGTTTTTTGATCTCGTAAAAGTTGTACGAATTGTGGATGTAGGTACAATTTATCTCGACCTGTAAGGGTGAGTTGCACCATTTAACTATAATGATAACAAAGCCGTTAACAGTTGACAAATCGTCGAATTGACCAATAGGCGGCCGTTTCACGGCTGGTTGGTTATCGTTATAGTTAAATGGTGCAACTCACCCTAATTCTTTCGTTTCGTCGTTTTTCTTCTGTACGTGTATTTGTCACCTAAATCCAATTAAATGGCTTGACCGATTCAGATGAAATTTTGTGTGTATATTTGAGCGGAACGGTATATGGCGCCACGATCTGGCTTTTAATAATTTTTTTTTTACGAAAAGCCAGCTTTCGGGTCGGATATAACGTCTTTCGGGACCGCTTCTTATATATTTATCTATACATCTATAGGTACATACATATAAATAAAATTTGAGTGTCTGTTTGTAATATTGAAATAACTGCTTTTTACTACGCGCATATGAAATATATATATACGGTACATACACCAAAATAACATTTTTTACAATTTTTGTCTGTCTGTCTGTCTGTTTGTCTGGGCTAATCTCTGAAATGGCGGGACCGATTTTGACGGGACTTTTTTTGGCAGGTAGCTGATGTAATAAGGAGTAACATAGGCACTTTTATTTTAGAAAAAAATAAATTTAAAATCCTGTAGTCCACGCGAATGAAGTCGCGGGCACAGCTAGTATAATTATATATTTATTACTAGTTGACCGAACTTCGTACCGTCTAACAGTCAATGAATGTGTCTGTATCTTTCGATACAGTCAACGGATTGCGATGAAACAAAGTCTAAGTAATATATCAAGTTACACAAAATTTTGATGTATAAAAGTTATCTACATCGATTTCGTATATTTTACGTGATACGCGACAGCATAAAACTTCTACAGATTTATAATATGTATAGAAATATACAATGTGTTGTTTTTGAAGCCTCATAACTCAAGATTTATTTTCTATATGGAAAAATAATACTAAAAGTCTTAGAACATGTGGTCCAAAAATGCATGGTTTCGAAGATATTATCAGTACGGTTTAAGACATTTATTTCTCAAAAAGAATACAATTCACTTAATATGAGAAGTACAAGTTATTCTTAACTATTAAATACGTTGACATGAGAAATGTAGATACTCAAATAAACTAGTAAGTATTTATATTCACAAAAATTCGTTTCCAAAATCATGCGGGTAACAAAAAAAAAGTGCATTTTTGCTGTATTAGTGAACTCATTACGTATCGTTTCCTAAAGGCAAGACGATGGCAATTACATATTTTTAATTGTACTTTACTTTTTTTTATATGTGATTTGTTAATTTGACTTGTTTATTTAACTAATTGGGTATTACGAGTACATAATTTAACATGTTTTTTTTTTCAATCATAAATTAATTTAGGTCAATTTACGCTGTATTACAAATCTTTACTTTTGTGACGTTGCTAGTCTTCAAACAAATGACATTACATAAAAAATTTAAAGACATATCGTAACTACGTATAGTTACTTCAAGCTTACCCCTACGTTGTTGAAACCTCTACGGTCCTGACTAAGCGTTTCGCCTCGTCGTTTTTACCGCTTACATAGAAGGACTGGAATAATTTGCCTGTTGCGGTCTGGCCGTCCGATTACAATTTAAGTATCTTCAAGGTTAGAGTGAATATGCTCTTAATAAACTAGTGCGCCTCACCATCAACGATTGCATCACTGCTTAACATCAGGTGGGATTGCGGCTAAGTACTAGTTTATATCAATTTTTAAAAAAACCTAGCTATTTAATGACTAAGCTACGTAAATAGTTGTATGATACTTCACCTAATGATTTTTTAAGCTATTGCATAGCTTCTATCGCGGGCCTTGAGCGTGGAGACCTTCCGTAACGAAAATAACCTAACACCCCCCACTCATTTGTTTTTTGAGCGTGGTGACCGATAAGAAAACAAATGAGTGAACAATCAATCAAAATTCAATTTAATGTGTAAAAGTGTAACTTCAATTAATATCAAAGAAAAAAAAACAAAGGAAAAAAAATACTGCATAAATAAAATAAATAAATAATCATAATTGCATAAGTTGATAAAAATGCTATGCAATAGCTTTACCGCGGCAGTCCCCGAGTGCCACACGTCTTTTTTTTATATGGGAAAATCATCCAATGACATCCCACTGCTGTTCCTTCTTTGCTCTCGTCCCAAGGTCCGGTTTTCACTTAAGCAGTACCCGTAGACCCTGCTGGGCTCCTACAGTTTGCAGTAAGGTTCGCGCTTGATCGCTATCTCACCTGATGGAGAGCGACGATGCGGTCGACGATGGAACGCGCTTATCTAGGCTTATCGTGAGGCGCGCGTGAAACAAAACGGGCTGTCGACGACTTGGGCTCGGTTCGGACTGTTACTGGACGGTCGGACGGCGAGCTACTCAATACTCGCCATCCGCACCTGCGGTGTCGGAAATCGGCGGCCTGGGCGTGAGGGCCGGTGTCTCCACTTAGCATAGGAGTCAGGGCTTCACTCTGCTGTACCCTTTTATACCAATAAATTATGTATTTTACTTGCCTATCCTATCTTATCTTATGTTAGAAGTACTTTATAAGAAAATCTCTCTTACCTTTCGAGTTGGAATACGCGACAAGAACTCATTATGAATGATTGAACTTCCGAACAGAACGCGTTCAAGTCGATATTTTCGCTCAATTAGCTTTTTATCGCTTTTTTTTTTGTATTGTAAATGTTAGTAGCGATTGTAAGCACTTTTATCATTTCTTTTTATATAATACTAGCTTTTGCCCACAGTTTCGCCCACGTACCTACATAAAATATGCCGATGTCAATCAGGAATAAAGCAGCTTTCTATCGGTGAAACAATTTTAGCAATCGGACCAGTACATCCAGAGATTACCTCCTACAAACGAAAAAACAAACTTTACCTCTTTATTATATCAGTGTAGATATGTAATACTACCGTCTGTCAGCGGCTTCGTCCGGGGGAAAGCAGAAAATTGTGTCAAGGGAACGTACCTACTCCTGGTACCAACGTCGACTAAGAAACCGCAGTCCAAAAGATGGACAGATAAAAACGTTTTGGGAACACATTCATTGTGCGTAGAGCTAAGGAGTGGAATTCCTTGCCGGAGTCTGTGTTTCCCGATGGGTACAACCCGGGAATATTTAAGTCAAGACTGAATAGGTTTCTTTTAGGTAAGCGCGTTCCATCGTCGACCACATAGCAGTCAAGCGCGAACCTATCAACAATAAAAAAAAAAAATGATTAGGTCCGTTCCACACTGGACACTTAATTGCACGTTGCAGTTCATGACGCTAAGAACCGCCATAGATGGCGAGATATCATCAATAAGAAGCTAATCCAGCGGGAACTTCACGACCCTCAGTAATGATGACCCTCTTCTTCGAGTTGTATTCATCATTACACTTCTCATAACTTTTTATATACTTTTTGTTTCTCATGTGTTATTGAAGGTCATGTTTTACCTGTGTGCCGGCAATTCCCTTCTGGCTGGGGACCTCCTTCTCTAAAGCCGTAAAGCTGGCAAAGGAGACGCTGCACACGTGAGGTTAATAATATTTTTACGCTCTAGCTTCTGAGATCCCGACTATCAGCCACCGTAGGCAGGCTCACTGTCTGACCGTCTGGTAACTGTCCGGACCGAGTCCAAGTCGTCGACGGCGCGCACTGGTCCCGCGCGCCTCAAGGAGTTGTCAGCAACAGCAGGGGCCCAGCTGGGTCGAAGCCTACTGACTAGGGCCAGGGTTAGTTTCGAAAGAGTAGCTGGAGCCCCGGTATGAATGCTCGAAGAAACGGGGCGGGTTTTTAGTCAGTAAGAGTCTGACACTATCTCCCGCTCCGGCCAAGAACAGAGGTTGTCATTAGATGATTTTCCCACCATAAAAAAAAGCTCCAAGAGCGAGAGAAGAAGTCATTAAATGATTTTCCTTTAAAAAAAAAACTCCATTTCATTGCCTATATCGCTTTCGTGCGTCATCGGATCTCGACATTTAATATATTAGCAGCATATTAAATAAAGTAGCTACACAAAAATAGCGACGCCATTTTACATAATAGGCATTGTAGGCGGTCCATTAACCGAGATAAATAAAAGTAAATTTTAATTATGCACATCACTCCCGTGAAACGGGGGAGGTTTGAGTTAATCGCCTGCCTAATGATCACGTCACAAATCAGCTGGCTAAATTGGTACTCTTACCAAACTGGCTCCAGGTGTGGCAAGGGGGGCGCCAGAGGGCCTGGGAGGGCGGGAGGGAGGGTTCACCCAGTGAGAGCGAAGCCAGCCATTCATAAAACTAAGCCCGATCGATATAAAACGTCTCACCTACCCCGAAATGTCACTAGAAATTACTATTTCGCTGTTCCCCGCGTTCATTGCTTGGTCAACGTACTTTCTCTTATAATCAGACGGCACTAAAAACGCAATGGATTGTGTACATTGCCGTTATATAGCGTCTGAGGAACACGTCCCCCTGTTGTTTTAGGTAGATTTATACTTTCTCAAGCTCCTAAAGTACGTTTCGAGATTTAGTTGAGATTGGATTGCTTGGTTGGGTTAGTGAGTTCTTCGACAGTCTGGTTGGTTCTGTATGCTCGGCCAATTATGTCGGAGACGACTAAAAGAGTTGAAGCTTCATAGATATTGAGATAACAGAGGATATCGACTCGTTAGTCGTTACTCTCATCTTGTTCTTTTTCTTTCAGTTTCAATTCAATTTTCTTTATTGAAATTTTGTCTGAAGCTATTTATGTCAGAATTTAATATTAGCTGAAGACATGGTAGAAGCTTCTTGTACGTCTGCCTGGAAGAAACGAGTAGATTTATGAGTTTTTGTTTCACAATATTGCTATTACGGTAATGGTTTTTTTTATAACGTTAACTTACTCTAGAATTACTCCTGTATCGTCAGTGCGTTCAAAAACATGCAAATTCACATTCACAAGACACCCAGACGGAGAACACTGTACGTATCTGTAGATCATACATATATTGATTCCGGCGAGAATTGAATCAACCAACCAACACACATTGCAGCTGCTAATCGCTCAACCACTGCGCCAACCGTGTCATCAATTTTATTAATTAATTTAGTCATATTAATGATTGCTTTTCTTTGAACTTTGAAAAACATTAGTTCAGGCACTATTTCAAATTATTGTAATTATTAGTAGTATGGAATAATTTTTGTAATTGTGTGTACCATGGAGCAATTTTTGTAATCGTGTGTACCATGGAGCAAATTTTGAAATTGTGTGTACTATGGAGTCACTTTTAGGGTTCCGTAGCCAAATGGCAAAAAACGGAACTTTTATAGATACGTCATGTCTGTATGTCTGTCTGTCTGTCCGTCCGTCCGCATGTCACAGCCACTTTTTTCCGAAACTATAAGGGCTTTATTGTTGAAACTTAGTAAGTAGATTTTCACACAAAAATAGAAAAAAAGCAATAAATTTTGGGGGTCCCCATACTTAGAACCGAAACCCAAAAAAAAATTTTTCAACAAATCCATACGTGTGGGGTATTTATGGATAGGTCTTCAAAAATGATATTGAGGTTTCTAATATCATTTTTTCTAAATTGAATATTTTGCCCTCTAACTTCTAAAATAAGAGAATGATAAAACTAAAAAAATATATGATGTGCATTATACCATGCAAACCACCAACGAAAATTGGTTTGAACGAGATCTAGTAAGTAGTTTTTTTAATATATCACAAATCTAAAAAATACACTATTAGTAAAACATCGATCAAACTTACAACGAACTACAAGAACTTTTATATTAAGTTACTTGCTGCTTCCGTAGCAGCAAGTAACCCTTCATGGGCAAGTCCGACTTGCACTTGGCCGGTTTTTTGTAATTGTGTGTACCATGAAACAATTTTTGTAATTGTTCGTACCATGGAGCAATTCTTGTTATTAGGTCAAACTGCAAAATTGCACAAAGGCACTTTTGGTCAAATAAGTGGTTACTTGTTGAATGTCAAATATAATGTTTTGATTTGAATTGCAGTGTAGCAATTAGTTATTCTGTAACAGAACGACGCGACGAGTGACTTTGTAATTTATTTTAATCAGTGAGAGTCCTCATAATTAATTAATTAATGTGCACACAAGAGAAATACTAAGTCATAATAACAGTGCAAAGCTGAGTAAAAAACAATGCAAAACGAGTGTACTAAAATAGATCTAAAAACTGCTATGAGCTGAACAAAAGGAAAAATTAATGACGTTGGATTTAGTAAAATTACCTTTCTATATTTATACTTTTTTTTACTATCACACAACGCCGTCTAGTCTCAAGCTAAGCAGAGCTTGTGTTATGAGTACGAGAAAACTGATAAACACACTTCATATTATAGATAAATTACACCCGGACACAGATTGTAAATGTCGCTTCATGTAAATTACTGATATTCAGCTGCATCTGGTTGGGTTGGAAGTTAACGCCAACATAGGGCCACACAAAACTGTAAAGCGATGCGATGCGAATCGCTGCGATGCGATTTCGTGCGGCAAAGTATCGGTTTAGACAAGCTATTGCCAGCTGCTTCGCCCGCTTAATAGTAGGAAATTGTCCTAAGGCAAAAACTTCCTGGCATAAAAAGTATCTATAATAATTGCTATTACTGCCCCCCTAGCCAAGTTACAACCGTTTCTCTTGCGTCGAACGCCTCGAGTTGGCCACGCCCCAATTCTTTTTTTCTGACCACGTGAAGTTCTCTACTAGCGTTAACGATTGTAGATTATCAACTTGGCTAGGGGTATAGGTGACCATATGGCGACCTTACAGATTTTTACGATGTGACGTCGGGGTCGCATCGTAGCTGATAATCGGTCGAATAGGCCGTAGGCTACTTTTTACCCTCTTACCCCTTCCCCAACTTTTTATTTGATCTACACTACACTGAAAGTACTGCCCCGCTATCCAAACGCAACGATGGTAACCCAAGTTAGTACCACCGTTTCGTTTGGATACGGACCTCGCCTCTGATTCCTTTGTTCTGACGTCATCTCAGGTCAGAATAAAAGAATCGGAGGAGTGGCCGACTCGAGGCGATCAATGAAAGAGTATCGAAACGAAACCGTCGTAATTTGGCTAGGCCTGCTTATCCGATTGTTAAAATTGTTTCACCGATAGAAAGTTGCTTTATTCCTGGGTGACGCTATATTTTATTTACGTGGGCAAAATCTAGTAATTTATATGGCAAAACAACGTTTGCTTAGTCAGCTAGTAAAATATAAATAAAGTATTCAACCACTTCTAACCAGTACATTGAATGTTTACGATCATAGGAAGTGAAAACCGCATATTGTGTTTATGGAACAGTTAGTAGGGTAGGTGTAAACAACGAACCAGTTCCTGAAAGTGGTAGTAAACCCGTGTCGAAACGTTTACACAGCTCAATTCGTGCTGACGTGATGACGCTAACATGTTGTGGGCTTAGTAAATTGAAAGCAATTTTGGTTTAACTGAAAAGAAAATGCATATTATCAGATTGTTGGCTGTTGACTGGCTGGCTACAACCCGGGAATCTTTAAGTGAAGAGTGAATAGGTTTCTTCTAGGTAAGCGCGTCCAATCGTCGACCGCATCGTCGCTTTTCATCAGGTGTGATAGCGGTCAAGCGCGAACATATCAATAATAATAAAAAAACCGCGACAGTTGATTTTTGGTGGTCACAATAACAAAACGCCGCCACCGACATATTTCCTGTAGGTTTCATAATATTTTTATAAGTTTCGAAATTACATTACTTCCTTCAAAATATTTTAAAAACTCTTTTATTAGGCACAGTTGGCGTAGTGTTAGAGCGATAAGTTGGTGCGCTGCGTGTCGCTTGTTCGATTCCCATATGAAAAAAATATCTGTACCTGTGGGAAACGTGTGTGTGAACGCATCCACTATACAGGTGTAATTTTATTCCTAGTGAGAGTAAGTTAGTTAGTTAGCCCATTTATATCCCACTGCTGGGCGAAGGCCTCCCTCTCCCTTTTCCACACGTCTGACTTCGGCCATTGCGGACCAGTCCTTCCGGTAGTTATCCAGCTCATCTCTCCACCTTCGCGTTGGTCTGCCGCGATGTCGCCTTGCGTCTAATGGGACCCAATCAGTGGATCTTCTAGCCCACAGCTCTACCGACATGCGACAAACATGTCCGGCCCAATCCCACTTTATAGTGGTAGCTTTTCGGGTAACATCTTTAATCTTAGTTTTGAAGATTTCTTTAAAATAAAATATATTTATGAAACTACTATACCATTGTTGTTAGTTTCTCGAATAATGCGAGCTCAGTAATCAAGTTTCAAACGCACAGGCACAATACAACAGTTTACCCATGTTTACTTTCGGTGTTGGGCACCTACCTGTCGTAGATTTTCCGATAGCGTGTGAGAAGGGGTCCAGGAACTTTATTTATTATCTGCTAGAGACCTACCGAAAGCTCGGTTTAGTTTCAGTCAATTTCGGCTAAAAAAAACTGGTTTCGGCTGAAGCGTCGGTTGCGATCAAAAAGTTCCCGAATATTCGACTACCGGCACTGATCGAAAATAATGTTTTTGAGACAGTTGTGATAGAACTTAAGGGGCCGGCGACGGATGAATTTCCATACAAACGTAATACCACGCTCATTTGCAGTTGGAGCATATTTCCAACATATTATGATGATATTCGTTTATAGACAATATAAATATATCTAAGTTTCTACGTCTTTCTTTTTAAAAAAAACAAAAAGAAATTTAAGCGAATTATATTTCGCACTTTTTTACAGCGTCAATGGCAAAACATGCCATTTGGCTTTTCCTGTATTAAAAATAACAATATTTCTAATATTCTCGACGTAGGAACCTAGATAAATATTGTCTATAACCGAATATTATCATAATATGTTGGAAATATGCTCCAACTGCAAATGAGCGTGGTATTACGTTTGTATGAAAATTCATCCGTTGCCGGCCCCTTAAAATCTTCTACTTTGTTTTTGTTTTTTAATTGCTCCAATTCTAGGAATTACTCCTGTGTCGTCGGTGCTCTCACAAACATATAGACTCACATATGTATATACCAGACACTCAGTCCCGATCGACCTATCTATAGGCCAAACAAATATTTATTAATACGACTTATAGTGCAACATTCAATCACTCAACCACAGCGCTAATTATGTGAATTGTAATCGAAATCTGTCCTATCTCAATCTGACCAAATTAGTCATCGTTCGTATATTGTGTGTTAAATGTCTATGTAATCGTCGATTTATTTGATTACTTAGTATGAAATATAAAACATATAACAGTTATAACTTTTTAAGTGAACAAATAAGCGGCATAGATATCTAACTATATCGAAATCTAATTAGGAATAACTATATCGAAATATTAGATTGTTTTTTTTTTGTTTTTCTGTTACCTCGTCAGTTTGGGTTTTGGGTTCAGTTAAGGCCGAAACTGGAGCTGGAGCCGAATATTCGCTTACGGTTTCGGCAGCAAATAGTGTTTCGGCTGTTCACTATTTATTACACCAAACCGTTACCACGACCCAAAACTTTTCCGAACACCCTTGAAATACCAAATATGTGTCCCCCATTAACTTATCGTGTTTATTCAAGCTGGCTAAGTGACACTTATCCCCATCTCTATGAAGTGTAAACAGCAAAGTTCCCTTCGTCTGCCTCGTTCTGATAACGACAGCCTCTTTCTAACGTTCTTTGTAATGGTAATAATGAATTCTACTTGAAGAATCATTTTTAGAGATCCGTTCCGCCGATGAATGGGTTAAGAACTCGGTTTCGCCGAGCTCGAGATTTTTTTACGAGATTCCAGTAAGCTGTTATTACAGTCGGGGATTTGGTTAAGTTTGTTTTTCAATTAACTTGGATGGTTTTTTTGATATTTTTGCTGATATTTTTTTTCTGCACGTCATTGTTTTGAGAGGATCAAGGATGAGATGAAACAGTTTCTCCAAGAGAACCCCTCATCATTATCATTATCATCGTTTTTGTCGAAAAAATTCTACTGTTGGACATAGGCCTCCTCCAAGTGTCGACACAAGGAACTGTTCTGTGCGTCTCGCATCTATCTGATTCCCGCGACCATCATCAGGTGGACATCGGTCCACCTCACCTCGTAGAAGGCCTGCCAATGCTGCGTCTTGTAGCACATAGTTGCTAATTTTGTAGTTTTAAATGAGTATTTAAAGTTGGTTTTTGCTAAGCAATATTCAATAAACTATACGAAATAAATAGCATGGAATGCCATGCAGGAGTTTGTGTTTCCTGATAGTTACATGGGAGTCTATAAAGCGATAAACTCCACTGATTCGTCTAGAATATGTCATCATCATCTTATCATCAGAAAGACGTCCACTGTTCGATATAGGCCCAAGTGTCGCTGTAACGATCGGTCTTGTGCATCTCGAATCCATCAGATTCCCGCGACCCTCACCAGGTCATCAGTCCCTCAATCCGGATGTTGCGGACAATACGGATCGTGCGGAAGTGACGCCCGGGTGTCATCATTGTGCGGAATGCCCGCAGGACACGGTGGAGCACACAGTCGAGGTATGCCCTGCTTGGGCGGAGCATCGCCGTGCCCTCGTGGAGGCGATCGGCGGCGGAGACCTCTCGTGCCGGGCCTTGGTTGAGGCCATGGTCCGGAGCGAGGAGGAGTGGCAGGCGGTCGCCGACTTCTGCGAAGCAGTAATGCTTGCAAAGGAGGAGGCCAACCGCATCAGGCAACGGCGCTCTCGCCGCCACCACCGGGATTCCGATCCCGACTTCCGGCCACCGTAGGTGTGGGCTTGCGGACAGTGAGCAATGGGTAGTTCGCTGTCCGGCCCTCCGGTAACTGTCCGGACCAGGCCCAAGTCGTCGACGGCGCGCACTGTTCCCGCGCGCCTCAAGGAGTTGTCAGCAACAGCCGGGGCCCAGCCAGGTCGAAGCCTACTGGGGCCAGGGTTATCCGAAAGGGAACTTGAGCCCCGGTATGAAGGCTAGAAGGAATGGGCTGGGCTTTTAATTAGTAAGAGTCTGACACTATCTCCCGCTCCGCCCAAGAGCGGGGGTTGTCATTGGATGATTTTTCCCACCCTTAAAAAAAAGGTCATCGGTCCCTCTTGTGGAAGGCCTTCCGAAGCTGCGTTTTCTGGTACGTGGTCGCCATTCTAGAATCCCCAGCCCCATCGACCATCTGTTCTGTGAGCAATGTGCCCTGCCCGCTGCTACTTAATTTTGGCGATTCTTTGAGCTATGTCAGTAACTCTACTGCGGATATCTTCATTATCTTCATTCGATTATGTGATGGCCGTGATATGAAGAAGTCAGCATATACACCACAATTCCTTGCCGGGGTCTGTGGTTCCTAAAGCCACAACCTGGGAATCTTTAAGTCGAAAGTGAATAGGTTTCTCCTAGGTAAGCGCGTTCCATCGTCGACCGCATCGTCGCTTTCCATCAGGTGAGATAGCGGTCAAGCGCGAACCTACCAACAATAATAAAAATAAAAATAAATTGTAACGAAAAATGTAGGGCTCTATCCGTACCGGTTACTGATCATATTTGTGTAGTCAAAAGTAAAAAAATAACTAAATTCCAAAATTGTCCACGATATATCATAATTGGTAAATTCATAATTGGTAAATTCATAACTGAATCAAACATTCATAATAATTGCTAATTTTTAATTTTTATCGCCATTCATTTTTTCATAAATCAATAGCCTGTACAAGATTGCCATAAATTGAGTGACATTTTGGGATATAAACAAACGCTCATAACTTTGCTGTTTATGAATATTATTTATTGAGATTTTACTGAAATAATAACAAGACCTTTTCTAATAAGCCCTTTAAATATTTGTACTAATTAAATAAATACAGTTGAAAAAAACTTAAAACACGCTTTCATAGCATATCAAACAACAGTAATGCCTTGATCACACGTTCCGAGTAAAAGGGCGAGACAGTAAAATGTTGCTCGGCCGAGACAGTGATGTAAGCGGGTTGTAGAGATAAGCGCCCGGGCGAGCACTCGGCGCTGTGTTCACACGTACCGAGTACTCGGCCGAGAGCACTGTCTCGCCCGTTTACTCGGTACGTGTGATCAAGGCATAAAAACCTGACACTATCTCTCGCTCCGCTTGAGTGCGTGGGATGTCATTTGGATGATTTCCTACCAAAAAAAAATCGGATTATTGCATTGTCATCGGTCTTTGATGGGTATGCAAAGTTTAAAGAAAATCTGTGTTTCCTGATAGCTGTAACCTAGGGGCCTTTAAGTCAAGAGTGAATAGATTGCTTCTAGGCAAGCGTGCTCCATCGTCGGCCACATCATCGCTTACCATCAGGTGAGATTGTGGTCAAAAGCGAACCTATCCATTATAAAAAAAAAAAAAATCTGATCGCCCAAAGTTGGGCAAAATCGAGCTCAAAGGCGTTGATTACATACAAACAAACAAACATACAGGTGAAGCTAATAAACAGCAGGGGCCCAGCAGGGTCGAAGTCTACTGGGGCCAGTGTTATCCGAGAGGGAACTCGAGCCCCGGTATGAAGGCTAGAAGGAACGGAGTGGGCTTTTAGTCAGTAAGAGTCTGACACTATCTCCCGCTCCGCCCAAGAGAGGGGGTTTTTAGAGGATATTTCCCACCATAAAAAAAGGTGAAGCTAATAAAAGCGTGTTAAAGATAGTGGTGTTTACCTGATCAAGTAGACCTTTAGCTCGTTCAACACTCATTCACATTTCAGACCGCTTTGTTTAATATGCAATGACACAGATATTGCATGAAATAACACAACAGCGAAATAGGCCATTTCCAGTTCAGTTCGTGCCAAACAAAGAACTAGAACAAATCGATATACGGAACCTAATTATAACAACACGGTCGAACTTGTCTAGTGGTTTGAGTAAACAGGGCCATTCGGTTCGGACGCGAATAACACATAGATAGTTATTAATAGGTACTTATGAGAGATTCATGGTGTATTGTGAGGAATGGGTTTGTCGAAGATGCGTGAAGGGAATTTGGTATGGAGGCCTTTTTCTGACAATTACCTACTGATTTTTTACAAGCTTTTTATTAACTTGCAATGTATGTATATATAATATACTATAATTTTTTTTTAAATTGAGATAAACTAGTGCTTGACTGCGATCCCACCTGATGGTAAGTAGTGATGCAATCTTTGATGGTGAGGCGCACTAGTTTATTAAGAGCCTTTTCACTCTAGCCTTGAAGACACCCAAATTATAATCGGATGGGAAGACTGCAGTAGGCAAACTGTTCCAGTCCTTCGACGTACGCGGTATAAACGACGAGGTGAAACGCTTAGTCCGGACCGTAGAGGTTTCCACAATGTAAGGGTGAATAATTTCCGTACGTCGGGTTGTCCGATGGTAGAATTGCGATGACGGAATCAAGTCATGCAATTCCTGCGCACACTCTCCAAAATGCATCCTGTAAATCACCGAAACGCTGGCTACCCTACGCCTGTGCTCAAGGCTTTGAAGGTTGGACTTAACTAAGTCTGGATCACCAATTAGCCTCTTTGCACGCCTTTCCACCGAGTCCAAAGCTGCCAGGTGGCATTTTGCAGCACCAGCCCATATGTGACTGCAGTATTCCATACACGAACGGACCTGTGCTTTGTATAACATTAAAAGCTGTACCGGTGTGAAGACCTTTGCAAGAACGCCTAGTTTCCTAGCAGCTACCTAAAATATGTTCGCCTTAAATCTTGTAACTCAATTTTGAAGCAGATATCTTCAACCGATTAAGCTGAAAATTTGTATACTGTCACCTGTCACACTAACTCCATTTTCTTTCATTTCAATTGCAATTCATACATTATTTAGTTCTCGAGTAATCATTAAAAAAAACATCTTTTTACTTCAGACATATTTTGGTCTAGACCAGTAGTCATCAGTTACATTTTCAATTATAAACCCAACATAATTTATTTTAATTGCTTTATCAGGATTACTTGATTTATTGATTCTATACGTAAATCAAATTGTCGATTATTTTATACAGTTTCCATCACGGATCTTGAGCGGTTGCGCAAAAGTCAAATATTCGGTATCTTTAGTGGTGCGAAGTGAGACACGGGGCGGGGAGTGTCAGTGATTGGCTCGCTGTGCACTCGCGTCATAGACGTCACTCCTCATTCGTTCACTGCGTTGCTGCATGTATCTAACAATGAAGACGATTGGCTCGCCAATGTATGGAATGCGCAAAGCGATCCCCACTCTGACGCCGAGCGCTCAAGATCCGAGATGGCAACTGTACTTTAGGTCTTAATGAGTCGGGCCATGAGGAAAATTATGAAAGGAATACACGTGGTCCTTGAACTCAAAAGGCAACAGAAGGAACTTAGGTGTGGTTTTAGTCAGTAAAAGTCTGACACGCACTCTTGCTCCACCCCAGGGCGGGAGAAGTCATTAGATGATTTCCCATGTTAAAAAAAAAGCGAAAGATGCGAAAGAACATGCCATAACTATCATGAAAAACAAGTTTTCTTTGATTTTTTTTTTTATAGCAAGCTTTTATAGCGCGGTATATATTTATACAATTAATACTCATCAAGACCTTTTCAAAAAGTCCAAACACGATAGGGTTTTATCGTTTAACTAGCTTTTGCCCGCGGCTTCGCCTGCGTACTTAAAAGATCTTCCCTCTTTCTCCCCCTTTTTTCACTTTTTTTTTATAAAAAAATTAGACTATGTCCGTCTCCAGGGTCCCAACTATCTCTGTACCAAAATTCATCAAAATCGGTTTTGCCATTTAGGCGTGAAGACGTAACAAACAAATAAACAAACACACTCACTTTCGCTTTTATAATATTAGTGAGGGTTACTGAGTTCCTCTGGCCACTATCCGGTTCCAGCTCCATGTCATAATAATTTTGCATTGTCGTCTGATTTACACATGCATGCAAAATTTCAGCTTTATCGGTAACCGGGAAGTGGATCAAATTTAATTTGCAAGATTTGATTACAGACAAACACCGGGACAGGTGAAACTAAATAAAAGCTTGTAATAAACAAATAACTTACCAATAATACCGAAAATAAAACATTTGCCAGAACAATAAATAATAAAAACGCCAAGTCTACAAAAAATCATACATAACAAAGCTAGCGGAGTCTCAAATAGCGAGTCCCAATAGGCGTTTCATTGGGCGTATCACGAAAATACCGGGTATTTCTACCTGGGTACCCGGGTATTTCATCGCGGGCAGCCCCCGTCCGGGTAAATAAATATTAGCATAAATCCAATATCAGCTCTCTGTTCGGTCTCTGGACACCTGCCTCACAAGTTTCATAAAATTACTTGTTCCGATATACGTTTTAAAGCGGTATTTTCTTTCGAGTTTGTTTTCTCGATCGCTTTTCAATTGTTTTGGGATCTCTTTTTAATAGCGTGTTTGATATTAGTTTTAGGAAACACAGATTTGGGAGGTAATTAGATTGTAATGGTTCTGGGTTCGATTCTGAAATCTCGCAAAGTGATATTGGGTTTAGTCATCACGGATAGGTATCTCGGAAGTAGGGGTGGAGTCTGGGTTTATGTCCTTTTAATGACTTATGGTAAAAACAATATTATAACATTAAAGAAAAACAAAGAATAGGGTATACTAATTGTCAGTATAAAATTAAAATAAATATAATTTCAAGTTTATAATATAATAGTATATAATACGTAATTCTAAATTAATTGCATGATAATATTAAGAAACTACGTTCAGTTCTGCCAAACTCTTCAGCAAATACTGGCGTGACGCGATGTTGTATGAAGTTAAGGCTTATAGTTCCTTGAACCATCTGGCCGAAATTAAATGGAAGCAAATCTCGCATCCGCCTAGGCGGCAGTGTGCATATCTGTGCATTTATTTGCGGCCAGCAGCGCCCAGAAAGCGCGTGGCTGACCTTTAAATCCATTTTCTTTGCGAAATATTGATTGATTTACATGTGCTATGTTCACTTTGAAGAATATTTAACCACCAATTTTTATGTATATAAATGTTTCTAAAGATCCAAGCCGTTTCGAAGAAGTAGGGAAAAGTTGCGAAAAGTTGCGAATTTCCTAAATATTTTTTTTTTAGACAAAAGTATTAATAGGACGAAAAAATCAAATGTTGATAATGTTGTCCATCCATGAATCTATAATAAACATATATTTTTTTCAAACCTATAAACCTGGCCGTTACAGAGGAGTAGGCTTCAGAAAGTCACTGTTTTATGGCACTTTTCGGGCGCTTGGGCCTTAATTGTATAGCTAACAGGACCTTTGAGTTATTTTAAGTGCTACTCACTTACCTCACCCGTAATGTTACGCTTCGCTAGACAACCCGGAACCCTCTTTAAGCTGAGTACCTACAGGATATCACAGCCTCTGGTGAAGGTACAGTCGATTGGAATCAGATGTACCTTTCCGCATTTCCAAAACAGATCTGGTAGAACACAAAGGTAGACCTCCAAATTAATTAGTGCATCGAGTCGTGAGGTCTCAAGTTAATTAGTGCATCGAGTCGTGAGATCTCAAGTTACATTGGCACAAACAAAGGTGTGGTTCTAATATTCCTTCATATTGTTTACATATTATAAAATAGGGACGTTTATTGGAGAACGTGCCATATGGAAAAAAAAAACGAAGTGCCACCAAAGACTTTATTTATTTATTATATACTTTATTGTACACCATTATATATACAAAAAGGAAACTAGAACTAAAACACATTCATACAATGGGCGGCCTTATCGCATTTCGCAATCTCTTCCAGGCAACCTTGAATGGACAGTAATTGCCTGGACAAGAAATGGGGCTGTCATTGGTGTGACAAACCAGAGTTAAACATATATATTATAATCGATACACAGATATATACATGAAATTTGGCATAAAGCAAGGTCTTATAGCACAGGTACAGGAATAAATCTGAAAACAGTAAAGTCTTTGCCTAAGTAACAAAAAAAAAATTTGCAATTCGGAAAAATCTTCGAGACTCCATTCGGGAATTGTAGTTTGCACGGAACCCTCAGTGCGCGAGTCAGAATCAGAATGTCTTTATTGTGGGCATAGGTTACAAACAGATGTTAAAACTTCATAATAAATTTTAGTTCCATTATGTCCTGCCAATTAGGATTATAAAAAAATATTTAAAAATAATTGAGTCAAAATTTAGTTTGATTTATAAATGTCAAAATTGAGTAATAATTATAAATGTCAAAAATACATAATTATTCATTAATTTAGGAAATCCTGGATCGTGTAGTGTATGTGTGTGTTGTGTTGTGTAGTGTAGTAAGTGGATTGTGGAGTCCGACTCGCACTTGCCCAGGTTTTTTTGTTATCTGGCGCCTACCTTAGCCTGAACCAATTATTAAACTACTAGCTGTCTCCCGCGGTTTAACCCGGGTCTTACTCTTATTAGTAGTAGCGTAATGATTTTTTCAATTCGAAACAGTAGTTCTTTAGATTAGCGTGTTCAAACCAAAAAAAAAAACTCTTCAGCTTTATAATACTTATATTATACTAGCTTATGTCAGCGGTTTTGCTTGCGATTGCGTGAAAGAAGAAAATATATAGCCTCAGTGACAAGATAGGATTCTACTAGGAAAAGATTTTTTTTAAAACGGTCCATAAGTCAAAATCCAAAGAACTAAAAGTGCAAATATTTCTCATAATAATATTAGTAGGTATAGATAAATATAAATTACAGGTAAAGTTTGTCATGGGCGTGGTAATAGGCAAGCAGCTACAAAAATAGGTTGTCTTAAAATTATTTTAAATCAACGACGACATCATCCATCATCATCATCATCAGCCTTTTTAATGTTCCCACTGCAGGGACTCAAGCCTCCTCTCTAGGAGAGAGAATGAACCGTAATCAACAAAGCAGGCCCAGTGCGGGTTGGTGAATGTCAGTCTTCGAATTTTTGCTTCTAGGACATGCTGGTTTCCTCACGATGTTTTCTTTCACCGTTTTGAGAGCAGTGGTAATGAAATAAATTACACAAAATATTGCGCCTGGCAGGGTTTGAACCCGCGACGTACAACTCGTAACTCGGATCCATTACCACCTGGCCACCACTGTTCTCGACAACGAAGTCATTCAACTCTAAATACTTTCAAATTCGTCAACGCTGATCCGATAGCCTGCCTAGCAGCAGAACCTCAAATTTTATTTATACAACCAACGTAGAAATAAGAAGTTTATACAGTCTTTATTTTTCCTTTATCAACCAAGCACAAGGCGGTATATTCCAGGTGTAAGCCCGGATTGGGGATTTGAAAATGATTCCAAGTACTACGGCCAAATATTGTGGGAGGAAAAATACCCTTTAGGCTGAGGAAAATACACATTATTAGTCATTTGGAGACTGGGGTCAGGGTATTATAGTAAGGTAGGTACGTCAAGGGACTGATCGGGATTTCTATGTCTCATCGATCGCTTTTAGTTACGATTCACCGTTTTTTTTTTCGCGGTGTGAAAATCATCTAATGACATCCCCCGCTCTTGGGCGGAGCGGAATATAGTGTCAGACTTTTACTGACTAAAAACCCACTTCTGTCCTTCGTCGCATTTCGTACCGGGGCGGAGCTACCTTTCGAACTAATCCTGGCCCTAGTAGGCTTCGACCCAGCTGGGCCCCTGCTGTTGCTGACAGCTCCTTGAGGCGCGCGGGAACAGTGCGTGCCGTCGACGACTTTTGGCTCGGTCCAGACAGTTACCGGACGGTCGGAGCGCGAGCTACCCATTGCTCGCCGTCCGCAAGCCCACGCCTGCGGTGGCCGGAATTCAGGATCGGAATCCCGGCGGCGGCTGGGGCGCTGCGAGCGCCGCCGCGGTCGGCCTCCTCCTTTGCTAGCATTACTTCTTCGCAGAAGGAGGAGACCGCCTGCTACTCCTCCTCGCTCCGGACCATGGCCTGACGTGCCACGAGGGCACGGCGATGCTCTGCCCAAGCGGCGCACACCTCTGCTGTGTGCTCCACCGTGTCCTCCGTGCGTTCCGCACAGTGACGACACCCGGGCGTCACTTCGTGTCCGGTGAGAACCTGCGTCATGCGGAAGGTGAGGACGCCGTGAGGTCTTTCTACCCACGCCTCAAAAAGGGGACTTACCGCCATAATTATGGAGTGTCCAGCATTGGGTTGCGACAGTCGCTGACGTCATTTCACCATGAGATCCCGCAGGAGCTCTGTGCTGTTGCGGCAGCGGACTTTCGCTCCGGCATTGCATCTCTACGCGCAAGTCGTGCATGTGTGCAAATACTGTTGCTTCCAGATCCCATGGTAGCAGGCCAGCAAGGAGGCTCACTGCTTCGCAGGAAACTGTGCGGTGTCCCCGCACCATTCGTATTGCCATGACCCTCTGGTATGCGTTCAGTAGGGCCTTCGGCCGCTGACGCAGCGACGGTGCCCACACTGGCGCCCCGTAAAGGGCCATGTACCGAACGATTCCTGCGTAGAGCCTCCGGCAGGAGACGTCTGGACCCCCAAGGTTGGGCAAGGGCCGCTTGAGAGCAGCCTCAGTTCGGTTAAGTTTGGGAGCCAGACGTCGAAAATGCTCCACGAAGTTCCAGCAGCTGTCGAGGACGAGTCCCAGGTACTTCATCGTCGACCCGACGCCGATGTGAACTCCTCCTACCGTTAATTGGGAACCCGATGGCAGCGCGTTCCGAAGGCCGTGGAAACACAAGAAGTCACCGTGGAATATTCGTCAACGCTGAAGTGTACTTTAAGCCGTTTATCTTCGCTATCATTTGTAGGTATTTGATAGGCGTTACGGATATGGAAAGTCAAAAAATTAATTGCTCTTTTTTCTGACTGAAGTTGTATTTGAGTGGCTTACTGCCCCGCACACGGGCCAAAAATGCCGCTTCTTTTTGAGGCGGCCTTTTTTTGTGGCTCGTGTGCAGTGGTGCCGCCACAAAAAACGCTTGAAACGGCTTCAAGCTTCTCCGGACACAAGGTGTCGTCGCGCGCTTCAGCTGTTTTTTGTGGCCGCTTCTAGCATTTTTTTGTGGCAACGTTTTTTGAGGCCCGTATGCGGGGACGCCTACTGTCTACGGATGCGTAGCGTCATAGATGCGTATTCGTCATTACGCTAGGTATATGCTTGCGTGAAGCTTATACACAAAACTGTCGCCTATTGTCCACGGACGCGTAGCTTTATAGACGCGACAAGACGCGGCACGACGCTCCTGCTTTGTCGACGGTTTCATAGTTTGTAAGTAAGCTTTAAGGCCCAAGCGCCCGTAAAGTGCCATAAAACAGTGACTTTCTGAAGCCTACTCCTCGGTAACGTCCAGGTTAATAGGTTTGAAAAAAAATATATGTTTATTATAGATTCATGAACAACATTATCAACATTTGATTCTTTCGTGCTATTAATACTTTTGTCTAAAAAAATATTTAGCAATTTCGCAACTTTTCGCAACTTTTCCCTACTCCTTCGAAACTGCTTGGATCTTTAGAAACATTTTTACACATAAAAATTGGTGGTTAAATATTCTTCAAAGTGAATATTGTATATGTAAATCAATCAATATTTCGCAAAAAAAAAAATGGATTTAAAGGTCAGCCGCGCGCTTTCCGGGCGCTGCTGGCCGCAAATAAATGCACAGATTTGCGTACTGCCGCCTAGGCGGGTGCGAGAGGTGCTTCCACATAATTTTGGCCAGATAGTTCAAGGGACTATAAGCCTTAACGCAGGCGTAAACGAAGCGTATAGTGACGAATACACGTCGATGAAGCTAAGCTTTCGTGGACAATAAGCCTTTATTGTCGGACAACTATCGTGTCTAGCTGTTCACTTTATAACAAATGTTTGTCGTGGCCACGACAGATAGTCGCAAAAACGACACATGATTTACCAGCAAGGTTCAGTTGTGACAAATTTTTATCGTTTTACGATTGTCGTGCTAGCCGTTCCCACTGTCATGACAATCTGTTGTCACTTCAATAAAACTTGTAGACGACAGTTAGGCGTGTCGTCCTTTATGTGAACACCTCTATTTAAATATACACCGCTAAATTTCAATCGTTTTAATCCCGTGGAGAGTCGATCCGGTACATGAAACACTATCGATTTGTAAAGATAAAATTAAAAAATAAAGTACCTTTTTTTCAAAAATCGTATTAATTTACGCATGTACGAAATTAATTTCTTTAAGAAAACAGCAGCTGAGCGAGTCCAATGATCTGTAGGTAGTTTGTACGCAACGCCGACTACTACCCACAGGTCATTGGACTCGCTCAGCTGAGTTTTACACAAATTTATGTTTTGATTTCTATAGAAGCCTAAATAGTACTTTGTTTTTTTAATTTTATCTTCACAAATCGATAGTGTTTCATGTACCGGATCGACCCTCCACGGGATAAAAACGATCAAAATTTAGCGGTGTATATAAGCCACGACACTTAAAACTACACGATTATCTGTACTTACGACAAAGTGAGAACGCGGCCTTACAGAAGACGAGACGTCTTTATCCAAAATGTAATTGTGATTTTCTACTAAGAAAACTATTCTATTATTTTCCTCACAAAAACCAATATTTTCAATCATCTCTAAATACCTTCACAAAAAATATCGGCAAACATTTCACCGAAAGCGACGTTTAAAGGAATTACACAAAATATATTAGCTGTAACAATGATGGATCATTGTACTGATTAATCGCCTCGGCGTCAATGTAAAGGACCCTTCACACGGTTCGAGTAACCGGCGCCGGGTACCCAATGCAATGGTGAGTTCTTACCTACACTCTTTCGGGCTTGCAGACGATGAGCAATAGATAGCTCGTTGTCTGTGGACTGACTGGCGCGTAGTGTTCCACGCGCGCCTGAAAGAGATGTCAGCATACCGCAGGGCCCAACAGGGCCGTTACCCGCTAGGGCCACGACGAATTTACCACCACAACACAGAACCTAGAACACAAAGGACAACTAAAAGACGCCCTTTCCCTCCAATCTAGAGCAGGAGAAGTTTTGAATGATCTCTCATTTCAAAAATAAACCCACACTCTCTCTCTCGATTATAGCCGTATCTATACCGCTACATGAGAGCTAAACTAAAACATCGCGATATAAGAGTTCTCTGCATTGCCCAGACCAAACGACATCAGTCTGGTCGAAGGATACTCTCATTTCAAAGAAGGTATACAGTACTTCACACCCTGTCCGGCCCGCATACCTTTATAGGGTAGTCGATATACGTCAATTCAAGTACATTAGGAAAATTATTGACTACTTTAAATGCGAATATAATTTAAATAGAGACGAAAGATATTCTCATACGAAAATATCAGAAGATCAATTTATGTGCTATATCTAATTAGAGGGGAGACCCAGTCTTAACAAAGTTGGTCAAAAACTGGGCACAAGATTTTTTTTTTTTTTTATGGTGGGAAAAAATCATGCATTGACATCCCCCGCCCTTGGGCGGAGCGGGAGATAGTGTCAGACTCTTACTGACTAAAAGACCCACCCCGTTCCTTCTAGCCTTCATACCGGGGCTCGAGCGCCCTTTCGGATAACCCTGGCCCCAGTAGGCTTCGACCCGGCTGGGTCCCTGCTGTTGCTGACAACTCCTTGAGGCGTGCGGGAACAGTGCGCGCCGTCGACGACTTGGGCTTGGTCCGGACAGTTACCGGACGGCCGGACAGTGAGCTACCCATTGCTCACTGTCCGCAAGCCCGCGCCTACGGTGGCCGGAAATCGGGATCAGAATCCCGGCGGCGGCGGCGGCGATAACGCCGTTGCCTGATGCGTTCGGCCTCCTCCTTTGCGAGCATTACTGCTTCGCAGAAGTCGGCGACCGCCTGCCACTCCTCCTCGCTCCGGACCATGGCCTCAACCAAGGCCCGGCGCGAGAGGTCTCCGCCGCCGATCGCCCCCACGAGGGCACGGCGATGCTCCGCCCAAGCAGGGCACACCTCGACTGTGTGCTCCACCGTGTCCTCCGGGCGTTCCGCACAGTGGCGACACCCGGGCGTCACCTCCCTATGAATCCCGTGCAGGAAACTCCCGAACGAACCATGTCCGGTGAGTACCTGCGTCATGCGGAAGGTAAGGACGCCGTGAGGTCTTTCCTGCCACTCCTCAAAGAGGGGACTTACCGCCATGATTGTGGCGTGCCCAACATGATGATAACTTACTCATACTCTTCATGCCAGCCAGGGTATCGAAATTGAAATCAAGTTGCAGATCGAGGCTGATAATGAAATGGGAACTTTCTTATAAAATGCCTTTATGGAATTCAACTGCACAGATACCCGAAAGTAGTTGATAAAACAGCTAGGCAGGTGATGAAGACGACTCACCCATCAGGCATCACCGGGCATTCGGTGCCGGGTACCCGGTAACCGGAACGTGTGAACTTGGCTTAAAGGTCCTTCATATACTCGGCAAGTCCGGTCCGCGCGTCACCACGGGACCGGGACGGTATTTCCCTGCGGTGTGATTCTGTGCGATTTCATTTGGGTGGTTGTAAAATATGATATAACGTTTTTTGCAGTTTGGTATTTTTAGAAGACTGATTTCGTTGAAGTATTTTCTATAATGGTTTGTCAGTTATTGTGCTCACAGTTCGCCATGCTTCCATCTCGAATGTTTAGTCAAAACTGAAATTTTGTGCAATATTTTTGTTTGGTTTGGAGGGATCCATGTCTATACATGTTGCACAAAAACTAAGCTCAATATTTGTACTCAAATATTTGAGTGAAATTATTGCCAGTGTGAGGGCCTTTTAACATCAAAGTTATTTCATACTTATCTATAGTTTAAAGTCAATGAGCAGACACCTAATGAGTCTAAAAAACCATGCAGTTAATAATACAAGGCAAGTGAGTCCACAATATGACAGTGAACACATAATGTGACTGATGCTATTGCCTGTGCGTGCATGCCGTTACGGAAGTGGAAATCAAACGAGCCTATTATCTACATATGTTACGGCTAATAGCCGAATTGCGGCTACACTTAGTTTTAGCCGGCTACAACTAAGTAAAGCCGGTCACATGTAGTTAAACTTAGATGATGTATCCTAATTATCTAACAAGGTTTAACCTTTATCATAGCGGCTAGAACTAGTTACAGCCGCACACCGTTCATTAATTTGACTGGCCTAGTGGTCTAGTGGTTAGTGACCCTGACTGCTATACCGGAGATCGTGGGTTCGATTCCTACCCAGGACAAAAGTTTGTGTGATGAGCATGATCATTTGTTCTGTGTCTGGGTGTAATTTATCTATATACCTATGTATGTATTTAGAAATATATAATTATGTTTATCAGTTGTCTAGTATTCATAACACAAGCTCTGCTTAGCTCGGGACTAGACGGCGTTGTGTGATAGTTGTAGAATATTATATTATATTATTATTAAACTTTGTGTATCCTATTGTAAAAGTGTCGTAAAACTTGTAAGAATAAAAATAAATAAAATGGGCATAAATGTTGTACCCGCCCTCGGGTATTCGTATCTAGTAATTTCAACTATTCTATTGGTTGGGACCCATACGGTGAATTCTATGTCCCTGTTATTATCAAAATACAATCGCCAAATATATTAGGCATACAGGTTCCCATGCCCTTTTCTTATATTCCAATGTTTTTGCATCGAAATCGGGCGATCTCTGGAATATCTTGGAAATATCTAGCGCTCTCCTATATTGAAACAGAATTTACATAGGATGATACCACTTTCAGTTATTAGATAATAATTTATATCACTGTTTACAATTTTAAATTGTTTAGACATTCAATTGTATTTTGGAGAATTCCCATTTAGAGCGTCACCAAGGGTTTCTGATTATATACAACAAATTTTTAATTACTTAGTACAAATACTGAAAAGGCTTATTAGAAAAGGTCTTGTTATTATTTAAATAAAGTCTCAATAAATAATGTTATAAACAACAAAGTTATTAGCATTTGTTTATATTCCAAAATGTCACTCAATTTATGGAAACCAGGGACTTAAATACACCTTCATAAAGGTTACAGAATTATAAGTGTTACATGTTGAATGTGTAACAGAATCAAAAATGTAACACATATATATGTGTTTTCAATGTGTTAACCCAAAACACTTAAAAAAGTGTAACCGTAACATATCTGTAACAGTGTTAATAAGTGTAACAGGTAAACGCAGCGTTGCCAAAGTTACAATTTACTTATTTATGGTACTGTGCAATTATTTCAGTTACACATATTAACACATATAACATATTACAGTTTGATTCGGTAGCACTTCTTAACACATATAAAAGGTTACAGTTTCATTCGGTAACATTATTGTATCTGTTACATTTAAAAGTGTTTTTCTGTTATATCTGTTTTAAAAAACAGTGTTAAAACACATTAATACGGTTACAGTTTATTTAAGCTATTGATTATTATGAATGAAAAACAGTGGAAAAACACTGCACGTAGTATTTTTTGTAGCAATAGTTACGAATGGTTGATTCAATTGTGAATTTACCAATTAATTTGATTAAAACTCGTGGGTAATTTTGGGATTTCGTTTTTCTTACTTTTGACTACACAAATATGTTCAATAATGGGTACGGATACAGCATCATTTTTTTTTGCACTAATTAAAAAATAGGACTGTATTATATTTATTAGCGTTTCTAACTGTCCCCGCACACGGGCTTCAAAAAAACGCCGCTTCAAGCTTCATTTTGAGGCGGCCTTTTTTTGTGGCTCGTGTGCGGCGGTATCGCCACAAAAAAACGCTTAAAGCGGGTTCGAGCTTCACCGGACACAAAAGGTGTCACGCGCTTCAGCTGTTTTTTTGCGGCCGCTACTAGCTTTTTTTTGTGGTCGTATCTAGCGTTTTTTTGTGGCGGCGTTTTTTTGAGGCCCGTGTGCGGGGATAGTATGGTTTAGCTACGATGCTTAGATGAGATTATTCTCTCATCTTTCGTGATCAAAAGTAGCCTGTAGAACTCTGCAATAGTGTAGTTTGGTATCAAAAGATTTGACTTACTTGGATCAGTTACTATCAGAATATACTGGTATATTATATATACCTATGATATAATATATTCTTTATTGTATACCTCACTAAAAATATAGGATGAACTTTTTATAAAAATAAGACTATAATAGGCAGTCTTATCGCACAGGGCAATTTCTTACGGACAACCTTTGGATGGACTGAGGGAAAGGAAATAATAGATTTAGGGCTAGGCATACTATTATTAATATCTCAAGTGCCCAACCCAGTGCTGGGCACGTCATAATCATGGCAGTAAGTCCCCTCTTTGAGGAGTGGTAGGAGAGACATCACGGTGTCCTCACCATCTGCATGACGCAGGTCCTCACTGGACATAGTATGTTCGGGAGGTATGTTTCAAAAACAAAAAATACTTGTAAGTGTGATCATGTGTTCGTTTCATATTTTATTCTCTTGATATTTATATTTTATAGGTATGTATGTTTATGTGTATCTATTTTAGTATTTATCATGTTTTTGTTACTTTTATGTTTTCACCAAATGCAAACCCATTTTGTGTCCAGGCAATCTCTGTTCGTTCCGGGTTGTTTGTAAATTTGTAAAAAATAAGGCCGCCAATTGTATGTTTTTTTTTTCATTATAACGTTTCATTTTGTAAATTTATAATCATGATATGCAATAAAGTATATATAAATAAATCCTTCCCGATTCATAAATGATCGGAGCAGCACGTCTTATATCCCATCACCGCCATCACTTCCATACATATCTCACTCTTTACCTACTTGCATATTCAACCCTTTTCACAGCGGTTCACAAAAGTCCTTCAGCGTTTCTTTCATGGACAAGACATTCTGGTATTGGTAAAGATGAATGGGGTATTCGCCGTTTTACAATAAATGGAAACTCGTTTACAATTCTTTATTAAAAACCCTGAATACCGGGCATAAAGGCTTCGACAGACAAGAGCGGTTCAACCATGCACTGAGTTAAAAATTATAAAGTCATAAATTACTTTTATCTTAAAACAATTTAATAAATAAAAGTTAAGAATAACTACAAGATTTATTTTTCTATTTGGGCCCTGGTTCAGACTAGTCAGGAACGATCTTCGGCCACCATAGGCGCGGTTTTGTGAACGGCGAACAATGCTTAGCTTACCGTAGAGCGAGTAGTGTTCTGCAAGCAATCAAATTTTAAGCAACTCCTGTACAATAAAACCAACCTGAAACACATCGAAACAGTAAAAAGTTTATTCTATAATTAGTACAAAGTCGTACAGTTACCTACGTCATTGAAAGTGCACAAAGATGCCTTAGAGAAAAATACATTATCTAGTATATAATCTCATCATCAAATAACAGATGAGGGATTATATTTGAGCATCGCCGCCGAGTCTCTCGGTTTTCAATCGTTTACATTTCGGGGAGTGTGCACTGGAATTGCACAATCTAATTCCGCCAAGTCCGTTCCATCATCGGACCATACGACGTACCTACAGCGTTGCACCACCGGTACATGGTAGACATTCCACCCATACGCACAAAGTGTTTTAGGAACACATTTATTATGCGTACAGCCAAGGAGTGGAATTCCCTGCCGGAGTCTGTGTTTCCTGATAGCTACAACTTAGGGGTCTTTAAGTCAAGAGTGAATAGGTTACTTCTAGGCAAGCGTGCTCCATCATCGACCATATCATCGCTTACCATCAGGTGAGATGGTGGTCAAACGCAAGCCTATCAATAATAAAAATAAAAATAAAATCTTTTATCGGATCTCGTACTATTCAGATTACGTCGTTTCTTTCTTCTTATTCTTCATTGTAAAACTCCTGTAGTCCCCTTAGGGCTATATTTCACTAGGACACCATGGTGGCTCGACCAGTTGTGCCGCCATGGAGACCCGGTGAAATATAGTCCTAAGCTACCAAACTAGACACCATACAGACACCAGAGTCGCCACACGTCCGAGCTGGTCGCGCTACCAAATTGGTTCCGCAACCAAACGGACACCAAAACCCCTAGCCAAGTTTCTAATCTGCAATAGTTAACTAGCTTGTAGAAAGCTTAAAATGTACGGGAATGACGTCGTCTTATCGCTCAGTCACGTGGTCAGAACAAAAGAATTGGCGGCAAGGTCAACTCGAAGCGTTCAACGCAAGCGAAACGGTTGTAACTTGGCTAAGGGGGCAGGTGAGTAACTATAGAGCTGTATCCATATTGTTGGTAGCGGCGACTGGTCGCGCCGCCATAGTGTCTCGGTGAAATAAAAGACGTATTGAATTCCTTATCAGAAAGCGCGCGGCAACCCGGCAGTGTGTAGGGTCTATTTAGCGTATTATTGAGCATTCGTCGCACGTCGCACCGACCGTTTCGGTTCGTCTCGTCGGCACTTTCCTGTTTACCACAAATAACCGCTTTTGTATAAATTCCCGGCGGTTCTCAGATACTGTTAAATATACGGTTTTTGCGCTCGCTACGCTCGTTTGTTAGGTGTTTTTCATGACTGGACTTTTTCTTGCGGGGTTGTTTGTTTTTTGACTTATTGTGAGCCTGTTGTGCCTAGGGGATCTGATCGCGCATCAAAATCGCGATCCCGCAGGTCTTTTTTTGTAGGTGGCAAAATCATCCAATGACATCCCAATGAATGTCTTGGGCGGAGCTAGAGGGCTTGTCAGACTTTTAGTGACTAAAAGCCACTCCTGTTCCTTCGTTGCCTTTCATACCGTGGCCGAGTCTTCTTTTAAGAAGCAGACCCTTGGTCCCAGTAGCCTTCGTTCAACCCTGCTAGGCCCTTACAGTTTGCTGACATCTCCTTGAGGCGCGCGTGGAACAGTACGCGCCGACGTCTTGGGTTCGGTCCGATATAATGCTATTTTATTACTTTATTACATAGGGATACAAGCAAAGCCGCTGGCAGAAGGTAGTTATACATAAAATTATACAGACGACTAGACGAAAATAATATACCAATTTACTGGGAAAATCCAATAAATTACAAACTTTACAATTCAATAGATTTATATAAGTAGAGAAGCTAAATTCCAATCGTGCCAGACGATTGGTCGTTACGACTTCCAGTTAAAGTTCCAAGTAATACAACTAAAATCAATTATTTGTTTCAGAACATGGCGCTACACAAATCAAAGGCGGCTACATGCTGCGGTACAAACGTAAGTATCAATAATATCAAATATATTTAATACAACCCTATTTTTTTTTTATTAGTAGAAAAAAAATTAGGGCTATATCCGTACCTGGTCCTCCTGGTCCGTAGGCAGAAATTGTTCACAAAAAGTCGTCATATTTGCCAAATTCATAATTGAATCAATCATTCATAACATTTGCTACTAGAAAATACTACGAACAGTGTTTTTAAATTTTTATCACCATTCATTAAATCATAAATATAATTTCCATAAAATGAGTGACATTTTGGAATATTAGAAAACGCTCATAACTTTGCTGTTTATGAATATTATTTATAGAGCCTTGACTTATATAATAACAAGACCTTTCGTAATATTTATTTCAATGTATTTAAATGAATTTATTTATTATGTTAAAACAATTTTATGTAATTCAATAAAGTTAATTAATGTCTGAAATAGAAGATAAATAAATAAAAAAGCCCTTTAAGTACCTATTGGTACTAATAAAAAAATAGTATCTACTTAAAAAATATAACAAAATAAACTCACATCCTGAAACCTGGAAGTAATGTTCAGAAACGGCTACTGTATCGATTTCAGCTATTTTTAAAATAGGTATTTTTTGTTTTAAAATTTTGTAAGGCATTTTATTCTAGGCATTCATTAAAATGCCATCCTTATGACTACGAAATAGAATTCAAAATCGGTTGAACGGACAGTAAAAAAGGTTTGCTTAAATGCCTAATCATTGTGTGAATGGAGTATAAACTACGATAAATTTCTACAGGAAAGTAACCAATTGTATCAAAGTGTTGAAACCTCGAGCAGTGGTGGCCGAGTGGTAACGGCCTCGACTTACGAGTTGTAGGGGTTCAAACCCAGCCAGGCACATTTTTTTTATTTACTTTCCCACTGCTGGGTAAAAGCCTCCCCTAACTCCTTCCAGGTATTCTTCTCTTGTAACACCTCGAACGAGCTCTTGCGATAGGTGTCTAGGTCATTCCGACGTCTCCTCACAGGTCGACCTTCGCGGCGTCGTCTGTCTTCTGGTACCCACTTTGTGGTGATTCTTGCCTAACGCTCAGTGTGCTTGCGACTGATATAACCCGCCCAATCCCATTTTAGCCTGGCAGACTTTTTTGGCGCAATGTGGTGTTCCTTATTCTGTCGGCTCTTTTGTCACTCAGAATGCTGCGCTCCAGGCGCATTACTTTGTGTAATTTGTTTCGTCACCACTGCTTTCAAAACGGTGAAGAAAAACATCGTGAGGAAACGGGCATGTTCATGGTTATAGGACCAAAAATTCGAAGACATTTCAGAAGACATCCACCAAATTGCACTGGGCCCGCGTGGTGTATTACGGCTTATTGCCTTTTCTAGAGTGTTGGCCTGAGTCTCAGCAGTGAAAGCGTTGTAAGGCTGATTATGTTTATTTTGATATAATATTGTGCCCTCCTTAGCATTTGTATGTATCAAATATTGTAATCCCTTTTTACATTTTATCAATAACATTCATTATCGTTAGACAGAAATTGTTTTTCAAAAACTTATAGGCATTCATTTATTATACATATCTGTAGAAGTTTTATGTTGTACGCGTATCACGTAAAATGTTCGAAATCGATGTAAATAACTTTTATACATTAAAATTAAATGTAGCTTGATATATTACTTCGGCTTTGTTTCATCGCAATTAGTTGACTATATCGAAAGAAATGCTAACATTCATTGACTGTTAGGGTCAACACACACCAAAAGAGCGTCGACGCGCAGCGAAGCGGAGCGCAGTTTCAGTGTCATATAAATTTTAACTTTATTTTCATTTCTATAATACGTATTAACGCATGAGAAACTCGAACGAGTCGCGCGGATGCCCGCTGCGCTTCGACGCTCTTTTGGTGTGAGTTGAGCCTTAGGCGGTACGAAGTTCGCCGGGTCACCTAGTACATGCTAACACAGTAAATTGGGATTACAAAAGGTGAACAAACGTAACTATCGTAGAACAAAAAAGTTCTATAAAGAACCCGTTTTTCCCTTTTCCCTCCCGTAACAACAAACTCGTAGGGAGGGTCCAAACTTGTTTATAGTGTTCTCGTAAAACTCTCTCGCCAATAAAAACATCGTCACTCAATCATTTTCGAAGCCGAGTCAATAATCTTGAAGAATGTCGGCGACATAAAAAGGGCTAGAATAGGGTTGGCACCGTTTTTTATTCACACCAATTAAATAAAGGGTCATGTGAGGAATTGCTGACAAAAAACCGTCATATATTTGAGTTTTTATGAAGCCTGGTAATACTTAGATATGTGTTTTTTTATGTGCGACATTATGAAATGACGTCTCCCGCTTTAGGGCTGAGTAGGAGGGTGTGTCAGACTTTTACTGACTATCTTCTTACCTTTGTGGTATTTTTTTTATGGTGGGAAAAATCATCCAATGACAATCCCCGCTCTTGGGCGGAGCGGGAGACAGTGTGAGACTTTTACTGACTAAAAGCCCATCCCTTTCTTTCTAGCCTTCATACCGGGGCTCGAGTTCCCTTTCGACCCTGACCGCAGTAGGTTTCGACCCGGCTGGGCCCTTGCTGTTGCTGACAACTCCTTGAGGCGCGCGGGAACAGTGCGCGCCGTCGACGACTTGGGCTCGGTCCGGACAGTTACCGGAAGGTCGGACAGCGAGCTACCCATTACTCACTGTCCGCAAGCCCGCGCCTACGGTGGCCGGAAATTGGGATCGGAATCCCGGCGGCAGCGGTGAAAACGCCGTTGCCTGATGCGTTCGGCCTCCTCCTTTGCAAGCATTACTGCTTAGCAGAAGTCGGCGACCGCCAAGGCCCGGCGCGAGAGGTCTCCACCGCCGATCGTCCCTACGAGGGCTCCGTCCAAGCAGGGCACACCTCGACTGTGTGCGCCACCGTGTCCTCCGGGCATTCCGTACACCCGGGCGTCACTTCCGCACGAATCCGGTGCAGGAACCTTCCTAACGTACCATATCTGGTGAGTACCTGCGTCATACGGAAGGTAAGGACGCCGTGAGGTCTTTCCAGCCACGCCTCAAAGAGGGGACTTACCGCCATAATTGTGGCGTGCCCATTATCTTTGTGGTCTGGTTTCCGCATTAAGTCCTTATCGGACCATTGTGCGTGGGCCACGGCGGCCTTTACTCCAACCAGCCCACCTCATTCCAGAAACAGATGAGTCTCTTCAGTTTGCTCAGGGCGTCCATCAGTAGATTCGGTGCTCCCAAGGTTCATGTTCTTATCTCGCTGACGGCTGTGCACTCGAGGAGCACATGCGCGACAGTTTCTTCTGACTCCATGCATCCTCTGCACAGAGGGCTATCTGTGATATTCATTGTGAAAAAGTGTTTGTTCAGGGAGCAGTGTCCGGTGATGGTCCCTGCCACCAGACGCAGGCTGCCTCTGTCTAGTTGTAGAAGGTTGCTTGTTAGGGTTTTATTTAATCTTAGCTTTTACTGACTTACACACCTATATTCCTTCAGATGTCCTGTGCGTCCCAGTATGCTTCAGCTCTACAGTTTTGCTGACATCTCTTTGAGGCGCGCTTGAAACACTACGCACCATCGACGACTCGGGATCCAACCAGACGGTTACTGAACGGCCGGACGGCGAGCTACAAGTCAGTACCGTGATCCAGGTGGTTGGAGCGTGAGGACGTGCGTTCCCTCATGTTTGAGGCCGCCTCCTTCGCCTTCCTTACTGCTTCGCAGAAGGAGACGAGCCTTGTCCAGGACTAGGATCTATAATAGGGACTGGCGCGCCCCCCTACGAGGACACACCTCTACCGTATGCTCCATCGGGTCCTCTGAGCGGTTCGCATAATGGCGACACCGTAGCGATTTGCCGTTTAGACAATTTCCGTATTCACATCCATCAATCGACTTTGAACGACACCGATTTTAAAGTCGTTTGGTCGAAGAATCGATTTAAAAAAAAAGATCTGTATTTCATTATCCTGTAGAAAACATATTAATGTATTGTGTTGTCGTTCTATCCAATCCCGATTAAGGAACACGTGAATACCGCTTTTGGATAGGACTTCGATCGAACGACTATAAAACTTCAACGATATTTGGGTAGTTAGATTTTACGTGAATCAGGCTAATGGGCTCGCACTATGGAGCGACTCCTTCTCGTCGGACTTTTACTGACTAAAACCCACTTGTGTTCTTCAATTGTTCCTTACGTTCGTGAGGTACGGTCACTCTTTCAAAAGTTCCCGCAGCTCTAGCAGGCATGGGTCCAGTAGGATCCCTTCACTTTTGCTGACATCTCTTTGAGGTGCGCGTGAAACAGTATTTGCCGTTGACTTGAATCCCGAGTGTGCGGTGGCCAAAAAACGTTATCCGTCTCTCGACGAACGGGGTGGGGTAGACTTCCTCCGCGTGCTCTGCCGTGTCCTCCGGGTGATCCATACAGAGATTTCGCCCGGGCGTTTCTTCCGCCTGAATCCGAAACAGGCAGCTCTCGAACTAGCGATGCCCGGTGAGGACCTGCGTCAAGCGGAAAGTGAGGAGTTTTTAATTAACCACAAGCTTCTTATTAGTACTTATCATAATAAAAACTTTTTACTTGTTTCTGGTTTTGTTTCTTCGTTATGTGGCACTGACTTCCAAAGTTAAAGTTATACTTTTTTTATTGAAGTCGGTTGTATTTTTCTTGTTTATACTTTATATTTTTCACATTTTAGTAGTGATACCCCTCAGCTAAACCTAAACCTAGTGTGTAAGTAAATCTATGTAATGAAATGACCTCCTTGGAAATGACATTTCATTTTTTAATTTTTAAGCTGTGGATACGGGGTGACGTATCATTCAATGACAGATGATGTTTAGATTATATGTGCATTTTATTGTTATAAAAACTTGTAGAGAGATAATTAAAGGGATATAATTGAGGAGGCGATATTAGTGAACTTTAATGTGAACTAATATGAAGAGGTGAAATTTGTTTTTTTTTGTTTGCAGCAGGTTACCCTAACTAAAAAGTTTGTAGGAGACAAAGACATTAAATATACACTACTAAGGAGATGGTCATGTGAAGAGGAGAGATAAAGCGCATATTACTAAAAGAGTTCTGAGTATACATGTAGATGGATGGATTGTGTGAGGAGTGAAATGAAAGAAAAAGGAGTTAGTGATAGTTAGACGGGTGACAGGACAGAATGGAAGACGAACGAAAAACGTGTTGCGCCAACTTCAAGTAATATGGGCAGGAAGAAGAAGAAGAAGGAGGTAATCTCTGAAAGCTGAGTGACATGGGCTATATTTTATGTACAAGGGTGAAGCCGCGGTCAAGAGCTAGTAACCTTTAAAATATAAGCATTACAAGTGTGCCCATAAAATTAGAAACGTTCCTTTGAATTCTTCAGTATTCTCATCATCAGATCCTTAAAACTCATGACCATGGGGCCACCTGGAAAGTATGCCCTTCAGACAAAAAGAATTTTCCTAAACGAATCAAGGGTCTTAATTCGGGGAATATACAGAACAGAAATCCTCCTTTTTGAAGTCGGTCAAAAATTAACGTTGTCAATCATTCCTTACAGATCGATTAGTTCTATTACTGCATAATAATCCTTCCAAAGTCGTTCGCCAACCCTACGTTTAGACTTAATTCTCCTTCGTTCATAAAACAAAGTTTCTTTACGACACTCGGCGAGGGTTTATTTCAACTGTTATGGTATAGCCAGTAACTCGAGTTTTATGGGATCGAGCTCGAAGAATAGATCGAGCAATATGAGAATTCTAATATTATTAGATTAACTTGTTAATACTTTAGTTGGTGGCTGCACGCGTGAGGTAACAGACATCCTCACGCCCTAGTCACAGCGATAGACGTCGCGCGACGCCCCGGGCGTTGGGAGTCGCAGAGCGATCTCCGGCCACCATAGGGACGGGTTTGCGAACGACAAGCAATGGGTAGCACCGCCCGGGCGTTCGCACCGAACCTCAGTTGTCGACAGCGCGTATTGTTCTACTACGTGCACCTTAAAACATGTGTCAGTAAAACCTAGAGGCAAAACCACAGAACAGATGAAAAAAGTTAGAAAGGCCTTTTTTTTATGGTGGGAAAAAATCATGCTTTTACATCCCCCGCCCTTGGGCGGAGCGGGAGATAGTGTCAGACTCTTACTGACTAAAAGACCTACCCCGTTCCTTCTAGCCTTCATACCGGGGGCATACCATATTCGAGCGCCCTTTCGGATAACCCTGGCCCCAGTAGGCTTCGACCTGGCTGGGTCCTTGCTGTTGCTGACAACTCCTTGAGGCGCGCGGGAACAGTGCGCGCCGTCGACGACTTGGGCTTGGTCCGGACAGTTACCGGACGGCCGGACAGTGAGCTACCCATTGCTCACTGTCCGCAAGCCCGCGCCTACGTTGGAAGTTAGAAAGGCCTAGTGGGCGGGGCAGGCGAGCCATAAAATAGGGCAATGCTCATAGTTCAACTACCAACAGCAAACTTGCGATCTAAGTGTGCGTGGTCTGTTAGTGGCGTAATGCGCGTTCGTATTTGTTTACTGCCTGTAGTGGAGTTAAAGGGTGTGAGACAAGCAGAGACGCTCGTTGTAGTACAAATCGGAAAGTATTTCCTTTCTAACCTCTATCATCTTTTCTGTGGGCCCAACAGGGCCGATGCCCGCAAGGCCCATGAAGTATTTTTAAATAGGAAAGCCGTGTTCGTTGCGTTCTGCAAAGAGCAACTGAAGGAGCTTTTTTGGTAGGTTTTTGTTAGTAATAGTCTGATACGCCCTCTCTCTCCCTTGGACGGGTAAAGTCATAGTGATTTCCAATCTCCCAAAAAAAATTCACCACTTATTGTTTTGTTGCTTGGTTACGTTTCAGGGGACAATAGGTAAAGTTTTCTGGTGGACAAAAATATTATTATTAAATCCTAAGGGCCGACGCTGCGTTAAGCGGGGGGCGCCCGCGTATTCCGGGCATACAAAAGTGCTCCATCGCGGTGACTATTACATTAAATTTATCCATCGGCACGACTACATGCATACCGTTAAAGTTGAAATAGCGACACGTCGCAAACGAAACACGCACGGGTGCTCGCGCGTGCACCTTCTTAACGCAGCGTTGGCCCTTATATGATAGTGATTGTGTGTAGATTGTAGGAGTTGTAGATCGATTCAGACTTGGTCCCTAAGCCATTTTCATTTTATTTTTGTTTTAACAGTTCTGCTCTAAAAACTTTTGGCTAGGAAAGATATTGGCTTGCAACCAACAACTGGCATTGCAAACTCGTCCTCATTGTTTCAGTCTAAGGTTACCACAAGACCTTTTATTTAAAAGCATTAACTTACTTCTCACGTCTGGGATTGTACCTACCACCAAATGGCACGAAATTGCCATTGAGTAAAAAACGCCAGCTTGCCAGCCAGTTACTCGACTATTAAGTGGTAGTAGAGAATTATGATCAACGCTCCTTCGTGCGACAGAGATAGTACTATGAGTAAAAGAGATGGCATTTCTTCATGACGTTACTCTGTGGTTATAGAACAAGAGATCATTTAGTATGCGCACTAGTGTGAATGCTTCTAAAGTTTGAATGTCGAGAGAGTTTGAATTGCCCCTTAATGACTATTCTATCAACGACTATTATGCAGGAGTCGTAAAATTAAATTAATGTATTTTGAGCTTTGGCAACACTGATGAGAATTTTAGTCGGAGAATTTTGCTGGTTAATAAGTTTGCACTGAAATTTATTTTATTATTCTATTTCTGGGTATTTTATTTTTTTGAAATTTAACTTTTTCTTTGATCATCTACTTTTTTTCAAGGTGGGAAATCATCCCACAACTTCTGCCGCTCTAAGGCGGAGTGGGGAGGGCGTATCAGACTTTTAGTAACTAAAACCCACCTATGTTCCTTCAGTAACTTTGCTCTTTGCGTTCTAGGAAAACGGGTTTCCTATTTAAAAGTACCTCATGGGCTTAGCGGGCATCGGCCCTGTTGGGACCATACGCCGTCAAAAAAATTTTTGGAGCGGGAGATAGTGTCAGACTTTTGCTGACTAAAAAACCCACCCCGTTCTTTCGTTGCCTTTCATACCGGGGCCGAGCCTTCCTTTTGAAGCAGACCCTTGGGCCCCAGTAGGCTTAGACATTGGTTCGGTCCAGCAGCCCGGGCAATGATCTACCGACCCATTGCTTGTCATTAGCAAGCCCGTGCCTACGGTGGCTGCAGACCGTTCTGCGACTCCCGATGCCCGGGGCGCCTCCTGTGGCGGTGGCTAGAGCGTGAGAATGTCTGTTCCCTCACGCGTGCGGTAAAGTATTAGCAAGTTTTTCTTATAATATTAGAGTTGTCTATTATTTTGTAGCGTTATATGTCGGGGTAGCTGATTTTTCTTTGCCTTGCATTCTAGGACCCGGGGTTCCCTTTCGGACTATCCATAGTCTGTCATCGACTTATTAAACATTTAATTGGTGAAAATTTGTGGAGTGAATAAATTATGCTAAAGACGCAAGAGTATCTAGTGGTGACCTAGTAGTATCAGCCCCGATTTGTGAGTCGTGCGTTAAAACACAGATGGGCACTTTACGTCATGCTATTTATTTTATTACCACTCCTTTCAAAACGAAGTGAAGACTGTGACATCCACCAACCCGCATTGGACCTGCGTGGTGGCTTACGGCCTATTTCCTCTCCTTGAGAGGAGGCCTAAATTCCAGCAACGAGAAGCTTATTTTTTTTTATCATTACGTTTTATATTAAGGTTTTATGCTTGAATTAATACGTGTATTTGTTCCAGGTAAATATCTATGGAACTCCTGGTCGGAAGAATGGGTGGTTCTCTATGATGACTCAACGATGGCATGGTTCAAGGTAAGTTGGGCTGCTTAGCTATTTTTGTTCTATTTCGTTATTTTTTATTAAATAATAAAAAGGTAAATACGAGTAATAAAGACAATAAGGGAATCACAAGTTTGTGTTTGGCAAGGTTACACATATTTTAAAACGTCAGTGATTACTGACGTTTTAAAATATAAGGGATTCCTTAGGCTGTTTTCAAACGGACTGCAACCACGCGCAGTCTATTTATTCAACTGTATGAAGTGGTACGTTCGACTTCATTCAGTCATGATATCAACTTCACGAGGTCGGGTGCAGTCGTTAGAACTCAGTATTAACTGCATGAAGCCGTGACTTTATTTTTTCGCGGTCGGCTACAGTCGTGCAGTGTAGACACACACAGTGCTTCCCTAACTGCCTACAGTTAATGTGCAGTCAAGGAGCATAATGCGCGTCGGTTGCGTCGAATGCATCGATATTATGCGATCAATTAGTCATTAGTTTCAGAGCCTACTCTACCTGTCGCTATACACGAACGTTCTGTGGTACACAGGGCTCAGTCCAGTACAATAACGCGTTCCGGCTAATGCTGGGGTTGCCGCGTTTCTGTAGTGCGTCAGGGATGTTCGCGGATGCCTCTGTTTCGGATTTCGGCTCGCTACTGCGGCTGCGAATCGCATCACTGATGCGTCGGATGCGCGACAGCCCCAATAGCCTCGTGGCTACTGTAGCCGGCAGGATGGATGGCCTAATGGTGTTTCACTGGATGGCGGTACACAGACCATCATTCAGATCATGATGTAGGCGTATAAAATGTTTTTTTGTTTTTAGTTAGTAGTAACTATGGATCTCTGGTCTTAAAAAAAATATTATTATTATTAACTTTAATGACATTCCCCGTCGTCTTAGGCGGAGCGGGAGATAGTGTCAGACTTTTACTGACTAAAAACCCACTCCTGTTCCTTCGTTGCCTTTCGTACCGGGGCCGACTTTTCCTTTCAGAAACAAACCCTTGGCTCCAGTCGACTTCGACCCTGCTGGGTCCCTACGGTTTGCTGACAACTCCTTGAGGCGCGCGTGGAACGATACATACCGTCGACGTCTTAGGCTCGGTCCGGTCGGTTACCGGACGGTCGGACGGCGAGCTACCCATTGCTTGCCGTCCGCAAGCCCGCGGAATAATCGGAATCGTAATCCTGGCGGCGGCTGGGGCGTGAGCGACGTTGCCTCACGCGTGCGGCCTGCTCTTTTGCCAGCATTACTGCTTCGCAGAAGGAGGCGACCGCCTGCCACTCCTCCTCACTTTGGCCCATGGCCATTGCCCAGCGCGAGAGATCGCTGACGCCGATCGCCCCCACGAGGACACGGCGGTGCTCTGCCTAAGCGGGGTACTACACTGAGCTCCTGGGCTAAATGAGTGGCGTCAAGTGCACAAAGTTAGATTCAATTGCGTTTGCTTCGCTGCAGTTCATCTGATGACAGCCTAAACCAACTTAAAGAATTATCATCATCGAATTATAATAAACAGCTTTAATAACTAAAATTATGTCAATGTTATTATCATCAATGATATAAAAGAAATAAAAGGCCAATAAATATAGAAAAGCCGCTGTGAAAACAAACAGTTTTCTAGTAGACAATGTGGACATTTGTGTAAAAAAAATCATACCTACACACAATTTCCATTCAAGCTAGTAGGTAGTAGCGAGTAATTTTCCTGAAACCCTGTAAATGAGGGTGGATATTGAAAACAGTTACACAACCACTTCGAGGTGAAGTCGGTGCAAACTTTGCGAATCGAAAGCAACTAATTAATGTAACTATATGAGCTATGTATACTTCCGTTTTGAAGTTAATGTTTGTAACTAGGAGTAGATATTTATTGCGCACAAATAGACGGAAAGTGAAATATCATTGAATTTTTAAAAGGTTTTTACAACACACTTACTCGAAAACCGATTCTTATTCTCAAGGCTTCCCAGCACACAATTTACTATTTTCTGCACTAGTGCGGAAAAGTGCACGAACTAACTCCCGCTACAATCTGTAGGATTTATCGTACCAGTCTGGGCGCTAATCGGCCCCCACAAGTCACCGTTCAGCCCCCATTTATTTATTTATAAGTGTATTGAAAAACGTCGTCTCGTTTACAATGACAAAGTTTCTCCATTTATATTAACATGTTTTATTTCTAAATCTATATACTCGTACGAGTATATTCATTTCATTCAAAACAGTTTGAAATAACTGTTATAATAAATTTAAAAAAAAAGTACAAGTAGGTTAGGATCTGGTACCAATATCTGGTACAGATTTTAGTCCATTGATGGTCAGAGTTTCATAGAGTGAAACGATTTTCCATCCTGTATATTGTCATTAGTACTTACGTGTAGCAATTAAAACTATTTAGTTTACAAAAGCACAAGCCGTAAACATGGTGACGTAAGTCCATGTCTAAATTTTCTCCGCAAGGGAATCTTGGTACAGAAAGGTAACTATGCACCATGAAAGTAGTGGTGAGGTAGTACTTTTTTTAATTATCTTTATAAAGGTAAAAACTGACTGTCTGTCAACGTCGATTTCCACGTCACGACACCATGACGTGGACTTCCACGTCACATTTTCATGCCGTGGCATGATGCGTCACCGTAACGTGTTATGTGTTTGAGGTCTAAGAGCGATTAGAATAAGCATTTTTTATCCTCATATCCTTCTATCAGTATATCCGAAGTACTATCGGTATAAAAACCGCCTGTCCGGATTGACTAACAAAAATCCACATACAGAGTTTCACATTTACAATTCGAGGAGTAGGATAAAGTGTAAGGATAACACACAAATATGATTTGCTCGCGTGAGTCAGCGACATAGTAATATCATAATCTCACTCGATAAACTTCATTCTACGAAGTTATGACTACTTTCTATTTGTTGATTAAGAAACTTGCCGAGTCTAATCGCTCTTAGAATTTACGACGGTGTTCGATCGTTGCTTGTGTGAATATATGCTTCGTGGTGCAAGCAAACAGTGATGAGCTGAACCACAAAATTGGTACAGAAGACAATCTCATGTATGTATTTTACTTTTTATACCTACGCTCGGTGGACGCACACTAATGAGCGTTTGATCCGGAACTGTTCGACGAGTGTGCCGAGGCGCTCCGTGATATCGTGTCCGTGAGCGGTGTCTGTGTGTGCGTTGCTCGAGCGCGCTTTTATAAGTGCCTATGTGTAATAAAAACTTTTGATTTTTAAGCTATTGCATAGCTTCTATCGCGGGCCTTGAGCGTGGAAACCGAATCCAGAAATTCCGTAACGAAAATAACCTAACACCCCCCACTCATTTGTTTTTTGAGCGTGGTGATCGATAAGAAAACAAATGAGTGAACAATCAATCAAAATTCAATTCAATGTGTGAAAGTGTAACTTCAATTAATATCAAAGAAAAAAAAACAAAGGAAAAAAAACACTGCATAATTAAAATAAATAAATAATTATAATTGCATAAGTTGATAAAAATGCTATACAAAAGCTTTACCGCGGCAGTCCCCGAGTGCCACACGTCTTTTTTTTTTCTTGAACGCTGTCTCCTATATCTTGGGCCATGCTCAACGGTGTATATAGTTCGCAAAGGGATGGTCCATACACACGTCGAGTTCGGTAACAATCAGGGGAGGGCCGGTGTGGGCCCGAAGTGAGCCCGACGTGGACCTACCATATCCAATTGTTTGCATCGCTTATTCTTGCGACAACTGCTCCAAACTTATGTTGTGTTTGTTATCAGATGAAATATTATTGTACCTGCGTGTTTTGTCTGAAGTAGAATATGGTTGGTCTAGTTTCTAATTGATTTGGAATCATGGATAATATGTACTAGCTATTATACCGCGTACATCGAAGGACATGAACAATTTTCTTGCTGCGGTCTTCTCGTCCGATTATAAAGGCGTCTTCAAGGCTAGAGTATTCAGGCTCTCAATATACTAGTGTGATTCACCATCAAAGATTACATCACTGCTTACCATCAGGTGGGATCGCAGTCAAGCCCTAGTTTATATCATTAAAGCAAAAAACTTTCAATGTTTGTATGTATGTATGTTTCATCATCGAAATCATCATCATCATCATTTTATCCAAAAGACGTTCACTATTCGACAAAGATCTCCCCCAAGCGTCTCCGTAACGACCGGTCATGTACGTCTCGCATCCATCGGATTCCCGCAACCCTCACCAGGTCATCGGTCCACCTTCCAACGCTGCGTCTTCCGGTAAACGGTCGCCACTCCAGAATCTTTTGGCCCCAACGACCACCTATTCTGCGAGCAATGTACCCTGCCCACTGCCTTTTAAGTTTGGCCATTCTTCGGACTACGTCGGCAAACTTGGTTTAACTTCGGATATCTTCATTTCTGATGTGATCTGAAACCCCTATGTCAGTAAGCTTGGTTTTCCTGCGGATATCTTCATTTCTGATGTTATCTGATGTTTTCCTTTTCATGGGAAGTGGAATTGAGACAGTGAGTTACCGCGGACCTTGAACGCGCTCATTCTCGCTCCACGCAGAGCAGGAGATTTATTTGCTGATCGCCACTTCATCAAAAAAAGATTTGAAAAAATCAGAAAATGCGTTGTTTTGTTAATCATGTTCGTATGTAAACTTTCTTTTTTTAAGGTGGGAAATCATCCAATTACATCTCCCGCCCTTGGGCAAGGCGGGAGGGCATGTCAGACTTTTACTGACTAAAACCCTGTTTCTTCTTTGCCATCCAGGGACCCGGGGTTTTCTTTCGCATCACCCGTAGCCCTAGTAGGATTAAACCCTGCTGGGCCCCTATGCGCTGTTAACTACTTGGGCTTGGTCGGGACAGCGAGCTACCCATTGCTCGCCGTCCGCGAGCCCGCGTTTACGGTGGCCGGACGGATGTAAACTGTCATAATACCACATTATGCCCACCAATCACTCAATATTACACTGGCGGTAGTCCTAAGTTTCCCATTTAGTTAGTTAGGAAGCTTTATTATTGGTACAGGAAGTAATAAAGTTTACAGAACCTACCTTAGTAAGTTGAACCGGAATAGCAACATCCGCTTATGTACTCAATGTTTTAAATAAATGTTAAAAGATATTCAATTCCATCGAACTTCGAACTTCTTGTTGTTTTAAATATTTAAGTTCTAGTATCCCGTCATTTATTTATATTAAATTCAAAGAAGATTTTTCTTTTATTGTTGTTTGATGTCCAAAAAATCAGAGAAAAAAGGAAAAGTCAGACAGTCTTAAGTGAATATGAAGACATCTGAGACAAATTAACGATACAGCCGCTATCGGTAAGGTTTCCTGGTAGAGGGTTCAAGGCGTAGCATAACAATATAGCTAGAACTACATTAGACCGACGCACACGTGTAACACGCCTGATTTGTACGTAGAACGATATCACGTGGCGTCGCGTGGCGTGGATCAAGTGTAGCTCTACAAGTCTAGTTGCCATGTATGGAGTCGCGCCCAGATCAGCGCGTCAAAATCAGTTGAACAGACATTAAAAAAAGACGTGTGGCACTCGGGGACTGCCGCGGTAAAGCTATTGCATAGCATTTTTATCAACTTATGCAATTATAATTATTTATTTATTTTATTTATGCAGTATTTTTTTTCCTTTGTTTTTTTTTCTTTGATATTAATTGAAGTTACACTTTCACACATTGAATTGAATTTTGATTGATTGTTCACTCATTTGTTTTCTTATCGGTCACCACGCTCAAAAAACAAATGAGTGGGGGGTGTTAGGTTATTTTCGTTACGGAATTTCTGGATTCGGTCTCCACGCTCAAGGCCCGCGATAGAAGCTATGCAATAGCTTAAAGCGTTTAGTCCCTTGAACCATCTGACCGAAATTATGTGAACGCAACTCTCGCACTCGCCTAGGCGGCAGTACGCAAATCTGTGTATTTATTTGCGGCCAGCAGCGCCCGGAAAGCGCTTTAAATCCATTTTCTCTGCGAGATATTGATTGATTTACATATGCAATGTTCACTTTGAAGAATATTTAACCACCAATTTTTATGTGTAAAAATGTTTCTAAAGGTCCAAGCCGTTTCGAAGGAGTAGGGAAAAGTTGCGAAAAGTTGCGAAATTGCTAAATATTTCTTTTGACAAAAGTGCACGAAAAAATCAAATGTTGATATTATTGTTTATGAATCTATAATAAACATATTTTTTTTTCACACCAATTGACCTAGCCGTTACGGAGGAGTAGGCCTCAGAAAATCACTGTTTTATGGCACTTTTCGGGCGCTTGGCCCTTAAAAGGTTTCTTTAAATTTCTAATCTAAATAAAAAAAAGTTACTTACATTTGTGCACTTTTACGAATTTTAAGCGGACGAAGTCGCGGGCGACATATAGAAAAATTTATGAATAATAGACGTTAGGATAACATCGTCTAGAATAAATAGACTGTAGGTATGAACTCAGACTACTATGTCACCAATTCGTCTGCTAAGCATGGAGATAGTAGCCATTCCTCGGTAAAACTTTCTCAGCTGATATCACAAAGCATCCCAAAATGCATACTCCAAGCAACTGCGGATAAGTATTTCAATAAAATAAAACTTTTCGGCGTTACGCTGTCAACTAACTTAACTCAGCTAACATTGTAAAAGGTCTTTTATCCTTTAGCCACCCAATCGAAAGATAACCTTATTCAGTTAGTGAGAGGGTTTATTTTACACTGATGATTTTGTAAGACGTAGTCCCTATTAAAAATGAATTTCTTTATCCCGTCTCCGGTGAAGTTTCTCGCCGAATCGCTGATATCTAAATAATAATAATAAAAAATCTTGTTTGTCGTTTCAGTAAGAAAGTGGTTTTGAAATAACAAAAGATTAGGAGTAGGTAGGTATTACTTGTACATTACATCAAAAAAAAACTGGGCAAGTACGAGTTGGACTCGCGCCCAGAGGGTTTCGTACAAACTTACCTAGGAAAGCAGTTCAATTCCCGAATTGAGTTGCGAAGATTTTACCGAAACGCATACTTTTTTTGTGACGTGCCTAAAAATTTTCAGTTTTCAGATACTTTCCTGTACTTGTGCTATAAGACCTTTTTTATCTGATTCTGGGTCAACGGAAATTACCCTATGAATTTTGATTTCCTCGAAATTGTCGAAATGTACGTATTTTGCCACATAAGTCACGAAGTATCAAAAAAATATATATATTATATATTATATATTTTTTCTCATTAACTACAATCGATTTTTTATAGCTTCAAGAGTCTGCAGACCTATACATATGGTTTTAATTCAAATTCGATACCTCCACGCTTTCCCGAAATAAAGTGACAGACAGACAGACAGACGGACGGACGGACAACAAAGTGATCCTATAAGGGTCCCGTTTTTTTTCCTTTTGAAGTAGGAACTCTAAAAAATTAGGGATAATGTGCAATACGAAATTGCTTGCTTGTTTTTATTTCTAAAATTTAACAAATCTTTTTCTCTCTTCAAACACATACAATATTTTTTTAAACGTCTTCATCGACAAAGGAGTTATTGCTCAATTTATTTAAATTATTTGTAATTTTAATGATAAATAATATAATTGTAATGTATTGACCCATAATTGTTACTAACCATATTTGTACGCCGGAAACGGCAGAATATTATGATCATTATATTATAAATAAGCACAACAACTTTGTACAATATTCTGACAAATAAATGCATTCTATTCTATTCTATTCTATTCAAAGCTTCAAAGCTGCTATGTCTATGTATGTGATATGGATTTGAGACGTAAATCCTAAACGGTGACCATAGAAAACCGCGTCTTGGTGAGAGAGACAGGTATATCTGTTTGTATTGTCAAATGATAAATGATATTTATTTTGCAAATAGGTTTTAAAAAACACTTTTACACGTAATTTTTTTTTGTCAGTTCAAACTAGATGGGGCCAGTGTTCCTAGCTGAGTACCCTGAGAAGAAACACTGAAACAAACTCAGGAGTCAAAAACTCTTTTAAAGTCCATACAGTAAATATGTAATCCCACTAAAAACATACCTGTTAAAAACGGGGCCAAGTTCCTATCGGCTAATTGTTCGCCTAAAAAAGGGTTGAAATCCAATCCAATGTCAAGTTTAGATGCACTTTAAAATCGATCATAATCATCTTCATCAACAGCCTGATCATCGTTAAATTTGAACTTGGCAGGTTTTCATGCTACACGTAACACTTAATTAATTGTACAATTAAATTTATTATTTATATAATTAAGTTAACCTGCCAGGTTCAAATTTAACGATGATCAATACTTTTTTTCAAGAAGTCGCCCAAAGGGCAATGGAAAGTGTTGTGCTCGGAGTTTCCTTGCGTGATCGTATCAGCAATGAAGATATCCGCAGGAGAACCAAGGTACCGACATAGCTTGAAGAATCGCCAAACTTAAGTGGCAGAGGGCAGGGCACATTGCTTGTAGAACCTATGGTCGATGGGGACGAAATGTTCTAGAGTAGCGACCGCGCACTCCGCGTCTTTCAAGCACTGTGGAAAACGCAGCGTTGGGAGACCTCCCACAAGGTGAACGCTGGTTCATTCTTGAGTGATGGACTACGTACAGCTAAGGAGTGGAATTCCCAGCCGGAGTCTGTGTTTCCTGATAGCTATAAACTAGGGGTCTTTAAGTCAAGAGTGAATAGATTGCTTCTAGGCAAGCGTGCTCCATCGCCGGTCACATCATCGCTTACCATCAGGTCAGATAGTGGTCAAACGTGACCCTATCCATTATAAAAAAAAGACGTGTGGCACTCGGGGACTGCCGCGGTAAAGCTATTGCATAGCATTTTTATCAACTTATGCAATTATAATTATTTATTTATTTTATTTACGCAGTATTTTTTTTTTCCTTTGTTTTTTAAGCTATTGCATAGCTTCTATCGCGGGCCTTGAGCGTGGAAACTGAATTCAGAAATTCCGTAACGAAAATAACCTAACACCCCCCACTCATTTGTTTTTTGAGCGTGGTGACCGATAAGAAAACAAATGAGTGAACAATCAATCAAAATTCAAATCAATGTGTGAAAGTGTAACTTCTTTAATATCAAAGAAAAAAAAAACAAAGGAAAAAAAATACTGCATAAATAAAATAAATAAATAATTATAATTGCATAAGTTGATAAAAATGCTATGCAATAGCTTTACCGCGGCAGTCCCCGAGTGCCACACGTCTTTTTTTTTTCTTTGTTATTAATTGAAGTTACACTTTCACACATTGAATTGAATTTTGATTGATTGTTCACTCATTTGTTTTCTTATCGGTCACCACGCTCAAAAAACAAATGAGTGGGGGGTGTTAGGTTATTTTCGTTACGGAATTTCTGGATTCGGTCTCCACGCTCAAGGCCCGCGATAGAAGCTATGCAATAGCTTAAAAAAGTGACATAGGCTAAGTATATTTTATGTATGCGGGCGCCACCGCGGGCAAAAGCTAGTTATATATATTATATAATGATATGTTTTTGATTCGTCTCAAGTCGGCCTCGCATCGCTACTAAAAATTGACGACTCCAATATTTCATTCTATTATTCTATACTTTGCGTTTCATCTGTCATTTTTTTCTGTTTGATGTGTTTTTTGTTCAGCCATTGATTGTATTAAGCTTAATTCTATTTTGTTTTTAGTTTTTTTTTTTTTGCGGTTTGTGCACAGATAGCTTTCATTCTAACACAATGAGATTTCACATGAAATTAGATCTTCTAAAGACTGCTAATATTATAAAGACGAAAGTTTATATATATAGTAATATAATATGTATGAAATATGATTGATTGAATTGTTTGATTAACGTAAATATGATCTAAATCAAGAAGTAAAGGTAAAAATTGCATTCTACCTGAACTAGGTATAAATCTGTATCTCAGGTAACTTAATTAAGTGCTTACATGTTAATAAATATAAATTAAAATTCGTTAAACAAAAAGTAAATAATTTATGAACAAGCATCATCATCGTCATTACGAAAAAAATCCACTGTTGGACATAGGCCTCCCCCAAGCGTCGCAACAACGACCGGTCCTGTGCGTCACGCATCCATCGGATTCCCGCGACCCCGACGAGGTCATCGGTCCACCTTGTTGGAGGCCTTTATTATTTATGAACAATTTTATTTCAAATTTCTTATTCTACGAGTATGTATAAATATTCTATGAATTAATTTCTTCTGTGTACAATACTATTTCAAAATTCATGACGAATACCCAAAATATGTTGGAATACGGGCCTGTACTTGTTTCAATAGTGCTAAGCAATGAGAAATCATTTATTTTGCAAAACATTTACTACAGAATTCAGTTCTATACATGTATAATATATATGTACATAATGTTACATTCTCAGCCTTGAACTTCATACCCTTGAAAAATATCTCCTGAGGGAAACATTTACCAACCCAAAAACAAGGTCACTTTCCTTACATTGTCAAACCAGAGTAATTTGTATGTAAGTAGAAAATGACGTCATCATTCTGCCGACCTTACCCCCCATATTGGGGACGGCTTACGACAGATCGGGGCTTACAAACGTCACCCAAATTTGATAAAACGCCTCTACGGTCGCCTCGTAGCCGCGTAGAGCGAGCTACGCCAGGAGCTACGAGACGCCTACGCCGTAGGCCGGTTACGAAACGAACTCTGAATAAACTTAACTCCAGTTACAGTACTTCGTAATTTAGATCGTTTTTTATGTGAATAGATATTTTCGTAGTCTGTTTGTCAATGTTATTCTCGTAAAAGTGAGATTATTTTTGGTGCTGACGCCGTTTTTATTTATTTGTGACGCTAATAGTTGTTTTTTTTATCGTGTTTCGTAACGGTTGTTTGTAAATGTTTATTTTAGAAGTTTTGTAGTTAAATATTTATGGATTTAAAAAAAATAAAAAGATATTGGTGAATTGGCTGTATCCAGGGTTGTTGGGTTGCTTGGAAGAGTCACTGTGGTTCTGTATCATAAAGGGCAACTGAAGAAACTCAAGTGGGTTTTAGTCAGTAAAAGTCTTACTCTCCCTCTCGTTCCACCCTAGAGCGAGAACAGCCACTGAATGATTTGTCACTTTTTTTTTTCGTGAGTAAAAATCATCCAAATGACATCCCCCGCCGCTGGACGGAGCGGGAAATAGTGTCAGACTCTTACTGACTAAAAAACTCACCCCGTTCTTTCTTGACTTTCATACCGGGGCTGAGCTACCTTTCGGAGCTAACCCTGACCCCAGAAGGCTTCGACCCAGCTGGGCCCCTGCTGTTGCTGACAACTCCTTGAGGCGCGCAGGAACAGTGGCTCGGTCCGTACAGTTACCGGTTATGGTCGGACACCGAGCTACCCATTGCTCGCCGTCCGCAAGTCCGCGCCTACGGTGGCTGGAAATCGGGATCGGAATTCCGGCGGCGGCTGGGACGCTGTGAGCGCCGTTGCCAGATGCGGTCGGCCTCCTCCTTTGCTAGCATTACTGCTTCGCAGAAGGAGGTGTCCGCCTGCCACTCCTCCTCGCTCCGAACCATGGCCTGTACCAAGGCCCGGCGCGAGAGATCGCCGCCGCCGATCGCCCCTACGAGGGCACGGCGATGCTCTGCCCAAGCGGGGCAGACCTCCACTGTGTGCTCCACCGTGTCCTCCGGGCGTACCGCACAGTGGCGACACCCGGGCGTCACTTCCGCCAAATCCGGTGCAGGAACCTCCCGAACTTACCGTGTCCGGTGAGAACCTGCGTCATGCGGAAGGTGAGGACGCCGTGAGGTATTTCCAGCTACGCCTCAAAGAGGGGACCCTCTTTGAGGCGTGGCTGGCTTACCGCCATAATTGTGGCGAGCCCAATGATTTGTCACCTCACAAAAATATTAACGATTTTTAATTTATCCATGGCAAATTAAGTATCTGTCAAATGCAGTATGTATTTTTTATTTATCTATGACGAACTATTCCCTAAGGTTCATAAAAAAATTAAGTATCTGTCTATTTCATATCAAACTAACACGTTTTTGATTACCATTCAGACCTGAATTTAGGTCGAGCTTATCACTCAGATGATAAAAAAAGATAAAATTCGCTAATGGATTGGCAGCTGTCGCTTATCTTTGTTGGCAATCTTCTGTTCCTTCATTATTGCCGAATACATAATGTATGACTAGCTATGTTCGCGGCTCTGCTCGCATGTAAGTGCTAACTTAAACGGGAAGCAAAGTACTTTATATGCTAATCCAGGGCGTAATTTCATTCAGACCTGCGTAATTGTTTAGGCGTGATTAAGTTACAAACAACGAAACATATATAATTAGTATGTATACTTAGTTTTTAGATCGTGTCTTTTGTATCGGTTTGGTTGCTTGCGCGAAAGTAAGGTAAGGAAGTAGGGCAAGGTAGTAAGGTCCTGGAGTGGTGACCACGTACCGGAAGACGCAGCGTTGGAAGGCCTCTAACAAGGTGGACCAATGACCTGGTCAGGGTCGCGGGAGTCCGATGAATGCGTGACGCACTGGACCGGTCGTTGTGGCGACGCTTGGAGGAGGCCTATGTCCAACAGTGGACGTCTTTCGGCTAATATGGTGATGATGATGATAATAATTTTGTATATATGGTATTTTGTATTTGTACATAATTTTGAACCCTTGTTTTTTTTTTAACAATCTTTTGTTTTTTTTTTATGCACCTGCCATGTTTTCTCTTCACCACCATAGGTGGACGGGTAGAGAATGCCTAAGGCATTGAGACCACTTATGTATATTTATGTTGCATGAAGTTTTAATAAATAAAGTAGGTACCAAGAGAACATACCTCCTGGGATCTATAGGGGCCCTGGGTCATCCGAAAAGGAACCCCGGGGTTTACACAGAATTTATTTGCGTTTATACCGCGTACATCGAATGACTGGAACAGTTTGCCTGCTGCGGTCTTCCAATCCGAGTATAATTTGGGTGTCTTCAAGGCTAGAATGAATAGGCTCTTAATAAACTAGTGCGCCTCACCATCAACGATTGCATCACTGCTTACCATCAGGTGAGATAGTAGCCAAACGCGAGCCAACCAATAATATATGTTCCTAAGAATGTATTCACAATTGTATTTGTATCTTTTCTGTTTGTCTATTTAAAAAGTGGCACCGGCCTTATTATGTTACTTACTGCACCACCCTAAGGTCGTCTGGTAAAAAAATGCCTATGGCATTAAGTCCGCTTTTGTAGTGCTACATAAAGTGTGAATAAATAAATAAATAATAAAAAATAACTGACACACGCACACACTCACAAAATTCCGCTTTTATAATACAAGTAATTAGTGTGATTGTTTCCAGCAACTTTTCATTGTTTACCAACAATGTTGATCAACATATAAAGATCATGAATACTTAGTTTAAGGCTTATAGTCCCTTGAACCATATGGCCAAAATTATGTGGACGCACCTCTCGCACCCGACTAGGCGGCAGTACGCAAATCTGTGCATTTATTTGCGGCCAACAGAGCCCGGAAAGCGCGCGGCTGACCTATAAATCCATTTTCTTTGCGATATTGATTGATTTACATATGTAATGTTCACTTTGAAGAATATTTAACCACCAATTTTTATGTGTATAAATGTTTCTAAAGATCCAAGTCGTTTCGAAGAAGTGGGGAAAAGTTGCGAAATTACTAAATATTTTTTTTAGACAAAAGTGTTAATAGCACGAAAAAATTAAATGTTGATAATGTTGTTCATGAATCTATAATAAACATATATTTTTTTCAAACCTATTAATCTGGCCGTTACCGAGGAATAGGCTTCAGAAAGTCACTGTTTTATGGCACTTTTCGGGCGCTTGGGCCTTAAGCACTTCTTGTTCAATCTACATATTTTGGGGTGATTCTTTGAATCCGAGAGAATATCTCTTTCAGCTAGCCTGGCTTTCTATCTATTTTGTGTTGTAAGCCACCGAGTGCAAATGAGTACCTTTGATAAATTTAGTGATCGGGGAAAACTAATATGCAAATAAAAATATCAGATTGTAAAGAAGAAACTAGGCTAGATAAATAAGACAGTCTTTCGGCACAAAATATCTACCTACAAAGCGCGCTCGAGCAACGCACACTTAGACACCGCTCACGGACACGATGTCTCGGTCGCGTCTCGGATCACTCGTCGAACAGTTCCGGCTCAAACGCTCATTAGTGTGCGTCCACCGAGCGTAGGTATAAAAGTGAAGTACATACATGAGATTGTCTTCTGTAACTAATAATAATAATAATAATAATAAGCTGGCAACTCTGGATGTCAAAAGTGTTGTGTGTCGTTCAAGCAAATTTTATTATAAATTAATAATTTTCGGTACCGCAAACCCACAATTTTTTACTCCAATATCCCTACAGTAAACAATAAACCAAATCAAAACTTCTCTTTAACAAGTAAAGGCCGAAAAATGAAAGGAAAAGAAAATATAAAATTGACCAAAGACAGATGACATTTTATGTCATACAATAATATTTTGTACTGGAATGATGATGAAATAAAACGACAACAATGCTAGAATCACTATGTTGACAAGAGCTGCCGCACGACGTGCACGCCCACCACCTCTGGCCTCGTCGCTCAGCTCCGCCTCGCTGCCGCCGGAACCTAGCCTCACTGTGAGTGCTGTGACACCGGCCGCGGCAGCTGCGTCGAGCTCGAGCGACGAGTACTACTCGCCGCCGACGACACCACCACCTGCGCGTCGTCGGGGAGGACGCCGGCCGCCGGCGTGCTTAGGACCTCGAGGCCCACCGGTCTCTGATAGGGTCCCAGCTGCCGGCGGAAGTGTGCCGCGCATGAGATGGACGCAATCGACTAATGAAAACGTCATGCGCGCATACTACGGGGCTACAGAGGGAGGAAACAACCTGACCGCGTACCGTGTTCGGATGCTCTCTTTGTTTCAGGTGCTTGAGCCAGCTGTCAACGTTTCGGCACAACGACTATCGGATCAGGTGCGGGTCATCCAACGTAATAATATGTTGGACGATACTGTACTTGATCGCCTCCGAACGGAAATGAGTAACCGTGTCATTACCCCTCCGTCGCAACCTGTGGTACCAGTTGTGGTACCACAGTCCAGCCACATATCCCTTCACACTGACGAGGTGAGTACTGACACGGTCACTAACGTAAGTACCCAGTGCAATAACGAACTGAGGAGTGCTTTGGAGTGTGCAATTCGGGAGTATCGCAACATGCCGCTTGAGCTTAGGCCGCGTTTACCTCGTTTGCCCATGCATAATAAGAATAAGGCGCTGGTGGCTGCTCTGGATTCGCAGTTGTCAAACTATTTTGATGACTGCGAAGATCTCACCGATACACACTCGATCATGTACTGCGCGGCCGTAGCGGCATGTCGTGTAGCTCACGTCAAATTTCCAAACAGTGACGTAGCTACACGACCAAAACCAGCTGTGCCGGCCTGGCAGTGTAGGATCGAGCGTCGTATTGGTGGGGCCAGAGCACTCATCGGCAAACTAATCTGCTTCAGGGAGGGTAATACTCGCCCACGAGTGATGCGCTTTGTGAGGCGGGCGTTTTCGGGGACTGACATCAGCCCCCGAGACTATATGTCCCGTGTCACAGAGCGCATCGACTTCCTGAAGCAGAAGGTGTATGCATGGGCAAACCGTATACGAAGGTATAAGCGGCGGGTTGAACGGTACATCCAGAATAGCACATTCCGGAGTAATGAAAGGTGGGTATACAGGGCTTGGGAGCGACCGGACCAAGGTGTGACTGACACGCGTCCTCCGGATGATGACGCCATGTGTTCGTTCTGGCGCAACATCTGGTCGGTGCCTGTCAGTCATACTGAGGGTGGTTGGACTCGAGAGGTCGAACGAGCGTGCGAATCGGTAACAGAAATGGGGGCAATCACAATCAGCCCCCAAGATGTGGCCCGTGCAGTCCGTCCATTGCCTAATTGGAAATCTCCAGGGCCGGACGGACTGCACAACTTTTGGATAAAGTGGTTGCAAAGGTCGCACGCTCGTTTGGCATCTCAATATCAGACCGCCTTAGAGTCTGGCTCGCTACCCGAGTTTCTTACAACAGGAGTTACCCACCTGCTCCACAAATCCGGTAGCACCGCGGAACCCAAAAACTATCGGCCGATTACGTGTCTGCCGACAGTTTATAAGGTTCTTACATCCATTTTGAGAGCAAAGATTAACCACCATGTTGATAATAACGCTATCATGTCTGCCTCTCAAAATGGATGTAGGAATGGGTCCCGTGGTACGAAGGAGCTACTCCTCATCGATATGGCCATTAGCCAACAGGTTCGGCGTTCCCGAAAGGATCTGTCGACATGTTGGATAGACTATAAGAAGGCCTATGACTCAGTTCCTCATACATGGCTCATGAGGGTGCTGGAGTTGTATAAAGTTGATGCAACTCTTCGCACCTTCCTGATGTCATGTATGAGGCAATGGAGGACGGTCCTTCGCTATCCAGGATGTCGAAATATCCAGAGGAACAGCGAACCGGTAAGGATCGAGCGAGGTATATTCCAGGGTGATAGTTTGAGTCCGCTTTGGTTCTGCCTAGCTTTGAATCCTCTGAGCACATTGCTGGAGAATTCAGGCCTAGGCTATCGGTTGAAGAGAGGTGGTCAGGTTATATCTCACCTTCTTTATATGGATGACTTGAAGCTCTTTGCCCCCAACAATCTGCAACTGATGGAGCTACTGAAGGTAACGGAAACCTTCAGTAGTGCCATCAGGATGGAGTTTGGTGTGGACAAATGTGCGGTCATGCATATAAAGCGAGGGGAGATTGTGGAATCCGTGGGTATCCAACTCTCGGATTCCATACACCTGAGATCCCTCTCTCCAACCGAAACCTACAAGTATTTGGGTATGTCGGAAGCGTTAGGCATCAATGCCACTGACATGAAGCAATCGTTGAGGGAGCGCTTCTTTGGCCGCCTGAAGAAGGTACTTAACAGCCTTCTGTCAGGTGGAAACAAGGTGCGTGCCTTCAACGGTTGGGTCATGCCGGTATTGATGTACGCTTTCGGTGTACTCAAATGGACTCAAACGGAACTTGACGCCCTGGATAGGAGGGTTCGTACACTGCTGACTGCATATCGAATGCATCACCCTCGGTCGTCGGTAATGAGACTGTATATCCCGCGGAAGTGTGGGGGTCGAGGCTTTTTAAATGCTAAGTCCCTGCACAATCGCGAGGTATGCAGTCTCAGGGAATACTTCCTAGCCGCCGACGGGGGTATGAATCGTGATGTAGTAGCAGTGGACAAGGGACTCACCCCGCTCTCCTTGGCTAACGAGAACTGGCGCAAACCTGTAGTGCTTGACACTAACGTACGCAGGGAAGTATGGCAGAGTAAGGAACTTCACGGACGCTTTTTCCGGGCCCTTCATGGGCCCGATGTAGACCAACTAGCGTCCGTAGCCTGGCTGCGCGTCGGTGACCTCTTTGGGGAAACCGAAGGTTTTGTATGTGCAATTATGGACGAAGTTATCATGACGAATAACTACCGGAGATTTATTGTGAAGGACGGCACGGTTGACATATGTCGGGCATGTCACCGACCGGGTGAATCAATCCGCCACATTATCTCTGGTTGTTCTCGTCTAGCTAACGGAGAATACTTGCATAGACACAACCTTGTAGCCAGGATTATCCATCAGCAACTTGCTCTGAAGTACTCTCTTGTGGAATCGGAGGTGCCATACTACAGGTATGTGCCCGACCCAGTTCTCGATAGTGGCGATATCACGTTGTACTGGGATCGGTCCATCATCACTGACAGGACTATTGTAGCCAGTAAGCCTGATATAGTGGTGGTGGACCGAAGCGAGAGGCGTGCAATGATTGTTGACATATCCGTTCCGCATGACGAGAACCTCGCGAAAGCCGAGAAAGATAAACAAATCAAGTATATTGACTTGGCTCGCGAGGTTGTCGACATGTGGGAAGTGGATTCAGCGATTATTGTACCGATAGTCGTTTCAGCCAATGGCTTAATTGCCAAGAGCCTCGATCAACACCTTAGGAGGCTCTCGTTAGGCGACTGGATCAAGGGCTTGATTCAGAAAGCAGTTCTTCTGGACACGGCTCGTATCGTTAGGAGGTTCCTTTCTTTGGAGCCCTAACCATCGGTAGCTTGGACCCTGTTCCCGATACCGGTGGGATACTGTTTTTTATATTTTTAAATGTTTTTTTTTTATTGTTTTTTAAGAAATATTTAAAAATATAAATGTAACATGTTAAAAAAATAAATAAATGGAATAATAATAATAATGTTTATTGAATTGTTTGATTACATAAATATTTCTACAATAAGGGCTTAAACTAGAGCTAAAGTTGCAAAATTGCGTTCTACCTGAACTAGGTATATATAAACCTGTATCTCAGGTAACTAATTTAAGTGCTTATATGTTAATAATATATAAACTAAAATTCATTAAACAAAAAAGTAAATAACATATGAACAAAATTATTTAGTCTAAAACTGACGAATACTTCGCATAATCATCAAAACTGCATCACTGCAAGACATTATTGTGAAACAACATTCCATTATATTTTTTTTGCGAAGTAGCAGTTACTCATATATAAACTAGGTCGATTAGCACAATCAGTAAAATTATAAATACTTAAATAGTTACAATATTGTTCATAAGTAAATTATTATGCTAAGAAGTTATAAAACTCGTATAAGTTATGTATGACGCCGCTATTTACGTGTCCTCATTATAATTAATCGAATTAATGAGTCTTGTCTCAGCAATTTTCTTAGCCGGGCAGTCTTGATCCCCTGTCTTGTGATTACTCGGCTTATTAAAACGCATGCATGTTGCACACTGTGCCTGATCAGCTGTTTTATCGCACAGCATCCACTGGTGGCCTTGTTCACCACAAAGTGCACATGTATAGACTGCTTCGCGACAAGTCTTCGCAGCATGCCCGTACTGTTGACATTTAAAGCACCTGGTCACAAGTGTGAAGTCCCTCACTACGCAGGATGTCCAATTAATGAACACTCGGCTTTGGTTTATAAGCGCCTTTCTTATGCTAGCCGTTACTTCTAGAACATAATTGCATGTTGGTCCTTCTTTTTTGCCCGACTTGTGACTTAATTTTATAGAGGCCAAAAAAGAGTCACGGGGTAAATTAGGTAGCTTATCAGCTAAGTTCTGCTCATAAATGCAATCGTACACTTCCTGGGCACTTAACTCGGTCGGTACACCTATTACTACAATTCTTGGTCTTCTCTTATAGGGCTCTTCCACTTTCAGACCGGAACCACTTAGTTGAGATGATTTCCTAAGATGATTTTTTTAACTATCTATCTTGTGCTTTCGGTTTCAGAGAATCACCCTTTGATTGGTAAAACAAACGGCGACCACTGTGTACTAAAGTGCCAGTGTGTACCAAAGCAATAGAATCACACGCTTCATTCGCTTACGTAAACGAGTTAGGTCCAGCGGCTGCCAACCACCGAGATTATTGCGACAAAAGTTATAATAACTTCCAGGAAGGGTGCGGTTTGGGGGAGAAGAGATAGCGATTTGTGGATAAAGGTTAGTTTAGAGTGGTTACCCCAGGGGGATCGGGTCACCACTAGTCCGGGGCAACGGAAATCAAACTGCACCCGCAGCCCCCCTCTCCTCACACAAGTGTTTATGGAAACACCGGGGTGGTTTTAGTCAGTAAGAGTCATACTTATCCACGGGGAATTCCACTACCAAAAAAAAAGGGTATAACTCATCAAGTATCTAAAAAACTCTGTCTTTAAATCGCCCTCAAAGTCGTCGTGTTTTTTAGGCCGTAGTTTTTGGTTTTGGGTAGACCAAAGGGTCACTAGGGTCACTAGGGCTTGAGAATATCCAATTCCTCATGTTTGTGGTCTTCGCTAGCATTACTGCTGCTCAGAAGTAGGCTACTGGATCCTATTCCCTCTTGTTCTGGACTATGGTAAGAAACAGGGCACAGCGCAGGAGGTAGCCTTCACTGCTCGCCTCCACGAGGACACAACGGTGCTCCGCCTAAGCGGGGCATACCCCCACAAAAACTGGACAAGTGCGAGTCGGACTGGCGCACTGAGGGTTCCGTACAAACTTAAAAATAGCTTAATTACCGATTGTAGTCTCGAAGATTTTTTTCAGAATCACAAAAAGCTTTTTTATGTGACGTAACTACAAAGTTACTGTTTTCGAGTTCATTCCTGTTCTTGTGCTATAAACCTTACTTATTGTCTCAGGATTCTGGGTCAACGGGAAGTACCCTATGAATTTTGATTCCTTTGTCGAAATATACATTTTATGCGACAAAAACGGCCGTATCTTTTTATTTCGTTAACTTAGAAGTTTGATTTTTTGTACAGCTTCAAGAGGCAGCAGATCTGAGTACATGGTTTTATTTTAAACTCAAAACCTCCCCACGTCCCCGTGATAAAGGGTCTTGACAGACAGACAGACATACAGACGGACAACAAAGTGATCCTATACTAAGGGTTCCTATTTTTCCTTTTGAGGTACGAAACCCTAAAAAATCATTACCATCACCGTTAGAACTTAACAAAACCTTCAAATCGCTCTATCCTTTAACTCACACAACACAATTTCAGAATCAGTTTACACGGGACGTTTCCACGGTAATCTTTCCGTTCTCGATGCGATATCTACTTCGCTACTACTGCGAGCACGATTTACCACCAAATGCGATTTAAACTCTTTTGTCGAGTAATGAAAATCGACCTGTGTGGAACGGAGCGTATGATGAGGGAAATATGCGTGATATTTTTTTCTCGATGATATTTTGTCTGTCTCTTTATATTGTGATATTTATTCTGGAGTCAGTTTTTTATTTGTATTTGACATTTGTGGTTACCGATGACGATGGCTATAATAAAAATGTGAATACTGGAAGGTACGACAATCTAAACTAATATTATCAAGAGAACTACTTACCTAGAAACTCCCTATGGACATTTTTTGTTGAATTGATTTAAACTAGTGCTTGACTGCGATTCCACCTGATGGTAAGCAGTGATGCAATCGTAAAACATACACAAAAACATCAGAATGGAATGATGCATTTTGGAGAGTGTGCGCAGGAGTTGCATGACTTGATTCCGCTATCCCAATTCCGATGTCCGATGGTAGGACAACCTGACGTACGACGAGTTTCCACCCACACGTTGTTAAAACCTCTACGGTCCGGACTAAGCGTTTCGCCTCGTCGTTTATAATTATATCGCGTGCGTCGAAGGACTGGAACAATTTGTCTGTTGCGGTCTTCCCGTCCGATCATAATTTGGGTGTCTTCAAGGCTAGAGTGAATAGGCTCTTAATAAACTATATATAGTGCATCCTCACCATCAGAAATTGCATCACTGCTTACCATCAGGTGGGATCGCAGTCAAGCACTAGTTTATATCAATTAAAAAAAATCAGAATGATGTTTTTTTTTAAAAAGAAAAATGTTGAATCAGAATGATGTTTATAAATCTATATTTATTACACTAATTTTAGAAAGACGAAAGTTTGTATGAATGTGTGTGTGTTTGTTACTCTTTCACATTCAAACAGCTAAACTTTGGATGCTTACTTAAACTTTGGAACTTAAAACACTGAGACCTTGTCCCGAATCAGCGTATACATAATACGGCACTTTATACCCCAGGAGTACGTTCCCTTAGGATAATTTGCAACTTTCCCAGCACCTACGTAAACTATACTATTTTATAATCGAAGCCTTAATTTCTTAGGCAGTCTCTTGGGCCTTAATTTTCCCCTTCGAGCCAGAGAACAACGCCGCCATTAATTCAGAAAAGTTAATGACTGTGAAAGCACTAGAATTTGAATATTTAAAAGAACTTTACAAGGTGACAACTTGTAAAGCTATCGCAGTAATTTAACTTGAGCTACACCTTCGCAGCTTTTTCTTTTTAAAGTGGGAAATGATCAAAGAACTGCTAGTGCTTCACTGCGATACCACCTGATGGTAAGCAGTGATGCAATCGTTGATGGTGAGGCGCACTAGTTTAGTAAGAGCCTATATTCACTCATGCCTTGAAGACACCTAAATTATAATCGGACGGGATGACCGCAGCAGACAAATTGTTCCAGTCCCTCGATGTACGTGGTATAAACAACGAGGCAAAACGCTTGGTCTGGACCGTAGTGGTTTCAACAACGTAACGGTAGATAGATAAGATTCTAAACGTCTTAACTTGGCTAGGTCTGCTGGAGTGGCAATAGCGCACCGGAAGACGCTGCGTTGGAAGCCCTCCCACAGGATTACATCTAGTCACTTAATTCTCTTTTGCATACTAATGTATTTCAGAGCAAGTTTTCTCACTGCAACTCAATTGAAACATGCATTCCTAATAAGATTCTCAATAGTTACTCAACTATAATAGCGCAGTGAGCAACTAGTTTAGACTATTACTCAAACTTTTACTCAACCCGAGAGATAAATCAATTCGTTTTCCCTATAGAGTTGAGTATTTGAAACCTTTGAAACTGTTCAGAATTTAGTGTGTTCGTCTTTATCTGCTTTTGTTTAATTGAAATAAACTAGTGCTTGACTGCGGTCCCACCTGATGATAAGCAGTGATGTATATACGAGTAGCATTGCAATATAGCATAGTCGGCCTTATAATGTTCCCATGGCTAGGGCTTAGGCCTCCTCTCTAGGAGAGGGAAGGAGCCATAATCCACCACACGGGCCCAGTGCGTGTTGGTGGATGTCACACATTTTTCGTTTCCTCATGATGTTTTCCTTCACCGTTTTGAGAGCAATGGTGATGAAATAAATTATATAAAGTAATGCGCCTGGCTGGGCTTGAACCCGTGACCAAAAATTAGCATGTCGGGGCCGTTACCACTCGGCCACCACTGCGTCTATTTAGGCGTGTCTTATTCGCGTAAGGTATAAATTAAAGTGTTAGCTTAAGTAAAATGCGTAGTTTTAAGCTGATGTATGGCTGGGTCGATTATGAGCGCAGCGAGTCTTGTGAATAGTGCAGTAGTATTTTTTACAGACAGTAGAAAATAAATAATATAATATACCACAACTATCACACAACGCCGTCTAATTACAAGCTAAGCAGAGCTTGTGTTATGGGTACTAGACAACTGATTAACATACTGATAAATTTCTAAATACATACATATTATAGATAAATTACACCCAGACACAGAGCAAATGATTATATGCTTATCACACAAACATTTGTCCTGGGTGGGAATCGAACCCACGACCTCCGGCATAGCAGTCAGGACTCAGGGTCACTGACCACTACACCAACAGGCCAGTCAAAACGGTTGGTATGTCCGCGATTATCTCAAAAACTGTACTGATTTGATTTGGATGGGGTTTTCGTTATTCGAAACTCCAAATGCATATGTTTAGAAAGATTCGGCCCGTAAGGCAACGAAGGAACAGGAGTAGGTTTTTAGTTAGTAAAAGTCTGACACTATCTCCCGCTCCGCCCAAGAGCGGGGGACATCATTGGATGATTTCCCACTTAAAAAAAATGCATATGTTTTAGGGAAGGTTCTGATGGTATATCAAGGTTCCTATGGGATACGCCTTGCGAGCGAAATCACACGCAAAACCTAGTCTTTGAAACATAAAGACAGGATAATTTGGAAAATAAATAACAATTATTTGTTTATTAAATTCCTAAGTTCAAGTAACTTAGTCAAAAGACAGCACAGTCAAAGTTAAATCAAAACCTTTTACTTCGTAACAATTTCAGAGAAATACTACTCGAGTAACGTTTCGCAGAATTGTGTTGTGTGTGTATTTCAGTATTCTTGAAATAATTTATTCATAACAACACAAACCCTTCCCTTTAATTTTGTGTTCATAATTGTCAAAATTGCTAAAAGAGTTATGAATTTACATGTGGATGGATGGAGAGGGAGAGGGAGGCCCAAGAAAAGATGGATGGATTGTGTGAGAAGTGATATGAAAGAAAAGGGAGTTAGGGATAGCGTGACGAGTGACAGGATAAAATGGAAGAAAAAAACCGTGTTGCGCCGACCCCAAATAAAACGGGACAAGGGCAGGAAGAAGAAGAAGAAGAAGAATTGTCAAAAATCCAGCGTTCATTGACACTAGCATTCAGCATCAGCACATCTTATATTTTAAATCTACACTAATATTAAAAAGAGGTAAAGTTTGCTTTTTTATGGTTTTTTTGTTTGTAGGAGTTAATCTCTGAAAGTCCAGCACTTTCCGAGTGCAAAAATTTTTTCACCAATAGAAAGCTGCTTTATTTCCGAGTGACATATAATATTATTTCACTCTCTGTACGCGAGTGAAGCCACGGGAAAAGCTAGTTGAAAGAATAATAGGATGTAGGCTCGTAAATATAAAGGATTTATAAATGAATAAGAGAAAATATGTTACTGTCATAAGTGTAAGCAAAAAACTAAATTACATAGAGAACATTTCAAATGACTTACCTTGTAAAATAAATAAATAGGCCTGTACAGCAGAGATTAGCACTATACAACATTTATCTATTGAGGATTTCAGCAGCTTCCATAAACTGTGTTTTAGGTACAGTTGGGCAGGGGGAATGTTCGAAAAGATAAGTCTTTTTTAGTCTTGTCTAGGGTCACGTCGGAGTGTCTACACAAGATTCTGCAATACTTCGGTCATATTGCAAGGAAAGATAGTGGCAACCCCGAAAGGCTCATAGTGACAGGTAAAGTGGATGGGAAAGAGCCTCGTGGACGCAGCCCAATACGTTGGTCTGACCAGATCCGCACCGCTCTTGACTCTACGCCATATAATGCCCTTCACACCGCCAGAGACTGAAACAGATGGACAAATATCGTTCGTGTGAAAGTGATGAAGCAAGGAAGTTACGACCCTCAGCATTGAGGAGTACGACGCAAGGAGGATCAGGGCCACGGTAAGCCGTGGCTCTAGACAAACTCTCTCGTTCCACCCAGAGCGGTAGGCTCACACATTTGCTTAAGACAATCACAAGTAAAAACACCGATAACAATAAAAATGATTCAAATCAAAATTTTATTTTTCTGAATATGCCACATTATTAAGGTCTTCAATTAAAATAATATTTTGATCACATTCTGTGAGTGAAATCACAGGGTGAGTGAGTAAACTACATTTTAGCGGCTCGGTAATTTGTTATTTTATTTGATTTTAATTTTGTACGTTATGTTTGGACTATGTCTGAATTAAATGAATAATAATAATAAACAATGTCAGTACACTACTACACTCTTATTTACAAAATTTGAAATATATATATTTTTTTTAAATATTTCCTTCAACGTGCCAATTCTACCCCACTATCCTCTATTATATCACTGTCTCGCCCACAATTAATTAAATAATAAAAAAAAAATAACGACACACCATAAACCCAACAACTATGAGCGTCTCAAGCAATTTATTGCAATAACTCTCCGAGTTTCCTTCGACACGCCAAACGCTCGTTAAAACTGAGGGGGGCGGTGTCGGCCCATTGTCCGACACTCGACACCGCTCGACACCCGCTCTCGGCACTCTCAGACACCGCCCTCGAGCTGCGAAGGTGCTGACTGCGAGGCCCTTGTTGATCAAATATAGAGATGTGAGTGTTTGTGTCGCTGGGCGAATATTTTTGTGTTTGAAGGCTCTTTGAATGTCTAACGTAAGAAATCTTGGAATTATTAAATAGTTTGCGCAGGCTCGTACCGACGGGTTCCAGGCGATTGTTCGCAAGAAAAGCGCTTTGCTACTCAGGAGAGTGAGAGATAGTTGCAACAGCATTCTGAGAACTGTAGCGAAGAGCTATTAGCTCTCCGATAGTAATTTTTTTTGTTCAAAGGGTAATGGGTACTAACACTAGATAATAAGTTATTAAGTTACTAACACCACATGGATCTGATTGTGTCCGAAATAAAATAAATTCATTCATTCATTTATAAATGTACGAGTATCAAACAAAATACGAGGTTCTTAACTGAAGAACCTGGGTCGGAATAGATATTTAAGCTAAGATTTAGATTTTTAGATTTAGATTTTAAGCTTCTATGATATGGGGCATGTTATTGGAACTAAGCTTATATATAAGTAGATATGGCTTAGTGATCTGTGTAAAGACTTTGACGCAGTAAGGCACGAGTTCAATTCTCATATCCTGTATATTGTTTTACTGTGCTGGCACGTTTCTTTGTCCCGGACAATTACTGCCGCGGCAAGAAGCACAGAATGTTTGCTGTGCCTCAGTGTCGCACTGTTGCCCGTACTCAGTCTCCAATACCTCGCACTTTGGCTGCACTAAATGATATCTTGGACTCTCCAACAAACGATCTGTTTGCGGACGAATGGTAGATGATTTTACTCGTATTGGCATGTCAGAAGTACTGTGAGAGAAATTGATGTACGTGTTGTTTTTACTTTTACTCTTTGTTTAGTTACTGTAATTGGTTGTTTAACCGTTGTAATTAAATAAATAAATAATTAAAACAAAAACGGTCTAGTGCGAGTCGGGCTCCCGCAATGAGGGTTCCGTATAAACTTAGATAGCTATGTTAATATGCTTTATAACTCTACGCGTTCTTGAGAAAAGGGTTTAGATTATCAGAAAGACGGACAACATAGTGTAAGAGTTCTGTTTTTGCCGACTTAAAATAACTCTGGTTTGGGAAAGTTCTGGTTCTGTTTATTCGATATTTATAACTCACTTCCGAAGCTAAAGTTATTCCAAACTACTTTACCTCACTCGGCCAAAAGCGAACTCTTATGAGATAATTTTTTTGTTCGTTTGTCAAGACGCTTTTTCTCAGGGACGCGAGGATGTATGAAGCTAAACTGCCTCTTAGAGCAGTGAAAAATAAAACTTCTAAGTCAACGGTTTATAGTGCATATTTTGCCACTCGCAAGGAAATCAAAACCTATAGGGTACTTCCTGTTTACCTATGCTGGATACTTGGAACGCAAAGCAAAGTAGGAACATAGGTGTGGTTTTGGTCACTAGAAATCTGACACAGACTTCTGCTTTGCCCTAGAACGGGAGAAGTCATAGGATTCCAACTTAAAAAAAAAACGAGTCGACTAACCTATTAATATTTTTTCCCCGAAAGACACAAAAATACACCAATTACTAAAAACCTAACTTGTCAAGTTGTCAGGCCTTCAGGCAGTACGTTAAGGGTGCCCTAATTGGTCATTCTATCATACAAACTTAATATGGTAAATTAATAAGGTACTTTACTGTTTGATGGTGAAATTTTAAAACAAATAATGGTATCGATTCTTTTCGTCACAATCTAATACTGTAAGTATGGAAGCAAAACAGTAAATTAAGAATAGATTTAAAAGTTATCGTCAAAATCATTAATCCTCACCAAATTAGGCCTCAACTAGTTTTAACTGACAAAAAAACTGACATGTAAGAGTGTTTTTTAAATCGATGGATAGACTTGTGGTTCACGGTCGCGTTGAAGATAAGAGAGCCCGCGGTTGATCTCCTGGATCGATCTTATTACCAGGGCTGTGCTGTGCACGTAATGCCAACAACACCAGAAATGGAGAAAAATCGCTCGACATGCCGCAGCCTTGGAGGCAAACGATGGTGGCGCGCCGCAATCCTATTCATCAACAGCTAGAACACACTGACAAGAGTGCTTAACTAAGTTGGATGAGATAGCATGAAATTCAACCTCACCCATCAATGAGTTCGATCCACCGACTAGTGCACCCTTAAACACTAATTATAAGTCATTAAAATTCTTAAAATGTAATTTCAAGTTGTTCCGAGGGGCCGATGACGCTGCATGAACGGTGCCCCAAGTTTTCCAATTATAATATTATCGTGACTTCTTGCGAAGGTCGGATTCTGTACCTGGTGCTGGCGGTAGGTTTTTATTGCTGTTTTCCTTTTTCCTGAACTATTCTGGACTTTTTGTAGGATTTTGTTTAAACAAAACGCTCAATATTGTCACCAAGTTTAACCCCAATTTCATCATCATCATCATCATTTCAGCCGTCGTCCACTGTTGGACATAGGCCGCCCCCAAGTGTCACCATGACCGCTCCTGTGCCTCTCGTATCTATCGGTTTCACGTGACGTATATAAAAATCAAGAAAATACATCATTTTACCGATAAAATCTAAGAATCCAAGTTGTGCGTCGCATCTTAGCAAAAATAGGCCTTTGGGGGTATGCGGAACAGAGAGTAAAGTCCCGCATACCTCCGTTGAAAAGGGAGGATCCTCCGACCAGACAGGTGTTATGGTCTGGTGGGCAACTGTCCTGTAGATGATTTCGGGCTGTCGTATATGTTCAAATCGCGCGGAGAACTTTGATTGCGCGATGCAGGATTTCGTACTTTCTTCGTAGTTCTTATGTGGCGTCATAGATGTCGCTACATCACTCCCCTCCGGAGATCGATGATTCTTGATGCGTGCCAGCCCAGCGTAGATTGGTTCCAGTGGGTCGGAACCGGTGCCGCATAGTTCTCGGTGAGTCGGAACTGTCTGCGGTGATGCCCCAGTGAGTCGGGGTGTTGCTATCCCAGTGAGTCGGGATGATGCCCCAGTGAGTCGGGGTGTTGCTATCCCGGTGAGTCGGGATGATGCCCCAGTGAGTCGGGGTGGTGCTGTCCCAGTGAGTCGGGAATAAGTTCCCTTGGGATAATATTCTACTTTCACGCGGGCGAAGCCGTTTTTTTTTGTATCTGTTACAAACTAGTACTTGACTGCGATCCCGTTTGCTGCAGCTAGTTTATATTTTACTTATTACCTAAAAATTTAAAGAAAATTAGGAATCTTAATACTTTCGAGCGAAGAATGTTCCATGTATCATCTCGAAAACTTGTTTCTGTAAAGCCGAACTCATTAGCGTGTTAGGAAATACGTGAGTACTTTGCAACTTGAACGAGAGTTTTAAGAGGACTACGGGAGTTAATCGCGAGTTTTGGGTTCCGTATCTAAAAAGGAAAATGGTACCCTTATAGGGTCGCTTGGTTGTCCGTCCGTCTGTCTGTCTGTCTATCAAGACCCTTTGTCTCGAGAATGCGTGGAGGTATCGAGTTGAAATTAAAATCACATACTCAAGTCTGCGGTCTCTTCAAGCTGTGAAAACTTCAAACTTCTGAGTTAACGAAAAAAAGATACGACCAATATGTCGCAAAAAAACTTGCATTTCGACACTCATAAGGAAATCAAAATTCATAGGCTACTTCCCGTATACCTAGAATTCAAAAAATTGGCATGAAGCAATGAAGCAAGATCTCATAGCACAAGTTAGGAAAAAATCTGAGATTTTGTAATTACGATAAACAAAAATGCGATTCGGAAAAATTTTCGTAACTCAATTATGAATTTGAACTGTTTTCATCAGTAAGTTTGTACGGAACCCTCAGTGTATGAGTACGACTCGCACTTGCCCAGTTTTTTATAAATTTAATTTACTGCGCAAAAGTACACCTATGATCTACTGCAGTACACAGGATCATAAAAATATGTGTTATTCTTCAGGATAAATGAAGATAGTGTGTACCCTAAAAAAAAAAAACCAGCCAAGTGCGAGTTGAACTCTCGTGAATCACTCCCGGACAGCACACTGACTTGATGGGGACTTACCATGACGTCTTAAAATGTCAAGTGTGCGAGCGAGAAAGAGGGATATATAGCTATGTAATAGCTCCATCATGGCTCCAACCCTTTAAAAGTTAGCTTAGATCGTCAAATACATCGGCGTAGACAACGCAAAGCAAGCGTGTGAATACCGGGTAACCGTCAAGTGGTTCACGTGAGGCGCTCCGAGGCTGCCGTAGTGAGCGTAAACTTATACTACTCCATATAAAGAAACTAACCGCTCGAGGTCAGTTTTGGTCGGGTGGCACTAATGTTCCTTAGGGCCTGTGCACACCAGGATTTTCAAACGCGCCGTTGATGTGCGTTTGGAGCGATACAGACGCGACACGCACGCGAGTCAGACGCAGCCTGTAGACCTTTAATATGGTAAAAGCGCGCTGTCGACGCACGTTTCTAGAACGCGCATCGACGGCGCATTTAAAAAACGTGGTGTGAACAAAAAAAAAAAACTTTGAACCAACAACACAATTTGCAACTATGGTTTATGACAAAATAAAAATTCGACACCTCTCAAGAACTCTAGCACTCAAAGTAAGATTTAACTTGTGTTTACGGTGCCATTGTCTTCGCTTATCATTTGAACATAAGATCATTACAGGCACAGGCCGTTAAGTCGGGGAGAAACTACTCAACAGTGAACTGGCCAGGAATATCAACGTCTAATCTGAAGATTTGATTCTTTATATCACGCGTATCCACTTAGAAAGTAATTCATGAGCGAACTGTCATTAGGTAGAGTCTGTCTAAAAAATCAAACGAAATGGGTAAATATTAGGGTAAAATGAAATCTGATGGTGTCAACACCGGTTCAATAATCAAGGTTGATTAAGAGATCTTGATCATTGTTTACTAATAAAAGAACTTTATAAAAAGTATCGAATATAAGTATTTTTAAATCATCATCATAATCAGCCTTTTTAATGTACCCACTGCTGGGACTCAGGCCTCCTCTCTTGGAGAGAGAATGGGCCGTAATCCACCACGCGGGCCCAGTGAGAGTTGGTGAATGTCACGTCTTCGATTTTTTGGTTCTAGGACATGCCGGTTTCCTCACGATGTTTTCCTTTACCGTTTTGAGAGCAGTGGTAATGAAATAAATTACAGAAAGTAATGCGCCTGGCTGGGTTTGAACCCGCGACCTACAACTCGTAAGTCGTTTTATTTATTTTTTAAATGATTAAATATTATACAAAAGTCCTAAGTCGTTTGACTTTTTAGACTGACTATACAGGTCTAATGGCGCCTCCTTGAGCCGCTCCTGATAACTAATTTTGTTTCAGTAACGAAGTTTGATTAATATTGGCACGTGGCGCGAATTGATTTGGAATCAATATTATATTGAAATTAGAGCTCTTAAATTGTACTTGTTCTTCGCTCGACTCTAATGGTTCAGCCTAGAGAAATCTAATAATCATAAATAAATCTATAATTTAATACTAGCATTTACCCGCGACTTCATCCTCGTACATAAAATAACTATGTCACCCAGGAATAAAGCAGCTTTCTATCGGTGATAAAATTTTAGCAATCGGACCAGAACTTCGAGGGATTTTTTTAGCTATTGCATAGCTTCTATCTATCATAGTTATGAGTTTACACGTGGATGGATGGAGGGGAAGAGGGAGGCCAAAGAAAAGATGGATGGATTGTGTGAGAAGCGATATGAAAGAAAAGGGAGTTAGTGATAGCGTGACGAGTGACAGGACAGAATGGAAGAAAAAAACGTGTTGCGCCGACCCCAAATAAAACGGGATTAGGGCAGGAAGATGATGATAGCTTCTATCGCGGGCCTTGAGCGTGGAGACCGAATCCAGAAATTCCGTAACGAAAATAACCTAACACCCCCCACTCATTTGTTTTTTGAGCGTGTCAATCAAAATTCAATTCAATGTGTGAAAGTGTAACTTCAATTAATATCAAAGAAAAAAAAACAAAGGAAAAAAAATACTGCATAAATAAAATAAATAAATAATTATAATTGCATAAGTTGATAAAAATGCTATGCAATAGCTTTACCGCGGCAGTCCCCGAGTGCCACACGTCTTTTTTTTTTGATTACCTCCTACAAACAAATAACAAACTTTACTATTTATAATATTAGTTTAGATAAAAGGAGAAACTGACTGACGAGCACTAAGAAAGGATTTTTCAAAATTCACCCTTAAGGGGATTTTTTTTTGGTGGGGAAAATCATCCAATGACAACCCCCGCTCTTGGGCGGAGCGGAAGATAGTGTCAGACTCTTACTGACTAAAAAACCCACCCCGTTCCTTCGAGCCTTCATACCGGAGCTCGAGTTCCCTTTCGGATAACCCTAGCCGCAGTAGGCTTCGACCTGGCTGGGCCCCTGCTGTTGCTGACAACTCCTTGAGGCGCGCGGGAACAGTGCGCGCCGTCGACGACTTGGGCTTGGTCCAGACAGTTACTGGACGGTCTACGTATTGCTCACTGTCCGCAAGTCCGCGCCTACGGGGGCTGGAAATCGGGATCGGAATCCCGGCGGCGGCGAGAGCGCCGTTGCCTGATGCGGTCGGCCTCCTCCTTAGCGAGTATTACTGCTTCACAGAAGTCGGCGACCGCCTGCTACTCCTCCTCCCCTAAGGGGATAAAACAGGTGTCTAAAGTTTGTATAGAAAACCCTACTTTCACGCTGGCGATGCCGCTGGCAGCTAGTCATCAAATAATTTCTCACGCTCTGGGTAGAGCAAGTCTCAGACTTTTGTTGACTAAAATACATCCGTGTTCCTTCAGTTGTCTTTTGCGTTCTAGGGCCGCGGTGGCTCTTACTTGTTGCAAATTGTTATTTAATTATTTTACAGATAGTGTAAAATGTAAGTATTCAACACGCGGATAAAGCTGTCTTTCTCTTGGGCGGCTTGAATTTCACACTTCACTTAGGTTTCTATATTAACTCCCTCGCTATGCTCGGGAGTAAATTATATAAATCACTCACTTGCGTTCGGGATTAAAACTGCAACCTTCATTTCATTCGGAATTCAACATGACGCCCGCGATATTATCCCCTAGTCACATAATCTATTTATTTCAACAATTTTAGCGTTAACATTCAAATCTCATCCCTAGAGATCGCCCATATCATATTATCTCCTTGAGCGTCGATTTTAAACAGTTGTACAGCTTAAATGATCTTGAAAAAAGCTTAACCATAGGGGCAGATTGAACTCAATCTGCCCCTATGGTTAAGCTTTAAGTGGTGGTTGTATGACATATACAAATAAATGAACTGTGTAGTATATAGTAGGTAAGTAAATAAAACCAATAAATAACTGACCCCGCTATCTTGCTACGTTCACAAAAAGTGCGTCAAAGTTATTGCGACAATAGCATCGTCTCGCACGAGGGAACACGGCCATGCGCCGTCATCTTCACTGACAGCTGGCGATTTTATCGGAACAAGATAGAACCAGAATGTTTTTATATTAAACTAATATAATATAGGAGAAAGTTTGTATGTATATTTATTTATATATTTTTATATATTATAACTAGCGGTACGAGTTTCCTGTCAGCAGGGTCAGCTACCTGGCGAAACTCGTATCGCCTGACAGTCAATGAATGTAGTATATCTTTCTAGTAAGGTTCAGTTGAAAACCAGCGTCAGGCAACTGCTACGTAGTGGCCTGGCACTATGCTGAACTGGACCTATTTGGCGCAGCCGTGAGACACACAATGTGTATGTATTTTTTTAAATTATGTGTTTCCATAATTGTTATTTCATTGTGTGTTTTATGTGCCAAATAAACATGTTTTCTAAGGGTCCGATATCTTCGAGGGAAACCAGTTCCCGCCATGCTGGCCTAAAATGGCGGACAGTCAGATGTACTCCCGAAAGGGCAGTAGAGTCCGTCACTAGTTGACAGTCCGATATGAGCTTCTCTGGAAGTTTCACCACAGAAACGTGTTTTCTTTCTTTCTTTTCTTTCGATATAGTCAACCGACTGCGATGAAACAAAGCCCGAGTAATATATTAGGTTACACATTATTTCATTATCATTATATTTGTACAAAAGTAGTACTTATTTCAACTGACATTTCTTCCAGTCGGTCTGTGAAAGAAGAGATTAAAAGAAATGTAGATCATAGTGTGTAGAAACAAGAAAAAAAAAATTAAAGTGCTTTGTAAAATCTTAAATTAAAGTAGTTATGAGATACTTTTGTCCCAGGAGTATGTTCTTTAGGATTATTTTCTGCTAACACGCGGGCGAAGCCCAACACAAAGATACTTGTGTAGAAAGTCCAAACAAAAGACATAGACAAATTATTGGTACCACGCTACTCACTCATGAATATTGAACAACCTGTCTTTCCATACAAAATTGTGTCAAAAATCACAAACCACATAACAATGTCAAAATAAACAACTTTGCTGACTTGAAAAATTTCACCCTATATGTCGTCAAATAAAATAAATAGGGACGCAGGTGTAAATAGGAACCAAACTTTGGTTACAATATTTGCTTTGGTATGTTAGATATATTTACACACCCCTATTTTTTATTAGTAAAAAAAACCTCCATCCGTACCCGTTACTGGACACATTTTTGTAGTCAAAAGTAAAAAAAAAATCCCAAAATTGTCCACGAAAAAATTACCTTTTAATTAATTAAATTCATATTAGAATCAATCATTCGTATCAATGCTACTAGAAAGAAAGAAGAAGAAAGAAGACTACTAGAAAATACTACGCGCATTGTTTTTTCCATTTTGATCGTCATTTATTTATTCATAATAATCAATAGCCTGTACAATATGTCCATAAATTGAGTAACATTTTGGGATATAAACAAACGCATAAAAAACTTTGCTGTATATGAATATTATTTATTGAGACTTTACTTAAATAATAACAAGACCTTTTAAATTAGCCTATATGGGCTAATTCTAAATTATAAATTTGCGGTGTATTATTGATTTCTGACAAAGCATCGATTTTTATTACAATTAGTCTGGATATAGATTAGACGTATTATAAGAGAATTTTCAAAGACTTCCTTCACTAAGCGAGGCGTATCCGCAGGACTGATTGATAACATGGTAAGCTGGTTAATTAGGTACATAATATTGTAATTGCGGTTAGGTAACAGGCGGTTTGTGTTTGAGACGTATTAGGAGTTGACAACATACCTACACCGGGGTGGTTCCATGTGACGTGGTCAATGTATTTATATTTTGTTACACAATCGAGATTCTTCTTATCGAATCGATGGTTTTATTTTCCCTCAAAGTTTTTGACACCAATAGGTTGCCACACTTGCCACGTTTATAGCGGCAGTACTGAAGTATTTTAGGTCCTCCAAAATGCTGGTGTAGGGATAATTTGGGCATTCCAATAAGTGGGCCATCGTCTGGTCGGGAGCACCGCACTCGCTTTGTGTGTCGGAGAGGTCCATAATCCCCAACTTTGCCAGGTTGTGTCGAACACAAATCGAGATTGAAAAACAATTATACTCTGTAAATCGTGGTCGATGACAGAATGGTTTGAAATGGCTTTAGAACCGATGGCTCCTGGAATGTGGCATGAGACAAAACTGTTACCACAACCATTTTTGGCAGACAATTGTCTGCCAAAAATAGTTTTGCTTGGGCTTGTCGGAGCTATCTGCCAAACTTTAGTCACACTGAATATGATTCATAAAATCACAATTTTTCTTAAGGGATATCTTCAATAAAAAACTGGGCAAGTGCGAGTCGGACTCGCGCACTGAGGGTTCCGTGCAAACTACAATTCCCGAATGAAGTCTCGAAGGTTTTTCCGAATTGAATTTTTTTTTATGGCATTGGTAACAACAAATTTTTTGTTTTCAGATTTTTTCCTATAATAATAATAATAAATCATTTATTATCAGGCATCTTGGCCCATAGATATACCTTACAGACTAACATACTAACTAGGATTATGTTAGTAACACTTCACATTGCACTAAGTTCACTTCGTGCTGTTCTGTGGCACCTGTCCGCGGAAGCGACGGAACACCACGCCCTGCGGCCAAAAGTCTTCCTTCAGCATGAGAGGCAAGAAAGTGTTCGGGACTCGCACCACGAACGCCTTGAAATTGACGTTACGGTGTGACTCCAGCAGCTGTACCCTCAGTGCGAACTTCGTCTTTTGGCGCACGTACTCTACGATGTCCTCCACCTTTGTCGTGTGATGCAGGCGAGAGATGTACACGGGAGTGTTCGGCTGGGCGGCACGCAGGCTCACGCTAGGAGTTGCAGGTGCTATGCCGCAGCGGTTCTTGTTGGTTTGCGTTCGACGCTTCCTCCTTTGCACCGTAACGAAACCATCGTTATTTTCAACCTTGTTCGTTGCTTTGTTCAGCACAGGTTTCAGATTAGAGGCGCTAGGGGCGCTCGCGGTGATGCCAGCGAAATCCTTACGAATTGGATTCGCTGGGGCTGTAGGAACAGGCAGCGGGACGGGGCGAAGGGCTCGTGCGGCGCTGCTTGGAGGAGCCGCGGTGACCGGAACGGAGTTGCGGGGCGCACGAGCAGGGCACTCTGCAACCTCAGCAATCGACGTATGCGCCGGCGACGAAACTGCTGACGCGAAGTTCGGCGACAATTTATCGAGGCCGGCTCTATGACGCATGTTTTCGTTAGATGCATCGACTGATGACCTAGTTGCCGCCGCGTTATTGCGAAATTCATCGAATTCCTTGCGCAAATTGGCGACGGTTTTCTGAAACGCATCCAACTTGGCTAGCACATCCGTGAGACTGGCCCTCAATAAGACAATGTCTTTCAAAAGGCTTGTTACATCGACGTGGTCGAAGGTGACTGGAGGGAGCTTGTGCAACTCTTTGGCCACAAAAGTCGGCGCGTCGTCAGGGTCGGTCTCCTTGAACAGTGTGATAATATCCTGCAGGCTTTTCTTAGTCCCGTCACGCCGGCGGGATGGCATCTGGTCGCGCTTATTCAGCACGCTGAACAGCAACAGCTTCGCAGCAGCTATGTCTTCCTCGCTGAAGTTCGTTGCGCAGATCTGGACTGCAGACACCTCGTCCATAACATCCAGTTTCTGCTGCAGGAACGCCAACAGCTCGTTCGCCACAAGATTTTCAGTCATGACGAGTACTTACTAGCGACAGCTTGCGCTGCGCTAACCGGTATGAATAAAACGCAAATAACACGTCCGCATCGGAACGCAGCACAAGCGAGACTCAATACCTGTGCTAAAAGACTGATTTGTGCCAAACAGGATTCTGGACCAACGGGAAGTACCCTATGACTTTCAATCTTTGAGAGTATCAAAATATACGTTTTTTGCGACATAAACGGCCATATCTATTTTATTCGTTAACTTAGAAGCTTGATTTTTTTTACAGCTTGAAGGGACCGCAGACCTAATAAAGTATATGGTTTTAATTTCGACTCCACACGTCTACGCGTTCTCGAGATAAAGAGTCTTGAGTTTGACAGACAGACAGACGGACAACAAAGTGATCCTATAAGAGTTCCGTTTTTTCCTTTTGAGGTGCAGAACCCTAAAAAGCCTGCGAAATGCAAATTTTATCAAGTTTTATTTTTGCAGGTTAGTGTCAAGTTTTATTTTGTTTAAATTATGATTGGCGGGCGTAATACGTATTTATTTATGGAATAGGCTAGTTGCCGTAAAAAATGTAATTAGTCCGTCTCATAGATTATTCAAAAATAAGGGACATGTATTTTTTTATTTGTAAATTAAACCAAAAATGACAAAGATACATGTAGCCCATTAAAGTTACGTGTAACGTCACACGTAACTTTAATGGGCTATATCTTTGTTATTTTTTGTTTAATCGAAAAAAGAAAAAAATACGTGTCCAATATTTTTTTATAATCTAAAATACGCACTAAATAAAATGTAATTATTTTGACCCTGGAAACTACCCTATTATAATCAGCCTACGGAATTACACAACTTATCAGTTTGTTTTACCCCTTGGAATGGCTATTTAAAGAAAAAGTCATTCGGTAGGATTAAGACGAACTGAATGGATTGTAATGATGATTTTGTAATTATAATTCCGTAAATTATTAAATATATTGCTTCAAAGTTAATAAGTAGATTATTACTAAGACATTATTTTGTACGTAATGAACAATTGAGTATTTAGCAATTTCATTATCCCCTTGACGGCCCTTTCACGACATTGCCGCTGTGAGAGGTAGCTAAGCGCGGGGCGGTGAGCGGGAGATCGAAAGTATAAAAACATTTGAAATACGCCACAAGACACTGCTCATACGCGCTTACCGAAGCCGCCTCGATCTCCGCGCCGGCCGACGCCAAGACCGAAGTCGTGACCAGCAGACCTAGCCAAGTTACGGCCATTTCTTTTCGATTCATTTGCGTCTAACGCCTCGAGTTGCCCACGCCTCCAATTCCTTTGTTCTGACGTTATCTCAACGTGGGCAGGCGTGGTCAACCCGAGGCGTTCGACAACGGTCGTAACTTGGCTAGGGGGGCAGGCCGTAAAACTCGTACCGCTCTGGTATTAAGTGAGCAGAATCCTTATTTATTCAGTTTCCCTTTGCGATCCAGGGCCGCAGTAGCTCTTTCAAACATCATCATCCCGCAGTCCTTATATCTTCATCTCCTATAGTATACACCGATTAGCAATCTACTTGAAATGAAACCATTTCAGATCACATCTGCCTATTGAAACCATTTGTCGAACTACCTTTGATCTTGAACTGTCAATCCAAGAAATTGCTTGAATGATTTAAAACAAACCGTTTCGTGTGCTAATCCATTTCCGAATCCGTCCGAGAGGTTCCGATATCATACGAGCTTGATTTCGAAAGGGTCGCCATTGGTTAGTTGTGAAAGGACAGTTGGGTATGAGATTGTTATTGCTTACACGTGCGTGTCTCGTGTCACAACATCTTCAATAGATATTCAGTGTTAGGTTCTTGACTTGGACTTGAATATAAAGCAGTGGACGGTAAAATCTGACAAATATAAGTCCAAAGGAATTTTATACTCGTAGTAATAGAAAATATGTATACGGTGCGCGTGTGTCGTCGGTTGCTCTCCCTGGGGAAGTGAGCTGAGTGAGCCCGCGGCCCCGCTTGTAGCCGTGCACCGTCGTTCGCGCAGCAGCCCGATGAGTAACGAAGATAGCCGATGTCACCCGATCATACAGTTTAGTTGAGATAATGATGAACCAAATTAGCACCAGACGGCACAGTTGGCGCAGTGGTTGAGTTATTGGCTGCTGCGCTGCGAGTCACCGGTTCAATCCCGCACTGAACAAAATTAAAATGGCCTACAAATTGTGGTCCAAGGCTGGGTATCTTTTGTATGTGAGTTTACATGTTTGTGAACACACACATGATGCAGGAGTAAGTAGGGTAGGACTACGCTTAGTTTTTTTTTTAGCTTTTTGTGTGTCCCACTGCTGGGAAAAGGAGTCCCTTTTCTCCTTCCAAGCTTTTCTCTTCTTCACACATGATCAGATCGTCTCACCACCTTCGCCGTGGTCGATCTCAATGTCGATCTTCTTCAGGCGTCCAGTGAGTGACAATTCTCGCCTACCTGTCCGGGTCCATTGTGTTTAACAAAAAAATAATACGTTCTTCTCAGTTCAAATTCCTTAGTGAGCTTCGTTAGCGAATAAGACTAGAGTCTGTCTAAAAAGACAAACGACTTGGGTAATTATTAAGGTAAAATGAAATCTTGTAGTCAACATTGGTTCAGTCGAGGTGTGCCCCGCTTGGGCAGAGCATCGCCGTGCCCTCGTGAGAGTGATCGGCGGCGGCGATCTCTCGCGCCGGGCCTTGGTTCAGGCCAAGGTCCGGAGCGAGGAGAAGTGGCAGGCGGTCGGCTCCTTCTGCGAAGCAGTAATGCTAGCAAAAGAGGAGGCCGACCGCATCAGGCAACGGCGGCGCTCACAGCGCCCCAGCTGCCGCCAGGATTCCGATCCCGATTTCCGGCCACCGTAGGCGCGGGCTTGCGGACGGCGAGGAATAGGTAGCTCGCCGTCCGACCGTCCGGTAACTGTCCGAGCCCAAGTCGTCGACGGCACGCACTGTTCCCGCGCGCCTCATGGAGCTATCTGCAACAGCAGAGGCCCAGCTGGGTCGAAGCCTACTAGGGCCGTTAGTTCGAAAGATAGCTCAGCCCCGGTACGCTCCAGGAATGGGGGATGTCATTAGATGATTTCCCAACAGCGAAAAAAAAAAATTCAACATTGGTTCAATAATTAAGGTAGATTAAGAGATCTTTATCATTGTTTACTAATAGAAGAACCTTATAAAAAGTATCGAATATAAGTATTTTTTAAACGATTAAATATTATACAAAATTTCCAAGTCGTTTGACTTTTTAGACCGACTATAGCTGTTCTAACATTCTGCTAGCCTAGTACTTCAACCTATATGGTGCACGTCGTAATCTCCTGTGGGGTCAAGCGAAAAGGTCAAGCGTCGTGAATGGTGTGACGCACGAAGATGCCGACGCTGACGCTAGATTTTGCCTAGTAACCGACTCTCCTATCACAAAATAGATAGGTACAGAAGTTAATCTCATGTATGTCACTTTTTATACCTACGGTTGCACTAGGGTCTACGTATTGCGCCGATCTGTACGAGTGCGAACGGGCGATTGAGCCGAGATATCGTGTCCGTGAGCGGTGTTTATGTGTGCGTTGTTCGAGCGCGCTTTGTATGTAGATTGACTTCTGTACCTATCTACTTTGTGCCCATAGTCTCTTGAGCCATCTTTGAGAAATTGGTTTTAGATTCCTCTTAATTAACCGATGAAATCGAGTGTATAGTCTCTTGAAATAGTTTCTAACTATTAGGGTTAAGTTATATAAGTAGTTATTGGCACAAAATAGATAGGTAGATACATAAGACAATCTACATACAAAGCGCGCTCGAACAACGCGCACATAGACACCGCTCACGGACACGCTATCTCGGCTCAATCGCCCGGTCGCACTCGTACATTTCGGCGCGACGCGCTGACCCTAGTACGATCGCCGAGCGTAGGTATAAAAAGTATACATGAGATTGACTTCTGTACTATTTATTTTGTGGTATTGGGTTTTTGATGTCCCAGTTTGGTAATCTTAATCTAAGCTTCTAACACATTGATCTGATTGATTGATTGATTGATTGACAAAACAAACAACATTAGTTTTAATAACTATAAGCAAAACCCGAAACACGTGTCTAATATTTATGTGTTGTAATCTATGTATTTTCATAACTGTATCATGAAAAATCACAAAGTTATAAGCTTGTTAGGTCAACAAAAATCATAGTCACCGGGCCATCCACGCGACTGAGGGGTGGTTTTGCACTTGCACCGAGCTGGCGTCTCATGCCCGCTATGACCTGCCGTGACCTGTATTGTACTTTGACTGGCCTGTTGGTCTAGTGGTTAGTGACCCTGACTGCTATGCCGGAGGTCGTGGGTTCGATTCCCACCCAGGACAAATGTTTGTGTGCTGAGCATGATCATTTGTTCTGTGTCTGGGTGTAATTTATCTATAATATGTATGTATTTAGAAATATATAAGTATGTTTATCAGTTGTCTAGTACCCATAACACAAGCTCTGCTTAGCTTGGGACTAGACGGCGTTGTGTGATAGTTGTGGAACATTTTTGGGAAAAAATATAATATGGTGTAAAAACTATTGGAATCCATTCAGTTACTGATTCTGAACTGTTGTATAACAATATTGTCGTCCACAACGCTTGCATTCTTCACAAATTAACTGAGAGTTACATGGTACATATAATCACTAAAATGACCAGTATTCATATACACTACCTATGGACTGTCCTAGGAACCACATAATATAACTTAGATCAGAACTTTAAATTGAAAGAACTTTCTAATTGCCTTTTCTTTTCAGCTATATTTTGGACGTTAAAGTGCTAACACTTTAACGTCCAAAATATAGCTGTAATGCCCGTCACAATACTTAAAGCTATAAAATAAAAAATACGGTTCACGTTTTCACAAAAGAAAAAAAAAACATGGCCGTCATTAACCATCTTTTGTTCGGCCACCAAAATTTTCCATTCAACGAAATCCAGCCATTAATTCTATCACCTAATAAAACTTCTTGTAATCAACACAGCACCCATTAATATTTCACAACGATTGTTGGAAATACTGGGAATTTAGTTAATCAAGAAACGTTGGCTATTCAAAATTAAAACGATTCTCTAGGCCAGTCCCTAATTGTGAATTCAACGCGTGCGATGCTTGACACGTATCCGATAGTCCCCAATAATTCGCACATTGTTCGCAGAGCCTCCACCAAATAGACTCTTGTTACATTGTGCGAAAATTTACGCGAAAATTCTTTGCGAATTTTTGAACTTGATCGATGGTTCGAGACTATTTGTGTTGGGACGGACCCTTGAGAGAATTAAATGCTGGTTGCTGTTGAATGTTGGATGTTGGACGTGGATAGATCGGTTGAATTGAAATGGTACGATTGATCGGATCAGGTTTTATTGGTAGTAGGACTTGACTTGGTTCTAGATAGGGATATTTTGTCGAATTAAGTAGATTGTACACTCTGTGAAATTGTTTGAAATAGTTATCCGGCATTGAAAAATAAGCCTTGAGCACAGGCGTAGGGTAGCCAGCCTTTCGATATTTTACAGGTTGCATTTTGGAGAGTGTGCTCAGGAATTGCATGACTTGATTCCGCCATCTCATTTCTACCATCGGAAAAACCAACGCACGGCGAGTATCCACCCTTACGTTGTTGAAACCTCTACGGTCCGGACTAAGCGTTTCGCCTCGTCATTTATACCGCGTACATCGGAGGAGTGGAACAATTTGCCTCCTGCGGTTTTCCCGTCCGATTATAATTTAGGTCTCTTCAAGGCTAGAGTGAATAGGCTCTTAAAACTAGTGCGCCTCACCATCAACGATTGCATCACTGCTTACCATCAGGTGGGATCGCAGTCAAGTACTAGTTTATAACAGATTAAAAAAAAAATTGAAACGCAAATAGCATTAGTCAGTAAAAGTCTGACACTCCCTCTTGCTTAACCTAGAGCGAGAGAAACTATTTGTTTGAAGACTGCCTACTACCAGCAGCTTCTCCCACGTGCTCATTGAAAATTATTCCATGGGAACATGTTCCTGGGTAATCTTATCCGGTCTGCACCAAAACATACCTTACTAGCTTTTGCCCGCGACTTCGTCCGCGTACATAAAATAGCATATTATGTCCACTCAGGACTAAAGCAGCTTTCTATCGGTGAAAAAATTTTAGCAATCGGACCACTACTTCCAGAGATTACCTCCTACAAACAAAGAAACATAAAAACAAACATTACCTCTTTATTATATTAGTATAGATGTAGATAGAAAAAAAATTAAATCGAACCTTTTTGTTTTTCACTTTTTAGTTATAGTACCACCACTAAAAAGTACCTCTCAGCCAAACTTAAATACCTTATAACCAGATTGCATCTCATAACGTTTCTTTAATTCCAAACACGGTTAGATTACATTAATTTACCTTCCGGCTTCATCACCAGATCAATTCGATACATCCCCTCCCCCTTTTCTTTCTGTCAGTCATCGACTACGCGTTTAAACAAAGCAATTTTACTTGTTATCACAATTCTGCTGTGATCCTATGAAGAGTTCTGTTCCATATCTTCGAAGTTCATGATCAGAACATAACAATATTTCTATGGAATCAACAAAAATCGGTCCACAATTGATCGAGATATCAGTAAAAAAATAGATACATAAAAAAAAAGAAAAAAAGCATTCATTCAGACGAACATAGAACCTTCTCCTTTTCGAAGTCGGTTAAAAAATCTACTAATATACTAACAATTTTTCACATCTTTACATTCATTTCTTCATGTGTTTTGTTACATTTCCACATGATTCTACAAGTTTTGTTCTATTTGAGAACCATCTCACTAATTAAATACATGCTCTTATAACTAGCTCCTTTTTTCAATTCAAAGAATACATTTTTCCAAGCACAAGCTAGAAAATATTACACTGGTGTAGTACTGTCAGCAAAAACAGTCGTTCATTCGACAATACCAGGCTAATTTATCAAAATGTTTGTATTCCAGAGAAAAGCAAACAATTCATCTCGTCTGCATTGTCTATTTACAAAGGTTTCATTGAGCTACAATATCAAAACAATGACAATAATACTAATTGATTTACAACAACATCACTAATTCTGCGACTGAAATTAACATTAGTTGACGCAATAACAGCAACACGGGTTGATGACCAAGGTCAAAAGCTTGATGAGGTAGAATCGTCCTTGTGTGACCATAGGTATGTGCATCTGGATTGGGGGCGCAGTTTTTGAATCTCGGTTTAATATTAATATTCGGGAATAAAATTTAATTTTCGGGACTTATTGCTTATGTTAACGGACTTTGATTGCTTTCAAAAACGAAAATAGCTATATCTATACTCTATACATATAAATAAAATTGGAGTGCCTGTTTGTAATATTAAAATAACTGCTTTTTAGTACATGCATATATATATAAATAATGAAGTTTCTTGCGGTTCTTCTCCATAGCAAAAGACCAATTTGGAACCGTGCACTAGCTTCTGACGTTTTATAAGTGCCCATGTAGGCCTATGTGAAATAAAATATTTTTGATTTGATTTGATTTGATATAAACGGTACATAGACCAAAATAACATTTTTTGCAATTTTTGTCTGTCTGTTCGTCCGAGCTAATCTCTGAAATGGCTGGACCGATTTTGACGGGACTTTTTTTGGCAGGTAGCTGATGTAATAAGCAGTAACATAGGCTACTTTAATTTTTGAAAAAAGAAATTAAAAATCCTGCAGTCCACGCGAACGGAATCGCGGGCACAGCTAGTAAGCATTATGATATTATTTTTCAGTTTCTTAAAAATCACTTGGAAGTATGAAATATCATACTTAATATTCATGGTTATGGTTCGATTATAACCTCAAAATCTGATTTTTTTTTTTTAGAGAATACCTGACATTATTTTCCGATGCTCCTGGCTCCAGGGCGAAGAATGTATGGAGGCCAAGCAATGTCTTTTCATAAACGTAAAATAAAACTGTTATGACTAAATAACGTGGGTCCTCAATCCAGACGCTAGTCTCAATTACGACGTCTGGGTTAATAATAATTATTTAGGAATTTAGTAAAGAATTTCTAAAATATTTTAAGAAATTCAAGGGTCGATGACCAGGGTTAAAAGAGGTTTGATGAAAAGGAAACGCCTTTGTGTGACCATCACCGATATGTCTCTCGGAAAGCATCACTCATCATCATCTCGCTGATCCGGGCTTTTATTCGTGTTAGTTAGGACAGTCATTTTTAAGGGGTATCGTGCTGCTAGAACTGCGGGATTATATTTTTAGGGTTCCGTACCTCAAAAGGAAAAACTGACCCCTTATAGGATCACTTTGTTGTCCGTCCGTCTGTCTTTCTGCCCGTCTGTCCTTTATCTCGGGAACGCGTGGACGTATCGTGTTGAAATTTAAACCATAAATCTGCGGTCCCATGAAGATGTGAAAAAATCGAACTTCTAAGTTAACGGAAAAAACGTATATATCGACACTAAAGGAAAACAAAATTATAGAGTAGGTACTTACCGTTGACTCAGAATCCTGAAGTTTTGTACAAAGCAAGGTCACATATCCCAAGTATAGGAATGAATCTGACAACAGAAAATTTGTAGTTACGTCACATTTTTTTGCGATTTTAAAAAAACTTCCGAGACTCCAATCAGGAATTGAACTCTTTATATTGGTTAGTTTGTACGGAACCCTCAGGGCGCGAGTCCGACTCGCACTTGCCCAGTTTTTTTTCTTGAATCTTTCGTTGGAAACATTATGGATGTACATTGAACTGCTGTTTAGAAAAGACACAATCAACTAAACTTATTATTACTAACGTTATTATGAATTATTTGTTATGCCCACATACATTGTAACGCCGACAGACGTTTCGTAATGAACGCGGCATGCCCCACGAGCTGCGGTTAACTAATACTACCTCGCGGTGAGCCTTTAATTACTACCTGAGGATCCGATGAGGTGTGTCTCTACTGCTACCTGTAGAAACTTATTGGTTTTACTGGTAAATACAGTCATTGTCTAGTTGTAAAGTCGGTATATACTCTTGAAATGATAAATGATATTTGTGTTGCAAATAGATTTTTACAAACACCTCTACACGTCAATTTTTTCGTCAGTTTAAACTAGATGATGCCGGTGTTTCCTAGCTGACTACCCTGAGAAGAAACACCGAAACAAACTCAGGAGTCAAAGTCTCTTTTATAGTTCATACAGCAAATATGTAGGACCATTCAGATTTGTGTCTTTTTTAGGGTTCCGTAGCCATATGGCAAAAAACGGAACCCTTATAGATTCGTCATGTCTGTTTGTCTGTCTGTCCGTCCGTTTGTTACAGCCACTTTTTTCCGAAACTATAAGAGCTATACTGATGAAACTTAGTGAGTAGAATACATTTCTGTAAACCGCATTAAGATTTTCACACAAAAATAGAAAAAAAACAATAAATTTTGGGGTCCCCCTACATAGAAGTGAAACTCACGACGGTACTTCACACCGAGACAGCTTTTAATGTTATACAAAGCACAGGTCCGATCGTGTGTGGAGTACTGCAGCCACATATGGGCTGGTGCTGCAAAGTGCCACCTGGCAGCTTTGGACTCAGTGGAAAGGCGTGCGAAGAGGCTGATTGGTGATCCAGATTTGGTTAAGACCAATCTTCAAAGCCTTGAGCACAGGCGTAGGGTAGCCAGCCTTTCGGTGTTTTACAGATTGCATTTTGGAGAGTGTGCGCAGGAATTGCATGACTTGATTCCGCCATCTCATTTCTACCATCGGACAAACCGACGCACGGCGAGTATCCACCCTTACGTTGTTGAAACATCTACGGTCCGGACTAAGCGTTTCGCCTCGTCATTTATACCGCGTACTTCGAAGGACTGGAACAGTTTGCCTGCTGCGGTCTTTCCGTCTGATTATAATTTGGGTGTCTTCAAGGCTAGAGTGAATAGGCTCTTAATAAACTAGTGCGCCTCACCATCAACGATTGCATCACTGCTTACCATCAGGCGGGATCGCAGTCAAGTACTAGATTATAACAGATAAAAAAAAAAAAAAAAAAAAACTCAAAAAAATTTTTTTCATCAAACCCATATCTACATGTGGGGTATCTATGGATAGTCCTCAAAAATGATATTGAGGTTTCTAATATCATTTTTTTCTAAACTGAATAGTTTGATCGAGAGACACTTCCAAAGTGGTAAAATGTATCCCCCCCCCCCCTGTAACTTCTAGAATAAGAGAATTATAAAACTAAAAAAAAATATATGATGTATGATGAACCATGCAAACCGCCAACGAAAATTGGTTTTAACGAGATCTAGTAAGTAGTTTTTTTTTAATACGTCATAAATAAGTAAAAAATACACTATTATTAAAACATCGATCAAAGTTACAACGAACTACAAGAACTTTTATATTATGTTACTTGCTGCTACATGGCCGGTTTTTTTCGTCAGTTTATACTAGATACGCCTCTCATATGAGACTGGAAAAGTGCCGATGGCCTGGAAGCAAGCCAACGTGCAGCCTGTGCCCAAGAAGGGTAGTAGAGCTGACCCGGCAAACTACCGACCCATCTCTGTTACGACCATCCTCTGTAAGAGTATGGAACGGGTAATTAACAGGAAGCTTCTGGCATACCTGGAAGCTAACGACATCCTCAGCGACCAGCAATACGGCTTTCGTCAAAATCGGTCTACTGGGGACCTTCTTGCGTATGCCATTCACATCTGGAGCGAGGCCATTGAGAAGCATGGGGAGGCGCTTGCCGTGTCCCTTGATATCTCGAAGGCCTTCGATAGGGTCTGGCACGAAAGCCTTCTTGCTAAGCTTCCTTCCTTCGGTCTACCCACTGGTCTGTGTGATTGGATCGCAGACTTCTTGAGGGATCGATCCATCCGAGTGGTAATTGATGGATGCTCGTCCGGTCAAATGGATATTAATGCCGGAGTCCCTCAAGGGTCGGTACTCTCGGCAACACTGTTTTTGCTGCACAGAAATGACCTACTTAAGCCCGGAACCTTTGGGTATGCAGGTGACAGCACTGTTGCTGAGAGATATGTGTCTAACGCACGAGCTAGTGGGTCACAGATCCAGTCATTTCGAGAGGCTATGGTTGAACGCTTGAACTCGTCCTTAGCGGCAGTCTCAGAATGGGGCGATGACAATCTGGTCAAGTTCAATGCGACGAAAACCCAGGCGTGTCTTTTCTCCGCTAAACGGAGCCAATTCCACCCTGCTCCATCTTTCCGGGGTGTAACCGTGCCAATTACCAACCACCATGAACTTCTTGGGGTAACGCAGTCTACCCTTAATTTCGGCTCCTACATCGAGGCAAAAGCCCAACTAGCTGCCAAAAAATTGGGGATCTTAGCAAAGGTGAGACGGTATTTCACGCCGGAACAGCTGCTCAACCTCTATCAAGCGCAAGTTCGATCGTGTATGGAGTACTGCTCTCATCTTTGGGATGGGTCAGCCAAATACCAGCTGGATGCACTAGAGTCTATTGAAAAGCGTGCCAAGAAGATTATAGGCAATGATCCTCTTGTGAAGTCAAAACTCCAAAGTCTTGAGCATCGCCATGCCATTTAATTCCGCCAAGTCCGTTCCATCATCGGACCACAAGACGTACGGCGTTGCGCCACCGGTACATGGTGGACATCCCACCTATACGAACAAAGCGTTTTGGGAGTATATTCATTATGCATACAGCTAAGGAATGGAATTCCCTGCCGGAGTCTGTGTTTCCTGATAGCTATAACCTAGGGGTCTTTAAGTCAAGAGTGAATAGATTGCTTCTAAGCAAGCGTGCTCCATCGTCGGCCACATCATCGCTTACCATCAGGTGAGATTGTGGTCAAACGCGAGCATATCAATTATAAAAAAAAAAAAAAAAAGCTAGATGAAGCCGGTGTTTCCTAGCTGATTACCCTGAGAAGAAAAACCGAAACAAACTCAAGGAAAGTTTTTTTTTTATTTGACTAAAGGGCTCATACGGCAAATATGTAATGGTCAAATCATATGAGAACCATGCAGATTAGTGTCTTTTTCTTAAGTGGGAAATCATCCAACGACATTTTCCACCCTTGGGCGGGGCGGAAGGTCGTGTCAGAATTTTTCTGACAAAAATCCACTCTCATGTTCCTTCTTTGCTTTGCGTTCAATGGTCCCAGGTTTCAGAAGCGATCCCATGGCCCTAGGAGGTTTCGACCCTGCTGGGCCCTTATGGTTTTATTGACATATCTTTGAGGCGCGCGTGGATCACCACGAGCTGTCGACTTGGGCCTGGTCTTTACCGAATGCGTAGACGGTGAGCTACCTATTGCTCACCGGAAAGCTAAACGGGCCAAGCCGGGCCTGATATTTTTGCGGGAACATTTGAAAGAGTGCTTGAGGCCCTAGAACGTAAAAGGCAACTAGAGGACACAGACACAAAATAGATAGGTACAGAAGACAATCTCACGTATGTACTTCACTTTTTATTCCTACGCTCGGTGGACGCACACTAATGAGCGTTTGAGCCGGAACTGTTCGACGAGTGAGCCGAGACGCGACCGAGACATCGTGTCTGTGAGCGGTGTCTTTGTGTGCGTTGCTCGAGCGCGCTTTGTATGTAGATTGTCTTCTGTACCTATCTATTTTGTGACACAGATGAGTATTAATCAGTAAAAGTCTAATACGCTTTCTTCTTCCACCCTAGAGCGGGAGAAGTCATTGTATGATTTCCTTGCTAAAAAAAAAACCGTTCCTTTTAGCGAAGAATACTACAGTGCATATTATTTTATGGTGTGGCACCACCCCCGTGGAGCTAATGAGAAGTTCTAATTTAATACCAACTCCATCATAAGCCTTTTAATATTATACTAGCCTTTGCCCGCGGCTTCGCTCGCATACATAAAATATAGCGTATGTCACTCAGGAATAAAGCAGCTTTCTATAGCTGAAAAAATTTTCGCTATTGGACCAATGGTTCCAGAGATTACCTCCCACAAACAAAAAAACCATAAAAACAAAAAAACAAACTTTACCTCTTTATTATATTAGTGTAGATTCGATTCCTTGTTTAACCATATATTTTTCTTCCAACAGGACGCTTCAGGAAAATGCATGGCAACTCAAAAGCATCTAGTGAAGGAGTGTCCAGAGATGCTGGCCATCTCGACGTGGACGGGTCAGGTGCCCCGCAGACCAACCCTGCCGCTCGGAGCCAAGCTGTCGCAGCTGATGGCCCTGGGCTCCCGACGCAACCCAGGATCTGTCGTCTGGATGCTGGCGAAATCTGATGCGGAGATGAAGTAAGTGATGGATATTATCGACCAGGTTCTTAAAGCCTCATATACATAAAGAGGACAGAATGTCCCCCAACTTGTCGCGTAACGCTCAACCAACTTGACGCTGCAACTAGTGTTGCCAGGCGACCCGATTTGCGCAGGATGTCCCGATTTTTAGGGGTCTGGGGACACGTCCCGATTTGCCCCTGATCGGGACGCTAAATGTCCCGATTAACCAAAAAACCCTGGAACGCAAAGAGCGATTAAAGAAGTCTGAGTTTTACTCAGTAAGTTTAACACGCCTTCTCGTTCCACCGCTGAGCGGAAGAAGTCATTGGATAATTTCCTACCTATTTGTCCCGATCCAAAAACCTATATCCCGATTTGTTTCTCCATCTGTCCTGATTTTTATACAAACGGACCTGGCAACACTAGCTGCAACGTTTCCCAGTGTCCCGCAACTTGCCCCCAAACATTTTACAACGCATTCACGTTACGCGGGATATGTGGTTATACCATTTAGTTGCGTTGCGCGAAAAATGTATCTGAGGCTTTAAAGTCTGATTGAAGCTTTGATGTAACTTCAGTCGAATTGGTTAAATAATAAAGAGCAATCAAATGACAAAAGATTAAATTGCCCAAAAACTTGAAACTGGTTGATAACATTCTAATATTCAACGATTTCAGTTATACGAAAGAAACATTTTTTTTAAATATGTTATTCAGACTCATGGGTTTCTAAAAATCACACCTACAATGAACGGTATAAGATAATATGCCATTTTTAACCATTACCAATATTTAACTAAAACCTCATGATTAATAACACAACAAAAAAAAAACAGCAACAAAAAAACAACAATAGGTACTATAATATTATATCTAGCCTTAACTGTCCCGCTACTGGCCAAAGGCGTTCCGGCATTCCTTCCATTCTCATTCTATTCCATTCATTTTCAGCTCTGAGTCATTTCTTACCAATTTCTAAGGAACACATTGTAATGCTCATCGATCAAGGTTTTCTACTTCAACTCAAATTGCAACAGACACGTTATTCAACTGACAAAGTAGCAACCGTCATATTCGTTACAATTAACAATAACCGATTGGCTTGTAGGCAGAGCTTGCGGACTGGCATTCCTTTTGCCATGGGTTCGATCCCGACATACTCGTATGATTATATATTTCTTTTCGTTGAAAGGATTCTGTTTTAGTTGATAAGTTCTTATTATTTAGTTGAATTAATTTTGAAAATCTGTGCATAAGCTGTTATACTGACCTTGTTTATCTTTTGTCGGGCTTATCTGGAACCTTGAGTATTACAACATCTAAGTTGTTCCACCATTTCCATCTGGGTCTGACCCCGCCGTGCGATTTTAGGGTACCAACTCTGTGTTTAATGGCCCACCACTTAAAACTACTTAAAATAAAAGTTATAAACTGAAAACAAGGTCCTGGACCTTGGATAGTGTTGTGAGAAATGATACGCAAGAAAAGGGTGTAAATGATAGCGAAACGGTGGACAGGGGTTCATAAAAAACTTCGTGGCTATTAACCTAGTTCTTTTTATCAGTAGGTAAGTCCCCTGCTTTGAGTGGAACGAGTGGGGAAACCAGACACTCACTTCCATAAACCACTTACTTTAGTTTGATAGAAGGAACTGTCAATTTTATGTTTAGGTATATACTTCAGAACGTCGGTCGGAGAATAGTCTTTGTTCCTATAATCTTGTAATTATATTTTAATTATAGTCGTGCGTAGAAAAGTATGGCTAAATTAACTTCACTTTTTTGGACTGACTGACATTTATTCAAAGGTGCCCTGTAAATGGCCTATTTAAAAGAGTTGCTTTTGATTTGATTTGATATAATAGTTTTGTCTTATCGTTATTTAACACCGACTTCTAAAATTAAATAATTTTCACTGTTCAGTTTTTTTTCACATTGAAGTAAACCGCATTTTTTTATTGTAAAAAAATTATGGTACCATCTTGGAAGAGAAATTTTATGGTACTAACCTTTTAGACAAAAAATAATGTTCAATATAGGTTTACAATTGACCGAGATATCGGTGAACGTACATTAAAAAAAAATTCAGCCGAACTTAGAACCTCCACCTTTTTGAAGTCGGTTAAAAAAGCAGAATGCACAGCACGCAATAGGTAGAGGCAGATAGTGCGTTTGAATACCACGCCACCCTCTTCTTTACTTTTTTAATTTAGAAGAGAAGAAGAAAGAAGAACATTATGAAGGGTCAACATTCACGCAAAATAGTAGATTCAGAGGTCTTCACTGGATTACTTTTACACAAATGTATGTTCTGACTTCAATAGAAACCTAGATCCACCCAGAAGATGCCTGTGTTTCTAAAATACCTGGAGAAAGATAACTATCTAATAACATCACAGCACTGATTGGTTGATTTGTTTTTTTTTCACTACAGCACCATTTGTTTAAATGTATGTATCTAAGTATGTATTTACTATTGTATTGATTTCTTTTCTGATTGTCTATTTATTAAGTTGCACTTGCCATGTTATGTTTCTTTACCACCCTAAGATCGACTGGCAGATAATGCCTAAGGCATTAAGTCCGCCTTTGTACAGTTTTTTGTGCATAAAGCTTTAATAAAAAAAAAACAAATAAAAAAACATCACACACGTAAGTGCGATTGTATGAAAATATATCTCAGGTTGCCCCTCTTAACGCAGTGCCAAATACGTTTAATTTAATTAATATTGGCCTGTATCAGAACCATTTATTGGAACCGTAAATTGCTTGCGAAATGTGGTCACACTACGCCCGGAGACTCGTTCAACGAAATTCTGTTAACCCTAATAAATAGACGATACGGACTTGTGATGTCTTTGTAGTGTAAATAATATATTGCCATGAAATATCCTAAGACAGGCTCCAAGCAATTATTTTAATTGAACTATTTACAGGCACTTTTGAGTTATTAGGTTCCAAAGCGTGGAGTTTGGAACGTAATTGAAAAGCAGTTTTAAGCTATTGCATAGCTTCTATCGCAGGCCTTGAGCGTGGAGACCGAATCCAGAAATTCCGTAACGAAAATAACCTAACACCCCACTCATTTGTTTTTTGAGCGTGGTGACCGATAAGAAAACAAATGAGGGAACAATCAATCAAAATTCAATTCAATGTGTGAAAGTGTAACTTCAATTAATATAAAAAAAAGGAAAAAAAATACTGCATAAATAAAATAAATAAATAATTATAATTGCATAAGTTGATAAAAATGCTATGCAATAGCTTTACCGCGGCAGTCCCCAAGTGCCACACGTCTTTTTTTAAATTAATAAATAGTTAAAAATGACGTTATATCGTTAATATTGACATTATTTTTTGTATTGATGTATACAGGGTCATTTATAAAACACTAACCACCTTGTAGGACTGTATTAATAACATCATAAGCAACAACTTTTGTTCTATGACTTTTTACAAAACATAATTCCATGCCATGCCATGCCACGTTTTCTCTTCACCACCCTAGGTTGACTGGTAGAGAATATCTAAGGCATTAAGTCCGCCTTAGTACCTTTGTGTTGCATGAACTTTAAATAAATAAATAAATAATTAATTTACCAAAACCAAACCTTCAAGATTTCGTTGTTCTATCCAACACATTTCAACTCTGTATTTTGGTATACCTACCTACGTCTGTATGACGCGATGTAAGAGCATCAAACACCGTCTCCACTCGATCCCCGCTCCCCTCCGCTATTGTACTATCGCTTGCTTCGCATAGACTTCGTAATATTTAGAACCTTCAATTTAAATATTTTGATTTTTGTATGAAAATCTGATGAACCAATTGAGCGTTTGTGGAAACGAAGTGATATAGAATTTAACAAACAGTCATAATAAAACTTTCGCAATATCATTCAATTACAATTCACGAAAGGTTTTTTTACTAAAAGAACCAACACTATGTGACAGCGAGCGAAGCGAACTCAAAATTTTAAGCAGCCTTTGATGTGTTAGCCAGTTCTGAAATATAATATCAAAAATCTAAGAGAATTTATTTTTGTTTTAATTGTTAAGACTCACGTTTGACTACTATCTCACCTGATGGAAAGAGACGATGTCGTCGAAGATGGAGCGCACTTGTCTAGAAGTAACCTAGTCACTCGTGCCTTAAAGATTCCCAGGTTGTAAGTATCAGGATACAGAATCCGGCAGGAAATTAAACTCCTTAGTTGTACGCACAATGAATGTGTTCCCAAACCGCTTTGTCCCCTTAATGGGATGTCCATCATGTAATTTTTTTTTTATGACTGGAAAAAATCATCCAATGACATCCCCCGCTCTTGGGCGGAGCGGGAGATAGTGTCAGACTCTTACTGACTAAAAGACCCACCCCGTTCCTTCTAGCCTTCATACCGGGGCTCGAGCTGTCTTTCGAAACTAACCCTGGCCCCAGTAGGCTTCGACCCAGCTGGGTCCCTGCTGTTGCTGACAACTCCTTGAGGCGCGCGGGAACAGTCGACGACTTGGGCTTGGTCCGGACAGTTACCGGACGGCCGGACAGCGAGCTATCCATTGCTAAGTGTCCGCAAGCCCGCGATGTCCATCATGTACTGGTAGTCGCCGTACACCTGATGGTCTGATGATGGAATGGGCGCGGGTGGAATTAAAATTCCTTTTATTTTCATTTTTAAATAGTGTGCGTGGATCGTGCTAACTACAAAATTTACTGTAGAACTTCCTAGTAGTATAACCAACAGACCTCAGCCACTTTGGGCATTTGCCCGGTTCACCACTGGCAATATCACTAAGTAATTCTTATTATCCCAAAACAAAACGCACTGAACCTATGAGAGCAGGGTCAAAACCGAATGATAAATCTAGTATTTTATAAAACGCAAATATTGGTATTATAGCCGAGTGAATCTCTCGTCAAACAGCACACAGTTTTTAATCAATCAAGCTTTATTTTGCACTGAATAATTAAAAGCCTTTGCGCAGCACTACGACATTTTTCATTAAGTAGAAAATTAATGAACATTTTATAAGTGTTTGCCGTCACACACATTACAATAGACTCATCCACATGTCGCTGCTATCAATGGACAGCAGATCAAGTAGCTTTTAAAGAGGTTCAACTGATAAGCTCTAGACTAAAGCCAGGTTTAAACACGCAAATTTTACAAGAAGTTCCACTCTATACAACGAGCAAAATGCACACGCAACTAGATACGCTTTTTAGGGTTCCGTACATTAAAAGGAAAAAACGGAACCCTTATAGGACCACTTTGTTGTCCATCCGTCTGTATGTCTGTCTGTCTGTCAAGACCCTTTATCTCGAGAACGCGTGGAGGTATCGAGTTGAAATTAAAACCATATACTCAAGTCTGCGGTTCCGTCAAGCTGTAGAAAAACCAACTTCTAAGTTAACGAATAAAAAAGATCTAAATTCATAAGGTACTTTCCGTTGACCCAGAATCCTGAAATGTGGCACAAAGCCAGGTCTTATAGCACAGGTATAGGAAAAAATCTGAAAACAGTAAATTTGTCTATAATAATTTACCTACGTCACAAAAAAAAAAATTTTTTGCAATTCGGAAAAATCTTCGAGACTCCATTCGAGAATTGTAGTTGGCACGGAACCCTCAGTGCGCGAGTCCGACTCGCACTTGCAGTTCGCACTTCAGTTTTTGAGGTGTGAAACCGTCAAAATTGTTCTTCCCGCACTCTTTGAAGCAACAGGGATTGTCACTGTTAGTTAGTTTGTCCATTTATGTCCCACAGCTGGGTGAAGGCCTCGCTGTCCCTTTTCCACTCACTGTCTTCTGTCCTCGACCATTGCGGGCCAGTCCTTACGGTAGTTATCCAGCTCATCTCTCTACCTTCGCCTTGGTCTGCCGTGATGTCGCGTTGCGTTTTTTTTCTATTATTGATAGGCTCGCGTACTACCATCTCACCTGATGGTAAGCGATAATGTGGTCGATGATGGAGCACGCTTGCCTAGAAGGAACCTATTCACTCTTGAGTTAAAGACCCCTAAGTTGTAGCTATCAGGAAACACAGACTACACACACACAGACACAACACAGACAGCGTTTAACCCAATAAAGTCAAAGTTAATTAACTAACTATAACCCACCTTTCTTTTTCACTTGCCCTTTGCATTCCAGGGCCACTTTTGAATAATCCTGCACCTCACGAAATACGCTTCAAGTACTCGTAAGTGCATTGAGAGGAAGCGCACTAGCGACTGCATTTGTTTCAAAGCGCTTCGTCGGTTGGTTTAATAATTTTTTAGACAATCATTCTGGCAAAATTCATAAAAATAAGTTGAGTTTGGCTTTCAGGATTCTTCAGCACACATAACACTAGAGAAAAAAGTTGCTAGTAGCTAGGCAGTTTTTCATATCCCTTAGGGCGCCTTCAAATTAGCCGCAAAGTGGCGCGCGTCGACATCGCAGCAGCAGTGCTGCTTTGTTATTAAAATTTCATAAGCGCCCTTATGCGTGCAGCTAAGGAGTGGAATCACCTGCTGTGTGTGTGTGTGTTTCCCGATAACTACAACTTAGGGGTCATTAGTTAGTAGGTTACTTTTCGGCAAGCGTGCTCCATCACCGATCACGTCAATGCTTACCTTAAGGTGGTTAAGCGTCATGCCTATTTATGGGTACTTACTTCTATACTAATAGTTTGTTTGTTTAAACGTGCTAACCTAAGCGACAACTGGATTGAATAGGAAAAAAATTAGTGTTGGATAGCCTGTTTATCCATAAATGCTATAATAATATATAGTCTATAATATCCAATAATATCCATAAATAAATAGCACATGTAACCATAAATGATATAGGTTATGTAACATTACGCTTTGATTACAAGGAGTAACGCAGTAAGCAAATATGCGGGGGTAGAAACAGCAACAGAGTATACATCAGGATACAGAGTAAATCTTGGCTAAAAAGCACATGACCACGTGTAAAACTGACCTTCTGCGCTACCCTGTGCCCTAGACTCCTAGACCCAGCAGTCGAGAAAGATTAATGTGCTAGCCGTCCAATTAAATGGATCCCAGTGACCTTAGGCCTTGCCCCCAAGTGAATGAACTCAGAATAAATAAGTTCTCACGAATCATTACGTCGGGACATGATTTAGTGCTATTTCTTTTTTAATTATTAAAGTTTGAAGTGCAATCGGTTTTCATTGTTTTACGCCATGGCTGGCGCTGGCTATTGCGCTGTATGGCGCGGGTTTGATCCTTGCATGGAACAAATATTTTTGTGGCTTACAGATAGTTGTTCTGGGTTAAGTTCGGAAGGTTCCTGTACTTGATTCATGTGGAATAAATGCCAGGGTATCACCATTGTGTGAACCGTGCGGAGGACACGGTGGAACATATGGTAGATGTACTGTGCCCCGCTTGAGCTGCGCTCCACTGTGTCCTCGACCTCCCGCGCCGAGTCCTGGCTCAGGCTAAAAAAAGGGATTTCGTTCAGATTGTAATTTGGAAAGGTTGATTTCGTTATTCTGTTTAGGAACATCATTCAATTCTACACTTATAACCAAAACATGATGGTAATACGTAATACTAAACGAGCGAGCATTACTGAGCACCAATCGCATAATCCTCGTCGTTGCCAACAATTATACTCTATTATCATATCTCCGGGTCGGGTTCCGTCGGCTCACTTACCTAGCTACGAAGATACGGCAGTTATGGCTGGAATCTCTAAGGTTTTGAAATACCTTTGATACGGGTTTGTAGTATGGTATTTTGGCTTATCAGCTTATCTATACTAAAACATAATTATAATCTGTAGGTACTAATATGTAAACTGTATGTTTGTATTTTTGTTTGTAGTGAATAAGCTCAAAAACTTCCGGAGCAATTTAAAAAAAAAATACAAGTTTTCTTTATCACTGAGTGACAAAGAAATCGAAGACAGAAACTAATACTTTATGTTTATACACTTTTTTTTTATTAAACGATTTTATTTAAAAAATACTTAATTTAGTTAACAATAGTTGAACAAATTAAACAATAAAATACACTTAAATAATTAAAAATAATATAAAGAGGAGGAAAGTTATGTATTTTTGTTTATTATGAAAGAACTCAATAATTACTGTACAGTTTATAAAAAAAAAAATACTAGGATAATGCTACTGTATTATTGAGTGACAGACATTTGCAATATTTCGTTTTGTTATTACAAAACAAATAAAATACTCAAGCGTATCAGTGTGCAAGCTCTATAGAATGTAAGCATTAAAAGTATGCCCATTAAATTTGAAAATTTCCCTCGATTTCTTCACGATTCCATCCTATAGTATAAAAAAAGAAATTTCTAGATCAATCCAGGCGTCTTCGAGTATTCAGGGAACATATACATAAAAAATAAAAGATTCCAACAAATTGAGAACGTTCTCCATATTCGAATTTGGTTAAAAATACCCTCTGTTATTGTACGAACACCCCGAAAGGGTATCAACACGGGCGATGCTTTCAAAGGGAACAAAGTACTAAAAAAACAAGAATTAAATTTGCTCTCTCAACACTGAATTATTTATTAGTTACTTGAATTGGATATAAAAGTTCCAAAGACTTGAACCGTTCAGGTAGATAATCCCCACAGAGCACGGAGGCGACTCTGCGGCCACAGACTCCAAAATAGCGTTGAAAATTCCGGAAAGAAACAATTGTTTCTTTCAATGAAAAAAAACAAATTGTGTTTTTTTTCCGTTTTTTTTACATGTTGCATTGAAATTTTGCGAATCGTTTGGGAACAAAATAGAAATCTTTCGAATGTTTTATTCATTGTTTCGGTTAATTTCATGAAAAATGGAAAAAAACAAGTTTTATTGAAATTGAAATATATATTATAGTGGGCGAAAATGTACGAGCGGTACATTTTCGCCCACTATACAAATAATAATATCTAACTTTCTTCAGCCAAAATCTCGATTTCACTGTCGTCGTCAGCTTGATCAGAATCGAGCTCCCTCAAGCCTCCCCCAAGTGTCACCATAATGATCGGTGCCCACTGTTGGGCACAAGCCTCTCCCAAGTATCGCCATTTAGGGCTTTAATGACTGCTGTCCTCTGTTGGACATAGGCCTCCCCCTCGCTATAATGACCCATGCCCACTGTTGGACATAAGCCTCCCCCGAGTGTCGCCATTAGGCGCTAAAATGACTGATGCCCATTGTTGGACATAAGTCTCCCCTCGCTATAATGACCTATGCCCGCTGTTGGACATAAGCCTCCCCCAAGTGCCGCCATTTAGGCGCTAAAATGACTGATGCCCATTGTTGGACATAAGTCTCCCCTCGCTATAATGACCTATGCCCACTGTTGGGCATAAACCTCCCCCTAGTGTCACCACGTAGGCGTTATAATAATTGATGCCCACTGTTGGACATAGGCCTCCTCTCGCGATAATGACCAATGCCCACTGTTGGGCATAAGCTTCCCCCAAGTGTCACCACCTAGGCGCTATAATGATTGATGCCCACAGTTGGACATAGGCCTCCTCTCGCTATAATGACCTTTGCCCACTGTTGGGCATAAGCCTCCCCAAGAGTCGCAATTTAGGCACTATAATGATTGATGCCCACTGTTGGACATAGGCCTCCTCTCGCTATAATGACCTTTGCCCACTGTTGGGCATAAGACTCCAGAATATAGATGTTCTTGCCTACGGTGGCTGGAAATCGGGTTCAGGAATCGGGATCCCGGTGGCTGGGGTATGAGGGCCGCTCCCTCGCACGTGCGGCCTTCTCCTTTGCTAGTATTACTACTTCGCAGAATGAGGGTCCGCCTGTCACTTCACCTCGCTTCGGACCATGGCCGATACCAAGGTCCAGCGCAAGGGATTGTTGCCGCCGATTGCTTCCTCAAGGACACGGCGATGCTCTGCCCAAGCGGGGCACACCTGAACCGTGAGCTCCACCGTGTCCTCCGGGTGGTCCTAAAAGTGGCGACACCCGGCCGTAACCTCCGCACGAATCCGGTTCAGGTACCTCCCGAACTTACCATGTCCGGTGAGAACCTGCCTCATGCGGAATTTGAGAACGCCGTGAGGTCTTTCCAGCAACGCCTCAAAGAGGGGACTTACCGTCATAATTGTGACGTGCCCAGGGCCACTACTGCTTACAATTTCTGGTCAATTTTTCAAGCCTGTTTCTTTGACCCTGTCTAGCCGTTCTGTGGTCTATGATAATCCCAGTTAGAGTTTTAAACGGAGTAACTTAGTGGATCGTGTCTGATATTATGCCGTTTGTTTTAGACAACTTCGGTGTTAGAAGTATTTGAGCTGGGTAGGTACAATGACAGTTGATTGACCTTTACTTACTCTTGTAAATAAATTTGGCTTCGAACTTGGAACTTACAATCTTCCAAAGCGATCTGGATTTTGTTTGTCGTCAAAAACGGTATCAGTTATCCGTTTACTTAGATTTAGTTTGGATCGTCTTTCTGTTGACTTTGTTAACTGTCTCGAGATATACCTACTTAAAGGTGCTTTATATACATAAACACTAACACAAACGCTTGCTTCTTTGTAAACAGACAGGTTGTAAATGAATACAGAAAGTGCTGTATTAATATCTTCAATCCTTACGGATGAAATTTCCTGCCGGAGTATGTTTCCTCATAGTTACAACCTCTGTCTTTAAGGGCTATATTTCACCAGAACAAATCCGGGTGAAATATAGCCATAAGCTACCAAGCTAGACACGATACAGACACCAGAGTCGCTACGCGTCCAAGCTGGTCGCGCCACCACATTGGTTGTGCAACCAAACGGACACAAGGTGAGTAACTCTCTATAGAGCTGTGTACATTTTGTTAGTAGCGGCGACTGGTCGTGTCGCCATGGTACATATCTCAGTGAAATATAGGCCTAAGTCAAGAGTGAATCGGTTACTCCTATGCAGCGTGTTTCATCATAGAACACATCATTGCTTACCATCAGGTGAGATAGTGATCAAACGCGAGACAATTCTTAACAAAAAAAAACTGGGTAAGTGCGAGTCGGACTCGCGCTCTGAGGGTTCCGTGCAAACTACAATGGAGTCTCGAAGACTTTTCCGAATTGCAAAAATTTTTTGTGACGTAAGTAACAACAAGTTTACTATTTTCAGGTTTATACCTGTGCTATAAGACCTTGTTTTGTACCAAATTTCGGAAGTCTGGGTCAACGGAAAGTACCCTATGAATTTCGATCTTTGAGAGTATCAAAATATACGCTTTTTTTGCAACATAATATCTTTTTATTCATTGACTTAGAAGTTTGATTTTTTCACAGCTTAAAGGGACTACAGACTTGAGTATATGATTTTAATTTCAACTCGATACCTCCACGTGTTCTCGGGATAAAGGGTCTTGACAGACAGACAGACAGACAGACGGACGGACAACAAAATTCCGTTTTTTCCTTTTGAGCTAAGGAACCATAAAAAATAACATTTTTTGTGGAAGGGTAGTCTCTAGTTCGCTTACTTTTTATTAATGAGTATCTATTTTTATGATTTTAGTAAAAAAAACTAGCTTCTGCTAGCTGTTTTGCAAGCATGAAAGTAAAACAATATACCAAGGTAACTTACTCCATGGTCTACCTCTGAGCTCGTTTGAACACGAAGGAGTTACGAACACACACACACAAATACATTAGGTAGGTACACAAATCTTCGCCTTTTTAGCAGTAGTGTAGATAATAATATATATACACCACTATTTTTTAATTAGTACACATACTTAAAGGGCTTTTTAGAAAAGCCCTTGTTATTTTATAAGTAAAATCTCAATAAATAATATTCATAAACAGCAAAGTTATTAGCGTTGGTTTATGTCCCAAAATGTCACTCAATATATGGAAATATTGTGCAGGCTATTGATTAATGAATGAATAATTGTCACTTATTATATTAAGGAAAAACACTGCCCGCAGTATTTTCTACTAGCAATTGTTATGTTTGATTGATTATATGATGAATTTAGCTTTTCGTGGTCAATTTTAGGATTTCGGTTTTTTTCTACTTTTGACTACAAAAATATGATCAGTGACGGGTACAGATAGAGCCCCATTTTTTTGTGTACTAATTAAAAAGTAGGGGTGTATATAGAGTTTGATAAGTTACTAATACCGACACTCAGTTTCAGTAAAAACATTCTATTTACAATAATAAAACCGTAAACGGAAAATCTTCCGAAAGATATTAATTTTCAAGATAAGGCGCTTGTCCGCCATCTTGATTTTATCGTTCGTTTCCCGCGCTTTGGACAATGACGAATTACTGACGATGTTTACCATTTAATTATATTACTTCGCTATTTTGTGCAAAACTTTCCAAAGTGATATGCCTCATTCATTATGAAGATAGTTTAATTACGAATGCCATTAGTCCTATAACCGTGGGGAATAGTTATGTTGTTTTTTCTTTTATTTTATGTTAAAATATTATGTAGAGGCATGTAAGTTATTCATAATTAATTGACTGGTCTGTTGGCCTAGCATCTACTGGCCCTAACTACTATGCCGGAGGTCGTGTGTTCGTTTCCCACCGAAGACAAAATGTTTTTGTATCGAGCACGATCATTATGTATGTATTTAGAAATATATAAGTTTTTTTTTTTTTTAAATAAATCTAATCAGCCTATTTCTTTGGATTCTGGAAAATAGCTCATCAAACATGAGGTAGACATTTATCTAGCCCAATCAAGCCCAATCCTTGAAACGAATTGCTTGAAATTACCAATACTTACGAAACACACAACACCGTCTAGTCCCAAGCTAAGCAGAACTTGTATTATGGGTACTAGACAACTGATAAACATACTTATATATTTCTAAATACATACATAATATAGATAAATTACACCCAGACACAGAACAAATGATTATGCTCATCACACAAACATTGGTCCTGGGTGGGAATCGAACCCACGACCTACAGCATAGCAGTCAGGGTCACTAACCACTAGACCAGCAGTCTAGTGACCATTGGAAAGTCATAATGACGCCATTATATTAGTAGATTACCAAACTTGTCAAAATCGACAATTATGACATCAATGATAGACCATTCTGACACTATTGTAATAGCAGACTTGAGGCCCAGAGGCGGCGTAAGGCGTGGGCAACATGGGCCACAGCCTATGGCCTCGCAGTCCAAGGAGCCTCGCGCCTCGAAGGCCCGCGAACGCAAATATAGATATAATTACTCATCTAGCAATAAATTATAAAAAAAAAAAAACTGAACTGAACATAATTGGCGCAGCCGTGTGTTCGCAATTTTAGTTTTTTTTTTTTTTTTTGTTTAAAGTTTCTTTATGTTGTTACACTGTGTGTAGGTATCTATGTGTGCCACGTAAAATATTTTTCTTTCTTTAGAATAGAATAGAATGGCATTTATTCGGCGCAAGCAACACAATATACCACAACATAAAATAATAATATTAAAAAATGGTACAGATATACAATACAGTTGCAGTGACTGTGCCTGAACCGAAAGGTATTTTTAAATTTACTTAGTCTTCCGAAGATTGAAGAATAAATCTTTCAAAAATCGGAAGACTAAAAAGTAAACTATAAAGAAAAGTATCACCACCGGCAGAACTAAAAATTCGAAGACATAAGACCACTCCGTATCAGGCCTTTTGTTTTCCGAAGGTAGGAAGTCATCCAATAATTCTTTCCACTCTGGGTGGAGCGAGAGAGTGTCAGACTATTACTGGCTACAACCCACCCATGTTCGTTCAGGCGGTAACTCCCTCAAACTATTCCGTAGCTCCCAACCTTGGAATAAGCCCACCAAAGATTATGGCCGCCCCGCCACCATGACCACGTAGGTACAATGGTCCGCCCAGCAAGACTAAGTGCAAAAACCATACTCAGACATACCTAACAATAACGGGAAATGAATGAACCAACAACACGTGCCACCATCAGCGAGACATTTGAGTGAGCCTAACAAACTCAACTGCGATGCACGTTTATGTCAAAACAAGTTGTAACCTGTGATTACTAATTCTGCAAAACTATGTTGCAAATGTATCCTGTATTTGTTGTCTAGGTAGCCATTTCGGTAGACCCTGAAGTGCTATCTAGCTTAAAACTAAATAAGGGGGCTTTTGTACCTAAACGTGAATTATGGCGGGGACCTAGCACTGATGCTGCCCCAATATCAATAAAACAATTCGATATACATTGTCACTGTATTTCATACAACCGCCCTTACGCGATTATGACGTTATTGCATGCGTCAAACATTTTCATGCTTTTGATCTTACCGCTTTTTTTTTTTCGATGGGAAAAATCATCTTATGACAACCCCCGCTCTTGGGCGGAGCGGGAGATAGTGTCAGACTCTTACTGACTAAAAAACCCATCCCTTTCCTTCAAGCCTTCATACCGGGGCTCGAGCGCCCTTTCGGATAACCCTGGCCCCAGTAGGCTTCGACCCGGCTGGGCCCCTACTGTTGCTGACAACTCCTTGAGGCGCGCGGGAACAGCGCGCGCCGTCGACGACTTGGGCTTGGTCCGGACAGTTACCGGACAGCCGGACAGCGAGCTACCCATTGCTCACTGTCCGCAAGCCCGCGGTTACGGTGGCTGGAAATCGGGATCGGAATCCCGGCGGCGGCGAGGGCGCCGTTGCCTGATGCGGTCGGCCTCCTCCTTAGCGAGCATTACTGCTTCGCAGAAGTCGGCGACCGCCTGCCACTCCTCCTCGCTCCTTGATCTTACCGCTCGCCGCTCCGAGCTTAGCTCCCGCTTACAGCGACAAGGTCGTGAACGGGCCGTTAAACTTGCAGCTAACTTTAACTAACCTACATGTTCGAAACAATCTACGGACTCGTCTTGTAACTCAGTGAATTAGAGCGTGGTGATAGTACAATGTTTAGCAAGTATTTAACAGTGTAGCAAAGTTTCTTGCGAGAAGAAACTAAGTATCTCTCTAGGAGTGGCGAAAACAGAAAACTTCGTGCCGAATACAATCTATGTGGGCAATAAATAACTGACTTATGAAAGTTACTGTGATTTGAATAATACATCATATCTATATTAATATAATAATACTAGCTGATCCGATAAGTCCACGGCCTAAGTTAGTTAATGGAAGAAAATTATGATTTCTATTTTCTATTTTTCAAAATAATTATATTATATTGAAAAATTATATTATTAATTATATTATTTATTTTATTTTTTGTTTTATTATTATTATTTTTTGCCTTATGACATTAAGTCCGCCTTTGTACTCTTTTGTGCATAAAGAATTAAATAAATAAATAATCTCCCTCAAGTGTAATACATTTCTCACATCTCGCATATAATGCCTTTAACCTACCCAAAAACTATTCTGTATCTTTCTCCTCACAATGACGATCAACGGCAGCTTTCATGTCGTTGTTCTGGCCCAGTAAGTCCTTTTTCAAATTGGAAAACAGGAAAAAATCGCTAGCTGCTAGGTCTGGGCTATACGGAGGGTGGTCAATCTTTGAGAACCCCTTGTCCTTCATGGTTTGCCTCGAACATGTGCGATGTGAACGGGCAAACAGCACTCCGCGCGTCAGTTTCCCTACGTCGTTTCTGTATAATAGTGTTACGTACGTGGGTAATCAAATGCCGATTTACTAAGAGACAACTTTATTCACCACAAACAATAACAAATTAGTCCAGTCAACAATAATCCGAATCGCAATTAACACTAAAGTACCGTTACACTATCGCTTAGGTCGTTAGGTAAAATCACTTCACACTCTTAGGTAGTTCGCTCTTGATCGCAGTCGAAATCACAACTGACTCGCTTCCGGCCGGGGGCTCGTATTTATATGCGGAGCCAAGAAAATTCTAGATACCGACATCCAGAATAATTGAATCGCTTCTCGAAGTCATAAATCATTTTTATTGCTCGTGGTAATAAGAGTCACTTTCATGCGAATTTCGACTCTATTGTTAAAGTCGGAAAGTACCATTTCCCTTATCGGTAGATAAATACCTAACTACTAGTGGTACTTGCTTTGTGGATGTTTCGAGATTTTTCTAAGCCTGGCTACGCACAACCATTCTATATCTTTCGAACAGCAATGCGTTTTAATTATTACGTGCTACTCGTTATTTTCTCGGAGATATGGCGTAGCAATAGCCTCGCGAACCTTTTTTTTATGGTGGGAAAAATCATCCAATGACAACTCTCGTTCTTGAGCGGAGCGGGAGATAGTGTCAGACTCTTACTGACTAAAAGACCCACCCCGTTCCTTCTAGCCTTCATACCGGGGCTCGAGCTGTCTTTCGAAACTAATCCTGGCCCCAGTAGGCTTCGACCCAGCTGTGCCCCTGCTGTTGCTGACAACTCCTTGAGACGCGCGGGAAACAGTGCGCGCCGTCGACGACTTGGGCTCGTTCCGGACAGTTGCTACCCATTGCTCTCCGTCCGCAACCCCGCCCTATGGTTAAATGGTTAATGGTTACGGCTAAAGGGTTAAAATTGCCTAATAAGTAAAAAATCTCGTTGATTTACATGAACACATTAGCAAGGCGTTAAACCTATACAGCAACAAAGGCATGGTTCTTCCTTTAGAAACATATTGACTTTATATCTCAGCCATTATCCATCATATACGGCATTATATAAAATGAAAAAGAAAGTGCTGTCACGTATATCTTCATTATGCTCCCTATGCTTCAAGTCTTTGTAGCATCGTCAAGGTCGAAAATATGTACGAGACCAATATTATGAAGGCGAACGTTTGTATGTACATATAATACCATGTACTGTTCTCTCAAGATAATTTTCTACATTCACGCGAAAAAAAAAACTGGGCAAGTGCGAGTCGGACTCGCGCACTGAGGGTTCCTTGCAAACTACATTTCCCGAATGGAGCCTCGAAGATTTTTCCGAATTACATTTTTTTTTTGTGTGACTTAGGTAACAACAAATTTAATGTTTTCAGATTTATTCCTAAGCCTGTGCTATAAGATCTTACTTTTTGCCAAATTTCAGGATTCTGGGTGAATGGGACGTACCTTATGAATTTAGATGTTTGAGAATACATACCAAAGTAAACGTTTTTTTGCAACATAAACGGCCGTATCTTTTTTATTCGTTAACTTAGAAGTTTGATTTTTTTCACAGCTTGAAGGGACCGCAAACCTGAGTATATGGTTTTAATTTCAACTCGATACCTCTACGCGTTCTCGAGATTTAAGGTCTTGACAGACAGACAGACAGACGAACGGACAACGAAGTGATCCTACAAGGATTCCGTTTTTTTCCTTTTGAGGTACGGAATCCTAAAAACAGCTGGCAGAAGTTAATCTGCTTATAAAATTCGAAAGCCCCGCTTTTGAATTTTTCTTTATTGAAAATTCAATCACACGTTACGAGCTATCGAGGTGTGGGTTACACCTCGATAGCTCGCCATCTGTTCGTCATATAATGACCGAAACAGACTCGTCAACGGCGCTTAGTGTTCTCCGTGAGCCACAAAGAGATATCAGCAAGAACAGGATATACTCATGATCCTGGAACGCAAAAGGCAACTGAAGACTGTGTAGTTTTATTCGCTCCACCCTACAGCGGGAGAAGCCAAAACATTATTTCCCACCTGAAAAAAAAACACAACACAATACAATTTTTTTTTTTTACATTACATCGAATGTGTGTGAAGAAACAAACAGACTCCGCACCCAGGTTGGGCGCAGCAAAGACAATCTCCACAGTTGGGGGTTCTCAGATGGTTCCGATCTTCAGTGTTTGTGCGGCGTCTCTCCGCAGACCATGTCCCACCTTCCGTCCTGCATCACGTGCCCTGTTTCCTGCTTACGTAGGGACCTAATGACAGCATCAGCGGACGGCATTGTCGTGGCCAAATTCTGGGCCAGGCAAGGAATTTAACTAGTTTGCTATCGATACGATAAGAAGAAGAAGAAGAAGATCGAATGACGACGAGGTGAAACGCTTAGTCCGGACCGTAGAGGTGTTAACAATGGAAGGGTAGCACACCATACGTCGGGTTGTCCAATGGTAGAAAGATGGTGGCGGAATCAAGTCACGTATATTTGAGATACAAGTTACTAATCCTCAATACCTTACAATTTAAGCCAATACTAAGTATTTCAGACGGAAATTGTTGTTTAGGTAATATCGATAAATTGGCACACGATTACCTTGAAATACACGCTATTACCGGTGCCTTTACCCTAGCGATGCGCGATCGCGATAGGTTTTATTCGATTGTTTCGATTTTTAGAACATGTCGATAGTTCTCGATTCTTTCGACTTTGACTCGAGTCCGATTCGATCTGTTACTGTGACTGGCACTTGGTGCGTTCATTTATTCCTCCATGGTATAGAGTTTTGCCACAAAATAGACAGGTACAGAAATCAATCTCATGTATGTACTTCACTTTTTTACCTAAGCTAGGCGATCGCGCTAGGGTCAGCGCGTTGCGTCGAACTGCACGAGTGTGACCGGGCGATTGAGCCGAGATATCGTGTCCATGAGCGGTGTCTATGTGTGCGTTGCTCGAGTACGCTTTGTATGTAGATTGACTTCTGTACCTATCTATTTTGTGGTTTCGCCGCGAGAGTGACTGATTCGAACAATCGAAAAGTAGCGGTCGATTCCGTTGACTCGAAACAATAGTTATTCTATTATTGTTACTTTATTGAATAGAATAAACTTTATTGCACACAAAAACAGTAACAAAACAACAATCGAAAAACATCTCGATTATTTTGTAGAATGGCATGGACTCGCCATTTACTCGATGTTCTGATGAATGATTCTCGGTTGAGTCGATGATGTATTTCTGAGACTCACTCCGATGTTTCGTTATTAATGATAGACTCGCGTTTCACCACTGTCTCACCTGATGATAATTATAAGCGATAGCGAGCTTGCGGACGGCGAGCAATGGGTAGCTCGCTGTCCGACCGTCCGGTAACCTTCCGGACCAAGCCCAAGTCCGCCCAAGGAGTTATCAGCAACCGTAGGGGCCCACCAGTCAAAGTCTACAGGGGTTGGGTCTGTTTCCGAAAGGAAGGCTCGGCCCCGGTATGAAAGGCAAGAAGAAGAGGTGAGAGAGTTTTTTAGTCAGTAAAAGTCGACACTATCTCCCGCTCCGCCCCAGGGCGAGGGATGTCATTTGAGTGAATATTACCCACCGAAAAAAAAAACCTGATGGTAAGCGATGATGTGGTCGACGATGGAGCTCGCTTGCCTAGAAGTAACCTAATCACTCTTAACCTAAAAACGATTCTTTCGATTGTTAAATTCTCGGAATTGCCCATCGCTACTTTACTCCGTTCGCATGAAATTCCAAAGCCCCTTTCCACCCCTTCACGGGTTGAATTTCGATAAACCCCTTCTAACGAACACCAAGAAGACAAGAAAAACACAACCTTTCATGTTTACCTCTAAAGGTTCAGCAGTAACTTTACATTGGTCGTATCAATGAATAATACACGAAGACAAACTTATAACTACCGTAAAACGGGGTAAATAGAGACAAAACTTTGGTTTGGTTTTTCACTTTGATATCATATTATCGGCTTCTAATAAAGCATCGACTTTTTAGAATAACAATTAATTAATAAATTGATATAGTTAAATGCTGCAAAAAATATTCAAATATAGTAAAAATACCCTTTGAAGTTTTGTTTCTATTCACCGCATTTGACTATACCTAAATTTATACACGACTAGCTTTTTCCCACGCGGCTTCGCCCCCTCTCTTCCCTACTCCACCCTACTATACCCTACTCTAACCTAGTCTACCCTACTCTACCCTACCCTATCCTACTCTACCCCACTCCACACTACACTACTCTACGCTACTCTACTCTATACTACTCTACACTATTCTACCCTACTATACCCTACCAAACTTCACATAAACCATCTACTAAATAGTACGAACAAAGCCTAAACATTTGGTATGGATAGGTGAGCCCGTTCTTGAGTTATAAAATTACAACGAAAAGTAGCATTGATTTTTATATATATAGATATTGTGGAATACGACTCGGCTGGACTGCGTTGCGGAAGCTGGGCGGTATCTTCTCGTCTAACATACCACAGTGTCTCAAGACGAAAATATACCTGACAATGGAGGAACATAAGTGTGGTCGTAGTCAGTAAAAGTCTGACACGCCGTCCCACGCTGCTCTAGAGCGGGAGAAGTCTTTGGATGATTAAAAACTGGCCAAGATTATACAAACAGATAGTGTCCGACCGAAACTGGTTTTTACGACCGACACAAAACCCGAAACCGAATTTCGGCAACAGTCTCCAAAACCGAATTTCGGCAACAGTCTCCGAAACGGTAACTTTCTTAAATGGATCATGTTTTGAATGAAAAATAAAGAAGACGTTATTATAATCGGTCAGTCTTATTTTTAATTTATTTTTTAATAAAGACTGACGAAAAACGTACTTTCAATAGGACACTACAAACAGAGATAGCTAAAAACCAACCATTGGAATGCAACTAAAATTTCCAAACATAATTAAATTTTTAACACAGAAAATGTATTACTCTCTAGGAGCTTCCTCCTTGTTTTTGTTAAAACAATCACCGACCGTAGAAGCTTTTGAAACTGCGGAGAAGCGTGCGAAATTGGTAACATTAGTCACAGGAACATTTCCACGGAACCCGATCTTATCTCATTATTTACAATAATTGGGTGAAAGGGGTGGAAGGCGACGCGGATCTCGCCATAAGCGTGGAGGGAAAAAACGAGGTGATCCATCACGCACAGGTCTTAGATACGACGGCTGACGTAGTGTTGGGACTACGGTTTTAGCTCAGGTATTTTTTTAACGGCTTGTATAACGGTTAACAAGCAGGCAGACCCTCTGATGGTAAGAGGTTATTGCGAACTATCAACATCGCAATATCGGGTTTGCGGACGACAAGCAATGAGTAGCTCGCCGTCTGTTACGGCCTGTTCACGAAATCGGTCTTAGTGGCGAGCGGGGCAGCATCGGTGCTTCAAGTATTTTCATACTTTTGTTCTTACCGCTCGCCGCCCCGCGCTTAGCTACCGCTCACAGTGGCATGATCGTGAACGGGCCGTTAGGGAACAAGCCCTGGTGATGGCGTATTGTACACCACAGAGATAGCTGCGGAAGCGCTGGAAGTGTAACCGTTGCTCTAGAAGTCAAAATTTTAGTCAGTAAAAGTCTGACACGCATGATAATCATGGCAATAAGTCCCCTCTTTGAGGAGTGGCTGGAGAGGTATCACGCGAGCTACCCATTGCTCACCGTCCGCAAGACCGCCAATCAGTAACTGAATGGATTCCAATAGTTTTTACATCATGTCATATTTTTTCTCAAAAATATTTAAAACCGACACTAAGAATAACACAGGTCACGGCAAGTCATAGCGGGCATTAGGCGCAAGCAATTAGCTGGGTGCAAGTGCAAAACAACCCCTCAGTCGCCTGGATGGCCCGGTGATTATGTATTATTGCTGACATAACAAGCTTATAACTTTGTGATTTTTCATGATACAGTTATGAAATTTTGTACATAGAAATACTAGACACGAGTTTTAGGTTTCGCATACCTGTACTGAAACTAATGTTGTATTATCAAATCAATGCCACTTTTCGTTGTAATTTTATAACTCAGGAACAAAGCCTAAACATTTGGTTTGGATAGGTGACTATCCAAACCAAATGTTTAGGCTTTGTTCGGACTATTTAGTAGATGGTTTATGTGAAGTTTGGTAGGGTAGAGTAGGGTGCAGTAGGGTTTAGTAGGGTAGAGTAGTGTAGAGTAGAGTAGTGTAGTGTAGAGTAGAGTAGAGTAGTGTAGAGAAGTGTAGAGTAGTGTAGAGTAGTGTAGAGTAGGGTAGAGTAGGATAGGGTAGGGTAGAGTAGGGTAGAGTAGGGTAGAGTAGGGTAGAGTAAGGTAGAGTAGGGTAAAGTGGGGTGGAGTAGGGAAGAGCGGGAGCGAAGCCGCGCGGGTAAAAGCTAGTGTTATATAAGTCTCAGATTCATTGCATTTCCGACATTCACGTAGACTCAAGTGCGGAAAAACAAAGCGCCATAAAAGCTGCTTTTAAGCCCGTGATAAAAAGCCCCGTTTGCAATGGAGCTAGAAAAGCTGAAACCCTGAGATTAATCTAGCTAGCGTGGACTTTAGCTAGGAACCTGAGCTAGACTCATCTTGTTGCTTCGTAATACGAGGTACTTATCTAACAAGATCAGTAAAATAGACCTAGATAGGTACATAAACTCCATTTGTTTATGTAGTTCATCATCATCATCATATCAGTCGATAGACGTCTACTGTTGGACATAGGCCTCCCCCAAGTGTCACCACAATGAACGGTGAGCCTGCGCGTCCCCCATCCATTGGATTCCCGCAACCTCTACTAGGTCATCGGTCCACCTTGTAGGAGGCCTTCTAACGCTGCGTCTTCGGTACGCGGTCGACACTCCAGAACCTTTCGGCCCCAACGGTCATCTGTTCTGCGAGCAATGTGAACTGCCCATTTTTTAGATAAAAGACACTAAGATTGTTTACGTTTAGGTAACTACCTAAACAAATGGAGTATACACCGCTAAATTTTAATCGTTTTAATCCCGTGGAGGGTCGATCCGGTACATGAAACACTCGATTTGTAATGATAAAATCAAAAAATAAAGTACCTTTTTTTCAAAACTCGTATTAATTTACGCATGTACGAAATTAATTTCTTTAAGAAAACGTCAGCTGAGCGAGTTCAATGACCTGTAGGTAATAGTCGGCGTTGCGTACAAACTACCTACAGGTCATTGAACTCGACACCACCGACAGGGAATTCCACTCATTAGATATACGCACAATTAATGTTTCTAGATTACATGTTTCTAGGTTAGGTTGGTAGTATATATTTAATGTCTTTGAGGTTAGGATTTTTTACTTTTACGTGGCCGTAACCATTAGGATAACGAAACTATTACGTACGGAACACATATTTCCCTTCAGATATACGGTACAAATTATTCTTAATGACTCTAATAAAAATAAAGCTAATAAAAGATTAAGGCAAGGCTCAAGGTTGTAATCCAAAAACTCGATTATTCTGAGTGTCTCGAAAGCCGGAATTGTCTTATTAACCCATTTCATAGACATAGAGGATAAGACTAAGCGTTATTTATTTATTATTTAAATGCTTTATGCACCCAAAAGTACAGAGGCGGACTTACTATCACCAAATTGACTAATCTGTAGAAAATGCCAATGCGTTTGGTGAGTGGTCTCTAGCAGGTCTATAAAGTTGTCAGTTTTTTTTTTTGTATATAGGAAATCATTAAATATTCGTAGAAAAAGGATGAGGGTCAGATTATTTCTAAATAAAACCCACAGTATTTAATACGGCTACTTCTTTGAAAAATTTTTAGCAATGAACTTACTCAATATTAGGGAGATTAACTGATATTTCGTTTCTTTTAACAATTGCCTTATAATTTTGTTGTTTTTTTCTTTTGGAAACTGTATAAACCATTTTTGAATAAAATATACGATGCTGGGCACCATTTCCATTGTCTTGTAATTCTTTCAAATACTGAAAACGCCACGCCCCAAAATCGTACCTCTTCATTAACACCTTCCTTTAAGACCTGCTTTTTTTAAGTAAAATTCCATTCCCCTCATAATTCTCCATAAGGTGGTGCGACTACCGTTGAAATCGATTTCGTGTCGCATTTCGAGCATAAATTTTGCTAGAGTAGGTAACTCTTTTTCTTAACATTACGGCGAAGGAAATTCTTACGTGAAACGCATTATGCAGCCCTGGTAGGCGTTGGCTCTAACTGGCCCGGCAATTTTGCTGACATCCCTTTGAGGCGCGCATGGAACATGCTGCACCATCAATCCGGGGTTGGTTATTACCCGGACAACTGCACGGCGAAATACCTATGGTTCGTCGTCTGCAATCCCATGCCTGTGATGGCCGCTGCTTTACCTAACTTTCTTGTGACGGTCTTTAACCCAAGCCTTTTGTTTTAAATTATCTATTTGAAATAAATGCTTTGATTCTTGACACTTTTGTGACTGTATTCACACACAGGGGATACTTTGACAGTTCTATATGTCTATCAGCCCATCTCTAGCATGAGTTGCCGTTACCATAGGAACGTATTACCACGTCTCGGGTTAACATGAAACCATCGTGTGGCGTACGTGTAACCATTAACACATTAACGTTTTTCTGGCGTTCAAATTGCTTGCTTAGTGATGGCGGTATGTGAGGGTTATCTGTTAATGATTGCAGAAATTCATAAATACATTACCTGCAAACGTTGTTTAATGCAATACTATGTGTTTAAATAGATAACAAATTGCATAAAGCCTACCGTCCTAGTCTACCGCCTAGCCGGACGCGTAGCTTTATAGACGCGTAATCGTCATTATATGTTTGGTGTATCCTTCGTGAAGCTTACATACAAAACCATGGTCTACTGTCTACGGACGCGTAGCATCATATACGCGTATAATGGGTAGTTGGGTAGGCTTCGAAATAAAAGAATGTTGTTAAAAAAGGGTTTTTGGGTGGGTCGATATGTCACGAGGTGGTTTAGCGGACGCCATAAGTCTCCACTGAGCCGGGGAAATGGGTTCGAAAACGAGCTATATTAATTCTATCTAGCCGCCACAATGTTTTTGTAAGTATTTTTGTCGTTCACTCGCATCTATATCTACATTTTAAAACTCTAGAAGTGTTTAATTGTGCGCACATCACGTATAATGTACGAAATCGATATATTTACATACTATAGATAACTGTTTATACATCAAAATTGTGTGTAAATTCATATATTATTTCGATGCCTCCCACGTAAGTTGATGCAACCCACAAAATGTAGATTTTGTGTTTTTCACTCAAAAGTGTTTAATTATATATGTACCTAAACTATTACTAAAATTATAAAAGCCCAAAAAGTCTTACCATTATAGAACTATACTCGCATACTGAATAAAGTATCTTTGAAATTTTACTGGAGAGCTCCAGTAAAATTGCAGTTCTGAGGTTACAACTTACATGGGAAACATCGATTTAGGCTGTGTTTCATCGCAATCGGTTGACTACATCGAAAAATATACTAAATTCATTGACTGTTAGGCGTTACGAAGTTCGCCGGGTCAGCTAGTACTATAGACTAGTATTGCGAAGTTATGGCTGTCACGTATTGTCGACTATACCACAAAATAGATAGGTACAGAAGGCAATCTCATGTATATACTTCACTTTTTATACCTACGCTCGGTGGATGCACACTGATGAGTGTTTGAGTCGGAACTTTTCGACGAGCGGGCCGAGGCGCTCCGAGATATCGTGTCCGTGAGCGGTGTCTATGTGTGCGCTGCTCGAGCGCGCTTTGTATGTAGATTGACTTTTGTGCCTATATATTTTGTGACTAACCCCATATTCCTCTGATTTTGATGAAACTTGGTACACGGATCATCTCATACCCCTAGCTTTTCCCAATATGTTTGGGTTCGGGTTCCAGTATAACCGTTTACGGCTCACCTTCGCAACCCAGTTACTGGGCAACACGATATTTCCTTGGATAGACTGATTCATCTAATGGCATCCCCCACTCTTGAGCGGAGCAGGAGATAGTGTCAGACTCTTACTGACTAAAAACCCACCCCGTTCCTTCGTGCCTTCTTACCGGGGCTGAGCTACTCTTTCTAAACTAAACCTGGCCCCAGTAGGCTTCGACTCAGCTGGCCCCTGCTGTTGCTGACAATTGAGGCGCGCGAGAACAGTGCCCGCCGTCGACGACTTGGGCTCGGTCCGGACAGTTACCGAACGGCTGAACAGCGAGCTACCCATTGCTCGCCATCCGCAAACCTGCGCCTACGATGGCCGGAAATCGGGAAAGGAATCCCGGTGGCGGCGAGAGCGCCCTTGCCTGATGCGGTCGGCCTCCTCCTTTGCTAGCATTAGGCATTACTGCTTCGCAGAAGAAGGCGACCGCCTGCTACTCCTCCTCCTCCTGACCATGGCCTGAGACTGATGGTCTAACTTTCTGGCATCTGGCTACCTGTAATGACGGTCAAAGAGATACGAATGACAACCAGGTCCGACGGCTTTACATGCTTTCCGTAGTACGGGGTGTCAGTAATGTCCTAGACAACCTTAGAAAAATACATAATTATGAACCGATGAGTTCATATTGGTTTCCCGGTTTTGATCCCGCCATTTCATGTATACATGCTTATTGGCTTTCATAATACTTTAGTATTAGTATATGCAAAACCTGAAACACGCGTCTAGTATTTTTATATAAGGGCCCTTTTCCTGTCACGCGTATTTTATCCCGCACGCGCGTCTTTTCCGCATGCGGGGCACGCTCCGGGCCACGCGCAGGACAAAGACTTCGTTTGCTGCTGCAATATTATGCGTGTCGCCAGTGGGTAAACTTGTTTGCGATATATGCGAACTATGAGCATGCGTGCAACCCGCTTCACAGTAAAAACAACACTGAAGGCAGAAGATCACCGTCCGCATCCGAATAGCGCGCACGCGGGCTGCGCGCCCGCAGCCAATCCGCGTTCCGCGCGCGTGCTAACCGCATGTTAGGAAAAACATGTATCAAATGATAGGATGCGGGCAGTCCGCTTACGAACGAGAACCGCGTGCGGGCTAAAAAACGCGTGACAGGAAAAGGGCCCTAAAGAATCAAATTTCATGACTGTATCATGAAAAATCACAAAGTTATAAGCTTTTTACTGGTTGTCCGCACAAAAACATGATCACTGGACCATCGAGCGACTGAGGGGCTGTTTTGCTCCCGCACCCTGCTGTGCGCTAGCGCCTAATGCCTGCTATGACCTGCCGTGATCTGTGTTGTATTTAGTGTCGGTGATGTCCGACTTGTGACCTTCATAACATAAACATGGTGTAAAAATTATTAGAATCTAATCAGTTACCGATTCTGAATAAATAATATTTAGGTTTCGCATATACGCCGCTAAATTTTGATCGTTTTAATCCCGTGGAGGGTCGATCCGGTATATGAAACACTATCGATTTGCGAGCGAGTCCAATGAATTGTAGGTAGTAGTCGGCGTTGTGTACAAACTACTTTCAGGTCATTGGACTCGCTCAGCTGACATTTTCTTAAAGAAATTAATTTCGTAAGAAATTAATGCGTAAAGTAAACGAGTTTTTAAAAAAAGGTACTTTATTTTTTTATTTTATCTTTACAAATCGATAGTGTTTCATGCACCGGATCGACCCTCCACGAGATTAAAACGATCAAAATTTAACGGTGTATATACGAATAATTATGTTGTATATGAGTAAATTATATCCCAGTAGTAAATTCCCTTGGGTTCATATAGCACTTCTCATGCAGATGAAGTCACTGGTCGAGTTGAGTTAAACTTATTGTCAACCAAACTTTGTAAGCATGTAGGTATTTTCAAAACTACATTCTAACATAATTCGGACTACAACTACTTTAAAAGGAAAATGTTGTCACGTTATGTTACGTTAGTACTACGAGTATAACTTTGTGTTAGTTTTTTTAAGTAGGAGTATTATCATCAATTACAATGACCAAGTTCCTAATTGGTTTTGTAGCGATATCTATGCCGCAAAGTCATCTCCCTGCCCCTGTACCGTGTCATTTGGGGTCAGTGCACCATCTCCCATTCTGCTCTGACACCTATCATGCTGTCATTAACTCCCTTTTTAACCGACTTCGAAAAGGAGGAGGTTCTATGTTCGGCTGAATTATGTTTTTAGGGTTCCGTAGTCAACTAGGAACCCTTATAGTTTCGCCATGTCTGTCTGTCCGTCTGTCTGTTCGTCTGTCCGTCCTCGCTTAATCTCTGTGACCGTTAGCACTAGAAAGCTGAAATTTGGTACCAATATGTATATCAATCACGCCGACAAAGTGGTAAAATAAAAATTGGAAAAAAATGTTTTATTAGGGTAGCCCCCCTATATGTAAAGTGGGAAGTGATTTTTTTTTTAATTTCAACCCTAACGTGTGATATATTGTTGGATAGGTATTTAAAAATGAATAGGGGTTTACTAAAATCATTTTTTGATAATGTCAATAATTTCGGAAATAATCGGTCCAAAAGTAAAAAACAATGTGTCCCCCCCCTCTAACTTTTGAACCATAAGTTTAGAAAATATGAAAAAAATCTGAAAAGTAGAACTTTATAAGGACTTTCTAGGAAAATTATTTTGAACTTGATGGAAAGAACAGTTTTTGTACAAAAAAGACAAAAGGGTTCTACAAATTAATTTCTGGACTAAGTTTGTAGTATAATCGTATATGCATTTTTTTAAACTCATAAGTGGGTACACTTATTGTGACGGACGGGAAACTACGGAACCCTACACTGAGCGTGGCCCGACACGCTCTTGGCCGGTTTTTTAAGTAGGAGTATTATCATAAATTACAATAACCAAGTTCCTAATTGGTTTTGTAGCGATATCTATGCCGCAAAGTCATCCCTGCCCCTGTTTCGTGTCATTTGGGGTCGGTGCACCATCTTCCATTCTGCTCTGACACCTATCATGCTGTCATTAACTCCCTTTTTAACCGACTTCGAAAAGGAGGAGGTTCTATGTTCGGCTGAATGTATGTTTTTTTTTTTTGTATGTATGTTCACCGATATCTCGGTCAATTGTGGACCGATTTTGAAAATTATTTTTTTGATTGAAAAGTTATGCTTCCAAGCTGGTCTCATAGAAATATAGTTATGATTTGATCATGAACTTCGAAGATATGGAACAGAACTCCTCATAGGATCTCAGTAGAATGGTCGTAACAAGTAAAATTGCTCGGTTTATACGTGTAGGTGATGACTGACTGAATAAAAGTGGGGGGAATGTATCGAACCGATCTGGTGATGAAGCCGGAAGGTAAATTAATGTAATCTAACCGTGTTTAGGATTATTAGAATCGTTATGAGATGCACTCTGGCTATAAGGTAAGGTTAGTAGGTTTAAGTTGGCTGAGGGGTACTTTTTAGTGGTGGTACCATAACTAAAAAGTGAAAAAAAAAAATTCGGAAGTCGGTGTTAAATAACGAAGAGACAAAACTATCTATTATACATAGAAACACCGACTTCCGAAATTAAAGTTATTTTGTACTTTTCAGTTTTTTTTTACATTGAAGTCGGTTTAATTTTCTTTTATAGTACCTACTCTTCAAACAATCCATCCATCTTTTCTTTAATCTACCTCTCCCTCTTCATCTATGTAAACTCATAACTGTTTTAGTAACATGCGTTTCGTCCCTCGTCTTTACATGACCATACCAAAACAAACGATTCCTCTTAAACTTTTCAGCCACTAGCGCGACTTTCAAAATAGGCGCAACATAGGAACTAAACACCGTAGGTGCGGGCTTGCGGACAGCGAGCAATGGGTAGCTCGCCGTCTAACCGTCCGGTAACCGTCCGGACCGAGTCTACGTCGAAGCCGACGGCGCATAGTGTTTTACGCGCGCCTCAAGGAATTGTCAGTAACCGTATGTACGGTCTAAGCAAGGTCGAGAGCTACTGGGGCCTCGGGTGATGCGAAAGAGATCCCCGGGGCCTTGGAACAATGGCAAAGAAGGAACAGGATTGGATTTTTTGTCAGTAAAAGTCTGACACTATCTCCCGTTCCGCCCAAGAGCGGGGGATGTTATTGGATGATTTTTCCACATAAAAAAAAACCTACATCGCGTCATTAGAGATTTGAACATACTTATATAACAGTTCGATATCATGTGATTTTACACCCTGCATAGGTACCTCTAAAGCTCACAATTTCACGCTCGACTCAGAATTTCACTGCGCACACGGAAATGTGAATATAATTCTATTCTTTGCCTTACAAGAATGACCTACATACGTACATTCTCAAGATCCGTATAGAACCCTTTTCAATTTGTCTAGTAAACTTGACAATACTGGAGCAAGGAGTGTGAGAATCCTCTCCGTAATCCTACGGGAGACGGGATCTCTTAGGATTAATTTTATTTCGGACGAGCTCATTGGTGTTCGTGCCTCGCTGTCAGAGGCGAAGATAAAATGGTTTGTTTTATTAGACCCACCGAAGATGGAGTAATAGAAATGGAGTGCTAAGTTTGAATTTTTGAAGTGTATCACGCTTGGCTGTGTAACGCTTTTTCGGCTAATTTCGGCTCGAATCCGTTGACCTTACCCGAACGAGCGTTACATTTGCCAAGTAAACTTGACAATACCAAATAGTAGGTACACAGAGTCCAGGTTTTCTGATTGCAATGTTAGAACGTAACGTATCTTTCCTTACAATGTATCAATGTTTGTAATTAGTTAAATGTTGATTTCCTTGTGTTTTGTATTAGCAATTAAAATATGATTTGTGAACGTATTTATTTACGGAATTATAATCATTAAAATAAAACCATCTCAATTCAACTGACCCCAAAGCAAGGAGTGTGAGAACTAGTGCAAAGACTATGAGAATCCTTAGCTCTTCGTAATCCTACGGGAGACAGGATCTTTAAAGATTAATTTTATTTTGATCTAGCTCGTTAGTTTTTGTGCCTCGCTGTCAGAGGCGAAGATAAAATGGTTTGTTTTATTAGACCCGGGGAAAGATGGGGTAATGAAAATGGAGTGCCAAGCTTTTAATTTTTGAAGTGAAAACTCCTTTAGGCAGCTCCTAACTAAGCATTTTATTTTGAGGGCATTGAATAGGATTGAGACGTTATGCTCGACTACGTAATGCTGGTTCGGGTAAGATCGGCTCGGGTCGGCTGATCCCGAATCGCAGAATAAGTAACAGTACAAGCCTGAACGAGCATTTTTGTCTAGTAAACGTGTTAGAAGCATTAGCTCTTTGTTATACTAGAAGAGATGGGATTTTTTATCTATCTTGTACATCACTCGGATAACATCAGTGGCAGCAACACAGGGACTCCATTTTCTCCTTACTCCGTGTTTTCGCCACACAAAAAACGAGACTCCAGTTCACACGTACCTCCATATTTTAATGTAAGTACACTTTATTTTGGACGCTAAATTAAGTTGGTAATATGTTTCGGGGTTAATTTTGAGTTGATATAGGTGGTTTGTGTGATGTGTGGGAATGGTTGGCTACGCGTTTTTATTTTGAAAATTGTGTAATATTTCAACACGGTTTGATTAAGTTAAGGTGAAATTACCAGGGTAGCCTGTGATTGACTTTAATGAATCATTCAATAGAATCCTGCTGAATTATTAATCACACCTGAATTGCGAGGGTTATATGTATCTTAATAAATATAATTCCGTAAATAAATACGAGTTGCCGTCACAAAACATATTTTAATTGTCAGAAAATACAAAACACAAGGAAATCAATATATATATGTAACTAGTTACAAAAAAAAAATAACGTGCCTTTGATATAAAGTTTATTTGTACTTGTATCTTATCTTTGTGATCTGGTTTCCGTACTTAGTCCTTATCGGACTATTGTGGCCTTTACTCCAACCAGCCCGCTTCATTCCAGAAACCGATGGGTCTCTTCAGTTTGCTCAGGGCGTCCATCAGTGAATTCGGTGCTCCCAAAGTTCGTGTTCTTATCTCGCTGACGGCTGTGCACTCGAGGAGCACATGCGCGACAGTTTCTTCTGATTCCATGCATCCTCTGCACAGAGGGATGTCTGTGATGTTCATTGTGAAAAAGTGTTTGTTCAGGGAGGAATGTCCGGTGATGGTGCCTGCCACCAGACGCAGGCTGCCTCTGTCTAGTCGTAGAAGGTTGCCGGTTAGGGTTTTATTTAAGAACTTGTAATTCTAAGTCAAGTTTCGCCACGAGGGCTGCGCTGACGTTCATAGTTGAGGGTCACCAGTAGGAACAAAGTGTAAAGTCCTGCAAACCCTCGTTGAAAAGGGAAGATCCTTCGACCAGACTGATGTCTTGTCTGATCTGGGCATTTGCCCGATAGATGATTTTGGGCTATTATACAACGTGTAACATTAAATGCGCAAAACCTGAAAATAGTTTGATCAAAATAACGAGCAGAATCAATTAAATCACTTTTTAACCCGTTGTATGGCCGGAACACGGATCCACGCGGAACACAATAACTTTTTAATTGTGTCTCTAATTACGGCATACGAAAGGTTAATATAGGTTACATTTTCAAAAATATCTTCATTAAAAATGTCGCCCTGACTATTTATGAATAGGTCAAGCCATCACGTGCGCAAACCCGCCGAAGTAGGTAAGCATATATAAATATGGTTGTTGTCCAATCAAATTTTCTCATACACGGGATAATAAAAGTTCTTATTTCAATGCAGATATGAATTTTAAACAAATTAAAACTGCACATAAAACCTTAAAAAAAATTAAATGTACTTAATTACAAAATTAGGTCAATTGAATTATAAATCATTTTGGGTGTCTGCGGTTTTGCGCATTTATCGTTACACGTTGATATACAACGTGGAACGTTATGATCAGTATCCCGATTCACGTAATCAAAACCGTAACGATATCGTAGCGATTTAGTCGTTTAGACCATTTCCGTATTCACATCGATCAATCGAGTTTGAACGACACCGATTTTAAAGTCGTTTGAAATTCGTCGATTTAAAAAAAATCTGTATTACATTATCCTGGTAGAATACTTATTAATGTAACTGGAAATAAGTCGATAGATCGTGAATACCGCTCTTAGATAGGACTTCGATCGAACGACTATAAAACTTCAACGATATTTGGCTTGTTTGATTTTACGTGAATCAGGCTACTGATCAGGCGGAGAATTCTATGCAGGATTTCGTAGTTTCTAGTTTCTATGTGGCGCCAGAGATGTCACTACATCCAATTATGTTGTTTTACTAATCTGGCTTTATTAGTAGAGTCTGTCTAAAAAGTCAAAAGACTTGGTTGAACAATAAATGTTGCAAAGAGATGATCATTGTTTACTAATAGAATCTTATAAAAAGTATTGTATGTAACATATATAACAGATTTTTTAATTCGTTTAAAAATTCCCAAACCATTTGAATTTTTAGACAGACTATACCTACTCATATATCTACGATGGACCTTTTACAAAGTAATCTTGCAGAATTTGCAGCGCAATTGCAAAAGGACAATGCTCTTAAAGCTCACATACAATAAGTCCCCTGCGTACCTTTACATTAACTCAAAGTAGAATACAAGCATAAATGTTTTAATAAGTTAATCCAGGCGAAGCTTCTAAAATATTCAGTGTGAAGTCTGTCTGTCTAAATCGAATTATTAATTAAGTAAACCGTGCCATAATTACATTAAGAAAATAGAAGTTATTTCTATAAGGCTAATATGAAATTGTGCCGAGAACTACTCCGACCATTGACGGCGAAATCTATCATAAATCTTCTTTCTGGGGATTGTATTTTGAAACTATTATCTTTATCCAGTGAGTAAGATTTCTCTATAAATAAGCATCACCTATGTACCTATCTTTCTGTTTCCGTCTTCTTTTCTTTTATAAGTGTGTACAAGAAGTGTTAAATAAATAAATAAGAATCAATTTACGAATTATTAAAACAGATACTTTTTTTTATGGTGGGAAAAAATCATCCAATGACAACCCCCGCTCTTGGGTGGAGCGAGAGATAGTGTCAGACTCTTACTGACTAAAAGACCCACCCCGTTCCTTCTAGCCTTCATACCGGGGCTCGAGCGCCCTTTCGGATAACCCTGGCCCCAGTAGGCTTCGACCCTGCTGGGTCCCTGCTGTTGCTGACAACACCTTGAGGCGCGCGGGAACAGTGCGCGCCGTCGACGACTTGGGCTTTGTCCGGACAGTTACCGGACGGCCGGACAGCGAGCTACCCATTGCTCACTGTTGCGGACAGTGAGCAAGCGAGCCCGCGCCTACGGTGGCCGGAAATCGGGATCAGAATCCCGGCGGCGGCGGCGATAACGCCGTTGCCTGATGCGTTCGGCCTCCTCCTTTGCGAGCATTACTGCTTCGCAGAAGTCGGCGACCGCCTGTCACTCCTCCTCGCTCCGGACCATGGCCTCAACCAAGGCCCGGCGCGAGAGGTCTCCGCCGCCGATCGCCCCCACGAGGGCACGGCGATGCTCCGCCCAAGCAGGGCACACCTCGACTGTGTGCTCCACCGTGTCCTCCGGGCATTCCGCACTGTGGCGACACCCGGGCGTCACTTCCGGGCCGAGGCGCTCCGAGATATCGTGTCCGTGAGCGGTGTCTATGTGTGCGTTGCTCGAGCGCGCTTTGTTTGTAGATTGATATATATTGTGCTTGTGATGAGCCACCTTGTCTTGATTTATCAAGAGTGTAGACATTCTTGTAACACAAATGAACTCTTTATGGCCTTGACCACTGAACTATAATAAATATAATTTTCTCCATTCAATAAAGTTAATGCCCTACACCAAAGTCAAATATATTACACAGTAGTCTTTTGAATCTTCAACAAAGTCATCGATCTCCAAAGACTTTGTATAATGTTGAATGTTTAGATATTTACATATCAAAGAGAACTGATAAGCTTGATTACATGACTCTTTTGTGTTTCTACAAAATGATCGGCTAGCGCTGTGAATCAAAATATCTATAATGTACTTAAGAGAGCAGTGCTGGCCGAGTGGTAATGCTCCGATTTACGAGTTGTAGGTCGCGAGTTCAAACCCTACCAGGTGCATTACTTTGTGTGATTTATTTCATCACCACTGCTCTCAAAACGGTGAAGGAAAACATCGTGAGGAAACCGGCATGTCCCAGAACCAAAAATTCGAAGACCTGTGACATTCACCAACCCTCACTGGGCCCGAGTGGTGGATTACCGCCCATTCCCTCTCCTAGAGAGGAGGCTTGAGTCCCAGCAGTGGGAACATTATAAAGGCTGATGATGACTTAAGAGGCTGCTTTTCTATTCACCTATCGTTAACATCGAGCGTGGTTTAAAAGCTTGTTACTTCATCTAACGCAATTCAACGCGATGTTTGACGAAAAGGCAACGCGAAAAAAGAGAGATAACGCCTGAAAACTCTGTTAGCACTCGGTAATTCCGTGATTTAATAGAATATTTTACAGAACTTGTTTCAGGACAACCGTGTTTTTTTTAAACCCTTGAAAATTTTTGAAAAAAATTGTCGTTTATGAATGTTGATAAAATTTGCAAGGCTTCTATTGTAATGCTTTTTTGACTCTTTTAATTTTTGAGTTGAAAATTATGAAATGTCAAAGTTCATGCAAAATAGCAGATTTTCAAAGGTACTGGATTACCTTTAGACAAATTTATAAATTGATTTCAATAGAAGCATAGATAATATCCACAAGATACTGTGTTTCAAAAATATCTAATGAAAAATGTGTAATAACGTCATAGTCGCGTAAGAGCGGTTGTATGAAAAACGGTGAAAATGTGTGTCGAGTTGCATCGCCTTAAGTTTATCAAATTCATAGCTTTTTTTTTAATTGCACATATGAGAAATATTGATGACCTTGAATAGTAAAAAACTTAAACATTTAAAAAACCCCCGAGCCCAACCCAAATTTTTAATTGATACTAAGAAGGAATCATGCCCAATTTAACCCATTCATTATCACTTTTGTATTGTACATCCATTGACATTATCTATACATATATAAATAAAATTGGAGTGCCTGTTTGTAATATTGAAATAACCGCTTTTTACTACATGCTGAATATATAGGTATACGGTACATACACCAAAATAACATTTTTTACAATTTTTGTCTCTCTGTCTGTCTGTATATCTGTTTGTTCCGGCTAATCTCTGAAATGGCTGGACCGATTTTGACGGGACTTTTATTGGCAGGTAGCTGATGTAATAATCTAAAATAAAAGTAGCCTAACTTACTCCAACTTAAATAAAAAATAAATAAATTCAAAATCCTGTAGTCCACGCGCACGAAGTCGCGGGCACAGCTAGTTACATCTATTTTTATTGAGCTGACTGGCAGCTGTTGGTCTATTGGTGGGTCTACCTAATACGCCGGAGATCGTGTGTTCGATTCCCACCCAGGACTTTGTGTGATAAGCACGATCATTAGTTCTGGTTCTGGGTGTAATTTATCTCTATTATGTATTTGTTTAGAAATATATAAGTATGTTTATCAATCGTCTAGTACTCATAGAACAAACTCTGTTTAGTTTGGGACTAGATACTACTTCACGCAGGGGTATACCAAGCATATAATGACTATGAGCAGCAGTGAGAAATGTTCCCAGTTAAAATATATACGCTTAATACAAACCCTTTTTCCTTAGAATTAATTTTAAATACGAACTAATGACTAATATTTTAATGCAAGGACTAGTAAATAATAATTATTAGGTTTTATGTAATATTTATCTATTAGTTTAGAGTTTTATAAGTAGGTGTATTTACGAATAAAAGGTCCAAGACACGGTCCTAAATAAATTAAGAAAAAAATACATTGACCTTTTTCGAAAGTCCGAAAAACATATTTTTATATTATTATTATAGCTAGCCTATATTGTCCACTATTGGGCAAAGGCGTCCCTTCATTATTTCCACCGATCACGGTTCTTTGATTTCTCAAAGTCATCCAGGTCGTCCCGCCATCTCCTTCGTGGTCTGCTGCGGCCTCGTGTCGCTGTGCCTAGGCACCAATCCTACAGTAGGCACAACGGATCTTGAGCGGTTGCGCAGAAGTCAAATATTCGGTCTCTTTAGTGGTGCGAAGTGAGACGTGGGGGCGGGGAGTGTCAATGATTGGCTCGCCGCGCCATGGCGTCATAGACGTCACTCCTCATTTGTTTCCTGCGTTGCTGCATGTATCTAACAAGGAAGACGATTGGCTCGCCAATGTATGGAATGCGCAAAGCGATCCTCACTCTGGCGCCGAGCGCTCAAGATCCGTTGTGCCTACTGTACATTTTACGGACCTATCGCTCTTTGGACATGTGGCAGACATGTCCTGCCCAGTCCCATTTAAGTTGGACACAGCGCGGATTAGGTTAGGTTAGCTGATATATTATAAATGTTATATGATAAGCATATTTTTACATATATATTTGGCTTAATTAAAGAAACTTTATATTAAAGGCACGTTTTTCTTTTTTCGAAATTAAGTATAAAATACAAGAAACCGTCTCGTAGGTACTGTAAGTTCTTAATGTTTACAACATACAGTACAATTCACGAATGATGGCGGCCGTGAAGTTAGCCTTTGCGAACGTTCGCGTATACTACACTCTACTCGCACACGCACGTCGCCATTTGGTTACTAAAACACGTTACTGCGCAGCCTTCTGCGCAAACTTTACGGCTGCCATCATTCGTGAATTGTACTGTACATAAATTAACATATTATCTCTTTTTTCTATGCCAACCTAAGGGAATGGATGACGGCAATCACGAAAACGGTAAGTCAACCATGAAAATGGTTTTCTATACTTCTACTAGCTCCTTTTGCGCACTCTTCCGCACTAGTGCGGAAAAGTGCACAATTTATTGTATTTATAGTATTAGGCTGGTCGCTAGGCAGTCCCCACGAGTCGCCAGAAAGCCTCGGTTTATTTATATCTTCATAAGTGTATTTAAAACGTCATTTGATACATGTGGAATCACAGCAGCACTCGGCTTTATAACACCGTCGCCTGCAGCTCGGGCGAATTCCACTTCGGACGCAATGATAATCTTTTTCTACATGTATCAAAATGTGCGATTCTACTTTCAAGCGGACAAAGCCACTGGTAGAAAATAGTTACACTAATATTATAAAGAGGTAAAGTTTGTTTTTTTTTTGTTTGTAGGAGGTAATCTCTGAAAGTACTGGTCCGATTGCTAAATTTTTTTCACCGAGAGAAAGCTGCTTTATTTCTTAGTAACATAGATTATATTTTATGTAAGCGGGCGAAGCCGCGGGAAAAAGGCTAGTAAGATATAAAATTAAGTGCTCCGTAATGCGTTTTATCGAAAACCTTTTACATGAAAGTGCATTGTGTGATCCAGTCACAGTTAATGGCTTTCAACGCAGACTTAATTTAATAATGTTTTCAATATAATTACGTATATTATCGTTATTTCACGTTTTGTCCAATGTAAGCCTTTTAGTTAATAACCCTATAACCTTTTAACCGCCAACGCGCAACGTCAAATATATCCAACAAACACGATCGCTTTTATTCCATCAAGGTCGAACATCCTCGACCAAATACTCCATGTCGGCAGCTCTTCTGTTACCTATAGGGATTGAAGAGCTAAACGAGATGAAACGAGATGGAGTACCCTGTCTCAAACTCACGACCCTGGTGAATAGAGCACGAAAACACTCGTCGAACAAATCCGACGCAAGCTGTTAAAGGGTTAATAAATAAAGTGTAAAATTATGTCAATTTTTTTTTACAAAAAAAAACGGTTTTTTTTTTAAATAAAAAAAATTGGTGAAAAGGGAGGCCAAAGAAAAGATGGATGGATTGTGTGAGAAGCGATATGGAAGAAAAAGGAGTTAGTGATAGCGTGACGAGTGACAGGACAGAGTGGAAGAAAAAAACGTGTTGCGCCGACCCCAAATAAAACGGGACTAGGGCAGGAAGATGATGATGATGATGATGAATACCGTAATTTAGAGACACAATAGAAAAACAATAAGAGAGCGAAATTAATTAATGATTTAATAACAGATGCAGATCACTCTAATTAGAGACGTAATTTTATAAAAGTACGGTGAACGGAACAAACCATGGCATCAGTAGCCCGATTCACGTAATGAAAACCGTAACGATATCGTAGCGATTTAGTCGTTCAGACCATTTCCGTATTCACATCCATCAATCGAGTTTGAACGACACCGATTGAGTCGTTTGATATTCGTCGATTTCAAACAAAATCTGTATTACATTATCCTGGTAGAATACATATTAATGTAACTGGAAATAAGTAAGTAATAAGTAATCGCTTTTGGATAGGACTTCGATCGAACGACTATAAAACTTCAACGATAATTTGGCTTGTTTGATTTTACGTGAATCAGGCTACAGAAAAGAACTTCCGCTGAATAAGTCGCCGTCTATAAACAGCTTTAACTATCAGACTGACTGAGGAACGGTGAGTCGAGGTTAAGTCGAGTGGATGAAATATCTGAGAATATGGGTGTCTTAAACAACTGGCAATAGTACATTTTGATACAAGTGGAGAAAGTTTGTTATTGCGAACGAGTGCTGCAGTGACAAATTTCCACATGTATCAAACGACATGTTTTCAATATAGGTTAAGAAGAAATAAATAAACGGCGAGTTGATCGGCGACTCTTAGAGGTCGCTTAGGACCTAACCTGATACGATAAATGCAATATTGTGGCGGGGCGTGCTCGTACACTTTTCCGCACTAGTGTCGAAAACAGTCAATTGCGTGTCTAAAAGCGGGTTTTCGAAATAGTGTATTGAAAAAAATAACTTAAGTCATCGTCATATGCGCATCATGGCCTGCGCTGATAAGTCCTGTTTTTTCTGCAGCTGCCAGCGCCCCCTCACATCGAGCTGGTGATGGCGATGCCCTACCTCCGCACAGCATTCAAGAGACCGACCGTCCGAGTGAGACGTAAGTACCTTTCTTTCTAAAACAAATAAAAACAATTAAACAACAACACACCACAATAGTGATGTATAATCATGAATGTAAAATGTATAATATATGCACGAATATTCACAGAATTCACAAGAAACAAGCGAATATATGGCAATTTTTTTTGACAAACAAAAAGGTAGGTATTTATCCGTTCAACTAATCCTTATTGATCGGATATAGAATAATACTACAACTGATGAAAGAATGTTAAATTTTGACGAATATTCGCGATCAATATTCGAGAATATTTGTTGAAATTTAATATTCTTCACATTAGTTATACTATAATATATCCTTTCAATACCTTTTTATTTGATTTTCAAATATTCGCATGTTTCTTGTGAATTCGAATGCAAATGTCAAAAATGTGCGAATATTCGCGCAAATGCGAATGCAAATATTCGTTACATCACTACACCACAACAACAAACAATGATAGTTTTATTTGAAAAAAAAAACTGCACCTTAGTGCTTCTTTATTGTGTGTAAAAATCCTCATTTTCGCCCTGTTCGGAGGACATCTCCGTCCTGCGAAGGTGCTTAGAGACACCTGTGCTATCGACTGTTAAATGGATTGTAAAAATGTGAAGAAAATAGGAAATACAGATTTCTGGTACAGAACCAGACAAAGAACAGGAAAAGAGAAGTCAAAAGCAGAGAACAGAAGTAGAAAAGGGTCTAGCCTCTTGAAAAGGCGAACATGAACACAAAAGAAGAACATTTACAGTAGATATTATAAAACTTCAAAGTATTTTTACTACATATAAAGTAGGTACTTAAATACTTCTGTACCGACGTACGTCTTTAAACAACTCTACATAAAAATAATTTAAGAAGCATGACTTGCCGTCAAGTTTTTTTTATTATCAAAACTTCAGTACAATTGAAAAAGTTAGTTTACGTCTAGTCTACGTGGCGTAAGTTAGGGAAGAGGGGACCATTTTTTTTTATGGTGGGAAAAAATCATCCAATGACAACCCCCGCTCTTGGGCGGAGCGGGAGATAGTGTCAGACTCTTACTGACTAAAATACCCACCCCGTTCCTTCTAGCCTTCGTACCGGGGCTCGAGCGCCCTTTCGGATAACCCTGACCCCAGTAGGCTTCGACCCGGCTGGGCCCCTGCTTTTGCTGACAACTCCTTGAGGCGCGCGGGAACAGTGCGCGCCGTCGACGACTTGGTTTGGTCCGGACAGTGAGCTACCCATAAGAGGGGACCCTTGGTATTTTGCAAATGTCTATAGACGGATATAACTCCTTACCCTTAGCATAGTAGCATAATCAGCCTTTAAATGTTCCCACTGCTGGGACTCAGGCCTCCGCTCTAGGAGAGGGAATGGGCCGTAATCCACCACTCGGGCCCAGCGCGGCTTGGTGAATGGGTGAATGTCACATGTTTTCGAATTTTTTATTCTAGGGCTCTTGGGCGGAGCGGGAGATAGTGTCAGACTTTTACTGACTAAAAACCCACCCCGTTCCTTCAAGCCTTCATACCGGGGCTCGAGCTATCTTTCGAAACTAACCCTGGCTCCAGTAGGCTTCGACCCAGCCGGCCCCTGCTGTAGCTGACAACTCCTTAAGGCGCGCGGGAACAGTGCGTGCCGTCGACGACTTGGGTTCGGTCCGGACAGTTATCGGACGGTCGGACAGCGAGCTACCCATAGTTTGCCGTCCGCAAGCCCGCGTCTACGGTGGTCATACCAAGTCTGTCTCCCCCTTTGTGGAAAGTCGATATTAAGGTAGGTATATTGTCTATACTCTGTAACCGCAGTAAATCTCGTCGATACCACATACATGGCTGCGGGTATATACCGCAAACATAGACGAACATAAACATAAACATAGTAGATATATATATTGTATATTAGTAGGCACTCCTCCGTGCTCAAACCACAGATATTGTCTTCAAATAGGAGTATGTGTACGTAATCAACCAGGTTTCTATATCTCGATGGATTGTTCAGGCGTAAATTGAAACTAAAGGATTTATATTAACAAGATTGTATTGTTTATTTATCGGCAGCTTCTAGCTTCTCGTGGCGGCGTTTTTTTTTTAATTGATATAATCTAGTGCTTGACTGCGATCCCACCTGATGGTAAGCAGTGATGCAATCTCTGACGGTGAGGCGCAATAGTTTATTAAGAGCCTATTCACTCTCGCCTTGAAGACATCCAAGTTATAATCGGACGGGAAGACTGCAGCAGGCAAATTGTTCCAGTCCTTCAACGTACGCGGTATAAATGACGAGGCGAAACGCTTAGTCCGAACCGTAGAGGTTTCAACAACGTAAGGGTGGATATTCGCCGTACATCGGGTTGTCTGATGGTAGAATTGTGATGGCGGAATCAAGTCATGCAATTCCTGCGCACATTCTCCAAAGTGCATCCTGTAAAACACCAAAAGGCTGGCTACCCTACGCCTGGGCTCAAGGCTTTGAAGGTTGGACTTAACCAAATCTGGATCACCAATTAGCCTCTTCGCACGCCTTTCCACTGAGTCCAAAGCTGCCATGTGACTGCAGTACTCGACACACGTTTGTGGCTGTAGCATGTGGTCGAGAAGTACTATAAATTAAAAAAATCGCATTGGTACTTACCCGGTTTCGAACCCGCAGCCTTAAGCATGAGAAGCAGGTGTCTTAACTACGGCGCCATCGCGACAGCTAGTCCACATAAAAATTTACAAAAACATTTGTAACTTACAAATTCTGTAAGTACTGTTTCGTACTAAAAAAGTGCAGGGAAACTCCATAAAACATTTGTAAGCCATCTTGACAACCTGTAGTACGCAAACTGTCGTGTGGTCGTCGGGTTTCCAAGGGTGCACGTGCTCCTTTGTTCCCCCAGACACGTGTTACAGTAATGCATGTGTCGAGTACCTTGCGCGACTCGAGGACTTGATCGTAATTCAATAAGTGTTGGAAAATTATCGGGTTCTAATCAAATGTTTATTGATTTTGTCTTGGAACCGTGTGTTATACATTTTTACCCGACTGTAAGAAGGGTTATGTTTTTTATTTTGTTTTACTTAATTGCTGGCCTGACAGTTTCTCTGTTTTAATCATCGGTTTTAAGGAACCATCTGGCCGAAATTAAATGGACACAACTCTCGTACCCGCCTAGGCGGCAGTACGCGTATCTATGCGTTTAATTGCGTTTAGCTGCGCCCGGATAGTGCGCGGCTGACCTTTAAATCCATTTTCATTACGACATATTAATTGATTTACATTATGCTATGTTCACTGTGAAAAATATTTAATCACCAATTTTTAAATCTAAAAATATTTCTAAAGATCCAGGCCGTTTCGAACGAGTAGGGAAAAGTTGCGAAATTGCTAAATATTTTTTTTAGACACAAATATTAATCGCACGAAAAACTCAAACGTTGATAATATTGTTCATGAATGTATAATAAACATATATTTTTTAAAACCTATTAACTTAGCCGTTACCGAGGAGTAGGCTTCAGAAAGTCACTGTTTTTATGGCACTTTTCGGGCGCTTGGGCCTTAATAGTTCATTATTTTTTCATACTCTCAAATTTTTATTTTAACTCTCGAACTAAGAGGCAAGGTAAAACGTCATGTTTTTATTACAATTAATATCTACATAAATACACACAATGAAGAAATAACTTAGTAGAAACTAAATCTCTATACATATTATTTTAGTTGCGCGCGCATTACGTAAAATGTACGAAATCGATGTTGATAATTTTTAAACATTAAAATTGTGTGTAGGACTGGAACAATTTGCCTGTTGCGGTCTTCCCGTCCGATTATAAATTGGGTGTCTTCAAGGCTAGAGTGAATAGGCTCTTAACAAACTAGTGTGCCTCACCATCAACGATTGCATCACTTCTTACCATCAGGTGTGGGACCGCAGTCAAGCACTAGTTTAGATCAGTTTAAAAAAAAAAATATATTATTGCTTAGGCCTTGTTTCTACGCAATCGGTTGACTAACTATATCGAAAGATATATATACTTCATTGACTGTTAGGCAGTACGAAGTTCGCCGGATCAGCTAGTTCTTACTAAATCGAGTTTTAAAAAGCAATATATTTAATGCAATTCCAGTTATTATTGTAATGATGTTCCAACATAAATAACAATGAAACGAATAGGTATGCGCTATTGCGAGTACCGCTGTTAATTCCGTAGAGCAATGGAACGGAGATATTTGTGTAATTAAAAATTGCTCGGATTTTTGTTTTCATTGTTGTGGATCATTTGAATTAATTTAAGTGTAGAAGTAGATGGATTGTGGAGAAGAAGGAGGCTTTTTTTAAGCTGAGAAATCATCGAATGACTTCTTCCGCTCTAGGGCGGAGCGGGAATTAAAACCACAGCTATGTTCCTTTGCCTTGCGTTCCAGGCTCATAGGTCTTTTCGAAAGTCGACCCACCCCAGTAGGCTTCGGCCCTGCTGGCCCCATATTTTTTTTTTTCGATGGGATATATCATCCAATGACAACCCCCGCTCTTGGGCGGAGCGGGAGATAGTGTCAGACTCTTACTGACTAAAAGACCCACCCCGTTCCTTCTCGCCTTCATACCGGGGCTCGAGCTCCCTTTCGGATAACCCTGGCCCCAGTAGACTTCGACCCGGCTGGGTCCCTGCTGTTGCTGACAACTCCTTGAGGCGCGCGGGAACAGTGCGCGCCGTCGACGACTTGGGCTTGGTCCGGACAGTTACCGGACGGCCGCTACCCATTGCTCACTGTCCGCAAGCCCGCGCCTACGGTGGCTGGAAATCGGGATCGAAATCCCGGCGGCGGCGAGGGTTTTGCTAACATCTCTTTGAGACGCGCGTGGAACACTACGCACTGTCGACGACTCGAGCTCGGTCCGGACTAGTGATGTGCCGTGAAGTGCGAATATTGGTGGGAATATTGCCGGGAATATTCCCATATTGGCAACGGCACATCTCTAGTCCGGAGGGTTACCGGACGACCGAACGGCGAGCTACCCATTGCTGACTCTTTATCCAAGGAACATAGTTCCGGGATACAGAGTCTTATAAAAATTATGCCTGCTTACTCTTTAGTCCCAGGCCTGTCCATAGCTCTAACGATCATTTTATAAAACTTACTAATAATATATTTCACAACAGAAGAAGCAGCGTCGGAAGGCCTCCTACAAGTTGGACCGATGACCTCGTGAAGGTTGAGGGAATCCGATGGATGCGGGGCGCACAGGATTGTTCATTGCGTCGACGCTTGGGGGAGGCCTATGTCCAACAGTGGACGTCTAGCGGCTGAAATGATGATGATAATAATAATAATAATATGATTGTTGACATATCCGTTCCGCATAACAAGAACCTCGTGAAAGCCGAGAAAGATAAACAAATTAAGTATATCGACTTGGCTCGCGAGGTTGCCGACATGTGGGAAGTGGATTCAGCGATCATTGTACCGATAGTTGTTTCAGCCAATGGCTTAATAGCCAAGAGCCTCGACCAACACCTTAGGAGGCTCTCGTTAGGCGACTGGATCAAGGGCTTGATTCAGAAAGCAGTATTGCTGGACACGGCTCGTATAGTCAGGAGGTTCCTTTCTCTGGAGCCCTGACCGCCGGTGGCTTGGACCCTGTTCCCGATCCCGGTGGGCTACTATTTTTTATATTATTAAATATTTTTTTTTATTTTTTTTATTGAATATTTAAAAATATAATTTATGTGTACTTAAGTCTAGTCCCAAGCTAAGCAGAGCTTGTGTTATGGGTACTAGACAACTGATAAACATACTTAGGTATATATTTCTAAATACATACATATTATAGATAAATTATACCCAGACTGATGATTATGAGAGCTACACTAGATGCACGCCACGTCGTTCGACGTACGTAATTCTAGCTTTAGACCCATCCTCGGTGACATAGCGATGAATACCTTTCATTCTAACTGAATCGATAATCACAAACACGTGACAAAGAACAAATAAATCAATTAAAAAGCTTAATTAATGCCCGTTAACTGATCAAGAGCAAAACAATAATGATAACCGTTATAGGAAAATCAATTTTATTTTTTACTTGGTAAAGTCCAAATTGACTTGCTTCATCTACAGCAGTGTATGGAGCCGGTTGGATGGTTAGTCAGATTGATATTCGAGATTACGAAATCGATTTGCTGATGCGATTGTGTCGATAAAATCGAGTATCGTTGAAATTCAGTATCGATTAAAATGATAATGTGCGCGCGGACAGTATCATTAACTCAGTGCTGGGCACGCCACAATCTTGGCGGTAAGTCCCCTCTTTGAGGCGTGGCTGGAAAGACCTCACGGCGTCCTTACCTTCCGCATGACGCAGGTACTCACCGGACATGGTTCGTTCGGGAGTTACCTGCACCGGATTCATGCGGAAGTGACGCCCGGGTATCGCCACTGTGCAGAACGCCCGGAGGACACGGTGGAGCACACAGTCGAGGTGTGCCCTGCTTGGGCGGAGCATCGCCGTGCCCTCGTGGGTGCGATCGGCGGCGGAGACCCCTCGCGCCGGGCCCTGGTTGAGGCCATGGTCCGGAGCGAGGAGGAGTGGCAGGCGGTCGCCGACTTCTGCGAAGCAGTAATGCTCGCAAAGGAGGAGGCCGAACGCATCAGGCAACGGCGTTATCGCCGCCGCCGCCGCCGCCGGGATTCTGATCCCGATTTCCGGCCACCGTAGGCGCGGGCTTGCGGACAGTGAGCAATGGGTAGCTCGCTGTCCGGCCGTCCGGTAACTGTCCGGACCAAGCCCAAGTCGTCGACGGCGCGCACTGTTCCCGCGCGCCTCAAGGAGTTGTCAGCAACAGCAGGGACCCAGCCGGGTCGAAGCCTACTGGGGCCAGGGTTATCCGAAAGGGCGCTCGAGCCCCGGTATGAAGGCTAGAAGGAACGGGGTGGGTCTTTTAGTCAGTAAGAGTCTGACACTATCTCCCGCTCCGCCCAAGAGCGGGGGATGTCAATGCATGATTTTTTCCCAACATAAAAAAAAAAAGTATCATTAACTGATTACTTTTTGTTCTAAGGTATTTTAATTGAGATATGTACCTACCCAATTTTTGCAGCTGTCTGTACTTTCTACTTTCGTATCGATTTGACTTTTTTGGCCCAGAAATATTTAACCACCGCGATTGCTCTGTCGTTGGCCTGTTGGCCTGTTAGTCAGTAGCCCTCACTGCTACGCTGGAGGTCATGGGTTCGATTCCCACCGAGTACAAATGTTTGTGTGATTAGCATGATCATTTGTTCTGTGTCTGGATGATATTTATAAAACGTATTTAGATACATATAAGTATGTTTATCGGTTATCTAGTACCCATACCATAAGCTCTGCTTAGTTTGGGTGTAGACGGCGTATTATATATTATTATTCCATTTATTTATTTTTTAAACATAGTTTATTACATCTTTAAATATTTCCCTAAAATAAAATAAAAATATTATTATTATTGTACTGAGTACGCGAGGCTCTGTAGAATCGCACTATACTATTCCAACTCCGTCCAAACTCAGTACAAAATCTCGAGTTGGGTACAAATGTACCCGACTCGAGTAGGTACATTTTGTGGAACGGAGGCACGTATATGTTTAATTACCCGGAGATAAGATTAGGCAGCGTATAATTATTATAAACTCCTTTATAATGAGCGGAGCTTTGATGAGATGTTAATATTGTTGTACTGTTGAATAATAAATTTACCTACCTACTAGAGTTATTTATGTAGGTTTATATTGTAGACTGGATCTTATTCTCAAATCTGATCTCTTTCAGTCGCTCAAAGTTTGGCTTAGATCAAGCTTTTTGTTGACTTTGTTTATTTATTGTATCTTTATTGTACACCAAATAAACAAAAATACAGGACAAACATTTAAAAGAATAAGTGCACAATGGGCGGTCTTATCGCACAGGGCGATCTCTTACATACAACGTTTGGATGGACTGAGAGAAAGGAGATAGATTTAGGGTTGTCAGTGTACAAACATCAGATATAATACTAACAAGATACATTAACACAAATACATACATACTTGCTATACAAAAATATACTAATACATATCAAATAATAGTTGAACCAGGAGAAGAAAAATATATCAAAGAGAAAGGTAATGCTCCTTCACCATTTTTAGGGTTCCGTAGCCAAATGGCAAAAAACTGAACCCTTATAGATTCGTCATGTCTGTCTGTCTGTCTTTCTGTCTGTCTGTATGTCCGTACGTATGTCACAGCCACTTTTTTCCGAAACTATAAGAGCTATACAGTTGAAACTTAGTAAGTAGATGTATTCTGTGAACCGCATTAAGATTTTCACACAAAAATAGAAAAAAATCAATAAATTTTGGGGGTCCCCATACTTAGAACTAAAACTCAACAATTTTTTTTCATCAAACCCATACGTGGCGGTATCTATGGATAGGTCTTAAAAAATGATATTGAGATTTATAGCCGCTTGCTTGCCCGCGCTCCGCCGCAAACCTTATCTAAATTGCCCGCCACTTGAGACGTTTTTTATGGCCTCCCGCCGCGCGGGTTCGAATTTCAAATAAACAAACCATTGAGCGTCAAGATGTTATTATAACTCGTAAGTGTTATGTTTTTTGTTTATAATATGAATGAGTCGACCTATTGAAGTGCTTTGTTGATGTTTCGTCGAGTACGGAGTCGAAATATGATACTGTAAACACAGAGATAAACGCTTTTTAAACACGACTTGTTTTTAAAAAATCATATCTCGAAATCTAAAGCGATGACATAGTGTTTTTTTTTTTTAATTACGATATTTAGGGTATATAGATTAAGAAAAAAAATAATACCATACACCCGTCCATACAAAATAATTAGTTTTTAAGCCTTTTCATTTTGCATAAACATCTGGCGGCGCGCGCCGTAAAACCGTTAAATTTTGCGTGTTGATTTACCGTTAAACTTCACTTTAGGCCTAGAATAAAAGTATTACAATAATGTAGGTAGTCTAATATACTTACAAAATAAACAAAAGTCATAGCGATAGCGTTTACCTTTGCTGACAAATACGACAATTACTGACAACAGTAAATTCAAATTTTTCGCGAAACCGTATCGCCAAGTTTCGGGTTTTGACGAGTAAATTTCGTGTTTCATACTAAAAACTTTACTTCTACGTATTAGTTGTTAACTTACCTTGAAAATAAAACAAACACCAAGCAAATCGAGCCACTTTAACTATTTAAACACACTTTGTTTACACAAACGTAACACGACACTGACAATTACGCAACATTTATTTTTTTTGTCAACTTCAACTTTTTTTTTAAATTTTATTTTATGGTTTGGATACACGGTTTTTTTAGTTTTTGGTTGAAAATGTTATGGGGAAGCGAAATAAATTTATACACATAGACAATAGACGTAAAAACCAAAAAAAATCTTCTCTTATCTAGCTTGCCCCAAGTCGCTTGCCCCGAATGACGTCATGTAGACTACTAGTCTACATGGGCAATTTGGCGTTGTTTCAAATGTAGACTAGTAGTCTACATGGGCAATTTAGCGGCTAATATCATTTTTTTCTAAATTGAATAGTTTACGCGAGAGACACTTCCAAAGTGGTAAAATGTGTCCCCCCGCCCTGTGGCAGTAACTTCTAAAATAAGAGAATGATAAAACTAAAAAAAATATATGATGTACATTACCATGCAAACTACCAACGAAAATTGGTTTGAACGAGTAGTAAGTAGTTTTTTTTTTAATACGTCATAAATCTAAAAAAATACACTATTATTAAAACATCGATCAAAGTTACAACGAACGACAAGAACTTTTATATGTTACTTGCTGCTACGGAACCCTCCATGGGCGAGTCCGACTCGCACTTGGCCGGTTTTTTTTTAAATGTTGGTAGCGTTTGAGCACGCCTTACTTCTAAGGGTAACGCATTCCACAAACCTGCAGGTTGAATTGTGAAAGATTTGTCAACGAAGGTAGTGGAATGCGTGCGAATACTTAATTTTAGGTTTTCCGATGATCTCAAGAACACTTACTTTTTACATGAACTGTCATATTATCACCGTGTACTACATACAAGTATAATATTTTAAGTTATTATGTAAAATAAACAATTAAAAATTCCTGACTCTTTCTTTCTTTTCTCTCTTTCTTTCACACTTTTATTTGACTTGAGATAGAGTGAGTTCGGTACTCACTCTTAGCAAACTCATTTGTGAACATAAAACAAATATGCTAACTGCATCACATCATGATAATAATAATAATAATAATAATAATACCTGGCAACCCACTGACAACATAAGTCAAATATTTTCTAATCCCGTTTAAAAATTTAAATAAATTAAAGTTTTATCGGCAATTCAGACAAATTATATCCAAAGCAAAGCCCTCATCATAAAGAAACAAAGAAAACCTTCAACTAAAACAACAAACCACAAGAAATAGAATATTTTAAAGAAATAAAATACAAGCAGACAACATGACATATGTCAACGACGTGACACCAAATAAATTAATAGAAATGAACAAATGGGATGAAATGATAAACTGACGAATGTTGACAAGAACAGCTGCACGACGCGCACGACATCCACCCCCGGGCTCGTCGCTCAGCTCCGCCTCGCCGCCGCCGGACCCCGGATCACCAGTGTCACCGGCGGCTGCAGTTGCGTCGAGTTCGAGCGACGAGTATTTCTCCCCGCCGACGTCGCCAACACCTGTACGCCGGCCGGGGAGAGGCCGGCCACCGAAGAGCATGGGACCTAGGGGCCAACCGGCCCCGAGCCGGGTCCCCGCTGCCGGTGGTTGTGTGCAGCGCATGAGATGGACTCAGTCAATGAACGAGAACGTCATGCGCGCATATTACGGGTCTACAGAGGGGGGAACTAACCTCACTGCGTACCGTGAAAGGATGCTGTCTCTTTTTCAGGTCCTGGAACCAACCGTGAACGTCTCGGCTCAACGATTATCGGATCAGGTGCGGGTTATCCAACGCAACCACAGGTTGGACGACGCTGCACTTGATCGGCTGCGCTCAGAGATACTGAGCAACCAAATCGTCTCGACATCTACGCAAACACAGACCGCGGCAACGCCGACTACTAACGCAATTTCGCCGCGGTCCGACCATAATAATGATGATACAGATGATTGGGTTGTCACAGTAAGTAGCCAGTGCAACGAAAGATTGAGGAGCGCACTGGAGGATGCGTTGTGCGAGTACATGTCGACTCCGACTGAGCTTAGGCCTCGTTTGCCGCGGTTACCCATGCACAAAAAAAATAGGGCGCTGGTGTGTGCTTTGGACTCGTTGCTCAAAAATATCTTTGAGAGTAGCGAGAACCTTGTTGATACGCACTCAATCTTGTATTGTGGGGCTGTTGCGGCATGTCGTTTAGCCAAAATTAAGTTTCCAAATATAGATGGAACTATACGACCGAAGACTGCTGTACCAGCCTGGCAATGCAGGATTGAGAGGCGTATCGATGAGGCCAGAGTACTCATCGGCAAACTACACTGCTTCAGGGAGGGTAATACACGACCACGAGTGATGCGCTTTGTGAGACGGGCGTTTTTGGGGACAGGTATTAGTCCTCAAGGATACATGTCTCGTGTCACAGAGCGCATCGACTTCCTGAAGCAGAAAGTTTGTGCATGGGCGAGCCGCATTCGGCGGTATAAGCGGCGAGTTGACCGGTACTCGCAGAATCGCATGTTTCAGAGCGATGAGAGGTGGGTGTACAGAGCTTGGGAGCGGCCTGAACACAGTGTGATTGACGAGTGCCGCCCGGATGATTTGGCCACGATTACATTCTGGCGAAACATTTGGTCGGTACCTGTCAGTCACACTGAGGGTGACTGGATGCGTGACGTCGAGCGCGTGTGTGAAGCTATACCAGAAATGGAAAAAGTTACCATCACCCCAGAGGATGTAGCCAAAGCAGTTCGTCCGTTACCGAACTGGAAATCACCGGGACCGGACGGACTGCAAAATTTCTGGCTGAAATGGTATAGCAGCTCACACGCGCCCCTGGCGTCGCAATTCCAGTCAATCTTAGAGTCTGGCTCGCTACCAGAATATCTGACAACTGGCGTTACCCACCTGCTCCATAAGACAGGTAACCCCGTGGATCCCAAGAACTATAGACCTATTACATGTTTGTCAACGGTCTATAAACTTCTTACATCCATCCTGAGAGCAAAAATTAATATACACATAGAAAATAATCAGATTATTTCTCCCTCTCAGAATGGATGTAGGAATGGGTCCCGGGGTACTAAGGAGCTACTCCTCATAGACATGGCCATAAGCCAACAGACTCGTCGATCCCGCAAGGATCTGTCGACATGTTGGATAGATTACAAGAAGGCCTATGACTCTGTTCCACATACATGGCTCATGAGGGTGCTGGAGTTATACAAAATAGATATAACTTTACGCACCTTTCTTGAGTCATGTATGAGGCAATGGAAGACAGTCCTCCGCTATCCAGGATGTCGACCGATCCAGGGGAATGATGAGCCTATCTGGATTAAACGGGGAATATTTCAGGGCGACAGTCTGAGTCCGCTTTGGTTTTGCTTAGCCCTGAATCCTCTTAGCACATGCATTGCTGGAGGATTCAGGACTAGGCTATCGGTTGAGAAGAGGTGGTCAGGTCATATCTCACCTTCTTTACATGGATGACCTGAAACTCTTTGCCCCCAGCAATTTGCAACTGATGGAGCTACTGAAGATAACTGAAACTTTCAGTAGCGCCATCAGGATGGAATTTGGTGTGGACAAATGTGCAGGCATGCATGTGAAGCGAGGGGAGATTATGGAATCCGAGGGAATTCAACTCCCGGATTCCATACACCTTAGATCCCTTTCCTCGACCGAAACTTATAGGTATTTGGGTATGTCAGAAGCCTTAGGCATTAACAATGCTGACATGAAACAATCGCTGAAGGAGCGCTTCTTTGGCCGCCTGAAGAAGGTATTAAATAGCCTTCTGTCGGGTGGAAATAAGGTGCGCGCCTTCAACGGTTGGGTCATGCCGGTTTTAATGTACTCTTTTGGCATACTCAAATGGACTCAGACCGAACTTGACGCCCTGGATAGGCGAGTCCGTACATTGCTGACGGCAAATCGGATGCATCACCCACGATCCTCGGTGATGAGACTGTACATCCCGCGGAAGTGTGGAGGTCGAGGCTTTTTAAATGCGAAGACCCTGCACAACCGCGAGGTGTGCAGCCTCAGAGAATATTTCCTTAAAACCGATGTGGGTATGCACCGAGATGTGGTCGCAGTGGACAAGGGACTCACCCCGTTATCCATGGCTAAAGAGGACTGGCATAAACCTGTAATAATGACTACTGATAACCGCAAGGAAATATGGAAAGGCAAGGAGCTCCACGGGCGCTTTTTCCGGGCTCTTCACGAGCCTGATGTAGATTTCTTGGCGTCCGTGGCCTGGTTACGTTTCAATGACCTCTTTGGGGAAACTGAAGGTTTTGTCTGTGCGATTATGGACGAAGTTATCTTAACGAACAACTACCGGAGATATATAATGAAGGACGGGACGGTTGACGTGTGTCGGGCATGCCACCGTCCGGGTGAGTCTATCAGACATATTATCTCTGGTTGTTCTCGTTTGGCTAACGGCGAGTATTTGCACAGACATAACCAAGTAGCCAGGATTATCCACCAGCAACTTGCTTTGAAGTACAACCTAGTGGATTTAGAGGTACCGTATTACAAGTATGTGCCCGACCCAGTTCTCGAAAATGACCATGTCACTTTGTACTGGGATCGGTCTATCATTACTGACCGGACTATTGTAGCCAATAAGCCGGATATAGTGGTGATAGACCGATTAGCGCGCCGTGCAATGATAGTCGATATCACCATCCCGCATGACGAGAATCTCGTAAAAGCTGAGAAAGAGAAACAAATCAAATATCTCGACTTAGCACACGAGATTGTCGACATGTGGAATGTGGACTCGGCTGTCATTGTGCCGATTGTCGTAACCGCCAATGGTCTTATTGCCAAAAGCTTCGACGACCATCTGTCGAAGCTGTCGTTGCGCGGTTGGATCAAGGGCCAGATACAGAAGGCAGTACTCCTCGATACGGCTCGCATTGTGAGGAAGTTCCTGTCTCTGGAGCCCTAACCACCGGTAGCTTGGACCCTGCTCCCGACATCGGTGGACTACTGTTTTTATATTTTTAAATGTTTTTTTTTTTTTTTACATATATATTAGTTATAAAAAAATATTTAAAAATATCAAAATATGTATTATAAGAATAATAATAATAATATTTGTGAACATAAAACAAATACGCTAACTGTATCACATCATGATCATCTTCCTTTAGCTTTAGCTCGCCGTCAGACTGTCCAAAAACCGTCTGGACCGAGTCCAAGTCGTCAACGGCGCTAAGTGTTCAACGCGCACATCGAGGACGTCAGCAAACCGTAGGGGCCCAACAGGTTCCAAGCCTAGCGGGGCCATGAGTTCGCTTCTGAAAGGAAAATCCGGCCCTGGCTTGAAAGGCAACGAAGGAACGGGAGTGGGTTTCAGTAAAATTCTGACACACCCTCTCGCTCCGCCCAAGGTCGAGAGGTGTAATTGGATCACGATAAAGAATTGAAGAAGATAGACACATTAATCTTAAAAAATTTGATCTCTGAAATTCGATTATCAGCTGACACGTTATATGAAAAGCACTTTATCTTACATTAGCTTCTGCCCGCGGCTTCGCCCGCGTACATAAAATATAACCTATATGTCACTCAGAAATAAAGCAGCATTCTATCGGTGAAAAAATTTTAGCAATCGGATCAGTACTTCCAGAGATTACACACAAAAAAAAACTTTACCTCTTTATAATATTTGCTAACTTCTGCCAGCAGCTTCCCGGCGGGTACATAGGTTCCTCCATACTAACTTTAGACCCCCCTTTTATCCCGTTAAGAGGCTGCTTTTCCACTCGCCTATCGTGAGATAACGCCTGAAAACTCTGTTAGCACTCGGTAATTCCGTGATTTACTCGAATATTTTATAAAACTTGTTCCAGAAAATACGGGTTTTTTTTAACCCTTAAAAGTTTTTGAAAAACATTGTCATTATTTAGAATCTTGATAAAATTTGCTAGGCTTGTATGTTTGTACTTTTTTGGCTTTTTTAATTTTTGAGTAAATTATGAAGTGTCAGTTCATGCAAAATAGCAGATTTTCAAAGGTCTTAACTGGATTAGTTTTATACAAATTTATAAAATTGATTTCTATAGAAGCCTAGATAATATCCACGAGATACTGTGTTTCTAAAATACCTAATGAAAAATGTGTAATAACGTCACAATCGCGTAAGAGCGGTTGTATGAAAAACAGTGAAAATGTATATCAAGATGTATCCCCTTAAGGACTGAATTTAGGAAAATGCCTTCTCAAAAAAAAAAACGCTCATAGTCCCAGTTATTTTGACTGTTCGCTGATATGTCAGTCTGTCAGTTTCTCCTTTTATATTCTGACTAGCTTCAGCCAGCGACTTCTCTCGCGGTAAAATAGGTTTCTTTGAACCCTCGTTTCACCCCTTAAGGCTTGTAGTCCCTTGAACCATCTGGTCAAAATTAAATGGACACAACTTTCGTACCCGCCTAGGCGGCAGCGCGCGTATCTGTGCATTTAATGCGGCTAGCTGCGCCCGGATAGTGCGCGGCTGACCTTTAAATCCATTTTATTTGCGAAATATTGATTGACTTACATATGCTATTTTGAAGAACATTGAACCATCAATTTTTATATGTAAAATTTTTTTTAAATATCCAAGCCGTTTCGAAGGTGTAGGGAAAAGTTGCGAAATTGCTAAATATGTTGATAATGTTATTCATGAATCTATAATAAACATATATTTTTTTCAAACCCATTAACCTGGCCGTTACCGAGGATTAGGCTTCAGAAAGTCACTGTTTTATGGCACTTTTCGGGCGCTCGGGCATAGTAGAATACAGTAAAACATCTTCATACAAACGTGCCGCTCTCGGTTTGAATGTGTGCGTGCGCGCCGCGCGCCATGTCGGCACGCGATTTCACGCACACGCTAGCATAATATATGGGGGAATAAGGTGGCGGCAGTGCGGGCTGTGCAGCGCGACTGTGAGCACGCGCGTACGCTACATGACCGCTTGCGTTCGTCAACTCTCGCCGGCGCGGGCGGCGGACACTTGTCGTAAATTACGAGTATCATGACTTCAAAAAGGGGAAAAAAATATTGTAGTGTTTTCGGGTGCCTCAATAATGATTTCGCAAACCCGGACTCTTCCTACTCAACCAGAAATGTAAGTACCTTAAGTAGGTACTTACATTTCTACTTAAATATTATTAGAAAATATGGTATTGTATTGTTTATTTCACAGTTTATTTGCTTTATTAAGAGCGTAGCCGAGTCGCATTTTTCTGAATACTATGTTTAGAGCTAAAGTTTATTTTAAGAAGTCTAGTTTTACTATAAAATAGAGGATTGAGTACGAAACATCGTTTTGGTAAACATATTTTTCGCGTAGGTATAGTTGTAATAAGGACAATTTCACAATAATTAATATTGCAAATTAATTACTTTTGTCTGATGTGTTGTTCAATCCAAATATGGTTCCGGTAGTCTGACGATCGACTTATATACTTGTGTGTACATCGCATTTTTTTGGCCGGCGTTCGGGTCGGCCACTTGACACTTGTTTTTGTTTCGCTTATCGTATGAAAAAAATGTGTTAAGAGGTCTGTTCTTTTTGTTTATTATTGTAAGGTGATGTGTATTATACTAAATGCAACAGTTATTTTTGATATCGTTTCATTTTGTAAATATAACGACTTTTGTATACAAAACTGGGAAACCTGGGAAATAGTCCATCACGCTACCTTCAAGTTCAAAGTAAAAGTGACAACCCTGGGTATCAACGCAAGAGTAGGCTAATAACTCGGCGGGCGGCCTTAGATAACCTACTGTATATTTATCTACTGTGGCTCGGGCCTTAAAACCTTGAATTTCCAAAAATCTTCTTAGTGCTCGTCTACGTCGAGCCCCGGTATGAAGGCTAGAAGGAACGGGGTGGGTCTTTTAGTCAGTAAGAGTCTGACACTATCTCCCGCTCCGCCCAAGAGCGGGGGATGTCAATGCGTGATTTTTTCCCACAATAAAAAAAAAAAAAAAAAAAAACGTCATAAAAGAAAGCCTTGCGCAAAAGCACGCTCTTATTCCCAGTAGTTTTGACTGTGCGTTGGTATGTGAGTCAGACAGTTTCTCCTATTATATACAACCTCACTTTTAGTATATGCTAAACCTGAAACACCCGTCTTGTATTTTTATATAAAGAATCTATGTACAAAATTTCAAAACCGTATCATGAAAAATCACAAAGTTATAAGCTTGTTATGGCAGCAAAAATACATAGTCACCGAGCCATCCAGGCAACTGAGGGGTAGTTTTACACTTGCACACAGCTGTTTGCCTTAAACCCGATATGACCTGCCGTGACCTGTGTTGTACTTAGTATCGATGGTGTCGAACTTGTGACCTTTTTGAATATTTTTGGTAAAAAATATAACATGGTGTAAAAACTATTGGAATCCATTCAGTTTCTGATCTATACATCTATACATATAAATGAAATTGGAGTGTCTGTTTATAATATTGAAATAACTGCTTTTTACTACATGCATATGAATATAATTATATACGGTACGTACCTACACCAAAATAACATTTTTTTTTTAATTTTTGTCTGTCTGTCTGTTTGTTCGGGGTAATCTCTGAAATGGCGAGACCGATTTTGACGGGACTTTTTTTGGCAGGTAGCTGATGTAATAAGGAGTAACATAGGCTTTTATTGTAGAAAAAAATAATTCAAAATCCTGTAGTCTACGCGAATGAAGTCGCGGGCACAGCTAGTTCTAAATAAACTATATTCATGTTTCGCCTAATCTAATAATAATGTTATATAATAAGTAGATAATACAATTATTTATGCTATAAATGATTTTAAAAGTCAGTTATTGGTTCTCTTTGAAGAATATTAAATTGGTCACAAGCAGCGTAGAGATTGACACATTTTTATTAAAAATGAAGATCGTATTCGTTTAACAAATTGATTGATGATAATGCGAGTGACATTCTTATTAGCTTTTTGATAAAAATATAGGTGAGTCTTTTTATGTGAGACTTGCTACTGCAGGTGGATTCGCCCGTAAGAAAGTTATAGGTTTCATACTCGTGGACCTCCAGGATAGGACCCCCGTTATGCTCTTAGGGGATGAATTTCGGAAAATCATTTCTTGTTATTTGTACAAGTCATGCAAGAAACCTCTGTGCAATATTTCAGTCTTTTAGATCCAAGGGTTGATGAGTCAGATTTATTTATTTATTCGAAATATTTTTTTATTATTTTATTTATTTATTTCAATAGAGCTTATGATAATTTATTACCTTTTATATTTGGAAACAATAACATTGTATAATGTACAAGCAGTTTTTTTTTCCAAGTTTTGTGAATGTGAAATACCATAGAGCATTTTTTATTAAGTTACAACTTATTTGACATTACGATAAAAACGGATAGGTATGCGCTATTGCGAGTACCGCCGTTAATTCCGTAGAGCAATGGAACGGAGCTATTTGTGTAATTAAAAATTGCTCGGATTTTTGTTTTCATTGTTGTAGATCATTTGAATTAATTTAAGTGTAGAAATAGATGGATTGTGGAGAAGAAGGAGGCTTTTTTTAAGCTGAGAAATCATCCAATGACTTCTTCCGCTCTAGGGCGGAGCGGGAGTTAAAACCACACCTATGTCCCTTTGCCTTGCGTTCCAGGCTCATAGGTTTTCTTTTCGAAAGTCGACCCACCCCAGTAGGCTTCGGCCCTGCTGGCCCCATATTTTTTTTTTTTCGATGGGAAAAATCATGCATTGACATCCCCCGCTCTTGGGCGGAGCGGGAGATAGTGTCAGACTCTTACTGACTAAAAGACCCACCCCGTTCCTTCTAGCCTTCATACCGGGGCTCGAGCGCCCTTTCGGATAACCCTGGCCCCAGTAGGCTTCGACCCGGCTGGGTCCCTGCTGTTGCTGACAACTTCTTGAGGCGCGCGGAAACAGTGCGCGCCGTCGACGACTTGGGCTTGATCCGGACAGTTACCGGACGGCCGGACAGTGAGCTACCCATTGCTCACCGTCCGCAAGCCCGCGCCTACATTGGCCGGAAATCGGGATCAGAATCCCGGCGGCGGCGGCGGCGGCGATAACGCCGTTGCCTGATGCGTTCGGCTTCCTCCTTTGCGAGCATTACTGCTTCGCAGAAGTCGGCGACCGCCTGCCACTCCTCACATTACGAGCATGGCAGTTGAGTGTCATGCTCACTCAAATGTCTTGCTGGCGGTGGTACGTGGTTTGGGTCATTCAGTTCCCTTCAAAATGGTTGAGCTGAGTGGGGCTGATGCACGTGTCATGCTCCTGAACGGATACCGTCAGTTGAGGCTGGTCATCTCTTATTATTATGACTTATGTACTTTGTGTTCACATAATAAAAGCAATAAGAAATATGTAACGAAGATTTATGTAACTCTATGATTTAAAAGAGTGTCCCTGGAGTTTCTTGCTCGTTCTTCTCCAAAGAGATTTACGCTTTGGAACGTGCAATTTAGCTTCACTTTTTTGACTGACCGACATTTTGACAATTCGAAAGTGGTCTATTTCTGATCAGTGAGTTAGTCAAGACTTTGCCTTTTAAACCATACGTGCTTCAGACCGTAACGTGTCTAAAACATGCATTTACGATTAGAGTAGTGGTCAAACGATTGACTGCTGGGCTACTTTTCGCGAGTTCAGTTCCCGAATAGAACAAATATTTATATAGCCTACAAATATTTGTTCTGGGTCTACATGTGTTGTGTAGGTATATGAGTTTACTTACCTCACAAACATGTGTGAATGTGCCAACGTTATAGCATTAACTCCTAGTAACTGACAGATTTATTTTGAAATATAGGTAAATAAAAAAAAAATCAAAATCGGTAATACCCACCATAATAACGCATGTGCCTTTCGATAGGTTGGGGCGAAGACTGAGATGTCCCAATTGTACAGACTCGAATTCGCGCTAATTAGAAAGAAAGAGCAATTTTTCGAAAACGCATGCGTCAATTTTACGCAGACTAACATTCTAGGGTTAAGTGGCAGTGGGCAGGGCACATTGCTCGCAGAACAGATGATCGATAGGGACGAAAGTTTCTGGAGTGGCGATCACGTACCGGAAAACGCAGCGTTGGAAGGCCTCCCACAATGTGGACCGATAACCTGGTGCAGGTCGCGGAAATCCGATGGATGCGAGACGTACAAAAATTGTCGTTACTGCGACATTTGGGAGAGGCCTATGCCCAACAGTGGATAACGATGATGATGATGACTTCGTACATTTACAACATCGTATATTTTCTTGTTATTGTTACCATTATATTTCTAGTTGATACTTCAGCATGCAGATCCCTATTAAAGAATTCGTTTCGAATTCTCTTCGCTTCGAAATCATTTAAATTATTTAATCAGGTTCCAAAGTTTATCAACATTTATGTTCAAAAACAAATAATCACAATGGAAATCAGTATCAGAAAGCACCCTCCTAAACTCAGGATTATCGAAAATACATGCAAATGTAATCGTCTCGCGTTATCGCCTCGGAATAATTTTATCATGAAGAAAAGGCTACACCGCGAGCTAAGCTAACTCAGCTTAGCATTTTTTTCGGGAGATGGGAAATCATCTAATGACCTCTCTAGGGTGGAGCAGAAGAATTCATCAGATATACACAATTTTACTGACTAAAACCTTATATGTTGCTTCAATTGCCCTTGCAGTCTAGCACCACGGGTTTCCTTTTCAGGGATTCTCCCATGGTCCTAGCGGGTATCGACCCTGCTGAGCCCTTACGATTGGCTGACGTCCCTTTGAGGGGCGCGTGGTATACTACGCGTCGTCGATGACACGGGACGGCGAGTTACCGATTGCTCGCTCCATTCGCTCATGCGTGCAGCCGTCTCCTAATCTCCTTCGCTAGCATTACTGTTTTGCAGAAGGAAGCGGTCGCATCCCATTCCTTCTCGTCCTAAGACTTAGCTTAGCTATGACATCTTTTCTTCTTGTCGATGTACAGTACAATTTAATAGTGTGTATTGCCCAATGCGTTGCCACTTCCATGATATCCGTTAATGCCAGCATAACGACCGCTTCGATTGCAGATTTTTGGGCACAGAGAGTAGGGATAAATATTTTGATAGACAGTTCTCATCCGCACCCTTCAGTGATTTCGCTAAGATGTGCCAAAACTTGGCTAAATTGATATCTTTTCATAGAAGTGGATTGTAGACCTAGAACATAATATTATGTATTTATTTACGTGTTAGATTTTGTTTTGTTTTTATATTCATCTGGACGCTTAAGCTTTTTCAACTCCACTAGGAATATAAATGCAAATTTAACTGTTTTAAATATTTCTACCTTTACCTACCTTTACCTTTCTACCTACCTCGAGTGTTTTTAAAAATTAACAAATCGCTCAATTTGAGTTCAAAAATTGTTACATTTATTTTGGCGCGTCGTCATTTTATTTGTGTGAAGCAGTGGGAGGGATTGCTTGTTAATAACATAGAATGCTCAAAAGGAAAATTAAAGAGCAGACAAGTACGACTGAAAGACGCAACAGCATTTCCATAGACAGAGTGAGTATGTTAGCAAAGTCCAGAACTTGCTTAAAAAAGACGCCGTAATTACATCAGCTAAGCTAAACTAAGTCAGCTCATCTCGCAGTATAACCTCAGTTTCTGCCATAAATTAGATCCACAAGTAACAGTCTCTGTCGAGACAATTGGCGAGATATTAATCCATATTCATTTGTTTCTCTGCTAATAGAAAAGGGTTGCTGAGTGATCCCTTACTGGTTATATTAACAATAATATCTGTCAGGCATTTTGTCCTCTGTTTTGTGAAGGGGATCAAATGCTTTTGACTGTTGGTGGACTACTGTCTATTGTTTGAGTATAGCTAGACTCGAACACTATAGACTTACTACATAAACAGTTGGAATGAGATGGATTTTGAAGTAATAATTTGACTAAAGTCTAAGGACGCGTAGCTTCATAGACGCGTTTTCGTCATTATATGCTTGGTGTAAGACTGCTCACAGCTTACATTGTTCACTGCTCTGTCGATTTAGTAACAACGATACGACAGAGCGACTGCCGCATCATCGCACCATACGCGTGGAATTGCGGACGATGAGCGATAGGTAGCTCGCCATCAGGCCGTCCGGTAACCGTCCGGACCGAGTGACAAGACGGCGCGTCTTTGCCACTTTGTCGACAGCGTTTTACATTTTTGTATGTGCACTGTAAGCAGCCGTACATCAAGCGTATAATGACGAATAGGTACGCGTCTATGAAGCTATTTGCTCTTGGACAGTAGGCCTCGAGGAGTGGCAGGCGGTCGCCTTCTTCTGCGAAGCAGTAACGCTAGCAAAGGAGGAGGCTGCACAGGCACACGCGAGAGAACGGCCGTTACGCCCCAGCCGCCGGGATTCTGATCCCGATTTCCGGGATTCCCGTAGGCGCGGGCTTGCGGACGGCGAGCAATGGGTAGCTTGCCATCCGACCGTCCGATAACCGTCCGGACCGTGCTCAAGTCATCGACGGCGCGTACTGTTCCACGTGCGCCTCAAGAAGATGTCAGCAAACTGTAAGGGCCCAGCAGGGTCGAAGCCTTCTGGGGCCAAGGGTTTGTTTCTGAAAGGAAAACTCGACCCTGGTATAAAAGACGACGTAGGAATAGGAGTGGGTTTTTAATCAGTAAAAGTCTGATACATCCTCCTGTTCCGCCCAAGAACGGGAGATGTCATTGGATGAATTTCCCACCTAAAAAAAAGGCCAAGTTCAATTAAGTGGAATATCCAGGAATATCCAATTTGAGCAAAATCCACTTTATAATAGGTACTCCTGTACACACTAAAGGCTGGAGTATTCTGTCTCCAGGAAATTAATTCGAAACCAATTTGCTGCCAATATACCTCGGTATCCAACACACATCTTAGTGACTGTCTGCGGCGGTTTGCTGGAGATGCAAATTGCATAAGTTAGTGAGAATTGATAGTGGCGCGATACGGAGCCACGGAGGGTCGGAGACTTTGCAAAAGGGGAATAAAAGCTCTTGTAGTGAATAGGTCTTTAAAAGCCATCTTTAGATTTCTCGAATCATTTTTTCATTCTCATTAGACATTTAGACAAACCATTGCTAATCATACTGTGATAACCATATCGAAATTCTGTTTCGTAACGAAAATTAACATTTTGATTTTTCTAGCAATCAGGGTTGTTGATTATTTTAAGCTATTGCATAGCTTCTATCGCGGGCCTTGAGCGTGGAGACCGAATCCAGAAATTCCGTAACGAAAATAACCTAACACCCTCCACTCATTTGTTTTTTGAGCGTGGTGACCGATAAGAAAACAAATGAGTGAACAATCAATCAAAATTCAATTCAATGTGTGAAAGTGTAACTTCAATTAATATCAAAGAGAAAAAAAATACTGCATAAATAAAATAAATAAATAATTATAATTGCATAAGTTGATAAAAATGCTATGCAATAGCTTTACCGCGGCAGTCCCCGAGTGCCACACGTCTTTTTTATTATGTATATTTTTTATTTATGTTATTTTTTTCACTCAGGAATAAAGTAGCTTTCTGTTGGTGAAACAAATTTCGCTATCGGACCAGTACTTCCACAGATTACCTTCAACAAATAAAAAAAAACAAACTTTACCTCTTTATAATAACAGTGTAGTTATAGTAAATATATATTACTTGTTGCAATTTATAACGTCTAGTTTAATTATTATTTACTAACGACCAGCCTCGCCTTTGTACGGTCTTTGAAATTTCTCTAACAATTACGAACCAAATAAATTAAGAAATAAATATTATATTGAAATCTGTCGAATCATTTTCGTTATTTTGCCAGACGCCCGACAATAGGGTAGTTTCCAGGGTCAAAATAATTACATTTTATTAGTCCGTATTTTAGATTATAAAAAAATTTTGGACACGTATTTTTTCTTTTTTCGATTAAACAAAAAATAACAAATATATAGCCCATTAAAATTACGTGTGACGTCACCCCGTGCGAGAAAAACTGGCTTTTAACTTTGTGATTTTTCATAATACAGTTTTGAAATTTTGTACGTAGATTCTTTACATAAAAATATTATACACGTGTTTCGGGTTTTGCATATACTAAAAATAAATAAAATCGGTCGAATCATTTTCGTTATTTTGCACAAACCAAAAAAATATTATTATTACCTAGTAATAAATAATATACATGTTAAATTTTTTAGGAAGTTATCGGTAAAATAGATCCAAACATTATGTTTTTTTATATCTAAATACCTTTTAAGCTATTGCATAGCTTCTATCGCGGGCCTTGAGCGTGGAGACCGAATCCAAAAATTCCGTAACCCCCCACTCATTTGTTTTTTGAGCGTGGTGACCGATAAGAAAACAAATGAGTGAACAATCAATCAAAATTCAATTCAATGTGTGAAAGTGTAACTTCAATCAATATCAAAGAAAAAAAAAACAAAGGAAAAAAAATACTGCATAAATAAAATAAATAAATAATTATAATTGCATAAGTTGATAAAAATGCTATGCAATAGCTTTACCGCGGCAGTCCCCGAGTGCCACACGTCTTTTTTTTTTAAATACGTTTTTGTAGGTATATTTACGCAATGAAGCCTGAAAAAAGTTTGAAAAACATTTTTCCCGACACATCAATCAATTAGGTACAGGATATTTATTACAATGGAAAATTGGCAACTTTTCATGCGAACCGAGACAAGGGTAAGTTAGTAGTAGGTATTTTAGGTGTAAACTGTTATTTATTATACTTTGAAAGCATAATTAAAGCTTAAAAGAGAAGTCTTGTCAGTTGTTTGTAGGTAGGTACTGTTCTGTCTTTAATTTGATTTTTTAGACAGTTTTTTTTTTAATACAAAGACAGATAATCACTTTTTAACTCATTTTTTAAAAATCGAGTAAAAGAGCACTATCTTTCCTCTCAATTATGATATTTATTTATATTATTGTATGTATTATGTATGATATTTATTTATCCCTCTCCTAGAGAGGAGGCCTGAGTCCCAGCACTGGGAACATTAAAAAGGCTGACGATGATGATGATGATGATTTATTTATAGTAGAAGGTATATATTATTTTTAGGTATATTTAATTATAAGTGACTGGATTAAGACTTCACACATTTGCTTCCTACACACTATGGTCCACATTTCCTTTGATTTCTCCTTTCGCAGGTCTGCTGGAAGAAATTTCTTTGGAAACAAGCAGTAACTTTGTACTAATGTCTCTTATGTATTATCTTTTTCTGTTATTTTTGTGTGTACATAAATAGTAAAATAAATGATAAATGATATTTATTTTGCAAATAGGTTTAAAAACACTTTTACACGTCAATTTTTTTTTTCGCCAGTTTAAGCTATATGAGGCCGGTGTTTCCTAGCTGACTACCCTGAAAAGAAACACCGAAACAAACTCAGGGGTCAAAGTCTCTTTTAAGGTCCATAGAGTAAATATGTAATGGTCAAATCACATGAGAACCATGCAGATTAGTCTGAGATGGTCTTTTGAAGAAAGAACCATACAGATTTGAGTGGCTGGTCCACTCAAATCTGTATGGTTCTTTCATTGTAAGCATTTGTCAGCATTCGCAAAGCTCAGCTCAGGACTACTAAGGAGCTCAACGATTTGACGAACAATTCCAAGGGAAGGACATTTGGGTAGACCGTTTGTCTACCCAAATGTCCTTTCCTTGGAAACGTTACGAGAAAAAAAAAAGTAATCAACATAGTCCTCACATTCACAATAATAAAAGGAAATATATAGTTTACAAAATGTAAAACTTCGCAAAATATTTAAGTCTAATAATAATAATAAATAAATAAAAAACATGTCAAACTGTAAAATAAAAATAATTTACATTGTCAAATTGTAAAAACTAAACATTAATTTCAAAAATAATAAAAAGCACACTTAAAAATAAAAACAAGAAAAATTAAATAATACACTCGTCGTTGAAGTACTCCTCATACTACAGCACTTCTTCTTAGTGTTTGCCTGCGTCGTAAAAAGAACCCTGCAAAGTTTAATGTTCAGTAGGTTCCTAGTCTTAGCAGTTTCGGCTGTGTCAGACAGTTTCTGAATTCCCGCGTACATAAAATATAGCTTATGTCACTCAGGAATAAAGCAGCTTTCTATTGGTGAAATAATTTCAGTAATTGGACCAGTACTTGCAGAGATTATCTCCTACTAACCAAAAAAAAAAATGACTGACTGATGTCTTCTTGATACAATGTATCCTACATTTATTGAGCGTACATCTAAAGAATGAAAGTTCCTGCCGGAACTTTTGTTTCCTGGTCATTCAAAAGTGAACAGGTTACTTCTAGACAAGCGTGCTCCATCGTCAACCACGTCATCGCTTAAATAATCCGGACCAAATATTCCAAAGAATCCGGAAAAAAGCGTTTTTTTTAGGGTTCCGTAGTCAACTAGGAACCCTTATAGTTTCGCCATGTCTGTCTGTCCGTCTGTCTGTCTGTCTGTCCTCGCTTAATCCTGTGACCATTAGCACTAGAAAGCTGAAATTTGGTACCAATATGTATATCAACCACGCCGACAAAGTGGTAAAATAAAAATTGGAAAAAAAATGTTTTATTAGGGTAGCCCCCCTATATGTAAAGTAGGAAGTGATTTTTTTTTTAATTTCAACCCTAACGTGTGATATATTGTTGGATAGGTATTTATAAAAATGAATAGGGGTTTACTAAAATCATTTTTTGATAATGTCAATAATTTCGGAAATAATCGCTCCAAAAGTAAAAAACAATGTGTCCCCCCCCTAACTTTTGAACCATAAGTTTAGAAAATATGAAAAAAATCTGAAAAGTAGAACTTTATAAAGACTTTCTAGGAAAATCATTTTGAACTTGATGGAAAGAACAGTTTTTGTACAAAAAAGACAAAAAGGTTGTACAAAATAATTTCTGGACTGACTAAGTTATGTAGTATAAGATGTATATGCAAGCATTTTTTTTAACTTCGTTTACATATTTTATTATCCTGAACGTATCTTCTTTCAAACAAAAAAAGAATCATTAAAATCGGTTCTCGCAATCCAAAATTACCACCGAAAACTTCTTCTGGTACCTATGTATTAATTAGTAACCCAATTCCCCGAGAGATGGCGCTGTACTTAGGGCTATTTCGCGTTCACGCTGTTAGCATTTTTCCTGAGTCGGGTCGGGGTCGAGTATTATCGAATTGTTCGGTTGGTCTCTCCTTGGCATTGGCGGTATAATCTTATAACTACATAAAACTTCTATCAGGAACATCCTAAGGCAATTTAGAACAAAACTAAAATTAATTTTTTTAACGCCATCTATCAAAATGTTAAGGTAAAAACCAGTTCATAAATGGTTCGATAGATGGCGTTGCGTAATGACGTAATTTTTTTGAAAGTCGATGTTAAGATTTTCCGTGCTTTCATGACTTACCGTGGTAAAAAAATTGTTGCTTCTTAAATATATTCGTAATTTTACGAGTGCACAATCGCTGAAATTTCTACTAATTGCATACGGTTTTAGTTATCACCGTCCTTTGTGGGCCCGTTTTTAGGGTTCCGTACTTAGTATGTCAACGTTACAAATAGCCTTTTTTAAACTCATAAGTGGGAACACTTATTGTGACGGACGGGAAACTACGGAACCCTACACTGAGCGTGGCCCGACATGCTCTTGGCCGGTTTTTATTTTATTGATAAAACAGTTTTCAAATTTTTTTCTATATCTACTTGTGCTATGAGACCTTTTGAGGTACATAGCCCTAAAAATAGACAACATTTCATAGTATGAAGTATTTACCGACTACCAGCCACAGTAGGGCTTGCGGACGATGAGCAATGTGTAGCTTGCCGTTCGGCCCGGTAATCTTCCCTACCGAGCCCAAGTCGTCGACAGCGTGTAGTGTTCCATGTGCTCCTTAAAGAGATGTCAGAAAAGCATAGGGGTCCAGCAGGGCTGATGCCCGCTAGGGTCGCGGGCGTTTTCTGAAAAGGAATCCCGTGGTCTTAAAAGGCAACTGAAGGATACAGGTGGGATTTTAATTAGTAAAAATCTGACACGCCCTCTTGCTCCGCCGAGAGAAGTGATTGGATGATTTCCTACCATATAATTGCCATTTCACGAAACTGCTTACTTTGAACAGTCATAACTTCAGATTGAGTTAAAATTACAAGTTCATATAAACTTCATATTTAAGGCCATTACCTTCCTTGGTCTACGGACCAGCATTTCCTTAATAACGGTCCGGGAGACCGTCTGACGATAATGATACGCCATCACAGACTGATGCGTCTTGCGAGACCTCTTCGCCACTGCTATTAAACCCACCCGAATTCTAGTTTAATTTCGTTATTGTAACTGTAACAAACATCGGTCTAAATTAATTGTAAATCTGCCTTAAAATGATTTGGTAATTGAGGATTAAATTGTTTTGATAAAAAGAAACTCATAGATATGTCTCATGGGGTCTTTAATTCAAGAGCGAATAGATTACTTCTAGGCAAGTGTGTTCCATCGTCGGCCACATCATCGCTTGCCATCAGGTGAGATTGTGGCCAAACGCGAGCCTATCCATAATAAAAAAAAAATATGCATCCTTCCCACCCTCACCCAGTGGCGGATTAGCCATGTAGCAAGAGTAGCAAATGCTACAGGCCCCGCACATCCAGGGGCCCCGCGTGTTCAGGGATCCAGCACTTGAATAAAAAAAAAATCTGGTCAAAGCATGTAATTATATTGATATCCGAATATTCCGAATACAGATTATTTCAATAAATACGCAATCTCTTAGATTTCCCTCATTATAGTAATTTCCACGTATCTTACCCAATCTTAAAATCCACTGGGTTATTGAAAGTAAGAATAAGAATAATAGTACTATAGCCTGTAGCTTTCTATCGGTGAAATAATTTGAGCAACCGGACCAGTACTTTCAGAGATTATTCCGTTTTAATACCACTCATCTAATACCATTGGTATTTGTTTGAGCCCGGGTTAATTGTCTATTCCGAATGGATACCATTGCTCTAACTAATACTAAAAGAAATTCAAGGATCTAAAGTACAGTCAGCCAAAATGCTTTGTATAGGATTTTTAATTGAAATTAAATTCAGTTAAATCCAAAAAAAGTATTAATTTAACAAAATGGTATTTTCTTGCGATTTTCATCAATAAACAGAATGGTTCTTGAGGAAGGTTTAAATCTATAAAACATGCATATTATTGTGGAGACAGTCGAGAATTTCAAAGATTTATAACACCTATGTGAAGCTAGGTCGGGACGCTAGTAAATTATAAGACAATGCAGCCCATTAGTGCCCCTCCTCTTCAGAAGTACCTGACCCATCTTGTACGACACCCACGGGTTTGGTTATTCTATACCATACATACTCTTCCTTCTCATCAAGTACTTTATCTGCCAGAACCATACCATTTTAAGACGCAGTCAATAACGACGCTTTTTTTTTTCAAATACAGCTAAATTGACTTTTTCTACAAGTATTTGCAGGATTTGCTAAATTTTGAACATTTTTTTTCCAGAAATTTAAGGATATTTGCAAATATTATTAAGGTTCTTCATTTTTTTTTTTTTGTGCAATTTAGTGGGGTATTTTTAGAACTGTAAGTGCCTTTTAGGCGTTTCATAAGGACTCTCCTTCCGAATACCATAGTTAGAAGCACAATAGAAAGACAATGAGAGACCGAACGTTCGCTTGGGGTTTAATGAATTAATACTAGGTATTATGTGATTATCTAAATTATTACAATAAAAAACAACTGCCTGTTAGGGTCTAAACAGACGGACCGCATTTCAACTGCAATCCAACTGCAAATTGCAGTATAAGTGCAGTTTGAATGCAGTTGGCACGACTGCAATAGAACTGCAAACACGACTGCAATAGGCAAACCAAACTGCTAATTGAAGTTTAAGTGCAGTTTGAATGCAGTAGACACGACTGCAATAGAACTGCAAACCAAACGTGCGGTCCGATTGCAGTCATGTGAACTGCACACCGACTGCATCCGAACTGCATCATACCCACCCGCCCGCACGCTCCGCCCTCCCGCGCATGGTGCCGTTTAGATGCAGTCGGTGTGCAGTTCACACGACTGCAATCGGACCGCACGTTTGGTTTGCAGTTCTATTGCAGTCGTGTCTACTGCATTCAAACTGCACTTAAACTTCAATTTGCAGTTGGATTGCAGCTGAAATGCAGTTAGACCCTAAAAGGCATCGAATTATATATCTATTTTAAATAAATTGTTTCATATTTTTTTACAAGTAAAAATTCAATTCCATTCAATTCTTTCTAGCAATATCACACGTTTTTTTTATAATAACCATTGGCCGAGCATGGCAATTTCAAAGAGGTAAGTAGGTAGAATTACAAATCAATGGAATAAAATGAAAAAAAAAGGAGAAAGTGCTCGGTTGTTTCCGAAAGACGAAGTTGAGAACAAAAAACACAACAATCGTTAAAAAAATTCGCTTTTATTTCGTATCAGCCAACATAATATTACTTCGGTAAAATTGATAACAACAATAATTTAAATCTTAAGGTAAAACTTGATGTTTTAGATTGTTTTAGATATCGTGAACACTTAACACACACAAACAAACATCGTGAACATTTATTTAAAAACTCCAGAAGCCTACCACAAGCTCCTAACGCGATTCATTTGACGACTTTAACTGAACCCTTAAAGGGACGGAGCTAATTATGGCGACAATTGCCGTCACAGATCTTGAGCGGTGGCTTCAAGTTGCGCAGAAGTCAAATATTCGGTCTCTTTAGTGATGGTAGTGGTAGTGGCCATCGCCTCATAGACGTCACTCATGATTCGTTCCCTGCGCTTGCTGTATGTATCTAACAACGACCACGATTGACTCGCCAATGTATGGAATGCGCAAAGCGATCCCCACTCTGACGCCGAGCGCTCAAGATCCGTGACGGTAATTGTACCTTATATCTTTATCCCTCTTTCTCGCTCGCTTGTTTGACATTTTATTATGTCATCGTAAAGCTCTTTTTGATTTCATAAACTGCATTTACTTACACGAAAATATTTTGTTTGACCTTACCTATTTAATATTCAAGTGGCTGCTTTGATAAGGGATACGCTTCAATCTTACCCTTTTACATTACCTCTACAAGATATATAAGTATAATAAATTCTGTGAACAAATCACCCCTAAACCCTAAAAAAGTCCTGAGAATTTGTTTTGAAACTCGTTTTAGATTTCAATTTATTTTTTACAAAATGTTAACCCATACTATACTCCGTTTAGTTAGGTACTCGTAGTTAACATTTAGTTAACTACACACAATCTTTTATCCTTAAAATTATCTAAACATTTTATCTAAAAATGTTAACAATTAGGTATTATTAACTAATTAACAACATTATTATTAACTAAAAAATAATCTTTATATGTCTTTTGTACGATTTGTTTTGAATAAAAAGACATATTAAGATTGTTTACGTTAAGGCCCAAGCGCTTGAAAAGTGCCATAAAAGACTTTCTGAAGCCTACTCCTCGGTACCGGCCAGGTTAATAGGTTTGAAAAAAATATATGTTTATTATAGATTCATGAACAACATTATCAACGTTTGATTTTTTCGTACTTTTGTCTAAAAAAAATATTTAGCAATTTCGCAACTTTTCCCTACTCCTTCGAAACGGCTTGGATCTTTAGAAACATTTTTACACATGAAAATTGGTTGTTAAATATTCTTCAAAGTGAACATAGCATATATAAATCAATGAATATTTCGCAAAGAAAATGAATTTAAAGGTCAGCCGCGCACTATCCGGGCGCAGCTAGCCGCAATTAAATGCACAGATATGCGTACTGCCGCCTGGGCGGGTACGACAGTTGTGTCCATTATACATAATTTCGGCCAGATGGTTCAAGGGACTATAAGCCTTAACTACTCGTACCTAAACAGATGGAGTATAGGGACTTACTCCTGTACCGTGGGTGCGGTCATAAACATGTAAACTCACGTACACAAGATACCCAGAACGGAAACAACTATTTCTAGGCCATTCTAATGTTTGTTCTGTGCGGCATTGAACCCGCGACACGCAGCGCAACAGCCGATCGCTCAACCATTGAGCCAAGCATATCGTCAATTAAATTTGTCTGCGGTTGTGGCAATGGAAATGGAAATAGCTAAAGATGTGTGTTGTAATGACCCAACCTATAAGATGGCCTGTTGGTCTAGTGGTTAGTGGTCCTGACTGCTATGCCGGTGGTCGTGGGTTCGATTCTTACCCAAAGCAAATGTTTGTGTGATGAGCACGATTACTTGTTCTGTGTCTGGGTGTAATTTATCTGTAATATGTACGTATTTAGGAATAAATGTAGTAATGTTGTTGTTGTGTGTGTGTCCGATGGATGCGGGACGCACAGGATCGATCATTGTGGCGACACGTGGGGGAGGGCTGTGTCCAGCAGTGGACGTCTATCGGCTGAAATGATGATGATGTGATGATGATGTTTATCAGTTACCTAGTACACATAGTACAAGCTCTGCTTAGTTTATGACTAGATGGCGTTATGTGAAAGTTGTGAAATATTGTTATTATTTGCTACTAGACGTTTTGCAGATTGTAGATAGTACCTACCTATCGACGTAAGTTTTTCCAAATAAAAAGTCCATTAGATCAATAACCCACTTTATTTGCATCTTAATACCTTCTAAAATTAAACATTATCCTGTCCGTAAAGGCATTAAGTGAAAAAATGGGTTTTATTAAAAAGGGGCTGTAATGGCCGCCGCGCGTCAGCTGCGGACGCTGACCGCCGCCATCTTGGACGTGTGGCCAGATTGAATTTACACCAATTTATGCGAAACCGCTTGGTTTGAATTTTGAATTAAAAAATTTGTTCTGAATGGTTTTTTGTAAACTAAATTATTTGTTCTTCCCACGGCATCGCTCCAGATCAGGACTTTATTATTATGATTTATTCCATTTTAATACTTAGAACTAATACCACTGGTATTTGTTCGGACTCATAGGTATATAAAAATACTCTGTGAGTAATCATAAAACCTTAATGAAAAAAAAAAAACAGTTAAATCATAAGTTTGTTTTATTCGTTCGGAAATCAAAATAAATATGATTTCACAAAAATAAAAGTGGTTTTAGTTTTTTTTTTTTATAAATCATCTTTTCTCTGTCATATATGTGGTAAAAAGGTGAATCCTTTAGGTAGGTAGATGACTATCTCATCACGGCGTTTCCTTCTGAGCTTACCACTTTACCATTTTCTGTTGTTCAAAATCCAGTCAACAATTGCCACTCGATTTTGTTGCGACACGCAGCAGATATAACCCGCCCAGCAGAGAATAGCACTCTATAAGAAAACAACCAGCGCTGGCCGCAGTGACGAAATCCAAATAGGTACATTGGATTAACAATGTACTATCAAAGACATTTGCGCCTGAACACCGCTAAGTTCATTTTTGTTTGCAACTGAAAGGAAAATTTCAAAGGGGTTAGTTTGTCACCGCGCCGCAGGATTCAAGCGAAAGTTTTTTTAAGTGATCAGGCAGAAATGACGGCGATGGTACGTATTCAATGTATAGGTCTATTGGGTGTGCCGTTGCCAGCAATATTGGCAACGGCACATCTCTAATTGGACTCCACTTATACTGGGTCCTATCCTATGACTCCTCTTCAAAACAAAGAATATTCTACCATTTTATAATACTAGTTTAGAATTCTATTATTTGCCATCTTTACCTATAGAAATATTCAGGTAAATTAACAAAATCCTTCGGCTCTCATTAGGTTTTAATTTTATGAATGGACTGCCTGTATTCCCGAATCCCAATAATAAGTAGGTACATCCCCAAATAACCTTTTAAGAGATTACTGAAAAGAAAATGTCTGGCCTTCCCGAATATTCAAACGGTGACCTTTCATTGACTTCGCAAAAAAAAAATCCCTTTAAATACAAACAGAAAAAAAAACTTTTACGGTCCTCGAACTCACTCAAGGGCTTGGTGGGTTCGAGTTAGCAAAGTTGTAATGCGTTATCCCTGTAGCCCGTGGCTAAACAATGCTTTCGTATATACCTACGTATAGCAAAACTGGAAAAGGTCCAAATTATTAAGCTTGAGCTGTGATGGCCCAGTGGACTTACGAGTTCTACGTCGTAAGTTCAAAACCAGGGCCTCAAGTCTGCTATTACAATAGTGTCAGAATGGTCTATCATTGATGTCATAATTGTCGATTTTGACAAGTTTAGTAATCTAATAATATAATGGCGTCATTATGACTTTCCAATGGTCAACCAATGACACTCCATTGAAAGAAGTGGCATAATAGTAATCTCGTAAATATTGACAAATTAATATTTGATGTATGCGGTGGTCTGCTAAAACTTTGACAGTTTATTTGATCAGTGTTCTACCATTAGAACGTTATTGTGCAGTTATTGGTTTTAATATGCTCGATATTATCATTCTACCACAACTCTCTTACGATACCACTGACCGATCAATGATCGATCATTATGAATTAGCAGATTACGAACTTTTAGCAAAATGACAATGTGATCGTGTGTTGGAATCACGAATTTATAAAAATAGCAGACTTGGGCCGGCGCTTTACTTTGTATAAGTTACTAGCTTTTGCCTGCGGCTTCACCCTGTACATAAAATATAGCCTATGTCACTAAGGAATAAAGCAGCTTTCTATCGGTGAAATAATTTCAGTAATCGGACCAGTACTTTCAGAGATTATCTCCTACTAACCAAAAAAAAAAAACATAAAAACAAACTTAATTCTTTGTAATATTAGTGTAGTTATGTCATTATTTCTGCGTTCATTGTGGTGACACTTTGGGCAGACCTTAGTCCAGCAGTGGACGTCTTTCGGTTTAAAAGATAATGATAACTGCCCTCAAAACTGTGACGGAAAATATTGAGAGGAAACCGGCATTTCCTAGAGCCAAAAATATCCGTACATTTGTGTTTTTGACTACACAAAGAAACGAAATTCCAAAATTATCCACGACTTTTTTTACTATTGAATTAATCATGCATAACAATTGCCTGTAGAAGATACTGCGTGCAGTGTTTTTTCATTTTGATCGTTATTTATTCATTCCTAATCAATAGACTGTACAATCTATACATCTAAACAAAATTGGAGTGTCTGTTTGTTATATTGAAATAACTGCTTTTTACTACATGCATATGAATATGTATACGGTACATACACTAAAATAACTTTTTTTACAATTTTTGTCTGTCTGTCTGTCTGTTTGTCCAGGCTAATCTCTGAAATGAATGGACTGATTTTGACGGGACTTTTTTTGGCAGGTAGCTGATGTAATACGGAGTAACATAGGCTACTTTTATTTTAGAAAAAATAAATTCAAAATCCTGTAGTCCACGCGAACGAAGTCGCGAGCACAGCTAGTATTTCCATAAATTGAGTGAAACTTCGGGAAATAAACCAACTCTAATAACTTTGCTGTTTATGAATATTATTTCTTGAGACTTTACATATAATAATAAGACCTTGTCAAATAAGCCCTCTAAGTATTTCTACTAGTAAAAAAAATTGTGCTGTACGTAACTATAGTGATGTACTTAAATAATAGTATGTATAGTTATCGGCACGGATCTTGAGCGCTGGCTTCAAGTTGCGCAGAAGTCAAATATTCGGTCTCTTTAATGGTGCGACGCTCACGTCGACATTCCCCGCCCCTGCGTCTCAACGCAGGGGCGGGGAATGTCAGTGATTGGCTCGCCACGCCATCGTGTCATAGACGTCACTCGTGATTCGTTCCCTGCACTTCCTGCATGTATCTAACAACGACGAATCTTGATAAAATTTGCTAGGCTTGTATCCTAGCAAATTTTATCAAGTTTCTAAATAATGACAATAGTTTTCAAAAAATTTTATGTGTTTAAAAAAACACGTATTTCCTGGAACACGTTTTGTAAAATATTCGAGTAAATCACGGAATTACTGAATGCCAATAGAGTTTTCAGGTATTATCACTCTTTTTTCGCGTTGCCTTTACGTCAAACATCACGTTGGATTGCGTTAAATGAAGTAACAAGCTTTTAAACCATGCTCGATGTTTACGATAGGCGTGTGGAAAAGCAGCCTCTTAATGAATAAATTAATAAGCAAACCATGCTTTGCTAAACTCTTGAAAATACCATCTTCCTACAATAATATAATTTAATTTCCATTCAATTTATAAATTTACTGTTTTTAATAACAGTTAACTTTTTTTTTATGGTGGGAAAAAATCATGCATTGACATCCCCCGCTCTTGGGCGGAGCGGGAGATAGTGTCAGACTCTTACTGATTAAAAGACCCACCCCGTTCCTTCTAGCCTTCATACCGGGGCTCGAGCGCCCTTTCGGATAACCCTGGCCCCAGTAGGCTTCGAAATAACAGTTAACTTGAAAATCGTGCTCTAAAACTGATAGAAAATGGCAGGCACATTGCAAAGCGTGAAAGGTCCATTACGAGTAAATCTTTAAACATTATACTTGTGACTGCTGTACCTTAGTTTAAGTAGACTAGTGTCAATGTCAGCTGGGGAATGACCTAGCGGCATTGCAATTTAACCCCGTGCATGCGTAAATAGCATGACTACTTACCCCATTTAGCGCCGCTGTACCCAAATGGGTACGGCAAAACGATTGAAGGTAGGTTTATAATTTTTAGTCTTTGTTATTTGCCGCTTCTATTATAAGAGGGTTTAGTAGGTATTTTATTAAAATAATAACAATACAGAGAATATATCGTGAGGTAACTAAAAATTCGAAGACATGTGTCACCAACCTGCACTGGGCCCGCGTGATGGATTACGGCCAATCCCCTTCCCTAGAGAGGAGACCTGAGTCCCAGCAGTGACAACATTGAAAGGCTGATTATGCTCTGTTAATAACAATCCGTAGGAGTAATTTTAAAATTGAAAGTAATTAGAACACAGGTTCTAAATTTCGACCGAAATATTCCTATTCTGGTTGCTGTACTCAAATGAGTACCGCACTTTTAGAAGCAGATTTATTTCCAACTCTTTTTTTGAGTTTTATATTTTTTTATGTTTGGCCTTTTTTTATGGTGGGAAAAAATCATCCAATGACAACCCTCGCTCTTGGGCGGAGCGGGAGATAGTGTCAGACTCTTACTGACTAAAAGACCCACCCCGTTCCTTCTAGCCTTCATACCGGGGCTCGAGCGCCCTTTCGGATAACCCTGGCCCCAGTAGGCTTCGACCCGGCTGGGTCCCTGCTGTTGCTGACAACTCCTTGAGGCGCGCGGGAACAGCGCGCGCCGTCGACGACTTGGGCTTGGTCCGAACAGTTACCGAACACCGCAAGCCCGCACCTACGGTGGCCGGAAATCGGGATCAGAATACCGGCGGCGGCGGCGGCGAAAACGCGTTGCCTGATGCGTTCGGCCTCCTCCTTTGCGAGCAGTACTGCTTCGCAGAAGTCGGCGACCGCCTGCCACTCCTCCTCGCTCCGGAGCATGGCCTCAACCAAGGCCCGGAGCGAGAGGTCTCCGCTGCCGATTGCCCCCATGAGGGCACGGCGATGCTCCGCCCAAGCAGAGCACACTTCGACTGTGTGCTCCACCGTGTCCTCCAGGCATTCCGCACAGTGGCGACACCCGGGCGTCACTTCCGCACGAATTCGGTGCAGGAAACTCCCGAACGAACCATGTCCGGTGAGGACCTGCGTCATGCGGAAGGTAAGGACGCCGTGAGGTCTATCCAGCCACGCATCAAAGAGGGGACTTACCGCCATGATTGTGGCGTGCCCAATGTTTGGCCTAATAAGTACATTATAACAAAACATCACTACTATATTCCTGGAAGAGATGGACTAATGTGTTTGGAGGTGTAATTTTTTTCATCCTTAGCAATCAGAGGCGAGCCTATATTGCCATAAACTGGTCAACAGAAAAACGTATCGCAATCATATACCAGCAACAACGAAATTTTTTATAAACACAACAACAATAATTTCTATAAAAAATCTTCAATCCGACAACATAAACTAACTAAAGATTATAATAAATAATAATAAATAAATAATAACATTTAACAGCAGGCGGTACAACAGTCAACAACAAGTTCACTCGCAATACTATAGACAATCCATCATGGCCGCCACACGAGCTGTCATTGTTCCCGCCAAAACTACAGGGAACAAGCCACTTCATTAATTAAGTCAAGTGTTACACAATTAATATCGGTACCTCTGTTGACTCGACAGCGCCTTTGCAAGCAAAATATCTATCTAACGTATTACAGTGATTGCTATTCGGTTCCGTCAGGCATTTCTTGTTTTTCGTAAGTAACATCTTCGTTGCTGATTCAATCAGATTTATTTGTTGGACTCGCTTTATCAATCTGTCCAAAGGAAATTATTTTATTTTATTTGAATCGGGTTTGGTTTGTGTCGTTTCGCTTGCGTAAGGTTATCTAAAAGGAAAGACTAGCTATTTTCATCAAAACTGCGCCTGTAAAGCAGGCCAAAAAGACAGACTAATTTTCTCCACTTGTACCAAATTGATACAACTGGAAAAAAATTGTCCTAGGTGAAATTCGCCCGAGACGAGGTTGCAGTGACAAATGTTTATGTGCTAGAGCACTAGTGCAGAATACAATAAATGTTGTGTATAAAAACGGTTGGAATAAGATCAAGTGTTGAAAAAGAGGATCATTTCAGACTATTTTTACGGCCATGTTTATTAGGTAGCTTAGTACCTACTCACCCCCGTTTGACAATAAAATTTTCATCCCATAAAACTTTAGTGACTGACTGAGTTAAAATGCCAATTAAATTGTTATTGCTAATAGCAGATTACAGCTTTCTTGGCGAGACGAAAGGATTATGTTTGAAAGCTTCTTATTTGCAAGAAGTTTATTTGATTACCTACTTAAATATAGTGCTGAAGTTTAATGATGTTTGAAGATCTATTCAACCACGTATCAGAACAATAGATCAACCCTTACCGCGGTAAAAAATATAAGCCTATACACTATCTAGAGGGAGTTGAAAGGGAATCGCTTATCTTGAAGGTCATGTGAAGAGGAGGGATGAAAGTGATAAAGAGCATGTTACTAAAACAGCTATGAACATGTGGAGGGACGGACAGGGAAAAGGTGACCAAAGAAAAAGTCTGCGCGCACGCACACATCTGATTTCAATGCGGCGGTGTAGTTATCATCAAATATCTATACCTGTTAGTGATGTAACGAGTAATCGCATTCGCGCGAATATTCGCACATTGTAATTGTAACATGTAAAAATGTTAAATTTTGACGAATATTCGCGAATATATATCCGTTCAATCAATACTTACGTACGTTTGTTTGTCAAAAAAAAATGCCAAATATTTGCATGTTTCTTGTGAATTCTGCGAATATTCGCGAATCTTCTTCTTCCTGCCCTTATCCCATATTACTTGGGGTCGGCGCAACACGTTTTCTTCTTCCATTCTGTCCAGTCACCCGTCAAACTATCACTAACTCCCTTTTCTTTCATATCACTTCTCACACAATCCATCCATCTTTACTTCGGCCTTCCTCTCCCGCTCCATCCATCTACATGTAGGTATATTATGTATTCGGCTATTCGCGAATGCGAATGCGAATATTCGTTACATCACTAATGCCTGTACACGATCTATAGAGCATATCTTCGTTGGTTTCAGCAGCGACTTCCTCGGAGATGTACAACCGCAACGCTCGCAGCGCTGTAGGAGCGCTGGACGGCCGCGGCCTGGTCGCCGTCATCAAGCGCCAGGTGCCGCTGGCTGGGCAACTGGACCATCAGCTCGCTTGGGGACAGGGCTGGGGATGGGTCACCTTGCCTAATGGAGTTTGGAGTGGACGTGAGTATCATACAAAGTATACAGGGTGTCTTTGACATCGACGCACAAAACGAATACCATGGATTCGGTAGGTACATAATTCTGAACCCCTAGAGGTGGAATTTTTTGTCGGTTTTTTTTCTATTTTTTATTTATTACGTTTTTTGAAAGGTTAAACTGTATAAAATCGTTATTCTAACATTTTTGGTGAAAAAATAATTTTATTATTATAATTTTTTTAATTAAAAATGTCATCGGGATTGTTTAGAATAACGTTTTTATCTACCCGATGACTTTTTAATTAATTAATTTTTAATATATATATATTTTTTTATCTTTTTAATAGATATAATCTAGTGCTTGATTACCACCTGATGGTAAACTGTGATCGTTGATCGTACTAGTTTATTAAGAGCCTATTCAATTGTAATTCGTTCCCGTAAAGAACTATGCGTCTCGACTCTAACTCTCTAAGCTTTAACAGATCCTTATCTACCAAAGTAATTCCGTACTCAAGAAATGTATACCTTTTTTTTCAGGCCTCACCTGGTCCCAAGAAGGCGAAGACTTCGCCCTCCACGCGATGCCGATCATGCACCACACCAACGTCTCTCAAGCCTGTTCCATGCTCGATGGAGTGACAGCATACGAAGCTTCAGCCTACGAACAGGCTCTGGCAGAGTACGATGACACTGGCACCTCTGATGACTGGGACTTTGGCGTCGATTGCGGAGACTTCATGATGTAAAACCTTTTTGGTGGTCATTGTCATGATCTAGAGAAGAGATGCACTGTTCTGACCACAGAACAGATGAAAGAGGTTAGAATGGGTTGGGCAAGCGTGCCACAAAGTAATTCAATGCTCATAGTTCAACTACCAATAGCAAACTTGCGATCTAAGTGTGCGTGGTCTGTTAGTTACGTAATGCGCGTTCGTATTGTTTATTACCTGTAGTGGAGTTAAAGGGTGTGAGACAAGCGGCGACACTCGTTGTAGTACAAATCGGATTCCTTTCTTACCTCTTTCATCTTTACTGTGGTTCGGACCATTATGAAGAAAGAGAGAACCTTGTTCTTAGCTAGACGATGCGTTTCGTATTTGGAGATGTTACATTGATGGTAAACGTAAGTTAAAGTTAGTGTACGAGTTTACAGTAAGAGTACTTACGTGCACACGTAAGTGGACATACTTACGCGTCAATGCTTGCAAAAGCATTTGGTCGCCATTGTATACTATCCTGACTGTTTCAAGGAATTTTAAAAAGCCATAAAATAGTCAGTTATTCCACTAGAACAGCGTGTTTTCTTCATAGATTTTGACAATTTACCAAATATCAATGAAGTGTGCGAAATATTCTGAATAATAAAACAGTTTTTTTTTCATGTTATATGCTGGTCATGTTTAACATAATATTTTGATTTAAAGTACATGTTATATTGATTCAATTATCGATCCATTATTATTGGATTGTAAAGTTAAAAAAAAAACTTTTGAGGAAATAATTTAGGTACTTGATTTTTTTTTTTGTATTATACAAAAGAACATACTGTAAACAGTATCTTAATTTGTAAAATTTATAACATTACGATAACGATGCCAAATATATTTTGTGTTATATTTAATGAAACACGAGTAATATATATTTATAATGTGCTGGTCACAAAAAAAACTTATGTGCCAATTATGACGTTCATTAATGTAATAAAATGTCACCATCTTATGAATTTTGAAAAACATACATTCACTAAAAGTATTACGTATCTATGTATATTCTGTTTTTAATATGATTAATTTGAAAGTATTTGTCCCTTTTCCGATGATGTCGAAAAAGAGATATGATTTGAGAATAATCAAAGACTATAATAAAACGACAGAAGTGACGCTTTTAGTCAACTGCCATGAATAAGGCATGAGATAGGTACCCATAACTTTTCTTTAATTTTCAGAAATTTAATCATTTATTCGACATATTATTATGATAAAATAATATTTCGATCTCAACACAAATTGACGATGTTCTAAAACCGGCCGGAATGGCATACACGATAATCTTATAATGCATTAAATAGATGTGCTCTAGAGATACTGCATGTTGTCATAGAAAAGATGTGTGTAGCCATGAGATTCTAGACATTTTCAAATTCTCGAAGTTCGGCCTATTGATAAAGCCATAGGATGTTCATGTAGGTTAGGTATAGCACTAAATCTCGATCTCTCAGAGCGATATTTATTTAGGTACAATATTATTTACGAAACGTTTGATACTGTCTTCTCTTTAATCTTTGATAAACTGTAACGTTGATTGTTTCCCCGTTTCTTATAAATAATGCATTTTGAGGGATTATTGAAAATGTTAAAAAAGTAATTTGGAGATAATGCCTTTTTTAAATTTGTTAAATGACAGAAGAAGTTTTCGATGGTTTTATGTGATTACACAAATCAGGGTACACATTATTCTGCTTTATTGAAAACTTTTTCACATTCACTGAATACATAACGTCGCACAAAATGAGAGTTACTTGAGAATAGTATTTACTTAAGGGAGATGCTCTAAGGAAGTCAGCCAAATTCGAGTTCTCATATTTTAATTATGCTGATTGCCTTGTAGCATCCACCTTAACACGTAGGATAAGACATTCAATGCTTGTCCCCTAATGACACCAATTACGAATTGAAAAAGTATATTTACTCATTGAATTCGTAAATAAAAAATGTTAGTTTTAAGTTGATGTTAGCATTAGTAAACGTGGTCGGTAGAACATAACCTAACTGGACGAAATATAACGTGATGTCTTTTAAAATAATAACATCGTTTTTAAAAGAACGGTTTACTAAAAATGGCAACGTTTTTGGATATTGTCGGTAGTTAGGTGTGTTAAAATTTAGTAAAATTATTTAAAGAAAATATCTAGAAGCTATAAAATCTTCCGACCTACCCAAAGACTGCCTAACGTTATTTACCTAATACCTGTGTTGTGTGTAACCCTAGGCATGGTAAACGCGATTTAATGTCCCTCGTCCCGCGAACGCTACATTGCAAGATTTAACTGTTATACAATCTGTTCATAAGAAAATAACTTTGAAATCTGTGGAAACAATTCAAATAAAATATCTACTGCCAAGAACGACTTAAAATGCCTTACATTATTTGGAAAGATTTTTCTTCCATTGGATTGTCTGCTACAAAATCTTAATCATTATATTATTACTTAATTATACTACCACAAAATATACACACAAAACGATCATTATTAAAATGGCATGTCTACGTGACTTGTGCCTAATCTTTGACAACTTGAACAAAGTTTTGACAGCTATCTAATGGCGGAAAATATTTCCACAGAAACAATTTAATTCATGGTCTTGCAATGTAGTTATAGATGTCGTAGCCAATTTATTGTATTATACGAATGTAAATTAGAATTAATTAGACATTTATAAGATATAAGAGTAGGTACCGCAATTTATTTTTCTGTGTTTGTGAAATATTTTAGCAAAGGAAATGCGTTTTTTTTTTCATAGACATTTTTTTTTTTCAAAAAGTTTTTGATTTTGTAGGTATTGATGATACTTTTTTCTACTTATTTTTTTCCAACTTGAAGATCGAACAAAGAATGATTTCATTTTATATGTACCTCATAATACCACAATGCAATGTCGGTGTGGTCACGTAAATATCTATTAGGTCTCAAGAATTAAGTATTGATTTCTTACTTTTGCGGTTTAACATAAATGCAATTAAGTAAGTCGATGTTTTGTACACTTATGATAATATAATTCACAACACTTTTCCTATGTTTAAAAAAACACTTGTAGATGTTATATTTTTTTGGTAAAATAATTATACAATTATTTATAAAATTAATAAATGTAGACAGCAATAAAACGTTGGACCTAACGTCTAGTAATATAATTATGAGATATTTTTGTATGACAAGCTTGCATGTTTGATTTGGAAGTGGAATCCTCTTAATGTGTTCGTTTCTTCATGTTATTTATAAGTAGACTTATTGATCAAAATGTTTTTGGGCCGCTTGTTTTATAAAACATTTTGTTTGTGACATTGTCTGCACAAGTACCTTTAATTTGTTCAGGTGTAACCCAATGTGTCTTATAAATTAATTCGTGACGATTATGATTAATGAAAACAGGAAGCCTAGTGTGTTACATGATTCCGAAAAATGTAACATCCAATAATACGTACCGTAAGTTTACTAATCCGAAACACGTAACAACGAGTGCACGCTATTACAAAAAACTTAACGCCGTAGCCATGTGATCTCGAATTTGATTCAGAAAAATGTAATATCGAATATTCTTATTAGCAAAGTTACGGGACGTGTTTTTCGATGTAACATTTTTCGGAATCATGTAACACACTCGAAGCAACCAGCTTTATATCTCATGAAAATCGTATTTCAGTCAATTGAGAATCGATTTTGTCAATTGGTGAAAAAGAGAGAGAAAACTTAATGTGTGGTATGTATCTACTGTGATTCCCTACGATGTATAGAAAAATGATCGGTGTGGATATGAAAATGAAAAGTGTTTAGCATTTTTTTAAACATCATTGTGATTTTCAATTCCATTTTATCCTGTTATTTGTGCAGACAATAAACTATATCGTTTATAACATCACTGGTATTATCAATGTACTTATCTAAAACACTATAGATAACACTATAGAGATAATAAAAAAGTGTATAACGTTAGAAGAACTGTGGATAATAATGTGGTTTATATAAATGGTCAAACAAGATGCTACTGACCACATAGTGACATAAATACTTGGTTACCCGTTACCTACCAACTTATAACAGGAAAATAATGAAATAAATAATGACTAAACTGAGCGAATACGTTGTTCAACATAAGCCCTCATTTGCTCAGCTTAGCTACTCATTAAAGAAAATTAAAAAAGTTTATTTAACACATTGAATCCCAAGAATTTCAAGGAATCAAAAACCGCCATTCATCGTCAGCCTATAAGAACAATATTTTAGCTAGTGTATCTTTAATTAACTAACAATGCGAATATACGACATATATCATGGCGCTTGGCTTACTTGACTTAAGTTCCTATGTTACCTAGCTGGGGCAAATGGCGTTGACAGGTAGTCACTCATCACGATCGGTCTTAACTTCGCTCGCTTCTGCCAACACGGTGCGTCGCTAGGTTTGCCGAGGATGACCAATTGGTCAAGCATCCATTTCCCTCGGGGATTCGAATCCAGTCCAACGCCTGTTTAGGTGTGTAATTGGAATTCCTCCTAAGCGTGTCACCAATCCGTGTCTTTCTCTCTCTCTCTTCTCTCTCATTAAAGTTTGATCTGGTGGTCGATCGGGATTTCGTAGCATTTCTCCAACAGCTGTACGTTAGAGATGGTCTCAGACCAGTAAATTCCGAGGATGCGACGAAGACATCGGTTAGCGAAATCCTGGATTTGGCGTGCGATCTCCTTTCTCACTTTCCACGTATCGCACCCATAAAGTAGCAATGATTTGACGTTGACTTAGATATGTCAACGAATATTTCCATAAGGCTTATGAAGAAACTCGTAGTGAAACAGTACGAGTTTTCCCGTTGATACAATATGAGAAGAAATCCTTTACGAGATATCCCGTTGATAGCATTCAATGTGTTAAAGTAACCGTAATGAAGTAACAACTGTTTAAGGACATAACGTGAAAAAGTTAGGAGTCAAGTTTCAACTTCTATTGATGAAACTGTAACTTTACTCAAAAAACTTTTAGACACTATTATAGGAAATCAGAAAAATCTTTGAAATCTTTAAACAGTACCAACAAGATTTCTGGCAATAATAATTTGGTCACTTATGGGTCAGTAGCTAAGACTGCGAGGAAATTCAAAAGAGTTACCGTGGCCCTGGATTGCAAAAGGCAATTAAAGTAAAGCCTAAAGCTAGAACTACATTAGACCGATACACACGTGTAACACGCCTGATTTGAACGTAGAACAACGTCGCGACTGCGAGGCGTCGCGTGGCGTGGAACAAATGTAACTCTACAAATCTAGTTTCCATATAAAATGTATGGAAACCGACGCGCCCAGATCGACGTGTGTGATACACGTGTCCGCAGTATGGTTCTAGCATTACTCGCCTTGTCCTATCCAGAGCTGAAGAATTTATTTGATAGTTTTCCATCTAAAGAGAAAGAGAGGCTCAGTCATTGACATATATATTACTAGCGTAAGGACCAGGCCAATCGCGCGATTAAATGGCACTAGCGCGCTGGCCCTAAAATTACAGTTTAGGGCCAACGCGACTCAGTTGACAGTAGTCCGTGTGCGGGAGTGAACGAATATTTGCTTTTCATAAAAATGCCTAGTTGTGTGGTAAAAGGCTGCAAAAATTATGATACAAAGATTAAAAAGGAACATGGGATATCGTATCATCGGTAAGTAACATTACATTATTTTTTTTACCATTAAGTTACATTTTATAGCGATAAATAATTTACTATCGAATACGAAACGAAGTGCACGAAGTAAACTTGTACGGACGTAATTTTTATTTATTTCATTGTTGAACTTAGTGCTTGTAATTTTGAATTTTGGTATCTAATGTGTTTTATATTCAATAAGGGTAAAACAAAAACATTAAAAAAAAAAGCTTAGAATCGATACCTACCTAATTGAAACTGAAAATTTTATTCATAAATTATTTTGAAAATGTAGTTTTATTTTCTTCACGCTAACTGAGATGACCGTTAAACTACTAGCTTTCGCCCGCGACTACTTCCGCGTGAATTTCGGTTATCGCGGTTGCAAGTGGATTAAAAATTGCTTACCTATATCCTTTCTTGGGGCTCAAGCTTAGTCCGTACCACATTTCATCGAAATCAGTTCAGTAGTTTAGCCATGAAAGCGCGGTAGACAGTTATTTTCGTATTTATAATATAAGTAAAAGTATGGATGTATGGACAAATTCGCGATGACGAATTACGACTCAATTTTTTTTTTTACAGGTTTCCAAGTGATTTAACGCGTAAAGAGATTTGGAGTCGAATTATTAGGAAACAACAAAAGGAGCATTATTTCAAGCCTCATAAAAATACAAGAGTATGCTCTGCTCATTTTTGTGACAATGATATTGAAATTTCAAAAGCTGGACTCCGGAGGTTAAAAGGATCGGCAATACCACGATTTGAGATTAAGGTGTTGGCCTCACGCATTCCTATTTATCTATATATTTAATCCTATTTATCTATCTATTTATCTATATATATATTTATTTAAATTTCAAATAAAGCTGATTGAGACTCATTTAATTTGTTTTAATTATATTTTCATAGTGACCTTTAAAATATTATCGCAAAAAGGAAATCGTTATGTATGTACCTACCTATAACGGCATGCAATTGATTTAATTATACTGACTGCCAATATGCGAAAAAATGCATACGCGCGAACAAGGTTACGTCGAACACCTATGCAGTGCGGCTGTCACGTAGTTCCTATGAGTTATCACAGATGTCGCTGTTTTTGCTTGTAATAAGAAGGTTTCTAAGAAATGTTCTGATGGGCGCATCCTTCCTTTCGAAATCATTGGGCTCAGTAGCTACTTTCGAAAAACCATTCACAAAATCTTTGAAAGAAAGTACTATCATGAATTCTACCAGTAATACCAGTGATGTACCTCATAAAGTCATAACATTAACACAGTAGAGGATAGCGATGTATCGCTACGAAATGGACAAATAAGTATAGCGCGTGCGTAGTTAGATCGACGTCGTGTGTTTTATGAAACGTATGATAGTGACGTTCAATCACAGATTATGAATGTTTGTATGTAATTTTTTTAATAAAATAAACCATATGGTGAATTTGTATTGTTTCATTTCTTTGCTTGACACAAGGTCCTTCATTTTTAATAACTTTGGTAAAATTAATTTCTTTACTTGTCTCAAAATCTGATATGGAAGTAATCACCGGTTCCTGAAACACATTCACCTAACGTAGCTCAGAAGTCTGATTTTCACTTATTTATTAACCAGTTTGATGGATTGTGTCAATGAAGAATTCATGTAGTTATTCTTTTCAATAATATTGCATCTAAATAATATAACCAGCCACATTGAGGTCGTAGTCATCATGTCTATAATCGAATTTTTAAATAATCAAGCTACATTGTGATAAGATCATTTGGGTCAAAGTAAATGAAGATGCAAATATATTTAGCTGTGTCAAAGAATATGGAGGAGTAATATGTCCAAAAGTGAACTTTTTGGGCTGAAATTATGATGATGATGATGATGAAAGAATGTGGGTCTCAGATTGTTCCCTTGAAGTATTCCTTGAATACCGGTGAAGGATATTGAAAAGTTGATTTAACGGTGGTTCAGATATTTTATTAAAGTAGGTTTACCGAGGACTAGGTATTACAATTACTTGGAATCGTTCTATTTAGTAGGACAATTGCAACAAATAGTTCCTGCCTATGCAGTTAAAGGCTTTAGTGAAGTCAACAAAGCCTCTAAGAGATATGATAAATATCTTAAGCTTCAGATTACTTAGGAATGTATGCAAAGAAGGAAGAATTTTATGAACTCTGATATTGCATTATCATTTTATGGTCTGATAAGGTAACCAAATCTGCCCAACATATTTAAAAAAATTAGGTCATTTTGAATATCTGTTTATTAAATCCTTAAAAGCATCTCTTTTAGCATCAGCAGATCAATTTATAAAATGTAGTACAATAAGCAGCATAAAATATATCGCAATACCAAAAAAGGCGCAAGTAAAAGCAAGTATTCATAAAAATGGACAAAAAACATAAACGCATATCGTTTCTTCGAAAGAGACGAACTGACACGAGTGTAAGTAGATTATTATCTTTGCATCCGGTTGTCTTTATTTAAAGGATTAGCTCAAACAAGTGTACACTGCGATTTATTACAGAGATACACGAACTTGAGATGTCTGAAGTCTGTCTATCTAAATTGAGTATCTCTTATAAGAGGAATGAGGCGGTTATTAATTTAAACAATTCGCATTTCTTCTGCGGTATCTAGAAACTTATCTCAAAGTTAACTTTGATCATATGAAGTTTATGATGGAGCTTTACATAGTTGTGTGGCATCACATATTTCAGACATGAACGTGCCCTAGAATTAGTCATCATCATTTCAGCCGAAAGACGTCCACTGTTGGACATAGGCCTCCCCCAAGTGTCGCCACAATGAGCGGTCATGTCCGTCTCGCATCCATCAGATTCCCGCAACCCTTACCAGGTCATCGGTCCACCTTGTAGGAGGCCTTCCAACACTACGTCTTCCGGTACGTGGTCGCCATTCCAGAATCTTTCGGCTTCAACGGCCATCTGTTTGCGCGCAATGTGCCCTGCCCATTGCCACTTAATTTTGGCGATTCTTCGTGCTACGTCGGTACCTAGAAGTAGTATTGCATGTTAATATTTATATGAAAATTGTTAGTGTCAACTCGAAGCGCTGACCCGTAGCAAATGACGTATTTACACATATGCCCTTAGCGTCTCGCTGTTTATATTATAAAAACTGGTACGAGGCATGGGCTAGGTTTGTTTTTAACTGACTTCAAAATTAGGTGGAGCTTCTAAATTCGGTTGAATTTTTTTATGTTTTTTCCTAATAGGATAATATGCTTCTAGATTGGTCTCATTTTTTTTTAAATCCAGTTCTGATGATAGGATCCATGAGGAATCAAAGGAATTCTTGAAATATACAGACAACTACATAGTGATATTGGTATTTTCATCGAGAAAGTAAGCATTTACAGTGAAACTGATGAAGAAGACCAGAAATGACCAACGGAACTTCACACTCACATAGACATCATAATGAAGTTATAAAGCAACTAAGACAATACAAATAAATAAATGGTTAAAATAGTTATCTGATGATGATGATGGACCTGGAAGGTAGGCACTGGAATTCTGTAATTAGTTAATCTTTAGCCGTTTTTGGGTTTATTAGTCATGTCATGAATTGTGGAAGGTAGACACGGGAACTGCATAATAAAAAAACTTATCCCAGCAGTATTTAAGTTAATTGATAGTCATGAGATATAAGTACTCTGGCTATAAGTGTATCGCAACTAAAAAGTGTGAAATAATAGTTATTTGTTATACAAGTGTGCAAAGTTGCTTTTTAACCGCGTGCTCAATTTTGATGACCGAGCAAGTGAAGGATTCTAAAATTGAATCACGAGCGTAGCGAGTGATTTAAAAATTAGAATCCTGAGCGTTAGCGAGATAATCAAAAGAGCACGAGGTGAAAAATCTTTGCAGTCGAGTGCAACACGTAACTTTTCATCCCACTTCAGTGAGGAAATTACTAAATGCAAAAAAGTACACCAAGGAAGTTCTGAGTCTGAGTTTTTAACAAATTAAAAAAAGTTATATGACTAATTTGGTACCATGGAGGTAGAAGTAAATAGGTTTAATTATGTTTTGAATTCATAAACTTAGTGCACGCGATGTTCTAAATTCAATTTACTTTATCTCTCTGAGAATAAAAATAGCTTTTGCTCTCAGATATCGAAGAGCAAAAGTACTCTTTCTGAGATGGGAGATGAAAAAAACTTTTTACAAAAAGAAAAAATAATTGACGTCACTACAAAAAAACAATCAAAATAAGTTTATCTTCGGAAGTCGGTGTAAAATAAAAAACAAACATTACCGAGAAACATCGACTTCGTTAGTCCCATCGTCTAAGCTAAAAAGTGTGCCAGTGTGTAATAAATACAAATATTGTCAACACTGTATGTCGAAGTTTCACTACCAGCTTCGACTATCACTTCATTACAAGATGCATGAAAGGGAACAGGCCCCAAAGATGCTTGAAATAATTTGGAAAAGAGCTAAAAAGCCAATGGAAAGTCCCCAAAGTCAATGGAAGCTATTAGTAAGATTAGTGTTGATAAAACGTCAATAAAATATTAAGTAATCAATTCAAAAAGCCTCGACATCATTAAAAAGATCAACCCTACGAAAGTATTCCAAATAAACACACTCAAAATCATAAATAACTTATAAGCTTATCACTTCGTTAAATCAATACTTTATGCAACAGATGGTTCGTTTCATTACCAGTTCTCTTGCATAAACTACTTGCACAGCGGTGTGAAGCTGGCATTTTGTGTTATCCCCTATATAATTACCCTGACACTACCTCCAGGTTAACGCCCGTGTGACTTATGATAACGCTTTCACTGAATTTGGCTGCGGGCTCGCGAATTTCTTCAATGTTTATGCCATTTAACTGAATAAAACCCATTCCACCCGCAAAACTTTTACCGGCAAGTAATAAAAAAAATTTTCCTTTGCTTCAAACGTAAACAATCATTTGTCTATTGGTAGTGGAATACAAACTCTTTTTAGAGACAACGTAATGCCTGTGTCAGGGGAAAATAATCTTTATGGTGTTATAAAAAAAGATTGACCAAGTTATGATAGCGGCAAATGTATTGTTGTCGGTTCACAGGGCGTGTAGGTGCAGCCAGTCGATTACTCAGCGAGTAGTCATGCAGGCTGCTCGCTCCCCGGCCCCGCCATCTCTCGCTAATTCGCCTCGGTGCTCCACAACAGCTGAGTCGCTTGGCGACCGCTGACTCGTTTGATCGGTATTGCGATAATCATTCTTGTAACTGAGAACACGGCGATAAATTAAAAAAGTTAAATCATAAACGCATTCCAATTTTAAATAGCGCGCGAAAGCTCAACTTTGACGGACGAAAATTATATTTTTGACATTTTTTGTGTCAAATTTTGTGAATGGTGTTTGATATAACAATAAATAAATCGAATGTAGTATTTCATATTATTTTTACATCGATTGAATAACTAGACACATCGATTTGTTAAAATTTTTGTTGTCTTCCAGTTTACTTGGTATTTGGTTTTATTGTGTGCCACTGAAATTTTGAAAATGGAGAAAAACGGTGGTTCCAGGCTCTTACAGATGCAAGTAAGTACCTAATTATAAGAAACTTTATGTTTATTTTCTTTTATCGTATTATTTACACTTTACATTTAATGTTAAAGCTATGTTTTCTTTTATAAATAACTGAGTAATTAACGTGTTTATAAATTGCTAATTTGATTCATAATTTTGCCGGCTAACGGTAATCTATTTTCGGCAACATGCGCCACGCGTATTGACTCGTTCTTTATCTTTACTTATCATTGTTGTGAATCATAATAATCATTATTGATAATAATATTATCGTTTTTACTACGAAGTGTTTTGATGAATAAATTAAAGCTGCTAAACTTCCTCAAAAGCAAAAATAGACACACAACAGGAAAAATACTCTACTCGTTCAGGAAAAGACAAAATAATGATTTAATATGCCATTTGTTCCTGCGTTACCAATAACATTAGTAACACATTAGCATAAACGAACCTATTCTTTTAAAAAATCGTTAGTTTCAACGATCTCATAAATAAAACAAACAGACCAATAGCAGACGGCGCTTCGTGAATCAACAACGAACATTTTTTTTTACCACCGGAACCATAGACTAAGAATATCTCTGCAGTAGGTCAAAATATACAAAAAAGTTTGATATAACCTGAAGATAAGGATGTAAATCATTCTGGCGAGAATAATGTTAGTATAAATGATGTCAACGGTAACTTTGATTGTGGATATGATAGTAGTAGGAGCTACAATGCGAGTTTGTGTCCTGACAGTTACAATCTAGGAATATTTATGTCAAGAGTGAATAGGTTACTTCTAAGCAAGCGTGCTTCATCGTCGACCAAGCGATGATGCGCTTACCATCAGCTGAGATAGTGGTCAAACGCAAACCTATCCAAAAAAAACGACCTTTTACCAAACTATGACGATTCTCAACATAGAAAGGAAGTAGAGGAAACTAGATGTACAGATAACTAAAGATTTTAAACAGAAAAGTTTAACATGGCTGATGATTCTTTAGCTTCGTGTTTGAACAAGTCAATATTTAATGTAGTCAACGCTTTATAAAAAAAATGGAGTCCTTGACTGACAAGAGGTCCTTAACTCAATGATGTCATCAGCTATCTACGCGAGTAGTTTCCTTATGCAAGTTCATCATTTGTATAATAAATCATCATATGTCTGAAAGAGCAGCCATGGCCCTGGAACCCAAAAGACAACTGAGACACCGATGGGTTTTAGTCAGTAAAAGTCTGACACTCAGATCAATAGAAGATATTGAGACAGATTCATTTATTAATTTGTAGACATAGGTAACATTAAAGTGTTAAATAACATCTTTTGACGCTATGTTAGCTAATGATAGCATATCCACACATATGATACGAGCTACATTATGTCGTAGTCAGTTCCTGGATTGTAAGTTTTTGAAGACAGAAGTCTTCTTTTGTCTTTTACAAAATCTTCATTCCTTTCTTTTTAATCATCAATTCCAATAGTATTATTATTTCTACCAGATGATGCCAAAAAGTTTTGTCAGTTAATAACAGCCTTTCATGTGTAACTTTTATCTTTATCATATAAACAGTTAATATACTATCCATTTTAGTTTATGTAATTAAAAGCAATGAGATTATGCAATGTTAAAAGGTACGACGAGGTTGGCATATCTGGTTAGATAAAAACCCCAAAATAAATAAAGGGAAAAAAAATCATTAATTTTAAAATATGAACGTTGTTGAATCTTTCATAACTATTGACCCTTTTTCAACTATTATCGTCTGTGGCACTGCTAAGAGTTCGGCGAACGCTAGCTGGGATGCGAACCTTGACCTCGACGATGACGATATTATTACACTCGGCGATTGGAACCACAGAACATTTTTTTTTAGGCTCCATTCCGTACTCTATGTTCTTATAATGCTTGATGACGTCAATAGGGATAATAGCGCGTCTGTTTTGCTGACAAATATTAGCTGGTATGTCTTCTGTCGATCACTTAGAACCGTCTGAACACTGGCCATATACAGCTTGATACACAGCCCACGCAATTTGTAAAGCTACATGCCAACGAGTCCTAGCATCGTTTTTATTTGCGCTGTTTTGTTGTGGCTTGAAGTTGCTTGTTTCTGATGACTATTTTGAGGTTATTGCAAGATTTGTGAATGCAATAAAGATTTGACTTTGACTTTGACTTTGAAAACTTTTATTCATTAGTATTAGTAATCTAGTTACAAAGTAATCTTGATTCTACGTTAACTTCTCACTTATACATCATATCGCTATTTAAATTAAGTTCTGTAACTGATCACATACTTTCCTTATCCCTATTTATTCAGTGTTTATTCGCTCCCCTTTCTAAGCTACTAGATAATGCTAAATACTTCTAGCCTAACGTGAAAAAATCACTTCGATATAAAATATCATGTACCTATACAAAAATTTTGTTAAGCTAAGTGTATAAGTGCATAAAAATTAGTGAACGTGCAAAAAAATAAACTAATAATTTAGTGACAGTTTTATTTACGAGTTATAGAATGTGTATTATAAAAAGTAATAATCTGCAATAATTATACAACCCCATAACACATTCAAACGTTTTCCTCAATTTATTTTTAGTCTTTGACTTCAAAATTCAACTTTACCTACACGTACTATTCCGTTATGCAGCTTATCACTATAGAAGAAATACATATATACTTGATGCATAGATATTCATGCCTGATACATAATTGAATCGTTTGTCTTGGCAGACGACGCTACGGTTCAAAAGTTTAACGTCTGCAGTTCGAGTTATCAGAAGGCCATCATTAGGATCGACCTGCAGTTCAACTATTAAGGCGATTGCTATTTATACAGCTTCAGTCAAGAGGTGGACAGTTTTTTTATTAAAAAAATGTACAAATTGCTGTTAAAACGCCACCTGAGTTCCTGTTGTGTGTTGTTCCTGTGTTGTGTTCCTGTTCCTGTTGAATTCCTGTTAGGAACGGATGAGAGTCTACCATAAAATCAGAGGCTCCGTAACTCAACTTTTTTTTTTTGAAGTTTGTCATCATCAAATATGTCTCTCGCTTTAGAGTAGAACGAGATTGCTAGGCTTTTTTCTGTCTAAAACACACTTGTGTCTTTCAGTCGCCTTTTGCTTTCGAGAGCTACGGTCACTCCTTCAAATTTTCCCACCACTCGTCATTTATACGATCTACCTAGTGTTGTTCCTATCCATGTTTATTTAGGTTAGCTTCTAGTCTATCCAGTAGAATACCAGTATTTCCATAAAACCACTGCCTATCTTACCTCCACAATCAAATATTATATAGCACGTTATCGTATATTAAATCTAACTATGATAATTTTACGCATCCTGTTCCCTATCAAGGTAAATTCTGAATATATTTTTAGTATCTATTGTTCGTATTGTCTTGATCTTAGGTTTCATAATCTTAATCTCAGTTGTGCTTTTGGTTTTGCTAAATCTATAAACATAGTGTAAGGTGTGCCAGCTAGCTGGTTGTGCCACATTCCCCTGATATCTTCTCACGTTGACATCATTGCCGGTCTTATCTTAGATGTTATTACCTATATCGCGACGATAACCGCAAGATTGCTAGAAATTATAGAAGACTTCTAACCACTTCGCAGATATTAAGTTTTTATAATACCTAGAATTTTCTTGCTAAGTAAGTACATTTTACCCTGCTTTTACCGGCCACCGTATATTATCTTAGTTTAAGCTTGGGACTTTTTTTTTATTTTCTACGAGAAATCTTCAAAACACGTCTGGACTTATGGAGAAGGATTTGAGGGTTTGGAATTTTTATCTCACTGAACTGAACCTCTTATAGAGTACCCTGGAGCTCACTTTGTGCCACGCCTGTTCAAGCTTATGCGAGGGAGACTGTAAAATGGTTTCTCCTAAATTAGATTGGGACGTCAGATTATTGTGTTATTTCCAATATTCAACTTCAAATGTTGTCTTCATCGCCTTCCTCGTCTTTTCACTTTTTGTCTATACATCAGCGATATCTCCGAACCTTGAGCCGAGAATCTGTTGATCATTTTCGTCTTCATATTTTTTTACCTGGCTCACCTTTTTGCCCCTTATTACGTAATTGTCCCAGTTCACCGGTTCGATAGCCGAGTGTCGAGACAATTAGGCATACGCCATACAAACAAAACACTGTGACCTGATGGCCTAGTTGTTATTATTGATAAATGTATCGCCTAATGGATTGGCTTCTTATGCATAATGCCGTAATGCGAATACATCAGCGTATTGCTTATTTGAATTTACGACTTTTTTATAGTCTGATTAAAATTGGCAGTCAGTGGTTCTGGAATCTTCCATGGATCGTTCAGTTATAATGGCAATGTAAGTGGTTTGATGTAAAAGTGAAAAGTATTCATTTCTGACTCAGACGAAGACAATTGACAGAATTGAAATGTCGTGAGTGAAACTAGAATTTATTTTTAAAATTCTGAATGCGAAGATAAGGTAACTTTTTATATTGAAAAACAATGAAGCTGAATTAGATTAAATTGTAAGGATGACATACTTAACGGACGTGGCGATCATAGTAGAAAATAATATACATTCTGTGTATAGCTAAGCAGTATTTTTCCCTGCCAGTCTTTGTTTCCTGATAACTACAACCTAATTTAAGTCAAGGGTAAATAAGTTACTTCTAGGCAAGCGTGCTCTATCGTCGACCACATCGTCGGTTTCTATCAGGCGAGATAGTGGTCAAGCGCGAGTCTATCAATATAAACGAAAAGGTATAATGTTATGGTAAACAGTATTCATAATAATTATTTTTTCTCTATGTGCTGCCTTGCTGGGCATACAAATATTATTTAGCAAATTATTTTAGATGCTGTAGGTTAAATTAATAAGGTATTTTTTTTTTAAATAAAACAACAATAATTTATTTTTATAGTAACATGACGAAGTAACTAGGCTGAGAACATAGTAGGCGTCGTTTCAAAACTACCATGTGTCTACGTAATAGAATTCTTATAATATAAGCTAGAATCGATAATCGAAGTTTATTTAATTAAAACTATCGATCTTTGCATATCAAATAATGGCATAATGTTGAAGAAGTTTTGAAGGTAGAGCAGTTTACCCTTTCATTTAAGTACGTGTGAAAAACTAGTCTACTTTAAGTGGGATTTTAATCTAATCTTTTTTATTGGTTTAAGTAATGTATATGATAATTTACCAGTGACAGAGAAAAAAAAATGTTGCTGGACAAAGAAGGAGAGAGTACGAAGTCATTGGCCGTACACAAAAAAAAGTTATGAGGCAATTTTGAGTTGCTTAAATGCTTGCTTATCTACCAATATTTAACTTTGCCCCACATATAGGGCACTTATTTTAAGCTCCACTATTTTATGGGCCTTATCTGAACGTTTGTTTGATAACATGCCCGTTAGTTATATCATGCATTATGAAATGTAATGTATGCACGGTTTGGGCACGCCACAATCGCGGCGAAAAGTCCCCTCTTTGAGGAGAGGCTGGTGAGGTATCCTCACCGTTCGCTTGACGCAAATCCTCACCGGACATGGTAAGTCTGGGAAGTTGCTGTTTCGAATTCGGACACAGAAGAGCATACGGTGAAGGTGTGTGCAGCTTGGACGGAGAACAGCTATGTCCTCGTGGAGGCGATCGGCGGCGACGATCTCTCGCACCGGGCACCGGTCCAGGCCATGATTGGGAGCTCCCTCTCACTCTAGGAAGCGATCACCTCCTTCAGCAGCCTCTCAGCAGTAATGTGAAGGAAATGGCCGTAACTGTGAGGTGACGAACATCCTCACTCCCCAGTCGCCGCTACAGGAGACGCCCCGGGTGTCGGGAGTCGCCGGTCGATCTCCGACCACCTAAGGCACGGGCTTGCTATAACGAGCAAGGGGTAGCTCGTCGTCCGGCCGTCCGGAAAGTATAGAGCCGGAGTCGTCGACGGCGCATAGTGTTCTCTGCTCACTTTAAAAAGATCTCAGCAAAACCGTAGAGCCCAGTAGGGCCGATGCCCGCCAGGGTCACGGGATATTTAAAAAAGATCTCGCGGTCTTAATTATCATAGCATTATCATCGCATCATCGCTTTCCATCAGGTGAGATAGCGGTCAAGCGCGAACCTATAAACAATAAAAAAAAAAAAAAAAAAAAAAAAAAATCAGCCTTTTAATTTTCCCATCGCTAGGACTCAGGCCTTCTCTCAAGGATTACTCCTTTAAAGGAGGCCACGCGGGCCCAGTGCGTGTTGGTGAATATCACATGTCTTAATTTTGTTTTTTTTTTTCACAACTTTCACACAACGCCGTCTAGTCCCAAGCTAAGCAGAGCTTGTGTCATAAGTACTAGACAACTGATAAACATACTTATATATTTCTGAATACATACATATAATAAATAAAATACCCAGATACAGAACAAATGATCATGCTCATCATATAAACATTTGTCCTGGGTGGGAATCGAAACCACGACCTGCGGGATAGCAGTCAGGGCCACTAACCACTAGCCCAACAGGCAATTAACTTATGTATTTTTATTTATTTGAGAGAAATACAGAGAGCTTATGACTGATTGACGTCCGTGACGGCTGTTTGAGGGCTGATCAAACAACAACTTGGTTATACTTGTGGATACAACTGCAAAATGATAAAAATACCTATCACACTCACGACCCATTTCGCATGTTTTATCGCATTCCCAATAGTTATCGCGTTAACTGTAACCCACACCGTTAGCGTCATTTACTTGCAAATTCTCTGCAAGTGCATAAGGCTAGCTGGCAATGCGGACCCCCATTAGCTTTGGCTGATCGCCAGGTAAGACCGGAATGTTTGTGGAATGCGGTGAAATGCTTGCTTGCAGAGAGCAGCGGTTGGCCAGTGGTAATGGTCCCGACATACGAGTTGTAGGTCGCGAGTTCAAACCCAGGTACATTACTTTTGGGTAATTTATTTAATCACCACTGCTCTCAAAACTGTGAAGGAAAACATCGTGAGGAAACCGGCATGTCCTCGAGCCAAAAAATCGAAGACATGTGACATTCACCAACCCGCACTGGGCCTGCGTAGTGGATTTCGACCCACTCCTCTCTAGTCAGAGGAGGCTTTATTCCCTGTAGTGGGAACATTATAAAGTTGATCATGCTATGCTTACTCCCAGTTTTTTAACGGTTACTTTTGTTCTTAGTCCTAGTTTCGCATAGGTGATACAGTTGGCGCAGCTGTAGAGCGACTGACTGCTATACTGCGTGTCGCGACTTCAATTCCCGCATGGAACAAATATTTATATGGTCTAGATACAAGTCGCGGGTCTGGTTGTCTTGTTAAGGAGTTTAAATGTTTGTAAATACACACACACAACACAATTAATTCCTAGGGTGGAGCAAAGATTTCTTTAAAAAAAAGAAAAGGAAGAAAAAGACAGAAATACGCGGCTTTTTTCTCTACTATCCTTACTAATATTATAAAAGCGAAAGTGAGTTTGTTTGTTACGTCTTCACGCCTAAATGGCAGAACCGATTTTGATAAATTTTGGTACAGAGATAGTTGGGACATAGGCTATTTTTTTTTAAGTGAGAAAAGGGGGAGAAAGAGGTGGGCGAAGCCGCGGGTAAAAGCTAGTACTTAATAAATACCTCATCAACTGAAAAAAACCTACCTCATGAATCACTCTCTTTATTGGAGAAAACCGGATCAAAATTCGTTCAGCAGTTTTTAAGTTTATCGCGAATAGACAGACGCACTAAGAGAATTTTTTTTTCTAATAATAATACATAAAGATTGGCTAGTGGCCGTCGTAAACAATAGCATACCTAGCTGATTTTTATCATTATCTAATCTACTATAATATTTCTATTTTTTTGCGATGTTTTATGATAATATAATATAACGCCTAATAACTTTTTGTTTCGCGTCGGCTTGATCTGATTTCACAAAAGTTTTTCCGTTAAATTACTTTGTTTATGCAGTGGATGCGAATTGCAAGGACCGTTCGTTATGGCGCCGCTTGGGGGAGGCCTATGTCTAATAGTGGACATCGTCTGGCTGAATTTATGTCGATGATGATAATATCCCTTATTTGTTGATTTTTTATCTTAAAATCATTATCTCCACAATAAATAACTACAGCCTGTTTTAATAAGATTAATAAGTCTTGCAATTCCCACTGCTGGGACTTAGGCCTCTAAAGAAGAGGGAATTGTACGTAATCCACCACGTAGCCCCAGTGCAGGTTTATCTGTTTTAATGTCGGTATTTATTTATACCACCCTATACTTAAACAATGTGTTAAAGTAGGCATTCACGCTAGGGTATATCTGACAGGTTTGCCTGTACAGTTGAGTTTTACAGGTGAACCGGAGCGTGTATGTTGCACAACTGTGCAGGTTTCCACACAAGCTTACCTGACAGGTACAACTGTGCAGGCAAAACTGTCAGGTACACCCTAACGTGTATGGATACCTTAAGGAACAAGCTGTATAGTTTTTAGTTTCAAATATTGATTCAAGCATCACCGCACAAAGCTTCATATAAGTTACAAAAAATTAAAATCCAAAAAAATGGGGTAACAATTTCAACACAACACCGGTACCTCGCGGAACGATCCGGGATATCTCGAAAAACCGGGACATCTCTAACATTCCTTTACGAATACCTCGTTACACGCCATTGTAGCGACATCTATATCGCCTGATAGGAACTAAAAATCAAATTCCTGCATCACGCTTACAGAGTTCTCCGCATGATTAGAACATATATCACAACCTAAAGTCAACTATCGACCAGTTGCCCAGCAGGGACCCAGCCGGGTCGAAGCCTACTGGGGCCAGGGTTATCCGAAAGGGCGCTCGAGCCCCGGTATGAAGGCTAGAAGGAACGGGGTGGGTCTTTTAGTCAGTAAGAGTCTGGCACTATCTCCCGCTCCACCCAAGGGCAGGGGATGTCAATGCATGATTTTATCCCACCATTAAAAAAAAAAAAAAAAAAAGGACTAACACTCGTCTATCATCTGGCAGCAGGATCATACCTTTTCAACGGAGGTTTGCGGAGCTTTACACCCTGTTTCGCGTAATTAAATTGTTACTACACTAATAATAAAAAGAGATATAGTTTATTTTATTATTTTTTTCTTTATAGGAAGTAATCTCCGGAAGTACCTGAAGCCTAATTCACGTAAAATCAAACAAGCCAAATATCGTTGAAGTTTTATAGTCGTTCGGTCGAAGTCCTATCCAAAAGCGGTATTCACATGTTCCTTAATCGGGATTGGATTGAACGACCACTCAACTGGCTCGAAACTAAGCAATCTATCGACGACTTATTTCCGGTAATATTAATAAATATTCTACCAGGATAATGAAATACCTACAGATTTTTTTTTTATATCGACTCTTCGACTAAACGACTTTAAAATCGGTGTCGTTCAAACTCGATTGATGGATGTGAATACGGAAATGGTCTAAACGACTTATCGCTACGATATAGTTACGGTTTTGATTACGTGAATCGGGCTACTTTTCTGATTGATAAAACTTTTGCATCGATAGAAACCTGTTTTATTCTTGAGTGACATAGGCTATATTTTATGTAAGGTCTTAAATGCGGACGAAGCCGCGGCCAAAAGCTAGTGTCATGTAAAATAAAATTGTCCCATTGAATTAAATTGTTACATAAAATGAAATTGTCTTAAAGAATTAAATCTTACGTAATATCGAGTTCATATGCAGAATGAAACATCCGGAATCTCTATGTTCATATGCAGAATGAAACATCTGAAATCCCTATTTGAAAAACTTTTTTACCTTTCCAAAGGTGATTCCAAATGGTTTTACAAAAAAACAAAGTCAGGGCGTCCCGCTATTACAGGATTATTGTGCCAAGGGTCTGCTTCTGAAAGAAAGACTCGACCCTGATATGTAAGGCAACGAAGGAACAGGAGAGGGTTTTTAGTCAGTAAAAGTCTGACACACTCGCTCCACCCAAGAGCGAGAGATGTGAATAGATGATATTATCACCTAAAAAAAAATACCTACTATTGTAATCCCGTTACTAACCGAGGTTTTGGGAATGAAAGAAAACTGCTTAGTCACTATCTTATCAAAGGGGAAAACGTTGCTTGAGATTATTATCTTGTCTCAGTTAAGTAAGAGATTATGGGATATTCAGAACGAGGGTATGTCCACAATCTTAGATCTGTCAGACAAGATTGGTTCTTAAAGTTTGATGTTTGTTGTAATCCGAAACATGAAAACAAAATTGTTTGTCGTTTTAAATTGCTTTAAAAACAGGAGTGCGTCAACTTAGGTACTAATAGCTGATATTAATATCACAGATGATTGGATTTGGATGTCATTTGGCACACGAGTAAACCTTGTACTGAGGGGTTACCATGACGTTTAAAGTAAGATTGTTTTAATCTTGTTTCGGTGTGGGTAAGAGATGACGCTAGACAACCTGTATAGCTCTGTCTCTTACCCACACTGAAACAAGATTAAAATAATCTTACTTTAAACGTCATGGTCTAGGTCTAGGTCCTGCCCCCCTAGCCAAGTTACAAACGTTTCGCTTGCGCCGAACGCTTCGAGTTGACCTTGCCGCCAATTCTTTTGTTCTGACCACGTGATTGAGCGTTAAGACGACGTCATTCCCGTACATTTGAAGCTTTCTACAAGCGTTAACTATTGCAGATTAGCAACTTGGCTAGGGGTACTGGAATAGCATATAAGATACTTTTAATCCCGGAAGCAAGTTCCCTTGGGACATCCATTTACTTACACGAGGTCGAAGCCGACATCGGACCTAATACCTAATTAGGTGGAAAAGTACCAAAAAGGTTTTCTCACTTTTGAGTCTAAAAGCGTCATAACGACTGTTTGTTTTGACACTTTATAAATCCGTGTGTCTATCGTCTGGGTTTACGTAAATTGAATAATAATTATTGAGCTCAACTAGTTTGTTGCCTGCTGCGGCTTCGCTTCTACTAGGTAATCCAAGAAATCGAGTATAATTCAGGATAAAATTACTCACAATTTTGAAAGTTAGCTCGTAATTGGATGAGTATTTCCATAGGTTTTCTCCTACAAACAAATAATTAAACGTCAAACCAAAATGCTGGATGGCAGGCTGGTTTTAGTAAATTCAAAACTCACAATCTCTGGTCTTTTTCATAAAAGCCCAAGCGTCTTTTGAAAATTACTTATCAGGTGAGACCGCAATCAAGCACACGTTTATAGGTATATCAGATAAAAGAGAAAACGGTAGCTTACTTCAGTAATTCTAAAACAAACATAAAGAACAGGTAGTAAATTAGTAGCAAGTCATGATTGTAGCTATTACCTGACGTTATCTTAGTAACTGCCAGTCAATTACAGGTACATAGGCTACTTGTTGATCTTAGAACCACCCACTGGGCTGTAGTTAAAGTTCTTGACTTTTTGCGAGAGAAAGAGGTGGCGGATAGAGTGAGCGAAAGGCAATTTTTACGCTCCGGGCGTTGTCTCGACACCTGAGATGTCAGGAAAACCGTAGGGGCCCAGCAGGACGAAGCCGGGCTATGGGTTGTGTGTGGTTCTCACACCGGGGCACTGGGACGAAGGCATAGAAGGAACATAATAGTGGGTTTTAGATGGTAAACGTTTGACACGCTCTCCCGCACGATTTCCCACCTAAAAAATTGGGTGTGTCGTACTTTAATTTCGTAAGTCAGTGTTTCTGGTTGTATTCGTTTGTTATTCTGGTCTTTTTCATCAGTTCCAATCCATCAATTAATTTCTAGATGGAAATATCAGATTACTGTATGGATGCCTACAATATTTGAGGAGTTTCCTCAATTCTTCATGAATCTCATCGTCAGAAATGGATTTTGAAAAAAATGGGACAAACCTAGAAGCATAGCCTTTTAAGTTAAAAAAAAAAATGTGTGTCGATCTATAAATAGGAGTTCTGAGGTACCTAGATATCATAAGCATAGCATAATCAGCTTTATAATATCCTCACTGCTGGGATTCAGGCCTTCTCTCTAGGAGAGAGAATGGGTCGTAATCCACCACGCGGGCTCAGTGCGGGTTGGTGGATATCACATGTCTTCGAATGTTTGGTTCTAAGCCGAGCCAGTTTCCTCACGTTGTTTTACTTCACCATTTTGAGAGCCGTGGTGATGAAAATTAATTACACAAAGTTGTGCGCCCAGCTGGGTTTGAACTCGCGACTTACAACTAGTATTTTGAAGCATTTTCCATAGGGCCACCCCTGCGCTACTTTGAGGTACTTAACCAACATAAAAAAATATGTAAAACAAAATATAGAACTGAATCGAGTTTGTAGTCCTTATTTGAAGTCGATTTTAAAATAAAGTTAGGTACGTTAAAAATCTCGTTTTTATTCATTTAGTCATTCTCACGACAAAGCTCCTTTATTCACGAAATCCGCATGATTCACTCACTGTAACAAAGTTTCATTATCACACATGACCGAATCGATCGGGAAAAAGCGGTGTGCCACAGACAAAATCGACTTAAACCTGGGACTTATTTGTCCCAATTACTTAAAGTCGGTGCGGAGGTCGCTCCCTAGCGATCGATGCGTAGATAGTGTAGAAGTCTATTTGAAAGTCTGACATGACGTCAGAACTGCTACCAAAAACTGTATTGACGAGAGTAACCTTACAGAGACTATGTATTATTACTTAGATTAGATGACAGCTCCTGCAGACTGATGTAACGCTTAGAAGGCTGATTTTGATTTTCCACTCGCATATCATGACCATCGAGCATGGTTTCAAAGCTTGTTACATCATCTAACGCAATCAAACGCGATGCTTGACGAAAAGGCAACGCGAAAAAAGAGATAACACCTGAAAACTCTTAGCATTCGGTAATTCCGTGGTTTACTCGAATATTTTACAAAACTTTTAAGGGTTTAACAAAAATACATGTTTCCTATACGTGTTTTTTAAACTCTTAAAAACTAATCTTAATAAACTAATGTGCCTCACCATCAACGATTGCATCACTGCTTACCATCAGGTGGGATCGCAGTCAAGCACTAGTTTAGTTATATCATGTAAAAAAATTAAAAAAATGGATATCATACATTCCAGTAAGCTCGGCATTGTGTATAATGACGGGTGGCAAGCTTTCACACGCTCAATGTGGTGAATGCTGTGCAAGTGTCGAAGGAATGTGCGTGTTTAAATGTGTTAACATTGTTTTATATTATAATACGAAGCAACACTATCGAGATCAAGTTTTATGAAACACATGTAAAAAAAACTGGGCAAGTGCGAGTCGGACTCGCGCAGTGAGGGTTCCATTCAAAAGTAACTATGAAAATAGTTCAATTCCCGAATTGAGTTACGAAGATTTTGAGACGTAACTGCAAATTTACAGTTCTCGGAGTCTCTTTCTATACCTACTTGTGTTATGAGAGCTTGCTTCAAGCCAAATTTCAAGATTCTAGGTAGACGGGAGGTACCCTATGAATTTGGATTCCCTTGAAAGTGGCGAAATACATGTTTTTTGCGACATAAACGGCCGTATCTTTTTTATTTTTCGTTTACTCAGAAGTTTGATTTTTTCAGAGCTTCAAGGAACCGCAGACCTGAGTACATATGTATATGGTTTTAATTTCAACTCGATACCTTCACGCGTTCCCGAGATAAAGAGCCTTGACAGACAGACAACAAAGTGATCCTATAAGAGTTCCGTTTTTTCCTTTGGAGGTACGGAACCCTAATTACAAGCCGTGTGCTTTGACGAAAGTCCTCACCGAACACGTTAAATACGGGAGGTTCCTGCATTTGATTCGTGCTGAAGAAACGCTCGGATGTCACAATTGTTTGGACCACCCGGAGGACACGGTGGAACATACGGTAGAGGTGTACCCCGTTTGGGCCGGGCACCGCAGTGTATTCGTGGGGGCGATCGGTGGCAGAGACCTCCTGCGCCGGGTCTTAGTTCAGAACATGATCCGGAGCGAGGAGGAGCGGGCAAGGGTATGCGGTCGCCACTCCTGAACCTTTCAGCCGCATCGACCATCTGTTCTGCAAGCATTGTGTTCGACTCACCGCCACTTAAGTCCCCTAAATGTTATCGATAGAAAACCGATAGGCTAACAATCTAATCTTAGTTTCGTATATTACTGTCATATTAAAACTAAACTGACATTTACGACGGTAATTCAAATTGGCGATACCAAAACTGTAGGACCGCAACCAAAAGCGCTCAGGGCCGTACAAAAATACTGCTGTGGGTGTAACGTAATAATGCCAAGATCGGATACTGATACCTGATACCAGATTTGCGAACGTCCTACACTAGTTTTGGTCTTGACTGTCAGATTTAGTCTAATTTATGCGTTTTGTTTTTTTTTTATTGTCTTTAAACTGTTTTGACGGTTTAGGTTTTCTAAATTGTCTTATGTAATTATGAGTATAAAAAAAGACAGAAAAAGAAATATTTGCGGCAAATGATGCAATCTTAAGACTAGCTTACAAATTATTATTTATATTACGCCGCGTACAGATATCGCGAGGCGTGCGTCGCGAATGGTTCGCCTCGCATGCCTCGGGCTGTATGGACGTGTGTCATGTGTGCTCACAGTGAGCATTCGTGTCATACGATCGTTGCGAACGCCGCCTTAGTACGAGCCGTGAGCTCCGTGTGGACGGACAGGTGTTGTTTGCGTTTTTTACTGACGAACACCGTGCGTGGTGGTTTGCGTGCTCAGCTTGAGCATGTGTCGTTCGGGACGCACGCATGTACCGTCGTATGCCTGAGGTTGAGGCATATGTGACGAACTATTCACGACGCATGCCTCGCGATGTCGGCACGCGGCTTTATAATGAGTAGGTTTATCAAGCTCCATGTATTGCATGAAGCTTGATAAACGATGTCTACCAGGCAACCTTAGAATGGACTGAAAGAACATGAAATAGAAAAAGAGGGGTAGACTGCAGTGTACTGCAAATAAAATAAAAAAAATATTAGCCTAATAAGTACGAACTTTTTAACGTACTCATCGCATTAACGTAAATTTTCAAAATCGGTCCACAATTGACCGAGAAATTGGTGAAAATACAAAAAAAAAAAAACATACATACCTCTTTCTTTTCGAAGTCGGTTAAAAAGTAGACAGTGTCAAAAACCTACCGCGAATAACAACTAAGAACTGCTAAGGTAGACTTAGTCACAGAAACTGCTTTCTTCATAAAAATATAAAACGAGAATGACGACACGGCCCTTCAATTTCATTAACCCCTTTTTTGTAAGTGAATCTTCATTCTAAGCGTTTAGTAATTCCATACAATTAATACCCAGTCGCGAACTGTTCTCCGAAGTATCTAACAGATATGCGTTCCTAGTACTTTTGTTACTCGTTGGTCGGTGGGCAATATGCTACCCTGACTAATTGAAGAATGTATCATAATGGCCACTTGACTCGATAGAACAGGGAATCTGTGGAGATAGTATCAAATAATTTTTATCAGTAATTTTTTTGGAGACGAAATCTTTTTTTAGTAAATTCATAAATTAGGGTTTTTAAGTTTAAGTTTTTTAATTTAAAATGTTTAATTTTAAGTACTTTTGAGTAATAAAATTACAGCTATTTTTTATAAAATTTTGGTTCCTTGGATGGTTTGAAAATACAATCAAACCCGGTAGGTGGCGCTGCGGGCGGGTTTTCGGGCAGAACGTCTGTCCACCCCATAAATAATAATATAAATAATATTCTACAACTATCATACAACGCCGTCTAGTTTCAAGCTAAACAGAGCTTGTGTTATGAGTACTAGAAAACTGATATACATACTTATACACCGCTAAATTTTAGTCGTTTTAATCTCGTGGAGGGTCGACGCGGTACATGAAACACTATCTTAAAAAAAAATAGGTAGTTTGTACGCAACGCCGACTATTAACTACAGGTCATTGAACTCGCTCAGCTGATGTTTTCTTAAAGAAATTAATTTCGTACATGCGTAAATTAATACGAGTTTTGAAAAAAGGTACTTTATTTTTTTAATTTTATCTTTACAAATCGATAGTGTTTCATGTACCGGATCGATTCTCCACAGGATTAAAACGATTAAAATTTAGCGGTGTATATTTCTAAACATACATTCATATTATAGACTAGCTGTGCCCGCGACTTCGTTCGCGTGGACTACAGGATTTTGAATTTATTTTTTCTAAAATAAAAGTAGCCTATGTTACTCCTTATTACATCAGCTACCTGCCAAAAAAAGTCCTGTCAAAATCGGTCCAGCCATTTCAGAGATTAGCCCGGAAAAACAGACAGACAGACAGCCAGTCAGACAAAAATTAAAAAAATTGTTATTTTGGTGTTACATACACCAAAATAAGTAGTACCGTATATATATTAACATGCATGTAGTAAAAAGCAGTTATTTCAATATTACAAACAGACCTCCAATTTTATTTATATGTATAGATGTATAGATAAATTACACCCAGACACAGACAAATGTTCGTGCTCATCACACAAACATTTGTCCAGGTTGGGAATCGAACCTACATCGTCCGACATAGTAGTCAGGGTTACTAACCACTAGACCAACAGACAAGTAAAAAAAATAAAGAATTTAAATTCCGAGTTAATTGCAATATCATGACACAATATTTATTATGTCCTAACAAGATTCCCACTGTCGATGTTAATTACAATGAATTTCTAACTATTCCACACAGTAAATACCTGAATCTTAAACCGGATTATTCTGCGAAGTGTACACTTGCATCAGCTCCTAGCTAACAAGCCCTTCTGACTAATCAGAGACGTATGAATATGTAACTACATGCAAAGCTAGAGCTTCTGTGTCTGGAACTTAGAATCGTCGAGTGCCGTTCTTATGAAATGAGCAACATCGCAACAGGATATAGATTCCCCAAATTGTGACGTGTGTGGAGTAGGAGTGAGGCGTGTTTATCGTCACAGATAAATATAACAGGTATCTTAAAATAGCAGTCTGTCACAGTTACGAATGTGCGAAATAAACTGTTCCTGCTCCACGCGACTGCTACAATCACACCGACACACTAGAAGGCTTAAATAGCCTGTAAAAGCATGAAGGATTGTTTTCAGTTTTACAAAGATTAATTATTATAAAACATCTAATTGTAAAAGATTAATTCGGTACTTCCGAAAAGCAAACCTGTAAACCATAAAAGTTGATCATAAAAAAGTAGGTAAGCATTTATTGTATAATTAGTTATTAAAACACAGTTACTGGTAAACTTAGTCACAAGCTCAAACAAAAAAGACTGTTACATACACAACGGTTACATGGAACTGTAAAGGACCGATCCTTTACAGTTCCGTGTAACAGTTGCTATTTTGTCACAGGTTTTTGGAACTGCTATTTTAAAGCAGCAGGAACAGGCGTAACAGATATGCAAATTAACCTGTTCCAACCCACCTCTAGTATGGAGTTATTGATAATGTTCAGTATCTTTTGGTGGAATATGTCAAGAATCAAACCGGAAGGGAGCTACTGACAAAATTGCAAAGGATCAATAAAATTGATATAAGATTATTATTTTTTAATCTTGGTTGATCCTAGAAGTGATATATAAATATAATAATATATTCCACAACTATCACACAACGCCGTCTAGTCCCAAGCTAAGCAGAGCTTGTATTATGGGTACTAGACAACTGATTAACATACTTATATATTTCTAAATACATACATATTATAGATAAATTACACTCAGACACAGAACAAACGATTATGCTCATCACATAAACATTTGTGCTGGGTGGGAATCGAACCCACGACCTCCGGCATAGCAGTCAGGGTCACTAACCACTAGACCAACAGGCCAGTGATGCTGCTAAGATCATATTTGAAATGGCAATGTGTCGGTAGCTCAACCTTGGTAAATAACCATTTAGTCAATTGTGTTGATTATTAAGTTTAGTTGTTATTGTTAATTTATTTCAGGTTACGATGAGGGTGACATGCTCTTTGAGTCCATAAAAAATAAAGAGAAAAAAAATTGGTACTCGTATGTAGTACATTGATACTATGCCTATATTTAAGCCGAGAACAATAATCAAGCTAGAACTACATTAGAACATGTGACACACGCCCGATTTACGTAGAACGACGTCGCGTGGTGTTGCGTGGGGTGTATCAAGCGTAGCGTGTATCAAGCGTAGCGTGTAGCTCTAAAATTCTAATTTCCATATAAAATGTATGGAGACCGACGCGCCCAGATCGGCGTGTGTGGCACACGTGTGAGCAGTGTAGTTCTCCTTTTTTATTTTTATACTTTTTTTTGACAAGACAATTCGCCCATCGCCACCACCACTATAGTCCGTGCCCTCTGGATGGTCCGTAGGTACTGAATCCGATGCAGGAACCTCCTGAACTTATCATGTGCGGTGAGGGTCTGCGGCATACGGAAGGAGGACGTCGTAACGCCTAGAGAAGCGATGACTAATCGTCATGATTGAGGCGTGCCTATCGCATACTATGCTGGCGTATCCAATCCGAATTAAGTTTAGCAATACTTCGGGCTTTAAGCCTTTTTTTTTTTATTCTGATCACGCAGGAGATCTCCGAATGTAGCTGCTTTTCTTTTTATGCAACTTTCAACCTTCTAATGAGGCTCATTGTTAGGTAGGTACTTTTCGCAATACATTGGCTCACGAAGAAATCAAAACAGACAATCTTTGCATACAAGAAAAAAATAACTATCCTCAATTATCAAACACCGCACGCTCCATTATTTCAACAACCTTTGTTCACCATCACTCCATAAAAGTCTACATACAATGACGACTTCACAGCTGTCTATATTCCATCTCGAGTACGTTGCACTTATGCGCGTACGCCGAGTAAGAACATAGGTACGAGTATAATCATAAGCGATGGAGTGGCGCACAACATGATTAGTGAAGCTATTAATAGGAAAACATGCTCTTTGTTATGCTATTAATCCATTTGGATACTTAAGGCGTATAGTCCCTGAACATCTGACCGCAGTTAAATGCAAACATACACATACTGCCGCCTGCGTCCGCATTTTCTTTGCAAAATAATGATTGACTTACATAATTATGGTAGGTTTATTCCGAAGAACACTATACCAGCAATTATTTGTGTAAACATATTATTATGTCTAAAGATTAAAGCCGTTTGAAAGGAGTACAGAAAACAAGCGAAAAAAATATCATGTTGGTAAAATTCGTTTTTTGGCTATAGTATTAGTCATACGAAAAAAATAATATATTAATAATGTTACGCATGAATCTATAATAAATAAACATTTTATTTTTTCAAATCTACTAACCCAGCCGTTACCGAGGAGTAGCGTTTAGAAAGTCACTGTTTTATGGCACTAACTGGGAGCAAGGACCTTCATAGGAAAACACATACTCAGTGTTATACTATTAATCCATTTGGAAACTTAAGCTGTGCGTGTGGTATGTGCTTGAGAGATGGCTGTTGTGTTTATAGCTTGCTGGAGTTTGCGCCGGCGCTGGTGTTGTTTTAAACGTTTTTTTAATCAGCGATATATTTTTTATCAAAATGGATGATTAGGTTCAAGGAGTAATTATGATATTCGGTGACTTAATAAGCTAGTTTTTATTTAAAAAAGTGAATGTGATTAAAAACAAAACAAAAACATCAACTGATGAATATGATTTATTCGTTTTATATAAGTACATATAAAAAAAAATATACATATTAGTATAATATTTACTTTTTCAAATATATTAATAAAATAAACTAAAATATTTAAAAATACCTATAAAAAGTAGTATTGCACCAGTATTGGAAATAGGATCTATAATTTCTGTAAGTAATAAAAAAAAATGATTAACTAAGTAAATTACATTTTCAAATATTTCAACAAAAAAAAACATAAATTGTAGCCCACCGATATCGAGAATGTGGTCCAAATAAGGGTGTTTTTAATATCATGCGAATTTCATCACGCATGCGGGTTTGCCCCGCCCCGCACGCGTCCCGCAAGCGTACCTATTCCCCGCATTACATTAAAATTAAAATTTGTAAATACTTGTATGAAAAGGACATTTGCGCGGGTTACGCATGCGGAGCAAATCCACGATATTAGAAACAGCCTTCTATGCGGTGTTCTCTTGGGACAATTTTCTACAATCACACGGGCGAAGCCACTGTCTATTCTATATCGATTCTATGTGAATCTATCTATACTAATATTATAAAGAGGTAAAATTTGTTAGTTTGTATGTAGGGGGAAATCTCTGGAAGCACTGGTCCGATTGCTAAAATTTTTTCACCGATAGAATGCTGTTTTATTTCTGCATGACATAAAAATCAATGCCAATTTTGGTTGTAATTTTATAACTCAAGAACAGGCTTACTTATCCAAACCAAATGTTTAGGCTTTGTTCGGACTATTTAGTAGATGGTTTATGTGAAGTTTGCACAAAATCAGTCCAGCGGTTCTTCATTTATTGCATTTTTTGTAACTAATGAATTCAATAAATGGCGGATCATTTTGTTAATGGGGATTTTGTTGTCAAATTGAAACTTTTTTCAGATGGGGATTGTGCTGTCAAATTGAAACTTTTGTAGATTAGGGTAGAGTAGGGTAGAGTAGGATAGAGTAGGGTAGAGTAGGGTAGAGCAGGGTAGAGCAGGGTAGAGCAGGGTAGAGCAGGGTAGAGCAGGGTAGAGCAGGATAGATCAGGGTAGAGCAGGGTAGAGCAGGGTAGAGCAGGGTAGAGCAGGGTAGAGTAGGGTAGAGTTGACAGCTTAGCTAAAAGGGCACGATATAACTATTATGTGGTACGAAGTTCGCCGGGTCAGCTAGTCATCTATAGATTAAAAACCTACTAAGTCGATAATATAATAATTATAATATATGTACTTTGAAATGTAACTAAAAACTCTACACAGTATTACTACCATTCTGGAACTAAATCTCTTCATTCATGGTTATGACAACAAACCACGATCACAGCCCATTTAAATCATGACAATATATTATTATTTTCCTTGGCCGATAATTTGGCACCGTCCGTCCGGTTATCAAGTGTGCCGTAATAATAATAAGTATGCCATAATAACAAGTGAGTCATAATAACACACATGTGATGTTAGTAGTGTATTGTGATAGACTATTTGTCTGTTTGTCTACCGTGACTAGGCGGTAATAATGACCAGTTGGAACATTTTGTATTAGAGGAATAATTGATTGTTTCATGGTTAGGTTTGAAGGGAGATGCTCCAAGGTACATTGAGTGTCAAGTTGTATTCCTACTGATAGACTTTTTCATGAAATATTTATTACATAAATATATAATAAATTAGTGCCCCACATTATCAACGATTGCATCACTGCTTACCATCAGGTAGGATCGCAGACAAGCACTAGTTTATCTTATATATAAAAATGAATCGCAAAATGTGTTGGTAAGCGCATTGGTTTTTTGTTGTGTTCGTTATTATGAGGAGAAGGTTCTTATGGAAAAAAAAATGAAAATTAGGGTAGTGTAGGGTAGAGTAGGGTAGTGTAGGGTAGTGTAGGGTAGTGTAGGGTAGAGTAGGGTAGAGTAGGGTAGAGTAGGGTAGAGTAGGGTAGAGTAAGGTAGAGGAGGGTAGAATAGGGTAGAGTAGAGTAGGGTAGGGTAGAGTAGGGTAGAGTAGGGTAGAGTAGGGTAGAGTAGGGTAGAGTAGGGTAGAGTAGGGAAGAGTAGGGAAGAGTAGGGTAGAGTAGGGTAGAGTAGAGTAGAGTAGGGTAGGGTAGAGTAGGGTAGAATAGGGTAGAGTAGGGTATAGTAGGGTAGAGTAGGGTATAGTAGGCTGAAGTAGGGAAGAACGGGAGCGAAGCCGCGCGGGCACAGCTAGTATTATTATAAAAAAGACACACAAACATTCGCCTAAGAAGAATAAAAAATGTTACTCTATCGCTTTTTACTAATAGATGTAAGTTGGAAATATAAAAAAAACGGTTTAAATAAAAAAAAACTGTTTAGGATGGGAAAAAAATGTTTGAAAGGATTTTTTTTATGGTGGAAAAAATCATCCAATGACAACCCCTGCTCTTGGGTGGAGCGGGAGATAGTGTCAGACTCTTACTGACAAAAAGCCCACCCCGTTCCTTCTAGCCTTCATACCGGGGCTCAAGTTCCTTTTTGATAACCCTGGCCCAAGTAGCCTTCGACCCGGCTGGGCCCCTGCTATTGCTGACAACTCCTTGAGGCGCGCGGGAACAGTGCGCGCCGTCGACGACTTGGACTTGGTCCGGACAGTTATCGGACGGCCGGACAGCGTCTGAAAGGACTTGGGATAGGCCTTTGCAAAGCAGTGGGACAGTTATAACTAGTAAAAAAAAAAAAGCCCGTTATCTCCCTACATACTACAGATATTCTGTGCGATCGCATAATCAAACGAGAATATTAATTCCAGACTTGCCTGCCAATCTCGATGCCATTGCCCAGACCAGACGCTCCCGATGGATTGCATCCATTCACAGTCTTGACGCATCCTTTCAATAACACATTTCACTCAATTGACTTTAGACTGACGCACATAAATAACCTGAATAACCCTTACGAATCTTGAAGAACATGATGCATAGCTAGCTAGAAACGTTGATGATGAAAGCCGGCATAGTTGGTGCAGCAGTTGAGCCATTAGCTGCTATGCAGCGTGTTGCGGGTTCGATTCTCGGACATAACAAATATTTGTATGGCGTACAGATAGGTGTTTCGAGTCTTTGGTTAGAAACTATGTTTATATGTATGTTGTGTTGTGTATGTTTTTCCTGTAATAGGTGGAAGTTGAGACCGCGGTCCGGGTCCAAGCCCTACGACCCAATTACCTGGCAGGTTTTTGACAAGTACTCTTCAAGTAACTTTTAGATTGGATTAAAAAAAAAAACAGGATTATTCTTCGACCCAGGTACAATTGCGTTATCGCCGCCGCCGCCGCCGCCGCCGCCGCCGGGATTCTGATCCCGATTTCCGGGCTCGGGCTTGCGGACAGTGAGCAATGGGTAGCTCGCTGTCCGGCCGTCCGGTAACTATCCGGACCAAGCCCAAGTCGTCGACGGTGCGCACTGTTCCCGCGCGCCTCAAGGAGTTGTCAGCAACAACAGGGACCCAGCCGGGTCGAAGCCTACTGGGGCCAGGGTTATCCGAAAGGGCGCTCGAGCCCCGGTATGAAGGCTAGAAGGAACGGGGTGGGTCTTTTAGTCAGTAAGAGTCTGACACTATTTCCCGCTCCGCCCAAGAGCGGGGTTTGTCATTAGATGATTTTTTCCCACCATAAAAAAAAGATACAATTGCCCAAAGGAATCCTGAGCGGTCGGCGTCAGAGTGGGGATCGCTTTGCGCATTCCATACATTGGCGAGCCAATCGTCGTCGTTGTTACATACATGCAGAAGCGCAGGGAGCGAATCATGAGTAACGTCTATGACGCGATGGCGCGGCGAGCCAATCATTGACACTCCGCCCCCGCGTCTCACTTCGCACCACTAATGAGACCGAATATTTGACTTCTGCGCAACTTGAAGCCAGCGCTCAAGATCCGTGGCGGCAATTGTTAAGACTGATGAGAGGCTAGAAATAAATCTTAGTGACTAAACAGTAAATTAGTACTCAATCATATTAGTCCACGCCTCCTCAGGTAAGCCCTACCCTGCGATTATTATCATAGCTAACCTAATTACTGCGACAACGCCCGTTTGTTGTCATGTGTAGCACGCCATCAAAATATACCTGTAGAGTGTTGTGTAATCGTGTATCGTGTAAACAATTAGGAAATAAATAATATATTACCATTTTTGGACATAGGCCTCCCCCAAGTGTCGCTACAATTAACGGTCCTATGCTTCTCGCATCCATTGAATTCCTCTACTGGTGCCATTGGTTGTTCAAAAGGAAACTTCGGGATCCTGGATGTAAGGCAAAAAGAAACATGGATCATATGTCAGACTTTTACTGACTAAAACCCACTGTTTTATGCCCTCCCACTCCGACCTAGAGTGGGAGAAGCCATTGGATGACTCACCACATAAAAAAATCCTGCGACTCTCACCAGGTCATCGGTTCATCTTGTGGGAGGCCTTCCGACGCTGCGTCTTTCGGTGCGCGATCACCACTCTAGAACTTTTCGGCCCCATCGACCATCCCTTCAACGAGCAAAGTACCCTTTTTTTATGGTGGAAAAAAATCATCCAATGACATCCCTCGCTCTTGGGCGGAGCGGGAGATAGTGTCAGACTCTTACTGACTAAAAAACCCATCTCTAGTACCCTGCTCACTGCCACTTAAGTTTGTCGATTCTTCGGGCGATGTCGGCAACTTTCGTTCTCCTGCGGAAATCTTCATTCCTGATGCGATCACGCATAGGAACTCTAGCCCTTTCCATTGCCTTTAGGGTGACTTTAAGCCTTCAGACGAGGTCCGTTGTGAGCGACCACGTTTCGAAGCCATATTATGTCATCACTGACATCACGCACTAGTCATAGACTTTCGTCTTGAGACACAGGAAGTTGGATGAGAAGTCTTCTGATGAGGACCCATTGTAAGCAATGCTTCAAAACTTAGTACCGCACAAGTGTGCTTAGTACAAAACTATTGTAAAGGCTAGTGTATTTTTACACTCGTACCTACTATTTCTTCGCCATAATCACAAAAAATAATCTACTTTCTTAAGTCTATAAAAGAATATAAAACTTTTGCTTCACTACAATTACACACCACTGCTTACCGTCAAGCACTAGTTTATATCAATAAAAAAATAAAAAATTAGGTTTCGCTAAGATGCCATTAAACTCCTACATCCATTGCGGACAATTTCAATGACTTTGAAATAATGCTTCTTGTCTTTGTATTGGTTACATTCCACTAACATATGCTCAGGGCCCCATCTAAGTGATAAAAATTGACCTATATCTACGAGTATATAAATGGTGTAAGGGACAGCCCTCCACAAACTTTAAGGGCTTGCTCAGTAGACGAAACTGAACAACCCACCATAAAAAAAAATTTCAGGAAACGAAAAAAAAATTCAGCCTCTCCATACAAACTTTCCAATCAAGTTAATAATTTTGTCCGGTGAGGCGGATTTTTTTTTCGATTCCTGAAAAAAATTGTTTTGGTAGGTTGTTCAGTTTCTTTTACTGAGCAAGCCCTTAAAGTTTGTGGAGGGCTGTCCCTTACACCTTGTATAGCAAAAAATGAGGGGCGGCAAAATCGTCTTATTCCTATCTTCCAAAACAATTAGCCATCCACACTTAAGTTGGCAGGTTGAGAATTTTATGTGCCACCTTCCAACCTACTTCAGGTTGGATAATGGAAATATTTAAGACATATAAATGGTTTTGTGTATGTAAAGGGCAGCAAAAATTATCTTTACCCGGAGCGGATAAATAGCTAGATCTGGCTCAGCATATGCTGTGCATCTTTCTTTTACCCACACACCTCCCAGTTAGGGGAGTCAGTGATAATGTATTTAAAATGCTGTATTTCGAAAACAATACTATATAAACGGTTTTATTCCGTCCACAGGGCGGAATTCAGTTCAACCTTGACCTTTCAAGGTCGCGATACATTCAGTCACCGCAAAATATATAATGAAACCTTTATTTAATCGCGTGCAAGTAGTTCAGTAGGTATGTTACTCATTTGTGCTTTTATTTACATCTATTTAGCTCACAGAAGCGAACGAAGTATTATTTTAATCACTGCTTATTTTTTTAAGATTTTATCAATAATTAGTCTATGTCATTCGTCATCATCTTTCTGCCCTTATCCAGTTTTATTTGGGGTCAACGCGTTGTTTTCTTCTATTCTGTTCTATCACCCGTCACGCTATCACTAACTCCCTTTTCTTTCGTATCACTTCCCACACAATTTATCCATCTTTTCTTTGGCCTCCCTCTCCATCCATCCACATGTATACTCATAACTCTTTTGGTAATATGCGTTTAATTCTTCCTCTTCACATGGCCATACCAAGACAAATAATTCCTTTTAACTTTTCAGTCACTGCTTCTATGTCATTAAAATGTCCATTTAACTTGATTTCTATATTTTGTTTATTTTTGTCTCCTTATTTATTTACATTGTTCTCACATATAAAAGCCGATCCCGCCTGCTGGTAAGCAGTGATGCAATCGTTGATGGTGAGGCGCACTAGTTTATTAAGAGCCTATTCACTCTAGCCTTGAAGACACCTAAATAATAATCAGACGGGAAGACCGCAGCAGGCAAACTGTTCCAGACCTTCGATGTACGCGGTATAATACACTACACATGATGACACGCATGACTTAAAAGACATGCGCACATGATTTAAAAGAGTGTCCATGGAGTTTCTTGGATGTTCTTCTTCATTGTGACATCTCCTTTAATATGCCACTTTTTTATTATTGATAGGCTCGCGTTTGACCACTATCTCGCCAGATGGTAAGCGATGATGTGGCCGACGATGGAGCAAGCTCGCCTAGAAGTAACCTATACACTATTTTTTTATGGTGGGGAAAATCATCCAATGACCACCCCCGCTCTTGGGCGGAGCGGGTGATAGTGTGAGACTCTTACTGACTAAAAGCCCACCCGCTCCTTCGTGCCTTTCGTACCAGGACCGAGCTTCCCTTTCGGATAACCCTGGCCCCAGTAGGCTTCGACCCGGCTGTTGCTGACAGCTCCTTGAGGCGCGCGGGAACAGTGCGCGCCGTCAACGACTTGGGCTTGGTCCGGACAGTTACCGGACGGTCGGACAGCAAGCTACCCATTGCTCGCCGTCCGCAAGCCCGCGCCTGCGGTGGCCGCCGGAAATCGGGATCGGAATCCCGGCGACGGCTGGGGACGCAGTGTCGGAAGGTCTCCTACAAGATGGACCGATGACCTGGTGAAGGTTGCGGGAATCCGATGGATGCGGGACGCACAGGATCGATCATTGTGGCGACTCTTGGAGGAGGCCTATGTCCAACAGTGGACGTCTATCGGCTGAAATTATGATGATAATGATGACTGCTTCGCAAAAGGAGGCGATCGCCTGCCACTCCTCCTCGCTCTGGACCATGGTCTGTACCAAGGCCCGGCGCGAGAGATCGCCGCCGCCGATCGCCCTCACGATGGTACGGCGATGCTCTGCCCAAGCGGGGCACACCTCTACTGTGTGCTCCACCGTGACCTATACACTCTTGACTTAAAGATCTTAAGAGGCTCCTTTCCCACTGGCCTATCGTCAACATCGAGAATGGTTTAAAAGCTTGTTGCTTCATTTAACGCAATCCAACGCGATGTTTGATGAAGAGTTAATGCAATAAACAGAGAGATAACGCCTGAAAACTCAGTTGGCATTCGGTAATTCCGTGATTTACTCGAATATTTCACGAAACTTGTAGCACGAAATACGTGTTTTCTTTTTAAGGCGCTCTTTTCCGAATAAACGTAGTTCACAATACCGTTTTATTGGTAAAAAAAAAGGGATTTGAAAGTTTTTCAGAAAAATTGTCGTCATTCAGAATACCGTTTAAATGTGCAAAGCTTCTATAGGCTAAAAGATTCTATAGATTATTCAAAAATAAGGGACACGTATTTTTTTATTTGTAAATTAAACCAAAAATGACAAAGATATAGCCTATTAAAGTTACGTGTGACGTCACGCCGTGCTATATTTTTTCGCACGGGGTGACGTCACACGTAACTTTAATGGGCTATATCTTTGTTATTTTTTATTTAATCGAAAAAAGAAAAAATACGTGTCCAATATTTTTTTAGTAATTATTTTGACCCTGGAAACTACCCGATGTACTTTTTTTATATTTTTAATATATGAGTGCATTATGAAGGGCTCACGTAAAATAATCGGTTTTCAGAGGTCTTTAATTGAATAGTTTTACACAAATGTATGTTTTTATTTTTATAGATGCCTAGATAATATCCACAAGATAACTGTGTGTCCAAAATATCTAGAGTAAAATGTGTAATAACATCATAACCACGTAAAAGCGGTTGTATGAAAATGTACCTCGAAAAGGACGCTCTTAATTAGCTATACTGCTGTACACAGACTGCACTTATCGTTTTTCCCGTGTGTCGTGTGGCGGGTTGCGAGCCATTAGCTCCGCGTGCCACAGGTTCCACTCCCAGTTCGCACGCCACCGACATCCGCTGGCCCACTAACATAAAAAGCTATATTTAACTAAAACGCTCGTAAAAAAACTTATTTCGGACCACTTTTCGAACCAAATGAATGTTAGAGTAATGGCGCCATTGATTTAGATTTGGTGTTAATGTTCTAGTAATTTAACTTAGTGAAACAGTACATTAGTTGTTGATGAATGGTTCCATTTTATCTTTGATTTTGTCTAGATTAGACAAAGATAACAACACAACTTACTTAATGGACGCATAGGTAATATTTTTTTTTTTTTACTTTTGATAAACTCATTTACTTTGTTGGTCAAATTACCGTTTTATCAAAAGAAAACTCGCTACGATGTGAAAGCGAAAAGTAGAGTCCAAAATTATTTATCGGGGATGGTATTTTGCAGTACGAGCAGAGTATTTCAATATACAAGCAGATCATTACGGTATACAAGCAGAGTGTTTCGGTATACAAGCAGTGTAATTTAGCATACAAGCAGAGTGTTTCTGTATACAAGCAGGGTAATTCGGTATACAAATAGGATATTTTCAAAAAACACGAGCACTAACTAAAAAAAATATAATGACGCTAAAAGGATCTCGATAAGACTAGGTAGCCTACAAGATATAAAAGGAGATAATAATTATATTTCACAACAATCACACAACGCCATCTAGTCTCGACCTAAGCAGAGCTTGTGTTATGAGTACTAGACAACTGATAAACATACTTATATATTTCTAAATACATACATATATAGATAAATTACACACAGACACAGAACAAATGATCCTGCTCTTCACACAAATATTTGTCCTGGGTGGGAATCGAACCCACGGCCTCCGGCATAGCAGTCAGGGCCACTAACCACTAGACCAACAGGTACCGCTAGGCCAAAGAAAACGATGAATATCTAGCGAAAGATACACAAATGCTTATCTATTTAGATAATCAATATTAAGATACTGGTACCTCGTAAATCTCCCCATTAGGTAAAAATATGTAAAGACCTAAACAAAACATAAATCAGACTTTCTACAGACAAAGAAGAATTGAAGCTAACATTCCACAAGACAGTTGGCGCTATCCAAATTGCTCCGAGTCTTTCTTTATCTTAAAAGCACTACATCTTGTTACTTAACAATTTAATTGCTCTCAAACAAGATAAGTGTATCGATTTATCAACAATATCGTTAATCAATTGATATACGATCGAGAGCCGCGTGATTCACCCACGCACGAGTTATTGGGTAAAAGGGTAACAATAAAATAAGCTTTTATTAAACTTGGAGTGATCGATCAAAAGTTTAACTGATACCGATTATTTTGAGAGAAAGATCATCTAAACAATTTAAAACGAAAACGTGTTTATTTATTTAAAGCTTTATACACAAAAAATCTGTACAAAGGCAATGTTTTTATAGCAATCCTGTATTAGCCGACAATGCAGAGAGAAGGCATTCCTCCGACCCATCTATTGAGCCTGATTCAGAGCCACTTCTTCATGCCAATTTCTAAGGAAGACATCCAAGTCGTCCCGCCATTTCCCGCGACCCATCCCACTCATATTTATGTTTTATGGGCCCACTGCCCATTGCCACTGCTCAATAGGGTCGTGAGGTTCTTTGAACCGGAACCGCTGTCCGCCTTCTACCATTTTTTTTTTGGGTAGTAGTTTGGGAATACAGCAACCAAAAATTCTGTACTTATTTTATTCGTGGTCCCAAAATACTACAAAAAAAAATTACCTTGCGTTCTAAATTACAAAGTCAGCCACAACTAACAAACGTCTGAATTCAGCCATCCATCCATAAATCTTAGCCACTAGTTATCTTCTATGTAAGCCACTTTCTGGCTGATTATAAAAAAACTACAAAGGTTGACCTAATAATGAACAATAACTTTACAGCGGCGCTAATTTTCTAAAAAAACATATTATTTAAACATGTTACCCATTCGGCTCGGCAATCAAATACTACGCCACTATCCGGTTAGCAAACAATGTTATTCTGTTTGCAAACACGAAAACACGGAGCAGCGGACCCGGCTTAAGAACAAACGATACTATATCAAAACCACAAAGTTCCAGTATCTCAACAACTGACAATAACCACACGTCTATAATTAAGATCAATAATAATCTAGATACATTATGACCTGTTCAGTACGCAGATAAGATCGCTGTATACGTAGTTTGTGAACAGCGCAAGCGCAGGTACGGCCTTATGCAGTTCAACGTGGGAGGAAGCTGGGGAGGACAGTTACAAATGACTGAGGAACCGGTTTAGAGTAACGATTTGTTTATTGTTAGGAACAGGTGTTTCTGGTGCAGGTATCAACAGGCCTACAGGAGGAGCCTGTTGATTAGATTACGGATTTGATTCCTGTAAGGTTTCGAAACTTAAATGGACAGGTTTATCGCGATGGCAGTTTTTCTAGTTAGTCTTCATACCAATCAAAGGACCTACTGGGGCTAAGGGTCTCCTTCTGAAAGGTAGGCTTGGCCCCGGTATGAAAGGCGACGAAGGGACGGGGTGAGTCTTTTAGTCAGTATAAGTCTGAAACTATCTCACGTTTCGCCCAAGGGCGGGGATGTCATCTGGATGATTTTTACCCAACGAAAAAAAAAACACCAATCGAAGGAGATCCGTTGTATCGGACATAGATCTCCGTCCATCTCAACTGCCGTCAAGAGCCGCTCCTTGGTCCGATCTGTTGGTATCTTGCGGACTCCTGCGGCTTCCTCCTACCTGGAAAGATATATAAACCAGCAAATGTTTTTGTGTGTATATTATCAGTAGGTCTGAGAAAAGGTCTTATCTTTTACCACTACTCTCCATTATTTGCTTCTATAATGTATATGGCTGAACTGCGTTTCCCATATCAACTAGTAAATATAGATATATATTTAAACGTATGCTCCTTGCGTGATCGCATGAGGAATGAAGATGGCCGCAGAAGGACCAAGGTTAAGTAACTATGTGGGTAACCTAGGTATCCGCAGGAGAACCTGTGTGTGTAAATATTTGCTCGCTCAAAGAATCGCCAAACTTAAGTGCCAGTGGGCAGGGCACATCGCTCGTAAGACGGATGGTCGATGGGGCCGAAAGGTTCTAGAGTGGCTACTGCACACCGGACGATGCAGCGTTGAAAGGCCTCCCACAAGGTGGACCGATGACTTGGTGAGAGTCGCGGGAATGCGATGGATGCGAGACGCACAGGACGGTTTATTGTGGCGATACTTGGGGAAGGCCTATGTCCAACAGTGGACTTCCTTCGGCTGAAATGACGATGATGATGATGATTTAAAAGTTCCAAACAAGACACTTTTCAAGCAGATTCAATTTGATGGCTACTAATTATTTTTTTAACTCTAAAAGCTGTAAAACCTCATTGCGGGTCATGAAACGTGGATATAAATCATTAATTTTTATTACCAGCAGTTTTTGCGGATTAGCGCTAATCAATGTTTGGGTCGTGACTGAGCCCTCGTTTATTTGAATCAATAGCGTCAGCAATGCGGCATTATTTGCGTTGTAACACTTTCTTTTACGATAATAGGTATTTTGTCAATACTGTTTACTGTAAAAAGCTTTAGAATATTATGAACTAGCTCCACGGTTTCACCCGCGTCTTAGGTAGCTTTTTGCTTGCTCCTAGCCTATAGGTACAATTCCTCTTTCGTCTGGTCTCCTGCTCTTTAGCCAAAAATAATGTAACTGACACTCAGTCTTCTAATAATGTTACACTCACAGAAAAGATGATAGAGGTTAGAATGAAAATACTTTTCGATTTATACTACAACGAGTGTCGCCGCTTGTCTCACACCCTTTAACTCTACAGGCAATAAACCAATACGAACGCACATTACGCAACTAACATACCACGCACACTTAGATCGCAAGTTTGCTATTGGTAGTTGAACTATGAGCATTGCCCTACTTTGTGGCACGTTTGCCCCACCCACAAGGCTTCTAATCTCTTTCATCTGTTCTGTGGTTGGATTATTTTTTTGCCGTAGTAGGCCCCAGTGGCTTTTACCACAAGTTTTTCTTAATACCTAACGTATTTCAGGCATCAGACTTTACTTACATCAGTGAAATATAGTTTTTTAAGTTACAAACATTGTAATTAGCAATGTTTGTGACTTAAAAATCTATTGTGAAATGAATAAAAATTGAATTAAAAATTGAATCTGGCTACCCAATGCAAACATTTTCCAGATGTCTACTGTGGCCATGGGTTGACTTCCGAAAGGGAAACTCTTGGTCCTGGAACGCTACGCAAAGAAACATACTGTGAGGTTTTAGTCAGTAAAAGTCTGACACGCCCTCCTGCTCCATCCTAGAGCGCGAGAATTCATTGGATGATTTCCCACCCAAAATAAAAAAAAAACATCTCCAAATTGAGATACGTTGATTATGAAACAAAATAAACATTTTTATCGCCAATTTAACTTCTTTAAACTACTCTGAACAATTTGGAACAACATCATTAAAAGATTCAATGCAAAATTAAGGCAATGACCATATGCAACATTGCCATATAAAATTGCAAGCGAGGTTACAACCAACAAATCACGAATGCACAATATAATAACATTTAATGTATTGGCATAAGAGCTAAATTTGTATAAATAAAAATTGTCATAGTTACAAAACTTAACTGACCTTAGTAAATAAGAAAATCTGGAGCCTTCAGACAACCTTTGTATATGTCAGAGCAACCGAGATGGAAAGTACTGACTGGTGACGTCATATATCTATATAGAAGCAGAAACTGACTGACTGACATATCAACGTACAATCGAAACTAATGCACCCAGGGAAGTGACATTTTGCACAAGGTTTCATTTTATTATGTAGGCGAGCACTAAGGAGTTTTTGAAAATACAACTTTTAAAGGGATAAAAAAGGAGAAATTCGTTTGTATGCAAAATTTTATTTCTTGGGCCCATAGGCTTGAAACTTAGCACAAATGCTTTTCAAAATCTGTATCTATATATTTCAGGAATTTGTTAAAGTTTTTAGTTGGGCGCGCATCAATTAAAATGTACAAAGTCGATTTATATAACTTTTATACATTGAAATTGTGTGTAACTTGATAAATTACTTAGTTTTTGTCTCATCGCAATCGGTTGACTATATCGAAAGATATTGTACATTCATTGACTGTTAGGCGTTACGAAGTTCGCCGGGTCAGTTAGTCTATAATATAATAAAGAGGTAAAGTTTGTTTTATTTTATTATTTTTTTTTGTTTGTAGGAGGTAATCTCTGAAAGTACTGGGCCCCAAGTCTGCTATTTTTATAAATTCGTCATTCCAACACGATCCCATTGTCATTTTGCTAAAAGTTTGTAATCTGCTAACTCATAATGATCGATCATTGATCGGTCACTGGTCTTGTAATAGAATTGTAGAAGAATGATAATTTCGAGCATATTAAAACCAATAACTGCACAATAACGTTCTAAAATTCAATGGAAGGGCTTGGTCAATGTAGCAAGTATGTCCTCGCTAGGTATATTCGAGTGTTGTGCAATTAAATTGACGGACTATAACATTGTAATAGTGTGTATTTATAGGGTACCTAACTCAAATAATATCAATGAGTTTTTTGATAAATTGGAAACTCTTTTAAAATATTTATCCAAACAGCGATGTATGAATATAATTTTAGCTGGAGATTACAATATTGACATTTTGAAGCGAAGTAGACTGTCAGCTGAATTCGAGTCTATTCTTTTAAATTTTAACTTACAACTTGCTTTACGACAGCCTACTCGAGCTGCGAGCCAAACATGCATAGATAATTTTGCGCATAATTTTAAGCGTCGTTGTAAATCAGAAGTTTTGGAGCTTGCGCTATCCGATCACACAGCACAACTATTAAAGTGCCCCATTAAAAAAAAGGATGTTTTTAAGTACTATCGCAAAAGTACACGAGACTATAGTCAGGAAAATATAGAAAAATTCAAGACTTGTCTAAATAGTCTATCCTTCTCAGATGTGTACGAGACGGACGATCCCAATGCAGCATACAACTGTTTTATTGAAATATTCCAATTATTCTACGATCTATGTTTCCCCATAAAAATGATTACCATAAAGACTACTAAAAAACCTACTTGGGTATCACGTGGCATAAACTTGTGTAGCAAAAACAAACGAAAGCTTTTATGGGAATATAGGTTAAATCCAACTCGTGCTAATAGAGATAAATTCAAAAAATATTCAAAATTACTCAAAAAAATTATGAATCTAACTCAGAAAGCTCAAAACAATTATAGTATTAAAACTTCTAATAACAAGTCTAAGACTACATGGAGAATAATTAATAAGAGAAAATACAACGCCCCAAAAAATTCAATTTCTTGCATCAAATTTGAAAATAAAGACATCAGAGACCCAAAGGACATTGCCAATGCGTTTAATGATCATTTCATAGATAAAATAAAAACAACGATTAATGCGGGAACAAACTCTACCTCATTAAACATAGACTGTACTCTGCAGTCTATGTTTATGGCTCCATCTACGCCCTATGACATTTTAAACATTTTTATGAATCTAAAAAACACGAACAGCGTTGGCTACGATGGTATTGCCACAAAAATATTGAAAGCAGTTGCATCTGAAGTATGTACTCATTTGAGTTTCATTATTAATCTTTGCATAATTGCGGGTATATTTCCTGATGCATTAAAGATGTCTATAGTAAAACCGCTGTATAAGAAAGACAATCACGAATTAATGATAAATTACAGACCGATCGCGCTTATACCAATTTTGTCCAAAGTATTCGAAAAATATATATATGGGGAAATAAATACTTATTTAGAAAAATATAATATATTAAGTGACGAACAAAAGGGATTTCGAAAAAATAAAAGTATAAATTTAGCTATTTATGAGTTTTTACATAATGTCATGCTAAATGTAGATAAGAGAACACCAGTCTGTGCCATATTTTGTGACATGACACAGGCCTTTGACTGTGTCCATTATGGCACCCTAGCAGAAAAACTTGAAGCCTATGGTTTTAGAGGCAACGTTTTAGAATTAATTAAATCTTATCTTCATAATCGTAAACAAGTTACAGAAATATGTAAAATAAATAAAAAAAGTAATCGTGAAGAAATTTCAAGATCAAAAGAACGCGAAGTTATATATGGAGTACCTCAAGGCAGTGTATTGGGGCCTCCGCTTTTCACATTATATGTAAATGACTTGCCTAAAGTAACTGAACAACCATTGACACTTTTTGCTGACGATTGCACTATGACAATAGCTTGTAATGACATTAACACATATGAACTTGACATTAATAATTCACTAATATCTATTATAAATTGGTTAAATGATAATAATTTAATAATTAATTTAAAAAAGACTAACGTTGTGCACTTTAGACAACGAATGCAAACAATCAACAATCTTAATATTCAATTTAATAACATAAATATCAATGAAAGTGACACAACAAAATTTCTAGGGCTAATAATAGATGCTAAATTAAATTGGAAACCACAAATAGAGGCACTAAGTAAAAAATTGAGCAGTGCAGCCTACGCTTTGCAACAGCTTGCTGCGGTTCTCAGTACAGATGCACTTATTACTGCATACTATGGATTAGCCGAATCAATTCTTAGATATGGAGTTATCTTTTGGGGGAACAGTACGGACAATGAAATAGCGTTTCGCGCACAAAAAAGGTGTATTAGATCGATGTTTAGACTGCAAACAACGGACAGCTGTAAACCTTATTTTATAGAACGTAAGATATTGACATTACCCTCATTATACATCCTCGAAACAGTGATGTTCATTAAATGTAATCCTCATTTATTTCAGCATTTGTCTAATGCTTTCCCTAGAAATAGACGTGATAATTTCAAACTCTGTGTTCCGGCCGCTAAAACAGCTCTTATGCGCAAGAGCATCTTTTGCATGGCTCCGACCATTTTTAACAAATTGCCTAAATCTTGGAAAACATTAAATATATCTGCTCTTAAAAGAAAATTGAAGAGCTTTCTAACTAAAAGAGCATATTACAGTATAGAAGAGTTCATGAAAGAGGACAATTTTCTTCGTTTTTGAGATGACAATATTATTATTATTTTATTTTACTTTTTGTTTTGACATGTATTGTAATTTTTTTTATTTTTGTACATGGAAAAAATGATGTTAAATAATTGTAATTTTAAATTTAATGACAGTAATTCGTAATTTTATTAATTGCTTTGAAATTGATTTTTATTTAAAATGGTGTTGACATGTATTATTATTACTTTTTTATTTAGATTAATTGTAATTTTAATGACAGTAATATAGTTCATGATTTTATTGACTACTTTGACATTTTATTTTAATTATGCTGTTGACATGTATTGTAATTCTTATTTTTTTTTTTTTTTTTTTACTATTTTGACATTGAATTTTATTTGAAATTATGCTTTTGAGATGTATTGTATGTTGTTTTAATTATTATTATTTTTAATTCTTTTTATTTGAATATTGGAATTTTAAAATTGAAATTTTATTGACAATAATTCATAATTTTACTAACTAATATTTATGTAATGACTATCTGAAATTGAATTTTATCTGAAACTATGCTATTGAAACCTCAACTAAATTTAATAAGTAGCTATAAAATTTTGATGATCACGGTTTATGCACCATCTCTTCCTAAATATTTGTACGCCACGATATGCGGCTGAACATGCCAGAACTTATTTTATATTATTATCTTGCATGCAATGTATCATGTACACCATGTTTAAACAAATAAATTTTTACTTACTTACTTACTTAATGGTAAAACACTGCTCAAATAAACTGTCAAAGTTTTAGCAGATTACCGCAAACGTCAAATATTCATTTGTCAATATGTACGAGATTACCATTCTATGTCACTTCTTTTAATGGAGTGTCAGTGGTTGACCATTGGAAAGTCATAATGACGCCATTATATTAGTAGATTACCAAACTTGTCAAAATCGACAATTATGACATCAATGATAGACCATTCTGACACTATTGTAATAGCAGACGAGGCCCTGGTCCGATTGCTAAATTTTTTTCACTGATAGAAAGCTGCTTTATTCCTGAGTGACATAGGGTATATTTAATGTACGTAAGCGAAGACGCAGGCAAAAGCTAGTCAATAATAAAGACTGTTATTACATATTCAAAACTATCGAAAACATCGCGAGCAAAGTCGCTGGCAAATTGTTAGTCTTATAAACGTCTAACCACGGCGCCATACAAGGACCAATGAGTCAGCCATCTTTATAAATCTTCGGCGCATACATACATGGCCAGTCGCTTGGCTGACGTGGGCGGTACACCACAATATGATGCATAAAACCTACGTGATAAGATTTAAGTTGCCATATCAGTTAAGGCAGTAGATGATCTTTAGATTTGCGATATATGGAGAGGATTCATGAAAGTTAGAAAGTGGTGATAATAAACAATATGTTTGTAAAACTTTCCTTGTTCTTGAAGACAAAGCCGATGTTATTTTTAGCTATGCTTATATTGATATAGCCGTGCCTAAGTTTGCAGATGCTTCAGTCTACACATAAGATCAGAACCGGTTGATAAAACACGAAATCTCAGGCTCTTTCGAAGCATTGTATATCTCATGGCCAGATCTTAAAAATTATATATTAAAATTATATGGCCAAGTAGAACTGGCCAAATCATTTTAAACGTTAAAGTTTGATGATATTTCAATCCTCGTTTAGCCTACTTTCTTTAGACATTTTATTATCATAGAAAGCCTATGTCAATGATATGGCCAAACGTGGATTGACATATCATCAAAATTGTTAACGTTTTAACGATCTGGCCAGTTTTAGTTCTAAGATCTGACCACAATATGTCTACCAAACTATTACGAGTAGTATAGGTTTTTACATAGCATCTTTATCAGTTAAACGTGCGGGCTGTGTTTCTTCAGTTGTTCTTTGATAAATTATATTTTTACACCACCTGCTCGATAATGTCGTTTTATACGTCATACAAACCTCACTTAAAGCAAGTCATTCTATCCCTAGGGAGATAATGCAGTATGGCCGATCCCTAGAGAATAATGAGATTTGAATTTGGAACACCAAAAATCGTCAACATTGTGAATGTATGTGCATCGCACAAGTTGACTCGAAATTCAAACTGGCCACTAACAAAAAAAGAAAATAGAATAAAAAGTGCTTACTGACGGGAGCATTAAACTCGTAGAAAATTGAAACTATAGAATCTTGGAGTAGTGAATTTTGTTTGTTTGTTGAACTTGTAAATATAATACTTATATTTCTCTAATATATGATTTGGTCGACCAAATTGTTTTTAATTATCTCACAGATGGTGTAAAAAGTAGAGTATGGAACACGGGGATAAAGCTGTCTTTGTCTGGAGCGGCTTGAATTCCTCACTTCACTCAGGTATCTTTATTAACTCCCTCGCAATGCTCGGGAGTTATTTTTTTTTTTTTTTTATAATGGATAGGCTCGCGTTTGACCACAATCTCACCTGATGGTAAGCGATGATGTGGCCGACGATGGAGCACGCTTGCCTAGAAGCAATCAAGCAATTGTTAATTTTATAAATCCCTCACTATTGTTCGGGATTAAAATCAGCAACCTTCGTTTCGTTTGGAATTCAACATGCCGCCCGCTACTTAAAGATATGCTTTATCCCCTAGTCACATAAACTACTATTATTTTGTAAACAGGTTTTTAAAAATCACTTTTACACGTCAATTTTTTTTTACGTCAGTTTAAACTAGATGAGGCCGGTGTTTCCTAGCTGACTACCCTGAGAAGAAACACCGAAACAAACTCAGGGGTCAAAGTCTCTTTTAAAGTCCATACAGTAAATATGTATTAGTCAAAATCACATGAGAACCATGCAGATTTATCTGAGATGGTCTTTTGAAGAAAGAACCATACAGATTTAAGTGGACCTGCCCAGTCAGTGCAAGCATTTGTCAGTATTCGCAAAGCTCAACTCAGGATGCTAAGGAGCTCAACGACTTGACGAACAATACCAGGGAAAGTATTTGCATTCCAGAGACGCGGTAACTTTTTCAAAGAATCCCGCAGCCCGAAAGGCTGATGCCTTTACGGACCCCGTCAAAACAGCATCGTAAAATGAAATTGAAATACTATGTATTTTTGTTATAGTAAATAAAATCAAAAACTACTGATAAATTTTAACAATTCTTTCCAACAGTAGAATACTACTTAATCACTCAGTGACAAACGCTACATATTTTTTACTAGCACGCGGACGAAACCGCTGGCAAAAGCTAGCAGAATATATAGCTCCGTAGATTTGTAAAAAGCTTTTTGCATAACACACTTAAGAAAGTTAATATAAGAGTCAAAGTAAGGCAGTAAATCAAAGACCCAATCAATTATTAATTAATTTAATTACGTAAAGATGCTCATCCAATCAAGAGTTATGCATCCATTGTAACCGTGACAATGAACCAGGCAAACCGATCTATTGTACGAAAGCAGAAAACTTGAGAACCTCCCAGTATTGTTTACTTTTCCAGTAAAGACGTTAAAACAGAAAAAATCCTGTTATGATAATCCGTAAGGCCACGTTCATATTTTGTCGTGACGACAGAAAATCGTGTAGTTTTAAGTGTCGTGCCTATACATTTAAGCGGATTACCAGTAAGGACGTTAAAACAGAAAAAATCCTGTTATGATAATCCGTAAGGCCACGTTCATATTTTGTCGTGACGACAGAAAATCGTGTAGTTTTAAGTGTCGTGCTTATACATTTAAGCGGAAGTGTTTACATATAGAACGACACAACTGCCGTCTACGTTTTTTTTTGCGGTGACAACAGATTGTCATGATAGTGCGAACGCCTAGCACGACATTCGTTAAACAATAAACATTTGACACAACTAAAACCCTGATGGTAAAACATGAGTAGTTGTTGCGACTATTTGTCGTGGTCGCGACAAACAGTTGTTATAATAGAAACAGCTAAAGACGGTACACGATAAATTAACCGTTACAACATAGTAGGAACACAACCAAACGAAAACACACAGCTTCAGTCAGCAGCCAAATCAAACCCAACATTCAAATTCCAACCGTCACTTGAAGTAATAAGACGTAATTTGATAAAAACAGATGTGGTAATAACTTTGTTTGACTGGGTCAAGTTAACAGTACTCCCGCAAAGGTCATGAATTATTCATAACGCCGTGGCATTGGATTTCCACGTGCTTCGTTGCTTAGCAGCCGGAGGGCAAACAAACAACCCTCCGATTCATTCAGCTTTTGAGTTCGAACAAGGGTAGACGTGTTCCCTAAAATTGTAGAAAGCATTTCAAGATTATAGAAAAAAAATCTGCTTTATCAGTGAAATCATGGTATGAAGGCAATATTTTAATATAGCAAGAAATATCTAAGAAAATTCTGGAGAAAAAACTGCTCACTTCCATGGACGCAAGAGGCATCTCCCGTTCTCTGGATCACGTTAACTGGTGGGACCCTGAACATTGGAAGGCGCGAGGACCTCGGACAATATCCTCGATATCCTTGGAAGACGCTGACCCTGCTGAGATCAGGAACGGCTGGCTGACTGTACAACGTCCAAAGGTATTTGACAAAATTAGTGGCATCTTATAACTGGATTTCTAAATGAGTATTTACGTAATCAGAAACAGAAATATTTATTTGCCAGCAATGTAAGTATAAGTTTGACATTGTACAGAATTAGTGTTTGAGCTACATTTTGGCCTTTGGCAAGCAAAACTTTGATTTTTAATTACAATACAAATAATTTGTCATAGACTTATCTATTAGGTACTAACATAGCTTCAAAATTCACACTCATACATGATTGAAAAGATTGCCCATAGAGTTCCTTGCAGATTTTTCGGCATAGAGATCTACGCTTTAGAACGTAGAATTAGCATATTTTTTCTAACTGACTTACTTTTTGTCATTTCAAAAGTGCTGTTAATAGTTTATTTAAAAATACAACGTTTTGAGTCTTTGAAACAAATCAATTGCCATATAAATAGTCGATTACAAAACAATAAGCTTATCTAGTAATCACAACAAATTACCTATATCTAAAGAAAATTATACGTACAGTTATAAATCTTTATCATTCAGGAAATCATTGACAGAATCTAGATAACATTTTTCTAATAGTAATTGTGTATTTTTTTGCGGTCCCACTTGATGGTAAGCAGTGATGCAATCGTTGATGTTGAAGCGCACTAGTTTATTAGGAGCCTATTCTAATATGCGCATGGGGTGTTCTTTGCAATTATGCGGAATTTTACTATGTACTAGCTTTTGCCCGCGCGGCTTCGCTCCCACTCTTCCCTACTCCACCCTACTCTACCTTACTCTACCCTACACTAACCTACTCTACTTTACCCTACACTACCCTAATTTTTTTTTTTTTTTTCATAAGAACCTTCTCACAATAACGAACACAACAAAAAAAGAATTAGCGAAATCGGTCCAGCCGTTCACGCGTGATGGCGTGACCAAGGAAATAGGGATTTATTTATATAGATTATGATGTGATGTTTTCGTTTTGTATTTGCCTTGTAATCGTGATTTGTACAGGTTATCTCAGAATTATATCTGATTTGTGGTCGCCTAGTGCCTAGCCCACTCATTTTCTGCAAATAATTTCTACTTAATTAGGTATGCGTAATTTAGCAAACCAAATTTTTAACCAACATCCTTCTATATTTTTAATTCCATTATGTAATCAGATAAAGAGATTCGAAAAGTAATCAAAAATTTTGAAAGTCACTTCACCCCTTAATTCTGTACATTACACGCAAATTATTTACGCCACGTGAAATTAAGATTTAACAACAAAAAAATAACCTGTTTTACAACACAGTGCCAACCGCAGTCGTTGAACGGGTGTTTTCTTTTTGCTTTCAAAACGACATGGTTTCCTGTCAGCCACAGGGGGCTGGTACAGGATGCGTGAACAGAAACAACGGTCTATGTTTAGATGCAGCATGGAATTTCCATGTGTGATGTAACCTTTTTACACAGAACATGGCAATGATGTTGGTTGAACTTGTTTTGTTAAAAAATTTACAAACATTTATTTATTTATTTATCAAACTTATACTATCTTTACAGGGAGACCTAATGCGACAGTACAGCCAAAATAACTATTTAAACATAATTTGTCCTAAACCTACTGAATTACAAAGCATATAACTGCTAGTGCCACTCTGTTAAATTCACTCAAAGTACAAATGAATAGGTCTGACTTGTCGTGTATGAGATCAAGAGTGCGAAGTGCGCGCGTCAGAGGCGACTCTTTGAGTAGGTTTGTTCTCGCCCTCGTCCACCAGCAGTGGAGGCCGAATCCGGCGCCAAACATTTCTGTCAGGGACACATAGACACAACAACTCCAACAAAGCTGCGTTATCCAGTTTTTCTCATATTACTTTAAAAATATAAAGTACAAGAGCAAATTCCCTTCTCACTCTAAGTTCATTATATCCCACCATGCCTAAAATAAACAAGGTGGGATACATTAAGGGGTAAGAAAGGGTAAACACCGTAGAGTCTCATATAGAGATATCTAATAAATTTGTTCTGCACTCGCTCCAACATAATACTATATTTAGTTTCATGTTCATACATGAAACGAGCATTCTTGACGGTATTCAGTAAGTTATATTTTTTTAAGTTGGTAAACACAAAAAGATGAAAGAAATTAGAATGGCCTTATGGGCGGGGCAGACGTCCCTCAAAATATGATCATGCTCATAATTGACACAACCAACAGCAAACTTGCGATCTAAGTGTGCGTGGTCTGTTACTTGCGTAATGGGCGGTCGTATTGGTTTATTGCCTGTAGTGGAGTTAAAGGTTGTGAGACAAGCGGCGACACTTGTTGTAGTACACATCGGAAAGTATTTCCTTTCTAACCTCTTTCATCTTTTCTGTGTGGTAAACCATCTAATGACTTCTCCCGCTCTAGAGCGAAACGGGAGGCCGTTTCTACCTTTTACTGATTAAAACCACACCTATGTTCCTTCTTTGCCTTTCCGTTCCAGGTCCACTGGTTTTCCCTTCGGAAGTAAACCCATGACACTAGTAGACTTCGGCTCTACTTGGTCCCAACGGTTTTTTTGACATCTTGAGGCGCGGGTGGAGCACTGCATACCGTCGACAACTAATTCCTTGATCACACGTACCGAGTAAACGGGCGACACCGTGCCCTCGGCCGAGTACTCGGCACGTGTAAACTCAGCGCCGAGTGCTCGGTCTACCACTTGTCTCTACAACTCGCTTACATCAATGTCTCGGCCGAGCAACATTTTACTGTCTCGCCCTTTTACTCGGTACGTGTGATCAAGGCATAAGGCTTGGTCCCGGATGTTTACCGGACTGCTGATTCTCTTTTTTTTTTATAAATTTGTCTCTACAATTAGGGAGTAAAAGGTCAATGGGTTAAAGTTTCCATAGTCATAGTCATAGTATCAGTGGTAAGGGATTCTTACAAGTCATAAACAAATATTTCAAATTACACAATACTAATGATACAAATAATTACATTACAATGTCAAATAATATAAAATGTCAAACAAATAAAATAAAATACAAGAAAACAAGTTGTGGCAATGCTATAGGCATCCATCTAAATTATTGTACAAAAACAAGGTTTTGGAATCTGCAGTTGGATGCCAACAAGGTGACCCTCTCGGGCCAGTCATTTTCAGTTTGGCTATCCATCCAATCATCCAACAACTAAATTCGAAATTTAACCTATGATATTTGGATGATGGAAAACTGAAAAAACTGTTTTGAAAGATTTCCAATTCCTGAAAGACCAATTTCGATCCATCGGCCTTGATCTAAATCATTCAAAATGCGAAATTTTTGTTCCTGACAGTACTGACAGACAATCGACTCTACAGAAATTTTATTCAATAGCTCCCGAAATCAAAATTATAGATAAAAGTACACTGCACCTCCTAGGTTCTCCAATTTTGGAAGACAGTTTTTCTTTATTCATTGACGACAAAATTGAACGTTTTAAAAACATTTCGGAAAGACTTTCTAAAATTAACCTACATTCGGCCTTCACCCTCATACGGTATTGTTGTTTTGCACCAAATTTCATGTATTTTCTCCGCTCTTCCCCTTTATGGAAGCAGCCACATCTCTTGGACAAAATTGATCAGACAATTCGGTATACTCTGACTTCCATTTTAAATGTGGCCCTGGATGACCGAGCGTGGCTACAAGCCACGCTACCCATTCGTTTTGGTGGGCTCGGCATCCGCAAAATTTCTAGTGTACCTACCGGCGTTCCTGTCTTCGGTCCACAGCACTCAACAGTTGACCAAAAGAATTTTGACTCCATCACTGGTTAGCTGTGAGGTGCCGTGCTTGGCCGATGCAGTAAGCGCCTGGAAAATCACTTGCTCGGACAAGGCGTTGCCCGAAAATCCATCTTCCCAGAGACAGTGGGATGAGCCGCTCTGCAGGTTGGTACGGAATAATCTCATTAATACGTCCACCAATACTGCTGAGCGCGCTCGCCTACTGGCTGTGGGTGAATGGGAGTCGGGCCTTTGGCTACAGGCTTTACCGTCACCTAACATAGGTACTTTGCTAAGTGACACCACCTTCCGGATCGCTACATGCCTGCGTCTAGGTGCTCCTAGTGGAGCTCCACATCGATGTCAGTGTGGCGAAGCAGTCGACCGCCTCGGACACCATGGCCTATCTTGCAGCAGAAGCGCTGGTCGGATAGCACGGCATGCCAGTATTAATGACATCATCCGTCGAGCTCTTGTCACCGCCGGGGTGCCAGCTGTTTTAGAGCCCAATGGCTTGGCACGTGACGATGGGAAGAGGCCAGATGGGATGACTATAATGCCTTGGAAATTGGGTAGGCCTTTGGTGTGGGATGCAACATGTGTCGACACCCTTGCGCCATCCCATCTTCTGAGTACGGCGGGCTGTGCTGGGGCGGCTGCTGCAGGTGCAGAAAACCTCAAACGGCGTAAATATAATAACCTCATTGGAAGTTATGTGTTTGAGCCGTTTGGGGTTGAAACTCTAGGGCCATGGGGTCCGAGCGCTCATCGAGTTGTCCGGGATATCAGCAAACAGTTGGTCGACTCTTCGCGTGACCAGAGGGCTGGACTCTTCTTCAGTCAACGAATCAGCATTGCCATCCAGCGTGGCAATGCTGCCAGCGTTCTGGGCACTTTTCCCACTGACATCGATGTGGACGAATTTTTTGATGCCCTGTGAGTTTTCCCCATTTTTCAGCCTTTTTTACTCGTTTGTACATATTATTATTTTAAGTTTGTATATATATTATATACCTAGTGATTATTTATTATTAATCTATGTAAATAAAATTATTAGAAAACAAGTCAATGTCAAATCACAGATTAAAATAAATTATACAATTAACAGTCACAACAATTTTCAGTCCAAATTAATATTTACGTCAAAATTAAATTACATTAAATCATAAATTCGTCAAAAGAATAAAAAGCTTGCTCGATAAGCCATTTTTTCAAACGAACTTTGAAGCTGCCTATAATTGGGGCACCAGAAATAGCTGCAGGTAGTTGATTATAAACTGTCGGGCCCATGACATGAGTCGTCTTGGAGGATTTGGCAAGCGTTCTCGAGACCGTCGATAACTGACCCCTGCTTCTGGTGCAATATGATACATTACAACATTATCCATATTCTATTTAAACGACCACATTAAGGAAGAATTTTTCGATGCCAAGTCACTGTTAATAACTTATTACGGTTGAAACAACAGCTGTAACAAATTATAGGCTCTCACACACATGTCCCAAAAATACTCTAAATTTAAACGGACCTACTATTAGTTTATAAACTCGCTTACGTACTCTGAAGGTCTCATTTTATTAGTATTCACGCCACCTGTATCGATTCTCAGACCAAATTCAATAAAAGGTGGTGACCACTTAAAATGTAAGTAATCGGTTCGACCTTGAACTCTTGAATGTCCACCCTGAAAAACTGTGAAATGAAACAAATCATCATTAGTTTGACTATGAAAGTTTCCCTGATATATCGATATCTTCAAGGTCCAATTAAATATTTTAAAGTTAGCATTACACCTGTATGTGTTGTATTCTTCACTCAAATAAAATCTCTTTCTGTCACTTAAACGTTTGCTGGGAGAAAATTCAATGTGGAGTTAAGCTCGCCTGTAATAATTTTTAATGAATTATGCGAAATCTTCATCATCAGCCTTTTTTTAGGGTTCCGTAGTCAACTAGGAACCCTTATAGTTTCGCCATGTCTGTCTGTCCGTCTGTCTGTCTGTCCGTCCTCGCTTAATCTCTGTGACCGTTAGCACTAGAAAGCTGAAATTTGGTACCAACATGTATATCAATCACGCCGACAAAGTGGTAAAATAAAAATTGGAAAAAAATGTTTTATTAGGGTAGCCCCCCTATATGTAAAGTGGGAAGTGTTTTTTTTTTAATTTCAACCCTAACGTGTGATATATCGTTGGATAGGTATTTAAAAATGAATAGGGGTTTACTAAAATCATTTTTTGATAATGTCAATAATTTCGGAAATAATCGCTCCAAAAGTAAAAAACAATGTGTCCCCCCCCCCTCTAACTTTTGAACCATAAGTTTAGAAAATATGAAAAAAATCTGAAAAGTAGAACTTTATAAGGACTTTCTAGGAAAATCATTTTGAACTTGATGGAAAGAACAGTTTTTGTACAAAAAGACAAAAAGGTTCTACAAAATAATTTCTGGACTAAGTTTGTAGTATAATCGTATATGCAAGCATTTTTTTAAACTCATAAGTGGGTACACTAATTGTGACGGACGGGAAACTACGGAACCCTACACTGAGCGTGGCCCGACACGCTCTTGGCCGGTTTTTAATATTCCCACTGCTGGGACTCAGGCCTCCTCTCTAGGAGAGGGAATGGGCCGTAATCTTCCACGCGGGCCCAGTGCGGGTTGGTGGATGTCACATGTCTTCGATTTTTTGGTTCTAGGACATGCTAGTTTCCTCACGATGTTTTCCTTCACCGTTTTGAGAGCAGTGGTGATGAAATAAATTACACAAAGTAATGCGTCTGGCTGGATTCGAACCCGCGACCTACAACTCGTAAGTCGGGGCCATTACCACTCGGCCACCACTGCTCTCACTCGTACACAAGTATGCGAAATAGGGTGTAAAATTAGTGGGTATAAGCATACCTCCGTTGAAATGGGAGAATCCTCCGACCAGACAATAGCTACAACTCAGGGATCTTTAAGTCAAAAGCGAATAGGTTATTTCTAGACAACTGTGCTCCATCGTCGACCACATCGTCACTTACCATCAGGTGTGATGCTGCTCAAACGCGAGGCTATCAATAATAAAAAAAAAGACTGAGGTGTTTCTCTGATCTGGGTAACTGCCCGATAGATGATTTTGAGCTGTTCTACATGTTCAAAGCACGCGGAGAACTCTAATTGCGCGATGCAGGATTTCGAATTTTTTAGTTCCTATGTAGCTCCATAGATGTCGCTACACCCACATTTCGCTAATCGTTTGTCTTGGTACGAGGAGGCATGAAACACATGTTACTGAGAGAGTTATGAAATCAACGCTTTGGAATGTTTGCATCATTTTTTCTGACTGACTTTTTGACGATTCAAAAGTGGTTAAAATGGTTTGATTGATTGAGTATACATGTGGGTGAATGGAATGAGAAAGGGAGGCTAAAAGATGAATGGATTGTGTGAGTAGTGATATGAAAGAAAAGAGAGTTAGTGATAGCGTGACAGCTGACAGGAGAGAGTGTAAGGAAAAAAAGTGTTGCGTCCAACAAAAGTAACTTGAGACAAGGGCAGGAAGATGATTTGAGAGATAATTCGAAAGAGTTACTCCGGCCCTGGATCGCAAAAGCCACCTGAAGCAATACAAGTGGCTTTTAGTCAGTAAAAGTCTACACTCTGACTCAATCCACTCAAAGCAGGAGTTATTTGATGACTTCCGACTTCATAAAAAAACTGGGCAAGTGTAAGTCGGACTCGCGCCCTGTTCTGTACAAACTACCCTACAACGTATCCTATAAATTTTGATTTTCTTGATAGTGTCTAAATACACGTGTTTTTTCCACGTAAACGGCCGTAACATGTTTTATTCATTAACTCAGAAGTTTGATTTTATCACAGCTTCAAGGGACCACAGACCTGAGTATATGGTTTTAATTTCAACTCGATACCTCCGCACGTTCTTGAGATAAAGGGTCTTGACAGACAGACAGACAGACGGAAAACAAAGTGATCCTACAAGAATTCCGTTTTTCCTTTTGAGGTATGGAACCCTATAAAGGCGATCGTTTGGTATACAAGGTGTAAGGGACAGCCCTCCACAAACTTTAAGGGCTTGCTCAGTAGACGAAACTGAACAACCTTCCACAACATTTTTTTTCAGGAAACGAAAAAAAAAAATCCGCCTCACCATAGAAAATTATAAACTTGATTGGACAGTTTGTATGAAGAGGCCGAATTTTATTTTCGTTTCCTGAAAGAAATTTATGTGGAAGGTTGTTCAGTTTCATCTACTGAGCAAGCCCTTAAAGTTTGTGGAGGGCTGTCCCTTACACCCTGTATAATTGCAATGTCCACCATATTTTGACATGACTAATGGCTGAAAGGTCAATGAATGGTCAAGGGTGTTCAAAACCGATCGACATGGACAGGAGTCACAGTACAACGAACTCTGTAGTATTCATATTATAATGATTTATTAATGATTGAATGGTAGATAAATATACTTTACAAAAATATGACTTTTTATTTTTTGAGTTTAATGTTATTTTAGATTGTTTTGACCCAGTAGATGCGTTTGTGTTCTGTCAGACCAGTACCCCAAGCCAAGTTCATAATCTGCAATCGTTAACGCTAGTAGAATACTTCAACTTTTTGTACGGGAATGACGTCATCTCAACGCTTAGTCACGTGGTTAGAACAAAAGAATCGGGGGCGTGGCCAACTCGAGGTGTTCGGCGCAAGAGAAACGGTTGTAACTTGGCTAGGGGGGCAGTACTAACAAAAACCACCCCGCTTTCCCTCCGGGTTTTACTTGCATAGGGGGTTGCAGATGCGGTGTGACTTCCACTGCTCCAGACAAGTGCTGGCCTGCTACTTTCAGCCCTTTTCTCAATCCCTCAACCACTGCGACAATCTGCGATCGCAATTTACGAAATCTAACGCACAGTAACCGTAGGATCCCTGAAAGTCAAGTCAATTCTTGAAGATAATATTATTATTTCCTTTATTCATTTTTTATACTCGTTACAATATTTTTTTAAATATTCCATAAAAAAAACAATTAAAAAAACATTTCAAAATATATAAAAAAAACTTTACTATTTTAGTTATTATTTTTCTAATGTACCTATTGGCTTTAGATTATTCGAGAGTAAATACTCGTACTTTGCATCTAGTAAGGGCTAGGTAACTAGGTGGACATCTCATCCATACGTAGGGTGGGATGTCCACCAGTACCAGTGGTGCAACGTCGTACGTCTAGTGGTCCGATGATAGAACGGTCTGGGCGGAATTAAAAGCGTTTTGCCTCGTCATTTATACCGCGTACATCAAAGGACTGGAACAGTTTGCCTGCTGCGGTCTTCCCGTCTGATTATAATTTGGGTGTCTTCAAGGCTAGAGTGAATAGGCTCTTAATAAACTAGTGCGCCTCACCATCAACGATTGCATCACTGCTTACCATCAGGCGGGATCGCAGTCAAGTACTAGTTTATAACAGATAAAAAAAAAAAAGACGTGTGGCACTCGGGGACTGCCGCGATAAAGCTATTGCATAGCATTTTTATCAACTTATGCAATTATAATTATTCATTTATTTTATTTATGCAGTATTTTTTTTCCTTTGTCTTTTTTTCTTTGATATTAATTGAAGTTACACTTTCATACATTGAATTGAATTTTGATTGATTGTTCACTCATTTGTTTTCTTATCGGTCACCACGCTCAAAAAACAAATGAGTAGGGGGTGTTAGGTTATTTTTGTTACGGAATTTCTGGATTCGGTCTCCACGCTCAAGGCCCGCGATAGAAGCTATGCAATAGTTTAAAAAGAAAAAAAAATTGAGCAACTCCAAAGCACACTCCCCGAACGAAATGTAAACGAAAGAAAACCGACAGGCTAGCAGCTCGGCGTCGATGCTCAAGACTGGACTTTTGTCCCGAAGAGTGCATCATATTTCACAATCAACGAAGAAGTGACGAGACGCCATATTCAGAAGTGGAAACTTAACTGAGTGCAAATATTGCGCACTCTTATAAGTTATGGGCACAAAGTTGGCAATCAGCGAAACTAAACGATGTCGGGCAATTTATGACACATTTGAAATATGATGAGGTGCGGAGTCGGCCGGAGATAATTATAGTATGGCAACATCCGCGTGGAGCTGTAGTGCCACAGTGGTAACGGTCTTGACTTTCAAGTTGTAATGTCGTGGGTTCAAATCTAGACAGGCGGTTTTATTTTGAGGAAATCTATACATCTATCTATACATAAAAATAAAATTGGAGTGTCTGTTTGTAATACTGAAATAACTGCTTTTTACTACATGCATTCATATAATACATAATATCCATATAATATATATACGGTATATACACCAAAACAACATTTTTTTAAATATTTGTCTGTCTGTCTGTTTGTCCGGGCTAATCTCTGAAATGGCTGGACCGATTTTGACGGGACTTCTTTTGGCAGTTAGCTGATGTAATAAGGAGTAACATAGGCTACTTTTATATTAGAAAAAATAAATTCAAAATCCTGTAGTCCACGCGAACGAAGTCGCGGGCACAGCTAGTCATCAAAAAGTTTGTCTCGTTCTGGGTGGAGAAAGGAGTGTCAGACTCATAGAAATAGTCAGACTTTTACTGAATAAAACCCACTCTTGTTCAAACCAACCCGTCTCTTTATTTGGATATCCGTCTACAAGTTTTGTATAGATACCTAAATCAATAAATCTATTCTAGACGATTACGACAATCTAGAAAGGAAATAATGACCAGACGATGAAAAAACGGCCATCACTTCGTTTTCTTTATTATTGAAACCAAGGAACAGATAAAGAGATTGAAACAATAGAAAGAATCAGTTTAGATAGAGAACATTTCAAGAATCCTGTACCCCTAGCCAAGTTGCTAATCTGCAATAGTTAACGCTAGTAGAAAGCTTCAAATGTACGGGAATGTCGTCGCCTCAACGCTCAGTCACGTGGTCAGAACAAAAGAACTGGCGACAAGGTCAACTCGAGGCGTTCGACGCAAGCGAAACGTTTGTAACTTGGCTAGGGGGCCTGTTGTTTGCTAAATCATAAATGATGTTTTTGCGAGTTCCTCCTTTTAAGACGCTGCTTTTTCACTGGCCTATCGTCAACATCGAGAATGGTTTAAAAGCTTGTTGCTTCATCTAACGCAATCCAACACGATGTTTGATGAAGAGGCAACGCGAAAAAAGAGAGATAACACCTGAAAACTCTGTTACCACTCGGTAATTCTGTGATTTAAATAAATAAAAAAATAAACATATTCCACAACTACCACACAACGCCGTCTAGTCCCAAGCTAAGTAGAACTTGATTATGGGTACTGGGCAACTGATAAACATACTTATATATTTCTAAGTATATACATATTATAGATAAATTACACCCAACATTTGTCCTGGGTGGGGATCGAACCCACGACCTCCGGCATAGCAGTCAGGGCCACTAACCACTAGACCAACAGGCCAGTCAATCATTTACTCGAATATTTTACAAAACTTGTTCCAGAAAATACATGTTTCTTTTAAACCCTTAATTTTTTTTTTTTAAATTGTCGTCATTCAGAATGTTGATTTTTACAAAACTTCTATTGTTATACTTTTTTGACTTTTTTAATTTTTGAGTACATTGTGAAGGACCAAAAGTCACGCAAAATAGCAGTTGTTCAAAGGTCTTTACTGGATTACTTTTACACTTCATGTTTATTAGTAACTTCAAATGTTTTTCCAAAATATCAAGAGAAAGATGTGTGTGATAACGTCATAGTTACGTAAGGACGGTTGTGTGGAAATGTATCTCGAGTTGCATAGCATAACATAGTCGGCCTTATAATGTTCCCACTGTTGGGACTCAGGCCTCCTCTCCAGGAGAGGGAATGGGCCGTAAACCACCACGCGGGCCCAGTGCGGGTTGGTGGATGTCACGTCTTTTTTTTTGGTGGGGAAAATCATCCAATGAGAACCCCCGCTCTTGGGCGGAGCGGGAGATAATGTCAGTCTCTTACTGACTAAAAAACCCACCCCGTCCCTTCAAGTCTTCATACCGGGGCTCGAGTTCGCTTATGTCACATGTCTTCAAATTTTTGGTTCTAGGACATACCGGTTTCCTCACGATGTTTTCCTTCACCGTTTTGAGAACAGTGGTGATGAAGTATATTACACAAAGTAATGCGCCTGGCTGGGTTAGAACCCGCGACCTACAACTCGTAAGTCGGGGCTGTTATCACTCGGCCACCACTGCTCTCTCGAGTTGGCCGCTCTTTAATAGGACTAATTAAAATATTTTTAAAACAGTATTTAGGTCAAACGTTTTTCCATTCCCTCACATTTCTTTTTAATAACCATATTAACAATGTACAAGGCGAAGATAGTAATCAACAGTGTTAGACGAGCGGGTATGCAATGACCATAACAAGCGGCTGCGCGGGCGCAAGTGAGGCGACCGCGTGACTCACCAGTCATCGACCTTAGAAATGTAGATTGAGGTAAAATACCATGATAAGTTTGTGTTGTTTACGTTTTTCTTAAGTATTATTTAGTTGATTTAAACAAGCAGAAAGGTTCTGGAATGGCGACCATGTACCGGAAGACGTAGCGTTGGAAGGCCTCCTACTAAGTGGTCCGATGACCTGGTAAGGGTTGAGGGAATCCGATGGATGCGAGACGCACAGGACCGCTCATTGTGGCGACACTTGGGGGAGGCCTATGTCCTGTTGGACGTCTTTCGGCGCTTTTGAAATGATGATGATGATGATGATTTAGTTGATTTATGAGTACGACAAAAGCTAATCGCGAGATTTACAACTATATTTTTAGTATATAGTTAGGTACTAAGTGAAGCGAAGCTAAATAAAGTTTGTTCAGAAGCAGTAATTGAATCAATTCCAATATTTTTTACAGCATGTTATATTTTTTCCCAAAAATATGTAAAAACGGTCACAAGCTGGACTTCAATGTCACTAAGTACAAAACAGCCCCCCTAGCCAAGTTACAATCGAATTCCGTTCTCTAATCGGTAACGCCTCGGTGACAGCAATTGTAGAAAACGATAAGTTGGTAGCCATGTTGACGCGCCTGAGTCGGGCTTTCGTTCTACAATTTAGCATTTGTATAACAAAAGAAGGAACGTTAAATATTGTAGAAACGATTTTGAACGATGTGAACTTGGCTACGAATTGTCTATTCGTTTGTTCCGACCACGCGACTTTACGTTGAGATGACGTCATTCCCATACGTTTCATCACTTTTCGACAGCGTTAACGATTGCAGAATAACAATTTGGCTAAGCGTGCTGGTCACGGCAGGTCGTAGCGGGCATTAGACGTCAGCGCACAGCTGGGTGCAAAAGCAAAACAACCCCTCAGCCACCCGGGTGGCTCGATGACCATGTATTTATGACACCAACCAGCTACCATAACTGGCTTATAACTTTGTGATTTTTCATGATACAGTTATGAAATTTTGTATATAGATTCTGTACATTAAGATACTAGACATGTGTTTTAGATAAATAAGGTTGTATAATGTGCAGAAGTATTTGATCGTAGAGGTGTTTTTTTTTTGGCGAGGTAAATCATCCAATGACAACCCCCGCTCTTGGGCGGAGCGGGAGATAGTGCCAGACTCTTACTGACTAAAAAACCCACCCCGTTCCTTCAAGCCTTCTTACCGGGGCTCGAGTTCCCTTTTGGATAACTCTGGCCCCAGTAGGCTTCGACCCGGCTGGGCCCCTGCTGTTGCTGACAACTCCTTGAGGCGCGCGGGAACAGTGCGCGCCGTCGACGACTTGGGCTTGATCCGGACAGTTACTGGACGGTTGGACAGTGAGCTACCCATTGCTCACTGTCCGCAAGCCCGCGCCTACGGTGGATCGTAGAGGTGTCAACAACGTAATGAAATGGAATCTAGGTCTTTCGATAAAATGCGAAGGATGTTGCATTTTATGGTTCTCTTTTTCTCAGAACGCGTCAGAGGTAGCAGACTTGAAACCTTGGTACCTCCACCAAGGTCTCAAGTCTGCTACCTCTTAGAACAGTGAAATAACTCGATCTTCTGTCGACTTTATCTACAGGATAAGGCCGTTTATACTTCTTTAGAAAACCGTTTATTTGGTAATTTGGCACATAAAAACAAAAGCGCAACCGTGAAAGGGCGCTTCCGGTTAACCTCATCGACGAATCATGTTTTGGCAAGAATGACATGTGATACAAGTGAAGGAAAAAATTCGAAAACTGTACCTTAATAAAATTTATAATTAGATCACTCTTTTTGCGATTCGAAAAAGTCTGTGAGACTCGATTCGGGAATCGGACTTTTTACATAGGTAAGCTTGCACGGGATCTAGAGCGGTGGTGACCGAGTGGTAACGACCCCGACTTACGAGTTATAAGGCCGGGGGTTCAAACCCAGCCAGGCGCATTACTTTGTGTAATTTATTTCATCACCACTGCTCTCAAAAGGATAAAGGAAAATATCGTGAGGAAACTGGCGTGTACTAGAACCAAATATTCGACGACATGTGACATTCACCTACCCGCACTGGGCCCGCGTGGTGGATTACCGCCCATTTCCGCTCCTAGAGAAGAGGCCTGAGTCCCAGCAGGGGGAACATTAAAAGGCTGATTATGCTGTATGCTATGTACGGAATCCTCGACACGCCAGTCGATCTTTTTGCGTTTGATCGCTTTTTTTTCTACTCGTACTTATCTCTTGCATAATACTATTGACTGGGTATGTAACTGCAAACCTAATCTTGTAAGAATAATTCCAGTCGACTGACTTCAAAGTGGATTAGTTAATACTGTTGTGCTTTACATAATGTACTTACTACGTACCATCAAAGACACTTCCGCCTGACCACCGCATGTGATCAGGCAGAAATGTGCAAAGAATATTATGGGTAAGCTCGATTTGACCACTATATCATCTGATGGTAAGCGATGATATGGTTGACGATGGAGCACGCTTGCCTAGAAATACTCTTGAAAGTCAAACAAAATCTACGGGAGATTGTAGCTATTAGGAAACAACCTGGGAATCTAGTCAAGAGTGAATAGGTTACTTCTAGGTAAGCGCGCTCCATCGTCGACTGCATTATCGCTTTCCATCAGGTGAGACAGCGGTCAAGCACAAACTTATCAATAATAATAATATTATAAAGAGGTAAAGTTTCTTTTTTCTGTTTGTAGGAGGTAATCTCTGGAAGTACTGGCCCGATTGGTAAAATTTTTTCACCGATAGAAAACTGCTTTATTCCTGAGTGACATAGGCTATATTTTTTTGGGCGAACAACAATAAAAAAATTGTCTCTGGCAGGGTATTCCACTGTTGCTGACCAAATCCACGTCTTGATTTTTTTAATGAAATAATAGTTTAGACAGGCCTGCTGGTCTAGTGGTTAGTGACCCTGACTGCTATGCCGGAGGTCGTGAGTTCGATTGCCACCCTGGAAAAATGTTTGTGTGATGAGCACGATCATTTGTTCTGTGTCTGTGTGTAATTTATCTATAATTTGTATGTATTTAGAAATATATAAGTATGTTTATCAGTTGTCTAGTACCCATAACACAAGCTCTGCTTAGTTTGGGACTAGACGGCGCTTTGTGATAGTTGTGGAATATATTATTATTATTATTAATATCAAGAATGAAACTCAAATAATGATACCGTACAGCCACTTGAAGCTAATCATCGCACCCGGAATTGCCTTCCGATTCGTCACCAGCGCCAATCTTCCGCGTAGTGTCGATTGTCTCCGCAAATGGTCGTAGACCCGGCCTTGTCCGTTTGCATACAAGCTGGCTATCGATTTTACACCCACACCGCCATTATCCGATGTTTTATAATAATACTGTTTTTCCTTTCACTTTTAATAGGTATATTGGTTTAATATGTTTACAAGGTCGAGTGCGAGGTTTAGTAGTTTTGTAATAGGATAGTTTATACACCGCTAAATTTTAATCGTTTTAATCCCGTGGAGGGTCGATTTCGTACGTGAAACACTATCGATTTGTAAAGATAAAATTAAAAAAATAAAGTACCTCTTTTTCAAAACTCGTATTAAATTACGCATGTACGAAATTAGTATCTTTAAGAAAACGTCAGCTGAGCGAGTTCAATGACCTGTAGGTACTTTGTACGCAACGCCGACTATTAACTGCAGGTCACTGAACTCGCTCAGCTTTTTTTTTTTTTTTTTTTTTTTATTGTTGATAGGTTCGCGCTTGACCGCTATCTCACCTGATGGAAAGCGACGATGCGGTCGACGATGGAACGCGCTTACCTCAGCTGACGTTTTCTTAAAGATACTAATTTCGTACATGCGTAAATTAATACGAGTTTTGAAAAAGATGTACCTACTTTATTTTTAATTTTATCTTTACAAATCGATAGTGTTTCATGTACCGGATCGCCCCTCCACGGGATTAAAACGATTAAAATTTAGCGGTGTATAACCTTTTTCAGGAGCGGATCGTGAATTTATTAGGCTCTGGGCTAACACTACTTGGAAGCCCACTTAATTTATCATTTTAAGTAAACTATTTTTAATATATATTTTTTTTCCAAACTACGAGTATGTATGTATTACTTGTTGTAATCAATTAGTTATTTTATTATCCGCTAGCAATATACATATATAGTATCTACATATTGTGCTTTTCTATAAGTGATGAGGCGCTTAGACGTAAATTAGCAACGTACAGTTGTAGTAACGTACTCATTGTTTAAAACCTTAATAATAAATAAATAACTAATTGCCATTTTGTCAAAAAATATTTTCCATTTTTTTGCTAAGTATACCTCTTCGACAATGGTCGATGGAATCGAAAGGAAAGATGCAGTTCCATTATATGAGAACCCTCAACTGGTCACGAGTTACTACGGCTAACTTGAAAGTGTTTAAAATTTTTGGACACCGACGTTGCGTGCTTGTAATGAATTGTAGTGACCCGCAATATTAGCAGAGATGTCAAAGATTGCTTCTTAGGGGTACTTAATTAGTACCTAGTCCATTTGTTCTGAAGAGTTATGTCTTCTCTAACAAACCATATTATCTATCGTTTTAATCAGGCCTGGGGCCCCACCGGCCTCTACGCTACAGCCCATTTACCCATACCTCGCTATCCGGCCGTCCGGACCAAGCCCAAGTCGTCGACGGCGTGCACTGTTCCCGCGCGCCTCAAGGAGTTGTCAGCAACAGCACGGGCCCAGCCGGGTCGAAGCCTACTGGGGCCAGGGTTATCCGAAAGGGAACTCGAGCCCCGGTATGAAGGCTAGAAGGAACGGGGTGGGCTTTTAGTCAGTAAGAGTCTGACACTATCTCCCGCTCCGCCCAAGAGCGGGGGTTGTCATTGGATATTTTTACCCACCATAAAAAAAATAAAAAAAAAGACCATTTACCCATTAGGTGGATCCGGCCGTGTTCTTTTTTAATTTAAAGTGTTATAGCTATTAAGGTGTTACGTCTTGCTACTTACTTAAACTGTACCGATCATCATTAACTTTGTTATTCACTCGTGTTTCTACTTTTCTTGAAAGACTTCGTCTTTCTTCTAATACTGTAGCTACACTATCGGAATTCAGCGAATATTCTCGTTCTCTGAACAAATGTGGCCGAGTAATTCGTCGAATCGCGAAGTATAAGGGCAAACACGAATACTGGTCGACACTTACACAGCCGCATAGAAATGTGATTGACCACTAATGGTCTAATTTAAACAACAACGAGTATATCCGATGGTTTATCCGAATGTGCGAATACGATGTTATTATATCAACAATACGACCCGAATATTCACGCGATAATTTAACCACAGTCATAACCTTTTCTGACGTTTCTATTTGCTAATACGAATAGCGTCAACAACCTGTTACCCCTTTTCCTAAAGTACTTTAATGTTAGAGAGACCAGAAACCCTACCAAGAGCTCTTAACGCGATCCATTTTACGACCTAAACTGAACTGTTAAAGGAATCAAAAATCAAAAGCCTTTATTTCAAATAGACCATTTGTAGGCACTTTTGAATAGTCAAATGTCGGTCAATCCAAAAAGTGAATACAGCTATATGGGGTGTATAATGTAACTCCATCCCCCTTTCTCACATCATGGTAAGATCGGTAAGGCTTCTGATAATCCGCATTGATTGAATACCTTAAGGGGATACAACTCGACATACATTTTCACTGTTTTTAATAAAACCGCTCTTACGCGATTATGACATTATTACTTACACATTTTTTCATTAGATATATTGGAAACACAGTATCTTGTGGATATTATCTAGGCTTCTATTGAAATCAATTTATAAATTTGTGTAAAACTAAACCAGTAAAGACCTCTGAAAATCTGCTATTTTGCATGAACAATTGACACTTCATAATTTACTCGAAAATTTAAAAAGTCAAAAATGTATAACAATAGAAGCCTTGGAAAATTTGAAATTTAATCAAGATGGCGACAATTTTTTTCAAAAACTTTGTAATGATTTAAAAAAAACACGTATTTCCTGGAATAAGTTTTGTTAAATTTTCGAGTAGGTAAATCACGGAATTACCGAATAATAACAGAGTTTTCAGGCGTTATCTCTCTTTTTTCGCGTTGCCTTTTCGTCAAACATCGCGTTGGGTTGCGTTAGATGAAGTGCCAAGCTAGGCGAGAGGAAAAGGACCCTCTTAAGCGAATCATCTTGGCAAGCCTCTAATATCTTTCTCGTTACTCCACGACCTAATGATGCAGATAAGCAGAATATCCAACATTCTAATACTAAAAATAGCCTGCGCCTAAGTACCAACTTACAGAAAGCATAAACAAACAGTCGTCTCCAGCTGCTGACATTAGCAACCAAGGCGGCAAGCCACATAAACAAAATAGTAGATAGGTACAGTCAAACAAAAGGTTTGGTACACATGCAATAATATTCTTCTACCCACGTTACACTGCCAATAAGCATTTCGATAGCGTTAAAATCATTGAGCCTTTGCCATCGACAGTAAAATGATACACCTAATTTTTACTCGTAAACAGAGGTATACAAATTACCTTTCATGTTTCTAACTTCAATAATTTCTAATTTTTTTTTTTCATCCCCTATTTAAACCCATTACAGAGGAGATGTTATAGAACCCATTGCTTTGTGCTAACCATAATTATGAAAGAAATACATTTACATACATACTCATATTAGAATCAAAAGTAAACCTCAAGACCTAGAAAGGCCAAGTAATATGAAAGGGATCTCATGATTCAAGAACACAAAAGGCAACTGAAGAAACATAGAAGTGGTTTTAGTCAGCAAAAGTCTGACACGCAAGAAGTCATTAGATTATTTCCCACCTTAAAAAAAGGCCTAGAAATATGACATTTTGTTAAGTATGAGTTTATTCGAGTAGTAAATTATTTCAATAAGTATTCGATTTTAACGTAGAGGCTTGTTATATGCATAACCAGCCTTTTAATGTTCTCACTGCTGGGACTCAGGCCTCCTCTCTAGGAGAGGAAATGGGCTGTAATCCACCACGCGGGCCCAGTGCGGGTCGGTGAATGTCACATATCTTTGAATTTTTGGTTCTAGGAGATGCCGGTTTCCTCACGATGTTTTCCATCACCGTTTTGAGAGCAGTGGTGATGAAATAAATTACACAAAGTAATGCGCCTGGCTGGGTTTGAACCTGCGAGCTACAACCGGGTCGTAGGTTAGTCGGGGCCGTTACCACTGCTCTCTCTCTCTCTCTTGTTATATGCCTGTATACCAAACACTTTGTACGACTTTACAATACAGTATAGGTTACCCTGTGTCGGTCACGATCGCAAGAAACAAGCACAACGCACACACGCGTGTGTTACACGCTAAACGTGCATCGTGCATTGCACATTGTGATGTTGCGTACTCATCGTATGCACATTTTGTGAATTTTAATGGTGTGACGTAGATTTGTGCTACTATACAAGGTGTTACAGAAAACTGTGGCTATGTTTTAAAAACTACGGATGAGCAGTACTCATCCGTAATCAACAACTGGAGAGGAGTCAAAATAAATCTTATTATTAATGACCCGTTAATGTAGCTTAAAACTATCCCAGAATTAAAAAAAACTGCACGTTTTCCCAACAACAATAATATTACACAATTGCTTATACTTTTATCTCCCCCCGTCCCCACTGCAGGGCGAAAGCCTTCCTCTCGCCCATTAAGAGGCAATCCTTCCGGTAAGTCCAGCTCATCTCTCCATCTTCATTTTGGTCTGCCGCGATGTGGCCTTGCTTTTAATGGGACCCAATAAGTGGGTGTTTTAGTCCACAGACCATCTGATATGCGACAGATATATCCGACCCTATCCCACTTGCCTAATTAATGCTTATGATTTACTTATTTATAACAATAGAATAATACAGTCAATAAATTGTGTCTAACAGTTAACATCTACTGCCGAACTAGGTTTATGGCCTGTATTCAACAAGCAGGGCGCCTCAAATCATCATCGTCATCATCCACAGCCTGACTTTGCCCGCTACTGAACATAGGCCTGTCTTTTCTTCCAATCTCAATGTTTCTGTGTCTGTGACTTTCCAGATTCTACCCACAATGGCAAAATATCATTTACCTACGCATCTCATCGCTGGACGACCAAAGTTTCTGCTTGCGGTCTTTGGTCCACCAGTCATCATGCTACCCAGATCCATTTAGTCGACTCGACTCGGTCTATCAGACATATGCCAAAAACGCTAGTTACTCATAATATGGTCCAGAATTGCTTAGGAATTTAATTCCTACCGGAGTGTGTGTTCCCTGATAACCATAAGTCTTTAAGTCAATTAGAGTGAATAGGTTACTTCTAAACAAGCGTAGTCCATCGTCGACCATGTGGTCGTCATCGCTTACCTTCAATAAAGTAGTAGTCAAACGCGAGCCTACCAATTTGTTTGTTTTTAACAATCACAACACAAAATACAAACGTGCATTATTAGTGCATTTTGTGCATCCGCTCCGTGATGTAAAACAACGTAATCAATGCAAGTGTGCCGACTGGTAATGGCTGCTAATAACCTGTTTCTCAGCAGATTAGTTAATCCAGTCCCTGCCTAATGACCTGGCCTACGCGGTCATTAGTATACAATGTGCTAAGTACGCCATTTGCCTTGCATACGTAAAGTGGTTGTTGAGGTGTCTTCGTCTTCTCAGTAAGGACAGAGCCTAAGGGTGACAAATCAACATTGAGCTATGCTGCGCTGTACTGTGCTGTGCTATGTTTGGTCAACTCGCTCGTATAATATTTATATGAGGATACAAACAAACCATGCTGTGCTACGCTGTGTGAGGCTACGCTCTGTTTAAAAACGCAGCAGTCTCGAGCGAGCAAGAACGAACGAGTTTCATCTTCATCGGATTCAACTATGTCGTAATGTTTACGTTTTTTTGAAAATTAAGTCATTTTTGACGAGATAAACGACTACACGAGCTGCTGATTACTTTTAATACTGAGCTAATCAAAGCGCAGCACAGCTTGATTTTGATTGTTAAAAAAACGTAGCTTAAGAAACACAGCACAGCACAGCGCAGTACAGCGCAGCACAGCTTGATGTTGATTGTTAAAAAAACGTAGCTTAAGAAACACAGCACAGCACAGCGCAGTACAGCGCAGCATAGCTCGATGTTGATTTGTCACCCTAAGGCGTACTGTCCACGGACAAGTAGCTTCTTAGACGCGTATTTGACATTAGGTATACGCTTGGTGTAGGTATGCTCACAGCTTACATTCATGACGTTGCCGCTTCGTCGACAGAGTTTCATAATTTTGTATGTAAGCTGGCGTATGTAAGCAGGTGTACACCAAGCGTATAATGATGAATATGCGTCTATGAAGCTTCGCGTCCGTGGACAGTAGACCTAAGGCGATGGCGCTTTGTGTTAAGACGTGCGCTTAAGAGATTTCAGCAAAACTGAAGACGCCCAGAAGGGCACATGCCTGCAAGGGCTTTATTTTTAGGTGGAAAATCAAATGACATCTCCCACCCTTGGGCGGAGCGGGAAGGCGTGTCAGACTTTTACTGACTAAAACCTTCTTCTTCTTAGTCGTACACTCTTGACAGAGTGGTCGTAGTCATGTCGCGGTCGAGTCCCGCACCACCGCCTGTCTCGAGATACGACGCCATGCAGCTCTGTGTTTGGCGACTTGGGAGCCTTCATTTACGCTATAGTCACGGTTTTGATAAGGTCCGTCCATCGTGTTGGAGAGCGTCCACGAGATTTTGCCTTCAACTTTCCCTTGCACCACCAAACATTCCATCGAGTCCTCATTACTGACTAAATCCTACTCCTGTTCCATCTTTGCCTTCGTTTCAGAGCCCCGGGGCTCACTTTCGGACAACCCATGGCCCCAATAGGCTTCAACTTCGACCTTACTGGGCCCCTACGGTTTTGCTAATATCTCCTTGAGCCGAGGCGCGTCTAGAAAACGACGCGCCATCGACGACTTGGGCTGGATCCAGGCGGTTAACGGACGGTCGGACGGTGAGCTACCCATTGCTCGCCGTATGCCTGCTGGGGTAGGTTTTAGTCAATAAAAGTCTGACACTTCCTTATCCTTCACCCAGAGCGTGAGGAATTATTTGCTTATTTCCCACCTCTAAAACAAGGAGCCTTCGTCTTACGAAGATATAACAAAAGATAATTAAGTTAGAAATATGAGTTTTCGTTTTAATTAATGGTTTAACTTGGAAGACGGATGATTAATATGATAAATTAAGTGTTTATCATTTGGTTTATGGATTGAGAATTTCTTGATGAAGGTTACAATTTGTCATACTTTACGTACTTAATGAGGGAGTTCGTGACGAGTGACCCCGCGACCCCAAATAACACGGAACTTGGGCAAGAAGATAAAGGTAAAACTACACTGCGCACACGTATGCCACAAACGTCGATCGGGGCGCGTCGATCTTCATACATTTTATATGGAAACTAGACTTGTAGAGCTACACTTGGTTCATGTCACACAACGCCACGCGATGTCGTTCTACATATAAAACAGGCGTGCTACAAGTGTGCGTAGGTCAACCGTCGAATCCAACTCGGCTGGGCAGCGTCCGGGAAGCTGAAAACAAGAAGATACCGCGCAGCATCCCGAACGCTGCCCGGTATCTTCTTGTCCAATATACCACAGTGTCTCAAGACGAAAGTCTATGACCAGGGCGTGTTGTCAGTGATATATGGTGCCGAAAACGTGGTCGCTCACAATGGGTCTCATCAGAAGGCTTAAAGTCACCTAAAGGGCAATGAAAACGGCAATACTCGGAGTTTCCTTGTGTGATCGTATCAGAAATGACGATATCCGCAGGAGAACCAAGGTTGCCGACATAGCACGAAGAATCGCCAAACTTAAGTGGCAATGGGCAGGGCACATTGCTCGCAGAACAGATGGCCGTTAGGGCCGAAAGGTTCTGGAGTGGCGATCGTGTACCGGAAGACGCAGCGCTGGAAGGCCTCCTACAAGGTGGACCGATGAAGGTTGCGGGAATCCGATGAATGCGGGACGCACAGGATCGTTCTTTGTGGCGACACTCTGGGGAGGCCTGTGTCCAACAGTGGACGTCTATCGGGTGAAATTTTAATGATGATGATGATGACGTGTGCGTCGGTCTAATGTAGTTCTAGCTTAATGATGACATACTTAATGCTAAATGACATGACAAATGACATCTATATAACGCTTACGCCGTCTCTTCTTCGGATGAACAGTTTTCCTTCAAGAATTTGAATGTCACAGTAAAACTATGAACACCAGCCCCCCTAGCCAAGTTACAATCGAATTCCGTTCTCTAATCGGTAACGCCTCGGTGACAGCAATTGTAGAAAACGATAAGTTGGTAGCCATGTTGACGTGCCTGAGTTGGGCGTTCGTTCTACAATTTGGCGTTTGTATAACAAAGGATGTAGCGTTAAATATTGTAGAAACGATTTTGAACGATGTGAACTTGGCTACGAATTGTCTATTCGTTTGTTCCGACCACGCGACTTTACGTTGAGATGACGTCATTCCCATACGTTTCATCACTTTTCGACAGCGTTAACGGTTGCAGAATAACAACTTGGCTAAGCGTGCAGATGTAGGTAATATATTTACGGTTCTTTTTTATTTCTATTTTTCACGATAGACATAATACCGTGTTATTACGACTCATAATATTAAATCAACTTGGGTCTTCGTGTCTGGACCTCATTGAACATGTTTTAGGTCGACTTAAGTGAAATAATTGTAGTGTTTTAGTTATTATTTCGTATTAGGCACACCCAAATGTAAAAATTAGATATAATTTTCTCCCTAATGTGTTGATTCAGAACAATATGTTTATTATATTACATATTAACCTTCTTATGTAGCACTAGCACTTGTCTGCGACTTCGTTCGCGGGAATGTTTTCATGAATATGCGCTTACACCGTGTTTTGAAGATAGTTTTGAAAAACTAACAAAGTTGTCAAAAAATAGAGGGCTACTAAGGGAAGGGAAGGGGAGGGCTAATAAGGAAATACTTGAATACGCAAAAAGAATGCTCGCAATATATTCCATCTACCTATACATCTTCTATACATACATACATACATATAAATAAAATTGGAGTGTCTGTTTGTAATATTGAAATAACTGCTTTTTACTACATGTATAAGAATATATATACGGCACATACACCAAAATAACATTTTTTACAATTTTTATCTATCTGACCTATTTTGACTGGACTTTTTTGGCAGGTAGCTGATGTAATAAGGAGTAACATTGGCTACTTTTATTTTAGAAAAAATAAATTCAAAATCCTATAGTCCACGCGAACGAAGTCGCGGGCACAGCTATATTAAATGCTCCAAAAAATGTAGGCATGTAGATATTCTTTTAAAACACTTTATGTAATTAATTAATTATTATTTTATTGTTTCTTTCAATTTCATTCTAAGGTCTTTCTCAAATGTGAAAACGGGTCTTTTATTTTTTAACTTGTTTAATAACAGTCTTTTTCAATACACTTGCTCAGAAAGTGACTCATTGCACTGCACTTAGGTACATAATGCCCCTTGTTACCAAACTGTGACATTTTAATTACCATACACACTAGTGCTATAATGTAGTTAAAACCTTATTGTTCAACCTGACCCCGCCATAATAATATTACATTTATCGAATCAGGATGGGCGGAGGTCGTCCCCCACGAGTCGCCGGTCAACCCTCGTTTATTCATTTCAGTGAGTGTATTGAAAGGTAAATAAAAAAAAAATGGGCGCGGATATGAAATTAGATTTTTACCGCCACAAAAGTTTACTAGTTTTATAATTATTTTCTTCACAAGTGTATTGAAAAACGTCGTATGATACACGTGAGTAATTAATGATTACCGTTCTCGGCTCTCAACATTACACACTTGACACTTATATCATAATGTTTATGTTATTATTATTCATTTTGGTTAGGATTTGTACCAAGTCAACATGACGTGTTAAAATGTCAGTAGTGCGAGTGAGAAAGAGGGACAGAGCTATACACCCTAGTAGCTCTATCACTTTGACAGTTCAATTTAGGTCGTCAAATTAATAGATAGCGTTAAGAGCTCGTAGTAGGCCTTAGGCAATCCTAAACATATCATGCGAGCGGAATCTCTCTAACTACTTAATCCTTTTCATAAATTATAGAAAAAGCAACAAATAAAGAGTTTGCACTTATAATATTTTTAGATTTTATATAGAAATAATTATAGGAGTAGACTAAGCAAGTCCAACATAGTCAAATAAGAAAACAAAAAAAAAAAAAAAGTATAAATAAAAAACAAGTAAGTAAGTATAAATAATAAAATGTGTATCCGATACGGGAGCACCACGACTGTAATGAAAAATATTATTATTAACAAATAATTAAACATTTCAAACAAAGGCGCGGACCACCATGTCTGCGGTGTAATCTTAACATAAAAAAAAAAACTACTTAATCAAATTTAACCTCATGGAACGTACTTACAATCTTGTTCACTATACTTAAGTCTTGAAACACGTAATTCCTTTGTCTATAAACAACATCACCCCTAGTCATATGTCTTCATACAACATGCCAGTCTTTGTTCATTTATTAATGTCAACAGCGAACATTGCTAAGTCAAACACAAAGATCTAGGATGCTTTGTCTCGTCTAGCTCAAGTACAGGATATCAATTAGGCACTATGCGTTCCAAATGAGAATAGAATCGATTGCCATGTTATGACGTCACGTCGTACTGTCAAAAAAATGAAACTGTGAAATTTTGGCAAAATTGAAGAACTCAGAGATGAGTAAAATTGGAGAACTGGATTCTGACGTTCACAGTTCGTAATAAAAATTTGGTTTTCGTAAACCAATTATAGTTTAAATATTATAATACCTTATATCTTTTCTTTGTTATACAAACTTTGTGCTGACAATAAATATAAATACAACAAAAAAGATTCAATCAAATAATTGCAACCTGCACTTACAAACATTTGACAATTATTTATAATTATAGAACATAAAAATAAACTTAAAATACACCCTACTAAAGTCGATAGTTCATTACTTCATTTCGAGGCGATGATTAAAAATTAACTTAGTAGACATAATGAAAGATGTACCTAGACGACAAACTATATTCATCAATCAAAATTGGAGATTGATAAATGATTTGATTTGTTTCTGATTTTGAAAAGTATTCTTAAAACACTGCTTAGTCATGAATAATGTTAGGAATCATAAGTCACACACGGGTTTGCCCACAGCTATAGATTTTTTCAAAGTAGTGAAAAAATCAATAGCTGTGGAAACACTATTTTTTTATTTATAAAAAAAAATATTTTTATTTTATTTCAGGAAATTATTACCATTTTATAAATTACAAATTACATAGACATATAAATTACAAAAACAAAATTACATCACTCAATAATACATTTAAAAACATTACACATTAAAATCGTTGCATCAAAATAAAATTATAGTTATTAAAAATAACAAAAAAAGTTAAAAAAAGAATTTGTAAGTAGTTGTTATTAAAAAAATAGTTTAACTGTTAACGAGCATTAGGTATATATTGTACAAATTGTTATGTTCCAATAAATACATTTATTTATACTTAATATTATTCTTTTTTGTTAAAAAGCACTTATTGGTCTGTTCTTTCTTCCTGTATTTCTTGAATGTCATTTAGCTGATTGCAGGTGCTAGACAAAATAATTTAGGTCATTCAGCAAAAACAATCATATTTCACATCGTCATTGTCATTCCATAGAATACGTATTTTCTAGATAGCGGTAAAACTTAGGAAATCATGCCAGTAAAAACAGCAAAAAAAAAATCCCACTGTCTTATATTACCTATTCATTCTTCCTAAAAACAAAACACTCAATCTAGTATTACTATTACGGAAGTAAGGTACTGAACAATAATGTCATTGTAGAGCCAGCCGGTTGACAGGTTGTCTGTGCGCCTGCGCGTGCGCAGCGGAGCGTGGGCGCCGACCTCACGCCCCCACTCCGAGATATCGCGAGACTGTGAGAAACGAAGCGATGAGTAATCTTATCCAGACGTGATTGACATTTAAATGTGTTATTTGGAAATGGACTTTACTTTTGCAAATAGATAGAGAGACCCTGCTCATGGCCACTTAAGTTTGGCGATTCTTTGTGCTATGTCGGTAACTTTGACTTCTGCGGATATCCTCATTCCTGATTCGATTACGTAAAGAAACTCCGAGCATAGATCATTGATCGTGAGCAGTTTAATCGTCACACAACACAAAAACTATAAATATTACTATTAAAATTAAATATGTGTTCCTTTGTCCCCCAGGCTCGGTTCCAGCAGAAGCAGATGCAGGAACGTGAGATGAAGATCGCCTCCCTGTACGAGGCGCAGCAGGCGCGGGCCCTGGACAGGGTGCGACACTCGCCCAGCAACGTGCCCAACAACGTGGGCCATGCGTCACCACCTCTGCCGCCCGCTGCGCACCAGCCGGGGAAGGTAACGAGGCTCTTGGAAAGATTTGGTTTTACAACTAGTATTTTTGGTGGATCGGGTTATTTGTGGTAGATTACGGCCCGTTCCCTCTCCTAGAGAGGAGGCCTGAGTCCCAGCTGAGGGAACATTAAAAAAAGCGGCCAAGAGCGTGTCGGGCCACGCTCAGTGTAGGGTTCCGTAGTTTCCCGTCCGTCACAATAAGTGTACCCACTTATGAGTTTAAAAAAATGCTTGCATATACATATTTACGATTATACTACAAACTCAGTCCAGAAATTATTTTGTACAACCTTTTTGTCTTTTTTGTACAAAAACTGTTCTTTCCATCAAGTTCAAAATGATTTTCCTAGAAAGTTCTTATAAAGTTCTACTTTTCAGGTTTTTTTCATATTTTCTAAACTTATAGTTCAAAAGTTAGAGGGGGCCCCCCCCTCACACATTGTTTTTTACATTTGGAGCGATTATTTCCGAAATTATTGACATTATCAAAAAATAATTTTAGTAAACCCCTATTCATTTTTAAATACCTATCCAACAATATATCACACGTTAGGGTTGAAATTTAAAAAAATATCACTTCCCACTTTACATAATTATAGGGGGGCTACCCTAATAAAACATTTTTTCCAATTTTTATTTTACCACTTTGTCGGCGTGATTGATATACATATTGGTACCAAATTTCAGCTTTCTAGTGCTAACGATCACAGAGATTAAGCGAGGACGGACAGACAGACAGACGGACAGACAGACATGGCGAAACTATAAGGGTTCCTAGTTGACTACGGAACCCTAAAAAGGCTGATGATGATGATGATGATGATTTTTTTTATTTTATTTATTGGGGCAAAACAATGGCATGTATAGAAAGGTTTTACAAAATGTAATATAATTTTTTTCCACAGATAAAAGCATAAGATATTTGGTTTGACAAGCGCTGTAATTTCTGAAAAAGAAAAGTGAAAATTAAATACCAGAAATTACAGAGTTGTTAACAAACAATATAGGTACATATGAGTGGGAAAAATCATTAGATAATCCCATTGATTTTTTACTAGGTAGGGCTATGTACAACTTACCTTTAAACTGTTGGAAAATTGAAAACCAAAAATTAAATAATTTTTAATGGACAGCGAGACGAAGTCCCGGCTGTCCACGTAAGAGATGATTGAATGATCTGGATAGATGGAAAAACTAAAAAAAAAAAACTAAACTAAACTAGTACTTGACTGCGATCCCACCTGATGGCAAGCAGTGATGCAATCGTTGATGGTGAGGCGCACTAATTTATTAAGAGCCTATTCACTCTTCAAGACACCTATATTATAATCGAACGGGAAGATCGCAGCTGGCAAATTGTTCCAGCAGCAATTTTCGTTTCACTTTACTGACATGACGTTAAACTGCACACACATACACAGATTGATTTTACTATGATTATTATTTATTTATTTTCAAATACCCGTAGTCGACTTGTTTTTCTTTTAACACATTTTTTCACTGGTTTGCAACTCGTCTACTGCGCTCAGCTGCTAATAGCATAATAAGTTATGCAACGTGCGCTGTATTGATGGCGGTGGCTCGAGACCGGTTTTGTTAAACATGAATGTACGCTTAGACCAACTTAAAGTTTTATTTAATTTGTTGACATTTGATTAAATTAGTACTCAAACAATTAACACTGAACATTTACGACATAGAATTTTGTACACATAAAAATATACATATATATATATATATATATTCATATAAATATACATACATTTACTTTTATATATTTCAAACGACGATTTTCATCCGTCACTCACCCTCAAAGGTTCAGTTGAAAACCAGCGTCAGGCAACTGCTACGGTTGTCTGACAATATGCTGAACTGAACCTATTTGGCACTACCGTGAGACACAATGTTGCTGTTTGCTTTTATTTTATTTTTTATTTTGTTTTAAGTTTTATATTTTATTAATGTTCCTATACTTGTTTTGTCATTGTGTGCCAAATAAACATGTTTTCTTTCTTTCTTTCTTTCAGTCCTTCGATGTTTCGATGTACGCGGTATAAATGACGAGGCGAAACGCTTAGTCCGGATCGTAGAGGTTTCAACAACGTAAGGGTAGATACACGCCGTAAGTCGGTTTGTCCGATGGTAGAAATAAGATGGCGGAATCAAGTCATGCAATTCCTGCGCACACTCTCCAAAATGCAGTGGGACGTAATAGGCGTGAAAATAAGACAGGCAAAAAATAGAAAGAAGGCATAAGGTGTAGCGTATTATTTAACAACGAGGGGTAACACATAAAGCCGAAAGGCACAAAAGCTTTGGGAAATATTTTCTTAAGCAGCACCTTGAACTATTTTTCCACCTCAGAAAGCTTATAATACACCAAACCGAGAAATTACGACGTTGTTTTTCTAGTTGGTATTTAAAATAAACAAGTATAGGTTTACCCGAAAGAACAGGTGTCATGTCATTGCCGTTCCCACGATTGTTTACACCCGATATCAAATTTATTATTCACTAAGTTTTACATAGAAAATAACATAATTACTGAAGGTGAAGAAATGTCTTGGAAGTAGGTAGGTTTACAATGTTTTATGTCCAAGGTCAATTTTAAATATAGATAAGTTTTAAAAATGGTGTACAACCACACTACCTTGTCTTGAGCACTATCGCGTCTTCAAACAGGCTATTAAATTCGTCAAATAAAATTTTATATCTTCATGACTGTCTATTCACCTTTCAATAAATTCTATAAAATTGTCAATCGTGACGACAGCAAAACAAATACCTTCCATCAACCCCGCACCAGGTCTATATACTACAGTTTATGCACAGCCCACATTCTCTCCTAGAGAGGAGACTTCTATCACCTGTTTGACTCGTATCCAGTGTACCAGTTATGAGAAGCTATGGAACCTCGTTGTCGTGAATATCGGCTGTAACGGACGCGAAGTCAAAGCCAAATAAAAAGATGCTATATAGTATATTAAGTTAGACTACGCCAAATAAGAAAAAGAAATAATCATAACCACACTGAAAACAGTCGATTACATAATTCTGATAATTTATGTGTACCTAGTAAGACAAAATTAAACAATGGAAATATAAAATGTCGACAGTTATTGTACTGAAATTAAAAAAGCTACATAGTCTACATAACCTTCCTTGGAGTTCAAGCTTAATCCGAACTCCGAACCAAACTTTAAAATCGTTTCAATAATTTAACCGTGAAAGCATAACAGACAGACTTACTTTCACATTTATAATATTAGCATTGCATAGTCGGCCTTATAATGTTCCCACTGTTGGGACTCAGGCCTCCTCTCTAGGAGAGGGTATGGGCCATAATGCACCACATGGGCCCAGTGCGGTTTGGTGTGTCACACATATCTCCTAATTTTTGGTTCTAGGACATGCCGGTTTCCTATAATATTAGAACTATTATATTGTCAATAACAGGTGCGACAGATGTTCGAAGAGCGTCGAACGAAAGCTGGTATCGACAAGAGTTATCCCCTTCAACCGATCCACAACACAGATAGGAATATGGCGAGGAAGCCTCTGCCTAATGGTTACAGCAAGGTGGCCACCAACAAGCTTAGCCTGGAGAGGAAGGTCAGCAAGCATGTCATCAACAACAACAACACACATGTCACCAAGAAGCAACAACAACATGTAAGTGAGAGTTCAAAGCTTACCAGAGCCTCAAGTCTGATATTACAATAGTGTCAGAATGGTCTATCATTGATTTCATAATTGTTGATTTTGACAAGTTTTGGTAATCTACTAATATAATGGCATCATTATGACTTTCCAATGGTCATCCACTGACATTCCATTGAAAGAATTGGCATAGAATGGTAATCTTGTACACAAATGAATGTCTGACGTATGCGATAGTCTGCTAAAATTTTTACAGTTCCTTTGATCAGTGTCCTACCATTAGAACGTCATTGTGCAGTCAGTGCTTTTAATAAGCTCGATATTGTCATTCTACCACAACTCTATTACGAGACCATTGACCGATCAATGATTGGCCATTATGAATTAGCAGATTACGAACTTTTAACAAAAATGACAATGGGATCGTGTTGGAATGACGAATTTATAAAAATAGCAGATTTGGGCCCCAGAAGTCTTTCCCTCTAGAAGATAGTAGATCCAATAGCTTAGCTCTCAATCTTCTGTACAACACCTATAAATTAGTGTCTGCTAAAAGGTGATATTATTTTGAAACAGAAGCAGCGCACCATTCTATTGAAAGTCGATCCTAGACCTCTCAATAATGCGTGTCGTCAAAGTGAATCGAACAGGGAACTGCGTTTTTTACATGGCCCCGTTATTCATCAACCCAAAAATGTTTATACATTCCGATTAGAGGCAAAAACATTTTTTTATTAACATTAGAGCTAGATACATCGTTTTTTTATCAAGGAGTGCCAAATACGTCGAGTGCCTGGTCGAGAAATTGCTTTAATACAGCTTAGCAGTGGATTTTGTTTTTTTTTTATTTTATTATGACCCTCGGAATTTCTTCTCATTAACGGGGTGCTGCCCAACACTAACGAAATTGACAGTTTTGGGCAGATTACAAATTTGAAGAAGTCAGATTTGTTTGATGAATGAAGTTTTGTTTGGTTTTGTTGCAGAAAACAGAGAACTTAGTCAATGGATCCGGCGATCTCAATCACAACCACGAACCGGACCTGAACTCTGTCAAACATGTGGTAAGCAGTCAAAATGTCTCATCTCAAATCATGTTAAGGTATCTCCTACGTCTCCCTATCTCTTGCCCTATCCTGTCATCTCTCCCAGTCCAATAGTCACAGGACCAAATTTCCAATGCCACTTGCCTTTGTTACCTTAAATACAAGATAAATATCTAGATCATCAAGTTCTTCGGGCATATCACTCGTAACGTCGAGGACTCGATGGAACGTTTGGTTATAAAAGGGAAAGTCGAGGGCAAAAGATCTCGTGGACGCTCTCCAACACGGTGGACGGGCCTCATCAAAACCGTGACACACTGCAGCGTAAATGAAGGCTCCCAAGCCGCCAAACACAGAGCGGCATGGCGTCGTATCGCGAGAGAGTCGGTGGCGGTGGTGCAGGACTCGACCGAGACATGACCACGAACACTCTGTCAAGAGTGTACGGCTAAGAAGTAGAAATATCTGGATAGACGCATTTCTGGTGTTGCCTTGGTTGTAAATTATTTTTTGCTCCTTTTTTATTAACTAATCAATTTTGTTATAGCCAATACTTAGTGAAATAAAACTGTTCCCATTTTCTCCGTAGCTACCACAAAGCAACGGTGAGGTGATACCAACCACAGACGAGCTGGACAAAGCTGATAACAACTACCTGATAGAGAACGAGACGTTCCCCGAGGCTTTGGCACCAACACCCACGCCCAGGTCTCCAGACCCTCCCGTAGTTAACAAGAAACCTCCTCCAAGAAGGTACCAGAGCAAATAAACTTCACTTGATATTACGCCGATAGACTGATGAAATCCGCTGGAATCCATTGGATGCGAGACGCGTAGGACCAGTCAAAGTTGCGACAATTGAGAGAGGCCTACCCAGGAATTAAATTCTTTCAAAATGACTACGATGATGTCACGTCAAAACACCCTTTATCAAATCAAATTTTAAAAATCTTGGTTAGGGTTATATCAAATGAAGATAGCTAAAAAATTGTAGTGTAGTGTAATTTATGCAGCGCGATATAACCGAGCGAGACCGTCTTCTAAAAAAGATCACTAGAAATTTAACATAAACCTTCATATATTTTATAGCTGCTGATACTATGATTATTTATACTTATTATATAGTGCGAATACTAACTAAAGAAGTGGTGTTTTTATTTAGTATTCGCAGTAAGTCTTCTTCGTTGACAAGGCTCCTAAACTGCCTGTCATATTGAAGTCTAGATGTTATGTTCAATAGAACCAAATTCCTCCTCCAAGATTTACAATTGCCCAAGATCGCAAATGGCAATTGAAAAGGAACACAGGTAGTCTGACGAGTCTCCTACCTAAAAAAATGTAGTCTTCAGTTAGTAAACATCTAACACTCTCTTGATCCTCTCAAAACCATTTCAGGATTTCCTACTAAAAAAGTGCTCTATATAAATAAGTAGTACCACATTTTATCGTTTCTGTATTTTAGAAGTCCTGCACAAAGAACCAGTCCAGCCAAAACAAAACCACAGCCGGCACCAGTCGTTGCACCTCCGCGGAAAGCCACAAGCGATAATGCTGTAAGTATTCTTAAGTTACAGTACTTCTAAGGCCTACTGTCCAGGTACGCGTAGCTTCATAGGCGCGTATTCGTCATTCTAAGCTTGGTGTACGCCTGTTCACAGCTTACAATAAAAAACTATGTACTACGCGTTCCAAATGAGTTGTGACGTCACGTCGTGCTGTCAAATCGTAGAAATTTTGGCAAAATTGAAGAACTCGGATATGAGTAAAATTGAAGTGGATTCTGATTAAACTTTTTCGTTCACAGTTCGTAAATAAATTAAATTTTTCGTAAAATATTTTTGTTTAAACTTACTTTGATTTGACAGTAAATCGTGATGTCACAATATGGCAATCGATCCTATTCTCATTTGGGACGCATTGTAACTCTGTGGACGGAACGGCAGCGTCGCGCCGTCATGTCGCGTCGCTACAGTTTTATAATTATGTAAGCTTCACGCAAACGTACAGTACACTTCACGAATGATGGCGGCCGTGAAGTTAGCCTTTGCGAACGTTCGCGCATACTACACTCTTCTCGCACACGCACGTCGCCATTTGGTTCCTAAAACACGTTACTTTCTGCGCAAACTTCACGGCCGCCATCATTCGTGAATTGTACTATACACCAAGCGTAATGACGAATACGCCACTATGAAACTACGCTGCCGTGGACAGTAGACTCAAAATGGCTTGTCAGACTCGCAGACTAGTTCGGTCATAGCTATGTTATGACCGAACTAGTCTGCTGCTGTCTAATTATCTAGTTTTGTAACAAATGTCTGCATGTAAACTTGAAAGCATTGGCCATAAGGGTATTGGGTCCCTCAGGATATGGGCGATCTTATCGCCATTTGTTTCATTGCAGAAAACCCATGAGATCTCAGTCCAAAACCTCGCGTTAGGCCATCGCTCTTGGCACTAGACCAAGGAGGTGAAATGAAAAAAGGAACAATGTACGAGAATGAAAAAATACTGGCCGTATTGAAGAAAAAGAAATGACATATTAAAAAAAAACTTTTAAAATGTCATTCTAAATTAGAATAATTTGGAAAATTCGTAAATTTTTGTCAATATGACCGATAAAATTTAGTTTTTGCAAAATTATTAAGGTTTTCAGTTTAAATTCTTTGAATGTTAGCTGACGAAGAGGTCGGTTCTCAATAGTCTGTATGTGATGTGATCAGGTGTCCGAGAGCAACAAGGCCCGTGGGGCCATGCATCGAGCTGCTAACCCGGTGAGCAAACAAACCACCACCATATTTACACCATCATCATCTGATGAACACGCCGAAAGACATCCACTGTTGGGCATAGGCCTCCCCCAAGTGTTGCCATAATGACTGGTCCTGTGCGTCTCGCATACATCGGATTCCCACGACTCTCACCAGGTTATCAGTCTGCCTTGTGGGAGGCCTTCCAACACTGCGTCTTCCAGTACGTGGTCGCCACTCTAGAACGTTTCATCCTCATCGACTATCCTGCGAGCAATATCGAGAGCCCTGCCCTCTGCTTAAGTTGCTACATTTACGTAATCAACGTAAAATTATAATTATGAATTCTGCTTCCTTCTCGGATACAATAGATCAGTAGCCCGATTCACGTAATCAAAACCGTAACGATATCGTAGCGAGTTAGTCGTTTAGACCATTTCCGTTTTCACATCCATCAATCGAGTTTGAACGACACCGATTTTAAAGTCATTTGGTCGAAGAGTCGATTTAAAAAAAGAAAATCTGTATTAGGTACGTTATCCTGGTACTTAGAATACTTATAATGTAACTGGAAATAAGTCGTCGATAGATCGTTTAGTTTCGAGCCAGTTGAGTTGGCGTTCTATCCAAGCCCGATTAAGGAACACGTGAATACCGCTTTTGGATAGGACTTCGATCGAACGACTATAAAACTACAACGATATTTGGCTTATTTGATTTTACGTGAATCAGGCTACAGATACTTGACTTTAGAGACGCGAATTGTGATCTTTGATAGAAACTGTATAACCGTCATCTTTTACCTGTTATGTAAGATTCTAAACAGTAGCCCGATTCACGTAATGAAGACCGTAAAGATATCGTAGCGATTTAGTCGTTTAGACTATTTCCGTATTCACATCCATCAATCGAGTTTGAACGACACCGATTTTAAAGTCGTTTGAAATTCGTCGATTTAAAAAAAAAATCTGTATTACATTATCCTGGTAGAATACTTATTAATGTAACTGGAAATAAGTCGATAGATCGTGAATACCGCTTTTGGATAGGACTTCGATCGAACGACTGTAAAACTTCAACGATATTTGGCTTGTTTGATTTTACGTGAATCAGGCTACTGATCGTTTTGAAAGCATGCCAACTGCAACATTTCAGTTTGTAAGTTGTCATAACTGCATCGGAACTGCCAACTAATGGATTGCGCAGTGCGCTGGTAGTCGGCATGCAGTTAACGAGCCTTTTAGACCTAGTCTGCTAAAGGCCTCCTGTCAGGATTGTGAGACTGTTCAAAAGATTTACTGCATTCCTTAAACGCATAGGGTAATTGAAGCTCTATCATCTATAACGCCACAAAGGAACTAAAATTCAAAATCTCTTCTCTTCAAGAACTCTGATGCCACGAAGCCGCATATGGAGCATGGAGTTTCTTGCAGGTTCTTCTCCATAGAGACCTACGCTTTGGAACGTGCAATTTAGCTTCACTTTTCTTGGACTGACCGACATTTGACTATTCAAAAGTGCATGCAAATGGTCTATTTGAAATAAATGATTTTGACTTTGACTTTGCCGCTGCAGTTAGGTACATAGATTCAGTTGCATCATAACTGCAGTTTTGCAGTTGGCATGCAGTTCAACTGAATTAGTTTGTTTATAACGCAATCCATACTCGCTACTATCCATCACTTTGGACCGAAGTAAATATTGCAGCCATTTCACCTACGCTTGAGAGTATAAAAAATATATAAAAGATTAGGTATATATAATTATACTTTTTGTGTTTTAATTGCATTATATTACTTTAGTCTTTTTGTTATTTTATTTTTATTTCATTTATTTTTTTCAGGTTTTGACTAGAAGACCACAAGTGGTAGGTTTCTTTTTATTTATTTTTTCCGTTTTATATTTACAATAAATTTACTAATATTTAATTTAGCTAAGTGTATTCTAGAAGTTAAGCTAACCCCCCTCAGTACTTCCTCTACTCTACTGCAAAACAATTGGGCTTAATCTAAGCACGAAAGATGCCCTTTTTGCTGTCGTCAACTCCAGTTATCTTCAATAATATCAATCAGCAGTGACAGTTCAGTATGTGCTGTGTAGATGGGCATTGTCTCGTAACTAGTCTAAACTGGCTCTTACTGAATCTGGTAACTGAAAGAAAGAAAATACGTTTCTTTGGTGAAAACACAAAGGCACAAAAAGTTTCAAGGTACCTACTGTTAACCTTGAAATAAAATAATGTACGTCGCGGATGCGTTAAAATAGATCCAGTTTAGCATAAAAGCCAGATAACGACTGCTGACTTTGGTTTTCAACTGGACTTGAAGTTGTGTGTCAAAAAAAAATCAGGCGTGTTAGAAGTCAGGCCACACCTGTAAATTAACCCTAGGCAACCCATTGGCGTATTAATAGGTTACGTAATGCCGGCCATACCGATTGGACCACCCCATACATGGCCAACCAAAAGAATTGAAATTCGATTGTGCCGTCAAACATGTTGGTCATACCAATCCACTCCCACACACGGTCAAATCTGTTTGATCAAACATGTAGCGTCATACCGATTGGACGACAGGTTTAACCATAGGTTTGACTGTGTATGGCCGGCATTAGGGTACTTATACCATAGCAGCTACCAAGTCCGAAAGAGCTTTCTAGCTGACTACCCTGAGAAGAAACAAAGTCAGGGGTCAAAATTTATTTTAAAGTCCATACAGCAAACATGTAATGGTCAAATCATTTGAGAACCATGCAGACTAGTGTCTGAGATGGTCTTTTGGGAAAACTACACAGTTCTTAGTTGACCTGTTCAGTCAGTGCAAGCATTTGTCAGTATTTGTATAGCTCAACTTAGGACTACTAAGGAGCTCAAAGGTGTGTAGAAAAACGACATATCCAAGCATGTGTTCTGTTCTGGTCAGAGTTCCGGCAGCGTCGCGGCAGGCGGCGCCAGCTCCGGGCGGCGCGCGCCGGTCGCGGCGGCGCAGGGTGCCAGCTCGGGGGGCCCGGGCGCCGCCTGCACGGTGTGCGGCCGCCGCTTCGCGCCCGACCGCATCGACAAGCACCAGGAGATCTGCCGCAAGGCGCACGCCAAGAAACGGAAGCCATTCGACGTGCTCAAGCATAGGCTTGCTGTGAGTGTCTATTGTTACTACTGTTCTACTTCTGGATAGTGTCTCTTTGGCTGAACTGTGGACTACCACAAGCGGCCTTTTCCAAAAGAAAAAAATCTAGACCTTTTGTAATATTATTTTATTAGGAGAGATATCAAAAATAATATGTCGCCGTAAAATTGTAAGCACCGTTAGATTATAATGTATCTCGCGAGATTGTAAACTGTCGGATAATTTGTGAACAGTACCATACAGCTTACAATTTAACGCGTTATTTTCGGTAATCTACATTTAACGAAGTAAAACTGTCAAAAGAAAAGTACTTAGCAATACTGACACTACTTACTAACAACACCACAAGTTATTTAAAAAAATAGCTAGCTATTAAAAGCCACATAGATTCAACTATGAAATTGACGGTTCAATTCATAAAGTAATAATTATGATGTTATTAGGTACCTAGTTATTATTATCTAAAAAGTTGGATCACCTAAGCTAACTTACTATCTCCACCAAAATTGTACCACATATTAATTTGGTGTACTTTTCTGCTTCTCTAACAAATAGGGAACCGATGCTGATGGTTATAAGGCAAGCAACACTTGATAAACTTTTCGTGTAGTGTCGTGGTGTCTTACAGCACCATCATCAATCATGACATCGTCTTATGTTTTTGTTTTATACACTGTACCTTTTTCACTGGTTCGTTCAACCAATTTTGACTTTTATTGCAATAATGATTTGGCGGTAAGCGGAACAGAGAGTAAAGTCCCACATGCCTCCATTGAAAAGGGAGGATCCTCCGACCAGACAGGTGTTATGGTCTGGTGGGCGACTGCCCGATAGATGATTTCGGGCTGTCGTATATGTTCAAATCGCGCGGAGAACTTTGATTGCGCGATGCAGGATTTCGTACTTTCTTCGTAGTTCTTATGTGGCGCCATAGATGTCGCTACAATGACATGATAAATGGCGACTGCAGTAAATAGTTGAAATTGTAACCACATTTTTTGGTTTTGATGCCATCTTTATGCCTACGGAGTAGAAGTCAAAATCGGTTAAACGGACAGTAAAAAAGGTTTGTTTAAGCGTCTAAGGTTAACACGAATGGAGTATATTTAACTCTATTCAGTTTACTCCACATATCTACTGGTGTGAGTGCTTACATGTCGATCATCATTAGGTCCTAAATAAAAATTCACTCAACCACTTTTCTAACATTTTCTGAAACATTGCGCTGACATCCTGCAAATATTTCCTACCAAACCTTTCTTTCTACAATTCAGGCAAAACCGTTTCATTCGCACTCAATTAGAACTGTTTTTTTCGTTACCATCGTCTGACTTAACCCCATATTCTACAGGGTACGGAAGCGGAACCTTTCATAAACAAGCTGCGCAAGGCTCCAACAGCACAAGCCTCCAACACCAAGGTCAGCAAGCCGCTGAACAGCAACTGGCGGCAGAAACACGAGGAGTTCATCTCGGCGATACGAGCTGCCAAGCAAGTGCAGGCGCATCTCAGTGCGGGCGGTGAGTTGATGAACCCGGCATCATGATTGACGAGCAAAGCTATGATAACTTGAATGACAGCCTCCGAGGTTAAATAGTTGAAAGTAATTCTGATTTACTCAGATAGCCAGGCAGCTCTTAACGCCCTGAACTCGAATACTTAAAATTCGAAACTGGTAGAAGACTGCGTTAGCAAACTGAATGACCTGGGGCAAAGGAATAAAGTTATTCTGAGATGGGTACCAGGTCATTCTGAAATCAATGGCAACGAAAAAGCCGATGAACTTTCAAGAGCTGGGGCTCAAGGTCATCAGATAGGACCAGAACCCTTCTGTGGTATCTCAAAGAACCAGGCCATGCAGACCCTTAAGGGCAACCTATTTGGCGATTCAAAAAAGCACTGGTTGGTACAACCGGGACTGCTACACGCCAAATCTCTTATAGAAGGCTACTCACAAAAACGAACTGCCGAGCTTCTTGAGCTTAGCAGGACGAACATCTGTGCGATAGCCCGCGCCTTAACCGGCCACTGCAAACTAAACAGGCACCAATTTCACATGAAATTGAGTGACACTGATGTTTGCCGGTACTGTAATCAGGAGAGGGAGACGCCTAAGCACCTTTTGTGTGAATGTGGCCCCCCTTATCCACAAACGCAGTGTCCATCTGGGCCGACACATTATTCGCCCGGAGGAGATTAAAACTCTAAAAGCTAGGAGTATTCTAAATTTCTTGGAAGCCTCCGGGCTAAAAGAGTTACTCTAACAAGGTGGCGAGTCACAATAGATCTTTTAGGTCGCAGTGACTACATCCCCTACACTATGGGTGATGCATAGCCCCTTATCTTCTAAATAATAATAATAATAAATAGTTAAAGTAATAGTAGGATTTATTGTACGTCCAACTTTTTCTTTAGGTGGGAAGTCATCCAATGACATCTCCCGCCCTTGAGCGGAGTTGGAGGGCGTGTCAGATTTTGACTGACTAAAACCAACTCCTAGTTCCTTCGCTGCCTTTCATTTCAGGGTCGGGTTTTCCTTTCAGAAGTGAACACATGGCCCCAGTAGGCTTCGCCCCTATGCTTTGCTGACATCTCGTTCTCTCATTCATTCATTAAAACGAATATTGATAATAATAACTGAATATTGGGCTGTTATTTGTTACAATCTGATCGTCAGTATCAGTCGTAGCCTGCATGTACATTTTATCCGAAGGATATTCTCTGGTTGACTAGACTATGAGTAAATCTGATCATTTCCAAATGTACAGGTAAACTAAGCGACCTCCCACCACCCCCGCCTTCCGAGAACCCAGACTACGTGCCGTGTCCTCACTGCGGACGCCGCTTCAACCAGTCTGCGGCCGAGAGGCACATCCCCAAGTGCGCCAGCTACCAGTTCAACAAGCCCAAGCCAACCACCAAGCGCCGGTAACCGACCGAACGTTCGCGACGAGAGCCGAGCGCACCCGAGTGACACCCGGACGAAAAACAACCGTTACGTTTGAAACATCTAAAAGAGCTTGTAAGCAATTTTGTACCTTATTGCTAATTGTGTAGGTAGGTGATCACTCGAGTATCGTTCTTACTAGTCGTCGCAGTGTCTAGGTGTGATTTTTGGCTGTACTAATTATAGGAATAACAAATTAATCGTTAAGCCTGTGATCCCGCGTTCCTGACCCTGTCTCTATCAACACTATGTTCGATTTTAACTTCGACTGCAACCAGGACTTCCCTTCGAATTGGATATTCGAAACTTTCCTTCAAATCATTTTCACTTACACGTTATTTTATTTAGTGAAGAAGTTCTTTGATATTATAAGTCCTCATAAATTATAACTGCTAAGATGGAGACGGGCGATGCATCACTACCTTACAGGATTGAGTACGGTAGTCCCAGAAATAGCCGAGGTTCGTTCTCTTTCCAAGATTTCATTCTCCGAATGTGCTTGGCATCCATTATTTACTATTTGATCTGGATGTCCATCAGTTACGTTCACGAACTCTTTTGCTGTACTGGGCAGAGACCTTCATTCGCAAGACATAGAGTACTATCAGACATTTTATTATAGACAAGTAGATTTTTTTAATAAGATTTATTTTCAATTTCTCAAAAAATCTACTGAACTATGATGTAACATTTAATTTCAATGCTAACTTCGTTTTTTCAAGATTCAAGCATGACTTATGTAAGGTACAACTATTGTTGTGACTATCAAATTAACTAGAAATTCTAATTAATTTTCATACAATGCCTTAGGTAGTTGAATCACAAGACTATACTGACAGGGCTGTTACTTAGTAGAATAATTTAGTCACGTTTTATTAAAAATTTTCATTATTTTCATTTAAGATCACACTATTTTACAGATTTACCAACTAAATACCTATAAATCGATTCAAAGAACTTTACGATCCTCATAAATTCGACTAAATATTCTTCAAAGCGACATAACTACCCGTCAGTTCACTTTAGTGAATTTATAAATCGACTATAGTATCAAATTCGACAATGTATGAAAATTATCATCTATACTAATATTATTTCATTCAATTTTATAATTAAGAAGACTTGAAAAGACGGATTTTAAGTAACGTTAATTTAAATTGTCATTTTGTACTTAGAAAGATCTAATATTGTACTTAGTACATCGCCATAGACGATTGTCGGGACCTTATATTGTAGGATTTTAAAGTTATGGTTACAAGAAAAGATTTTTAAAAGTCAATTGACGTTTGTACAAAAGAACTATGCTTTTTTAAATGTTAACAATGCAGATGTTATTGGAATATTAAAATGTACTTTATTATTTTGTAAAATGTAGTTTTATTTTAGTGTTTCTCAATATTAAGTGTAGTAGTTGTATCGCACTAGGGTGGGTAATGTTTAAGTAGTTACGTAGAGTCTGTCTAATAAGTTAAACGACTTGGGTAATTATTAGGATTTAATTAAATCTGATGTAGTCAACACGAGTTCAATAATCAAGGTTGATTAAGAGATAGAGATCATTGTTTACTAACAGAAGAACCATATGAAAAGTATCGAATATAAGTATTTTTTAAATGATTAAATATTATACAAAATTCCCAAGTCGGTTGACTTATTAGACAGACTATACGTTAGTTCCAAAGAGTATATAATCACTACGTTCTAGTTAGTTCCAAGTAATAGGGTCGGTTGCCATGTTGTGACGTTACGTCATACTGTCAAATCGAAGAATATGGCAATCGATCCCATTCTTAGTTGGGACGCATTGTAGGTACACTTTTTTCTGTATGCATGAGCTCAGTCATAGAAAATAGCTTACGCACACAAACACGTTGCACGTCAACAATCTACACAAAAGTCAAGAGCATCACGCCTTGTTACAGTACAATTCACGAATGATGGCGGCCGTGAAGTTTGCGCAGAAGGCTGCGCAGTAACGTGTTTTAGGAACCAAATGGCGACGTGCGTGTGCGAGAAAAGTGTAGTATGCGCGAACGTTCGCAAAGGCTAACTTCACGGCCGCCATCATTCGTGAATTGTACTGTATATATCTACCAGTCTTTTTTCAAAGCGGTTTTGCGCACGGTGTCCTTGTGCAGTTTTATCCAAAATCGTTCAGCCCTTTTAGGCTCATCCATTGAGGTGGTAGTGTTTTAGAAGCGAGCATCCACTTAGAAAGTAGGATATTGATAAAAACTCAAAATTAAACCACAAAATATGCTTCAAATTCTATATTTTGCTTATTGTCTTTTTAAAAATTTAAATGCAAATGAACGCCCCTCATACAATACACTGGGGAAGCAAAAACATTGTTTTATTTTGTTCATTTGAGTATAATTTACTTCTCGGTAGAAGTGTTGGGTACATATGAGAACACCACTGAAGACATGGGCGGGATCAGGAGATCATCCACCGGCTCCGCGTTGTGGATTGAGTAGCTGGAACAATTTTAAATATTAGTTGAGACAGCTGCGGAGGTTGAGATATTTGGGGTAATGGAGGCACATAGGGATGGAAATGATTTTTTTTTTCATCACACGACATCCCCCGCTCTTGGGCGGAGCGAGAGATAGTGTCAGACTCTTACTGACTAAAGCCCACCCCTTTTCGTCGTGCCTTCACACCGGGGCTGAGCTACTCTTTCGAGACACCCTGGCCCCAGTAGGCTTCGGCCCAGCTGGGCGGGGCTGTTGCTGACAACTCCTTGAAGCGCGCGGGAACAGTGCGCGCCGTCGACGACTTGGGCCATTAGGATGTACGTTCCTTCACTTTTGCGGCCGTCTCCTCTAACATTACTGCTTCGCTCACAGAGGCGACCGTGTCCCATTTCCTCTGGCTCCAGACCATAGCCTGAACCAGGGTCCGGCAAGAGAGATCGGAGATCGTTAGGGTAGAGTTGATACAGTTAAAGTAGAATTGTTCAGCCAAATGTAGTACTCACTTTGTGTAAGCGCGCACGGCGTGTGACATGTAGTGCGGCGTCAGCGTGCCGGTCATTGACTCCACGTCCGTCAGGTTGGCGCGCTGCTCCTCGTCTATAGGGTTAAAGAGCGCCAGGTAGCCAGTGTGACCGGCCTTCCACCTATAGAAAAAATTATTATTATTGACATTGAATACAGCAGTGGTCAGTTAAGAGACCGTGTTACAATGGCGCACCATGTTTGTATTTTCTCATATTAGGTGCCGCGTAAAACATCAGCGTTGATTACACGTTAGAGATTCAAAGCGAAGCGATATTCGCGTTGAATCCGCATAAACCGCGGCGCATCGCTTCGAAATCGCATTCGCGTTGTATCACCCACTTATGATGTCAGTGCGAAAGCTTTATAAATGCATAACTCCCAATTTGTCTAATGGAGAATGAAACAAAAACCTCACGTTTAGTAGACCCGATTATACATCGACAAAAAAATAAGTCTCGACAGCGGTGAGGATTTTGGGAAATCATCCAATGACTTCTCCCACCCTAGGGCAGAACGGGAGGGCGTGTCAGACTTTTGCTGAGTAAAACCACACCTATATTCCCTTCACTGCCTTGCCTTGGGGTCCTACCCCAGGTTTCCCTGTGGGCTTCAGCCCTGCTGGGCCCCTACGCTTTACAGGGTACGGTCTCATTTCTACTGGCAGTCAAACAGTTCCTATAATATAGAAAGAGAGCTGGTAATTACAATTACATTAGTACATACCTAGCGATCGTAAGCAGTGTATTGGTGGTTGAATTCCTCGCTGGCACGCCTTGCAACACGGAATGCCCATGTTGAATGCTCGCGTCTTCGCGCAAGGAAACCAGGTGGGCTAGGTCTTCCTTCTGTGGACATAAAAGCTGATTTAACACAAAGATACAGGAAAAACGATATCACACCCCTCTTTTTAGTTGGGTTTTTTTAGGTTGGGAAATCATGCATTAACAACTCCCGCCCTGGGCGGAGCGGGAGGGCGTGTCAAACTTTTACTGACTAAAGTCCACTTCTGTTCCTTCGTTGCCTTGCGAACCCATAGCCTCAGTAGGCTCGACCCTGCTAGGCCCCTACGGTCTGCTGACGCCTTTAACGACTTAGGCTCAGTCCGGACGATTACGGGACGGTTGGACGGTGAGCTACCCATTGCTCGCCGTCCGCAAGCTCGCGTTCGATGGTGATTTATAATGTAATATTATAATGATAATAATGTATTCCACAACTATCATACAACGCCGTCTAGTCCCAAGCTAAGCAGAGCTTGTGTTATGGGTACTAGACAACTGATAAACATACCTATATATTTCTAAATACATACATATTATAGATAAATTACACCCAGACACAGAACAAATAATCATGCTCATCACATAAACATTTGTCCTGAGTGGTATTTAAATATACAAGAACATTAATGTACTCACAGATTCATTAACCTCCTTTTGGAGCTGCCTTATGTTGAGGATAGGCGCGGCCGGTAGCAGCAGCTCGAACGCCGCTAACTCAGCCTCTGCGTCCGGAGATGTCACCAACTGCAGACAAGATTAAAGCTCAGTAACTGCTAGTCTGTTTCCTGATAGCTACAACTTAAAGTCGAGGTCGGTCCGCATGGGTCGGTACCTGTATGCTGCTACCTACCTACGTGCTGCCAGTCTGCTACTACCTGCCTACTATGCGTTCCAAATGAGAATAGGAAAGTCAATAAACTCGATCTGTCCAATTTTGATTGAAAAGTACGGTTTGCAAAAAAAGCTTATTTGCGTTTTAATGATTTTGTTTTTGCTTAACTGACCCTTAGTTAAGTCATATTAAGAAATAGATAAAAAAGTTATTCATAATAATTAGTTAACAAATTATACTACATACTTTCTTTATTTTCATTATTGGCTACATTTTAAATTCAAATTCAAATTTTAAATTCAAATTGCCAGCCGCCATTTTATCGTCGTTGTTGGTGTTTCTTCGTGCGACTGAGTATCCAGATTGAATTTTGTCATAAATACAGGTAATAATGCCTATTTTGATTTAAAACAACAGTTAGTGATACAAATATTAAAAACCTCTATTAATCCATGTTTTATTTTATAAGGGAAAGCAGCAGTGATGATGACGGTGATGACGCCACTACTCAGACACTTCACACAGTTAGGTAAAGATCGGCAAAATTGAAGAACTGGATTTTGATCAGAGATTTTTCGTTCATGATTCGTAAATAAATTAAATTTAACTAATTTCTTTTTTTGTTCACCCTACTCAATTTCTTCGATTTGACAGTAAGACGTAACGTCACAACATGGCCGGCGCTCCTATTCTCATTTGGAACGCGTAGTACGTGCCACTCTTTTTCCCTCCAATAAATTACCTTTCAAGGAACATACTTTATTTATTTAACCTACCTTGCTCTCTATTCATAGCGTGTCTAAAAAGTTGCATTATTTATGAAACCCCGAGCGAACACCGGCGTTTGCTCACTCATTGTCTTTCTATAGTGTCTCTAAGTACGGTATTCGAATGGTCAAGAGTGAATGGATTACTTCTAGGTAAGCGTGCTCCTTCGTCGACCACATTATCGCTTGCCATCAAGTGATATATAGTCAAGCGCGAGGCTATTAACAAAAAAAATCTGTAAGTTAATGTTATAACGGGGTTTCTTTGCGTGATCGAATCAAAAATGAAGATATTCGTAAAGGTTGCCGACATAGCTCGAAGAAAAGCTCGCCAAAATTAAGTGGTAATGGGCAGGGCACATTGCTCACAGAACAGATAGCCGTTGAGCCCGAAAGGTTCTGGAGTGGCGACCGCGTACCGGAAGACGCAGCGTTAGAAGGCCTACAAGGTGGACCGATGACCTGATGAAGGTTGCGGGAAACCCCTTGCGAGACGCACAGGATCGTTCATTGTAGCGACACTTGGAGGAGGCCTATGTCCAACAGTGGACGTATATCGGCTGAAATGATGATGATGATGATGTGCTCCTTCGTCGCCCACATTATCGCTTGCCATCAGGTGAGGTAGAGATCAAGCGCGAGCCTAAAAAAAAAAATGTGTAAGTTAATGTTAGACCGACCTGAACAGCAGGCCAGTAGCCGTGGCCGAGCCTGTCGCCGATGGTCCTGGCGGCGGCGGAGACGTCCTCGTCCACGTAGAGCGGCTGTGCCTGCGGCGGCCGCAGCCGCGTCTCGTTGTGCTGCAGGAACAGCTCGCGCCGCCCGCCCTCTTCATTCACCGTGAATACTGATGTGCCTGGAACAGAATACGAGTGAATTGGGAACTTGCCTGTCTTTATTTTTGTACTAATCAACAGATAACATTAAAAATACATCGTTTTCTAAAAACCGCATCGAAATAGACACTATAATATAACATTATAAAGCCGTAAAGTTTGTTTGTAGGAAGTGCTGGTCTGATTGCTAAAATTTTTTCACCGATAGAAAGCTGCTTTATTCCTGAGTAAAATAGGCTATATTTCATATACGCGGGCAAAAGCTACTTGGTTATAAAATGAAACAGTATTATAGGGACATATTTTTCTGGGACGTAAAACTGTAGTTTGTGCTTTTTTTTTCTAATGTTACTTGACAGTTTTCCATTAATTTATTACAATTTACAGACCTTAACCTAAACCATTGCCATACATTTCTATATACTCCTTCAAAGCAAAGGCATGCTTATGCACAGCATTATGATGATATCCTAAAAAACACTCACCAGTTCCCGGAGCCTCGCTAGCTTCGTCCACAACCTTGTTCCAGCGGCTGAGCAGGTCGAGCAGGCCGGGCTGGTCGCTGGTGTAGGCGTGTCTCCAGTACGAGTAGTACGTGTGGTCGGCCGCCGGGTCGCTGCCGCGTCCTGTTGCTGGCAGCTCATCCTTGAGAGTCGAGTTCACTAGGGCAGTGCGGACTTTGTTTAATCTGGAAGAAACGTGTATTTTTTAATTGATGTACTACTTCTTCTTCTTCTTCGTCTCGTGTCGATTTGACTCAAATTTTGTCCGACCAATATTTAGCCAAGTGGACAGCTCTGTCGTTGGCTTCGTTTAAGTCAAAGAGGGTGCAGGTAGTTGTGCATACCGGGCAGGAAAGGAGGTGTGGTGATCCTGTGAAGGAGCTCCACACTGGCACTGTATTTGCAATGGGTCAAGGAAACCCCATCTGACCAGTACTACTTTAACTGATGGTAAGCAGTGATACTGGGGTGTGTGGTTACCGTTATTCATGCCTAACAAAAGCCCAAAAGAAAGAAGCCATTTTGTTTTTTAGTAAAAGTACAAGACACTATATTAAGTTTAATGAACATTTAAAATTGAACTCTCAAAAAAAAACAGATTTTTTAAATACTCATTGATGATACTTTAACAGGCTACCAACTGATCATGTTAAGAATCAAATTAGTATTTCTTTGGAAATATTGCAAGACCTAAGTAACCACACAAACTAGGCCAATAAAAGCGCAAAATAATATAATTTTGAAACAATAAAAGAAACAGAAAATGTACATAAAAAGGGGAAAGTTGCATCTGCTTATAGCACGTAAGTTGTATGTAATTTTAAAAAAACAAAAAAAACGCTACATGAAACTAGAATAATGCATTCCCTTTAACACCTCAACCAGAAAATTAAGCTACAATCATTCAAGCACTGACATTTTACGAATATGTACATAAATAGATTTTTTTATGAAATTATTTATCCTAATTTTATTGTAGGTAAAATGATATGGAGAATGACGCACTACATTGGTAGCGCTTTAGTATAAGTATCTATGCACGCACGTACATAAGACGTACGACTTATAAAGAATTTATCAAAATATGTAATTTTTTATCTTAAAAAAGTCACAATAAAAAATGACCTATTTTAAAAAGAACTGAAATCGACCCATATTCTATTCCGAACATACAATTTTCTAGCGATATTAGGGTTAAAATAAGAGTCTTGAAATCAAGAGTGGATTTAATGGGTTACTTCTAGGCAAGGGTGCCCATAATCGGCCACGTCGTCGCTTGCCATCAGGTGAGATAGTGGTTATCTTATCAAAACCAAAACAGTCATCGCATACCTAACTCCAGCAGCTCCAGCCTTCATCCACAGCTGCAGGATCTTGTCGAACTCCTTGACGACCTCGATGTTGTTGAAGTTGAGGTCTGGCTGCGACTCCTCGTACTGGTGCAGGTAGTGCGCCTTGCGCGTCTCGCTCCACGTCCACGCCGATGTGTTCAGGGTCGACACCTGGTGGAAAAAGTGTTAAGAAAACGTCTCACGCTAAACCCTATTCCCTCTCATAGAGAGGAGGCCTGAGTCCCAGCAGTGGGAACATTAAGAAGGCTGATGATGATCTTACCCAGTTATTCGGCGGCTTCCTCATCTTGCCGGCCTCATCGAAGTCGGTGCCTTCCTTCCACACGAAGTAGTTGTCATAGCCCTCCGTCTTGTTCTCACTCTGCTTGAACCACGGGTGCTCCAGCGACACGTAGTTGGGGATCAGGTCGACTATCACCCTGGAATTATGAAGTTTTTAGTTGGGATGATAGGTGATGAAAGAGATGTGAAATTAACCAACTAATTACTGGAGGGAAAAAGGTAATGACTCTGAAGAAGAATCTATGTTTTCTGATAGCTACAACCAGAAGATCTAAGCCATGAGTGAATAGGTAAGAACCTCGTCACTATACGCTTGGCGTGCGCCTGCTCACAGCTTACTTACTAAACTATGAAACGACACTACGCGCCATCGACTCGGGCTTTTGTCCTTATCAGACAACTAGACGGCGACCTACCTATTACTCGTCGTCCGCAAGACAGTTATTACTAGGGTTGCCAACTATACTGTTAAAAACAGTATTATACTGTTCTTCACTACATTATACTTTTTACGGTTCAACAAAAATAAAGTATACAAAATACTGTTTTCAGCACCATAAAACGCTTAACACTATACACGCAAGTGTTAGAGTGAGTTGCACCATTTAACTATAACGATAACCAAACCATAACTAGCCGTGAAACGGCCGCCTATTGGTCAATTCGACAATTTGACAACTGTTAACGGCTTTGTTATCGTTATAGTTAAATGGTGCAACTCACCCTTACAGTCAGTTTTTTCATCAACAACTAAAACTATCAGTAAAAGTATTAACTTTTACTTGACTATTACTGATATTATAGCAAATGTGTTTCTTCATCCAAGTAACAGCTAAACTAAAAGTCAATAGAGTTTCCATAACACAAACGGCATAATTACCCCAAAAAAACGTGGGGAGCTTTTTTTACGCATGACAACATCGCAATATCCACTGTCAAGTAGTGTCAAAAAGTCGAATGTCAGTTGATTCTGTTTATACGAACGCCAACGAACGAATTTTTTTAGAATTGAATTGATTGATAACATAAGTAAGGCGATTAACACACGGCACCGCGCACCGCCGCGGAGGGCGGTGGCGGTGAAGCGGATTTCTTAGCGGTGCTCCGCGCGGTTAGGCGGTTTATGCGCCCAACCGCGCGGATGGATTTAACGCAATTTTGACCAGTTTTATCACAGCCACTGGCGAAAATGGACTCTGAAGTGGTGGCAGCATCTGGCTTTTATGGCGTAGAAAGAAAAAAGTAAGAAGTTATTGAGTTCATCCATTTTTACGTAGCAGAACTCTAAATGGGACTTTCATGTTATCCTACAAAAGTTTGAGAAAACACGAAAATATTTTTTTTGAACTATACACGAATGTCCACTTCTTCATTTGATTATTTGTTAGCAAAGATAAATTGCAACACGTCCTGCATCCACAAAAATCCGCGCGGTTTTGCGGTGCCCCGTGTGTAAGCGCGCTCCACCGCGCGGAAATCAGCGCGGAGGAGCGGTGGTTGCGAGAGCACCGCTCGACCGTGGCTCGACCGCGCGGTCGGGCGGTGTACGTGTGTAAGGTATCAACGGATTTCTAAGTGACCATTGTAACATGAGATCCGCTTCACCGCCAACCGCGGCGGTGCGCGGTGCCGTGTGTTAATCGCCTAAATGATTTAAAAAAATTAATGCTATTAGTTGTTGTTATTGCTATTAACAACTGTTATTGGATTTTTTTTTTAAACCGTTATTTTTATACGAGTAGGTACACAAGCGCTAAAGTTCGCAGAGCCTAACTTCACACTCGCCAAGATAGAACGGCCGTACTGTACATTAGTTAATTTAACGTAGTCTTATTAAATACAAACTGAAAATAAACTTAATTTTCTGTGGTTGGCGTCAGTTTATCTTGTAACAACAGGCTGAGGTATGTAACTGTTTCCTTTGAAATTCTGTATCGGAACAGAAAATCAGCGTCGTCCCATACGAAATGATCTTTGCGAACATTAAACTTTTTACGTCTACGCGTTAAATAACTAACGATAAGTTCATCGTCTGATGATCTTGAACTTTCACTGGACGAAGTTCGTGAAGACATATTAGTGAATCCTAAATAACCTACAACTTTGTCAAAATGACAGTGACTTTAGCTTTAACAGCCCCCTAATGAGTAGTAAAAGTTAAAGGCAAAAGTAACAGTTAAATCAACAGTTAAAATTTTGAAGAAACGAATTTGACCGTTACTTTTACTTTATGACGTTACTTTGGCTGTTACTTTAGATGAAAAAACTGGCTGTTAGACTTGGACGCTCACACGATTTTTATTAACAAACCACAATAATACAGTTTCAGAACCAATCGAATGAGCTCTTCATTTATTAACCGACTTCAAAAAGGAGGAGGTTCTATGTTCGGCTGAATGTATGTTTTTTTTTAATTTTAGTTATAGTTGTGGAGAGGAAAATGAAGTTTTAAAAAGACTGAAAATTAATAAGAAGTGCGAGAAGTTTTGAAAAATATGTAAAATATTGTTATTTTTCTAAAATACTGTTTAAACTTTCAATCGTGGAAATTACAGACACAATAGAAAGACAATAGGTACGCGAACGCCGGCGTTCGCTTGGGGCTTAATGAATTAATATTCTTTTTAGATAAAAAAATACTTTATTTCTTGTAAAAAAAAAAGTTGGCAACCCTAGTTATTACTTTAGCCACAAGCCCCCCTAGCCAAGTTACAAACGTTTCCACCACCACCAACCACGTGACGGAGCGATAAGACGACGTCATTCCCGTACATTTGAAGCTTTCTACAAGCGTTAACTATTGCAGATTAGCAACTTGGCTAGGGGTAAAGCTACACACAGTGGACAGTTACAAAACGCTTCAAAAAAACACAAAGAAAAATTGTTCAGTACTCACTTAAGACCAAACTCCTTAGCCTTCTTAACGAAAGCCTCGAAGCTCTGCTTGGCGGTGGGCGAGGAGTCTATGTCGTAGGTGGGAACGTCAATGTAGATGCCTTGCACCTTGAACTTCTGCAGCAGCTCCAGGCTGCTCTCAACGGTCGCGTAGTCGCTGTCCTCGACGTCCACGAGGGGGCCTTTCTCGAACCTAGAAGAGTTGAGAGTGTTACTCATCATCATCAGCCTTTTTAATGTTCCCACTGCTGGGACTCTGGCCTCCTCTCTAGGATGGGGCGTAATCCACCACGCGGGCCCAATGCGGGTCGGTAAATGACAAATGTCTTCGAATTTTTGATTCAAGGACATGCCGGTTTCCTCACGATGTCATCCTTCACCGTTTTGAAAGCAGTGGTGATGAAATAAATAACACAAAGTAATGCGCCTGACTGGGTTCGAACCCGCGTCCTACAACTCGAAGTCGGGCATTACTACTCGGCCACAGCTCCTCTTGAGTGTTACTATTGGAGTACTGAGTTTTTTATTTATTTATTTAGCTTTTGTTAATATACTGATAATTGTCTACAGGGTTTTATTCAGCGAATAATCTACAACTACTACAAAATATAACAAAACATATGATACATGTAACGGTAACGTGAGTAATGTCGATTGTTTTTCAAGTTTAACATCTACTGCGAACTAATTACTGGTAATATCTTTTAAATGTTTATCTTACTTACAAGAATGCAGAAATTAAAAAAAACTTGCAAAAAACGTGTTGATTTTTCTTGTGTAGAAAACTTATTCTAATTTTAACCAATAGTTTAGTTCCTATAAAAAATAAAAAAAATTCTTGTAATAATTACATAATACTTAATAACAATAAAAAAAAACAATGCAGAGACTGAATCAATAGTCATGCACTGAACAAGTCAAATAGAGAATTAAAGTTTTTACATGTAAAATGGGGTGAATAGAGACTTACGGGTGAATAGAGACAAAATTTTGGTTTAGTTTTTCACTTTGATACTATAATGTCGACCTCTAACAAAGCATCGATTTTTTAGAATAACAATTCATTGAAAAATTGGTATAGTTAAATGCTGCAAAAAATATTCAAATATCGAGAAAATACCCTTTAAAATTTTGTCACTATTCACCCTTATGTCTCTATTCACCCCGTTTTACTGTACTAACTAATCCTAACTAATATTATAAATGTGAAAGTGTGGATGTTTGGATGTTTGTTACTTAATCACGCAAAAACGGCTGAACGGATTTGGATGAAATTTGGCATGCATATGGCCTTTGACATGGAAAAGAACATAGGCTACCTTTTATCCCGATTCCTTAAGTACCTAATGCCACGCGGGCGAAGCCGCGAGCAAAAGCTAATAAGTTCATAATTTTTCCAAAGCGTTTGGTCATATACACGCAATGAAAACCTTTCCACCTATAGGAATTCATTTAAAATATCATGAGAGAATGAACCCTCGAACATTTGTGATCAAAATTTCTTCTACAATTCCACTTTTTTTTTATGGTGGGAAAAATCATCCAATGACATCCCCCGCTCTTGGGCGGAGCGGGAGATAGTGTCAGACTCTTACAGACTAAAAGACCGTCCCCGTTCCTTCTAGCCTTCATACCGGGGCTCGAGCGCCCTTTCGGATAACCCTGACCCCAGTAGGCTTCGACCCGGCTGGGTCCCTGCTGTTGCTGACAACTCCTTGAGGTGCGCGGGAACAGTGCGCGACGTTACAATTACGCTTCAAAATCCGTACATACAAAAAGTAGCAACATAAACAGTACAAACCAAGTCTTAGGCTCCGGCGCGGCACACTTGGGAGCCCTCACGATGATGGTGATGGCTCCGGCCAGCATGCACAGCCACAGCGCCCAGAAAAGGATGAACATCGCCCAGCGCAGGTTCACCCAGAACGGGTCTTCCGCATACTTGAGTAGCTCTTCCTTGGTCAAACCGGAGAATTGCTGTAAAGGAAAAATTTCATATTGCTAATAATTATGACTCCAACCGAATTTCATGGATTATGTGAACTGGGTTTTGGTACAGGTCATTGTCCGGAGCGAGGTGGGGATTCAAACCATAGCCGTAACTGGGCCCAGCAGTTAACCGTAACAGGGCCCAGCAGGGTCGAAGCCTACTGGGGCCCTGGGTTGTGGGAAAATAAACCCCAGGGCCCTGTAACGAAGGCAAAGAAGGAACAGGACTGGGTTTTAGTCAGTAAAAGTCTAGTTCCGAAATGGAGGCTCGGCCCGGGTATGAAAGGCAAAAAGGAACGGGGTGACTTTTTTTGTCAGTAAGAGTCTGACACTATCTTCCGCTCCGTCCAAGGGCGGGGGATGTAATTTGGATGATTTTTACCCACCGATCATTATTATTATTAAGTATTGGTACAGACACCAGGTCAACAGCGTCAGATGGGCGGGTACAATGTCGGAGCCGTATAGGTTGGAATGCGGGGTGAGACAGGGTGGGTTGACCTCCCCTGCGCTCTTCAACCTGTATATGGATGCACTGATCGATGGGCTCAGCCGCCAGCGCATAGGCTGCCATGTGGATGGTGTCTGTGTGAACTATTTGAGCTATGCGGATGATATGGTGCTGCTGAGTGCATCTGTCTGTGGATTGAGGAAATTACTGAGTACCTGTGAGGAGTATGCCTCAAGCCACGGGCTGAAGTATAATGCAATCAAGAGTAAATTCATTGTGTTTGGGGCGGGTCTTAAGATATCAAAGGATGTTCCACCTGTATGTGTAAACGGGGTTTCTCTAGAGAGAGTGTATAAGTTTAAATATCTAGGTCACATTGTCTCAGCAGATCTGAAAGATGATACGGACATTGAGCGGGAGCGGAGGGCGCTGTCGGTCAGGGGTAATATGCTGGCTCGCAGATTTGCGCGCTGTTCGAGGGAGGTAAAAGTAACACTGTTCAGAGCTTATTGTACATCCCTCTACACGTGCAATCTGTGGGTAAGGTATACGCGTGCGGCATACAGCGCCATCCGCGTCCAATACAATAACGCGTTCAGGGCGGTGATGGGGCTTCCTCGTTACTGCAGTGCCTCAGGTATGTTTGCAGAAGCGCGCACTAACTGCTTTCACACAACTATGCGTAAGCGCGCAACATCCTTGGTGAGCAGAGTGCGGGCTAGCTCCAACACCGTGCTGGCGATGATCGCCGCGAGACTGGATTGTCCTCTCATCCGGCATTGTTCGGCTAGACATGTTCCGATACCAATGCCGGAGAGGGAGTATTAATTTTAATTATGTTAGGTAATTAATAATATTGTGGTTTTAATTTGTTTATTTTAATTTTTTCACTTTGATTGTAATTATAATTTGTTTAATTTAATTTTAATTAATTTAATTTAATTCTAACTTATTTTGACATTAATTTATGATAATTTGAATTTTATTTGTGTTTGTGATTTATATTTGTATGGAATGTGTAATTTATATGGGAATCATTTCCTGAAATAAATGATTATTATTATTATTATTATTATTATTATCAAGTTTCACCATAAACCCATCCCACCCATTTTTTTTCGCTTGAAAGGGAGTGTCAGACTTTTACTGACACCCGTGTTCCTTCACTTGCCCTTTGCGTTCCTAGGCTAGCATAACTCTTTCGACCAATCCCGCAAAGTTATCATTGCCTGGTATATTAAATAAATCTCTTAGAAACAAAAAAGTACTATACTAAAGCAAATATTACATAGATGTTGAGTTAAGCAGTAATAAAGACAATCTAGGGCGCGCTCACTAATCATCTGTAATCGTTCACTTCAATGACGAATGATAAACGTAATGTTTTTATAGCTCGCTCTTATAAGAGACGGTTTTCTTGTATCGAGATAACGAGCAATTTTAGTACCTAATGGTTGAAAACTACATTACATTCCTGTGACGAAGCCTAGAAGGTGGGTGACACACAAAAGTTAGTATAATCCTGAATAGCCTGGCAAATTATATCCAGCAGCTCCTGTCTGTTAATTATGTATAGAGCCAGTAATATTTGTACTTTAACTTGTATTTAAACTTTAGGAAGTTTAAATACAAGTTAAAGTACAAATATAGCCTCGTCAGCTTCTAGTCTAACCAGATGTTGTTGAATACCCGTGTTTTACTTGGAGCGAATGCCTGTCAGACCTCCACAACCCAGTTCCTGGGCAACTCATTACTCCTTCGATAGACTGATGTTCAGACTACAAAGATCTACGAACGACAACCGGGCCCAACGGCTTTTAAGTGCTTTCCGTGGCACGGGGTGTCAGTAATGCCCTTAATCACAAGCCACACGAATGTAATCCGGCGTCCAAACAGAGGTCGCCTTGGTTCACATGCGGATTGTATACCAAGCCAACCATTGTGTTGATTGTCGGTTTTTCGCATCGTTGGATTACTCGTACATCTGCTGTCTACACGGATTGAAACTAGCAAGGACACCTCTGTTGGGACGCTGGATTCTATCCTTGTGGCCCATGCTTTAACCCAGTGGTCATCACGGCATTCATATATCAATATACTATGTAAATTCATCCAGCAGCGGATTGAGTCTTTTGGTTGAAAAATTAAGTGACGATGGTAACATGGCACAATGGTATTTGGATATTTGGAAGGTAATTCAAATAATACGAACCGGTTTTGTAGAAGTGGATTCTTCGCGATCTAAGCATAATGAGCTCTTATAAAAAATGCGATTATAATAAAATAAATATGCAGATAAATCGGTACTGAGCCGTTTGTACATTTTGTGTAGTAAAGAACCGTTTAAAAGGGACGTTTTAAATAGGAACCTACTCGATTCTATTGTCATTCAGTTATTTTATTACTAGCTTTTGCCCGCGGTTTCGCCCGCGTGGCAGTAGGTACAGTAAGGCCGCAAAAGTCCATAGGAACGCTAAAGATTACATTGCTACGAACCGAGCGAGCGCGATCCTTCCGTGCGTATGTGTGCGCATGTATGAGTATCCACATTCCACAGATAACACACACTAAGGAACTGTCGTCGCACTGAGCAAAACATTTATTATTTTTCTGTTCTTACCATAGCATTAATAAAATTCGCCCAAATACGTCATGTGCTGGTAGCCGTGTGAACTAAGTGTTGGATTCGCAAATCACGTAACCCGAGTTCAAATCATGGTCGGTCCGTTGCAGTTATTTCTTACTTTGAAAATTCCCAATCTATATTGATATAGTTGTTTTTTTATATTTCTATGAAAAATACTATTGCATTTTTTGCACTAAATAGTTGCAAATTACGAATGTGATCTATTAACCACAAGAAGAATCACATTCGTAATTTGCAATTATTTAGTTGTTACATCTTTTCGATGTTATAAGGTGGAAATAAAAAGACGTGTTTAATAAAAATGTTTATTCTTTATATTTACAAATTAAACATTTATGAGAATTGTGACGTCGAATTGTTACCTAGACAAAAAGTTATCTTGTAACCGTTATCTATGTTACGCCTAAGATTGTTTGTTGGAAGTATACCCACTTAGACCATTCATAATATGAATAACGTAACAATGAACGGATATTCAAATTTTAATAAAATAAAATATAGGTAATTGTTTATATCCAGTTATTTATTGAAAAGTGATATATGATTTGGAATTTGTAAACATTTTATTTTTGTGTAACGTCACAATGAATGTATTGAGGTCATAGCTTAATTGTTCATTTTCTTGACGAAAAGAAGATTGAAACCAAACCTCAATTTCTGTTAAAAGAACTTTAGTTCTCACAAGATAATCGTCAATTAGATGAGAAAAATAAATTGAACTATAGTATTATGTTAAAACAGTGCGGGTAGAAGAATAAAAAACGAAATAGACTCATGATTATTGTCAACAAAATTGATAGCGAGTTCACTGCATTCTTAAGATGAGGCGATGGCACAAGTTAAAAGATATAGCTGTTTTAAACGAAAGTAAACACAATATAATACAGTGTTTGTTAACGAATAATCACAGATATGTTAAAATAAAATGGTAGGCCATTTAGTTTAGTTAACATTAAATATTTAGTGCGAAACGTAATCGTTCTTGTTTGTGCCTCTCTGTCAAGTACGGCTTTTTAGCAGGTTTTCTGTGATGCACGCCTTCAGCGTGAAGTGCACGGCGAACAGTATCCATCGAGGTGTCATATAATTCCGCAAAATGTCTCGTTGGTGCGAAACCATTCGTTTCGTATACGTCCACCATATGTCGCCGCTGCGCCTCGCTAATAAGCTTCGGTCTCCCACTTCTCTTTCGACTAGCAAGGCTACCTTCTTCCTCATATCTTTTTAGCCAAAGATTTACAGTATTTTTCTAAAATAAAAAAATATATATATTAGGCAGCTATACCTACTTCACTTCATTTTCATTATATAAAATGTTAATAATCATAATTATTTAATATAATTTTAAAATAAAACTGCATTTATTAATCCAATAACCAATCCAATAAACCCAACGATTTACGTATTTCTCTTTTAAACCTCATAAAGATACGATGAATGGATTCATAAATGGCATACGTTTTAATTAGAAGATTAATTTGTAATAAAGTTACAATTCATTAATAGCTATTATACTCACATTCAGTCCGGTTTCTTCAGATATTTGTGTTTTATTAAGACCACTTTTATGCAGCCCAATGATAGTCGCCCTCACTTCAATACTAATATTAGCCTGCATTTTGCGAATATTACAATACTGTCAACCTCACGTCACTAACCAACAACTACAACCAAACGACAGTTCATTTCGGTTAAGTTAAAACTCATGTCTACCTCGCAGAAATCTAATTCTTTATTTAGTTTTTTTGTGATCTACCTTTCTAACTCTAAGAAATGTGTGAACAAGTTAAAGAATAATTTAATATATGTAATGCAAATACATAACTTCCAATCGGGTAAGAACTTACAAAAAGTCAATAATTGCGTGGGATTTGAACTTGCGGCACACTGATTTGCGCTTCAAACTGTGTGCCTATACCACTGGGCCATCTTGACTTATGATAAGTTGATGAAATTGTGAATTTCAATCATTTGTTGGCGAAACTTGAAAATAAAAGGTCGTAAGTCAAACTAAACGTCAAACGAATAAGTTTTAAGAATTCTTATGGACTTTTGCAAGTGATAGTACTTAAGGAATCGGGATAAAAGGTAGCCTATGTTCTTTTCCATGTCAAAGACTATATGCATGCCAAATTTCATCCAAATCCGTTCAGCCGTTTTTGCGTGATTAAGTAACAAACATCCAAACATCCACACTTTCACATTTATTAGTTAGGATTTACGCTTGATTTGTAAAGCAAGATGACACATTGGTTATTTTGTTATATTAATATGTCACGTTGAAATTCCAGTCCATTGAGTAAGTTGTTATTTTTTAACCGACTTCGAAAAGGAGGAGGTTCTATGTTCGGCTGAATGTATGTTTTTGTAGTTTACTTAACAAGTTTACCTGTTTTCAGTTTACCGCGAAAATACGTGTAAACCACATAATAGTATGTGTTCTATTAATAGAATCGATTCGTCTTTTATACCGAATGTTTAACTAGCATATTTTATACCATTGTGGTGTGCTAACAAGGTAAAGAATATAGATGCGGAAAATAATATAAGGACGGCCATGAACATGTTCAGATACTAATCTATTTCCAGCATTTTTCTGTGGTACCTAGTCAGCAGTGACTAGAATGTATGGTAAGAGCAGTGGTGGCGCAGTAGTCGGCCCTGACTCGCGAATTGTAGGTACGTCAAGGGTTCAAACCCAGGTAAGCGTTTTAGCTTTTGCCCGCGCGGCTTCGCTCCCGCTCTTCCCTACTCCACCCTACTATACCCTACTATACCTTACTCTATCCTACTCTACCCTACTCTACTGAACTGTACCCTACTCTACCCTACCCTATCCTACTCCACACTACTCTACACTACTCTACCCTACTCTACCCTACTCTACACTACTCTACACTACTCTACCCTACCAAACTTCACATAAACCATCTACTAAATAGTCCAAACAAAGCCTAAACATTTGGTTTGGATAGGTGAGCCCGTTCTTAAGTTATAAAATTACAACGAAAAGTGGCATTGATTTTTATAAATATAGATAGATTTCATTATCACTGCCCTCAAAACAGCAAAGGAAAACATCGTGAAGAAACCCGCATGGCCATGTGAGATCGCTCAATCCGCACTGGGTGCAAAGGATGAATTATGAGCCATTACCCTGAAGAGATGCCATGAGTCCAAGCAGTGGGTAGGATGTCTGTGGTAATCAAAAGCTCAAAAGTTGGTCAATCCTTGCCAAGGAGCAGCACATTAGCAATGCTGATAAATTTCTGAAATAGATTTTGGTGTCCACTGCTGGGGCACAGGTCTCCCTAATGTGAGAGGGAGTGTACTTAAATCTACTAAGCGGTCCCAGTTTAGATAAATAATATAATAATAATAATCCACAACTATCACACAACGCTTTCTAGTCCCAAGCTAAGCAGAGCTTGTGTTATGGGTACTAAACAACTGATAAACATACTTATATATTTCTAAATACATACATACATATTATAGATAAATTACACCCAGACACAGAACAAATGATCATGCTCATCACACAAACATTTGTTCTGGGTGGGAATCGAACCCAAGACCTCCGGCATAGCAGTCAGGTTAACTAACCACTAGATCAACAGGCCAGTAAATCTTCGAATATATTAAAGTCAATCTAACTAATCTAGGAATTGCTAGTTACTACGTACGATCCCTAGTAAGGGGAATGGGCCGACATCTCCCACGCGGGCCCAGTGCAGGTTAGTGGATGTCACATGTCGTTGAATTTATTATTCTAGGACATGCCGGTTCCCTCACGATGTTTTTCTTCCGCGTTTTGAGAGCAGTGACCCAAGTTTTATGGGTTGTGCGAAAGTGTACCCCGAGGCGTTGGAACGAAGGTAAAGGAGGAACAAGAGTGGGTTTTATCTATACATATAAATAAAATTGGAGTGTCTGTTTGAAATAACTGCTTTTTACTACATGCATATGAATATATATACGGTACATACACCAAAACAACATTTTTTACAATTTTTGTGTCTGTCTCTTTGTCCGGGCTAATCTCTGAAATGGCTGGACCGATTTTGACTGGATTTTTTTGGCAGGTAGCTGATGTAATAAGGATAGGCTACTTTTATTTTAGAAAAAATAAATTCAAAATCCTGTAGTCCACGCGAACGAAGTCGCGGGCACAGCTAGTATAGCATAAGTCTGACACGCCATCGCGCTCCGCCCAAGAGCGGGTGAAGACATTGGATGATTTTCCACCTAAACAAAAACAAAAAAATACCTAGGTTTGAACCAACGACCACGTAATTCGAGGCCATTGGACCCAATCTCTGCACAAAACATATATACCACGTCGGATTAAAATTCCCTTCAAGTCGTTATATTGAATGTGGCGCAGACGATACAATCTAACCGACAATTTGTTAGAATTGCCTGCCATTGTGCTATTTCGGGAGTAGTAGATTAAAATCAATTGGACTAATGTCTAACCCTGACCAATAGACAATCTAGCTAAGCCAAATAAAACCATTCCATCTACGTACACAAGGCATTAAGCAAACCAATCAATTCCCGACTAATAAGACATTATTAAATCTCTTCTTAGGAGTTTGTGAATCCTTCCTAAAAGATTATGAGGTCCAAGTCGAGCTCAGACCCATTCCCTCTTACCCAGGGGAGTTCTATGACGACATCCAACCTCAAAAAAAAAATCGTTCTCATATTTATGATTTGACCATCACTTGATCTTTGAGTTTCTGAGAGTTTCGGTGTTTCTTTGTGTAATCAGCTAGGAAACACCTGCTTCATCTAGTTTAATTTGACAAAAAAAGTGTCATGTTGCTAAAATATATATGTATGTATAATTTTTCATTTAAGTGCATGTCCACTTACCCGCTTATTAGCATCCAGCTCAATCTTCGCGTCGCCATTCCTGTGGTCCTCCACCACATACTTGGCGTCGGCCATGTCCACCCTGGTCACGATCTTGGCCTCCTCCTCCTTAGGCAGCAACTTTTCTTCCGCGCCGTCAGGAGAGATCTTCTCCTTGGACTTGGAGAGGTTTGACTTCGAGGTACGGAATTCTGGAAAAAAAACAAACGTGGAGGCTATAATTTGACGAGTTAATGGGCGATTAAAGAGCAATATTAAGATGAATCTATGCTCGGCTCCTTTAGGGCCGAGGACGAGCCTAAGTTCGTGCAGTGTCGTTCGTGCTCGACTCCTTTGAGTCGGTCCACACTACACGAATTTGATCTCAATTCCTCTAGCGTAAACCCACCTTTATGAAATGTTTCTATCAGCGGGCAAGGGCCATACCATGACATCTCGAATTCATCAGAATTCCGGTATGAATGGATGACAGAGCTATAGCACTATCTCTTACTCACACCAGATTCATGATGTATTTAAGATGCCATGGTATTGGTAGAAGGGCTCCTGTTCTAAACAGTCGATGAACGTATGGTAAAATGATGGACGTATTCACTTCCCTGAATAGCTCTGTCTTGTCTCAGCGTTACTTGTCTAGTTAATATTTTTATCACGGCATAAAATTGATACCTGAGATACAGGTTTATACCTGGTTCAAAATTAATCCAATTTTAAACCTTTAGTTTAAAGGTCCAAACACAAACACAGACGATGCGTCGTCGCATCGACTTTAAACATCTCCGAGCCCGCAAGACACATCGCAAGAACTTGCTAATTGAATCGCATTGCACATTGTATGGACACCTGGACCGATGCTTTGCCGCATGAAATCACATCACAGATTTCTGCGATACAAATTTTGTGTGAAACCCTATGCCCTAAAGGTACACGTTAGGGTGTACCTGACAGGTTTGCCTGCACAGTTATACGTGTCAGGTGAGCTTGTTTGGAAACCTACACAGTTGTGTATACACGCTCCGGTTTAGCTGTGCAACTCAACTGTACAAGCAAACATGTTTTAGACTCTATAAATGTTTATGTAAAAACCCTACTTTCTTGAGCCCTCAAGTTCGTGCAAGGAAGGCAAAGAATGTTTTAAAGCAGGGAAGGACACTATAGTGTCGCTAGCCTGATTAATTATACATTACAACAAGGTGCCTACACCGCTAGGCAACCGGGCTACCGCAGTACGACGAACCCACAGTAGGTCAGATCGGATACCGCAGCTTATGCCTACAACACGAAACACTGCTGTAAGTACTAAGTACTAACCAGTGGTTTTAAAAACAGGTTTGAATTGTCCCCAACTTTGACTACAATTGTATGGCCTACAGATTGTTGTTCCCGGTCTAGGTGCTTTGTGTATGTCAGTTTATACATTTATAAACGCATACACAATACAAGAATAATTCCTAGCGTGAGCCAACACGATTTTTGTTCAAAGAGACTAGTCTTTTTCGGCTCAAGAATAACCAACGACACTTCTAACTACTGCCGAACTAGACTACCAATAACACAAACGTTGCAGATAACTGAACATTAGTATTTTATTTATCTATCCTGAAATAGTCTTCATAGGAAGTAATTAACATGTTTGTTAACCCAAACCACTAATTCATTTTAACTATCCTACAACTTTACCCGGAAATTCACCCACCAATTTGTTCTGATCTATTCCAAAACTTCACCCGGAAATTCGCGAACAAAACACCACTAAACAGTCTCAAAATACCAAACAACTGCGAAAAACGTACCTAAAACACGTAAGAAAATATCGCGATGCGAATATCCGCACTGTTACGTCAGCGAAACACTCCTGCTCCCACCGGACCACGTTTTCGCACTAACGATCCAGCTCGCAAAAACGTGCCCGCCGTACAGCAGATAGCGGTACTCACTTCTGGAATAGACACCGTTCTATTCTCGTCTCCCGTCCTTGTCATGCTAAAAATGTCACCCTGATACGTGCAAAGCTGCTTCATGTTTTCCCCACGTGGTTTGTGGACGTTAAATAAGGTCAAGGGGTGGCTAAAGAGATTATTACCCCTCGGCCAACCCTTTTGTAGACACAGGACACACCTGCCGATTTTATAAGCTACGGACGCAGTTATGAGATGGAATATAGTATTTTTAGGCCGAATATATGGATGATTTTTACTGATCCTTATTAACTTTAAATTTTAGTGACAAGCCGAAGGATATAACAATAGTGTTATGAAAGGACTAGCTTCTAACTTCTTCTCTATGTAAGTCAGTGATAAATTAGCACATCACTGGAGAAAGAATTTTCAAAAACGGTTCAGTAGTTACCAGGAATTTTCTCTGGCGTAACTTCAAAGAGAAAGAAAAACATAAACAAAGGGTCAACAAAGGGCCTAATACACTTTCTAAACTAATAGGTAACGACTCACTTTCTCAAAGCTTCACTGTTTAACACTCCGCCACAAAAATACGACTGCAGCCGCTCGCAAGTGTTGGACGCTTATATCAAGTTCGCGTATGTACGCGTAATAAAACAAAAAATCTCTCCACAAAATAAAGGAACGAGATGCATTGCAAGTTTTGCGAGATGAATTCAGCGATTCCCGAAACCCAGCGGGCGTTTCAAGCAATTTTTTGTATCGAGAACCTGATTTATGTGAAGTCAGTGCAATGTAATGAGGCTGGTTTCTTACGAACCAAAAAATGTTGGCTGATGTAATTGATGGAGCGCATAGCTTTACTGGTTGTCTCGAAGGTACAAATTACAGGGCGATGACTCTCACAAATATTCTGTCTGGGTTCCAACGAAGACTGAACTGGAAGACTGATTATTTGGCACAAAACAATCTGGAATCCGATTAGCTAGTTACAGTTACATAAAACATTCTGGAATCAGCTTACGAAATAACACAGCTTAACAATAGAGCAGACGTGTCAAATAAAGTTTCATGATGGAGATCATGAATGAAATGTTATTGTAAATTCGTTTTTTCCACAACTACTTCCATAAGCACACAGACACAACACATTAATGTCTTACCTGGAGCACAAAATAATTATAAGAAATTCCACTAGCGGCAACGAAAGACGCACGACCCGTAATCCTCTTGGAGCACTACTAGGCTAGCGAAGTAGGTAAACTGTCTTAGATTACACCTAATGGAATAATAGCTTCGGTCCAAACGAGTTCATTTACAGTAACGATAGTGATGTTCTGAGAAATGGACCCCATTTAGACTAGGATATCTTTACTAGATGATTAGTAAATTAAGCAGCTAATTAGATCCATAACAAAATTAAGGTCCTTTATATTGTCAACTTTTTAGTGGCATAAACAATTATAAACATGAATTATTTATAAAAGTGAAGAATTATTCGAGAGTGAGGAAAGCCGGAAATTCGATGGATGCGAGACACTCGGGACCAGTCGTTGTATTGACACTTGGGAGAGGTCATTATGATAAGGATGAGGAAAGCCAAGAAAGAAGGGACGTAATGAACATGAAATAAAGGGTGTGAATGCTCGGTTAAAACAAGGGAGGTGTAGCGACATTTATGACGCCACATGAAAACTAAAATTGCTTAAATAAGCATGTTGCGCCGACTGTAAGGAACTTAGGACCAAGGTAAGCAGACGAAGAAATATTAGCTGTGAGAGAAATTTTTAGACATTAGTAATAGATAGGGAATGCAAACGAAGAATGTACAGTTCCTGGGTCAAAGTGTAAAAGGATACGAAGTATATTAACCCTAGGCATACTTGGCACACTTTATTACGTCGCTACTCCTCGTTTATTTGTTATATTATCATGAGTGACCCCATTTCCTCAAGTGATAGAGTGGCCACGAGTGTAGTAAACTGTCAAGTTGGGGAGCAATTTTCTACCACAGATGTACTATGCTACATTGCTATGAATGTGTTTGACATCTGTCAATCATTTTCATTGGTCCATTTAGCTTAGCACTGGTGAAATCGGGTTCAATTGTGTTTTTTATAGATTATAGAGTAAGCACTCTGAATGGTCGCGAGTAGTGTAGCTGTATGAAGAGTGGGGCGCCTTTCCTACTGTCGATACATCGCGTTCAAGCTGGGCTTCTTCCTCGTATTGTTACTTCGCGGAAGCGCATCTTTATAGCACCTACTCGACCAACTAAATAGCTTAGCATCAATGGAAACGGTCACATAGTTTCATAGCTTAGCTTTCACATCTTTGCAGCAAAGCTCCATGGTTCATCTGTGGGGTCTTACAACGTGTTAATTCAGGCCAGCGAGAAAGAGGATAGAGCTATGCACTCTATGTAACTCCATCCCTTTAATGATTCAGTTTAAGTCGTCAAATAGATCGCGCTAAGAGCTCATGGTAGGACCTCTGGTGGGAAAGCAACCTTTATGCAGTGTTGCTTTGAGAAATGTACCAGTTGGAATGCGAAATGAGATGATCGTCTCTATAGTTATAAGAAAGAAGTGATACGATATTTTTATTACATATCGTACGTGCTTAAACTTCAAATTTTAGTATCTAGCCTGCGAGAGATAATTAAATCATTGTTATTAGAAGAAATGGGAGTTAAGTGGACGCCAAACGGCCCCAATTGGAAGCCCCGATTCCTGATGCAACAACTACAGGAAATTGCTATTGCTATGCGAGTTTCGGCTAGGGACTAATCTGAGCGGAAAACATGCGGACATGCGCATGTTCCGGCGTAACAAGTTAAAATGTTTTAACGTTGCCATGCGTGTGTTCGCTGTAGTGTCATAATTTTAGGAGAGAATTTAACTATATATGTATATCTTGATCTCATCTCTGGCTAAACCTTATCCCATTAATTTTGGGCCGGCCCTCCTTGTCTTCATTTCCCATTCAGCATGATTTATTGAGAGGAGCTTATTTAAGGTATTTTCGACCCTCGTCAGCCAGACAATTCGACTATCTTCCTATTATAAAAAAATCAACCTTTACTGACTCATTGTTCTATCAACAAGTATTATGACATAGGCATAAGAAGGAATTTTCCAAAATTAAACCCCTAGGGGGATGAAACGGGGTCTAAAGTTTTAAGAAACCTACTATCACACGCGGAAATATTAATATATAAAGCTAACGAAGTCAAACAAAAAAACAAAAATAATATTAGTCCTAAACTCACCTAGTTACTCCTTTCTTCACTAAGACCTATTTATACGCACTTTAGATTGAACATCAACGAAAACAATGGTCAATTTTATGGAAATATCCACCGTAAATGAAACTAGAATCAGTTTATCACGACGTGAGTGACCAGAGCCACAGGCTTCTGAGCGGAATCAAACAGTCGTGTGGCGAAAAATTAGCGATGGACACAAGTACGTACCAACTTTAATATAACCTAATCTATGATAACCTAGCATCTGCCTGCGACTTCGCCCGCTTGAAAGTAGATTTCTCCATACAAACTTTGAACCCCCGTTTCATCCTCAATTCATTAAACCCCAAGCGAACGCCGGCGTTCGCGCACCTATTGTCTTTCTATTGTGTCTGTAATTTCCACGATTGAAAGGTTAAAGGTGGTGAATTTTGGAAATTTATCTCTTAAGGCTTATAGTCCCTTGAACCATCTGGCCGAAATTAAAGGGTCACTACTCTCGTACCCGTCTAGGCGACAGTACGACTATCTGTGCATTTGTTTGCGTCCAGCTGCGCCCGGACAGAGCCCCGCTGACTTTTAAATCCATTTTCTTTGCGAAATATTGATTGATTTACATATGCTATATTCATTTTGAAGAATATTTAACTACCAATTTTTATGTGTAAAAACGTTTCTAAGGCCCGTATTAATAAACGATGCTCAACTCCGTCCTCAAGTGTGATATCATTTGATCCCCGATTATACGATGACAGAAGCTCAAGATCTTTGCTAATTAATAAACACATGAGTACAGGATCTCAGTTACCAAGATCAGCTCCTCAATGCGCTGTACTCAAGCTTAGCTTACGTGAGCGATTACGTCACATTGGCCGAAGTTTAAAATATAATGCCTTTTAATGGGAATAAAAAATACCGAATCTTGAACAAATCTGATTTTTTTTTTATTTATTTGGCAATCCAAAAGGATTTGAAGCATTTCTTACATCAATTTTTGATAAACGATATCGCAAAGGCCATAAAATAGCATAATAGTACTCTCTATTTCGTCGTAATACCTAATTAATTTGACTCAAAATATTTACAAACTCCATGTTTCGCGCTACGATAATCACGACCTCAAGTCCCGGTCGGTCTACACTCATGATCTGGCAGCTCAAGTACAGAGATTGTTGTAAACTTAAGTTTCGAGTTTCGTTTATTAATCAGACAACACTCGGCTGATGCCGTAAACCTAAGCTGAGCTTGAGCTCGAGCTTGAGCTTGAGCTTAAGCTTGTGAATCTCGTTTATTAATACGATCAAGACCTCAAGCTTGGTATTAAGTACGAGATCTTGGGCTGAGGAACGTTTATTAATACGGGCCTACAGGTCCAAGCCGTTTCGAAGGAGTAGGGAAAAGTTGCGAATTTGATGTTGTTGTATGTAACATTTTTTTTAGACAAAAGTATTAATCGCACGAAAAAATCAAATGTTGATAATGTTGTTCATGAATCTATATAAACATATATTTTTTTCAAACTTATTAACCTTTTTTTTATGGTAGGAAAAATCATGCATTGACATCCCCCGCCCTTGGGCGGAGCGGGAGATAGTGTCAGACTTTTAGTGACTAAAAGACCCACCCCGTTCCTTCTAGCCTTCATACCGGGGCTCGAACGCCCTTTCGGATAACCCTGGCCCCAGTAGGCTTCGACCCGGCTGGGAACTTATTAACCTGGCCGTTACTGAGGAGTAGGCTCCAGAAAGACAGTTTTAAGGCACTTTTCGGGCGCTTGGGCCTTAATGCTCGGTTACGATATAAAAAGAGGTCTAGCTTTAAATTTTACATTTCTATTCCCAGTAGTTTCGTCTGTGCGTTGATATGTTACTCAAGTGATTAAGTAGCTGTCTACCAGTGAAAGAATTTTGAAAATCAGTCCAGTAGTTTTTAAGTTAAATCGTAACATACAAACAAACTAACAAAAAATCAAATCTTTCCTCTTTATATTTATCAATTAGTATAGACCAGCCATACTCAAAGTGTGCTCCGCGGAACCCTATGGCTCCGCAAAGCCTCTTTCCGAGCTCCGTGTGAATACTAGTTATAATGTGGAAGAAAGTTTAAAGACGGAAGAAAGTATACCTCCATCTCTATAGTTCAGTTAATGTCGTCAATTTCCTTATGAGGTCGTGGTAGAGCCTAAGTGTCTAGACTTTTTTTTCTCAGTATTTATTTTTTTGTTTAGTTATTGAAAAATAAAAAGCAGTGTCATACTTTGTATTAGATTTTAATGTAAGTAATGATAACTCATTCAAAGTAAACATTGCCCGTAAACTATTTTTTTAAGGGCTCCATCAAATATTTTGCTTTCCAATAGGGTTCCATTGGAAAAAAAAGTTTGAGAACCGCTGGTATAGACATAGGAGTTTTGAATTATTACTTATTAACAAATTGCGTAAATAGATTCAAACGATATTATATTTCACCGATTTCTGCGTAATTTGATGTAGAATATTTTATTGTTGATTTCATTACTTCCATGCGCTAGTAATCTAGTTTGCTAACTTTATTTATTATCGAAGTACATAATTGTTTATTAGATGTTTGTGTAGTTAACTAACCGTAACCAATTATATATTTTATTGCCTTTATGGGTATATTTCACTGAGACACCACGGCGGCGCGACCAGTCGCCGCTACCAACAAAATGTATACAGCTCTATAAAGAGTTACTCGCCTGGTGTCCCTGTAGTTGCGCAACCAATTTGGTGGCTCGACCAGTAGCCCGATTCACGTAATGAAAACCGTAACGATATCGTAGCGATTTAGTCGTTTAGACCATTTCCGTATTCACATCCATCAATCGAGTTTAAACGACACCGATTACCTTTCAGTCGTGGAAATTACAGACACAATAGAAAGACAATAGGTGCGCGAACGCCGGCGTTCGCTTGGGGTTTAATGAATTAAAGTCGTTTGAAATTCGTCAATTTAAACAAAATAACTGTAATACATTATCCTGGTAGAATACTTATTAATGTAACTGGAATTATGTCGATTAGATCGTGAATACCGCTTTTGGATAGGTCTTCGATCGAACGACTATAAAACTTCAACGATATTTGGCTGGTTTGATTTTACGTGGATCAGGCTACAGCTCGAACGTGTGGCGACTCTGGTGTCTATATGGTGTCTAGTTTGGTAGCTTAGGACTATATTTATAGCCCTTATTGGAATACATTTTCTCCATTCTTCGAGTGGTTAGCCACCCACGAGAGAGAACTCTCTCTACTCACACTTTAAGCTAAACCATGGAGCCAGTTATTGTATTTTAAACTTTGTTCTGACAAACATAGGGTAGGTTATAGAACCGAGCCATTTTTTACGTGGGTAGTCATAAAATAATTTCTGCCGCTCTGGGTGATGCGAGAGAGATGCGGGAACTACATTAGACCGATGCCACGTGGGCCACGCCTGATTTGTACGTAGAGTCGCATTGCCCAGACCGACGTACGTCGCCTACGTGTGCCCAATCTAGTACTACCTAAAAAGTCAAGACGTACTGACTAAAACCCAGTGTACCATCAGTTTCTCTTTGCAAGGGGCATGGTTACTCTTTCGAACAATCCGAAGCTCTAACTATATAAGCGAGTTTTTTTAAGCTCGGAAATCATCCAATAACTTCTCCCGCCCTAAGGTGGAGCGAGTATGTCTGTTACTTTTACTGGCTAAAATCCACTTGTGTCTTTCAATTGCCCTTTGCGTTCCAGGCCAACGGTATCCGTTTCAGAAATTCTTCGACGCCCTAGTGGGTATCGGCCTTACGATTTTGCTGACATCTCTTTGAGGCGTGCTTGAACGCCACGCGCCGTCGGCAACTGTCCTCTTATCAGACAGCCGTAGCACGGCTAGTTACCCGTTGCTCGTCATCCGCAAGGCCGCGCCTAGAGTGATCGGGGATCACCCAGAGACTTACGATGCCCGGAGACCGAGCCTATGTTGAATTTTGTAGAACTTAGTTGTAAGAAAATTAAGTTCAAAATACAAGAACTGAAACTGACTCGGATTGAACTAGTTTACGTCTGAAGTCCCGATTTTTATACCCGACGTAATTTTTTTGCCCTAACCAAGAAAATTTGACTGCCAGTTATTGTTTCCAGAAATAATTGTAATATTAAAAGCAACCCAAATAGATGCAAAATGCCTACACCCACTTAGCTAATTGTGTTTACATGCATTTGTTAATGATGCCAACACAATGCTATGAGTCTCAATTCATAAAACTGGTTCAATAAGCCTAAAATAGGAAAATGTCTCATTTTATTGTATAAGTAGACAGGATAAAGTATTTGAGAAGGAAAAGATGTTTTGCACCTGGGATTTTCCCCTTGACAAAACAATAACAGTACCCAATAATTTTATTACAAAATTTATTTTATACATTTTATTATTAGAAAAATATTAATTAAATCCACATCACATTAGTCATTCACATTTAAACTGTAACCATTCCTTCATACAGGTTATAAAATAAATCCAATTATGAGTCTTAGATCCTTCTTATAGTTTAAAAAAAAATACAAAATACATAGACAACACATTCAAATATTTTGGTGTCAACTCTCAGGGAACTGTTGAAATAATTTGATTTTTTTTTTCAATTATGATTCTTCTGCTTGAAATTTTAAAAATATAAAATAGGTACATAGGCAACATGGTTCATGTATTTTGATTTAAACTGTCGAGGAACTGTTGAAATAATCTATTTCTTTCTCTCTGTATACTATTTGATTCTTGTACTATATTTATTAGTCTATCTAACTTTTCTTCTACAGTCCGCTGTCTATTTCTCATTTCTAATGTTATTTTCCTAAAGTCTGTGTATCGCTTTCTATTCAACTTTCTTTTAGACTCTTCACTCTGTCCATTTGATGTTTCACCATTTTCTTGTATGTCTGGCTCGAATTTTGAAGGCTCTGCCATAGACAATAAAGCTTTGGTCACACTCTCTGTGGTTCCATCTTGTATCCTCTGCTGAATCTCAGGCTGGTATTCCCCGTTAACATTGTATATCTGCTCAAAAATATCAAAATAAGGCCATTTGACTACAACCACTTCATTCCTATTTCTCTTTTTCAATAATCTTATGTATGTTTGTTTTAAATTCCGGAATTTCTTATCACAACAGTCTGGACCTTTACCCACTGCATTGGCTATGTCTATCCAAACATTCTTCTTCTTCACTTTTGGATTTCTGAACTTTTCAACATTTTGTAGATATGCATTTAGCAGCATTTTGATACTATTGTGTTCCCAGTGGTCGTCTATATCATCTCCTGCGTCAGTTTCCATTATCTCACTTTGGTTCAGTTGCATGTATACCTCCTCTGTCTCCAGATACTCAACAGGTTCAGCTGAAAATAAACTCTTTGGTGATAGCCTTCTTTTTATGGGTCTAAACAGACGGACCGCATTTGAACTGCAATCGAACCGCAAATTGCAATTTAATTGCAGTTTGAATGCAGTTGACACGACTGCAATAGAACTGCAAACCAAACATGCAGTCCGATTGCAGTTGTGTGAACTGCACACTGATTGCATCCGAACTGCACCATACCCACCCGCCCGTACGCTCCGCCCTCCCGCGCACGGTGCAGTTTGGATGCAGTCGGTGTGCAGTTCACACGACTGCAATCAGACAACACGTTTAGTTTACAGTCGTGTTTGCAGTTCTATTGTAGTCGTGTCAACTGCATTCAAACTGCACTTAAACTGCAATTTGCGGTTCGATTGCAGTTGAAATGCGGTCCGTCTGTTTAGACCCTAAGAGACAAGTGCTTGATTGAACATTCTGTCGGTTCTCAGATTTAAATTGAACTGAGCTGACCAATTTGTGACCAGCGGTCCATTCACACACATGTCCTTTTCAAGTTGATTCAATTTGCAGGAAGTTTCTTATTAAACAAGTAGATAGAAAATGCCACTTGTCTGAATTATAAGAAAAAAGTAAAAAAAAAAATACATGGTTACCACTCATTTGCTGCACCTCTTCTTTAGAATATTTGTGATTAATTTTGATCCTTGATTTAATAACGTTTTATAATGCAAACAAACTTGTGTCTTGCATCATTCAGCGGACGAGAACAAAATGGCGCTGACTACCGCGGCGAATAAAGCGCTTTATAACCCGACCGAAAAAAAGAGTCACGTTGGTTTTATGGAAAATAAATCACAATTTTATTAGACGTAATGTATAAAACTGTTCCTTGAATTATAATGACTAAAAATAACCATAAAATAACGTTAAAACATGATAAAAGCGACGAATTAACGTTCAATCTAAAATGATAAAATAAAAATCGTGTCGACGATAGAGCTCTTCATTTTTGCTGGATTTCATCTTTGCTTTTGACATTTGCTGTCGGCCTTGTTATCTTTGCTTTCATTGATAACGTCATGACACATATTGATAAAAGAGACAAGACAGGCCAATCAAGTGAATCAAGGCTTCTCATTTGAATACGAACTTGATGAAAATGACGTCACAATGAAATCGCAATCTTTTTATCTCGCAATTATTGGATATTCTACGATAGAGTTAAGACTAAAGTATGAAAAACGGTAAAAAAATGCATAAATAGTAGCATGCTATCTGATAAAACAACAGGTGTACCTGTATCCGTCTCAGGGATGGGCTTGTAAGACGCGACGTGGTCGTCTTCTTTCACCTGCCCCCCATCTATGGAGAGATGGTTTTTCCGCGGCTCCGACATGATGAATTTGGGACGCACCCGACCGGTTTTGCAATACCAAGAAAGCGGGCCCTTTCCCTTCAATAAATTATAATTAAAATAATTAACTTTCACAGAGTGCTTCCTCTGCACGCAACTCAACAGCTGTCAGCGAACGAATGAAGGGAAGAATGAGTTGGTGTTGAAGTTAAAAAAGCGATAACGCCACGCCCTCATTTCAATATCGATCTTCAGTTCATTCACCTACTCCAATTTAGAAGTGCGTTCAATTCTTTCAATTAATACGGCCCATTTATGTGACGCAAAATATATTCCCATTTTAATTCCGAAAACATAATCATGTTCTGCTGTTATAAACGTGTGTTAGTTAATTAACGATAAATGGCTGAAATACGTTCCACACGGTTGTCGTCAAGCATCGACAATACCCCGGCGGCGGCGCGGGTGAATTGAAACCTGATGGGGATCAATGGCGTTCGCTTTAAAAACAGGAAATATTTTATAATTCAAGTTAGGTTACTTCTAAATAAGCGTGCACCATCATGGCCATATTGCTTACCATCAGATGAAATCTAGTCAAGCGCCGCGGGAGCCTAGGACTAAAAAAAAGAAGAGTCATTTTGTGCGTAAAGTGAAACGCAAATACTGTCAAGGTCAGGTTCAGTTGTCAGCTGTCTAAATGTCAAAAAAACTCAAAACAATCACTGAATTGATTGAAATTGAGAAAGTAGTTTAATTTTTATTTAAAAGTATGAATTAATTAAAAAATAGTAAATTACTACATAGGATAATGAATAAAATTACTAATTTTAAAAGAATCAAAAGCTTTATTTTATCATGTTGAATTTAATTTAACACAATATGTTTATTGTTATGTAAGTTGTAATATTTAGATTATTTTATTTAAATTGTTAATTCAAACCCATTATTATGTGCACAATACCACCTCCCCCGCCGCCACCTACAGTACCCGATATCAGTCCGTCCACGAAAGAAGTGGAAAACAGCAGTGTTTACAAGCCTTACTTTGACCCTGCAATATGCACCTGGGCTTCTGACCACGAGGAATTAAGAGAAGCGTGTACTAGAAACAAAATCTGTCATGAAAGACCTCCTTTCAGATACAAGTACAGATATTTTAAATCAATAAAACAGATAGGGCCAACATGTGGATTAGTGGCTTTATCAATGTCAGTCAATGGTGCGGTATTACCTGAAGAATTGTTGAGTATTGCAAATCTAGAAGGGTTCACAAGCAATGGAGAGATGTTCAGCTGCAAGCAAATGGTCAAACTGGCTGATAAAGTCCATAGTTTAGCTGAAATTGAACATGTTAGATGTACTTTGAAACGAGGAGGCCTTTTTAGCTCGGACACAATTGAAAGACTTATGAATGGTGCTGTTTTATTAGTTCCGTATCCTTTTCAACTATTGACAAATGTGTGAATTTATTTAACAAGCTGGATTACTCAATATCTTGTAATTTTATTTTTTTTTTCATTAATAATACAAGGTGTAACGGACAGGCCTCCACAAAAAATTATGAACTTGATTGGACAGTTTGTATGGAGAGGCCGATTTTTTTATTCATTTCTGGAAAAAAAAACTGTGGAAGGTTGTTCAGTTTTGTTTACTGAGCAAGCCCTGAAAGTTTGTAGAGACCTGTCTCTTTCACCTTGCATATTTTTTGTAGAGTAAAATTAAATAACCTTTAACTCAAATATCAGCTATGACGCAGACTGTGATCATTCGCCGTGCCTAAGGAATGGTCGAACAGCCCACTGGGCTATCATCTGTGGAGTCATAGTAGTCAATGACCCTGGATATGACTATGTCAGTGACCCTAAAAATGTCTATGTATTAAGTAAACATGGCAAGTCCAACTACTTAGCTGCATGGAACTTGTATGACCTTGCAGAGAGTAACAATAATCTGTTTGAATTCTCTCCGAAGAAGGGAGCTGATGGCTTAGTTTATATCCTTCCTGAAGGAGGATTGGGAGGGGAGGATGGACTGAGGGACCAATTCTTGATATTTGAAGATTTTTAACTAGTATTAAGCACAAAATGTTGGGTCATATCAAAATAGATGATCAAAAATAATGATGTTGCTATTTTTTCAGCACATTTCTTTAAATTGGCTTTTTAAATTAAAGCACAAGAATTATACTGCAATCTTATGAGATAATTATGGGCCTGCACTACTAAGTACTCCTTATACACTAGCTTCTGACGTTTTATAAGTGCCCATGCAGGCCTATGTGAAATAAAAATCTTTTGACTTTGACTTTATCACTGATTCTATTTGTAATTTAATAATTATGTATCAAGATATTTTCTAAATAAACCAAAAGTTTATTTAATAAATGAATAAAATACTATTAGTTTAATTGTTATTACATAGGAATGAATTTTGTTAAGAAAAGCTGGTTTCTAAAGTGAGTGATCTTCAATTAAGTAATAAAATAATTTATTATACTATGTAGTTACCAAAGGGACAATATTATATACTTTGTTAAATTTTTTAACTTAAATAAAATAAATAAAACACAACTTTAGTTTTAATGCAAAATGTTTATTTGTACAATAAATACAAATTATACTTGCAAATTATGATAAAATAATAAATCTCATCACATTACTTAAAAACATCGTAATGAAATCATATTTTTATTGACTTACAAGTCAAATTAAATGAACATTAAATTCTCAAGAAACATTCACAATATTGCACAGTCTACTTTGCATTTTTGCGAAGAATGCATTGAATTCAATTAATTAAATAGTTAATTGTTAATGAAACATAAAATGTAAGATATTTTTGTACTAAATTTATTCAACTTAAATGAACTTTCCATAGCACTAATATAAGTTTGTTCGGCCATTCTACATGGACATAACAATAATTTGTGATGATTCATTTACAAATAATACATTATAAACGTCGATGACGATTCTGGCTTTTAAGCTCATTTGGAAAATAAATAAAATTTGAATTCCATTGTAATAAAGAAATGTGCCAACTGAATCAATCCATCAGCAGTAATGAGATCAAAATCATAGTTTCAAGGGCACGGATATAGCTACAGATGTTGGAGCCAATGTGAGGCGATGCATGGCTAAAGATGGTCACGTTCCCGCCCTTATGATATTTTAAATTATTAAAACTCTTTAACATGCTAACTCTGCCCTCTTAAATTAAGTGATGAAAACCATGCCTCAATGGATCAAATACTTATCAAGAAAAGATTATCTCTCATACGAATCCTAAAACCCAAATCGAGACATTGTTTTTCACAATACGAAAATTTCATGGTTTTTTAAACCCCATTTATCTTGTTTTTTGTTCACAATATCGTCAAATATGTTACTTGAAAGTGGCCAGAGTCGCACGTCAAATAAAAGTAACATAATGATTAATACTTAATATTAAAAGTTAATGTCATTATATGGATTCGTTTGGCTAAGCCTAAAACGAAAGCTTGGGAGACTTATAGCAATGTTTCCTTTCAAAGACCAACGCTCTTTTTGGGTCTAAAAGAAGGCTATATTAACAAGATTTATTTTTTCCTTCTGACACTGGCTATCTGGATTTTTCTTAGCCCTAACTTCGAAGGACTAATAAGAAATAGTAATAGTTTCTTCAGACCCATACCTAATAATTTCTTAGAGTTTTTCTTTTTTTCAGACCATGGCGTAGAATGAAAAAACAAAAGGCTGAACAAAGTGCCCATTATCAAAACTTTAGTTTGTTTGAATTCAGTGATGAACTTAAAGGCCTTAAAATAACTTCTATTTTACAGCGACTCTATGTTTTTACATTCTAAATCATGGTCTCTAACTTTTTATTTGCATTTTGCCCTGCGGTCGCGCGTATGTTGGTTCTCACTATCATAAAGATATTTTAAGAAGGAATTTAATATAGTTTAATGCAGAATTAACACTGAGGAAAAATTTACGGCTCATTATCGTAAGAAAATATTTGCAGAACATTTTTATGAACATTTGGCCCGATCTCAGCTCAGGGTGCTAACGAGGGTGATTATGAAATGACCCTAGTACCCGTAGTAGTATGTGTGTACGCGTGTCTGGGTTTCGAGTTCACAAAGATATGCATTTCTGTGAAAAAAGAAATCTCTGTGGTACACAAAAGTTCTTCTAAACATTTCATTTACTTATTCTTTTATTTGTATTTGAAACTTCTTAAAAAGCCCACATTCAATAAATGCTGCGATAGCCAAAATAAATATTTCATCAATGTTTATTCAGAGCATAGAAAGTAGAGTAACCTATAGTTTAGATAATTCATTTTAAGATTTTCATAAAATACAATGACTAAACAGTTAGTACAATTTTAATCAAATTATAATTGGCCATAACGTCTCCATGTAAAAAGAAATATACAGACAAATCATTATACAGATCCTAATACTATTATAATCACATAAATTTTATTATGGATAAATATAAAAGTCTACTGGGCGTAATATTGTACCGCTTATTTGATGGAATATTAAAATAAGGGTCGTTTACATTTGATAACAAGACCCTAGAGAATATTATCGACAAGTTAATTAGTAGCTTATTTTACATATTACAACATACAAGCGATTTGATATGATACACAGTAATATTTTGTTGTTCGATTTGTCAAAACATGTTTAGGTAAATATTATCACCACTATAATTTTGTACAATGCAATCATACTAATATTGTAAAGGCAGAAAGTTTATGAGTAAGTTTGTTACTCCTTCATGATGAAACTGCTGAAGGGATTGGGATGAAATTTGGCACATGGGTAGACCATGTTCTGGAATATCACAGGGTACTTTTTACCTACGTTCCCTTGGGACAACTTTTTACTTTTACACTGGCGATGTCGCTGACCGTAGTTGTTTTCATATAAAGCTACTTATTGAAGATAGAAAATACATTTAAATCATTGTTTTTAATAGGCTCAAAACTCCAAAACCAAACGCTTCATATTAGTTCATAGAGTGAAATAAGGTCAAGAGTCATCATTCTGATCTTATTAAGCGGATTTAGGCCACAGCGACCGCATTGCTTGGCTCTTCATTGTAGTTGCGAGCTCAAATATGCTGCTCTGTTATGAGCTCTCATGTGGCTTGCATATCCAACTTTGGCTGATAAACTCCGAGCACAGAGCGGACATGTCAAAACGCCATTGAACGACAAATACGACGATAAATCATAGCTGTTTGTGGCTTATATCTTTGAGGTCGTCACAATTTTGGTCTAATTCCAACCTCCTTTTATTTTCAAAGGCCTGCACGGGCCGAAGCTCATGAAGCCTCCACTCAGGCCAATCTTGTGCGAATTGAACTAAAGAAAGAGCTGTTAATGTATATTATGATGATGACTATCACTTCACTGCGCACATGATGTTGGGAAGTATCAGATTCTGGACTAATTGTGCTCTATTGATGTTATTGCTGTAAGGCGTTCCGATGTAAGGATAAACAAATAAATAAATTATGTATTAGTCCTCCACATCATTATCAGATTGCTAGAATGATTTGATGGCAAACTCGATTTCTTGTATGGTAGCTTGGAACATTTTATTTTTGCTCAATGTTGGCTTCATCATCATCATCATCCTTTTTAATGTTCCCACTGCTGGGACTCAGGCCTCCTCTCTAGGAGAGGGAATGGGCCGTAATCCACCACGGTTGGCTTAGAGTAAATTAATTATAATTTCAAAGAATACAATTGTACAATATTTTTTCAATAATTATTTTGACAAATAGAACAATTAATTTTATTTTCTGCGCATAATTAGAGTTAAACTGTTATTGACGCTAATTTACAACAGTTGTCCAGTTCTGACATGGTCCATATTTTTTTAATTTGCTTAGGGAACAAAATAGTCCATAGTTCCTTCAGTTGAGGTCTTAAATAGAGCATGCATTAAAAGCATACATATATTTATAAGCTATTTTAGGCTCTAAAATTCATTTGACAAGAACAAATTCATAATTTATCACAACAATCAAACACTTTAGGGGACTGAAGAAACATTTCATTTGGGACTAAAGTAACATTTTATTTATTGCTCACTAACAGAATCAAATCTCCATATCGATAAGCAAGTATCGATAGTAGATAAAATAAGTTGTAAATCGTGTAGAAACACCAACCATCTCAGAACGGGACATGAATAAAATCGAATATAAGATACGGTTAGATTTAAAATGGTAAACAGGTCTAATACTATAGTAACACGACTTACACTAGGAGCGTACATTTAAAAAAGTGTTATTATTCTGAAAAAGCGTACATTCAATAATACGCGTACTATTGTCACATTATTTGTGGAGTAAATCCCGCTGCATACAAACTTCTGTAACAGGGTCTTCCCAATATCTTGCTCAAAGACTGGTAGGAAAGGGACTCTATTTACAGCAACGAATTTACAGCTACTAGACGTCTAATAACAGGTGACGCATATCTGTCAACACATATGACTTATAGATCTGATGTAGATCACCACAGAATTATTTCCAAATAGTCTCGACCAATCAGAACGCATTACCCCGCTCCCCCGTTTCTCGGCTAGTTGACAGGATTGTTTTGGTGCGCTAGTTCAAGCATGAGGCTGTAAGGTGGGGATTGATGGCTTAGCTACCAAAGGTCTAGGACAATGGAGGGGGGGGGGGCAAAACCTCGTATTGAACTACCGAGAAATCTTTCACCTTCGAAATATATAGGTTGCTACACTACTTTTTAACATGACAATTCATTTAAGTCAGTAAAAGTCTGACACGCCTTCCCGCTCCACCTAGAGCAGGAGAGGTTATTTGATGATTTCCCATATAAAAAAAGGGAACCCAGTACCTACGTAACTGTTAACAGTACTTAGCTTTGCTAGCATGGTTTAATTCCACCAAGCTTGTTCTATCGTGGGACCACTACAACATCCGGCGATGCGTCACCGATACATGGTGGAGTTTTTGGAACACAATATACGATGGATAATCAGCCCCAGTATCAACCTTGCTTGCTTCTTTTCACCGCGGCATGGCCACTGAAGAGATCGAGAGAAGACTGTGTCAGTAAAGCTAAAAATTTTAACTTTTATTTTGGCAATTAGCTTTACTTACTTTTAAGCGCGTATGCTACCAGAAAATATTTCTGGAACTCTTTTAAATACTGCTCGAAGGACGATTTGAGCTTCAAACTTGAACCTCGGCCATTCTTTCTTGTTTACACATATTATAGCAAGGTAAACTTCAACTACAATAATCTATAGAATAAGTAATTATCTAGCGCTTCGATATGTCAATATATTAAAACGTTATTATGAAATCTAAGACCAAAATATTCGGAAGTCCTGTGTTACTGTATCATGGCCTCCGTTCCGATATTCAAACGCCTTTAAATATTAGTCTCTAAGACTTATTAACATTTTGTTTAATTTAGGCTTCTCTACGAACGAAACTAACATCGATAAAATGTTTATAATACAGAATATCGAGACGAGAAGCCATTCATTCAATGTCCAATTCTTTTGATGAAATCTCACAATGGATTACAGACTGTAAGCACAAGCATTAAAGTCGATTTCTCCAAGAAAGATTTCGTCAAAGACGTTTTCAGTATACCTAACACACGTACACACAGCCACATATTATCTGAATTACACACATAGCTATATCTAAGTATTACACATAGTATATGTAAAGTTTGAGAATATAGTACTAACTCTATGATATCATGAGACAGTCGTTGGCCTGCAGGGTCACTAGCGCCCTCTACTGATTATCGCTACAAAATTAAACTAGCCGAAATAGAAAATAAGTTTCCAAATTGGCTCGGAATAAATTTCGAATTTCATTATTTAGGACTAAAATATCAAAAATTTTGGCTTGGTCACAAAGTAAGGAAGTCGAAAACTTTGATCAAAGTACGCAAGGAAACGATTAGGAAGATATTAATCGCAATCACTTTAATATCTTTTTTTTAATTTAAAACGTTTATCGTTATGTAAAAATCTACATTTCATTCAAAACATCTATGACGTATAAAATTATAAATGTAAACACCGCACTGTAGCTGCACTTATATAAAAATTACACAAAAATATGACTGCAAAATCGCGTTTCCATTGCCTTACGATATTAAAAAAAAAAAACTGCATTCACGAATCACAGATCAAAAATAAAACCGCGCGCAACAATCGCCCCGAACCTACGCTGATATGTGCCGACGATACTCGCTCCAGTAACATAACTACACTATCATTGACTCACTCATTCACAAACAAACTTTAGCCGAAACGAGCTTCTCTTTAGAAAAGTTTCGCCGACTATTCGGCCAAATTAAAACCGACATACAAACACCGGAATTCGGCGAAATTTTGACTAAAATATAAGCTAAGATTCGTTGAAAGTTCATCACCACACACGCACCTCGGCGAAGCTCTCGCACACAACTCGGTGACCTACACTCACCGACGCACTAACCTAAATTACATACACATATTGGAAATGTCACGAACCATTATTTCTCGATATATACTGAGTACACGGATAACAACTACATTATATATTAAATATGATAATAACTAATTAATGAATGACTATGACGATATAGTTAACGCGTTTGAGCCTTCATTATGTAGCTTGAATCACGACATCGAACCATACAGCATGCGGGTATATGGCGGAGAACTACGCTAGAGGAATAATAATATACTAACAATAAAATTTTATTTTAACGCGAATAATAAAACTCAAGATACATAACAGAAGGCGTGTTCTACGCAGTAATCATGGCAGCTCGACAGCTTAATAAATAAACGTTAAATTTTACAATACGTTTGTCAGTTTTGTAAGACAAAGTTTAGAGCCTCTGCTTCGCTTCGTGTTTGTTCGTGTTTCCGGAGATGGCCGAGTGCCTACGACTCGGGGGGCGCGAGCGGCGCGCCGCACGTGGCCACGGGGAACGTCTTCACGTGCGTCTGCCACTGCGTCGACAGCTGGAAGAACTTCACGCCGTTCAGTTCTGTGCCGTCAATGTAAACTGTGGACAACAAAACTAAATGAGATATCATTGACAACCAAAATATCCGCAGTAGACTTCACTAAAAAAACATCCCGAATTAATGAGAATTCTTTTAATTTATTTCAGGTGTGCTGATGGGAATACTATATCACACATAGCGGCTTTGTCCGCATGAAAGTTGGTTTCTCCTTTGGGCTCCTGTTTCGTCCCCTCAAGAAGGAGTGAATTTTAGATAACCCTTTCTTATTCTTTGTTATTGTCATAAAAGGAACCTCTGTGGAAAATTTCAGCGTACCAGCCCCCCTAGCCAAGTTACAACCGTTTCGCTTGCATCGAACGCCTCTAGTTGGCCACGCCCCCGATTCTTTTGTTCTGACTACGTGACTGAGCGTTGAGAATTCAGATGACGTCATTACGGTACATTTGTAGTTTTCTACTAGCGTTAACGATTGCAGATCGTCAACTTGGCTATAGGGATACAGATCTAAGGGTCTGGGTAGGGCGTTGATGAGCCAGTGACTGAGTCAGGACTTTTGTTAAACACATGATCATGTTCATTTTTTTTTTATCTGTTATAAACTAGTACTTGACTGCGATCCCGCCTGATGATAAGCAGTGATGCAATCGTTGATGGTGAGGCGCACATGTTCATTGAATGTTTAGACCCCTACAAAACGGTCCAGCAACTAATGTATGTATACGCTACACAAACGCAATGTTAACGCCACGTCAACGCCTATGCCAAACATACGTTAAAGTGCTGAGATATTCTAGGTGTATAGAGATACGATGATGATAATTTAGACCCTAAAGCAAGGCATGAAGGTTTACCCTTGAGCGGCACGTTGTGCGAGCTCTTGGCGGAGCAGATGAGGCGCGCGACGCCGTCCACGGTCTGCGCGCGCCCCACCTCCGCCTCGCCAGTCTTCTCCTTCTTCTTACCCAGCCGCATTACTGAAAAAGACATAAAATTTAAATACATTGTCATAATTCGAATAACGGTTCGGTCTGATATGTAAGATTATGTGGCTTTTCGTCGATTTAAATCCGATTTGCGAATTGGGATATTGAAGTTAGGCAACTGTTAAACGCTATTCCAATACCAAAGTTTGACGAGGTATCTTTTTTAGGGTTCCGTAACCAAATGGCAAAAATGGAACCCTTATATCTTCGTCATGTCTGTCTGTCTGTCCGTCCGTCCGTATGTCACAGCCACATTTTTCCGAAACTATAAGAGCTATACTGATGAAACTTAGTGAGTTGATGTATTATGTAAACCGCATTTTATTTAAATTTTGTAAGTAAAGAGGGGGACAAAAGTGCAAGTACATTTCAATCGTTATTGAAAAGAAGTCCCCAAGAACAGATGCAAAATTCATCCTTATCCATCTTAGACCTCTTCTAACTCACGTAGCTTCTCTCTACCTTCGAACCGGTGCTTTGGTGATTAATAACTTAATTCTTTATTGTACACAAGAACAAGAACTGAGGCACTACCATGAGCTCTTAACGCAATCTATTTGACGACCTAAACTGACCTGTTAAAGAGATGGAGCTATATGGGGGGACTGTTTATTTGTAAATGTTTTATTGTAATTTATTTTAAATTTTGACCATGTGTGATTTATTAATTTATTATTGAAATTGAAATTTATTATTTTTAAATTCTTGACATTTTTACTTTTTTTTTTTGTTTTTAAACTGTAATTTTGTAATATTGATTGTGTGTAATTCAGATACAAATTATTTGTTCATGAATAAATGACTAATGACTAACTTTTTTTTTTACTCATTATTTAACTTACAGTATTTAACTGGAACATGTAGGTACTTACACTGATTACATACACCAATGGGTTTGCAAGCGGCGCGGGTGCACAGTCACTATTGTAGGTAAGGTACATTGACAACGGCGTTACGCGGCTAACAGCTGAGAGGTTGCAGGCGCGCGCGCGAAATTGCGCGACCAGCTGTTTTGTTATTGTAATAAAACTAATGAGTAAAATGTTTCTTTAGGAAAGTTGTTTGTAATCATGAGTACAATCACGTGTATAAGTATCGGTCACTAATTACCAGTCGCCCTATATAGGGTGATACTTAAACACGTGATTGTGCTCATGATAACAAACAATTTTTATTATGGGAGCAAAGCCGAAATCGCGAAAAAAATATCAGCTGTTCGGTACATTAGGCAAACATAAATGTACTGAACAGCTGATTTTTTTTTCGCGATTTCAGGTTTGTTCCTATAGTAAAAGTTGTTGGGTTATCATGAGCACAATCACGTGTATAAGTATCGGTCACTAATTACCAGTCACCCTATATAAGGTATGTAGCTCCATCCCTCTTTCTCTCTCGCACGCTTGACATTTTAACATCATGGTAAGGCCCTATACTATGTACACTTAACATAGTACACAGTGATTTGACAAATCATGTACAATGGTGAGTTAGTCTCAACTCCACAATGAGTTTGTCATTTTATTCTGACAGGAAAGTGATATGATCTATACGAACTCTAGTTTATTCTGACAGGAAAGTGATAAGATCTATACGAACTCTTGTTTATTCTGACAGGAAAGTGATAAGATCTATACGAACTCTTGTTTATTCTGACAGGAAAGTGATAAGATCTATACGAACTCTAGTTTATTCTGACAGGAAAGTGATATGATCTATACTAACTCTTTTGCTTCTTCTCCTTAGTGAGGTAGGTGATGCAGAGATGCGCGTTCTGTCGCGTCACGTGCAGCGCGCGGAAGGACGCCTTTACTGTCACTTTGCTGTCCGTACCGTCGGATTGACGACCTGGTACCTGTGGGAAAACATTGGAATTTGAACCTTATGCCAATAATACGAAAAAAGTGGTGCTTGAAAATTAAGCCCTAAAACATATGTCTTCTGATTCTAAAGGGACCTAATTGAATAAAGTGGTGTTTGAAAATTAAGTCCTAAACTTTACGTCTATGATTTAATTTTCAATGTAAAGTTTGCCTATTACAACTTCGTTTATGCGACCAACCGTTTAGAAAGACCTTGACAGTAACTTGTCCAGTTAGAACGACGCGCAGTATTTCGTTTCAATACCTGTGCACCCCCGTCGCCCCGCTTCTCTGCGAAGCCGAGCCATGGTGCATTAAATGAACAGTGGTACCGCTCTCTTCTTGTAGTACTGGTGATAAACTGCTGTCTCTCTAACCTTTCAGTGGCTTTTGTAACTTCAGATGTGGTCAAGTCACCAAGGTGAGGTGGTCAACATCTCTCTGTTGTTTGTAGAACTTACCAGCCAGTGCAGTTGGTTCAGTAGCCAGTGTGGTTGGTTCAGTAGCCAGGTCCAGCAGGTGCGGCGGGTGCGGCGCGGGCACAGCGGGAGGGTTTGCACACTCCTCCTGTTGTCATACACTCACCAGCCAGTAGTCCAGTTGGAGCTCCAGCGGCTCAGTCCTGGCCAGCAGCGGCAGCGGCAGCGAGGGCGCGGTCAGGTCCGGCAGGTGCGGCGGGTGCGGCGCGGGCGTGGCGGGAGGGGAAGCTCGCGCGGGCGGTGACCCGCCCTCCTCCAGCTCCAGCGATGACACTCCGCCCTCGCTGCAGCCGACGCGGACCTCCTAGAGACCAACATTCACAATTTTATTTTGTGTCTAAATATATACAATCTGACAATAGATCAGAGGTATGCGGAACAAAGTGTTAAGTCCCTCTAACCTCCGTTGAAAAGGGAGGATCGTCCAGACAGGTGTTGTTTGATCCGGGCAACTGACCGATAGTTGATTTCGGGCTGTTGCATAATTATGTTCTAATAGAGCGGAGAACTGTAATACCGCGATGCAGGATATTGAATTTTAGTTCATATGTTGCTTCTGACGAGACTAATTTGATTGTGGCCAAATATACCCGCTAACGCTGACATCTTTTTCTCATCGGGCCGTGGCGAAGGGCAGAACAGACTACAAAATATTGTATTACTACTCTGATATATATAATTATATATAAATTTTTTTTGTAATGTCTGTTTTATACGACTCATTTTTGAAATCATCTTCCACGAAAATCATGAAAACGTGAAAACCTATAGGCGAGGATTTTTTTTTTCAATTCCACCTGTTTGTAATGGCTTTTGATGTCGTGTTCCCATGTTTCAAGTAGCAGAAGTCGTTCCGTAAGGAGTCATGATACGGATTAAAACGGAACACGGTCCTACGGTCGTTGTACGGATGTAAAAAAAAAAATTGCACCATCCATTTCTTGCCGTGAGCGTCGCAAGAGGTGACTAAGGGACACTTCAGAAAATGAGCAGCAGCATTCTCTGTGCATTGCAAAAACCACACTGCGATCGCCAACCCGCTTGTGTGTGATTATGGCAAAACACCCCAAAATAAAAAGCACAACCAAAAAATGGCCCCTAGTGCTCGTCAGCCCGTCAACTCACTCAAAAGATGACTGGACCTGGCAAAGTACAACACGCGTACACTTCTGACCGATGAAAAGGTCACCAAACTTGAGGAAAAATTGAGCAGGTTACGATTGGCGGTGCGTGTTGCCACTTTGCCAGTGATGATATACGGCACTGAAACGCGGTCGCTTGCAATGGGCCTCATCAGAAAGCTTACTGTCACCTAAAGGTCAATGAAAAGGTTTATGCTATGCAGAGTTTCCGTGCGTGTTCGCATCAGGAGTTAAGATATCCTTAAGAAAACCAAGGTTACCGACATAGCTCGAAGAATCGCCAAAATTAAGTGGCAGAGGGCAGGGCACATTGCTCGCAGAACGGATGGTCGATGGGCCCGAAAGGTTCTAGAGTGTCGACCGCGCACCAGAAGACGCAACTTTGAAAAGGTGGACTGGTGACCTAGTGAGAGTCGTGGCAATGCTGCGATCACAATGGATGCGAGACGCGTTCTGTGCGTTGTCGTTCCGTTCAATGTGGCGACACTTGTGGGAGGCCTGTCCAGCAGTTGACGTTCTTCGGCTGTAATGATGATGATGATGTTAATTATGGTTAATATTTCACAAATTTGTTGTCAAGACTCACCGCGATGAAGGGCACAAACGTCTGGCTTGAGTCCTCGTCGCCCGACTTCTCCCGATATGCCACCATCGCCTCGCCGATCGGCACGTTGTTCACTGGACCGATGCTGTTCAGATACCTGCACAAAACAACACAGGACATTATAAGAAGTGTGTAATTGGTATAATTGAAAAATATTTAGCCTTGATTCAAAGCAGGGTCAGGCCAACGAATAGACAGAGACAAAGATACGGATGGATTGTGTGAGTTATGCGAAAGAAAAGGGAGTTAGTGATAGCGTGAAGGGTGATAGGATAAAATGGATAAAAATACGTATTTCGCGTCGACTAAAGTAACATAAGATAGAAAGATGATAAATCAAAGCAGTGTTATGTCATGTAGACATCATTGTTTGCCTACTCACATAGTATAAGTTCCATTATCTTATTGAAGTTGTCTATGGTAAAATGTGTAGCAATGATATTACCTGTCACTTGTGATATGACTTCTACACAGGTAATGTCATTACCATACATTTTGTAGAGCGTTTGGCGGGAACGGTAACAGAAAAGTTAATTGTAACGGTCAGTTCACGACCTTGCCGCTGTGAGCGGTAGATAAGCGGGTGGCGGCGAGCGGTAAGATCAATAGTAAGAAAATGTTTGAAGCACGCCACGAGACGCCACTCATAGCGTCCGGCGCTAGATTACGGATGCTGCCCCATTCGCCACGCCGCTAAAACCGAAGTCGTGACCAGGTCGTAAGCCTGCTGAATTGGTCAGCGATGGTTCACGCTGGCGTCAGCCACCTTCGTAAATGCTGGGCGCATGATAGAAAGCATTACAAAATAGTAACTGACCGGCCGATCCGCGAGGACATCTCGGCGACATCGGGCGCCGAGCCGTCGGCGGCGCGCTCGCAGATGTTCGCCCACGAGTCGCTCGTGAACAGCGCCGCGTAGCCGCCGTCCGACGCCGCCAGGTGGCGCGCTATCACGCTCGGACCTACAGGGGGCATTTATGGAGAACACGTCACAAATATGGAAAATTTTAAGTAGACAGTAAAAGAAATAAATTATACACCATTTGAAAAAAGATTAAATATTTAAATAAACCTTTTTACAGTCAACCGATTCTGACTTCTATTCCGTAGACATAAGGATGGCATTAAAAGCAAAATTTGGTTACATTACCAACTATTTACTGCAGCCGCAATTTATCATGCCACGAACGCAATAAAACCCAAATTTGGTTGAACGGACAGTAAAAAGCGTTTGTTTAAATGTCTCATCTTGACGCGAATGGAGTATATTGGTAGCAATAAGAAATATTACTTTATAGTTTCAACACCGGGAATAGTGAAAGGCTATAAAGGCCACGAGTAACCAAATAAATAACGAAAAAGATACAATTGAAGTGTGCTATCACAAATTAAAAAATAAAAGATACGTTTCATTTTTAAATTGGATTTAGTTTGTGACATGTCAGGGCGTTGTACCACCGTTTGTAAAAACTTCCACAGTAGTACGGGAGATGTTACTGACCTATTGGCACGTAGTAGAACCGCACAGTGGGCGCGTCGTGTGGTCTCCGCGCCGCCAGCTCCGCGTGCGCGCGCAGGGCCGCGCTGGCGGCCGCGTCACCACCACAAATGTTACTGACCTATTGGCACGTAGTAGAACCGCACAGTGGGCGCGTCGTGTGGTCTCCGCGCCGCCAGCTCCGCGTGCGCGCGCAGGGCCGCGCTGGCGGCCGCGTCACCACCACAAATGTTACTGACCTATTGGCACGTAGTAGAACCGCACAGTGGGCGCGTCGTGTGGTCTCCGCGCCGCCAGCTCCGCGTGCGCGCGCAGGGCCGCGCTGGCAGCCGCGTCACCACCACAAATGTTACTGACCTATTGGCACGTAGTAGAACCGCACAGTGGGCGCGTCGTGTGGTCTCCGCGCCGCCAGCTCCGCGTGCGCGCGCAGGGCCGCGCTGGCAGCCGCGTCACCACCACAAATGTTACTGACCTATTGGCACGTAGTAGAACCGCACAGTGGGCGCGTCGTGTGGTCTCCGCGCCGCCAGCTCCGCGTGCGCGCGCAGGGCCGCGCTGGCGGCCGCGTCACCACCACAGATGGCCACTCGGATACAAGAGCGACGCGAACTTCTGCGGACAATGCTCCATGTTCCTACATTTGTATATTAAAACGCTTTTAAAGTTAGACTGAATTAAAGACTTATAGTAGTATATGTGACTAGAGGATAGAGCAGTCTTTAGGTCGCGAGCGGCATGCTGCTGGATTCCGAGCGTAACGATGGTTACTAGGTTTTAATACCGAACGTATTACGGAGGGATTTATATAATTAAGTCCCGAATACTACGAGGGAGATATAAAAACCCGAGTGATGTGAGGGATTTAAGCCACCAAAAACAGCTTTATCCCCGTGCTGGATAGTCTACTTTTTATACCGTCTGTGAGACAATTATAAGACAATATACTGAAACAAATTATACACCGTTAAATTTTAATCGTTTTAATCCCGTGGAGGGTCGATCCGGTACATGAAACACTATCGATTTGTAAAGATAAAATTAAAAAATAAAGTACCTCTTTTTCAAAACTCGTATTAATTTACGCATATATGAAATTAGTATCTTTAAGAAAACGTCAGCTGAGCGTATTCAATGACCTGTAGGTACTTTGTACGCAACGCCGACTATTAACTACAAGACATTGAACTCGCGAAATATAAGTTTTATAATTATAAGTTAACTATACTCCACGTGTTTTGAGTTTTGAAAATTTACTACTAAATTGAAGTATAGTTTAAATTTTCTGTTTCTTTTATTTTTTTATTTCGTTATGTCACTTTTTCAATATTTTTTTTTAGAGACTCAATGTGACATCCGTCGACATGTCAGGAACATGTCGCTCGTGAGTATGAGAACTTAGGTGGGGGTACATGACATAATATGTCATGTAACCTTTTATATTATGTAACGTTCGTATTATGTAACTTTTTATATTATAAAAAGGTATTATTGAACAAATAGTGAAAAAAAGTATTTATTGTGCACTCACTGCTTAGCCCTTGAGTACAGCGCATGTAGCAGCGGCCTGGGGTCGGGTGCTGGGTGCGGCGCGTGCAGCGCGGGCACGGCCAGCGCGTGCAGCGCCGCCGCCGCCGCGCCCGTGCCTCCTCCCGCTCCCCCACACACGGCCACGCACTCCGGGCCCGCGGCCTCCTCGCCCAGCAGCCGGGATACCTGCTCCGCCCACGTGCGACGAGGCTAACGTGAAAATACAAAAATATGATCAGAATAATCAGAATATGTCAATAAGATCAATTACTTCATCGATCTAAAGACAAAACTACTAAACACTCATAAGCTACTATTTACTCTTTAACTACATGATTGTATCAGGATCTCAAGTCTTTGCAAACACCTTATTTTATGTACCTATTTTCTAAGCAAATGAACAATTATTATTATTATTGCAGGTATAGTTAGACATTTTTTGTTCAGGAAGTATTCTGACCAGACGGGTGTTTTGTCTGGTCCGGACAACTGCCCAAATAGTTGAGGAAAGTTGATGTTATAATCTTTAGAGCCGGGCCACACGATGCGTTGCGGCGCAGCACCGCAAATATTTCGACGAGTTAGCGGGCACACGAGTGACGCTACACCGCTCGTACAGCCCACTGATTCGTCGAAATATTTGTGGTGCAGCGCCGTAACGTATCGTCCGGCCTTAGAGATCTCCTCACGGTATTAGTATAGCACCGCGATACAGGATTTTGTAGTTTAGTTTCCTACGTGGTGGCATATTATCATTAACTTATCACAGTTATTTTGAACCTTCATCTAATCACTAAGCTGCATTTCTTCCAGCGTCAATTAGAACCTTACCTCTAAGGTGGTGGGGCTCTGCGCGGGCAGCTCGTGCGCCGACAGCGGCCGCTCGGCGCCCACGACGAGCGAGTTCTTCTTGCGCGTCACGCCGCCGCCCGGGATGAGGTTGCCGCCGCTCGTCGCGCTGCGGAACAACCTGGATCTCTTGTCCTCCTGAAACAAAACAATATCTTACATATATATCCATCATCATTAACCTAGGCTAGGGTTTCCCAAACTTACGGCACCACGTTAAAGTTTTTTTTATTATTATTGATAGGCCCGCTTTTGACCACCATCTCACCTGATGGTAAGCGATGATGTGGTCGACGATGGAGCACAGTTGCCTAGAAATAACCTATTCACTCTTGACTCTAAAGATCTACCAGGAACACAGAGGCAGGGAATTCAATCCTTACATGTACGCACAATAAATGTGTTCCCAAAACGCTTTGTACGCATGAGTGGGATATCTACCATGTACCGGTGGCGTAACGTTGTACGTCTTGTGGTCCGATGACAACACAGACAGACTTCAAACCTTTTAACCTTAAAGGTTAAAAGGTTTTTAGGGTTCCATACCTCAAAAGTAAAAAACGGAACCCTTATAGGATTACTTTGTTGTCCGTCCGTCTATCTGTCTGTCGTTCAGTCAAGACCCTTTATCTCGAGAACGCGTGGAAGTATCGAGTTGAAATTAAAACCATATACTCAGGTTTGCGGTCCCTTCAAGCTATAAAAAATCAAACTTCTAAGTTAACGAATAAAAAAGATACAGCCTTTTATGTCGCAAAAAAACGTATATTTTGATACTCTCAATGATCGAAATTCATAGGGTACTTCCCGTTGACCCAGAATCCTGGTATTTGGCACAAAGCAAGCTCTTATTGCATAGGTATAGGAAAAAATCTGACTGGAGTCTAAGACTTTTACTGACTGAAACCTTCTGTGTTAATTCAGTTATTCTTTTTTATCATTATTATTATTTTTTTAATTGATAGATACAAATACAGTGCTTGACTGCGATCCCACCTGATGGTAAGCAGTGATGCAATCGTTGATGGTGAGGCGCACTAGTTTATTAAGAGCCGTTACTCTTTTTGCGAGGGTTGCAGTTAGTTCTTCGAACAGTCCGTAAAGACCAACTTACCCTGAGCTTGGTTTCATTAGGGGGTGAACTGGACACCGAGGCGCCAGACACGGGCGCGTCGATGGTGGCGTCGCCGTCGCTGTTCCCGTCGCTGGCGCGCTCGTCACCAGCTGAACTTCTCACTGCTTCTGATTCTAACATCATAGTTCGAGTTAGAGGAGAATTCAGGGATAATAAACGGTATACAAACTTTTTTTTTCTGTTTTCAAGACTAAGTTTTAACCGCTTGCGTCAGAGTGTTTTCGTGTTCTATTCGCCACGGTCGTGTATTCGCGACTGAGCTCTTCAATCACTATAGGTGACAGAAGAGCTGACGAGATGTAGTATTTGGTCGTGGATGTCCGACTCTAGTGGAATGAACGCGAGAGTGTTTGTCGGATATATCCGACGACGTTGGCGGTTAAAAGGTTGATTTAATTTCTGAAGTATTGGAAGTGAAATGGGATTTTTTTTTTACTTAATTTGTGAAATTTGTACCGGGTGTCTACAGGAAGAAGCAAGGTGAAGTGAATTGGTTGATTTTTGTGAATAGTCAATTTTTTTAATCAGTTGTACGGTTACATTTTTCTGACTTAAATTTCGAATTTATCACCCTGTATATAACAATAATACCACTTAAAAATAATATGTTAAACTTCTGAAATAATGAAATATTAGATGTAAATAGTATGTTGCAATAGTTAGAAATTATAAATTAAAGATGTTCAAACCATGCAACCGTGCCACCTGTATCGTGTGGACGGGTGAAGACGGAAAGCAGTGATAGTGATAATAACAACATAAAATAACAGACAGAAGCACGCTAATAGTCTTAACTAATGACTTGATAGAGATTGTGAAAGAACTCAAGTAAATAAGGCAATAAAAGTGAGGAAAATTAAGGTAGAACTACACTGCGCACACGTGAGGCACGTACGCCGATTGGGCGCGTCGGTTTCCATATATTTTACATAGAAACCAGACTTGCAGCCCTGCGTTCAAAAATAACCAGAGTAATGTAGAGTTGCAACCCAAGATCGTTCTTTTATATCTCGAGTAGCTACCTTAAAGCCGCGAATGGTTCGTCAGGCTTGCCTCAACCTGAGGCATACGACGGTAAATTTATGCGTGCGTCCCGAACGACACATGCTCAAGCTGAGCACGCAAACCACCACGTCAGTAGAAAACGCAAACCACACCTGTCCGTCAACACGGAGCGCACGGCTCGTACTGAGGCGGCATTCGCAACGATCGTACGACGCGAATGTTCACTGTGAGCACACACGTCCACACAGCCCGAGGCATGCGAGACGAACCTTTCGCGACGCACGCCTCACGATGTCTGTACGCAGCTTATATTTAACCCAACTAACTCTGAGTAGGGTAGGTTAAGGTGGAGTAAGCGACCATATATGCTTTACGTTGACAGTTGAACTTGTTCGCGTCCAAAAATGCCAGGGTAGAGTACATTACCCAATGACGTCATTAGAGTTAACTCTAGACTCAAATTTGAACGCAGGGCAGAGTTATATTAGACACAGGCCACGCAACGCCACAAATCAGGCGTGGTCCACGTGTGCGTCGGTCTAGTGTAGTTTTCCCTTTATCTACAGAAGGTCATATTTTTATGGATTATTTTATGATTAGCTTTCATGTAACATGTTATGCACATTCAGTTATGTCACAATCTCAATCAAATATTTATTTTAAACTTACTTTTTATAAACCAAAATAGACGGGTACGAGTAAATATTTGACGATGATAACTTGTAAATGTTATATTTTACTGTGTATTTTATTTATAAAATAATGTCATAAACGTTTTGATAAACCAGTTTTACACTTTCGAGACTGTATATTCTTATTTTTCTAATCTTTTTTTTTCTTTTGCTTTTATGGCTCCACTACTGGGCAAAGAACTCTCCCAAGTTTTTCCTTCCTTTTGCAGTTTCCAATCCGTTTTTATTTTATATTTTTAAGGTTGGGAAATCATCAAATATCTCCTCTCACTCTGCGTCAAGCGAGAGGGAGTGTCAGACCTTACTGATTAAAACCCACTTGTTTCTTCGGTCGCTCTTTGCGTTTTACCACGTTGGAGCGCGGTGACTCTATGGCACAATCTCGCAATACGCCTCTACTCCGAGTTTACAAGGTTCGATATTTAAATAAAGTATGTTTCTTGATTACATAACTTTTAGGTCAAACTATAGACTTATTTTGATGGATCGCCCTTAGCTAGATGTGCCGTTGCTGGCAATAGTGCCCGAAGTGGAGAATATTGCTGGCAATATTCCCCGAAGTGGAGAATATTGGTGACAATATTGCCCGAAGTGGAGAATATTGCTGGCAATATTTCCACCAATATTCATACTTCGGGCAATATTGCCACCAATATTCCCACTTCACGGCAATATTGCCGGCAACAGCACAATTTACCCTTAGCTGTTTATTATTTATATAGATATGGGTATTGAACCAATTTTTCTTTAACGTCAAATATTTATCGTATCCATCTAGATTCATATAGTTATCCTTGGACAGGTTAACAAACTTATAAGTCTTAAAACCCAGGAGCCGATAGACCCCACAGTCCATAGTACCACAGGTCAAAAGACTCAGAAGTCCAAAGACTCATAAGTCCACGAACTCATAAGGCCATTGACCCATTCGTCTATTTTTTTTTTTTGCTAATGTTTTTGGCTTGGTTACCAAGTCCTTTAAGCCATGTCTCATTATGAATAGTTAATTTGTTTACGGTACACATTCTAATGTTTTTGCTGTATTTGGCAGCAAATGTATCAAGTCCACCTTTTCGGCAAGCTTTGCTGAGGTAGTCAACACTGCAATAAAATTTTCAGCTTCATTTTACCGAGATCGCGTCTGTTTCAATGATTCCACATATTGTCCAGTTGCGAAGACACTTGAGGTATAAAACTACACCAATTTTACATCAGAACATCGACTAGGAATCAATTTGCGAATGATTAAAAGAGACACTGAACTTCACTCGATGAAATGCCGCCAAAAACAGTCTATTAATCTATGGACTCACAAGTCCACAGACCCACAAGCCAACATATTCATAATCCCATAGCTTCATAAGTCCACAGACTTATGCGTCTCTGGACCAACCTGTCATGTATTACCTGTCAATGTCTGCGTAGCGAGATGCTTCTCCCTGAGCGCGCTGAGTTCGGCACCCGAAGCGACGCTGGCGTGCCGGACCACTGCACATGCGCCGCCTTCAGAACCGCGTGCAATGTGGAATACCGTGATCGTGCGACATGGTCGTAGTGGATGAGTTCGTGTTTAGTATGTCTGTCGTGTTGGATTTAGTTTACAACAGAGGTTTGTACCGTAATGCCCAAGGAAACGGACTTGATAAGACTATCATATATGCCAAACCGCATTGGGCCCGTGTGGTGGATTACGGCCCTTTCCCTCTCCTAGACAGGAGGCCTCAGTCCCAACAGTGGGATCTTTATAAGGCTGAATCATACTTTTATTTTATTGCCTTATTGCAGAAGGCTGGGCTTGTACCAAGATGCTCTGTAGTGTGGCTTTTAAGGTTTCAAAGAGGGCCTTTTCAAAAAAGATACTGGCCGCTTCAAGTTTAATAGAAGACTTATGATTGTTGATTGCTTATAAGAACCTCAAATTGTTTCTTTTTTCAAACGGTAAATAAATACTGCTTAGCAATGGTGCTTTAAATGTTTCAATTTTCACCTCTTGTTGGCATTTATTTTAATTTCTAAATTATTCATAATATCAGTGACTCATGTACATAGTATTCCACCTCGCACACATACTAATCTAATGCACACAGCGTTACAAAACAAAACATAAAAGATATCTCAATGTATATGTTCTCCATTAAAATGTATGTAAGCAAAAACAAAAGTGAAGCGATTACGTCACACGATGCATCTCCGAATGTATGCTTCGATGCTCAGGCAATTAATATGTTACTGATTATATTGTTGATCATACACTAGTAATGTTATATTATAAATGGGTGACTATGTGTGTTGTGTAGCTCTTGGTCTAACCATTGAAAATTGAGACCAAATATTGTAATGTTAAACTGTCTTGTGTTAACTTTAAAAGGAATCAAGAAATGAAAAACAGTTTCAAAATTTACATCAATTTATTGTAAATAAAAAAAATAACAGAAATTTACAAGAAAAAAAAAAAAATAATACAATATCACAAAAATGTAAACGCTTTTTGAAAAAACAGTTAACAATATTCAAAAGTTAGACCGAGAGCTAGGCAACATAATTTTTACAATATTTCTGACATTGTATTATGTCACCGGGAGATACGTACCGTTGGAATGCCTGTGGTGCTCCTGGTTGGCGAGGCTTCGGGAGCTACTGAAGAAGGGTCGCAGCGAGGGTTTGGGGGTGGAGCCGATGCTGATGGTGTCCATCTGATCCGGACCTGAGTCCTCGCCCTCGCCGCATGATAAGGATTCTAGTTCCTGAAAAAGAAAAATGACGATTTGTAATAATATTTTTTAAATCTTGATGACGTTTTTAGTGTACTTAAAAATGAGTAAATTAACTTCTTATCAATCAGTCTAAGTAAAACTTGTGATCATGCTTTCTGCAAAATACTGCAACATTTCTAGTTATAAAAAGAAACGTTGCAGAGTGACATGCAACATTTATTGTGTTAGATACTTGTTTCCTGCAACGCAAAATAATGTTACTGCAACAAAAAATCTGCTTTGAAAAAGAAATATTAAATCAAAACTATTGAAATTATTGAGTACATTATCGTTCCATTGCACTGTCACTGTGTCATTGCAATGTTCCGTGTGTGGCTACGCTAAAACCATGAATTTGTGCATCAAATTGCGTTGCTGTAACATGTTTTGTACCACTCACTTGGAACAGTTCATCGATGTCATGTTGCGCGTGATGCGTGTCCCGTGTGGCGCCACGCTCCGACAGTTCCTCGGGCACGCGGAACCGCCGCAGCAACGCTGCAAACTTCTGCTTCAGGTTGCGTTGCTGTAACATGTCGTGTAACGTTAGTTGCATGTTACTTTTGTTTGCGAAGATGGTGCTGTGTTTGGTGAAAAGACTGATAAAGGGTGATCAAGTTATCTAGGATTTTAAGTGATAACTGAAGTGCTAGAAATACCTAAATGATTTGTACTTTTCAGTTTCTAGGTGATGTAGCTACGACCTAGGTACTGTGATAAAGTTGCAAAAAGTGCGTTTATTAATTCAACCTTTTTTTGCTGAGGATAGGAAAGTAGATAACTTTTCCTGCTCACGGTGGAGTGAAAGGAAGTGTCAGTTTTTTTTTACTGTCTAGAACCCACCCGTTATTCTTCAGTTGACATTTGTGTTCAAGGGCTGCAATGTAAGCTCAATGACTCTTTCGACAAATCCCACAGGTTTTATGCTCAATCATAAAGTTTCACTTTCCATCTCCTTTCTTTATCATTTTCATATAACACAATGACTAATAACATCAATTCGGAATTCATTCATCATTTCTAACTTCAATCTAATCAAAACTGTATTGATAATATTTTTATTGTTATTTCTTATACACTATCTTATCAGACCAAAACTTTGATACCGGACTATAGATATTGAAATTCAATTGTTTTTTTTTTTCTTATTGTTTCCCATGCAACAATAACAGAAATCTGGTTGTCACGTGTAAACGTTAAATATTAACCTTGAAGACAGTTTGGTGCATGATGATATAATCAAAACTGAGATAAGTGACGGCATACACTAATTGTTGGTTTAGTCTAACAAGATTTTGTAATTCAGGACGGCCATACCTATAAATTGGATTTTAAAAACATTTTTTTTTTGCCTGTATCTATCAGTGGGGACAGTAAAAGCAAATAAAAACAAAAATCAAAAGAAATATTCCAATATTTTTTTTACATTCATTTGTCACCGAAGTGGACTCAATCACTTATAACTAGGCAATTATAGATTGTTAAAAACCATTTATGAAATTAAAGATTAAAACAATACAGCAAAAAAAACACACAACATATCACACAATTCTATATACATAATCTACACCACACTACACAAAAACATCCATAGACTAAAACTGTCAAGCGCATAGACCACAAATACATACAATTTTCACCTCCATGGACGGAACACTACTGAGCACCAGCGTCTTAGGTACATCTTATCTATTCCCATTTGTGATAAGCTTACAAATAGTAGCGTTGGTAGGCGTGGGCTCAGCGGACCCTGGCTCGCGGCCTCGTACGTATAGGGGCCTCGCGTGTGCGAGGGCTCTGTTTTATAATTTACTAGCTATTGCGCGCAGCTTCGTACTTATACAAAAAATACTCGTATAGCCTATATCATTCAGGAATAAACCAGCTTTCTATCGGTGAAAAAAATTTCTATAGTACTTCCAGAGATTACTTCCTACAAACAAAAAAACAAATACCTCTTTATTATATTAGTGTAGAAGTGTAGATAGGGTGGCGTTTGTTTATTTCACCTGATGGTGAGCGATGATGTGGTCGCACACTGGGTTGCGACAGAAGCTGTTTCGTTTTTTGAATTTATAAAAGAAAAAGGCCTCGTAAAAAGGTGCATATAGGTATGCACCTTCGCCCATGTCTAAATTAGTGGACGCTACGCCCCTGCTCATAAACAACGTGACATAATGTTTATACTACTTAAATGATATGACGCTGCCTTGTTTGTTGTTTGAGAAAGGCAGAGGTCGAGAGTTCGAGTTCTGCTTGTGTCTACTGATGTCATAGACGTCATGTATGGATTCCCCTCAGAAGCTGAGCCAGTAAGTTTTAGAGGGATTTTTTTTTTGAGGAAAGTTCAGTGGCTGTTTTTTTTATTATTGTTTTTGCAAGTAGTACAATGGGTGGTCCTATCGCACAGTGCCATTTCTAATGGTGAATGGTGAGTCCAGATCTGAATGCGTCGGTCGCGAGCCGTTCGCGAGCCGCTTGCGAACTGCGCGCGTGCATTTCATGTTCGTAAAAAGCGCGCGCGGCGCAGAGGCTTCGTAAGAACGAACCGCGTGCGAAATGCACGCGCGCCGCTCGCAAGCAGCTCGCGAACGGCGCATTCGCCAGGTCTGGACATACCATTACAGACAACCTTTGGATGAACTGAAGGAAAGGAGACAGATTTAGGGTTGTCAATGTACAAACATTAGAAATAAGACATAATGACACAAAATACATACATCCAATACCAAGTAATATACTAATAAATATCAAATACAAATTGAGTCAAGAGAAGAAAACTCAAAGTGAAAGTTTATAAGAGGGAGAAAGAATTTTTGCCATCATCATGGCCTAGCCTGGTCTCAACTAGCTCGGGGTCGGCTTCGGCTTGCAGTCTAACTGGATGCGGTTGAATACCCGTGTGGAGTGATTGCCCTATCAGATTTCTACAACCCAGTTCATCATCATATCATTATTTCAGCCGAAAGATGTCCACTGTTTGGCATAGGCCTCCCCCAAGTGTCGCCACAATGAACGGTCATGAGCGGTCAGGTCAGCAGGTCATCGGTCCACCTTGTAGGAGGCCTTCCAACGCTACGTCTCCCGGTACGTGGGCACAACCCAGTTACTGAGCAACATATGTATACTCCTTGGATAGACTGATGGTCAGACATTCTACCTTGTAACGACTGTTAAAGATCTAAAGATTTAACACCAGCTGGATACAAATTTAGATTTTGCGGGTTGCTACAATATACTCGTTTACACTTTGCTCGACATCAATCTGTGACATTTTAGTGGTGATGACAGGTCATAGCCAGACTAATGATAAAAAACGTCGTCACAGAAAAAATAAAGAAAGAAAAAAATATTTATTAACGAGCTTGGTAATCATCACATTTCTTGGCATACTCATTTTTTCGGTGAGAAATCATCACTGCATGCCGTGCAGTAGTTTTTCCTGTTTTTTTTTTTATATTTGTAAATCTGTTTAATTCGAATAGGAAAAAGTAGCCACAATTACTACAGCATTTATTTAATTACCAACCGCCAGTGGTATAGTAGCAAAACATACTTATGAAGACAAGAATGAAAAGATCAGATTTTTTTTTTTTAGTTTTACATTAAACATTTGTAGCGACATCTATGGCGCCACATATGAACTAAACTACGAAATCCTGTATCGCGCAATTAGAGTTTTACGCGCGATTTGGCTTTATACAACGACTCGAATTCATCTCTCGGGCAGTTGCCAAAACCAGACATAACACCCGTCAGTACCTCTACCATGAGTTTAAAGCAATAGTATTTGTCGATACTCGATATCGACTACGTAAATATTTTGTATGGCAAATTTTGGTTCCGTAAGTGACCGCTAGGGGCGCTGTAAAATTTGCCATACAAAATATTTACGTAGTCGGTATCGAGTATCGACAAATACTATTGCTTTAAACTCATGGTAGAGGTACTGATCGGAGGATCCTTTTTTTCCAACAGGTATGTGGGCCTTTACACTCTGTTCCATATCCTTTAAAGATTTTTCCTAATAAAGTTTATTTTGTTCACACCGGATAAATTACCTTTAACATTGATTTTTTCACTATTTCTCCCGCTCTGGCTCCAGAAGGAATGTCAAACTTTTACTGACTAAAACCCACATGTGTTCCTTCAATTGCCCTTTGTCTTTCAATCTCGCAGCTTTGGCTACGTTATTTCCCTGAATCTCTTATGTAATGGTTTCTAAATAAAAAGCTTTTGAAAATAGTAAGTAAGTAAAGTACCATAAAAAGAAAAATTTTAAAATGTAAATGAAGGTACTAACAAAAAGGTGTCTATACTCCATCTATTTAGGTAGTAAACTAAATGTAAACAATCTTGATATGTCTTTTTATTTAAAATAAATCATATAAAAAACCTACAAAAATGATTTAAATTTTGTTTTACCTAACATCGATTTAGGGCCCTTTTCCTGTCACGCGTTTTTTAACCCGCACGCGGTTCTCGTCCGCATGCGGACTGCCCGCATCCTATCATTTGATACATGTTTTTCCTAACATGCGGCTAGCACGCGCGCGGAACGCGGATTGGCTGCGGGCACGCAGCCCCTAGTTATAATAATTGTAAACATTTTTAGATAAAATTTTTAGACATTTTTTTAGACAAAAGATGTTAAGATTGTTTACATTGAGTTAACTACGTAAACAAATGGAGTATAGTTTCTATTTGACCATGAGTTTCTATCTACAGAAGTTTTACAGCAAAACAGCTAACTAGATACATGATGCATGCTATTCCAAACTAGAAGACCACATCTCTACGGTATGAGAATAGAAATTTTAAGCCTTAGTTCTATTAAAATACGGTTTAATTTTAATTGAGCTTTCTGAAACACGATTTTGAAACTATTTGTGCCAATGTAGCCAATTCCTTGTGTAAGTGCATGGCAGTAGTAGGTACAGTATGAGTATGACAGAAAGAAATACATCCGAATACATGCAAAATACAATAGACAGGACAACAGGAAACGAATCCCTATTTATAGGATTTTAGTCCTTTATTAAAAGACGTACATAAGTTTCCTTTTTTCGCATTGAAGTCAGTTCAGGAAACCCCGTAGACGCTTTTCGACCAATTTTCAACCTTATTTCCAAGTCCACAAAGGTTAAATGCATGCATTAGACACACAGATTTTAGAAACGTCAAGGTGTTTATGAATTAGGCTTTTTGGAAGAATTTCTATTCTCATACATTAGTATACTAAGCGTGCTTGCGCAAGCGCTCACCGCGAGCTTCCCGCGGCTGCCCTTGCGTTTCGCGGCCGCGTTCTCTAGCTCACTGTCGCTGTCCCTGTCGTTCGCCTTAGAGTGCATATAGCTCTGTCTCTTTCGCTCGCGCTCCATGAAGCTCAAGTCCCGAGAGCGGGACAACTGCGTGCAATGCAACGCCTATTACGCACAAGCTTTATCTTCTACTTAAATATTTATAAGCTACAAAAAATATAACAAATTATTTCGGTATAAATTCTTCTAAAATAATATTAAGTATCTATAAATTATTTCTGCATAAAACTTTGGCCTGTAAATAGTAAAAATATAGTAAATATGAAAAGCTCCCCGAAGCAAAAGCGTATTTTCAAAAACATGCGATTTTATTGATTTTTATTTAAAAGAATTTATTTTACAAAACCAAAAAACAGGCCTTTCTGCCAAATTTTTAATAAGCTAATTTAGTCTTTTGTTATTTACGAGAATACCTTAACATTCATTTAATAATTTCAAGCTAATCATTTAAAATTGCTAATTTACAGAAAAAACAGTCTTTGCTACATTTTTTGAAGATTATACTGGCTCATACTATTTCAATCTTCCTAGTTCCAGAGCTGTATATTTAAAAGAAAAACAAAACTTAAATATGTATATATAAACATAGTTTTAAAAAGCCTGTACATTCCATTTTGGTCCTTATTACCTTGGTGTATGAGAGATCAGTTTTGTTGAAGCCCAGCTGTCGATGCGCGCGCCGGGGCGCTCTGTACGTCATCTCGTCGGCTTCTTCCACTGAACTGAATTCACCTTCTTCTTCTTCATCTGAGTAGCCGCGTTCTGCAAAAATATGAGTGATTTAGAAGTTTAATACATGACTGGGGCACTGAAGTTTTCTTGCCCGTTATCAAGGAAACTAAGGTTCCTTATTAGACGAGAATTAAATACCAGTCGCAAATTCAATAAGACATCTCTAATCTTTTTAAACCATCTGTTGCCTCAAAGGTAGTTTTTAACCGCAATAACACACCGCATACTACATACGTGTTTATTCGTTTTAAATAACGTAGCATATGCTGAGTTAGGTGCCTTTTGGCCTCGCACTGATCATATCTTTTTTTTTCATTGTGTATTTTTAGTTTATATGATTATGTGAGGCACGAATAAACGTTTTTTCTTTTTTTCTTTCTTTCTTTCTTTCTTTCTTATTTATCCAGTGACTTTTTCCATTCTTGGATGGAACGATAGGGCGTGTCAAGCTTTTACTGACTACCACACTGTGCCTTTCAGTGGCCCTTTTGGGTTCCAGGACCACGATCTCCCTTTCACCAATAACCAATGTTTGTCTTCTAAGTCTTGGATGTGCAGTAATTTCTCTGATACTGTCCATCTTTGAGGACACAACATTGTTGTCATTATGAGACAAAACCTCGATGATATTATCGCAGAAGAAATTAGACTATAAAGACTTACCAGTAATAAGTAAAGTATTGTTATTCTTAGTGTCGTGGTCCACCGGCGTGGAGGCGAGCCCGGTGATGGTCAGCTTGGCCACCGGCTGGCCAGCAGCGGCGCCAACCTTGCCGCCAACGCCCGTCAGCTCCAACTCCATGTCCATTGAGCGTTGTAGCACCTGCGATTGAGTAAAAATTTTGAAAAAAAAAATGTATTTTTGAGTAACTTTACGTGATAGAACTTAAAAATGAAGAAAGAAAACACTAGTTCATTTTTGACAACACACAACATAAAATCTGTCTGCACACTGAAATCCGTAAGTGACACCGCACATTCTACAGTCTCTTAACGATGCAAGTTAATAAAACATCACCAAACTAATTTCCTACTTAAATACCTTGGCTGAAGACCAGCAATGTGCTCTATGATTAATGTATGTAATAGCAAATTAAACGTCAAGAACAAAATTGAATCCCAATCTACTTATGGCTTTCTATACAGGGTTATTTGAAAGCCTGTTTTACTAACGTCATAAATAAAAACTTTTGTATTCTTTTTGTACTTACTTTTTACAAAACATAATACATTGACCAAAAACTAACCTTCAATACTTCGTTGTTCTATCTAACACATTTCAACTCTGTATTTTGCTATACCTACCTACCTCTGTATGATGCGACGCAAGCGCATCAAGCACCCCCGACACCCGATCCGCACTCCCCTCCGCTATTGTACTATCGCTTGCTTCGCATAGACTTCGTAATATTCAGAACATTCAATTTAAATATTTATATTTTCCTATGAAAATCTGATGAACTAAAATACGATAAATTTTTAAAAGTCACAGAACAAAAGTTGTTATTTATGATGTTAGTACCATAGTTTTGAGAGGTTGCCAGTGTTTTATAAATAACCCTGTATATTATGTAAAAGGAGAAACAGACTGACTGATATCAACGCACAGCCGAAACTATTGGGTCTAGGAATGTGAAATTTTATTTCTCTTACGATCTGGACGAGAACTAAAAGAGGATTTTCTAAAAATTCATCTCCTAAAGGGATGAAACGGGGGTCCAAATTTTTTATGGAGGAACCTACATTCACACGGGCGAAGCCGCTGGCAGAAGCTAGTTGTACACAAATACCGCACAGGTACTAAGTACATAATGATAAATAATAGCGTGGACATCAATTTGCGACGGAAACCACCCGAGGTTCGTAATTTACACACATTAGTGGCAAATTGTTGGTGGACTCAAAATTGTACATCGATTAGCGGTCGGTGAACTGCACTAGCTAACAGGATGACCAATGTTGGACGATGTCGGTCGAAATAACGTGAAATTATATGTTTTTCGTATCTAACCTACCGACACTAGATAAAAATAAAACATCATATCAGTTGAAGACCGTTTCCGTTCGATCATCTGTAATCGATTTTCCGCTGATAATATGATGTTATTTTTGATAGTAGGACAATACAATAAGGAAAATATTACTATGAAAACTGGTAATCGAAACGTTATCACATGGGACATAAGGAACAATACTGATATTAATTTTGCCTTATATGAAGCCTAGGCGTAAAAGAGGATGTTATAGAACCAAATAGCAGAAGTATATCCTAAATCTATTTCACTTAACATCAGCTTCTTCCTGCCCTTATCCCATATTACTTGGGGTCGGTGCAATACGTTTTTTTCTTCCATTCTGTCTGAAGTCACGCTATCACTGACTCCGTTTTTTTTTTTCATATCGCTCCTCACACAATCCATTTATCTTTTCTTTGGCCTCCCTCTCCATCCATCCACATGAATATTCATAATTCTTTTAGTAACATGCGTTTATCCCTCTTTACATGACCATACCAACCGCCCCCTTTCATTCAACTTTTCACCTATACGATACTAACATGATATTGCCATCAACGACCCCTAGACCTAAAAGAGGGTGGTATAGAAAACCTCAGTGTCTCAAGACGAAAGTTTATGACCAGTGCTTGTTGCCAGTGATGACATATGGCTCCGAAACGTGGTCGCTTACAATGGGCCTCATCAGAAGACTTAAAGTCACCCAAAGGACAATGGAAAGGGCTATGCTCGGAGTTTCCTTACGTGATCGAATCAAGAATGAGGATATCCGCAGAAGAACCAAGGTTACCGACATAGCACGAAGAATCGCCAAACTTATGTGGCAATGGGCAGGGCACATTGGTCGCAGAACAGATGGCCGTTGGGGCCGAAAGGTTCTGGATTGGCGACCACGTACCGGAAGACGTAGCGTTGAAAGGCCTCCTACAAGGTGGACCGATGGATGCGAGACGTACAGGACCGCTCATTGTGGCGACGCTTGGGGGAGGCCTATGTCCAACAGTGGACGTCTTTCGGCTGAAATGATGATGATGATAGAAAATCGCTGAAGTATAATCTAGAGAAATTAATTTCACTAAGGGCTGCAGGAAATTTCTGAAAAGGTAACCGCGGTCCAAGTACGCAAAAGGCAACTAAAGGACACAGCTGCGGTTTTAGTTAGTAAAAGTCTGATACCACGCCAACCTAGACCTGAAGAAGTCATTAGGTGATTTAACACCTTTTTTAATATGGCTATCAGGTTCGCGTATGACCACTATCTGATGGTAAGCGATGATGTGGCCGACGATGGAGCACGCTTGCCTAAAAGTTACCTTGACTCAGAAAACAAGCACATCTAGGCTACAACGCTAGTGGTTTCATAAAATGTTGCGTTAATAAGAGAAAACCATTTGAATCCCGCTGGACAGCGCATTTAACAGTGACTCACTAATTACGGCAAATGTCCTGCGAGCCTTGATAATGAGGGCGTTGCAATTAAGCGGCTAATTTTGGAGTTATCTACTCGTATGTTGGAATTAATGGCGGGTTTACAGGACGCATCCGGTATGCCAGTAAATAGAGGAAATATGGATTGGAAACGACAATTTTAAAAATGGTTGTCTAAATGTTTCTAAGAGTCTTCTTTCATCGAATAAAAAATCAACTTATGTCGTTTTTTGATAGACTCACGCTTGACTCCTATCTCACCTTTTTTTTTATGGTGGGAAAAAATCATGCATTGACATCCCCCGCCCTTGGGCGGAGCGGGAGATAGTGTCAGACTCTTACTGACTAAAAGACCCACCCCGTTCCTTCTAGCCTTCATACCGGGGCTCGAGCGCCCTTTCGGATAACCCTGGCCCCAGTAGGCACCCCTATCAGCTATCTCACCTGACAGTAAGTAAGAGATAATGTGGTCGACAATGAAGCACTCTTGATAAATACCTAGATTGTAGCTATTTGGAAACAGACTTCGGCAGGGAATTCCACTCCTTAGCTGTACGCACAATGAATGTGTTACCAAAACGTACCGTGCGTGTCTAAGTCTATAACAACTTAACAACGCCCTTTTGCAGCAGTTTCATCTATGTTTTCTAACAAAAATGGTCACCTGCACAGTTTTTTTTTTGGGATGCATAATCAGCCTTTCAATGTTTCTACTGCTGGGACTCAAGCCTCCTCTCTAGAACCCGAAATGGCCCGTAATCCACGTCACATGTCTTCGAATTTTTGGTTCTAGGACATGCCGGTTTCCTCGCGATGTTTTTCTTCACCCTTTCCAGAGGAGTGGTGATGAAATAAATTACACAAAGTACATAATGCAGACGAAATCTGTTATTTTTTTTAACATTTTTACTTTTAAACTTTTAAAATTCTAATATCCGTAACCGAAACTACCGGATAGTTCGAAATAATTTAAGTTTTATACATAAATAAGTAATTTTTCGTTGAAAAAGCGATGCCAACAGCTACGGTAACACTTAGTACCTAGCACCGTTTGAAAAGTTCTGCTAACCATAATTCCTAGCCCATTTCGCCACAGCACTAAATTTCAGATAAAAATCCGTGACTTACTAACAAATCGATTACAAACAATCGTACATTTAACGCGGAGGCCTTCAAAGAATAAATTGAAACGGTTTACGACTCTGAAAACACTGAGATCATAACTTTATAGCCGTTGGAGATCTTTGAAAGGTTTCCTATTTACAGATGAGACTATTGAGAGTAACCTTGATCCTTGGAAGTCATCTGGCATTGAACTTGATCTGCACTGGAGTGGCTAGCCAAACTTTTGGCCAACAGAATTAAAATAAAAAAATGGAACGCACGAAAAGTTACGAGATCAAATTCTACTTGTACTTCGTTTTGTGTCAATGGAGTATTTTTTTTCTGGCCAGTATTTGGCAACTTGTACAGGTTCACAGCTCCACGTGTGCGTCGGTCTAATGTAGTTCAAGCTTTAAACGTGCAGGACGGGCAGCATAGCCTTTGAGGTAGATTGAGGTAGCCCTATTTGGCCAGATTGTTTGTGCAGCGGATTCTATTGTGTCCAATACACAATTATGAAACATGACAAACGTTCAGCATAAACTAATCTGTGGTCCTGCACCGATCAAAGGGAAGCAACGACCCCCCTTCGGCCTCGAGCATGTCAAGGCACAGTGCAACGCACTCGGCTTATAACTGAGGAAAAATTATACACTGTATGGCAAAATCAATAGCCCACACATACGAACACTGTATTATATTGGGAATATGTGTAACTTATATATATTATTAGATTACCTTATGCTGATACCTAATTAATCAGTTTTTCAACAATTTCAACCAATCCTTTTCACACTAGATAACTTTAATAATAATAATCAGGGGTTTATAAAAATAAATTTACAGTTTTGCAACAGATTTGTAGGCTATTATGTTATTATTGCAAGACAAAAGAAAATTAACACATATATTGTAGCCATTTGCCACCGAGCAGATTTGCAAAAGTTAATAATACAAAAAAAAAACACAAAATTAATAAAATCTTATTGGAGTAGTGCTCTGCACCTGCACTTTGGAGGCCCTAAAAAACGCCACTAACGCCGCTATATACGTGACAACCTACTGGGCCCAAAAGCTTTGAGAGAACGGAAAACCATCGATTCGAGAGAAGAAGAATAAAATCAAAAATAAATAAGGCACAGTGCAACGCACTCGGCTTATAACTGAGTCAAGCTTATACACTGTTTGGCAAAATCAATAGTCTACATATACACTGTATTATATAATACAGATGTCGAACAGATTACAGAGAGACAATGGAGTGTGCGATCCACCTGTGCCGAGTACTAATGCGATCATACTGTTGGTCGAGCATGACGATGCGATGGGACAATATCCGATCGGAATCGTGGATTGTACTGCGATATAGGAGCAACGGATCAGACTACAGGGTAGATATGATGGCAAATGCTGGACTAGCTATTTGGGACTTCGCTTATACGACACGAGTTTGTAATTGGGCCTGGGATTATTTTGGTACAATATTTTATACTAAATAACAAATAACACAAAAAAAATTTGAAGGTAGGATCAAAATTTGGAAAATTGGTCCCTTATTAAATGAAGCAGCACCACTGCTCAGGCTCACACATGCGCCATACACTGGGTGCGTCGGTCTCCATACATTTTATATGGAAACTAGACTTGTAGAGCCACACTTGATACACCATTTTCTTTTATAACCAAATACCAGAGAAGTCACATTTCAGTATATGTATCTTAAACTGATATTTGACAGTTCCCCTTCCATCAGATTTCAATGGTTTGTAACTTGATAAATATTGAACGAATTCGAAAATTTCTTTCTATTTACAACTTTGGATAAAGTTACTTTTTAATACAAACAAGAAAATAAAATCTAGTCAAGTACGAAATTATAAACAGTTATGACAATAAGCTGAAAAACCATTTTAGAGTATTTATACTAGGTTACTGTCTCCTTTCTCAAGCTCTTTTCGTTTTTAAATCATCAAACGGTAAGAATCGTCCAATTCATCAACTGCTAAAAATAAAAATAAAAGATAGACATGGACTGACCTGATCCATCCTGATGACGCCCTCAGCCAAAGTCTTGTACCCCAGAATTGTGCGGTTCTTGTATTTCTTGCGACGTTGCAGCATTATTTGCAATCTGAAATGTACAAAGAGTTACACATTTAAAACATGATAGCTTTTTGATCCGAAAAATGTCTTTTATTTATGGTGAAATGGCGTCAGCGACTATCGCAACCCAGTGCTGGGTACGACACAATTATGGCGGTAAGTCCCCTCTTTGAGGCGTGGCTGGAAAAACCTCAAGGCGTCCTCACTTTCAGCATGACGCAGGTTCTTGGTACATGGTATGTTCGGGAGGTTCCTGCACCGGATTAGTGCGGAAGTGACGCCCGGGTGTCGCCACTGTTCGGAACGCCCGGAGGACACGGTAGAGCACACTGTGGAGGTGTGCCCGCTTGGGCAGAGCATCGCCGTGCCCTCGTGGGGGCGATCGGCGGCGGCGATCTCTCGCGCCGGGCCTTGGTAAAGGCCATGGTCCGCAACGAAGAGGAGTGGCAGGCGGTGTCCTCCTTCTGCGAAGCAGTAATGCTAGGAGGCCGAACGCATCGGGCAACGGCGCTCTCAGCGCCCCAGCCACCGCCGGGATTCCGATCCCGATTTCCGGCCACCGTAGGCGCGGGCTTGCGGACAGGTAGCAATGCTCACTGTCCGACCGTCCGGTAACTGTCCGTACCGAGCCCAAGACGTCGACGGCGCGCACTGTTCCCGCGCGCCTCAAGGAGGTGTCAGCAACAGCAGGGGTCCAGCCGGATCGAAGCCTACTGGGGCCAGGGTTATCCGAAATAGCTCGGCCCCGGTACGAAAGGCAAGAAGGAACGGGGTGGGCTTTAGTCAGTAAGAGTCTGACACTATCTCCCGCTCCGCCCAAGGGCGGGTGATGTCATTGGATGATTTTAACCCACCAAAAAAAAAGGTGGGTAATTTTTAAATAACTTCTCCCACTATGGGTGGAGGCGAGAGAGAGTTTCAGACTTTTACTGACTTAAACCTGTATGTGTTCGTTCAGTTGCCCTTTGCGTTCTAAAGTCGCGGTAACTCTTTCAAAACATCAATATTATTATTATTATTGAAAACTCCATCCCTTTAACAATTCAGTTTGGGTCGTCAAATGGATCGCGTTAAGAGCTCGTGGTAAAGCCTCAGATGTGTCTCTGTCTAAGCTTTCATCAATAAGCCCGCTTTTGAACATCCTTCAAATTAATCCGCTAATAAATTCAAACGACCAATCATAATCTTTTAAGCACACCCAAAATCGATTATACCGTCGATAAACACACGAACAAATCGAATATTCGTATTGTAAAATCGTTTACAAAGTTTTGTTTGAACTAACTGCGACGTTGGATCTTCAAACTGCCAGTATTAGTATTTATGGAGCCGTTTTATTATCCAGAATGTTTATACAATTGTGTAGCTAGAGTGTTGGAATATTATATGTTAAAACTTAGTAGTTCTATGTATAAATAGTTGCTGCTTTATAGGCGTTTTGGGACCTGGACGATTTGCGCTTCATATACAAATCTACGCGGTATCTTCTCGTCCAACATACCACAGTGTATCAAGACGAAAGTCTATGACCAGTGCGTGTTGCCAGTGATGACATATGGCTCCGAAACGTGGTCGCTCACAATGGGCCTCATCAGAAGGCTTAAAGTCACCCAAAGGGCAATGAAAAGGGCTATGTTCGGGGTTTCCTTACATGATGGAATCAAAAATGAAGATCCATAGGAGAACTAAGGTTGCCGACATAGCACGAAGAATTGCCAAACTTAATTAAGTGGCATTGGGCAGGGTACATTGCTCGCAGAACAGATGGCCGTTGAGGCCGAAAGGTTCTGGAGTGGCGACTGCGTACCGGAAGACGCAGTGTTGGAAGGCCTCCTACAAGGTGGACCGATGACCTGGTGAAGGTTGCAGGAAACCGATGGATGAGCGACGCACAGGATCGTTCATTGTGGCGACACTTGTGGAGGCCTATGTCCAACAGTGGACGTATATCAGCTGAAATGATGATAATACAAATCAGGTCCTCTTCCCTCTCCTAGAGAGGAGGCCTGAGTCCCAACAGTGGGAACATTTTAAGGCCGACTATGCTATGCTATACAAATCAGGTTGTACGTATGTGTTGTCTTGGGAAAAGATTGAAGAGTTGCTGCTATAAGCCGTAATCAATATGGTTTTCACATGATTTGAACATTACATGTTTGCTGTATGGACTTTAAAAGAGACTTTGACCCCTGAGTTTGTTTCGGTGGTTCTTCTAAGGCTAGTCAGCTAGAAAACACCGGCCTCATCTAGCTTAAACTGACGAAATTGATGTGTAAAAGTGATGTTTTTTCTAAACCTATTTGCAAAATAGATATCATTTATTTATCAATCACAAATACAACCTTGACCGTATAACATGGATACTAACTTTATAAAATTCAAATTTTAATGATTACGAGTACATTAAAAAACTACTAAAATTAACTACAAACAAACACAGCAAAAAAACTAGATTAATGTCTCAATAAAGTGAGGAGACGAAAGACATGGCTCTTTTATTATCTTTCTTTTAATGCTAGTGGATTCTGAAGACCATACGGTTTGGTTATTTTATTGTTAGTATTCTGGACGATAAAGCTTACTACTGACCATTACTTCGGCACAATAATACCAGTAGTAAGGTGGTTTATGACTACATTAGGTTAGTCTGGAAGCCTAGAACTAAAACGATTAGGACCATTAAGTGCTAGTAATATTTTCTGCTGATAAGTGGAGTTATCTAGTAGCATTGTGTCCAGCCAGAACAGAACAGTCAATTAATTAAATATATTGTAGGTCTTTAGATGCATAAATGCAGCAAAGTAATAATATTGTATCGCTGACAATGGGGCTCATAAGAATTCGGAAGGCTTAGGGTCAATTTATACTAACGCAGAGTCGAAGCGCATCGAAGCATCTATCCAAAATTGAACATAAAATATTCAACCTAAACTCCACACAGCGTAATGCACACATTATTAAAGACGCGCGCATTCTTCGGAATTCGCGCGTCTGCGCGTGAACAACGCTGATTAGTGTGCAGAAAAATCTCAGAAGTAATGTATGCGTTACGATGTGTTAAGTTTGATTTTGTTATGTTCAGTTTTGGATAGACGCTTCGATGCGCTTCGACTCTGCGCTAGTGTAAATTGACCCTTACAGTCATCCAGAGGGTAATGGAAAGGGCTATGCTCGGAGTTTCCTTGCGTGATCGCATTAGGAATGAAGATGTGTGTGACCCGCACGAGAACCAAGGTTACCCACATAGCCAGAAGACTCGCCAAACTTAAGTGGCAGTGGGCAGGGTACATTGTTCGTAGAACGGATGAATGGGGCTGAAAGGTTCTAGAGTGGCGACCGCGCACCCTCCAATATGGTGGACCGACAGCATCAGATTCAGCTAGGCAACCTACTCGGAATGTCTTAATAAACGCATTATCTAGCACATAATACTTATCATAATCGAATAACAGATGAGGGAAGAGATTTCTTCTATGAATCTCGTACTATAACCTATTACAGCCTTCCTCAATAAATGAGCTATCCAACACTAAAATTGATGCAGTAGTTCCTGAGATTAGCGCGTTCAACCAAACAAACCAACTCTCTAGCTTTATAATATTAGTGTCTGTGTAACGGGTTCTTGTTCTTAAAGCTTAACCTGTCACATTTACCTCTGTGTTTCAAGTTAATGTATTAAGCAGGGGCCCAGCTGGGTCGAAGCCTACTGGGGGCCAGGGTTATCCGGGAACTCGGGCCCCGGTATGAAGGCTTGATTAACGGGGTGGGTTGTTTAGTCAGCAAGAGTCTGACACTATCTCCCGCTCCGCCCAAGAGCGGGGGTTGTCATTGGATGATTTTTCCCACCAAAAAAAGTTAATGTATTAAAAACTGACCTGTTCCCATCCCTCTTCACAAAGTGTGGGTACTGCAGCGAGAAGCACAGGTCGAGTTCGACATCGAGAGGCGGCACGGTGATGTCGTTGGAGCGCAGCGTACGCTTGGAGCTGTGCATGCGCGCCGCAAGTATCACCGCACCTGCGCCCGCGCCGCTCGCCGCACCACCGCCGGTATCGCCCAGCGCGCCGCATACACGCAGCCGGGTTATTCGGAGTGTGCATAGCCTGGGGACAAAGGAAAATATTGCTGTTAGTTATGACATTACTTTTAGACAAACGTTCTCCATTATCATAAAATTAGTCAATTTATTTTCCAAACGTGACGATTTTATTTGCTTTATTTTGACTGGGTATCAGGGCTGTAACTAGAGTCGAATTTGAGGTAGGGCAGCATTGGTTACAGGTAGGGCGGAAGTAAAAAACATATCATGCCTCGAATCACGTGCTCCTAAATCAATCACCATGTATTCACAGATATCTAAGTCAGTCTCTAGATCAGACTGAACTAAAAGCCAAAGCTATTCGTAGGCAAAAAAAATCTGTGAGAGAGCATGAGCATGGATTATGGATATTAAATCCTCAATGATGAAGAACAAGTGAACAAGATGGAATGAACTTTCAGATGTAGATGTAGAGATCCACGTCTGAGTGAGAGTGAGGTAGGGCATTGCCCCAAAATGTCCCGTCCCCCCTTAGCTAAGGCCGTGCTGGGTATTAGTTTGATTTGATACAACTTAGTAAATTATTTCGTCGGTATCTATCATGGTGACATATACAGACGCTTAGTAATTTCATTGACAATTTTCTTCGCCCATATTCTTTTGTCCAGTGCACAACTTAGCACATGGGTTACGACAGACAGCTACGAGGATTGTGGCCGAGTAGCATTTGGATCAACTTTGTTTTCATCATCATCATCATTTCAGCCGAAAGACGTCCTCTGTTGGATATAGGCCTCCTCCAAGCGTCGCCACAACGACCAGTCCTATGCGTCTCGCATCCATCTGATTCCCGCGACCCTCACCAGGTCATCGATCCACCAATGCTGCATCTTCCGGTACGTGGTCACCACTCCAGAACCTTTCGTCCCCATCGACCATCTGTTCTGCGTGCAATGTGCCCTGTCCTGCCCATTGCCACTCAAGTTTGGCAATTCTTCAAGCTATGTCTGTATCGGTAACCTTGGTTCTCTTGCGGATATCTTCATTTCTGATGTGATCACGCAAGAAAACCCCGACTTTGTTTTACTTTTTAATTTTACCGATATCTTTCCAGAAGAAATTATACCTATATTTTACCACGCAGTAATCCCAATCCTTTTTCCCATAACTAAAGACGTCAAAAAAGCAATTCCGAAGATATCTCGTGTCGCAATAAATAACCGTAGACAAGTGAAAAATGTATGCCATGACAGAAACATGTCGACATATCTCGTTCTCGGCTCGCTACACCGAAAGATGACATGTCATAACTGGGACTACATGTTGTACCGTGTTTGTCGTGATTGGCAAATATTTGGATCATGCTGCGAGCCTTTGGATGTTCCGTCTGTAATGAAAATAGGTAGGTATTTGGGCTGAAATCTCGGTTCAGGCAAGTACAATGTACGGTATGTCGGGTACGATGTCTATCATGGACTAAATGTGGAAACCAATCTCCATTAGATAGATAGAGAGAATATTGGGTCGGCTTCAATGTCTATATGAAGAATGCCACAAGAATTGAATAAAATTATTGGCAGACTAGCGGCCCGTCCCGGCTTCGCACGGGCAATAAATGTAGCATATGTTATTCAGGGTGAATGTAGCTTTCCAATGGTGTAAGAATTTTTGAAATCGGCACAGTAGTTTTTGAGTTTATTCGTTACATACAAAAATACAAATCTTTCCTCTTTATAATATTAGTATAGATATTTATTTATGGTTGCGGCAACTAATTCAAAGGAAGTGAGATTAGATTTAATAATATTGTAGATAATAGAGGGCTGGCTCGTTCTTCGCCCAAAGAATTAGCATTGCCCTTCAACGTGGCAATGCTGCCAGTCTTCTGGGCACATTTCCGGATGACAGCGATGTGGAGGAGTACTTTGACGCCTGAGCGTACTTTTTCATTTTGTATTATATATATTATATGTACATAGTTAGGTTTTAGTATAAATAGTTTATTTTGTTATAATATTGTTGAAGATAAAGATATAGTTAAAAAACTGGCCAAGTGCCAGTCGGACTCGTAAACGAAGGGTTCCGTACCTTGTACCGTATATTAAAATTGAGTCTAAAATACGCACATAAAGGTTCTTGTATGGGAAACCTTTTTATTATTTTAGCGGCAATAGAAATACGTTCTGTGAAATCTCCAAGTCGACCTCTTACGGTTTATGAGATACAGTCCGCTGACAGACAGACGGACGGACGGAGAGCGGACATTTTGTAATAGGGTCCCGCTGGCACCCTTCAGATACGGTAGCCTAAAAAAGCAACAGTAAGTTGATATTCCAATCTAAAAATTTGATTAAAGTGACGTTAATGAATCCCTCGTCTCCAGCAAATAAATAAAAATAATTTGCTAGACATTCGAGATGTTTTTTGAAATCTAATATCCTGTGCGCAAAATAAAGCCCTCGGGAGAGTTTAGAGAGCAAATACACAGAAGCGCCCACACAATATTATCTTGTTATTTACGAAGGACGGAATATTATTCCACCAAACAACGTTTATTTACCAAAAAATATCAGAAGCTTAACTATTGAGGGACGATTCCAAATCCGAAAGTCCGGAACCTCCGATTACTTTTTTTATCAATAGTTAATTAATTTAATTTATTTTTGTATACTTTTTGAATTTTAATAGCTACTAACATAGAAGTTCTAGTTAAGGTTAGTTACTAACCATTCTATGAGTGCAAACTTGAAAATAAAGTCATTATTATTATTATTATTAACTATTAAAAATATACAACGTGTAACATTAAATGCGCAAAACCTTAGAGACCCCAAATGATTTTTAATTCAATTGACCTAATTCTGTGAGAAAAAAAAAACATAAAAAAAATTAAAGGTATTTATGTGCAGTTTTAGTTTGTTTGATATTCGTATCAGCATTGAAATAAGAACTTTTATTATCCCGCGTATGACAAAATTTGATTACACTACAACCATTTGTGTTTTTTTACCTATTTGGGCGGTTTTGCGCACATGATGGCTTGACGACTAAAAAGTTCTGCCCAAACTATTTTTAGGTTTTGCACATTTAATGTTACACGTTGTATAAACTAAAATAAAATAACAACCTACAAAGTACAGACACCAAAAAATAACATACAACATAAATGATTTAGTAAGGCTCCGAAAAAATAAATAAGCCAAATAGATCGACCAGCATAAACCAGATTCAAAACCTTTTATAAGAGATTCGGTTCCGATGACTTATCTGCCGATCTGCGTATCAAATGCGACCATTTATTTTCGACTTAAGTCTGGAGAAAATTTTATTACCGTCTTTAATATATCTGCGTCCAATTTCGAAGGAGATAGGATATGTCTGCCTTAATCCTTTGAGAACAGCGTCGAAATGAGATCTATTGGATGCCTATATTGGTTGATTTATTACTTACGCTTGAATAATGATGGGATCTCAAGTCCCCGTAGATAAGCAAGACGCGACAGTACGAGAACGATGCAAAGGTGAGTTTTCATAGAAGTTGTTTTACGGATAAAATTGGGGTTTTTAAGGTAGGTCTACGCTACAGGAGCCAAGCACGAGCGGAGCACGCGTCGAGCTCAGAAGAAGGGAAGGAGAAGTTGCTCTTTGAGTTCCAAGGCCGCGTTAACTCTTTCGAATAACTCCGAAAACTTTAAAACTTTGGGAAGCACTAAGTTCGGAAGCCCTAACGTGATCCATTTTACGACCTAAACTGAACTGTTAAAGAGATGAAACTATACAGGGTGTAAGGGACAGCCTTCCACAAACTTAAGGGGTTTGCTCAGTAGACAAAACTGAAGAACCTTCCACAAGTTATTTTTTTTCAGGAAACGAAAAAAAAATCGGCCTCTCCATACAAACTGTCCAATCGAGTTTTTAATTTTGTATGGTGAAGCTGATTTTTTTTTTCGTTTCCTGAAAAAGTCTGTTCAGTTTCGTCTACTGAGCAAGGCCTTAAAGTTTGTGGAGGAGGGCTGTCCCTTACACCCTATACAGGGTGTATATGTATAGTTCCATCCCTTTTTCGCACTCGCACAACTGACATGGTAAGGCCCTAGTGACTTGTATCGCACACCAAAACGTGATTACCGAGCGTGTTTACCGTAGCCCTAAGATATTTTCTCTCATAAAGATATCGACCTGGTTGGCGCCTCGAGCGAATTCTCCGAGCCAGAACACAATCAGCTACAATGTTAATAAGTATTAACAAAAATAACTTTTTCGTACCAGCAATAAATATAAAATAATACCTAAAGAAAACGTTTTTCCTGTGGTTTTATTTATTTTTGTTATTATTTTCCGCGCTTAGTTGGACTGTGATATAACGATAAAGGATACCAAATTAATGTTAGGAAACAATAGATATACTAAACCATTCAAATATAATATACCGATAATTATTTATGTACTCATTGTGTTTTATTTAATAGGCTATCATTTGTATAAAATCATAAATATGTATTCATAAATATATTTTGTATTTTTATCCTGTAATATTTCGCTTGCTATCAGTTTGATATAGTGATAGCATGACAGGTGACAGGACAGATTAGAAGAAAAAACATTTTGTACTGACCCCAAATAACACGAGACAAGGGCAGGATAATAATGATATTAGTTTGATGCAAGAAGATAAACATAAACAAATTTCGGCAAAACCGTTAACTGATAATAAAGTCCCGAATGGCCTATTTGTCAAATAAGTACTGTCAAACTCTACAACAACTGTCAAAAAACTGAAAATATAATTGACGAATAGAAGATGATGAAAAGGCTCGATATCTTTATTATATACATTATTTCTAGTTTATGCGAACCCTGAATATATTTTGTTCAGAATCAGTAATCCGAGTAATGGCTTCCAATATTTTTGCAACATGTTATATTTTTTCCCAAAAATATTTAAAAAGTTCACAAGTTGGACACCATCGATGCTAAGTACAACACAGGTCATAGCGGGCATTAGGGGCCAGCAAACAGTTGGGCGCAAGTGCAAAACAACCCCTCAGTCGTCTGGATGGACCGGTAAAACGGACTACATCTGTCGGGACCGTTAGTGTTCTTATATTACTCATCAATGAAACTATTACGTAAACTCACTACAAATACAGTTATAGAGTAAACTGAAACCACGCGCTCAGGCCTTAGGTCACACTGCCTAATTTCGCTAATTGCTTTGCGTAATTCACAGAACTCAGTAATACGTTTCGTTTTTCTTCGAATTCGACGAGCATATTTGTTCATACATTAGGGGAATGTTTGCCTTGAATAAGGTTTCTACAAAATTAACTTGATACTGCAAATATAGAAAAAAATATAGATATCTACCTAAAAAGTATTAGTTAAGTACCTATGAATGTATACACCACTAGTATTTAATTATTACAAATACTTAAACGGCTTATTAGAAAAGGTCTTATTATCATTTAAGTAAAGTCCCAACAAATAATATTCATAAACAGCAAAGTTATAAACGTTTGTTTATATCCCAAAATGTTACTTAATTTATGGACATATTGTACAGGCTATTTATTGTGAATGAAAATCAATGGAAAAATACTGCGCGTAGTATTTTATAGTAGCGATTGTTATGAATAATTGATTCAATTAAGTATGACAAATTTTTGTAAACAATTTTGGGATATCGTTTATTTTTACAATTGTACTATAACAATGCGCCAATCACGCGTGGCAACTGTAGTAAAAACCTAAAAGACACAAACTTATGTACCTACCTATATATTTTGTTTGGACTTCTGGATTTTATTCAAAGACCTAGTCTGTGCGCCATAGGCCAAGACGGGGAGAATACACATGTCCATGAGCTTTTGTTTTAGTGCCATGACCAATATCATCAATCATCTCTGGGTCCATATTGATCTTGAAAATTTTTTACACCATCTTTGTACTTAATATGGAATGAAATAATAATAATAATATTCCACAACTATCACACAACGCCGTCTAAGCTAAGCAGAGCTTGTGTTATGGGTACTAGACAACTGATAAACATACTTATATATTTCTAAATACATACATATTATAGATAACTTAAACCCAGACACAGAACAAATGATTATGCTCATCACACAAAATAAAATATGTATTGAGTATTGAAGGTCTTACAATTAGTCTTAGGTCAGTAGCTCAAGTGGCCTTTAAGTAAGTAAAAGCTACTAAGCATCCTCAGGTAAACGACTTCAGGATTCCATAACATCGTGCAACTATAACACACTCGGTTGGTCGCGAAGCTAATCGCTTAGTCTGCACCAGTTCTTATCTAGTAAGCCGGCTCCCATGTCTAATCATAGTAATCATGGTTTAAGTTTATGTTTCCTGTGTAAAACTTAGCAGTAGTCACAAGGAAAACGCGTACAAAATTTGAACACTTTGTTTTTCAATTTGAAGCCACTAAGCTTTCTCAGGTAATAGATAGCAGGATGCCATAACATTGTGCAACTTTAACACACACGGTCGCGATGGTAATCACCTAGTCTGCCCCGGCCCTTATCTAGTTAGCTTTATACCGGCTAAAACAGGGTTGTCAGCTAACTTCTCCCATGTCTAGCCGTGGTCTAAGTTTATGTTTCCTGTGTAAAAGTTAGCGGTATTCACATGGAAATCCCGTATATAATAAAGTAGCTTATTGGCAGTGTTTAATTATCGTTTGAGCTAGAACTACATTAGACCGACGCACACGTGTAACACGCCTGATTTGTACGTAGAACGACGTCGCGTGGCGTGGATCAAGTGTAGCACTACAAGTCTAGTTTCCATTTAAAATGTATGGAGACCGACGCGCCCAGATCGGCGTGTATGGCACGCGTGTGCGCAGTGTAGTTCTACCTTAATACACACGGTCGCGATGCTAATCGCCTAGTCTGCACCAGTCCTTATCTAGTTAGCTTTATATCTAGCTAAAACAGGGTTGTCAGCTAAATTCTCCCATGTCTAGCCGTGGTCTAAGTTTATGTTTCCTGTGTAAAAGTTAGCGGTATTCACATGGAAATCCCGTATATAATAAAGTAGCTTATTGGCAGAGTTTAATGATCGTTTAGTTTTCCCGATGCTGTTAGCGGTCGTAAAGTTTGCGTGGTTATGGTGGACGGTATCAGGGCTGTTGGGTTGTTTGAAAGAGTCACTGTGGCCCTAGAACAAAAAGGGCATCTGGAAAAACACGGATAGGTATAAATCAATCATTGGAGCCGTCCACCCATCGACCCATACCATCGGGTGGATTTTTGAAGGTGAAGGAGTGTGTGGAGTGGGAAGTGTGACTTTTATTGATTATTCAGTAAAAGTCCTCCACTTTGAGCTGGAGAAATTATTTAATGATTTAGTAACCCACAAGAATCTTATCTGTGGTGTATGAAAATGAATCTAAATTACTAAGTTGCTCCTATATCGCAGCAAAATTGAACAGATCTGTATAGTGCTTGAAACAAGCAGAACTCTATACTCAATCTGTTTAGGTAGTTAACTAAACGTAAACAATCTTGATATGTCTTTTTAATTAAAATAAATCGTACAAAGGACTTACAAAGATTAAGTTAATTACCTAACATCAGTTTAGGTAATACGTAATAGGGTAGTTTCCAGGGTCAAAATAATAACATTTTTTTAGTCCGTATTTTAGATTATAAAAAATATTGGACACGTATTTTTTAGGGTTCCGTAGCCAAATGGCAAAAAACGGAACCCTTATAGATTCGTCATGTCTGTCTGTCTGTCTGTCTGTCTGTCTGTCTGTCTGTCTGTCTGTCTGTCTGTCTGTCCGTCTGTCCGTCCGTATGTCACAGCCACTTTTTTCCGAAACTATAAGAGCTATACTGTTGAAACTTTGTAAGTAGATGTATTCTGTGAACCGCATTAAGATTTTCACACAAAAATAGAAAAAAAGCAATAAATTTTAGGGGTCCCCATACTTAGAACTGAAACTCAAAATTTTTTTTTTCATCAAACCCATACGTGTGGGGTATCTATGGATAGGTCTTCAAAAATGATACTGAGGTTTCTAATATCATTTTTTTCTAAACTGAATAGTTTGCGCGAGAGACACTTCCAAAGTGGTAAAATGTGTGTCCCCCCCCCCTCTAACTTCTAAAATAAGAGAATGATAAAACTAAAAAAAATATATGATGTACATTACTATAAAAACTGCCAACGAAAATTGGTTTGAACGAAATCTAGTAAGTAGTTTTTTTTTAATGCGTCATAAATCGAAAAAAATACACTATTATTAAAACATCGATCAAAGTTACAACACATTACAAGAACTTTTATATTATGTTACTTGCTGCTACGGAACCCTTCATGGGCGAGTCCGACTCGCACTTGGCCGGTTTTTTCTTTTTTCGATTCAACAAAAAAATAACAAAGATATAGCTTATTGAAGTTACGTGTGACGTCACGCCGTGCGAAAAAATGCAGCACGGCGTGACGTTACATGTAACTTTAATGGGCTATATCTTTGACATTTTTTGGTTTAATTTACAAATAAAAAACCGGCCAAGTGCGAGTCGGACTCGCCCATGAAGGGTTCCGTAGCAGCAAGTAACATAATATAAAAGTTCTTGTAATGTGTTGTAACCTTGATCGATGTTTTAATAATAGTGTATTTTTTTCGATTTATGACGCATTAAAAAAAAAACTACTTACTAGATTTCGTTCAAACCAATTTTCGTTGGCAGTTTTTATAGTAATGTACATCATGTATTTTTTTTAGTTTTATCATTCTCTTATTTTAGAAGTTAGAGGGGGGGGGACACACATTTTACCACTTTGGAAGTGTCTCTCGCGCAAACTATTCAGTTTAGAAAAAAATGATATTAGAAACCTCAGTATCATTTTTGAAGACCTATCCATAGATACCCCACACGCATGGGTTTGATGAAAAAAAAATTTTTTTGTTTCAGTTCTAAGTATGGGGACCCCCAAAATTTATTGCTTTTTTTCTATTTTTGTGTGAAAATCTTAATGCGGTTCACAGAATACATCTATTTACAAAGTTTCAACATTATAGCTCTTATAGTTTCGGAAAAAAGTGGCATACGGACGGACAGACGGACAGACAGACAGACAGACAGACAGACAGACAGACAGACAGACAGACAGACAGACAGACATGACGAATCTATAAGGGTTCCGTTTTTTGCCATTTGGCTACGGAACCCTAAAAAATACGTGTCCCTTATTTTTGAATATTTAAAAGACGGACTAATTACATTTTTTACGGCAACTAGCCTATTGTAAACATTTTTAGATAAAATTTTTTTTTTTTTTTTTATAAAAGACATGTATGGTTGTTTACATTTAGTTAACGGCTTAAACAGATGGAGTATAGATTTATCTATTTTTATATTTATAGAAAGAAAGAAATATTTTATTTTTTATTTGAGCAGAGCTCTATACTCTTACTTACTCATTAAAACCCACCCGTATTCATTGAGTTGCCTTTTTGCGTTCCAGCAACACGGCTATACATTTTTCGAACCAGAGCCTTACTCCGTGAGAAGACCGCATATTAGCAGACAAAATCGCGGTTTGAAATCGTTTTGTAGACTATTTTAAGCTGATTAGACCTTTTAACGTGCGACTAGGTTCAATAAAACATGTCGTCACGATGAATATTGCAATTAGACTAAGCTGTGGTACTGAACATAATTATTCTCTACAACCTGGAGTAATTGCTAAAACAGTTTAACAATTTCCATAAAACAGGTAATTATACTAATAGTTTAATGTTAATAACCGCAGTGTCAACGGCTTTTAGTCTAGAAAAAATACTTTTGATAGTGACTTAAGCCACTTTAAAGGTAATTAGGGAAGGCACGCCACAATCGAGGCGGTAAGTCCCTTCTTTGAGTAGTGGTTAGACTCGCCACGGCGCGGCGTCCTCGTTTTGTGACAATCGCTTGTCCAAAAGGAATGCAAATATTGAAATTTCAAGTTTTTCAAACTATATATTCATTAAACCCCAAGCGAACGCTAGCGATCAATTTGAGACACAATAGTAAGACAATAGATGCGCGAACGCCAGCGTTCGCTTGGGGTTTAATGAATTAAGTACATAAAACAAATGCGTGTTAGTTACACCATTTACATATGATTCAAGAAAGGTTAAAATCAATCCAGCCGGGATTGATTTTAACCTTTCGAATAACATAATTAGAGACACAATAGAAAGACAATGAGAGAGCGATCTAAGCATTCGCTTAGGGTTTAATGAATTAATGATCTTTGCTTTATTGGATTTGTCTCCACCACAACCAGCAGAATAAATTTTAAAATACCAGAAAAATTCTTCTAAAAAAAAATACCCCAAATACAACACATAAAAATGACAGCAACTGTCAATCAATCATTCAGTCAATTAGTTTAGCTAAAAGGTAACCACTAGCACTGCATTCATTGACTGTTAGGCGGTACGAATTTCGCTGGATCAGTGTTCTAATACAGTAGATAATTTTATTATTAAATAAAATTCATTCTATTTATTCAAGGATTTTTAATTAAATTGAGTAATTATTTATTTTTTTCATTACGTCAAAATCATCATCATCATTTCAGCCGATAGACGTCATGTGCGTCCCGCATCCATCGGATTTCCGCTACCTTCACCAGGTCGTCAGTCCACCTTGTAGGAGGCCTTCCAACGCTGCGTTTTCCGGTACGCGGTCGCCACTCCAGAACCTTTCGGCCCCAACGGCCATCTGTTCTGCGAGCAATGTGCCCTGTCCATTGCCACTTAAGTTTGGCGATTCTTTGTGCTATGTCGGCAACCTTGGTTCTCCTGCGGATATCTTCATTTCGATTTCTTCATTACGTCAAAATACTAATCAAATTTTTTTTAAAAAAAGAACGTCCCAAAAACATCTTTATCCTGGCAACCCTACTCGTGCTAGTGTCTGGGGGAAGAGAAAGCCGACCGGAACTAGCATGTCAGTCGTTTATAGAGTATCACAGCAAGCCCCGGGACACCTGCAACTAGATCACGACTAACGTACTACCTTTCACCCATTTTTTATATAACTGGACACGTTCTGAAAGCTTTATTTGTCTATTTATTAGCTCAAACTTCATGGACAGTAGTGGTACCACTACTGTCCATGAAGTTTGAGCTAATACACGTAGAGTATAGAAGCATTGTAGTAGCATCGTAGTACATAGAAGCATTCTCTTCCAGTAGTACAAGTCAACCTTTGGGTTAAAAACTGTGGTAGGTGTGCACAATGCACATGCATTTATTTATAAATAATAGGTATTGGATATAGAATGCTGTACAGAGTCCAATTTCTGGAACGAAACTGAACATAAAAGTGAATAAATTTACAATAGCCAATCACTATACCTAATGGTAAGCGATGAAGTGGTCGAAGACGGAGCATGCTTGCTTAGCTCGTTGCTTGCTTCACTAGCGGAGCATAGCGCGCTGGTGAAGGAGAACAGCGAGAAGATGGAGAGTCTGCGGCAGGCGATGGAGAGACAGGGGGAACTGTTGGAGAAGATGGCAACCTACGCGAGTGTAGCGGCGGGTCCACCGAAAAGGCAGACCCCAGGAAGGTCCGCGCTGAACTCGATAGTGGTGACATCCAAGGATGAAGGGGACACGGGAGAGGAAGTAATAAAAAAGATCAGAGAAGCAGTTAAGGCCAAGGATGGAGGAGTGGGAGTAGAAAGGCTAAAAGGTAACCATAATTTTTATTTGTTTTGGTAAAGAAGAGGTAATCAATTATGTGATTACTTTGCGCCTTGATCACTTCACAAGTGTAAAGAATCTGCTTATAAACTTATCAATAAATAAACACAAAGTTAAGGCTACGACCGCATTAAATATCACAAAGCGGTCGCCATTAAGCACCGTCAGTCACAACGCCACAACATTTGATTGGCAGGATTAATTACAATCCGCCATTAGGGCATGAATATTGAATATTAATCTGCATCAGATGCAAATCAAATAGTAATATAATATTGGATGCATCGCTTTGTAACAGACAAGACAGACGCCATCATTGATTAATGGTTGTATTTGTGCACAGTTGGATTAATCTTATGCGAATATAGTGGGGCCATATGTAGTGGATTGTAGTATTATGTTGCATTGCAGAAAGTCACTGTTTTATGCTACAGTTCGGGCGCTTAGGCCTCAATTCAGTTTGAAATATCGCGCAAACTGTCAACAGAGTTTACTTAAAAATTCACTCACTGAACACAAAATATATAACTCTCGAATAGCCAATTTCACAGCAATCCAATCAATTCGATGGTCACAGATCGCAGACCAAATAAAATTTATGACAGACCTCATCGGTCCGCGAGCGAAGAGATAACCACAAAACTAAATCGTTGTTCAGCTAACCGACGTATCTCTAACAATAAATCTCATTGAACTGCGATTAACAACCTTAAACCTAGTTTAAGAGTGCTTATCGAGTGTTTCCATAATTAAACAGGTAATTAAGGAAGATGAGTGGTGGTTCCCCAAGGAAACATTTTTTTTATTACTAAAGCCGGGTATTCATTGGGCAACATTTGTTAAAATAAACAGTGTTTTTAAACAATATTTAAACAGTGTTTCAAAATGTTTCATCTCTGGAAACAGTTTTTAAACATTGTTTAAGAAATATGTTGCAGTGTTCCCTACTTCGAATGAATGGAATGGAGAGCAAGACTAAACATCTAGTAAACATGGAGTAGTGTGGTACAACAACTAGATTTTGATGCTCATAGAGCTTTAACAACAGCATCGTGTACTTTGGGATTCTTATAAAGATAATTGCTGCCGAATTGAATATATTGTAACTTCTATTTGAGAGATAGTTTCGAATCGACCACCTTTTCGTCTTTTATTTTTCTACTAGCACTTTCATGAATTATTATGTAAGCAGCACAAAGCATCACTCGGGCGACATCCTAGCAACAACTGACAAGTGTGTACGACCAAGTTTCAGAAACAGTGTTTACGGTAAACGTGGTGATAAACACGTTGTAAACAGTTTATCAACAAATGTTGTCTAATAAATACCCGGCTTAAGGGTTACTGTCCACAGACGCGTAGCTTCATAGACGCGTATTCATCATTATTCGCTTGGTGTACGCCTGCTCACAGCTTAAATACAATACTATAAAACTGTCGCCGTGCCGTCGTGTTGTGGCTTCACTTCGTCTGTACACAGTAGGCCTAAGGGGACCTGTTAAAAGGGAACGGGGGTTTTATTTGTTGGTTTTAGAGGGGTAATAAAGTGTAATTTTTGTTTATTTTTGTTTCCCTTTGGTGTGGGATTGTGCGACGCAACAACTCAAGCTCTGCCGAAACTTTTGGGAATATGAGTTGTTATGTTACGTTAATAATATCATTAGGGTGAAGAATTAATTGGAATTGGGATGATGCTGTGTTCTTTTTTGGTTACAAATCATCAAATGACTGACCGCTCTGGGTGGAGCGAGGAGTGTCACAACTCTTACTGATTAAAATCTAGGTGTATTTCTTCAATTGCCCTTTCCGCTCTAATGAGGCAGGCAGGCATCGACCTTGGCGAACCCCGTAAATTTTGCTGACAGCTCTTTAAAGCACAGGTGTAACACGACGCGTCGTCAACCCAGGAATCAGACGCTGCGCTACCCATTGCTCGCCGTCCGTAAGCTCAAGCAACTCCCGGGGTGCCTCCGGCGGGGGATGGTGCGTGAGGATTGTCTCTTTCTCACACCTTCCGCTACCTACTCCATAAGGAGGTGAACTACGTCACATTCCATCTCGTTCCGTACCTTAGGCTAGACCAGGACCGGAATAAAGAATCCGACTGAGTTAGAAATTGTAGCAGCTGTTTCAATTTAAAACTGTTGAATTTATTTTAGAAAACCAATATACTCTGTTCCCAAATAATGGTTTTCAATTTATTTGTTCGATACCAATAAGCGTTAGGTATAATCGTTACGAAACGTTAATTCCACGGATACTCAATCTGTTGGAACGGTGTATTGTTAGGAAAAAAAAAACACATTATGGGTTCCAGAATAAATGGCTCTTGCGAAAAAGTAGTCTAAAAAAGCGTTTTTTCAGGATAATGGCGTTTACCGTCGGATTTATTGCGACTTTCATAATGCGAGGCCGTATATTATATATTTCAAATTTTGTGTGATTTAGGAGAAAAATTGGGTATATGGCATTTGAGCACACGTCAGACGATAGCTCAAGGATTGTTTTCCAAGGATTTCGGGATTGTTTGAAAGAATTTTGAACAACGAGAACGTAAAGGGTAACTGGAAGTACACAGGTGGGTTTTAGTCAGTAAAAGTCTGACCTTCTTTCTTAATCTACCTAAAACGCGGGGGTTTTTTTGATGATTTCTCATGAAAAAAGAGAATAAACACTTTTACATTCGCCTGTTAGCTAGCCTCCAACCAACAATAGTCAGATTATAAAGAAACTGGAGCTAATTAACTGACCCGGCAAACGATCTGCCATATAAATTATCAAAGAAAAAAATAGAGTGTGAGGGTAGGAGGGAAACAGGAAAAATTACATAAAAATTGGTCAAGTCGTTACGGAGAAGTTCGATAACAAACACTGTGACACGAGATTTTTTATTATTAAAAGATTAAAGTTACAGGCCGCTTTCAAATTAATACAGAACATATGACTGCTGGAAAAACTTACGTTTCCGTGCGAAAACTGACTACAACTTAAATTCCAACAAGTTCAACACCACTTAGAAATTAGCAGCACAGGTAATAAATCACACTAGTGCCGCAAGAACATTTATATCACCGCAGAAATTCGGCAAAAAACTGTAGCAACGAACTCATAAAATGGCCGACAATATATCTGAAAGAAAAGTGGCTTTCAAAGGGATTCATAAAGTGGAAGGGCTCAACACAATGGAAAACTTTTTAATAATATAACTTTTTATGAAGAACAAAAAAAAGGAGAGAAATCCACTGTACGTGGTCCCGATTTTCAAGTCGACGATGAGTAAAAAGCGATTATGTAGTACTTAGGTAGAATAGAATCTTTTTAGATGTCATTTAATTTTATCTTGCTGTTCATTGGCAACTGAAACTTTAAAATTTAAAATTATCGATGAGAAGTTGATCGTCAGAAACATGGCAAATATTTGAAAAATCAGTTAAAAGATTTTGTGCGAAGCAGATCGTCAGAACACTAGCAAAGACTAGAAAAAAATATTGAAAGATATCTTTATTATTATTTATTATTGATAAGCTCTACCACTATCTCACCTAATAGTAAACGATGATGTGGTCAAAAATGGAGCACGCTTGCCTAGAAGAAACATATTCACTCTTGACTTAAAGACTCCGAAGTTGTGGCTTTTAAGAAACACAGTACAGCATGGAATTCCACTCCTTAGCTGTTACGCATAATGAATGTGATTTATCTAAAGCAATAGAAACCTTTCAGCATATCAATTTATTGTATACTTTAGCAATAGCAACGAAAACAGATATCCAGAACTATTTTCTATTTCTCGTTACAACAGAAATAGTTTTACAAATGTGATTCCAAATACGTTCGAGACAATGTAATAACGATGAGAGGGGAACGACATTGTGTCTCTCGCATCATATGTATCTCAGGTTCTTTCCACCTGTTCCCAGGGCCCTTTTATCCATAAGGCAATGTAGGCAACTGCCTAGGGGCCCCGCCAGGTTCTAGGGCCCCGCGCTATAGGAAAAAAAAATAGACTAAGTTTCACAAACAGTAAAAAAAATTGAATTTTCGATGACATACCATTTATCTAGCAATCCTATCATTGGATTATGCGAAAAGCTGTCAACAGATGGAGTTTAATAAAACACAATCTTTCATTTTTTTTTTAATCTTTATTAAGGAGCTTTGTCACAGTTTTGACCATGTCGCTCCATCATAGCCAAATTTTGTGTTTTGATTTATTTTAGATGATTGTAATAAATGTATAAAACTCTTGCCTCGTCTGACGTAGGCTTAGCTAAAATGTTGTTGCAAATGTGAGTGCAGAGCATATTCACTGGCTTTTGCTGATAATTTTGTTTATATCAAATTTTCATAATATAAAATTGAATCAAACAACTACATAGAAAAACAATAAAATATGTAAACTAAGTTAAAAAAATGATTTAACTATATATTTATAATTAAATTAAAAACTTAGTTCAGAAATTATTTTGTACAACTTTTCAAAAACTGTTCAACACGTCAAGTTCAAAATAATTTTACTAGAAAGTCTTTATTTTATAAACTTCTACTTTTGAGATTTTTTCATATTTTCTAAACTTATGGTTCAAAAGTTAGAGGGGGACACATTTTTTACTTTTCTAATTTCAGCTTTCTAGCTAACAGTCACTGAGATTATCCTCGGACGGACGGACAGGCAGACAGATTTGGTGAAACTATGTATCTTGTTGACTACGGAACCCTAAAAACAACGTAATTATGAATAAATTTGTGTTAGAAATAAAATATTTTAAGAAGTTAGAAGAGGGTAGGGGGGGGCCGGAGACGTGCATTGCCTAGGGGCCCCGACATGCATAAACCGGCCCTGCCTGTTCCGCGTTATATGAAAAAGGCCATGACTGTTCAAATTCACATATCTTTACGGACCCCTAAAACTGACACATTCTGGCATTTCTAACGCTTTGAGGATACATTCCGAATTTTGATCCCTTCCAAATAAAATATCCCTATTATTCCAAATTCGTCTCAAGGCGACGTTTTACGAACAAATAATGTATTTTGAAATACAAAGAATATGTAATAAGAAAAGTTTTATCATTTACAAAGGATTCTGAGAAATGAGTTCGGAATTTTTCGTTTCGAAATGTGATTTTCACGGCCGAAATCTGTCTTGTTCGTTTTGAAAACAATAATATAAATAGACTTCAGTAATTTCGTGTTACATCATTAAACACCTGTCTTTGTAGGAGTTTTTATTTCTCAGTTATTTACTTACTAATATGTATTATGAAGGAGATTGTTTTATCTTGCTTTCCGAAATATTTCCATCAAGTTTATATAACATTTCTCTTCCCTGTGACCTTTTCAATTTCAATAGTAGCTACGACGTTGTGTGATGTGGTCTTTGATCTTCAGTTAAAGAGGGGCTTACTTCACTCCTTTCATTACAACGACATCGTTTAACAAATACCTTTAATGCATCTCCAACCATTTCAGCCTACCCAAATGTCCTTTCCTTGGCATTGTTCGTCAAATCGTTGAGCTCCTTAGTAGTCTTGAGTTGAGTTTTACGAATACTGATAAATGCTTGCACTGACCGAACAGATTCACTCAAATCTGTATGGTCCCTTCCTCAAAAGACCATCTCAGTCACTAATTTGTAAGGTTCTCATGTAATTTTAACTTTATGCACTTAAATTAAAAATAAACTTTGGCCCCTGAGTTTGTTTCGGTGTTTCTTCGCAGGGTAGTTAACTAGGAAACAGCAGCCTCATCTGGATTAAACTGACGAAAAAATTGACGTTGCAAAATAAATATCATTTCATTCACTAAGCATATCTTGCAAAGAATATTCCGCCGACCGTTCCGTCTTAAGAAGCCATTACCCACACAAGCCTGGCCCAATTCCCGCCATGCACGGCCACGTCATTGGAAAACCCCTCACCAGTCCGCCGCGGTAATTGCAGCGACTGCAATCTATGTAGACCGGGCATTAGGTCGACGACATTGCAGGCCTACCGTGCTAATGGGGGCGCCGAATGCCGTGGTAAGCTTTTGGCGTGTTTAAAATGTGTAGTTTAAATTCTGTTTGGTAGTTTACGTGTGAGATTGTTGGATAATTGCGTTTAAACCTTTTAGTATGATAATTTATTTCTTAGTTAAGTGTTTGGTTTAGTAATGTTTGGGTATAAGATTGCATGCAACAATACAAAGTGTAGTCACACTAAAAATCCTATTTAAAATAGGATATGAAAATTTCCCCGTTTACTAAGACCACATTTTGTTTCCTTGTCATTGCTGTTCTTTGCTGGGCAAAGGCGTCCCCAAGTCCGTCCAGATAGTCATCAACAAAAGCAGTCTAGAACCAGCCTATTAAAAAAAAAATGTACAAAACCGGCGAATACCCGTGATAATACCGTTAATTAAAAAGGATAACCTTTTGTTTATTTCGAAAACAAAAGGAAATTAGCATTTATTTTCTAATTCATCGTTTTAATGGTCTAAAACCATTTTCACTTTTTGTTCGATGGTTTCAAAGTCCATAACAGCCATAGGTTAACACAATATTAGTGTTTATATTAGGATGAATAAAACCTTTTTACAGCAAAGTTACAACAAGTTTTGAATTCCGAACGAACGCTTAGCCGTCATTGACTATTGAGTCGCACGTCAACTTGTCAAATACATACGCTACGAGCCTACACAACGGATATCGAAATAATTTTTGACTGAATATTATTTTGGTAACATTAGAATATGTTGCGTTTATATGGACACGCTTTCAGAGAAAATTTGGTCAGGTAATTATGACAATTTATACGTTTTTGAGAGAATCTTGGCAAAAAAATTGAGCACGATCATTTGAGCAGTTCTCATCAGACTTAAAGTTACAATTAGGGATCCTGCCAAGAGATGAGTGGCAGCCTAGCAGTATATCTAATAAGGTAATCTTCTAAGTCGTGCACTTTTTACACGAGTGGTCGTGGTCATGTCTCGGTCGAGTCCTGCACCACCGCCTCTCTCACGATACAACGCCATCCAGCTCTGTGTTTGGCGGCTTGGGAGTTGATTAAATGAGATACATAGATTTGATGAGGTCCGTCCACCGTGTTGGAGAACGTTCAAATGATCTTTTGCTTTCGACTTTCGCTTGCACCACTGATTGTTCCATCGAGTCCTCGTTACTGGCGATATGCCCGAAGAACTTGAGGATATACTTCTATAATGGCTGCCCTCAAATGGCTCGGTAATTACCAGCTCCATTTTAATTTAAATATTCATTCGTAGCTGCGGTTCACACGAATCAAATAAATGCAACCTAAATTTTCCGGAATGTTAAATTAATTTCAGTTCAGTTATCAATTACATATTCTGCGATTGCTAGGTACACGAGCCACATTTTAATATAATGAACCACGGGTCGATGGCGTTATGCTGTTGCAATGAACCACAGTTCCAGAGCATTACGGTTCTTTCGACTGGAGATATTTAAGGTAGATAGGCGGTGCGAAGATGTGCTATGAAAATGTGTGATTGTTTCAAATAAAGCGGTGCGAAGGAGCTTGCGAGGCGCGAGGATGCGTAGCGAACCTGTGAAGCTGTGTGTTACAGAGTGGTGTGAGGATGCGTAGCTTTTTACAGATGCATTACTAGTTCACATATCTGACACACATCTCTGGTTTTTCTACATAGTATTAAACGAAGTCGCTCCTTTCCCTGTCTATTATTTATTTATTTAATCTTCATGCAACACAAAGTACATAAGCGGACTTAATGCCTTAGGCATTCTCTACCAGTCAACCTAGGGTGGTGAAGAGACAATATGGTAGGCGCACAAAAAGAAAATTTTCTTTTCTAATTTTCTATCGGAATTTTATGTGGCTTTCACTAATAGAAAGAACAATAAGCGAAAAAGTTTGTGTGTATAATTTACACTCATGCAGAGTCGTGTCGGGTCACTAGTACTTGAGCTGTGCTAACCACGCTATGAAAAATGGAGTGACCCCATTGGTAGATTTTTCCTCGCACGCTGCCTAGCTAGCTCGGAGATGTGCTCAGGTATAAAAGCACCATATGCTTATGTAATTTAATGACATATGGTACGTCAGTTTTATGAATGCGGCTGAATGTCGCTCTAGTCACGTTCCACCTAACGAGGGCACGCCGAGTGCCAAGGATTCACGATCACACTACATTTACTACTATCTAGACAAAGAGACAGTTCATAGAGAACAGAATTCACGTGTTAGGGTGATTCTTTGAAACCGAAAAAATGTCTTATTCATCTGGCCAAGTTTTTTTTTTTGTTGGTAAAAATCATTTAGATGACATCCCTCGCCCTTGGGTGGAGCGGGAGATAGTGTCAGACTTTTACTGACTAAAAAACCCACCACGTTCCTTCGTTGCCTTTCATACCGGGGCCGAACCTTCCTTTCAGAAGCAGACCCTTAGCCCCAGTAGGCTTCGCCCTGCTGAGTCCCTACTGTTGCTGACAACTCCTTCATCTGGCCTAGTTTTTTCTTTACAATTTAATATTTTAATTAGCATTTTAGTTTTCCCCGATCACTAAATATGTCAAAGGCACTCATTTGCGCCGAGTGGCTTACCACATGAAATAGATAGGTAGGTATGAATACTAGGTCAGATGAATGAGACACTCCCTCGGTTTCAAAGAATCACGCATAAACATTCACGCTTGTTTTCTTAGTATTTTTTTTTGAGGGTTCGAAATTCCCAAAAAAATCCTTCTGCTCTAGTTGCTACACCCAGAGCGAGAGTGTGTCAGACTTCTACGGACTAAAACACGTCCTTTTATTAATTTATTTCTTCAGTTGCCGCATTATTGTATTATTTCTTGGGTAAAACACAATAACACTCTACCCGAACCTTGCATGCTCAACTGCCACTGAATCGGAGAACAGGACAAAACAAAATCTAAGGATTTACATATTGCAAGGCGATCCCCAGACACAATAGGCACGGGCTTGCAGAAGACGAGCAATAGGTAGCTAGCCGTCTGGGCGTCCGGTAAGGACCAAGCCTGGGTGGTCGACGGCGCGTAATGCTACTCCAAAGAGACGTCAACAAAATTCTATGGTCCTACTGGACCCCTAAGGAGGGGCCCGGTAGGCCCACAGAATGTTTCAAAGAATAACTGAGGTCTTAGAATACAAAGGGCAACTGAAGGACAGAGATAGGTTTTAGTCAGTAAAAGTCTGACACACACCCTATAGCAGGAGAAGTCATTTAACGATTTTCCACCTAAAAATAGTGTATCTAAATCACATAGTTGCTGAAAACCGTGCAGTTACTATCAAAACTGTTCATGCCCCTAGAGTGGCGTATAGTTTAACAGTGCAAGCAAACAGTACCCCAAAGGAAGCGTTTAAACATCAGAGATGCTGTGTTAAGACTAAACTGCAAAGGCGGGTTCGAGCTTTATAATAATAACATGAATTCCCTGAACGCACTTCCTATCTTGAGCTTGGAAAGTAAACTCCCTGGCAAAGTAAACTGCAACTTTTTCTCATAAATTGTAAGCATGTTAAAGGTGCATTTTTATACCGATACAGATTTTTGATCAGCTCTATTTAGTTGACAAATTATATTATAGGATCCTTACATTATGATGAAAGTCCCCTACACAAAAATCTAAAGTAAAACTACACTGTGGACATGTCACACACACCGATCTGGGCGCATCGGTCTCCATACATTTTATATACGAGTAGAAACTAGACTTGCAGAGCTACACTAGATCCACGCCACGCGATTTCGTATAATAAACGTGAAAGTACCTCTGTCTGTCTGTCTCTTACGCTTTCACGGTTAACTACTAAACTGATTTTGATGAAATTAGGTACGGAGTAAGCTTGAATTTCTAGGATGGGAATAGGCTACTTTTTATCTGTCTTCAGCTTCGACTTCGCGTCTGCAATAACCAATATTCACGTGGACGAAGCCGCTGGCAGAAATTAGTAAAATATAATTTGTTGATTTTTATTATAATAATTGGATCGGATCGTCCTCGCGGTGTTGAGGGTTAAACCAAAAGGCAAAGGTTTTCTTTCCTGACTGTAAAAAATTACGATGTTATGGAATACTAACTTGCTCGCGGCTTCGCCTGCGTACATAAAATATAGGCTATATCACTCAGGAATTAAGCTGCTTTGTATAGGTGTAAAAACTTTAGCAATCGGATCAGTACTTTCGGAGATTTACCTCCTACAAACAAAAAAAAAACAAATTTATAATATCAGTTTTGATGATATTCTCAGTAAGTTACCTTTAAAATTGCACCCGTCTACATATTAGGTTACCATCCAAACATTTCATCGATACTTGCCAATTAACCCTAATTTTACACCTAATAACACGTCTCCATTTTCACTACACAATTACGCCTGCGAGACGTCACTATATTAAACAAGTTGTTGATATTTCGAGAGTCAATCAAAACTAATTACACTTGAGTTGCGACTTAGATGTTGATGTGTGAGCTTTCATGTACACTAACAAGACAGAATTAGCTACTGATACGTCTAATAGACGTGATCATGACTGATTGTTGCTTCATTTGTGTTATTCTGAATTGAATTTCTGTGTTCTCGTTCGTTTTGAATGATGTTGAATAAGTTGAAAAGCGAACTTGACATTATTTTTTAAATGTTGTGCATCGCTTTTCGGTGTGTATTGAATTAATCATTTTAATATCGAAAAGCTGGAGGCGAATCGTCTATCTTGGTATGGTCATGTGATGTGTAGGTAGAGGAGGGATGAAACGTATGTTCCTAAAGGAGTTATATGTATACATGCGTATGGATGGAGATGTAGAGGGTGGCAAAAAAAAATAGTCTGTGTGTCAAGCGTCACTATAGGCTCTAAAGGACCTATTACACTACTCGATATTCAGACAGTCTTAGTCGATGTCGCGTAATGTAATAAGGGTCAGACTGTCTTACTCGGATTCAAAATAAGACAGTCTGAATATTGTGTTCTTAATAACGCGTGGTGTAATAGGCCTTTTACTTGGGGTCAGTGCAATTCGTCAACATTCTATCCTGTCAACCGTAATGCTTTCATTTGAATAAATTGGTATGAATAAAAATTAATGTCAACACGTTTAAAACTTGCATTTCAAGATTTATGCATGTTGACCTGAAGATGGCATTCCTCGACGAATTAGCTTCAAATTAGAAAGTAAACATGTCAACGAATGCAGATATTTACAAGTCTGGTTCTTGTTACGGTACCGAGTGTACCAGGGTCACAGGAGTCAGGGTCAAACGTGTCACGTTCGCTGACATCACTTAATACCAGATTGGGAGTGTATCTGTATAGTAAATGCAATCTTTTGATTATAAACATAATATGGAGATTGAAACTAAAATAAGTTTACAATAACATCTTAACTTAATAATCAACACAACTGATTAAATGTTTTTTACCAAGGTTGAGCTACCGACACATTGCTATGTCAAATAAAATCATAGCAGCATTAGCCTAGGATTATATCTTTTTTTCTAGCCTAGGGCCTACCACGAGCTCTTAACGCGATCCATTTATCGACCTATACTGAATCTTTAAAGGGATGGAGCTTTATAAGGTTTATAACTCTATCCTTCTTTCTCGGTCGAACAATTGACATTTTAACACAACATGGTAAGGCACTAAAAAAGAATAGTATAGTGGTTGCGTTCACAAACATGTAAACTTCACGTAAGTGTTCACAATCATTCGATGATTTTTTTTTTCAGTAGGTAAAAATCATCCAAATGACATCCCTCGCCCTTGGGCGGAGCGGGAGAAGTGTCAGACTTTTACTGACTAAATGACCCACCCCGTTCCTTCGTTACCTTTCATACCGGGGCCGAGCCTTCCTTTCAGAAGCAGACTCTTGGCCCCAGTAATCATTTTCGATAGTTTACAATTTGGCGAGATAGATTATAATCTAACGGTATTTACAATTTTACTGTGACATAGGTGTAAGCAGAGGTCATGATTAACGTGTCAGTCACGTAGGCGTTAGCAGAAGGGGTTGTCATCTAAATTGCTGACCACAAAGTTACCTTTCCTGAATAAATCACGAACATTAGTCATTACCCTTAGCTGAACTTTGTTTACTAAACCCTTTTCTCTTAATACGAGCACTTCTAAGGAGCTTACATAATTATTAACCACGCATAATTTTCTAGTTATAAATCATAATTTTAAATATTATAAATGTTAAAGTAACTTTAACATTTTTAACACTTTCAACCGTACACTCGAAATAAGGTTTAATTGAAAACCAGCGTCAGGCAGGCTACGTGGTAGTTCCATGTAGTTGCCTGGTATTTTTCCTGAACTGGACTTATTTGGCGCCGCCGTGAGACACACATTGTTAGTTGTCTCTCTTTTTTATATAATCATTAGTGTCTACATGTTGTTACTACATTGTGTGTATCTACGAGTGTGTATGCCAAATTAAATAGTTTTCTTTCTTTCTTGTCTGTCTGGTATGCTTTTACGGTTAAAGTACTGCATCGATTTTGTATGGTACTTGAACCCTCAACGAAGGGCATACGCTATTTTTTATGTGGCTTCGCATTCGTGTCCGCAAAATAACCGACATTCGCACGAAGTCGAAGGCATAAGCTAGTTTAAGTAATTATTAATGAGATAATGCCGACTTCAATTTGTAGCGACGTCTATGACGGCACGTAGAAACTAAAATTCAAAACATTGCATCAGAACAATTGGGCAGTTGTCCGGACCAGACACAACACCCGTCCGATTGAAGGATCCTCCCTCTTCAATAGAGCTTTGCAGAACATTACACACTGTTCCGCTTACCTCTAAAAATTAAATTGGTTGGGGAGAAGAGGTTATCTAAGTTTGAAATCACCAGAACGTCTTTGGCAAAAGAGATGATTACTCGTACCTTCTCTGTATCAGAAGATGCTGATATCTTGCAGTGGCTTAGTAAGATTTGACTATTCATGTCCAATTTTCGTATTACAGACCCGAACACACTTTCAAGAACCTAGTATCTTCTAAGAACGAGGAGATATGGAGAGTCGTCACAAATCGTACGGTTCATACTAAAGTCGTAGACCAGAAGCAAAAGATAACGTGTGACTGTGATAGCAAAGGGGCTAAGGCCCCCAGCGTCTCTAGGAAGATTCCCCCCATCTTCCCCCACGCCAGCAGAGCGTTCAAGGCGGATGAAGTCCGAAGATATTCTCCGTTCCACCACCCCGGGCAGGTAATGGATTTTGACATTTTCGGTGTTGCTTTAATTAAACAGATAATGTACTGATTATGGATTTTCTCTTGTTATAATCTATATTATTCAGATAGTAAGACTCTCAGGAGTAACGTAATGATACATTGCGCGCGTCGTAGATGTTGCGAATAGTAAGGAGCCCGATGGTGTAGCAACCACCCTTATCGAAGAGTAACCTGGTACCATCCGGCCCGCAACGTTCGAAAGCAGACGTGTGTGAAAAAGGGAGGGGACACCTTTGCGGCGGCGATCTCTCACGCCGGGCCTTGGTGCAGGCCATGGTTCGAGGAGGAGTGGCAGGCGGTCGCCGACTTCTGCGAAGCAGTAATACTAGCGAAGGAAGCCGACCTCATCAGGCAACGGCGGCGCACACAGCGCCGCATCCGCCGCCGGGACTCCGATCCCGATTTCCGGCCACCCACCGTAGGCACGGGCTTGCGGACAGCGAGCAATGGGTAGCTCGCTGTCCGACCGTCTGGTAACTGTCCGGACCGAACCCAAGTCGTCGGCGGCGCGCACTGTTTCCGCGCGCCTCAAGGAGCTGTCAGCTACAGCAGAGGCCCAGCTGGGTCGAAGCCTACTGGGGCCTAACGTACGTGGTCGCCACTTCAGAACCTTTCGGCCCTGTCGACCATCTGTTTTGAGAGCCATGTGCCTTGCCCACTGTCGCTTAAGTCTGGCGATTCTTCGGTCTATGTCCGTAACCTTGGTCGAAGGATATCTTCATTTCTGATTCAATCACACAAGGAAATTCTAAGCATAGTCCCCTCCAACATAATGCATACATTTACAACATAATGGGCTAATTAGATTAGATAAATTAGATCCTGTTACACTCTAGGTTGTAAAAGTTAAGTAGGCAGTCGCTTCATGAAAAATACTGGTAGCTGCAGCTAGTGGACTGGAAGTCTAATATCCTAAGTTGGGGAAAGGCAGACAAATCATGACATAAATAAATGTTATTCATTCAAGATCTGTAGAATTATATATAAGTATGAGTGAGTTAGAGACCTACATTTAAAATCTTGTTTACCAAGTCGCGAGGATATCCGCCACTTCCATTTAGCAATGGTAAAAGTTTTCAAACATTTTTATATTCCTTTATGCTTTATTCAAAAATCTGTGCTGAATTAAATCTCTGCGACCGTCTCTCGCAAACTCGGGCTCAATTTTATATTCGTACCGAAGCAAGGCGGTGGTGCTTACAAAGATAAACTTTACATTCAAAATTGAAAATATGAAAGATGGAAATTGAAAACTTTCGTATGTGTTTCGTACGTTTTATTTTCATCCTTCTTTTTTGGGGAACTTTTATTCAGTTGACGGATTTAGGGTAACCTGGTTACGTATGAGTAGGCAATTTGGATCCCAGTATGTTTGTTGTCAACAACTAGGCGTGAAGAGCTGTGTTTTATTAAATTAATTTTCAATATTCAATCACAGCAGCCAATGGTGTGCACTTAACGGTTTATCAAATAATTTCGCGATAGTAACTGGGGGGGGGGGTGACCTTAAAGGTACAAAAAGTGACTATAATTCCGCAATATATGGATTAAATGAAACGTGTTTTAATTTTGCTGCGGCTACTGAATGCTAAATGCCACAAACTGATCCATTTGATACGTTTGGCCGATGTGTTACCCGTGGACTCTTACAATTATATAAGCCTGTCTATCCCTATATTTTTTTTTAAGTTTTGCATTAGTAATTACTTCTATATTGAGGGTGTGTTTAAAAACTTCGGACGCGGACTTGGTACAACTATCTGTAGGCTATGCAAACTTTTGTTCTGTAGGAAATCGGACCCGCTACTTCTGATCGTACAACCACTGTCTAAACTAGAGATGTGCCGTTGCCGGCAATATTGCCGTGTAGTGGGAATAGTGCCGACCATTTTAAAATTTACACCACGAACATTTTACTAGAAAGTAAACTGAAAGAAAAACAAATAGCCTTGTCTAATATAATGATGAATGGCCCTTGTAGAGCTCTTGGTTCTTGTTCACAAACAGGCCACAGTATTCTTACATGACCAGACCAGTGCTACAAGGTGTACCTATTCAAAATTACTGTGTAGCCTGTGTGTACCTTATAATTCAAGAACGTGAGTTATGGCGTGACAACGGTGATATATGAGCCAGTGGAATATGCGACGAATTTCATAACGTAGAAAAGATGGAAATAGATCAACAATCGATCGATTAGTATTTTAAGTGAGGGTATTACATACTTTGAAAGGGCTTTGTTATCACAAGTGCTCTCTGACTTTTTTCTTGAGTGTCTTCAGGCTGAGTACCTGTGTTGGTTAGGTAGTATGTCTAGTGTATATTAGCGACTTCATCTAGTTTAAATTCACGAAAAAAGTTACGTGTAAAAGTGTTTTTAAAAACCTATTTGGAAAATAAATATCATTTAGCAGAGAGGAGATGAGACTTGCAAGAACCTAAGATATTTTAGTGTAAGAGTAATCGAACGAAAATATGTCAAAATCATTGAGAAAGATCGATTCGCATAATTCGCAAATCGGTCGATTCAATGCGCGTAGAAGCTGCTGTGTTCGCAGTCATTTGTAACCTATTTCAGAACGAAAAACCTACATGACGTGAATATAAATCTCATCAGGGAAAAAAATCAGATTGTTCCTGCAAGTCGCGTCTCCTGTCCCCTAAGGGCCCTCGCCCAGGACGACTTTTTGTAGCGATGCTGTCGTGCGTTTCGTAAGCGCGTGACAACATCGCTACTAACGCGCGTTAGTCGCATTTGCAAGCGCTATAGAAAAAAATACCAACGCGCTACAGTATCGCGGCTGTATCGATACGAACGCGCTACAGAAAGTTGCCGTAGGCGAGGGCCCTTACCTCCGTTTAAAGCCCATTCCGATAACTACGAAGAGTATCAAACTTTCTGTAATCTGACAAAATCCTTGTTTATTTCTTCGGCTGACACAGAGCGTATACACTTCTCACATTATCACGGATATAGATTACGGGATATATTCCCTCGACTTTATTTACTTCGGAAACAAAGGGATTTCTTGGAAGCCGGGATGAAACAGAAGTCATTATTATAAACTAAAGGAACTTTATACATTGGGTATTATTTATTATCTACATTAATATTAAACATCGCTTTGTTCGCTTTACCCCCAGGCTTGTGTTTGGCATTAGCCAGACTTGCGTCATATTTTGTTTGATAGAACGTTTAATAAACAATTCTGTGTTGAAATCCCTTTTTGTATATTTAATAACTAGCTTCTGCTAGCGGCTCTGCCCGCATGAAAATAGATATCTCTATATAATCTTTGGACCCGCGTTTCATCCCCTTAGGGGGTGAATTTTGGAAAATCATATCTTAGTTCTTCTTTTTTTTTTCGGTGGAAAAATCATCTAATTACATCCCCCGCCCTTGGGCGGAGCGGGAGATAGTGTCAGACTTTTACTGACTAAAAACCCACTCCAGTTCCTTCGTTGCCTTTCGTACCGGGGCTTTATTTTCGATGGGAAAAATCATCCAATGACAACCCCCGCTCTTGGGCGGAGCAGGACCATAGTGTCAGACTCTTACTGATTAAAAAACCCACCCCGTTCCTTCAAGCTTTCATACCGGGGCTCGAGCGCCCTTTCGGATAACCCTGGCCCCAGTAGGCTTCGACCCGGCTAGGCCCCTGCTGTTGCTGACAACTCCTTGAGGCGCGCGGGAACGACTTGGGCTTGGTCCGGACAGTTACCGGACGGCCGGACAGCGAGCTTTCGTACCAGGGCTGAGCTATGTTTCGAAAGTAACCCTGGCCCCAGTAGGCCTCTCTCAGTGCTCACCTATGCCATAAAAGGAAACCTTGTGCAAAATTTCACGCTTCTAGTTCCAGTACTTTCGGCTGTGCGTTGTTATGTCAGTCAGTCAGTTTCTCCTTTTATATGTCTAGAAGATAAAACTGTATCTACAGAATAATAAATAGATCTAGAGAACTCGGATTTCTGTCACATCATCTTCTGTGATGTTCTTGCAAAGAAATAACTCCTTTCTTGGGTACAGGAGGCCCTATCGGAACACTAATACCATTGCGTTATATTTACTTTTTTTTTTTTAATATCTCAGCATAATTACACGCTTCGATAGGGGCATCTCACACGTTGTATTTTTTTTTTTCATTTTTTTTATTCTAGTCAATTTATGTTTTATTTTATTTATTTTTCTTTAAAACGGCTTGAAGCAAGTATTCCGCTGGGATTAAGTGTCTTGTCGACAAGAATATTTATAATAATCCTAGAATACGTCACAGTACCTACATAAACATAGTCATATTCATTACTAATGTACAACCATGCTGTCCCTAACATGACAAAAAAACCGGCCAAGTGCGAGTCGGACTCGCCCATGAAGGGTTCTGTAGCAGCAAGTAACATAATATAAAAGTTCTTGTAATTTGTTGTAACTTTGATCGATGTTTTAATAATAGTGTATTTTTTTCGATTTATGACGCATTAAAAAAAAAACTACTTACTAGATTTCGTTCAAACCAATTTTCGTTGGCAGTTTTTATAGTAATGTACATCATATATTTTTTTTAGTTTTATCATTCTCTTATTTTAGAAGTTAGAGGGGGGGGGACACACATTTTACCACTTTGGAAGTGTCTCTCGCGCAAACTATTCAGTTTAGAAAAAAATGATATTAGAAACCTCAGTATCATTTTTGAAGACCTATCCATAGATACCCCACACGCATGGGTTTGATGAAAAAAAAATTTTTGAGTTTCAGTTCTAAGTATGGGGACCCCCAAAATTATTGCTTTTTTTCTATTTTTGTGTGAAAATCTTAATGCGGTTCACAGAATACATCTACTTACAAAGTTTCAATAGTATAGCTCTTATAGTTTCGGAAAAAAGTGGCTGTGACATACGGACGGACAGACGGACAGACAGACAGACAGACAGACAGACAGACAGACAGACAGACAGACAGACAGACAGACAGACAGACAGACAGACATGACGAATGTATAAGGGTTCCGTTTTTTGCCATTTGGCTACGGAACCCTAAAAACAAAAACACACTAAGGTACCTATGTCCGAGAGTAATATCCTGCATAAAGCGACTGTAATCACGGATAACCGGGATCTGGGACGCGTATTCGACTTTTCGTATTCCATAGGTCCTCCAATGTGACGCAAGCCTATACAATTTGTCGCCTCGACGGAACAAACAGAATACAATTTCCCAAGCGTAACGCGTAGAATACGGAAAAGCAAATACGCATCCGAATGTAATACGTTTCGGGATCACACGCAGGTGATAGAGGTGTTACAATGTGTTATTTTCAACCGACTTCAAAAAAGGAGGAGGTTCTCAATTCGGTCGTATTTTTTTGTTTCGATTAAGTCAGGTGATCTAAAATCCTTATAATTACAACAGAAGTTGAAAGATTTTTAGCCCAAATTTGGGATATTGTAATTTAACTTTATTAAAACATCCAAACTCACAAAATATCATTTTTTTTTTTTTTGGGAAACAAATTAGAAACGCAGTAGGTAATCGTCATTTCAACGACAATAACCATACATCTTACCCATAGATCATCAACACTGTACCCATAGATTTATGTTAGTTAAACAGTTTTCTTACCATTTTGGTGTACAAAAAGTCTATGTTATTCTAATAAATATCTAAAACTTATTAAAATTGTGTATAACTGACAGGACTTTTTAATAATTTATCCTGAGATTAAAATGCGAACTTTCTTAAAATATAGGAACGGCCCCACAGGTTTTCCGAACAAGCCAACCCTACGGACATTCCAATTACATTCAGCACAGGATTGAGCGTTATCCGGACGTCCGGTACGTGTCCACTGTCCGTCTCTAATCAGGTCCCCGGATTGCAATACCGGAGGATGTGGACCGAAATAACTACACACAATGCGTCACGTGCCCGAGATTCTAGGGATACACAACCTGAGGAATATCGATAAAGAAATATGGACCTTTTTGAAGAAAGGAGAATATATTATTACACATTTGTCTAGCAAAGCTTAGCTGCTTTTTTTTTTTAATACATTTTTATAAGAAAGCACAATGCTGTTTCTATAATTCCGGAGCGAGGAGGAATGGTAGGCGGCCGTCTCCTTCTGCTAAGCAGTAATGCTAGCAAAGGAGGCGGCCGCTCGCGCGAGTTATCGGCCCTCATGCCCCAGCCGCCAGCGTGGGTTTTAGTCAGTAAAAGTCTGACAGGCCTCCCGCTCCGCCCAAGGGCGGAAGACGACATAAGTATTTCATCATAATAATCATCTTCCTACCCTTGTCTCGTATTACTTATGGTCGGCGCAATACGTTTTTTTTTTCTTCTATTCTAACCTGTCAAACGCCATTCTATCACTAACTTCCTTTTCTTTCATATCACTTCTCACACAATCCATGCATCTATTTTTTGTCCTCCCTCTCTCTCTCCATCCACACACGTATATCTACTCATAAAGTTAGAACTACACTGCGTACACGTGTGCCACACACGCAGATCTTGGCGCGTCGGTCTCTATACATTTATGTGGAAACTAGACTTGTAGAGCTACAATTGATCCACGCCACGAAACGTCGTTTTACGTACAAATCAGGAGTGTTGCGTCGGTCTAATGTATACACCGTTAAATTTTAACCGTTTTAATCCCGTGGAGGGTCGATTCGGTACATCAAACACTTTCGGTACATCAAACACTTTCGATTTGTAAAGATAAAATTAAAAAATAAAGTACCTTTTTTTTAAAACTCGTATTAATTTAAGCATGTACGAAATTCATTTCTTTAAGAAAACGTCAGCTGAGCGAGTTCAATGACCTGTAGGTAATTAGTACGCAATGCCAACTACGAGTTTTAAAAAAAAGGTACTTTATTTTTTAATTTTATCTTTACAAATCGATAGTGTTTCATGTACCGGATCAACCCTCCACAGGATTAAAACGATCAAAATTTAACGGTGTATACGAGTAGTTCTAGCTTAACTCTCTTAGTAACATGCGTTTCATCCCTCCTCTTCATGTGAAAAGGTCCACACAAAAACAAACGATTCCCTTTCAACTTAACAGTCTCTGACGCCACTTTTAAACTTCCTCTTTTTTATTCTTCACTTTATTCATTATCGTCACACCCATCCCATACCACCATTTCAACATTCACATTTCCATTACATGCAATTTTTTTTTTCATCATAAGTTAACGTTTTGATCTAGAATTTCTATGTCCTACAGGATGAGTAGGCGGGCTTCGCCAACACTGACATTTCTGAACTTCCTTTGTTATTATATATCAGATCTCAATAGATATTAAACCCATAATTGGCTCAAGATTTGCGGTTTCCTTTGCTAAGCTTTAAATAGGAGAATTAATTGGAAGATTGTCACTATCAACTATTGAATTTGACACGTCTTTGACAGAATTAATTTCAACATATAAGGCTTTATGGGGAATGAAAATGAGCAAAGCGATTTATATTACACGTGTAGCAGGATTGTGAAGTTAGTTAGAAAATCAATTTTGTTGTGTATATCATTATTTATATAGGAAAGTTATTTTCCACCTTGTTACATGGTTCTTGTAACTTTGGTCCTGTTAAAGTTGGTCCTTTAATCCTGTCAGTTGGTCTTTTGTTCCGCATGGTTGAAATTTATAGAAAGTTTTGTCGACCAGTTCCAAATTCCTGTTACTAATCAACTAGGAATCTCTGACGTTACTGGGCACTTGTTACTAATAGCAGATTACGCACCATTCTCTCAAAAGAACACATTAATTTGAATGTTGGCCAAACATTGGAAAGGAGCGTAGGAGCTACAAACATTGGTCCAATTATTTTTTGAGGTGGATTATCAAATAACTCCTGCCGCTCTAAGAGGAGCGGGAAGGATTGTCAGACGTTTAATACCCGTGGTCCTTCAGTTGCCCTTTGCGTTGGCAGTGCATTTTTTTTTGGGTTTGGAATCATCAAATAAATCTCTAGCTAATAAAACTTCTCCGCTCTAGGAGCAGCAAGAGGAAGTGTCAGACTTTCACTGACTAAAATCTACCTTAGGTAATTTTTTCCAACGATCCCACAACTGACAAACATTGGTCCAACATCTATAAGACTCCTAATCCATTCATTAAACATTCCCGATGATACATTTAATACTCTAAAGTCGGAACGCCCGAAATATTTATTGCATGAGTCGCGAGTTCAATTTCGGTCAAATTCTTGGTCACATCACGCACGAGGCAGAATGTCAATGTCAAAATGATAACTGGCGTGTGCGATGTGTGACGTCAGTGTTGCAATAGTAATGTAATATTAAATATGTAATGTGCGGGCACACGAAATGTGTAAGCTTTTATACAATAAGCTTTATAATAAGCTTTATTATCGATTTTTGTTTTTTTTTGCGTGCTCCTAAGATTGGGGTTGCGTTGTCGGTAACCATCCAACCATCCGGACCGTGCTCGAGTCATCGACGGCGCGTATTGTTCACGCGCACCTCAAAGAGATGTCAGTAAACCGTAGAGGGCCCAGCAGGGACCTGGAACGAAGGCAAAGAAACTACAGGAATGTGTTTTAATCAGTAAAAGTCTGGCACGCTCTCACGCTCCGCCTAAGAGCGGGAGAAGTCATTGGATGAGTTTCTACTTAAAAAAAAAACGACAGCGTTGGAAGGCCTCCTATAAGATGGACTGATGACCTGGTAAGAAACGCGGGAACCCGATGGTGCAAGAAGCATTGGAGAGGTTATTGTGACGACACTTGACGAGTTCTAATGCAGTAGTAGACGTCTATCGGCTGAAATGATCGACTCTTTCCATCATCATCTCGTCGGCTGCCAGTCTTACCGGATTCGGTTAATTACCAGTATTTTACATGGGTCGACTGCCTGTCAAACCTCCACAGCCCAGTTCCTGGGCAACGCGACACTCCTTGGATAGACTAGTAGTCAGACTTTCTGGCAATGATGACCGACTCTTTACAAAGGGCTTTATGAACATTATGAAGAAATTGACTTTTTGACATAGACCATACACTCTTCCTCAATTTTTATTTCTTTTTCGAACTGTTTATTAAAATTGCGTAGCTATAAAAAACAATTACATATATTTTTTTCTACCCAAAATTGCTTTAAAGCTGTACTTTTTGTTGGTCTTTCTGTTTATCCCGTAAAAATGACGCCCACAAGAGCGAAACCAGCGGAAAAGCTAGTACTTATAAAATTAATGTCTTCAATGCTTCGGTAAATAAACAACACGACATGGTAATCATAATTATTATCAAGCCCCAATTAAAAAAGATACACTTTGAGAGTTCTCATTAATTTCGTTTCAAATGAATATTATTCGCAGTCACTTCTCAGTGTTGATTGAGTTTTAATTGGGAATTCATTATCAACGCAGTTTTCAGAAATATTCATATCAATCAGTTTTCCAATAATTAAATTACTACATACAAGTAAATGCATCTCAGTATTTTGTATTAAATATTTCTGTTAACTGAATTATTTTAGGTACTATCGCGTGTTTGGATGAGGATGTTGAGTACCAAAACTGCTTCTGACTTCAATTAAAAATATTTATTTAGCGGACACAGTTTATAGAAACACAGTGGATATATTGATCCGTTTGCTACTGGTCGTTAGGTTTAGGTGTGGAGCGTAGAAGCAGATGATGGCAACTGACGAAAGGGCGCGAATATATCGCCACGCGTCGAGTTGTAGTGATGTGCGCATGAATCGACTCGACTAATAAAATAATTTTAGTGTTGGGATTCCAACATCGCGGTATTTTCTGCCTGACCACATAAAATTTTTTTGCTTGAATTCTGCGGCGCGGGGCCTAGCTAAACCCTTTGGAAGTTTTTGTTCTAAGCGCAAGCAAAAATGAACTTAGAGGTGGTCAAGCGGAAGTGTTTTTGATGGTACATTTTGCTGACTTTTTTTTTAATAAAAAAAAAAAAAACATTTCCACGCCCTAGGAATGACTTCTGTATTGTGGGTTTGTTCACAAACATGTAAACTCACATACAAAAGACACTCAGACCCAGAACAATTATATGTAGGTCATACAAATATTTGTTACAATTGCCGTCACGGATCTTGAGCGCTGGCTTCAAGTTGCGCAGAAGTCAAATACTCGGTCTCTTTAATGATGCGAAATGAGACACGGGGGCGAAGAATGTCAGTGATTGGCTCGCCGCACCATCGCGTCATAGACGTCACTCCTGATTCGTTCCCTGCGTTGCTGCATGTACCTAACAACAAAGACGATTGGCTCGCCAATGTATGGAATGTGCGCAAAGTGATCCCCACTCTGACGCCGAGCGCTCAAGATCCGTTTCGGCAATTGTACGCGTGAGGATCGAACCCGCGACACGCAGTGTAGCAGCCAATCGCTCAACCAATGTGCCAACTGCGGAAAAGAAAAAGTAGGCCAACCATGTTGTAAATGTGCGTTTAATTTGACATTACGAAATGTAATACAGATTTATACGCATTCATATACAACCTTATTTTCAGTATATGCAAAACCTGAAACACCTGACTAGTATTTTATATAAAGAATCTATGTACAAAATTTCAAAACTGTATTATGAAAATTCACAAAGTTATAAGCTTGTTATGTCAGCAAAAATACATAGTCACCGAGCCATCCAGGCGACTGAGGGGTTGTTTTGCACTTGCACCCAGCTGTTTGATGGAGTCCAACACCCGCTCTGACCAGTCGTGACCTGTATTGTGGTTAGTGTCGGTGTTCAACTTGTGACCTTATTGAATATTTTTGAAAAAAAAAATATAATATGGTGTAAAAACTATTGGAATCCATTCAGTTACTAATTCTGGACAAACTATATTCAGGTTATGCCTACAAAAGAGTTTAATTTTTTAAGAATTTTTTAAGCTATTGCATAGCTTCTATCACGAGCCTTGAGCGTGGAGACCGAATCCAGAAATTCCGTAACGAAAATAACCTAACACCCCCCACTCATTTGTTTTTTGAGCGTGGTGACCGATAAGAAAACAAATGAGTGAACAATAATCAAAATTCAATTCAATGTGTGAAAGTGTAACTTCAATTAATATCAAAGAAAAAAAAACAAAGGAAAAAAAATACTGCATAAATAAAATAAATAAATAATTATAATTGCATAAGTTGATAAAAATGCGATGCAATAGCTTTACCGCGGCAGTCCCCGAGTGCCACACGTCTTTTTTTTTACTATTTTTTTTTTTTTGACTAGCCTGTTGTTCTAGTGGTTAGTGACCCTGACTGCTATGCCGGAGATCGTGGGTTCGATTCCCACCCAGGACAAATGTTTGTGTGATGAGCATGACCATTTGTTCTGTATCTGGGTGTGATTTATCTATAATATGTATGTATTTAGAAATATATAAGTATGTTTATCGGTTGTCTAGTATTCATAACACAAGCTCTGCTTAGTTTGAGGCTAGACGACTTTGTGTGATAGTTGTGGAATATGTTATATGTTATGTATTAATTCTAATAATTTTTACAGTCAATGATGGAATGGACTATGGCCCGTTCAGACGATATCCTCAACTGGAGCCGTAGGAATTCCCTATGGCCTGTGACCTTCGGGTTAGCTTGCTGTGCTCTCGAGATGATGCATTACGCTGCGCCCAGGTACCTTCTTTAATTCTTTATTGAACACCATGATAATTAACAAAATCTGCGGACATCAGAGTTCATGTACATAGGCGAGCTTAACTCATTTCAGTTCAATTTTCTTCCAGCAAATCATTGAGTGATTGAGAGAGATCCAAGACCTAGACCTTATTGATTTTCTTATTATTTAGGTATATCAATGGCTCTTATCTTATATATATAATCACTTACATGCCAATATTTCTGCATATGAAAACCAACGTGTTTAGGTACGTCACGTAATCCGTTAAAAAACCTTCAAAAAATAATCTGAAAAATCCAAATAAAAAAAAAACACAACTCCATTTAAATTTTCCATTGAATAGGTTGCTTCTAGGCAAGCGTACTCCATCGTCGCGTTGACCACATCATCGCTTACCATCAAGTGAGATAGTGTTCAAACGCGAGCCTATCCATAATAAAAAATCCGTAATTATAAACCCGTAGAACGGCTTACAGGTTCAATCGAGGTTTTTGAAAGAATTACCATAGTCCTGGAACGTAAAGGGCAACTGGAAGACACAGGTGGGTTTTAGCCACACCATAGAGCGAGAGAAGTCACTTGATGATTTCCCACCTCGCAAAAAAAACTGGAAAAGTGCGAGTCCGACTCGCGCACTGAGTGTTCCGTATAAACTTATCTATGTATTTTTTTTTTGTACTTGACTTCGATCCCGCCTGATGGTAAACAGTGATGCAATCGTTGATGGTGAGGCGCCCTAGTTTATTAAGAGCCTATTCACTCTAGCCTTGAAGCATCAATAGTAGTAGTTATAGTTCAGTTCCCGAATCTCGTAGATTTTTCCCAATCGCATTTATTTTTATTTTTGTGACGTAACAGCCAACCTATCTAGCAATCAATCAAAACCACTACAGCTGAGTATAAAGCAATATCGCATCGTAACCGCGTAACTGATATGAGATCGTTTCAGTCAAGGGAGCCGAGGCGAGCCGTGGTTATCGACACACTTCATTGCACCTTCGTCACATATACTGTTGCATAATTGACTTTAACTAGAGCACTGGAAAATTTATACAAGTTCACTAACAAATTGGTGTAAATTTCTCGTAACAAGCTTGCCATCGGTGCTACATAAGGCCCAAGCGCCCGAAAAGTGCCATAAAACAGTGACTTTCTGAAGCCTACACCTCGGTAACGGCCAGGTTAATAGGTTTGAAAAAAATATATGTTTATTAAAGATTCATGAACAATATTATCAACATTTGATTTTTTAGTGCTATTAATACTTTTGTCTAAAAAAAATATTTAGCAATTTCGTAACTTTTCGCAACTTTTCCCTACTCCTTCGAAACGGCTTGGACCTTTAGAAACATTTTTACACATAAAAATTGGTGGTTAAATATTCTTCAAAGTGAACATTGCATATGTAAATCAATCAATATTTCGCAAAGAAAATGGATTTAAAGCGCTTTCCGGGCGCTGCTGGCCGCAAATAAATGCACAGATTTGCTACTGCCGCCTAGGCGAGTGCGGGAGTTGCGTCCACATAATTTCGGTATGATGGTTCAGGGGACTATGAGCTTTAAAGACATTCAAACATATTTTTCTTACAAAAAATATTTACGCAAAGGATGCGTGGGAAAGTAAACGTAAAGCATCATCATCTCATCTTCCGTTTTTAGGGTTCCGTACCCAAAGAGTAAAAACGGGACCCTATTACTAAGACTGCGCTGTCTGTCCGTCTGTTTGTCACCTGACTGTATCTCAAGGACCGCGATAGACAGTTGAAATTTCCACAAATTATGTATTTCTGTTACCGATATAAGAACAAATACTAAAAACAAAATAAAATAAATATTTAAGGGGGGCTCTCATCCAACAAACGCGATTTTTTTGCCGAATTTTCCTAAGGACGGTATGGAAGCTTACGTGCGCGAGTCCCAGTTATTGTATTCTTTTTCGATTTTATCCTGTCTTTCATTCTTGCAATCCCCAGTTTGGAAAATCCTCTCTACTCACTTACGTCACAAAAGAAAAACGTGCAAAATTTAAATTGATCCCAGTAGATTCGGTTGTGCATTGATATGTCAGTCAGTCAGTTTTTCCTTTTATTTATATATAGGAAAATCTTATTACTATACAGTTCATCATCGAGCAGTGGTGGCCGAGTGGTAACGGCTCCGACTCACGAGTTGTAGGCCGCGAGCTCAAACCCAGCGAGGCGCACAACTTCGTGTAATTTATTTCATCACCACTGCTCTCAAAACGGTGAAGGAAAACATCGAGAGGAAACCGGCATGTCCTAGAACCAAAAATTCGAACACATGTGACATCCACCAACCCGCACTGGACCCGCGTGGTGAATTACGGCCCATAGCCTCACCTAGAAGGGAGGCCTGAGTCCCAACATTGGGAACATTATAAGGCCGACTATGCTATGCTAATAGTTCATCTGCTTCGTTAACATTGCCGTGACATTAAACTCTGAAGAGTAGCAAAGGTTCCCATCACGAAATCGCACCAGCAAACAATACCATTGTTCTGAAGCGAAGCTAAGATTCTCGATATCCACGACTCGACCCCTAAAGGTTGAGACATGACATTTCCCATCAAATGTCAATGTAAACAAACGTCAATGGGTTTTGCGTACAACGAAGCCCTTGTTAAGGCTGTATGGCGGGGTCGTTGGGATGTCTATTCAATTTTATAAGTCAGTCGTGACAATGCACATGACCCTCAACTTTGGAATCTTATAGCTTATCTTAGTTTTAAATGTGCCTTTTTGTCTATTGACCCAGCTCTGTTCTGGCTTCTACTTGATTTGGAAATCATGTTTTTAGGGTTACGTACCCTAAGGGCAAAAACGGGAACCTATTACTAAGACTGCGCTGTCTGCCCGTCTGTCTGTCACCAGGCTGTATCTTAAAAATCGCGATAGCTAGACCGTTGAAATTTTCATAAATTATGTATTTCTGTTGCCGCTATAACAACAAATACTAAAAACAAAATAAAATAAATATTTAATGGGGCTCCCATACAACAAGCGCGATTTTTTTTGCCGTTTCTTTCTGCGGACGGTACGGAACCCTGCGTGCGCGAGTCCGACTCGCACTTGGCCAGTTTTTTTAATTCTTACTCCGCTAATGTTATTTTTACTTTTTACCATGTCCTAGTTAAAGCTTAAACAGCTTGTTGCATTTTAGCAGAAAATAAGTTCACAGAATCAAGAAGACCGACGGCAAAAGACACAATTGATGGCGACAAATCTCTGATTGAATCAAAATAAATTCTATTAACTGCTATAACAGTCTGTTTGAATTTTGAAGTAACTTGTTTTAACTTTTTACTCGTTTTTTTGCGGTCGGTTTTTTTACAAGCTTCTTTTTTAACTTGCAATGTTTGTGTCTAATCTTGTAAATGTATTTTGAAACTCTGGTAACTAGAATGCCAATGCATTAATATAGTACCACGGAGCTGGTCTGAGCTGGAGAAAAGAGAGTTAGTGATAGCGTGACGAGTGACAGGACAGAATGGAAGAAAAAAATGTGTTGCGCCGACCTCAAATAAAATGGGACAAGGGCAAGAAGAAGAAGGAGCTGGTCTGATTATGGAGACGGATAGTGACTATAGGAACTACCGAACGCAAAAGATGTCCCCATCGTGTTTGAGCTCTTTGAAATGGTCTTAATGAGTACTATCCATTTTTTTTAGGTTTTGCATTAATTGGAACAGTGGCGGGCATGTCCCTGGGCATGACTTTTAGGGTTCCGTACCTCAAAAGGAAAAAATGGAACCCTTATAGGATTACTTTGTTGTCCGTCCGTCAGTCTGTCTGTTTGTCTGTCAAGACCCTTTGTCTCGAGAACGCGTTGAAATTAAAACCATATACTCAAGTCTGCAGTCCCTTCAAGCTGTGAAAATCTAACTTTTAAGTTAACGAATAAAAAAGATACTGCCGTTAATGTCGCAAAAAAACGTATATTTTGATATCCTCAAAGATCGAAATTCATAGGGTACGGGAAGTTTGGCACAAAGCAAGGTTTTATAGCACAGGTATAGGAAAAAATCTGAAAACAGTTTTATTGTTACCTAGGTCACAATTTTTTTTTTTTTGCTATTCTGAAAAATTTTCGGGAATCCATTCGGGAATTGTAGTTTGCACAGAATCCTCAGTGCGCGAGGCCGACTCGCACCAATGAAACACTGTACAGTACAATTCACGAATGATAGCGGCCGTGAAGTTTGTGCAGAAGGCTGCGCAGTAACGTGTTTTAGGAACCAAATGGCGACGTGCGTGTGCGAGAAGAGTGTAGTATGCGCGAACGTTCGCAAAGGCTAACTTTACGGCCGCCATCATTCGTGAATTGTACTGTACAAAGGCGAATTTAATGCCTTAGGTATTTTCTATCAGTCGACCTACTTGTACTTTGTACAATCGAGATACTTGGTAAAACCCTAACTCTTTTCTCAGATACGACATGGACCGTTTCGGCATGGTCTTCCGAGGTACACCTCGTCAGACCGACGTGATCATCGTGGCCGGGACGGTCACCAACAAGATGGCGCCCTGCCTTCGCAAGACTTACGACCTGATGCCGGAACCTAAGTGGGTGGTGTCCATGGGCAGCTGTGCCAATGGCGGAGGCTATTACCATTACACTTACTCCACTTGTCGGGGCGCCGATAGAATTATACCGGTAATATTTCAACGTCTTTCCATCCGATTATAATTTGGGTGTCTTCAAGGCTAGAGTGAATAAGCTCTTAATAAACTAGTGCGCCTCACCATCAACGATTGCATCACTGCTTACCATCAGGTGGGATCGCAGTCAAACACTAGTTTATATCAAATAAAAAAAAACGTGATTATCTAAAATCAGAGAATTTTGTTTAGAGGGTCTGCACCTTTTACTAAACACAATCCGAAATCAGAAACGTATATTTTAAATAGACCAATTACATTCACTTTTGAATTGTCAAAAAGTCGGTCAGTCAAAAATAGTCAAGCTAAATTGCACGTTCCAAAGTGTAGATCTGTATAGAAAAACAATTCTCTTCTATGTGATGTCTGAGAGTTTATTTTTATTTTTGTTAGGGTACCGTACCCAAAGGGTAAAAACGGGACTCTATTACTAAGACTTCGCTGTCCGTCTGTCTGTCACCAGGCTGTATCTCAAGAACCGCGATAGCCAGACAGTTGAAATATTCATAAATTATGTATTTCTGTTGCAGCTATAACAACAAATACTAAAAACAAAATAAAATAAATATTTAAGGGGGTTTCCAAACAACAAACGCGATTTTTTTGCCGAATCTTCCTAACTCGCACTTGAACAGTTTTCTATACTTAATTAACAAGCCAATCAATCAAAAATGAGTCTAGGTCGTTACGCCATTGTTAAATTCTAAAGGCAACAGACAAGATCAAAAAGAAAAGCATTGGCGAGACCTAATTCAAAATTGGGTTAAATAAATTATCAGCAGCATTCAGTTTTCTTCTGAAAATAGCTGAAAAAAATATTTTAAAGAATGGGATTCCCTGTTGGATTCTGTGTTTCCTGATAGTTACAACTTAGGGGTCTTTAGGGGTGACTAGGTTGCTTCCAGCCAAGCGTACTATATCGTCTACCATCAGGTGAGATAGTGATCAAACACAAGCCTAGTAATAATAAAAACATATTAATAATAAGAGCAACACTAGATATTATTTATATATACATTTATATACATCTACACATCTATACATCTACATATAAATAAAATTGGAGTGTCTGTTTGTAATATTGAAATAACTGCTTTTTTACTACATGCATATGACTATATATACGGTACATACACCAAAATAACATTTTTTATTACAATTTTTGTCTGCTTGTCCCGGCTAATCTCTGAAATGGCTGGACCGATTTTGACGAATAGAAATATACTTAATATTATTATTTTTTTCAGGTGGACATATACGTGCCTGGCTGTCCACCGACAGCCGAAGCCCTCCTGTATGCTATGCTGGTTTTGCAGAAGAAGGTTAAACGTATGAGGATCTGCCAGATATGGTATCGCGGATAAAGCTGTAACTACACTGCGCACACGTGTGCCACACACGCCGATCTGGGCGCGTTGGTCTCCAAACATTTTATGTGGAAACTGGACTTGTAGAGCTACACTTGATACAAGCCACGCGACGTCGTTCCACTACAAAATAGATAGGTACAGAAGTCAATCTCATGTATGTACTTCACTTTTTATACCTACGCTCTACGGTCACGCTAGGGTCAGCGCATTGCGCCGAACTGTACGAGTGCGATCGGGCGATTGAGCCGAGATACCGTGTCAGTGAGCGGTGTCTACATAGATTGACTTGTGCCTATCTATTTTGTGGTTCTACGTACAAATCAGGCGTGTTACTAGTGTGCGTCGGTCTAATGTAGTTCTAGCTTAATTGTTTATTATCTAGAGTAAAGTTATTTGGTTTTCGTTATATCCGCTTTTTAATTTTCATCAAAGTATTGAAAAGAAAGAAAGAAAGAAAAAGTGTTTATTTACGTCAAACATGGTGCATACCTTAAAACAAAATAAATAAGAATATCGACTAAAAGTAGCACGTAAGTAAGATATGCGTCACATCCGCGCAAAACGGCCAGCGCTCAGCAAAATGCTGGGGCTCATGTAAAACAGAGCCACAGCGCTGATTTTGATATTGATATCCTCGTGTGTTAGAATCTTCTAAACTTAATGGGTCAACAATGTTTCTTGAAATGTGTCATAGAAAGCTTACTTAACAGTATTATAAAAATGCATAGTTCTGAAGGATAAGCCACGAAGTAAAACCGCGGGTAAAAACTGAGTATATTTAAGTAGGTACCATCAAAGACACTTCCGCCTGACCACCGATAATTTCATTTTTGCTTGCACTCGAAACTTCAAAGGTTTTGGTATGGCGCCGCGCCGCAAGATTCAAGCGTAATTTTTTTAAAGTGATGAGGCAGAAATTACCGTGACGGTACACAGCTGTGTACTACCTAAATAATAAAATAACTATTTTACCGGAAAGAAACTTATTACGGGAGATTACATGAGGGAACGATATGTCAGGTGTAGGATAGTTGTATCCTACTTAAACATGATCTAAAGGGTCCAGTGTAATCCTAAAGTTATTAATCAAGGTGCGGTCTTGACCCGAAACTACAGAACATGACGACGGTATTGTTTCTGATCCCGACAATTTTTGGTTCTATCCTTTCACACCGCGATGAAAACACCGTGATGATATGCGCTCCTGGTAGCAGTGCTATGTAAGTTTGTTTTTCGGGCACTTTCTGGTTTTCTCTATTTATTAACCGACTTCGAAAAGGAGGAGGTTCTATGTTCGGCTGAATGTATGTTTTTAAGCTATTGCATAGCTTCTATCGCGGGCCTTGAGCGTGGAGACCGAATCCAGAAATTCCGTAACGAAAATAACCTAACACCGACCACCACCACCTTTTGAGCGTGGTGACCGATAAGAAAACAAATGAGTGAACAATCAATCAAAATTCAATTCAATGTGTGAAAGTGTAACTTCAATTAATATCAAAGAAAAAAAAACAAAGGAAAAAAAGTACTGCATAAATAAAATAAATAAATAATTATAATTGCATAAGTTGATAAAAATGCTATGCAATAGCTTTACCGCGGCAGTCCCCGAGTGCCACACGTCTTTTTTTATTTGTAGAAGGTTATCCCTGAAAGTCCGATTGCTAAATTTTTTTCATCAATAGGAAGCTGCTTAATTCCTGAGTGATATATTTCATGCACGCGGGCGAAGCTGCGGGCCACAGCTCGTTAATAAATAAACTTATTTAAACATGCGTTAAAAAAATATCTAAACAAGCAGTATACAGCTATATTGGAGGGGTAATTTTTTACACGTGTCTAAGGTGTTTGGCACTTACTCCGTGTCATGAGCAGACACGTGCCAGGCTCACTAACGCCTCTGCAGAAAAACGCGGTAGTATATATTTATGTCAGGACACGCCACGATTTTACGAGCTTTCCGAGTTTTTAGGAGCTAAGTAATGTTCTTTTTTCAGGGTTTTGGTTCGTATGTTTTACGAGTATGTTAGCTAAGAGAGGCTGTTGTTGGATAGAATGGTATGTATAGTATGGCCATAAGGGCCCTTTTCCTGTCACGCGTATTGTAGCCCGCACGCGGTTCTCGCCCGCATGCGGACTGCCCGCATCCTATCATTTGATACATGTTCTTCCTAACATGCAGCTAGCACGCGCGCGGAACGCGGATTGGGTGCGGGAGCGCAGCTCGCGTGCGCGCTATCCGGATGCGAGCGGTGATCTTTTGCCTTCAGTGTTGTTTTTACTGTGAAGCGGGTTGCACGCGCATTCGTATTTTAAACAAAAATGAAAAACTGGCGATACGCACAACACTGCAGCAGCAAACCAAATCTTTGTCCTGCGTGTGGCCCGGAGCGTGCTATCACCCGCATGCGGACGAGACCCGCGTGCGGGATAAAATACGCGTGACAGGAAAAGGGCCCTTATGGAGAAGGTGTATATAATCAACAGCAGGTAGAAGAACAAGGCTTCCAGTCCCAATGACCAAATCAAATATTTTTATTGGAGTATTCTATGTTGCACAGCAATATTTGAAGCCTGTTTTTGAGCAAAGCAAAAGCCTGGGCTGTATTTCAGAAGAATGTCTTCTCCAATGAGCGTAGCTTAGATACAAAAAAATATGGTTCGACTGAGGACTGAGGCCTTTGCCCAGCAGTGGAGCAGGAATGGCTAAGAATTATATTAATGCTGCAACCTCTTATATTTAGTTTTTGAAGGAGGGAGGGAACATTTTTCCTTAGTTCAATAAGAGGTTTATTAATCAGTACCTCTACCATGAGTTTAAAGCAATAGTATTTGTCGTTACTCGATACCGACTACGTAAATATTTTGTACTAGCTTTTGCCCGCGACTTCGTTCGCGTGGAATAGTGACTTCCGGCAGATTTTTGGTTTTACCCACATAGTTCCACTCTTGACCAATAGATGGCGCTGTATGTCCGGAATAAATTTTATTTTTTATTTTATTTTTTGTAATAAAAACTATCCTATGTCCTTTCTCAAGTTCCAAACTATGTTTGTACCAAATTTCACACAAATCGGTTCATTAGTTTAGGCGTGAAGCAAAGACAGACAGACAGACAGACAGACAGACAGAAAGACAGACAGACAGACAGACAGAGTTACTTTCGCATTTATAATATTAAGTTTGGATGGCTTTTGGTTCCGTAAGTGACCGCTAGAGGCGCTGTATTAGCCATACAAAATATTTACGTAGTCGGTATCGAGAATCGACAAATATTATTGCTTTAAACTCATGGCAGAGGTACAGGTTTTGGGCTAGGGCCAGCATTAGTTTCGAAAGGCATCTCAGCCCCGGTATGAAGGCACGAAGGAACAGGGTGGGTTTTTAGTTAGTAAGAGTCTGACATTATCTCCCGCTCCGCCCAAGAGCGGAGGAAGTCATTAGATGATTTTCCAACCGAAAAAAAAATCAGATTTTGGGGGCCCCCGAGCTTGGGGCCCTGTCGCACTGCCCCACCTAGCCCCTTGGTAGCTACGCTAGTAGACTTAACCTTAGAACATTTAAGTGACTGTACGATAAACTGAGCCCGATACCAGCTGTCACTAAGTCGTGAGGCTTAGCCATTTCACGACACCCTCATGAATATCGAGCCGTGTGGAACGAATTTATGGAGATAGACTCACACATACACACGCACATCTAATGGAACTTAAAGCTTAACGGTCTGGAAGAGAAAGAGCGTAGATACGTGTGAGGTACGAAAGAAAAGGACGAAAAATTACGCGTGAGTGGTGTCATGTACTTGGATGCATAGGAAAAATGGCGACCCGAAATACCAAATGCCCGAAAGAATTTGTGAAAAAAGAAAAGCAGAGTTGTGACAAACTACCTTCTGCCAGTGGATAATGGATATGCTCGCGTGAATGAAGAAAATATATACATATTGTCTGGGAGGAGGAGTAACATAGGCTACTTTTATTTTAGAAAAAATAAATTCAAAATCCTGTAGTCCACGCGAACGAAGTCGCGGGCACAGCTAGTTTATTATTTTATAAAGAGGTAACACGGCTGATAAAAAATAGATAGGTACAATGATTAGAATATGACGCACCTAATTTTCAGTTATCAATCACCTACTCCTTAGGTAACCGGTTACAAGCAAATACCTACTACGAGAAATATGACTCTTGAGACAACACGTAACTTATTGTTCTACTACAGTAGGCGCCAGATAACCATGGAATAGAGTACATTGACCTTTTCTTATTATATCTGCGTAGATACTCTAAAAACGAACAATGAATTGCTTTTCATAACTAGATCATACTAGCTGTACCCGCGCGGCTTCGCTCCCGCTCTTCCCTACTTCAGCCTACTATACCCTACTCTACCCAACTCTACCCTACCCTACTCTACTCTACCCTCCTCTACCTTACTCTACCCTACTCTACCCTACCCTACTCTACCCTCCTCTACCCTACACTACCCTACTCTACCCTACACTACCCTAATTTTCATATTTTTTTTCCATAAGAACCTTCTCCTCATAATAACGAACACAACAAAAAAAAAATTAGCGAAATTAGCGAAAACCAACACATTTTGCGATTCATTTTTATATTATAGATAAAGGATCATGATATATGACAAGTATGACAACTATTTACTGCAGCCGCCATTTGTCATGCCACCAACGCAATAAAAGTCAACATCGGTTGATCGGACAGAAAAAAAGGTTTGTTTAAGTTTCTAATCGTGTTGCGAATAGTGTATAGATGAGGCCGAAATGTAACATTGTACAGTAACACAAGGGCCAGTTTCTCAAACCGCAATGCCTGCAAGGAAATCCCAAAGCCACACTAAACATTATTCTCACACATAACATAAACCCAACCTTTTTGTGGCCAAATTCTTTATGGAAAACAGAAGGACGGTACTAACTTTTTATTTTATTGGGTCCAACTTTTGATTGGTCGGCTTAGAGATACGAGTACACTTATATTATACCTACAATCCTAATTTAAACTAAGATAATAAATTTAGGTGTCTTCAAGGCTTCTTGAATAGGTTATTAATAAACGAGTGCGCCTCACCATCAACGATTGCATCACTGCTTACCATCAGGTGGGATCTCAGTCACGCACTAGATTATAACAATAATAAAAAAAAAATAACAATATTTACGTAGGCACATTAGTGACTTACGGATACGTGCCTAGAAAACTGGCAGCATTGCCAAGTTGAATAGCAATGCTGCCAATTCTTTAGGCAAATAAGAGACAGCTCTGTGGTCATGCAGCGGTAATCAGTCGACGAGAAATATCTTGATAATAATATCTTTGAAAAGATGACTAATGATGATTTGAATTAGGGTCCGAATGACCCCATGACCCGCGCGTCAGTAGGATTGACCGTGGTGCCCGAGGCTAATAGCTTTCATCCAAAATTTCAAACAAACATGCACACATACATGTAACAAACTTTCGCCTTTATATTAGTATGATTTTTTAAATAACTAGCTAATGCCTGCGGCTTCGCTCGCGTACATAAATATAGCCTCTGTCATTCAGAATTCAAGCAGCTTTCTATCGTTGAAAAAATTTTAGCAATCGTACCATTCCTTTCAAAAATTACCTCCTACGAAAAAAATAACAAGCTTTAGGTACCTCATAGATAAAATACTGCTGCTACTTACTTGTTTACCAGAGGGTTCGCTATTTATTTTTATTTTTTTCAAGAGACAAAGTTACCTAGAAACAATTCGAGACCTTCATATTAGGGGGCATGGCAGTGCCCCTACCAAGGCAAGCTAAAAAGTGGCACGGCCGTACCATTCTTTTCTCGAAACAGTTCAGGCTATTTTCGACCCCCTATAATTTGTTGTGTATAAAACTAGAAGCCTGAATTTTAATCGGATGTACATCACAAGTCATCCGTCTGATTCCGTCCGATTGCCAAGTCAATCTAGGTCATCAAAGTCCCTTAAGTACGGACTGAATAAATTAACCGACTTAGTATTATCTCACAAATTTTTTCGCTATTTATTTTTATTTTTTTCAAGAGACAAAGTTACCTAGAAACCATCTTTTAGTCGAGCATCGATTTCGGTTGAATGGCTCTTCAGGGCCTAAGGCGTTTTGTTCTTCAAAAAGAAAATCCCGGGATCCTTATAATATCACTTACGTACTTCATAAACCTGTCTGTTACAAGATTTGTACAAAGAAACTATTATACTCCAGTAGCGTTATATTGCTACATCAATATATCTTCGAAATTGTTCTTTGTATCCTAAGTCACGATTTGCGTGATCAGAAATAAGACAGATTTGTTTTTATTCTCGTCTGTTCACTAAATATTTTATTAATAGCAATCTACAAATCAAATTACATACAAATATTAAGAAATAAATGTGGTTACATTTTCAAATAATGACTTAATGTAAGTAGCAATATCTTTTGATGCGAGACGCACAGGATCGGTCGTTGTGGCGACGCTTGGGGGAAGCCTATGTCCAACAGTGGACGTCTGAAATAATGATGATGATGTATCTTAACTTAAAAATTCGCCATGACGCTATAGAAATCAGAATTGCCCAAACGATGGGTCTCGACGCGATCCTTTGGTGGGTCGTAGAACTTTGAATGCTCCTTGAAAAGCGGATGCCTGAGCGACAAAAACATTCTTTACATTTAAATAGAACTTCCATTTAAATAAGCATAACTTACACAAAGAGCTTGTAAGTGAACTTAGTTTTCTTTTTAAATTATTTTAACAGTGTTTGTGTTTTATTCATATGCATAGTAATGTTCCTTTTTCCGTCGTGAAGGCCAAGAAACTGGTCCCAATTTCGGAAGCTTTTGTTAGGTGAGTCACTGTCCAATCAACGTTAAAAACCACTGCTATAGACATTAAAAGATGAAACGTTCAAAGAAAATTTTCTTCAATTTATAATGCTAAATCTAAAATTAACATTCCCAACACACGCTGAGAAAACGTGTTAACAAAAACCTTTTCATAATATTATGATTAACGAAAATACGAGGTGGAGCGATTACAGCTGAAATATAACATTAAAATGAGGATCATTTATATTCCTGATATCGCTCCCCAACATATGGTAGACCTTGTCGTGTGCATGCAAAGAGAATGATTAAGAATAATGACTATGTACATAAGAAACAGCCACGTTTAAAATGGATTATGTTGACAAATTCTCCGAATAAAGTGGAATTTATTCACAAAAAGTAAAAGAATCTTATTTCAAGAGAGTACCAATGTACTTATATCTAGCTATAGAAGTAATAATTCTCGGTTCCACAAATTCATTCTAACTGCTCAAGAAAATATTCAGCAAATACATCTACATTATTCCCTCGTTCGAGATCTTTGTGGAATACTAGAAAAATGAACAAAAGAACTGTTTTATATTCGATCTGAAATCAATACCTAGCAGTATCTTAAAAGAACGCTTCGAACGGTAAAATACATCTGCGGACTGATACCTATCGAAAATAACGTGGGTACAGAACTAACAAGTAGCGAATAGTTTGAGATATCAGTAGTGAAGTTATGAAAATCGGGTGTAGATAAACTTGAATGCTATTTTATGGTAAGTGAGCCAGCGGAAGAAGCCTTCGCAAGGGTATACGATAACGTACAAAGGACTGCGAGCAAAACTTAATAAACTAGTACGCCTCACCATCAACAATTGCATCACTGCTTACCATCAGGTGGATTTGCAGTCAAGCACTAGTTTACATCAATTAAAAAATAAGATACAACCCGCGCTTACTAGAGATTCATGAAGACAAAGAGGTTATACTCATGGTTAATGAAGATGCTGATGAAGATATAAGTCTAATTAAATTCAAGAGATAATTTGTAACTCTTCCACCCACTGTAACTCCAAACGGCAAGCGTACTATATAATTGTGATTGTAAGCCAACTAGTAAACTGTTTATAAAAGTACAAATAAGTAACACGTACACGCACTTGAAATAACCATTCATTATTACAACTACTAACCATTACTACAAGGTGTAGCATAAACACACAACAGATCTCGCCCAGGTTACACGTAGCTCATTGTTGTCTGATTACAACGAAGTTTAATTGGCGCACGCAATCGATACTGGCCGGCTCGGCTAAAACGCTCGGTTAACGCACTCGGGCTGTTGCGTAACGTGTCAAGGAGATGGGGGCAGAAGATCCACTCGATAGATAAGAGGAGGGATATTGGAACAAACACCACCAGCTTAATAGGATCTCAGCATAATAAAATTTGCATTTACCATCGGTTCATATATCCTAATACCAACAAACCAGACATCGCACTCAGTAAGCCGGTACAGCCCATATTCTACACTCCTATCACTGACATCAGTTTCTTCGAAGGAACGATTGGTCAACACAAAGGCATTAGTCAAATAATAAGGCGTTTACGAGTAAATCAGTGTGATTGTATAAATAGCAGATAATTCTGTAAGGACTCTGAATGATGTCAGATCAAAAGCAATTCGAGACCTTCATATTAGGGGGCATGGCAGTGCCTACCAAGGCAAGCTAAAAAGTGGCACGGCATTCTTTTCTCGAAACAGTTCAGGCTATTTTCGAACCCCTATAACTTTGTTGTGTATAAAACTAGAAGCCTGAATTTTATCGGATATTTATCTCAAGTCATCCGTCCGATTCCGTCCGATTGCCAAGTCAATCTAGGTCTTCAAAATCCCTTAAGTACGGTCTGAATAAATTAACCGACTTAGTATTACATGGATCTCACAAATTTTTACGGTGGAAGAACTTAGTTGCGAGCCTTGGCACTAATTTATCGCAAGTTGTTAAGACTAAATCTTCTGTCTATTTCCGTGCCAATATCTCGATTGATCGGGACGCTACAGTATCGATTATGCTCAACAATGGCGGTTGCCATGCGGGTCGGCTTCGCTCACGTAATTCACATAACACGATGTAGACGATTCGCACGATGTCATTGTTTTGTTTTTTCTAATCGATTCGATTGAATAACTTGCGGCTGTCACGAACTGAAAGATGGTTGTAATGGAAGACTTTGCGGTGTCGTGCCGGTTTCTCGGAATGTTTCGGAGAAATACGATCTACATTTATATGAGTGCCGAGTGGAGTGATTGTGGTATCGCTTTCGACAGAATTAATACATATATGAGAAAATGTATTTGATGGAGTTGGCAGGAGTAATTTCTGAGCTAGGCTCTTGAGTCTAATTACTGGATCGGATAAACTGAGATAAGGAAATTCTTTGAAAAGGAATCTGTATTTTTATTACTAGGTTCATCAAAACAGGCTCGCCAGCTACATTGATGTCGGAGTGGAATTCCCTGCCGGAGTTTTAGTATCCTGATAGCTACAACCCAGGAGTCTTTAAGTCAAGAGTGAATAGGTTGCTTCCAGGCAAGCGTGCTCCATCGTCGGCCACATCATCGCTTACCATCAGGAGAGATAGTGGTCATACGCCTATTTACAACACAAAAAAATACAAAAACCAACCAAAATGCTCCTTACATTCGTGAAGCATGCGAAAGTACTTAATCTACATCTCCCTCGTCGCTACTAATATTACAGCTCAGACAATAAGACCCGATCCAATCCGGCTATATTATGACAGTTGAGCTGCAATGAAGACAAGCATTCAACTAATGAGCTTGCTGCTATTAGCATCAGCGTACCATTGGTGGAGCCATCCGACTGGATAATTACTGGGGGATTGTAAAGAGAACTAAAGAAGCTTTAGTGCAATCGATTGATCGTGGAATAATTGGAATTGAAGTAAATAGGGTTGAGAATGAAGAGTTGGATTAAGACTTGGGAATTATTACTTGGTGAAGTCAAATGGAAATTAAATCAAATAAAAGCCGAAATAAAGGGCATTTTTGTGAAGATTTATTAGTTAAAGAGACACTATAAGAATGTACGTATTTTAGTGTTAAGTTTATACTTTTTTCTGTTCCACCAATTTTATAGCTTACTAGCTGTGCCCGCGACTTCGTTCGCGTGGACTACAGGATTTTGAATTTATTTTTTCTAAAATAAAAGCCTATGTTAGGTACTCCTTATTACATCAGCTACCTGCCAAAAAAAGTCCCGTCAAAATCGGTCCAGCCATTTCAGAGATTAGCCGGGACAAACAGACCGACAAAAATTGCAAAAAATGTTATTTTGGTGTATGTACCATATATATTTTTGTTGTTTTGTTTGCTTTAATTGCATTCATATGCATGTAGTAAAAAGCATTTATTTCAATATTACAAACAGACACTCAAAGAACTTGCCTGGAAGAGATGTCGGAATGTGATAAGGCCGCCAATTGTATTTACACTAATATTATAAAGAGGTAACGTTTCTTTTTTAAGCTATTGCATAGCTTCTATCGCGGGCCTTGAGCGTGGAGACCGAATCCAGAAATTCCGTAACGAAAATAACCTAACACCCCCTACTCATTTGTTTTTTGAGCGTGGTGACCGATAAGAAAACAAATGAGTGAACAATCAATCAAAATTCAATTCAATGTGTGAAAGTGTAACTTCAATTAATATCAAAGAAAAAAAAATAAAGAAAAAAAAATACTGCATAAATAAAATAAATTAATAATTATAATTGCATAAGTTGATAAAAATGCTATGCAATAGCTTTACCGCAGCAGTCCACGAGTGCCACACGTCTTTTTTTAAGCTATTGCATAGGTTCTATCGCGGGCCTTGAGCGTGGAGACCGAATCCAGAAATTCCGTAACGAAAATAACCTAACACCCCCTACTCATTTGTTTTTTGAGCGTGGTGACCGATAAGAAAACAAATGAGTGAACAATCAATCAAAATTCAATTCAATGTGTGAAAGTGTAACTTCAATTAATATCAAAGAAAAAAAAATAAAGAAAAAAAAATACTGCATAAATAAAATAAATTAATAATTATAATTGCATAAGTTGATAAAAATGCTATGCAATAGCTTTACCGCAGCAGTCCACGAGTGCCACACGTCTTTTTTTAAGCTATTGCATAGGTTCTATCGCGGGCCTTGAGCGTGGAGACCGAATCCAGAAATTCCGTAACGAAAATAACCTAACACCCCCCACTCATTTGTTTTTTGAGCGTGGTGACCGATAAAAAAACAAATGAGTGAACAATCAATCAAAATTCAATTCAATGTGTGAAAGTGTAACTTCAATTAATATCAAAGAAAAAAAACAAAGGAAAAAAAATACTGCATGAATAAAATAAATAAATAATTATAATTGCATAAGTTGATAAAAATGCTATGCAATAGCTTTACCGCGGCAGTCCCCGAGTGCCACACGTCTTTTTTTTTTGTTTGTAGGAGGTAATTTCTGAAAGTTCTGGTCCGATTGCCAAAATTTTTTGACCGATAGAAAGCTACTTTATTCCTGAGTGGACAGGCTATATTTGAAGTATGCGGGCGAAACCGCGAGCAAAAGGTAGTTTACAATAAAGTATACATAGTATTAAAGATCAAGCATTGCGCTTGACTATGCTACGTCATTTAACACGACACTTTTTGCAAACATATTAAATAGATTAAAAAGTATTATTATGCGAATACCTATTAAGTTTTCCTAAATGAAAAAAAAATGACTGCAGTGACGTTCCTAATTTCACCTAATATCAAATCTAATATAAATCGTATCAGTTTCAATCTACCGTCAAACCACTAACATAATTGCTGAAACATATACCTACCTAACATACATACAAAATCAACAATCAGATAAAAAGCATTTCATTTCTATCAACCCTCGCTCGCCTTCATTAAAATAAAAATAATTTCCATTGAAAACGGAGTTGGAGGAATTGAAATGACGTCATCAGTTGTCTTGTCGGAATTCCTGTGCTGACGACCGATAATTATCGACGCATGGAGGGGTCACGCCTGATGGTTTCAGTAAGGATGTCCCCTTTAAGTATCTGGTAAAAGGGTTTTTGATTTCAGAGAGCACCCTCAGGAACACCACACACCATCAGGTGGGATCGTAGTCAAGCACTAGTTTATGTTATTAAAAAGAAAACTGCCTAGCTTTTCTTCCAATTACGTTGTATTCAAGCTTCAACTGAGCAACTGAAGGCCCCTGGTGAGTTTTAGTCAATGAAAGTCTGACACCCCATTTCGCTCCACTCGTAATAGGATTCATTTGAAGATTTCCCTCGTAAAAACCTTGGAATTCCCGTAAGAACTGTCAAAGATCTTCAAATGACAGAGGGGACCAACAGCGTAACGGCTTTGGGATTCCCTAGATTACCGCTTCAGTTCGCACAATACTTACTGTAGCAGCGGAAAAAAAAAACACAAAAAAAAATTTTTTGAACACATATAGTAATTTTCACATTTTTCTTTCTTTTTCTTCTTTCTTTCTTTACATTTTTATCATAAAAAAGTAGAATTTTCACAGTACACTGCACCGACTACTGTGTATTTTAAGACGGCTTTCCGCTTAAATTAATACTTGACCAGCCCCGAGACAGTTTAATTTTCTCGGGGAAATCTCAAGTGTCCTTTAGGTAATTTTTCTCTAACTTGAAAATAACAGTAAGTAATTTGTCAGAGTGAGGTTTCAAGTTTGATTTAATTTTCTGTTTTATTTGTCATCTCTTTGCTCTACTAATTAAGTAAAGCGAAGGTATACTTGAGAGGAGCACTCTGGAAACTCTGAAATTAAAATTTTCTCCTCCCTTGAAAATGCGTTATTATCTATGTAAGTACGCTACTACCTGGGGGTTTTTAACCTCAAGCAGTGGTGTAGCCCTGCGAAAAACAACCAATAGGTCGTTGTGGCGACGCTTGGGGGAGGCCTATGTCCAACAGTGGACGTCTTTCGGCTGATATGATGATGATGAATAGTTCTAGCTCAGAAACAACATAGATGGTAAAGCTAGAACTACATTGGACCGACACACACGTGTAACACGCCTGATTTGTACGTAGAACGACGTCGCGTGGCGTGGATCAAGTGTAGCTCTACAAGTCTAGTTTCCATATAAAATGTATGGAGACCGACGCGCCCAGATCGGCGTGTGTGGCACACGTGTGAGCTATATAGTTCTACCTTAATACTCCAATAAACCACAACAAGATACATTTCAAACAATGCAAAAATGCGTGATCTATGTCAAATAACATTCGCAGTTTGAACTACCTTTGCGGTAACTAGTTCAACTAAATCTGATAGTAAAAGTTCAGAAACAGAGACAACGACCTCCACTTCAGTGACGACCACAGTTGAAACAATATCTAATAAAAGATGTCGACTAGTTCACAAACAAATATACAACACCATTTTAACTTCAGCAGAAACAGATTTAGAAGTTGCTTAGACAAATGCTCCAGTATTTTTTTGAACTTTGCGAGGTCAACATAGGTCAACTCATACAATAGGCTAGTTGCCGTAAAAAATATAATTAGTCCGTCTTTTAGATTATTCAAAAATAAGGGACACGTATTTTTTTATTTGTAAATTAAACCAAAAATGACAAAGATATAGGCTATTAAAGTTACGTGTAACGTCACACCGTGCTGCATTTTTTCGCATATCAATCATCATCATATTTATTTGTTATGTACTGTATTCAACATCCTCATTACCATGTTTCTGGCAAATAAAGTACTTTGACTGATTTTTTTGTTATTTTTTGTTTAATCGAAAAAATAAAAAATACGTGTCCAATATTTTTTTATAATCTAAAATACGCACTAAATAAAATGTAATTATTTTGTCCCTGGAGACTACCCTATTAGCAATGGAATCATCGATACGACGCAGAAGAAGTAGCCCATATAGTGGTATTTTACATGTACCATCCCGCCCTGCTAAGGTCATGGGAAAACGTGATGGAAATGAACGGATACTCGTGATTCTGGCAAGCAAAAGGCAACTGAAGAAACATAGGTGTGGTTCTAGTTACTAAGTCTGACAGGCTCTCCCGCTCCCGACTTACCAAGTTGTAGGTTCAAACCTAGCCAGACCCATTACTTTATGTAATTTATTTCATCACTGCTGTTCTCAAAAAGGTGATGGAAAACATCGTGAGGAAAACCGGTGTACGGTCAGCATCGTTTTATAAAACATTATTCATAGAACATTAACATCTTTTCATTTATAACATTCAACATTATAAATGTAAAGGCTTCTGTCCTTACAACCGGCATACCCCAGAACCAAAAATTCGAAGACATGTGACATCCACTAATCCACACTTGGCCCGCGTGGTGGGTCGTAATCCACCACGAATGAGCCGTAGCCTATTCCCTCTCCTACACTGCAGTGGGAATATTATAAGGCTGATTTTGCTTATGCTATGCTATTAATGGAATAAACAGTTTAAGAAAGAAAGAAAATTGTGTAGAGTTTTGTAGGCTCGGGGCAGCCCTATAGGCCAGTCGGTCAGACGTGCAGGCAGACGAACTAACAAACATGACTCATACCGAAGAAGGCGCGGGCGCCGCCACGCTCTACCTGCCGTGGGAACTTCTAACAATTACACCTTTGTCATAATTATAAGTCCTAGTTCTTCAGTAAGACTTGATGGAGCTAATAACGGTGTAGGTGCAGAAAAGTATATATTGTTGAGTCTACCTAGCAATGAAGATGACTCATAATCATATGAACAAATTCTCAGAAAGTTTCTGAAGAATTTAAAATCAATGCGTCGCCTTACTTCTACATTACGAGTATTTTTCATAGAACGACTGTATCTCTTAGGCTAGAGTGTCGGCTCCTAATAAACTTACGTGCCTCGACATAAACGATTGCATCACTGCTTACCATCTGGTGGGTTCGCCATCAGGTGGGATCACAGTCAAGGACTAGTTTATATTACAATTTAAAATAAAAACTACAGGACCGATTTTGAAAATTCTTTCACCAGTACAATGCTACTTTAGTGAGTGAGTGACATGGGCAAAATGGGCATATACTTTATTCTTTTTAATTTTGCTTGACAGAGTGGTCAAAATACGTCTTTGTCACACTTTTTATTTTACGTGATTGTTGGAAAAAAAGAACGTCAAATTTATTGATTTAATTTCCTGTCAGATAGTAGACTATATCTGTTTCAAAGCCACTGTGTGATAATTGCAAGACAAAAGTGATAAGCAATCACCTGACAGACGCGTAGACGTACAGTCAGACGCAATGACGCTACGATGAGTCACGTCACTGCCGACGCTACCCGAGGGGGTTATTAGCTACACTATATTTGGAAGGGCTATTTTTAGATACGAGGGGTTGTATAAAGAATTTACTTAATAGAATGACTGCGGTATAAATTTGGGTTATTATTTTTGGTTGATTTGAATGTTAGAAGGTTAATAGGGGTAAATTGTAGACTGTGCTGTTTAGTGAAAGCGGTAGTATAGCCGCGAGATTTAATGACTTTTTCGTGAACTAATCATTCAATCTACTAAGAAATAAAAATCAAGGAAAGGTGGATGGAACAAGGCTGCGAGGCAGATAAGCGATGCGATGGACTGACCAAATAAAAACGGCTGTTGGCGGCCCATTGAACAAGTGCGCCCGGATGACTGCCAGCAGGCAAAAGTGGCGGGAAGTCGTGCGGCGTACCCTGACGGCTTCCGGAGGGCTACCTTCATAATAACCACGACCACTCTGGCAAGAATGAAGACCAAGAAGAAGAATCATCACGTAAGACGAACTCAGAGAGTTAGTATTGATGATTTTAATTATTTTAATTCCGTACTTAAATAAATACTTATTACACTCGCGAATCACATTTTAACCATTATACAATTTGACTCTAACCTGCAAAATGTAAAAAACTTATAACATTTTAATTTCGTGGCTCACTTTGGAGTATCTCCCTAAATGACCTTTTGTTTGTATTTTTTTTTCCGTTACGTGTAGGTATAAAAGTTTTCGATCATTTATACATGAAGGTGCCTAGTGCGTACAATCGTGCCCATATGAAAAAAATACGAGTACATATCGAATATTGCAAGATGCACGAATACATCAGATTAATTTTAATAATAATATGAAATGTCACGCACTTTTGCCCTTTATTGATAACCAAGTGCTTTGTGATGAATCGCCTGGTCATCAATATTACGACTAACGGAACTGATAAACGAATACAAAATTGAAAGCTAGGCCATTTATAAATCAGTCTTATAATGTTTCCACCTGGGACTCAGGCCTCTTCTCTAGGAGAGCGAATGGGCCGTAATAAGTACACCACGCGGGCCTGATATGATGGTAGATATCAAAGTGTCTTCGAATTTTTAATTCTAAGACGTTTTGAGAGCAGTGGTGATGTCGGAACCTATAACGTGCAACTCATAGAATTGGGGCCGTTACCACGTCCACTGCTAGTATTGGTTCGATTGCTGTAATTTTTTCACCGATAGAAAGCTGGTTTATTCCTAAATGACAGGCTATATCTTATGTACGCGGGCGAAGCCTCGGGAAAAAGCCAGTTTCGTTATAAGCTGATAAAGGTTTACCAAAACTGAATTTTTAATCGAAAAGGTACAAACATAGTTAAATATAATACCGACCTTTCTAGCTAAAATAAATTAACATTTCATGTTAGTATATCAAGCTAATTTGTAATTTAACTGTTTGAACAAAAACTTTAATTATTTTATGATAATAAATTTAATCCCTCGCCTTGAGAGGAGGCCTGAGTCCCAACAGTGGGAACATTAAAAGGCTGATTATGCTATGCTAATAATTATAATTAGAAAACCCTTGTATTCAAATAGAAAATTGATTAAGCAGCTGTTTGTTCCCAACTGTACTGTTAAAAACCGTATTATACTATTTTTCAGTACCTACACCATACATTTTACTGATGAATAAAATTATAGTATACAAAATACTGTTTTCAGCATCAAAATGCTTAACACTATACTTGTAAGTGTTAGACGTAGACACTCACACATTTTATTTTTTTTAATGAAATCATAATAATAAAGTTTTAGAACGAAGCGAATGATTTCCTTATCTATTTTAATTTTAGTTATAATTTGGTAAGGCGTAGGTATGAAGTTTTTAAAAAAGACGAAAAGCTCTAAAAATTATCATGTATTTAAAACAATAAAGAAACAAAATGCTGTTAATATTTCAAAAATGCTGTTTAATGTTCTTCTCAGAACAAAAAATAAACTTTATTTCTTATAAAAAAAGTTGGCAACCCTATGTTGACCTGAATCAGTTTATAATGACAAAAAACACATTATTTTCAGTAAAAAGGTGAAAGCAGAATTTAATTAGAAGTAAAAAGGTCGGTGTAAACAAAAAGCATCATTAGTTGAACAATAGAAAACCGTCATTTCAACTAACAAAGGGCTGAATTTTAAAGCCATGTTTTTAATGAATTAATTATTAGTAAAAAATCTGATAATAGGAAGAATACATCCCTTATTTTCAGCACTATAAAGTTCACTCTGCAAGATTTTCTACTGATTTTGGTAGAGTTAGAATTTGTTATTAAAATTGTACTTTGCTTACAAAATCAGCATTTATCATCACATGATTTCAACTCAGCCATGTAATGTGACAGCCATGTAGGTTGGTAATGTGATTATAACACAAAACATAATTGTATAAGAACTCAACTACCACTAAACGATTACATCACTAGCATCCCAATACCATTCCCGGTCACCGTATGCTCAGGACAGGACGGCGAGTGATGGGTAGCTCGCATCCGATAAGAACCAGCCTCGTGCTCGACAAAGACGCAATAGACGGGGTCGATGCCTGCCAAGAGATTGGTGGATAGAGTTACTGCAGTCCTAGAACGCAAAGAGCAACTGAAGAAACCCAGTAAAAGTCTGAGACTCCTTCGCTCCACCCAAAGCGTGAGGAGTCATTACGGATGATGATTTCACACCAAAAAACATATGCACAAAATACTTCTGCCGACTATAAACTACGAAAAACCATAAACACGCACGGAAACTTTAGGATATACCTACCATGTACAAAACAATACATAAGCGCAAAACTTAAAAATAACTATGTTTATAAATAACTGAAGCGGTTAACGTAAACGTGTAGTGAAACAAAACATACTGAGTTATAATTAAAAATAATATTTGGATATTAGCATACCGAGTTTTGACACGTGAAGAGGGGCAAGGCCACAGCTCAAGCTAAGCTAACTCGGGCTGTGGGATCGTTCGAAAGAGTTAAGGCAGAACTACTCTGCGCACACGTGTGCCACATCGGAATCACATTTTATATGGAAACTAGACTTGTAGAGCTACACGTAAAAACAAGCTGAGCCCAGTTCATCAATACATCTAACTCCCGGTGCAAGCGAGGTACTTCTGTTCAGATTATGTCTAAATGACTGGAAGCCCCTCCACCTGTTCTCTTCTCAACTCATCACTCATCTGAACAACACTTCGGACGAAGAGCAGAGGGAGAGGTTACTTTATGACTACTGAACTCCCCCCCCCCCAAAGCTAATTCCGCGGGATTCCGGCTAAGCTAAATGATCTCTGCCTCTCTTCACTCCGCCATATGTCAGGTTTCGTAACCTAATCCTTGGTTGGACCAAGATATTTTAGATCTTATATTTGCACTCTAAGCAAAGTAAGCCAATAATGAGCTTAGCTTGTTGTGTAGCCAGCACCTAAATTCAGGAAAGTGCGTGTGAGTTGCGTATGAGAGGGTGAGTATTTGCGTGTTTTAATAAACCAAGATTGTATGTTTATGAAATATTAAAGAAAGTGTTAGAGTATATCCTATACACGAATTCGGTATACGCACGTTTAGGAAGTGGTGAATAGGAAATAATTTGTAATGGTTTCTTTAAGTTAATTAGGCGAATGTCTGAAAGCCGGGATTACTCACGTCATGCGGAAGACAATGGATGTTATGAGATTAGTGTTTCTCAGCCGAAATAACGGAGCAATGCGAAAAAAGATTTATTACATTAGATAGCATAGAGATGCTGTAAAGTCCTTTTAGTGCCTTAGTACCGGAAAATAATGTTGTCAGGCAACGAGATTGGAAGTTATCGCAGCTGAAGGAACACAGGTATATTTTAGTCAGTAACAACCTTTTTTTAGGTAGGAAAATCATACAATGACATCTCCCGCCCTTGGGCGGAGTATCAGACTTTTACTGACTAAAAACCCACTCCTACAATGAATAAACGAATCTGAATCTGAATCCTGTTCCGTATTTTCCTTCGTTCCAGGGCCCCGGGGTTCACTTTCGCATAACCCGTGGCCCCAGCAGGCTTCGACTCTGCTGGGCCCCTACGGTTTGCTGACAACTCCTTGAGGCGCGCGTGGAACAGTACGCGCCGTTGACGACTTGGGCTCGAGTCAGTAACAACCTGGGGATCTTTAAATCAAGAGTGAACAGATTAGTTCTAAGCAAGCATGCTCCATCGTCGACCACATCCTCGCTTTCCATCAGGCGACATAGTGGTCAAGGGCGAGCCCATCACCAGTAAAAAAAAGTAAAATTCTGACACTCCTTCTTGGTCCACTTAGAACGTGAGAAGTTTGGGGAAGAACCTTTGCTCTACAGTGGCAGTGACAGACAGGAATATAGAAACCCTAAAGACACAGCAGATTCCAAAAATATCAGGAAGCGATCCACCAAATACTAGTAACATGTTCATATATACTGATAAAATGATGGTACATTTTATCAGTATATATGAACAGCTGTTACTCGCGACCGACAAGATATTTCAATAAGATCTGCGTAAAGAATTCGTATGCGTACACTTGACAGTGCTCAAAGAGAGTGTGATGATACTATTTCTGTTACGAGTATCTGTACAAACTCTGAGGACGAATGTACGCAATGTAGGTACTTGTTCGCCGAGATTAATAACAGGGAAGTCATTTAGTTTTAGAAAAACGACGGAACGTGACTTTCGTCTTTGTCAAGTGTAGTTTTAAAATAAAAGATATTGTTTCCTAGTTTTTTATATGACTTTTCCTTTTTTTTTATTTAAATCACCTGTCACTGTCTCCTAAGACATTGGTTTAAACTCGTCTTTGTATTTTTGTGTTGTATGTAGATTAAATAAATGACAATTGTTGGTGAACAAGGCAATGCTGACGACTCGATGATCTACCTAATAGGTAGATCAAACATATTCTTTCAGGACCAGAAGATGTATGGTAATGTGCTACAGGTACATGACGGACATCCCACTTATACGCACAAAATGCGAAAATTCATTGACCATACAGCTAAATACAGTGAAATTTCCTGTCAAACGCTGTTTTTCTTGATAGCTACGAGAGCAGGTGAGTTAGCGGTCAAGCGTGAGCCTATCTGTACGATCGATACTAAAAAGAACTATTTGTATTTTTGTTTGTAATTAATAAACTAAAAAACGGCTGTTCTGATTTTAAAAATAATTTCACCAGTAGAATGCTACTTTCACACTGAGTGACATAAGCTGCATATTTTATTTAATAAGAAATATGGCAATACTGCAGTAGAATCCTAGAGCTAGGTTAATTAAATTAATCCGAAACTCAGCTCAAAGAACCTGAAATAGACAAAACCACCCGGAAGGAGGCAGCGACAGATGTCATAAAAGCGTGCCAAAACAGCGCTGTCTGCAGCGCTTTTCACATTTCCTTTTAAAGAGAAAAGCGCTTCAAGACGTAGAGAGAGAGCCAAGTTTTGAAACGTAGCAAACAGCCATTAAAGCTGCCAGTAGCACTCGCTGCAAATTAATGAAGTTTGTGAACCGCCGCCAGCGACAGCCAAGTTCGCGACCTTCACCCCGGCTGTAAAATGTTATAATTTATAATACACTGCAATGACATTTAGCAAGCGAATTAATTATGAAGTACTGAAGTACCTATTACTCGGTTATATTAGAAACTAACTTCAGCCAACGGCTTCGCTCGCGTGAAAGTCGGTTTCTTCATAACACTTCCAACCGAGTTTCGTAAAATCCGTTCTTAGCGGATGTCTACACCCTATAAGAAACCTACCTGCCAAATTTTAAGTTTGTAGGTGTTATAGTTTTTGAGATTTCTTGTTTAATCAGTGGTATTTCATTTTTATACATTTACAACTTAATTATGCTATTGCATAGCTTCTATCGCGGGCCTTGAGCGTGGAGACCGAATCCAGAAATTCCGTAACGAAAATAACCTAACACACCCCACTCATTTGTTTTTTGAGCGTGGTGACCGATAAGAAAACAAATGAGTGAAAGCAGCTGTCGGCGTTTTGGATGGGTGGGGTTAAGCAGCTGTTAGCGAAGTCTGGTTTTTGATGGAAGAAGTTAAGCAGCTGTTGGCGAGGTCTGGTTTTGGATGGGTGGGGTTAAGCAGCTGTTGGTGAGGTCTGGTTTTGGATGGGTGGGGTTAAGCAGCTGTTGGCGAGGTCTATTGCATAAGTTGATAAAAAATGCTATGCAATTGCTTTACCGCGGCAGTCCCCGAGTGCCACGTCTTTTTTTTTTAGTATATGCGAAATCTGAATCACCGATCTAGCATTCTTATGTAAAGAATCATTGTACAAAATTTCAAAACTGTATTGTGAAAAATCACAAAGTTATAAGCCAGTTATGGTACCTGCCCCCCTAGCCAAGTTACAGCCGTATCGTGTCGAATTCCGTTCTCCAATCGGTAACGCTTCGGTGTCAGCAATTATAGAAAACGATAAGTGGGTAGTCATGTTGACGCACCAGCGTCGGCCGCTCGTTCTACAATGTAGCGTTTGTTTATCAAAGGATGTAGCGTTAAACGTTGTAGACATTCATTCTATCATTTTGAACGATGTGAACTTGGCTACGAATTTTACTTTGAGATGACGTCATTCCCATACGTTTCATCACTTTTCGACAGCGTTAAAGATTGCAGAATAACAACTTGGCTAAGCGTGCTGGTTGGCGACATAAATACATAGTCACCGGGCTACCCGGGCGACTGAGGAGTTGTTTTGCTTCCGCACCCAGCTATGCGCTGGCGCCTAATGCCTGCTATGACCTGCCGTGACCTGTTTTGTACACAATGTGCTGTCCAACTTTTGACCTTAACTAAATATTTTTGGGAAAAAATATAACATGGTGTAAAAATTATTGGAATCATTTACTGATTCTGAACAAAGTATAGGTATTGGCATATACTAACAATAATATTGTATAGATTGCTGCGGGTACACGTGATATATACCTAATAGTTTCTAATTAATTTTACGACTAGATATTCCTAGCGATGTAATGAGTCTAGAGATTTATGTATCCTAATGGGAATTATCGGCCCATTGTTGTTTCAGTTCTCCAAGGCTTTCGAGATGGTAATGACGGGTAATATACTAAACAATTGGGTATTTTCTTGTTTTTATTTATGTACAAACAGCAAACAACAGTAATACTAAATCTTTTTCTGAAATCACTATCAAAGTTGGTTATTAAATGAAGTAGCAATTAGCATTTCCAATATTGGAATGAGAAAGAGTGGGGGCGTGGTGGGAATATATCGCTATCGCTTTTGTACGCACGTAACCTAACGGTAATGACGTCACATTTTACCTTTTTGTCACTTGACAGTTTCCCCTACCACCACATTTGAAAGGTTTCTAGCTTGCTTAATTTTGAACCGATTTGAAATATTCTATTTTGGGTTTTTAATGAAATAAATTTTTGATACAAAAAATGAGTCAAGTACCCAATTAAAGAGAAACCGATTTCTAACTAGAACCGCTAATACGTAGTATGTGAAACAAAATCCGTAGCAAGGCCACCACAAATTAGGTTGACATTACATGCACGGATGCGTCGACCGAACTCGGCCCTGTAAGCTCCACTAAACGGTGTAATGCCCTAATTTGTGTCCAGGGAGTACAATAAATCTGAACAACGAATATAAGACAATCGTCGACTTATACTCTAGTGATAGACAAGCCCTTTCATGGAAACTATTTGTCAAAATACTGAAAAGTTTGAACAAAATTTCGCTGCAGCGCTACATTGGCATTATGTCGTCTAACAGAACTATTAAAACATGTAGCGCTAACATAGGTAGATTTTAGAGGATACTTTTTTCGCAACCAAAATATATTAAGCGCCATGAATTTCGTGGCACTTACGCGTTTCGTTCAACATAGTGTAAGTCTGAGTAATATTCAACATGTACAGTCGACTAGTGAGTGTTCGGCACGCACGCCTAATCTAGTGTGTAGATATTATATCGATGAAGACAATCAATTGTGGTATAGCTTCTTTCATTGAACTTTTCAGTAATTTAAAGTCAAGCAAAACGTTAACAAAAGAACAAGTAGGTAACCCCAGAGTCAAAGAAATGTCTTGGTATTAATTTGAGACTGAAATATCCATTGGGAAGTTTAATCAATATGATCAAACGTCTACAGTTCCAGTGATTTACAAGTACGACAACTATTAAGAAAATTGAACTTGAAAGCTGGGCCAGCAAAGGCCACAGTGAAAATTGAGAACGATCTATAACAGAATTCAATTCCAAATGATTGAAATTCACAGAAACTGTAACAGCTGTTCGGGGAAATTTAATCTCCCAAGTTCGCCTAGGGTTTGTACAAAAAAGCATTTAAGTACAAAACTTGTTTACGAAAAAAGTTTAGGGTTCCAAAGTTTGATACACGACAAGCGTAAATAAGGATAGCTTTAAGAGATTTACTTACTTTACCCTAAACCTGACATACTTTGTTGTGTAACTAGCTTCTACCAGTGGCTTGGCTTGAAAGTAGGTTTCTCTTCAGGTCTTTCAAACTTTGAGCACCCGTCTAATCCCCTTAGAGGGTGAATTTTTAAAATCATCCCTTATTGCTCACCTACTTCATGTTTTGCAAAATTTCACGCTTCTAATCCCAGAATTTTTGGTTGTGCGTTGATATGTCAGTCAGTCAGTTTCTCCAGTAGCGTAGTTAGGCGCGGGAGAAGTGGGACCTCGTATACGGTCTCGCATCCAAAGGGGCCCCGCACAAGCGAGGGTTCTTTAAGAATGAGAGTTCTTTTTATAATAAAACTGATGGACTCGCTTTTGACCACTATTTCACCTGATGGTAAGCATTGGGTTACGACAGTCGCTATCTAGGTTTCAAATTTATGAGAAAAAAAGGCCTCGTTGATGTACCTTCACCAACATCTAAATCAGTCCACGCTAAGCCTCTGAGTTTCTCCTTTTATGTAGGTATGTAGATATCCCGTGCCTGATTTTATATCTAGAAACAGCTGAAACGTTAGGCAGACCTGAAAATACATCAACCTTATTATCAAAATGGTCTCAAGTCTCGCCGTCTGAGTTAAGCTCAACGACTCGGTCCGGAGCTCCGGGCAACGCCCGTCGGCGACACCTAGTCTATTATTAGCGGCGCCATACTTATCACAAGATAAATTCGAGTACACGGTCTAGGTCAAATGATACTGTTTATAGGTGCAAGGTTGCCCATGGGGGTCGGGATAAAACCAACCTTTATGAGATACCGTAATTCGTTCGAGAAGGTCATGTCTATTCGGGTGACATAACCAGGGAAAGAAATGTTATATTTTATGATCAAAACACTCGTTTTATTACAGACGTTTATTATGATGGTCCGCGTCTAGATTGACATTGAAGGCTGAGAGAACGAAATAAAAATAATCCACTAATCCCGTTCGGTTCACACGGAGTCGATCCTCAAAATAAAATTGTGGTCATGTCTGTATAATAGAAAACTTTACGGTTTTTAAATTTGATAAATGAAACTAGACTTGGCTTTCTTACTATGTAGATTTTGTAAAGTTATGTCCAATAAAGAATAAGAATAAGAATTCTAGACATGTTATGGTGCTCCATAACCCTAACAGAAAATATCGGGTATCCGAAACAAAAAAAAACTTCCCGTAATCGTAATCAAAACCAATACAAAAGTTTCGAATAAAGGCAGAGATTTAAAGTGGCTTTATTTATGTATATTTTTACTTATATGACAGATTGCAAAAATAAATGTTAATCTAGACTAGAAATAAAAGTTAAATCTTGCTATTAGTATTTTATTACTTTTATAATTTTAAAATTATAATATTCGTGACTGAAACTATACGAAACTAATAGATGATTTGAAATAATTTCATATGCGTAACCGGTATAAATATTATTTCTATATCCGTACTTATCCAGATCCTAAATTTCATATCGTTAAAATTCCTGGATGAAAGTCATTCTTTGTTACTTTCCTCATCGAATGATCTGGATTGTCCCGATTCACATCTCCGACTTCTATTATTATCAATTTCTCTTGGAACTCACTGATGACCAATCTGTACTCGATGACTAACTTCTCGAAATGATCATCTTCGTGCCTCATTTATGTGCTTTATTAAAATAGCTCATTATTCAGTACTTTTGTTACTGTGTCAAAATTATCAGTTTTCTGATAGAAAGAAAGACAGACAGAAAACATGTTTATTCTGCCTGAATAGACGCACAATTCGTTACAACAAATATACAAAAAAATAAAATAAAACAGTTTCCCCACTAGGCCATGTGTGCAACGGGCTTAAATGTATTACACCATAAGACCATAGACAACACAGTTGTCTAAGTTATCTGTTGCAAGTACTCTCTGTTGTCTGTGGCATTATGACGCTGGCTTCAACAGAGACAAATAATGAGACAAACATAAACAAAACAAACCAATGAAAAAGAAAACATAAAAATAAAAGAAAAAACACAATTTTACTAATAAAATCTATAGATAGCACTTATTATGCATTACTTCGGTACTGTTTTCAAAATGGCATCGAACTGATATTATAATTCATGATTGTATCGCTATATGCCACGAAATCCCTCTGGTACGAAATTCGGGGAAAAGAAAGTTGCTTATTTTTACCTTTCGTGTTTTTTTTGTTAGTTCGCGACCTCACACTGACCTTTCGTCCTCACAGTCAACGTACTCATATGTCCATCAGTTATTTTTCCATCATAAATCTCGACTTTCTATTTTATTGTGTTTTTTGCTAAAACGTCATTTGATGTTAACGAGGGTCTAAAATAAATCAAACGAGAGTTTCTCTTTGGGAACTTGACATTGCATGCCCTTCTAAAACAATGCGACCAGATGTAGATCTATGTTTAGATCCCGTCATTATTCATTAACAACAAAACAGTTACTGAAGTGAAGCATAATAGAAAAAAACAGAAAGATAATAAATACAGACATAAATACAATCTTACGCTCGTATTAGAAATCTAAGGATTTATTACCGACGATCCATCTGTAATAAATTATGATCTTGTCCAATATTATCATCATGTAAGTTATAACTTTATTAACGCTTAATATCAATGTCAAAAACATAAATCAATTAAAACTGTGCAAACACCGTACAGAATTCCGCGCTAATTGACATGCCAAGCTAGTGTTTTAAACCAATTAACACCCAGAAAATAGTTTCTAAAAGAATGTTTCTACGGCGCTATTTTTACACTAGTAGAATAAATGAAACGTGTTAAAGCCGTTAAGGGGATGTAAATGTCAGGGACGAGGCGCGGAACCACGAATGGTCATTTGAGATCCGCAGGAACTGCCGCAGAGGACAAACTTGACCTGACATTGCGAATTGGTTTCTGAAAGCTAATACAGATCGTGTGTTTTGCGTTGGATCAAATGGATTACTAGAGAGCGACATTCGTTTATCAAATATTAGTCTCCTATGAACATAACGTATATTGTCAATGTATACATTGATTTCTTCCTAAATTATGATACAATCCTTATCGCACACGTGAACGAATTCAGTCACTTATTCTATTTGCTCTTGCTCCAAATTTTTATATCCCTTCCGTTGCGTCCATAAATAATATTCGTCTTGCCCGTGACTGGAATTTCAGGGGCAGGGAACTGCGTAGAACGAGGATACACGAGCATTCGAACTTAACCTAATTTGGTTTGGAAATATATGTAACGGCCCTGGCACTTTTAAGACCACATTTCAATATCAGAAGCTGGAAATTTTATTTATAGAATTCTATACATTATTGATGATCTTGTTGCCATTGCCACGTAACTTGATTTTTATACTGTTGCATCCACGAAATAACGTTTTACCCCTAGTGTTGTTATTAATGACAACGGCATACAGAATGAGTAGGTCATCAATGTAAACGAACCGCACTCAATTTCTTGAAAATCAAAGACACGACCTTAATCGATTCCTGAACATCATAATTTACGGTTACGAGGCCGTCACTATAATGTCAGCTAATATAGCTCGAGAGACAGAAGGTGACATCAATCATACAGTAAAGTAGTGAATTAAATATCGAGGCGAAACAAAAGAACTGAGAGAACCAAGAACTATTAATGAATCACTGTTACGTAAAAGATTCTAAGATATTAATCATCCCTTCCCACCCCCGAGAGAATATGATTCGAGGTTACCATCAATCATGAAACAGGAACAATAGCTAGAGCCGTTATAGGTGTACTTAAAGTTGTATACTTCTGATACCATTTGTAATTATCTTGAAAATCCATCGATTTATTATTCTAAATTATTTTAAAACGCATTTCCATTTCACTGTAAGTTACAAATTCATTTAGTCTTATTTTAAACGTGCCCGTTTGATTTTGATTAAGTTACATCATTAGCATAAAATCCCTTCTTAATGATCATTTTATTTGGTAGAACCCTTTCGTTACATCCAGGTCATGTTTATTCTAGATAACTTTCAGTTCAACTAGTTTTCTAACTTGGAATTACACATACGGATCCTGTACCCTCAAGTGTGTCGCAGAGATATCTAATTTAAAGTTTATATACGAAATCTCTGCAAGCAACTAGATATTCGTTATGAAGTTCTAAGTTTAAGGACGATATTGCGAAATTTAATATTGGCAGCTTTAGTAGTTATTGAAAACTTAGAAGGAACCATGGAAAATCCAGCCAACCAACCACGCATCTATTAAATATAGTTTAATACTATTATAGACCAGGAAGTCAGTGTCGTATGAACCTAACCTCTTAGTCCCCGCGCGAACGCCGGCGTTCGCTCTAATGTCATCGCGCCATTCCGTCAAACCCCGCGCGAACGCCGGCGTTCGCTCTCACCCACTTCATTATAAGCCTTATTTCCGATACTTACAGACTACTTCTCTATGAACAAGTTTGGATATTTACGTTCTTGGATAAATTTCCTATAGGTTGAACGCATTATATTTTATAATCTATGCTCCGCTTTTTTTTTTTTCGGCTTGACATTTGACCAATAATTTCGGTGCGGGCGGAATTTTGTTTGTTGTTTTCGTGTGTTTTTTACCTGATTTTACTCAAGTAAGTATTGTTTGTTATTATAAAGTTATTATTTCGCTAATAATGGTTCTATTTAGAGTATAATTTGCATGAAATACATTGTTATAACTTTACATAAAGCCGTTATAGTTTGTGAACATGTTTTCCGATTTCCGTGTAAATTATGATGATTTTTAACAGTAAATGTAATGAAACTATTGTAAAAAGTAATTATAATCGTTTATATAACGAAAGAATAACGCTTTTGTTCAATTTTAGTGAAAAAAAATCTTGACAAAAAAGCACGCGTAACGGTCGTTTTGCCTTTCAAAATCCAACAAGCCATTTTGGTCCTTATTTGTATGAGTCTAAGTACAAAATTGGTTTGAAACTGTTCTTTTTTGAAGGTCAGGTAGCCAAAACTAGGGAAACGTAGTATGTCGATAAAAATGTCGATGAAATTTTGTCATCATCGATAGTGATAGCGGTATTTTATATTTATTTTATAATTATTTTTGCATGATAACTTTGTTATTTCTAATAACATGAATTTATAGTTTTATTTTTTTATTTTTTCTATAAAACAAAATTATTATATAAGTACTAATGTTTTTTATACTTACAATACTTTTGACTGGCCTGTTGGTCTAGTGGTTAGCGGCCCTGCCTACTATGCCGGAGGTCGTGGGTTCGCTTCCCACCCAGGACAAATGTTTATGTGATGAGCATGATCATTTGTTCTGTGTCTGGGTGTAATTTATCTATAATATGTATGTATTTAGAAATATATAAGTACGTTTATTAGTTGTCTAGTACCCATAACACAAGCTCTGCTTAGCTTGGGACTAGACGGCGTTGTGTGGTAGATGTGGAATATTATTATTATAATGTGGTATATTTTTTTCTCTTTTTGTTTTTTAGCATGTCTAACTGGAGAGTGAATGAGCAGCCTCCTGCGGACTTCCTGGACTTGCTCTACGATCAGGAAGATCCGGACGTTGAAGTGGAGAGCGGCGATGAACAGGATGAGTTCATCGACGATGAGGTTGTAATGTTATTACTACTATAATAATTTGTGAGCTGTATTTTTATTGCATTTTGATGAGAATTTTTTGCATGGATATATTTCTTTGTACACAGGATGTCTTGCATCGCTGTTCATCGCCGGAACGCATGGGGAGCTTTCCACAAGTGGTATTGTGGTGCCGCCGCAATCGTAAGTTTTTATCTACTGATATTAATTATGAATAGTCAGTAGACGTATATAAAATAAATTTAGTAAAAGTATTTATGTTTACAGTGTACTGGCACCTGAGCACGGCAGGGTGTTGCAGATTTTTGGGGAGAATGGCCAACCGCTGGACGCTGGGGTTGGCGACATCGACCACGAAGAAGTGATCGTGGAGGTCGACGTGGGCAATTTTTGGACCCCGGATGCCCACGCTTTGTATGTGTCCCCTGAGGAACGTGTGATGAATGATAGTGAAAGGAATGATAGTGAAAGGAATGATAGTGAAAGAAATGAATATTTGCATTCACGCGAGCGAAACCACTGGCAGCAACTAGTTGTAAATAAAATAAAATGTTTTATGAGTTTGTATTTTTAATTTTCTGCAATCACGCGAGCGAAGCCACTGGCAGCAACTAGTTGTAAATAAAATAAAATGTTTCATGAGTTTGTATTTTTATTCACTAATACCAAAATCCCGTACAGATAGAACAACTATCGATAAAGTTAACAAAAAGTGAAGGAGCATCTCTAGTTGTTTTTATGCTTATCGGGTCGAATTTCAAGTGGTGTTATTGTAAACATCTCGAGCTCTTTCGTTGAATTGTTTATATAATTAGATAACACAGGCCCTTGTGTTACGGATTTTGTTTATGTTTTCATATATTTCTTGAAATTTACTCGACAATCTGGTTTCTAAAATTTGAACTCGTAGAGCAAATATTCTGTATCGGTGATCACTTGGTTTTGATGCCTGGTAGAAAAGAAATTTATCCATTAGTGAAAACACGTTTACAGAATGATAAAATGTCGTTTTATAATGCAGTTATAATTTTTTTAGTAAAAAGTAATATTTTCGCCGCCATTTTGTTTATGGCGCTCACTGACGACACTACTTTTGACATTTCACTTCTAGAGACGATACTGTTCGCCGTGCGCTGCAGCCGCCCTACACAGGACCCTACAAGGTAATGTCACGGACTGACAAGTTACTCGACATTGACATTGCATGATACTAAATGCAGTCAAAAACGGAAGATGTCTCCTATAATTTGGATGATATCCAGTCTTTTATTACTACGCACGGATTGATAGAGTTTGGCACAGGGCTCGTGTTTGTATGCCCCGCTAGCCAACATATTTGAATACCACAACACGACTTCTATTGCTAAAATGTGCCATGACCTTTAACTCCAACAGTTAAGATTCAAATTCGAAGAAAACCGGAAGATAAGCTGGCAGTTTGAGTTCAAGAGCGTGCCAAATTTGCTGAATGGACGCAGCAGCTGTTGTCTATCGACATAATATGTATCAGCACTATTATATAAACGTAATCTCTCGTATTTTCGTAACGCAAAAATATTATATGAATATTTTAAAAAGTAGTCCATATTTTGGGTGTATTAAAAAGTCTTGGTCTGACGGAAAAAAACTTAATAACCTTGATAGTTTTTGATGACATAATGTTTTGACATAACAAGTTTATTGATATTGATTGCGTATTATTTAATCCTCAAATTGTTTTCACCGGCACATGTTTACATGTAAGCGTTGATAAGCTAATCAGAAGTTTTCCACTTAGCAAGTTGAGATCGAGAAGAACTTTCGATTATTTCGATTAGCAAAAGGTCAAGCGTGTTTACACTAAAGACAAGGAGATTGATGATTGGCTGTTTTACGGTAAAGGTTACGTCAAATACTATGTTGTAGACGGATACATGCCGTGATGTTTATGCTATAACAAGGAAAGTTATAAGCACGCATTGTGTTGACTTACGCGCGAATGTATCAGTCAGTGCAAAAGTGTATTCTTATTAAATGGCACTTATTTACAAACAAGAACATAAAATACTGAACCTAAGACTGGATAATAATTAAAATATTACATTATTTTCAGGATTTCCACAACTGTAGTGACGAAAAAAATCCGAGTTATATATTTTAAGAAACAGCTAAAAAGCGAACGGCAAATAAATGAAATCAACGTTATATTAAATTCTGCTGATCGAGCCTTTGCTATAAAATTCGGAGGCCAAAATGATCAAAAAGTTTCAGCTGGCGAGGGTGAATTTAATAATAATGAAGCTGTATAAATTAATACGCTTACGTAAAAAGCTGCAGTACCCGACGACGGCGATGCTAACGAGGTTATCACCGACATCGTCTGAAGCACCTGCTACAGCTGAGAGTTGGCAGATGTGGCTGCTTTATTGCGAACAAGGTGTGTTTGATTTACAAAATGTGCTTATTATACAGGAGTAGGTACTGTTTTAGGGACTACACATAAAGTAATGATTGTAGTTCAGTTAAGCTTTCGTAATAACACTAAAACCCAGTCCTCAATTTACAAATTTGGAAAATCTCTTTCATTTGAAGCACTCTAAGCAATTACTTTTATCGAGGACTTCACAGACTAGATATTATCCCAAATTGGGATATTATTGAATCGGATTCAACCGTTTGGAATTTCTTATAATTAAATTCAATTCAAATAACAGTAGGTGCTAAATACTTAGTGCTTTACATATTTTATAAAGTTAAATACGTATTATTCAAATGTGTGCCAACAAGTGCAGCGAACATAATAATTATGTTCAATGATAATTCAGCTCACCATTTCATTACGGCAAAGCGTGTCGATACTATTACAAATACCGAATCAATTTGTACGCGACTGTCCACGTACAAGTTAACCGCACGAATGGTATGCGAACTTGGCGGGTTGGTGTAGGTACAGTGCGACGCAGATAGTATGAGACACATAAATTACGATGATTTACATAATTATGCACTCGCATGTACGACACATGTCACTTGAAGTAGACGAAAGTTTATGTATATGTTGATGAAGTATGCGGTGTTGTGTACGAATATACGCATCGGTAAGGGAAGGTATTTTGATAAGGCTGTTCTAAGTGTAGATTATCTTTCAACTTTGAAGACAATTTATTCTATAATCTAGTAAATAACAGGAAACAAATCCAATTCTTTGTCTATCTCACCAAATCCCAGACACGGTGAGACACATCGCTCAAAGGAAAAGCCGTTTACCTGAAACAGAAAAATAATTTATGAGAAACAATTTAATCACATTTTCAGTCATAGCATTGAAGTTAATATCTGTGTTAAATATTAAGTAGCTCTCAACTACTTCGAAACCAAGCTGCACGCTAAAGTTTTACTCAAAAGCTTCATGTTTCACCGTAATGCGAACAACCTAAAGGAGATAGTACACTAAACAGCAGTAAAAGCATGCGAATATACCGCAAGATTGTACTCGTCTTATAAGATCTCAACAAAGACGCTAAGCTACCGGGTGTGTAGTCTCTCTAACACTAGTATAGATTATTCCATCATTACCAAGTTATACATAGCTTTCTCTCTGGAGAACTTGATAACGTTACAGACTACAAATTCTAGCTCATACAAAATTGTACACTGCAACTTTGCAGTATGAGCTGTGGAATTGTTTAAAAGAGTTAGTTTGGCTCTAGAATGTAAAGGGCAACTAAAAAAAACAGGGAGCTAGTGCGGCTAGAGAACGCGAAGGGCAACTAAAATAGCACAGGGCTAGTGCGGCCCTGGAAAGCGAAGGGCAACTAAAAGAACACGGGGCTAGTGCGGCCCTGAAACACAAAGAGCAACTAAAAGAACACAGGGCCAATCCAGCCCAAGAATGCAATTTGCAACTAAAAGAACACAGGGCTATAGATTTCCGGCCACCGCAGGCGCAGGCTTGCGGACAGCAAGCACTGGGTAGCTCGCTATCCGACTGTCCGGTCCGGACGGCGCGCACTGTTCCCGCGCGCCTCAAGAAGCTGTCAGCAACAGCAGGGGCCCAGCTGGGTCGAAGCCTACTGGGGCCAGGGTTAATTCGAAAGATGGCCCAACCCCCGGTACGAAGGCAACGAAGGAACGGGGTGGGCTTTTAGTCAGTAAGAGTCTGACACTATTTCCCGCTCCGTCCAAGAGCGGGGTTGTCATTGGATGATTTTGCCCACCATAAAAAAAAAACCACTTGGAGTGGAAACAATCATTTGATAATTTCCTACTAAAGAAAACAGCTATGACGCTACTACATATTTGAAAAAACCGGCCAAGAGCGTGTCGGGCCACGCTCAGTGTAGGGCTCCGTAGTTTCCCGTCCGTCACAATAAGTGTACGCACTTATGAGTTTAAAAAAATACTTGCATATACGATTATACTACAAACTTAGTCCAGAAATTATTTTGTAGAACCTTTTTGTCTTTTTTGTACAAAAACTGTTCTTTCCATCAAGTTCAAAATGATTTTCCTAGAAAGTCCTTATAAAGTTCTACTTTTCAGATTTTTTTCATATTTTCTAAACTTATGGTTCAAAAGTTAGAGGGGGGGGGACACATTGTTTTTTACTTTTGGAGCGATTATTTCCGAAATTATTGATATTATCAAAAAATGATTTTAGTAAACCCCTATTCATTTTTAAATACCTATCCAACAATATATCACACGTTAGGGTTGAAATTAAAAAAAAAATCACTTCCCACTTTACATATAGGGGGGCTACCTTAATAAAACATTTTTTTCCAATTTTTATTTTACCACTTTGTCGGCGTGATTGATATACATATTGGTACCAAATTTCAGCTTTCTAGTGCTAACGGTCACTGAGATTAAGCGAGGACGGACAGACAGACGGACAGACAGACATGGCGAAACTATAAGGGTTCCTAGTTGACTACGGAACCCTAAAAACATAATTAAACCAAGCAAATTATGATAGATATGCTTGTACTATAAGCTATTATTTGAAAGTGAACCACTGGTATGATTTGTATGATTGTTAATTCAACAATACATAGTAATTTCCGCTTCGAATGATACTATTTTCATTGCATTTCTTTATGATAGCATCAGTTCTACGGTATAAAGATCGTTTACTGATTATGTCATACGTATAATAAGTTATGTCGGTGTTAGTATTGACTATTTGTATGACTATTTCTCTGTCTGGTATTGAAATTAAAATAAAATATAGCTATTTTTGCCACTGAAAAATAAATATAAAGCATAATATCCTTTTTGATTCATTCTGTGCAGGCAATGTGTGTTGTTTTATTACCTCTGTTTTTCTATATGCTGGAATTTTGCAGAATGTTTTATTTTGTCCCTCTTACTTTTCCTACTACTTTATGTTATAAAATATTTTTTATAGGACCTTCTTCGCAAATCATACAGTAATTAGGTATTGTTGAAATGATATTCCTTAAATAATAACTATATGCTAAGATATAAGGTTATAAAATTTGATTTTTTGTTAATTAGTAATAAAAAAGAAAACTTACGAAGCCTAGAGAGGTGTCGTATGCAATAAGGGGTTAATAATTTAATTTGCACCCAAATTAACATTAAGAACCCACTTATCGACGCTATATTTAGGACGATCAGAAATCATTTTCGAGGTATCTCTAAGCACATACTATACAGATGATGGCTTTATCGACTCATTTAAGGGACTCTGATGACGGGACAATTGGATAACCGCAGTAACCGACAGGGAAAGGGACTTTATAGCAACATAACAATCATGTGACTCATCCTAATACACAATCACAGGACATATACGAGTAAATATCGGAAGAGGAAATATGACGTCATCGTACTTATCTTTATGGACGAGAGTTTTATTTTACTATTGGAACAGAGAATTTTATCATAAATTTCTAGCCAATTCATCAATCAAAATATGTCCGGTCTCCTGCAATGTTACTTACAGCGTTTCTTTAAATTTTGCCACTGGAAACAAAAATTACATCATCCAAGTAAAGCAAAGCATCTGATTTTTGTATAGAATCATCTTGTAATAAAAAGTTAATTTTCAGCATGCTTTTGTTTCGAAATCTTTTCCGATGATCTAAAATCGTCAATCAAAATAAAGGAAAGTGTTCCATTGAAATGAAAGCTCTTGGCGATTATGGAAAGCTTCCGATACGCCGAGCCGATATACAGCCCCTAATAACGGCATCACATTAATCTACGTTACCCTTTGCGTCAGGGCAGACCCCAGTATTTCACGCAAACGAATTAATTCCTGTCTACATTGTTTTGTAGCTTTAGTAAAAAATGCTTTTACCCTCGCTCGGTTCGTATACGGGTCTTGCAGATTCTCTTTTTTTATTATTATGTATAGGCTCGCATTTAACCACTATATATCCTGATGGTAAACGATGATGCGGCCGATGATGAATCACGCTTTTCTAAAACTAACCCATTCACTCTTGACTTTAAGACCCCAAGGTTATAGCTATCAGGAAACACAGACTCCGGCAGGGAATTCCACCCCTTACCTATCTAATTGCTGCTTAGCTGTTTCTATCTACTATAAAATATCTTCAATCAAATCCTTAATCAAATTATTAGGAAAATAATTATTGAGAATGTTATGAAAAACTTTACGACACCTATACGTAGTATAATTTCCAACAGCAAGCAAGTCGAAAGCCATTTAATCAAAGAAAGTATATGTCAATATCATACGAGTCAAATGACACGCCAGGATCTGATTCCGTACAAAAATAGCCCATCCAATCCTATGACAAACATATTAAGGAAAAACATGACGAAACGACGTGACAAAGGCCGTGTTTTAGCCCCGTATCAAATAACTAGAGAAGGTATTAATCTGCGAAAGTGCCTTCGCACCCTCACATCGCTGCCTTCGAAAGGCGGAGGCTCGTGTCAGATTTTCTAGCATGAATATGGCAGAGGTTATGATGATGATATACTTAATACTGTCATAAAAGAAAATTACAGTCATGTTACAGGTATCTTTAACAATGTCAAAGAAAGCAAGTTGGAACTTGGCACCTTGTTTACCTGTATGAAATCATTTGGGCATTAAAACTTGCTAGGCAACGCTAATTACTTTGGCGCCGCTCATAAGCATGTGTACTAGATGTTTATTACAGCGTTAAATTATAAGGTAGATTTAAGCAAGGCTGTTCATATTTCTCGACTTCAGGGAGTTAGCTATGAAGGATGTTTCATATTGCTATTAATCGGCATATCATGCTGCCAAGTTTATTTAGTATGCAAATCAGTTCAAGCTTGACGCTTATGGCTCAAAGAGAAGGTAAGTACAATGAACGGGACCCACTAGGGCCGATGCTGCGGGATCGTTCGAAAGAGTTACCGTCACGCTGGAACGCAAAGGCCAGCTGATGTAACACAAATGAATTTAGTCTCTAAAGTCTGACACTCTCACTCGCTTCACCCAGAGCTGGAGAAATTATTGAATGATTTCTCACCAAAAAGCAAAAATAAATCCATGTCATTTTTATACCATTGAACGTCCGGATCAAACGCAGTCATTTCAAGGCACTCATTTCGAAGCCTTTTAAAGAAGGCGATGAAAGCCTCACATACGAAATAAATCGACAAACTCATCGAGTCTCACAAACGGTCAATACGTTACCCAAATAAGTCAACCTGCACCGTCCAGATAAGATCGACGATTCGAACCACCAACCAGCGAGTTTTCTTCAGAGCGTTCGTATGGATTCGGCAAGAAACTGTTCGTTAAGGATTTAGGAGGTATATCAAGTGACCAGCCCCGGATCTAAGGGGGGGCAAACCGGGGCACTTGCCCCGGGCGGCAGTTTCATGGGGGCGCTAAATCCTTGAGACGAGAATTCGAAATATCGAACAAATGAAGCTTCTTTTCCTACAATCTCATAGGTTTTTATCAAGTAATTGAATCTTAATATAATATGTTTGAAAAACAAACTTTTCTATTTCCATACGCCCAGGTAGTTTTTGAACACATACTAAGTGATTTATAAACGCATCTTAACAGATCAAGTAAATTTTTGAACGCGTGCGTAGTGTCCGTGATCTTTCTGCCAAGGGGAATCATCAAAGGGGAAAAACATCTGCAAGCTGTGAGCGAAGCTTCAGCAAACTGAAAATAATTAAGACTTATCTACGTTCTACAATGAGTAAGGATCGTCTATCTGGCCTCGCGATCTTAGCCATTGAAAACAAAACCGCCTATGCAACGGACTTTGAGGAGCTAATAGATTCTTTCGCAGAAAAGAAAGCACGCCGTGTAAAGTTGTAGTCTTTCCTGGTTATATATTTTTTCTGTTTCTGTTTTATGTCACAAATGAAAGTTATTAGTTATTAGATAATAAAAAGTTTAAATTTATTAAAGGATTATTATTTTAACAAATGGTCACAAAAATGCTACTCATTGGCAGTATTAACAGTTTTTCTCAAACAGTGAAGGGAGGGGGCGCCAGTATCAAGGTTTTGCCCCGGTTCGAAAAAATCGTAGATCCGGGGCTGCAAGTGACAAAGTGGTCGTGTTGAAAGAGTTTTATTTTCTTTTGTGAACCCCTTTCTTATTTATATCGTCGTAATAAGTTGTGACGATGTAAAAAATATTCTTTCAACGCTGTGGGTTCAAGTTACGTTCTCTGTTTTATTAGCTGAAGATCGTTTTTAGTTTAAGTTTGTAATTTTAACTACATACCATAGATCAACCATTTTTGTAGCTTTTCTGACATTTTATGTGACATTTTGTGTATACGACGTTTCGGTTAAAAGTTGACCCTTTGACTTGAAACTAATCATATTAACGAGATAGCCACGTGTATTTGAAAATGTCTTTTAGAATTACGAAATATATAAAATTATATATTACGTAATTCTATTTGACGAAAATATAATAACTAAATTATTGATGTTTATAGTAAATCGTTATTTGGTTTAGCATTTTAACAACAAACCATTTCTAACAAACACCATGAAACAAGTTAACGTTTGTGACACACTGTTGCGCCAAAACAGTTCACAAAACCCGAAACAAAGATACTACCAAAATCTCCTTTCAAGAAGTTAAGCAATCAAAAGCGAAAACAGGACGTTGTTGCAAATGGAATGAAGCCAAACACTTTTGAGCAACAATGAAAAGCCAGTGGGTGGGGCGAGACCAAGTTCACAAACTGAGGCAAGCCAGGCAAAGCAAAGGCCTTTACGGGAAAGATTCGGCTTGGCAACTCTGCCAAGTTGAATTAATTTATTCTTGGAGGGACGTGTGTAACTTTGAAGCTTCTCTGTTGCTACATTCATCTGAATTCAGATACTAACTTTGTTTGGTTGAAAACCGCAACCTAAATTCTCTCAGTAGGATTTCATATTTATGTTCGTTAGCAAACTTATCTGGGTTAATTAACTGGTTCTAGGAAACTGAACACCTGTTTCCTCCAGAAGGTAAATTACTAAAATCAATTGGGATAAGTAAGTACTGTATAATAAACATGGTACAGCTTTAATAAAACTATTTCCTTCCTCCTCATTTATTAGCATAAGTTATAATAGCAGCGGAATAGTCGAACCAAATAAAAACCTGATCATCAAAACATTTTTCCTAATTCTTTAAACGATAAATGTTAATCTCTAACGAGGATCCACCAAGACAGATTTTGTCTTGGTGGATCCTCGTTCAAAGCACCTCCAATTTCAAATAGCAATCATGTAGTAGGTATATTTACCAAATCGTCAAGAATGTTAAGTACAAATACCATTACGCACGTAGGAGTTAAGCTAACACATAATAATCAAACAGGCGACATAATTAGAACCCCGAACATGCGCGTCCTGAGGTTGATTAAAACGTAAATACATATTTAAGTAGCACGTGGGTATGCGACCTTCGCAGGGCTGCCGGTGCCCTTAAAGGATCGCCTTTGTCTTCACGCACGATCGGATTAAACCAAATGATTCCCTGCTTGTAATAAACTTTGGTTAGCACGTTTGGGCGATTTGTGTTTTCTTCATTATTGAGTGTTTTCCTGTCTTTATTGCGTACTATATTTTATACGAAACTACGAACAACAAACTCTATATGTTTTTTCGGAAACTTGATGCTACTTTCAAACATCTCTCATCAATTGGTTATTACATGAAACAGTCATTAGCATTTTAAACATTGTTTTAAAGAAGAATAAGATGGGAACATCTCGGATAAACTAATAGTGGTTACTATTAGTTTATGCGAGATGTTTTTGAGTCACATTTCAGCGTGTGCTTCTTTTTTCTGTTTTTTGACAGTTTCTCCTTAGGCCAGATTTCAAGTTTGTAACTTACTCAATTTTGAACAGATTTGAAAATAAGCTTTCTATTTTCGATTTATGGTAAAGTTGTTTTTCTATGCAACAGTTAAACAAATATCCAATTGTAGTAATTAGTGAAGCAATCGGAAGTGTTGTCGTTACTTTGCATCAGGCATTATCCTTCTCTTAGTATTCTAGGACGTGTCGTGCCGTTTGACCTTTACAGGACTACGAGCGCCGTTTAAGGCTCGTCTGTTCTTCACGAACTATCGGATTTGATACAATGATCCGTGCTACTTTCGTATGTTAAGACTTTGTTTCTTTTTGATTTAGTATTGTGTTTTGGAGTTGTATTTCCTTAATTACTGTTTTTGGAGCTTCCAGACCTTTGTATGGGGAACTTTACTTTCATTGGGCTAAGTATCCTGTTTTTCTGGCACGTGTAAGTGTTTGACCTTCAGGTCTGGCTTCCACCTTGACCTTTACGTATAAGCCTTTGTCTTTACGCATGATGAGAAACAATTCTTGCTACATTTGTTTCATCAGATTTCTTGGGAGACGAAATGACTATTTATGTTTCTTCTCATAACGTACTTCACCTTCAGTAGAGACTTGATCATCTTTCAACACGTGTCGTCTATTTGACCTTCGAAGGGCTTGTGCCCTCAAAGGACAGCCTTTGTCTTCACGCACGATCGTCGTATTTAATTCAATGATCTCTGCTACCTTTGTGTTTGTTCAGAACATTAATTGGAGCTTTGGCCATCAACATTGAGGCCAAATTCAAATGTTTAATTAGATACGTGATTCTAAAGGATTTGTGTCCAATTTACATTCGTAGATGAAACATATGTACTTACTCAACACGCATGAAAGAAAAGTAATTTTTTGAGTTATACTGTTATGCAAGACACGTAAAATCTCACTAGGCAAAAATACCGGAGCGAAGCGGAGTGGCATGCGGTCGCCTTCTTCTGCGAAGCAGTAATGCTAGCAAAGGAGGCCGACCGTATTAGGCAACGGCGCTCACAGCGCCCCAGCCGCTGCCGGGATTCCGATCCCGATTTCCGGCCACCGTAGGCGCGGGCTTGTGGACGGCGAGTAATGGGTAGCTCGCTGTCCGACCGTCCGGTAACTGTCCGGACCGAGCCCAAGTCATTGACGGCGCGCACTGTTCCCGCGCGCCTCAAGGAGTTGTTAGGAACGGCAGGGGCCCAGCTGGGTCGAAGCCTACCGGGGCCAGGGTTAGCTCCGAAAGATAGCTCAGCCCCCGATACGAAAGACAACGAAGGAACAGGAGTGGGTTTTTAGTCAGTAAAAGTCTGACATTATCTCCCGCTCCGCCCAAGAGCGGGGATATCATTAGATGATTTCACCACCACAAAAAAAAAGGCAAAAATAAAAATTCTTGCCTATAGCATTTCATCAGCATGTCGCAACTACTAGTTAAACCACAGCTCACTAACAATCACGAAAACAAAGAATATTTGGCCCTCACACTCATAATGATTCTGGCACGTGCCAATTTGGCCTTCAAAGGGCTTCAAAGCTGATGCCCTTAAAAAACACTTTTGTCTTCATGCACGAATAAATCTGCTCCCTGATTCTTTTGTGTTCATTCTGAATTCGGTAATTTGAGCATCGCCTATTGGTACCAACAGCAAATTGGGGTTCCATTAGAATTTTAATTCGTTCTGTGTTTGTGTGCTAGATTTGTATTTCATTACATTATCGTTTGAGGCGAATACAAAGCCTGAAGCGAATTATTCGTTTGATCTCTTGAGTATTTCTGATAACATTTACACTCACACACACGCACGTTATTGGGAACACATTCATCGTGTGTATAGCTAAGGAGTGGCGTTCCCTGCCGGAGTCTGTGTTTTCTCATAGCTATAACCGTTTGGTTTAAGAGTGAATAGGCTACTCCTAGGTATGCTCCATCGTTGAACACCTAACACGTTGAGCCTCTCACAATCAGATGAGATAGTGGTCAAACGCAACCCATAATAAAAACAAAGTTTTAAATCAGGATTTAAGGGTAGGCGGAACAGGGTATAGATTCCTGTCCCTCCTTTGAAAAAAAAGATCCTTCAACCAGACGGGTGTTACGTCTGGACCGGCACCTGCCCGATAATTGATTTCGGACTAAGAACTTTTATTTCACGATGCAGGATTTTGAATTTTAGTTCCTATGTGGCGTCATAGATGTCGCTACAAAGACAATGATTAATTTAGCAAAGCATTATAAACTAGAATCAAAAACATCTTTTAAAATCATAAAGGCGAATGCCTGTTCCCATTTCAAATCCAGTTATTACAAAAAACAGGAAACCTATAAACCCATCCTGTCGTAAACCCTAGCCTAGACTACTTTATGACAAATAAAGCTCAAACCAGCCAACCTAACGTAGCATAGCACATCAGACCGGATAACTGGGCTACGGTCACCGTATTAGCCGACGCGCATGACTGCCCATTATGTTGCCAGCCTAATAGAGGCACTTCATCAATATGGGCCCGGAGCTATATAGACTACTCCTAATAACTCTGTTTCCAAGATCTTTATGGACGACTAGCTTCTGCCGCATGAAAGTAGGATTCTCCATACAAACTTTAGACCCTCTTTTACCCCTTAGGAGTAGAGTTTCGTAAAATCCGTTTTCAGCGGATGTGTACACCCTATAAGGAACCTATCTGTCACTTTTTTTTGGTGGGTTAAAGTCATCCAAATGACATCCCCCGCCCTTGGGCGGAGCGGGAGATAGTGTCAGACTTACTGACTAAAAAATCTACCCCGTTCCTTCTTGCCTTTGGTACCGGGGCCGAGATTCCCTTTAGGATAACCCTGGCCCCAGTACGCAAGTTTGTAAGTGTCATAGTTTCTGAGATTTCGTAATTAATCAGTGATTAGTATTTCGCTTTTATATATATTTTAGTTTAAATCTTAATTAACATCAAAGGAATTGGTTTAGATATTATTATTGCCGATTAAACTACGGCTCTAGATGTAATTGGACAAAGACTAGAATTTGGCTTCAATTGGAAACTTGATTTATCTTGAGCGCTTTCTCCCGTTATTTATTCAGGACCTCAAATTAATACAGAAAGAAACCAAGCGAGTAATTTTTTTTTAAATTGTATAAACTGGTTCTTGACTGTGATCCCACCTGATAGTGTCTGTGATGGAGTCATCGATGATGAAGCGCATTAGTTTATTAATAGCATATTCACTCTAGCCTTGAAGACACCTAAATAATAATCGTATGAGAAGAACGCAGGAGGCAAATTGTTCTAGTCCTTCGATGTAGGCGAAACATGTAGGCCACCGGTACATGGTGGATATCCCACCTATACGTACAAAGCGTTTTGAAAGTACATTCATTATGCGTACCTACAGCTAAGGAATGGAATTCCCTGCCGGAGTCTGTGTTTCCTGATAGCTATAACCTAGGGGTCTTTAAGTCAAGAGTGAATAGATTGCTTCTAGGCAAGCGTGGTCCATCGTCGGCCACATCATCGCTTACCATCAGGTGAGATTGTGGTCAAATGCGAGCCTATCCAATATAAAAAAAAAAAAAAAAAACACTTAGTCCGGATGAACCGCAGAGTTGTCAACACTGTAAGGGTAGACACTCGCCGTACATCGGGTCGTCCGATGTTAGAAAAGCCATAGCGAAATCAAGTCATAAAATAAAACCATAAAATAACTTCGCCTGTCATATTCGACTTTGATTATTTCAGCTAAGCTGGTGAGACGGAAACTTTCACCGCCTTTACATAATTCACAGGCGATCAAAACGATTTATGCTAAATGTGAATGGTGTCAAGAAATCTGCTTGTTATTCTGGAATCTTTCTTCTCCAGTTTTACTTCGATATCGTTTTAAGTTCCATCAATTTTTAAATTTTTAGTTAGACCTACTAGCTGTCCCCTGCAGTTCAACCTGCGTCTCTGGTCACCGCTCCGTTTCCGTGGGTTGTAGAGAAATGTTATACTTATGCTCTGTACAAAACATGCAATATGCATCTGGTTATCCTATACATAAAGAATTTTTCCAATGCGACTTGTAGTTCGCGCGTAAAAGAAAATAATCCTTCTGCTTTATTATATTAGAATACATTTGTACTTTTTGTAAGTTCGCCTACACTTCTTAGTCTTCCACTGATCCTTGAACATCCGTTACTAAAAATGTTCACATTCATGTGGAGGCTAACATCACACTTTACGCCACCCATATTAATTTCGTCGGTCATTACCGCCGAAGACGAGGCTCCCCGAACGTTAGCACCGTCAAATGTGAAGGCAAGACCGTCATAAAAGTGCGGATGAAAGTTCACGGACTATGTATATATTATGCGTTTAGCTGATTATTATTATACAGGCCTGTTGTAAGGGCTTATGGAGGAATGGTGCGAGTCCGATTAGTTTCCAGAGCAGTGGAGGCTTTGTTTTCGCGCTGAGTTTTAGCTCCTGCTAGTATGTCTTCATTGTTAAGCGTAGCACTTAGTAATAACAAAGGGGTTGTACGGTGCATCTCCGGGAATGCATAGGATACCTTTTCATTTAAGTAGCTCCTCGCTTGATGTGTACAACGACAGCGCATTTGAGTTATTTTTTGTTGTAGATACAATGCAGAAACCCATTTTTTAGCCTATACTTTCCCAATACTGGGCAAAGGCCTCTCCAAATTTTTTCCAGGTATACTTTTCTCAAGCCACCTCGAAACGGTCCTAGCGGTGGTAATCGTGCCACCTTTTCCCAGGTTGGTCCTCGGCGGCATCGTCCATATACCTAATTAGATTTGACAATATCTATCAACGCTAATAGATTAAAGCTATGTACATAGAACTGTGCAACATGTGCCCTGGTCTTCCTTATTTGTTACTACGAATAATGGGGAAAGGAATGCCAACATTACGGCGAAGGAACTTCATAAGTGAATAGAACAGTACTACTGCCCTTTTAGTAAGTATACTACTACAAAAAATCTTGTTATGTAGATACCATCTACATCGCATTGTTATGATTTTTGATTGAACCAACTTCTGCTAGCGACACCCTCCGCGTGAAAGTAGAAAATTATCCCAAGACACCATCAGGATAAAAACTAGTTCCATGTGCTATTTCAAAACATGGCCTACCCGTGTAACAAAGTGGGCTCTACAGATTGCGTCAGATTTCATAATATCGGAAGAGACATAATCGTCCCACAAATCGATGCGCATAACCAAGTAAGTTCGAAACTATCACAAAAACACGTAAAAACTAAGAACAGAACGAAGTTAAAGAAAAACTTGCCTCATAAAATCAAAACGAACGATGTTAACTTATTGACACACCCTAATTCCGGCACAAGAGCGGCTAAGTCGTGAATACGTAATAAAGTAACACAAACGATACTTCCTAGGAACAGAAATAGACCTGCGTACGAGTACGTCTGCTCGGAATATTTATTAGTTTCTCGACACTACAGTCCTCGGTTATAGAGACCGGTTTCCTTAAAGATGTTGAATTATGCACTGAACTGTTGCGATATTGACTGCATGGCGAATGGCGACGGAACATAGCGAGCCATTTCAGGAAGAACATTTGTAAGCGACAATTGACGTTCTCTGTTATACAATTAATAAAAAGTGTTTATGATAATAGCTACTATTGTATTAGAACTTCTTCTAGCTAGACCTTATTTATGGCCTTCTAAAAGGCCTGTTGCAGGATTCTTATGAAGCACTGCGGTATTGTTCGAAAGAGTCATCGTGGCCCATTTCTTTTTTTTTCGATGGGTAAAAATCATCCAGATGACATCCCCCGCCCTCGGGCGGAGCGGGAGATAGTGCCAGACTCTTAATGACTAATAAACCCACCCCGTTCCTTCGTTGCCTTTTATACCTGAATTAGTTGCTCAGCTGGTGAGGTTGTTTGTTCCTCCTGTACCTAAACAACACCTCAGGCCGCGTACACACCGATTGTTAGCTGATCCTTTAGAGCCATATTTCACCGGGACACCCGGGTAGCGCCACTGGTTGCGCTACCGTGGTGTCCCAGTGAAATATAGCAAGACACCAAACAAGACACCAGAGCAAAGATTTCATGTATCCTACGGATAATCTAGATTGCCTGCGCAGCAAACACACTCTATAGTGTTCTTTATTCTCATTGCCATTAAGTTCATATTGACAAGCAAACGGGGAAAAATGTACTGAACAAGACAACGAGAAAGGGTCGGTGTATCCCTTTCTTACCTCTGTTTTAACTAGGGTAACCATGATTTTACAAAATTAATTGTTATTATTTTTGTCACTGCAGCATTTGATATTAATTAATGTATTTTTTTATATCGACAGCAAAGTACCAATAACACCAAACTGTCTGTCAGACCTGAAAACAAAAAAAATTACTCGAATTTTACTAAGACGATTATCGTATGATTTTGTATGAAATGAGTCAGAGCCTGCGTGAATTTACAAAACGCACCAACGCGCGTGAGTGCGTAAAAAACCCGTACGATGATGCAGATCTGCACTTCCGCAAGTACGCGCGTAGGTACGTCGACACGCAACGTGCAGCGTCATGCGTGGCAGTGTGATAATCGCTTAAAACACGCGGAAAAACCTTTTTAAATTCATAGCGGTAAATTATGATTTTCTTGAAAAAATATTTTTAGGCGGTATTGGTACTTCACGGTCGATAAATATAATATTCTAGCATTTGCCCGCGGCTTCGCCCGCGAACACCCCATTCAGGAATAAAGCAGCTTTCTATCGGTGAAAAACTTTTTGCTATCGGACCAGTACTTCCAGAGATTACCTAATATGGCTTGTTCGTCAACTCGCTTAAGCAATTCGCGCGAGTCCGCGCGAGTTGGGACCTTCCTTTTCACCTACTTTTTCTGTCGTCCTCTCGCTTAAACGTATAAAATACAGTCAAATAATAACAATTACTATAAATAACTAGCTATTGCCCGTGGATTTTTTCACGCAGGCTATACCGGTTATCTACTTAGATTTCGGGATATTATGTTAAAGGTGAGGAATGAGGCGAGTAGGATGTGGCCAATGGTACACGATACCCAAGTTACTTTAAAAACATTTTACGTTACTTTTGACTTTCTCATGTTACCTACACCTGCATGGTCCTCACCGAAAATGGCAAGTTCGGTCGGTTCCTGCATCGGATTCAGACGGCAGTAAAGCTCGGGTATTACTATTGTGTGGTCCACTCGGAGGACACGGTGGAGCACCCGAGGACATGGTAGAGTTGTGCCCCGCTCGGGCAGAGCACCGCTGTTGCCTCGTGAAGGCAATTTTTGGCAACAACCTTTCACGCAGGGCCCTAGTTCAGACTATGGTCCGGAGCGAGGAGGAATGGCAGGCGGTCGCTTCTTTCTGCGAAGCAGTAATGTTAGCGAAGAAGGAGGCCAAAGGACCATCGGCCGCCGAAATTCCGAGCCCGACAACGGACCACGGTAGACGCGGGCTTGCGGACGTCGAGCAATGGGTAGTCCGCTATCCGGACGTCCGGTAATTAACCGAACCGAGCTCAGTCGTCAACAGCGCGTAGTGATCGACGTGCTCCTCAAAGAGATGACATCAAACCGTAGGAGTCCAGAAGGGCCGATGCCCGCAAGCTAGGACCCCGGCGAATTCCTAAAAAGGAAACCCGTAGTCCTAGAATGCAAAGGGCAACTGAAGGTCACAGGTTAATCGTGAAATGGAACGCATCCAAGAAAGATTTTGTTCATCGTGTGGGCGCTCTTAACTTTTTTGACACATACATGACGTATCGATACTGCATATTCACTCACTTACGTGTATTTCTAAGTCTCCTATTCCGCTTACTTAAACGTGTGCTAACATTAACTAATATTTGGACGTCAACTTTGGTTGCTTATTGCTGATAATGTTGTGATTTGTTGGTAATTAATAGGTAAATATGCAATATTATATTATTGTAATGTTGATTTATAAGTGTTTTATTTTAAAGTCAAGTCGAATACAATTTCTAATACATTTTTAGTGGGTACCTATGTTATAATTTTTTTTTTTAGTTGACTGTACATAAATACGTCAGATTTTCAAGTCTGAGCGAGTTGACGACAGAAAAAGTAGGTGAAATCGGAAGGTGCCTGCTCGCTTGGACTCGCGCATATCGCTTAAGGCCCAAGCGCCCGAAAAGAGCCATAAAACAGTGATTTTCTGAAGCCGACTCCTCGCTAACGGCCAGGTTAATAGGTTTGAAAAAAGGTTGCTTGTAGGTCCGGCTGGTATTTTTTATTTATAGTTTTTTTTTATTGAGATAATAAAAACAACGAAAATTAAAAGCAAAATTATTTATATATTTTTGAAAAAAAAAAATAGATACGTAGTCAATTTGACGAATATTTCCAGAATTTTGTGATAGATTCCATTCATCGTGATAATTGCTCTCTATGCAAATTCTGGCATCCTGTTGCAGGTTTGTGTTGTTGAGAGCTGCAATTTAATCAGCTAGTGTTTATATAACAATAATAATAAATAATTTATTAGTTTGGTGGTGATCACTTGCTAAGCGATCTCCTGCTTGGTGAGCTCCTACATGTTTTCAATAGCGTTCATGTCTGGTGTATTGATTGACTAGTTTTTTTGTCCTATGATGAGTTCCCTGACAGTTTTTGTCTGACAATTATAGTGATGTGACCTAACGAAATTTAATCGATTTTTTACAATAACGAATCAGTTGGCAAAGGTAATGGAATCGGATTACCGATTTTAGATTTATAGATGATAAATGTGAAAGTTTGTATGTGTGTGTGAATGTTTGTTACTCTTTCACGCAAGAACTAGTCTACGGATTTTGAAGAATTTTTACAGTAAATTAAAAAATCTGACAAAAACTAAAAACCTGAAATAACGCGGGCGAAACCGCGGGGGACGGGTAGTGGTAAATAAAATGCAGTCTGTTTAAAATAATAATTTATTTATTATTAACTGTCAGAACTTGACTCTTGATTTGAACTCATATCCATATCGGAATCGGAATCTTCTTCAACTAACCGCGATGATTAATTATTAGTCCTCTGTTATAGTTTTTTGAGTTTTTTCTATTACTTTTTTCCAATTTTACATGCGATTACAAGATGGCCGCTCCGATTTTGTCGATTAGTGTGTCGTCGAGTAGTGTCAATCTCTATTGGCAGAAGTTCCGTTTAACGCATTACACATTTTTAAGTTCTATTCTTTTTTATTTTATTTACTTAATTTATTAACAGTTAATTATAACCACAATAACTTACTTAGTAATTTACGAAAGACAATATTTTTTTTATCATTTCCTTTTTTTTGCCAGTTTATTTTTTTAGTAATCTAAAGTAGTATGCGTGCAACGGAAAAAAATGAACTGTCAGGGAACTCATCATAGGGCAAAAAAGGTATAGGGTAAAACATTTATGTTTTTTAGCCAAGTATGCAGTAACACCCCTGGTTTTGTAGCACAATGCAGATTCGGGCATAAAAATGGACTCTTCGTCAATAAGGAACCATTCTTCGAGATGCGGCAGCAGTCCAGTTTCTAGTACTCGCTTGTACTGGTCATGCCTCACGGTCCCTTTCACGATATGTAGACCCTTGCTTGAGATTAAAGACCACATCATAATACTAATTGGGAATTTAGCTGTCTCTTAACACCGGTTTTTATGGAGCTATTCTCCAGGGCGTCGTCGGAAAGGAGCATTTTTTGAACGGACAAAAGAGCTTTTGTCAACCAATACCTGAAACGTCGATTCATCGGAGAAACATGTCTGAAAAATTATATTATTTCATCAGATAATGGCAGTAGTTTATTAACAATGTACTGTACTATTTAAAGTCTTATTTTTAACCGACTTCAGTCTGAAACAGTCATATTTTGATGTTGTTTGGCCCTGTGCAATAGTCTCTTCTTAATGACCTCGGTGAGGCGTGGTTTTTTGGCAGGCCGATGACCTATCAACTTCTCTTTTGCTTACTCTCGAAGAATTGTCTTATCGAAAACTTCTAGGCTCTCGTAGTTTGTAATCGTGGTAAGGTCTTACCTGTCTAATATACATAATAATTTTTGATTAGTTTTCTAAAATATAATGTATTAATAACAACTTGAACTTCTTTAGAACACAATGGCTCGTAGTACGAACTAATCTATGGACACACTAGTAGAAAGGGATAGAGAGCGTTCTTGGGTCGCCACACCCAAGAATCTTTTATACTATCTGGATTGATTACGTCAACCTCAAAAATGTACTGAAGAGTACGATACAAGTACGCCCTTTTTTAATTCTTTTTTATTTTGTTTTGTAGACTATTCCATAATGTGGGATGTCGTTAGATAGGTCTTTCAAAAATATTGCGAGTGTGTGAAAACTATTTATCAATTTAGGGATCCTATTGTGAATTATAAATATAGTTTTTTACCTAATGCTAGTTTTCAATTGAACCTTATTGAGTTAACAGATGAAAACCAGTTTATTTATTTATTTCCACACTGATAAGGTGTAATTTGTTAAGCTTAAAATAAAGAAAAAACAGGTTAAATAAAGTAACACTTAAAGGTATTTCACCTAGTATGTTTCAGTACATTTGCTATTACAATCTTTGTCTTGGACGGCTTTTAATATTCTCACTTTACTTAGATTTCTATAAGCACACTTGTTTTTCCAATTTACTATGGACTTGGCAGAATAGTCGAAATCGGCTCGACTTGAATAAAGAATACACAAAAAAACACTAAAACGATCAAAATAACTTTAATTTCGGAAGTCGATGTTTCTGGTATATTTTTTTATTTAACACCGACTTCCGAATTTAAAGTTATTTTGATCGTTTTACAGTTACTGTAAAACAAACATAAGTAACTAATTGTTGTTATAGATAGTTTTTGTTAAAAAACTAACTATTAGTTTGGTTTGATTCTATAGTTTTGTACCAACTTTATGGTTATATATTTTTGTTAAATTTTTTGTATATTTAATTGGCCATTATTGGTCTTGTTCATCAGTTCAACTTCATCAAATGATACTTTTTGACTGTAGTAGAATGTATGTAATGTATGTATGAATACAGAGACTTCTTGGTAAAAACACCAAAATCCCTATAGATATACACACATACATAATCAGCCTTTTTAATGTTCCCACTGCTGGAACTCAGGCCTCCTCTCTAGGAGAGGGAATGGGTCTCCATCGAATTTAGAAGGAAAAAACAATCGAATTGAGAACCTCCTCCTTTTTTGAAGTCAGTTAAAAAAAATTACATCCACCTTCTTCAATTAAAAGAATGATATATTCGTAGCCACAACCCCCAAAAATGACTTTCATATCAATTTATTCAATTAAAGTTGTTAAAAATATTGTTTTTAGTTTCATTCTATATCAGTAAATCAATACCTGTCTAATTCTAAATAAAAGTGTGGTAGAGTCTGTCTAAAAAGTCAAACGACTTAGCTAATTATTAGGGTAAAATTAAATCTGATGTAGCTAACACAGGTTTAATAATCAAGGTTGATGAAGGGATCTTGATAATTATTTACTAGTAGAAGAACCTTATAAAAAGTATCGAATAGTATTTTTTTAATGATTAAATATTATACAAAATTCCCAAGTCGTTTTTTATTTTTATACTCATAACTAGGTACTTAATTTTATTTCGAAAAAGTATCAATGCATACAATCGCAGTATACGATTTTTAAAGAAAGCGAAACGGCCCGTGCTTCTCAGAACGCGGACGCGTTCAGCGCGGACTGAGGCTTGGAAGTGGTGGGTTCAATGAAAAATGTATGAAGATTTTTTTAGAGTGGTTTTATTTTGGTCATAAATCATAAAGTTATTTATGTAAGTTCAAAATAATTAATTAAAGGTGTAGAAGACTATATAAGCTGTGGTATTTTATGATTTTTAAGCTAAAAATGTGCACTGGATTTAGCTTACGCGACCTATTCAGACCCTTGTATTTTGTAATTTTCTTGATTAGTGCGTTGGTAAAATCGTATTTAACTATATGAAAGTTTTATACAAAACCATAATATTTTTTTATGCCATCCTAGAGATGAATATGTATATTATCTTTTATTTGATACCGTGACATCCTCATAGTTATGATTCTTGGTGCATTATAATGGTACCCGAAAAAACGAGATATTTGTCTAAAACGGTCAAAGTAACATCTTGAACTTCTTTAGAACAGAATGTCTCGTAGTACGAACTAGTCTATACACACTGGTAGAAAGGGATAAAGATTCTTGTATGGTACTTCTTTATTACGTCTTTAAGGTTGTCGTAATCAATCCAGATTGTATTGTACAAGATTCTTGGTTCACTGTCACTAACGTTTGACAGTTGGTTAATTATTGTTTTCAAAGGTTAGATTTCCATCTTATTATACACGTTCTTTGGTGGGGGGCGTGACTGGCGGCCGGACTGGTGTCCGCACTGGTTGCGCCGCCAAATGGGTTGCGCTACCAAACAGACACCAGGTGAGTAACGCTCTATAGAGCTCTATACATTTTACTGGTGGCGCAACCAGTTGCGCTACCAGTGGCGTCCCGGTGAAATATGGCCCTTATAGCAGACAGTGTCAAGAGCTAACTCGCCACTCGTTCGTGCGCTTTCTGTGCTTAATGCTCTTCTGACTCTAACACCAGAGTGTGACTTGTTTGCTGGGAGATGGATAGATGTGTGTCGTGAATGTCTGAGGTTTTGTGAGAGGATGGATGAAAAATAAGTAAACGTTGTCTTATTTGGTTTTGTGAGATATTTTATTTTATATTAGTGGTAATGTATATGTTTTCTTCTTTTTTTTTACTTTCTTCTTTTTTTTTCTTGTTTCTGTACAACGCGTTAGTTTAGACTATAATGTTGTATAAGTAAATTGTTAATAAATAAATAAATACCGGAGCCGGGCCCCATAAATGGGTCGGTAATTATCACCGATTTCTAAAAAAGGACGAATTTCTCAATTCGTCGCTTTTTTCATCCGCTGGTCCCTCATCCCTTAATCCAACACATCTCAACAACGCAATGTTAAACATTCTAGCCGAACACGTAAACATTCTATGTACGGAACTCGCGAGGAATGAAGATACGCATTTGGATTTAATTACGCGAAGCTTGTTTACGCTGAGACCGAAGCAGTGGGCACCTAATTTGAATAGGAATGCCTATTTCCTCGACTTTAGGAAGTATTGTTAGAACGCAGTACCTACTATTGTCTTGTTTGCTTAGGATTTTGGGTAATGGTTGAGAATGATATTGCAAATTATTTAATTAAGGATTTCTTGTTTGTGCAATTAAGTTCTGAATTCAGGTACACTCGTTACCAGGGTTGCGGGGTCTTTCGAAACAGTAATCGCGGATCTGGAACGCAAAGGGCAACTAAAGGTACACAGGTGGGTCTTAGTAACTGACACTTCTCCCAATCTGAGAGGAGCGAGAGAAGATATTTGATGAATTTAAAAAAAGGGGAAATAATTATGCGGATACAGTTGACAAAACGGATCTTGAGCGCTCGGCGCCAGAGTGGGGATCGCTTTGCGCATTCCATACATTGGCGAGCCAATTGTCTTAGATACATGCAGCAACGCAGGGAACGAATTATGAGTGACGTCTATGACGCGATGGCGCGGCGAGCCAATCACTGACACTCCCCACCCCCGCGTCTCACTTCGCACCATTAAAGAGACCGAATATTTGACTTCTGCGCAACCGCTCAAGTTTCGTGATGGCAACTGTCGGTAGCTTATTAAACGTACCACCACTTTTACAAACTCTTTTGCTCCTCATAGAGTCACACCAAAATGTTTATCTTATAACGACTAATCCTGTTCATAGCAGTTAGAAAGTAGCGCAAGTGACTGAAAAGATGAAAGGGAATCGTTTATCTAGGAAAGGAAGAGTAGGGATGAAACGCATGTTACTAAAAGAGTTATGAGTATACATATGGATGCACGGAAAGAGGGAGGTAGACCAAAGGAAAGATGGATGGATTACGAGAAGAGTGATATGATAGAAAAAGGAGTTAGTGATAGCGTAACGGGTGATAGGACAGAATGGAAGAAAAAACATATTGCGCCGACCAAAAATAACATAGAACTAGGGCAAGAAGATAACGGTAAAACCTAATAAGAATGATGCACCATCTTGAAATAACCCATGAATCATCTTGAAATACCACTAGCTCAAACATCTGAACCTGCCACAAAGATGTATTCATCTTCAGTAGAGAATAATAAACAATACTGCATTCTAGGAAGATGCTCGAGTATTGGTTCCCATCAATTAGAAGATAAGGCACACTTGATTGATTCCCTAGGGTAACAAAGGATGCGTTTACGCCATCAAGACCGATAACCCCTGCATAGTTAAGTTATCTCTGAGTACAATTATAGTGACTTACGAGTTCGGGAGACTTCACTTATGTAAGTTTATCTGTAGACATTATAAGTTCTGTTTGTGTTGTATGTTTGTTTTCACGATTGTGGTTTTCAAAATGATCGAATTGAGTACCGTTGTTATAATGTACTTCTCAAAATTCCATGCCATGTCATGTCTGTAACAATATCAAAGTATTGGAGGAGGTAATCTCTGAAGGTACTGGTCTGATTGCTAAAAATTTTTTACCAACAGAAAGCTGCTTTATTCCTGAATGACATAAGCTATATTTTATGCACGCGGATTAAGCCGCGGGCAAAAGCTAGCTATTTAAAATAGTACAGCAAAATAGCCATTAACACTAAAATATAATTACCGGCACGGATCTTGAGCGCTGGCTTCAAGTTGCGCAGAAGTCAAATATTCGGTCTCTTTAGTGGTGCGAAGTGAAATGCGGGGGCGGGGAGCGTCAGTGATTGGCTCGCTGCGCCATCGTGTCATAGACGTCACTCGTGATTCGTTCTCTGCGCTGCTGCATGTATCTAACAACGATGACGATTGGCTCGTCAATGTATGGAATGCGCAAAGCGATCCCCACTCTGACGCCGAGCGCTCAAGATCCGTGCCGGTAATTGTACGTTAATCACTCTGATTTCTTTCAGAACATCAAACTTTCTAATATCGTCTTCCATTCATCAGTAAACAAATATAATCCAGGGTTGGTCTCCACGAGCGCGTTAGGCATGGTTAGCATATGCGGTATAGGGGGAGGTGGATCGAGCTACAATGATTATAATACATTGAGTTTGATCTTATTGCACTTCTTCATTAACAAAACAATTAAAAAGTAAAATAATAAATATACTAAACTAACACAAGATGTTGTGTTTTTGTTTGTAAGAGGTAATCTCTGGAACTACTGCCCCCCTAGCCAAGTTACAACCGTATCGTGTCGAATTCCGTTCTCCAATCGGCAACGCTTCGGTGTCAGCAATTGTAGAAAACAATAAGTGGGTAGCCATGTTGACGCACCTGCGTCGGCCGCTCGATCTACAATGTAGCGTTTGTTTATCAAAGGATGTAGCGTTAAACGTTGTAGAAATTCATTCTATCATTTTGAACGATGTGAACTTGGCTACGAATTTTCTATTCGTTTGTTCCGACCACGCGACTTTACGTTGAGATGACGTCATTCCCATTCGTTTCATCACTTTTCTACAGCGTTAACGATTGCAGAATAACAACTTGGCTAAGCGTGCTGGTCCGATTGGTAAAATTTCTTCACCGATAGAAAGCTGCTTTATTCCTGAGTGACAGAGGCTATATTATCTGTACGCGAGCGACGCTGCGGGCAAAAGCTAGTAAATAATAGTAGACAACACTGATTTAATCATTTGAGACATGAAACAGCATTAAAAAGGGACGAAGGACGTAGGGCATTAAATGTAAATCCTCGGTTGAAGGACACATCTGTCTTAAAAGACGGTTGGAAGAAAAAAGGCTAGTTGACCAACGAACCAGAAACATATTCATTTATCCGTCTCAAAAGCCGGATGGTCAAGTTTGTAAGAAGCTTATGTCTCTTTCAGTGTAAGGAAGTCTTTTGTGTATAACCAAGGACTATTAATATATGAAAAATATGTATTATTTTTTTGTTAAAAATCTTATTTATTTTTATGTACACACAAACACTTCAAAATGAAAATACAGATAAAAGAGCACAAAGGTACCGCTTATTTCAGATGAAATTTCTTACAGCAAACCTGCAACAACCTGCTGGACTTATACAATACTAGCTTTTGCCCGCGCGGCTTCGCTTTCGCTCTTCCCTGCTCCACCCTACTCTACCCTACCCTACCCTATCCTACTCTACCCTACACTACTATACCCTACTTTTTCTTAACCTAACTTCACATAAACCATCTTCTAAATAGTCCGAACAAGTCTAAACATTTGGTTTGGATAGGTGAGTCCGTTCTTGAGTTATAAAATTACAACGAAGTGGCATTGATTTTTATATACTTATATAAATTAATTTTAGTAGGTACCTATTTGCGAAACCCAAAACACGTGTCGAATATCGTTATGTAAAGAATCTATGTACAAAATTTCGTAACTGTATCATGAAAAATCACAAAGTTATAAGCTTGTTATGACAGCAAAATAGTCACCGGGCCATTCCGGCGACTGAGGGGTTGTTTTGCACTTGCACCCAGCTGTTTACCGGCACCTAATGCCCGCTATGACCTGCCGAGACCTGTGTTGTACTTAGTGACAGTGGTGTCCAACTTGTGAACTTTATAACATTTTTGAGAAAAAATATAACGTGGTGTAAAAACTATTAGAATCAATTCAGTTACTGATTCTGAACAAAGTATACTATAGTATACTTATCTGTTAACATAATTATATTCGTTATTAGCTGCTGCCACAGGCTTCGCTCGCGTGTTATTGAATCTGAATTATAGGTACCCATGAAACTTGAGCGTCAGAGTGGGGATCGCTTTGCGCATTCCATACATTGGCGAGCCAATCGTCGTCGTTGTTAGATGCATGCATATAGATGAAAAATGAAAATAGGCTCCTCATTGAGCTACAGGAACCTTCATCTACACTACATCTTTAATCGATGATCTGTAGCTCGGGAAAGCAGAGAATACTACCAGTGAAACCATGAAAAAAAAGTGTTGTCAATTTAATTTCAGAACAACACGCCTACTGCCGATCTAAATACAAAATCAAAGGCCGTTGATCTACTACTAATAAATAATGAACTGATAATAATGTTCATTATATCGCCCATCAATCAAATGAAATCGTAAATCGGAAGCAACCCGATTACAGAGCAACTGAAAACTTTCATAGTCATGCTCTATATTAGTTTTTAGGATTCCGTACCCAAAGGGTAAAAACGGGACTCTATTACTAAGACTTCGCTGTCTGTCTGTCCGTCTGTCTGTCACCAGGCTGTATCTCAAGAACCGCGATAGCTAGACAGTTGACATTTTCACAATTTATGTATTTCTGTTGCCGCTATAACTGAACAGGATAATTCCCTGATTCCATTCCTTCCCAATAACCTCACGTCCTCGAAAACCTTAGATATGAGGTTTTTGAGGAAGTGCCGCGCATCGCACCGCCTCTAACGGTGAAAGAAAAAAACTAGGATTCGAATCCAACAAGCGGCCGGCCTAGCTTCGTTCCCGCGCACGAGGTCAACAATCTCTAAAAATATCGTGAAATATCGTTTGAAAGTGCGTCCAAGATGATCCTGGCTCCCAGCACCCAGTGAGGATCTGACGTCCAATTTTTTACCATCCTTTTTGCCTGTTTTTTTTTTTCAAAACTTTGATAAACGTCACACAGCATTGATGCTATAACTATTCAATAACAACAAATACTAAAAACAAAATAAAATAAATATTTAAGGGCCCCCCTTAAATATTTTCCCATACAACAAACTTGATTTTTTTTGCCGAATTTTTATAAGGACGGTACGGAACTCTTCGTGCGCGAGTCCAACTCGCACTTGGCCAATTTTTCAAACAACATACGAGCTTATAACGTAGAATCGATAGCCTAGTTTTAGTTTAACGCCTTAACCTACAAATGCGGGTTAATATGTAGTTTGTTTGTGTTTATTATCATGGCGGTTGGCTTGCATGGTAAACATAATTCTGAAGGGGTAAATGTTGATGTTATTGATGTTGACATCCGCTTCAAACCATGTGTGGGGTGGGTTGTTTATCATAACATTCTGTCACGCCCACGGGACTTTAAGAAAAGGGCCTTCCCCTTTCTTAACTGTACCGGGCTGCGAGATTGTTGGAATGAGTAACCACGGCCCTGGAACGGATGGGGCAACTGAACGGCAAACGAACATAAAAGGATTTTAGTCATTAAAATCTGAAAGAAGAAGAAGTCTGAAGTTTGGAAAATATGAGGTGGTAAACAATATTACAAACATACATACAAGATACGCGCGAAAAACGCAACCCTTTTTGCAGTCGGGTAAAAAGGGGTAGATTCAGTGACGTCTATAGATGATAAAGGTTTTAATCTGAGAGACATGAGACAATCGTTTACTAAGAGATGATATTCTATTCCTATATCCAGCAACAACGAAGTACATATAGTATTATTATTAGATATTAAGATCCTATGACCCCTAGCTAGAGCAGAGGGCGTCGACAGTAGTCACCCATCGCGATCGGTCATGTGCTTTACGCTTCACTTCGCTCCATGTCAATCCGATGGTCGTCGCTTCTGCCAACACGGTACGTCGCCAGGTTTGCCGAGGACGGCCACGCTTTCTTTTCCCTCGGGGATTCCAGTCCAACGCCTGTTTAGGTATGTGATGGGAATCCTTCCTAAGCGTGTGAGCAATCCATCTCCACTTACGACGCTTGGTCTGGAGGTCGATCGGGCTTCCGTGGCATTTCTCCAACAGCTCTACGTTTGAGATAGACGTACATATAGTAGGCATGGAAAAATAATAAATACAAACGTAAAAGAAAGCAAAACCTCCGCACGCCTTCGTACTCCTTACAAAAATATTTGTAAGGAACTGAAAGCCGCGTGACTATTTCACCACGGCAGTTCTTAACAATACGTGCGCAATAAAACATGTCGTATTTTTTCTTACAATTCCAAATAAAGAGTCGGAAGTCTGGAGAAATGTGCTAAATAAATTAAAGTGAAAGGCACGCGATCCAGAATCTATTAGAATGTTGGACTGTCTCCAACCCACCCCGTAGTTACTGTCAGCTTATTTAATACCGTCCAGAACACAAAAACTGGTTCAGGGTTACTGGAACACGAGTAAGATAAATTGGAATGGCACGAAGCATCTTCAGTTTCAAGGTTTGTCTTCGTAAAAAATCAATTGGAATCGATGAAAAACTTTTTGGCCACTGACCAGAGTTTTAGTACTCGGTGTCGCCAACTTTTATAGTTGATTATCTGTCATATATATATATATATATATCTATTACATGGGAGAACATCCTGCATATACGCACAAAACGTCTAGGGAAAACATTTTTTATGCGTACAGCTAAGGAGTAAGATTTCCTGCCGGAGTCTGTGTTTCCTGTTACCTAATTTGGGGTTATTTAAGTCAACAGTGTAAAGGTTACTTCTACTTTACTACCTCTGCATAATTTTTAAGTTTTAATGATCCATTTTATGGTTAAGTATCTGGTAGATATTGCTGTCAGCGATAAGATCACCATTGTACCTATAGATCTAAGTTTATGTATACGTTGTGTTGTGTTTTGGTGTAGTACAATAAAGTTGACTCTATTCTACGCAAGCGTGCTTCATCTTCGACCAGATTATCGCTTACCATCAGGTGAGATAGTGGCCAAACGCGGACCTATCAAAGAGGGTTTATCAAACCGATATTAATTAAACGCCAAAAGAATTTGCAAAAACAGAACATCATAATCTGCAATTACAACACAAGACAGTTCTAGACAAAACAAGTTCACAGAAACCCGAGATACCGAACAAACTTGAGAGCCCACAGACGTTAGTTTCAATATGCGGGTTATTCAATATGCAATAGTAAACTTCTCTGGAACTTCGCACCAAAGTAATGGCACCCACACACTGCCAAAGCTCTTTGAATGCACTTGAAACAAACATTAAATGCAAGACCGAGGCTACTAAGAATGCGAAAGTCATTTGGACTTCACATAAACGATTATTGTGAGCCGTTTGCGTCCCGTAGAGTAACTAAGTGTCCATTATGTGTTTTTTTTGCTTGCATAGCTTTGCAGAAGGGTAATCCGAGGTAGATCTTAGGCTTTATAGTGATAAGCTAATGGATTGAAAAAGTGCAATGGTCTAGATGGTTTATGCGCTGTAGCTTTCTTGGTAATTTAAATAATAGCGTTGTTTAGAGTTTAGATTGCAGGCAATTTGTGTAAGAGTTGAACATCAACAGGGATTTGTTTCTTTAAATCAAAATTAACACATAATAATATTAGGTCTTATAAAGGCAATTTTATAAGACTTAATAGTATTAGTACGTAGTTGTTTTATAAAATGGGTATTCTTTGAGGTGTGATAACTTTGGATTTACTTGGGATAATGAATTCAACTAATCTTTATATTTAGACATGTTGTATTATGTCGAGAAAATCAAAAGATACACACTTTTGATTTTCTTCAGAAATATCGCTATAGAAAATAGATGATATATTTAACACATTAGGTGCCAAATGCAATAATTCGTTAATGTGCCCACAACCTGCCTCCCGAGTCATTGTTGTACGTAGCTATTATCGACATGTAACCTGTTTTATGTCCAATTTCCGATTCATCATCCTCCAGCCCTTGTCCTGTGTTATTTTCACTAACGCCCTTAGCTTTCATATCACATCTCATACAATCCATCCATATTTTCTTTGACCTCCCTCTCCATCTACATGTGACCCTTATAGTCCTCTTATAATTCCAATTCAATCAAATAAAAGAAAATATTAAGATTCAAAGTGTACCGTTTTATAAAACTGTAACTTCATAAGCAAAGGCACAATACATCATCCTTAGGTGTTGTAAGGTGTAATTACGAAACGCGAAGCTCTCAAAAACGGAAATAAGGAATTTTAACATAGGCATAAAATTACAGAGCAAAAATCTGGTTTCCCTTAGAATTTGCAACTGACGGCATTTGCTCGAAAGCACAAGCTAAGAAATAATACTTCGCTTTACAACGGATGCAAAACCAGCTCTTAAAACAATGCTGGCATCAGATTTATGATCAACAAGATCCTACAAGGTCTATCATAAGAGAATGGATGATGGTAGATTTATCCTTTAAGCTACAACAATATATATAAATATTTTTTATATAAATGGATAAGCTCGCGTTTGACCACAATCTCACCTGATGGTAAGCGATGATGTGGCCGACGATGGAGCACGCTTGCCTAGAAGCAATCCATTCACTCTTGACTTAAAGACCCCTAAGTTATAGCTATCAGGAAACACAGACTCCGGCAGGGAATTCCATATACACTAGAACAGGGACGGTGAACCTATGAGGCGTCTGCCAGTTGTAGCATGCGGCATTCGTAATTCGCCTATGTAAGAATTTTAACATCTATGTAATTTGCGACAGTAGAAATCATATTAATATACCTAAACCCTTTGTTTTAGAAATCATGAAACGTGTTGCAAAGAGCTAAATTAAATTACCAATCAAGATTTTTTGGCGGTCACATTATTATTTTTTTAAAGATTTTACAAACACATTCAAAGGTTCGTCACCCCTGTACTAGATACATGCTTGATGACAGTAACTAAACCAAGGTATCATGAATGGTTAATAAAGCCAAACTTAGTTGAAAGTTATTTTATGACACAAATACAACTTAATGACTAATTCTAAACCGGAGTGATAAATTATAAAGTGGTTCTGTATTAATAATATCTTTATTTCGGACCAATTAATCCATACAGTGTTAGTAACATTAAAATTGCTTATAAACTAGTGTTAGTATTTATTAGTCACTGCATAAACTTCTTTAAGATCGCAAAGCTGAGGCTCTCTACTAGTGTTTAGGATGCTGTGTCCGCTGTCCCTCACATTACTTAGGCATCGAAGCTGTTTTTTGCATATGATCGCATAAAAATCGTCTGTTCGAGCTTGCGCAAACATCTCCAACGCACTGCAGAAACGAGGCAGCCTCAACAACATCCTAAAAGCATTATTATCCGATCTTTTGGATTATTCGATCCATAGATTGACCATGCACGTACTCTGGCAGCAGCTCTTGAAAAGAGTGATTTTCACGTGGTCAATATACCATTTATCTAACAACCAACAATTATTACTACGGACCACTAGAGCCCTGCGCTGCCTCTCTATATCCACATCGTCCTTAAGGTCATCGGCAAGAAAATGCCCTAGATATTTAAAAGTGGACACCCTGCTTATTACCCGTGCGTTCAGAAACAACTTGAGCCCATCTTCACGGCGTTCGCCGGTTACCTTAAAGACTATGTATTAACTGGTAACTGTAAATAAATGTTGGAATTTTTGCGTAAAATTTAGTTCTCGTTCTGATAAAATAACTTACATGTAGGCTAATGTTTTCTTTAATTCTGTGCTTTGTTTCATGTTTTTGCTAATTAGGTATGTTTTAGGCTTCTTTGTACTTTATGTAGGTTTCTTGTATAATGGTTCTTTAGTTACGTTGTACAGTCATGTTTCTTTAGTAAGGTTTCTTTAATTAATATGTAATAAGAAATTCAACAGAAAACAGTCTTTGGTTTTTTCTTTGTATTTATGTTTTTCAATTCGCTAAACCCGTTTAACTCTTTGAATGTCGTAATTAGAGACACAATAGAAAGACAATTACCTTATGTCGGACTGTGTAACTTAAGACATTCGAAAGGTTAATGGTTCATCATCATCATCATTTCAGCCGACATTTATGTCCACTTTTGGATATAGGCCTCCCCCAAGTATCGCGACAGAAACCGGTCCTGTGCGTCTTGCAGCCGTCGGACTCCTGAGACCCCCACACTCTATTAATCTTGTTTTACTGGTTACCAAAAGATGATAGTTAGAGAATGCCTAAGGCATTAAGTCCGCCTTTGTACCTTTGAACATGAAGTTTTAATAAATAAATAAATAGTTTCCACGCAGTTTTAAGGATAAATCAACTAAAAGCTGGCTTGATAGTTTTCATAAATACAACTTTACCCACCAAGTAAGCGGTCCTGAAAATGCAAGCCTAGCTAATAGCTGCTCGGGAAACCACAAACGTATAACTATGTTTAAATAGGAAAGGTTTCTCTTGTAATGAAATTCTGTGGCATTGCGAACTCGTCTTATAGGGGTGTCTGAAGTTGCAGAAAATTCGTGAACACACTAATTTTATAAAGGTGATAGTTTCTGAGTGTATTTGTTTGTTACTTCTACACGCCCGAACGGCTGAACGGATTTGAATAAAAGTTTGACAAATGTCTTATGATATATATGAGCATTGATGATTACCGGCCTCGGCTCTCTTAAGACCCGGAGTATTATAATATAATAAACTGAAATAGCACATAGGATTAGATTTCCGGGAATATGTTCTTAGTGACAATTTATTTTCATTCACGCTGGTGAAACCGCTACCCAGCAGCTAGATCATATTATGAATCTTCTGGGTAATATTTTTACTGTTTATAGACACTTAAACTGTTATCATTTACGCGCAACCAGAAATAAGATTCAGCACAACGACCGGATTATGTTTTCAGTCTCCTTTAAAATTCACAGAATTTCTGTTTTTTGTCGGGTCTGTCCAACCCTAATCTCTCGCCGCTTTCCCAGCCTTTTATTTTATACAGCTTTAGATCTAGCTCTGTCTGGTGCCTCTTTGAATGCCGTGCGAATGTCGATGTTTTTTTAACTGCTTTCAGATTCTTCATAAAGTGAATGCTCCTTTTTTAACTCATGGATTGCTAAAAGGCTTCCCTTTTTGGCTTGTCCATGCGTGTTTTGATAGTGATGAAGTTGGTCCTTGGAGTCTTTAGTAACAAATTGTGCAGTATCACAGGTTTACCCCGAAAGAGACGCAGAGGAATAGACAACATCTGACAAGATGCTCATATAATATCTATCTGTATATCTAGTGAATAGCTATTTCATGAAAAAGTCATTCATGAATTGAAAGGGTTGTATCGATGATATTAATCCTGTAAATAATATTATATTTCAATAAACTACAACTTGACACTTAACTGCTACTGCTGAAAAATTTCGCAGGCTACTCTAAAGCATCACCTTAAAACAAAACAAAACTAAACTAAAGAACTAAGAGAAACCATATAAAAACTCAAGCCAAAGAACCTATGCGTCGATGGAAAGAGATCGCACTAATTACTGTCTAGTGCGCTAGCTTAGACTAAGTAAACTAACTTCAAGTTACGTAGCAAACGTTAAGTAATATATGATCAAAGTGCTAGCAGCCGCAACAATGGAACATGACAATGTAATCTTTGTTTGTTCACACCATAAGACAGAAGCACTCAATGTTTATGAAAATGACATAATACGCGTCATTAACGCACCTTTATGAAACCAATTTAATAATGATACAAAAGCCAATAAAGCCACAAATAATGAAGCATTAACCATACCTTCACACGTGGGACACCTACGCCGACCGCCAAATGACTCATTTAAACATTATAGCGGAATAAAAGGGTTTTAATACGATCGTTTTAAACGTTGAAAACGTTTCATTTGTAAAGAAAAAGATTGACAGTAAGAAAGAAATAGACGGTATTGAGTGCGGTGAAACAGATCAAAGATGTTTTGTTAAACGATTCTTTGTATTTGCTGAAGAAAATTCGTACCTGAAACAAAAGAATACGTTTGTTAACAAAAACATAAGAGAGCAGACTAATGCGTGGGATGAGGTATAAATAAAAATTGGGACAGAACTTAAAGAAAGGGTCGTTTGCTTTTAGCAGCAAACACATGCGACCAGCCATAACGTATAAAAGGATGCCAATAAAAAGAGTTACTGCCGCTACCATTTCAAACCCTTTACCCAACAGAAGCCACAAGACAAAAAAATTACCATGTTACTAAGAAATACGTTGACAAGAAATAACAAGAACGTATTAAGAGGTTAACCCAACAATGACGATTAATCCCTGGAGCAGCTTGCGTTTAATTGCTTAAAGCAATTAAAACAACTGTAACCCTTAATTGTTACAGACCGCAGACTGGCTCACAATCTGTGTAAACTCAGTTAAAGAAAATAGGCACTCTCCATCTCCATCACACTTGACGTTGGCACACGCAAAATGTTAATATTATTGCTGGCATCTGCTCGATTCGTAATCGATTTCATAATAGCACTTATCGAGCGATATCGATGTTTACTCGCGGCGTATCGATTAAATCAGCACTCTGCAAGATATACATTATTGCCATTCGAAATTAAATTAGGTTTGTTTTGATATGTCTCCGGAAAACATTGCGTATTTAATTTTTTGTGTTGTATAATTTTTTCTTTGAAACGTTCTGCGAATTGAAAGCCAAAAATATATTATGTAGACTGTTACCATGTTCTGTTAACTGTTATCGTAAATAGAATATCTTTCAATAACAGTCTCTATTCAAACATCGCGGTGCTAAAAACTACAAAAAATTCAATGCGATACCACACGCATAAAAGCTCCAACGTTCACAGCACCATAGGTAAAATTTGTTTACTACGGTTGTTCCAGAGATCACATAAAACTTTCCAAACAGAATAATAAAAGAGATCATAAAAAAATACTTTGTGTTATATAATACAGAGTAAAACGCTGAAATAGAGCTTGAAATAGACGAAATCATTTTATTCAAAATGCTTGAAGCTTACACAGAAACTCTGAATTATGAAAAAGTTGAGTAGATTACCTCTAAAAAAAAATCCACTGAGAGTAAGACATGTGAGTTCATTCCTGATTCGATTACGCTAACTCCTTACATATAACATCGTTAGTAGAAGCTCACTAGTATTATACTCGTACGGAATAACAATGAGAAGATCCATGTAATAGTTTTACTCAGCTAAAGTACTCAGTATTATAATAGCTACATAAACCTCCCTCATTTAAATTTAACTTTGGAATATGATTGTAGAGTATCATTGAACTAAGTTTTGGGATAAAGAATAACCAAATCTAAGTGGCAGTGAGCAGGACACATTGCTCATAGAACATGGTCGATGGGGTCGAAAAGATTTGGAGTGAAAGATGCAACGTTGAAAGGCCTCCACAAGGCGAACCGATGATCTGGTGAGGGTCGCGGAAATTTGATAGATTCGAGTAGCAAAGGACCGGTTGTTGTAGCGACACTTGATGGAGGCCTTTGCACAGCAGTGAAGTCTTCCGGTTTAAATAGTGAAGTTTCGGACTTTACTATTCAGAAATAGCAAACAAGGTACCCAAAAAGTTTTAATCCAATATAAGCCTACAAAGCTCTTTTTAGGAGACATAACATTGTTCATTCAAGCCTATTAATGTAAAAAGTATCATCCCACGCAAGGGTTCTCGGTTACGTGGGTGTTACAGCGAATGGCGCTTCGCATTATTACAATTCCAATTTCAAATTCGTGTACCCACTATGTTACACGAAAAGGCACTGCGAAATTTCGTGAAAGGGATTAGGCTATACCAGAAGAGGGAAAAGTAAATAGAGGGATTAGCAAATAAGATATTCAGGCCGTATATAATAATGATGATGACGATGATGATAAAAATGGTTTACAAAGAGCAGACCAAGTTAACATTGTAACTGCAGGAACTTATGGAAGCAATGGTGGCCTAATGGTAACACCCCTGACTTACAAATTGAACGTTGTGAGTCCAGTCCCAGGCAGGCGCTTTGCGTAATTTACTGCATATCTACTGCGCCGAAAACGGTGAAGGAAAACATCGTGAAGAACCCGATGTCAAAGAAAAAGATATTAAGATATCTGATATCTACCAACTCGCACCGGGTTCGCGTGATGAATTACGGCCCATTCTCTCTTCTAGAGAGGAAGTCTGCATCCCAACAATGGGAATATTTTGCAATATTGGTTTATGATTTGTTTCGTGATTGAAAAAATAAATTGCTACAGCTTTCCGTCTCGCTTCAAAAAGCCATAGTCAACATCCAATCTCTCGCAGCCCTCAATTAAATATCCCACAGATTGCAAGCCTCACTCACGAGCGAGCCTAGCCGCTGCGGACACAATGTCGTGATAATTGATTTTATAACAAGCCTTTGTTCTTCACTTACAATATGTTAACTTGTATTGTTCCGTTTCGGGATGGTTTCATTGTAGACAGAAATCGATGAACGCGTTGGAACGCCCATTTGTATACAACGTTTTATAAGTATAATAATATTACCATTGCTAGGACTCGGGTCTTCTCTCTGAGAGAATGGGCCGTATTCTACAACGCGGAGTCTATTGAGGATTGGTACGCACAAACTTTGTAAATAAATGTAATTTTTTATACAGTTACAATGTTTTTATTCTTATTATCATCAGCTATAAGCCTGTGGGGCCTGTGGGTTTCGGATAATACCAGTGATTGAGTACTCTCAGTAATCTTGGTAAACAGAATTTCAGAAATCAGTAACCTGAGGCTGTCCTTAGTTTATTGAATTCTGAAATTCTGTTTACCAAGATATCAATTTGTACAATCTTTTTATCATCTTCAGCTTCATGGCTTGGATTTAAACTGGTGTCAATTTACTCGACCACAATTAATGCTTTAAACCAGCACATTAATCCCACACGTGCTCAGCTTCCAACCATGATAATGAACATGGAACAGAATTCACTCAACTGGAGCGAAACCATATAAATCAACGCTAATGTTCCCGAACCGAAACAATTTTCCAAATGTATGAAAAGCATTTTATATTCTGAGTGTGTCATCAGATGCACGAGCGGAGGTAAACACTGCAAAAAGTTTGAAGAGCCCATTCGTCCTAATGAAGGTAATAAATATTTTATAGGTTCAGATGAAACTGCTTTTTTGCAGAAAATTGCGTGGAGATTTGAAAAGCAGTTAAACAACGAAGAGCGAAGTTTTGGAGGATGTTGAGATTCACCACGGTATTGAAGGTGAATTATGTCGTCCAACTAGTTTGTAATGAAACTGTAGCAAAGCTATTTTTGTTCCAGAAGAAAGCACTGCGTGAAAAACTAACAAGAATTTAAATTAGTTCCACTAACTTTGATGGCAAAAGTGTGGACGGTTTTAAATGCGTAACGCATCTTTAGTATTTTCACTAATTAGTGAGGGTGTTTTGAAGGTTGGAACAATTTGCTCAAGCCACCCATAAAAGATTTTTATGTATGTAGCTGAAACGACTTCGCGCCATATTCGTGTGACATTTAAATTTACAACGTAAACGAATTCTTTAAATACAGAATTATTTTTTTGTTTATTTTTACAGACGACTTCTAATTTGGAATCCGTGTAGCATTTAAGTACATTATTTATTATAGTAGAACAATTTAGAGCTTTGTATTATAATATAGAAATAAGCATGCACCGGGTTCTATACTTGGTCTAAGATTTTAAGCTATAGATTACCTGCGTCTTTGCGTGTCACCTTACGTGAAGGTCTAGACGTCCTATGTCCTTTACAGTCGACTCTGACCATGAACTTCAATGAATCGTAAAGCTTTAATTTCAAGTCCCTTCACTTGTGTTGTAAACCTATAACAATATTTACGCACGACTCACTACACATAATGCAAACTAAGAAAATTGCTGATCCTTAACAAGTTGATACTTTGCCTGAGAAAAGTCACGTCTTAAGCGATAAATAAAATTGAGAACGAGCGCCTAAACAGTATGCCTACAACGAAAAATCTTAAGAGAGAAAAAACGTCAAACACACAGTTACGAGTATTTCTGTAGAATTAAAAAAAAAAACTACGAGTACTTCAAGACTAGTGCGCAGTGGGTAACACAAAGCACTCACTCACATCATTAAAAGTTAACACATTAGCGTCTGACTTTAAGGGTGAGTTGCACCATTTAACTATAACGATAACCAAACCATAACCAGCCGTGAAACGGCCGCCTATTGGTTAATTCGACGATTTGACAACTGTTGACGGCTTTGTTATCGTTATAGTTAAATGGTGCAACTCACCCTAAAAGAAGCAAACAATTACTTTAGTTACAAAAGCGAGTATTTTACTTGAACTTGGCAGAATGGAGGTAGCATTGAGCTAACGCGCAGCTGGCACGACAGGGCGAGAGAAGGGGGACGACTCGAGAAATTGACACAATATAGTGCCCACTCCACTCTCTTGCCCCAGTTTAAGTTGCATACGTTCTTAGACAATGGGTTCACCTATTGTCACTGATTTCTATATTAGCACTTAGCATTTGATTGACCCCTGTTCTAGGGTAATGTGTCGATTCATTTTTTACTAACAGTTCATCAATCAATTCATCATCATTCATTTTGAAGTCAACCTTTTCACGATAATTCGATTCGTTTCCAATTATATCTAATTTTGGAACACTTGACAACACAGGTACAATACTTACAATATAATTCTACGTTATTAATGTTTTAATAAATCTATCTAATTTGTTTTCCAATTCGAACCCAAAAGTTTCAACTGGAAAACAAACTCCTAGAACCCAAAGTCCAGGCACGTTTAATGTTTAATCTGTTTACAATCAAGCATTTCGTTGGTCCTTTTATTCAAAATATGCAAATGACTAAAATATTATGGATGATCCTTGACACTTCCATTTAAAATAAAATGTTTTAATTCAGACTATGTATAACATACATTTAATTTAATCTATACGTATAATTAATCTGTACAAGTTTTTAGTTGTGTGCGCATCACGTAAAATGTACGAAATTGAGTGTAACTTGATATATTTACCTAGGCTTTGTTTAATCGCAATCGGTTGACTATATCGAAAGATATATTAAATTAATTACGGCGGTAAGAAGTTCACCGGCCGGCCGGTCGGCTGGCTAGTGTTAATATTTTTTTTAAAGAAAATCGTTAGTGAATCTTGCCCAAACACCCGTTAAAGACAAAACATCCAAAGAACAAAATAACAGTTATTTCTACATTATCAGTTCCAATGAAGAAAAAGAATACAACAATGGGATCGTCAGCAACTTTCCACGTTTCATTCCGGTTGGATTCAGAGATTACGTTAAAGCTATTGTCAATAACATGACTGCAATCTGCGAGCATAATGCAGGATCCCATTGTGTTCACATCAATGCCTTCAATGATTATTATTGGTTTATACGAAATCCGATAAAAGGATCGAGATTAAATTAGGCTTAACAAGATCGATGATACTCGTACGAATACAGCACGATCAAAATATATTGGCCTCTCTGAACTTCGCGTTCCGAATTATCGTGCATACTCGAAAAAATACGCAACAAGTATTCACCATATATGATTCTTAAAAAAAAAAACTGCGATTAGCGCAGTAATTCTTTCAATTTCAGCTTGCTGGAGTCTATGTTTCCTGATATCTACAACCTAGAGGTCTTTAAGTCAAGAGTGTATACGTTATTTTTAGGCAAGCGTGCTCCATCGTCGACCACATCATCGCTTACCATCAGGTGAGACAGTGGTCAAACCTCATCATCATCATTTCAGCCGAAAGAAGTCCACGCGACGCTTAGGGGCGCCTATTTCCAACATCGGCCTCCCCTAAGCGTTGACACAACGACCGGTCCTGTGCATCTCGCATCCTTGCGATTCCTGCGACCCTCACCATATCATCGGTCCACCTTGTGAGAGGCCTTCCAACACTGCATCTTCCGGTACGAGGTAGCCACTCCAGAACCTTTCGTCACCATTGACCAGCGAGCCTATCAATAATAAAGCTAAAAAGAGCTTCACTCTTTGGTGATTTCGTCGCGACCCTGAGAACAGTTTAACAAGGGTTATCTTTGATCATTTCATCGACCTTGCAACTACCCGTTTAATTTCGATGCTTAGTATTCTAAATTGAGCTGAATCATTCCTAGCTTTTCTGAGACATGCCTAATCGTCTCTGGCAAAAACGGCTATCTACAAAAGCATTACTATTTTATACAGAAGCTTCAACTTTGAAAAATCTTTTCTGTTCTTGGCACTAATCTGATCCATTAATATTGGATTACTTACAGACGTGACTATTATCACAGCTGCGATATTCTCATGAGGTACCAGCTCAGGGAGATTTGCCCGCAAACATAAGAATACAAATATATAATAAGAATATATTCAGTGAAATATTATGTATTTTTTTGGGAGGCTGTAATCACATAAAATATGACAGAGGTTAGAAAGGAAATACTCCCCGATTTGTACTACAACGAGTGTCGCCGCTTGTCTCCCATCTTTTAACTCCAATACAGGCAATAAACCAATACGAACGCGCATTACGCAACTAGCAGATCACGCACACATAAATTGCAAGTTTGCTATTGGTTATGTCAATTATGAGCATGATCATATTTTGGGGCACGCCTGCCCCGCTCACAAGGCCATTTTATTCTTCGTCGACGGCGCGCACTGTTCCCGCGCGCCTCAAGGAGTTGTCAGCAACAGCAGGGACCCAGCCGGGTCGAAGCCTACTGGGGCCAGGGTTATCCGAAAGGGCGCTCGAGCCCCGGTATGAAGGCTAGAAGGAACGGGGTGGGTCTTTTAGTCAGTAAGAGTCTGACACTATCTCCCGCTCCGCCCAAGGGCGGGGGATGTCAATGCATGATTTTTTCCCACCATAAAAAAAAAAAAAAAAAAAAAAAAAAAAAAAAAAAAAAAAAAGCCATTCTATTCTAACCCCTTTCATCTTTAATTTTTTCTCCCATTCTTTTCCCGTCTTTGAGAAGTGGCTGGAAAGACATCACGTCGTTAAAAAAAAACCTGTTTCATCTGTTTCTGTAGTTGTAATCATCAAATGTCTTCCCCCGCTCTAGAGTGGAGAAGAGGGCGTGTCAGATCTCGCTATGCGATACTAAGAACTGCCATAAAGATTTTCAGTAGAGATTTAGCTTAATTTTAGTAAAATCCAATAAAGACTAAAGAAACCTCCAAATTACTTTACAGATTACTTTCAAAATCTCGTTACAGAACCCATTTAATTTTCTTTTACAAAGACGATGTTATCTCTTGCAATTTCCTTCAACCAACAGTTGTTTAATGTAATGACAATATTAGATTACATTCTACATTAAATTCAAAATTACATATTTTTAGGGTTTGTACCCAAAGGGGAACCGACGGTCTATCAGCAGGGACACTTGAAATTTTCACAGATTATATAATTTAAATTACCACTATAACATTAAATAAAGATATTAAAAGTAGCCCCACAAGAAGAACAATATACCGTGGTCCTGATAAGCAAATTGCAACTGAAGTACAAGTTTTATGCAGTAAAAGTCTGACAAGCCCTATGGCCTTAAAGTAGAAGAAGTCATTTGATGTATTTCCACTTCAAGAAAATACAAAAAACTTTTTTTTTTTAGTTTATAGTACGAGTCCAACACTCTTGAGTCACTTGTCAGTTGAGGAATACATTGCTCTCTTAAAAAATAAAATAAAAAATGTTATTATCACGACGGAGAAAGACATCTGCATCGTTTGTCAAACACGAGGTTTCTAAGTAATGTTATGCCAAATGAGTTGGCATGACTACGTGGGATATTATGTTTTTCTGCAATGCGTTGTTCTGGGTTTAGTGCCAAATGCACGTCCTTGACCATGGCAATCAGAAGTTTTTCTTCGAGACATAAAGTTTTGTGAAATAATTTGTTTAAACATCGAAACTGCTTTATCATCTTGCTTTCACGTCAATTTATTCACTGTCGGAGCAACATGTTCTTTTCTTGCAGTGGTGGACTAAGCCAGCGCGGCGCCTGTAGCAAATTCGCCTAAGGTGCCTCTGTGTAGACCTATTTAGTACTACACAGGTGGTTTGATAAGTTTTCTACCTAACAAAGATAGAAGATATTGTTTCTTACAATTTATTTTTCTTTTTTTACATTGTCTCATTGTAACTCTACACACCTCTACCAGCAATGCCCCGATCTCATAAACCCGTTCAAATAGCAGTTAGCGATTTTCTCTGCAAAATAATTATTCACGGAAGTTTACCTCACATTTGACTAAAATTTCTATCCTCCGACAGCAATTATTAGATGAAGGAACGAAAAGAAGTTGCTTAGGGCCTGGATCTTGTGAGTAAGGCGAATGATCAAGCAGTTCAAACCGTAATTCGTAGATTTTTGGCAAACGCTGAGGTATACAGGAGTGCGTTGTCGTGATGAAAAAAGATTTTCTTTTTCTGTATCTCACATCGACTCACTCAAATGACTGTCAAATAAAAACTGCGCGTCCAAAATTGCTGAAACTTTGGTGAGTAACAGTAAAAAAATGCACAACTACATTCACTAGCTTTTCTTGACGAGTGCTGCTATCTTCACATTGAGGTCGGAAACTTTTCAGACCACCCACGTATTAAGTATGCTTATTTTTACTCTTAATAATCCAGTGGATTTTAAGATTGGGTAAGATACATGGAAATAGGTAATGAGGAAAATCTAAGAGATTGATAATGAAATAATCAGCTGTTTTCGGATTTCGATATATGCTTTAACTTTTTTTTTTGTTCAAGAGCTCCTGCTCTTCCCCGAACGTTCGGGGCTCTCAAATGCCTGTATCATGTGTTGATACACTTGCCACATGGCTAATCCGCCTCTGTTTTCTTCCATAATTTTTAGACATTGGTATATCATCTAGCCAGCGTCTTCGCACGCGTGAAAGTAGGAATCTATACAAAGTTTGGACCCCTGTTTCATACACTTATGTGGTATTTTGGAAAAACCTTTCTTATTCTTTGTATACATCACTGACTTCGTCCAGCGCCTTCCCCGCGTGAAAGTAGGTTTCTTCAAAACTTTGAAGCCCCATTCCCTTAGGGAGTGAATTTTGGAAAATCCTCTCTTAGTGCTCGCCTATGTTATAAAAAGAAACCTTGGGTAAAATTGTACACTTCTAGTCCCCGTAGTTTCGGCTTTGGCTTGATATGTCAGTCAGTCAATTTTTCCCTTTATATAAGTAGATAAAAGGAACTTCAGTGCAAAAATTCAACTTTCAAGGCCAAATAGTTTGGGCTAGGCATTAATAAGCCAGTCAGCGAGTCAGGACTTTACCTTTTTTACATTAACAGAAGATACCTAAACAATCTCAAATAAACTAGTTCATAATACATATTAATTTATTTCTGTACGACATATCGTTACACTAATAGCCGACCGGGCTACAATGAATTTAAAATAACCATCAAAAATACATTTACTGAACACAACGTGTAATTTGTTTAAAAGATTAAAAGCATACTATTCAATCGGACATGTCCTTGTAATGGCGTAAAACAACGTATTAGTTCGCGGCGGAAATAAGTATTCCGTAAAGAAAACGACCTGTGTATATTTTAATAAGTGGTAATGACCATGGCATTCTCAAGACTCTAAAGGTTATATCAACAGCAGCCTTGGTTCTGTTCGGCTGCAGCGTCCTTGTCGTGTCTACCCGCATTTTATCCAGCAATGCAGCGCAGTCATAAAACATAGTGCGCTTTTAAGGCCCTTACTCCCATTTAGTGCCAAAAATGTTGACTTTCTGAAGCTTACTCCTTGGTACCGGCTGGGTTAATAGATTTGAAAAAAAAAAACTATTACCTATAGATTCCTAAATAACATTACCAACATAATATATGATTTTGTCGTACCACTAATACCAATAAAAATTTTAACGACATGACATTTTTTCGCTTGTTTTCCCTACTTCTTTCAAACGGCTTTGATCTTTAGAAATATGTTTGCACAAAAAAATTGCTGGTTAAATGTTCTTATAACATATGTAAATCAATCCATATTTTGCAAAGAAAATGGTTTTAAAGGCCTCTATGCGGGCGCAGGCGGCAGTGTGAGTAAGTATGCATTTAACTCCGCCCAGATCTATATGGGACTATGCACCTTAATTCGACACTATTTTATAAACTGCAGTGTTCACGTCACTGTTAATAAATTATCTTGATTCTAGAGCCGCTGCAAATTCCATCTGACACTAAGTAGCCATTTAATTTATTAGAGACACGTTACTCGTTTGAAATTAGAACTTCACTTTGACAGCTATAGGAAGCAGCTAATGTAGCATTGAGCAAATTAATCTTAACAAGCTCTCGGCATTTCAGGAAATGCTAATGGATGTCGTAAGTAAAAAGTTTTAGAAATTTCTTAATGAAATTTGATAGAGTAGGTATACGTCGCATTAATTCATTAAACCCTAAGCGAACGCCGGCGTTCGTTGTCTCATTGTCTTTCTATTGTGTCTTTAAACGGTATTGGAAAGGTAGCTAGAACTATACTGCGCACACGTGTGCCACGTATGGCGATCTGGACGCGTCGGTTCCATACATTTTACATGGAAACCAGACTTGTAGAGCTGCATTTGATACACAAGCGATGCCACGTGACGTAGTCCTACGTACAAATCAGGCGTGTTACACGTGTGCGTGGTCTAATGTGGTTCTATCATCAAACTTGGAGCGAAATGCTTGAATAGAAGATAAAGACTTTTGGCGGGATTTCTTGGAGTAAAGTTCAGAGGCTGTTTTAATTATTTGCAAATTGATTCTTAGGGGATATTGTCATTTAAAATTGGTGAAGTTTTGTATCTCAAGTGTCTGCGCAGTTGGACAATGTGTGGAATCATAGAAACAGGCGCGATCTCGGTAAAATAGAACTGAGAATTTTATTGTAGTTATGGCTACCTCAGCGAAGTTTGCCGATAAGGTTGACTAGATGATTTTGCTGCCAAATACTACAAAAACATTACTGTGTGTACATTTATCTTCTAATGGTAAACTAATTAACTGTTCATACGAAGAAATGGCTTAAAGGACTTAGTATCCAAGTCAAAACGGTAACAAAAAAATGAATAGAAGATACACCAAAATGTTAGTCTAAAAATGTTTTACGACAAGGAAGGTAATCGCACTTATGATTTATGTCTGTTTTTACGGCCACGAACAGTTTACCTGTTTTCTCACACTAATCGTTTACGAGCTGCGTACAACGAAACACAACTGACAGTACTATTACACAAACTTCAAAATTTTAGTACTGGCAACAATTTTTAAACCACGAGTTCCATTCATAACTGGCTAAACGTATCATAGAGAATAGACGGACTGTCTGCACAATTGTGCGATCAAGTGCAGTACTATTTCACCTCCTTCATCATTTTTAGTACTGGCAACAATTTTTAAACCACATGTTCCATTCATAAATGGCTAAACGTATCATAGAGAATAGACGGACTGTCTGCACAATTGTGCGGTCAAGTGTACTCAGCCACGATATTAGTACAATGTGAGGAATTTTAATGAGCTGAAAACTGAGGGAATCCAGGTCACATGGACGCTTGGATCCGTTGAATGGAGAGCTAAATAAACGCATCTATGTTGCAAAAGGGCGCGGGACTGCGAAGTTCTCGTAAAATGTTCTTGCTTTGTCTGATGCTGGTAGTGTTTTGTGTATAAGCAAATTGGGTTTCTTTGATAAAATGCAGCTGGCTGCGAAGCTATTGCAGCATGGTATTATTTATTCATAAGTCTTTTCTTTATCGTGGCACGGTTTTGAGGAAGGAGTTTTCATAACCAGCAATTCCCTATGTTGCCAAAATTAGATGCAGGTAATTAATTCATTAAACCCTAAGCAAAGACTGACGCGTTCGCTCTTTCATTGCCTTTTTATTGTGTCTCTGATTAAGGTATTCGAAAGGTTAAAAGTAATGGCGATGGATGGATGGGGTGAAATGTGAGGACTCAAACTTAACAGAAAAGGAATTATCTAAAGCCCTCAGTCCATTTTAGTTTTAAATCCAAGCTCATTTTCCATTTCATTATCCTACTCAATAAACTAGAAAACGAGGGTCCGATTAGTTCATGACTTTAGGATTATTCGAAAGAGTTACCATGGCCCTGGAACTGAAAGGGCCACTGAAATAAAAATGATTGTTGTTTGTCTGTTCCAGTCAATTTCCGAAACGGTTGGAACGATTTTGATGTGACTTTCTCTGATAGATAGCTGATGTTTTAAGAAGTAACTCGGCTACTTTTATTTTAGAAAAAGAATGAGGATTACACGAAGTTGTGATATCATGGTCGAAGACTGATCTTCTTTTTATTTGTTACTAATATTGACATCTAAATTATTGTAACTTTTAATGTAATTAATGTAATTGATGCATGTCTTTTAAGGCGTATATTCCCTTGAACCATCTGACCGAAATTATGTGAACGCAACTCTCGCACTCGCCTAGGCGGCAGTACGCAAATCTGTGCATTTATTTGCGGCCAGCAGCGCCCGGAAAGCGCTTTAAATCCATTTTCTCTGCGAGATATTGATTGATTTACATATGCAATGTTCACTTTGAAGAATATTTAACCACCAATTTTTATGTGTAAAAATGTTTCTAAAGGTCCAAGCCGTTTCGAAGGAGTAGGGAAAAGTTGCGAAAAGTTGCGAAATTGTTAAATATTTATTTTTGACAAAAGTATTAATTGCACGAAAAAATCAAATGTTGATATTATTGTTCATGAATCTATAATAAACATATATTTTTTTCAAACCAATTGACCTAGCCGTTACGGAGGAGTAGGCCTCAGAAAATCACTGTTTTATGGCACTTTTCGGGCGCTTGGCCCTTAAGGGGCCGGCGACGGATGAATTTCCATACAAACGTAATACCACGCTCATTTGCGGTTGGAGCATATTTCCAACATATTATGATGATATTCGGTTATAGACAATATTTATCTAGGTTCCCTCTCCTAGAAAGGAGGCCTGAGTCCCAGCAGTGGGAACATTGAAAAGGCTGATGATGATGACACGGAACCATACTCTGAATACTCACTCAATTTAGAACTTTATTTTGTGAACAAATTTTTGGTGTGCCTTATTAATAAATAAATAAAGACGAAGCCGCGGGTGACAACTACATACTCGTAGTACAAAATTAATCGGAATGTTTAGATCGCAAAATCAAACAATTAAAAAAAAGTCCAGTCACACATGTAGTCAAAGAGCTAACACTCGAAATTAATAAAACAAATAAAATATCTGGCCGCCTATTTTTATTAAAAACAATTACACAGCCGCCGAAATATTATCATGACTCATGTTTCGAATTAAAAAACAGGAACGATAAAACAATAGATAACCGCCAAAAAATGAGATGACTCGTTTCGAAAAAAAAAATATCCACCTATACGCCTCCATTCTAATCAATTCAAATTTATTCGAATTTGGAACGTAATCAAATCGTTCGGGGAGGCTTGTCAGTGTTTTTCACATTAAAGAGATTTTTCTCTGTCATTCAAAGTCAAGTAGGCTAATGTATTTACCCGCAAGCGAACATAGCCATTTTCCATTAGATAGCTTGACGCAATTTATTACGTTTACATTCAATGTGATTACGACGAGAATATTTTTTATCGACAAACCCCTTGTTCTGAATTGCAAAAAGCTTTTATAATGTTTTTAATTAACTTTTGTTTGGCTATATCCGCACCGCATTATTTTTGTGATTGATGTTTAATGGACGCCTAGTCGAGGAGCTTAGTTGTATTATTGGATCGAAAATACAATTATTTGTTGTTTTAAAAAATCTCAAAAGAAAAAATCAGAGAGCAGTGATGGCCGAGTGGTAATGGCCCTGACTTACGAGTTGTAGGTTGTAGGTTCGAACCCAGCCAGGCGGATTACTTAGTGTAATTTATTTCATCATCACTGCTGTTTTGAGAGCGTGAAAACATTGTGAGGAAACCGGCATAGGTATCTTAGAACCAAAAATTCGAAGACATGTGACATTCACTAACCCGTACTGAGCCCGCGTAGTGGATTACGGCCCATTCTATTTCCTAGAGAGGTGGCCTGAGTCCCAGTGGCGGGAACATTAAAAAGGCTGATGATGAATATTAACAAAATCTTAGTTGGAAAAGCTTTTATTTCGAAGTAACAGAAAGAGTCTTTGCGCGTTTTCTTTGAGTAATACGATCGTGCAACGGTGATCATTAGTACACGATATCGTTGTTAAACGATACGTTGAATCAGCGATATTATCTAGTGGTATGGGAATCGGTAATTAGAAAAAAAAAATACAGTATAAGTAGATATAAGTACAGTATAAGAGATACAGGGTGTCTTTGAAATCGACGCACAAACGAATACCATAGATCCAGTACATGATTCTGACCCCCCCAGTGGAGAAATTTTTGTCGGTGTTTAGATATTTTTTTAAATTTTTACTTTTTTCAAATTTAAACTGTGCAAAATCGTTATTCTTTAGTGAAAAAAAAATGAGTGAATAACTTTTATAATTAAAAAACGGTCATCGGGCTTTATGAGAATAATGATTTTATTTACCCCGATGACTTTTTAATTCAAAATTATTATTATTATTATTATTTTAATACCTTTGGGATTGGTTAAAATAACAATAAAAAAGTACAGTTTTCTTTTATAAAAAGTCAGGAAATTGTATTCGTTTGTGCGTCGATGTGTGATGATGAAAATGTATAAGGATAAGATTATGATGCCGTTTTCGCTCTACAAAAGTCTAATCATATCTCAAAATGATAAGTAAAAAAGTGTGTATAAAACAAGCATATTTAAAAGAAGTTTACGATGTAGAAAAAGCTTTACAGCTTCATAAACAACGTGTTATCGTGTTAAGATCGTATAATTTAAACTTAAGTGACCGCAGCTAGCACTAATCACGTTAATCAACCTCATTTCTTTTCACGAAGCAAAAGTTAAATATTATTAAGTTAAATAAAAAAACTAAATTGTAAAATTCGTTGCTGAAATATCGTATTTACGCCATTTTTGTTCAATCAAATTAATATTGGGATGGCACGTGTATTTTATATTTTACCCCAAAAAGTAATAAAGGAAAACCATTTTCAGAATTTAATAATAACTTCGTAAGGAAAGTAAATTAAATTAACCGAGTAATTTTGATAAAAAACATTTTCTTTTCAATTTTACCAGAACAGGCAAAAACTATAATTTCTTTTGTTTTTCGTAAAAAGAAATGAAAAATTGTTTTATTTAGGTCAATAGAATTCTACAGTTAAAAGAAATCCATTTGGTCGAAACGTTTTCTAGTCTATTGGTTACTAGTTTATTTCAGAATCCATTTAATTTATTAGTACTTTTACTTTACGTGAAAAGGTAGACAGGTATAGGTAACCTATGCAATTAAATACTAAAATAACTTTTGTACTTTCAATTCCAAATCTATCAATCGGCTGTCGATGATTGAAATTTTTGATAAAACTAGTCGTTGAAAATAAATATTTTAACTCTTTACACGATTGACATCAAAATAAAATATTCTAAAAGCAAAATGATTGACATTCGACAGAATTCTAAATTGCGCCAATATTTACAAAAAGTGTTCCATTTGACATCAACATGGCCATAGTTATTTTATTTTTTTATATCTGGATGGTTTTTTTTTATAATGATTTTGGCCTGGATAATAAGTTCTTTAAGCCATAATCTGGCTATCTGGCCCGCGTGGCGTAGATTAATAATATTGTACACAAGCCTTTACGATGATAAATTACTGCGAACCTCTCCATTACCTACTGTTAGAACATTACCGCGGCCATAATTCAATTTCGCTCGGGGCCTTAATATATTGCACATATTCAAAACTATTCGCCGTAATTAGATTATTATCTGAATAATTTTGAATCGCTTTTGATGGATTATTACTTGATATAGTTTTTAAGTAAAAATTATAAAGGTACTTAGTCAATAATTATATTACATAAAAATTAGCTACTTATTAGTTTTTTTGTAAGAATATTTTTAAGACTTTAGAATAAAATTTTATTAGGCTGACTTTGAGTGTGTTCCATTATTGTAAATGACTTAGGTTTGTACGAGACGCGACAAAAATTTATATATAAATTAATATTACAAGCTTTTATTTAGTTTCCACCTGTCCCGATGTTTGTCTGTCATCAAATCTTGCAAGTTCCCGTTACCGATCCACATCCCGTTACCGATTGAGCTGTTTTGCACGCATGTGTAAATCAGATGACAATGCAAAATTATTGTGACATGGAGCTGATCTGATGAAGGAACCGGAAGATGGCCGTAGGAACTCGGTAGTTAAACGGCACCACCCCATCGAGTTCGGGCTTGTATGATTCGTCTTGACGAGCAATAATTATATAAGTATACTGCGCTATAAAAGCTTGCTATGAAAAAATGAATTTCATTAAAAACTTATTTATTTTTAGTGACTTTCCAACGCCGTGACATACGTTCACTTGGTCAAATAAAATGTATTGTCTGAGGATGATACAGAGACGCAATATGTCTATCTTGTACTTGGCATACAAAATAGACATATTGCGTCTTTGTACCAAACGTGGCCTAGACCACAACGAGGTCTATTTAGCATAGATTTTACGACTCGGCAACCGTCGCTCGTCTCATATTCCATGATGTAACCTCGAGGGAAATATAACTATGCTCGTCTTAGAGCTGCTCGAGTCCCTGGCTCCCTGGTGCTTTCTGTGCACGTTTTTTCAAATCTAATTTTGATTTGCTCTCAATCATTCAAAGAGATGTTACTAGGTCCGATTCTGATTCCAAGGAACTTCTATAGATTTTGTAATTTCGATTCCTCCCCCATGCCTTTTGCCTATTGCTCTTGCCCTTATTTTTTTTTTCGTATTTATAATGTTCTGTTTGTTCTTCATTCATACTCATTCGAGTCTTAATTTTAGTAGTGTTCCATTTGACGTGTCTGTCTTCATCTCCACCTCTGATTCCGGTTCCGGTTCCGATTCTGGTTCCGGTTCCGGTTGCGGTTCCGATTTTAGTTCCTATACAACCACTTCCGTTACATCCTTAATTCAAAGTATGATACTCAGCTATCGATAGATTAACTAATAATTTCTAGCTCATTCATAGTTGCGAAGTATTATTAGAGACAAAAGTGATCAGATTAACACCGATGAGTCATGAATGAGCGGGTTTTATTGGTCATCGTTAACTTGCATTTAATTAGCATTCATTAGCAAGATTTGTAATTGGTGTATAACGATAAAAGGATTACTGTGTATATTGACGATGTTCACAGCTTTAACAGGAGATAGTGTTTTTGAAAGTGAAACAAACATGCGTCATATAAGTTCTAACAATGCATAAGTCAATGAATATTGAACTGGAGAGCAAAATAACAATAATAAATGATAATAAGTAATATTTGAACAAACATTTTTATAAGAAGTATTGGTAAGCTTTTTGTTTTCTGATCAGTTAAACAGAAGAATATGATTTTTCTAAACCAACTGCCATCCTTTTTTATTAAACCAGCAGAAGAACCTACAAATCTTCACAACGCCAAAAATGACTTACACAGTATAGGAATTGATAACACAAAATGTTATGTAAAGTCAAGGATTCGGCAAACAAACAAAAACCAACTTTCACTAAGTGCTTTACCAATACCTGCTCACATTTCCTCCTATAAGTCCTCTATTTATAGACAGACCTGTTTTAACCTAAGTATAATTTAAAACTTCATTAATATTCATAGAACTTCGAGCCAATTTACCTCGTTAAACTAGAATAAGAATCGATTTTTGAGAACTCTGACTCGATTAACAATAAAATCGATGTCGTTCAAAAGGAATGCGAGTTAGGGTCAATCAATCATAAGTCGCTATCAATAGAAGATATGAATCAATTGACGCCAATTGACATAGCCCTAAGTTCACCGACATCGTACCTTACCTCATTCAGATTCAATCGAGTACTTTGTGGCTATTGAATGCGATGCTTACGATGTACAATCGTTAGATATACGATACGGAGTCAGCTTCGAACACATGCCAGACTGAGTTACTGACTCACGGATGGACAGATAATACATAATGGAACCTGAAGGTGGTCTACTGCATGTCAATTTTTACGCAATAGAGAGTCTATGCGTGAATGACTCAAACGATGATCGATCGTGGATCGGTCAAAGAGTTTGCGAGATTGTTCAAAAGTCACCGCAACCCTGGGACAAATTCAGGAACAGGCGTGGGTTTTAGTCAGTAAATGTCTAATTGATGATTTCTCACCCCCACAAAAAAAAATGGCTAACATAAGACACGTAATTAACGAAAAAGATGAGGCTAGAACAACAACAGTACTTACATGAAGAATTAGTCTAACATTGTAGAAAGGGGACCACACATCAAAAATAAGACTAACATTGCGGTTACAGAACCATATCTACAATAAATTTAATAAGTTATTCAAGACCAATATGGTCGTACATAGAGTGCACACGCCGCAGATGTCAGGTCAATAAACTACGTAGGTTTGCAAGAGGACCACGTCTCTTGCAAACCTACGTTGAACAAACTTGCGTTCGTATCGCAATGAACAAAAAGAAGCGAATCGCCCACTCACAGCGATATGGACATTTAAAATGCGTAGGCAGAGGACTGCAGACGTTATAAAATGAATATGACTGTGGGAATTGCAAAAGTAATCACATTAGAGTCAGGGCTAGTATAAATAACGATTCTTTAAAGCTAACATACAATACCAATTGAATGGTCAATACATTTTGTGTAAAGTTCAAACCCAAACGAAATCCTTGATCAGAACAGCAATGCCGCTTCTTAAATGTAATTACCTGAAACAAGACAGAGTAGAATTAAGTAACAAGTCAAACATAAGCGATTCGAATCAATCACTCAAAATCGAAACCTACTCTAATAAATCGCACCCTCCGTACTGCACCAGTTCAATTCCCACAGCAAACGTGACATAGGAAATCAAATAATCTGGGGCAAGCGAACTATTCCGGTATCTGTAATGTCTTTGATATCACAAGTGGCTGTGACGGTCGGGAGTGCTGCATATGGGATGGGAGCTCCCTGATAACAACCTAATGGATCAGTGGTTTAGTGTCAAGGATAAGCTTGATAAAGTTAATGCATTTCATCACAATTTGTGTTAGCACGAGAGCAAATTGCGAATAATTTGATTTTTGTCCAGCGAAAAAATTAATGTCTCTTCACAGTGCCAACGTTCATTCCGTTTGAGCTGATTTAATTTAATCTACTGAATAAACTCGCTAACATATTTACAGGTAAATGTCACATTGAACAAACTTAGCGAAACTATAAAACTTTTGCCGTTTTGCAAGCGTTGAATTACAATAGCGAAAGATTGCAAACTACAAAAACAGAAAATATTTTAGAGAATTTATGACGAGTTCTAGAATTCTATACATATTTTTGAGCTGCTTTTTATAGTGGCAAAGTTTTTAGACTGATTTTGTAAGTTGTCTGGCTTGAGTCTAGGTAGGATTACTTTCAGCCAAAAGTGAATAATATGTAATATGTCAAGTCAACGATGGGTATAACATTGAAGCTTGATTGATGATAGCCGCAGCTCGCTGTCAACTCCTTATTGACAGAGCGGAGACAGTCAAAGAATATTAAATTCTTCATCATAAAATACAATTCTTATCGACAATAGCGCTGCCTATAAAATATTGTCCATATATAATTTAAAATTCCAATCGCTTCTTGGAAGCATATCACACCACAGCGTCGGACGGTGCAAAAAGTCATATAATATACATCTCTAACGGAATATATGGCCTTATTCAGCCTGGGAACAGCCATGTCTATGCGAAGGACGTGTTCTAACAATAAAAATGTTAGCGTACAGGCAGTTGGGATGCTGAGCCGGTTAGTCACGACCTCTCACAATTGTGCCGCTATTTTAGGGCTAGGAGTTGCGCGTGAGTCATCCACTACTACCAGCCGGACAATACCAACTAGTGCATCGTTATGCAATTTGTGAATGCGACCACTATTTGTTCTTCGTTGTTCACACGATGTAAGTACTTTTGTTGACAAGACTGATTGTGATTATTGATGATTAATTTATGATCTATTTATAACAAGTAGTGGTGTTTTCAAATAGTGTTCTCCATAAAAATCTACGCTTTGGAACGTGCCAACACCTTCATTTTTTCGTGACTTATACTAACCTTGACAATTCAAAAGTGCCTGTAACTAGTTTCATCGAAACAAATGCTTTGATTTAAGTCTGTGTCTACATTGTCGAATGATGGTACATTTAGGAATTGTCAAAGGGAATATTAGGAAAAGACAAATTCAAAGAATTTGGCGAAAATCAATTTCTCTACAATTGCTTTATTTCCATTTCCTTATGACCTTAACTCTGAAAGCAATAAAACAAACCATCATACTAACAACTCCATTACAAGAACCCATCACCCTAAATCACATCATCCAACCAATAAAAATAAAGCCGAACACAACCCGAATAAAACTGAACATAAATCGAATCAAAATAAACCGAATGAATTGGTTTTCCACCATTTAATTACAATAAGACCCCCATAAAACATGGTGAATAATAAAAAGCACGGTGGCCGCCACGTGCCTGAGATAACTAACGCGCTTGCGAAACCAACACCGTTGCACAATCAAATTAACCTAATTGATTTAATTGATTATGTTCTGAGAGCTCTGGTACCCTACTACTTTTATATAGCGATAAAATGAGAAAGTGATTAAAACTTGTTGATTGGATAATTACGAGATATGGAGTTATGTTTCCTATATGCCGTTTTGATAGATCAAGCCGGCTGCAGGTTTGAGGTCAAACAAATTTTGAAACGAATAAACCGGTTGGCGACATAATATTCATAATATGGATTAATAAATCTATTCAACTGTAACTCGCTATTTTACGTTGTAATATTTTTTATATGAAGTAGTGCTTGACAGCGATTAGCAGTGCTGCAATTGTAGATGGTGTATTGCACTATTAAGATTCAATTTACTCTAGCCTTGAAGACACCTAAATTATAATCGGACGGGAAGATTGCTCTAATCCAAAAAAAAACTAAAAATAGCTTACGTGTTACAAAACTTTTCTCTATTGACAAGGCCCATACATCTTCACTAATTATAGCAGGTAATACCTTAATAAATCATCATTATAATTAGGTTAATTGGAAGCAAACAAAGTTACACATTGCTGTTACTTGTGACAAATCGTGTAATCACCCATGTCCAATTAACTCCAACGCGAACATACACAGGAAGTATATTTCAGGTGTGAATGGTAAAGGTAAAGTTGGACAAATATGCGAAAATATAAAAAGATTTAAGGTAGAACTACATTGGGCACACGTGGGCCACGTAAGGCTGACCTGGGCGTGTCTGTCTCCACACATTTTATATGGCAACTAATAGAGCTACATGAGATCCACGCCACGCGATGCCACGCAACGCGAGTCTACGTACAAGTCAGGCGTGGCCCATGTGTGCATCGGTCTCATGTAGTTCCCGCTAAACATCGACAAAATTGGCTAGTCAACCATGAAGACTTGCTAAATAAAAATAATATTCACCTCTGTAAAAGAGTTCAAATCATGCTACGAAATTCAATTACTTACGTAAAACTTTTTCTGAATCGTCTAACGATTTTGATGTTATTACCGAATCGGAACTCGACGATATTAATTTTTGGAAGAAGTTTTGAGTTTCAATCGAGAAATTCAATAAATACTTCGTAAGGTATTTAAGAAACTTTTCTTCGTAACATTTTCACTGATGAGGCAAATAAAACTCCAAACTTGTAAACATTTGCTTCTTAACAAGTTTATTAGAATTACTAGCTTCTGCCAGCAAATTCACCCGAGTAAAAGTAAAATATTATCCGAAGCGAAAGGATCATACTCTCAGGATAAAAATTTCCTTTGTGCTGTTTTTTTGCTATCCAGCACATGATCGACCGGTGTGCCGGTTTGAGCATGAAGGTGTAACAAACATGCATACATACATACACAGTTTCGCCTTTTTAATATTACTGTGATTATTGGGACTCTCTTAGAGAGGAGGCCTGAGTCCCGGCAGTTGGAACATTAAAAGGCTGATTATGCTATTAAAGGGACTGACAACATTCATCATAAGAAATATGGTTTTATATGGAGTTCAAGTATTGTTTTTACTTCCCAACAAGATGTCTACGATATGCTATTCACAGCCGGTGCCAAACTGAGCAGCTGAAACAATCTGTATCAACTAAACATCTATACAGAAACATGAATATTCATAAGGACTGTAGTAAACAAGATGTGCATATATAATAACAATACCATAACCAATTCATGTCTGTTTTCGGTACGTTTCTACACCTGGACCGCTCGTCAATCAATCATTCTGACAGGCCACCACAGTAGGTAATGTAACAAGTGGCTACAACTGCGCAGTTTCACGCAAATATATACGTACAATACTGATTTGGTTCATGCCCATTCATATTCAAATTTGAACAGCTCGTGGGTACTGTTGAGTACTGTGGCTAAGTTGGTGATTACTTGAGACAAGTGACAATCAAACAGAAACTTGAACTGAAATCTAATATTACATCAAAGATGTAATGGAATTCCCTGCCGGAGTCTGTGTTTCATAAGGAAATTCCTATTACTAGCTACTAGCTACAACCTAGGTGTCTTTAAGTCCAGAGTGAATAGGATACTTCTAGGCCAGCATGTTCCATCATCGACCACATCGTTGCTTACCATCAGGTGAGATATTGGTCAAACGCGACCCTGTCAACTATAAAAAAGTATATATATATATATATGGGGGCTATAAAAGCTCATTGGAATCAGTTCAATGCTCAATGCTTTACTGTCAAACGCGAAGTGCACTCGTGCCTGAGCGAAAATCCAGCACTTCCAGAATTATATATTTCGAGCACAGATTGTGGACGGAAAATATTAACAACTTGAGTGATGGGATGAAAGTTAGAATATTTGTAGTAGAGGACGAACTATCCTCAAGTGTGATGTTGATGTATTTGGAGTTATATAGAAAATAGTAAAAGATATCGACCCGAATGATAGGAATATTATCGTAAGTAACAGTTTGCGTTTATTGCAGGAACCGGTTTTCTAAAATATCATTCCAAACAAAAAACTTAGCTTTATTATTCATACATAACTACTGCTCTAAAGTCTAATAGAATATTTGCTATCAATATATTTTCAGTAATAATTTTTAATTATGGAAGAGACACCCATTCCATTATCACTTTCGATATTGTTCCTGAAAAAGCTGGATATATAGTAAAGAGTTTCCACGAAATCGACAAAAAGCGGACAAAAATCGTTCGCAAAAAAACAATAAAAAAAAACGATAAAATTTGATAAAGACAGCAACGCTGATGCTCCATACGCACATGAAATCACAAATGACATTAACGAAACATGTCGGAACAAACCACTTAACTCCGAAGAGGGGAAAGTAACGAAATTGAAATGAAGTGACATTGTTGTTCATAAAGTAACGTAACCGGGAACCGGGCCGGGTGCCGCTCTGTTAATCTGAGTAACCGATCGACGTTCCAAGGGCAGAACACAAAGGAACCGTGGGTTACTTTGAATACTAAATGTTACATCAGAAATTGCGTCCACAATGAATTGTGAGCATTGTAGTGTGTTTAATGAGAATCTATGCATCTCGGAGGAGCAACGAACGGTTAGTCGCCGAGTGTAGACACTAGTTTCTTAGAGATCATTTTCCTATTTCTCTGGCATCGACCTTGACGCGTGCCGCGTCAGGGCCGATAACAGCTTTGAAGTTTTGATTGTTCGAAAAATTACGATGGCCCTCGCTTAGAGCAACTGAAGAAACAAGAACAACATGACCAATACCTCTCGCTCCACCTAGAGCAGAAGAAGTCATTTGATGATAACCAATGTAAAAAAACCGGCCAAGTGCGAGTCGGACTCGCCCATGAAGGGTTCCGTAGCAGCAAGTAACATAATATAAAAGTTCTTGTAGTTCGTTGTAACTTTGATCGATGTTTTAATAATAGTGTATTTTTTTAAGATTTATGACGTAAAAATAAACTACTAACTAGATCTCGTTCAAACCGATTTTCGTTGGCAGTTTGTATGGTAATGTACATCATATATTTTTTTTAGTTTTATCGTTCTCTTATTTTAGAAGTTAGAGGGGGGGGAGGACACAAATTTTACCACTTTGGAAGTGTCTCTCGCGCAAACTATTCAGTTTAGAAAAAAATGATATTAGAAACCTCAATATCTTTTTTGAAGACCTATCCATAGATACCCCACCCCACACGAATGGGTTTGATGAAAAAAAATTTTTGAGTTTCAGTTCTAAGTATGGGGACCCCCAAAATTTATTGCTTTTTTTCTATTTTTGTGTGAAAATCTTAATGCGGTTTACAGAATACATCTACTCACAAAGTTTCAACAGTATAGCTCTTATGGTTTCGGAAAAAAGTGGCTGTGACATACGGACGGATAGACAGACAGACAGACAGACAGACAGACAGACAGACAGACAGACAGACAGACGGACAAACAGACAGACATGACGAATCTATAAGGGTTCCCTTTTTTGCCATTTGACTACGGAACCCTAAAAAGTGAGTGAAATCTTAATAAATGCGAAAGATGAAACTTTACAGGAGGAAGAAAAAACCACGCCCTATAAAATTATATCCCAAAGATTATTTATATTTGTAAATATTATAGTTTGTAATTCAGATACGTCTTCTGATGATTTTAAATTATATGTATATTTGTATTTCAAGTCTTCTTTTTTTCGTAAAGACACTTTACGACATTCTCATAAACCATCACCGATGGTGTTACAAGACACTAAACTTTTTGGGTAAAATTAAGACATGATGCGTCTTTAGTTTTTGGTTCTTGAAGCGACGATATGGTCACAAATCATCCGTGATGATAAAAGCCAAGATGAGACAGAAAACAGCAAACCATTATAGCAAACTAGCAGTATAATTCTTGGTTAAAATGATAAATGTATTGCATAAACATTATTAGGCACACTAGAAACCAGCCAAGCGAGAAAGTCAAACATATTACGTCAATTACTTATCGCGCGGCGCACGTTGCATCCCTTGACAGAGAAAAATTAGCAAATTAATCCTACTCGGGTTGGAAGACCACATCCTTCTACATATAATAATTATGAAGACAGATGTTGTTACGTACACTAACAACCCTGCAGGAATTACTAACATCATAAACAACAACTTTTTTTCCATGTCTTTTTACAAAACATAATTCATTTACGAAAAACAAACCTTGAAGATTTCGTTGTTTAAACACATTTCAACTCTGTATTTTGCTATACCTACGTCTGTATGAAACTCCGCCGCCCGATCCCCGTTCCCCTCCGCTATTGTACTGTAACGCAGCTCAACTCGTCGGTAGGCTCGTATAGGGATTCTTCTAGGAAATCAAACACTTCGGGCGGCGCACTCTTATATTTTTTAACTTATTTCAACGAATACATGCTTTCCTTACAAGAATCACTTCAATACTGAAAAAACAACAGACATTCTTTTTTTCTACTAACTTTCAAACCTATTCTAGAACAGCATAATCCTTCGAATTATATTTTACAAGCCAGTTCGTTGGTTATATAAAAAAAGCAACTCATGCGATCTCCTTTCGATATCACAGTACTATCGCTTGCTTCGCATCATTATCATCATCATCAGCCTTTTTAATGTTCCCACTGCTGTGACTCAGGCCTCCTCTCTAGGAGAGGGAATCCACCACGCGGGCCCAGTGCGGATTGGTAAATTTCACGTCTTCGAATTTTTGATTCTAGGATATGCCGGTTTCCTCACGATGTTTTCCTTCACCATTTAGAGAGCAGTAGTGATGCTTCCCCTAGACTTCGCAATATTTAAATTAGAACGTTCAATTTAAATTCAATTTTTTGTATGAAAATCTGTTTAACTAAAATGTGATAATTTTTTTAAATTCATAGAACAAAAGTTATTATTTATGATGTTAGTAACATAGTCCTGAGAAGTTGCCAGTGTTTGCAATAACCCTGTATATTCATGTGTTTTTGACGCCATATTTTAGTCATACAGAGTGTAAGGGACAGCTCTCCACAAACTTTAAGGGCTTGCTCAGTAGACGAAACTGAACCACCTTTCGTTTTCTGAAAAAAATCTTATGGAAAGTTAATAATAATAATAATATTCCACAACTATCACACAACGCCGTCTAGTCCCAAGCTAAAGCAGAGCTTGTGTTATGGGTACTAGACAACTGATAAACATACTTATATATTTCTAAATACATACATATTATAGATAAATTACACCCAGACACAGAACAAATGATTATGCTCATCACATAAACATTTGTCCTGGGTGGGAATCGAACCCATGACCTCCGGCATAGCAGTCAGGGTCACTAACCGCTAGACCAACAGGCCAGTCAGTTGTTCAGTTGTCTACTGAGCAAGCCCTTAAAGTTTGTGGAGGGCTGTCCCTTACACCCTGTATATGTATAGATAGAAACAAAAATACCCATAGAATTAACCGATGGGTATTTTTGTTTTTAGAGCTTAACTTCATTATTGACAATTGACTTTCAAGTATATAAATACATAATATGTAGTAATTACTAAATAATATTCATAAGTTAAACGATATTTGAAAGTTAAATAAAGTAAAAAATCACCCGACCAACGCCAATAGACCAATCAACTGTAGAATTAAAATAATTATTTAATTCCTCAATCATAATTACAAAAGTACTATCGTAAAGAAACATTGTTTAATAGATAGTTATTGATTTAGGAAACGATAAAGAAATCACAGGTGTTGTTATAAAAGCTTTTACAGTATGTTAAAAGGTTAGAACAAAATGGCGCAGACGGTGTCTGGGACCAAAATGTATAATGTTACAAGAAAATTTTCGCTCAAAGGATTGTTTTAGACTACGGCGGGTCAGGTAGAAGAAATAATTCATGACATTATCATTCTTTAACATTTAAAGCACCTCTAAATTGTAATTAATATGTATTTGGATGCATGACACGTCTTTGCCCCAAGATCTTTGTAGATATTTTAAAATTATATGTATTAAAAATTTATTCATTAAATTAAAAAAAAAAATAAAAAGCTTCGTATTTTTTTTATTATTTTAAATGCAAGAAACTTATTATTCATGCCTTTTCACATAGTTATAGCTTTCAAATAAAAAAAAACGTCATTCAAATCGTTTAAAAGCTACGATGGCATAGCCTCATACATATCGGTAAACCTTATAACTCCCCACTTTTTACGTCGGGAGGTAAAAATCAAGGAATTTTCAAATACGTTAAAAATTAAGTATGTTGAAAATCTTTCAAATCTGGTAGAAGGGGAAACGGAAAGAGCAGTGGTGGCCGAGTGGTAATGGCCCCGACTTACGAGTTGTAGGTCGCGGGTTCGAACCCAGCCAGGCGCATTACTTTGTGTAATTTATTTCATCACCACTGCTCTCAAAACGGTGAAGGAAAACATCGTGAGGAAACCGGCATGTCCTAGGACCAAAAATTCGAAGACATGTGACATTCACCAACCCGCACTGGGCCCGCGTGGTGGATTACGGCCCATTCCCTCTCCTAGAGAGGAGGCCTGAGTCCCAGCAGTGGGAACATTAAAAAGGCTGATGATGATGATGATGATGAGAAGGGGAAACTGTCTTAGAAAAAGGATGCACAAGATGAAATGTGACGTCACCACTAACGAACGTATAAAAGAGATAGCGAAATGTTCCCACCACGCCCCTACTCGTCTTCATTTATTTGAAATGCTAATTAGTGCTTTTTAATAACCAATTTTTATGCTGTTTTCAGAAAAAAGATTTATTTTTACTGTATTTACCGTTTAATATAAAATATTGTACAAAAATAAACAGGAAAGTAGCCATCTCTGATTTCTCTAATAAAAATTGCGGCTTTCGACAGGTAATGCCAAATGATCACCACATACATACAGCATAACTAGAAATTACAACTTCCTCAACTTTTATAGTTATATTACGTTCATGTAAATTCAAGTTATTTCACAACTAATTTGCACCATTCTATTAACATAACAATAGAGGCACATGATCACAATGATGTAAATCCACAAATAGCAACAATTGAATTTAAATCTTACAGCGTTGTTACTAGGGATGAAAATGTAGAAAAACATTTTGGAACAACATTTCGGAAAGGAATCGATGAAGCCCACAGCAAAAAAGAACCGGGCATCCCTAAAGTTTTGCAGAACCGAAAGACGTAAATTAATTAAATAAACGTAGGAATAAGATCTTACGCATTTCATCAACATTTATAGGGAGAAACTGAATGTAGACTGACATTGACATATCGACACACAGCCGAAGCTTCTGGGACTAGGACGTGAAATTTTGCGCAAGGTTTTCTTTTATGAGCACCTTTTGCGAGCACTAAGAGATAATTTTCCAAAATTCACCCCTATGATGAAACGAGGGTACAAGTTTGAAAAAATCTACTTTCACGCGGGTGAAGACTCTGGCAGAGGCTAGTTTGAAATAAAGTAACAGACGAAAAATTATTCCAATAATAAAAATGTTACAGTAAATACTACGACTTCTGAAATGTACTTCAGTATTATGTTGCTACGCGAAACTTCAATTAGGGCTTACTTTGTACGTATCTCAAAGCAAGTGACATTTCAATTTGACGAAAATCCAAACGTTCTTATTTGGTTTTGGCTTAAACGATTTTTTCCAAGAAAAGAAGAATCATTTATTTGTTACTGGTACTAGCTTCGCACGGGCGTTACAAGTCTTTGAAATCCTCGGCTTTTCTTTACATTACAAGAGTATATTATACACCTAAATCTGCCATATGAATCAGTAGCATATTAGAGTAAACAGTATGAAAATCAGTACGTCAGTTCTAAGTTTACAGCCAATAGAGTTCTTTAGTTTTTACAAGCTTTTATTTAGTTTCACCTGTACCGATGTTTATTTGTCTGTAATCTTTTGCAAATTAAAGATCTACTTCCTGATTACAGATTGAGCTGAAATTTTGCAGGCATGTGTGAATTAGATGACAATGCAAAATAATTATGACATGGAGCTGATCTGATCGTGTTTGAGCTTTTTGGGATGGTCTTGATAAGTATTAATTAAATAGGTATATACCGCGCTATAAAAGCTTGCTGTGAAAAAATGATTTTCATTGAAACTTGTTATGTTTACCGCCAGCAGATGGACAGACCGACAGACACGATAGATGACTTTATTTTATAAAACAAAGTCGAGTGTTTTGAGGAAGAACATCGTAAGTGAGTATTAGTAGTTATACGAGTATGTTAATAGGAAATATTCTAATAGATCAGTAGTTGTTTATAAAAAAAACATATTTCTATTAGAAAGGTATTGTCATTAATGCTTTTTAACTAGGAAAGAGAAAACCAATTCCTGCAAAAAAAGCCAATCTATCACTTACGACGTTCTTCCTAAAAAGGACCAACATTGTATCGACGAAACCTGAATTCAAGATTGCAATTCAACTTCGGTGTCTAGATCATTAAGCTCAAAAACAAGTAAACCTAGTCAATTAGTCCGACGAATAAAATCAAATTTCCATACCTACACCAATCAGCAGATAGGCGATTCGCTAATTTTGCCCGTTACGGTTGAAACATTCGAAAGCGCTTTCTGCAATTGAATTTTGCTCAGACCAGGGATTTTGTAGACAGAGATATCTTTTACCTCGATGATTCACTTCCAATCCAAATATTCTGATGAGTTTAGAAAATCTTTTTTCAATATACTTACTCCAAATCAGCTTTTAGCCACGCAATTGCGCACTAGTGCGGGACGCTAAGCGCCCCGTTTATTCATAGATCATCTTCGTAAGTATATTGAAAATGTCGAATTTCGCCTCGGTCGCAATGATCCCACTTGTATCAAAATGTGCTATTTTTTTGCAACAATAACATGTAATTATGCGTATTGAAGTAATCAACTCTTGTTATCATGGACCGGTTAAGTACGTCTGCGAAACATTTAAATGTGTTTGTTTTGATATATTATAATATATGTTAAAGGATGTTGACATGCAGTAATTGATTAAACAGTCGTTCTAATTATAAAGCTGTTATCTCTCAATATTTGTTCCCATTCTAGATTGTTCGAGGCATTGAACGTATCATATCGACTGACTGCGGCAGGGTTGGACTGACTGTTATAGGACAACTTAAAATATCTGCAGGAGAACCAAGGTTGCCGACATAGCACGACGAATCGCCAAACTTAAGTGGCAATGGGCAGGGCTCATTGCATGCAAAACAGATGGCCGTTGGGACCGAAAATTTCTAGAGTGACGACCACGTACCGGAAAACGCAGCGTTTCAAGGTGGACCGATGACCTGGTGAAGGTTGCGGGAATCCGATGGATGCGGGACGCACAGGATCGTTCATTGTGGCGACACTTGGGAGAGGCCTATGTCCAACAGTGGACGTCTATCGGCTGAAATAATGATGATGATGATGATGCCACGGGATCTTATTTTAATCAGCTTACAACTGAAGTAACACAGGTGCATTTTAGTTAGTAAAAGTCCGACATACCCTCTCGCTCCACCCAGAGTGTTATCCGAAGACCTATTTCTCAATACAAAAAAAATTGTGGCGAACCCTACACAACCTAACTTTAGGGCCATGCCTCACTGAAATGTCATAGCGGCGTGGTCAGGTTAAGAGCTTATGACGTCAAAAAAATGTACAGTCAACCACCAGTGCCCCGGGCCTTAATGAAAACCAAACACCTACAGACAATAAACAAAAGAATATCAATACCAAAAAGCTCTACAACTCTACGAGAACCATGAATGGCGTCGAAACATGCCAACAGCTAGCTAAGCGTACGATGCGTAACTGAACTATGTATCGAGCAGACCGCCAACTTTAGACACGCTCACCTCAAAGTGTGTCACAAGTTCAAGGATCACGACGACGACGGGTATGCACTAAAACACCGACCGGTATTCGGTGCTGCCGGTAAACGACCTGCAGTACAACGGTGACGTTTATTGTAATCCTCATCCTATTTTATAAAAGAATATTACTACCAAAAACTCTACAACTGCACGTGAACCATGAATGGTTTCAGTGTACGGTGCATAGCTGAGCTTTGTACTGAGCAGAGTGCAGTATGCAAACTGTTTTACATGAACTGAACGCGATCGAATTGTTAAATGCGTTTGGATCTCTTATTGGATATAGAGCTTGGAGCGGACCGATCGGAGCGCAGAACGTTATAAACGTGTCGATAGTGTTAACTTTAAAACAAGCTCGCACTAGGCATTAAGCACGTCAACTTTGAACATGCTCACCTCAGTGTGTCAAAATCAAAGGTCACTGAAGTCTCGCATACATCAATATCTCCACTTGACAATCTACTCTAATATGTGACTGAATTTTCAAACCAATACCTACGTTGGTCTTTATTCTTTACTGCACGCCAAAATAAGTAAATAGTGTTCACGTGTTTCCTAATTACTAAAACCTGGAGGTCTTAAAGCCAAGAGTGTAAAGGTTACTTCGTCGACCACATCATCGCTTACCATCAGGTGAGACAAGTAGTGGTCAAAAGCGGGCCCGGTCGACCTTAACTGTAGTCGAGTTGATATTATTTTCAAGCATCTATTAAACTGTTCGATGAGCCATTTTCTCTGGCATAGTTAGGTACTGTCCATTCTGATTAAAGGTTTCAGTCTCAGCTTAATTCAATTTCTGTTGTATCGGCTTCCTTTACCCCAATAACCACAATTCAATTATTTCGAAGGAGAATTCCTTGTTATAAAGGAACCCATATAACTTGATAATATAGATTAATGTTACTCAATTTTATGGGCTAAATGTTAATTGACATGGTTCGTTACTCCACTTCATCACAGATTTCAATTGAATTTCAAGGGATAATGATCGGTAACAAAAGGATTATCTTGAAGGATATTGCTTATTTATAGCATAGGTAAGCATAATCAGCCTTATAATGTTCCCACTGCTGGGACTCAGAGCTCCTTTCTAGGAGATAGTATGGGCAGTACACACAGCAGTGTGGGTTGGTAGATGTCACATGTCTTCGAATTTTTGGTTCTATGGCACGCTGGTTTCTATACAATGTTATCTTTTGCCGTTTTGAGAGCATTGCTGATGAAATACACAAAGTAACGAACCTGCCGCCCAACAAATCGTAAGTCGGGGCCATTGCCATATACATAGGTATTATAAACGAAATCCGCCACCGCCTCTGTCTGTCTGTGCGAACGCGATAACTCAAAAATAACCGCACGGATTTTAATGCAGTTTTCACCAATATAAAAGGAAATAGTCGAAAGGTTCAAACATTTCACACACCCGAGTAAAGTTGGAACGGGTAACTAGTAGTCTTAAAATTTAACTTAGTGTTTTTTTTTACAATTTATTGGTAAAAAAAATACAGGTCTTATTTTTAATGAACAGAGCGCTATCTTACGCCTGACGGCGTACAAATATGGGGTGCAATATTGTCGCTTGAGAATTACAAATTAAAATTTATAAAAAAAAAAACATGCATAATTTATGGATAAATAAATTAAACAATTACAAATTACTCCAATTACTAATTCAAATAATTTGCAAAGCTATTCGTTTTAATCTCGTTCATTTGCACGCGGAAGGAAAATTTTAATGGAGTTTGTTTTATGTTATTTTAAAGCTTATGAGATTATTCGACCCATTTTCGGATCAAAGAACAACTCAACGAATAATAAATTGTGAAAACGATGTATCTATCACGCACTTAGTCGATATTTCTTGAACCTATGCCGATGAGCGTTATTTTATAATAACTGCTCCAAATATGTATCTTCATAGAAGTGTTTATATGACCTCCATTCCCTATATTTTCTATTCAATGTCCAACTTTTGTTAGTTAATCTTATACTAATATAAGCTGAAGTTTATTTGTTTGAACTCTCATACCTATTAATATTGTATTATGGAAGTATTATAAAATCAATATTTTTTAAAGACTAACCATGGAATTTCTTGCCGGTTCCTCTCCTTATGAAACAACAAATGACCACAGGGCACTAGCTTCTGACGTTTTATAAGTACATGGGCACTTTAGCAGGCTTTTAGGAAAAAATAAAGAACATTGTGTTCTTTTCTTTTATTTTGAACGATCTTATCTCAGGAACTGGAATTGAAAAAATATTTGGTGATGAATAGCCCATTTATAGAGGATAGCTATTAGCTATATAACATCACGCTATGACCAATAAGATCGGAATAGTGATGAACAATGCGAGTGAAAGCGCGAGGGACAGCTAGTCTATAACCGATTACTTACCTATCTATATTAAGAAAACCTGTTTACATGCAGGCTAGGCTAGGAATGACGACATAATCATAAAACTACTTGGTTTAAGTTGTTACACAACTTAAACCAAGTTTATTATTTTGTACGGTTTCATCTACCCCTTTGGTTACTGCTTTGCTCCCGTGGGTCGGAGCATGATGTAATATAAAAGAATTTTCCAATTCGAACCAGTATAGTAGTTCCTGAAATTAGCGTGTTTAAACAAACAAACCTACTCTTTAGCTTTATAATCGAACGTAAATACATGTTTTGAAATATCAAAATATTGTAATATTCGATAAGTACCTATAATAAAGATGAAAATTTAATTTTTTTTGTCTGTCTGTTCGTTTTGGCAAATCTTCGATACGGTTGGTCCGATTTTGATGAGAATTACACAAATAGATAGCTTGTTGTTGTAATTCGTTTTTCTTGTAATTTTTATTTATAGTTTATTTAACATTTTTTAACGTTATTTTTCCTGTGCGAGTCACAAATAAATTTTTGTCTCTCTACTTTTATTTTAGAAAAAGTCGCGGGCACCATCTAGTCTATAATATGCAAGTATATTAGGTAATTAAACTGTCTTAACTTAGTTGCAGCAAAAACGCGCACGACTTCACTTGAATCGCTCCAAAACATACAATTTGCAACTTCTTACTGGGTGAAGGTCAGTGTGGCAATTATTTGTTTTTAAATAAATGAATAAAATACTCGTTTAAAATGTTCATTGTCTAAAGTGTAACATATTCAAATTGGTTTCTCTTTCCACCCTCCTTGTGATGCTAGCTTCATTGATTTGAATATTGAAATCAATGCATCGATTTCTAGTTTCAAGTTCATTAGTCTATGTTTTTAGTTTTACTTTTATTTCTTACTTAGATCTGTTTTTTTAAGGCGTATAGTGCCTTGAAGATCTGGGCGAAGTTATATGCACACATACTCGTACAGTATGCCGCCTGCGCTCATATAGAGCCCCGCTGATCTTTAAATCCATTTTCTGTATAAAATATTGATTTTTTTTTTAATTTATAATATAATATTTCACAACACTATCACACAACGTCGTCTAGTCCCAAGCTAAGCAGAGCTTCTGTTATGAGTATTAGACAACTGATAAATATACTTATATATTTCTATATTCCACAACTGACCACCTTCAAACGCTTAACCAAATAATAGAAAAGTACGCAGAATTTAATATTCCATTATATATGGCTTTCGTCGACTACGCGAAGGCCTTTGATAGTGTCCGACACAATGAAATTTTTACATCTCTAGAAAACCAGGATCTTGAAAAACAGTATATAGACTTGCTTAAGATCATTAGTGAAATAGCTCTGCAAACATCAAACTAAATACCACAGGACCTAGAAAGCGCGCCAAAAATAACCGAAGTTCGGCCGAATTTTAAAATTTTACAGAATGTTCGGCCGAAGTTCGTATTCAGTACAAACCACATTCGGCCCATCACTAGCCGAAACTACTGGAATTAGGAACGTGATTTGCACAAAGTTTCCTCCTATGACGTAGGCGATCATCAAGAGAAGATTTCTCAAAATTCACTCCTTAAATAGATGAAACTGGGATCCAAAGTTTGTATGAAGAAACATAATTTCACGCGGGCAAAGCCACTGGCAGAAGCTAGTGACATATAAGTCACATCATTAACATACTTTTATCTCAACAATATTATGAATAGTAATTAGTTACAGTTGAAAATGTTGTTAAGATACTCATTCAAGAATATAATCTTTTAATGTTATTTTCCAGTTTCCACACTGATGTGTCTTGATTACATACCACGTTTAATGAATCTCTTAGTAATCTTATAATGGATTTTTTGCGGTACCATGAAAATGTAGCTAACGTCTCATTTAAGTAATGGAATACTTATGGAAATGGGAACTAAGAGATAAATGAGGGCTACTTTGTAAAAATAACCATTAGGTTTTGTCTTTTTTTTTCTATATCTCCCTTCTTAACTTCCATGTCCTTTTTGTAATGTCTTTAAATGAAAATAGAACTTAAAACGAAGAGGTCAGAGGAAAAGAGAGTGAGAACAAAAATCGTTGTGGTGTTTAAAAATATTAGTTGTATAAAATTCTAAAAAGATATTTCTTTCTGAAATCTTTTAAAATAAGAACTTCTTATCAACGCTTTCTTGAGCTGGATAGACCAAGCCTTCAACTAAATGAAACTAAAAAGCGCTATAATAGTTAAGAAACCAACAACTTAAACGAAACTGACCTAAATCTATCAAAAGCCTTTGTTAAAATTAATTTAAATATAAAACTAGCTTCATGAGAATTTAAAGAATTAAAAGTTCTAATTAATTAAGGAAAACAAGTTGAAACAATAGTTAACAATTCATCCTGTCACATGCAAGAAATAAACAGTTGTTCACACATGACGTATGCTTAAACAATTAACATAATACTACAAACGACACACATATACATTATAATTACTGTATTAATGTAATGATAAAGCAACTCCGACCACAGGTTAATAATACTGAAATGGTTAATCACCAACTCCGTAGCTTTTTTCCTCAACTAGCTTAGGGTCAGCTTCCAGTGTAACTGGATGCGGCTGAATACCCGTGTTTTACATGGAACTACTGACTAACAGACCTTCACAACTCAGTAACTTGGCAACACCATACTCTGGTTATCCAAGGAGTATCTTGTTGCCCTGTAACAAGGTTGGCGGACGCCAGAAAATCTGAGCATCAGTCTATACTGATAGTCAGAGTTTCTGATGTCACCCTGACCTTTGGGCACCCTGTCTATCCATTCCCATGTATAAAGATTTTGCGACAATCGACGAAAAAAAAATCGGCCTCTCCAAACAAACTGTCCAATCAAGTTTATAATTTTGTATGGTGAGGCGGATTTTTTTTTTTCGTTTCCTGAAAAAAAGTGTTGTGGAAGGTTGTTCAGTTTCGTCTACTGAGCAAGCCCTTAAAGTTTGTGGAGGGCTGTCCCTTACACTTTGTATTATATTAGTGTAGATAATGAAATCATGTTCGAAAAACATATTATCATCATCACATAGGCCTCCCCCAAGTGTAGCCACAATGAACGATCCTGTGCGTCTCGCGGGATTGCGCGTCGATTTCCCGCAACCTTCACCAGGTCATATATAGATATTATAGTTACTATAGATATTATACTGCGCTCTAAAACACAGATCGTTTTGGTGGCTCAGAAGACTGTCCTACTTAAGTAGGACTGGGCTGAACATGTCTGTCGAGGGGACCGTAAAAAGTAAAATTAGTGGTCTGAAATTGTGAGAAGAGGTCGCGGCAAACCATGAAGAAGACGGCGGAACCACTTAGATGTCTTGGACAAAGGAACAATGGAGAGTCCTTTTCCCAGCAGTAAGAAAATATAGGCTAGATATACCCCTTACCAGTATAATAAAGGTAATACTTTGTGAGTCTGTGTGTATATTTGTATGTTCATTACTCCTCCACGATTAAACAAAGAAATTTGGCACGCAGGTAGACCATGCCCTTGAATAGTACAGATAATTATTGTATCTATTTTTGTGTTTCAATTACTGGTTTTGTTATATTTATATATGTATTATATAAGTTAATTTAGATAATATAGTATATCCTTAATTTTCTGATTCATTTGTATACACGGTGTCTACATCTCTCTTCCAACTCTCCTGTCGCAGGTCTGCTGAAAGAAATTTCATTTGAAATAAGCAGCACCTTTGTACTCTTTTATCTGTATTTGTCCATTTCATATTTAAATGTTTGTGTGTGTACATAAATGAATAAATAAATAATCGTACGTAGATATTAATTATCCCGGGAGTGTGTTCCCTTGGTACAATTTTCTACATTTATACGGACGAAGCCGCTTGCAGAAGCTAATAATAATGATGCTCTAATGTTGAACAATAAAGCCGAAGTAACTTACCGTACAAGTTTGGAGACGACAATAGATTCAATAAGATGGACAGAAGCAGCACTTTGAAATCGCTCGGAAAACCCGATTGGTTTCGGGAGTTAAGACAATAGTAAGTTTCACAGTCAAGTGTGAACATTGACTAGAATTCACATTAGTGAAGGTGATGCTTCTGAATTGTACCTTGTTCTAACAAGTAAGTGTTAATAGGTATGTCTTCTTCTTATGACAACTGATCGGTACCTATAACAAAGTGTGAAGGAGACGTATCTATTACGTCCACTCTGTCGAGAAAATTAAAAATAATTGATAATTTTATTATTCAATTTAAAACTCTTGATAATACAATAGAGTGTATGTTAATCAATATTTATAAAAGAAAAAAACTGACTGACTGACATATCAATGCACAGCAGAGCGCACTAGATCTAGGAGCGTAAAATTTTGCACAAGATTTCCATTTATGACGTAAGCGAGAACTAAGACAGGGATTTTCAAAATTCACCATCTATAGGACTGAAACAGAGCTCCAAAGTTTATACGGAGAAAACACTATTACGCTTGCGAAGCCGCTGCCGCTGGCAAAAGTTAGTAATATATCATCATCATCATCAGCCTTTTTTAATGGTCCCACTGCTGGGATTCAGGCTTCCTCTCTAGGAGAGGCAATGGACCGTAATCCACCACGCGGGCCCAGCGCGGGTTGGTGAATGTCACATGTCTTAGAATTTTTGGTTCTAGGACATGCCGGTTTCCTCACGATGTTTTCCGTCACCGTTTTGAGAGCAGTGGTTAATTAAATAAATTACACAAAGTAATGCGCCTGGTAGGGTTTGAACCCGCGACCTACAACTCGTAAGTCGGAGCCATTACCACTCGGAGTCGGAGCCATTTATAGTAATATACAATTTCAAAAAAAAAAAAAGAAGAGAAACTTATAAATTTAAATCGTAAAAACAATATTAAAATTATTTTACAAGGGAAACAAGCGATCGTAGATAGAACAGAATTTTATTACCAGAGTATTTACCATCAATATAAAAAATAATACATAGAATAACAGTCAAGCTTCGCAAATTATTAATTGTGGAAACCGGTACAGTTTTATTAACTCTCAAAACAGTACTGAAACATGAGTCTGCACATATAAGTATGCGAAAGCTGATGCACATAAAGGCAAAACAGCAACGAGGATGTCTTTTAATGAGACCGAAGCTACTTAAATTACTAATTCATTATGTACTAGAAGACCAATTAAGTTCAGATACAAATTGAAACGCTTACAAATTGCTTTTTAACCAGAAACGAGACGGACAACAAAGTATTCATTAATTTAAGAAAAGAGTTTTTCAGCATTTACAAAAACACTTAAAAGTATTAATGATCAAGAACGCGGTTGGAGCAGTAGTTGAGCGATTGCCTGCTGCGCTGAGTGTCACACGATTGATTTCTGCACCGAACAAATATTTGCATGGCCTACAGAAAGTTGTTCCGAGTCTAAACGTCGTGTCTATAATAATACTTTTATTGAAGTCCCTCACTCCTATATTAGGTAATTTCCTGTATTACAGGAGCCAGTGTCTTCTCCCAGGAAAAATGCAACTAGTTTCTGTGCAATACTAGCTTTTGCCCGCGCGACTCCGCTCCCGCTCTTCCCTACTCCACCCTACTATACCCTACTTTACACTACTCTACCCTACTCTACCCTACCCTATCCTACTCTACTCTACTCTACTATACCCTACTCTACCCTACCAAACTTCACATAAACCATCTACTAAATAGTCCGAACAAAGCCTAAACATTTGGTTTGGATAGGTGAGCCCGTTCTTGAGTTATAAAATTACAACGAAAAGTGGCATTGATTTTTATATATATAGATATTATAGATATTGTTACGTACGTGGGGTAATCAAATGCCGATTTACTGACGAGAGAACTTTATTCACCACAAACAATAACAAAATAGTCCAGTCAACAATAATCCGAATCGCAATTAACACTAGAGTACCGTTACACTATCGCTTAGGTCGTTAAATAAAATCGCTTCAAGTACTAGGGTAGTTCGCTCTTGATCGCAGTCGAAATCACAACTGACTCGCTTCCGGCCGGGGGCACGTATTTATATGCGGAGCCAAGAAAATTCTAGATACCGACGTCCCACGAACGATCCAGAATTCCAGAACATCGCTTCTCGAAGTCATAAATCATTTTTATTGCTCGTGGTAATAAGAGTCACTTTCATGCGAATTTCGACTCTATTGTTAACGTCGGAGAGTATCATTTCCCTTATCCTAGATAAATGCCTACCCACTAGTTTGTAGGTACCTTGTGGATGTTTCGAGATTTTTCTAAGTCTGGCTTCGCACAATCATTCTAGATCTTTCGAACAGCAATGCGTTTTAATTATTAAGTGCTACTCTTTATTTTCTCGGAGATATGGCGTAACAGTGCCCCCCTCTTAGTCATGCTCGTCCCGAGCATTATTAGATCCGTGATACGGCGCCAATCTATCCACATGGACAACCTTGGGTTTGCTTCTTAGCCCTTTCTTGATGCGGTAGGTCACGTCATTAATCCTCTTTAACACGGTGTAAGGTCCCTCCCATCGAGCTTGGAGTTTCGGCGACTTCCCTTTCCGTCGAAGCGGGTTGTGGAGCCAGACCAGTGTACCTTCCTCAAATCCCTTGGCATTGGCATTACGGTCGTATCTAGTTTTCATTTTTATGCTGGTGTTCATGCTATTCTCACGAACTCGTTTATGCACTTCGTCCAATTGATCTTGAAGGTCACTTACGTAGTCCGTAACTGGCTTAGTCTTGTCAGGTGGCACGCCAGTTATGGCATCGACTGGAAGTCTCATCTCCCTGCCGAAATTCACTCTTGCTGGAGTATGTCCCGTGCTATCATGCACTGCCGATCGGTAAGACATCAGAAATAGTGGAATATACCGGTCCCAGTCCTTCTGATGGTCATCGACAACCTTAGCCAGGTGATTCTCCAGGGTTTGGTTAAACCTTTCCACCATTCCGTCCGACTGAGGGTGCGCAGGTGTGGTGCGTGTCTTATAAATTCCCAGAAGTGTACACATTTCCTGGAACAGCGCAGATTCGAAGTTACGGCCTTGATCGGAATGGATTTCCAAAGGTGCGCCATACCGACATACTACTTCTTCGACCACCTTCTTCGCCACTGTCGTCGCTTCCTGATTGGGTATGGCGAAGACTTCGGGCCACTTTGTGAAATAGTCCTGGATCACCACTATGTACTTGTTTCCGTCATTTGTAACTGGAAAAGGTCCAGCGACGTCGATAGCGATGCGTTCCCATGGGGCTCCCACATTGTACAGCTGAAGCCTGCCCCTGCTCCTAGTCTGTGGTCCTTTCACAGATGCGCACGCTGTACATTTCCGACACCATTGCTCTATGTCATCTCTACAATTGAGCCAGTAATACCGCTGTCTCACTTTCAGTAGAGTTTTCTTGATGCCCAGGTGTCCTCCAGAAGCACCATCGTGTATTTCCTGTAGCAGGGGGACTACTTCACATCGTGGTACTATCACTTGTGTGGTCACCTCCTTGCCATCGTTCGATTCCCATTTCCTACAAAGCACATCATTTTCTAGGACTAAACTGTCCCACTGTGCCCAGTAGCTCTTAATTACGGGACTGTGTGACGATACTTCACTCCACTGGGGCCTAGTTCCGCTACGCTTCCAGTCCAGTATAGGTCGAATATCGTCATCTTCTTCCTGGGACTTCTTGAAGTTGCCTTCAGCCCTAATTAAATTAACGCGTTCTCGGGCTTCATTCTGCTGGCAGTGTCTGCAGTCATCATTACATGGACGTCGCGACAGGGCGTCAGCATTGTTATGCCCTTTTCCACTACGATGTTCCGTCACAAAGTTAAACTCCTGCAGCTGCTCGAGCCATCTTGCAACTTGGCCCTCAGGGTTTTTAAATTGTAAAAGCCATTTCAATGCAGCGTGATCCGTCCTCAAAGTAAATTGTCTTCCTATGAGGTACTTGTGGAAATGCTGCAAGGTTTTTACCACAGCCAGCAGTTCTCGTCGAGTCACGCAGTAGTTCCTTTCTGGCTTTGAAAGTGCCTTACTGAAGTAAGCGATTACGACCTGTCTGTTGCCCTGCACTTGTGACAACACTCCACCAATTCCCGTGTTGCTGGCATCGGTATCAACGACAAATCTTCCGTCTCTGCTTGGATACCCCAGTATGGGCGCTTCACATAGCCGTTGCTTTAGCTCGTCGAATGCTGACTCACAGTCCTCGTCCCAGATAAAATCCCGTTTATCCTCAGTCAGCCGATGTAAAGGTTTGGCAATGTCCGAAAAATTCTTGACAAACCGCCTGTAGTATGTGCACAACCCTAGAAATGCACGTACTTCCGTTTTGTTCCTTGGAACCGGCCACTGTTGGACTGCCTTTATCTTCTCAGGGTCGGTTCTCACCCCGTCGGCGGAAATAACATGTCCTAGGTAGCTGACCTCCTTCTTGAACAGGGCACACTTCTTCGGGCTTAGTTTTAAGTTAGCCCCTCGTATCCTGGTGAACACTTTCTCCATATTCCTCAGGATTTCCTTAAAAGTGCGACCCATTATAATGACGTCATCCAAATATACCAGACAAACGTCACCAAGAAGGCCCACCATGACTCTCTCCATGAGGCGTTCAAACGTCGCTGGAGCGTTGCATAACCCAAACGGCATGACGTTAAATTGCCACAGGCCGCTGCCAATACCCGTACTAAACGCTGTCTTTTCTTTATCTTTCTCGCTGATTTCTACTTGCCAGTAGCCACTTTTCAAATCAATGGTCGAAAACCACTTCATGCCACTGAGCATATCCAGCGTATCGTCTATCCTTGGTAAGGGATAACTGTCCTTCTTCGTCACATTATTCAGCATTCTGTAGTCCACACAGAATCTGGTGCTGCCGTCCTTCTTTTTCACCAGAACGACTGGAGAAGACCATGGACTCGTAGAAGGCTCAATTATTCCGTTATCAGCCATGTCCTTTACCATTTCTGCTACCTCAGATTCCTTAGCCCAGGGTATGCGGCGCGGTCTCTGTTTAATTGGTCTCGCATCACCTGTATCTATCTCATGCTTGACGAGACCTGTTCTGCCGCAGTCTTTTCCCGTTGCAAATATATCTCGAAACCGTAGCAGAAATTCCCTTGCTTGCTGTAGTTCCGAAGTCGATAAGTTGCTCTTAGAATTTTCCAGAAGTTGCTGGATGTGATCAGTTTCGACTTTGGTCGTGTCTTGCTTTGCTGGAGATTTATTGATTTGACGGAGATACTGAACTTCTTCACATCTCCCAACAACACTGTTTTTCTTCAGTTGGACCTCTTCTTTCCCAAGGTTCACAATCCTGACCTTGGATTTCCCTGTCGTCATAACTAATGTCCTCGCAGTGATGATCTCCGGGTGCCGGCCAGTATCCTCTACCAAAACACATCTTGTTTGCCTGATTTTCTTGGGAAACTTTACTTCGACTAAGGTTTCTGTTCTCGGAGCCAGTGTAGTATTCTTTAAACAGTAGAGGTTGCATGAGTTAATTCCTCGCAGGAAGACTTCTTGATCTGGGAATTTCAATACTCCCCTGTCGATATCTAAAATACATCGGTTATTCCGCAAGAAGTCGAGACCCAGTATGCAATCGTCGGTAATATTCGCAATTAACGCAGGATGGATATACACTTGATCACCGATTTTGATCTCAATTTCTGTATCACCGAGGACGGAGACTGACTGGCCGGTTGCTGTCTGAAGTCGGCAGGATGGAGACTCTCTTTGCCACAAGATGGTGCGTTTCAGCAACTCAGGTCTTATAACAGTCCGTGACGCCCCCGTGTCAACGGTAAAATTGCAAGCACGATGATTCAGCGTCCCTTCGATGATCAAACTATTTCCGTTGTGAACTTGATTGATGGTGATGGTTGGGGCTTTCAGTTGACCAGCCAGCACCCGCCCCGCGGCCCTGGCGACATTTAGTTTAACGACTCCTCGTTAACTTGAGTTCCGGAGTCCACACTCCCCCTCTTCCTCTTGGGGCAATCGGTACGAATGTGCCCTTTTTCTCCGCACCCGTAACACGTCGGAATATAGCGGGACTTTGCCGAAGAAGCAGCTACCACTTCTCGTTGACGTGGTTGCACTGACGGCGAGACCACCACTTCCCGAACTCTGTGCGTGCGTGAATCTTGTCGTACGGCTTCCACTTCCAGAGCGTGAGCCATCGCACTCTTTAGAGTTTGGTGGTGTCCGAGTCGCACCGTAGCCCTGACTTCAGGATCCCGTAGACCGTCGATGAAAGCTTGCACCAGATTTACTTCCACCATCTCTGGTGTCATCGACATGTAAGCACGCCGGACCAGCCGTTCGACCTCGACTCCCCATTGCTGGAGGCTCTCGTTCGACCTCTGCGTTCTCTCGCGAAGTTGCGCGCGGAAAACGTGCTCGAGGTGCTTGTCTCCATAGCGAGTGTCTAATCCCTCCATAAGACGCTCCAACGTCCTGCTGTTCGGAGGAAGGTTCTCTAGGACCAGCAGGGCATCCCCTCGTAGAGCCAAAGTTAATGCCGCAAAAGACTGCTTTTCATCCCAGCGGTTTGTTTCGACCAATGTCTGGAATTGGTACTTAAATGCCGTCCAGGAAGACGTGCCATCAAAACGCGGCACATCAAATTTTGCGGCGGATGCACAGGGAGCGTGCGATGGTGAGCCGACAACAACGGATTCGCGTGCTTCGAGTTTGATGATTTTTTTGTTGATGTCCATCAGGCGATCTTCGTGGCCATCAATCCTTGTTTCGAGGCTATCAGCTCGGGCGGAAACCTCCTTGACCTCCAAGGTGAGATTCTTTACCTTCTCGCCCAACGTGACGAGGCCGTGGTCGATTTTATCGAGGATCAGGTTCTGCTTAGCCTCCTGATCGCGGCGAGCGGCTTCCTGTTCGCGGCGAGCTTCTTCCTGGTTCGCTGCGATTAGGTCCTGAAGCTTACGCTGGTTGGCCTCTTGTTCGCGGCGAGCGGCTTCCTGGTCGCGGCGGACAGCTTCCATACTAGCTTGCATGGCGGCCAACACCGCAGCGAGGTTCAATTCCGAGGATGGTCCTGTTGGCGCCTCAGCAGCTTCTGTTGCTACCATACCAGCCTGTTCTTCCTCCTCCATACGATGACGCGCAGCATCCATCTCCATTTGCCTTCTTGTTCGTGGTCGCTGTTCGTCGTCCCTCTGTAGTAATGGCATTTCACTTCTGACACCAGTTGTTACGTACGTGGGGTAATCAAATGCCGATTTACTGACGAGAGAACTTTATTCACCACAAACAATAACAAAATAGTCCAGTCAACAATAATCCGAATCGCAATTAACACTAGAGTACCGTTACACTATCGCTTAGGTCGTTAAATAAAATCGCTTCAAGTACTAGGGTAGTTCGCTCTTGATCGCAGTCGAAATCACAACTGACTCGCTTCCGGCCGGGGGCACGTATTTATATGCGGAGCCAAGAAAATTCTAGATACCGACGTCCCACGAACGATCCAGAATTCCAGAACATCGCTTCTCGAAGTCATAAATCATTTTTATTGCTCGTGGTAATAAGAGTCACTTTCATGCGAATTTCGACTCTATTGTTAACGTCGGAGAGTATCATTTCCCTTATCCTAGATAAATGCCTACCCACTAGTTTGTAGGTACCTTGTGGATGTTTCGAGATTTTTCTAAGTCTGGCTTCGCACAATCATTCTAGATCTTTCGAACAGCAATGCGTTTTAATTATTAAGTGCTACTCTTTATTTTCTCGGAGATATGGCGTAACAATATGGATACAAGAAATATAGTTACAAAAAAAAATGTTGAAATAAAAATAAAAAGTTATTAGTAAGAAGTAAGGCTATCTATAGGTACACACAAGCCAACTAGGTACTTACTTAACTGCTGTATCATGTGAGTAAACTTCTATGAGTTTACTCACATGACACAGCAGTAATTCCTAGTGTGAGTAAAAAAAATAATTTAAAAAAGTCGCAGAGTTAAATGATGAAAAACATCGCGACGAGTACCTAACATGGCGACGAGTAAAGCGAAAAAATCTCAGTCGCCAACAATTTGAGGTTGGTTTATTCGTAAACATCGGCTGAGACGGCCATTAACGTTAAAAGCTTTATTGATTTGGCGAACGAATTCGGAGGGGGAACCGAATGGATAAAAGGGGGATTAAGAGAAATATAACAATAACGTTAACGTGGGTAGGCTGAGAGACCAATATTGTTATCGGAGCTGCGACTTTACTGACCACTCAGCCGACACTTCCACCACCAATTACCGTTTTCTCTAAAGACAATTTAGGTATAACTTTTGTTTATTATTGATACCTATCTGATTTTGCGACAATAACATGTTATCTTTTTATGATCTACACTAAAATAATAAAGAGGTAATGTTTGTTTTTATGTTTTTTTTGTTTGTAGGAGGTAATCTCTGGAAGTACTGGTCCAATTGCTAAAATTTTTTCACCGATAGAAAGCTGCTATTTTCCTGAGTGACATAGGCTATATTTTATGTACGCGAACGAAGTCGCGGGCAGCAAATATTTAGCAAAGGATAGTAAACCATCAAAGAAGTTCTTCCGCTCTGGTAGAACGAGGAGTGTCAGATTTACACTGACTAAGACACACCAGTGTTCCTTCAGTTGCCTCATGCGTTCCAGGACCGCGGTAACTTTTTCGAACAATGTGGGTTTATTTGAAGAGAGAAAGAGTCCAATAGCAGAAACCTTAACACGTCAATAAAACTGATACTAACATTTTTGAGTATTAACCTAATTGGTTGCTACTAGATTATTACTTTGATTAGCATAATGTAGTAGGATGCTTGAAAGGCCAACCCGAACAATCCCATCATCTTCGACCATTCCACTATCACTTATGTGATTAGGTAAATCGCAGGACGGTGGCCTTCTGCCAACACAAGTTATGCTCTTACATAAACAAAAGCACTTTAATTCAGAACCGTAAAGCTTTGCAATAGAGGCTACAACACTGTTTGCTTGACATTTTAGCAAGCAATTAACTTTGGTTTTCCAAGCCGGTATGGCAAACATACCCAGTTCACCGACCCCGGTAAACGCGAAAGTGAAATCCGTCACTTGTTGCTACGATACGAATTTGACGGAAACGTGTTATGGGTTAGAATAAGTGGTTCTGCACGAAATAAGGTCGGAATTAGTATGCCAATGTTGCTCATGAAACCTAATTTAGAATTTGATTAGCTATGCTAATAGGAATTTCCATTGAAATCGGATTAAATTTGTGGTCCCCTGTCATTGGCTACATTATTACTAATAAGCAGCGCGAGAAATCGCGCATTGCAAAATCGGAAGCAGATAGGGGCTTCAATTGATATTTAAATAAAATATACCATCCGGTGTCCCCAAAGTAACTTACCTAAGCCCTGTTCTGTTTTTTTTTTTACCATAACTCTTCTGCCGCATACAAACAAATAATTACCTGAAACAAAAAGAACACAAAATAAGTCCAGTGACATAATATTTACAAGTACGACCATATCTGAACTGAATGTGATAAGATGTTATTTAGACCTTGTTGACTTAATATTACATTATGAGTGCAACATAAACAAAGAAGGACAATGAACTGATTTCAACCAGTCTGCGGAGATTAAAATTGCTTTCCCAGTGAGAGGAAAATGCCGAATATGAATATCACACAGTATTGTTAAATGAACCTTCAGTAGAAAAATATTATGTCAACAATGAATCAATAAACATGATTATTGAAAAGAGTTGCCGAGACCCTGGAACGCAAAGGGCAACTAAAGGAATACTGGTGGGTTTTAGTCAGTAAAAGTTGACACTCCTCGCTCCACCCAGAGCGAGAGGAGTTACTTGATGATTTAAGGCCTCAAAGCAAGGAATAAGAAAAAGTAAGTATGTTATAAATACCCTGAAAACTTTGTCAAACGTAGTTAACGTTATTATAAAATTACAGTGATACATTATTATATAATTACACATTACATTACCTACAATTACGCTTCAACCATAATGACTAAACCTACCTCGATTACCACGAACTTAACCACAAATATGCAAATCAAGAACTTTAAACCCACGTCAAAGCTCAAAGCAGGACCAAAGCGTCAAAGTAATAACAGGAATGATACAAAATGCTCCAAATTCCGAGAATCGTGAACAATAGCTGGCATCAAACAATGAGGGCGACATCAACGCACATATGCGCGATATGCAAACAACGCGTTATTCTAATTCGCACAGCGCTAATTATTTCATATCAAAACGTAATTAAGTACAGCTGGATAATGCCACTAATAGGACAAGCGATCAAGCAGATGTGATATTAATAGATTTACAGAACGTTGCAGAAATGGATGACGATGGATATACAGAGAATAAGATTTGAAATGTCTCGGCTGTACGTTGATCCAGATGCCTTACCGGATTTTAGGGATAATATTATCATGCATGATAAATCATAATAAAATGCTCTCATATCGATACGGACTGAGACTACAAGAGATTTATTTATCAACACTGTAAAAATTTGACAATCCGAAAAGCAATTGATTAATGGACAGAATTCTCGTAATACTTATCTTCTTTATTTAAGGAAATATTACATATAGCCGAACATAGAACTTCATTTTGAAATCAGTAACGTTTGTTATTGAGCCATCTGCATAACAACAAATGGCAATTGAAATAGATGGGGTCACGATATAAGTTCAAGATATCTTAATCGCAAATAGGGCGAAACGATATTAACGGTTTGAGCAATATAGAGAGACAAGCCTACAAAAGCAAGTTGATAAATTTAGCAAAAAACATTGCTTTTTTTTTAGAATTTGGTTATTGACTAGATTGCTTGTTTTTCTTTTATTATAAGATAACATACATATGTGACATAATTTGTTTGACCAATTGTTTACAAAGATACGAGATATCTCATATTTTGGGTACGGGTTCAAGCGGTATCATCCCATGTCCTCCATCAACATTCTCAGACAGTCTCGGGAGAGGATAATATTTCAAAGCGGCTGTCGCGTCTACATAATTTATAACGTTGGTCTTTGAAGCGTCGCAGTCGCAGCGCCACATGGCGTGTGTGAATTAATGGCTGTTGTTTAATATGAAAACAAATATTTTGCGCCGTAAACGCGAACTGTCCGATCTCCGAACACGTGTACCAGTTCAGTGCAAGCGAAATATTTACGACTGTTGATTTGTGTTGTTAAATCTCTATGCAATTTTTGTAAAGAATTTTCGGTACACACGGGGGTACAGTAATTGCTGGAGTCGCACCGGAATGTCAATTTAAATGCATTTGTGATGCGAGTACCGAACTGTTTTCTGCACCTTGTTATGGAAGAAGATTTTTGGCCACAGGTTGTGGTGTTCCGTCGCTTCCCAGGACTAGTACAACAGGACAGCACCAAGACAAAATAGTGTGAAGTGTTACTAACATAGTTTTATATCATGTTTACTAACAAATTGATTTAATATAAGTAGTGATGCATGTTAGTCTATAAGGTATTTATAATATGAGCACTTTTGCCCAAATAGTTGTTGTTGAAACAAATGTATTATTATTTTACGCCTATTTTGAGGTGGGAAATCATTAAATAACTTCTCCAGCTCTGGGTGCAAGAAGATGTTTCACACTGTTACTCACTAAAACTCACTCGTGTTCCTTCAGTTGGGTTCTAATGCTACAGTGACTCTTTCAAACAATTCCGCAACCTAGCATTTATACCAGCGATTTTGTTGGCAATATCGTTGGCAAAATAACCCGAGGCGAATAGTTGGACGAAACAAATGTGGGGTCATGAGTAACATACGATTTTATAGCTACCCAAAAAGGACTGACACATAAAATTCCAGAACAAAAGGAATTTATTATATCACAAACAGAGTCCTATTATCCCTAACATAAAAGTCCTTATTGTACAGTAAAGCTTACCCTACTTACAGACATACTGGGTTAGATAGCAGAGGTCAGGACGTCAGTGACTGATAAAATGCTAACTGCGGGGGGTGGCGAATGCCAGATAGCAGAAATGTGTCTGATGCGGCGTATCGCGAGACCTACATGCGTCCGAGAATATAAATGGATGCTCTATAACAGTAAGATAGAGCTAACACTAAACCAACATAATTTAACTCCGAAATCGCTGAAATAAGTGAACTAGATTTCATTTCAAAAGTCTCAAGCGTCCATATCGAAACAAAATGTAATTTGTTGATAGATTCAGAATTTCAGATACGAAAACAAATAAGTTTCTGAACGTTCATTGAGAATTCAATTTAAATACCACAATGTTTCAATTTCATTGAATATTCTTTGTTGCTACATTTCACCGAAGAATAAACACAGATAATGTATTGATTTAACAGAGAGAGCACATGATCATTGCAAAGCTATGAATAATCCGAATGGATGTAACGTTACAAATTGCACAATTGAAATCAATTTGGCAGTTGAATAGCGAAAAAAAAAACACTCGTGAAGTTTTTCTTCCCGCGCTTCTGAAGATCATGACTAGTTTCAAGTGATAGGTCACGATCGGATTCTATAATGGTACTTGTTAATGAATATAACACTGTACATATAGAACGTTTGGATCAGAAAAACATGTACTTTGAAAATAAGGAACAAAATCATGGAATGTCGAACTGATAATTTATCCGAACACAGACATCTAGTAACAGATTATTTCAGGCAGACACATAATTAAAACTATTTTTTGAACAGTAACACTCTGTCAAATACACAGACACCTTTGCTACTGGTTTCAAATAAGCAACGTCCGCGTCGTTTAGACAGGGATCATTCTGTCAGTCTAATGGATTAGCTTGTTACTTGTTAGTGTAGTCTGAACTGGAGTATTTTTCCGTTCAATGAATTTGATTTCTTAGTTTGATCCAACATTACCAGAATTCTGCATTATTATTAAAAATGTGAATACACATAGTCCAACATATTCAAAAATTTCATTCATTTTTTTTATATCACTATATGTCAATATAAGTTAGAACTGCCATCTGTTTTAATAACATGCAAAAAATTTATAGCAACATGTTGTGTAAATTCATCTTCCACCGTTTCCATTTAAGTCTAGATCGTATCTCTTATCCAAGCGGCTCAGCTCTCAAAGCAATCTGATCGAACTAGAACACTTTAGCGACATCTTACACCATTCTATAGATATATAGATTTTCTGAGCTTTGGGATTATGCTACATATCACATTTTAAACGAGCTAGAATTTTCCTCTGAATAGCAATATTAAAATCCATCGCTCCAATTTCGAGGCAGTATAATTTCGCAGTTAATAATAATATGATAATCGGTGCAATAAATTAAAAAATACCTACAAATCACTGCACTGAAATAAACCTAATTCTCGTGATAGGTTTAATAGGCGCAATCAGAGGCACGCATTGTGCAACAGTAGTAAATATCCAAACAAATCTCGTTACCAGTAGGCCCGTAGTCACGCAACATACCACGCACAATATCTGCTCACGTGCTGCTCAATCGCTAATTGAATAAAGTGAAATAATCCATGATCCAAGTATAAATGGTAATGCGTCACAACGCTGCGAACAAAGAAAAATGCACGCATTTTACACAAACAACAACGTCCCTGCGTACTTTTTAATGGAACTGCCAAGTTTATTAATTAGAGTAATTAACAATTACAAGCTTGCTGTGCTCGTCATGTTAGAACAGTAAAAACGAATGACGGTGTCCCAGCGAGATAAAGAAACATGCAAGCTCATAAAAATAATGATATTGTGACAGAGGTAGAGAATACAGGAAAAGTTAATATTTATTGTAAGAAAATGAACATAATTCACAATATTATACATTATGGTTCCATAAAAGCCCGCTCCGATAATAATGACAACGTCATCATCAGCATTTCAGCCGATATTCGTCTACTGTTGCACATAGTGCTCCCCCAAGCGTCGCCACAACGAACGTTCCTGCGCGTCTCGCAATGACAACGTAAAGAGTGCTAAATCGAAAACCAATATTTTACACAGACCCTATCTAACAGTGAAATGTTAGACCAATATCACAGTAGCATAATTTGGGAGACGTGATCCACAGATTAGTGGTTCTAGAAAATATTGACAGATGTCCATCGAAATCATTATTGTTAATGGATTGTTACACTTGCATATTATCCAACTAGACACTGACAATCCAACTAGACACGATCAAACGAGTTGCATAAGCCACATTATATTCAGTAAGCAAAACAAGGATTTACAGTAAGTAACGATTAATAAAGACAATACAATTTAAAATATTTTTTCTACAAAAGACATATCTCTAAAGAATGAATAACTATCTCACTAAACACAAGAAGCTGCATATTGTTTCGATTCTCCCACGATATCCGATATGGTGAATTAAATTAATGGCCATAAGCCGACTGCCTTATTGTTCAAAGGAGGTTGTATACAGAAATATGGAGATTGGATTATCTCACCCATAATTCAACTGTGTTGTTGGAATAATCAGTAAGTGTTTCAACGATAGTAATCTTTCTGAAATTGTTTTTAAAGAAGCTTAAGATAACTTGATTGAAAGTTATGAAGTGATCGATAACGTTTGGCAACCATCATTGTTTTGTATAATTATGAAATGGGAGTGGCAATCAATAACATTTAATTTTTGGAAAATCTACATCTAAATCATTCACCACTATCAACACTGCGATTTTCTGGAATATATTCATGAAGTATTTGTTATTCATGATTGCGCAGTGGCTGCAGCATAATATCCAATTAATAGAACTCCATCCGTCATTTCGAAAATTCTGGACCCGATAGGCAATTACGCAAACCGTCCATCATCCAAGAAATAAATCTCGGAGGAACAGCGAACAATGGCCAAAGGCTGGCGAGTAGCGGTCGTCCGAATGACCCGATATAACTGGAGTAATGAACGATGACAGAAACATAATGGAGAAAGTGACTGTTAATACCAATGTGCGCTACCGTGTGTTTATAAACTGCTTTGCACGCGAGTTCGATGATCGGAGTCGATTGATCGGTTTCGAAGATAATATCTATTGAATTGTATATGTGAGTACTGCAGGAATATTTGCAGAAGTGACTGTTTATGTAAAAAAATAATTGTACATTATTATGGTTATCTTGATTAGGTTATCAAAATCCGCCATTTTATCGTGCTTAATAATGTATTGACAAACAACAGGATAAAGCTGTAATGAGGTGTCTTTTTCGTACATTCTTGGAAATTTAAACAAACATCTAACCACAACATTGTATCGTCATAATAAAATGCCTAATGCCTTTTTACTGAAGCCTAAAGGAAGTTTGAAAGTGGCGGCAGTGACTGAAAAGTTGAAAAGGAATCGTCTATTTAGGTGCGATCATGTGAAAAGAATGGATGAAACGTTACTATAAAATCAAAAAAAAGTTGGATGGATTGTGTGAGGGGTGTATGAAAGAAAAAGAGATCAGTCATAGCAAGACGGTTGAGATAATGGAATGGAAGGAAAAATCATTTTTCCACCGATCCCAAGAGACATGGGACAAGGATAGGAAAATGATGATAATTTTAAAACTATGTGATTAAAGACTTGATTAGAATGATCCACATTTTCCTGAGTTACGGACGATGAAATCACAATTGGTAGCACTTAATCAGAATATTTAATTTATTGGTAGCGCTCTTTTGTACTCCTTTTACTTGCTGATCAAATCTATTATTAATTACAATAATTACGTGTAATTGTTTTTTGATAACTAAAATTATCGAAAGTGCACGGTTGATAAATTAATCCATGACACTAAATCGTGTTCAAAAACACTTTTACTTGAAATCAATCCGTTCGTCTTTTAACAGTAAATCGAGAGGTATAAACGACCATTCAATGTCCATAGATAATCTTATATTGATTATGGCAGGTGTATCTGTTGATTGTAACTCAGATCGTAAATCGATTACACTATGGTAATTTAATGTCTCCTTAGTTTTCTTTGAAATCTAATCTACCCGAGTCACGTTGTATCCCAGACTAGAGATTAGCTCAACAACCCATCATTTTCGATTTTATACACCTCATAAACACTTGCAATGTTGCAGCCTCTTATTACGGAGAAATTGTTATTTCCAATGTGCACAGCTATATTATTGTTGGTTCCCCACGGATGCTATCGTGACGTTGTTTTGTAAGCAAATCTAATTTTCTATAATAGAACCGTAGCGAAAGCATGGTAAATATTTCATAAATAAATTTCTTGACTATTGCCTTAGAAGGAAGAATCGTATAGCGTGTAACACTGGTTCTTTCGAGCTATTTTAAATAAAATATGAGGCAGTATATTTTGGCAATGGCGCAAATATTTTCGCAGTCATAACTTTATAACTAACAGCGCAGTCAATATATCTGTAGCAAGACGGTTTCCCCATAGCATAGTCTGTCTGTGTTGAAGTTAGTTTCTCTGACATACGATAGTCCATATTGTTTTGTCACTGGTTCAGATGAAGGGGCACGTTAGCGATTGCAGGCAGTCACCCGCTCGATTGAGCAACGAACCTCGTCGAGCGTATCGGAGAAAGTGTCGTGTTCAGTGCCCGATTTTATTACTACCATCCTACGTTCAGAGAAACTCAGGATGTGAACGGTACCGAAAGGCGACTCGAATATACAAGCGACATTTAAATTGCAGAGGTAAAATTGATCTTGGGTACTCTTTGAATTTTGTATGCTTAGGGAGACACTTTTGCGCTTTCGTTTATGTGAGCAGCTAGTTTCACAGTAAACACTTATGTGCTTCAATTAGTTGCTGCTCACGATGACATTGCAGATGATAGAAGCTTGTGGAAAGTTGTATACTGTGTAAGCAAATACTTAGGCTTTTTGTAGTATTCAGAACGTGCAAATGAACATATTATTATATTATCTGCACTGACAAGGATATCTTGCGATTAAAGCATAATATCAATGTGGTAGTAAACGAGGAACCAAGACGAAAGAAAAAAGACGATTATAATATTATTATCGAAACGTTTGCATGTTTAGGTGCAAGTGTACTTACTGTATGTATACTTATCAATACACACATAGCCAGGCCGATAACCACAGAAGTGTGTCGGCACCTAGACACAATCTTAGATCTAATAAAGTATGAATCACCTGAAGATAAAGAGCAAAGCTTACAACAATGATATCGTTAAGGAAATACAAATATTAGATATGGTACACAGAACAATATTATCAGACAGGCAATGATAAGAGTATAGCGTAGAATATGTATTGTATTGAAGTTGATAAGGTTTTAGCATTCACGACGATTGATAACACAATCGATAGTGCCGTTTCTTAGGAAATTAAAGAGTAAAACACATATTCGTTCATAAAACATAGGAATCATCTTAACATATATATTGACAACTGAAATGTAATATGGTTTGATAAACAATTTTTCCTTGTAGACAAGAAAAGATCTTAAGTACTTTGAAACGAATACAAAAATTTGGATGAAACATGTGATTGGTGAGATTGTCGTTTCAAAGACGGTTGTTGGCGCAGTAGTTAATTTATTGGATGCTGCGCTGCGTGTCATGTGGTCAATTCCCAAATATTTGTATGGTCTACATACAGGTTTTCCGGGCTTGAATATCTTGTATTTGTGAGTTTACAAATCTGTGAACTCCACCACGATACAGGAGTTTTTCCAATGTTGCCGATTTGTCAATGTATAGTTACTACTTCTTCATCGTTTTTATCGTGTAAGCTTTAATTGCAAACATTAATAAAAACAAACACATATCAGAAGAAGCTATAACTCATGTCACCAGGTACTCGTCCGGTTATCTGATGTACATTTATTTACGACAAACTCTCACGAAAGCTGTAATGTTGGTTTATATGTTACTTTCTAAGGCACTCCTATTCTCCATAAGTGCATAAAAGCCAAACTTGACCCAGTAAGAAACGTTGGATACTGCAGATTTGCAAAGACTTGAGAATTTGCAAATTGATGATTGGGTAGCTAAAGTCACGCAACTTCGTGATATGGATCTAGTCGACGATGCTAACGACGACCCAATTTTGGGAGACCTTATCAGATCGGTTTACTATATTGATTGAGTGTGAAACTGGTACCCCATTAAACACTCTCACTAATCTGGTTAATAACTTAATGGATGCTGAAAGGTAACGCTGGGGTAAAATATACATATACTCGTATATATCTAGGCATACGAGTGTATGATCATTGATTATCTAAATTAATGTGCAGCGACTTGTCTCAAAGAAAGGTAACTTGTGGCGTTACAATACCTATTTGTAAAGGAGTGTATGCGGATGCGGGAAAGAGTTACCATGGCTGCCGTGGCCCTGGAACGCAAATGGCAACTGAAGGAACACAAGTAGGTTTTAGTCAGAAAAAGTCTGACAACCTCTAGTTCCACCCAGAGCGGTAGAAGCTGTTAGTTGATGATTTCCCATCTCCAAGCAAAAAAATAGTAAATGTTTCTTACATTGTAAGAAAAGATAAGCTTTGAATACCAAATAAGCACTAGTTGCAACCGTCGGCATCGCCCGCTTGAAAGTAGCAGAAAATTATCCCAAAAGAACAAGTATCTTATATGCTACTCTAGGACACGATCTACCTGTGTGCGTGTGCCAAATATCATCCAAATTACATACACGCACTTACAGACCCTTTTTTGCCTTTGTAATAGTAGTATGATGCATGAGTATTTTGTCTTTTCAATTCGCCATCTAACAATATCGTCAAACGAATTAGCTTCGTCTATCATCGACACATAACAAGGCACTTCAACCTTCCACTAACCACGGTCATTGTCCGAACTAGCACGTTACGTAAACCAAACGCATATGGTTACGTAAACGTATACTAACGTTGAGTGCGTTTGCTCAAAGTGTTAACTGCTCAAGTCCCTGAGCGTTTCAAGAGGCAGTTTATGGACTTGGAACGTTTGCGTTTTCTAGATTGACAGCTAAGGTTGAATACTCGGTTTAGTTATGAAGATGATATCGGTGTCAAGGTTGAGTAAGGAAGGGAGTGCCCTTAATGTGCGCGTTAAAACGCTTCTCCTGTTACTCGTGTATAAATCTTAAATGAAGGGAGAAAATTCTCCGGAAAAAAACTGTCAAAGCTGAGTTCAAAACTTTTTATATCAACTTGAATACTTGAGCTGTTCCATCCGATTAACTTTTTCAAGGTTCATTTCTCTTGATCGTCGATCAAACAGATTACCGATATCTATTCAATAGCAGACTATGCATTAGAAATCTGAGAACGTAGTTTGAAGAAGAATGTGTTAAGGAAATTGAAGGACAAAGAAGGAAACTCATCGAGTCAACAGTCCATATTCAACTCAGTGCCCACGATTAGATAAAAGATAAAGTAGGTACTACCACTAGATAATAGATAATGTTAAACAATATATATCTATCATAGAAGTGCTAACAAAACCGAAATATTGAATATTGTAGTTTTAAAAACTGAATAAAACCCGGACGATCCAAAACTCGCTTTAAGCACCGGAATGGACGAATAAATTCTAAAACGAATATCCTGAGCGCCTTAGAAACATAATTAATTTTCTGCAAAAGAAATCCCGGGACTTCGAAGCTTCGGGAATGATCCAGGGCTCTCTCGAACGTGACTGGCATAATTTTTCTTTTTTTTTCTTCAGAATACATAATGGCTTAGGGTCCTACTAAGTTTAATATTAGCATTTTGTACTTCTTATCCCACTCATATATATTCAAATTTAAACAATATTGAAAAAACAACGTCTGATGATGGAAAAGTAGACAAAGAGCACAGAATGACTCCAGAATTATAGACAATGATATTCTAATAAATTTATTGTGCGTACTATTAAGGAGGAGAACTCTCTGCCAGAGTCGGTGTTGCTACAGCTGCAAAACCTGGGGGTCTTTAACCCATTGAATGCCGAAGTTGGCTACACGACTAAAGTCTGCTGCCACCATACATTTGTCTATTTATGGATATATCCGTATTAGCCATCAGCAAAAAAAACGCACTCTGGATGTAAGTATACGGATAAATACGTATACTTAGAATTACGTGAATTAAGCATCATTGGTACTTCCCACTCGCACACTTTCTCATCTCGTATAGATGTCCTACGTATATATCCGTAGTCGGTATCAAATGTGTTAAGACGAGTGCACAAGGATGAACACGCTAGTCTTGAAGTAAGCATCTCCAGGTGACTGAGTGTTTAAACGCGAGTCTGTCAAATAATTACTAACTACAACTTGTCTGAACTGCAGATATCCCTAACGATAACCTACTGCATCTAAACAATGTTGGTTTCCAAGTTTTAGGCAGGAAGCTAATTAAGAAACATTATTACAACAATAACAACATGTAACAGGATAATAATGCTAGAAGCGAACGTCGAGACCAGACACAAGCATGTACAGTGTTTATCTAAGTCGAAGAACGTGTTCAACAGGAAAGCCGCTTTCCGGCTGTATCAATAATACAACTAATGTTTAGAATAATAACATGAGTTCTGTTTACACAGGTTGCGCTTCTCGGTTTCATCGTTCCTCTCTTGACTTTGAACTTCAAAATAAAAGGTTTTATGCTGAAGTTGGATATCAACACCATGTGCAAACGCAATCGAAGACTGGATGTAGAGTATATTTTTGTTACCCAAAATATATTTCTACTTAAAATAAATAAGACTGGCTTCTACCAGCGGCATCGACCGCAGTTTTCTCCATACTCTGGAACCCGGTTTCATATCTTTAGGGGGTGAATTTTGGAAAATCGTTTCTAATTCTTTGGATACATCATAAAAGTAACATCTGAGCAAAATTTCAGCGTTCTAAGTCCAAGGGTTTGGGCTGGGCGTTGATGAGTGCGTCAGGACTTTGCCCTGTATAGAAGATACTAGAAGTACAAATCTGTGGTAAGCAAAAAACACCAAACATTTTTTTTTTTTTTCAATTTTAATTCCAGACTTGCGTTTATTCTATCTCTACAAGGAAAATCCCTAATGAAATGATGATAAGCAAATACAAATTTGCAATTCTTTTGACACAACCGTACTTGTGGAAATCTAATACGGGTCCCTCGGGTCTCTAAATAGCTTGCTTGTTGTACCAACGAGCGTCATAAAGAAAGAAAATCTATAAGTTATGACTGGCAGGTTTATGTTAGTTAATCAATTACAGTGTTATTGATTAATGCGACGGTAGCTTTCAACTAATTAATTAATATGTTCATTCTTTTATTACCTTCGATCAAATTACTCTGTATAATTAACTCCTTGCCATCTAAAGACTTGCAAATAACTGTAATCTTCAAAGTCATCCCAAAACTTTTGCCTCTGGACTCCAGTCACAAAAGTGTAAGCTGAAAACTTTCCATCATTTACTAAAAAGGACAAGTTTATTCCAAAGGAATATTAAATGGCAATTTGCTATCAAACGGAACTTCATTTACATGAAACCGTGAGCGACAAATAATCAAGGGAGTTGGCAATAGCCAGACTTCAACGGAATTACTAATGAATGCCTTTGACTCTCGGATTCAGGAGTTACGCTTTAGGTGTCGGGATTAATTTGTACAGTTCCAAATTAAACTTGATAAAAGGCAAAGGATCGGCAACTTTCTTACCGGGCCAATACAATTTTGTTTACATTGTTATTGATAGGCTCGCGTTTGATCACTATCTCACCTGATGGTACGCAATGATGTGGTCGACGTCGACGATTTAGCACGCTTGCCTAGAAGGAACCTCTTCACTCTTGACTTAAAAACCCTAAGGTTGTAGCTATCAGAAATCATAAGACTGGCAGAGAATTCAACTTCTTACCTGTACGCATAATTAATATGTTCCCAAAACGTTTTCTATCTATGGGTGGGATATCCATCATGTACCAGTGACGTAACGCCGTAAGTTAAGTGGTCCGATGATGGAACGGGCTAGAAATCTAAACGATAGAAAACCGCCAGGCTAGCGACAACTTTAGTATTCTGTCTCGACAAGTGCATGATCTTCTTGGCTCGTTTCTCAATTGATTCAAGCTGCTATTTGGTAAATCGATAAATCCTTCCTAATAAATTGTTAATTATCTCTATAAATATACTTCACATTGCTTTGATATGCAATTACGCCTGTACTTGTGATCTCCAGAAAATTGTACTCAATCTAAAAGACAAAAGGTTGCCCAATCATTCTCATAAGATCGATCATAAAAGACCATTTACAATTCACTTTCATCTGTTAATATCTGTTATTCCAATATACGACTTTCTTTATATACCTTATAAGAACTGAACTGATTGAGAGGGAAAGCGAACGCATCCAAACTTCATAATGGACGTACAATGAATTAAATCTTCTATTGTGTTGTCATTTATATTTGGATGGAGCTTTCGATACGTCATTATGCAACTTGGGTATTAAGATCGATCGTGTGATGACGAATTCCGATAGCTTTAGCACTTTCACCCGGAGTGTTCTTGTCTCCCTTGAAAAAACAGGTCGCATTGATAAGATACTTCCTTATTTAGAAGAAGTAACATTCCTTTTTAAGTCATGAATGTAAAAAAAAGTAGTAGCGTTGTTAGATAGAACAAGAATGCTGTTCATTTCTTGTTTACATTCAAGTCAACGTTTTTCTACATAAAATTCTTGTGTTTTAATCGAAACAAACGAGCTCTGTCGCCGTAAGGCTCAGATAATGAAACTTTAGCTTTCCTTTCCATCGTCTCAAGTCACCAAGCTGTTTTGTTTTTTGAGGTAAGAAATCATCAAATAACTCCTTCCGTTCTCTGTGTGGAGTTAGTGGGAGTGTTAGACTTTCATTGACTAAAAACCACTCATGTTGCTTCAGTTGCAAGACTGCAGTTATTCTTTCGGATAATCCCACAGCCCTAACCTGACCTAAGTTGGCGATTAAATGTACCTAAACCATAAGGGCGGAAAAATGTTAATGATCAAGTAGGTAATAGTGAGGACACCACTTCTTTACGTGGCTTGCATTGATTTAGACTCAAGTTCCTTTTACTTAAAAGATTCAAGTAAAAGTAGGTAAGTGTTCCAGATTTAGAGCTCCTAGAAAGAAGTAATGTAAAATTGCAATGCAATCAAGTTTAGAAACTGGCAACTCAAGATCTAGTCAGTACAAAGTAGTGTGATGGTACCCGTCTTGGTAGATTTCACCCATAGTTCGGGAAACGCTGTTTTCTAGTCTCCACTTCGCTACAACTAAAGGTGTGCTTATACGAGCATTTTTTTGAGCAATAATATTGCTTGGCAACACGAATGGATCGGCGGCAATTGTTTTGTCAATATTATCTGATACGAAATGCCGAATATCCAGACGGTAGGTATAGAAATTCAAGTCAATTTGTTTTCTATCTCGTATGCACTTATTTATTCTTCGGCTTCTACGTCTCGCTTCCGCAGGGAGCTTGCTAGCTTTGCTTTTGCTCATGATAATAAAAGTGCTATAAGCCGCCGCTACAAGAAAATTTCGTTCATGAGGAGAATAGTTTTTCTACTGAATTGCTGTATGAAAGCTTTGTCTAGTTTATTATAGTTGCTCCTTTTCGCTCAATATAATGAAAACGCCGGTTTCGAGATTTGAACAGAACTGAACTTTATTTGACACGTACATAGACAATGTCACAACATGTATACATAGATGGCGTTACTAGTAACTTAGGAGTGATTATTTGTATATAATTCAACACCCCCACTATATCAAATAATCACATAAACTTTATCTTAAAATTTAAATCTTGACTACACCTAATAAATCCATAAAGCTATAATGCTTCTTAGAACATAAACTTTTTGTGAGCAAGTCAGCAGGCATTTCGGCTGTTGGCAAATACATTAATTTAACAACATTATTAGAAACACACTCTCTAGCAAAATGATATTTCACATCAATATGTTTCGATTTTTTATGAAACACAGGATTTGTCGACAGCCTCTGTGCACTCTGATTGTCATTGAACAAACTCAAAGTATACATTTTATTTGTAATTTCGAATTGTAAAGCTCTCAAATAAATAGCTTCCTTGCAAGCTTCGGATATAGCCATGTATTCTGCTTCGCAACTCGATAATGCTACAGTCTTTTGTTTTTTGCATTCCCAAGATATTATTCCATCAGCAAGCACAAAACAAAACCCGGTATAAGACCGTCTGTCTAAAATATCATTTGCCCAATCGGCATCAACAAAACCTTTTAATTCAAAATTTCCATGTGAACTATATTTTATGCCAAAGTTTACAGTCTTTTTTAAATATTTCAAAACCCTCTTAGCATATCCCCAATGTTCATCTGAATGGCAATTATTAAACTGGCTTAGGTAATTTACAGCATATGTTATATCTGGCCTAGTCAGCACGGATAAGTACATCAAGCTCCCTATGAGCTGTTGGTAAGGAATTTGATTATTTACATTTTTATCAATCTTGACATTCAACTTAGGCTCCATTGGAGTATCAACAGTTTTACAGTCTGACATTTGAAACTTTTGTAACAAATTATTAATATAACTCTCTTGACTCAAAGTCACAGACCCTTCTACTTTATCAAACTTGACATTCATTCCTAAACACTGTTTTACTTCACCTAAGTCTTTGATTTTAAACTGACTTGACAAAACTTTCTTAAGTTGTTCATTTTCAGATTTACAGTTAGAAAATATGAAGAAATCATCAACATATACTGTCACAATTGTTTTGTAATTACCTGTACTTTTAATGTACATACAAGGTTCCAACTTGGATTTACAATAACCATTTTTAACTAAACAACTATCTACCTTCTTATTCCAAGCTCTAGAAGCCTGCTTAAGGCCATAAATAGCCTTTTTAAGTTTTAACACTTTGTTAGAGCCGCCAGAAACATCAAAACAGTCTGGTTTCTGCATGTAAATGGTTTCCTCTAGGTCACCATTAAGGAATGCGGTTTTGACGTCTAAATGCGTAACTTGTAGTCCTAGTTGTACTGACAATGAAAACAACAGTCGTAGGGTCGTGTGTCTAACAACCGGTGAAAATGTTTCTGTGTAATCTACACCGTGTTTTTGAGAAAACCCTTTTGCAACTAGTCTGGCACGATACCTTACTTTGTTTTCACTGTCATACTTCTTGCGCAAAACCCATTTACATTGCACTATAGTTTTATCTTTGGGTACATCAACAACTTCCCAAGCATTATTATCCCCAAAACACTGCAATTCATCACGTACTGCCTCTAACCATTGTTCTTTTTCAGGCCCTTTCAGAGCTTCCTCAAGTGAAAGTTCATCAGAAAGTTCTACACTACTACCAATGCAAGCATTAGAAAATCCATACCTGTCAGGTTGCTTTCTCTGCCTACGGAAAACATACCTCTTTTCAACACTCACGGCACTTTCCTCACTGTTGATCAAAGAGTCCTCATCTGGTACATATGTTTCATCACCATCATGGACCACTTCACTCATTGCACTTTCCTCATTGCTAGCCGAAAAGTCCTCATTTGGTACATATGTTTCATCACCATCATAGACTGCTTCACTCCATGAATCATCAGACGTGCCCCCCACTTTATCCTCATGCACCTCAGTAGAGTCGGATGGTTTTTCCTCAATCTGGATTAGTTTTTCCGCTGCTGGTAGTTTTTCAATAATGATTACATCCCGGCTGGTTGTAATATCCTTGGTTTTGGGGTTATAGACTCTGTATCCTTTAATATCATCTGGATAACCAACTAGGATTCCTCTCTCTGCCTTTTTGTCCCATTTATGCCTCTTTTCTTTGGGTATATGTGCCATCACTACACTTCCAAAAACCCTTAAATGACTGATATCTGGCTTTGCACCTGTCCATATCTCAATGGGCGTTTTTCCCTTAAGTGCTGACGATACAGTCCTGTTTTGTAAGTAGACTGCAGTGTTGGCTGCTTCAGCCCAAAACTTCTGTTCAAGATCGGCATCAAATAGAAGACATCTCGCCTTTTCCACCACAGTACGGTTAAAACGCTCAGCCAACCCGTTCTGTTCCGGTGTGTAGCTGTTGCTCTTTTGATGAATTATCCCTGAATTCCTAAGATAATCATCAAATTCTTTGTTGCAAAATTCTTTTCCATTGTCGCTACGCAGAATCTTTATTTTCTTATTCAGCTGGTTTTCAACGAGTGCTTTGTATCTTTTAAAACAACTAAAGGCCTCACTTTTATTCTTCAAAAAGTAAATATAGATCATACGGCTGTAATCATCCACAAACAAAATAAAATATCTGGAACCTCCAATCGAAACACTGTTGAATGGGCCACATACATCTGTATGTATGGTGTGCAGAAGATCACTGCTTCTATTGCCATTCTGTGGAAAGGGTAATCGACTCTGTTTTCCCTCACAGCACACTGTACATGTCATCTTTGAAATATCCGACTTTCTGTCTAGTGTAAGACCTTCCACGGCATCCTGCATTTTGTTTAAGTAGTTGCTGTTAACATGGCCAAGTCTGCGATGCCAAATATCACACGAGTCCATCACTGTAGCCACCAGCACTTCAGGTATTCTCAGCTTGTAGACACCATTCAACAATGAAGCCGTACCAACTAATTCACCAGTTTTATTATAGATTTCACAGCCACTTTTGGTGAATTGTACTCTATTGCCTTTAGCGATTAGTTGACTTACTGAAATCAGGTTTGTAGTTAAACTTGGTACACATAATACTCCCTCGACAACAACATCATACTCGCAGTTATCTGTCACAGTCGTTATCGACACATCACCAGAGCATTTAACCGACACCTTCTCCTTATTTGCGACCACAATTTCTTTAATCGGATGCTCGGCGGAAGCATCTCTAATCCAATGTTCATTGGCGGTTAAATGGGCACTTGCACCTGAATCAATATACCAGTCATTCTTTGAAAAACTACCATTCAAGAACACGGCACTGAACGCATTTGTTTGTTTACGTTCACAAGACTTTTCTTTCACTGAATTTTTATCAATAATGGTGCATTGGTTACGATAATGTCCTGTTTGTTTACATTTGTAACATTTTATAACCTTCGGTTTTGATTTTGACACATTCGAGTTTGACGTATATCCATTGTCTCTAGTTCCGCTAGTACTGCCACACTTATTATGTTTACGAAAACTCGCAAATGCTCCGCTGGCGTCGCCACTGTCTTCCTCTAAATCCATTAGCTTTGTTTTAATGGCGTCCGCTGTTATTGCAATTCCTGAATGCTCGATCGCCATTATCATGGGCGAATATTTATCGGATAATCCTGCTAAAAGTAGCGATCCGACCCATTCATCATTGATGTTGAAGCCCGATCCACTTAATTTCTGACTTGTTTCAATGATTTGCGTGACGTACGAAGTCATGGATGTACAATTTTCTAGACGAATTGAAATAAGAGTTCTCAGTAGGCTGATTCTCCTTGTGAAGCCAGAATCGTCGAACAAATGCTTGAGTTTCTCCCATAATTCCTTAGTAGACTTTGAATCTTTGACGTGTATATAAAGCGACGAGTCAATCGTCAAAATCAGTTTTGCTCTGGCTTTCGCGTCGTTTGCGGCTTCTTCTGGCTTTGTTCCTTTGATAAAATCAAAAGTTCCTTCCAAGATTAGAAAATTCTCCGCTGCGAATGCCCACTCACTGTAGTTCTCCCGCCCTTTCAATTTAGGCACACTCACAATGTAGTTCGTCGTCATTTTCACTGATTTTCACTAGCACAGTTCACAGTTCAATAGCACAGTGTATTCTCAATCTGCGAAGACTAATCGGCACTAATTTGCAAGTCTTTTCGCGAGAAATAAACGTTTTCCTGGGTCCATAACCTATAATGAAAACGCCGGTTTCGAGATTTGAACAGAACTGAACTTTATTTGACACGTACATAGACAATGTCACAACATGTATACATAGATGGCGTTACTAGTAACTTAGGAGTGATTATTTGTATATAATTCAACACTCAATAATGTAATTGGAAAACATTTTGCCAAATCTTCTATTTCTGCTTCTCGATTCAATGGTTTTCTTTTCGCTTAAAGTTTTTGGGCACAATAAGTTGCCGCGTTTATAGCATTTGTCAAATTGATGCTAGCCGTTGTCGTAAATTGCGTGATACTTTGTCACGTCGCAATCTACCATCATGTGCTCATAATTGAATAATTTTTGTTGCCCATGTAAGCGCACCTTTAAACTCTATCAGAAGTTTGTTTCCGTGTCAGGCGGAAAGAGAATATGGCGGCAATATGAGGCAAATCAAATCAGTTTTACTACTCATGGTAAAGTTAGCCGGTTTTAATCTTTACGCTATGCAGAGCAGGTCGGCAATCTAACTAAGCACCAGTTGGGTCAAACTCATAGTAAGTAGGTAAAATTATACCGAGTTAATTTCCGACATACTGTTACAAAAAAAAAAAAACAACTTCAAATAAAGGTAAAGAATACGTTCTTTGTTTTACTTGAAAAACAAATCTAGTTTGAAATTCAAAGAGGTTTCTGCAGAAAAGACAAAACTTGTTGAAACAAGTTTTAAAAAGTTACTACTTTGTTGAATTTCATGGTTAAAATAACAGGACGAATTGAACTGTGTTGTCGCTCCACCCACCCCTCCTGTCTCCTCGAGTCGTATTCCTTATTACTGAGGGTCGTGAAGTTCCCGCTGGATTAGCTTCTTATTGATGGTGTCTCTCCATCTGTAACGGTTCTTAGCGTCATGAAGGGCGACGTGCAATTGGGTGTCCAGTGTGGAACGGACCTGATCTGTCCATCTTTTTGGGTTTCGGCCTCTTGGTCGTTTGCCATCAAACATGCCAGTTACGATGAGCTGTTCAAGGTTGTAGCCATACTTCCTAGCAATGTGGCCAAAGAACTCCAGTACTCTGCGCATGCAGGTAGTCGACAGTCTGATCTTAATGATCATTTCACGTAAGATAAGAGATATTCGTGCGGAAAGCAGTGTAGGGAATCCCAAGCATTTTCCTCCAACACCACATCTCGAACCACGCTCCACCCTAAAGTAGGACAAGTCATTGGATGATTTGCCACCTTAAAAAAAGTAAGATATGATACAATGAAAAACATGAACTTAAGGGAGATGATGACAATGAACCTCATGGATCCAAGGAAGATGATAAAACGGGTAACATACCAAAAGAAAATTCACGTGACACGAAGACGTTAATAGCGCTATTAGGTACTATTGTTTAAGCTTCCTCGTCTGTTCAATGTTATATTCGTAATGGTTGTGTTATTATGACTCCGTCGAAACAATGTCTTGAATAGTAAACAAACGATAGTAATTTGGACTTATAGTGTTTAATGTTTTACAATTTGGACGTATAGTGTTTTATGTTTATAAATTTTAACAATAATGGGGAAATGATGGTTGACATTGCTTCCGTCTTTAGTATTGCAAATCAATACAAAAACTTACAAATATCGTACCCTTATTGTAAAAACCAACTAGGTATCTACATTTTTACCCAAATTAAGTTATTTATAGCTATCGATTCGTCTCATCAAGACGAATCCATTTTTTTTTTTATTGATAAAAACTAGTGCTTGACTGCGATCCCACCTGATGGTGGGCAGTGTTTCAATCTCTGATGGTGAGCGCACTAGTTTATTAAGAGCCTATTCACTCTAGCCTTGAAGACACCCAAATTATAATCGGACGGGAATCTGCAAGTAAAACTGGTTATTAGCTAAAACACTTATTTACCAAGATGACTTCGGCAAAAAGTAAATCTAAGGATTTGATCGAATATGTAAACATAATAATACAAAAATGCAGATAATTGGTTTTTGCAAGAAGAGTGCGGTATATAGAAACTTACGTACAGTTACAACCGTGTTCGAAGACTGTATGATCCTAAATCGTATTGTTGAATATAAATACTTGAACTGAAAGAACCGTTGCACAATTTGCTAGAAAATAATAACACTATGAATCCTAATAAGTTTCCAAATGAAAAATAATGAAATTCCAATTCCAAGGCACTATTGTCCCTCTCTTCTGTTAAGGAGACTAATAACGAACATTTTAGATACAAAGAGGTCGAAGTAACAGAATTTGTTGCGAAAACAAGACGTGACTTTGGTGAGAACCTTAATATAAATAAATTAAATCTAAAAGAATTATGTGGATTATCTACTGAAGAAGACACTAGAAAAGTCTTCAATACAAGAAGATATAAAAAATACGTGATTGTTCCATTAACTTAAGCTTACACAATAATAAAAATATTACAAAATTATTAAAACACGAACCGTTGAAATATAAAACACTTAATATTATGTTAATAGCATGAAAACAATGTGTTAACAGGAAATATGGCGTCGTCCACAAATAACAAGTGACAATACGCACGGCATTGCTGGAATCGTCCATTGTTCGCACATTAAGGTGGGTATCCAATAGACGCGACAGTACGACTTTAATGTCGCGCCATTTGTCACACCGGTAGCTCCAATCGACACTTTGCAATGTCTCAACCATATTTATTACCTCTAACCTCTGTTCGCCTGAGATACTTGTAACAGCAGTATCATTATGTTCAATAAGAACATTATTGGTCATAAGAAGATTAATTACAAGTCTCTCGTTTGTCGTACTAAATAAATTAGAACTTTTAATTAAATTAGACATCGTAGACGAGAGTAACGCAGTAGAATTTGCCATCTATAATGGAAATAATATTGACTTTGATATGATGAAATAAATTAATTTGAGTAATATTAATAAAGGTCATTATTATTTGATTGAAGCAAAGCCTAAAAGCAATCAAAGCGAGTAATCGCACGTTTATCGCATTACGTGCACGACAATCACGTAAAGCATCGGCGCCCCAATGTCAGAGTTGAACAAACTATCACTTTGAGTCATGGTCATTAGCAGTCGCTGACAATTAACACCATGTTTTAACCTTTGCATGATTTATAAAACATAGGTACTTGAATGAATTAAAACTTGCTTATGCACGAAGCAGAATTTAAATTGGCAGTGACGAAGTTATTAACAGTGCAATTGTTAAAGATGTGGACTAAAAGGATGTCAACAATTTACTGGGTGGTTGCCAGTCTATACTTTCTCTTAGTTGAGATTTATGACTTGCGTTGACAAAGTGCTGATAAAGGTGAACTGTTACTTTCAAATGTAAAAGGAATATACAAATTAAACACATAATTTGATCTATTAAGTACACAGGCATACCTTCAACAGCATCACAAATTGCGACACGTGAAATCACAGTTGCTTTTGAACTTTGAAATGAAGAAATACTGTGTAGCAGAGCCATTTCCAGCCAACCATTAATCAAAACAGCAGTACACTTCAAAAAGGGAACAATTCATGACAAAGCCATGGAACAGAGCTCTAATTGCAGCATTGAAAAATCGCAGCCAGGTATACAAAAAGCGGTTTCACAATGTTTGGATGTCACGTAGGGAAAATTACCTGTATATAATAGTGGAGTAGACATCGTTGTGACATCAAATTGCGAAGTAATGCTCAACATGACGAAGGTACGATGGTTGTGAAAATTTAAATTATGGTGTCTGACTTAAAACTGGTAATAAACGATTGATGAGCTATATGGAAATGAAATGCACCTTATTAAAGAGGAAGGGAACTAAATAACAATACAAATTAGAGATGGGGTACGAAGTTTATGAAAGGTTGGAAAAGAAGTGGTGAATATTTATGAAATCAGTATAAGAAAGATTTGTTGCAATCTCAAACCGACAGGACACGGTGGAGCGCTAATAAACAATGTACTTGACACTTAAGAATGCACTTGATTGGCGGTTACTTAAACGATTCGCGACATAAGCAAATACAAGTGCACTTGAGTTAATCATCGCAATCTCTTCATGTTAGATTTGTTTTGGGTAATCTTGGTGTTTTTATTCCAATCTTCGAACAAAAGGATCAACAAAACAAAGATCTACCTATTGCGCATTAAAAATGGACACAATGTTTAAAAATACAACAAACAAGATGAATCAGTACCACATTACTCAGTTATTGATGATTCATTAAAGTTAAGGAAACAGTCACCCACGCATCAATAAAATAAACAGTGTAGTACCTTTGTTAGATTCTAAGTTTTTTACAATGAAATAAGAAATGTTTATTCCATCCATTCGAAAATTGCATCACGATTTGATCGAAATTTCAAAACCATCCAACCGTAAACTGTCGCTGCCAACGAGGCACGTCAAGCCATCAAAACTGACTGACTCCGACATTCGATTAACTCTGCGTAATTACAAGAGATCTATTCCGGCTATGATGGCACTTTTTGTTCTAATATCACGAAAATTGATTGCTTCCGTGCGTTTAATATCACTAGCCGTCAAATCCAAACTGACGTCAATCTATCTGTTCAATAATGAACACGCTAATAAATGAAATAAAACCCGTTGTAGTAAAATCGTAATAGCGTAAACTACAGAATTCTTAACAAATAAGTCAATCATCAGTCTCTATTTCAACAGTACCGAATATACGGAAAACATCAACTCAACAGTAATCTAGCAACAGCCACAGCTAAAATTGCTTAACATTAGGAAAACTGTTACGCTCCAAACAATCTTAATTCCAAAGCCTTTTCAAGTTCTATTCAAGCAAAAAATACCGCAATAAGTAACGAAAAAATATGGCCCATTGTTCGCTGAAAAAGCTTTGATTTAAGACCTGTATTAAAACCTAAGCTAGACTGAGATTAGGAAATAAATCACGTAGATTTGCTGTCTTCAATTGATAAAACTTATCAGCCAGTCCGCCTGGGATAATAAACCGCTACTTCAGAGCACTAAATATTTTTTGGACTGAAATTACAGGTACATTTTGTTTTTTTGTCGAGTCTCGGTAGATAGGATAAAAACAGATATTTTTTCAAACAATGGGCTTTTGAGATAAAACGGTACTGCTAAATTAAAGTTTTTGTAATTGGAGGATGATTTGCTTGCGCAGTTCTCAGAAGAACTGAAAATAAGAATAGACGTTACACTTTGTCTGGGAATTGTCGGCTATTTTGTAAATCTTTAGCAGCAATCTAGAACACAATTTTGGAGAATGAATTTGGTTTAAACTGACACAGTTTATTCCAAAAAGGTTGAGTGAGGCGAGTTTAGCGTTCATTCCGCTCCCTAAACTTTGATCAAAGCGATCGTAAAGTAACAAGCCAAAAATGAAGTACTTCTCGATTAGATGGAGCGTGAGGTAGACGGGTCATCGACCAGTTCACAAAAACTGTACCGATCTGACTGGGCTGTTCACACTCATTGCAGTTAACGGTATCGAGATATGGGGCCGACGCGAAATTACTGTTTAGATTTACCGAGCCAATTGTAAGTGTAGAGTAATTGTGTTTTACAGGCATTGTATCCAATTAATGTTGGTAATGTGAGCTGTGGCAGTTAGGAAGTGGGACAGCGATGTATCACAGGTACGCAATATACTCGCTCCGCGCAGGTTTGTAATTCTATCGCTCAACAAATTGCTATCACGACAGGGGTCCAGGTTTGTTTTCGTGTGACGATTGTGTTGGAAATACTGCTGTGATAACCTGAATAATGTTGCACGCAACACTTGAACTAAAAATTGACAAAGACTAAATAAATAAGATTCTTTTTCATGAATCAGTTCCCGATGATAGAAGTATTTTAATAACTTTCAGAAAAGTAATGTAGAGATTCAATCTCATAACAACCGACTAAATAGAAGTTGCTATTAATATCTACAATATAGTCTATCAAACATCGCTCAAAGCAATATAATACGGGTTCAGAGTACATATAACAAACATAGTTAATATACCACCAGAACTAATTAGGTACAGACAGAACGGGTGGTATTGGAGTAGGGAAACGTGTGAATGTGTTAAAGCTCCGGGAGTAGCTTCACTGTTGTGTCCACAACTAAATAACAACTTTGTAAAACAATGGAGCCTTCCAATAAATATTGTACGTAAACCGATACAAAACATGTGGTCGACATCTGGGGAATAAAACGTTTTACTACGAAGATTTTTGGCAAAAATTTATTGGTAAATGTTTGATGTATCAATATTGGATGATGGATCGAGGGTAACCGATTTCTTTTTCAAATACTTTTGATCCCTTGGCACCAATTGTTTTATAATATGCGAGTTTACATGTTTGATAGAAGAGTAATTCCTAATTTGGAGCATTAATAATTTAATAAAACATATAATTTGTATACCTCAAAATGAAGTACCGCAATACATCAAATTTTTTGCTACATTAATATCGTTAACGTAGGAAGTCTTATTAAGTAAAATATATTCTCTCCGAATTTCCGAGAAACGTTATTAGATGAGAAAATCCAACATTACAATATTTTATTACGGCGTATCAGAATAATAAAATTCCGCTTTTCCTCAATATTTTTACAATAGTCTTAAATATTGCTTTTCCTTTACAAAATGTAAATACATTTCGTCGTTTCTATTTAAGGGTCGTAAGAATTTGCTTATTGAAACTTTGACAGCATTTATTACCGTCGAAAAAGATAATGGGTGTCGCGTTGAATGATTGGCTCTCGAGCAGACTCGGTGAGTCGGTCACGGATGAGCGGTTACTATGACGAGGAATTTGGGACATGCATTGTACCGACGAACAAGGTCAGCTTGTAGAATCTCTAAGATTTTTGTTTAAAACTATACCGCAAACGTAAGCAAAATACAGTACAGAAGCCTGAAATAAGAAACAAAAAAACATGTAGAAGAGTAATCCACAGAAGGCACGGCGAGAAGGAGGTGAGTGGATGTCTTTCAGCTGAAGATGTTGATCCCAACACTATGACCACTGTTATTTCTTCAAGTCATTTTTTTTTAATGATATAATCCAGTGCTTGACTGCGATCCTACCTGATGGTAAGAAGTGACGCAATCGTTGATGGAGAGGCGCACATTGGGATGCGTTGCGCGAAAAAGAGGAAAATAATGATGAAAAAAACAATAGATATTGCTAATAATATTTACAAGTCACATTTCCACCTTTAAATTGACATTGACAACCACTTAGGTAACGCGTAGATTCCAGTTTAGTCAAGCTTATTACTTCACTATATTATTTGGACATGCCATTGTCAACTTTACATATTTAGTATTGTAGGAATGATTCATTACAGAAAATTATGACAAAAACATAATAGAGGCAAAAAGTATGGAATTTACTTAATTCTTAGTCTTTGGAGGCATCGCGGGTTATTCGTTACTTCGTAAGGTACGTTTGGTTCTCAAATAAAGTTTTCTTACTTTGTTAATTATCTTAGTGTTGGATTTTTTCCTGTCTTTACTTTGCACAATATTTTATACTAAACAATAATTACGCTAATAATAAATCCTTTTCAGAAAACTGCATCAAAATTGGTTACTAAATGAAGCAGCAATCAACATTTTAAATATTGGTATGAGAAAGAGTGAAAGCGTAGTGGAGACCTCTCACTATCTCTTTTCTACGCGCGCAACCTAATGGCATTGACGTCACATTTCAGTCTGTGCATCCTTTTTCTGTCCCTTGACAGTTTCCCCTTCTACCTGATTTAAAAGGTTTCTGACTTACTTAACGTACGAACGTACTTCAAAAATTCTTTCTATCTTCTTGATCCAATTTAGCTACATTGTGAGTGTCATAATTACATATCTATGCAAATTAATAAAGTATTATGTATTAAATGCTGTTGTGTAATCTTATTTGTTACTACGAGTTACGTTGCATAACTAGGAAGGTCGCCTCTCATTAACACGCATATAATCTTTGTCTATGGTCGTGTTTATCTAAGATTTCTCTCTATTGTCATCTTCTTCATAGATAAACCGTTGCTTGATTAAAACATACGTGCAAAGGTCACCGCGGAGTTTATTTTTAGGTGTTGTGTGATTTTTTTTGTTGATCTTGTCTAAAAAATTAATCCAGTCATTGCAATGCTATGATATTCGCTTGTTTTTTTGCTATTGCTTAGGAGAAGTGGCTCATTTACGAAATAATACCTACTGTACTCTATCAAATTCTTAACTAGGCTCTTTTTATGGTGGGTACCTAATCATCAAATATCTTATCCCGCTCTAATTGGAGTGAGAGAGTCAGATTTTTACTGACTAAAACTCACCTGGGTTCCTTTAGTTGTCCTTACCGCAGTAACTCTATCGACAACTCCTGCAGCCCTAATAGAATTCTTAGAGGCCCGCAGGCCACACACGTCTATTTTATCATCACTTGGATATGAAGAAATAAATAACTTACTAGATGTTTCGGCGAATCAAATACTCATGCAAATTCTGCTTTCAAGGGCACACACACACACATCACATCAACCATTTAAGTATTTCAGCAAAAAATAACATACCTAACAACATTTTTTGTTGAGTATGATTAATAGACAATAATAACAGGCATAACACTAGTAATCATAAACAATATGTCTAGAATGCAACATGCACTGGTTAGTTTATTAAAGGTAGAACTACACTGCACACACACGCCGATCTGGGCGCGTAGGTCTACATACATTTTATATGGAAACTAGACTTGTAGAGCTACACTAGTAGATCCACGCCACGCGACGTCGTTCTACGTACAAATCTGGCGTGGTCCACGTGTGCGTTGGTCTTATGTAGTTCTTGCTGTATGCCTTGATCACACGTACCGAGTAAAAGGGCGAGACAGTAAAATGTTGCTCGGCCGAGAAAATAATGTAAGGGAGTTGTAGAGATAAGCGCTCGGTCGAGCACTCGGCGCTTTGTTTAAACGTAACGAGTATTGGGCCGAGAGCACTGTCTCGCCCGTTTACTCGGTACGTGTGATCAATGCATAAGGCGTTGCACTTGCTATAAAAACTGGCAACCTTGCCAGACAAGCAACAACGTGCTAATTAGTAATTATGTAAATTAGATTGAGACTGCCGTGACCTCGATGCTTTCGTTAATTACCGTTTTCCTTTATTTTTGTAATAAATTATTATTCGTAATCAATTACCAATGCATTTCAGGGTATCGAGTTCAAATTAGATGTCCTACATTTTTAAGTGGGAAAGTAGTTTAATATTGAACTATTATTTGAGCATCCTTAATATGTCACCTTGACATAGATAAAGTCTAGATTTTCCGATTTTTAAATTATGTAGGTACTTACCATGTAATTCATTTTTTTTTTTTTAAAAAAAAGAAAGAGTGTTTCGTCTGGGGGTCAAAAGTGCAGCTGCACTCTACAAATGCTAAAATGTCTAAACAATAATATATTTTTAATAAAAATTCAATCGTCCACAACTAATATATTCAATACTTTCGATTCTATGCTAAATTAAACCAGTCATGAACCATTGACCCTGTTCTACAAAGACATTTTAGACAATTTAGCATTAGATTATTCTAAAGTGCAACTGCACATTTGACCCCTGACTGTACAAGCACTGGCGTAGCTACCGAAGAGCAGGGCAGTGCCCCGGGGCCCCCAAAACTCATGGGGCCCCGATTCCTAATTAGCTAACCTCTTTTTGAACTACCGAGAAATTCTTCTACCTTTTAAAGGTAGGAGAATTTCTTATCTACATAAAATAGGTTGTAATTGCAACATTGCCTTAACTCATCGAATGCCGTAATTAGAGACACAATAAAAAGACAATTGCTTATGTCGAACTGTGTAACTTAAGACATTCAAAAGGTTAATCATGACAACTAAAAGTCTGACACTACTTCCCGCCCACCCGGAGCAGGAGAGGTTATTTCATGATTTTCTATGTAAAAAAGGGGGCCCAAGGTTGTTGGGGCCCCAAGTTTTATTAGGCCCAGGGCCGTTGTTAGTCTAGCTACGCCACTGTGTACTAGACTTTTGTAGTACAACAATAGAAATGAAAGTCTTGAATCTCAAGTTCAATTAACCGTTTCGTACAACGGGACAGTATGAAAACACGACACTCCAAATCGACTTCCATCACGAAAAACGGCATCCGTGCGAAACCTGAGAGGGGGCGCTAATTGTTAACAAAAACACTAAACAAAGGAGTACCGTAGCCTCTCAGCCTGTATGAACCAAGGCGTTATAATGACACACCGAGCTAAAGAAAGCACAAATTAATGTTCGAAAAAAAACCTGTTTAAAAAACGTTCGAACATTTTTTATAAAAACCTAATCAATACAATTGATTTGTAATGTCCTTAGGTAGGAGTATCACCAACATTTTTATATGGTAATCGTACAAAATGAATACTAAAAACATCATCATTCATTTCTTTTTTTTTTCACGTCAACAGTTGGACATAGGCCTCCCCCAAGTTTCGCCATAATGACCGGTCCTGTGCGTCTGGTATCCATCGGATTCCCGCGACCCTCACCAGGTCATCGGTCCGCCAAACAACCTACTTTAAACATAATGTACCTTAAGCTGTGGGTTACAGTAGGTGGCCATTTGACAGTCATTACGGGCAGTCAGAAGCCCAAATATCTGACAGTCTTGACAAGGGGTATCGTGTTCCAGGGCTTTGATTGTTCTAAAGTGTCACTGCTGCCTGCCCTGAAACACTAGGAACAGCTGACGGAAACGGAACTCAGCTGAGTTTTAGTCAGTAAAAGTCTGACACTGCCTCGTAGTCCACCCAGAACGGGAGCAGTTATTTGATGACTACCGCTTCAAACCAGTTACATCCAGCCTGGAAGGTGACCCCAACATAGTTCGGACAAAAATAGGCAGATTGATTGAGGTCCTACATTTAAATGGCCAGGTACAGTATTTCTTGTTCAAAGAACCCTGTCCAAAATCTCGAATATCGTTGTAAGATGAGTCTCATGTGGGCACGGACCACAGTGACTCAATCGATCACCCACTCGATGTGTCACCCCCCGGTAACGACGACCTTGCGGTCACCCTCGGCGACGCAAGCGCATCAATTACGAGCGGAGACGAGCGTTGTTTCACGTTCTTTATTTGAATTTGAAAATAGAATATGGCAATGAATAGTCATAATAATTATGAGACTGGTTGTTGTTTTTTTTATTCGAATTCAGAACAGACATCTTTGAAGCGTGTTATTTTTAGAAAAAAAATGGTAACTATATCACCATTGATTCAGAGTCGTATGTATTCTTTTTAATAAATTAAACCCCAATATCGAAAGCCAGATTTTGCTCTCTCGTCTTTCTATTGTGTCTCTAATTACGATATTCGCCAGGTTACATTAATTTATTTATTGTTGGTATTACCCTATCTATTTTGTGTTGGTATTGTGTACGGGGAATTCCGTAGACAGATACACTTCTACCAAACAACATTTCATGGTTTATTAATTTTGTACACAAACAACAAGGACAATATGATAACATTTATTATTAAACACGGTTTTTACATGTTTACCCATTATCGAAGTGTAATTTAGTATGAACTTCTCAAATAAAATCGTATAACTGACACGGTTAACCGCCCACACAGTAAAACTGTCGTTTACTTTTAACCTCTGACACAAATATCGGAAGGTTATCAACCGCTGGAACTTTCTCTATGGTTCGATCTTTGATCTTATTATTGGTTATAGCGCTTAACTTTGACAGGTCTCTAAGAAATAGTTCTTGTTTGTTTTTATACAAACGTTGACCCATGAACATTTAAGTTTATCAATTAATTTGGTTACTTCTAGACAAGTGTGCTTCAACGTCGACTACATACTGACTTACTAGGTGAAATAGTGACCAAACATGGGCCTAATAAAAAAAAAGGTCCACGATTCTAAATAATGTCCCGAACTGCATTTGATAGGTTGGTAGTGTATACGTATTTTCTTTTTATTTCTAAACTAGCTGTTGCCCACGCGGCTTCGCTTCCGCTCTTCTCTACTCCACCCTACTATACCCTACCCTATCCTACTCTACACTTCTCTACCCTACTATATCCTACTCTACCCTACCAAACTTCACATAAACCATCTATCTACTAAATAGTCCGAACAAAGCCTAAACATTTGGTTTGGATAGGTGAGCCCGTTCTAGAGTTATAAAATTACAACGAAAAGTGGCATTGATATAATATACTAGCTTGTGCCCGCGCGGCTTTGCTCCCGCTTTTCCCTACTCTAGCCTATTCTACCCTACTCTACCCTACCCTATCCTACTCTACCCTACTCTACCCTACCAAACTTCACATGAACCATCTACTAAATAGTCCGAACAAAGCCTAAACATTTGGTTTGGATAGGTGAGCCCGTTCTTGAGTTATAAAATTACAACGAAAAGTGGTATTGATTTTTATATATATAGCTATAGATTTATTTGTTAGTTTGTTTTTTCTTTAATGTGTATGGATTTGTTATTAGATTATTATTGTTTTATATGTATTTTTATTTTGATAGTTTCTAATGTACAACGCCTTGGACATCCTCCGTAACGTTGTACGATTGTTTGTTAATAAATAAATAAATATTTGTTTCGCATGATTACCTTGCAAAACAAAATGTTCCTGTTAAGACTGTATTTTTTAAAGGTTTATTTGGTTAGACTATACTAATAAATAATACCAAGTTAATTTGTATCCAATACAACATGTTGTGAAGAGGAGCTCATATCGCACTGTGTGCCAATGCCAATACGGTAATTTGCATAACTTGTATTAGCATAAGACTGACTGACTCACAGCTCTCACTCTTTGCAAAAAACTTGACTACATTTTAGTTCCTAGAATATTTTTTTTTAGCAAGACGTATTTTATAGGGGTCTACCTTTTATAGCAGAACTTTTTACGTCATAATATTGTTTTGCATAACAACGGATAGCATAAACTTCATTTCGCAGAAAATCATTTCGCATACACTCAGTTGTCATACATTCAAAACTCATAATTTTGTTAGTCAGAATCATCTTTAGGCATAATGTTTATATCCATAATAATTAAAAAGCAGAACCATCATATCGCAGAAAATTCACAGTCAGAATCGTCGAAAAGTCGAATGTCGGCTTGGATGCATGTAGCATGCAAACAGGCATACAACATGCAAGCAGGCATGCAACATGCAGCATGCATGCAGCATGCATGTAGCATGCAAGCAGGCATGCAACATGCAGCATGCATGCAGCATGCAAGCAGGCATACAACATGCAGCAAGCATTGTTTCTGTCACGGCTCCGGCGCTGCGGGGTTTGGGCGGCGCCACGCGAGCTTATCGTCACAGATGGTTTTAACGCTCACCACCGCAGCTTCGGCTTGCTGGCCGGCTTCGCCGGCCAGCCTCAGCCTTGCGGGCCTTCAAACCACCTGCTCCTCAGCTCGCGGGCCGCCCTACCCCTCCGCGCCTACGCGGGTTTAAATTACACTCTAGGGGTAGGGCAGACAAGACTGCGTAAAGTCGGTTTCGCAGCGATTCGTTTCTGTCACAAAATTTTGCAGCACAACGTATTGACTTTTTATGACACAAATTTAATTTAATATTGAAAATGCTACCAATACATGCTATATTTAGAACATTCTATGTCACTTTTGCAGACCATTCGATTTTAAATACATTGCACGTCGGTTATCTAACCATTCGACAGCATAAATTTACTTTATTTAAATTATCAGTTTTATTGGTTTTATTCCATATATTATAAGTTTTTGATGTTTTGAACACTAATTTTTACAAGAAGATACATCTATTTTAATTTTTGATGTTCAAATATGCACCCATACCAAATAATCGTATCTCTAAATAATTGTTATGCTAAACAAAATTATGCATAATATTAATTATGGCAAAGGTAATTATGCGAAACAAAATTCTGCCAAGATAAAAGTATGCCATTCTAAATTCGGACACGTAAATATTCTGCCAAACAAAAGTTATGCTAAATAATTTTTATGCCTTAAAAATATTCGATTAAATAAGATTATGCCATGTGAGTTATGCCAAATAAAAATCGGAGAATCAAGATTCTGCCAAATAGAAGGAACCCATTTTATAGGCTAGCCACGAAGTTAGGTATGACTTTACAATTGCTAAGATAAACGCTTGAAGTGAAGTGTGTGAAGACACCCGGGCGTTACTTCCACACGAATCCGGTGCAGGAACTTCACGAACTGACCATGCTCGTTGAGAACCTGCGTCATGCGGAAGGACGCCATGAGGTCTTTCCAGCCACTCCTCAAAGAGATGACTTACCACCATAATTATGGCGTGCCCAAGCCTGAAGGTACTGGAGTGGCAACCACGTACCGAAAGACGCAGCGTAAGAAGGCCTCCCTCAAGGTGGAATGATGACCCGGTGAGGGTCGCAGGAATTCGATGGATGCGCGACTCACAGGACCGGTCGTTATGGTGCGCTTGGGGGAGGCCTATGTCCAATAACAGACGTCTTTTGGCTGAAATGATGATAATGATGATGAGTTGAAGCCTTTGTTCTGGGGTTGCCATGTTTTCGATATCAGGTAAAGAGTGGTTCTATATTATTATTACATAACAATGCAAAGGAATTGCGTTCTTAAACCAGGCTCGAGTTTGACCACTATCTCACCTGATGGTTAGCGATGACGTGGCCGACGATGGTGCACGCTAGCCTAGAAGTAACCTGTTAAGATGATGCGCAATGGCCGATGACGAATCCTGTTTAATATTTGCTAGATGGAAGCTTAGGAACGGCTTCCTAAGCTTCCATACACAGCGAACTTATGGCAGATTTATTGTAAATTTTCAAGTATACCTACGAGTTAAGGACATCAAGAGACAAATGAAATATCATATAATAGAAAAAGTAACGTACGTACTTTTTCAGGCCGTCCACATTTTTATATATCAAATACATTTTTGGTCCTTTGATACGAAAGACGACAAATAGCGAAACCTTTATGAAATACAACACAAAGAAATTGAATGAAATGAAATACCAACAGATACAAAAGTATAGTAATGAAATATCTTATTTATCTAGTGGAATCCCAGAAATAAAAAACTTATTACAAAAAAAAAATACAGCCGACTTCCATAACTTTAATTTCGATATTTCTCATTTTGTTACTTCATTACAATACTGCTTATCTTCTTCATCAAGTGATACCTATTTGACTTTTGATGAAAATGCCAAATTCACATAATTATGTCAATTCCTCATGGATACAAATTCATGAGGAATTGAGGAAACTAGAACTGGATTTTAATAAAAATTTAACTAGTCTAAGAAATATCCTATCAAATAAAAAAAAACAAATGAATTCATAAATGACAGTGTTCTGAGTTATAGCCAAAAACAAACATTAAAAAAAAATACAACCGATTTAAAAATCTTCTCCATGTTTTGATGTCGCCATGTTGGATAAAAATCACTCACAAGCAAAAACTTATCGACAAAACTGATGTACAGTGTAGACAACTGGTTAATTAGTCTATGGAATGTTAAGATGTCCCGAGTCCCCCCGGCAGCTGTGCAGTCGTACACTCAATTGTTACATAACAATAATTAATGCAGACAACAGACTTACACCGACCTGTTGGTCTAGTGGTTAGTGGCCCTGACTGCTATGCCGGAGGTCGTAGGTTCGATTCCCACCCAGGACAAATGTTTTTGTGATGAGCATAATCATTTTGTTCTGTGTATTTTATCAATAATATGTATGTTTATTAGTATAACACAAGCTTTGCTTAGCTTAAGACTAGACGACGTTGTGTGATATTGTGGAATATAAAAAATATACTTATGTAGGTATATAAATATAAAAACATCTTGTTTACCCCAAATAAAAATGGATGCCTTACTTAATGTCATTTTTTCCCCGCCAAATTTTTATTGACAAAAAAGGTTTCATCTTGGCTGAATATTTCTTAATGCCTGTGCCTGACAGTTTCTTGAAGACGATAATAATCTTCCCAAAGGCGGGGATAAGCGGTTCTTTGATAAACATTGTATTCAGGTCATGAAAAACATTTTAGGTAATAGAACTTTTGCAAAGTAAATTGGGTAAAAGCGATGGTAGGAATTAGATTTCTTTTAGAAAAAACCAGTTGGCTAAGTGTGGAAAGTTTGTGTTTGTTTACTCGTTATGTAATATGTACTTGATACTACTTAGTTATATAATAAGAGTGTTTTACTTACATATATTTATTGTTATCTAACTCATGTTAACGGCTCTGATTATAATAGTGCGGAAAAGTCTAGACACTTGATAGTATTACGATGCAAAAACGGTGCAGAAAAGGTTGAAGGCTCGTGTAGATATGCGCAACGCGACATAGCCTAGGTGTGACAACTCGTTCCCATATAAATTGTTCTATCTATAGAGCAATTTTAAAATTCTTTGACAAAACTTTGTCGCTTAGTCACGTATTCGCAGTTAAATACAGAGATTAGCATTTAAAGTTACATAAACCTATTTTTTGGGTGGGAAACCATAAAGTGACTTCTACCGCGAATTCGGTGTTGCACAAGAGTATCAACCAACCGACCTATGTTCCTTCAGTGGCGCTATGCAGTGTAGGGCCACGGTAACTCTGTCTTCGAACTATCCCGCAGCCCTTTTTTTTATTTTCGGAGGGAAACCTTTAAAAGGCCTTTTAGCCTTTTGGGGGGAAAGACCAGGGAGTGCGAGATTCTCACCTCACTAAAACCACACCGATGATCACCATCAGTACATGGAAGAGGGCTCCGTGACCTCTTAAAAGACCATCCCGGAACCCCCTCTGTACAATGCCTGTTAGGACACATACTTGAGGAGACTTTGAGGGGTCTCCCCTGAATCCCGCAGCCCTAGCAGTAACATAACCAGCTCGGTCCGGAGGGTTACTGGACGTCCACCCGAGCTCGACTCGTCGACGGCGCGTCGAGTTCCACGCGCGCCTCAAGGAGATGTTAATAAAACCGTAGCGGCCCAGCAGGGTCGAAGCGTACTGGGACCATAGGTTTGCTTTTGAAAGGTAAACCCGGGGTCTTGGAACGCAAGGCGAAGAACATAGGAGTGGGTTTTAGTCGGTAAAACTCTGACACACTCTCTCGCTACGCCCAAGAGCGGAAAAAGTCATTGGACGATTTCCCAACTAAAAAGTTTTTTTTTTGGTGTGTAAAAATCATCCAAATGACATCTCCGCCCTTGGGCGGAGCAGGAGATAGTGTCAGACACTTACTGACTAAAAAACCCACCCCGTTCCTTCGTGCCTTTCACACCGGGGCCGAGCTTCCCTTTCGGAGCTAAACCCTGGCCCCAGTAGGCTTCGACCCAGCTGGGGCCCTGCTGTTGCTGACAACTCCTTGAGGCGCGCGGGATACTAGGATCATAATAACTATACTATATACCTTATTTCCTAGTTTTTTTTCTAATTAGAGTGGGTCCGCGAGCCGTGCTCACGACCTTACGAGAAACGGGTTCGTGCTACACTTCCTTGAACAACACACGAACTTACGACGGTAACTATTCAAATGTAAATATCGAATGCAGCTGCTTCAATTATATTGTATAATGAATGAAGAGAAATAGCTATTGATGTACATGTTTTCACTATGGTACAATTGCCGGCCCGGATCTTGAGCGCTGGCTTCAGGTCGCGCAGAAGTCAAATAATCGGTCTCTTTAGTGGTGCGAAGTGAGACGCGGGAACGGGGAGTGTCAGTGATTGGCTCGCCGCGCCATCGCGTCATAGACGTCACTCATGATTCGTTCCCTGCTCTTGCTGCATGTATCTAAAAACGACGACGATTGGCTCGCCAATGCATGGAATGCGCAAAGCGATCCCCACTCTGACGCCGAGCGCTCAAGATCCGTGACGGTAATTGTAACTACAGTCAAGAGTTGATGCAGTCAAATCTCTGTGTTGTTCTGGTCTTGAGGGAAGCTCGGCCGCCACTTGCCAGGGCCAACGCAAAAGGCTGAAGGAATACATTAAAAGTCTGACACTCCCCTCCCTCTACCCAGAGCTAAAGAAAGTGTTCCATAATTTCTTACCCCACACAAAAAAAAACAAAAAAGGGGTTTCAGTTTGCTGGACGGGCGGTGCTAATGTAAGGGCCCTTCCATATTAGATGGCACTAATCTATTTGAAAATACGTTCATGTAATAGACTGACTTTTACGTATACTCTTGCCACTATGTGACAGAAAAAGAGGTGGAGACAGAAGAAAAAGAGTTGATGATACCTAGTGCCGTAACCAAAGCGTGGTGCAAGCTGTGCCCAGGCGCAGGGCGCAATCCCTGAAGGGGCGCAAAAACTTTGTCTAGTCCCTTGTTTGTATTGTACTAATTTCTTGGGTCGCAATTATAGAAGCTCACACCAGGCGTATGAAAGGCTAGTTACTGCACTGATGAAGGTTTATTATATCATAATGACAAAAAAAAAACAAACACTGTATAATAAAATGAATAGAGCAACAAATATCGTAAAGACAAGAACTTTCGAATCATTCGAAAAGTTGGAAGAATATCTTTCACCCGGAAAAGAAATCTTTCAATCTATGTAAAGCGGAAGTTACTGCCGAGCCAATTTCCTGAGTCAGAACTTGCGACATCGAAAAAGATCGAGTGTATCCTAACCGGACCAAACATACGGACACAGTTATAACTGGGAATAAACATTTCAATTGAATAATACCGTCGGCCTTGTGTTAAAAACGTAATCAAACAGTAACAATTTATTGTGAATCAACGGCATCCTGAAGTCGACACCCACATACATACCAATCATTCGTATCGGGACTGTTTCCTACTGTGTGAACATATGGGACCCTACGGTACCTTTCCGGGTGTGACATGACACAGAGAATTTAACAAGGAGACCTTCACGCAAGACAATGTTATGAAGATACGATTTACAAAGCCGAACTTGATGAGTTGATGTGCAAGATGTCTGCGTCTCCTGTTGGGTACAACCCGAGAATCTCAAGAGAGAATAGGTTACTTCTAGGTAAGCGCGCTCCATCGTCGACCGCATCGTCGCTTTCCATCAAGTGAGATAGCGGTCAGGCGCAAACCTATCAACAATAAAAAAATAACCGTCGCTATTTGACCGATGATCATACGTGCAAAAAGTAACTTGCAAAACGTGTAGTTAAGTTGAATTAATTGTACTGACTGAGATGATAGAAATTGCAGCCAGATCCCCGTCTAGTAATGCAGCCCAGTACCTTTCCGCGTGTTTTAATAAGTTTTAGGAGATATTTCTTTACGCACAACAAAGTAAAGAAGATACGATTTACAAAGTCGAACTTGATGTGCAAGATAAACCGTCGCTGTACTTATTTGACCGAAGATCGTGCGTGGAAAAGTAACTTGCAAGAAGGGTTGCAAGTTGCTTGCAAGTTGAACTGATTGTAGTGATTAAGAAGAAAGAAATAGGCGCCAGAACCCGGTCTAGGTATGCAGCCGCATCAAGCAATCGAAATATGTATCGAACTATCGGGAAATGAATAAATAACTTCTCCCGTTCTGGGTGCGAGAAGTAGTGTCAGGCTACTGAGCAAAAACCACATGTTCCGTCAGTTGCCCTTTGAATTCCAGGGTCATGTCTTTCGAACAATCCCGAAGAAAGAATAATATTTAGGGCCCTTGAAAATGCCACCCTATAATAGGGGCAGCTGCAGATGGGGAAGGATTTTTTTTTGTATCTTGTCAGTTGGATCGGACTTTTAATGCAGAGTACAAAATTAATAAATCAATCAAAAAATTTGGGAGATTTTTTTTGTCCTTGTAAAACATTTTTTAGTAGGTACTCATCGACCGCCCTCAATTTAGCCACATTTCGTTTTTAACGCTCTGGGCGCAAACGCCAGCCGGGTACTGACTAAAAACCCACTCCTATTCCGTCGTTGCCTTCCGTACAGGGGCCGAATCCTCCGTTAAGAAACCAATTCTTGGCCTCGATAGGCCTCGATCCTGCTGTTTGCTGACAACTCCTTGAGGCGCGCGTGGAACAACACGCGTCGTCGGTCAGCGTCTTGTGCTCGGTCCGGACGGTTACCGGACAGTCGGACCCATTACTCGCCGTCCACAAGCCCGCAAATTTTAACTGGTAAACACGTACTCTGTCATCTATGTCCCTACTCAATATACAAGTCATGTTGATTGTGTCTTATGTACAGCATCTTTAGGTCGACAGCCACTTGACAATCATTTAAACTGTTCCCTAAGGGGATCCAACTGAGTCTTATGAATAGAGGGGAGCCTATGTGGGTGTAGTATGTACAGGCCGAAAATTGTTCGTGAATAATAGAGCTTCACAGGGTCTTAGATATGCTAAATAGTCAATAGTCATAATGTATGTTCTTAGAATATGTATGGCAGTATAGTCAGTACCTTTCTAAGCACAAATTTCGAATGAATACCATTAACCGATTAAGTAAAGTGTGATTATAGAAAGCCTAACCTAAAATAACAGCAATTATTGTCGTTAAAATAACTCTGATGGGAAATAATAACAACCAAGTCCTTTACAAAAACATTTAGTAATGTGTTATTTTATTTATTTTCCTGGATTACTCATGAGTTTTTTTAGTCATGTGGTTTCTGTTTAATGCTACCTCTGTGATAGGAAGTAGTTGTTATTTAATTTTTTTTTTCTTGTTTGATTTGTACTTTGTTATTATTTATTGTAATGAACAATTATAATATTACGCATTCACTCCCCTCATTGTCTTTTTAATGTGCCTATAATTAGGGTAATCAAAAGTTAATACGTATTATTATTATTTTGTAAATGTTTCTGCTAACTATTCTTGGAATGCCGTAATTAATAAATAAATACTCTAGTTATTTTTCACGTGAACGTACTGAAATAAAGATCAATAAAATTACATCATTAACAAGACAGTGTAACAAATACTTAATAAGACCTTTGTTACTATGTAGATAATGAAGTTTTAACTAATTACCTAATTGGTTAACTGTAACTGCTTTATCTCTCTGAAGCTGCCTTACAGCATATTTAAGTTGGATAAGAAAGGATAAGAGGAAGGATGAGACAGAAAAGATGGCCTATACCAAGTAATGGGTGGTTCCAGGCTAATATGTTTTTTTGGTGAGAAATCATCCAATTACTTCTGCTCTAGGGCGAATCAGGAGGCAGACTCAGATTTTTACTGACTAAAACCTACTTCTATGTTCCTACTGGGGCCAAGGGTCTAGTACTGGAGCCAAGGGTCTAGTACTGGGGCCAAGGGTCTAGTCCTGGAGCCAAGGGTCTAGTACTGGAGCCAAGGATCTAGTACTAGTACTAGGGCCAAGAATCTAGTACTGGAGCCAAGAGTCTAGTACTGGAGCCAAGGGTCTAGTACTGGAGCCAAGGGTCTAGTACTGGAGCCAATGGTCTAGTACTGGAGCCAACGGTCTAGTACCAGGGCCAAGGGTCTAGTACTGGAGCCAAGGGTCTAGTACTGGGGCCAAGGGTCTAGTCCTGGAGCCAAGGGTCTAGTACTGGAGCCAAGGATCTAGTACTAGTACTAGGGCCAAGAATCTAGTACTGGAGCCAAGAGTCTAGTACTGGAGCCAAGGGTCTAGTACTGGAGCCAAGGGTCTAGTACTGGAACCAATGGTCTAGTACTGGAGCCAACGGTCCAGTACTGGGGCTATGGGTCTAGTACTGGAGCCAAGGGTCTAGTACTGGAGCCAAGGGTCTAGTACTGGAGCCAAGGGTCTAGTACTGGAGCCAATGGTCTAGTACTGGAGCCAACGGTCCAGTACTGGGGCTATGGGTCTAGTACTGGAGCCAAGGGTCTAGTACTGGAGCCAAGAGTCTAGTACTGGAGCCAAGGGTCTAGTACTGGAGCCAATGGTCTAGTAGTGGAGCCAACGGTCCAGTACTGGGGCTATGGGTCTAGTACTGGAGCCAAGGGTCTAGTACTGGAGCCAAGGGTCTAGTACTGGTGCCAATGGTCTAGTACTGGAGCCAACGGTCTAGTATTGGAGCCAAGGGTCTAGTACTGGGGCCAACGGTCTAGTACTGGGGCCAATGGTCTAGTACTGGAGCCAAGGGTCTAGTACTGGAGCCAAGGGTCTAGTACTGGAGCCAAGGGCATAGTACTGGAGCCAAGGGTCTAATACTGGGGCTATGGGTCTAGTACTGGAGCCAAGGGTCTAGTACTGGAGCCAAGGGTCTAGTACTGGAGCCAAGGGTCTAGTACTGGGGCCAAGGGTCTAGTACTGTAGCCAAGGGTCTAGTACTGGGGCCAAGGGTCTAGTACTGGGGCCAAGGGTCTAGTACTGTAGCCAAGGGTCTAGTACTGGGGCCAAGGTTCTAGTACTGGAGCCAAGGGTCTAGTACTAAGGCCAACGGTCTAGTACATCACTGCTTACCATCAGGCGGGATCGCAGTCAAGTACTAGTTTATAACAGATATAAAAAAAAAGGGTCTAGTATTGGAGCCAAGGTATTAGGACTGGTGCCAACGGTCTAGTACTGGGGCCAACGGTCTAGTACTGGGGCCAAGGGTCTAGTACTGGGGAGAAGGGTCTAGTACTGGGGCCAAGGGTCTAGTACTAGGGCCAGGGTTCTAGTACTGGGTCAAAGGGTCTAGTACTGGAGCCAAGGGTCTAGTACTGGGGCCAAGGGTCTAGTACTAGGGCCAGGATTCTAGTACTGGGTCAAAGGGTCTAGTACTGGAGCCAAGGGTCTAGTACTGGAGCCAAGGGTCTAGTACCGGAGCCAAGGGTCTAGTACTGTAGCCAAGGGTCTAGTACTGGGGCCAAGGGTCTAGTACTGGAGCCAAGGGTCTAGTACTAAGGCCAACGGTCTAGTACTGGGCCCCAGGGTCTAGTACTGGCGCCAAGAGTCTAGTTCCGAAAGGGAGGCTTGGCCCCAGTATGAAAGGCAACGAAGGAACGGGGTGGGTTTTTTAGTCAGTAAGAGTCTGACACTATCTCCTGTTCCTCCGGGGTTGTCATCCGGATGATTTCTACCCACCGAAAAAAAAACGTCTATGTTCCTAAGTTCCCTTTTTGAATACCCATGTCACCAGTAGACTTAAGCTCTGCTGGGCGCCTACGGCTTTGCTGGTCCCAAAATGCCTTAAGTGTCAAGGTAGGTTTCCTTCTACCTACCTTGACACTAATGACAATGGTAAAGTATTTGGAACCTGTTGTTTATGAACCTATTATATACTTAATAAAATGTTTGAGTGATATTTCAAGTGTTTTGTTTTATGAATGTGGGATCATGTGACATAGTAAGATTACGACTTATTGTATACAAAATAAAACAAATTAATAGTCCTTAACACACTAATGTTCCTTGTTAGTTACCTCATTAAATAATTACAGTAAACAGGATAATAATATATATTTTTTTAATTTACAGTAATGATGTTATTGAACTTAATTAGGTGTTAAACAATAGAAGAGTAATTAGAATAAAAGTTTATTAGTTTTTAATGTTTTGTTGTTATTTTTTGTGATAGTATTGTGGAATATTATTATTATTTTTGTGATTGCTATAGTGTAAATGAAAGAGAAAATTATTTTGTTTTTTTTATATAGAAATACCATCACTATGATATTAATATGCTTCCGTCTTTCTAGTGTTAAACCCCAAGCGAACGCCGGCGTTCGCGCACCTATTGTCTTTCTATTGTGTCTGTAATTTCCACGATTGAAAGGTTAATTTTATTAAATAGTTTCACACTGCAAATATTAAAATCTAAAATCTCACAACTGAGCTACAGCTAATTAATGCTGTGACTGTGAGCATAGTCAATGAAATAAATTGTATTTTTTCTATAATAATAAAATTAATACAATAACTATGCATCAATCAAGGAGAGTTTAAGTATCCTAGTTCTGTATGAGATTTTGTATAATAATCCAGTTAGAACACAAAATAAAATACTGAACACTAACCTTGAATGATACTTCAATTTCTTATCTCCTACATACAAGTAAGTAAAAAATTATACCAATAAAAAAGTCACCATTCAAGTTGACTATGGTTATTCTATTAAGTATGCTAATTGGACATACACTGTCTCAATGCCATAGACTAACAACAAACAAAAAAAAAACATCATCAATGCAATAACTAGTAGAGTTTTAGACAAACCAAACGATGTGGTATCGCGCCGATAAGCCGGCGAGCCGATTACGAGCGACGCCCCACTAAAACATCGTTATAAACAACATAATACTACAGACACGCACCGAACGTTACAATCTCCAACCAAATACAAAGGCATGCAAATCGTCAACGGAATATTCGGCGGAATGTGAAACTCAAAACTTAACATAAACATCATACTTTTTTCACTTAAACAACAACAACAGTACCTGGGAATGCAATTGGAAGGCGTCCTGTCCACTTCCCAGGCCGCAAAAAGTTTCATGGGAACAGGTTTCGATGCATTAGTCATCTTTTCCGATTTATTTTTCTCGGTCATCTTAAACAGCACCAAACAACGGTTTCACAGCACAACACTAATGTACATTACAATTGGCATTGTTATTTAATCACTAAACACGACACTGTATTCATTTTTATAACACAGTTCATACACGAAGCCGATGCCGATGCAATCACAACAATACTCAATAATTTTATAGCACGGTCGACTGAAGAGAGAACCGCAGCGGACCAACCGAGGACGTTCGATATGTTTGACAGCCAGCTGCCCAGTGTTGCCTTACTTACTATGAAAACTTGCTCCTGATACTTAATATATTTTGAAGTAAAAATAAATGTTCTTAATGACATTTCATTTAAGTAAAGAACTAAATAGTTGATTAAGACTAATGATTGGGGTTTTGCCCTGTTTTAATTAGACACAAATAGATGAAAACTTAATGATGGCTCGGTATAAACAGCGAGTTGCTGGTTTCGGTAATTTAAATACTTTTATGCTTTTAGCAGTAGATAACTGAGTTGTGCCATTTTCACTATAATCACATAATTATGGTACTTATACTGTTAATTTAATTTTCAATTTATGTATACCAAAAATAGTTAAAACTACAATTACAGGAAAAACAAAAAGTAATGATAAATAACCTAAACTCTTTTCGATACTTTTACCATCCCATCTTCCTAGCTCGACTTGCTGTATTAGTGCTGCTGCTGCAGCTGCGGTAAACGGTAGGGTCATATTTTGGACCCCACTATTCAAGAGTTCAGTAGTTCAGGTCACAAATCTACACTAATATAATAAAGAGGTAAAGTTTGTTTTTTTGTTTTTTGTTTGTAAGAGGTAATCTCTGGAAGTTCTGGTCCGGTTGCTAAAATTTTTTCACCGTTAGATAGCTGCTTCATTCCTGAGTGACATAGGCTATATTTTATGTACGCGAACGAAGTCGCGGGCAAAAGCTAGTGTTATATAGATCTATTTAAACATCTAGTTGACACTTCGCATGACCCAAGGGCTGGCTTTTACCTTGGACAGACTGTTTCATTTAACATTTTTATTGTAAAGAGTTTAATGTTCCACTTAGTAGGGCAATTTTTATTAGTCTTGCTACACCGATTGTTGTCAAAAAGCAACGACAGATGTCACTTTATGGATGCGTTCTAATATAAACAAATTTATATTTTCACGTTTTTAGTAATTATTTACCTTATCCAATATGTAGATATAGAAGTCTGTCTAATAAGTTAAACGACTTGGGTAATTATTAGAATTAAATGAAATCTGAAGTAGTCAACACGAGTTCAGTAATCAAGGTTGATTAAGAGATAGAGATCATTGTTAACTAACAGAAGAACCTTAAAAAAAGTATCGAATATAAGTATTTTTTAAATGATTAAATATTATACAAAATTCCCAAGTCGGTTGACCTAGTAGACAGACTTATAGCCAATTTGAAAACTCTAATTAAAAATAATAAAAATTCTGGAGGTGATCGGCAGCGGTGATCTCTCGCGTCAGGATCTGGGGCTAGAGGGAATGGGAAGTGCTAATCTCGAAGGAGTAATGCGAACAAAAGAAATGACCGCAACCGTGAGTGAGCGAACGTCCTCACCGCTATCACAACAGCATCAGGAGTCACATATATAGTGATTCCCGTCCGCCAGTATGCACAGATTTGTCACGATCTGTGGGTAGCTCGCTGTCCAGCCGTCCGGTAAGATTCGAGCCTGAGTCGACGGCGCGTATTCCATGCGCGCCATAAAAAAATGTCAGCAAAACCAGCCGGGGCGGCGGGAATTTTGAAAAGAATTGCCGTGCATTATGATGAGCGTTCGGCGGTTTTGCTCTGAAGTGGCGCATTCTTTTCTTTAAATGTATTATTTGTAAATACTTTTTGGCCTTTTCGGCAAATAAAACGTTTATCTTTCTTTCTTTTTTTCTTTCCGTGGCCTTGGAATACAAAGTGCAAATGTAGGACGTAAGTGAGTTTTAGTCAGTAAATGTCTGACACGCCCTCTTGCTCCACTCTCTAGAGTGGAAGAAACCATCTCAAAAAAATATTGACCTTTCAAATGATGTTTTTTGTCTTGACCAGTGATTTGGTTCTAGAATCTAAACTATAATTTGAATATTTATTATTAAAACACAATATCCAGTTGCAAATACACGATCACAGAGTACTTTTTCTATTGCATCCGACCCTGACGAATAAACATGAAAACACTCTTTGGAGCAATCCGACGCAAACGTTAAAGCCGCGGTTAAACCGTGGACATCTAACATTTTTCTTTTTTAATCGGTTAAAAACAGGATGGACCACCTAAAAGTAAAGCTTTTAAATTTTTTACTTTACATTGCGTTCTTCTGATGGGATTTTCTTTCTTCTGATAAGATTTTAAACAATCGACAGTAGGTGAAAAATGATATTTGAAATGCGCAAGTGTTTTTTTTTTTTATATATATTTATAACGAAGAAATGTTTGTTAACCAACGAATCATTTTCACCGGGCCTAGCTGCCCTGATCAACGGGAGCACATTATGCACTGTTCATTTTAAAAGTCTGATTTGTTTGTTAAATACTTTGAGATTATTTTAAAATGTAATAATACTAGGGCATTCAATGTCATGATATTTCTATTGCCAGAATTAAGTAACAACTTCACGGATATTGAACAAAAAATATTTTATTTGTAATAAAAATACAAAACATAAACAATAGAAGTCACTGAACATTAATAATAAAAAACGGGCTCCACTGCCAATAGATACAATAACACAATTATCACATAACTGGATCATTTTTTAATTCTTAAATTTATAATAATTTTAATATAAAATAATGAACAAAGTATAATATAATTTTAATATAAAATAAAAACGTACATGGATACATGTATTATTTATCTAATACCCAAAAACCTTACAAAATGGCTTAAAATTAGTTACCAAACTAGATTAGAATTAAAAGCTTATGACTATGTTCAGTAAAATAAAAGAGCGACTTTTGTATAAAATTGCAAAAATCTTGTGAAAAGAAAGTAACTACTCTAGTTACACCTATCATGTCCACAAATTGGTTATACACACTTTTAATATCTTTTAGGTATATAGAGAAGCAGTATTTCTTAAACGCTTAAAAACTTCCTCTAGGTATCTCATTTTAGATTAAAAATATTAAGATCATAATATTTATAATGGCACTGATATTTACTAAAATTCGTTCCTGCTTCTTTGCCTGATTTTCCGACATATTATTAGCAACACTTTATTTCGTCAAACTTCGTCACACGTGGGCCACGTACGCTGATGAGTACCTCTACCATGAGTTTAAAGCAATAGTATTTGTCGATACTCGATATCGACTACGTAAATATTTTGTATGGCTAATTTCACAGCGCCTCTAGCGGTCACTTACGGAACCAAAATTTGCCATACCAAAATTTACGTAGTCGGTATCGAGTATCGACAAATACTATTGCTTTAAACTCATGGTAGAGGTACTGGGCGCGTTGCGCGTCGGCGTGGGTCTCCATATATTTTATGTGACAACTATGAGACTTGTAGAGCTTTGTTAGATCCACGCCACGCGACGCGCCGCTACGTACAAATCAGGCGTGGCCCACGTGTGCGTCGGTCTAATGTAGTTCCCGCCTTAGTTTTTGACATAGCGCTATAAATACTAAGTCGGGAATGTGTGCGGCCAATGTGTGGACGTGGCATCAGTTCGGGTTCATTTGGCGACTTCCGGCGGGCAGTCGGGCTGGGATGACGGGTGAGCCGCGCGGAATGCTGGATGGTTCTCAAGTTCGCGGTCGATGCGAAGGATGATGGGGAACGGGCGAAGGTCCACGTGGAATCTGTAAGAATAAATGAAGCAAAGAGAGTTTTATTAAAATATTCTGAAGCAGTTTGTTCGCTGCAAGGTGTAACACCAAGGATTTCCAAAACAATCCATACTGTGCTGTTTGCAACCAGCAAATGCCCACTCGTTAACTCTAGTTACTGAGTATTTATCTTTCAATATGACTAGAACAATATGATCAATAAGGAAAATTAAAAGTACCTTCTAGCATTAAACACTTGAGGCACCAGGCAGCAATCAGCCAGAGTGATCTCATCTCCCACGCAATACTTCCCAGCACACGCTGAGAGAAGCTTCTCCACAGCACGGAACCCTCGAGTGATCCAGTGCTGTGCCCATTCCTTCTTCTTCTCTTCTCCTACATAGATTAGGACTATCAGGTTCTGCAGAGGCTGAATGCCTGCAGATATCACCTGGAATGTTGAATACAAAGAGTATTATTTTCTTATAAGAATGTGGAGTTATAGTTCTTATAAGAATGTGGTGTTTTTTCAGTTGGCCTTATCTCAGTTTTGAATAGAAAATTACTGGTAAAATAAATCATCATACCTCACATATTTCACGAACTTTGGCCCGTTTGAAACAATCCTGGGGCATCAGTGGTCTCTGATTAGGTCTTGTCTCTTCCAAGTAATGCATGATATTCAGTGACTCCACAAGAGTGTGTCCATCTACAAAAAAAAAAAAAAAAATTAGGAAACTAATGCACTCAATTTTCAAATAAAGAATTCTTTTTTTATAGACTGTAGTTATGAATGGGAAAATTAACTTTTACCTATACAAAGAGATGGGACTTGTTCCATAGGGTTGACTTCTCGGTACTCATTGCAGTGTTGCTCTCCGCCACCCTTGATCAGGCTGACTGCCTTAATGTCATATGGGATCTCCTTCAAGTTGAGCGCGATTCGCACCCGCCAGGAACATGAGCTTCGCCAGTATGAATATAATACTGGCTGTAAAAAAAAAATACAGTCAATAATTTGTGTCATAAAATTATGAATAAAATATTGTTCTAACTTTCTGATTTTTGGCGGCAAAACTAGTGCTTAGGGAAACTCAATTATTATGAAAATATAAAACAATGCAAATACCTATGGCTTCACGAGTTTACTGACAGGGTGGAGCTATGAACATAATATACCATTAGATAACCTTAGATAACTTGTTGCGTACTTCTAGGTACGACAAGTTTTTGATCAACAGGTCTGTATTTTTTAATTATTTTGTAGTTTTTTACCTTAGTTTCAACGATATCGCCCATTTTAGGAATAATTTATAAGCGCGACTCAGTATTTCGGTTTGATTGTACACACTTCTTGATTTTTATTTAACCATAGAAAGACAGTAATCAACAAGTCAGACCAGATATTTGTAACAAGTTTACATAGCAAGATTGTCCAGTATGCAAATATCTCGGCAGTAAATAAAAAAAATACATAGATCGCGAGAAGTAAACAGGTGTGCAACATTCATACCTTAGCCATGGCGGAAATATTCCCGTTGTATTTGGAGTAGTAAGTAATTTTGACGGCGTTTATGTACTTTTTCAATAATAAAAGTAATTACTTATTGTTTTATTTTGTAAAAACAATTAACTAGCTCCTTTATCACTGAAATAGCAAAGTGTTGCACAGAGTACATTCGCTATTTATCAATTATACGTTCGGAATTTCGGATACAAATAAGTTACTTTACAGGGCAGCTTTCCACAGTAAATTAGGAGATTTTCGTGAAAACAGATTGATTTTAAAATTGTCATCTTCTTCTATTTTAATTTTAGTGTAAGTTCTAGATCATGAAATGTAAATTCTTGGCAAAAACCAAATACTAAATAATTTTCGTTCAAAAACGAGCCCAAATTTTTGACAATGACATTTATTAAATGTCATGTCATAAAGTTGTTTTTGCTCCGCACGTGAGCTTGAGGTATAAAAATTACGGAATAACAAACTTTTCTCAATTAAAATGGGTAAAAACAATAAAAAGGGTTCTAAAGGCAATGTCTTCAAAGTAGCTGGAGCTAAGAGCCTCAAGAAAACAAAGGCGAAAGCCGTCAATTTGGGATTGAAAAATGTAAGGTTAACTCTGCACTTGTTATTTGGTATTATTTACATAAACACCACGTTATTAGTGGTTACATTTTAATCTAACTTTTTCCCGCTGTTTCACTTTGTTTGTAGTAGCTGTTGTTGCATGGTAGTAGCACACTTAGTTTGGCTCTTTTTTATTTGATGTTCTGAACAATTTGGACAAGGTTTGCTTGAAAGAAGATTTTTGAAAATTCCACTAGTGACGTCAGAAATTGCATGTCTGTGAAGCTGAGACAGATTGAAAATTGCACTAATATTGTATTGGGAAAAGTTTATATGGTTGTATGATTGCATGTTTCTTTGTTACACCATCACACTTAAATGGTTGAACAGATATGGATGAACTCTTGATGTACTTATAAGCTATAGTACTGTAAGTTTTCATCAAAATCCGTGTTGTTATTTATATGTGAAAGAGTAACAAAGCATTAGTAGGAAGGATAGGATAAGATAGGAAGTGGTACTTGATAAAATTACTTGTATGGAGAACTTTCTATTAATTTTAGTAGCTAGAAAATTTTCTCCAATATAATTCTAGACACAAAAGTATTGTGTGAAGAGTGATATTAAAGAAAAGGAAGTCAGTGATAGTATGACAAGTGACAGGGCAGAATGCAAGAAAAAATAAATGTGTTGCGCTGGACCCTATTAAGATGGGACAAAGGCAGGAAGATGGGGGATCATTCTAGACACTAAAACCCTGTTACTTGCACTTGTTCACTCCTTGTTATCTTGGTTATACTCTTTGGGCTGATTTCAATGTCACATAAGCCAGGAGATGTAAGGATCTCCTGGCATTGGTTGCATTGACATTGTATTAAATAACTTTTGTTTCTCTTCCAGATTAAACAAAAAGTACAAGACATAGATAAGGAATTTGTAGAAATTAACAAGAAACCGAAAGCACCGCAGCACAAAAATGCACCCGCTATCATCAAAGTTCCACCAAAAGTGAAGAAGTTGGAGAAACCAGTTTCTAAAGAAGAAGTTGCAAAAACTGCTGAAGGAATGGTGAAAATGGACTTATAATTTAGACTTATAAAGTAGATACTATCTAATATAAGTTATATTGTTAAGTATTATAATTATATTTTTTTATTTATATCCATTGTGTATTATATTCCTAGCAAAACAACCCTACTAATCCTTTTAACTATAAATCTGTAGATTAGTGTAGTGTAGAGTATCTCTAGACAAAATATAGTCTATACTAATATTTTAAAGAGGTAAAATTGGTTTCTTTCCATGTGAGAGGTCTCTCCTCTCTCAGGTTTCAACCGGATAACATACGAAAAACTACTATTATGTCTTGTGCTAAGTAATGTTACTCATATATTTTACTATCACTTCAAACATCACATGTGATGTTGCAGTTGTGCAATGCAATGAACGTCCATCACTCTTGTAATATTGTAAGGCAAAGTTCAGGTATATTCACTTTGGAGGTAAGCGGAACAGAGTCTAAAGTCCCACATACCTCTTTTGAAAAGGGAAGATCCTCCGAGCAGACGGTTATCATGTCTGATATGCAACAGCCGGGCAGATAATTTAGGGGGTTCTATATTTTCAATTCGCGCAGAGAACTTTAATTGCGCGATACAGGATTAGTTCTTTTGTGACGCCGTAGGTTTCGTTTCATTCACTCACATGAAGAAATTATAACATGGCAGCAAGTGATGTTATGTTACTGACTGACATGTGACTCAATGTGATATGAATGAAAAGTAATAAGCTGTAGACCTGCCATTGTTTACACAAATGTAACAAATTCGACCTCCCTACATACAATTATCAAATCTATACAAAAAACCTCAATGAAATCTATACAAGAACAACAGGTTTTCACCTGAGTGCGCTAGGAATCCTGATAAAACCGAAAATTGCAGAACAGTACGAGCACGCCGAGTGCCTCGCATCATGTTCAGTGTTTACAAAGCCGCTACTTGGCTGGTCTTTTTCGCCAGAATCGGACGAGACCTGTATCTGCCAGCAGTAGTGAGGACTATGCTGACGGAGGCAGAAAACTGGAGGGTAGTTGTTGAAGACCGTGATGGTCTAGGAGATCGTCGAGAGGGCTGGTCTAGCGCGGAGATAGAGGTTTGAGGAGGCAGGCCGCCTCGTCGCTTAAAACGCCGAAACTATCCCACCTTCATCGTTTAAAGCAGGCGGGACTGTGCCGACCGACTGACCCCAAGAACAACGGTGGCACAATGATCATTGTAACACCTTATCGGTCTCCCCAGTGATGTGCTGGCGTTTTACAAAGGGAGTTGCGGGGTGGTATTTTAAGAGGTTACGTCACCCGTGCAATTTAGCTTCCCGGAGGACACGGTGGAGCACAAAGTCGAGGTGTGCCCTGCTTGGGCGGAGCATCGCCGTGCCCTCGTGGGGGCGATCGGCGGCGGAGACCTCTCGCGCCGGGCCTTGGTTGAGGCCATGGTCCGGAGCGAGGAGGAGTGGCAGGCGGTCGCCGACTTCAGCGAAGCAGTAATGCTCGCTAAGGAGGAGGCCGACCGCATCAGGCAACGGCGCTCTCGCCGCCACCGGGATTCCGATCCCGATTTCCAGCCACCGTAGGCGCGGGCTTGCGGACAGTGAGCAATGGGTAGCTCGCTGTCCGGCCGTCCGGCAACTGTCCGGACCAAGCCCAAGTCGTCAACGGCGCGCGCTGTTCCCGCGCGCCTCAAGGAGTTGTCAGCAACAGCAGGGGCCCAGCCGGGTCGAAGCCTACTGGGGCCAGGGTAATCCGAAAGGGCGCTCGAGCCCCGGAAGGCATGAAGGAACGGGATGGGTTTTTTAGTCAGTAAGAGTCTGACACTATCTCCCGGTCCGCCCAAGAGCGGGGGTTGTCATTGGATGATTTTTCACATCGAAAAAAAAAACCCGTGCAATTTAGCTTCACTTTTCTTGGACTGACCGACATTTGACTATTCAAAAGTGCCTGCAAATGGTTTATTTGAAATAAATGCTTTGACTTTGACTTACAAGTGCAGTTAGTAATCAGGTTTTAGTGGCGTAAAAATCACGCAAACCTTGTTTTCCAAAAGTTCCGGCACTCTTTGAACATTCCCCGCATTCCAAACAAGGGCTACTTTCAGAAGGACATTACTTGCTTTCCAGCCACTCGTCCGTTGGTATCCAATCTATACACTGCCTAACTTTGCCCTAGTTACTTCAGACTAGTAGGTAGGCTTCGCTTCTCCACTAATCATAGTGTAGGCCTCCTACACAATGATTAGTGGAGAAGCGAAGGATCCGTTTCGAAGTTCTTCTTCTTTTCGTGTCGATAGACGTATCGAAGTTAGGTGAGTGAAATGATGTGAACCGCCTGGAGGACACGTGGTGTTCTAACCGCGCCTCAAAGAGATGTCAGCAAAGCCGTAGGGGTCCAGTAGGGCCAAGGTTCTCAAGGTCTACAGTGAACGTTTGAAAGAGTTACCGTGGCCCTGGAACGGAAAGCTCTGGCTCCACCCTAAAGCGAGAGAAGTTATTTGATGATTTCCCACCTAATAAATGTATAAATATATATAAAAATAAAAAATAGGTATGTGGAATAAAAACATCATTTGCGGAACAGATGATTTTTTTAAAAGCCTATTTTGCGTCCCACTGCTGGAGAAAGGCCTCCCCTTTCTCCTTCCAAACTTCTCCCTGATGATAATATTATTCTACTAAAATAAAATGAGGCATCAATATTTTCCTGCACATTTCTGGCTGTTGCTGCCTCCAAGCCGGATCGATTCGCTAGTTTTATCATATTTCCATTTATGACCTTAGAACAGGCTCCCAACATTAAATCCAGCTTTATTTTTTAGGGAAATCATTTTACTTGTACCATCATGAAGAGGCTACGTTAACTGCACTATCGATGGCACTCGTTAATTCTTTCAAAATGCAGGAGTATGAGCGCTTAGGGTACTCTAACGGTGGCTTATGTTTTGAACAGGGGCACCGCATTCACATTGAGTATCTGACGGGTCTTTATAACCCCATTTCACCAAGTTGTGTTTGCAGCTGCGTACCGATTACGCAACTGATTTAGTCCACTACAGTTCACGTCCAGGCGGGAGATGTTCTTGGGGTTTCAAGAAGTTGGATGGTCGTAGGTAATGTTCTTCCCAAAGCTTGATTCTTTCTTTATGTGATGTGTCAAGGATGGCATAACAGTTCCTTTGATTATATGAATGAAAACCAACATGTTAATATGTCTTTTATTGTTAAAATTTAACAAAATATAACATTATTAAAACACTTAAACTAGTAACATTTAAGTTTTAGTTTAAAAATTCACTTGGTTAACGGTGGTAGATTTCCTAAACATACATATACACAAGGAAGGATGACTTTCATTGATGCGTAATTTGATTACGCAGAAGAAAGGGCGGTGACAAACTTAACCACCTTGGTGCTATCACATCATTCATGTCTACTCTAGAAGAAAATGCGCATGAATGATATTTAGCATTTAGATACATACATTTAATAACAGAAAATGCTTAACTATACAAATATTTATTAGTGCTATGGATTTTTATTCTTCATCAGTTAGGTCGGGTTCCGCTTTCTCGTCTTCGCTGACGTCTCCGGCTTGTTCCGCTTCGGGCTCGGCTTCGGCAGGTGTTTCAGGGAGAATTTCTGGAGATTCAGGCTCTTCTACGATGGGTTCTGGTTCATCTGCAGCAGGTTCACTGAAAAGTAACACGACGGGTTTAGAATGAAATTATGCTTTACATTCGTACAACTTTGAAGATATTCTCCTAACTTTTTCGCTTAGATAGTGGATATGATTCATAACTTCTTAGAACTTTTTGTGGAAGAGACATCACAATTTTGCCAATAACACGTGCGGACTGTTAATACATCATCAAACGTTGGAGAGTATTTAGCGTGAATTAACAAACTTCTTAGTAATGTATAATATTATCATATTGATTTCTGTCATGCAGTGGCAGCCAGCTGTCAGAAAACGTAATAAAAATACAAACAGACAGACAGAAATGCGCAAGTTTCACAGACTTGTGCATTTTAGAATAGATTGTCTAAATCCTCACCTGGCATCAGCCTCAGGAACATCAGCAGCAGAACCACTGTGTGAGAGCTCCTCAAGACGCGCAGCCGCAAGTTCGGACTCTTGTCTCGCGATCTCGGCTAATTCAGCAGCCTAAAATGACGAGAAAATCAGTAGTTAGTATAATAATGTTTGTTCTCTCAGAGATCAGATTTTTAAGAGAAAGAATTTTGTACCTGTCGTGCAAGTTCGTCTTCGCGTTCTTCCTGTGCTTGTTTCTCTAACTCTTCTAACTTTGCAAGTTCCTCCTGTCTTCTCTGTTCCGCTTGCCTTTCCTCCTCGAGCCTGGCCTGTTCCTCGGCTAACTTCGCTTCTTCAGCGAGTCTAGCCTCTTCAGCCAATCGTGCTTCTTCTGCAAGTTTAGCTTCTTCAGCAAGACGGGCAGCCTCTGCCTTCTTAGCTTCCTCGGCTTGTTTGGCTTCTTCAGCCTTGCGGGCTTCCTCTGCAGCTAAGCGAGCTTCCTCAGCTTTGCGAGCTTCTTCCTCGGCTATCCTAGCATCTTCCTCAGCCTTGCGTTTGGCTTCTTCAGCTTTACGGGCTTCATCTTCGGCTCTCTTCTTTTCTGCGGCTTCACGTTCGGCCTGAAAGTGAGAAGAATTATTTTGATAGACATAATCTAATCATTAGCATAATCATAGCATAACATAATCAGCTTTTTAATGTTGCCACTGCTGGGACTCGGGCCTCCTCTCTAGAAGAGGGAATAATCATTATTATTAGATAAATCTAAAAAATTTGAACATACGTACTTGAGCTTTGCGTTCAGCCTCACGTTTCGCTTCCTCCTTCAGTGCCCTGTAACAGGAATTAAATCACCGTTAAAACACAACTTTAAATCACCATCATTATCGGTTCGTCCGAAGTATCCTTTAGAATTCTAACAAGGTATACGTACTTTTCCTCAGCAGCACGGGCCTCTTCCTGCCTCTTTCTTTTGATTTCTGCTAAATCAGCTGTTGGAGTCAGTATTGGCTCAACGGTAGTCGCACGGAATCTAGCTGCACGGTCAGCCTTGGCTGCCTTCAGTTCCAGAGCAGGGTCTTCCATCATTTGCGGGACCTGGAACTTGCGGCTCGGCCTCCATGGGAGCAGCTTGACTGCACCAAGGCCAATGTTACGCGCGTCCCGTAAGCCAATGACCATTGGTGAAACAATTAGCTCTCATGGAGACAACTGCTAATCATCCCACAGCATGAATGATGTATGTCAATGGTCATTGTTACAAGAACGATGACGGACAGTAAGCGACGCAGTACAACGCTCATGATTATGATGCTGTCTAATCGAAGCTGTTAGGCCCCAGCACCAAGCTCGATGACAAACCCTGATGGCATGGTATTCGCTATGACTTCGTATACTGGTTTTCAGTGCTGCTTTTCATGCTGTAATGCGAATGATAGTGCAGTTGTCCAGTGTAGTGTTTAAATTGGGTCCATTTTTTTCTCAAACATTAAATTTAGCAGACATGAGCATGTTCCAGAAAAAATGGTATTTGTGTAGTCTAAATGTGGATTCAGTGTGTTTTTACATTTAACGCTAAATAACTTAGAGGGATATAACAATTTATATTGTGATTTTATAATATTTATTTACGTGTGTTATACGAACAGTTAAAACAATTTTAGTCAGAAAGCTAAGCGTTACTAAAGCTTGGATTTATAAGCGTGACATTGGGAACAATGAACGTGCAAATGATTAAAACAACTACATTTTCAGTAAAAATTCTTTATTGTTAAGTAAAATCAGTCGAGTTAAGTGAAAACGAGACGTCTCGGTCACCGACAAAATTCCGGTGCACAACACCGCGCTATCACAACGATGACTATTAAATAAATAAAATTCGTTCGTCGCAACTCGTAAACATAAGTTACAAAAATATGTAATCTGTAATATGAATAAAAAAATAGATGATCTTGGTTAGTTCTAGCGTGTTATACCGAGATCAGAGAGCGCGAAGGGCGAACGCGGCGCGAGCGCGGGGCTGCCCGATGCAGGCAGCTCCAGCGCCCGCGCCGCGCCGCAGGGAGCTACGCGCACTGCGCCGCCGTCGGCTGTTCCGGCGCGCCGCCCGCTGCAAGAGACACCACACGCAGGGTTAGACACGGTCCATGGACTTTATATCTCGGTTTAATAATCGTTTAGTGCTCCGAGCCCATCAAGGCGTAGCTTTTCACTTTTAGACCGGTTTAAAGACTCATTTTAAAGAATTAAGCGAGGGGTTGTAAGCGAGCGCTAGCGATGCGACGGTGGCGAGGTACCTGTGGCACTCTCGACGGCCAGACCGGCGGCCGCGAGCCTGTTCTTGGCATAGAAAGAGAGGAGGTTCACGTCGTCCCTGATGCTAAGCTCCTTGTAGAGAGGCCTACGCTTGGAGAAGGCCTTGTTACCGGCGTATTGCAGACATGCGAGGTGACCGCGTCCTGGCGAGAACACCTCACGGTTACCACAGGGTCACACTGGAATTTAACTGTTAGTCGGTGGTCAAACAGAAGGACAACGGACGACACAACTAAAGACAAATATAGAATTATCGGGTTTTTTAATTCGTTTAGTTGGAGAAACATCGAGTGTCGTATTCTCTGTGTGATGTAGGACTTTGTTATTATTCTCACCAGTGAACTTCTCGGCGGGTTTGTTGTAATAGGAAATGTTGCGGATGTGGTCGGCCACGCTGCGCAGGGGCACGACGAGCTTAGCGAGGTAAGACTCATTGCTGAAACGATACGGAACTGGTTCCCCGTACGAATATCTGTTGATGAAGTTGTAAGAAAAATAAATAACGGCAGTTTATGAGTGTATAACGGATGTTATAATCTTCGTCACGATAAACATGCCAAGATCTGAATGAAAATAAATCGTTAGCTGTTTTATTAGTGGCCACAAGACAACAAACGCTGACATTTAACCGAGATATAAATAAAGCCACAGTGCATAGTGGACACGAACGTCACTCTCAAAATATGCTCTGATGCAAGAAATAAGCTATGAAATATACACCCACGGTACGGACTTCCTTTCATTTAAAGGTCACATTTTTTTTTCGTTTCCGAACCCCAGAAGTTCATTGGATTTTGGCAGCAACACAGGTTTTTCATTATTGCATCGTGTACCTACATGATTGCCAAATGACATGCGACAGGTAGTTGTGTCGTCAATGTCACTGCCAGGGCGGTCTTTTGATAGATAGACGCATCAATGGGCCATCTATTTCTGTACTGTTACTTCAGGCCAAGAAAAACTTGACCTAGCCTTGTAACTGGTATATGCGCAAGGTCTTCGACGTTCTTGAGGCCAAGGATATCAAATTTTATGGCCTCTTGGACATTACTTTGATCATTAATATGTACCATCTATCTACTACTACAATTCCAGCAGTAATGGTGGTCGTAACTTGTCCGTTTAGAAAATACTGCAGAAGAAGTGAAGTTTACGTCGCGAACGTGGTATGTCTACTCACGAGAATATCGTATCGAGGGGTGCTACGGTCTTAGCACGGGGCACAACGGAACGCGCGCGTGACAGTAGCGAAGCGGTGTCAGCGCGGATGCGGCTTGTCTCATCTTCGAAGTTCTGAAAACATTAAGGCATGATTTTTTAGCAAATCCAACTAAAGAAACTGTTGCAGACAAAACTGAAAGAGTTAAAATAGCCTTTAGTGGATTTCAAGAAACATGTGAACTTTCTATGCTGCTCAGAGAAAAGTAAGAACCAACGATTAAACACAATTATTAGTTTGTAACCGAAGAAGCTGAAAACAGTTATTTTACATTGAACGTCAAAAGTTTCAATGAGCTGACGGACGTACCTTGGTGGCTTCAGAGCGGAAGAAATCGTCAACCGCTGAGATAGAATAATCGGGGCGGCGGCGGTATGCGATGCGATCCAACTCCCGCAGGACTACTGAGGGTCGCACGCGCACACGCACTACATGGTGGGGTGCCTCCGGGTATGTCACGAGTCGAGTGACAGTGCGAGAAGCAGACGGCCTGTATATCAGCTCAGCCTGGAATGTTTGTAAAGCCGAAGGTCAATCGGGATCTAGCAGACGCTTGATGCTGGCTAAAACTATGAATTCATGTGTTTACGAGCGAGCATATGGCCCCTTCTTACCGCCATGCGCGGTTATTTATAAAGTTTCCATTGTGCTGGTATTTATGTGTCAGAAACATTTGTAACAGCCCAATTTGTTAAGACATTTAAATTTGAAGATGAGGCAGCCCATATGCTTACCCTAAAATGAGTTTCAGCTATGCGAAAGCTAGTAAAATATTGAGATAGTACCAATACGCATTCGTAAACTCACTATAAAACTACCAGCCATTCTAGATAAAAAAAATTAGCAGATAAAACATCCTCTGAATGCTATTATTCTGCAGAATTTGGATTTTCTGCAGTGCTGGCAATGCCGAAAGCATGTCATGAAATGTATCTTCATGATGGTCATGCGCATGCAACAAAAACGTGTTTCGAAAGAATTTAAAACGTGCATAAACAACGATATTATTAAAAAGCTTCTGACGAAAATAATCTTACAATAATAACTCTGTTTATTGAAGCTTTGCTAGTGAAACATTATGTGGGTGCAAATGTAACGATATATGTACTCGTATAAGTGCAGATTGCAACATTGATGCCTTTCCTTGGATGAAATTCTGCTCAAAACATGGAATTCTACGCAGTTCTCTAAAGTTCTATTTGTTTATAATACGTTAAATCATGGGGCTATTTCGGTGGTGGACCTTACTGTACGTCTCAATGGCGGCGTGAATCATCGCCCGAGTGTTGTAAAATTAGATTGTTTCGCTGCGTACACGCCGCAACGGAGATGGCGAGAGTGATTGCAACTTTTATTACCATAGCGACTTTCCTAGCTTCTATTTATATAGTAGAAACATGATCTAGCAGTTAGCATCTATACCTAACCTTGCTCGAAACGTTAATGAGCAGCCACAACATTATTTTTCGCACTGTCCGTTTATTTCTCATCCACTTCTAGTTAACAGACATTTTCGAAATTTGCGTACTCACTTGTTTAATTGCCAAGTTTCAATCAACAGGAAGGCATCAATCAGTCATGGAAGAGTGACGGGCTATGCTATCAAGTTACTATGTCCATCTCTGCCAGCGTTACACCAATCATCCGATCTTTAAATAATTTGATGCGTCGTTTGTGCTATCTCATCTTCTAGCTTAGAGGAAAATGCTATGGATAGATGGAAATTTTTAACAGTAGAATATTCTATATGTTTCTTATAACAACATGGGCGTTAACGGTATTTTTGGATTCTGTCCTGTTGCCAAAAATGATTCTCCCTTGATCCGGCTCCAGCTTTTGTTTTCACACTTTGTCTAGGGAATGATACATCCGGCCAGTGTTTTGGATAAACATATTTAATTAAAGACTTTCAAGGTTCTTGTAAACTAAATATTTGGAATGTTTGAATTTAAAAGTTGTTCATTGCCAGTATAATATAATAAATAACTCTGAAGTGTAATTTTGGATGCTGCAAAGTCAACATCAATCACAGCTTACTATACAAGGTGTCGTTTTGAAGCTGCAAAATATTTCAGGAGGTAATTATGTTAGTGATTCTCGACCCGAATCAATAATAAAATAAGTAGGTAATTTTTTTTTTTTTTATAACTGCGCTTTTTTTCACACACACAAACACGGAACAATAAAGGTCGTTTTCACACACACTAACTCGCAACGATAGTTTCATAAATAATGTATCATCCAATCATCATCCCGCACGCCACACCCTAGCCACGCCCCCGCGGCCATCGATCAATCGATTTAGTTTAGAGTAATTAAAAAATTAAATAACAAGTATTACTGATTATTGACCAGGTATCGTTTTTTTATATGACTATTTATGAGTTTTACTACAACCTCCTGAAATATTGTGCAGTTTTAAAACTGCACCTTGTATAATTTCAGTGTAAATAGCGTAATAACACTAACAGCTTTTTAAGCTCTCGGGTAATTTCATCAGTGATTTAAATTTGTCCTCTTGTCTTTCATGTTGAAAAATGTTTCCTTCTTTTTATTTACTGTTATTTGTAAAATCGTGAATTATCTTTAAACAGGTCTGCATGCTTAGACTCTTTCTTTTCTGTTGAGTACTTTGGTCTATTGTTAAACATCCCTCCGTAAACTACGTCGACTAGAAACGTCGATATTATGTGTGCCTCGTACAAATCTTGTATAATTGTAAACGACTTGTTTTGAACATATATTTTATTACGACGAAGAATGTTTTTAACGTTCGTTTTGATTACAGTAAGTTGTACCTACCTCCATTGGCATGCTGCCACGCCACGGCTCACGTGTTACGTGGATTGCTGTATGCTTTAATTATTTTACTGTACAATATTGTGTATACCTACTACAATAAATAACGTGAAATTAGCCGATACTTTCAGCTTCAACAGCGTCAGGTTTAAATGTATTTTGTCGGGTGTTACCTACTTAAAGCTGTAGGTGTGCATCCAAATCAGACACTGAACGCAAAACACTAACAGTGTCAAGGAAGACAAAATAAACTTAAAAGAAATTGATTTGACAAATAGATACAAATCATCACTGTCAATCTTTTGCCCTCATTCTAATCTATTTGGAGTCAGTATAACATGTCTTCTTCCATACTTTTCCAGAAGTCATCTCAGTGTTCACACAGTAGATAACGTATCAGCCTTCTTAGAAATATAATTTTTCACAGTCCATCCAACATATCTTTGATCTGCTCCTGCTTTTATTGTCGTACACACTCATACTCAAAATTTTCCTCATTCCTCCGCATCGCATGCGCGTACTTTGATTTGCACACAACTTTTCAGTCATCGATGCAATCTTCAGATTTCCTCTTATAGTCATTACTCATATCTTGTTGGATACACCAGATATCCAAAATAGATTTAAATACTCAACCTAAATATGTATTAGCTTGTCCAAGTTTGTTCATGATCTCGCTTTGTTATATCTGCATATATTTGCTATATCGCTTTGCTATATGAACAAAAGTGACATTGATTCAATGTCTATTGTCACCTAACCTATGACTGTGGGGTTCGCGTATCATCAAATAACTTCACCCGTGCACCGACTCTTGGCAGAGCGAGATAATGTCAGTCTTTTACTGACTAAAACCCACCCGAGTTCCTTCAGTTTCTCTTTGCTTTCCAGGACCGTGGTTACTCTTTCAACCTATCCTGTAGCTCATGTTACCTCTAAAATTTTTTACATGCTCGCGATTGCACACTAGGTATCTCACCTTATGCTAAACGGTATGTGGCCTTATAAGTTTATTTAAGAACCAATCAAATCAAATCGCCACCAAGTATCGTGTTAAATCCTCTCCACATGAACACAATCGCCGTATCCGCTGCTGCGTGCACGTGTACCTATGTGTTCACTCCTTTTCTTAGATGACATCGTCAAAGCATTACTCATATCACATAGATTTCACCAAGACTGGTTCACGTACAGTTTTTTCGGTGTGCTTAAGGTCAGACATTGTGCGCTCGGTGTCAAAGGCTTTAGCTAGTACACTAAAACAATGTGCACGTGTATCTACATTCACATTGAAAACCTATCCAAGAAATGGAATATCATTGTACACTTTCTTCCAACCTTCTGGACAGTTTTGGATCATGCTCAATACGCATTTCCCTAAAGTCAAAGTAAAGTCAATATAAAAAATAATGACAACGAAATGAAAATTCTAAATTGTGTAGCTATTTTAATTTTAGATTAACAGGTGTATTCATTATTTCAAGTGTTGATTTGCATTTTGTTTTAGAGTAGGTAAGGAAACTTATTTCGACACAATTTGGTAGGTCTCTATCTGGACTAAATGATGCATTCCTGAGATATTTCGTCTGTCATGAATTTTGGCAAGCTACATGAACCACCTCGTATTTTATTAATCAACTGCGAAAACATAATAGATGGATAAAACAAATGTTCTTCAAGAAATACTTCATTTAAACTGGATTGAGTCCATTTGTCCAGAAAATGAAATGATTTCCACAAACATGTGTTACGAGTATTTTGGGATAATGTTATTATGGACATCGTATTTTCATATCTGTTTCATTGCGTATAATTCAAGGGCAATATCTGAAGTCGTTGATCCCACTCGAAATGCCAAATTGTCCTACGCTGTTCTTGAAAATATATGAATCTATCATCTAGCTAAATATGTAGCCGTTTAAATAATGATTGAGATTGTTATGCAGATTATGCCAGGCTTTCAAAACACTTGCGGTTCGGGACGTCTGATTCAACGTTTTGGCTGCTATTAAACTTCGCTCGCCACAGGTGCTTTTAGACTAGTTATGAATAATGTCTACCAACTGCCAAAACTACTAAAGCCATTTCTGTTAAGATCGTCTTGGAATGAGCTTTTAATAGATTTCAAAATTATCTCGTACTTAACATTGTAATGGAAATCTAAACACTTTCAGATGATGACCAAACATCGCGTTGGATTGGATAGGATAGGATTCAAACAGTTAAAATTCAATTTCTCTCAGGTATTTGTTCGGTTTAATTTAGTTCAAGCCTCAATTGAAGATGTTTAAATATTTTATGTATCAACTGATTGCTTAGGTTGAAAGTCTAATGGTTTAAAATTCTGTAAGTACATAATTATGTCCAATTGGTTTTGAACAAACGCTAAAACTCTAACATTTAGCGAATATTTCCTATTTAATGTTAGAAATAGAGAAAATGGTTAAACTCATTAAAATATCATGTGGTGTTTTTAATACCCAGCTGGCTGAGTAGTAGTAGCAAATAGCAGACGGACGCATGCCTAATTAAATAATATTCGTGTCCCTTGTGTTACTGTGAAACGGTGGAAATTCTTTGATACCATTAACCTGTTTTGAAATTTCTAAAAGAATTGGTGTTTCGCAAAGAGCTATTTGGGTAACTTGAATTTCGTTTAAAAGTTGGTATGTGGCCCTTCAGTTCCAATATTCTGGCACAAGATGTTAAGAAATAAAAAATACAAGAGCATTTAATTTTACGATTTGTTGAACGCAATGTTATTAGGTCGAGGTAAACTAAAACTGATTTGATTGATTGAGAAGATTTACTCTTTAGACTTGTTGACTCTATCAAAAGTTATGTTTTCTTTGAGTTTTTATTTATAACAACCTTGATGGGTTGTTGATGTCGGCTACCTACTGAAATATTTAATGTTTTAAAAAACTCAAAATTGTTCAGCAGTTCTTGTACGACTTATTAGTATGTGCGACTTATCTATAGAAGGCTTTTGATTGCGTTCATCTATAACACAGGTTGTTAAAACGCAAGGGTAATCTAAAATTCAATATACTATCATGTCCTGTACCTACTTAATGAAGGCTAGTTTTTATTTATTTTTGTACAGATAATGAAGAGGCAGGCAAAAATCAAGGTCACTTTCTTTCTGGGTCCCTGTTCCCACAGGGTTTAGTTCTTGGCCCTATTTTGTCTATAAGGATCTAGCAACTCAAAAAATACTACTTTTTTCTTGTATCTGAAAGAATCTATTCCATCTAGTATAGGTACTCATCCAAATAAATATTATAGATAGGCAAATGTTCAACTAGTAAATAAATGAGAGAGGAGCTTGTTTATAATTGAGTTAGCACTTATTCAAAAAGTAAAATGTCCTACTTCTCTACGCTTTTTGGAGCAGTAGGGTAAGAAGTAGGTAGTATATACAAATGATAATTAACACGAAAACTGAATATTTACATATTTACAACTACTGGCTATGACATGTACGTGGTATTTCTATATACAAGCACATTGGATACAATCTTATAATATTATGCATCTTGCTTACGTGTGCTGAAAGCAATGTTACTTACTTAGCTGTGCTTAGCCAGTGCATATGTCCATGGGCGGTGTATATGTATAGCGGCGTATACCCGGCAGCCAAGGATGATCTACTTACAGTGCACTATCTACAGAAGTCTCGAACTTACCTGTGAGAGCTTAGGTATGTACGTTATGTACGGCTCGGAATAGTAGGAAACGTTTGACGAGTAGTAGGGTAGGTATGACGAGTAGTTGGGTAGGTAGTACACTGACGACCACCACGGCTGTCAGGGAAATGGACACCAGTTAAACTCATCCATTTAAAAAAATATCCTAGTTTTCCCTACTTATTACTTCCATGTTGTCCTACAGTCAGGGTTTATCATAGAAAAGGTCTGTTCTGTTTTGAAAAAGTCCTGCGTGTTTTTTGAACTCAGTACCAGACTGTTTTTTTAAGTTCATGTTCTATTTTGAGAATGTGGTGTTTATTATGTTTCTTGAAAAAGTTTGTGTAAACACGTAAACACATTACCATGTCTTATTATTGCAAAAAAAAAAAAATGTTGTTCTTGCATGTAGGAAAACAGTATGATGTCATGTTCGAGTTTCAATACGCAACAACTCTAGCTATTTTCATAGTTTGTTTATTTTGATTAGACGCTATGCTAGTGTAATATCTCATTTTAACTCAATAGTTGCTGGTACAACTTGTATTTTCCCTTTTTTTTTGAATTTCCCTACACGTAAAAAATAGTAAAATAATTCAGAAGTTATTACAATAGGACATACAGAACAAACGAACAAAAGAGGTAAATGGAACTGGAAGTAAACTGTTAGTAACAAGGATCGAGCTCATCATCGACCCGTTTCTTTAGGTTGTTTTGTGAACACGACACAAAGAAAATAGAAATATATTAGAAAACGCAAGCTTTATTAAAAATTCAGTCTAAGTCACATTTTAAATAATTTTAAATAAGTAACATTAAAACAAGCTCAATAGGATCAATTTCCACTTATGAACAAAATAAAGTAGAATGATCACATTACGTTACAGCGAATACTGATTAGGTAGTTACATATTGGGGAAGCTGGGGCCGGGGAGTTAGGGAGCAGGGGACATCAAGGTGGGGCCGGGGCGGGAGCCGGGGCGCTACACGCGGTACGAGTAGTGGCGGTAGGTGGTGCCGTAGGGCAGGCGGCCGCTCGAAGTCGACGAGTACGAGTAGCCGCCCGGGCCGCCCAGGTTGCTGGTGCGCTCGCTGTTGTACGAGTAGCCGCCCGGGCCGCTGCCGGTGCGCCGCTCCGTCGTGCTGCTGTACGAGCTGCGCGCGGGCAGGCCGGAGCCCGCCGTGCGCTCGCTCGTGGTCTTGTACGAGTACGAGTACTGCTCCTCGGCGCGACGCGGGAGCACGGGGTCGCGGTCCACCACCACGTAGTGACGCGGCGTCTGCAACAACCTCGCCCTATAGCCACCGCCGATCACACCTCGCCGCCCACCCTCGCACCGACCCGACCCGACCGACTAGCTTACTATAGCGAAAGCGACACACGACAAAGACTCTACGCTCGTCAGTACGTGGCGTAGTTGCTGTAAAAGACATGGCGGTGCGCCGCGTGCAGCGGCCGGCCGTGCGACTGTGCCAACAGCACGTCCATGTGGTCGCGCGGCGTGTGCAGCGGGTCGGCCTCCAGGTTGCGCTCGCGCTGGCCTACGGCCGCCAGCACGCGCGCCCGTGTCTGATCGCGCGGCGACACGTACGGCGCGAGCGGGGCCAGCTTCGACTCCGCCTTGGGCGCGATGTTCTGCCGCGTGACCGGCTCGAGGATGGAGTGGCGCGCACCGGGACGCGCGCGCCGCCCGAACGCCGTCACCGGATCCGGCACGAGACTCGGCCGCGGCACGTACGGCACCTTCTCCCAGTCGCCGAGCGGCTGCCGCTGCAAGCGGAGAAGTCGCCGTTAGTCGGGCGGGCGCGGCTCCAGCCGCGGCTATATTTGGCGCGCCCGGTAGCTCCGCTTTCCGACTCCAATTCTCGATTCGATGACCCACTTGCGGAACGCTACCACGAACGACGCCTATCAAAACCTAAGTCCTTTCAGATATAAGCGGCGACGTGGATCTAGCTTATCATTAGCAATGATGTTTACAAGCGACCTAACGAAAACGGGAAAAAGTCAACACTTGGGAAGACAGCGAGAAATCATAGTATCACGTTATCATCGTTGTGGATTCCAGTCATTGAACAAGAACACTATGAACATATTCGATGAGGCGGGAGTGGCGTCGATAGCCGTTTGTTGAGGGACGCGAATGGCGAAGGTCGAGCTGGTGCGAGGGGCGTCCGGCTCCCGGGAGAGAGTGGAGCGAGGTGCGAGGCACGCTCAGTAGAAGGTGTTAGAAGGGCGGCGACGGCACTCACCGTCACGCTGCTGTAGCTGGTGCTGGGCCTGTAGGGGCGGCGGGTCGTGTAGAAGTCACTCTCGTACACCATGGCTGCTGATTTATGTTCGTTCGACTGTAACTCGCGACGGTTGGTCCTCGACTGAAGAGAGCGCGCACGCCGCGGCGCGACGCTGTCGACCTTATTTTTAGATCACTGTCATTGCAATTTTCACGTCATTCCCGAAGCCCGCACGGATTTCTCACAGAAATGATAAAACGCTTGTTGTTTTGCTTGTGATGTCACAAGTGGGTTAAGGATAATCAGAATGTCGGCAAGGAACGCAGAACGCAGGGTACAAGAGAAGACAAGCAGAGGTTAATACAAATAATTTATAAACTGACGCTGCACAGTTTGGTGCATTTGAATCATCCAAGATAAATATAAGTGGTAAATATTCAGATTCCAATGTCGGACGAACTTGTGTAGGACGAGGACACAAAAGGGAATTTGTGTTTTATTTTCTTTCTCTCTTTTACGTGGGAGTTGTTTTGAATCATAGTTATTTTGTTTCAATAGGTAAGTAGTAGCTAGACTTTGATGATTCTACCGATAAAAATACTAGGCATGTAGGTAGGTAGCCTACCTACTCGTACTTAGAATATAGGATTCCTGGTACTTTCGGCCCCGTCGACCGTCCGTCCAACGAGCAATGTGCCCTACCCACTGCTACTTTAGTTTGGCCATTCTTCAGGCAACGTCGGCGACCTTGGTTCTCCTGTGGATATTTTCATACCTCATGCGATCACGCAAGGAAACTCCGAGCATAGCCCTTTCCATTGCCCTTTGGGTGACTGTGGCAGCTTGTATTTACTCCCTTTCAGATACCGTCAATTTGAGACACAATAGTAAAACAATAGCCGGCGTTCGCTTGGGGTTTAATGAATTAAATTGCCAGTTTTGGTACAACTGCAATTATAGACCACGGATTAGAGTCTTAAAGACATTTGCCAAAGGTAGGAGTTATTTTCATTTTCATATTGCCATCCAAACTTAGTCGTACGCAAATTAACATCGCTACATGTAATTAATTTCTTCCTGTATAGTTTACTACGTTACCCTGTGTGGGTAGAAGCTACATTTTTATTACAGAGGCAAATGCAATCACTAAATGATTTGAATCAAATTAAATAGATCAGAACATTCAAAGGAGGCCGCACGTGCACGCGCGAGGTAGCGGGTCTCACGCCCCAGCCGCCGGGATCCCGATCTCGATTTTCAGCTACCGTAAGCGCGGGCTTGCGGATGGCGAACAATGGGTAGGTCGCCGACCGACTGTCCGGTAACCGTCCGGACCGAGCCCAAATCGTCGACGACGATGCGTACCTACTGTTCCACGCGCGCCTCAAAGAGATGTCGGTAAACCGTAAGGGCCTAGCAGGGTCGAAGCCTACTGGGTGGGGCAAAAGGTCTGCTTCTGAAAGGAAGACTCGGACCTGGTATGTAACTGGCCTGGAGACGGTAATTGCTCCCCTCCTCAATATCTTTTCTCCTTCTTTTTCAAATCCATCTAAAGGTCGCCTATAAAAAAATCGCTTTTAGCGATAATACCGCCCATTGTTACAGCTTAATAATTTTAAGTTCTTACTTAATTTTTTTATGGTGTTCAATAAAGATTATATCGATCTATCATCTTCCAGAATACGAGGGGCATACCAAACTCTGCTTAGTGAGGGATGCGCCAGCACGGCAGGTACTCTCCTGGGGTAATTTTTTTTATTACTTGCACTCATGATTGGCCGACTACCTACAGCTTCGCCTTTTTGACGGCAGAATGTGAACAAGAACAGCCGTTGGTGTTGGAGTGGTTAGAGTGCTCATCCACCGTCTGACGCAGGTCTTCATCAGCTTTGGCCATGGTTCGGAAGGTTCCTGTTTCGGGTTTAGACGGAAAAAAGCTCGGGTGTCACCAATGTCCAGATCATCCAGAGGATACGGTTAAGCATATGGGGAGAGTCTGACCCGCTTGGGTGGGGGCGATCAGCGGCGGCGGCCTCGCGTTCGGCCATGGTCTGGAGCAAAAGGAACTGGAAAGCGGTTATCCTTCCTGAAGGAGATGGTTGCTGGGTCGCAACCGTGACGGAAAGTGTGCTTGAAAGATTTACCGTGAGCGATGCCCGCGCTAGAGCTACGGGAAAGAGTTTTTGTTACCTCTTAAGTGTAGGGTAGACCGGGGACAATTGAAACAATTTTACTTAAACCGTGTGCAGTGACTTATCTATTGTACCTACATCCCTCTTATTTATACCGCTGAAAGGGTCGTTATCTAGTTCCTAAATTAAACATAATCTATATCTCTATTTCAAATAGTTAACCTACAATCACCTATTAAAGAAGACCGGGCGCAGTGGTTCTATTGACCCCACCCTAAGGACGGTTGAAACAGTATGTAGGGATAATTGAAACACTGGAAATATTTTATGAACTACTGGAGCTTTTTAATCAATCTTAACAAGTTAACATGCCACTAAATTGTTTATTGAGATCGTGATAAATCTGTCATCGTAACATAAATATTTAAAAAATTATACATGCAAAAACTTTTTCAGTATAAACAACTCAAAATATATCTTATTTAAATAATTTAAGTGCTCTAATTTGTGCTATTGAATACTATTTCACATTATTAAAAGACTTAATGTCTTATTATGCTTATTATAGCACTTACATGGGGGAGAAAACAAAGTATTCCAGTCTCATACAAAACAGCCTGTTTCAATCATAACAATGTTTCAATCATGACAATGTTTCAAGCATAAAAATGTTTCAATCATAACCATCGTTTATTGACCCGTATAGGTTTAACTCTTCTTGTGAAATTTAATTTCAAAGGAGATCAATCAACATCATTCAAGATCAATCAATCGATTTACCGAATAGCAATTCCTCATATATTATGTTATTATTATTATAATGAAAAAATATAGATCAAACTTAATGTCATGGGTTCAATTTTAGGGTCGTCAGAGTTATCGAGTTGCCCATCAGATGTAATTTTAACTAATAGGTAACCCAACCCCAACATAAAATAACCATTTAAACCACTTTTTACTTGTAACCATTAGGTATTTTAATTTTATAATACCTAGCGATTGTGAGTAAAAAGTGGTTTTAAATGATTATTTTCTTTCATCGTAATACTGTTATTTTTTTTAATTCTGTGCGTTTTTATATTTTTTTATGATTGATATTTGAATAAACACAACCTTTTTCTGTGCAGTCGGATAAAAACGTGGAAAATGTGGGGACGGTTGAAACGTTTCAAACGTCCACAGATAAGTCGTTTCAAAATTAAATGTACCCATGTCACATCTTCTAATTCAATACTCAATATTTTGGTATATATTGACTTAAACATTAATTACCAGTAATAAACACAATCTTAAATAGATAAACAATACCCCAAAATAAGGAAAATTGCCAAAAAAACAAGACTTAAATATGAAAACAACAAAAGTTAAAGATCCGGAATATTTCCTTTTTGGCACGAAATTCGTCGAAGCGTCCTGTGCACGACTGTGTCGCTCGCTGGCTCGAGCCATGTTAAACATAAAACCGAACATAGCCGACGATGCAACGAACGACGCGTCACAAGCGTAGGTATTATAGTTTACGAGAAATTGAAGTTGTTGCAATCATGACCTGTTTCAATTGTCCCCGGTCTACCCTACTTGAAAGATTTACCGTGACCCTGGAACGCAAAGGGCAACTGGGTTTTAGTTATTAAAAGTCTAAAACGCTCGCTCCACAGAGTATATACTTTATATGGCTCGCTCGCAACACCCTAGAGCTGAAATAGTAGATTATGTGTCTGGGGATAAAGCAGCGTCTTTAAGTCGCGGGCGGCATGTTTTAATTCCGAACGAAACGAAGGTTGCTGATTTTAATCCCGAACCTACTATTAGATAGGTATTTTTTAAGCCCTTGATTATGAAATAAATTCTTCCCTGCTCTCGCTCTAGTGTCAAGTGTGTCAGACTGTTAGGTACCAACTAATACCACATCTACATGTTCCTTTAGTTGCCCTTTGCGTTCTAGGACCACGACCAGCGGACCGCGTCCGGTTTTCTGCCATCTTCACGACCTTGACCAGCGTGAAGTCGGCCAGGTCAGCCCCTAGGGTTTTACCGACATTGCTTTGAGGCGTGCATGGAACGCTATGCGGCGTTGACAACTCCGGCTGGGTTCGAACGGTTACCGGATTGCTCATCGTCCGCAAGCACGCGCCTATTGTGGCTAGTAGTCGGGGTCGTGGACCCAGTGGCGGCTGGGGCGTGAGGGTGTCCGTTGCCTCACACGTGCGCACATTCCACCATGACCATGGCCTGAACTAGAGCACAACGTGAGAGGTAGCCGCCGCCGATCGCCCCCACGAGGACACCGCGGTGCTATACCGTGGCAGCCCGCACAAAAAGGACTGGCGACACCCGTGCGTTTCTTCTGCCTGAAGCCGGTGTAGGAACGTCCTGAACTTACTCGGACTGACATGGTCGGTTTTTGTAGTCAATCTGGCACCGTTGCACTATGGGACCAAACAGTATTTTCCATCTCAAAAATGGTTTTGATGAAAGTCCTAAATCTATAGATTTATTTATGGTTTTATACTGCCAAAAGATGGAACTTACAAATGATTTACAAAAATAATTAAATAACTTAGGTTTAAGTTTATAAAATGAACCTCAAACATTGAGCATAAATATTTTCATGCCAATTAAATTACCGTTAAGGAAGTTCAACACAAAATTATTCGGAAGTTTTCCAAGGAAGTATGTTAGTGTTATATATCATTAGATAGCTTAGAGTGTACACTTTGCAACTACGTTCGGTTTTTGTGAAAAAATATTTTTATTTTATTTTTTATTTATTTTTTTAGTAATGTAAAGAAACTTTCGTTTTCATTTATTTCAATTGGAGTTTTCATTGTTGCCGAAAGCTGCCGGTGTCAAGTTATTCACTCTATTAGATACCTTACCTATTCAGTAATATGAGGAATAAAAAAAAACTTGCGCGTTTTTTGCGCCAAAGGTGATTTCGAGGCAATATGTCAATCGGGGGAAAAAAAAAAAAATACCCGAAAATTACCGTTCTTCTTTTTAATTACGAAATATTATATTTAATCATTACATTTTGATGTCTGTATTGTCGTCTATTAGATATTGCAGACCAATTTTATTAGAATTCGCAAAAGAAACACCCGAAAAAACTACAGCGGTTGTCAGTGAAATTGAAGCCAAAATTAATCAGTTGATTCCAACCCGTATGTCAATAGACTACAAAGTCATCGAAGTTAAACATGAATTGTTTATGACGATGATTGATGGGAAAGTTGCTCAAGTGTTAACGAACACATCATCCAGTGCTACCTGCGCTGTTTGTGGAGCAACTCCCAGACAAATGAATGATCTTTTAAAAGTTACAGCGAGAGTTGAAAATGAAAATGCATTTAAATATGGATTGTCGACACTACACGCATGGATAAGATTTATGGAAACGATCCTCCATATTTCTTACAATTTAGGTTTTCAGAAGTGGTCTGCAACCACTCCAGAAAACAAGCAACTTAAAGAAGACAAGAAAAAATATGTCCAAAAACGTTTCCGAGAAGTGCTTAGTTTGCACATTGATAAACCACGTCAAGGTTCCGGTAATAGTAATGACGGAAATACGGCAAGGAGATTTTTCCAAAATTATCAATGTTCTGCAGAGATTACTGGAATTGATGAAGAATTAATCAAGAGATTATATATAATTCTTCAAACTATGTCATCAGGATTCCCTAATCCCGATGACATAGTTTGAAGAATTGACATAGTTAACATGACATAATAAACGCAGAAAAATTCGGCCAGTATACATTGGTAACCGCGCAATTATATGTAAGCAAATATAACTGGTACTTATTACATATGTACATAAAAAACTTAAATACTAAATAAACTATTTATACTAAAACCTAACTATGTACATAAATATAATACAAAATGACAAAGAACGCTCAGGCGTCAAAGTACTCCTCCACATCGCTGTCTTCCGGAAATGTGCCCAGAAGACTGGCAGTATGGTACTACATGCCATCTTCGGTCCATAAAGTACTTATACATGGTGCTAAAATAATAGAGCATTATGCAGTTTTGCCAATAGGACAATTATCCGAAGATGCCCAGGAAGCCCGAAATAAAAGATTATAAGAAATATAGGTTACATCACGCTAGGAAGTGTTCCAGATCAGCAACAAACGAAGACGTTCTGCATATTTTGTTATATACATCTGATCCTTATATATCTAGCTTAAATAAACCAAGTTTTCTAATATGTAAAGAATTGTTTGACGAAGCTAAAGAATTGTTGAAAATAGAAAGTGATGAATAGGATAAGCGCTAATTTTTTTTATCTCGTAAATATTTGTTTAATAATAATAATTAAGATTTAAACTTATTTTAACTAAAAGTGTAACTTTTATTGCTATTTTAATGTAACAATATAATTTTTTGTATGAAATTTTATGAAACTTTATCTTTGTCATTTTTTTACGAAAAATATATAATTTTTTAAATTATGATGTTTGATTTCTTTTATTGCCTAGGTATTCATAAATACATGAAAAAAAATTCAAGGAGAAAAATCACAAAACAACAGAGTTATCGATTTTTGAGATGGAAAGTACCGGTTGGTCCCATAGTGCGTTGGGGAGACTGCAGTTACAGCCAAGTCTCAATCAAATCAAAAGCTTTCTCGAAGTTAACAAACATTAAGTAGAGTGAGATTGTACCTACTCTTCAGTCTTCTGTATAACCTAAGCTGCCGCAGCGTAGATATGTATGTAGTGTACGGTGCTAAAGTCTTCGGAATCCAATGCGAGACGGTTCTTGGTGATTCTGGAAAACAGCTTGTAGACATGGCTTAGACGTGAGATACCTACTCCCACTAAAAAGAAAACTCATGAGACAGTGTAATTCAGTGCGACCAGATCTACCTACCTTAACTCAACCCTTAGACTCGTATAATGGGTCGGTACCAACCTATAGGTAGGTACTTATAGATTTGATATCAAATCTTATGGGGAAAAACCGGCCAAGTGCGAGTCGGACTCGCCCATGAAGGTTTCGTAGCAGCGAGTAACATAATATAAAAGTTTTTGTAGTTGGTTGTAACTTTGATCGATGTTTTAATAATAGTGTATTTTTTTTTTAGATTTATGACGTATTAAAAAAAAAACTACTTACTACTACGTTCAAACCAATTTTCGTTGGCGGTTTGCATGGTAATGTACAACATATATTTTTTTAGTTTTATCATTCTCTTATTTTAGAAGTTGACACACATTTTACAACTTTGGAAGTGTCTCTCGCGCAAACTATTCAGTTTAGAAAAAAATGAAATCAGAAACCTCAATATCATTTTTGAAGACCCCACACGTATGGGTTTGATGAAAAAAAAAAAATATTTGAGTTTCAGTTCTATGTATTGTATTACCCACAAAATTTATTATTTTTTATCTATTTTTGTGTGAAAATCTTAATGCGGTTTACAGAATACATCTACTCACTAAATTTCATCAGTATAGCTCTTATAGTTTCGGAAAAAAGTGGCTGTGACATACGGACGGACAGACAGACATGACGAATCTATAAGGGTTCCGTTTTTTGCCATTTGGCTACGAAACCCTAAAAACCGGGCAAGTGCGAATCGGATTCGCGCTATATAATTACCTATGGATGTCTGGGTTACAGTGAATTCCCGAGGTCGCGATAGTTTATGTCACGGACCAGTAAAAACAGTTCCGTGGTTTATGTTATACTGGCTGTACCTAGATACCTGTTTATTGTGATTGAACCTAGATAAATATTGTCTATAACCGAATATCATCATAATACGTTGGAAATATGCTCCAACTGCAAATGAGCGTGGTATTACGTTTGTATGGAAATTCATCCGTCGCCGGCCCCATAGTTCTGGAGATTACACAAAAGTTTGGAACAGAATGAATCAGAAGAAAAAAGTGATCCAGTTTCCCTTTTTTTTCGGTGAGTAAAAATCATCCAGATGACATTCCCCCGCCCTTGGGTGGAGCGGGAGAGTGTCAGACTTTTACTGACTAAAAAACCCACCCCGTTCCTTCGTTGCCTTTCATAAAGGAGCCGAGCCTCCCTTTCAGAAATAGACCCTTGGTCCCAGTGGGCTTTGACCCTGCTGGGCTTCTACGGTTGCTGACAGTTCCTTGAGGCGCGCGGGAACAATACGAGCTGTCGACGACTTGGGCTCGGTCCGAACGGTTGGACAGCGAGCTACCCATTGCTCGCCGTCTGCAAGCCCGCGCCTACGGTGGCCAGAAATCGGGATCGGAATTGCGGCGACGCGCGGCGGTTGGTGCGTGAGCGCCGTTGCCTGATTCGGTCGGCCTCCTCTTTTTCTAGTATTACTGCTTCACAGGACAGTTTCCCCTAGTTTCATTTATGGATGAAGAGACCAGAAAATTAACTTATTTGACAGCAATATTCTTCCGAGCTCGGGCTTTCCTGCAACATTCTGATGCTTCTCCCTGAAAATAATCATGCCAGCGCCACATGCGCCTCCCTCCCACTTCCCAGACCATCATCTGCGGTTACGCCTTATATCATAGAGGTAAATTCTAATAACTTTAGTTCCTATGCTGATAGTACAATTGCCAAAACGGATCTTGAGCGCTCGGCGTCAGAGTGGGGATCGCTTTGCGCATTCCATACATTGGCGAGCCAATCGTCTTTGTTGTTAGATACATGCAGCAACGCAGGGAATGAATCAAGAGTGACGTCTATGACGCGATTGCGCGACGAGCCAACCACTGACACTCCCCGCCCCCGCGTCTCACTTCGTACCACTAAAGAGACCGAATATTTGACTTCTGCGCAACCGCTCAAGATCCGTGATGGCAACTGTAATAGCAAAATCATTTTGACAGCAACTAATAGTAAAGCGTTTGTTATCAGGCGCTTTGGTAACTAGCCATAAGCCATCATCTCATATCCCAATATCATTTTGTATATTTGTTTGTTTTTTGGCTTATAATAGGCGTGTGTAACTCTTTACTGAACCGACTCACTGTTCCGAAACATTTTAGTGTTCCGAAAGATTGAAACATCAGTCTTGTTTTAAATGCATCATTTGGAACAATTGGAACACTGAAACATTCTTTAAGTGACCTGCAGTCTTTATAAAATTCAAATTTAAACGTAAATAGTGTAATAAGTAAAGCTAACGACCTAAACTAAGAACATCGCTTATAAAATAATTATTCTCAAATCAAAATGCAACTAAATAAAACTTATAATACAGAATTTTGAATTGTTTGTATCGAGTTGATGTTTCAAATGTTCCGTTTGTATCTTTTGAGTAGATGTTCCAAATGATTTATATATCACTGTTTCGGAACATTTCAGTGATTCAGATGCAAATGTTCCAATCGCAAAGATGACACACTTTTCCCATGCCTAGTAAGTAATAGTGTTTTTTCTTTCCATTCTAGATTATTTTCTTCTCAATTGTTACGAAATGACTTTTGACTTATGTGTAGCAGAAGTTTCTGTCGTATAATTTGTTCCATGAAGTCCAGTATCGACCAAATTGATTGGTTTTAACGTAAAGCAGAGATCAGTCTCCATTCTATTACCCCTACCCTCATTACAGACTTCTAGATTTTGTTAAAAAAGCCAGATAAAATGCTGCGAACGATTCCCGTTGTCCTTACATCTAGCCATAACTTAGATCTTGCTTTGGCGCAGCCTTCGCTTAACATACACTCAGAACATGTATTAAATTGAGTCAGTTGTAATGTATGGGTGTTCTATCTTAATTTCTTTCAAATCATTGATGAAAAGAATATTTTCAATGTTCTTTATTTTAATTTGGGTAAATAAAATATCACTTTTTATTGTAACAGTAGTATTTTAGTAATATTCGTTGATTTCGAAATGTATTGTCTCAAATAGGTGTAATGTAAATCAACTCATGTTTTGTAATGAAATTGTATATTTTCTGCACACTTTTGTTGCAATATCTCTCTAATACGCTAAGATAGGCCGTACACTACATAAGCCTCCAACAGGTAAGGCCACCACTTTTTATACAAGACCAATATACGTGAGCCGTGCGCTTTTATGGTGTAAGGCCTATCGCATTCGGTGATAACAGTAATAACAAATCGTTCCAAGTCCCAAGTTATAAATTAGTTCACAACAAGGCTGCGTGCCTCCTGTATGTGTGATTTAGATAAACTGATCGTTCTGGAATTTCACATAAAGGGTATATCGTAACAGAGATCGACGCCACTAATTAATACAACAATAATCAAAAGTAATTGTAAACTTAAACTATTTATTTATCCTTTTACAAAATTTTACCTTTTTCATTATGAATTTACAATAATTTTTAATCAATCACGTCATCCGAACGTATGCTGTATTCGATCACAGATGGACCTAGCAGTCGACTCGTATAAAAAAATTTGGACCCAGAAACATAATACAGTTGTTGTATATTAAATCTAGACGGCAAATCAAACACCTGTTGTCCCAGACCCACAGCTTTATTGACTCACCAGTGTTTCCATACAATAAATCATAACAATTCAGGTCAAACAAAACAACATGTGCCCAACTTAATATAAATAGGTCAAAACTGTCTGGCGCGTCGTGTGAGGAGTCTCGGGGAACATAGTTCAGTCTGCCAGCGCAGGGCGCCAATAAATATCAACGTATGTACACGAGGCCACTCGCGACACTACTCCCCCTATATATTTATAACTTTTCATTAAAAATTTATAATTTATTTCGTTATGTCCTATCTATGTAGGTCGACTAACACCGTTGCGCCGTGAATCCGAAACTGTACGGTGCTGCGAACATAGCGTCATTTAGTTGTGTCTATAGAAACTAGATGGCGCCGGACAACACTCGGATAATTTAGTGGGTACGGTCGGTCAATAGCAGCAAAGGGAGTCCGCGGCGGGCGCCGGCCGGCTGTGCGGCGACTCTATGAGCCCACTGCGCCGTCCAGAGCCGGCCACAGACTCCCGTCACTAACCACCTGTAACATGAGCTGAACGGTATTGCTATTTTCCAACATTTTTGTACACTGTTTGTCTGCTCTGCCAATGTCAACATGTCGAGATATGTACGATAACTCGATTGCTTATATATTTCGGCACACCACCCGCACTTACTGACGATGTTAGGTCCCTCGACTGACAGTGTGCAATGTTATGAAATATACATTTGCGACGAACACCATCGCCGTCATATTATACAGTAACAAGAACAATTTTATACAAATGTAGTTGCAAGTTCGCAACGCGACTTATCGGAGTCTCTACACGGAAAACCGTTTGGACTTGTACAAAAATAAAATCTAAACCAAAACTTATCTGTCCAGAGACAGTTTTACAAAATTGACGCAGAGTTCGTATTGTATTACGTCGGGTCCTGGGGACCGCGTGAGGCACAGAATGAGGCGACATTGCACGGCGTCGCGGGGGGTGCGCGGGCGTCTACTGCGACGGGTACTGCGCGGACGGCATCGGCGACGCGTACATGAGCGGGGGCGCGCCGCCGCCCCAGCCGCCGCCCGCGCCCGCCGACCCGCCGCCCGGCATGCTCATGCGGTATCCCGCTGCAACACACAAACACAACAACATACATAAACAAGCGTAGGATCAAGGCTCACCATCTAGCGTTTCTTTTCGGTTACTAGCCCACAAATATCAAGCTAGTGGTTACAGTTACTCAGGAAAAATGTCTTACTCAGAGCTCAAAAGAGATCACAAGCAATCAAGTAAATGGCAATAGGTTGGGTAAGACATTCTCTTTCAATATTTTGTAGTAACAAGATAATGTTCCGTCAGTATCTACTGTTTCTAATTTTAATCACGAAAAATCCTTAATTATTCTGTTTACGACACATTCTGGAAGTATCCGTCCATTAGCTGGGCGAAACCAGAGAATTGACGAAGGTTATCAAAATAATGGCTCAATAAACTTGACCTTTGTATAAGAATTCCTTTGTACAGGGAAAATATTATGCAAACGAATGGCTCAGAAGGAAACATTAAAAGTCATCGACTCATGCTACACGGTTTAGTAGATGTTTACAAATACCTCAAAAACATTGCAGAATACGTAACATTCATAAACAGTATTATGACTACCTACACGTATGTTATTCCAGAATCCAAAAGGTTGGGATATGCTGTTTGAGAAGAATTGAAGAAGAACGTATTGCGTCAACCGCGAAGATCAAGAGAGTGGCATGAAGATGACGAAGGAAGTCTCTCAAAGAAACAAAAAGCCAACGTCAGCTAGAAAATATGTCCTGAGACTTTACTTCCCGGTGCTGCAGGGTTTTAGCATTTAAAAAGCCTTGACCCCACAAAGGAGTTAAAATGAAACTTCACCACCTAAAGCGGACAGCGGAGGCTTAGTAACAGGATTCCGTTAGTTACCCTTCTGGTATGGAGTCCTAAAAATGATGGCCATGATGGACAATAAGTAGTTAGTTAACACACCAGCGTTGATAACAATAGAATGGAGGTAGATAGCAGTACTGATAGCGACACCGCGTATGTTTGACAACATAGCTCACGTTTGCTTTAATTGGTTAACAGTTTTGTAGTTAGTAGTTTTGTTTTTATCTTAACGATACTTAATTCTGTTTTAAATATTATTTACTAGCGATAGCAACTCACCCCAGCCGCCACGTGTGTTACAAATCTTTAAAATTCTTGTTTTTCTCTACTATACTGTGCTTGTGGATGCATTTTAAACCTTTCTATCACTTTGTCCGTTGGAAAAAAAATCGTATCCGTATTTTTGAGTTTGTCGCAAACAGACAGACACGCGGACTTTGGTAACAAGATAGCTTGTCTTGAAATAACAATATTTATATAGAATAAACCCGTAGATTTAAATTTATGTATAAGTTGTCTTACCCTTTTGATGTACAATAAAGTTTATTATCCTAACTAATATTATAAATGTGAAAGTGTGGATGTTTGGATGTTTGTTACTTAATCACGCAAAAACGGCTGAACGGATTTGGATGAAATTTGGCATGCATATAGCCTTTGACATGGAAAAGAATATAGGCTACCTTTTATCCCGATTCCTTAAGTACCTAATGCCACACAGGCGAAGCCGCGGGCAAAAGCTAGTATTCTAATAAAACAAAGTTGCTTTCCACGTCTGTCTGTTTATCTGCTAATTCTTCCTAAACCACTCAACGAATTTTTTAATGCGGTTTTCACTAATACCGAGAGCAATAAATGAGGAAAGTGGGTATATAATTTGCACCCGTGCGAAGCCGGGCAGTGGTCATAGTCGTTCCTAATGGTGGGAAAAACTTCACGCGGGCAGCAGCTAGTAAGCAATAAAACCATTTTAAGATTATAAAAATCTAATAAGGCCTACTATTCACGGACGCGTAGCTTCATAGACGTGTAATAATTTTGAGCTTGGCGTCGCACTATGGAAAATTTTGGTCGTTTGCTGATTAAAAATCTATATCTCCGTTGTTTTTAAAGATAAAGAGTTGAAATTTTGCAGTAACATAGTACATACTATAGGTATTTAAATAGATATACTTTTAATAATAACTAGGGTTCGCTCGCGGTTTTTCTTGCGTTTTAATGTGCTATGATGTCAAAAAACCGTACGTACGTTATTTTAAAATCACTTCAAGGTGGTTGTTGTCTTTTTTTAATAGTCTAATATGAAATAGGATGTAAACACAATAAAATACACTTAAAAATATAATAAAAATACTTATAATTGAACTTACTCATATTAAAATCAGTCTAAAAAATGATTAAAAACAAAATAACCAGAATTGTTAAACTTAACTGCGTTTTTCAACATTAGGTATACGTAAAAGGTATAAATAAATGTACACAAATTTCACACATAAACAACCTCAGGATCCGTGATTAGTTGAATCACTTTCAAGAGTTGCAGAGTATCTGCGTCTAGTTTCTTGACATTATTTTTAAATGTTTTGTGAATACGTGTACCTAATGTATGAATCCGATGTACATATAATTAAATAATATTGTTGTTGTGTTTATCAATATTATTAAGCGCAGCTCTTACGTGTATAAATTGTTAGGTCTTTGGATTTCATTTGATTTTAACACAAGTTGAAGGCGTGCAGAGAGACGATCCTTCGCTTGTTGTTAAAGCAGACAGAGTTACAGAAAATTCTGTGTACTGCCTACTACTATTGGTTTTAAGAAATTGACCCGTAGCACTTGTACAACAACAACAAATAATAAAAGCAGTTTATTGTGAAAATCACTTATTACCGCTTGTAAGTTATTTTTGAAACATGATCATTTTCAGGTAAAAATGTTGATAGGGCTGACACATTTTTATCGTTCTCAATATAGAAAACCATCAAATAATGTCTATAGGAATTAAAAGAACCCAATATAAACGTAATCATTTTTTGTATAGGTAATAAAATAATAACGTACTATAGGGATTGTGATGTAGTGTGCTCTAAGGCCAACTTTTTATATCAAAATCGAACACTGATGACGTAAAACGTCTAACATTCTTCATAATAACTAGAAGATATGCAAACTCGTCAAATATTACCACTAAAATCATATTACAATAGTCGTATTTAGTTTTCGTGAAAATTCATTTGGGACGTTTTATCACATGATGCTTCATTACACCGAAAAGCGCAAATATGCGCAAGATTTTATTTTTGCATATGTCAGATAGATACCTTGCGCAGAATATAAGATCAAATTTAGAACTTAGGCAAGCTTAGCTAACTACAAAAGTCTTGTTGAAGTTGAAACAATTTGTTTTTTTCCTAGCATTTTACGTAAATAATTATGGCAGTTATTTTTTATCATTTATTATAAAATTATTCGTAGTTTCACAATCTATATAAAATATCCTTTCTAAATATATAACACACTATATGGTTTTTATTTCACAAGTGCTCAATATTTAACTCTGAACATACTTAATTTAGGGATTACAATTTGTTGGATTTCCGTACTATTGAGTTCTAATGCAATTTTATCAAAGTTTTATACATTGAATTGTTAAAAAACGAGTTGCATACAATAGTATGACTATTTAAGAAAAAAATAAGACCAAAAACATGCAATTTACTACATTTCAAAAAAGTATTTATGATCAGCTCTTGTTCTACGATAATCCATAGTGCGTCGTGTAGTTGCAGCTTATCGACAGTTTCATAGTTTTGTAAGCTGTGAGAAGGCATACACCAAACATACAATGATGAATACGCGTCCGTGGACAGTAAGTGGGCCTAAGTCGGACTTGAATGATAATATCGATTAATTATCGAAGGTAGAACTTCGTTGTTTATGCCGCGTACGTCGAAGGACTGGAACAATTTGCCTGCTGCGGTCTTCCCGTCCGATTATAATTTGGGTGTCTTCAAGGCTAGAGTGAATATGCTCTTAATAAACTAGTGCGTCTCACCATCAGAGATTGCATCACTGCTTACCATCAGGTGGGATTGCAGTCGAGCACTAGTTTATATCAATTTAAAAAAACTACACTACGCACACGTGTGCCACGTACACCGATCTGGGCGCGTCGGTCTCCATACATTTTATATGGCAACTAGTAGGAAGACGTAGAGAAATATTTGAAGTTGATGTCCGACCTTCAGTAATTGGAAAGGCACCGAAGAAGACAGATAAATCAATAAATCGAAACTAAGTTCTGAGCGAAAGCAGTAGGTATTTGAAACAAATTCCGCAAAACTGAATAAAAAAGACAACTGATATCTACTTAGGTGTCCTTTTCAACCTTTACATATGCAAACAGCCAAGCTAAAACGGTAACTGTCCGGACCGAGCCTTTTTTTTTTTTTTTTTATGGTGGGAAAAAATCATGCATTGACATCCCCCGCCCTTGGGCGGAGCGGGAGATAGTGTCAGACTCTTACTGACTAAAAGACCCACCCCGTTCCTTCTAGCCTTCATACCGGGGCTCGAGCGCCCTTTCGGATAACCCTGGCCCCAGTAGGCTTCGACCCGGCTGGGTCCCTGCTGTTGCTGACAACTCCTTGAGGCGCGCGGGAACAGTGCGCGCCGTCGACGACTTGGGCTTGGTCCGGACAGTTACCGGACGGCCGGACAGTGAGCTACCCATTGCTCACTGTCCGCAAGCCCGCGTCTACGTTGGCCGGAAATCGGGATCAGAATCCCGGCGACGGCGGCGGCGATAACGCCGTTGCCTGATGCGTTCGGCCTCCTCCTTTGCGAGCATTACTGCTTCGCAGAAGTCGGCGACCGCCTGCCACTCCTCCTCGCTCCGGACCATGGCCTCAACCAAGGCCCGGCGCGAGAGGTCTCCGCCGCCGATCGCCCCCACGAGGGCACGGCGATGCTCCGCCCAAGCAGGGCACACCTCGACTGTGTGCTCCACCGTGTCCTCCGGGCGTTCCGCACAGTGGCGACACCCGGGCGTCACCTCCGCATGAATCCCGTGCAGGAAACTCCCGAACGAACCATGTCCGGTGAGTACCTGCGTCATGCGGAAGGTAAGGACGCCGTGAGGTCTTTCCAGCCACGCCTCAAAGAGGGGACTTACCGCCATGATTGTGGCGTGCCCAGTCCGGACCGAGCCCAAATCGTCGACGGCGCGCACTTTTCCCGCGCGCCTCAAGGTGTTGTCAGCAACCGTAGGAGCCCAGCTGGGTCGAAGCCTACTGGGACCAGAGTCTGTTTCCAAAAGGTAGGCTCGGCCCCGGTATGAAAGACAAGGAATGGGGGGTTTTTAGTCAGTAAGAGTCTGACACTATCTTCCGCTAGAACTTCCATACAGTGTCTGTTTTCTCTACTACCACCAATATACTTCCTGAGTTATAAGGAAATAGGATCCTATGAATGTATCCCCTTCCATGACAAACTCTTTCCATTGACGAGACCAAAGTATTTGGAATTCCCTGCCGGAGTCTGTGTTTCCTGATAGCTACAACTTAGGGGTCTTTAAGTCAAAATTGAATAGGTTATTTCCAGGTAAGCGTGCTCCATCGTCGACCACATCATCGCTTACCATCAGGTGAGGTGAGATGGTGGTCAAACGCAAGCCAATAATAAAAAAAGATAGGTCAATAAGACGTTACTGGTTATTGTCTTTATGGACCAAGATGTAGATTTGGCCAATTTAAATAGATTTAGATTTGGGTTTGCCATGGCTTAAACTATTTCACAAAGTGCCCATACTGAGAAGAACGAGCTCATCCAAAATAACAATGACCTTAAACTCAAGGGTCAGCGATATTATTATGGTGTTAGAGCTGAGAGGAGTTAATCGAAACTAAAATGCCATTTCATTACATGTTCAGACGCTGTAGGACGAATCCGACGATGTAAATAGCCAGATATTTTTTTTTTGCGATAAGCAAGTCGAAGAAATGTGCCATACAGTGTTGAAGAAGTTGAATCGGTTGTGCAACCTCTAAATATTAATCGATTTAGGTGATATTTTGGTATATGAACACTATCAAGTATCAAGAATTCCGGCTAAGTCAAGTGGAAATCGAAAATTAAAAAAAAAATCATGATACGGCCTACCCATCAATTATATTATTAGTTACGTTACATACCTGCTGCAGCGGCCTGCGGGTTACTGTAAGCGGTGGCGTACTGCTGGTAGTACCCCGGAGCCATATATCCTTGTAACGCCGGATAGCCCTGAAATAACACGCGTTCTCATTAATACCGGCGCATTGCGATTATCGGCTGATAGACACGCAACATGACTGAACATTGAGAAATTTGTGAATTGAATTGTTTGCTTCTTTGCTTTGATACCGCCACAAAAAAGGTAATAATTCAATTAAAAGTGGTGAGGAATTATTGAGACCATGTTGGTGCCATTTTGGCTGATGTTGCGGTCGGGCGGTAGTGTTATGCGTTGATAAATATGATGTTACCATACCCTCATTTGATTTGACGCAATGAAAAAGTAAAGTCTAAAAAAATATTTCTTTAATAGAAAGCTAAAATATCACCGAGTGTCTTATTAGGCATATTTTCTATTGTGTTTACTAATGTGTCAGTACTAATTTCATGGTTGACCTAGTGTCTAAAAATGTTGTTGAATTCTAAACTTACATTTTATAAATATAGAATTTTATAAAAATGCTTGTATGATATCATTGATTTGCACCAACTTCCTCTAATATTTTCCTATAACGAGAATTTCTATAGTAAGGATAATATATTTTTTATAAAATTGATTCTAAGAGGAAATAATGAGAGAAACTTTCTGCATTAAAATGTGATGGAACTTATTCAAAGCGACTGGATAATTATCAAATTTTCGTAAACGTTTACATTCCGAATTCATGAAATTAATCACACTAAAACCTCCAAAACATAAAATAATTCATACAAGAAGTCAATGTAACTAAATCAAACAAAGAAAATACATAAAATCTCATGCTTCATTATTTACGAGCACTGCCGAATGTCATGCACACTATGTAGCGTCAAGACCACGCATAACTCTCACAAAAACAACGCGTTTAAAATTCAATAGTTGGCATCGTGAACGCGAAACTTTCAATGGACGCATTTGCATATTTCATGAGCACATATCGTGGTCTACTGTAATTCAGATTTTTAACACTTAAGTATTATATTCACGCCGTTGTTTGTACGATTAAAACGTTACTGAGCTTAGCTATAACCACCACCTGTAGATTGAGTCTAGAATTTTTATGGTATCAACTGGTTTTGCCGGACTAAAATTTCCGTAAATATTAATTTGAATTTTCCTGTTTTAGTTTGCAGCAATTAGTTTGAATGCGTTAGATGTCTCATTAGAGAAACTGTGGCAGCTTGTCTAATTTACGGTTGGCAACTAGGATTTTATTGCTGATTGGTTTACAGGTATACCACGGTGTGTATCTGGTTAGTGTATAGCCCATAAATTATTATCAGTTGACTTTTACAGCTTTCGCAAATGTCTGGTAGGAAATATTATAGTCATGGTAAATTTTCGACTATAAATAATTAAAATGTTAAAATTCAGCAGTTCATTAATCTTAAGCATTAACTTTACTACTTTCACCTGAACTATTAGGTGAAAGTTTTTTAAAAGCATGGCTTAGTGCAATTCAAATAAAATTATTAATTTATGAGATATTGATTTACCGTTTTGTGGAATTTATGGAAATTAAATTAGTCTTAGAACAAATAATGGAAAAGCAAAAATCGATTTGGTAGTTTGGTCCACAAATGTTACAGAAAATGTTTCAAATCTTGGATAGGTACTTAATCTGGCATTTGTTTGGAAAAGTGATAACAAATTCTTATCAATGCGTACACGTAATATTTGGCGAGGAGAATTTAAAACAAGCGTTTGCTTGGAATTGAATAGTTTCCTACATTTTTTATTTTTTAAAATTAAGTAGCAATTAGCGTTTCGAGTTTGAGAGTGTGGGAGCGTGGTGGAAACATCACGCCATCACCTTTGCACGCACGTAATCTAATGGCGGTGACGTCACATTTCAGTTTGTGCATCCTTTTTCTGTTACTTGACAGTTTCTCCATCCACCAGACTTCTAAGTTAATTTTGAACAGATCTAAAAAACTATGTTTATGTTCGATTTATGATAAAGTTATGTTTTTTTATATTTACCCAAATACCAAATTCTTATAACTCATGTAAACAAAGGGCATTTTTGGCACAGGAAAAGTTAAGCCATAATTATTACAGTTTACTCATAGTTGAAAAATAATATTTTAGTAATGGAAATAAATATTTAGAAATATGACACTGAGCTGCTCAACAGGAAAAGGATGTTTAAATTCATTTTTGAAAGATAACAAATTAATTATGAAAGGTATATGAGTGGACTACAGAGTATAGGTAGATCTTTTTTTCAAAGAATTAGTTGAATGAAACTTCTTGATTATTAAAACATTTACATAAGAAGTAGAATACTACAGGTTTTAACATTTTTACGGCATGCTATCGCGCTTCCAAACACATTCTAGTTAAGCATTATTACGATTCAGAATGATTACATTCATGTTTTCAATTCGACTAGAAAAGCAAATTCAAAACTCATTTACCTGTTGTGATGTGAATATGTGCAACTAAAGTTTTCCGAGTTACATTTACAAGTCAAAAAAAACTACAACAAACACAGTCTAGAATATAGTGGAAAAGTAACTAACTACATATGAAAAACACAATCAAAAATATCTATTGTAAAACTGAAAAAAGGTTACCAAAAAGTGCAAAAGAATTCTATCTACCACACAAAACAAAACGAATATTGATTCAAAAGTACTACCTGATTCTGTATGCAAAACAATAAAACAATCTTTATATTACAATGTTACATATCAACATCTTAAATAAATAATATTGGTCAAGGTTACAAAGTTTTTTTTGAAGTGTTGAATTTGTTTCACACAAAATGTCATTATATCGTGGGTACTTATTTCATGAGATTTGCGCTTGCGCCGCTTCTGCTAAGTCCAAGCGTACGCTTTCTAGCCTTGACCCAATATACGATAAAATAATCACACAGTAACAGTGAACACTAATCCTTCTGTAATAAAAATAGTAATATTTCCGTGTTGATAACACTGGACATGAAACTCGCGTTCTGCAATTTACTTTAAACCTTGTTAGGGTCGTTATCACAGAGTTGTAAGAAATGGAGTGATAATGTACACGAACTGTGTGATGCACGTTTGCATACGCGATTCGACTGACGATAGTGACCAATCAAAACAATGCTGTATTACGCGACACAGGCTATCAGCCAATGAGAAACGTTTATTTATGTGGCGATGTGATTCATTAACATGTACATGACAGACCCATTTATTTCTACTCCATGGTGGTTTTAATAGAATGGAGATAACTGTCCAAAAAATAGTTTTTATTAAAAAACTACCCTAGAGCGGTAAAGTTTAACTACTCCTGTATTGTATGTTCACAACCTTGTAAATTCATTAATTGAAGAAGAAGAATGAAGAAAATATAGATTTATTTATTATCAAATATGTAGTATTGTTGATATTTACCTGAGCATACCAGTAGCCCATTCCTTGCTGATAGGGGTAAGGGTACTGCGTTTGTGCACCCATTGCGGGTGGTGCCGCTGTTGCGTTGTTCGTACTCTGAAATTATAAATATTCTCATGTTAATAGAATACTTTCAAAGCAATTATCTGCACATTTAACATAATACGAAAACAAAATATGCAATTAGGAACACCGGTGAAGTTCACTGACCGAGACAACAGAAATTATGATAAAGAATTCCGATTGGTTTGTTCTGAAAATCAACCAGTCTCTTATGAACAGACATTTTAAGTTGAAATTGTTACTTGGAATTATTTTTCAGTGCATTTACATTACAATAATATGTTTACTCTATTTTGCTCACTTATCAAGTCATTACAAAAGAAATAAAATATTAGTTGCTAAGAGGGTAACATTTTCATGCATGCATAGTTTGAATTTCATGGTGAATATTTGAAATACAAATTGATATTTATAGTTATTTTTTTATAGGTATTTGCATTTATTTTTATAAATATTTGGCTCATACGTAATTCATTAAACCCCAAGCGAACGCCCGCGTTCGCCCACCTATTGTCTTTTTATTGTGTCTGTAATTTCCACGATTGAAAGGTTAATATAAGGTGTACAATAAGTTATTCATTAAATAAATAATTATAGATTTAAATGCATTCCTCATACATGTATCTCAGTGTATCTATCTGAGTTACTGATATGAGTAAGTTATTTTGGGAGCCATAATATGTTCTAGAACCACAAACTCGGTAATATACAGTACTTCTTCACTTTTATAACACGAAAAGCCAACAAGTAAGTTATTCTTAGAATCAGACTTACTTATTTTTGTTTTGTTTTCACGTTGGACTTGGATTTTGTACCAGAGCATTATAATATAAAAACGAATTAATCAACAATGAATTCTACTGTATGTTTATAATAGGACATCAAAAGGGTAGTAATCATTCCAAAAATAGATTGAATCAAGTGCCTGAGCAACACAAAGCACCCTCTTTTTGTTGTAATTGTACCAAGTGTTGTCTCAAACACAGCTGTGGTTTTGTTTGCATGAATTAATGCCAATTTACTGTTTTACAGTATGAGAAAGCTTGCAAATGAAAAACAACCAAAACTTCAACAAAATAAGGTCAACTTTATAGCAACATAAATTTAGGGTGACTTTGCATTTTTCTACAAGCTGCATATTTTCGACTTAATACATTTATAACAATATTCTTACATTGCATTTATTTTGATAAGTATGAGGAAAATAGATATTAAATAATCAAATAAAGATAACCTCAAACATGACTGTTCTAAAACTCTAACAGGTGATCAACAGGTTCATTTAAATTGAAAAACAGGTCTTAAAATGTTAAGATTTACATATTACGCAGATTGGAATTATGTGCAAGAATATTTACTAATCCAAATATGCATAATAATTAAAAATTACTAACAAAAATTAACAAGGAACCATAAGCAATTTGGGAAGTTTGATGGTGTAATAATATTTTAGGGAATACCATTTCAACATTACTATATTATTTTTGCAGTAAATCATCAGTCAATTGAAAAGCACTATAAAAAATTTGAATACAGTGCAGACCTCCATCAATTTGGCAAAAGTTGGTCCAATCCAATATTTGATCAATAGTATTGGTTACCAACATGATGTATTTAACAAACATTGTTACATGAACAAAAGATGTCATGAATGTGTCCAACTGTTTACCTACAATGTTGGATGTAAAAATGTTTTGGAACCAATAATTTTGCATAAATAAAGCTACACTAGCATTTAGGCCTCTAGTTGACACCAAAAAATGTTGATTGAATATCAAAAGCGACATTACATTCTAAACATCTACTTTTCTGATCAAGTAATGTTTATGATCGTATTATTTCTTAATAATGTGTTCAACAGTAGTTTTTTATACATAAGCCACTATGTAGATTGATATTTAGAAAGTCAAAGGTAATCTAGGGTATATGGTCATAACAAAAATACACATGTTGTTTTTATTACTTACCAGTTAATTACTTACCGCTACCATTCGTTTCATATGAACGTAGTATAAATTGGTACAATAACGGAAGAATCATGACAGTTTTATTGAGAATTTTACTTGTAGTTGATATTTATTACAAAAGATGCATTTAGCTCGCTTCTTTGATGCCAAATTGTTGTTTACTAACTTTTACACCAAAAATTTGATGAAACATGAAAGTCTGTGCACGCTGTAAAAGATTATTAATTACCTGGTCATAAATATACAAACCTGGTTATCTCCTCCTCCATTCTCTTTGCCCCAGAAACATTTAACTATATGCCCACTAATTTCTGTGTTGTGTGTCGCTTCAATGGCATGTGCCGCAGCTTCTTTAGTTGTAAACCTAATGAAGGCATAACCTTTATCCCTGAACACTCGTATGTCCTGTATCTGGCCAAACTGTGAGAATGTGTTCTGCATCAACTCCTCAGTAATTACATTGCTAGTGAATCCACCGCAGTATACCGTCGTGTTCGTCGGTGAGCTCTGATTGTACACCTCATCAAAAGTTGGCTGTTTTGCTCTCTTGCTGCTTGGTGCACCTTCATTTGGCTTCGACGGTGGCTTGCGCGTCGACCAGTTCGTACGTATGGAACGTGATCCTAACCACTGCCCGTTCATAGCCTGAATAGCGGCCTCTGCATCAGCCTTCTTAACGAAAGAAACGAAAGCGTACCCTTTAGATTTGAGCGTTTGTGGGTCGCGAACTATCCGACAATTCGAAATTTCACCGAATGGCGCAAATGCCTCTCGCAATATGTGCGTTTCAATTTCCGGTGATAAATCTCCTACGAATATGTGATGATGGTTGCTGGTATCAGTCTTCGGCTGATTGCCAGGACTCGTAGCCCAGTTAACCTTCATTTCCTTGTCGAGGACCACTCGCTTGTTCATGGCGGCCAGAGCTGTAGCTGCCGCCGTGTGACTTGTAAACTCGAGGAAGGCATAGGGATCGTTGCCGGGCTCGCGGATTATCTTACAACCTTTTACTTCGCCTATTTGTCCGAACAACGTACATATGAATACTTCTGTGACACTCGCGTCCAAATTACCGACGTAGAGAGTTTTAGGATGGCTTTCGTCGCCCATATTAGCTTATATCGTAATCTAGCGATTACTTATTTACGACTATGAACACTAATATTGAAAATAAGCGTTAATCAACGTGTTATTTCATCACATAAACCATTGGATGACGGATAAAAGAAGGAAAAATGTCGCAAACAGCGCCTAGAACTTCTCGAAAGACGTTGCTGTTGACTCGTGAAACGTTCACTTTTCGGAAACAAACGCATCTATAGACGAATTTCCGGTGGAATTGATTTGAAAAGATGGCGGGAAGAAACTTAAATCATGCAAAGAGAGCACAAAACCTCACAAAAATAGGCAAGTGAAAATAAATCATTTTTAATATAGTTAAAGGGAGGTTTATTTTAATTTAACAAATAAATTAAACCCAAAAAAGTAATATGCAATTTAAAGCCATAAACAATGTAAACTAATGTTCATAGATTTTATGCAAAACTTTTCCGGAAACGAGTGTCACTTGAAAGTCTATGACTCATCATAAAGTGCTCTTTCGATTACAAATAATATTTAGTAATTCTTTGTTTCTATTGGCTACATTGAATAAGATGTCACTTTTGACCAACTGGGAAATGTTCAGTGTTTGCAAATAATTGAAAATACATTTTATCATAGACAATTCACCAAGAGAAAATGAAATAAAATTATTTGCACAATTTAAATATTTAAGACATAAAAAAAAGCGAAAGCTTTAAAACGACATTTAATTTTCTCGTAATAATATTATATCTAAAATAAATTAATAATGATTATATTTACGGAAATTACATATGCCCATATGCCAAAAAAAACGCTTTAAATTAATTTCAATATATCGTTTTATTTAAACATTGATTGAAAGAAACCAACAGAAACTAATAATAATAATAATAAATAATAATAATAAATTTATTGAGCCATTGTTACAAATTGTACCTTAAATTAAATAATCTTAACGTATTATAGGTCTGTAACTATTTGCGGGCTTCAGTTATATAATATACGGTGGTCCCCAAACTAGGCGGCGCCTGTATCTTGGGGACCGGAGTTAAAACTGTAAAACTGCTGTTTACCACAGGAGATGATGTAACAAAAGGTACATAAAAAGAATATAAACATTCGTAAAAAAATCTAAGATTAAAACAAGTTAAAAGGAGATCAGAGTAACTTAAGAACTAAGGCCTGAATATTTTGAAAAATAAAAATTAGAATTAAAAATTGTGCTTAACCTTGCACAGAACTTATAGTAAAAATTAAGATTAAGAGTAAGGTGTTGATGTGTGAATGTAGTGTGAAGGTGTGAGTGTGGCATGTAGGTGTGAGTGTGATGTGAAAGTGTTAGTGTCTGGGATAGGATTCCGAGTGTGAGCTAAATGTCATGAGAAGGTTCTCTGAATCGTCGTAATTAAGTCCTAAAAGCCATTTTTTGACTGTTTTTTTACACATTGAGAGGGTGAGTGTTTTTGTATCACAGGGTAGACTACTAGTGACCTTGTTATAAACGAAGGTGTGTAGGTAAGCGGGGCATCGTCTGGCTAGGAGAGAGGTTGTTCGTTGCAGCGGTATATGATAGACACGTTTGGAAGTTAATGAGCGATAGTCTGGTCGGAGCTTTATAGTTTTATGAGTACGGAGAAAAGCATTCAGAATGTATAATTGACGAACACGCAAAACTAGAAATTCACTGTACAAGGAGTCTGTAGGAAAGAAAAATGATTTTTTTAGTAGAACCTTTATAACAGCTCTCTGGGCCCTTTCAAGCTCAATTATTGTAGTCTTCCCAGCTCCACCCCAGATAGATATACCATATTGAATTATGGACTGGCATACAGAAAAATAAACTGTTCGCATTACGTCTATTGGGGTGCGGTCTCTCAATTTCTTAATTATGTGTATAAGTTTCCTTACTCGACCAGACAGGTGTTTGATGTGGGCTTTAAACGATAGGTTCTCGTCAATTAGTAGTCCCAAGTAACGAATTGACTGAGTTCGGTCAATACAGTCGCATGTGCAGTCTGCGTGTGAGGGGTTTGGATTGTTCAGACATGTATGAAATTTTAAGGTTAAGTTGGGAGGAGGACTGGATGAAAGTGTTTTGTAAAATGGGATGTGTTTGGTTTTCTTTGTGTTTAGTGTTAATAAATTGTGGTTGAGAGTTTGTGCGATTGTTGCTAGACCTTCTTCCGCAGTGCTGTAGACCTGTTCCCAATTTCTACCATGGAATGTGATAACAGTATCGTCTGCGTAAGAGATTAGTTCTGCATTTTTTAGTTTGAGGTTTAATATATCGTTCATATAGATAATAAATAGTGTTGGGCCCAACAAGCTACCCTGTGGAACTCCAAAACTTATAGGGAGTTCATCACTTAAGTGGTCGTCCGACTTGACGTATTGTCGGCGATTTGACAGATAGCTGTGAAACCACTCAAGCGGTTTTCCTTTTATTCCAACTGAGTCTAGTTTTTTGAGAAGAAGATCAATTGAGATGGTGTCGAATGCTTTAGCTAGGTCTAGAAAGACCGCCATGCAACGGTCACCCTTTTCTATAATTGATGATATGGTATTAGTTAGTAGTAAAGCCGCGTCTTCCGTAGATTTGCCTTTTCTAAAACCAAATTGTCTCTGTGATATTATGCTGTGCTTTTCAAGAAAATTTACTAATCGGGTGTTTACAACCTTTTCCAGAATTTTGGATAGAATGCTAAGAAGGGCTATTGGTCTGTAATTTTCAGGTTTATCCTTAGGGCCACTTTTGTGTATTGGGCTTACTGCTGCCACCTTCCATTGTTCAGGGAATTCTCCTGTTTCCAGGCTGAGGTTAATCAGGTGTGTTAGAGGTGTTATAATCAGAGGTAGGATTTTCTTCATAAGTTTGACGCTGATTTTGTCAGGACCTGGGGAGCTATCGTTTTTCAACTGATTGACGTAGTTAATGACTTCGGTTTCATCAGTAGGGTGTAGGAAAAAGGAGAACGGTGACGTTGTTGGTGATGAGTACTTGCTAGTGATGGACGACTGAGTTTCTGATAATTTTGTTAAAATGGTGTCAGCCAGGTTTTTGCCTACGGAAGTGAAGTAGAAGTTACACTTGTTGAGAGACTCGACAGGGTCCAGTGAACTTGACAGTAAGTTGGACGTATTGCACTTTCTGACACTGGGGTCGTATATTGATTTTAGAACTTTCCATAGCTTTTGAGAGTTTTGCTTATTTTCCTGAATTTGTCGACTGTCGTATTCAATAAAAATAATCAGATCTTTGCTTACATTTGTAAAAAAGATTTCCATACCTATTTTTATGTTTCACGCTGACTTAAACATTGATTTAAAAACTGATTTCCGTGCAACTATTGTGAAATGTGTGAAATAAATAGATGCTCATTACCTTTTGTAATAAATGGTAACATTGTATATTTTTGACAGTTTTCGAACGACAAGTTGGGTTGTCGCACGATGTAAAGTTTATAAATTATTATAAAATCACAATTAAAGTTTGTGTAAATGAAATAACTAACGATACTAGACACTGAAGTGTTTTAAATATCGTTATTTTTCTTTAAAATTTTTCATCTAAGTTATTATCGTGCTAGGTTAGAACCGCTTGTCAAGTACACGTATGCAGCTATGTTACTAATGTTCAGTTTTGGTGATTTTTGAGTGAAATGACGTGAATAGAACCCGTAGAAAATACACGAGAAACTATGTTGCCCCTTACGCAAAAGGACACGCGGCTTCCGCGGGGTACTGTTGGTGGAATACGTGAAAAGGTTGCAAATTGGATGAGACTAATTTATTCTGATAAGAATTCGAGGAATTTATTCATGTTCCTTATTCTAAATTTGTCCTTTGCATTTGTTGAGTTGTTTTACGGTGTTTGGACGAATAGTTTAGGTAAGTTGGCAGTAAAACATTTTCTTAGCTAATTTTATTTTGTTTTTTTCCTGTAAGACTTGTGTACCATATTGTTAAACCAATATGATGCTTATTTCTGTTTGTTCTGCTTTTTAGGTCTAATTTCTGATGCATTCCACATGTTCTTTGACTGTACGGGTCTGGTGGCTGGTCTGGCGGCCTCCTTGGTATCGAAATGGCGCGCAAATGAAAGATTTTCATATGGATATGCACGAGCTGAAGTACTGGCTGGTTTTGTAAATGGATTGTTTCTGTTATTTATTGCATTTTTCATCATGAGCGAGGCTGTGGAAAGAGCTATTGAGCCACCAGAGGTAAATATTCATTTCAACTTACTTCATTCTTAAATATAAGCTTTAACTACTGTAAATACCCCATAAATTACTTTTCAGTTTGGGGTTTGATTATATTATCTTTTATTAATATGTATCTATCTAGTATACTTCGCACTGGCTGGTGTAAGAACACTACTAGTCTACTATGGAACTTCCAAATATGCTCTGCTCATTATATTGAGGTCATCCAACAAGATATACATACACACTTGTTTACAACAAAACATAGATTATTTATAAAAAAGAAAATTGTCCGGTGCATTGTTTTAATTTGATCTTTAAGTACAGAAGGTACAGCAACAGTAAGTACTAAACTGCTAAATTACTTATTAAGCAAAACTAATATAACCATTCATGTTCAATCAAAACAAAACATTTTTACTTATAAAAAAATCAAGGATTAATCACTTGGTAGGTAGATTAACAAGTTTAAAAAATATCCTTCAATATTTGATTACTAGTTGTACTTTGGTAAAAAAAAAGAAAAAATATTACAGACTCAATTATGCAACAGTTGTTATCTGTACATTGATAATGTTTTACTCAAAGTTTAACTTAATCTTTTATCTAAATTATTGCTTAGCATGATAACCATACAACTTTACGACACCCACTGTTTTAAATTGTGTAACATACATTTACTCAAAACATACCTAATCACATGTATATCTATAAAATTTGACTGTTATTGATATATCAACCCTTTTTGATTCAATGAACCCCAAGCAAATGCCGGAGTTCGCTCTCACATTGTGTTTCTATTGTGTCTCTAATTATGGTATTCAAAAGGTTATGAAAGTAATCCGTTTTAAGAGTGTTATCTGTTATCAATCATCCTATAACATCTCCCATCTTTGAGCAGGAAAAAACATTTTTAGAAGAACTTTGTAAGTGGCTTGGGTTTTTCAAAATTAAAAAGTATTTATGACAATACTTATCTAAAAAATATTGTAACTTACTATATTATTCGAACACGAAAAAAAATAACTTCTTATTCGTACTAATAAAAGGAACTTATTATTATTAATAAAAAAACTACCTAGTTATTTTTTACCATTACTAAAAAAATATATTATTCATATAACTACAATTACCATCACGGATATTGAGCGCTGGCTTCAAGTTGTCAAATATTCGTTCTCTTTAGTGGTGCGAAGTGAGACGCGGGGGCGGGGAGTGCCATCATGTCATAGACGTCACTCGTGATTCGTTGCCTGCGTTGCTGCATGTATCTAACAACGAAGACGATTGGCTCGCCAATGTATGGAATGCGCAAAGCGATCCTCACTCTGACGCCGAACGCTCAAGATCCGTTTCGGCAATTGTACTGATGTAATAGAATAGTTGCCATTTGCATATCAATCAGGGGTTGGTTTCTGGAGTACTATTATTTTACATGGACCAACTTCTTGCTTTTGACAACTTCTTTTTTTTTGTTGGAAGTCATCTAATGTCTTTGTCTTCTCCTCTCTCTCCGCTCTGTATGGAGGGAGAGGGAGTGTCAGACTTTTACTAACTAAAACCCACCTGTGTTTCCAATCTCACAGTCTTTTTACCCCTACCATCTCAGTTACCGATTTATTTATTTTTAAAACCATTGTTATGTTGTGCTGAAAAATGTTTAGCTGAAACTTACCAGGCACCTTTATCTGAATTAAAGTCTTCCATTATAAGAATCAAGATTAACATGGGAGTTTCTTGCTGGTTCTCCATGGGGACCAACCAATTGGAACCGTGCTAGTGCACTATTTCAAAAAGCAATCATTCAAAGTAGCCCAGTTTAAGTCCTTGGGCGCCAGTGAAATCTAACATCACAGTACCCGTGGCATATCTAATGCTGCTAAAGCAGCATTAGATATTAACACTGATGATACACATGAAGCACTTGATTATCTCGCCACGATTGATCCACATACTTTAACTCAGTTTATTAAAGCTAGTGCTTCTGACGATTTTTATGTGCCCATGTAACAAAAAAAAAATTTGAAGAAAAATTGAAAGTAATATGATTTGAAAAGATTAATCTGTCCAATTCTTTAATTTTAAATTTCGTAAAAAACACAGCTATAATGTTATAATACATCAATACAATGCTTCAATTTACATAAGTAATTGACTTATAAATATACTCTCCATGCACTTCAGTTCTACTTCAGTAAATGAAGTTCACTGGTTGGAATAAAACAGATCTTTCTAAGTAACACCAATGTTCAGCAATCTTATGACGTAAATTTTCATCAAGTTTGTCCTTGAAGGAGGTTCCAGTAGCGTGAGGCAACGCGCGTCGAATTGAACATTTTAAGTCCAAGCGTAGCATAAACAGCCTATGAAGTTACCACTATTCAGACATCAGCCTCCTAGAATACTGCCCAATTCATCCGTTTTTTTCAGCCCAACATTCTGATCCATACAGTATGACAAGTCTTATCACAGACTTGTTGATTTTACCTTTCAACTTGAGGCATCCGTCGGTCACAAGTTGTTCCCGTGACCTGTCGCCATTTCGTCCTTTCTAAGTTGATCCGATGTCTTACATCTCGGTCTACCTCACCATCCCCTTGGACGAGTGACCAGAGGTACCGAAAGTCGGAACAGATCGGTATGGGCGTTCCGGCGATAGGTGCAGGATTGGAGAGACCGCTGAAATTGCAGAACATTAGTAGTCCGTTTTAGTTCTACTCGATTTCAAGCCAACACTCTCCAGTCTGTGCCCCCTAGAGATGTGCCGTTGTCGGCAATATGGGAATATTGGTTATATAATAAAATTCATACTTTGGGCAATATTCCCACCAATATTTTCACTTTACGTCAATATTGCCAGCAACGGCTCATCTCTAGTGCCACCACACCTGCAATCTGTTCTGTACATCTAGGTCACTCTTGGCAACTCTTGACGAGCGACTTGAGGTACCGAAAAAGGGGAATAGATTAGATTGCTAATAGCACATAATTATGCATGAAATTATAAATAATACCTTGTTGCTTGCTTCTGAAGCAAGCAGTGGACAAAATCTTAAGTTCAAGGCTAAGTAAATGCAGTTTTAAGTGAAGTCAGTTCACAAGGTAACTGCAGTGAGAAAATGTGAAATTACTTTGTATAAATGCATAACATTTCAATTGTTTTACACTTCTTTGTAATATTGATAAGATCAAAAACAAATCGCTCAATACTGAACTGTTAGTTCTTTTAAATAAGGTCTAAAATAGATTAAATAGTAGAATCTTTAAGAATATCAGCAAAACTAATCAGCTTTATGGTCCCATTGACTTGGGCAAAACAATAAATCTATGAAATTATGCGCTATTGAATAAACATATGATTTCAATTAGAACTTAACGTTACTCATAAAATATTTCGGATTGTCTAAGAAATTATATTTTTGTTCCATTAAGTTTTTTTTTTTTTCATAAGTTACAATGCAAACTAACTTAACTGAATTAAAATCCGTTCAGCCAATAAGCATGATTGATTTAAAATTTAAACATCAAACTTTTAAAGACTTCGCAAATATTGAGCTTGATTTACCAGCAGCATAACTATTACGTGAAATCCAAATTGGAGCATGCAGGTGATCTGAAATGCAATCATTCAGCCATAAAAAAATCAATACATAATCACACCGAAAAATGTACTACTACAAACCTAACTTTCACCTTAATTCAGCCACACGATTTTCAACACACCGCCATTGTAACAGTGTTGAAATTCTCTTGACAAACAGTAGTCACTATTCTTTCTTAAAGGCACGTAATTTATAAGTATGACCAACAGATTATTTGTCATAAATAACCGTATCGTTGCAACATTGGCGTGTTGTATGGTGTGGTCTTGACTTTATTTACATGTGAAAATAATACCTAGAAATTATACCAGTTTGAAATATCCCACCTGCTATACTCCGCTCTTCGCATTAGATCTGCCCCATCACCCGTCATCCTTCCCCATTCGTCATACCATATGTAGTAGGTAGAGGTAGGTTCTAAAAACCATTTTTTTAGGTTTTTTTTTTCTGTGGGAAAAAATCATCCAGATGACATCCCCCGCCCTTGGGCGGAGCGGGAGATAAACAGCGTTATAGCGTCAGACTTTCTAAGTGGATAATCATCAGATAACTTCTCCTGTTTTGGAAACAGCGAGAGGTGTCAGATTATTATTGGCTACAATCCACCTGTTTCCAGGAGACTCATAATACAAGTTTTCTTAATATTTAATATACTTTTTGGTAGCGACACAGGAGCCCGCTACCAAAAAGTATTGTTTAAAGAAATTTTGCTGTACCTTTGTAGAAAATAAATAAATTTTATTATTTGCTCTATGAGAATGTGGTGGGCATCGTCACCAGGCATAGGCATGAACGCAGTCAGCCTATAAAAGTCCCACTGATAGGACAAGAGCTTAATCACTGTGGCACGCGGGCCTTGTGCGGATTCATAGATCTTAACTACCTACTTCAGCATTCGAATTTTTCAGATCTAGGACATGCCGGTTTACCTTCACCGTTCTAAAAGTAGTCCAGCCCCTAAAGGGCTTCACGGATTGTGCGAAAGTGTACCCGGGGTCCTGGAACGAAGCCAAAGACGGGACAGGAGTGGGTTTTAGTCAGTAAAAGTCTGTCACGCCTTCTAGCTCCAGCCAAGAGCTGGAGAAGTCATTGGATGATTTACCACCTAAAAAAAAGTCCATAATAGTGCTTACCTATGTTTAATTTCTTCTATACATATAAATAAAATTGGAGTGTCTGTTTGTAATATATACGGTACATACACCAAAATAACATTTTTTACAATTTTTGTCTGTCTGTCTGTTTGTCCGGGCTAATCTCTGAAATGGCGGAACTGATTTTGACGGGACTTTTTTTGGCAGGTAGCTGATGTAATAAGGAGTAACATAGGCTACTTTTATTTTAGAAAAAATAAATTCAAAATCCCGTAGTCCACGCGAACGAAGTCGCGGGCACAGCTAGTGTTCAATAAATTATACAATTCTTTAAGTCAAGACTTCAAGAGTGAATAGATTACTACTAGGCGATCCTGTTCTATCGTAGGCCACATCATCGCTTACCATCACGTGAGATAGTGGTTAAACGCAAGCCATCGTTTACTCCACTCCGCTTCTTCACTAACTAATAAACACAAGGCGTGCGAAGCCGAAGGTCAGGCGCGTAAATCCGAGTAATCTATTTGTGGTATATTTAAAACAGTGACGAGATAGTGTTACTGAACTCTTAAATCTTGAGGTCAAACAAATATAACGGGTAATCCCTGGTGTGTTGGTATGTTCTCGTAAATATAAACCTGGGGATTTCCAGTCACGGTTGAGCACACAGACGAGGTGTGCCGTGCTTGGGCAGAGGGGCGATCGGCGGCAGAGACCTCTCGCGCCTTGCCTTAGTTGAAGCCATGGCGACGAGGAGTGGCAGGCGGTCGCCGACTTCTGCGAAGCAGTAATGCTCGCAAAGGAGGAGACCGACCGCATCAGGCAACGGCGCTCTCGCCGCCGCCGGGATTCCGATCCCGAATTCCAGCCACCGTAGGCGCGGGCTTGCGGACAGTGAGCAATGGGTAGCTCGCTGTCCAATCGTCCGGTAACTGTCCGGACCAAGCCCAAGACGTCGACGGTGCGCACTGTCCCCGCGCGCCTCAAGGAGTTGTCAGCAACAGTAGGGGCCCAGCCGGGTCGAAGCCTACTGAGGCCTGGCCTGGAGCCTACGAAGGCTTGAAGGAACGGGGTGGGTTTTTTAGTCAGTAAGAGTCTGACACTATCTACCGCTCCGCCCAAGAGCGGGGGCTGTCATTGGATGATTTTCCCCACCAAAAAAAACACCACTATTTCACCTGATAGTGATAATGTGGTCGACGATAGAGCACGGTTTCCATAACAGGTCCCCGAAACGGTCCTAAAGTCTAACGGCGAACGAATAGTCTTAAAGGGTCCATTTACGTGATTGACGTTACTTGATGCAAAAATTGATTGTTTACTTATCTACTATTAAAGCAACTGTCATTCAGATAAATATTGGCAATCGTAATTGACTGTTTCGGGGACCCTTAAAAGTTACTTTTTTACTCTCCCCAGCAGGGCCGAAGCCTACTAAGGCCATGGGTTGACTTTCGAAAGGGAAACTTAGGGTCCTGGAATGCTAGACAAAGAAGGAACATAAGTGTGGTTTTATCAGTAAAAGTCTGACTCGCCCTCCTGCTCCGCCTTAGTGCGGGAAAAGTCATTCGATGATTGACCTTAAAAAAAAAACGTATTCATTTTTACAACCCTGCCCCCAGGCAGGGTTGTTGCTATCAGGAAACACGGACTCCAGTAGGCAATTCCACTCCTTAGCTGTATGCACAATGATTTTATAACAAAACAATTATGTTAATTATCACACTATGTGACTATCACACAAATCTCACGTATTGTTTACCTAAGCGTTCTGTTCAGGAAATGCCTTTTCATTAAATGTGTCTTGCAGCTGATAAAACTTACCTACTTATTATATTTTAATTTGTTAATTAATGCCAAGTCTGTCTTCGCTAATTGCAATTATTTTTATACTCAAAACTTAATCTCAAATTATTTTATTTCTCGTAGGCCTACTAACTACTAGCTCCTGTCGTTTCCTATGGTTACTCTTTAAAAGCAAAATTATTTCGACAATATTTTCATATTACAATACTAATAGATGTGAGAGGATAATGCAGACCGGTTAACTTTGTACGTAAAAAAACAAAAAAAAAAATAGTGGTCTATGAATCTGCAATAGATATTTAAATATTTATTCACGATGTCTTCTTAAAAATCTTACAAAAAAAAAAATGGATGGATTGTGTGATATGAAAGAAAAGGGAAATCAGTGATGGCGTAACTGCTGACAGGATAGAATGGAAGAAAAAAACGTGTTGCGCTGACCCCAAGTAATATGGGACAAGGGCAGAAAGATGATGAAGACGAATATTAATAAGTAGAAAAAGACAGTGTAGAACACCCAAAATAGTACCCAAAGGCATATTAAAAATAATATCTAATAATAATTGTAAAAAAAACTGGGTCACTAGTCATTAATAAAAAACGTACGTAAATTTGTTCATAAATATCATAATCCTTCTGACCGTATCTCGATACCGGTGGCCAATATCAACAGAGATAGCCAAGTACGCAGGAGATATTATAGTGCACTAGTGTATGCGCAAACATAGATGCACTCTCTGTTCCATTCAGTTCCTTTACTCTCATAGTCCAATGGGACGACAGTCCGTCACGACCGGAGAGAGATCAGGCGCAATACCAACGGCTTTACGTGCTTTCCGAGGCACGGGGGTTTCACGCCACTAACTTCCAAACTCCGAGCTGATACAGAGTAATTTTTTCCCGACTCGAGAATCGAAACCAGGACCGCGAGACCATGGAATCAGTTGAGGCTTATAGTCTCTTGAATATCAGCCCGGAATTAAATGGACACAACACTCGTACCCGCCTAGGCGACAGTATGAGTATCTGTGTATTTAATTTCGGCTAGCTGCGCCCGGTTAGAGCCCTGCTAACCTTTAATTCTATTTTCTATGCAAAATTACGAAATTTTGATTGATTTATGACATACTAGCTTTTGCCCGGGCGGCTTCGCTTCCGCTCTTCCCTACTATACCCTACTCTACTCTACACTACTCTACCCTACCAAACTTCACATAAACCATCTACGAAGTAGTCCGAACAAAGCCTAAACGTTTGGTTTGGACAGGTTAGCCCGTTCTTGAGTTATAAAATTACAACGAAAAGTGGCATTGATTTTTATACAAGTACTAGCTGTACCCGCGCGGCTTCGCTCCCGCTCTTCCCTACTTCAGCCTACTATACCCTACTCTACCCTACCCTACTCTACTCTACCCTACACTACCCTACTCTACCCTACTCTACTCTACACTACCCTAATTTTCATTTTTTTTTCCATAAGAACCTTCTCCTCATAATAACGAACACAACAAAAAAAAAAATTAGCGAAATCGGTCCAGGCGTTGTTGAGTTATGCGCTTACCAACACATTTTGCGATTCATTTTTATATTATAGATATAGATGCTTTGTTCACTTTGAAGAATATTTAATTGCCAATTTTTATGTGTAAAAATGTTTCTAAAGATTCAAGCTGTTTCGAAGTAGGGAAAAGTTGTGAAATTGCTAAATATTTTTTTTTTTAATTAAATTATTGATCGCACGAAAAAATCAATAATTGATAACATGTTACCGAAGAGTAGGCTACAAAGTCAGTTTTATGGCACTGCTCGGACGCTTGGGTCTTAAAAACGAAAACTTGATCAATAGTGAAGGTGAAGGGTCACATATCAGAACATTTTTTGGCTTCACAATAATTAGATAAAGAATAAGATCGTTTAGCAAGATAAACTAGGTATATTTTCACCGGTACGCGTCAACACGTGCCCACATATTTCGAGGCCTGACGTGATGCAGATAAGCCCTATCCTTTTTACTGCACGTGTTTAAATATCTCTGTATTAGTATCGTAATTTATCGCTTGATTGTAAATTGAACTGGAACCACGTTCTCTCAGGCTACGTCATCATTTGTTTCACTGACTGATGCGGAGACAGTGGACTAGGTAGCCAAATAATAGTCATGTTTTTTATTTTTGTGACTGGCAAAATTGCGAAAGTGTTTGGGCTGAGATGAGACTGTCTCCTTGAGGAAGAACCACCATAATGCTTATATTTTTAAAAGAGTTAGTTGCTATGGATATTGTAAATGGGTAGTGAACTAAGATTTTTTGACGAGTGACGAAATTGGATAGTGAGAAATGAGGCCATTAGATTAAAGTTTGAAAGTGGCGCCAGTGGCTGAATAGTTGATAGGGTACTGTTTTTTCTGTGGTCATGCCCAATAGTTTGCTGACATATCTTAGTGGAGCGCGTGTCAAAGATATGCTTCGACGACTCGGGCTCGGTTCAGTTGACCGGACGGCCGGAACGGCGAGCTACATATTACTGGATGGCCGGACGGCGAGCTACCCATTGCTCAACATCCTCAAGCCCACGTCTAACGTAGTCGGGGTCGGAATCTCGTCGGCTGGGGCGTGAGGACGTTCGTTCCCTCAAGCGTGCGACCTCCTCCTTCGCAAGCATAACTGCTTCGCAGAAGGAGGCGACTGTCTGTTCAACAGTTCAGTTTATATCGTCAAATAGATCAGGTTAAGATCTTGTAGTAGGGCCTCAGTTCTAAAAAGTCCATAGTCTTCTCTTCTTCTTCTTCCTGCCCTTGTCCCATTTTATTTGGGGTCGGCGCAACACGTTTTTTTTTTCCATTCTGTCCTGTCACTCGTCACGCTATCACTAACTCCCTTTTCTTTCATATCACTTCTAACACAATCCATCCATCTTTTCTTTGGCCTCCCTCTCCCTCTCCACCCATAGTCTTCTAAACTACCAAAAATAGTCTTTGGTTCTAAGACTAAAATTATTCACATAATCCATTCTATAAGACTGTAACAATACCATCAATTAGTTATTGTGATTTAATAGAACTCCAAAACAGTTCCAGGACACAGGTACCCATTCTTTGTAATACAATGGTTATACCTACTTTGTTTAACAAACTTACAATACGGTCTGAAGGCCGTGATGTTTAAATCTTATCTAGACTAAACTATACTGCATATACCTACATAATATTATATCCTCTACATACATGTCTACTTACAAAACTATAGTCAACTAGCTTTTGCCCGCGGCTTCGCTCCCGCTCTTCCCTACTTCACCCTACTATACTTATATAATTATACTTACTCTACCCTACTCTACCCTAATTTTATTTTTTTATTCCATAAGAACCTTCTCACAATAACAAACACAACTAAAAAAGAATTCGCGAAACTGGTTCAGCTGTTCTCGAGATTTGCGCTTAGCAACAAAAGCGATTCATTTTTATATTACAGACAGATTAGTCACACTCTCCTTCTTGATTCAGATAACATTACAGGGGCCTTCCCATGACGTGACGCGTAAAAATGACAGACGTGCGAGTGAGAGAGATAGAGCTATACATCCCAAGATCCATCCCTTTAACAATTCAGTTTAGGTCGTAAAATGGATCGCGTTTACAGCTCGTTGTAGGGTGTCTGGTAAATAAAGTACTTCTTACGGATAGTTTCAGAAACAACTGGTTGCTTTAATTAGGCACTTTTTTAATCCCCGACGCGGACGGAAAAAAGAGGGGTATTATAAGTTTGACGTGTCTGTCTGTGTGTCTGTCCGTGGCATCGTAGCGCCCAAACGAATCGACGGATTTTGATGCGGTTTTTTTTTTGTTTGAAAGCTTACCTAATCGAGATGGTTCTTAGCTACAATTTATGAAGATCTATCCAGGTGTTCAAGGTCATCAGCTCGTTTGTTAGCTGTGGCAGGTATCTTAAACACGTAATGGATATATACTTTAGTAATAAACAAGGGGTGGGAGGTGACTGATGGAACCCCGAAATGCATACTAGTAAAAATTTTACTTTTTTATTTGTTGCGTCTGGGCTTATTTTAAATTTTAGATTATTTTAATAGGCCATAAAGTAGAGTATGTCACGAGTAGAGGTGCATACTTAACCCTATATATTCAAGTGGTTATACGTTATTTCAGTTTTAACTAGTATTTAATTGTCTTATAATTACCTACAAGACCAATAAAATTAAACGACTAATAAAAGTGCAGTGTTGACTGCCAATTTCGAATCTAATTGATTTTGTCGGAAACACTTGAAGCTAATCACGTTGTGAATAATTGGCACCTACTGGCTATGTAGTAACTTTAAAATTGATGACAATATTGGACTTCTATTAAAATTAATTGGCAATTTCTATACTTACCTTGTATAAATATAATAGAATGACGAGTGACAGGACAGAATGGAAGAAAAAAATGTGTTGCGCCGACCCCAAATAAAATGGGACAAGGGCAGGAAGATGATGATGATGATGTATAAAAATAATATTATATTTGTATCCTTTCCAGGTGAAACACGAACGCCTGCTGCTGGTATCGATACTGGGCTTTTTGGTAAACATGGTGGGAATATACGCGTTCCACCACGGGCACGGCCACGGCCACGGCGGACACGGCCACTCCCACGGCGGGGGCGGCCATGGCCACTCACACAACAGCCATCACGGCCACTCGCACGATGACGACACCGAGGCTCCAACAGGCGCCGGCTCCGCCATCATGCGGGGCGTCTTCCTCCACGTCCTGGCTGACACGCTGGGATCAGTCGGTGTCATCATCTCAGCCATCCTCATGAGAATGTTCGGCTGGATGCGAGCCGATCCCATCTGCTCAATGGCTATAGCCCTCCTTATAGCCGCTAGTGTGATACCTTTAGTGCGTGACTCCGCGGGCGTGCTTATGCAACGGACTCCCACGTCACTCGAGCGCGCGCTACCGAACTTGTACACGCGCGTGGTCGGGCTGGCCGGCGTGCACGCGGTGCACGAACCGCACTTCTGGACCCTGTGTAGTGACGTGCACGTGGGCGCGCTTAAAATAGAAGTGGCGAAGGAAGTGGACCCTAGGTACGTGACGGAGCAGACGTCGCGCATCTTCCGCGAGGCCGGCGTGAAACACCTCACCGTGCAACTGGACTACTATCCCCTCTGATGATCACAAACACACACATGACCACGCAGTGGCCCGGTGTCTTGTATATAAGCAGAATAAGTTAATTAAATATACGGTGCAATTATGATTTCGGTGGGATGATCGTAAGTTTTAATTTTTGTATGATTTATTCAATTGTGATGAAGAAGATTTTTTTTTACTGTTCACATTTCCATAAAATTTTAATTGAATACAATATGTATTGCCTTTGAAATTACCTGCTTGAAAAGTATTGGTTTAGTGTATATTAGTATGAATTGTATGTTTATGAATTTTAGTGATGTGTAGTATATTTTTATATTATATTTTTCCTTTGTATTTAATTTTATTTGTATTTTAACATTCCAATTGATAAATCGATCAAGGAACATTGTCACTTGGTTATTTTGAAATCTGATAAAATAAATATGAATTAGTGACATCTGTGTGCTAGGGGAGACACGCTGTTGATAAAGTAATGTGTTCCAATAGACCATTAGGTTGCCTGTCCACCGGAGCGTAGACACAGGGAAATATTAACTAATAGGATTGCACAAAATTTCCACTCCTCTTCAGTGGACAGGGATTACGAACTAGTTTAAAAATTTATACTAAACCAGGAATTCGAGCGGGAAAGCGGAGCGAGGAAGCAGAGAGAGTGTGGGCGCTATAACAAAACTATTGCTAAAACAGTCTGCAACTCCGCTCCACAGCCTCTTTGTTCTGGTGGAAAGACACAGTCCGCAACTCCTTTGCTGCGCTCCTTTCCGGTGGACAGGCAGCTCAAAGGTGTGTTTATATTGATGCGGAGCGTGGCGGAGTGCCTTCACTTCGTGCTCTCCGCTCGACTCCGTTCTGTCCGGCTCGGGGCCGCGTGTTCATTTGTATTATTTAAAAGTCCACTGAGCTCCACACCGCTCCATTTACACTGTTTCCACTATGGAGATTTCGAGCGTTCGTTCGGTCAACCTCGAACAGTGATTGGCCAATTCATGGTCCGCTCCGCTCCACTCCACTCCACTTACGCCTGTAAATGCATCCTTATACCAGGAACTTAACTGCAGAAAAAACACATGTGGGGCATCTTTTCATTCGAATAGCGCGTCTCGCTTTAAAGCACGAAGATATCCTGGATAGTAACCCTATAATATTATGAAATTAGCAAATTAATAGTTTAATTTTAACCTAATATTTTTAGACCCTCTAAAAATGTACATAACAACTTCCGCTTGCTCTATCGTTATTTTTAACTTATGGATATTTATGTAATTTTATAATTTAATTTATATTTCGATAAACTGCTTGGGGTTGTGCTTACCCCGCATTGGAAGACGAACATAAAATGGTAAAAAAAAAAAATGCATTTATATTTCTCAAAATTTATGAAGTAAGGATCCATGACCCAACTTAATTGTATATTGAAAAGTTTTATATGTAGAAAGGCCACAAAATATTGTTAGCCCTATGATACAATATCAGGGATTTGGCTGTACTATGTTTAGTACTGCAATAGTTAATACTCTATGTGATAGAATCACGGTGTACATTTACAGTGTTTTTCAATTTTAACGCTTAGGCGGAGTGTATAAAGCTTGCACTCACGAGTGGTTGGAGGAAGTGAAATCGAAATTACTGCTGTTATTTCGACCAGCCTTTAGTTATTAAATACCACACTCTGCTGTCGTTATTAGTTTTCTGTCTGACGTGAGATTGATTAATTATACCTGTTGTATTATGCTCAGTATGTTACTTCTTTGCCTCTTTAGAAAAGATGATAATCTACGCATAATGCCAACCTCAGTTATAATTATGTATTTCCAAAATGGCGGGTTCCTCGGGTACCCTACATAAACTTAGAACTACTAGTTGGAGGTAGAAAATTATAAAATGTTATTACAAGGTTTAACCTACTAAAATTTAAAGTGGACTTGCTGTTTGATATAGCTCAAAATAATAATTATTTTTCGGTCTTCTTTCTTGTGTCTCTGAGAAAGAGATAGCAATACTTGTAGATTTAAGGTTGCTACAAATTCCATTATTCGCTTGATCTATCATAGATTATCATCTTGCCTTAAAAGGGGGAGGGGGGTGGTCCCAAAACTTCTAATGTTCTGTTTTTTTATATTACAAGAATGTAAGGTACAATGTTTTTTAAAATAACAGCTCTTCCAATGAGTGAGAATTGTATTTACCCCGCGAAAGTCCGATTAAATCAGTTTCTACGAGATTAAACATAAGTTACCGAATTTTCTTGAGTTTTATTTTTACTTTGCATGTATAATCAGTCTTGTTTCCACTGTTGGGACTAATCAAAGGAAACAGTAGTCAGTCTTAGACACGTCACAACACGCACTTTCCTGAAAGGTAGGCAGATATGTAAGTACTCATGGTACGCCAATATCGCCTGGTATGTTGAAGTCCCAGGTAATGGTCGCTATTACCCTCAAACGGGCATAGATTTTGGCTCTGGGATAGCATAATTCAGATTTATAATGTTTGCTGGGACTCTGACCGCTTCTCTTTGAGAGAGAATGGGGTGTAATTCACCACGCGGGCCCAGTGCAGGCTGGTGGAAGTCAATGCTTCGGAACTAGTTTTAGGACATGCCGGTGTCCTCACGATCTGAGGGTGAGGGTGTATCACACACACCCGTGTGTGATGTTAACCAAGTATTAATTCCTCTATTGATAGTGTCCAAAAGAGTGATGCGCATGCGCATATCAAGGCCTTGTGTTGATTAGCGTTTGAAGCTTGAACATTGTTCTTTAGCAAAAGGGTGGATTCTCCGACCAGACGGTTGTTTTGTCTGATCTGGGTAACTGCCCGAGAGAGATGATTTAGGGGTTGTTGTAGGATTTCGTAGTTTAGTTCATATGTGGCGCTATTGATGTCGCAATAAGCGAAAGATAAGTCAAAATGAAATCAGTGGATCTCACCGTTAATCTGTTCACGTTAATAAAACAAATCATTATTTCAAATATATTATTTACCACATTCGTAAACAGACAAGAACGCAATCATTTACAACAAAATTATTAAATAATAAATCTGCATTAAGTATTCCAAAATTTTATTATTTTAAATATAAAGTAATATAAGATCTATTCTCGCGGTTAAAGTGGCTTGCGGGGTGTTGTGATGAACTGTTTCAACGTTTAATTATCACTAGGAATTTGATCGAATTCAGTGTTGCCAGTATTTAGATTTGAAAACTACTATGTGGCTTAAATTTATTTAGACATAAAAATATTTACATCTTTTGTAGTTATGAAAAGGAAGGAATACTTTAAAAAAAAGAGATCATGTAAAAACACACTTGACGCATGCAACCTCTTATCGAATTTCTAGCTTACGGTCCCGCACGCAACTTTAGCCGCGGCTAAATATTTATTGTGCTATTCAATGAGTTTTTTGGCCTTAAAGTACCGACGAAGGTAGAGAACCTGCCACGTGGCGAGACCCAGGAGACATGCCATCGAGAATAAGCTGAAGAATAGAACGCGGTTGTTTGTGGACTCTGAAACAGAATGACAATGGAAACTATGATCAAATTATAATTCTTTTTTGAAGTATTTTTTTTAAAATTAGAATGATATTACAATGGAAACACATGACACTTCAAAACGAAAAAAAATAGTTATAACGACGAATAGTTTTCTGGTTTATACTGGAAAAGTTTAAAACAAATTATCAGCTTTAAATATTAGTCTTTTGGTCCATGAAAACTTTTCCTCTGATTCTTACTTCTTTACCTTTATGATAGAAGCAGATGAAAAGTAAAAATAAATGATAATTACCATTAGTGTCTCTCATCTCCTCTTCTCGCTTCCTCATCAGGGTGAAGTCCTGAACGATGGCTTCTGACAAGTCCTCTAGTCTCTTCAGTTCAAGTTCCATAGGTTTCAACTTGGCAGCTTCACCAATCTAGATACGACAGAGGTTTGTATGAATAGTTTTGTAAAATATAACAAAACTAATAACTGCTTGTAGTCAGGATCTAATTGACTTGATATTATATGAGCAGGGTAAATTATATATATATTTTTTTTTATTGTTGATAGGTTCGCGCTTGACCGCTATCTCACCTGATGGAGAGCGACGATGCGATATATGGTGAGAAAGGAGGTGACGTTTAAGACAACGGCGATTAGAAATGTATGTTGCTGTCCGTAAGCTAAACTGCCGTTAAGTGACATATTGGACATTTTTATAATTTTTCTAAATATTAGATTGAAATGTAAATAAATAAAATTATTAATTTCTATGGGAGTCAGAATAAGGGTGATGGCTGACAGGATATAATAGAAGAAAAATATATGATGCGCAAACTCCAAATTAAATGGGATGAAGGCAGGAAGATGATGAAGTTCCCTTGATGTCTATGTAATTCAATGCTGCTTTATTGAGTATCAAAATTTGATTTTGTTAGATAATGGCGTTATAATTTGTGGACGGCGGAATGGAAGCTGATCAGCGCCGACCATCAATAAATTGTGATAATAACAGAAAGATGATTTTACTTAGGTACGAGATATCTAAGGGATTACTGGATATTTGTGAGCATTTTGTGGATTACTTTATAACTCGATGGTTATAATGGTTTGTTTCAAGTACATCTTTTTGTACAATCAAGTAAGGGACAGACACTATGACACGAGAATTTTAAATATTAGATTTGGGTTAAATTATATTCTTAATTATTTATTTATTTATTTATATATACTTTATTGCACATCAAGATTATAAATTAACAAAAAGGAAACCATATAATAAAAAACACACAATTGGCGGCCTTATCGCACTAGGCGATTTCTTCCAGGCAACCTTGAATGGACAGGGATTGCCTGGACACAAAATGAGGTTGCACTTAGTGCAAATATAAAAGTAACAAAACTTAATAAATACTTAATACTAAAATAGATACACAAATACATACATACAAAATATATATAAGCAAGAGAGTTAGTGAAGAACGAAGACAAGATCACAGAGTCAAGTAATGATCCTTCACAAGCCCTTTAAATGCGGGCAGTGTTTGCGCACGCTTTATTTCCACAGGCAATGCATTCCATAAACGAGCGGCCTGAACAGTAAAGGACTTGTCCAGGAAAGTACTTGAATGCAGTGGTATTTTAAGTTTCAAGTTATCCGATGACCTAAGAACTTTCATGTGGGAGTCACAAAGGAATTGAAACCGTTCTTTGAGGTAACGAGGGGTAAAAGGGGAAAAGAGCACATTATACAAAAAAGAAAGAATATGAGCATTACGGCGAAGGCGAATTGGCAACCACTTGAGTTTAACGCGAAATTCAGAAACATGGTCATATGTATTTACGCAAACCGAATATGAACCTTAAATAAAAGTTTTGAAGTCGCTCAAGTTTATCCAGTTGCACTTCAGTGAGGTCAAGATAGCTGGCATCAGCATAATCAAGGATGGGTAAAAGAAGAGATTGTGCAAGCGTGATCTTGGTGGCAATCGGCAGAAAATGCCGTAGTCTTCTCAACGAACCAGCAGATGCGAACAACTTGCGGCTAACTTCCTGTAGCTGGGCAGTCCAAGAGAAATTCTTGTCAATGAATATCCCCAAGTTCTTGACTTTCTCACTAAATGGAATTACTGAGTTGTCAAAACAAACTTGGGGAAGAGTCGTCCAGTCGATCTTTGAGACCATTCTAGAACTGCCCACCACTATAACCTGCGTCTTCACAGGGTTCACCGTGAGTCCGTATCTCTTGCTCCAGTCGCATATACGAGCCAGATCAAGGTTAACGGTCGAGATAGCCTCAGAAGGTCATCTGCATAAAGGTGGTAGGAAGAAATTAATTCGTTGGAGATAGAGTTAATAAAAACTGCGAAAAGTAATGGTGATAAAACGCCACCCTAAGGTACTCCGGCAGAAGTACTACACCAAGAAGACATGGTCTCTCCGATGCAAATACGTTGCCGTCGCCCGAACAGGTAACTACGAAACCAGTCAATCACCAGTGGAGATATATTAAGAGAGCATAGAATACCAAGTAAAACATCAAAGTCGACAGTATTAAAAGCATTACTAAAATCTAGCAATGCAAGGACCGTTAGATTACTGCTTTAATTAGTTTTTGTATAAGGGTCTTTTTCAAAAAAAATGTTCATCAGAAAATTGCGTGTCCTACGACTTTAAGCCTCTATTCTTCAGGCAAATGCAGTTAAAACTCAGTGTTTTAATAAGAAAACGACAAAATATGTTCGAAATGTACTATTAACATATTCAGAAGTACGAAAATCTCTGTAATATTGATTAAATTAATCATTATCAGGAAGATGAAAGATGATTTTTGACGTGTCCCACGCAGGATTTGTAAAGTTCCGAACGTAAAATATCACTGTTATCCGACCTTTTGTTCAGTAATTTTATGTAATTTGGCAGGATAATATGATCTAAATTGAATAATAAACTTAATTCATAAGGTGCTAGAGTACAAAATTATTTAAAATACACGTTTTATCTTGTCCCTCAAAATAACGTTGATGGAAAATTCCATATACGCTACACTAGTTTATTGATTTTGAGTAGAAAATTGAATAAACTAAGAGAATTTTTTTAGTGCTGACAACATTTTAGAACGCAAATGTCCGCCATATTTGTTAAATGACAGCAGTTTTGTCTAAAAGCGAGAGTGAGCGGTCGGGCGTCACGGAGTCCTGTTCGCATTTTCCACTACGAACTTGATTTTATTAAGTAAGTATTGTTTGTTTGGCTTTTAATTTTTAATAGCTTATTAGAAAAAAGTGTCTTTAATTCGAATTAAGGGGAACATTTCCTTAAATTGCTTTCGAACTGTTGATTTCTTGAGTTTGTTTTTGTGAAGCCATCATACGTCACGTCCATTACGCTACGTATTGTACTGGTGGAACACCAAATGTGACGTAGTGGAATTTTAAAGCATGGTTTACACATGTCAATATAGTTTTTACAATCAAAACAGGTTTAACATAAAAAAAATGTTTTTAAATTGTTGAGAGATTGATTAATTATTTTTAGTGAAAAGTAATTGACTAAAACATTAAGGTTTAATTTAAATAATTTAATCGATCGAATAATTACAGATTTTTGTAATAATCATTATTTTCGATAATCAAAACGTAAATTATGCAGCTTTAGACAATTTTTTTTAACCAGATTATGGTGTTGACGGCAGCGGAGCGGTCTAAAAGATACAGGGAAAAAATAAAACAGGATCCAGTAAAGCACGAACTTCATAAAAAAAAGGAACTTAAAAGACTGAAGAAGCATTTTAAGAAGATAAACGAACTAACTGAAGAAGAAAAAGATGCCAGACGAAAGCGATGGAGAGAACAAAAAAGAAATCAAAAAGAAAAAAAGAAGAAGTCATTAGGACAAGGGGAGGCTGCAGCTAGACAGCAGTTGGCTCCAACGGAACAACAGTTAGCTGTAACAGGCAATGCAGTTCCTCGTTTGTTTAGAATAAAATTGAAAAAATTAAGTAAAAGTTATACGATCGCTCTGAACAATATACAAAAATATAAAACAGCTCTAAACAATATAAGGAAGAAGCTCTATCGAGCGAAAAAACGACACGAAAAGGAAATGCATTTACTACAGACTGAAAACGATAAGCTTAAGGCGCGGCAAGAAGTCATGGAAGTGGCAATGCGTGAAGCATACTCTGGCTGCCAGAAAAATCCAGAAAAAAGAGTTATTAAAAATATAGCATTAAAAGTAGGTGAAAAAATGAACACAAAACCGGAACGAAACTTATTGGGACTTAAAGGTCAAGTAAGGAAAACCAATTTCAAGAGCAGACCTTTGAACAAAAGTATTGTGGAGGACTTGGAGAAGTTTTACAATCGTGATGATATTAGTAGAAGTACTGCAGGTAAACGTGAAACGAGGACGAAGAATAAAAGAAAAGTGCAGATTAGATATCTAGTCGATACCATGCAAAATCTTTATAAAATCTACAAAGATGAGGGCGGAAAGCATAGTTTTACTACATTTTTCAGGTATAAGCCATATTACGTACTTTCACCAAGTGCAACAACCAGAAACACATGTATGTGTATCAAGCACAGTAACATAGAATTCATGTTTAATGCTCTGAAACTCAAAGAAGTCATACCACACAAAAGCATTACTGAGCTATTAAACGAAATCGCATGTGACACTAAATCTTTTGACTGCATGTACAATAAATGTTATCAATGTAAAATTGCTAAAATTCAATACAATGAAGACAAATTTCACGATGAGGTAGCTTGGTTCAAATGGGGTAGGGTGATTCATACATATGTAAAATCAGGGCAAGAAATGATGACAAAAAAAACTACTAAACAACAAATAAAAGGTAAAGTACTAGATCTTATCGCGGAGTTTAAAAAAGAATTGCCTGCATTTAAAACTCATTGCTTTAATTGGACAGAGCAGCAACGTCAGTATCGAGCTTGTGTCACTAATATGAAACAGGATGAAATTGGCATTTTGTGTGATTTCTCTGAAAATTACGAATGCAAATACAGCGAAGAAATTCAATCGATGCACTTTGGTGCGTCGAAAAACGCAATTAGTCTGCATTGTGGTGTGATTTTTGGAAATGAGCGTTCGCAGTCGTTTGTCACGGTGTCCGACGATAACTGTCACGAGCCTCATGCCATTTGGGCACATCTTATGCCTGTTTTAAAACTGGCCAAAGAGGAGTTTCCAAACGCACAAATAATCCATTTTTTTTCCGACGGGCCCAGCACGCAATATAGACAGAAAAAAAATTTCTATTTGCTTAATTTGTTCACACAGACATTAAAATTAGCCTACTCAACTTGGTCATTCTCTGAAGCAGGACATGGAAAAAGTATGGCAGATGGCATAGGAGGATCTGTAAAAAGACAGCTTGACAAAAGAATATCTTATGGTCATGATATTACCAATGCGACTGAAGCGTGTCATGTTTTGCAAAACACTATGAAATCTGTAAAGTGTCTTTACATATTGGACAGTGACATACACAATTTTAAAAAATTAATCCCTGATGGTTTGCGCGCCGTACCTGGAACGATGCAATTGCATCAAGTAATTTCTGTTCAACCTCATGAGATCCAATACCGTGAATTGAGTTGTTTCTGTGGTGAAATGCGAGGTTTGTGCAGCTGTTATAATCCCAAAACACATTTATTGACGGATCAGTTGAAATCAATTACTGTAGCACCTGTAAGTGATGATACGATTAATGAGCTATCAAACCTTTCATTTCTTGATTGTGCAGATCCAGGACCATCCTTAATTTCAAGCCCAGAACCGTCTATATCACTGCTTGAAACCGATTTCCTAATTGATGAATGTCCCTTTTTGGAAGGTATAGAAGCCGTACCACTAGTCGTTTCTCCAAAAAATTCCACTCTTAAACCTCATCTTCCACCGACCGTTGAAGGAATTCACAAAAATTTAGATAGCGATCCTATCCAACTTACGTCACCCATTAAAAAGGTAAAGGTGCTCAAACCCCTTCAAGTACCCTTTGAAGAATACGCCAATAAACACCAATCAAACCCAAGGAAAATATTACAAGAAAAAGTTGAGAATCAGAACATAATAATAGGAAAACGTAATGCGTCATCGAGAACATTTCCTTGTCATGTTTGTAAAACCCGCCAAAGTTTCATTCTGCAAGAAATGGCAAAGTGTATGGTATGCAACAAATGGGTTTGCATCACATGCAGTGGTACTACTTCATTTGATTATATTTGTTCAGTGTGCTTAGGTGATGATGAGTAAATGTCATATTTTTTTTTCTTAAATGGGTCTCATAACCGACTTCTCGATACGCTATAATTTTTGTAGATTGGTTCGTAAAAATAAATAATTTAATTATTTGATGAACGAATCACAACAAAATAATAAGACAACACTAAGAAAATAATAATGACAGTTTTATATTTTTTTTACTATTTTAAGACATACGTTATTAAGAATACGTATGTCACTTTACTTAAGAATTCCTCAAAATGTTATTTTAGAGTGTTTTTAATGACTTTTCTTGATTGTAGATGTACGTTTTAAAATTGATTAATTCTAAGTAATGTAATCTGTGCCTTATAATTCCTAAACGTGACGATTTGTTCTATTAACGTCACTTGTCCTACTTTCATGGTGATATTTAGATTTAATTTAAAAATAATTCTCATATGATTAATACTGTGATTTAAATTGTTTATAATAATATTATTTAAAAGTTTTATGAAACATAATTTTATATAACATATTGTTACGCCATTAAACGTGAACCCGCCATATCTCCGAGAAAATAAAGAGTAGCTCGTAATAATTAAAACGCATTGCTGTTCGAAAGGTCTAGAATGGTTGTGCTTAGTCAGACTTAGAAAAATCTCGAAACATCCACAAGGTACCTACAACTAGTGGGTAGGCATTTATCTAGGATAAAGGAAATGATACTCTCCGACGTTAACAATAGAGTCGAAATTCGCATGAAAGTGACCCTTATTACCACGAGTAATAAAAATGATTTATGACTTCGAGAAGCGATTCAATTGTTCTGGAATTCTGGATCGTTCGTGGGAAGTCGGTATCTAGAATTTTCTTGGCTCCGCGTATAAATACGTGCCCCCGGCCGGAAGCGAGTCAGTTGTGATTTCGACTGCGATCAAGAGCGAACTACCCTAGTACTCGAAGTGATTTTACTCAACGACCTAAGCGATAGTGTAACGGTACTCTAGTGTTAATTGCGATTCGGATTACTGTTGACTGGACTAATTTGTTATTGTTTGTGGTAAATAAAGTTCTCTCGTCAGTAAATCGGCATTTGATTACCCACGTACGTAACAACTGGTGTCAGAAGTGAAATGCCATTAACACCGAGAGACGACGAACAGCGACCACGAACAAGAAGGCAAATGGAGATGGATGCTGCGCGTCATCGTATGGAGGAGGAAGATCAGGCTGGTATGGTAGCAACAGAAGCTGCTGAGGCGCCAACAGGACCATCCTCGGAATTGAACCTCGCTGCGGTGTTGGCCGCCATGCAAGCTAGTATGGAAGCTGTCCGCCGCGACCAGGAAGCCGCTCGCCGCGACCAGGAAGCCGCTCGCCGCGACCAGGAAGCCGCTCGCCGCGAACAAGAGGCCAACCAGCGTAAGCTTCAGGACCTAATCGCAGCGAACCAGGAAGAAGCTCGCCGCGAACAGGAAGCCGCTCGCCGCGATCAGGAGGCCAACCAGCGCAAGCTCCAGGACCTCATCGCGGCTAATCAAGAAGCTGCTCGCCGCGAACAGGAGGCTAAGCAGAACCTAATCCTCGATAAGATCGATCACGGCCTCGTCACGTTGGGCGAGAAGGTAAATAATCTCACCGTAGAGGTCAAGGAGGTTTCCGCCCGAGCTGATAGCCTCGAAACAAGCCTGCTGGACATCAACAAAAAAATTATCAAGCTCGAAGCACGCGAACCCGTTGCTGTCGGCTCATCATCGCACACCCCCTGTGCATCTGCCGCAAAATTTGATGTGCCGCGTTTTGATGGCACGTCTTCCTGGACGGCATTTAAGTACCAATTCGAGACATTGGTCGAAACAAACCGCTGGGATGATAAGCAGTCTTTTGCGGCATTAACTTTGGCTCTACGAGGGGACGCCCTGTTAGTCCTAGAGAACCTCCCTGCGGACGGCAGGACATTGGAGCGTCTCATGGAGGGACTGGACACTCGTTATGGAGACAAACACCTCGAGCACGTTTTCCGCGCGCAGTTACGCGAGAGAACGCAGAGGTCGAACGAGAGCCTCCAGCAGTGGGGAGTCGAGGTTGAACGGCTGGTCCGGCGTGCATACATGTCGATGACACCAGAGATGGTGGAAGTGAATCTGGTGCAAGCATTCATCGACGGTCTACGGGATCCTGAAGTCAGGGCTACAGTGCGACTCGGACACCACCAATCTTTAAAGAGTGCGATGGCTCACGCTTTGGAAGTGGAAGCCGTACGACAAGATTCAAGCACGCACAGAGTTAGGGAAGTGGTGGTCTCGCCTTCAGCGCGACTACGTCACCGAGAAGTGGTGGCTTTTTCTCCAGCACAGTCCCGCTATATTCCAACGTGTTACGGGTGCAGAGAAAAAGGGCACATTCGCACCGATTGTCCTAAGAAAAAGAGGGAAAGTGTGGACTCCGGAACTCAAGTCGACGAGGAGCCGATAAAACTTAATGTCGCCAGGGCCACCGCCCCAACCATCACCATCAATCAAGTTCACAACGGGAATAGTTTGATAATCGAAGGGACGCTGAATCATCGGGCCTGCAATTTTACCATTGACACGGGGGCGTCACGGACTGTTATAAGACCTGAGTTGCTGAAACGCACCATCTTGTGGCAAAGAGAGTCTCCATCCTGCCGACTTCAGACAGCAACCGGCCAGCCAGTCTCCGTCCTCGGTGATACAGAAATTGAGATCAAAATCGGTGATCAAGTGTATATCCATCCTGCGTTAATTGCGAATATTACCGACGATTGCATACTGGGTCTCGACTTCTTGCGGAATAACCGATGTATTTTAGATATCGACAGGGGAGTATTGAAATTCCCAGATCAAGAAGTCTTCCTGCGAGGAATTAACTCATGCAACCTCTATTGTTTAAAGGATACTACATTGGCTCCGAGAACAGAAACCTTAGTCGAAGTAAAGTTTCCCAAGAAAATCAGGCAATCAAGATGTGTTTTGGTAGAGGATACTGGCCGGCACCCGGAGATCATCACCGCGAGGACATTAGTTATGACGACAGGGAAATCCAAGGTCAGGATTGTGAACCTTGGGAAAGAAGAGGTCCAACTGAAGAAAAACAGTGTTGTTGGGAGATGTGAAGAAGTTCAGTATCTCCGTCAAATCAATAAATCTCCAGCAAAGCAAGACACGACCAAAGTCGAAACTGATCACATCCAGCAACTTCTGGAAAATGCTAAGAGCAACTTATCGACTTCGGAACTACAGCAAGCCAAGGAATTTCTGCTACGGTTTCGAGATATCTTTGCAACGGGAAAAGACTGCGGGAGAACAGGTCTCGTCAAGCATGAGATAGATACAGGTGATGCTAGACCAATTAAACAGAGACCGCGTCGCATACCCTGGGCTAAGGAAAATGAGGTAGCAGAAATGGTAAAGGACATGGCTGATAGCGGAATAATTGAGCCTTCTACGAGCCCATGGTCTTCCCCCGTCGTTCTGGTGAAGAAGAAGGACGGCAGCACAAGATTCTGTGTGGACTACAGAATGCTGAACAATGTGACGAAGAAGGACAGTTATCCCTTACCAAGGATAGACGACACGCTGGACATGCTCAGTGGCATGAAATGGTTTTCAACCATTGATTTAAAAAGTGGCTACTGGCAAGTGGAAATCAGCGAGAAAGATAAAGAAAAGACAGCGTTCAGTACGGGTATTGGCAGCGGCCTGTGGCAATTTAACGTCATGCCTTTTGGGTTATGCAACGCCCCAGCGACGTTTGAACGCCTCATGGAGAGAGTCATGGTGGGCCTTCTTGGTGACGTCTGTCTGGTATATTTGGATGACGTCATTATAATGGGTCGCACATTTAAGGAAAACCTGAGGAATATGGAGAAAGTGTTCACCAGGATACGAGGGGCTAACTTAAAACTAAGCCCAAAGAAGTGTGCCCTGTTCAAGAAGGAGGTCAGCTACCTAGGACATGTTATTTCCGCCGACGGGGTGAGAACCGACCCTGAGAAGATAAAGGCAGTCCAACAGTGGCCGGTTCCAAAGAACAAAACTGAAGTACGTGCATTTCTAGGGTTGTGCACATACTACAGGCGGTTTGTCAGGAATTTTTCGGACATTGCAAAACCTTTACATCAGCTGACTGAGGATAAACGAGATTTTATTTGGGACAAGAACTGTGAGTCAGCATTCGACGAGCTAAAGCAACGGCTATGTGAAGCGCCTATACTGGGGTATCCGAGCAGAGACGGAAGATTTGTCGTTGATACCGATGCCAGCAACACGGGAATTGGTGGAGTGTTGTCACAAGTGCAGGGCGACAGACAGGTCGTAATCGCTTACTTCAGTAAGGCACTTTCAAAGCCAGAAAGGAACTACTGCGTGACTCGACGAGAACTGCTGGCTGTGGTAAAAACCTTGCAGCATTTCCACAAGTACCTCATAGGAAGACAATTTACTTTGAGGACGGATCACGCTGCATTGAAATGGCTTCTACAATTTAAAAACCCTGAGGGCCAAGTTGCAAGATGGCTCGAGCAGCTGCAGGAGTTTAACTTTGTGACGGAACATCGTAGTGGAAAAGGGCATAACAATGCTGACGCCCTGTCGCGACGTCCATGTAATGATGACTGCAGACACTGCCAGCAGAATGAAGCCCGAGAACGCGTTAATTTAATTAGGGCTGAAGGCGACTTCAAGAAGTCCCAGGAAGAAGATGACGATATTCGACCTATACTGGACTGGAAGCGTAGCGGAACTAGGCCCCAGTGGAGTGAAGTATCGTCACACAGTCCCGTAACTAAGAGCTACTGGGCACAGTGGGACAGTTTAGTCCTAGAAAATGATGTGCTTTGTAGGAAATGGGAATCGAACGATGGCAAGGAGGTGACCACACAAGTGATAGTACCACGATGTGAAGTAGCCCCCCTGCTACAGGAAATACACGATGGTGCTTCCGGAGGACACCTGGGCATCAAGAAAACTCTACTGAAAGTGAGACAGCGGTATTACTGGCTCAATTGTAGAGATGACATAGAGCAATGGTGTCGGAAATGTACAGCGTGCGCATCTGTGAAAGGACCACAGACTAGGAGCAGGGGCAGGCTTCAGCTGTACAATGTGGGAGCCCCATGGGAACGCATCGCTATCGACGTCGCTGGACCTTTTCCAGTTACGAATGACGGAAACAAGTACATAGTGGTGATCCAGGACTATTTCACAAAGTGGCCCGAAGTCTTCGCCATACCCAATCAGGAAGCGACGACAGTGGCGAAGAAGGTGGTCGAAGAAGTAGTATGTCGGTATGGCGCACCTTTGGAAATCCATTCCGATCAAGGCCGTAACTTCGAATCTGCGCTGTTCCAGGAAATGTGTACTCTTCTGGGAATTTATAAGACACGCACAACACCTGCGCATCCTCAGTCGGACGGAATGGTGGAAAGGTTTAACCAAACCCTGGAGAATCACCTGGCTAAGGTTGTCGATGACCATCAGAAGGACTGGGACCGGTATATTCCACTATTTCTGATGTCTTACCGATCGGCAGTGCATGATAGCACGGGACATACCCCAGCAAGAGTGAATTTCGGCAGGGAGATGAGACTTCCAGTCGATGCCATAACTGGCGTGCCACCTGACAAGACTAAGCCAGTTACGGACTACGTAAGTGACCTTCAAGATCAATTGGACGAAGTGCATAAACGAGTTCGTGAGAATAGCATGAACACCAGCGTAAAAATGAAAACTAGATACGACCGTAATGCCAATGCCAAGGGATTTGAGGAAGGTACACTGGTCTGGCTCCACAACCCGCTTCGACGGAAAGGGAAGTCGCCGAAACTCCAAGCTCGATGGGAGGGACCTTACACCGTGTTAAAAAGGATTAATGACGTGACCTACCGCATCAAGAAAGGGCTAAGAGGGAAACCCAAGGTTGTCCATGTGGATAGATTGGCGCCGTATCACGGATCTAATAATGCTCGGGACGAGCATGACTAAGAGGGGGGCACTGTTACGCCATTAAACGTGAACCCGCCATATCTCCGAGAAAATAAAGAGTAGCTCGTAATAATTAAAACGCATTGCTGTTCGAAAGGTCTAGAATGGTTGTGCTTAGTCAGACTTAGAAAAATCTCGAAACATCCACAAGGTACCTACAACTAGTGGGTAGGCATTTATCTAGGATAAAGGAAATGATACTCTCCGACGTTAACAATAGAGTCGAAATTCGCATGAAAGTGACCCTTATTACCACGAGTAATAAAAATGATTTATGACTTCGAGAAGCGATTCAATTGTTCTGGAATTCTGGATCGTTCGTGGGAAGTCGGTATCTAGAATTTTCTTGGCTCCGCGTATAAATACGTGCCCCCGGCCGGAAGCGAGTCAGTTGTGATTTCGACTGCGATCAAGAGCGAACTACCCTAGTACTCGAAGTGATTTTACTCAACGACCTAAGCGATAGTGTAACGGTACTCTAGTGTTAATTGCGATTCGGATTACTGTTGACTGGACTAATTTGTTATTGTTTGTGGTAAATAAAGTTCTCTCGTCAGTAAATCGGCATTTGATTACCCACGTACGTAACAATATTTTATAGAAAAATGCCAAAGTAGAGGCTTGACTGTGCAATGAAACGTGCCATAAAGTAACGTAGAGGAATAGTTTTCGTAGAAAAAATGTTGATTTTACTTAAATAACTAATTATAAGTTTGTGATTTTGAAGACTGTTCTTGTTAGAATATATTATAATTAAAAGTAATTTTATTTCATTTACCATTGAGTTTTAATACCAATCTAAACTTTGTGACGTAACGGAACTTTTTAGTTACCATCCTTCCTTAAAATATATATTTCTCGTTTAATTAGAAACATATCATATTAAATTTTATTATTTTTTAAAACATAATATAACTCGTTAGCCAATAACTTGTTGAATTTCAATATTTTTCTTTTCTTTCTGGGTGGAATTCCATTACGCAACGAACATTTTTTTTGAAAACCACCCATAAGCTGTATTACTTTTTGGTGTACAATAAAGTTTATCCTATTCTATTCTTAATCTATGTTCAAAATAATAGGTTAATCAAAGAAAAAATACAACACAACACATTAGTAGCAGACCCAAGCGTTCTTGTTTGGAAATAACTTATGTATAATCGTGTAATTATCAAAAACTCCTACCGTTAGTAATTAAATGGTTATTTTTATTAATAGTATTTTTTCGGTTATTTGGTTCTGGTAAATGATTTAAAATTAAATTCCTCAACAATATAATTTCAGTACAACATAATGGAATTAGACTAATAAATTGATATTATTATTTTTCATGCTTCAAAAACACACTATCTATTAGTCACACATAAAGCCATTATTACCCAAGTATTCTGGTGAGATGTGGATTTTCATAGTAGAGTCACCGATAATCAAGAAAATATATTAGCATACCTACTTACATGACATGAAAATAAAGAGAGGTCATTACAGAATTCAACTGATGAAAGTTTGAAAATGTTGCCATTAATATAAATTATTATAAAACTACCAAACATCAACTAAAAACTACCAAGCAACATAATGTTGCCAGTTAAATTATTCTAAATAAATACTCCTATAAATAAACTACAGTGAAGTGAGCAGAAAATAATTATAGAAAATATTAAAATAATGTAAAATTTTAAAAAACACACTTACGCCTTCATAATTTTTAGCTTCTATTCCAATTTTGATATCCAACATCACATCTTGGGTGACGCCACGGCGTTCTGAAAAAGTAAATTAATTCGTGAGAAAATAGTACATTTTGATACAAATGGGGAACATTTCTCATTGCGATCGAGACGGAATTTGGTGTTATAGAGCAGAGTTCTGCAGTGAAAAATTTCCACGTGTACCAAACGACGTTTATCGATACAGTTATGAAGAAACTAATAAACGGGGATTGAAGCGCGACTCATGGGGGTCGCTTAGCGCTCAGCTTTGGTTCGATAAATACTATCAATTGTGGCTGGGGCAAGCTCATGCACTTTCCCGTACTATAAACTATATTTATACATACGCATAGTCCCGTAGTAGTAGATAAGAGCGAGTTCTCAAGTAAGTGTATTGTAGGAAAGCCACTCAGACTCATTGTATTTAAGGAAAAAGGTAGTTTCTTATGCTTCCTTTTGCCTGCTTTAAATAAATCATACCAACTCACAACTTTTCCTAGAGTAGTACATTCCTTTTGCTTTGTTTGCATTTAAATGGGTGTAATTTATCTATAATATGCATGTATTTAGAAATATATAAGTATGTTTATCAGTTGTCTAGTACCCATAACACAAGCTCTGCTTAGCTTGGGACTAGACGGCGCTGTGTGATAATGTGGAATATTATTATTATTATTATTAAATCATGCAAACAAAATTAGCAACATGTAGTGTAGTAAAAACAAAGCATGTTAGACTTATATATTACTACTTATTATGAGTTGAGCAGCATATAAATATCATCTTTGTTAGATAATAATTAAATTATAAATATGCAGCTGGGCTGTTAAATAAATAGGACAATAGATAATATATATAAATTATATATTTATTCTACATAATAAACTTTATCATGGCCACTATTCATATTTATTACGTAAGCTATTGAGCAATATTTTATAGTTTTAGGAAACTGTACCATTTTATTAAATTGAACGTTTGTTTGTGTTTTAGATTTTTGCAACTCAAAAATTCTAACTAGGTTGGTGAATAAATTTTACATTTGACAAAATAAAGTGTTTTATCCTGCATTTACACGAAGGATAGTTATATTTTTAACCCAGTAAATGATCTCATTACTCAAACCCCAAGCGAACGCCGGATTCTCGCGTGATTTAACGCCATTTCGGTTAAACACCGAGCGAACGCATATGTTATAAAATATTGAGCGTTTTTTTTTTTGTAGTATATTTATTTGAGAACGTAAATAAGAAGTTCTATTTAAAATAGTTTGTAAATGTCGAAAATGATATAGGTAATATGCAATAATTGAAATCATACTATTTTTACTATTATTTAAAAAATATTAAGTTCATAACATTATGCTTGCTATACTTTTAATTTGCAAACAAAGTTATGTTAAGTATCATAAGTATCAAAAGACATTTTGTCCACTAAATCACTAATTTTATCTACACTAATATAATAAAGAGGTAAAGTTTGTTTTTTGTTTTTATGTTTTTTTGTTTGTATGAGGTAATCTCTGGAAGTACTGGTCAAATTTCAAAACTTTTTTCACTAAAAAAGCTGCTTTATTCCTGAGTGACATATTTTATGTAAGTGGGCGAAGCCGCGGGCAAAAGCTAGTTTTAAATAAAGTAATTAAAATAACATTCTTTGGTATGTTGTAGTTAATCAGCAGTCTGGCAACATTGCTGAAATTTTCTATTTCTGGTGCAGTTAGGTACACAGTTTATTTTTTTTTTATGAATGTTACTTTTTATTTTTGTTGTGTGAGAAAAAAAAGTTGTTGTGTGAACAAATCAAGTAATTATTCTTTCTCTTATTTATTTTTATGAAATTGGAATGGACATCAATAAAGATTAATGGTTTCTGCCCAATGTGTATCTTTATGTAAACAAAGCCAAAATATAATATAAAAATGACACAGTAGTTTGCTTACCTGGAGGAACTTTAGATATGAAGCACACTTCGAATGTGTCGTAAGTTTCTGTCACAAATGTGAACTTCCCTTTGGTTATGGAATCTCTCTGTGATAATATATGGTCTTTGGAGTCGCGAATCTGAAAAGAACAGAGCATAAATAAAATTTTAGGCTATTTTTAACAATAACTTAGTAACTTGTAGAGGTAATAGTGAGAAATTGCAAATTGATTTGTATCAAGTATAAGTATATAAGTATATTTCTTTCAAGTTGAGTTTCCTAAAAATATAGTGTAGAACATGTGAATTGGGATATACACACCCAAATAAATAATAATCACAAAGCTTTGTTTACATTACATTCCTGGCATTTAAACATTTGTTTAGGAGCGGTGCCTAGGACACAGGACCAGGATCATAAAATATTTGAAAAATCATAGTTTAGAAAAATCAAGTCAACAATAGCCACATATTAGCAACAATTCGGGACATGGGTTGTGAACACACAAAGTACTTTTAACTTTTAGTATTTTTAACTAATCCAGCGACTTTTACAAGACTAAAAAGAAGGGTATCCCAAGATATAATTAAGGAATAACCAGCTTGAATAAAGTATAGTAATGAATGGGTAGGGCAGTGTTCCCATACTGTGCAAGACCACTAATACCACCATATACTTTTTGCTAAATTTTTTAGCAATAAGTATATGCAGCGTTGGAAGGCCTTGTACAAGGTAGACCGATGACCTGGTGAAGGTAGCGGGAAACCGATGGATGCGGGACACACAGGAACATTTGATGTGGCGACGCTTGGGGAAGGCCTATGTCTAACAGTGGATGTGTATCGGCTGAAATGATGATGATGAATGATGAAGTATATTAGTATATGCAGTAAATTATTGCTAATTGCAATTGTCCTAGGATAGATAGCATTAAGAAGAAAAAAAAAAAATTTGATACTGAGAAATGAAGAACAAAAATTATACTCGGCTATCCAAAGTGTTAAAACAAGCAAACAGGTTTAACAAAAAATCGAACAATGAATAAGTACTCAGTGGCTTATCAGTAGCACAGCCATGCTCAATTAGTATCAATGGAGAATTTATAAAGTTAATTATTTTATTTTACACTTCAATGTTCAGATAAGCTTCTAACCATTTCCCACAGTCACAACCAACCACAGGCTTTTGATTTTTTATGTGCTAAATCATCAATGACTTCTGCCGCTTTAGGGCAATGCAGGAGGGTGTATCAGAATTTGCTGACTTAAACCCACTCCCATGTTCCTTCCTTGACTTCATTCTATGGACTTGGGATTCTCTTTCGCACATCCATGGCCCCAGTAGATATGGCCCCTCTGGGGCTGCCACAGTTTTGCTGACATCTCTCTGACGCTAGGTCCAGACAGCCAATGAGGAAAACCTATTTGCAGGTGTGTGTCAGCTCTATCATAATATCCTTAACCAAGTTACAGACACTTCTTAAGACTTTTAATTAACTATAAATAAGCCTGTAACTGTCAGGCATGTTTACTCGAATACTTATTAGAACAGAAATCCATTGTAAGCAAGAAAGGATATTTAATTCATTAAACCCCAAGTGAACGCCGGCGTTCGTGGACCTATTGTCTTTCTATTGTGTCTATGATTTCCACAATTGAAAGGTTAAGAGCATGACAAGCTATTGAACACTTTTTCTTGTTTACACTTTCAATTATGTCTATATTGGATAGTTAAAATGAATCAACTTATGCTGAGTAGCAAGTTGCTGAGTGAAACCTGTCTTGAAATGGAACACCCATGTCACCAATATTTTTAGATAAGATACAAGATTAGACAACCCTCAACAGATTTTTTTATGCATGATAAGAATAAATGTATTCTACAGTGTTACAACATGACAAATGTACCCGTTTACAGTTATATCATTCCCGTATGGGCGGTGGAATTTTGCCAAGAAAAAAGATCTTTGTAACTTACGATATAGTCGACTCGCTGTCCGGCAACTTCTGTGACCTCATATTCTCCTGCCACGAGCACGTTAGCATGAAGTTCTTCCTTCAAACACTTCTGAGTGTTGGGCGCGAGGTTCCACATGATAGCGTCCGTGCCGTACCATAATGCACTTAAAACAAACACGAGATATTGCACCTCCATGTTTTTAATTTAAAATGTAGGTCTCTATCGCAATAATTCAGTCACAATTCATAACATAAAGAACTGAAAACAAACATATTCTATGTCAAAAAGACCGATGAGTTGGCCCGAAACGAGAAACGTCGTCGGCTTTTTGAGAAAAGTTGCCAGGTTATGTTACACGTCAGTAACGAAACGGAACGTACTTTGAAAAGAACTAAAAAGCATCAAGATTCTGCGCCTAATTGAACTACTGCAAATATTTTTCATGATTTAATAAAAATTTGTATTTCGTTTGTGTTTTTAATTCAATAAAAAGAGTTTCTCCTATTTTCAACAATTGACAAACAGTCGTATATTTTCTCCGTTGAATGGAAAATTTAAAAAATGTTGTCATGTTGACGAATTGTTTGATTTCTTTTTCGTATTTTTTTTGTATCGTAGTAAAATGAACTAGCTATCAATAATCATTCTTCAAATCTACTTTTACATTTTACGATTTTTTCGTTGAAATCTATAATTTAAAATAATTTATCTACAGACATAGTTTTTTTTCTAAACAACTATTAATGTTCTCAAAATTAATTTCAGGTGCTGGTAACACTGAGGCTGCGTTTCAGTTACAAGGGAATTACATTGTTTCAAGCATAAGACAGAAATAGCCATACATGTACCATTTACACTGAAGAGTGTGTAAGCAAGATAGCTATACACTACGTTACATTTTATTATTTAGTGGAATGCACTTTTCAGTTTTACTAGAAAGTGCAAGTGGATAAATAACAGAATTATAACCTAATTAATTGGTTTTTGATTTGTGTTTCGCTAAAATTGTGCATATCATATAAAGTGTAAAATAAATGTAGTTATTTATAAGATTTCTAAAAGGCTATGCGTAGTAAAGTGTCTGTAAAATCGTGAAATCTGAAACTGCAGCCTTGGCTGTTTGACAGTTGCCTGGTTCTTACATTTCCAGAAATTAATTATTATAATTTGATTCACAAGGATACAATCGAAAGCCTTCGATTATATACTTAAGCCTCAGTCTCATCAAAATTTTATATAGAACAATTCTGAGTAAGTAGTGATATTTCACAAGATATATATGTGTTTACATAATAGTATAGTTTTCATCTTCATCAGAAATGCAACTGCATTTTTGTGAAACAGTTCCTTAGTTTTATTTTATTTTGTTTTTACTACATTCCATAATATAAAGAGTTCAATGACTTTACAGAATACCTGTGGAGTCATACATAAACAACAAGAAGTTGGAAGTCTTCCATAAAATTATCATCCATAATAATCTGTTATTACTGTAAGTATCAATTAATTAGATAAATATGTTACTTGCTAGATTATTTTAAAGTGTTTGCTTCTATGTTTTGTGTGTGAATATTTAAGGAAGTTTCTAAAACCAATTCAAAATTATGTAAATGACACTAAAACCTATATATAAAGAAATAAAATACATAAAATGAAGGATCTCTAAAAATTTGATCTAATTAGATTATTATTTAGGTATCTAGTTTTTCTGATAACCTATCTACTATTTTTATTATCATACTAAAAAATTCTGTGAAGTGTTTGTGTCTTTATATTCTGTCAAGGGAGTTTGAATATGCTAGAAGGTAAATTAAAATTTCAGTTACAATCTCGTCATGGTATCAATATAAAAAAGGGAGTCGGGAAACTCCTTGCATCAGGGCCACAGTGTTGTGCCAAAATGTATCCAAGGGCGGATCAAGGGGGGGGTTCATGGGGGTCATGACCTGTGCGCGCCTCAAGGAGTTGTCAGCAACAGCAGAGACCCAACCGGGTTAAAGCCTATTGGGGCCAGTGTTATCCGAAAGGGAAGCTCGGCCCCGGTACGAAAGGCAAGGGGTTTTTAGTCAGTAAGAATCTAACACTATCTCCCGCTCCGCCCAAGGGCGGGGGATGTCATTTGGATGATGATTACCCATTAAAAAAAAAACACGACTATGTGACCCCCCCCCCCCCCCCCCGGCACCAAAGTTGGATCCGCCCTTGAATGTATCTATAAGTATAGCTTCTTTTTTACGTAATTAAAATAAATAAATGTAATATTTTATTTCTTTTAATTTTATATTTATTAAGTAATGAATTGATGGTAAACTCGTTAAACGGTTTAAGCCTAGTAGGTGGCTACGTTAACTGCATCATTGATGGCACTTATTAAATTGCTGGGTTTGGTTTATAGGGATATTAACCAATTTACCTTTCAATCGTGAGAATTACAGACACAATAGAAAGACAATGGGTGCGTGAACGCCGGTGTTCGCTTGGTGTTTAATGAATTAATATTACGATATTCATGAAATTCAAAATTGTGTTTCAGCTGAAACCTCGCTATGTCTCGACATAAACCTGAGCTCAATGGCATTGTAAACTCTGGAGAAATTTGTGAACGACAACCAGAAATAAACAGTTGTGATTATTAAGGTAAGTGGCGTTACGGGCAATGAAACCTATTGATTTTATCTTCATATGGATCCAGAGAACAAAAGCGTTATAGAGTAATGGTCCATATTCACTATTAAACAAGTCAATATCATACGGTTTTCTTATCTATTTTTTTACTATGCGTGAAGTCGTGGGTTCGATTCCCACACAGGATAAATGTTTGTGTGATGAGCATTGCGTGAAGTCGGCGACCACCTGCCACTCCTCGCTCCGGACCATGGTCTGAACCAAGGCCCGGCTCGAGAGGTCTCCGCCGCCGATCGCTCCCACGAGGGCACGGCGATGCACCGCCCAAGCAGGGCACACTTCGACTGTGTGCTCCACCGTGTCCTCGGCGTTCCGCAAAGTGGCGACACCCGGGCGTCACTTCCGCACGAATCCGGTACGGACCTGCGTCATGCGGCAGGTAAGGAAGCCGTGAGGTCTTTTCAGCCACACGTCAAAGAGGGCTTAGAGGACTTACCGCCATAATTGCGACAGGTCGTCGGATCGGATACAAATGCGGGATCCCGCAGTTCCCGCATTTGTAGGATTCCGCGATGGTTGGATTCCCTAGCTGCGGCACAGTTGCTAACTAATGTAGCTATAGTCTGTCTAAAAAGTGAAAGGACTTGGGTAATTATTAGGGTAAAACAAAATCTGATGTAGTCAACACTGGTTCAATATAATCAAGGTTGATTAAGAAATCTTGATCATTGTTTAGGTACTAATAGAAGAACCTTATAAAAAGTATTGAATATAAGTATTTTTTTAAATTATTTAATATTATTAAGGCACTTTTTAACAATAAAAAAATGCAAAAGATTTTCGCTTATATTACTCTTATTTCAGTCTCTTTAATGATATTGTTATTACAAAAGTAGGATACATTTGCAAAAATGCCTATTATCTATATATATAAAAATCAATGCCACTTTTAACGGGCTCACCTATCCAAACCAAATGTTTAGGCTTTGTTCGGACTATTTAGTACAGTACAATTCACGAATGATGGCGGGCGTGAAGTTAGCCTTTGCGAACTTTCGCGCATACCACACTCTTCTCGCACACGCACGACGTCATTTGGTTCCTAAAACACGTTACTGCGCAGCCTTCTGCGCAAACTTCACGGCCGCCATCATTCGTGAATTGTACTATAGATGGTTTATGTGAATTTTGGTAGGATAGAGTAGGGTAGAGTAGTGTAGAATAGAGTAGTGTAGAGTAGTGTAGTGTAGAGTAGGGTAGAGTAGGATAGGGTAGGGTAGAGTAGGGTATAGTAGGGTGGAGTAGGGAAGAGCGGGAGCGATGCCGCGCAGGCAAAAGCTAGTAGTGTCTGTTGGTTTACCGATTATAATAAAATAAAAATAAATTGGAATTGTAAAAGAAATCTGATACTAAATACTCTACTCAGCTTTATTGTGATCAACATCTGTTGTAGAATTATCATCTCAAGAAACAAGTAAAATTCGGGTTGCCAACAACAGAGTTTTTTATTCCCTTGAAAAATTCGGGTTGCCAACAACAGATTTTTTTATTCCCTTGAAAAATTCCCAAGTCGTTTGATTTTTTAGACAGACTATATTGTCGTACGCAAACAATTCGTAAAAGTTTTTCTGTTGCAACAAAAAGATTATTTATTGTTAATATTATCATTTGATACCCGTTAACATGTTAGAAGCTCAAGATCGTGGCTAATTAATAAACACATTAGTATAAAATCTCAGTTACCAAGATCAGCTCCTCAATGCCACAAAATAGATAGGTACAGAAGTAAGTGAGAGACAAGTAACCAGTAATGCGCCGTGTGTCATTTTGAACGCACTTGACATAGTGATGCGAATGCGATATAAGTTAATTAATTGTAAAAATAATGGCTTTTATATATTTTTTTATTTATCGAGACATTTGGTGTCCGGATCAGGTGCAAATCCGTACGCGTCCCCAGACCCCTAAAAATCAGGACCTTCTGTGCAAAGCCTGACAACACTAGTCAATACGCTGTACATGAGTAGAGTCTGTCTAATAAGTTAAACGACTTGGGTAATTATTAGTGTCCGACCGAAGGTCGATTTTCGGCCGAAGCCGAAGCCGAAGCCGATTAATCGGCAATCGCTACAACCTTCGGCCGAAGCCGAAGCCGAAGGTTTATAAGCTCTTAGTAATTTTGTTCAATATTGTTCACAAGCTACAATTAATATTATAAATAATTTCAAAACTTATATATTGATGGTTTATATTGACTATCTCATAAAGAAGTTCATTTATAATAATAATATATAATAATATAATATAATATGTTTATTCAGAATAACATTTGGTAAAATGGTTACATTAAAAAAAAAAAAATAATAATAATAAATAATAGAAAAGATAAAAACATAACTTTTCGATTTATTTGTAAAAAAATCAGTCTTTCGACTCTTTCGTAACAGTTCGTTCAATTCCGACGATTGCTCGGACCTTCGGCAAAACCTTCTGCTTCGGCCCAAAATCGGCCGAAGCCGAAGGTTTCGCCGAAGGTGGCTTTTTTAGCCGAAGGTGGCCGAAGCCGAAGCCGAAGCCGAAGCTTCGGTCGGACACTAGTAATTATTAGGATTTAAGGGGCCGGCGGAGGATGAATTTCCATACAAACGTAATACCACGCTCATTTGCAGTTGGAGCATATATCCAACATATTATGATGATATTCGGTTAAAGACAATATTTATCTAGGTTCCTACGTCGAGAATATTATAAATATTGTTTTTTTTAATACAAGAAAAGCCAAATGGCATGTTTTGCCATTTACGCTATAAAAAAGTGCGAAATCCAATTTGCTTAAATTTCTTTTTGTTTTTTTAAAAAAGAAAGACGTAGGAACCTAGATAAATATTGTCTATAACCAAATATCATCATAATATGTTGGAAATATGCTCCAACTGCAAATGAGCGTGGTATTACGTTTGTATGGAAATTCATCCTCCGCCGGCCCCTTAATTAAATCTGATGTAGTCAACACGGGTTCAATAGTCAAGGTTGATTAAGAGATAGAGATCATTGTTTACTAACAGAAGAACCTTATAAAAACTACCGAATATAAGTAGTTTTTAAATGATTAAATATTATACAAAATTCCCAAGTCGGTTGACTTATTAGACAGACTATAGCATAGTTCATATGAACGATTACATCTCATTAATGACCAATGTTTAATATAAAATTCATCAAGTATAATTCGTCTATCGTCAACGTGATCAGTTTTATGATCACATTGACGATGGATAGACGGATCAGGAAAAAAAAACTTGAGACCTTGTTAAAACATGTAGTGTATCTTGATATATGTAGTTACTTTTATTATGCGTCTTTTAATGGTAATAAATAAATAATATAAAACAGCGCTTGACTGCGATCCTACCTGATGGTAAGCAGTGATGCAGTCATTGATGGTAAGGCGTTCTAGTTTACTGTATAGTTTAATTTAAGTTTGCTTTATTCAGGATCTTCGTTTGTGACAGAATAGTAAACATTTTTGTGTGGCCAAAATATGACGTATTTGCCAAACATGAGATGTCAAATAAATGAAGTCTTTTGGGTTTTTGACGTATTAAATTGTCGGTACAAAAATAAATTAGAGCAACAGTAAAAAAGTAAATCAGGATTATTAGGAATAAAAATAAATCTACTAAATAGATACCAATCTCGAGAAACTGGTAACACACGCTCTAAACATAAGCTGTTGTCTATAGAAGGGTAATCCCCGACGACCCAAATGCATATTTGCAGATGATAGCACGGTGACAATAATTATCTAGTAATAACAGTGACATGATCCAATGTAAAATTCGTAATACTCTGACATCAATAATAAAATGGTTAAAAGTAAAATACTTAAATATTTCCACCATCCAAACTGAAGAGTAGAGACCTACTCTTTGGAACGTGCAATTTAGCTTCACTTGTTTGACTGACCAACATTTTGATAATTCAAAAGTGCCTGTAACTGGTCTATTTGAAATAAACGTTTCTGATTTCTGAAGCAGGTTGGAAAGTGGCACATAAAATTCTCAACCTGCCAGCTTAGGCGTGGATGGCTAATGGCTAGGTTTAAAGATAGGAATAAGTCGATTTTGCCGCCCCTCATTTTTTGCCGCTCTGGGCAAATATTGAGGAGAAGCCGGGCGGCTTGCCTCCCCTTAGATCGAGCCCTGGTGTCATGCATGTGCTACTTGCATTCGCAGCCTAAATTTATGCCTGCATTTTTTTTTGCAAATATTAACTCCCCCTCCCCCTTGTTAGCAAAAGTAAGCAAAGCTCTCATCCCTGTCATGTATACGTAAACATTGGTACAAGCACTTGTCAATGTGTTGGTATTGATTTATAAGCAGTATTTGTAAGTTTAGAAATAAGGAATAAGGTTTAAAATAAAAAAAAACTTCTTTTTTTTTTTACATTCTTCTTCTTCTTGCCCTTGTCCCATTTTAATATTAATTAAAATTAACAGTGATGTTCGTCGGTTCACTTTCTTGGGATTTTGGAATCGTCATCGTTCTCTTAAAAAACTAAAAAAAAATATACCGCTGACGTAATCACCATTTACACCCCTCATCCCCAATGTTATCAAAAATAAGCAAAGCAGACTCCCCCACCCCCCTTTAGTGCTTACTTACATAATACTTAAATGACCCCTTAGCAACAAAAAATAAACTACGGTCAATTTTGTCACGATAGTCATTATACATTTCAGTCCTTTATTTTCCGTTTGCCCCTTATTGTCCTCCTCTTATTTAATTATTTTAACAATTAATGTAATGTACACACATATTATTCATTACAATGTAAGAATCTGTATTTGACTTGTAAGAATCCCTTACCAATAAACTACTATGACTATGACTGACTATAACCTAACCACAAACCTTCCTCTTCAATATTAACGAGTTTCTGCACCTTTTTTTCCTGCAATTATGCACACTGTATCTACAGGGGCCTTACCTTGATGTGTTATAATTATTGTTGCCAGGTTCGATTGGATTAAAATCGAGTCAGATAAAAAAAAACAAATAAAAAAAATTAAAAATCGTTCAATGAATTCTCTTACTCTAGGGTGGAACTATGTTCTTCAGTTGCCTTTTGCGTTCCAGGGCTACAGTCACTCTTTCTAACATTCCCGCAGCCCTAGCAGGCATCGGCCATAATGGGCCCCTTTTTTTTTTGGTGGGGAAAATCATCCAATGACAACCCCCGCTCTTGGGCGGAGCGGGAGATAGTGTCAGACTCTTACTGACTAAAAAACCCACCCCGTTCCTTCAAGCCTTTATACCGGGGCTCGAGTTCCCTTTCGGATAACCCTGGCCCCAGTAGGCTTCGACCCGGCTGGGCCCCTGCTGTTGCTGACAACTCCTTGAGGCGCGCGGGCACAGTGGGCGCCGTCGACGACTTGGGCTTGGTCCGGACAGTTACCGGACGGCCGGACAGCGAGCTACCCATTGCTCACTGTCCGCAAGCCCGCGTTTACGGTGACTGGAAATCGGTATCGGAATCCCGGCGGCGGCGAGCGTGCGGTCGGCCTCCTCCTTTGCGAGCATTACTGCTTCGCAGAAGTCGGTGACCGCCTGCCACTCCTCGCTCCGGACCATTGCCTCAACCAAGGCCCGGCGCGAGAGGTTTCCGCCGCCGATCGCCCCCACGAGGGCAATACTGGGCCCCTTCAGTTTTGCTAACATTTCTTTATGGAACGTATACAACACGTCGCGCCATCGACATCGACGGGCGAATGTCGAGTTTCTCATTGCTCGTCGTCTGCAAGCTCTCTAACAGATTTAACAGATCAGTTTAGGTCGGCAAATGCATCAAAGGTGCCAAGGTGAAGGCTTCAGTTGGGGCTTTTACTACTAGGCCGCCACTGCGTAATAATGCAACTTCATTTACGTTATCCTTTTTGTTTTTTTTTGGTAAGTCTTAGGGCTTATATTTCATCGGGACAATATGGCGATCAGTTGCGCCGCCGCAATGGTGTCCCGGTGAAGCATAGCCCCAAGCTACCAAACTAGATACCATACAGACTCCAAATTGGTTGCACAAACAAACGGACACCAGGTGCGTAACTCTCTATAGAGTTGTATACATTTTGTTGGTAGCGGCGACTGGTCGCGCCACCATGGTGTCTCTGTGAAATATAGCCCTTTTAGACTTTTTGGATTGTACGTCGACCGCACGTCGGTAACACTCCATGAACTGGTTTAGCTAAGTAAGAAGTTTCTGTAGAATAAGTAAGCTTATACTGAGTTACTTTAGTTATTACTGTAAAATTTGTGTGTCCAAAGTTCACTGTGATGGCTAAAATGTTATTGAATGAAGAGAGTGCGTTTGTAAATGTATTGAAGATCTTCACAGGGTGCCCATTTCTCTTCTACGTATTTTTCTCAATACAGGTCATTATGATGCGTCTTCAAGTTATGCGGTCTTCTACAACGTGAATCGCTCGGTACATGTCGCGTCCAACAGCCGTCCAATCGACTTCCCGGTGCTGATTAGTTGGTTATTATTAGCTTCTGAAGGAGAGCATGGAGTTAAATAACATAGAAGGCCCACTCCCAGTAGTTTTCTTACTGCTATAGCCAGACATAGGCTCGGCGCGAGGCCCACGAGGTGATGGCGGTGCTCTGCCCAGGCGGGGCACACCTCTACCGTGTGCTCTACCGTGTCCTACGGGTGGTCTACACAATGGTAACACCCGTTTCTTTCTCATGAATCCAGTGCAGGAATCTTCCGAACTGACCATGTCCGGTGAGGACCTGCATCATGTGCCACAAGTAGCCACGCTATAAGTCCCCTCTTTGAGCCACTCCACTATAAGGGGACTTTCCGCCATAAATGTGGCGTGCCCAAATAAGTAGTGTTGAAAGAGTTAATACAGAAACTTAATTAGGATGCAATGTAACGTTATCAGCCACACGGTTTTTGAGGATGTGGTTATTTAACCACATCCTCAAAAACCGTGTGGCTACTAGTATGTAGAGGTCCAGTGGATTAATTAAGGAAAAATTGTTGGGATTTTTGTGTTTTAAATCGAGACAGCTATACAATACATTATTTGTCTACATGGCATGTTTATATGAATCACCTTTTATTTTATTGGATGGGCAGTTTTATTTTTGCATGGCAACGGCACAATATAAATACAATATATGCCTTGAAAATATTTACTGAATTGCCAACCAACATTAGTTACTCATTTGAGCAAAATTTTAGAAGTAGGATGTTTATAGCAAGCACGCACAGAAAAAGTAAGTACTTTTTTTGAGCTTTGGAAATCAAATTATTCTTCTCGCTCTAAGTGGAGCGGAACAAGCTAGAGGGAGTTTCAGACTTTTAATGACTAAAACCTGTTTTTCTTCAGTTGCCCTTTTCGTTTCAGAGTCGCGGTGACTCTTTCGACGCAGCCCAAAAGGAGATAATTTGCCTCCTAGGTGTTAGAGCGTTCTTGTTGGAATATAAGAACTGATCTCGAAAATCTAAACATCTGCCTCGGATCGGCATGCCACAATTATGGTGGTAAGTCCACTCTTTGAGGCGTGGCTGGAAAGACCTCACGGCGTCTTTACCTTCAGCATGACGCAGGTCCTCACCGGACATGGCACGTTCGGGAGGTACCTGTTCCGGATTCAAGCGGAAGAGACGCCCGGGTGTCACCACTGTGTGGAACGCCCGGAGGACACGGTGGAGCACACAGTCGAGGTGTGCCCTGCTTGGGCGGAGTATCGCCGTGCCCTCGTGGGGGCGATCGGCGGCGGAGACCTCTCGCGCCGGACCTTGTTTGAGGCCATGGTCCGGAGCGAGGACTGGCATGCGGTCGCCGACTTCTGCGAAGCAATAATGCTCGCAAAGGAGGAGGCCGACCGCATCAGGCAACGGCGTTTTCGCCGCCGCCGCCGGGATTCTGATCCCGATTTCCGGCCACCGTAGGCGCGGGCTTGCGGACAGTGAGCAATGGGTAGCTCGCTGTCCGGCCGTCCGGTAACTGTCCGGACCAAGTCCAAGTCGTCAACGGCGAGCACTGTTCCCGCGCGCCTCAAGGAGTTGTCAGCAACAGTAGGGACCCCGTCAGGTCGAAGCCTACTGGGGCCAGGGTTATCCGAAAGGGAACTCAAGCCCCGGTATGAAGGCTAGAAGGAACAGGGTGGGTCGTTTAATCAGTAAGAGTCTGACACTATCTCCCGCTCCGCCCAAGAGCGGGGGATGTTATTAGATGATTTTCCCACCGTAAAAAAAAACACTTGCCTCGTAAAGTCGCAGGTTTAGGCTTCTTTCGAACATTAACATAATAGGAATTATTTCACCGATAAAGTCTAACACCTTGCGGTAAAGTATCTTTTGTCCATTCATACAGAAGCAGGAATTGCTTTATAAACTAGTAGACCTTTTTTTTTATGGTGGGAAAAAATCATCCAAGACAACCCCCGCTCTTGGGCGGAGCGGGAGATAGTGTCAGACTCTTACTGACTAAACGACCCACCCTGTTCCTTCTAGCCTTCATACCGGGGCTCGAGTTCCCTTTCGGACGTGCCATGTCCGGTGAGGACCTGCGTCATGCGGAAGGTAAGGACGCCGTGAGGTATTTCCAGCCACGCCTCAAAGAGGGGACTTACCGCCATGATTGTGGCGTGCCCAAGACTAGTAGACCTAATAGTGATAACGAGCGAAGCGATCTTGAAAATTAAAGCAGCAGCCAACAAACATAATTAGTAGGGTTAGGTCCGGGTTCCATTTTGATGCTAAAATACGAAAATGACAAAGCAAAAGGAAATAATATTGAAATTGCGTGATTATTAAAAGAGCAGTAAGAGATGCTACACGTGTTTTCTGACAAAATATCAGTGAAATCGCGAGGTGAGGATGCTACAGACCACCAAGGTGATAGCGGGACGACTTGTACTTACTACTTACTGATTCAGGAATTGTCAAGAAGTGGTCCATAACCGGTAACATTGAAAGAAACAGAGGGGGAAAAGGCCCCCTCCGTTTCATCGACCCAGCAGTGGGACAGTACATGCTAAATATAAAATAACTAGCTTTTGCCCGCGCGGCTTCGCCCCGCTCTTCCCTACTCCACCCTACTATACCCTACTCTACCCTACCCTACACTACCCTAATTTTCATTTTTTTCCCCATAAGAACCTTCTCCTCACAATAAACAAGCACACCAAAAAAAAAAATTAGCGAAATCGGTCCAGCCGTTCACGCGTGATGGCGTGACAAAGGGAAATAGGGATTCATTTTTATAACATAGATAGACTAAGGAGGTTAGTGAAAATCGGGACGTCTCGCGCAAATCGGAAAACCTGGCAACTCTATAAATAACTATTGAGCTATATTACAAGGCCAGCGGCCGTATTATGACCTCTTAAAACCATCATGTTTTCGGTGTGAAAAAGAGACGGAGCTATACAGGACGAATAGCACTATCCTTTTCTCACACAGAAAATATGATGGTTTTAAGATGTCATAATACGGCCACAGGTTGCCAAAATTTAATTCATTTAATCATCTAAAAGTTAAAGATTACTGTAGTTTGGCTATCAATATTTCTTCCTTTTTTTATGGTGAGAAAAATCATCCATTGACAGCCCCCGCTCTTGGGCGGAGCGGGAGATAGTGTCAGACTCTTACTGAGTAAAAGCCCACCCCGTTCCTTCGTTGCCTTCGTACCGGGGCTTTAGCTATCTTTCGAATTAACCCTGGCCCCAGTAGGCTTCGACCCAGCTGTGCCCCTGCTGTTGCCGACAGCTCCATGAGGCGCGCGTGAACAGTGCGTGCCGTCGACGACTTTGGCTCGGTCCGGACAGTTACCGGACGGTCGGACAGCGAGCTACCCATTGCACGCCGTCCTTAAGCCCGCGCCTACGGTGACCAGAAATCGGGATCGGAGTCCCGGCGGCGGTTGCGGTGCTGTGAGCGCCGCCGTTGCCTGATGCAGTCGGCCTCCTCCTTCGCTAGCATTACTGCTTCGCAGAAGTAGGCGACCGCCTGCCACACTTACCAAGCCCCGACGCGAGAGATCGCCGCCGCCAATCGCCCTCACGAGGCCACGGTGATGCTCCGCCCAAGTAGGGCACTTCTCAACTGTGTGCTCCACCGTATAATATTTCTTCCTGTCCTTTGCAAACTGAAACAGCTCGAGAGTGGTTATGTATAATTTATAGTTTCTTTGTGCTACGAGTCCTAACAATCTTATAAGTATTACTTAAATACGTCGTTTTCAGCAATGCTACCACGACCTCTTAACGTGATCCATATTACGACCTAAACTGAACTTTTTTTTATTGATAGGCTCGCGTTTGACCACTATCTCTCCTGATGGTAAGCGATGATGTGGCTGTCGATGGAGCACGTTTGCCTAGAAGTAACCTATTCACTCTTGACTTAAATACTCCTAGGTTGTAGCTATCAGGAAACACAGACTCGGGCAGGGAATTCCACTCCTTAGTTGTACGTATAATGAATGTTAAAGGAATGGATCTACTTAGGGTGTATAGTTCCATCCCTCTATCGCTCGGACTACTGCGGTTTTAACACGTCATGGCAAGTCAGGTTCGTATCAAAAATTACTGTTTTTCTACATCTCGATTAAAAATGATCAATTCAATTCCACCTTTTGATATCAATCTTAGTATGATTTCTACACTTGCTTTGAGACTCATAAACTGCATACATCATGATTCACTCAAACGTTTTGGCTGCATTTCAAACCGAAGCCTTCAGCAGTTGAACTGACCATTAATGTCGTCTTTCATAGCTAGATGGCGTGACTCACAATGAAAACAAAGCCCGACAGTGTATTGTTTTGACTGCTTCATACTACTGCTGATATATAGTCGATGTAAGTACTTCATTAAGATCTTTATCTCAGTCGGAAGTTATCAGTTTTCGAACGATAACTGAAATAAAAAAAATATAACATCAGAATCAAAATAGAGGTACATAGGCAAATTATTGTTAACGATAGATATTATTAGTATTATTGTGAGGAACTTATCTCAAAATAGATAAGTTCCTCACAATAATATCTATGTTCACTGAATACTTCGGAAGTTTTTTCGGATAGCTTTACAGATATTGGAGACAGCATTTATCATTTATCATTTACTACTGAAGTATATGCGTGCAACGCACTTGTGGGGTCGCGAACTTCACTAGTAGCTACTGGCGTTTCTAGAGACTGCCCTCGAGACAATTCCGTGCTCAGTGGGTAGCCCCAACCAAAAATAGTCAGACGTTCCTAAGTGCTAAAAGAAGATGACTTGCAAACAAACCAAAATGCTAATAAAGCGCCGGTGGAATGAATCAATCAAGGAAGAAACAAATTACACTGACTAAAGACGTAAATATAAACTGGTAGTAAACACCAGAGAACAAAATCAGAAACCACTAGACCGCAGCCTTGTAAAACCGATAACAATGTCAAGTATACATAATTTTCCTACAAACTTCCTGTTTTAAACTTTACTACATAATTTGCCTCTAATTCCAGCTTACAACCAAATAAATTATCAACCTAGCAAATTCTGTGGATACTTTCCACAAGACATACTTTCCACAAGATAAATAAATTTTCTTTCAATGTTAAACGAAAGGGGTTAACAACACAACAAAAAAAGAAGACTGATCAACTATTGCAACACTTGAATCATCGTATGATTAAAATGCGATGGAAATGCAATCTTGGTGCAGTCGTGTAGTAGCGTACATCCCCGTTCATTGATTGACCCCAATCTGTGTCAATATTCTTGTAGTCATGCCCATTGTATACATATTTATGTACGGATTTGAATCAACCTTCGTTCTACTTTTCTCGCGACTAGCTCTAGTTGAATGACATTTTTCTAACATGCTCAGTTCTTATTAGACTTAATCATTGCCTTTCATCAAATTCCTGACGAGAGTAAGACTTGAGTTTTAAACATATACATGTATCTATTTTTCAACCTATACCAACCTATATATTTTTCCTATGTTTTGTATTTAGGTATTCTAAGTCGTTTTACCTTCAATATGCATTATAGTTGAAGTCTATTAGCGAGATTTGGAATTTGATAGGCTTCTGACTGGTGTTGATTTGGACGATTCTTTTATTTTGACTTGTATGTATTTGAGTATGATCAATTTCGGGCTGATATTGTTGACTAGAGTCCGTCTAATGAAAGCGTGACCTGAGAAAAGGAGGTTACAACCAAAAATTTCGAATGTGGTATTATTGAAATAGTAGGAGAAAAAAGTTTTGATACTAGAGTATTTTTTGTATTTATGACAATTTTAGAATAGTTGTACAAGAACTTAAATCCTAGTCAAAAACATGTGTGTAGACTTAATTATTTAGGGGGTGTATGGTAAATGTCAATAACACACAAAATGTTAGATAGTATTCCAAATTATTTTATTTTATCTGATCTCTCAAATGTCGCTATATTATATTTAAATAATATTCTTTATTTTCCATTTGGCGTTCTGGCAAGAATACCAAGTGCACAACACCGTGATAGTCAAATAAAATAGTCAACATGATTTCAACTTCATCACGTCTCGCCAACACTATTAATGTTTTTCAAGATTGTTGGGTTGGAATCGATTTAGCATAGAGAAAATTCAGATCTTTTGGGATTAGTCAAGTGGGAACATGTTTTATACTCCAGTGATTGTTTCAAATGATACGGATCGACTCGTGAGACACAAAAAGTTCAGCAGCTGCTGCAGCAGCATCTCTCTCAAACTTGAACTAGGATTTTCGCGATTTTAACTTCAGTTGCAGACTTTCATGCACTACCAGACAGAGTGAGGCAAATCTTTCGTTACATCTCAACTGCTTTTGAACGCATTCTACCACTCACTAGCATGTGTTTTTGATTAAGTCGATTCACCAAAAGCCTTCTTTGTTCGATGTTTTTGTCCATTATGAAATTCGCAATATGTCAGATTATCTAAAAATATAAGAATAAAAAAATCATTACATCCTTAATATAACTATCCAATAATATTAGTCGACAAGGATCAAGATTATAACGTCATACTAACTTAAAAATCAGAAATCGTATGTAAACAATGTTGGTTTTCATTGAAAACACCTTCTTTCTCTTCTTGTTTTTGTTTGAACTTAATAAACATAGTGTGTAGCAGTTTTTGCACGTTACTGTTTATTGTTTTTCCCACAATTAAGCAATTATTCTTGAAAAATAAACATCAGTTTCCAAAAACTGACAATTGCAACCATAGACTTTGACGTGATTTTTTTCGGCAAAACAATGTTGCCAATTTAATTTAAAAAAAAAACTCCAGGTTACGCTTTCAGTAGACGCACTCTAGTTGGTTATTAATTGTGAGGTGAACTTGAGAAAGTATAAATAAAACCTTATACCTAGCCCGCGAAAATTCCAAGAGTGCAGTGATATCACGTTCTGCTCAGATCACATCGTAATGTTCGCGCGCGTTAGCCACGCGCTATAGAAACTTTGAACTTGATAACTGCACTGCTCCGAAGTCCAGCACCTGAAATAGTCAGCCGGTCACTGTAATAAACCTGTATCCGTAAAGTTTATGACAATCAGTGCTGGAATAATTACGTTAACGAATTTCATTTTGCGGGGTCTTGGTGGAATAAAAAATGCGAGACAACATGATACTAAATAAAAAAATGGTGCAGATAAAAATATAGATGCCATTACGTTGATTTTGTTGTCTTGTTATTCGATTGAATAATAAAAAATATCACCAGTTCACCACTAAAACTTTGTAAAAATTCGGCAAAACATTGTCAATAGATCTCATATAACGAGGAAACGACGAATCAGCAAACTAATACCTACTCACATCGTTATTACATTCGTGAGAAGTTTCTGCCCTGCTATCGGCCGCGCTGAACGTGTGCAAGATAATCCAGCTATGTAACGTGCAGCGTGACGTAATACAGTACGGTGAAAACGAGAGTGTTTGGCGCCGCCATGCGAATATACGCCTTATGCCGACTAAGATCCATTCAGGTGGTGCGGCCGTGACAATGCCGAATGCGCGCGACTGCCGGCGGGGCGCGGGGACGCGCCACAAAAGTGGGTCGCTCGCGACGTGTACAGTCAAGTTCAAGGCTACACACAAAGGCAATGGGGCGCCGATCGCCCCTAGATGGCGTTGCGCGAATCGTTTGAAGTTTGAAAATTTTGCGAGCCCGGGGGTGCGGTGCGGGGCGCGGGTCTGAGCTGCGGGAACGAATTTTCGGTGCAACACACTACACGACGCTGCACTCGTGTACCGAACGTCGCCACGCGCAGTACTTTCGCGCACACTAGATCCAGACTTCTAAGCTAACCTAGACATACAATAACAAGCCGACATGGACTGGATGGAGATGGAGGATGTGGTGCGTACATTTCATAGTTTATTTTCTACCCTATAAAAGATTTACCGGCGTTTTTATTGTGATAATTGTGGTTTTTTGTAAACTGAATTTTGCCTTGACCTAGGCTAACATTTTATCAACATCGACACGCCGGGCTGCCGAATATTTATCGCAGAGGTGTTATGTTTTTGGATGTTATTAAGTTTTGAGTGTGTAGACCTATACATTTTATTAAGCTCATAAATGAATCTAATAGAGACGAAAGTTAATTTTAGAATAATTATACCTATGTACGTTTCTTTTTACAAACTTTGTCTACTTTTATATACATATTTGAAAATATTTAAAATCTTCAAGTGATTTTAATAAAAATCATGAATAATGTATTTCTATATTTTAAATAATAACATATTACAGATTTATAAAATTAAAAGTTTCCAAATTCACATTAAGTTCTCAAGCATAATTTATGTGAATTTTCACGGCCGAAATAATCGTCTAAATTTGGTTGGTCCAACTTGTGTATTATTTAATTTTCTCATGCATCATAATACTTACTTCATATATCAAGTATATCATACATAAATTATATATAGTTTCCAAAACTTGGAGTGTGGCAGGCTGGGCCCCGAGCGGCTCAACACGTAGACCGCGGTGTGCCCGACCTGCCCCAACTCGTGATCGATCGCGCCGCCTACCATTACCCGCCTCTAACTGTTGTGCCTTGTGCGTAGTGTCTATTTTCTCAACGCTCTGCTAGAAAAAATCACGCCGCACGTTTTATCTCTATTCTATATTTTTCCGCCTTCGATCTTGATTCCTCTAACAGACTATTCGGGGATGTTTCATCTCGCACATCTTTTTCATATTCAAGAATTATGGCCTTTTAATTACTAAGCCGATATTTATTCTTAATTTAGAATTTCCTTCCTGTTTTTCCGAGGAAAAGAATGCAATGTTGAATGTACTGCAGCAACATTTTACAGGCAGTTAAAAGCAACTAGTCACGCAAAATTGCCATATCTTATTGATGGTCTTTAAAAATATGTAGAGCCGTTAGTTTAGTATTACCTATTCTAAAAATACAAATTTAAGGCTCCTAGATTTTGGTTTTGATGCTTTGCATATTACTGTATGCGCGGTCAAATTTTAATTATTGTCTATTTTTTCTCTTGTTAAATAATCTTGTTCGGGTTGATACCGGGGCCCGTTTTTATCGTATGCGACTATAATGGCTTCTTTGATGCGCTCTGTATTATTATTAGTCCCCGAGTTTTATCAATAAGTTTCTTTGTTTGTTAAGACATTTCAAGTTTAGGTCTACCTCCTTCGTATTTGGAGTACTAAGTTCAGGATTTGTTTGATTTCCTATTGGTCCTTTGAAATATTTCCTTGATCACGTCTTAACTTAAAAATCAAAATTGATCTTATAAATAAAAAAAACACAATTTCGTACAAAATTTAAAAAATATTTTTATCAAACTACGATCAAAATATTTATTAAATTTTTTAGACAAAAGAAAGTGGTGTGTATACTTTTATGCAGCGATTACTCTATCTAATCATTTTTTGTTGCAACGTGATGCAAGAGTTGGTGATATAATGCGGCCTTGACTGAACTTATCAACTTAATATTTCCATGCACTGACAGTCTGACACATATTTTTAGCAGCATATTATATATTTTTAGCTGTACGAAATAATAGGTACTAAAGGTTTTATTTTAAAGTACAACACTTTGGTTGGTTATGAACCCAAAATTTTTAATTCTTCAAAACTATCTTGTGAAGTTTCACTTCAAGGTCTTCACGATATGTTTCAACGAAGGCAGTTTAGCGTTATTTTATTATTTTCCTTGCCTTGGTCCTTACATAATACTACATGAGCACGATGTAATAATTAAGTACGATAACAGGCCGTAACATTTTTATCACGTTCTCTGGCCTCTGTCCGTCGTGCAAGTTCAGTTATTACGAATATTTATACGCATACAAATAAATTTATTCAGATAAAATCTCGTAAATTAAGTCAAATCGTCTATCTGTCTTGTCTTTTAGATTTTTTTTTTCGTCAGATGTACGAAATTATAAACCTTGTATAAATAGTTAATTACTCCAGTTACTGGATTGGTATTAACAAAACTGTTTGCGTTCGCATATCTTTAATTAATTGCAGATGATACATTGATATCAACCGACCTTAGGTTATAAGACTACTGGTCACGGGCAGGGTAAGTTTCAGAGATAATAAAATAATTAGTTTATATTCATGCTTCCGCGATCAATTTCGATTGTAATCGTTTATCGGAATTGCAATAATTGAAAACTCTCCACAGACCCTTCGTGAATGGTCTATTTGTTTTTAAATTTCGCCTCTATCTTGCCTTGATAATTACATAATATCGTATCAGACAGTGCAGTTTATTAGTCACGCAATTTACATAGATCTGCGATCAAATTTGAGTAACGACCAATGCGGCGGGCGTTGATAAAAAACATGATGTCCATCGTCACCTTTTGGTGAGGTTTTAGCGTCTAGTCTAGACCGATAGATGCAAGCCAATGTGGTTTTTATTGCAATAAGATTTCATACTGACGCAGCGGCACACCGTAGATAAAAAGCTGGCGGAATGCGATATGCAACGTTAAAAATACTCGATTATCGCGTCGGCAGCAACCGCAATCCCTGTACCAAAATACTAAACAGTAATGACACCAACTAAACATTTTACGGTTTGGTAACTATTGCTGCTCCACTCAGGAGCATTGAAGTAGAAGGCTTCGCCGGCCGAGCAATATGCACGTAGCAAACCAAAGTTTTTAGCGAATTCGAATAATTGACTATGGGTGGAGTGAGGCGGGAGTGAGGGGGGCTCGAGCGGGAGATTTGGCTGTTGGCCTTGACAATGAACCGGCGGCGCGCACACAAGTGTGATTTTATTTGTATTTGAAATACACGCACACACACAATTAGGAGCTGTTCCACGAATTGCCTCCTCCCACACAATTAAATATTAGGGCTGTCTTAGGCAGATGATTAATGAATGTTCACAGTGCATAGGAAGCCTGATCAGAACAGGAACAAAAACCTGAGACGTTAGGTCTATCTTAGGTTAAATTAGATGTTAAAACCAAAAAAAGAGCCAAGGAATCTGTCTTGATCAAACCCTTTAAAATGTACAAAGCATAAATCATTTAATAATAAGACAATAAACAGTAAAATAAACAACCATTAATCGATAACCTACGGCTAAATTCAAAACGAGTTCTGTACTATCCTGGATAGATAAGTTAATTACATTCCATACCTTGTCTATTGTCGGATGTTGAGATGATCAAAATAGCGAAGGATGCGATAGTAGAGACATGGATTTTGAAACGATGTACTTAGGACAATCTTCATGTGCAGCATCTCATACGTCACGTGCGACAAGCAGAGCCAACCCTATCTCCAAAAAAAGCTAACAAATTCAGTCTGGCCCGGCGCGCCGTCGCCGCGTGCCTGCCCTAAGACAACCTATACATAGACAGCCTAGGGCCCGACGGGATGTTTATCGATAATGCCAAAAGATTCCCCACTAACGAGTCCTGAGTCTGGCTTGTGTTACGTTACTGTATGTACCTACCAGTATAGCCTTTTGTTTGCGCATTCAATTTGGGCTTTTGGAAACGTTCGCATTCCCAAACATAGCTTAATGCACCTTTGATATTTCTGGAACGGCTCGATCCTGATTTCTGACAATAAATTGCAGATTAATGAAGTTTCATAAAAATAGTAGGTGTACAAATTTGGCGACGATAAATTATCTGATAAAGCTGGAGTAGATTCAGTAAAAGAATTAAGTAATTGGATTTATACAAGTGTAGAAGTGAGAGTTGGCAACAGACCCCAAGGCCACTGTCTCATATTGAGCTAGACGGTAGGTAATATTAATATATCCTACAGGTACAAATTACAGACGTATGAAGGTATATGGTCACGTTTTTGTCTTATCTTAGGCTTTATCTTTTGTCTATGACATCATCTTAACTGTTTCTTTTTGTTAACATTTAACTGATCTAGCTTCAGTTTTTTGTTAATTTAGATTCCTGTGGCGTGTAGACTCGGGTGTTTCGTTTTTAAGTTCTTATTGTTTCTTTGATTTTGTAGATTACACACCTTTATAGTGTTTTCAGTTTTAGAATTTGGGTTTGTATGTAAATTATTAGTTGCAGTAACCTCGACTTAGACAATGCAGCTCGTGCAGGATTTCGTTCTACGGAATTACTTTTATTTGGTTCGAGCGAGTGGCGATAATGCGAGTATACCCAAATAGATTTTACACTTTGATTTAAGTGGATGGTTAGTTTTCCTTTTCTATTTAGTTTATTGTTAACTGTTATAGAGATAGATGGCTGCAGATGATGATTAAAGGGAATTTTATTATACCTGCTTGAAATTTATGTGGTTTCATTGGGCGCACCTAATCGTGATTGCCTTGAAACTGTATTTCAGACACGTGTATGGTTTTACGATTATATCTAAGCATGTTTCTAGGTCAATTTTTCAGTCTAGTTATAAAATATACATTACTGATAATGTGTCTCTGAGTAGGAATTCAATCCCGCAAGCCCGGGATCTCGCATTGTTTTGCGAAATACCGCGCGTTAGCGTTATTGAATTTTTTTAATAAGAAATTTGGGGTTCAGACCGTGATAAGACCTGTCATACTGTATGGATCAGAATGTTGGGCTGTAAAAAAGACGGATGAAAAAAGATTGCATGTAGCGGAGACGAGAATGTTGAGATGGATGTGTGGTGTGACGAGATTGGATAAAGTGAGAAATGAGTACATATATTAGAGGAAGTCTGAAAGTGGCGCCAATGACTGACAAGCTGAAGGGGAATCGTTTGTCTTGGTATGGTCATGTAAAGAGGAGGGATGAAATGCATGTTACCAAAAGAGTTATGAGTATACACGTGGATGAGTGGAGAGGGAGAGGGAGGCCAAAGAAAAGATGGAAGGATTGCGTGAAGAGCGATATGAATGAAAAGGAAGTTAGTGATAGCATGACGAGTGATAGGGTAGAATGGAAGAAAAAAACGTATTGCGCCGCCCCCAAATAAGATGGGACAAGGGCAGGAAGAAGATTCGATGTTGACGATACGCGAGTGGAAAAGCAGCCTCTTAACAAGTGGTTTAATTACTGTCCATGGAACTCGTGACTTTTCAGTAGAATTTGTACCTACGGCAAATAATAACTGGTTTTCAATTTTTACCTTATAGCCAAACAAATTTTTTATATCAATATTTTAATATATACCAAGACATATTTGTTTTAAAATTTCTATCTTGATCCGTATTCCGAATTTGGTCGTATTATAATACCGAATTGAACTTATTCTACATATATTATATGTTCAGAATTATCTATTACACTCCAAAACAAGCGATAAATATTATTTACAATAATCAAAGTAACAAAGTTAACACATCGTTATTCATAATGAAGTACCTAACTTAGCCGTTTCGTAAGATTACGATGTACGAGCATTTACCTAAATGGTAACTCCAAAATGTCTTTGTAAAAGTGTATACTTACAACCCAAAATTACCAATTTATCGTTGTTTTTTTTGCCTTAAAAAGGTCTCAAAATATTCGATAACGTTGGAAATGTAGCGTTGCTCGCTCGACCAATGACGGCCGCCGTCCCTTGGCAGCGCTTCAGGAAAACTAACGTTATGCCTTTATTCGTCGGATTGTACGTGAAGGGACCAATCTGAAAGGCGACTAGCACGTGGCGCACGGTTGGGCGGCGCATGCGTGAGTCGTGAACATTGGAGGGGCGTGGAGGCGTGGCCTGCGTGTACGCAATGCGTGCGGACAGTGCGTACGAGTCGCTCAGCGCGCATCAAGCTTTTCCACCATTGCGCTCCACTAAACACAAATACATTTAAATAAACGACGCGTTTTTTAACGTACGTACGTAAGTGCGTTGAACTCCAATGTTTGTGCACAAGTGCTGTGATTTGTTTTAATAAAGGCATAAAAATGTGTGCGGTAGAGGATGCATGGTTGTTCTCAAATATAGCCACTACTCTGGATATGATCGAATCTTCTCACAATGTGAGTACTGAAGCCTGCTCAAGTTTGGAAGGTGCATTGTATAGCATGGGTGATTAATTTGTGTTATTGAGAAAACGCGAGTTTTGAGCGGTAACATGTTTTCGTTTGTTTGTGTTATAAATCACTATGTAGGTAAAGTTTAGATGTATCAGCAGTGGATTGAATTTTGTGTCCGTGTCGGAAGTAGGCAGTATCTATTACTCTAAGTTCTAAAATGTATTTTATCTACCTACGTCTATACCTAAGTAATTCACCGTAATATTCGTTAGTAAATTAAATATCGTAGGAATCATTGGAAGACATGCGTACACAGGCATTATCTATAGTACCAGAAACAATGATAACTCCAACACTAATTATAATAATGAGAAAGTAGCAAAAATCTACGTTTTCAATAGTTGATCTTTAACCTTTAAATTGGAATAAAACACTGACGACAAATAAACATAATAATGAATGGCTAAACACGTGACGTCTTCATGATAAGTACTGTTGTTTATATTTACTCGATACTTACTAGATACAATGTTCGTGAATACTGAAATAGATAAACTATAATTTACAAAGATCTTATTATAAATTGGTATAGTGATATAATATTGAGAACAACTATGGCCCTGATTTGCGTGGTTAAACCTGTCGAAAGCCTCGGATAAATCCAAACCTATCCATGTCTGAAATATGACGATGACCGAGTGATCTACCTATAAAAGAGCGAACTTAAACCTATGTTTTTTCTAAATAAGAATTCAGATACGAATGCGAAAATATTATTTGCCACAGACCTTTTCACAATTCAGAGTTTCGACATTCACAATTTTCTGATCTCAGGATCAATGTAATCATAAGTTAAAGACCCTAAATATGTACCTAATACTCAATTTTATCACAAGTGGGTTCGGAAGTGTGCCTACAAGTATAATGAGTGTTTATTTTATACGTATATATCACGAGATAGACGATAATAAATGGAACTGCATTTTGTTTGCCTTTTCAATGTCAAATGGGCATTGAACTGCATTCAACACTTGTTGCACTTTTTATCTAAATATTCCGGTTGTAAGATGACCGACACAAATGTTTCTGTTTTATATCTAGTTGTTCGGCTATGCAGTTTTTTTTTTAGTTTTTTGTTTTCTAATTAAAACAAAAAACTAAAAAAAAAACTGCATTAGTTTTTGTTCTAAATACTTAACTAGCCTTCCGGTCTTTTTTGCTGTTGGTGCAGAGTACCTACCTATTTGATTGTTTAGGGAGTGTGTCCAATTTTAAGTAATTTAGTCCAATAAAATTCGATATCTTTAATTTATATTTTGCCTTGTGTAATGTAAGTACAGTCAGGGATATTACAATTAAATTAAATTAAAATTCATTTATTTCGGAAACCAAGTCCATATAGGTACATAGAATATAAAATTAAAATTAAAATCACATTAAAATATTAAATTAAAAATAAACACATTACAAAACACAAAATTAAATACAAAATTACACCAATGTCATAAAATAAAAACATAATAAATTAAAGTCATTAATACATAAAATAAAATAAACTATACACCCATTTTATCTTAGCCTAAATTTGGGCTTGGATCCGGAGTGCTCAACGTGCAGCCTGGTCCAGTACCGCATCATCGGACAACCCAGATCCAAATCCATCCTCCAGGCGAACAACTGAAGGTAGCTGTTGGAACTGCCTCGTATGCGGTGCATTAGGGACACAACTCTCTTGCGAATAATTGCCGCAAAACCATCTATGTTTGCATCCGCAAACATGCCCGGCAATTGGATACGCCTTTAATTTAACTAAGTAGGTAATTTTATTTCTAAAACTGCAGTTGGCAAGTTTCAGTTTCTTTCTTATCTGTTTCTGTATAACGAAGTATTCAAATACTTCACAATTTTCTTGAACCGTTTTTAAAACACCTATTTCATTATTTAAATCTACGATAGCACGCAGCTTGCGACGTAAAAATATCAAAACGTCTTTTAAGCAAGTGTCACTGGTAACACTTTTCCATTCAATAATTAATTATTTGTTCATGTAGGTACAGTCCGTATGCAACTTGCTTGGGTAGTCTTTTTCTTTATTACCTATCTGCATTTTGACTTTCCGAATCCTTCAACTTCTTCATAAATCAATTGGAAAAGAGATACTGCTTCATTGATATATCTGTCCCTATCATTTTGCTGTTTGATTAAAATCTTTATGGAACAAGAGCAGTCTTTAGATTTTTTCATATTTTGTAATTGTCAAATCCTTCAACTTTATGCGTTTCAATATGTGATAATATAGGTATGACCCACTCAGTTTGCAGCGTAACATTACCAAATGATACCATTGATGCCATAGTGTCAGTTTTGTCCCAGACAATGACAGTTCAGACAGTTATGACGTCGTAATCCATTGCCTAGCTGACGCTTCATCATAGCAAGTGTCTCTTACATAAATTAATGAACAACTTGAGATAAATGATGGTCTCAAGTATGTTATTACAAATGTAGGTAAGGATTACAATGATATTTTAAACAAGAGAATGAAATGTAGCTGTAATGGTTTAAGTAATAAGTCAACAGCGATATCGTGTGACCTTTACTTTTAGTAATTAAAACATGGTTTTATAAAATGAGCAGTGAAAAGTATTTTTAGGGAATGAATTGTGCCTACACTAACAAATGTTTTAACCACCCGCTTTAAACTACTAATTCCATTTTGTTATTCTGCAAGTTTATTTGTATCAGAGCGAGGTTGATTTTTGTGACTGTGAGTATTTGGTCGTCTCGCCAAATAAACCAATGAATCTACAAAATATGCCGCTAGCGGAGACGATAAACATTCTGCTTCTTTGTGTTCAGTGCATCTTTTTAGGATTTAAAGTTATTTTGGAGAGTTCGTCTCAGATAGAGTCCCAATTTTTTAAGGGATATCTTTTTCTACAATCGCTCTCAAAATTTCAGAAATTTAGCGTAGCAGAAATTTGGAAATCAAATGTCAGACATAAATTGCTTTATTTGTGTATTTTGTGCCCATTTATTTCCCTGTTTTTCTAATGAAAAGATCCTGAAACCAATCTGGTAAGAATACACCCAGAATTTTCGTCTAGGCTGAAAATTGGTTAGTTAAGAAATGTGTTTAACTTGTTTTCACATGAAGAAAAGAGGTTCATAAATGTGTTAAAAGCTTTCGTCCAAAACGAGGACGTGTCTCGAAAAAGGGAGACAAAGTTGTGCCGATATGTTGATATTTGCGTCACACGCTGCATTGTTTACCCCCGACCATTTTGGTCACAAAATATCTCGAAAACGCATTGCGTCATTTTATGTAACAGAGCGACGAGCTTTGAATTATTTAATAACAACGGTGTTTGACCGTCCTGGCGAATAACCCAAGATTCCCAAATAGGGGACAAAATGTGCGTCTGCTTGGTGAAAAAATGTTTGTTGAAGCTGATAAGCATTGCGCAGCGCACACGCTGAACATTCTGGTCTAGTGAATTTTTGTAGTCGAAGTAGTGGTGCGGATGAGGCGTCATTTTTCCGCGGGCTGAGCGGCGCGGGCGGGCGCCGGTGCCGTGCCGTAGGTCGGGCATAGTGTCGACGTCCGCGCAATGTCACCCCGCGCCGAGATATTCGGCCCCCACCCCGCCCGCTCCCACGCCCTGGCTCGCCTTGTGAACATCATTTCCGATCCGCAATTTTGTGGCCTCTCTGGTTTTGGTTCGGTTTTTGCAAGTTCCTCGAGATGCATGGAATCTGCTGCATCTTCGGTCTTTTGAAAGCTTTCGTTTAGGCTTTTTGTTTTTGGCAACTTTGTGTGCTCATTACACTTTTTTGGGCAGATGCGTGATTTTCGACAAGTGTAAAAACTGCTAAACTGTTGGGGTAGGTCGTGGTTATATAACGACCACGCGGCGTCGGCAGGTGATTGCAAATTTTGCGATCGTCCGCGTGATATTGGGCGATGTCGGTCGTCGACCTCTCGCTATCTGCGTTATTTAGCCCGGCTCAATGTCGGCGCAATGTCGAAACTCACTCGAGTTCACGGACCGAGGCGCGAGACGCGTTCCTCACCCAACTGTGTTGTTCGACCGAATTTTTATAGACACTTACACATACATTGTAGATAGTATCGATTCTAGGTATTTCTGTTCTAATAATGGGCTTGTGTTTTTAAATAATAATTGTAATTACATACACATATTGCGTTTTGCTGTCTATATGGACGACCTGTCTACCTGAACATAATTAAAGTCTACTTACAATATTGACTACTGTAATAAGAGAAGCACCATTAAAGGAACATATTTCAATTATGGGAGTTGTCTTTGTTCTTTCGATCTGTCGGTGTAGCCGTACACCTTTACGATGCATTTGCATTCAGACTTATCGTTCAAAGCCAGACGGAGCATGTGCCATGCGGTACCCCCAGGTACCCCATAGCATGGCGTAGTATACCGTTGCTCGCACTCGGTCTCTGGGCTGTGGGTCGCGCCGACCTCGGGCGCGCGGAAACCGAGCGGCGGTCAAGGCCGATGTCTAGACGCACCCCCCGCCCGCGCATCCCCGCCCCTGCTACCTCCTCCTCACCCTACCGATTCAGGCTACACCTTCATACTACCTATTTTTACCTCCACTCCCGAATTTGCCTGGGCAAAGCTTCTCAGCTCACTGAATCCTGACCTGCCCAAACATAACGTACTGTCAGTTACAATGGTAACACATCACCGCTTGAGATAGGTTCAGATTAGATACAGTCATACCAGCTTCATGACGAATTCCGAATTTGAATATCTATAAAAAACATGTCGTGTTTATGTTTTCAGCTAGTTTTTTTTGGAGTGCCTCCAAACTATTGTTAGGCATATTTTTTATATTTTATGAGTGAGTGGTCATTTACTAAAGACAATTGACGTCATCGGAAGGTTGTAGAAGTACATCTTTTTACTCAACACCTTCAGTTTTCAGGTGCAGAGCAGGATTAAATGAGTCATAACATAACATAAATTGGGAATGTAGCAGAGAATTGGTTTATGTATTTACCTACTGATGTCAATCCTGTCCCATCATAAAACCAGCGTGAAATTGACGTGATAGCATTGATTGGGTTTCAAAGTAATTTCTGAAACGAAATAATAAAAACACTCAGAGAGTTTTAGATCTAAATAAAGTTCCGTTTGGCCTTGGTCTTGAAATTTTTTATTAATGCGTCGTAAAGATGTGGAGCGCATATGATGTAATCAGCTCGAACCACAAACACTGGCCAGTGTTATTTTTTAAAAGTAAGACATCCGAAAGAATTACCTATATTATTGCTAGATAGGCAACTACTATGCATATTAATTTATTTATGTCTTTTGTATTATACAGTAGTGATCTAACGACTTACATTTGAACCCGGTCTGAACTCTCCGGGTGAAGGGTAAGGAAAGGCATGGCCCACTTTTTTCTGTAGGGCAAATGTGGGGCCATTTCGAGCGGGCTTCTATCCTTAGATCAATAATATTCCTTTAAAAGATAAAGTACATATTTGGTCTGGAGTTCTCTTAGTCTGATCTATTATTCTTGGGTACGAAAGAAACGTGACAAGTGTTCGATAATGCTCACCTGTCAGTCATTTTCTTTTCAATGTTTAAAACTTCAATCCAGACTAGAACTCGAATATTCATGAACAAGGCTCACTGTTTTAAATTTAGTGTACCTACCAAGACCTACCACAAAGACAGCATTGTGAGCTAAGTAAGCATCTGTGTAAACTCCGTGATCATTTACGTACACAACTACATGCATGTCACCAACGATTTTGTGTGTGTTCTACATTTTTATCACAATGATACTGTAGAATGCGTTAGCGCAGTTATCAAGTGCAAAAATAAAATATGATAACGCATGGAAAAGTACCACACGTAGCCTAGCGAGTGAATTTTCGGTTCTGTGTTGAGGTAGGTCCGGGTCGTACAAGAAATGCCGACAAGCTGTCCATAGCGTTTTTGTGCGACTCTATTGAGCGCTCGTGATGCGACGTCACAAGATTAGCTACAGGCTTTAAAACGATTTATCGCTAATGTTTTTATGATTTCACGTTATTTTAATATGTTATCTAGAAAGATAATGTATTAAAATAACGGCTAATTGGTCTATAAAATGGGTCGGGCAACTTAGTTTTTTTTTTTTTCATGCAAAAACATGATCTCGTTTGGGCGTCGAGGTGGCCAAATGAATAAACTGTTAGATTGGGTTTCAAGGTTAATATCAGCTGTATCCTTATTGAAGTTCTTAAAGCCTTGATTATAATTAGTATCTTAATTTACGTATCTATATGAAGTAAAATTTTGGCTTTTGTTTGGACTGACTGAAACCGTCTGCCTTTCAGTGTCTAAGTAATGACGAGTGACATTACTTAGAAATTGAAAGTCAAATTTAGTGGGATGTTCGTTCAGATATTTTATGCTGTTGAATAATTCGTTCTAATTATACTTCTTTTGTGCAATAAATAATCGTGCAAAACAATGGCTAAAGCACGAGTGTTTTGTTTTATTGGGGTCTGTCATGTGTTGTTGAGCCTGGGAGGAGTGTGAGGTTGCCGGTGCCCCAATTTGTAATACAAGACGGTGCCGAGCCTGCCTCAACGTCGGCGTAGTTACGAACACGGTTTCGCGGTCGCGCGCCTGCTCTAGCCGAAATGACGTTTATCTATCAAGGTGAGACCACGGACGCACGGTCGCTGAACTCCACCGCGTATTATGAATACCTACCTATTTTGTGCCAACACATAAATAGTATTGTGGCGCAGTAAGGAATCAGGTGGTGTTCGAATAAAACTTTTTTCTTTACATTTGATTGTTATACAATTTAAATAATTATGATTGCAATACTGCTAACGTAATGTTATGAAATGTCCTTATGCTTTTGTGTACTTTGGAGGTGGCCTTTAAAGACCTTTCTACTTGATTTGTTTAGGGTTTAAGCCGGATCTTGATTCTTTGAACACTTCACGTCACTTTTAATTAATCTTACTGCAATGAAGCAGGTGTTTCCGTCTAGGGGAGTTGGGTACCATTTCGTGTAAGGAAAATACCTAGTGTATGTAAAGCAAGATTAGAATTGTTAATATGTAATACGCTTCTAATACTTAGCCTCCTACGCTTTTATAGATCTTTGTGAAGTACTATTTAAGCCCCAAATCCTGGGGGCGTAGAATATATTGATTTGAATTTATTTGATCTCAGATTTTGAGACGTTTCGGCTCAATTATCGGCAATCAATCCTTGTATAAGTCTGTTCGATTAATCATTGGATATTTTGGAGATACCGGATTATTTCTAGAATTATTCTCATTACAGAACCGGTTTTTAATTCGTTTTCTATGTGGTTTTTAAATAAAATAAAAGATCTAGGTGTGTCATGGAGTTATTTATTGCAATATTGTTTAAAAGTCTTAGATATTTGTTTTAGATATTTGTATGTTAGAAGGAATTATTACTTACATCTTGCTAACGAACCTATCGTTAGCAAGATGTAAGTTTTTCATGATGCTGTAACTGTACAACCCTTTTATGTTTCTTTAACCACTCGACAGGATATAGTGATCCACTTTAGAATAATCTTGTCTCATCGTAGTGCTGGAAGTCTACGAGCATTTCTAAAGGTCTCTTCATGTAGTCTCCACCTTACAGTTTGATCGCTCACCAACACCTGGTGCTTCGATTGTAACTTCAAAACCTTATTGCCCAATTTTAGCGGTAAGTTATCTTTTCATCGGTATTTCTAAATGTCGATTTTGTCTTGCGGTGGTAATTCGAATATTTCCAGTGTGCTAATGGACCAGGTCGCCAGTGTCCCGGTATCGTAGTATTGATATGACGCTTAGACTAATGCAAATGGCGTCAGCAACTTAACACTGGATCGCTCCCGCTTCCAGCAAGCCTATTGCTCTCAACATTTCTCTGGTTAAATTTTGGCGTTCCATGGTAAAGGAAAAACAAATAGTTCAACAATTCGATTAAAATCAATTCAATCTTTAAGCCTACGTAAGTTTTAGTATTTAGTGTGCGTAAGTTCTTGCTCCTACTCCTCTCCGCTCCTATCTAGAAGTAATGAAAATGCGAAGACCTTAGATATTCTTCATGTAACAAAACATCATGTTCACATCATTTCTTTAATTGCATGTATTATGTCTTTATAGTCTACGTTCAGTAGTGAGTAAAGACAAGATCGATAACTAAAAGCTTTACAAATTTTGCGAATTAATTGTGCCTACATTTTCCTGTCAAATGTTTAACAACAATGACTTGCTTTTAGAGTCTAGAGTCTAGACTGAGTCACGGCGCGCCGCGCTTCACTGACCTACCCTATCGAGTGGCGTATTGTCAAAACCGACCGTTTTCTGAGCCCGCTAATGATAATGCTTGTGTTTTGAGCTAGCATAAATATAAATATTAAACTGTCTGCGACTCCTATTTATTCGATGACTTGTTTGTGTTATTTTTTGGTTTGCTTTTTTTTAAGCAGTTTCCGTTTTTTAATAGTTTGTAATCGACGCCATCTTTAAGTTTTAACATTATTTTAGCAGTTTTACTATTTCCAGACACAAAAAATTTTCACAATCGATGATTATTTTTAGGGCTTCTGTTAAATTACAAATTATACCTACCTACATACATGCAAATGTTGACGCTGCACTTTTGCCTGTTTTATTTTCAACTATTATAAATACAATTTGTTAAAACGAATTTTATTAATAAAGTAAATACAGACAACCATTTTGTTTTTCCACACCCATCCACGTGGTTTTTAAACACCCAAGTGTGAGTGGTTGTAGAGACTTATTTAATAGTGCCAAATTGGGTATTTTGAATTTTATCATCATCCCAAATTAACTATGGTCGCGGCGGTGCGTCATGTCTTCTTCTTCCAAACTTCTAATTTTCTTTCTACTACTTTTCTCACACTGAATTAGGAGCCTCTTTCGTATTAGTCTCATTATGTATCTTTCATCTTAAGCTGCTCTGAGCAATTAAGTTCCATTAGTAGGTACAATACTTGAGACTAACTTAATTAATTAGTGTTGCTAGTCGAATAAAATTATAATTCGCACCACTCCTGTGAGTAGCAATCGCCCTAGTAAGTACCTACTAAGACGAGTGCAGAGGATGTAACGGCAAATTTTTTTTGCCAGCTGGTACCTGGTACCTACTTGAAGACATTTTGAAGGTGGTATTTCTAAGCCTATTGTCTTGATGGAGTCGTATTCTGGTCACGTTTAATATTAAAGAGGATGTAGTAATGTGATGTGCGTTGTGATGGCCCACAAGTTAAGCTACCCGCCTCGACCGCCTCTCATGCATCAGGTTACGTTGGAAACCGGGCAAGTACCAATGTGAATTTTTCTATTCATATGTTCTTTTCTAAGTTTATCTAGGACACCTCGTGCCCCGGAAAGCACGTAAAGTAGTTGGTCCTGTTTATCCTTTGTGGATCTTTGACAGTCGTTCCAGGTAGTATCGTGTTGCCCAGGCGGTCGCTCCATGTCAATAATCAAGACATGAGTTTCCAGTGATTGAAAACCAAACCCAAGCTAGTTGAGAAAAGGCTAGGCAAATGTAGTCATGTGATTTTGCTTGACTAAAGACGAATTCCAATTGCCTGTACTACATGTCAATGAGGTAGCAGTAGTCAGATATTCCGGCTAGTTGACCTTTCAGACATTAGGCAGACTTCTCGATCGGAGATCAGGAATTAGAAACAGCTATGCAGACTCGATAAGGTTTTCCCCTATTTTATTCTTGAGGTCATCCCTGCTTTCTAAAAACCTTGTCAAGAATTTGATTATTATTATTTAAATCTGCATTCAATGAATCCAAATTTAAATTATTGTGATTGGTTGAAATAAAACGGCCGATGTCGTCACTTACGTCAGTTTTATTTCTATTTTCTTGAAGTTCGTGCAAACTGCATTTTTCCGGTTCATTCTATTTTAGTATGGTATTATGAATATTGGTAACAGCAAAATATACCGATTCTATTTGATTTTGTATGTGTTGCTGACTCAATTCAGCATTTTCGGCAGTCTTGTGTCCATTTTCTCTTAGACCAAAGATCTTAGAGACTTTGGAATCCCAAGATCTTAGATAACTAACTGGCATTCTCTGGTGCTTCCAAAAAGTGTTGCTGTGAAATCTGTTAGCAGCACACCACCGACAATTTAGATTACCTATGTGACCCATATTCAAAACAAGACAATATCGCAATAAGTTGAATAAGAAATATTATATCCAGACTTGCCAAGCATACCTTCATTATAAAACAGACGGTTAATTAGTAATGCATGAGTAGGTACTTACTAGATATAGGTACTCACCTACTTACGTTGCATCACGATCATTATCACATGCACACACCAATGTCATGAGTACATTGAACTCACAATACTTGCATCCTTGAATACTTTTTTTGTAGTTATCTTTTGATAGATAATTCTGTTTTTTCAATACTGTATAAATAAAGATAGACGATGTTTTTCACGTGTACGCTCATTCCGCGAACGAATGAGTAGCGCCGCCATGTTTATTTCATTTAAAAATGGAACGTTTTTCAAATAGCCGTTGACGCACCTCAATGATGTTTGTGTTAGGCAACACTTGACGGTTGATTTAGTTGTCAAATGCCTTAGTGAAGTCTTAGTAGATACAATAAGGACGATTGCGTAGTGATTGACGTCATGTTATATCTCATAATGATTTTATCACGTGTCGAAGAAAAGGAAAGTTGTGCAGGTCAGGAATCGGGGCAGCTTGTAGCGTATCTAAGATTAGCGCACGGTATCGGATGGCAACTTAATGAAAAGATAATAAGATTAGGTAAAAGTTTGATTATGCCAAATGGATAGGATGGTTTCAACCAATTTTTTTAAGGTTACCTTTGGAGCGAGAGAGCTTTGTGTTCTTTCAGTTGCTCTTTGCGGTCCAGGACCGCGGCAATTCTGTCGAACAATCCTTATGGTTTCAGGTATAAATCTCTCCTTTATTGCGTCACTTGAATAATGTCAAGCCTTTGCATCTCGTATTACTAAACAGTTCCGGACATATTTACAATGTCATGCGATCCACTAGCTTCCAGTCTAATCTACATATCAAAATCTTGGTAGCTACATACGTCCGTAGTCTGTACCTATTCACTGAAACAATACCGTTTTTCAATAGACTCGCCGAAAGCATTTGCACTTTCAACATCGATCTAAATTTGAGTTCCACGAAATTGTGAAATTTTATCGTTTCTGTTTCGGGTCTCATTGAATAGTGTAGTTTTATTTAATTGCATTGGTAGTGCAATTAAATATGTGCTTCCTCGGTAATAAACCTCGCTATATTTCTGCAGCCTACCTTTTTTCCTGGTATTGTTCGTCAAATCGTTGAGCTCCTTATTAGTCCTAAGTTGAGCTAAAAGAATACTGACAAATACTGGCACTGACTGGAGTTTGTTTCGATGTTTCTTCTCAGGGTAGTCAGATATGAAACACCAGCCTCATCTAGTTTAAGGTGACGAAAAATTGACGTAAAAAAGTGTTTTAAAAAACCCATTTCCAAAATAAATATCGTTTATTATCATCATCATCATCACGATTTCAGCCCCGTATTACCCTCTGCTGCTGTCAGCCTTCCATGGCTACTGCGTCTTTATTCATGTGTTTTCCGTGATTTTGACGATATCTTCAAACTAACTGACTAAAATTTCTACCAGAATATTAGAGAACTTTCGAGCTTTTGAAGGTCCGGAGTTTTGCGTAATAACTTACTTTTATTATACTGACAGATAATATGTCTAAAGAAAAAAAAATATGTTTTGGTTTGGTCTCGGCATGGTTGACCTGTTACATTTTTAATTGCAAATTATTGGCTGTCGTTTCTGGCGCCCGATAATTGGAACTGTTATGCACCTTATTATCTTTTTCGGCCTTAGCTGCTTTATTTATACATTATATGTGTTTTCCGTATAATCTCTTTTATTTGTCGCATAGGTAGACCGTACCTTATATATCGAACAGGTTACATATTTGTAGGTATGTCTGTGTGTTTTGTCTGCAACGTAGTCAACACATGTCGTTATATTGCGTTTGATATTTTTCACAGCCTGTGGAAGTTTTTGTCTTTGTATGTTTTCTCTAACTTTAATTTTGTGTCTTTACGCTTATCTAGAATGTTTACAAGAAAAAGTCTGCGTGTAATTATTTTATAACTCTCTGGAGTTATTGTGTTTCTTCTTAATCTTATTTATTCTTCTCTTAATAAAAATAAAAATAGGCAATATAAAACAAAGTCGGTTAAAGCCGCTGTCTGTTTATCCACTAACTCGTTAACCACACAACGGATTTTGATGCGGTTTTCACTGATAAAAAGAGCAATAAACGAGGTTATGCATATAAAAATTAAATTCCGCCCGTGCCCGTTCCATCATCGGACCACCAGACGTACGGCGATGTGCCAACGATACATGGTGGACATATCACTCATGCGCACAAAACGTTTAAGGAACATATTTACTGTGCGTATAGCTAACATGTGGAATTCTCTGTTGGAGGTGTTTCCTTGATAGCTACAACCTGGGGTGTCTTTAAGTCAAGACACCCCAGAAGATTAGGTTACTCCTAGGTTTGCGTGCTCCATCGTCGACCACATCATCGCTTTCCATCAGATGAGATAGTGGTGAAGCGCAAGTCTATCAATTAGTTAGGTTTTATTGAAATTATTTTTCTTTGTTGCTTTTTTAATAGCTACGTTATCTTTATGGCTGACCTTCATACTATGTGGGAACATCACATATTCCCAAATCATTAGCACAAATGATTTTATTGAACGTTTCCTCTCCATTCATTTTCAATTTGCTAGAATGACGATAGCAATAACCTGATCATCTATCAAATTGTTTTCGGTTGATCCTGGGATTTTCCGTGGCTTATGGTACTTCTACAAGAAAAACGTAAAATAAAAAATGTAGAGTCTGTCTAAGAACGACTTGGGTAATTATTAGGGTAAAAGGAAATCTGATGTAGTCAACGCTGGTTCAATAATCAAGGTTGAGATATTGATCATTGTTTACTAATAGAAGAACCTTGTAAAAAATATCGAATATAAGTATTTTTAAATAATTAAATATTATACAAAATGCCCAAATCGGTTGACTTTTTAGACAGACTATACCGAATTTTTTTTGAGCTGTATTTACTGCTCAATTTTTTTTTATTTTAAGTGAAAAAAATACTGGCCACTAAAAAATCTAACACCAATTTTTTCCCACTAATTGCTACAAAAATCATACAGTCATTTATGCGATTAAAATAACTTTTTATAAGGTGAAAATTAGGTGTCTATGTCATGTTCATGACTGAGACATTTGTATTCAATGTGATACAATCCTGACCTACCTCAACGAGACCTTGAAACCAGCTATTATAGATACACATGACGTCAGCTTTGGGTAGCGTTACAAGTATTGCAAAAAAACTGGCCAGAATAAAAAAAGTTTTCGCATGCCAGTGTTTTGGGATGTGATGATGAAACTGGATTGTTGTTGGAAAATGCTGTTGTTTTTTTATCAAATTGAAAGCAGTTTTGAAGATGGGTTAAGAATTGTTTTGATGTGATGTGCCGATTGGGTAGTCGCCTTAATTTTAAAAAGGATCTTTATCTACAATAGCAATAGCAGAAAGAATTTTTCAAATCCGTTCAATATTAAGTTAGAAACCTTTCAAATCTAAAGGAAGGGGAAACTGTTAAGTGATAGAATAAGGGTGTACACTCTAAAATGTGACGTCACCGCGGTTAAGTTTTGTGTGTACAAAAGAGATAGCGAGATATTCCCATCACTCTTTTTCATACCAACATTTGAAATGCTAATTGGTGCTTCATTTGGTAACCAAAATTGATGGTGTTTTCAGATAAAAGATTCCTTTTTAGTTCTTTTAAGCTATTGCATAGCTTCTATCGCGGGCCTTGAGCGTGGAGACCGAATCCAGAAATTCCGTAACGAAAATAACCTAACACCCGGACTCATTTGTTTTTTGAGCGTGGTGACCGATAAGAAAACAAATGAGTGAACAATCAATAGCAGCTGTTGGTGAGGTCTGGTTTTGAATGGGTGGGGTTAAGCAGCTGTTGGCGAGGTCTGGTTTTGGATAGGTGGGGTTAAGCAGCTGTTGGCGAGGTCTGTGTTTGGATGGGTGGGGTTAAGCAGCTGTTGGCGAGGTCTCGTTTTGGATGGGTGGGGTTAAGCAGCTGTGAGCGAGGTCTGGTTTTGGATGGAAGGGGTTAAGCAGCTGTTGGCGAGGTCTGTGTTTGGATGGGTGGGGTGAAGCAGCTGTTGGCGAGGTCTGTGTTTGGATGGGTGGGGTTAAGCAGCTGTTGGCGAGGTGTAGTTTTGAATGGGTGGGGTTAAGCAGCTGTTGGCGAGGTCTGGTTTTAGATGGATGGGGTTAAGCAGCTGTTGGTGAGGTCTGGTTTTGGATGGGTGGGGTTAAGCAGCTGTTGGCGAGGTCTAGTTTTGGATGGGTGGGGTTAAGCAGCTGTTGGCGAGGTCTGGTTTTGGATGGGTGGGGTTAAGCAGCTGTTGGCGAGGTCTGGTTTTGGATGGGTGGGGTTAAGCAGCTGTTGGCGAGGTCTATTGCATAAGTTGATAAAAAATGCTATGCAATAGCTTTACCGCGGCAGTCCCCGAGTGCCACACGTCTTTTTAGGGTTCCGTAGCCAAATGGCAAAAAACGGAACCCTTATAGATTCGTCATGTCTGTCTGTCTGTCTGTCTGTCTGTCTGTCTGTCTGTCTGTCCGTCCGTATGTCACAGCCACTTTTTTCCGAAACTATAAGAGCTATACTGTTGAAACTTAGTAAGTAGATGTATTCTGTGAACCGCTTTAAGATTTTCACACAAAAATAGAAAAAAAGCAATAAAATTTGGGGGTCCCCATACTTAGAACTGAAACTCAAAAATTTTTTTTTCATCAAACCCATACGTGTGGGGTATCTATAGATAGGTCTTTAAAAATGATAATGAGGTTTCTAATATCATTTTTTTTTAAATTGAATAGTTTACGCGAGAGACACTTCCAAAGTGGTAAAATGTGTGTCCCCCCCCCTGTAACTTCTAAAATATGAGAATGATAAAACTAAAAAAAATATATGATGTACATTACCATGTAAACTACCAACGAAAATTGGTTTGAACGAGATTTAGTTAGTAGTTTTTTTTTTAATACGTCATAAATCTAAAAAAATACACTATTATTAAAACATCGATCAAAGTTACAACGAACTACAAGAACTTTTGTATTATGTTACTTGCTGCTACGGAACCCTCCATGGGCGATTCCGACTCGCACTTGGCTAGTTTTTTTTAGTGTAACTTGTTGTTTAATCTAAACTTCTACACTGATATTACAAAGAGGGAAAATTTTTATTTGTGTGTGTATGTGTGTTTATGTTTGTAATGAATAAACTCAAAAACTACTGTGCCGATTTCAAAAATTCTTTCACCATTGGAAAGCTACATTCACCCTGAGTAACATATAGGCTATATTTATTGCCCGTGCGAAGCCGGGACGGGCCGCTAGTATAAAATATCGTACAAAAATAAACACAGGACACCCAATTGTTTGTATCGAAGATTAATGATTAACGTGAATTTGCAATATATTATTTCTAGTTCGGTCTAGACTTCAGTTTAGTCATACTTCGGTTAACACGAAATTCTAATAACTTAATCTTAAACTCGTACCCTAGTTTCGAATAGTTGATCTGAAACTACATCAGGCGTTAATAATGCTTTTGCGAACTCGTATATTACCTAACCTGAGGCCCTACCACGATCTCTTAATGCGATCCATTTTACGACCTAAACTGAACTTTTAAAGTGATGGAGCTAAACAACATTAGGTTTAGTATACGTGAAACCCGAAACACATATCTAGTATTTACAAAATTTCATAACTGTAGGTATAACGAAAAATCACAAAGTTATAAGCACATAACACATAACAATGTGAGCAAAAGACATAGTCACCGGCCCATACAGGCGAATGAGGGGTTGTTTTGCACCCAGCTGTTTGCTGGCTCCGAATGCCCGCTATGACCTGCCGTTATCTGTGGTGTACTAAGTGTAGGTGGTGTCCAACTTTTTGGGAAATAATATAACATGGTGTAAAAACTATTGGAATAAATATTTTCCGACATCTTCCACCTATTGGTCAGGCCTGTTGGTCTAGTGGTTAGTGACCCTGACTGCTATGCCGGAGGTCGTGGGTTCTATTCCCACCCAGGACAAATGTCTGTGTGATGAGCATTATCATTTGTTCTTTGTCTGGGTGTATTTTATCTATAATATTTATGTATTTAGAAATATATAAGTATGTTTAACAGTTGTCTAGTACCCATAACACAAGCTCTGCTTAGCTTGGGCCTTGACGGCGTTGTGTGATAGTTGTGGAATATTATATTATTATTATTATATATTATTATTACTGGTTCTGAACAAACTATATTCAGGTTTCACATAAACTAAAAACTAGTGTCGTATAATGTGTATTGCTCCATCCCTCTTTCTCGCTCGCACGACTGACATTTTAACACGTCATGTTAAGACTAACGTCGCTCTTGAAGGGAAACTTAACTCATTTTGCTTAGTCGGTAGTCTGTATAGTTTGCAAAAGTATAAGTAATTAAACTGTCGTAGAACCGTGACAAATCGAAGTCGGTCTGTTTTTTTGGTGGGTAGTGTAATTTCAAGTCTGTTCTGGGGTGGTACGATTTACGAGATATCGGCCAAGTTTTTGCTAAATTTGAAAATGTAGAGATACTAAATTATCAAAGTCTGTTATGAGGTTTCATAATGAAGACGTTTCAATGGTTTTTCTTTATCAAAGTTGTGGACAAATAAGAAAGTTAAAAGGACGTTCTATTTCACCGTATTTCTGAAGATACTTCGAACTTTTTTGTGTATTTATTTATTTAATACTTTATGCACATAGTGGTACAGAGACTGATTTAAAGCCTAAGATTTTTCGGTCTTGCTCCACATGCAGAAAATTTCAAAATGCAAAAGTACGCGTCCCGCGTGCGTATTCCACGCATTACAATAAATACAGTTGCCATCACGGATCTTGAGCGCTCGGCGTCAGAGTGGGGATCGCTTTGCGCATTCCATACATTATAATAAATCTTTATTTACCCAAAAACATACAGACTTTGACTTACAGTTTGATAAGTACATACATTTAATGTTGTGAGTTCTGTACAAGAGTAATACTCTACCTCTTAAGCTAGGGTATACCTGTATTTTACATTGGCGAGCCAATCGTCTTCGTTGTTAGATACATGCAGCAACGAAGGGAACGAATGAGGAGTGACGTCTATGACGCGATGGCGCGGCCAGCCAGTCACTGACACTCCCTGCCCTCGCGTCGCACTTCGGACCTCTAAAGAGACCGTATATTTGACTTCTGCGCAAGTGTTCAAGATCCATGATGGCAACTGCACTTGTGTGAAATGGACATTTGCGGGAGTGAAGCGTGCGGAGCAATCCAGCATTCGCTATGAAATCCGCACGATATTAAAAACACCCTTAGGCAAATGAGCCTATCAATAATAAAGAAAAATAATTTAAATAAAACTCTCTGTCAGAAAATTCTGAGATATTTAAATTATTTTTCTTTATTAAGTATTGGTAGGCTCGCGTTTGACCACTAGCCCACCGGATGGTAAGCGATGATGTGGCCGACGATGGAGCACGCTTGCCTAATGAATGAGTTCCAAAAACGCTTTAGTCTTATGTAGCTGGGCCGTAACTTCTTTCTTTTTCTTTTATCGAGTACAGTCCAGTCCGAAATGGTCAAAGTATGTTAATTGTTGCAGGTGCAACTGATGTCGGCGGTGAGCGGCGAGCCGATGTTGCGCCGCGTCAAGCAGGAGACGGAGCAGCCGCCGCAGTACTCGCCGCCCGAGCCGCAGCCGCCGCACACACAGCCACTGCACCCTCGCAACATGCCTATGATGCAGCCAGAGGTAGGCAGACTTATTATTAATATGAGCCATTTGTGAAAAGGTCTCCTTTCTATTCTTCCAGTGTTTCCTGTCCCTATAAGACTAATCATCATCAACATCTTGACTAATCCTTTAAGCTAGAACTACATTAGACCGACGCACAAGTGTCACGCCTGATTTGTACGCATAACGACGTCGCGTGGCGTGGATCAAGTGTAGCTCTACAAGTCTTGTTCCCGTATAAAATATAGGGAGACCGAGGCGTCCAGACCGGCGTGTGCGGCACACGTGTGCGCAGTTTAGTTCTAGAATTAAATAGAAGTCTGACTTATCACGCCATCTCAGGTAGAAGTTGAAGGCAGACTTAAACATAATTATATCTTATTTCTTATCTCATATACAATGGTACAATGCCTGTCAGACAACCCTAATTCTTTTTCTAAAATAAAAGTAGCCTAAGTTAGTCCTAACAAATATTACGAACAGACACTTCAATTTTATTTAGACGTAGATTTATTTGTAGAAATAATGAAATATTATATAGGTACATAAATTACTTAAAAAAAAAAACGAATATTAAAAATCGTCTCTTCATAAACTAGTGCGTCTCACCTTCAACGATTGCATCACTACTTACCATCAGACGGGATCACAGTCAAGCATCATCATCATCAGCCTTTTTAATGTTCCCGCTGCTGGGACTCTTGCCTCCTCTCTAGGAGAGGGAATGGGCCGTAATCCACCACGCGGGCCCAGTGGTGAATGTCACATGTCTTCGAATTTTTGGTTGTAAGACATGCCGGTTTCCTCATGATGTTTTCCTTCACTGTTTTGAGAGCAGTGGTGATGAAATAAATTACACAAAGTAATGCGCCTGGCTGGGTTAGAACCCGCATACTACAACTCGTAAGTCGGGGCCACTACTACTTTCCCACCACTGCTCCTGTTCGCAGTCAAGCACTACTTGATATTTAAAAAAAAAAAAGTATCTGCAATATTATTGAATTTTCGGTTTTCGTCTCCTTTTTCTGTAAGGACAACCGTGGGAGGATTTATTGACGTACTTTTTATGAAGTCTTCAGCGATCTAATTCTTGGCATTGGAGTAACTTCATGACATCGATCAAGTCTATTTCTGATCGCATTATGACAAGTTATATAAGGTCTAATTGGATTGGTATAAGAACCAATATTTCTCAGAGCTGTGTCCTACGAACGGTTTCTTTCATATTTTTATGATTACATGTTTCTTTTCTTGGAAAAATATTGAGTAATGAGTTAGGCCCGTAGCTAAAATTGATAAGCTACGCTTGCCGAGGTCGATGTATGGATGTTTGACTTTAAATTGGAAAGCACGCTCCTTCATAATTATGTCAATTTCAAATTGTTAGTTTTTGTTTATTTTATAGTAAAGTGCATGTGGCATACTTAATTTTTATGGGGCATTTGGTGCTAACCTGTAAAAATACATTAGCATTCTATTGTATGTAGACTAGTTTCAGCCCCGGTTTCACCCGAATGTAAGTAGGTTTCTCCATACTTTTTACCCTCGTTTCATCCCCTTAGGGATTTTTTTCCGGTGGGAAAATCATCTAATGACATCCCCCGCTCTTGGGCGGAGCGGGAGATAGTGTTAGACTTTTACTGACTAAAAACCCACTCCTGTTTCTTCGTTGCCTTTCGTACCGGGGCTGAGCTATCTTTCGAACTAACTCTGGCCCCAGTAGGCTTCGACCCAGCTGGGCCCCTGCTGTTGCTGACAGCTCCTTGAGGCGCGCGGGAACAGTGCACGCCGTCGACCTCCCCTTAGGGACTGAGTTTTGGAAAAAGCTTTCTTAGTGCTCGCTTATAACATAAAAAGAAAGCTTTTACATTTCACGCTCGTAGTCTGAGTAGTTTTGGCTGTGCATTGTTATTATGCCAGTTATTCAGTTCTACTGGAGAGAAAAACAACGAGACTTAACGGGAATTCAATGTTGTATGGGGAAACCTACTTTTACGCGGGCCAACCCGCTGGCAGAAGCTAGTCTAAGTATAAAAAGGTTTTTGTTAAAGTTTCAAAAATGTTGATCGATCTGATTCAAAATTCTTTATATTGACTTATTATTCTATTCTTAACCCACTAGCCTAAATCAAACTTATTCAAATTCGAATAAGGTTATATTTAAATTTGTTAGCCCACTTTATATTGAACCTTTTAAATCGGATAGAAATGAAAAAGGACGCTGAAAGATTATTCAGTTCATTCCTACCTAATACAACAACTCTTACAAATGCCAACCCTTTTACCTTATCGTAATACCAAGCTTGATTGATTTTCATATTGGCTTTGTCATTCGGCCGATGGTAATTTCATTCACCGCGTGTAATTGAGATTTTATTCCAAATAAAATAAAAAATATTAAGAATAAAAAATTTAGGTAACATGCAGCGGCGTAGCTAGGTGACCAACGGCCCTGAGGCAAAAACAAACTGGGGCCCCTAAATTGTTTAGGCCTTATCACATGCAACGCTACTCTATCTTTTTTTTTATACAAGGTGTAAGGGACAGCCCTCTACAAACTTTAAGGGCTTGCTCAGTATACGAAACTGAACAACCTTCCACAACAATTTTTTTTCAAGAAACGAAAAAAAAAATCCGCCTCACCATACAAAATTATAAACTTGATTGGACAGGTTGTATGGAGAGACCGATTTTTTTTTTCGTTTCCTGAAAAAAGTTTTTGTGGAAGGGTGTTCAGTTTCGTCTACTGAGCAAGCCCTTAAAGTTTGTGGAGAGCTGTCCCTTACACCCTTTATATTAACATAAATTCCAAAATCCTAAGTTATTAGAAGATTTGTCTTAACCATGCACACAGTGATATGAAGACATGATCGTCGTTAATATGATCGGCAACGATATCTCTCAAACCATAGTTACCGAATCTTCATGAGTAGGCTTTTCAATCAATACTGCAGTGGTCACATTATCTAATTCACTGTCAATATAAATATTTTTCGTCTTCTTTAACTTTTCGTTCATTCATTAAGTGGTATGTTAATCAGGTTTTGGGGGGCCTCCAAGCTTGAGGGCCCCAGGGCACTGCCCCGCCTTAGTAGTTACGCCACTGGTAACATGCTGCGAAACAAAGTATTGGTCATTACGAGTCATGTTAAAAAATTGGTTGCGCTCCGTCGCTTACAAAATGGTCCCTTCATGTTTCTTGCATCACTCTCGTTAATCACAACGTTCGTGCGTTTTTTTAGTAGCAACTTTATTTTAAACCTTTTAAGAAATTAAATATAATAATAAACATTATGTAATTTAAGCGAACTTTATTATTATTTAATGAAACTTTAGTAGGCGAGGAAATCTAATGAGTTGCCCGACGTAACATCTTTTTGAATTGAGAAGGATTGCTTGATATTTATAATTTTAATTGAAATAGTGTTGCAACAAATAAAAATTATGAATGAATTTCAACACTTAGTCAGGCCTGTTAGTCTAGTGGTTAGTGGCTCTGATTGCTATGCCGGAGGTCGTGAGTTCGATTCCCACCCAGGAGAAATGTTTGTGTGATGAGCACTATCACTTGTTCTGTGTCTGGGTGTAATTTATCTATAATATGAATGGTATTTAGAAATATATAAGTATGTTTATCAGTCGTCTACTCATATCACAAGCTTTGCTTAGTTTGAGACTAGACGGGGTTGTGTGAAAGTTGAGGAAAGATACTCATTATATTGGTCACGACCTATTTGCAAAATAACACCATTTATCATCGTTTACTAACTCTTTTAATTATTCCGAATCAGAAACATTCTCATTCATAACAGTTCTCTGATTTTTACCAGCTGGATCTTGAAAGTAAGGAGGATGTCAAGTTTTGCGTGTCTCCGGGAGACAACACGATTGTTGGCAACACCAGCCCTGAGCAGCAGCACTGTTCGTCGACGACTGCCGCCGCAGCCAGCGGCGCGAGAGATGACGAAGCGCCCAGGAGGGTCTGCCTGGTCTGCGGAGACACAGCCTCAGGGTTCCACTACGGAGTCGCGAGTTGTGAGGCCTGTAAGGCGTTTTTCAAGAGGACAATACAGGTCAGTAGGAAGGTGATAAAACATTTTTTGTTATTTTTATTCACTAACTCATCCATCATGCACTTCATTTAGGCTATTCATGGAGTAAGAATCAGTATTAAGAGGCTGTCGACGGATGAATTTCCATATAAACTTAATACCACGCTCATTTGCAGTTGGAGCATATTTCCAACATATTATAGTGATATTCGGTTATAGACAATATTTATCTAGGTTCCTACGTCTTTCTTTAAAAAAAAAAAACAAAAAGAAATTAAAGCGAATTGTATTTAGCACTTTTTTACCTCGTAAATGGCAAAACATGCCATTTGGCTTTTCTTGTATTAAAAATAACAATATTTCTAATATTCTCGACGTAGGAACCTAGATAAATATTGTCTATAACCGAATATCACTATAATATGTTGGATATATGCTCCAACTGCAAATGAGCGTGGTATTACGTTTGTATGGAAATTCATCCGTCGCCGGCCCCTAAATGCTGACTGATTTGTCATACATTAAAATTGACAGTTTTCTGGCTTTACACGTAAAACAGTAACACTTCAAAGACTTACAGTCAATCCATTGCATGGATCATTGAAATGAACATGAAAACAAAACACTCGTAGAGTGTCTTGTAACATATAGTCCAAAGCTGCTGCCGAAAAATGTGTGTTAATATTTTCAAATATTTAGGTAAACTCAAGTAATGGCGGTTGTGCACTCTCGCCCGAGTGTACTCGGATGAAAGTGTAGATGATAGCGCTCGCCTCGCATGTCTCGGGGTGTCTCGCCTGCTCTCGCTCGCGTGGCGGTTTTTTACGCCCGAGTCAAAGGGTCTCGGTATGTCTCGCGAGGAGCGCCGAGCGCATTGCTGTACATCGCAACTAAACAGACGAGAGTGTACACAGTCACTCCGAACGCACACGTCTCGGCCGAGTCGCCTCGGGCGAGACATAGCGAGTGCACTCGGACAAGAGTGTACAGCCGCCATAAGGCTTACCCTGATTTTTCATATATAATCATATCGATTATTACTCATACTCTCAGACTTTCTTTATTTAAGACGGAATACTTCAGGTAACTCCTCTAGCTCTGGTGGAGCGAAAGGGGGAGTGTGATTTTTACTGACTAAAACCTACAATTACAGGAACGGATCTTGAGCGCTGGCTTCAAGTTGCGCAGAAGTCAAATATTCGGTCTCTTTAGTGGTGCGAAGTGAGACGCGGGGGCGGGGAGTGTCAGTGATTGGCTCGCCGCGCCATCGTGTCATAGATGAAAAGACGTCACTCGTGATTCGTTCCCTCTAACAACGACGACGATTGGCTCGCCAATGTATGGAATGCGCAAAGCAATCCCCACTCTGAAGCCAAGCGCTCAATATTCGTGCCGTTAGTTGCAACTGTGTTTCTTCAGTTGCCCTTATGTTCTACGGGCACAGTAACTAGCTCGAACAATCCCACAGAACTAACTGGGTCTTAAAAATAATTAAATATCCTAACTGTTTATATGACTATAAAGTAGTTCGCTATTTCAAAAGAGGGCGTATCCGGAATAGCTACATAGCATCACTAAATTAGCTTCAACAAGTCGTTAGCAAGCTTCTAATTTGGATCGCCGCCAATTTTTTATAAATCTTTCTACACACTAGTCACCGGTGTCTAAACGTCTGGGACTTAGAAATTCTATAGGATACCTATAATTTATAAGTACTAAGTTTCAAACTGTGGCTGTTTGCTTATATTTCGGTTGGGAGGCTTAAGTTTCAGCTTTCTCTATACATACTGATCTGCATAATTCTCTCTCAAGATCGTGAAGTTCTTTGTCAATATGCTAAACCGACTGTCTTCATTCGAAATATTTATTTTGGGGATTAGAACATCTCTTCATAATTTATCTTTTCTATAGATAATAAAAGTTATAGTGTCATAATACACCACTAAATAATTTTGATCGTTTTAATACCGTGGAGGGTCGATCAGGTACATGAAACACTATCGATTTGTAAAGATAAAATTAAAAAATAAAGTACCCTTTTTTCAAAACTTGTATTTATTTACGCATGTACGAAATTAATTTCTATAGGAAAACGTCAACTGAGCGAGTCCAATGACCTGTAGGTAGTAATCGGCGTTGCGTGCAAACTACTTATAGGTCATTGGACTCGCTCAGCTGACGTTTAGGTAGGGTTTCGTTAGGTAAAATAAGCGCTCGGCCGAGCAATCGGCGCTTTGTTTATATGTTCTCAGTATTCGGCCGAGAGCACTGTCTCGTCCGTTTAGTCAGTACGTGTGATCAAGGCATTATGTTCTCACTGCTGGGACTCAGGCTTCCTCCCCAAGAGAGGGAATAGGCCGTAATCCACCACGCGGACCCAATGCTAGTTGGTAGATGTCACATGTCTTCGAATGTTTGGTTCTAGGACAAGCCGGTTTCCTTTAGATGTTTTCCTTCACCGTTTTGAGAATAGTGGTGATGAAATAAATTACACAAAGTAAGGCGCTTTGGTTTGGATCCGTGACCTATCTATCACTTCTAAGTCCGGGCCATTACCACTGATCTGTAATAAAATGCTTATACAAAAATAATCCAATGATGAAGTTATCTTTCCCGACATCTTTCAACTATTCATTCTCTACATTTCCTGTGTTAACTAGATAGTAATACAAAAAATATCACGGTTGTATTAAAAAGAAGCCGTTAAATCTCTGACTCCTAAGGTAAAGGTCTGCGTACCTATATTCCATCTTTTTAGGTAGTTAACTATAGGTAAACAATCTTGAAATGTCTTTTTATTTAAAATAAATTAAAAAAAAGAAACACAAAGATTATTTAAATTAAGTTAATTACCTAACATCAGTTTAGGTAAACACTTAATTGTAAACATCTGATCTTAAATCAAAGCCACTTTTCGTTGTAATTTTATAACTCAAGAACACCCATCCAAACCAAATGTTTAGGCTTTGTTCGGACTACTTAGTAGATGGTTTATGTGACGTTTGATAGGGTAGAGTAGGGTATAGTAGGGTAGAGTGCTGAGCCCTGCCAATAAAAGTCCCGACGAAATCGGTCCAGCCATTTTAGAGATTAGCCAGAACAAACGGACAGACAGACAGACAGACAAAAATTGTAAAAAATGTTATTTTGGTGTATGTACCGTATATATATTCATATGCATGTAGTAAAAAGCGGTTATTTCAATATTACAAACAGACACTTTTATTTATATGCATAGATAGACAAACTATTAAACTTACTTTATGTAGGTGTTTTAAAAAGGATTCTTGCCAAACGAACGATTGCCAGCGACTGAATTCGAACAGTTTTACAAATTTTTCAAAACATCCACTTAGTTCTTCATAACGTAACGCAGGCACACTGACTCACATCTGTCCGTTGATTCTGATGTAATCGCTGTCCTTGCCTCTAATATTGATATTATAAAACATGGTTGACAAGAGTTGGACTGCGGGAATGAACGACAGAGTTACCGTGGCTCTGGAATATAAAAGGCATCTTTACTCGGGTGAGTTTTAGTCAGCAAAAGTCTGACACTCTCGCTCCACCCAGAGTGGGAGAAGTTACCAGAAGATTACCGACCTAAAAACTGATTAAAAAATAAAAGGACCAAAGGCTTTGAAAAACCCTAGAATGTAACTTTGACACGAAACTCAAAGAAACAATAAAATAATAATTAGGGGTCTGATGTATTAGTATATATTTTAGCTATTTTAGTAAGCCGGTGGTAGACAAAATTCAAATGTCAAAACGGACCTTTGTATTTTTGACAACTTAAATTTGAAAGTTTTCTTTTAAATATAGTCTATCTAAAAAATCAAACGAAATGGGAATTTTGTATAATATTAAATCATTTAAAAAATACTTAAATTCGATTATTGAACCAGTGTTGACCACATCGGATTTCATTTTACCCTAATAATTACACAAGTCGTTTGACTTTTTAGACGGATTCTAATTGTACGTTGCTACAACATTGCTTCAAAAAAAAAAAACTCACATCCAATTATTTGATGTACCAGGGCAACATAGAATACACATGTCCAGCCTCGAACGAGTGCGAGATCAACAAGCGGCGGCGGAAGGCCTGCCAGGCGTGTCGGTTTCGCAAGTGCCTGCGCACGGGCATGCTGCGCGAGGGCGTGCGGCTGGACCGCGTGCGGGGCGGGCGCCAGAAGTACCGGAGGGCCCCCGATGCGCCCGCTATGGCGCAGCCCAGGCCACAGCTTGATGATATCAAGGTATAGAATTATTTTTCAGTGTAAAACCAATATTTTGTGGGATTATTTGATTGTGGACTCTATTGTCGTTGAGATACAGTTTTATTTTTATTGATGTCTAAGGAAAGGGTACAATTATTACAAACAATAAATACACCACTCCACTATCCACTTTTACGTCTAAGGAATAAAGGCGTTGTCATGAACAAACTATTAAGGGCCATATACTTTTTCTGAAAGGTTTATTTTACAAAAAAAAAAAAAAATATGAATGTGTTTAAATGTGTGTTTTGTGTTTGTTTTTTTTAATTCTCCATAAAGCTATTAAATTCTACCATAAAGCTATTAAATGCCTTTGAAGTCATCTAAGAAGATTTTTTTTTCTGACTGACTGAAATTTCAAAAATGCCTGGAAATGATTTATCTACACTTCTACATTGATATTAAAACAAGAAAACTTTGTTTTGTTGTTTGTAGAAGGTAATCTCTGAAACTGGTCCGATTGCTAAAATTTTTTCGCCATTGGAAAGCTGCTTTACTCCTGAGTGACAGGCTATATTGTATTGTATATACGTGGGCGAACCCGCGGGAAAATGCTAGTTTGAAATAAAATGCTTTGAAACTGTGAAGCCGGAAAAAACCCTCGAAGTATTAGAGCTATATTTCACCGAGACACCATGGCGACGCGACCAGTCGCCGCTACCAACAAAATGTATACTGCTCTACATACAGAGAGTTACTCACCTGGTGTCCGTTTGGTTGCGCAACCAATTTGGTAGCGCGACCACCTCGGACGTTTGGCGACTCTGGTGTCTGTATGGTGTTTAGTTTGGTAGCTTAGGGCTATATTTCGCGACTAGTTGCGCCGCCATGGTGTCCCGGTGAAATATAGCCTTTACGGTCTTACAACCAAATTAACCTCTAAAAACTACACCAACCGTCTTTTTAGGTGCTAGAAGCCCTGAACTCGTACGAGCCAGAGCTGCTCACATGCTCAGCGCCGCCGTCTGGAGCCGTGGAGCCGGCTGCCAAGACCCTGGCCCTGCTGGCGGACCTGTACGACAGGGAGCTGGTCGGCGTCATCGGCTGGGCCAAGCAGATCCCCGGCTTCACTGAGCTACAGTTGAATGATCAGGTAAGAGGTCCTTCTTGTACTGTTTATACAACATGTAACATCCTCCTCCTCCTTGCGTCGTATTCCTCAATGCTGAGGGTCGTGACCTCCTTGTCACTTTAATTTTTATGGTGTTTTTCCATTTATTCCTGTCTCTGGCGGTGTGAAGGGCCTTGTATACTGTGGAGTTAAGAGCGGTGCGGATCTGGTCGAACCAACGTATTGGGCAACATGTAACATATTATACGAACAAATTGAATTCAATTAAATCCAATTCAAATGATTTTTATTTCACATAGGCCTACATGGGCACTTATAAAACGTCAGAAGCTAGTGCACGATTCCAAATTGGTCGTTTCCTATGGAGAAGAACCGGCAAGAAACTCCATGTTTACTCTTGAAGTAGTTCATTCGCAATGGATTACTAAATCGATTTCATCTTGTAGCGACATCTATGGCGCCACATAAGAACTACAAAGAAAGTACGATCCTGCATCGCGCAATCAAAGTTCTCCGCGCGATTTGAACATAATTATACGATAGCCCGAAATCATCTATCGGGTAGTCGCCCACCAGACCATAACACCTGTTTGGGCGGAGGATCCTCCCTTTTCAAAGGAAGTATGTGAGACTTTACTTTACTTTTTTTTTTTATCCTCTAGTCAAGATTATTTTAGCTTATAAAGTAATATTGATTGAATCACTAGTTTGGTGCGTCTGCGTGCGTAGGTTCTTACCAAATGCTGATACGCTACCGCTTTTGTATTTGTGTATGTTCGTTACTCCTTTACTCTCAAACAGCCGAACTGATTTTTATAAAATTTGGCAAACGGATAGACCGGATCCTGGAATAGCACATAGGATATCAAGAGTATGTTCCTTTGGAATAATTTTCTTGCTACACGCGTGCCAACCCACTAGCAAAAGCTAGTATATTGATATAAGAACACTAATTTAGACCAGCTTTATCTAGTAATTAAACTATTTATTTAATGCTAAACTTACCTGAATAAAATATATCTAAAACTGCAAATGCTATCTAGCATTCTCAGCTCAACATTCAATCCCAATTTTGAAATGAAACTGGCAACACACGCAGCCGCCATATTTGTATTCCTAGTTTAAAACAATAAAAAAATATGACCCTGAAATTAAAAACACCGCTAGCCACGACCTTCGACACGCTAAATAAAAGCGAAACCAAATAAAGTCCCGTACACACGAAAAAACAGAACGCTCGATTTAATACAATTATTATTATGTATAGGCAACTATAATTATGACTGGTCCAGTAAAAACTCGAATCTACAAAAGTCTAGTCTATAACCTTGGATGCAATAATTATTGCATGCATAAATTCTTCGCACATGGAAGTTAGTTTTTTTGACAATAATTCTGGAGCTGTGTGCATATCCCAGACTATTGTCTGTCTGTCTGTCTGTGAGTAAATGTGGCTGTATGTGTGTGTTACTGTCAAGGTTCTTGTTATCGGTGTGAGTTAGTCTGAATGCATTTTATGAAATATTTTTTATTTATTTTTTATTTTGGCCAATTCGTCTTCGATTTTGAGGTAAAAAGTGGTAGTTTGTGGTTTTGGACTTTTGTGTTTCGTCGATATTATATCACACTAGCTTTAGCCAGCGGCTTCGGCCGCGTGAAAGTAGTTTCTTTAACTTTGGACCCTCGGGTTCATCCCCTTAGAGGGTGAACTTTAGGGGGTGAAAATCTTCTCTTAGTACTCGGCTACGTCATAAAAAGGAGCATTGTGCAAAATTCCACGCTACTAGTCCCTGCAGTTTCGGTTGTGCGTTGATATATCACGACGGTCCTTACGTATATAAAGACATGTCCAAAATATCATGTTTTTATTTCATTACTAGCTTTTGCCCGCGCGGCTTCGCTCCCGCTCTTCCCTACTTCAGCCTACTATACCCTACTCTACCCTACCCTACTTTACTCTACTCTACTCTACCCTACCCTACTCCACCCTACTCTACCCTACTCTACCCTACTCTACCCTACTCTACCCTACTCTACCCTACTCTACCCTACTCTACCCTACTCTACCCTACTCTACCCTACCCTACTCTACTCTACCCTCCTCTACCTTACTCTACCCTACACTACCCTAATTTTCATTTTTTTTTCTCCATAAGAACCTTCTCCTCATAATAACGAACACAACAAAAAAAAAAATTAGCGAAATCGGTCCAGGCGTTGTTGAGTTATGCGCTTACCAACACATTTTGCGATTCATTTTTATATTATAGACTTACTTTGTTAAAAAAGTAAATATCACTTTTTTTATTTCATTATTTACTTTGTTTAAACAAAATAAATCATTAAATAATTGCGGGAAACGATGGATGTGAGACGCATAGGGACGTTCGTTATGGTGACGCTTGACGGAGGCATATATCCAGCAGTGGACGTATATAGGTTGAAATGATGATGATGATGAATTCTGAAACGGATGACGATTTTCTGTGAAGCGATTTTATGTGGCGATTTTGTGTGGCGATTTTTTGTGTGATTTTGTGTGAAGTTACATCAATCAAATCATTGATGTAACTTTTAAGAAGGAGAGCTACAGAAAATTTAGAAGAATTGCATGCGATGAGACGGTCTTTTGTTGCACACGGGTAGAACATGTCCTGGAGTAGCACATAGCATAGTTTTTTTTATCCCGGGAGCCTGTTCGCTCGGAATATTCCTTTTTCCAAAATCACGCAGGCGAAGTCACTAGTAGCTACTAGTGACATATTTAAATTACGGCCTAACCTAACTCAACCTTTTTTTTAAAGCGCATAATATTAATCACTAGACTGCATTAAATTGTTAACGAATAATCATTTCCTGCTTTGTGTTCATTGCCAGTTTTTATCATTTATTGTATATAAACAGTAGGTGTATTATCGAAACCGGTTTAACAATTCTGCTATTGCAATTTTATTAATAGATATAAATGATGTTTTATTTATTTTTTTGATTTACAGTTAGGAGTTCCACTCGCGTAAATAAACTACTTGAAATTTACTTCAGGAACCAATGTAATTTCCTAATGTAAATGTACATAAAATGTAAATTTAAGTGCTTTGACATTAAAAATAATAATAATATTCCACAACTAGCACACAAGTCTAGTCCCAAGCTAAGCAGAGCTTGTGTTATGGGTACTAGACAACTGATAAACATACTTATATATTTCTAAATACATACATATTATAGATAAATTACACCCAGACACAGAACAAATGATTATGCTCATCACACAAACATTTGTCCTGGGTGGGAATCGAACCCACGACCTCCGGCATAGCAGTCAGGGTCACTAACCACTAGACCAACAGGCCAGTCAAAAGGCGTTTGTCACACGTGTGCGCAGTGTAGTAAGGTAGAACTACACTGCGCACACTCTCTGACTCTGATCTGAGGTATTAAAACGTCACTTACGCGGACCATCTTTTAGCTTTTACGGATCACCGGTGGTTCCTAATTCATCGTATTAGACTGACACACCACTTCAGAACTGTAATTCCAGAAATACACTGCGCACACGTGTGCCATAACGTCGATTTCGTTGCAACGGTCTCTATACATTTTTATATGGAAACTAGACTTGTAGAGCTACACTTGATTCACGGCACCTGATGTCGTTCTACGTACAAATCAGGCGTGTTACACGTGTGCGTTGGTCTAATGTAGTTCTTGCTTTATTCTTCAGTCAGAGGCTTAACTATAGGGTGGCAAGGCTGGCAAAATGCCACGGGCCCCAGGCCTGGTGGGGCCCCCGATCTGACGGCTCGCGATTTTAAAAGAATTGACCTAACATTTTAACAAAAATAAGTAAAAATTATGATAGTAGTTAAAGTCTAAATAAATTATAATAATTTCGAATAATATAAATTTCCCATGGTATTTTGCCAGCTTGGTAAGTTGTACTTACGCTACCGTGAAGTCTTCGTTTAGGTACCTATTAGAGTTTTAAGTTCTCCAACTTTAATAAACAATAAAGAATAATTTCACTACTCCAGTGATTTATCCAAAATAAATTACAACGTGATCATTTTTTGGGGCCCTTTCGAATTATTTAGCCACGGGACTCAGATGGTATAGTTACTCCACTGTCTTCAGTAAAGCTTATTGTTAGGCAGAGATGTAATATAGATAAAAACATAGAACGGTATCAGTCTGGTCCGTTGCATAAGCGTCATATTTAATGACTAGCTTCAGCCTTCAACTTGTCAGTTCTAAGGTTGTCTGGAACCTCCGTCTGGCTTTTATTTTATTTTTTTAAATATATTTAACAGTATTTACTGTTATAGAACACGGAAATGCAATTTGAATATGATTGATCATTGTCTCCTAGGTAATCGCCAGATCGGTTATTCAGCGTTCCCACGCTTAACAGCTAATCTACGTAGGATACCTTCTTTTTATTTTTTGTTTTGCGGTGGGAAATCATCAAATAACTACTCTCGCTCTGGGTGGAGCGAGAGAGCCTGTCTGACTTTTACTGATCAAAATCCGCCTGTGTTCCTTCATTTACCCTGTGCGTTCCTGGGCCACGGAAACTTACGAACATTTCCACAGCACTTAAGTCTGAATCCGTCTCTTTTAGTTTCGAATTAAGAAACATATCATAATGTATTTCAGCTTAGATCTCACCTCAAAACACAAATTGCAGACGTAGGCAATTCTGCCTCTGAATTAATCTGTCGCATGTCGATATCGCAGCAAACTTTGGTGAAGGCAACCACTGTCTTGATCCCGAACAATAGGAACCGGTGACGCGGCTGGTCCAGTGCATGGTCTGTCCCTGTACCACGAACAGCGAGTATCCACCCATACGATGTTGAAACCTCTACGGTCCGGACCAAGCGTTTCGCCTCGTCGTTTATACCGCGTACATCGAGGGACTGGAACAATTTGCCTGCAGCGGTCTTCCCGTCCGATTATAATTTAGGTGTCTTCAAAGCTTGAGTGAATAGGGTTTTAATAAATTAGTGCGCTTCACTATCAACGATTGCATCACTGCTTACCATCATCATCAATTAAAAAAGAAAATAGCAAGTTTCATCTAAATGCGTTCTTTTAAACCTGAAGTATTTGTTAAATACACCACAAAATTTTAATCGTTTTAATCCCGTGGACCTTTTTTTCAAAACTCGTATTAATTTACGCATGTACGAAATTAATTTCTTTAAGAAAACGTCAGTTGAGCGAGTTCAATGACCTGTAGGTAGTTTGTACGCAACGCCGACTATTAACTACAGGTCATTGAACTCGCTCAGCTGTCGTATTCAATATAATGCTGAGGCGGCTGCTGCAGATGCTGAAAACTCAAACGGCGTAAATAAAGTGTTTGAGCCGTTTGGGGTTGAAACACTAGGGCCATGGGGTCCGAGCGCTCATCGAGTTGTTTAGGATACCAGCAAACAGTTGGTCGACTCTTCGCGTGACCAGAGGGCTGGATTCTTCAGTCAACGAATCAGCATTGCCATCCAGCGTGGCAATGCTGCCAGCGTTCTGGGCACTTTTCCCATTGACATCGATGTGGACGAATTTTTTGATGCCCTTTGAGTTTTCTCCGTTTTTTCAGCCTTTTTTACTCGTTTGTACATATTGTTATTTTAAGTTTGTATATCTAACCTAGTGATTATTTTTTGTTTTGGTTGATTGTAATAATTAACATTAAAGTTGAATGCTGAACATATAATTAGAATACTCGTACATGTATAAATCTGAAAATTGCATTGTTAATTCACAATCACTATGCAGAATCATTTGTTATGCTCACACAATTGCGGTTTAGAAACAAAAAGAAAGAAAACTGGGCAAGTGCGAGTCGGACTCGCGCACTGAGGGTTCCGTGCAAACTACAATTCCTGAATGGAGTCTCGAAGATTTTTCCGAATTGCAAATTTATTTTTGTGACGTAGGTAACAACAAATTTACTGTTTTCAGATTTTTTCCTATACCTGTGCTATAAGACCTTGCTTTGTGCCAAATTTCAAAATTCTGGGTCAACGGGAAGTACCCTATGAATTTCGATCTTTGAGAGTATCAAAATGTACGTTTTTTTGCGAGATAACTGGCCGTATCTTTTTTTTTAACTTAGAAGTTTGATTTTTTTTTACAGCTTAAAGGGACCGCAACCTGAGTATATTGTTTTAATTTCAGCTCGATACCTCCACGCGTTCTCGAGATAAAGGGTCTTGACAGACAGACAGACAGACAGACGGACAACAAAGTGATCGTATAAGGGTTCCGTTTTTTCCTCTTGAGGCACGAAACCCTAAAAATATAGTTTCTTTACTAGCTATTATTTGAGTTACTAGTCTTTTAGGAAAATGCAACCAAACTAGTGTTACAACATTCTGCTAATTGCATAAATTTAATTAATTAAGAACCTACCACAATATACTGTATGTATAGGTATTTTAAACAGCGATTAGTAATAATAATGAATGAGACACGAAACCAAACGTTATCGCTAGAAACACGATTTCATAAATCCTACCTACACATTATATCTATCGTATAATAACCAATGTTTAGTAATAACTAGCTTTTGCCCGCGGCTTCGCTCCTGTCAACTGATTACCTACCATACCCTACCTAACTAGGTAGGAGGGTAGGATAGAGTAGGTAGTTGCCTAACTACCTACTCTATTCTACCCTCAAAAAATCCACTCTTGTTCTTCCTTTGCCTTCGTTCCAGGACTCCGGGGACTTTCGCATCACCCCCGGCAGACACCTGAATTTTAGATAAATTCTAGATTCTTTGAGATGGAAATGCTGGTAACTTGACTAGGCCAGCTAGACAAGTAGTTCAGCAGGACGACCGTTTCGTTTCGAATCTCCTTTGTCGATTGCCTCGCGCCGGTAACGCCTCCGATTCCTTTGTTCCCACGACCACGTGTGAGATGACGTCATTCCCATACATTTCATGTTTTCTACTAAGGTAAGCGCTAGATAACCGTGGAATAAAGGTCTTTGACCCTCCTACATTTCTTGATATTCTTTATTTCAAAAACGGAAATAAAGACTTAAAGCTGTCTTGAATCGATATGTGTCGTGATCCTTTACATGATATAGTAATGAAAAGCAGTTCATTGTTTGTTTTTCGGGTACCTACGCAGAGATATTAGGAAAAGGTCAATGCACTTTATTCCACGGTTATCTGGCGCTTACCTTAGTAGAAAACATGAAATGTATGGGAATGACGTCATCTCAACGCACAGAAACCTGGTCAGAACAAAGGAATCGGAAGCGTTGCCGACTTGGCTAAGCCCTCAGGATTCATTATAATAGTCCACAACTTTCACACAACACCATTTAGTCCCAAACTAAGCAGAGCTTGTGCTATGAGTAGTAGAAAACTGATAAACATACATAATTATATTAATAATACATACATATTATAGATAAATTACTCCCAGACACAGAAAAAATGATCGTGCTCATCACACAAACATTTGTCCTGGGTGGGAATCGAACCCACGACCTCCAGCATAGCAGTCAGGGCCACTAACCACTAGACCAACAGGCCAGTCAAAATCTAACTGTCTTAATGACCTCATGATGTTGTTACAGATGCGCCTCCTCCAAAGCACATGGGCGGAGATGCTGTCGCTGATGCTGGCGTACCGGTCCATGTCGGGCGGCAGTCCGCTGCGGCTGCGCTTCGCGACCGACCTCGCGCTCGACGAGCAGCAGGCCAGAGAGATTGGCGCGCATGACTTATTTACACAGGTCAGTATTTTTGGAGTGTCGTACCCTATAGGTTTGCAGTGTCTGTTTGTAATATTGAAATAACTGCTTTTTACTACATGCATATGAATAGGTATACACCAAAATATTTTTTTTTCAATTTGTGTCTGTCTGTCTGTTTGTCCGGGCTAATCTCTGAAATGGCTGGACCGATTTTGACGGGACTTTTTTTGGCAGGTAGCTGATGTAATAAGGAGTAACATAGGCTATTTTTATTTTAGAAAAAATAAATTCAAAATCCTGTAGTCCATGCGAACGAAGTCGCGGGCACAGCTAGTTTTTAATAATATTCCACAACTTTCACACAACGCTATCTAGGCCCAAACTTAGCAGAGCTTGTTCTATGAGTACTAGACAACTGTTAAACACTTATGTTTCTAAATAAATATATATTAATAGATAAATTACACCCAGACACAGAGAAAATGATTGTGTTGATCACACAAACATTTGTCCTGGGTGGGAATAGGACCCAAAAGATCAACAGGCCTGTCAAATTTTGAATGCTGTAGCGACGGATCGCATTGAATTGGCTTTCTTGTAACTAGCACTTTTAAATCTAGTTCTGCCCCCCTAGCCAAGTTACAACCGTTTCGCTTGCGTCGAACGCTTCGAGTTGGCCGCGTCGACGAATCTTTTGTTCTGACCACGTGACTGAGCGTTGAGACGACATTTGAAGCTTTCTACTAGCGTTAACTATTGCAGATTAGTAACTTGACTAAGGGTACAGGTGTTATTAATGCGATCCATTTGACTTTGTTGGTTTTGGTTTTTTCATGAGATACAGCCTGGTGACAGACCATTAGGGTTATCAATAGGGTCCCGTTTTTGGGTACAGAACCGTAAACTGTAAAGAAAATGTAAAATGATTGTTTGGGGGTGTGCAGATCGCGGGCGTGGCCAAGCGGCTGGAGCGCGCGGCGGCGCTGCGCGAGGAGTGCTACCTGCTGAAGGCGCTGGCGCTCGCCAACTCCGAGGCGCGCATCGACGAGCACGCCGCGCTGCGCCGCTTCCGGGACTCCATCCTCGCCGCGCTCAACGACGCCGTCTCCGCTTTAAGGTGACACTTCCAGATATTGTTCTTTATTCTTTCATTCTTTATTGTACACAAGGACATAACATGACATATGGAGATACAGACAGTTCATGTACAAAGGCAACAATGAGTTTTCTCCCAGCTAAGTCACAGAGAGAGAAATTATTTGAGGTTTCATTTTGTTATCTAATAACTTATACAGGTTTCAAATAATAATAATTTATTAATTTGACAACACAGGCCCATTTGTTAGTAACTACTACTCTCGCGGGTTCGATTCCCGCACGAAACAATGTTTATGGCCTGTAGATTAGTTGAAAGCATTGGTGGCCGAGTGGTAACGGCCTCGACTTACGAGTTGTTGATCGCGCATTACTTTGTGTAATTTATTTAATTACCACTGCTTTCAAAACGGTGAAGAAAAACATCGTGTGGAAACCGGCATGTCCTACAACCAAAAAATTCGAAGACATGTGACATTTACTAACCCGCACTGGGCTCGCGTGGTGGAATACGGCCCATTCCCTCTCCTCTGAGAGAGGAGGTCTGAGTCCCAACAGTGGGATCATTATAAGGCCGACTATCCTATACTATAGATAGTTTCTCGGGGTCTAGATGTCTTGTGTATGTGATATTACATGTTCGTGAACGCACTTATGATACAGGAGTTATTCCTAGTGTGATGCAACGTTATTTTTTTTTTAAATACTATCGCGAGTGTCGCGGGAATCCGATGGGTGCTAGATGCACCGGAACGGTCGATATGGCGACACTTGGGGGAGGCCTATGTCCAACAGTTGATATCTTTTGACTGAAATGATGATGATGATGATGATTATATGATAACTTTATTTAGTAACGTTTGAATGTAGAATAGAATGACGTTGTAACCCTTAGCGATGTGGTGTGCAGGCCGTACAACGGCAACGCGGCGCTGCAGCAGCTGCTGCTGGTGCTGCCGGCGCTGCGCCACGCCGACGTGGCCGTGCGCCGCTTCTGGGCCGGCGTGCACCGCGAGCGCCGCACGCCCATGAACAAACTCTTCGTAGAAATGCTCGAAGCCTGTCTCCGGTAAGCGCTACCAGGGTAACAGCATTCGAAAGAGGATCAGTGTGCATATGAACAATTTTCTCGGAGAGATACTCGAAGCGATACGTACCAGGATACCAGCACTGTGTAGAAGGTGTAGCGTTTACTCGGACTCGCTACTCGTAGGAATGCTCAAAGCATGTCTCCGATGAGTACCAGGATACGAGCACTGTATAGGAGGTGTAGCGTTTATATGAATTCGCTCTTCGTAGAAATACTCGAAGCATGTCGCCGATACGTACCAGGATACCAGCGTTACTAAGGAGGTGCATCAGTGCTGTTGGAGTTTGCTTCACAAGGAGTGACTATCTGACCTCCATAACCCAGTAACTGGTTGATAGTTGATCCCCTCAGCAAGACTGGTGTTAGTGTTTACTGTTCGTGTGCATGTTCCTTCTCGGGTTAACATTTTCGTTTCTTCACCTTCAGCGGGCGACGCGTCCCCGCGCCAAATGTACAAAACGATGGACGGATCTAGTACAAAACTTGTTACTATTTTTGTATAATATTAAAAAAAAAAATTATATCTAGTTTTACTGTGGAAGTTTCGAGATTATTGTATGGTCGAGGAAACTATCCTTGGTGTGAGCGCGGGTGATCCACTAGTATTGTAGTGACCTGAAACGTCATTAGTTCTGTTCTAAACAGACTCTTAGTACCGTTAGCTTTAAAAGCCATGTTTTTTGTTTTGTCTAAATTTCGTGGCTCTCTGCAATGGACCCTGACTGTACGTCGAAGGTATTTTTTCCCCGACCGTACGAACTACTTCTGTGTCTCGGTGAATGCGGGGGCCGTATTCGGCGCATTTATCATTAAAATATTACATTGTTTTTTATTCTATTTGGTTAAATGCTAAGAGGGGTGACGTAAGCGCTGCGTCGACTTAAAAAAAAAATAAACGCGCTAGTGTGGACCTAAAAATATTCGTAGTTAAAACAATGCATTATTATGATATCAAATGGATTTCTTGTAATTTTACTAGAATTTCTAAAGTACAAATATATACTTAGATAAGTTATACACCTGTTTTCATATTAACAAACTTGTTTTCTCAGAAAAGGAGACTTAAATTGTTGCTAAATATTATTTAAAAAAAAAAAATATTCTAAGAAGTAAGAATGCTTGTCTGAACGAAAATTTGAGACAAAAATATTCTTACTTTGAAGAATTAAGACGCAGTGCAGTAGTGTACCCCCACTTTAATGTACAACTGTTTTATAAAAATAATGAACATATAACAACATAGAATTTATTTAAAAAATACAGATTATGTAGCAATATTTACTAAAGGTTATAAATGTAATTCTAGAGCTGTTCCACTAACAAAAAAAAAAACATATTTTAACTGAACTTAGTTGCGTAGTTAAAATACCAGTGAATGTCTCACCCCTTTAGAGACAATACCCGGGTATTGTGGATAAATACTGTCTCACATTACCCGGACAAAGTCGATAACTTAGATAGACAAGTAGTAACCCCCCTAATATTAGATGGATGTATTTTTAATCGCGTTTCTAAGTAGAATCCTGTATAAATATAATCTTAATCATAGTTATAATGAACAAGGAGTTGTGCCCAAACCGCAGTTAAAAATATTTTCTTCTAATATCACTTGAACGTTACTATAGTGTTTATTATATTGGAGTGTGTTTCTGTTGGAACTGTTGTCGTGATTGTAACATATCTGTAGGTAGTTAGTGCATTGTACAAAGTACAAGGAAAAATACTCTTCTGGACTTTCAAATAACCCTTATTCCAAAGATATGTTGACGTATTAGGACATTTGATTAGTAAGAGAACTCTTATATTATCCGCCCGACAGAAGAGTACGCAGGAGATACCATAATGCTTTTTTTTCCGATGGGAAAAATCGTCCAATGACAACCCCCGCTCTTGGGCGGAGCGGGAGATAGTGTCAGACTCTTACTGACTAAAAAACCCATCCCGTTCCTTCAAGCCTTCATACCGGGGCTCGAGCGCCCTTTCGGATAATCCTGGCCCCAGTAGGCTTCGACCCGGCTGGGCCCCTGCTGTTGATGACAACTCCTTGAGGCGCGCGGGAACAGTGCGCGCCATCGACGACTTGGGCTTGGTTCGGACAGTTACCGGACGGCCGGACAGCGATCTACCCATTGCTCACTGTCCGCAAGCCCGCGCCTACAGTGGAGATACCATAATGCTTAATTCTGTGCGCCAACATCTTTGTTCCTCTACTCTCATAGTCTGGCACTACGTATGCACCTAGGTTCGGAGATGTTATACTTTCAACTTTCAAACTCTGGCCTGCTGAGTATTTGTTAATAGATAATTCAGTTGTAGTTGTTGCCTGAACCTGGAATCGAAATCAAGGGCCAAGACACCACGCTCAACAGTCGCTTTTGTGGCCACGATACTAACAATAGCAAGATAACTTTAAACAAAATGTATTATAAATGATATTTACATATTTTGCAAATAGGATTTATAAAGACACTTTTACACGTTTTACAGTTTAAACTAAATAGATGATGCCGATGTTTCCTAGCTGACAACTCTGAAAAGAAACACCGAAACAAACTCAGGGGTCAAAGTCTCTTTTAAAGTCCATACAGCATAAACTTTAACGACGTAAAGCTTTGTAGTCATATATATAAGGTGTAAGGGACAGCCCTCCACAAACTTTAAGGGCTTGCTCAGTAGACGAAACTGAACAACCTTCCACAAAAATTTTTTTCAGGAAACGAAAAAAAAAACCGGCCTCGCCATATAAATTGTCCAATCAAGTTTATCATTTTGTATGGCGAGGTCGATTTTCTTTTTCGTTTCCTGAAAAAAAATTTTGTAAAAAGTCGTTCAGTTTCGTCTACTGAGCAAGCCCTTAAAGTTTGTGGAGGGCTGTCCCTTAAACCTTTTATACGCAGATGACTCAATCCTATCTCGCTTTAGCTGATTTATCTATATTCTGAACTGTCACTGTGACAGTTCGCGTCAAAAATAAGAAAAGGCAATGTTTGAAATTAGAGTCTCTGCAATTCTATCTTCCCCAAGTGCCGCCACAATGACCGGTCTTGTGCTTCTCGCATTCATCATATTTCTGCGACTACTGGTCGTCGGTCCATCTTATAGGAGGCTTTCCAACGCTGCATCTTCTAGTAAACTGTCGCCATTCTACAATCTTTTGGCCCCATTAACCATCCATTCTGTGAGCAACGTGCTCTACCTACTGCAAATTAAGTTGGATTTAAATATACCTGTAAATATTTTTCTACACAATTCAGAATTATTTTGTACAGAAGTTTAAATTATAACATCACAAGAATTTTAGTTCTGTGTGCAACTGATCTGCTAAATCATGTATCGCTCCTTACCTTTGTAAATAAACATAGAGCTTTTTAGCTGTAGGGTTTTGATATTTATGGATAAGGGAATAAGATTCAATATACAGAAGCATCCTCCATATGAAGCACTATAGTAAAAACCTATACCTAAGTGTAACATCACAGGATTTGTATTTAGTACCTAAAATATTGATTTGTAAATAGAATTAATTAATTAAAGATGTAGTGGAACAGATAATATCGAATACCTCAATACCTGTTACCATGAACGAGTGACTAAAACTGTTGTAAATAATTAAATACATGTCAAATACGCGGTGGGGTTGATGCCAGCGCCTCTGTCGGGAAAGTTCGGAACTAGTGGAACTTGGAATCAGCGGAATCAAAAAGTACAAGAGAGTTGTGTTATAGCGAAATTGTTTCAAAATATTTGAAATAAAATAATTGACCATTGATTTCATCATGAACCAATTATTTTAAGGCAGTTTTAAAATGTACATTTTTTACTAGTTCCGCTTTTTTAGAGCTCTGGCATAAATCTCACGGTAGCTATTACAAAATGTGTGAACAATCAATGCGAAAACGACTAAAATAAGAATTAAGTTGTATAAAAATGTAGAAAGAAAGAAATCTATTCAAAATTGCACCCCTAGGTCGGTTAATTTTGTAAAATTGTTAGTGAAGAAAGATGATAATTTTACCGTTAACACAAAGGTTGTTGTGTATGGTGCATTTTTGTTGTGATTTGCTCAAAACATGTGTCGATAAGTATTCGCATTCGTACCAGGACTTGTGATTTATTTGTTGGCGTTACTAAGGGTTTTCTGCACTCATTTATTTGCAATAAATCTGTATGACTGTGATGTTTTTTTATATATAAATATAGCTTCATAATTATGCAGAACTGTCTCTGGCGAAAATTCTTTTGTGAGTGACAATCTTGAATGTAACGTCAGAAAAAAAACTTGGCTTCGCAATTTTAGTTTTGATTATTATTTTTGTTTATTGGCTTAGTAGCTATTATTACTTTTAGATTACGATGTGTCTGAACAAGCTAAAGGTTGTTTAAACGCAAATTACCGATCAACGGTATTTTAGTGTCAAAATATAATTAGTCAACTTTCAAAATGATATTTGTCGTAACATAGTTACAAAAATGAATTGTAAAAAAATCAATGTGATGGCTTTAGGTTTAAGTATAAGCAAATAATTTTGAAAGTTGCCAGTTTTAGGTCAAGATACTTGAACGCTACTTAGCACGTGTTTTTTTGGTATTATTTCTCACTGTCACGCAGCTGTGAAACTACAATTGTAAGAAAGAGACGGGAACACATCTAAGGAAAAGCTCGTGTCACGTAGAGTTCAATTCCGGCCCTAGACTTGATTATCACAGAATTTTTTTTCTACGTTTCGAAAATTCCATGTGAGTTTTAACGCGTTCTGTTGTAGTTATTCTTATGTTAAGAATATTTACTTTATTTAATACTGTTTAATGCGTAACCGGTGGTAGTCGGGAGCTGTGACGTGTGACTGTGCCAGATTATTTATTAAGTTTAATTATTCTTCGTCGTTATTATTGATCTGCGATTACTGATGTATACAATTAAGTGAAAATGTGATTATTTGGTTGTCAGTCTGTGTGCGAGTTTGGTACTTCAAAACAAACGGCTTACTAAGCGTTTTTTTTTATTGATACACTTGAATAAAAAACCTGTTCATGTATTTTCATCAATTTTGTATCGTTAATATTTAATCGGCAGCTTCTTATCTGCTCACACACAGACTGAAACCTTAAGTTTTTGTTAATAATATTTATCCAAAAACTCAAAAAGAATTTTTAATCGCCTTTTATAAAATTTTTACTTTGTATAAACGAACTGATTGGACTTAACATACATTGAATTTCTATAACGTAGAACATTTTAAATCGAGAGTAGATGTGACGTTAGTGATATGTAATCTCAGATCAAATTAGAGAACCTTAGGTAAAACCAATATAATACCCGTGTCTTAAATTTTGTATTTAATAAATTCGTACCTTATTTCTTTACATAATGTTATTAATGTGAACCGGTCCCGGATATAAAATAAAAAATATATAAAGTGGTGACATTTTATTTTGTACTTTTATTTGTGTTTTATCAAGAATGCCTTACATACCCTTTTTTTTCTGATGGGAAAAATCATCCTATGACAACCCCCGCTCTTGGGCGGAGCGGGAGATAGTGTCAGGCTCTTACTGACTAAAAAACCCATCCCGTTCCTTCAAGCCTTCATACCGGGGCTCGAGCGTCCTTTCGGATAACCCTGGCCCCAGTAGGCTTCGACCAGGCTGGGCCCCTGCTGTTGCTGACAACTCCTTAAGGCGCGCGGGATAACGCCGTTGCCTGATGCGTTCGGCCTCCTCCTTTGCGAGCATTACTGCTTCGCAGAAGTCGGCGCCCGCCTGCCACTCCTCCTCGCTCCGGACCATGGCCTCAACCAAGGCCCGGAGCGAGAGGTCTCCGCCGCCGATCGCCCCCACGAGGGCACGGCGATGCTCCGCCCACCTTACATACCCTATCTATGGCATTAGCTGCTGCATAGACATAGCTCATCTAACATAAGTTAGGAATCTTTTTTGGGTCGGAAAATCATCAAAAACTTCCCACGATCTGTGTGGAGCGAAATGATGTACGAGACATACTGAGTGTACCTTCAGTTGCCCTCTGAAGGGAATCCGTTGAAATTCCTATTGTAAAACGCTGCCTGGCTTTAGGAACAAACCTAGAACCCCATGCTTAAAATATACTCACGCGACCACAATCTATCGAACTATCTTGGTAATCGAGTTCAGTAGTAACTTGTGTCACGAAGCGGTTCTAATGCCAACAATATAAAATCTAACGCTAAAATAAACAATGAAACTAAAAAACAATTCATGTATACGAAGAAATTGTAACATGTTAATAATTTTGGGACCAGGTTTAGATACCTGCACAGATCTTGAGAGCTTCAAGTTGCGCAGAAGTCAAATATTCGGTCTATTTAATGGTACGAAGTGAGACGCGGGGGCGGGGAGTGTCAGTGATTGGCTCGCCGCGCCATCGTGTCATAGTCGTCACTCGTGATTAATTCCCGGCGCTTACTGCATGGCGACGATTGGCTCGCCAATGTATGGAATGCGCAAAGCGATCCCCACTCTGACGCCGAGCGCTCAAGATTCGTGCCGGTACCTGTATATATAATTTTGGTAAGGCTCATGACGTGTTAAAATATCAGGCATGCAAGCGAAAAAGAAGCATGGAGTTTACACCCTCCATCAATTTAACAGTTCAGTTAGGGCCGACGCCCACTGCATGGCACGGCAAAGAATTTTATTACTATAATATAATCAAGTTATTTTGAATCTTATTTCAATGAGTTTAGAATTCAGGTTAGTTTATTTCGATACCACGATGCGCGCCATTGCATTTCGCGAGACGTAATGTGTCACTTTGTGTCAAGGAATTATGATTGCTAAATTAGTTGAAATATGGTTGAAACATGCGTAGCTTAATGTGGTCCGATCGATGCGCGGGGGCAAGGGAGGGAAAAGACGCACTTGCGCGCGCGTTTTTAGGGTTCCGTAGCCAAATGGCAAAAAACGGAACCCTTATAGATTCGTCATGTCTGTCTGTCCGTCCGTATGTCACAGCCACTTTTTTCCGAAACTATAAGAGCTATACTGTTGAAACTTTGTAAGTAGATGTATTCTGTGAACCGCATTAAGATTTTCACACAAAAATAGAAAAAAAGCAATAAATTTTGGGGGTCCCCATACTTAGAACTGAAACTCAAAAATTTTTTTTTCATCAAACCCATGCGTGTGGGGTATCTATGGATAGGTCTTCAAAAATGGTACTGAGGTTTCTAATATCATTTTTTTCTAAACTGAATAGTTTGCGCGAGAGACACTTCCAAAGTGGTAAAATGTGTGTCCCCCCCCCCCCTCTAACTTCTAAAATAAGAGAATGATAAAACTAAAAAAAATATATGATGTACATTACTATAAAAACTGCCAACGAAAATTGGTTTGAACGAAATCTAGTAAGTAGTTTTTTTTTAATGCGTTATAAATCGAAAAAAATACACTATTATTAAAACATCGATCAAAGTTACAACACATTACAAGAGCTTTTATATTATGTTACTTGCTGCTACGGAACCCTTCATGGGCTAGTCCGACTCGCACTTGGACAGTTTTTTTATCTCTCACACTGACCGAGCGCGGCAAGAAATTAGTAAAACTGATTGATGCCAGAGTGGCTGGGCTTTCAGTACGATGCCACGGCATGCCGTGGCGCGACCTGCCGAGCCATGCCGGCAGTGAGCGCCGGCCCTTAGGGACAGTTCAGATACGGTGAATCGCAAAAAATGTCAACTGTTCAAACATCAGCGGTTACTTAGCGATTTGCGATCAGTTCAAGATAGAAGTCGAAGAGGAACTAGCGTGTCTGGAGCAAGAGAAAATAAAGAAAAGAAGGAAAAGGCAGTATTGGGTGCATCCAATATTAAGGGATCGACTGACACATGGCCAATATTCCTAACGCTATATCCCAATTTAAGACTGCTTGAGAGAATTTTTTTTTACTATTTGAGAATGTCAATAAAATCGTTTGATGAACTAATTGAACTGATCAGGGAAGATATTTCGAGCTCTGAAACATAAATGTATGAGGGCAGGCGTGTCACCAGAAGAAAAACCGCGCGGTCTCCGTATCGCTACTGAACGCCGAGGAATAGGTTCATAGTAACAGAAACGCGCGGTCGCCGCACGACCGGTTCTATTTTCTGGCGGTTGAGTGGCGGTGAGCTCGCGGTTGGGTGGCGGTGACCGCGCTGTTGGCCTGACCACGCGATTACGTCTGAATGATTTCATAAATACCTACGTAAATAAGACCCGCGCGGTTCCCACGCGATTTTTAATGTGACTCAGGTTGGCTGGACAAATCTTCAAAATAGCTTGCATTTAACTAGGTCAATAGGTCACTTTATGTGACGGCTAAACACCCTTATTTCAGAATTTGTGACGCTACAGAATCTTAGATAATCGATCGAAAACGTGTCCAGCCATCTTGAAAAACCACTTTTCGCTGGTCTCTCAATCTCGGTAACGGAAGTGATTTTGACAACTTTTTGCATATCAACGGGCGTCACATAAATTTGTGACGGGCACCGAGCTAAAAGTTTTGTGATAAGTACAGTGGTTTAGTAGAAAAATGCAAAAATCTGTGTCCAGCCATCTTGAATTTACGTATAAAACTTATGGCTGGCACTTCCGAATCTCAATAACGGGGGCGTTTTCGAATATGGTTCCTTTACTAATACTTGGTGACGCAATGTGTGACAGTAATAACGTTTGATTTATGGCGTCACATGTAAGGGTTTACGAGAAATCAATAAAAACTTAATGTCCAGCCAACCTGAGTTCAAGATGGCTGGACACATGTATCTCCACTGCCTGATGATCTACGACCTTCGAAATGTGTTCAAAATGTTGTGACGGGGACGATAATGATAATCTGAAATTGTGACGGAGAAACTTTGCGTAGTTTCAAAGATATTGATCATTTAAATTTCCCCATACAAACACTGCAGTAGGGTAACCAATATTGTAAGTTTTATGTAGGACAAGTATATTTTAAGGTGTTTTCTTTAACCCGTTGTATGGCCGGAACGCAGATCTACGCGAGACACAATGGCTTTTTAATTGTGTCTCTAATTACGGCATACGAGAGGTTAATGGACGAAAATCCGTGTATTGGTGATACTAATACGAACAACTGTAGATATTTAAATCAATAGAAGACAAAAATGTAGAAGAGAGGAAGGGCGGGGGGTGTAATTTTTAAATGTTATTGATTATTTACGTGCAGATATCTATTCTTTTTAGTAGGTATATATTATGTCAGGAGAACTAAACTAATGCTCTGAAGGTATTTAAATGAAAAAATAATGTTTGCTGTAAATAAAATCAACAAATTGCGTAAAAAATGTATTAATGTGATTCCTTCGTGGTAGCCCGCGAATTTCAATTTTTCATGCGTTCGTTCGTTAAAAGAAATCAAAATATGATTCGCGACAATAACAAGTATGTATTTACATAATTATAACCATAAGAATCATCATACATATCTATAAGTTATTTGTTTCCGCGGACGAAAAAAATAACTGCAAAAAACTCAAGAAAAATTGAATTTCGGAATTTCGCGGGCTACCACGAAAACGTCGGAGGACAAGACAAACTATACTGCCATGATAGCTGATGTTGGTGTCGCCATCTATTGCTTAAGTTGGTACTACTAGGACAACTGGTCGAATCTTAACTCTTATTTAGGTAGTCTTACCGCAGATTAATTAATAGTTACTAGTACTCTGATTAGTGATAACACTTCGAAAAGTAAGTACATACACTGCCGGCTGTCGAGTTTAGTTCTCATTTTCAGTTACATAAGATAATGAACTAAACGCGAAATACAAGTGGGCTCTCTCTTGCAGCGCTGGTGGTCAATTATTATTTTGAATTAACACATACTTACTCTTTTCACTGCAGGAAAACCTTTTATTCCCATGGGGAAATAAAATACAAATCAGGCGTAGATGCTACCGGTCAATTAATTAAAATTATGGTCACCTCACAATATTAATGGATGTTTGTATGGAAAAATTTAAATGGTCAATATCTTTGAAACTACGCAAAGTTTCTCCGTCACAATTTCAGGTTATCATTATCGTCTCCGTCACAACATTTTGAACACATTTCGAAGGTCGTAGATCATCAGGCAGTGGAGATACATGTGTCCAGCCATCTTGAACTCAGGTTGGCTGGACATTAAGTTTTTATTGATTTCTCGTAAACCCTTACATGTGACGCCATAAATCAAACGTTATTACTGTCACACATTGCGTCACCAAGTATTAGTAAAGGAACCATATTCGAAAACGCCCCCGTTATTGAGATTCGGAAGTGCCAGCCATAAGTTTTATACGTAAATTCAAGATGGCTGGACACAGATTTTTGCATTTTTCTACTAAACCACTGTACTTATCACAAAACTTTTAGCTCGGTGCCCGTCACAAATTTATGTGACGCCCGTTGATATGCAAAAAGTTGTCAAAATCACTTCCGTTACCGAGATTGAGAGACCAGCGAAAAGTGGTTTTTCAAGATGGCTGGACACGTTTTCGATCGATTATCTAAGATTCTGTAGCGTCACAAATTCTGAAATAAGGGTGTTTAGCCGTCACATAAAGTGACCTATTGACCTAGTTAAATGCAAGCTATTTTGAAGATTTGTCCAGTCAACCTGAGTCACATGATTTTTAAACCGCGTGGTTCCCGCCGTCTGAACTAGCGCTTAGTCCTCAATAGGATCACGTTAATTGTTCGTGGTAGACCCTCAAGATCCGTGTGCGTGCGGATTGAGTGTTCTTTTTTAAAGTTCAGTATATTTATACGAAATAAAGAAAGGAAAAATAAAGGGTAAAAATCTTTATTTCAGATTTTTTTTTTTTAAACAAATATTTACAATTTCATTCCATGAATTTATTATTACTAGTCTAGTTAATATTAAACGATAGCAAACTGTTCGTACAGCAGTTCTCTAACTTTGTAATACTCTTCGGAAAGTACTCCTTCCAACGCCACGCGGCCGTTTTCCAACTGAAATACAAAATATAAATATAACTACGCTTTTTCGCTATGAGGGCAACAAGTAGCTACAGATTGTTACACACAAGTTTATTACATTGAGCACACGTGAGTCACGTACGCCGAACTAGACGCGTAGGTCTCCATACATTTTATATGGCAACTAGACTTGTAGATCTACATTAGCTCCACGCCACGCGACGCGACTTTACGTACAAATCAGATGTGGCCCACGTGTGCACCGGTCTAATGTTGTTCCCGCTTAACTAGTTTGATAAATGTATTCAATTACTGTGTAGATACAGATTTTTAAGAATTTAAGGTGAGATTTTTCAAGATTAAGAGTTCGGCCAGACTGCAAATTCAGGCGCGGCTAACTAAGAACTTTGGAGTGTCTATAGTAGCGGCGTGGGCTGCTTACGCCATACTGCGTCCGTCGCGCGGCCGCAGTGCGTGCGCGGGCGGCGAGCGGAGACCACACTGGGAATGGGCCACTCAAACTAGTTCTCGCTAACCGCACGCGTTGTTATGAGGGCTCGACTGCGGACAGGTACACTGCACCGCTCCCCGCACCGCGCTGACAGTCTGGCTAAGCTCACGACACCTCTGATGTGACTTCTATGGAGAAATTATACTTACTCTGCGTATAGCAAGCGTGCCGTTGCAGCACTCGAGGGCGCCGGCCGTGAACTCGGTGCTGAGGCCGATCTTGTTGAGCGCGGCGCGCAGCTCCGACAGGCGCAGCGAGTTGATGAACGACGCCGCGTGCGCGCCGCCCGCCGCCGCCTCCAGGCACATCGACACGTCCGACGTCGCTTCCTCTGTGGGGGGGAAACATCATAGTTATATTGAGGTACGGAACCCTAAGGAATTAAAACATGAAATAAATCACTGGCAGCTAAGAGATGACCAGCCTCAACTGACGGCGCTCGTTCATGTCGTTGCGCGGTTGGATCAAGGGCCTGATACAGAAGGCAGTACTCCTCGAGGAACCCAAACCACCGGTAGCTTGGACCCTGCTCCCGACATCGGTGGACTACTATTTTTTATATATATATTTTTTTATATATTTGTTTTAAGAAATATTTTAAAATATCAATAATGTAATAAATTGAAAAAATCTGCGCGAACAACCGCTAACTATGAAACTCTTTCTTATTTTACGAATTCGATCCTTTCACGCTAGCATTTTTACTAAGATTCGATTAGTTCTCGTGCCCTACGACTAATACCACAATTGGAAAAAGAAATAACTGGGTCTTCATTTGTACAAAATTGTATTCTAAAACACAATTACTTAACACTAAAAAAGAAATAATTTACTGAAAACAGTACCAACATTAGTTATGAAAATGTAAATGTTAAGGTCACTGACCCCAGACATTTGTTGACATTCTTAATTTCAAAAACGGAACTAAAGACATAAAGCTGTCTTGAATCGACATGTATCGTGATCCTTTACATGATCTAGTAATGAAAAGTAAATCATTGTGATTTTTTCGGGTACCTACGCAGAGATATCAGGAAAAGGTCAATGTACTTTATTCCACGGTTATCTAGCGCCTTCTATAGTCTCTCCATACAGCTGAGATCACCGAACGGATATAAATACGTGACGTACCTGTGGCAGTGGTGTTCTCCCGCTGGTGCGCGCGCGGCTGCACGACAGCTGACAGCCACGCCAGCTCCGTATCGCCGGCAGAGCGCCACGCCAGGCCTGACATCAGGCTGTCTGTCAGTTTCACCTGAAAAATACGAACATCTAACTAATAAACGGGATATAGTTACTGCTGGCCTGATGCTGCGTTAGCGAGCGTACGTGACCCACCGGCGTGCCGCCCCTTGATGACCACTCTTCAAATATTTTATGTCTTCGACCACTCCCTGCACACATGATGTTTAATAATAATAATATTTATTCAGAGTTAAAGTTTGGTAAAATAGTAACATAAAATCTTAGGAATAATTTATAAAGGTATGACTATGTTATATGCCTGTACTAGGATAAACCTGTATCACAGGCGTAGAAGTTCTTACGCTATGATTTTTGTAGAACAATAAAATAGATAACAATATTTAACAGTTAGTCTCGAAACAATGGAAAAAATAATTATTTACTATATTATATACCTAGTTTACTTAAACAATAAAAGTCACAATAATTTATTTCTTATTTTAAATCTATTTCTTGCACTTAATAGTCTCGTTACACAAAGATGATTTTGTGTCAGCAGAATTTATAATTGGGTTAAAAGTCGAGGTTGCATCAATATTGAAGTTATGTTTACATTGGATACTTTTATCGGTTAACTAATATGCTTAAATATTAAGAAAAACAATCGTTTGTAGGTCAGCGCACAATAATTTTGAGTCAGCGGTATGCGTTATACGGAAGTCTGGCCTTGAGTATGACGCTCTAGGCGCCCTCATAATCGACAGAATTTATATATTTGTATTCCGCTATTTTCCTAGCAGGACACTCAGCGTCTCCCGTTTTGTGGTTGGAGGGCTTTTTGAAGCGAGAGCAAGTTGCACATTTCGGTGAGTCCGCTTTCTTCGCACACTCGGCCATCGAGTGTCCTATCTCGCCGCAGTGGCCGCATGTCGAGTTGACCTCTTTACAGGTTTTTGCTGCATGACCCTATTGCTGACATTTGTAGCATCTCGTAACAAGGGTGAAGTCCCTGACAGGGCAGGACGTCCAATTTATGAAAATCCTGGACTGAGAAATCAGAGCTCTGCGAATATTGGCTGGAACTTCAATCACGTAGTTACAAGTCTTCGAATCTTTTTTCCCCGATTTGTGGCTTAATTTAACTAATGTCAAAAAGGACTCCAAGGAAACCGTCGGAAGCTTTTCGGCCACATTCTGTTCATAAATGCACCGGAAGACTTCCGTGTCAGCCAAAGAGGACGGCACTCCTACAACTACAATCCGGGGTTTGCGCTTGCTGGGTTCGTCGGCGGTAAGGCCAGATGCTGATTTCAGGACTGCGAGCTTAATTTTATCCGCATCATCTTTTGTCTCGGTACTGATTATAACGCCTCCGTTTTTAGTCTTACGGACACCACGTTTATGCAGCTTGACTTGATCTGGTCGTATCATCTTTTGCACGAGGACTTTTGTTTCGTCACTGGACTTCAATTTGTTGTTGGGATAAATGGCCACGGAGTTTAAATTGTTCGGTCGAATGAAATCATTTGACCCCTTCTTCACCATGTCGGCAAATGAAACAGTGCCAGAGTCCTTAATCGTCTTCGTAAGGTCCAAGATGTGGTCAGTCAACTTGCACTTTTTCATCAGATCTTCATTGAGGATGCGCTCTTGGATTGCTTTCTGCTTTAGCGATTGATATAGGACTGCCATCTGTGAGGTGCCAGATCCTATTTTACGGCACAAGGTAGAAATTTTCAATTTCTGCTCCGAGTTGAGTTTGCCATCCGAGGCTATAGTACAAACCTCGTTTAGATGCTGCTCAATGACTGACATCCATCTTTGTATCTCAGGTGTTGAAACAGGTTCAATTGGGAGATCAGATTGGGCTGGAATTTGCGTCATCGTCTTCGCTGGAGATCCGGCGAGATTCACTCGATCTCTCGAGAACGGGCTGTTGTCCATTTTATTTAAAACTAGTTCACTTATTCTAAGTTTCCATTGTATTGACTAAACTACACACTAGGCAAAACGCAAAAAAGAAGGTCACTGATGTTATTTTATAAAATTAAATATTGCTACTGAGCACGTCTGTATACTACGAGTGCAGACGATCCAATAAAGAGCAGTAGATTCTGAACTAATTGTTCTCCATTGATGTAACTGCTGCAAGGCGTTCCGATGAAGATAAACAAATAAATATATAAATAGTTATAAAATTTTCAATTTTTAATGTTCCCACGGTTGGGACTCAAGGCTCGTGGCAAAGAAAGGGAATGGGCCGTAATCCACCACGCGGGCCCAGTGCGGGTTTCGTTGCAACGTCACATGTTTCTGAATTTTCTGTTCTAGAATATTTTTCTTACGATGTTTTTTTTTTTCACTATTTAGAGAGCAGTGGTGATGAAATAAAGATATGGATATGTAGGTATTCATGTCTGTTATTTTTATGTCTGCTGCTGTATATTACTGGTCAATATCTATCTGAAGAAGTTATATGTAACTTTCATTTGATGAAACTAAGGTTGCTCGTGAAAAACAACAGCTACCATAGCATAAAAGTCTTTAGAGCGTTGTCTCCTCAAGCAGCACATATACTAGACAATAGAACTTTTGAAAACTCAAAGCTTGTGATCCTTTCTGTACAAGGGCAGTATACAGGGTTATTTGTAAAAAATACTGGCAACCTCTCAGGACTATGGTACTAACACCATAAACAAAAACTTTTGTTCTAAACTTTATCATATTTTAGTTCATCAGATTTTCAAACAAAAATTAAAAAAATATTTAAATTGAACGTTCGTTACGAAGTCTATGCGAAGCAAGAGATAGTATTGAACTGTAGCGGAAGGAAGTGGGGAACGGGTGGCGGGGGTGCTTGATGCGCTTGTGTCACATCATATATAAACTTAGGTAGGTATAGCCAAATACAGAGTTGAAATGTGTTAGATAGAACAAAAGTTGTTGTTTATGATGTTAGTATTGCTTAACAGACTTTGCTGACCAAGTACGGACATTATCACATAAAGAATGATAATGTGCGTACTTGGTAGATGATCACATAGTGATAATGTACGTACTTGGTAGATGTGCGACTCCGTGGTAGCATCGATGATGTCGCCGGTATATGGAATGTATATCTTGTCTATGCCTTCAGTTTCGCAGTGTTTTCTGTAACATATAACTCGATTTACATACAAAGGGTCACCTGCTGTGAAAAACGTGTCAAAGAGATTCTTAAGTTGATACGACTATATCAACAGAAGGATAGCATTTTATTTTTTAACAAACTTTTATTAGCTTCACTTGTAACTAACTATGTATGTAAGAAAATCTTGGAATCTTAATTTGACCCACTTCCCGGTCTTCGATTAGGATAAAATTTTGCACACGCTCTGAGTTCTGATGACAATACATGACTAGCTAAGAAACGTCATTACAAATCCAATATGGCGGCCTCCCCAAGGTGACGGACTGGCTGTTTGAAATCCACCCCCATGATATGGGTATCAAATGATAGGGTTTGCTGTCAAGAATACGAAAAAAAATAGTCACGTGACTCAAATCCAATATGGCGGACGTCCAAGATGGCAGATTGGCTATTTGAAATGCACCATGATATGGGTATTAAATTTAGTGCGTGCTAAAAGCGTGTTTTTTAGTGTTTTAAACTATTATATTATTTACTACAGAGAATCATCGGCAATGGATGCACTTGTTGAGTCGAAGCTTCAAAGCCTTGGGCATCGCCGCCGAGTTGTTAGCCTGTTGGTTTTCTATCGTTTACATTTCGGGGAGTGTGCACTCGAATTGCATCGGACCACTAGACGTATAGCGTTGCGCCACCGGTACATGGTAGACATCCCACCCATACGCACAACGAGTTTTGGGAACACATTTATTGAGCGTACAGTCAAGGAGTGGAATTCCTTGCCGGAGTCTGTTTCCTGATAGTTACAACTTAGGAGTCTTTAAGTCAAGAGAGAATAGGTTACTTCTAGGCAAGCGTGCTCCATCGTCGACCACATTATCGCTTACCATCAGGTGAGATGGTGCTCAAACGCGAACCTTTCAATAATAATAATAATAAAAAGAAGAAAATAGTTTTTCTGATTAGAAATTTGCGATTTTTTGCAAAAATTATTCTGAAAAATTGTCTTTCTAGCAAAAAATACATGTGACTTTAGGTAGGGGCGGGAGGCAAAGTCTAATCTCTTTTTCTTCTTAGTCGTTCACTCTTGTCAGAGTGGTCGTGGTTATCACGAAGGTAGCCCTCCGGAAGCCGTCAGGCTACGCCACACAACTTTCCGCCACTTTTGCCTGCTGGCAGTCAACCAGGCGCACTCGTTCAATGGGCCGACAACAGCCGTTTTCATTTGGTCAGTCCATTGCATCGGTGATCTGCCACGCGGCCTCGTTCCGTCCACTTTTCCTTGTATAACAAGGCGTTCGATGCAGTCACTTCCACGTCGACAAATATGGCCAAAGTATTTGAAAATACGACTGCGCACCAGCGCAGACAAGCGTACCTTTAAACCCAGTTCTTCGAGAATGGAAGCGTTTCAAAGCAAAGTCTAAATACCTGATTAGATATTACCGGGAAAAGAAGCAATTGCTAATAAAAACATGTGATTAAATGGATGACCTCTTACGAACATTTTCTGTAAAGGTCGTCGACCACATCCTCGTTTACCATCAGAAATCAGAAACGTTTATTTCAAATAGACTAATAACAGGCTCTTTTGAATTGTAAAAATGTCTTTCAGTCAAAAAAAAAAAAGAAGCTAAATTGTGTTATTCTGTGGTAACCAAAACTATTAAAATGTTTATACTTTTCGGTACAAGCGGCGCCCCCAAGTGTGTGTAAATTGTACGTTTGAATAAAGCGTCAGTCGATTACGAAAAGACAACGTGTTTTATTAAGCTGCTCGTTCTAAAGCGTTGATTTCTATAGAGAAGAACGTGCATCTGGTGAACTAGGGGGCAAATGTGTGCCTATCAATAATTATAAGAAACAATGTAACCGATTGAGTAGTATACTTACTTGAGCGTCTGCAGAGCACCATGGTTGGCTCGAAGGCCCACTATGGCGCGCGGTTTGGCTTGCGTCACAACTCGCAGTAAGGACTCGCCGTCGCAGCGCCCTTCTAACTCGATGTACGAGATGGTCGCCTTTATCTGGACTTGCCGCATTTGGGAGACGCACTTGCTTGGTACTTCAACCATTTCCTCTGTAATCACAAATTACTTTTTCAAAACACTCACTCAAAAACCCGCTCTTATCCCACCGCTTACAGGCACGCAATAGGCTATTCCTCGCACAAGTGCAAAGAAGTGCTTGTGCTCTCCCCCGCCATAGTTTTATGACATGTGTCGTATCAGGCGCGCGTCGTCCTCCACGAGTTGCCGGTCAACCCGCGTTTATTCATTTCAGTGAGTGTATTGAAAAAAGTCGTTTGGCACACGTGCAAATTTGCCACTGCAGCCTTCGGCTATATACATATAGGATCCCGCCTCGGTCGCAATGACCATGTTATACGAGGCAAAAAGAGTATGTAAGGATTGGCGATCCGAATATCCTGCATGAAAAGAACATTGTGGGGGGCTTTCATCATCATAATCATCATCAACCTTTTTAATGTTGCCACTGCTGGGACTCAGGCATCCTTTCCAGGAGAGGGAATGGGCCGTAATCCACCACGTGGGCTCAGTGCGGGTTGGTGAATGTCACATGCCTTCGAATTTTTTTGGTTCTAGGACATGCCGATTTCCTTACGATGTTTTCCTTCATCGTTTGGAGAATGGTGGTAATGAAATAAATTACAAAAAGTAATGCTCCTGGCAGGGTTTGAACCCGCGACTTTAGAGACGACGAACCCGTAGGGGTTTTATATTTAAGAGCACGGCGACAGATGAATTTTTCATACAAACGTAATACCACGCTCATTTGCAATTGGAGTATATTTCCAACATATTATGATGTTATTCGGTTATAGACGATATTTATCTAGGTTCCTACATCTTTCTTTTTAAAAAAAACTTGCCTAAAACGAAATTAAAGCGAATTATAATTCGCACTTTTTTACAACGTAAATGGCATGTTTTCATTTGGCTTTTCCTGTATTAAAAATAATAATATGTCCAATATTCTCAATGTAGGAACACAGATTATATTATCAATTTACAAATGATAGAAAACAAATTGGAAAAACATTAAGTTTTCATTCATCATTTTTGGTATTACGAAACACGTCCAATTTATCGCAAATTTCCAAGAGTTACTAGTGCTATCGCGGCAAGCGGGATGTCAGTGTCATTGTGTGCGTGCTGTCATTACTTCAGTTGCGTTCATAGGTCGAGTTATAAATTTTATTGTAATATTTTTGACACTATTGACTTAAATAAAATAGTACGTAAGCATTTAAAGTTTAATAAAAGGAATACAGAACTCTTGAGGACATGTCAGACTTTAGCTGACTAAAAGCGCCGTCAAAAACCCCTTAAAAAAAAGAGTAAAAAAAAAGCGCCGTTGACGATTTGGGTTCAGTCCAGATGGTTACCGGATGGCTGGACGGCGATTCCAAGCCCAGGGTGGCTAGAAATCTGGGTCGAGATCCTGGCTGCTGGGGCGTCAGGGTATTCCCTCGTCCATGCGGCCGCCTTCTTCGCTAGCATTACTGTTTCGCAGAAAGAAGGCTCGGCGCGAGAGGTCGTTGCCACCGATGGCCCCCACGAGAACGCGGCGGTGTTCCGCCTAAACGGGGCACATATGTACATCTCTACCGTTTGCTCCACCGTATCCTTCAGACCGTCCACACAATGGTGATAACCAGGCGTTTCTTCCGCCTAAATCCGACGCAGGAGCCTCCCGTACTTGCCATGTCCGGTGAGTATTTGCGTTACGACAGTCGCTGAGATCCTGCCGGAACTGTCTGCCTTACAGCGACTTGTCGTGGCAGCGGAATTTCGCCCCAGGGTTGCATCTCCACGTGTAAATCATGCTTATGCGTGCAAAGGACTGTTGCCTCCACATTCCATGGTAGCAAGCTTGCAGGAAACCATGCAGGTATATTGCAGGAAACCGTGCTTTGTCTTTGTACCATTAGGATGGCTATAACTCCCTGGCATGCGTTCAGCTTGGCAACTGATCACTTTCGCAGCGACGGCGCTCCATAAAGGGCCATGGACCGAACGATGCCTTCGTAGAGCCTCCAGCAGGAGGCGTCTGAAAACCCCAGGTTGGACAGGAGCCGCTTGAGTGCTTCAGTCTAATCCAGTTTGAAAGAAAGAAAGAAAGAAAAATAATTTATTTAGTATAGCACAAGGCGCAACACAAAATAAACAATAAGTAACACGTTTGGGAACCAGACGTCGGAAGTGCTCCTCAAAATACCATCGACTGTCGAGGACGAGTCAATTCAAGTTCAAGGAAATTTGGGAAACCGGCGGTGGCTTGTTCCGAGGGCCATGAAAACACATGCTCTCGGACTTGTGCAGTGCCACCTCGAGTCCCAACTGCTGGATCCTCTTCACGACTGTTGCAACTCTGCGTTGCGGTTCAGGACAGGGAGCAGGGTTCTTGCAAGTGAGCCTGTGGCTAATTGGCAGCGGAGATGGGAGCAGGAAGAGAAGGCGATGGAACTTCATCGATTCCTCCCTGACGTGGCGGTTAGGCTCAAGGCAACTTGGGTCGAGCCGGACTACAGTCTTGCAGATCCTGACTGGACATGGATATTTCTGGAAGAAACTGTATGATATGCGGTTATGTGAGGTTAGCGTGTGCTATTGCGGTGATGAGGACGAAAATTTTGATCACGTTCTGTGGCGATGCCCCCCTTATGACGAACAGCGACGAAATGTGATGGACGGGATCACTCGCTTGGATGAGAGACCGGCTTACTACTGCAATCTCATGGCCTCAAAAGAGTTCGAACACAAATGGCACAGACCAAGGAGTAAGCAAGCAGCGAACCCGTACTGTGTGTTTGTCTTACCCACGTGAGGGGGGACCGTTAGTATGCCGCCCCAGGATGGGGAGAAAGGCAACATGGGGACAAGACGAAGAAATTTGTAAAGGAGTCAAGAAGCGGCTGCGGTGATAGCGCGCTCATATTTATATGGGTGGGCTGTGTCCGCAGCCGTCTCATTTCGATTCGGCCCATATTACATGATGTCGGTGGGGCCAAGGCTGGTTGGAGGTTGTTGCAACCCTGCGTTCCGCTAGTTCGACCGCCGCCTGTTAGGACTCTCCCTTCGTTAGGATCAGCGTGTCGTCTGTATAATAGACCACGCTGACCCCGTTGGGGAGGTCACATAGCACATAGTATGCAAATATGGCTACAAAAAACGGTGACATAAAAATATAAACTACACTACAACTAGTGGCGGAGCCATGGGCGGATGAGAATGCTCTCCTTTTGACGGGAATAGAGCGTTCATCACACCCTTCATAAACAGGGGCCGGTACTCTGTGTCAACGGGGGAGCCCAGGTACGGAGCTTGTTGTACGCACCATTTCGTAGGGTCGTCCCGACGGGTCTCTGTTCAGAGTCCCCAGCTACACGTCGCGGGCCTCCAGTTTGGTCAGCCGTATCTCTGCTCTGAGGGTGCGCTTCGCTGTTCTTTATTTCTCGTACGCACCTGGTACGGGTGGAGCCGGATCTTGCGGATGGCCAGTTTGGCTTTTGCAGGGAGCGCTCTATTTGGACCCCGGTATCACCAGGTGCCGGTCTACCCCATTCGTGTGATCGAGGCCTACCTGAAGGACAGGTTCATTATCTGCCCCGCTCACCGTGGAGAATGGAAACGCCGAGAGATGTCGTGCGGTGTTCCCCAAGGATCGGTACCAAGATATGGTTCGGACTGTTTTTGGTACTTGTCCTCGACAGCCGTTGGAATTTCGAAGAACACTTCGGACGTCTGGCTCCCAAACTGGACCGGACTGGGGCTGCCCTGAAGCGGCTCCTACCCAACATAGAGGTCCTTAGCCCTTTGCCAGAGGCTCCACGCAGCATTGTTTGGTCCATGGCTCATTACGGAGCGCCGGTGTTGGCCCCATTGCTGTGAAAGCGACCGGGGGCAAAGCTGAACGCATCCCAGAGGATCATGGCCATCCAAATGGTGCGGGGATATCGCACGTTCTCCAGCGAAGCGACGAGCCTCCTTGCTGGTCTGCTACCATGGGATCTAGAGGCAACAGTCCTTGCACGCATGCACAATTTGCGCATGGAGTTGCAACGCCGGGGTAAAAAACCACTGACGAAGGCGGTCAGAGTACCGACGGGATCTCGGGGCAAGCCATAATTATGGCGATAAATCCAATCTTTGAGGAGTGGGTAAATAGACGTAGAAACATCCTCACCTTCCGCATGACGACACCTCACCTCGTGGTAAGTTCGGAAGAAACGCTTGGCTGTCATCATTGTGTAGACCGCCCGGAGGATAGAGTGGAGCATACGGCGATGGTATGCTCCACTCAGGCGGAGCACTGCCGCCGCGCTGTGTACTCGTGGGAGTGACCCTGGTACAAGCCATGGTCCGGAATGTGTAGGAATGGCAGGTGGTCGGCTCCTTCTACGAAGCAGTTATGCTAGCAAAGGAGACAGTCGTACACGTGAGGGAACATCATTCCTCACGCCCCAGCCACCGGGATCCTGATCCCTTTTTCCAGTCACCGTAGGCGCAGGGTTGCGGACGGCGAGCAATTTGTATCCCTTCGTCCGGCCGTCCGGTAAGCGTCCGGCCGTCCGGTAAGCGTCCGTACCGAGCTCGAGACGTCGATGTTGCATAGTGTTCCACTCGCATCTCGAGAACATGTCAGCAAAACCGTAGGGGCCCAGCAGGTTCGAAGTCTACTGAGGCCAAGGGTTGAGCGAAAGAGAACATCGGGGCCTTGAAACGAAAGAACAGTTTTCATTTCCCTAAAAGTCTGACACTAAAAGAGCGGCAGAAGTCATTGAATAATTTCCCACCTATGAAAAAAGCTCTCGCCTCCATAACATTTTCTGATTTGACCACAAGAAGACCACCTTGGGCACGCCACAATTATGGCAGTAAGTCCTCTCTTGGAGGCATGGCTGGAAAGACCTCACGGCGCGGGCGTCCTCACCTTCTGCATGACGCAGGTTCTCACCGGACACGTAAGTTCGGTAGGTTCGGGCTGTACCGGATTCGTACGGAAGTGACGCCCGAGTGTCGCCACTGTGCGGAACGCCCGGAGGACACGGTGGAGCACGCAGTGGAGGTGTGCCGCTTAGGCAGAGCATCGCCTTGCCCTCGTGGAGGTGATCGGCGGCGGCGATCTCTCGTGCCAGACTGGTACAGGCCATGGTTCGGAGCGAGGAGGATCAGTGGCAGGCAGTCGCCTCCTTCTGCAAAGCAGTAATGCTAGCAAAGGAGGAGGCCGACCGTATCAGGCAACGGCGCTCACAGCCGCTGCCGGGATTCCGATCCCAATTTCCGGCCACCGTAGGCGCGGGCTTGCGGACGGCGAGCAATCGGTAGCTCGCTGTCCGACCGTCCGGTAACTGTCCGGATCGAGCCCAAGTCATCGACTGCGCGAACTGTTCCCGTGCGCCTCAAGGAGTTGTCAGCAACAGAAGGGGTCCAACCGGGTCGAAGCCTACTGGGGCCAGGGTTAGCTCCGAAAGGTAGCTCAGCCCCGGTACGAAAGGCAACGAAGGAACAGGAGTGGGTTTTTAGTCAGTAAAAGTCTGACACTATCTCCCGCTCCACCCAAGAGCGGGGAATGTCATTAGATGATTTTCCCACCGTAAAAAAGACCACCTTTGTATGACATATCTGCTATTGTTATCATAATATGTTGAGATATTGGCGCGGTAATAAAATTTCCAAAAAACGCATTACTAGTTCGTACATTCACAAACGATTCCCGAAGTATTCGGCAAAAATAAAGCAAATAATGAATATACCTCATTTTACTAACAATAAATTGTAAGACGCTCACATACACACACACAGCTGCACTCCGTCACTTGTTTTTGTCAAACAGAGATAGCTATATTCCACGAACGAATTTTGAATACGCGTCAACTTGCAGTTGCGAGTGACATTCGCCGGCCTCTTAATGTAATTCAGCAAAATATCACAATATGAACAAAAAAAAAAAACAATGCCCTGTTGCAATAAGTCCGCCTATGTACCACTACTGTACATGAAGTTTACATAAATATGATGGAGTCCAGACACGGCCAGAGAGCGTGTGTAAGCGAGAGTCGTTTGTTTTGTTGCAGGAGAGAGAGGGGGCGCGGGTGTGCGGCGCGGGGGTAAGACCATTAAGTTGTTAGCCATGTGTCGCCAACCTGACAACGAAGTTTAGAAATTAGCCATGCTATAGTTATCGGCACGGATCTTGAGCGCTGGCTTCAAGTTGCGCAGAAGACAAATATTCGGTCTCTTTAGTGGTACGACGTGAGACGCCGGGGCGACGAATGTCAGTGATTGGCTCGCCGCGCCATCGCGTCATAGACGTCACTCGTGATTCGTTCCCTGCTCTTGCTGTATGATTCTAACAACGACGATGATTGGCTCGCCAATGTATAGAATACGCAAAGCGATACCCACTCTGACGTCGAGCGCTCAAGATCCGTGCCGATAACTATACCATATTTTTTTGACAGTGTACAAAACTCGATACACAATCAACACTAATATTATAAAAAGTTGTTACTAAAAGAGTTACGAATATACATGTGGATGGATAGAGGGAGAGGGAGGTCAAAGAAAAGATGGATAGATGGATTGTGTGAGGAGTGATATGAAAGAAAAGGGAGTTAGTGATAGCGTGACGGTTGATTGAACTGGCTGAGAGAAAAAAAAACGTGTTGCGACGATCTCAAATAACACGGGACGCGCGGGCAGGAAGATGATGATGTCTTACAAAAATTTAAAGTACTTCTCCAGTTATTTTTTATAACAATTTTAGCCTTTTATGTCTGTCTGTCAAGACCCTTTATCTCGAGTTAGAGGTATCGAGTTGAAATTAAAACCATATACTCAGGTCTGTGGTCCCTTCAAGCTGTGAAAAAATCAAACTTCTAAGTTAACGAATAAAAAGATACGGCCGTTTATGACGAAAAAAAAACGTATATTTTAATGCTCTCAAAGATCGAAATTCATAGGGTACTTCCCGTTGATAAGGTCTTATAGCACAGGGGTAGGGAAAAATCTGAAAACAGTAAATTTGTTGTTAACTAAGTCACAAAAAATAAAATTGCAGTTCGGAAAAATCTTCGAGATGGAGTCTCAAAGATTTTTCCGGGAATTGTAGTTTGCACGGAACTCTCAGTGCGCGAGTCCAACTCGCACTTGCCCTGTTTTTTTTTGTTTAAAGGATCTAATCTATGAAAGTACTGGTCCGATTGCTGAAAGTTTTTCACCGATAGAAAGCTGCTTTATTCCTGAGTGACATGAGCTAGGCTTGCAGAACAGATGGCCGATGGAGACAAAAGGCCTTCCAACGCTTCGTAGGAATGCCTCCCACGAGGTGGATCGACGACCTGGTGAGGGTCGCAGGAATCCAATGGACGCGAGACGCACAGGACCGATCACTATGGCGACACTTGGGGAGGCCTATGTCCAACAGTGGACGTCTTTCGGCTGAAATGATGATGATGATGTGTAAAAAGCTAGTATTTTATAAAGGCTAACGTTTACCTTCAGGCTCCTGCTTCGGTGGCGGAGCGGGTGGCACATCTCTGATTTCTCCTTCTGCATCCACTACTTCGGCAAGTCTATAGTCTTCAGGCTAGAAAGCAACAATGTGTATGGTTAGTTATGATTGACCACTTTAACGTTTGATACAGAGAATTTATTTGTATAATCAACGTTAACAATCATAGTTCACAACTCCGCAAACACATGGATAGATGAACGTAAAGTTCGTATTCGTACAAGAAAGATAAGATTGCGACGATGGGCGACGCGGCTCGCGGAGGATTTTTATAGTGTAACGTCCGCCCAAGACACTGGTTCGGGGCGCTCCCTCCCCGCCGCACGGGCGGCGGAGGGGTGGCTGCGCGCGCATGCTAACTGCGACGCGTTGCATCCACAGAGTAATAGGATAATACAGACCACAGCCTACTCAATTTATTTTTCCCGCGCTACATCATTAAAAAAAAAAACTATTTGGAGGAATGCGGAACAGTGAGTAAAGTCCCGCAAACCTCCGTTGAAAAGGGAGGATCCTCCGACCAGACGGGTGTTATGTCTGGTGGGTAGCTGCCCGATAGTTGATTTCGGGCTGTCGTATATATTCAAACCCCGCAGAGAACTTTACTTGCGCGATGCAGGATGTCTTTCTTCGTAGTTCTTATGTGGCGCCATAGATGTCGCCACCACTAGAATATAGTTTTTACCTAGCTTTCTCTAACTAGTTCTAAAATAGGGTCACTATCAGTTGTCTGTGTTTTGAATTAGAGATTTATGTTTGTTTTGTTTATTTAGGAAGGGTGCTTCGCTTGCCCAGCAATATTTTTTGTCTCTGTCACTTTCACAGTAACCAGTAACTTGATGTGAGAAACAAATTATGGTCTATTCGTGTTAAGGAAATAGTGACTCATCATTAGGGGTAATCATTGTTGTTGTGTATTGTTGTATTATTGTTTTTTTTTGTGAAACATTATACAAAGTAGATTTTTACAGACTTAAACCCACTCCTGTTCCTTCTTTGCATTCGTTCCAGAGCCTCGGGTTCTCTTTCGCGTAATCAATGGCCCCAGTGCCCACTGGAGTCGAAGCCTTTCGACCCTGCTGGGCTTTTACAGTTTGCTGGCATTTCTTTGAGGAGCGTAGAACACTGCGCCATCGACGACTCAAGCTCGGTCCGATTGATTACCGGACGGCCGGCCGGCGAGCTACCCAGTGCTCACCGTCCACAATCTCATGCCTAGAGTGGCTGGAAATCGGGGTCGGAATCTCGGCGACTGGGCCGTAAGGGCCGCTCCCTTACCGTGCGGCCGCCTCCCTCGCTAGTATTACTGCTTTACAGAAGGAAGCGACTGCCTGCCACTCCTCCTTGCACCGGACCATGGCCTGTACCAGGGCCCAGTACAAGTGATCGTTGCCGAGTTTTACCCAAGCTGGGCAGACCTAGAGATGTCCGCCGGAGAATATGACGCGTCGCGGAGCTTAGACTCTGCGGCAGTGTGAGTCCTAGATATCTGTTCAATGCAACACAGTTACCTTAATGATCTCGCCATAGTCGTCGGCGCGGTAGCGGTCCTCGTGGAAGGGGTACATGGCGTGGTGGCGCTTGTTGGACTTGAAGCAGCCGGCGGCGCGCACGTCGTGTCGCACGGGGATGTCGTGCTTACCCGTCACCACCCACATCTCTAACTCGCCGTCCGAGTCCGAGTCCGACGATATGCCGGCTGTTTCTTCCCTGAAAACAAACTTATACAATAAGGATATGTATTTGTTTTGACTTTATTGTGTATACAATCTACAAAGAGTTATTTGTGTTAAAACGCTTTGTGTGTATGGGTGGGATGTCTACCATGTACCGGTGACGCCACGCCGTACGTCTGGTGATCTGATGATAGATTGGACCTGGCAATCTGCATAGCTATGTCACAGCATAATCTGCCTTATAATGTTCCCACTCCTGGGACTCAGGCCTCGTCCCTATGACAGGGCTCAGTGCGGGTTTGCGGTGGCTGATGTCCAGCTCTATGGTACATAGACAGGTACTCACTTGACAGTACTGTTGACCTTGACCCTCTGCTTCTGCAAGTACTCTTCTAGCTCGGCGCCTTCGAGTCGCACGCGGCGGCTGATGTACAGCTCTATGGTAGATAGACAGGTACTCACTTGACAGTACTGTTGACCTTGACCCTCTGCTTCTGCAAGTACTCTTCTAGCTCGGCGCCTTCGAGTCGCACGCGGCGGCTGATGTACAGCTCTATGGTAGATAGACAGGTACTCACTTGACAGTACTGTTGACCTTGACCCTCTGCTTCTGCAAGTACTCTTCTAGCTCGGCGCCTTCGAGTCGCACGCGGCTGATGTCCAGCTCTATGGTACATAGACAGGTACTCACTTGACAGTACTGTTGACCTTGACCCTCTGCTTCTGCAAGTACTCTTCTAGCTTGGCGCCTTCGAGTCGCACGCGGCAGTTGATGTTTAGCTCTATGGTACATAGACAGGTACTCACTTGACAGTACTGGTGACCTTGACCCTCTGCTTCTGCAAGTACTCTTTTAGCTCGGCGCTTTCGAGTCGCACGCGGCGGCTGATGTTCAGCTTTATGGCACATAGACAGGTACTCACTTGACAGTACTGTTGACCTTGACCCTCTGCTTCTGCAAGTACTCTTCTAACTCGGCGCCTTCGAGTCGCACGCGGCGGCTTATTTCTAGCTCTATGGTACGGTCTCCACCTTTCTCTATGAGGTCGCGGGCTAATGTGCCGGGAGATGTCCTATTGATGAAAGATATATTGTTAAACATACAAAAATACTCCTTTTAGAACAATTAACATTTTATCAATTGAAGGATTTTGACTGAAACTCAGTGTAAAAAGTAAATCTAAGTGAAATTGAGCCAATTTTATTTGATTGACCATGATCGTCACAATTTTGTTTGTATTTAGATTTTTAAACCAGCTGAATAGTCTTTTTGTCAGGGCTGCAAGTTTATTCGAAAGAACCACCATGGTTCCACCATAAAGCACTGGAATGTGCTTCCCCTTGACATCAAAAAAGCTGAAAGTAAATTATCCTTCAAACGTAAACTTGAAGTCCTCTCAACCTTAGTTCGGTCTTCGTTCAGAATTGTTATTAAGTTCTCATAGTGATTTGATATTTTTCATAGTATTTATTAGTTTATTATTTTAGCATATACATGTATTTTATTATTATTATTATAAATAACTTATTTTATATTTTTCCATTTGAACTATTTGTTATGTATTTGTTTATTGTGCAAACCTACCACAGTGTTGTCTTTTTTAACCCATAGGTTGACTGGTAGAGAATGCCTTGTGGCATTAAGTCCGCCTATATACCACTATTGTACATGAAATTTAAATAAAATAATAAATAAATAAATGGTCCTGGAATATATAGGGTAACTGAAGGAACATAAGGCAGGTTTTAGCCAGTATAAGTTTGTCACTCCCTGTTGTTCCAGCCAGGGCGGGAGGTTTTTGACAACATCCCATCTAAAAAAAAAGGTTCTAGCTTGTGATAGTTTAGTAAACGAAACATTTCCATGCTTTGGCAAAACCCTACCCTTGCTGCAAAATGTTTCCAGCTAATATACATAGATGGCGTCGTTATAAATAAAGAGTCGAGCAAATCAGTGCAGTATTTAGATAACAAAAACTAAAGTCTTTACTAACAAAATTTGCAACAATAAATTAGGTACCATCGCAGTCATTCTGACTAATCATTTAAAAAAAAATTCGCTAGAATCCTGCGGCGCGGCGCTACACCAAACCCCTTTGAAGTTTTCGTTTCGAGTGCAAGCAAAAATGACCCTAGCGGCAGTCAGGCAGAAGTGTCTTTGGTACAGATTGGTACAGACAGACAGCAGCATCAATTGGTTACCCTTTTCACATAAAAATATCTAAAAAGGGCGGTTACCAGATGATGATTCTTTCCGAGTCCGACTCCATACATGAAATTTGAGTAAAAAGAATTTCTCGTTACAACTTACCTAGCAGTCAAAACAATAGAATTCTGAGGGTTAGGAGCCCACAACAAGAACAGGTCCCTCGCGAACCCTGCCTCCAGGTCGGGGAAGGACGCCAGCACGACCTTAGGTCCCGGAGTGCGGCTCACTTCGCCCACGGAGTGACACAGCTGCAAGTGGCGTAGGGCGAACGGGTTGCTGCGGGCGCCTTCGAACGCGCGGGTTAGTTTGTCACTCATCCACTCTATCTGTAAAGTGAAGGTTACATTTTTGACAAGTCAGGGTATTGCTTTTTTTTTTAATTTTATTTACCTTAGGGAAGGGTAAAGTCGTTCGACCATATCCCCTAGTCTTTCGTCCACGTTTTCTTGTGTAATAAATTTTCAATAATGTCTTTCGTCCATGTTTTCTTGCCTTCAGGGTATTGCTTTTAGTTTGAGGGTTGTCATCACAGTGAGCCAAATATTTTTGTGGTTTGGATACTTAGGCCTTTGAGCCATGTCTTCGTAAGAATAGTTTGTTTATCATTAGAATACGGATGTAACATATCCTTTTGTTTTTGTAGTGTTTAGCAGCAAATGTTGAATCGAGTCGGCCTTCTTGACTAGTTTTGCTGAGGCAGTCAACACTACTTTAATTTTCAGCTCCAGTTTACTGATCATTTAGTCATTATTAAAACAGGGGGCGATCACCCCTGTTTCAATGATGGCACAAACAATTGACACTATTGCGGTGACCTACGTACGGTGTAGTGTGTACTAACCGCATATTAGTGCGGTGCGGTGACTTGTGTTATATAAATGGTGGACCAAGCGGCGACTTCGCGCGTACGTAAGACATAGCCACTACGTCGCGTACAATTCACATTGGATCGCTTAGTAAACGGAATCGCGTTGAATCGCCCACGTAGGACGCCTTTCCAGCTTTAATAACTGCGCCCCTTCAAAATAGTCTACTACACCACTCGGCCGCATAACATCACAGTCCGTCTTGGTCGCAATGGCAAAATGTCTCCACCGCCTCACTTACATCACTGGCTCGAAGCTGGGGCAGGTTGCTACTTAAGGCGTATAGTCCCTTGAACCATCTGGCCGAAATTATGTGAACGCAACTCTCGCACTCGCCTAGGCGGCAGTACGCAAATCTGTGCATTTATTTGCGGCCAGCAGCGCCCGGAAAGCGCTTTAAATCCATTTTCTCTGCGAGATATTGATTGATTTACATATACAATGTTCACTTTGAAGAATATTTAACCACCAATTTTTATGTGTAAAAATGTTTCTAAAGGTCCAAGCCGTTTCGAAGGAGTAGGGAAAAGTTGCGAAATTTTTTGACAAAAGTATTAATTGCACGAAAAAATCAAATGTTGATATTATTGTTCATGAATCTATAATAAACATATATTTTTTTCAAACCAATTGACCAAGCCATTACGGAGGAGTAGGCCTCAGAAAATCACTGTTTTATGGCACTTTTTGGGCGCTTGGCCCTTAAAAATCACTGTACCTGTGATTTAGCAAACTCCACGACGTTGTAGCTGACATTGGACAGAAGGAGCAGCGAGTAAGCAACGAGGCCGGAGTCTTTGTTGCGCCACAACTGGTCCAACATGTGGGCCAACTCCAACACCCGTCCAGCAGTGTCAGTGCATACCAGGACGCAACCACCGCCGCGAAGCGTTTGTAGAATTGTTGCTGTTAGACAGAAGACAGAAGTGTGTTTTAAGACATGGTGAAGCATCTAATAAGCTATCATCATCATTCATCATCAGCCTTTTAATGTTCCCACTGTTGGGACTCAAGCCTCCTCTCTAGGAGAGGGAATGGGCCGTAATCCACCACGCGGGCCCAGTGCGTGTTGGTGAATGTCACATGTCTTCGAATTTTTGGTTCTAGGACATGCCGGTTTCCTCATGATGTTTTCCTTCACCGTTTTGAGAGCAGTGGTGATGAAATAAATTACACGAAGTAATGCGTCTAGCTGGGTTCGAACCTGCGACCTACAACTCGGTAAGTCAGGGCCGTTACCACTCGGCCACCACTGCTCTCAAAATAATAATAATAAGCTATACTTAAATTAAATTTTAGAAGGGTGGGATGCCACCCATGTGTTACACACAAAATGATTTGGGAACATTAATGAGGATCAAAAATCATCCTATGACAACCCCCGCTCTTGGGCAGAGCGGGAGATAGTGTCAGACTCTTACTGACTAAAAAATCATCCCATTCCTTCAAGCCTTCATACCGGGGCTCGAGCGCCCTTTCGGATAATCCTGGCCCCAGTAGGCTTCAATTACATAATAGCAAATACGATTTTTATTATGTACATCGCATCGTATGTGTAATAATTTACTTAACATGATGATGAACATCATCATCACCATGTCAGCCGAAAGACGTCCACTGCTGGACATAGGCCTCCCCCAAGCATCACTACAATGACCGGTCCTGTGCGTCACGCATCCATCGGATTCCCGCGACCCTGACCTGACTTAGCAATTAATTTTTGAAATTATTAAAATCCGTCAAGAAATGGCGGATTTATTAAAAGTTTTCTGAACGGCTACTTAGAAAAGCGCGCTCTGGCTGGACTGTTTACGATGACGTCATCTGTCATGATCCGTGCGACGAACGCCGACGGACTGCGCTGACGTTTTAATCGGGTGGTGGAGACCGTTCATGACAGATGACGTCACAGTGAGTTCCTTCATTCTCTTGCGTGTTTCTGGAACTAATACACTAAAAATGCTGTATCTTCGTCATTTTGGTCCGATTTAAATAATTTCATCGCAGCTTTTTTTTTTTTTTTGTCGCTATTTCTGCATACTCCACAAAAATCATGACTGATCCTCATTGGAATTCCCTACAGGAGTCGTGTGTTTGATGATAGCTATAACCTGGGGATCTTCAAATCAAGATGGAACAGTTTTCTTCTTGGCAAGTGTTTCATCATTGATCACATTATCGCTAGGTATGAAGCGATCAAGCGCAAACCTATTAATAATAATGAAAAAGTAAAAACCCCCAATAGTTTACATGCTTTTTTTTTGTTCAGGCATCATATAAGTTATGTTCAACACATCCTTCTTCTTCGATGGTCCGTTTCAAAAGGGCTTTACGCAGGTTTTTGATTGAGAATCCCTTTTATACTATAAAAGAATTCCTCCAATTCAAATTTAATTAATACTAATGATAATTTGACTTATTGAAATAATAAATATCTAATTAGTTTTAATTAACCTACCTATAATTAACAAAAATTTGCATGTCATTATGTTATGATCAAATATGTTAAGCTACCATTGTATTATAACCATTGTGAGAACTTTTATAACCATATTTGTCTGCAAATAAATCTTTGACTTTGACTTTGATTCTTTGATCACAGAAAATGCTACAAAAATGCATATTCCTCAAAAGAACTTACTCATCAATTTCTCATCTCTCGATCTCCTTCTTTGCTGTACGTAATCAGCATTCATGGCTCCCAGCAGCATGAGAGATGGTCTCATTAACCTTTCTATTTCACAGCCGTTCAGATGACGTTCTTTTTTGTGGTTAAAGTCAGGGGCGTATACTATGTCTTCCTCGCCTGGAGCGGCGATGCGCCACACTGTACCTCCGAGGGAGTGGCCAGCAGGCAGAGGGGTGATGCGAAGGCCTAGGCCTTTACCTGGAAACAAAATTGCATTGGTACTGATTACTACTAGCAGCAGATATACATGCTCTACGCTCAAGAGGTTTATATAGCACAATAAAGCCACCACCAGCATTCCCTTAATGGCCAGAATATTACCCAGTAAGGGTACTGGGCAATATTCATATATTCAAAACGTGATTATGGCAGTATTTGACAGAACAGAAACTAGATATATTTATTTAATGTATACATTATTTTTTGAAACCGTTTGTTCTGTCACTCGTCACTCAAGGTTCAATGGAAGACCAAGATCAGAAAGTGTCTGTTTGACAACATTTCTGAACTGAAACTTTTTAGCACTGCATTGTCACAATTGAGAAAGTGAGAAATGAGTATATTAGAAGAAGGAAAGAAAGAAAAGGTTTGAAAGTGGCGCCAGTGACTCAGTTAAAGAAGTAAAAAAACGTAATTGATTCGTATTTTTGTCAGAAAGCAGTAATTATAATATTTTATAATTTTCGCACTACGCCATCTAATCCCAAGCTAAGCTTGTACTAGATAACTGATAAACACACTTATATATTTCTAAATACATATATGTGTATTATAAATAATAATGTTCATATTCTTATTTGAATTGAATTGTAGATACATTTTTTTGTTTTCTGAGAGAATAAAAATCAAATAAAACATTTCTTAGCAAATAAATCCAATTACACCACATTATGACACATTTTGCTATTACTATGCAACACTTGATAACACCAAAATAGCTGAATTTCCAGCATAGCATAATAAAATTGTTTTCAGTATTTTTTTTTTCGTAGGGTTCTAAAAGCATTATATTATAATAAAGCTTTTCTTTGTCATTTAATATGGAAATCAATATTAGCAGACAAAAGGTAAGGCAATCCTTAGCAAACGGATTCAATACATCAGATTATGACACTGTGCTGTTATTGCACAGAAATTGTTAAATACATTAATGACTGAATTGTCAACTGGAATCAAAAAATTTTTGTCTTAACTTTGGACTAAAATAACAAAAAATACTTTTCAGAAATCAGAAATGTTTATTTCAAATAGGCCAATAGGCTAGTGGCCGTAAAAAATGCAATTAGTCCGTCTTTTAGATTATTCAAAAATAAGGGACACATCTTTTTTTTATTTGTAAATTAAACCAAAAATGACAAAGATATCACATTAAAGTTACGTGTAACGTCACGCCGTGCTACATTTTTTCGCACGGGGTGACGTCACACGTAATTTTAATGGGCTGTATCTTTGTTATTTTTTGTTTAATCGAAAAAAGAAAAAATATGTGACCAATATTTTTTTATAATCTAAAATATGGACTAAAAATGTAATTATTTTGACCCTGGACACTACCCTATTACGGGCAATTTTAATTTGTTAAAATATTGGTTAATTAAAAAAAAAAACTCTCACAAAACTTGAAAAAAGTCCTGTATGAATGAGGCTACAAAAACTCCTTACCTTTCATATCAATACTCTGATTGTACTTTAGCTGAACAATCCTGTCAAAAGCAGCGTCAACGTCATCCAACGTGAACAGATCAAAGTCTGACACATTCCTGTGTGCCTGGTACAAGTCATACATAAACATTTGACCCATCTTGTATACCGGTAAAGTAGCATATATTGGACAGTTCAGGCCGAGCTTCCCAACTGCGTAAGGTAAAGCGCCCAGATGTATTGGGTCAGAATGCGATATGAGGACTGCGTCTATTGTGTTTATATGTCTGAAAAATAAAATACAGTAATTTATCTCTTTTTGAAAACAATCAGAACAGCTGGTATGTAACTTAAAAAGCTAAATAAAAATATTTCTAAAAGATATGTTTGTTTACATGTATGAACGTCTAAGTATAAATCAGGGGAATTTTGTTTTTTTCTTATTTTACTAAGATATTGCCCCCGATGCGGAAGTTCGAAAGAAATAATTTTATTATCTGCATCAGATTCGGTCTGGTTAAGTCTGTAGTAAATAAAAGGGATAATTGCAGTTTATCATGGTCTGGTGATGAATTTTATCAAGTAGAATATTGTAACAGCACAGCTCTTACAGCAAGGGTTTTAGACCAAAATATTAAAAAATTTCAACAAGTTGTCTTGACAACATAACCTCAAAACGTTACCTTTTCAGTTCTTTTATGAAGTCCATATCGAATTTCTCGTCCCATCCGCAGTCCAAGAGGAACTTGAACTCGTCTATTTGAAGCACGTAGCATGGTGGAGTTTCGTCACCAGCCCCCGAAAGGCAATGCAACTTGATAATCGAAGTCATGATGAACCGGCTAAAGCGGTTAGATTGCTCTTCGTAGTCCAAAATCTAATACCGCATAGCTGTATATTAATAAAATACTATCTGGTATATTTGCGTGTCTTCTGTTTATATATTTTCATTGAATTTCAGTAAAATGTTTTCGTCTGTTTAGAAATCAGTTTACGCGGCGAGCGAACCACAGATTAAAAATGGCGAAACTGCAGCCACAGATAGATAAGGCAATATTTATCATAGAGTAGAATTCAACAAATCAACAAATAAACAAAAAAACTTTTATATATTAAAATAGTTTGTAACATGATGTTGATTATATCGAAAGATACACTGACATGCACTGACTGTTAGGCGGTACGAAGTACGTCAGGTTAGTTCACTAAACCCCAAGTGAACGCCGGCGTTCGCGCATTTATTGTCTTACTACAATAGTAAGACAATAGATGCGCGAACGCCGGAAATCTTTTCTTTTCATTGTTGATAGATTTGCGTTTGATCGCTTTCTTACCTGATGGAAAGCGACAATGCGGTTGACGATAGAAGTAACCCACAGAGTACAATGAAGTAACCCATTCACTCACAAATTTTCAGGTTGGTTTCTTAATGGCTACCACCAGGAAACACAGACTCCTGCAGAGAAGTCAACTCCTTAGCTGTACGCACAATGAATGTGTTTCCAAAACGTTTTGTGCGTATAGGTGTAAGGTGGAATGTCCAACATGTACCGGTGGCGCATCGCAATACGCTTGGTGGTCCGTATTTCCCATTCCTTCAACCATATGCTCTTAGAGAGACTAGATCTGAGACCCACTAGCTCGCGGCTGGATATGTGACTCTCAGTAACAATGCCGTAGTCTGCATATCCAAAGCAGATTATTTATGTGCAGCAAGAACAATGTTGCCGAGAGCACTGAGCCTTTGAGGGACCGGGAATCTTTCTTTACATATTTAATGTCTTTGTTCTTTACATATTATAAAACTAGCTGTTGCTAGCGGCTTCACCTGCGTGATAATCTAGAGTCTGTCTAATAAGTTAAACGACTTGGGTAATTATTAGGATTTAATGAAATCTGATGTTGTCAACACGGGTTCAATAATCAAGGTTGATTAAGAGATAGAGATCATTGTTTGCTAACAGAAGAACCTTATGAAAACTATCGAATATAAGTATTTTTTATATGATTAAATATTATACAAAATTCCTATGTCGGTTGACTTATTAGACAGACTATAGTTAAGTACATTTTTATATATAAAAATGAATCCCTATTTCCCTTGGTCACGCCATCACGCGTGAACGGGTGGACCGATTTCACTATTTCTTTTTTTGTTGTGTTTGTTATTGTCAGGAGAAGGTTCTTTTGGAAAAAAAATGAAAATTAGGGTAGTGGAGGGTAGAGTAAGGTAGAGTAGGGTAGAGTAGGGTAGGGTAGGGTAGAGTAGGGTAGAGTAGGGTAGAGTAGGGTAGGGTAGAGTACTCACTACTACTCTACACTACTACTCGGACAGAGTCACCACTCTGAGCGCCCACAACTTCGGAGTCCCGCCTGCTTTATTATGGTGCAGGCGGTGTTTCGGCTTTTAGACCACGAGACGGTTGCCTTCCCGCCGCATTCTTCGCTCAAGCTAGATGCATTCTTCTAGACCATCACCGTCTTACAGAAGGAGGCAACTTCCCTCCAGTTATCGTCTTGGTCAGCACATCCTTCACTACAGTTGGGCGAGATAGGTATCATTTTACCGACCAAGACTTGCCACTCAAAAGCCTACGCAGGGCAATATTGTAACGTGTTCTGCACTGAGTTGCGCAAGAGCGGAAAGGTAAGCTTAGACAATAAAAAAAATTCAATCAAAACCAAAATAAAGTTCTAAGCTTTATATAAATCCTACAATAGTTAAACAGTACTAAATATGGAAAACTAGTAACTCATACAGAAAAGTAACTAAGCAATTAATATTTACATTTAAAACTCCTCGCATGCATGTAAAGCTTCCTTCCCTCCTTTTTGTTAAAATTGTTTTTTTTTTTAAATTATTCTTTTGAGCTAGGTTTATATAATTTGATGTCCCAGGTATCTTCGTCTACCAGTAGCTCTTTAATTTTATCTGTCAGTGATTTACTAGGTTCTTCTACCGAGTCATTGGAAGTTTTCGATGTTTCAGGCATCACAGTGCTGTCTTCTATTTTCTTAGCCGAATTTTCTGATTCTTCATTCGAAGTTTTTGATGTTTCAGGCATCACAGTGCTGTCTTCTATTTTCTTAGCCGAATTATCTGATTCTTCATTCGAAGTTTTTGATGTTTCAAGCATCACAGTGCTGTCTTCTATTTTCTTAGCCGAATTATCTGATTCTTCATCTTCTTTATTTTTTTCCAAAACTAATTGTTTTAAATATTTTGCTTTGACAGCGTTACGTGCCGCTTCACTCATTTTAACGGTACTTGATTTGGCTACTTTATCATTAATTTGTTTTTTAGTGTTAGTATTGGGTGTTTCTTTAGCAGCAGAGGATCCAGATTCTCTCGTTCTAGCGGAGCCATGTTTACTTAAAGTAATGTCACTTCGGATACAAAATGGAGTTATGGCCGCAACCTGCCCTATAGCATTTTCTTCATTAAGATCTATTTGGGTTACAATAGGATAACTTCGTGTAGCCGAAACCGTTTCTTTACCAACAAAGCGTCCGGAATCTTTCTTTTTAATAGGAAAATATTCTATAGCTTTATAGTTAGTTCGTATAATAGATTTTGTGGAAGGGCAGAAAGTTTTTTCAGAATTAACTCGTTTGGATTCGATCATGGTGACACTTTTTTTTACGGATAATAATAAATCATCTGCTGGGAGCTCAATTCCGGCGGCATACACTAAAGTTTCTTTGGTAGCAATGTGCTCTGATTCGCTCCTTTTTACTGGAAAGTTTTGTCCTATACAATCACAATGAGAAAACGTAGTATCTGTGGCAGTTATATAATGCGAATCTGAAGTTTTAACTGGAAAGATTTCTCCTATAGGGTCATTATGGGAATGAGAAGACGTGGTTTCTTTAACATCTATATGCTTCAGGAATTCCAAGTTTACAACTGGAAAGATTTCTCCTTCATAGTCACTTTTGAAATCAAAAGAAATTTCTTTAGCTTGTTCCGAGCCAATATTTTCAACTGGAAAGAGTTCTCCTGTATGGTCAATATGAGAATGAGACGACGTAGTATCTTTGGCAGCTATATGTTTCGAATCAGTAGTTTTAACTGGAAAGATTTCTCCCGTATGGTCACTATGGGAATGAGAACACATGATTTCTTTGGCAGCAATTTGTTTCAAGGATTCCATCTTTCTGACTGGAAAGATTTCTCCTACACAGTCACGTTTGGAATCAGAAGAAGTTTCTTTAGTGTGTTCAGAAACAATATTTTTAACTGGAAAGTTTTTTCCTGCATTAATAATTTCAGGAGATGAAGTTTGTTTGGTAGCACTGCATCTGGGTTCTACCTTTTCAACAGAAAATATTTCAGTTACATTCCGACGACTCTCAGAATGATTTAAAGATTGCTGTGCTGCAATCACAATATCTGATGCATTTTGTACTATTTTATTATTCTCATTTTTATTTTTTAAATTTGCGATCTTTGACATAATGCTTTCAACTGATCTTTTTACAAAACAACCAGTGTTTATTTCTTCGTTAGATTTTGTCTCACATATTCCTTTTGAATTATCTGTAGTAATCTCTACAATACTTGTTTTAGAGCTGATAGTGCGCCTGTCGTGAATATTTTTACAGATAACTTTTTCGGTTACAGAATCATTTTGCTCTTCTGGTGCAGTTCCTTCAACTTTAATACCATCGAATTCTATTTTGGTTGTACTCTCTAAGACGGTATCGTCTTGAACGTGGCTAAAAGTTGAACTTTCATTAGAAATCTTGCGTCCATCGGAAACAGATTTATTTGTATTACTATCTTTACGGGTTAGGAATTTATTCTCTTGAACAGTAATTAGATTGGTTACATAACAATCGCTTTTAATATTTGACAAAGATTCTTTAGCTGTTTGGCGTCTGTATTCATTATTTATAACGACAACTTTTTCAGTTGAGATAAGAGAAGAACTAATGTTGGCCACAGCATGAGCTGATCCAATCATTTTCAGGGGAACAGATTTTACGGTACGTGCACTTGGTGATATAGCATTAACTGTTTCCAGCGATTGACGAGGTTTAATTAGATTATAGGGATCATTTCTTCTTTTGTTTTCCTCTCGGTTGAATACGAGAGAGATGCCAGGAGGAGAAGGTTTTTCTACTGTTTTTAAACTATTAAGTCTGGCAGCTCCACTTGTTTCTACTGCTATCAAAGGTCCATTCACTTGTGTAGATTGTGTTGTAGAAGCTTTTTGGAGCATCCTTATTAATCTTTCTTCGATCTTTGCTTCTGAAATGCGATAAAGTGAATTTATAATTGAAAAAAAAAGAAACATTTTATTGAATAGGTATTTATTCTGGAAATAGATTTAAATGTAAATTAGTTGGTCTACTTACCATTAATCTTCTTAACTAAGTAGTTAAGACCCATGCAAATTCCAAAAAAACTTGCAACAAGAGATACATACACCCACCACTGTAATTCAAAAAACTGAAAAATAAAGTACAATTAAGAATTGGATAACTAATAAGGCCTGCGCAGACGACGGACTTTTCTCCGCGGCGGAGAAAAAAAAACTACTGAGGTGTCAAGGGACTCCCGGATGGAACGAAGTTCCGTTTTGGCTTGCTTTCTATAAGAGAGAGAGAGAGAGACAGACAGAGAAACATGCGCACGCCGCACGGCTTACAATAGCTTACTATAGCAAAAAGTATCGTTACAACTTTTCGTGAAAATTTTTTCCGTCTAGCCAATACAAGATAACTAAAAAATACTATCCTATTTTATGTACATTTTGACAGCACTATTTTAACATCTTCGAAACTATGAAAACGACACTCATGACGAAAAAGTTGATAATTTCTGACAGCCGCCATCTTAGATTTACATTTTGACAATACTATCGGTTTTAACACCCTTGAAAATCATGAAAACGACACCCATGACGAAAAATTTAATAATTTTTTGCAGCCGCCATCTTGGATTTATATTTTGACAGTACTATCGGTTTCAACACCCTCGAAAACCATGAAAACGACACCCATGACGGAAAATTTGATAATTTCTTGCAGCCGCCATCTTGGATTTATATTTTGACAGTACTATCGGTTTCAACACCCTCGAAAACCATGAAAACGACACCCATGACGAAAAATTTTTTTTTTTTTTGCAGCCGCCATCTTGGATTTATATTTTGACAGTACTATCGGTTTCAACACCCTCGAAAACCATGAAAACGACACCCATGACGAAAAAGTTGATAATTTCTTGCAGCCGCCATCTTGGATTTATATTTTGACAGTACTATCGGTTTCAACACCCTCGAAAACCATGAAAACGACACCCATGACGAAAAAGTTGATAATTTCTTGCAGCCGCCATCTTGGATTTACATTTTGACAGTACTATCGGTTTCCACGCCCTCGAAAATCATAAAAACGACACCCATGACGAAAAATTTGATAATTTCTTGCAGCCGCCATCTTGGATTTACATTTTGACAATACTATTGGTTTCAACACCCTCGAAAACCATGAAAACGACACCCATGACGAAAAAGTTGATAATTTCTTGCAGCCGCCATCTTGGATTTACATTTTGACAGAACCATCGGTTTCAACACCCTCGAAAATCATGAAAACGACACCCATGACGAAAAATTTGATAATTTCTTGCAGCCGCCATCTTGGATTTATATTTTGACAGTACCATCGGTTTCAACACCTTCGAAAACTATGAAAACGACACCCATGACGAAAAAGTTGATAATTTCTTGCAGCCGCCATCTTGGATTTATATTTTGACAGTACCATCGGTTTCAACGCCCTCGAAAACCATGAAAACGACACCCATGACGAAAAATTTGATAATTTCTTGCAGCCGCCATCTTGGATTTATATTTTGACAGTACCATCGGTTTCAACACCCTCAAAAACCATGAAAACGACACCCATGACGAAAAAGTTGATAATTTCTTGCAGCCGCCATCTTGGATTTATATTTTGACAGTAAAAGTGTCGGTACAATTTTTCGTGAGAATTTTTTCCGTCTAGCCCCCTTTCACAACGCGCGATAAGGAACTTCGTTCCAAAAAAGTACGCTCCGCGAATAAAAAGTCCGCCGTGGATTTATCGCAAACTCAACGGTGTGCGATCATTTGTTACCCGGAAACAGCACAGCACAACGCGGACTAAAGTCCGCCATGCGCGTTACTTCGCCTTGTCACACGAGTTCTATTTTTTTCGGGGACTGCCCCGAACTTTTGTCTGGTCCGCTCTCTGCATGTCCTCGGTTAATCGGGGGACTTTTTGTACGCGGTACTTTTAATCCCTCGTTTGTGTTACTCGATACAGTTGTAAGCGATCTATTTTAGCGGACAAAAAAGTCCGCGGACAAAAATCCGTCGTCTGCGCAGGCCTATAAACGAAAGACTGCCTATTGATGAATTGGGTACTAGACAATTTTTTTTTAATTCAAAAATTAATTTATCCAAAATCACAAATAGAAAGAATTTTTCAAATCTGTTCAAAATCAAATTAGAAACGTTTGGAAGGGAATGGCAGGAAAGAAAAAAAGGATGCGCAAACCACAATGTGACATCACCGCCATTAGGTTACGCGCATAGAAAAGAGATAGCAAGATGTCCTCACTCTTCTTCAAACAAATATTTGTAGGCGTTTACTCCGTTGAACACAATTACGGCCGGCGTTAAATGCACACATACTCGTACTGACGCCTGAGCCCGCATATAGCCCCGCTGACCTTTGAAACCATTTTCTTTGCGAAATATTGATTGATTTACATCTGCTACACTTTGAAGAATATTTAACAACCAATTTTTATGTGTAAAAATGTTTCTAAAGATCCAAGCCGTTTCGAAAGAGTAGGGAAAGTTGCAAAATTGCTAAATATTTTTTTAGACAAAAGTATTAAGGGCCAAGCGCCCGAAAAGTGCCATAAAACAGTGATTTTCTGAGGCCTACTCCTCCGTAACGGCTAGGTCAATTGGTTTGAAAAAAAATATATGTCTATTATAGATTCATGAACAATAATATCAACATTTGATTTTTTCGTGCAATTAATACTTTTGTCAAAAAAAAATATTTAGCAATTTCGCAACTTTTCGCAACTTTTCCCTACTTCTTCGAAACGGTTTGGACCTTTAGAAACATTTTTACACATAAAAATTGGTGGTTAAATATTCTTCAAAGTGAACATTGCATATGTAAATCAATCAATATCTCGCAGAGAAAATGGATTTAAAGCGCTTTCCGGGCGCTGCTGGCCGCAAATAAATGCACAGATTTGCGTACTGCCGCCTAGGCGAGTGCGAGAGTTGCGTTCACATAATTTCGGCCAGACGGTTCAAGGAACTATACGCCTTAATCGCGGCTGACCTAGACGGTTAGCCGCGCACTATCCGTGCTCATAGCTAGCCGCAATTAAATGCATAGATACGCACGCTGCCGCCTAGGCGGGTACGAGAGTTGTGTACATTTAATTTCGGCCAGATGGTTCAAGGGACTATTAGCCTTAAGTTTAAGGGATTTATCCGACTAGCGGTTTGCGAGCGGCTGCGGCTGCTATATAGTCACACGTCTGTAGGGAAGTTCCACGAAACCTACTATGAAATCGATGCAAAAAACACTATTAGGGGTGATGATGTCCATCAGTGGACGTCTTTCGGCTGAAATCGTAATGACTGATGATGATTATGATGATATTATCGCATAACTTGCTTTTGTAGATGAGCTGATATGATATGATATCAGTAGTTTCACCGAAATGACGAATTTTCCTAAAGGAACCTACTCCCGGGAAAGTATCCTATATTCCAACTTAAGACATGGTCTACCCATGTCCCAAGTTTTATCCAGCCATTAAGACAGGGCGCTAACGTGTGTCTTGTGTCAGATATAATAGCCACCGATGAATATTTGATTTCTATAGAACCAATATGAAATCATCCACTCTCTGCGCATACGTAAACATTTTTTGTGTCCAGTTGCTTCCACTTAACACATACAAAAAGTGTTCGGTGTCGGTAACTGGAACAAAAAGTGTCTCCGTTTGCGGAGCGCCTAAGGGCTATGGTTGCGCCGCCATGGTGTCCCGGTGAAATATAACCCTTAGCTACCATACATACACCTGAGTCGCCGCACGTCCGAGCTGGTCACGCCACCAAATTGGGTGAGTAACTCTCTATAGAGCTGTATACCTTTTGTTGGTAGCGGCGACTGCAGATGTCTCGGTGAAATACCTATAGCTCTAAGACGTGAAACAGACAGACAGACAAACTTACTTCCGCATTGAAAGTGTATATGGATTTGATAAAAAATACTTGACATAGCCAATAAAGTATACTAACGCTCATTTTTCTTTTCCAATAGTTATTTTTAAATAATAACTTCAAGAGAAAAAATGGTTCAATTTTGACACTCTCTTCTGTCACAGTGTCATTCCTGTCACAATGTTTCTTAAAAGAAGAGTATTACTGATCAACTATGGAGACTGAACAAAGGAGTTTGTTTATAAATATTTTATACTAGTGACCTGACCCGGCTTCGCTCCTCGGATGCAAATTATACACAAAAACCATCCCCATTTATTACTCTTTTCTTTATTCATTTTACATACTACATACAAATACGTTTTTAAATATTTCAGTATAAAAAAACATTTAAAAATATAAAAATAGTATCCCACCGGTATCGGGAACAGGGTCCAAGCTACCGGCGGCCAGGGCTCCAGAGAAAGGAACCTCCTAACAATACGAGCCGTGTCCAGGAGTACCGCTTTCTGAATCAAGCCCTTGATCCAACCGTGATCAATCCTAAGGTGTTGGTCGAGGCTCTTGGCTATTAAGCCATTGCCCGACACGACTATCGGTACAATGATCGACACATGTCGACCGGCAACCTCAGGAGCCAAGTCAAATTATTATTATTTTTATTAGTGAAATAACCGCAGCAAAAGCAGTAATGGTCCAGTAGTAATGGCACCGACTTACGAGTTGTAGCTTCCGGGTTCAAGCTAGAACTATACTAGACCGATGTACACGTGTAACACGTCTGATTTCTATGTCATACATCACGTGGCGTCGCGTGGAGTCGCGTTTCGTCACGTGGCGTCGCGTTTCGTTACGTGGCGTCGCGTGGCGTCGCGTGGCTTTGATCAAGTGTAGCTCTATAAGTCTAGTTTCCACATAAAATATATAGATACCACCGTGCCCAGATTGGCGTGTGTGGTACACGTGTTAGCAGTGTAGTTTCTTAAATACCAAACGGGCTCATTACTTTGTGTAATTTATATTATCACAAACTGCTCTCAATACGGTTAAGGAAAACATCGTGAGGTTACCAGTATGTCCAAAAACCAAAAATTTTAAGACATGTGACATACGAATCTCAGTCCCAGCAGTGGGAACTTTATTTTATATGTATTACTAGCTCGCAGCTTTGCCCTCGTACCTACATAAAATATAGCTTAGGTCACTCAAGAATAAAGCAGCTTTCTAGCAACATAAAGCCGGGCAAACCCCCTACAAAATACTCTGCGACTCCAACCGGCTCTTAATCGTACATTCCATTAAATATATCTGTCACCACAATAGACAAAACTTCTCATAATGAAATCATTATGTATAGGTACTAAGCTTACACTATTACAGAGCAGTAGCACAATAATATAGGTACAGAAGTCAATCTCATGTATGTACTTCACTTTTTATACCTACGCTAGGCGATCACGCTAGGGTCAGCGCGTTGCACCGAACTGTACGAGTGCCACCGAGCGATTTAGCCGAGATGTCGTGTCCGTGAGCGGTGTCTATGCGTGCGTTGTTCGAACGCGCTTTGCATGTAGATTGTCTTCTGTACCTATCTATTTTGTGGCAGTAGGTACCTATAATTATGTATGTTTCTAAATTGAAACAAGACATTTAGAAGCCGCAGACTCTAAATCTTCACATTAGTCGAATTTAAACGGGATTGTGTAGTGGGTAACGAACGTATTTAGACTACAGACTGTTAAGAATCGTTAACAAGCGAAAGCGTGTGTATTCGAACGTTCTTGCTAGTTGTTGAAATGTACTGTTGTGCGCGGTTGTACTGGGGACGAAGGACTAATGTTTACGAACGCTTTGCGTTTTTTGACGGCCTGCTGCGGTGCGCATGCGGCGCGTTAGTCGTACTGCGTACGGACGATCGTATTTTTCATGAAAAGCGCGCGGTGCGACAACCGTGCGGCGTACGGTCGACAACAGGACAGCAACGTCACAAGCACCACATGTTCAATTTGTTGTTGAATAGTGAGGTGTTGAAAGGCGCATCACTGGCATACAAACGCATGGCAGCCAGATACGTTTTCAATTTAGGCGCTTGTTGTCGGACTGCTAACTTACTGCAACCGACAGGCTGTGGCTCGGTAAACGTGCGGCAACCGGCCGGCTGCAGTACGCATAAATTGAAAACGCCCTAAGTTTTTTCTTTTGTGTGTGTGCTTACTGCTAGAGTCTTGAAAAATGTTCGATTCCACTAAATAACATTGTAATTAAGCGGGAACTATAGAAGATCCATGCACACGTGGGCAATGTCCGAGTTGTATGTAACGTTGCGTCACGTAACGTGGGTCTAATGTAGCTCTACAAATCTAGTTGCTATATGAAATGTATGGAGACCGACGCGCCCAGATCGTCGTAAATGGCACACGTGTGCCTAATGTAGTACATAGCTAGTTGAGTTTTGTGTAGGTTTTTTTTTCACATCATCACAAAGTCAAAGTCAAAGTCAAAGTCAAAGTCAAAGTTTTATTTGCAGACAAATATGGTTATAAAAGTTCTTACAATGGTTATAATACAATGGTAGCTTAACATATTTGATCATAACATAATGACATGCAAATTTTTGTTAATTATAGGTAGGTTAATTAAACTAATTAGATATTTATTATTTCAATAAGTCAAATTATCATTAGTATTAATTAAATTTGAATTGGAGGAATTCTTTTACAGTATAAAAGGGATTCTCAATCAAAAACCCGCGTAAAGCCCTTTTGAAGCGGACCATTGGGAGTTTTTTAATTCGATCTGGAATTTTATTATAAATTTTAATGCACATAGGGTAACAACTTCGCCTATATAGTTCCGTTCTCATTTTAGGAGTAATCAACCTATTAGGAAATCTAGTTTTGAACGTACATTTATCTCCCAATTTTTCAAACATTTCAGGATGAGATTTAGTAAATTTACAAATTTCCTCAATATAGATACCGGTTAATGTTAGTATTCTAAGTTTCTTAAACAGTGGTTTACAGGATGTGAGTGGGTCTACATTACAAATCGCACGTATACACCTCTTTTGTGCGATAAACGCTCTTCCGAGATGCACCGAGTTTCCCCATACCAGTATACCATAACGCAGTATTGAACCAACATATGCATGATAAGCCTGTAATGTGGCTTGTCTACTTGCTAGGTTAGATAGTCGCCATAGAACATAAGCAAACTTACTGAGTTTCCCACATATCATATCAATATGATCGATCCAGGAGCACCTCTCATCTAGAACTATCCCAAGAAAAGTCATACTATCCGATTGTTGTATTTGTTTATCATTATAAGTGATGTTTAAATTAATTTTATTCCAATTTTTGTTAAGAAATTGTACATATTTGGTTTTATCTATGTTAGGTTTAAGATTATTCTTTTCCATCCAAGATATAATTTTGCTTACGGTACTATTTATTTCCTCATTATAGTTTTCTTTAGTTTTAGGGATAACTACGGACACATCGTCTGCAAAGAGTATGCAAGGATAGTCAGTTACTTCTGTCAAGTCATTGATATATAACAGAAAGAGTGGGGGTCCCAAAATACTGCCCTGTGGGACGCCTGTACAATTGTGACCCAGTCCGGATTTAAATTTTATTTCATCATTTTGATTTGGTTTGTCCACAGTCACTTCCACAAATTGCGATCTGTTTGTAAGGTAACTTTTTAACCATGCATTTGCTTTACCACGTATTCCATATTTGTCACATTTTTTTAGTAGTAGCTCATGCGATACAAAGTCAAAGGCTTTTGACATGTCAAAAAATACAACAGTGGTCGGGATTTTCTGGTCAATATTTTTAGTAACTAGGTTAATTAAGTTAAATGCCGCTGTGGTTGTCGATTTCTTTTTTTGGAATCCATGTTGTTCATATTTCAAGATTTCGAACTTATCGAAAAAATTTAATAACCTCTTATGCATGACTTTTTCGTAAATTTTCGCCAAAATAGGCAATAAGGCTATCGGTCTGTAATTTTCAACAAGTTTTTTATTACCTTTTTTATGTATTGGTTTAATAACTGTCAATTTCAATTTCTCAGGAAACACTCCCGTGAATAATGACAAGTTTATTAAATGCACTAGTACCGGACTAATAATAGGGCCTATATATTTTATAATTTTCGTTGGTATTTCATCATAACCTGTTGAGTTTGTATCCCGGAGTGATTTTATTACTTTTTGTATTTCGTCATCATTGGTGGGCATTAAAAACATACTGGAATTAATAGGATCAATGTCATAATTATTAGTATTAATGTCAAAATCGTTGTTCGTCAAATTTATATAATAGTCATTTACATAATTGGCAATGTCCGTGGGGTCTGTTAGTGGTCCGGTTTCAGTTTCTATCTCGTTAATGTTTGACTCTTGAATTTGATTATTATTGGAATAATGTTTTATTAAGTCCCATGACGCCTTACATTTATTTTTGGCACTAGCTATGTAATTAGAATTATGAATTTTTTGTGCTTTTTGTATACATTTTTTAAGTAATTTATTATATTTAAAGTATTTTAGTTTATTATCTCTATCTGAAGAGAAATAGTATTTAAAACGCAAGTTCCTTTTGGTTTTAGTTGATTTTTTAATACCTTTGGATATCCATTTTGAAAATTTTTTCACCAGGTTGACTTTGATTTTGACTTTAGGGAAGCACAAACCAAAAAACATAACAAGTGTATCGTGGAACTGATTAAACGCACTGTTGGCTTCCTGATCAGAAAAAACTTCAGTCCATCTTAACTTTGAAATACAGTTAAAGAACTTTTCTTTATTTTCGGCGCTAAAATCTCGCTTATGAATTATACGAAAGCGTTGAGGCCAAACTTTACTGTCTATTTGTATGGATATCATCTGAGCTGTCTCGTGATCTGACAGTCCCAGCGGTATAACCTTACATATTGCATCCTTACAGTTACTTATTATTTGGTCTAGACATGCGTTTCTTCTTGTTGGTTGTTTTATATGTAATGTTAAGCCAAAATTATTTACAATCCTAATTAATTCGTCTATACATTTCTTATTTCTATCAATTTTTTTACTCAAAATGTCAATGTTAAGATCACCTACTATTACTACTTGTTTTTTTGATTTATTTCGAAGGTTGCACAACATTACTTCTAAATTACGTAAGAAAATAAAGGGGTTTGAGCTTGGCGTACGATATAAGGCTATTATTATAATGTTATATTGCAAGAGTTCAATTCCGCAACATTCAAACTCATTTTCAGACGCATATTTTTTCAATTGCGTCAGTATTTTGTACTCAATGTGATTTAAGCAGAATATACAAACACCCCCTCGCTTTTTATTCTTTCTTGAGTACCAGTCTCCTAATTTGTAGTCATTTAATGCAACGCTACTCTCCTCACCCGCTTTAATAAAAGTCTCCGTTAAGCACACTACGTCGATAACTAACTCCTCATTCAGGAACGAATCAATTGCAATTTCTAACAGTTCTTTTTTACTTCTTAAGCCTGCAATATTTTGATGAAGCACATTTATTGAGTGACTATTAATAACGTCAACGGACTTTACGTCCTTTACTTTACCTAGCTCAGTAGCATATAAGTTCTTAAGTGGTTGATCACAGAGCGTTTTAGTTGTCGGTAAAATATTACTAGTACTTGCGAAAAAAGGTATTATTTATGGTGCTTTTATAGTTATATGATCTTTTTGGTCGGTAAGTAGGCTTTGTGTCTAGGCTTGTAGTAAAATATGTAGATAAATCAGAGCATTTCGACTGAGCATTTGGGTTTTGCTTGAAGTTTAGGTATTTGCTTTTATAATCAATTGTATCAATCAGAACGTTCAGTTTATGACAAGTATTGCTATGAGTACGTAAAAAGTAACAATTTTCGTTATTATTACATATCAGTTCTAAATTATTATTTAGTAACTTTACATTTAAATATTTATTTTCCAACACACTTAGCACAATAATTGGAATGTTTTTATATTTTTTTATAAACACATATAATTCATTCAGCATAATAGTAGGGTTGTAGTCATTTTCTCCTATACAGATAATAATTTTATCAGAAGATTTACAAGTCAACTCCGTGTCTAACAGTTGCTGTGAGATTGCATTGTATTTTATCATTCCTTGTACACAGTACCTTTCGTATGAACTATTAGATCTTAAGTCAAGTAGGCGTGTAGTTAAGCCCCTAATTTGCTGGGTTCCAAGGATATGTATTTTTCTCTTTGGATAGTAATAATTGCTTTTTAGATGTGAATTAACAGTTCTAATAGTTTTTTTCTTATCATGCTGCACGATAGTTTGAGCGCATTCCGCATTTATCTTTTTGAGTTTTGGCTGTTCTTCCGTATTCAGTGTAGTAGTCCCATTCGTTAAGTGGGCTTTTTGAGTCCCATTATGTAACGAGTTGTTAGGTTTCCTTCCCATTGCAAGTTCATAGTGTAGTTGGTTGGTTAAAATCTTTGATTCGTTTAACTTTCTAGATTTCCGTTTAGGAGTACTAACTTTTGGTGAAAATATTTTACTTAAACTGTTCATTTTGGTCTCTTGATTTTGTAATCTTTTCTCTAAATCAATTTTTTCAAGTATTAAGTTTTCAATTTCTTTATGAGCACTCTCTAGCTTTTCCTTTAAGTCTCTGACGGTTTCCTTTAAATCGGTAATATCTTGGCAATTCCATGTAGATAAGTCAGGTAAACTTCTTCCCATGGCATTAGAGTCGGTGGATAAGAACGAATTATCTTCAATACTAGTTACAGAGGCATTTAAATTAGCAATTCTTCTTCGACATGTGATATAATCATTCGTGTTTTCCATGATTGAGGATTTGTAAAATTATTAAAATAGATAGAAAACAAGAATTTAGTACCCAGATTAGCAGTAATTTTCAGACAGTGTCGTTGCTGCACTGCACTGCTGAGTGTCGCTGCACTGCACCGTTGAGTATTGCTGCACTGCACCGTTGAGTATTGCTGTACTGCACCGTTAAGTATTGCTGCACTGAACCCCTGAGTCTCGCTGCACTGAACCCCCGAGTCTCGCTGCACTGTACGGTTGAGGATTGCTGCACTGAACCTTGAGTCTCGCTGCACTGCACTTCTGATACCGAGCTTTGCTGCACTGCACCATCAATACCAATGGCGCCAAGAGCTAGTTATGTTATCTGCTTTGGCAACACTGTTTTTAGGGTGTTGATCTGCCGAAAGGTGGCGTTGTATTCCACTGTTTTAAATAAAAAACGGAACGCTTTTGCAGGAAATTTTAGAAATAACTATTTCAATGGGTTTTCTCGACAATTATTCCAAGTGATATTTCTAATATTCAGTTAGAACGTCACAATCAAGTTCAACAAGCACTTACAACGTCTTGATTCCCAATTTACAAGTCACTGTTTGGGTCACTTAAAGTCACTGTTAATATAGTTTTAGGTGCACAATAATCGTGGATAACACTTTCACATATGGAAAATGTGTTCGGATTCACTTTGTTGAAGAATTCACAGTTCATAGTTGAGTTTAATGATTTTTAAATATAAATTTAGCAGGAGCACAGTCAAAAGCAATGTTTACGTGTCACAACATCTCCCTCTTTAGGGCGGAGCAGGCGTGTCAGACTTTTACTGACTAAAACCACACCTATTCCTTCAGTTGCCCTTTGCGTTTTAGGAGATTACGAGTAACCTTTTCAGAAGTCTTTCAGTCTTTCCATGGTCCTAACGGCTGAGGTTCATAAAAAATGTACTGTACGCATTTTTCAGTTTTCATTAGATATCAAAACAACGCCCGTACTTTTCCGTTCGACGGAGCTCCTAATAAAATATTTCATCAACAAATCTAATAAATCGTTGATGTAAAACATGAAAGCACTTAATTAAATTAATAAGCTTACATTAAAAATTCTAGGCCATATTTAAAAGCTGGTTTCCTAGAACTGCTTAATTAAATTTTATTCCACGCGCAACTCTGTCTGGTTCTCGCAATCTTTAAGAAACTGTGTTGGCATTGAAAGATGAGTAGTTATTCTATATTCTATATTCTTTATTGTACATAAATTTACACATTATTCAATGTAAGAAAGCCGATGTACACAGGCGAGCTTAACCCAAAATTGGGTTTTCTTACAGCAAACCTTAATTTTCCTAGAAATTTTATAAAAGAGGATAACTCAAGAAATGCACAACAAAAACAAAAAAAAAAAATACATAGATATGTGCGCAGCACACAATACTTATAAACATACTACATAAATACAACAAATAAAACCTATACATATATATATATATGTATAGGTTATATATATATATATATATATATTATACATGTTATATTTGTTATATATATATATATATATACATGAGTCATGCTGATAGGAAATGTTAATGTTGTTGTTGTGTTGTTGTTGTTGTTGTTGTTGTTAGTTATTACTGTTTATCTTTAATGTTTTTCTTTTAGAGCTATATTTCACTGGGACACCATGAGCGCAACTGGTCGCCGCCACCAACAAAATATACACAGCTATACAGACAGTTACTCACCTGGGGCCGTATTATGACCTCTTAAAACCATCATGTTTTCGGTGTGAAAAAGAGACGAAGCTATACAGGACGAATAGCACTATCCTTTTCTCACACAGAAAACATGATGGTTTTAAGATGTCATAATACGGCCGCTGGTGGCCGTTTGGTTGCGCAACCAATTTGGTGGCGCGACCTACTCGGGCGAGTGACGACACTGGTGTCTGTACGGTGTCTAGTTTGGTAGCTTAGGACCATATTTCACCGGGACGCCATGATGTCAAAAACTCAACTAATTGTAGAATTACAGAACACCCGTGGGCTACGTACGCCAGGGCGCGTTGGTCTCCATACATTTTATATAGCAACTAGATTTGTAGAGCTACATTAGACCTACGCTACGCGACGCAACGTTGCATTAAACTCGACGTTGAACACGTCGTGTGCGTTGGTCTAATATAGTTCCTGTTTAATCACAATGTTATTTAGTGGAATCGAACATTTCTTAAGCTCAACCAATTTGGTGGCGCGACCTAGCCTGATTCACGTAAAATCAAACAAGCCAAATATCGTTGAAGTTTTATAGTCGTTCGATCGATGTCCTATCCAAAAGCGGTATTCACGATCTATCGACTTATTTCCAGTTACATTAATAAGTATTCTACCAGGATAATGTAATACAGATTTTTTTTTTAATCGACGAATTTCAAACGTGTTTAAAATCGGTGTCGATCAAACTCGATTGATGGATATGAATACGGAAATGGTCTAAACGACTAAATCGCTACGATATCGTTACGGTTTTGATTGCGTGAATTGAGCTACTGCTCGGGCGAGTGACTACACTGGCACAGTATTACACTGGTGTGTCTATGGTGTCTAGTTTGGTAGCTTAGGACCATATTTCCCTGGGACAACATGGCGACGCTACTGGTCGCGCCACCATGGAGTACCAGTGAAATATAGCCGTTATAGTCTTCAGGAATACCTTTTTTTGGGGCAAGAAAATCATCAAATAAATCCCCTCGGAGTGGAGTGAGATGGAGTATCAGGTTTTTTGGTATTTGTTCAAAATTCTTCGACTGATCCTTGGCCAAAATTTTACTTATTATTAACCTTTTGAATACCGTCAATTAGAGACACAATAGAAAGACAATGACAGCGCGAACGCCGGCGTTCGCTTGAGGTTAATGAATTAAATCATGTTTATATTTAAATTAAATTATGTCTGTGTATTATTATTGTCTTTGTACATTTAGGAAAGGTATAGGTAAATTTTGACTTCTTTTTTTATATAAGAACATCTGTAACAGAGCTGAAATCGATATTAAAATTTTGGCCATATGAATCAGTAGAATAATCTTCTTTTCTTTTTTTTTTCTTTTTCATCTTTTTCTTTTCTTTGTTCTTCGTTGTGCTGTGTCTGTACCGAATAAAAGTATTTCTATTCTATTCTAAGAAATACCCTTTTACTGACTAAAAACCCGTAATCCTTTAGTTTTTGTATGGAATAGTTTTTGCGGTAGGATATCATCAAATAATTTCTCTGTCCCACTCCTAATAGAGCGGTGGGGGTGTATGGCTGTTGTCTTGCAAAGTGCTCGCTTTACTTACTCAATGCTTGAGCAAACGCGCTTTGTCCTAGTCACGTCGCCTCTGGGCTCGCTTCGTTCACTCGTAACGAAAGCTCGCTGCACTAGGTACATAGCATAGCATAGCATAGTCAGCCTTATAATGTTCCCACTGCTGGGACTCAGGCCTGTCTAGGAGAGGGAATGGGCCATAATCCACCACCCGGGCCCGGTGCGGGTCGGTGGATGTCACATGTCTTCGAATTTTTGGTTCTAGGACGTACCGGTTTCCTCACGATGTTTTCCTTCACCGTTTTGAGAGCAGTGGTGATCACAAAGTAATGAGCCTGGCTGAGATTGAGCCCGCGACCTACTACTCGTAAAATATTAGCATTACACGCGTCTACGCTCCCATTGTGCCACCCGTATGTTTCCCTTAGTTAAACTTAGCGATACCAAGGTGATTATGTTACAAAGAGGTTACATACATGCCGTTTTAAAAGCCGTCAGACTTCAAACGGCTTTGTTTTGCTTCGGCTTTCAGTGTAAAAGGCATCGCTTGATTGATCACTCCTTCAATCGATCAACGAAGGAGAAGTTTCTGCTCAAAATTGTTGGAGAAAATTTGTTGGTACCTATTGATCAGGTGTATGTTGAGTAAATGTTTCGGCGCAAAATTGTTGTGTTAATATGTAGGAGAATGCGATTGAGGGGAATAAGGAGAATTGTGTGGGATATTTTTTTTTTCTTTATATCGTATCATCATCATCATCATCATTTCAGTCAAAAGACGTCCTCTGTTGGACATAGGCCTCCCCCCAGTGTCGCCACAATGAACGGTCCTGTGCGATGGCCGTTGGGGCCGAAAGGTTCTTGAATGGCGACCACGTACCGGAAGACGTAGCGTTGGAAGGGCTCCTACAAGGTGGACCGATGACCTGGTAATGAATGCGGGACGCACAGGAACGTTCTTTGTATCGTATAATGATTTATTATTATGTTATTTATTTAATTTGTTTATTAAGTTGTTTTTAGTTCATACAATGAAAACTTACTAGCCGTTCAACGTCTCGTCGACGTCGCCTGCCGCTGAAAAGCAGCGCTGTGGCTTTTTTTTTTTTCGATGGGAAAAATCATCCAATGACAACCCCCGCGGGCGGAGCGGGAGATAGTGTCAGACTCTTACTGACTAAAAAACCCATCCCGTTCCTTCAAGCCTTCATACCGGGGCTCGAGCGCCCTTTCGGATAACCTTGGCCCCAGTAGGCTTCGACCCGGCTGGGCCCCTGCTGTTGCTGACAACTCCTTAAGGCGGGAATAGTGCGCGCCGTCGACGACAATTAGCGCTGTGACTCTGTTCATACATGAGCTAGCATTTTGCTGAGCGCTGGCCGTTATGCACGGATGTATTTTCTATCGAATAACTCACTCTATTGTATTGATTTGTTATTGTTTTATTTTTTAGTTAAGTGCCATGTTTGTCTTAAACTCTTTTTCTTTCTTTTCTTTTGCGGTGGGAAAAAGCAGCGATCACTCAGAGTCTCGGAGCGTGAGAGTAACTTTTCTCGCTCTGAGAGAAGCGAGAGGACGTGTGAAACATATACTGGCTAAAATCCACCAGTGTTCCATCAGTTGCTGTTTGTCTGGTCTGGGTGGACGATGTTCACACTATCACTCATATTATAAATGCCATAATTTGTATAATATAATATTCCACAACTATCACACAGCGCCTTCTAGTCCCAAGCTAGCCAGAGCTTGTGTTATGGGTACTAGACAACTGATAAACATACTTTTATATTTCTAAATACATACATATTATAGATAAATTACACCCAGACGCAGAACAAATGATCGTGCTCATCACACAAACATTTGTCCTGGGTGGGAATAGAATAGAATAGAATAGAATAGAATAGAATAGAATAGCATATATTCGGCGCAAGCAACACAATATACCACAACATAAAATAATAATATTAAAAAATGGTACAGATATACAATACAGTCAATCAAACCCACGACCTCCGGCATAGCAGTCAGAGTCACTAACCACTAGACCAACAGGCCTGTCAAATGACTGTATGTTCGTATGTGTGTATGTTTATTACTCTTTGACGTGGGTAGGCCATGTCTTGAAGTAGCTTTATAACTGAGAGTATGTTCCCTTTGGACAACTTTCCACTTTTACCGAGGCCAGGTCTCTGGTACAAGCTTGTCTCTAATATAATCTTTCAAATAATGCATCAGTAGTCTATCTATACATCTATACATATAAATAAACTTGAAGTGTCTGTTTGTAATATTGAAATAACCGCTTTTTTTCTATATGCATATGAATGTATATACGGAACATACACCAAAATAACATTTTTTACAATTTTTGTCTGTCTGTTTGTCCGGGCTAATCTCTGAAATGGCTGGACCGATTTTGACGGGACTTTTTTTGGCAGGTAGCTGATGTAATAAGGAGTAACATAGGCTACTTTTATTTTAGAAAAAAATAAATTCAAAATCCAGTAGTCCACGCGAACGAAGTCGCGGGTACAGCAAGTTTAAAAATAAATTTATATTTTAGTATACTACTTAAAAATAACAATACGTTTACTGAGTGTAATCTATTTGAAAGCTTTTAAAGAAAATGGTCATATGACAGAATTTTGATGATGCAGCGAATTTTGTAGTGAGAATTAAGTATAATATTTGCCAAAAAAGCACTCAGTGTTATCGAATTCTGATATACCTAAGTGCTTTCATTGAAAACCTATTACAGTTATTGAGAATATGTAAAGTAGGCTAATGCAAAAGTTCCATTATCATACGTAATTTTAAGTCAGGGGCCATTAACTTATTACGTAAAACGATTTTTACTAGTTTTCAACCTCATCTATATATTATAGATTATTTAATCTATATGTATAAAAGCGAAATACCACTCACTGATTAATCATGAAATCTCAGAAATTATAACATCTACAAACTTTTTGGCAGGTAGGTTCCTTCTTGGATGTAGACATCCGCTAAGAACGGATTTTACGAAACTCCATCCCTAAGAGGGGAAAACGAGGGTCAAAAATTTGTGTGGGAAAGCGAAATTTCACGCGGGCGAAGCAGCGGGTAGAAGCTAGTAAGATATAGAATAAAACTAAATAAGAAAAAAATAGTACAGGCCGACCCCTTCCCCTCTGTCTAATTATTTATTACATACGAATCTAAAGGAAAAATAAATATAAATGTTTGGTTGGTTTTGACGTTTATTTTTTAAATTTTGACGTTACCATGGAAATAGTTTACCTATACGCAACCGAGCGCACATCGGCACTCGCTCGGCTGCTAGCGCTTTTTCAAATCTTGACTTTGCTTATTTTTGGGATATTAGTAAAAAGACTTCCATCCACCTGTTTGTAAGAAAAAATAAGACATAGTCGACAGCTCCCCCCCCTAAATGGTCTTACGTTATAAATGAATGGCCCCTTAAAGAGAAAAATAATGAAATACAAATATTATAAGAGTAGTTGTATCTAATTTTAAACCTGATTGAAGTACCTTATCGTGGTCTGCAGGTCCCACGTTATCTCTTTTGAATATTGAAATTGGTTCGGACTTTACGTGAGAAAGCGTAAACTGCACTGTTTTAAAGGAATGGTAGGATAAGTAAAGTTTAAACATTTTGTTAATTTATAAAAGCTAAAACACAATTATTATAATCTATACATGTAATAAATCTGTAGAACCCACACTGGGAGGTGGATTACGGCCCATTCCCTCTCCTATAGAGGAGGCCTGAGTCCCAGCAGTGGGAACATTAAGAGGCTGATGATGATGTAGAAGTTTTTAGTTGTGCGCGCATCACGTAAATTATACGAAATCGACGTTGATAACTTTTATATATTAAAATTGTGTTAACGGCCCGTTCACGACCTTGCCGCTGTAAGCGGTAGCTAAGCGCGGGGCGGCGAGCGGTAAGATCAAAATTATGATAATGTTTGAAGCACGCCACGAGACGCCGCTCATAGAGCCGCGCGCCCGCCTACTGATGTCGCCCCGCTCGCCGCGCCGCGCGCCGCTAAGGCCGATTTCGTGACCAGCCGCAACCCCTGCTAACCATATATGTTACGTAACTTCCAGAAGAGAATTCAAAGAGCGTCATTGAATTTGCCTGTATAGCTACAAATGGAACAAGCTTTTAATAAAAACTATTTTTTTCATAGCAAGTTTTTATAGCTCGGTATACCTATATAATTAATACTCGTCAAGACGAATCATACCAGCCGAAACTCGATGGGGTTGTGTCGTTTAACTACAAAGTTTCTATAGCTATCTTCTGGTTCCATCATCAGATCAGCTCCATATCATAATAATTTTGAATTTTCATCTGATTTACACATGCATGAAAAATTTCAGCTCAATCGGTAACCGAGAAGTGGATCAAATTTAATTTGCAAGATTTGATTACAGACAAACATCAGGACAGGTGAAAGTAAATAAAAGCTTGTAAAACTACTTATAAGGCAGGTACTGTTAAATAAATAAAAAAAGATTAATAAAGTACCCTACTCTATTCATCACCTTTATTGTATCGTTACTGTAAGCATACAGTAAAGGTTTTTGTAAGCCAGGCTCCATTTTGTTCGACGCTCTTAGAACATCAAAGGTGTTTCGTGAAAATACGGGTTGATATTTAATAGTACGTGGGATGATGAAGTGTGTAATCGCATAACATTATTTAAGGTATGTAGGAAAATACAACAGATTATTTTAAGATACACGTGGACAGCACTTGGCTCTATAACCCCTTCCCTGCGGCTCGGGCGTTGTAGTAGTAGGGCAAAGTCCACCTCGGTCTTTTCCACTTGTATCAAAACTTTATTTTATTAAGTAACTTTGCCGCACACTAGGATTTACTCCTGTATCGTGGGTACATTCACAACATGCAAAAGACACAGACCAGGAACTAGGCTGTGCGGGAAATGAACCGGACCCTTGACATGTAGCGTAGTACCACAAAATAGATAGGGTACAGAAGACAATCTACATACAAAGCGGGCTCGAGCAACGCATACTTAGACACCGCTCACAGACACGATATCTCGGCTCAATCGCCCGGTCGCACTCGTACAATGCGGCGTAACGCGCTGACGTAGGTATAAAAAGTGAAGTACATAAATGAGATTGACTTTTGTACCTATCTATTTTGTGGTATAAAGCAACCTATAGCGCACTTTTCTATCAGTGAAATCGTTTTAGGAATTAGATCTGTCATCCTCATCATCATTATTTCAACCTAAAGACGTCCATTGATAGACATAGGCCTCCCCCAAGAGTCGCCACAATGAGAGTTGTCACTGTCTCACATCTATCAGATTCTCTCGGCTCTCACCAAGTCATCAGCCAGTCTTCGTCACCATCTTGTGGGACAATAAACTTGAATAATCCTCTTGGCCTCTGATCGTCGAGTGTAAATATAATGTAAACTGTGGTGCAGAATTACTTACCCATGTATTCATTAGGCATTCAGACCGTGACACGACAGTATGTAGGCGGTGCACACACGTCGTACGGACGCATACTAGGCAAGTCTCATAGACGCATAGCAAGCTTCATACACGCATACTGCACGAGTTCCAACGTGTTAGAATGTCTCGTTTATCGCGTGCCAATCGTGTATGACCTGCATAATCAATTGACAGTATGATAACATGCAACTAAGGTATTAACTGTGTGTGAAGTGATGTCTGCTAGGGTTGCCGAATTGTTCAAAAGGATTACCGCGCATCTGAAGGAACTTAGGTGGGTTTTAGTCAGTATAAGTATTAGAGTCTTTCTTACTCTTCTCAGACCCCAAAAAGTTTTTTTAATGATTTCTCACCAAAAAAAACTTCTTTTTATTATTGATAGGCTTGCGTTTGACCACTATCTCACCTTATAGTAAGCGATGATGTGGCTGTCGATGGAGCACGCTTGCCTAGAATTAACCAGCTGTTCACTATTGATCTAAAGACCCCTGGGATGTAGCTAACTGGAAACAGAGACTCCGGCAGAGAATTCCACTCCTCAGCTGTACGCATAATTAATGTGTACTCAAAACGCTTTGTACGTATGGGTAGAATATCTACCATGTACCGATGGTGCAACCTTCATACGTTCCTGAGAAAATGGATCTTGACAGATGGACAAATGGACAGACGAACAGATGGATAAAAAAGTGATCCTTGAGGGTTCCGTTTTTGCCGACTTATGTCCGGTATTCCGTGTGAAAGGACATAATGGGAATTGTTTTTTAATATTATTGATAGGCTCATTTGACCACTATCTCATGAAATGGAAAGCGAATAATATGTGGTCGACGATGGCGCACGCTTGCTCTTGAGATCACGCTACTATTATTTCAGCTATGGCACTTAAAAGTCCCATAAGTTAGAGGGCAATTTCATTGACATAAACCGACTAGGACTCCTCGCTATTGTTCCTGAGATATTTCAATAGAAGAAATGCAATAATACTTTTTCCAACCCGAGATTTGGTCTTAGGAATAATCTTCAATTTTATCCGTGGCGGGATTAACGAGGCATAATCATAGGACAGTTCCTCTTTCAAATACAGATGATTTCTATAGGCCAAAACTAGAAACCCTATGGTAATTTACCTCCAATTTTTCAGTATGCAACACAGCTGAATTCGAATTAAAAACATCCCGACAAACAAAGCCAGCTATTCCAGAATCATTCTCAATCAAATCCCAATTCCAAAAGAGATATATGCAAGCAATATCACAGCGAGCGAATCGGGGCGCGCGCATAGTCCGCGCGCCAAATTAACCAATATTGACGACGCAGCCCCGCTACGAACTCCACGTGCACGATACGGCTACGAGCTACGAATGTGCTACGAGGGTGCTACGAAAACGCTACGAGATGACAAATGGAATAAATTGTAGATGGGAATAAAGAAGTGTATGTGAATATTTTTGCTTGTTATATTTATTGTTGCTAGCAACTATAAGACCATTTTTTTGTTGTCTAGTTTTGTTTGATATCGCACCTGTAGTTTTTTTTGTGTTACAATTTTGGTGTACAATAAAGTTTTTTAGTCAGTCATTTTACTCTATCGTAATGACAATAGCAAATACCTTCAATGAATATCAATAAATAATAAGCTATAATTATTACGTCTGTAGTATTGAATTTCTGGGAAGAGAACATCATCATCATCAGCCTTTTTATTGTTCCCACTGTGAACAATAAAAAGGCTGGGACTCAGGCTTCCTCTCTAGGAGAGGGAAGAGAACTGCGTAGGCTAAATTGTTCTTTTTTCACATTTGTGCATATGTGTATAGACTATGATAGTTATGCGACTATTTTCGAAAAAAAAAAAAAAATTGCTAGTTATATATTCATCATTATTGTCATAATTTTAGCTGAAAGACGTCCACTGCTGGTCACAAGCTTCCCCCAAGTGTCGCCTCAACATCGGTTCTGTGCATCTCGTATCCATTGAATTCCCGCATCTATCACCAGGTCTCAGTCTACCTTATGGGATGCCTTCCAACACTGAGTCTTCTGGTACGTGATTGCCACTTCTAAACATATTAAATGTGCTTAATAAATTTTCTAAAACATTATTTATAGTAGAGGATACGGTTAAGAACGACCTTCACCGGTTTGTTTAATGGATGAAACGTATTTTATGATAAATTTAGTATATTAGATAATATAACGCAGGTGGGTTGCCTGAGAAATTCCTGGCCAAACAATTTTTTTTTTTTGTAAAATGCACCGGTGTGTTTGACGAATAGATTTAATACTAACCGAAAGAGTGAAGCCTTTAGAACATAAAAATGTTGGGTTGCCTATTTGTTTCGTGGCATAACTATGGGTTGCCAGGTATAAACAGGTATGTATAAACAGGTGTGTTTATTTTGATATACAACAAATTCTATATCAAAATAACGCTGTTTCATAACGAATACGGTGTTATAGTGTAATCTGCAAAAAAAAATCTGGTATGAATAACGGTTGTGCATTTTTCTAAATAAAAAGTAAATTTTCAATTTTAAATTAAAAATAGTCTGGCCAGGAATTTCTTAGGCAACCCACCCGCGTTATATTATTTAATACACTAAATTTATCATAAAATACATTTCATCCATTAAACAGACCGGTGAAGGTCGTTCTTAATCGGATCTTAGACTATTACCAGTTTTTGCCCGTAGTTTTGCCCACATACATAAAATATAGCCTATGCCACTCAGGAATAAAGCAGCTTTCTATCGTTGAAAAAATTTTACCAATCGGATCAATACTTTCATAGATTACCTTCTACAAACAAAAAAACAAATTTTACCTCTTCATTATAGACTAGCTTTTGCCAGCGGATTTGCCCGCTTTGATAAAATATAGCTTAAGCCACTCAGGAATAAAGCAGCTTTCAATCGTTGAAAAAAATTTAGAAATCGGACCAGTACTTCCAGAGATTACCTCATACAAACAAAAAAAAACAAACTTTACTCTTTATTATATTATTGTAATGATTATATTTGTGTAGACGAGTTCCCCGATCCACCGATATAATATCTTCGTAGCTCTCAATGATTTTCCAACTAAACAGGCTGGAACTCGGCGGAACTTTGGCGCTGCGTTGTCGCTAACTTATTCCATCGGCTGCATATCACTCTATTAGAATACGCCAAGAACCGCTCTCTTGTAGAATCATCTATTCAATTTCGTAGGTAGTTTGGCCAATACTTTTGACACATGACAGCTGTCAAAAGAAGTGGCAAAGTTATTCTGTCGGTGACTGTACAAAGTTCCAAAAAGCAGTGGTCCTACCACGAGCTCTTAAAGCTACATTAAATATAATAATAATATTCCACAACTATTACACAATGCCGTCTAGTCCCAAGCTAAGCAGAGCTTGTGTTATGGGCACTAGACAACTGATAAACATACTTATATATTTCTAAATACGTACATATTATAGATAAATTACAACCAGACACAGAACAAATGATTATGCTCATCATACAAACATTTGTCCTGAGTGGGAATCGAACCCACGACCTCTGGCATAGCAGTCAGGATCTCTAACCACTAGACCAACAGGCCAGTCAACATTAGACCGATGCACACGTGTAACAGGCCTGATTTGTACGTAGAACGACGTCGTGTGGCGTGGATCAAGTGTAGCTCTACAAATCTAGTTTCCATTTACAATTTATGGAGACTGATGCGCCCAGATCGGCGTGTGTGGCACACGTGTGCGCAGTGAAGTTCTACCGTGGAGTAATCCATTTGACTACCTAAACTGAACTGTTAAAGGGGTTGATTTACTCGTATACACAGTAGAGTAGGCAAAACGGATCTTGAGCGGTTGCGCAGAAGTCAAATATTCGGTCTCTTTAGTGGTGCGAAGTGAGACGTGGGGGCGGGGAGTGTCAGTGATTGGCTCGCCACGCCGTCGCGTTATAGACGTCACTCTTCATTCTTTTCCTGCGTTACTGCATGTATCTAACAATGAAGACGATTGGCTCGCCAATTTATGGAATGCGCAAAGCGATCCCCACTCTGACGCCGAGCGCTCAAGATCCATTGTGACTACTGTATAGTTACATCCTTCTTTTTCACTCGCATGCGTGACATTTTAACACTTCATGATAGTCCTGAATTTGAATGAAACTTGAAACACGGATTAAATGAAACCTGTATAGGCATGAGAATCGGCGTTTGCATTTTGGGGAGTATATCAGGATTGTACAGTTTAATTCCGCCCAGACCGTTCCATCATCGGAGCACTAGACGTATGGCGTTACGCCATCGGTACTTGGTGGTCATCGCTCCCATAAGTACAAAACGTTTTGGGAACACATTCATTGTGTTTACAGCTATGACTGGTATTCCCTACCGGAGTCTGTTTTTCCTGATAGCTATTACCTAACGGCGTTAGAATCAAGAGTGAATATGTAGCTAGGCAAGCGTGTTCTATCATTGCTTTCCATCGGGTGAGATAATGGTCAAGCGCGAGCCTATAAAAAATAAATAAAATAAGTGTACGACAAATGGTTCTTAATTACCTAACTAATAAATGGGTAAATTAAAATTAATTGTCTGTCGTATACATATATCTTATTTATTTATTTAAACTTCATGTACAATAGCGGTAAATAAGCGGGGGGGGGGGGGTGGTCAGTTCTTACTCTTACTTGGGGCTTCTTATCTTGAAGCAGAAGTTAACATAGATAGAAAACATACAGACTGCAAATATCATAATCTTTTTTTTGACTTAGCCGTTGTCAGGTAAATAACTATTGTTTTAAAGGGTTTATATTTCGGTAAGGTAAGTTGAAACTAGATCAAATATGTAACGCAAATTCCTACTCCGTCAGTAAAAAATCTGTTTCAAATCTCCAACGCATACAAAAATAGACGTTAAACTTTTACGAAGCATAAGTGGCCAAGCATCCTAGTTCTCCTTTAAATAAGCAGACTAAACAATGAAATATGCAAACATTACCGTTAAAACAATGCACGAGCACAACAAAATTAAACCACCAAACTCTAAAAGAGCATCCACAAAGTATATAAAAGGTTGAACTAAAACTTGGAAATTAATTCCATTTAAAACTCAACAGCAAATGTACATTCATAACTTTGATATTAGTCGAATGGAGTGCCTCACCTAGGAAATGGAGCAAAACATACCAGACTAATTTCAAGACTTTCTGACTCATTACTGGAAGACAAAGAGCCTTGCATACAGAACGTAAAGCAAGAAAGTTTGGTGATGAATGGTTCCAGCGATGACCATTATGTGGAGAGCTTACACGCCACTCAAAACCCCCTCTGTGGCCTTAGTTTACTCAGAGACAGAGGGGGTGGGAAGCTTGGTGAATACTGGCACGTTTTCCCAGTGTTCAGCACGTGGTAGGAAGGCAAATGCAGCGCCGCGTTCGCAATCAAGGTAAATGTTGCCAGGTGCGTTCGCGGCGGCCGCCCGCGAATTTATAACGGCAACACTGACAACTTGATTTATACACGGCAAACATTTTCGCGGTATAGCAATTGTGAGATATTCCGTTACACGCGCGGCTGCGTTCTAGATGGGTAACTATTTTTCACGTTTTATTGGTTTTCGTTTCGTTCATGATGTATTTTATTGATGTGTAGTTTTTTTTTGGGGTTTCGTTTCGTCCGTCTGGGATGTAGATGTATGTTTATATGTGACGGGTGGTAAACTGAAAAGAAGTCTTTATTTCTTTTCATTGATGCTTATTGAGTTGTTTGATATGCAGTAACTAGAAAAGTATAAGAATGTACAAGTAAATGTACATGCTTGAATCTATACTTGTAGTTTGAATATTTCATCAAACTTTTGTTTTTTTTTGTTGATAAGTAAAGACCGGGACCAGGAAATTAATTACTGGACAAAAGAATTGAAACTCCACCAAAGTTGAAACTATCACAATGATAAAGAAAACGTATGAAATTCAAGTTAAAGGTGAGGTGGTAAATAATTTATGCCACTGACTGATCACCATTTGACTGGCTTGGCCGTCTAGTGCTTAGTGTCTCTGAGTCCCTGACTGATATGCCGGAGGACGTGTTTTCGGTTCCCACCCAGGACAAATATTTGTGTGATGGGCACGATCATTTGTCTGTGTCTGGGTGTAATTTATCTATAATATTGATGTATTTAGAAATATATAAGTATGTTTATCAGTTGTTTAGTACTCATAACACAAGCTCTGCTTAGCTTGGGACTAGACGGCGCTGTGTGATAGTTGTGGAATATTATTTATTATATTCTTTATTGTACATCACATAGGCAAAATATAGGATTAAAAATAATTAGGGGGGGGGGGGGGGTATTAATATTATTGTGGAATATTATTATTATTTTGGGTACCTCGCCGTCCGGCCGTCCTGTAACCGTCCAGATCAAGCTTTTTTTTTTTTTTTTTTTTTTATGGTGGGAAAAAATCATGCATTGACATCCCCCGCCCTTGGGCGGAGCGGGAGATAGTGTCAGACTCTTACTGACTAAAAGACCCACCCCGTTCCTTCTAGCCTTCATACCGGGGCTCGAGCGCCCTTTCGGATAACCCTGGCCCCAGTAGGCTTCGACCCGGCTGGGTCCCTGTTGTTGCTGACAACTCCTTGAGGCGCGCGGGAACAGTGCGCGCCGTCGACGACTTGGGCTTGGTCCGGACAGTTACCGGACGGCCGGACAGCGAGCTACCCATTGCTCACTGTCCGCAAGCCCGCGTCTACGTTGGCCGGAAATCGGGATCAGAATCCCGGCGACGGCGGCGGCGATAACGCCGTTGCCTTATGCGTTCGGCCTCCTCCTTTGCGAGCATTACTGCTTCGCAGAAGTCGGCGACCGCCTGCCACTCCTCCTCGCTCCGGACCATGGCCTCAACCAAGGCCCGGCGCGAGAGGTCTCCGCCGCCGATCGCCCCCACGAGGGCACGGCGATGCTCCGCCCAAGCAGGGCACACCTCGACTGTGTGTTCCACCGTGTCCTCCGGGCGTTCCGCACAGTGGCGACACCCGGGCGTCACTTCCGCATGAATCGAGTGCAGGAATCTCCCGAACGAACCATGTCCGGTGAGTACCTGTGTCATGCGGAAGGTAAGGACGCCGTGAGGTCTTTTCCAGATCAAGCTCGAGTTGCCGACAACGCGTGTTCCATGCGTGCCTCAAGAATATGTCAGCAAACCGTAGAGCCTCAGCAGGTTCGAAGCCTACTAAGGGCCATGAGTTGTGCAAAAGCGAGCCGCGGGGTCTTGGAAAGAAAGCAATTAAGAGACAGGAATGGGTTTTAGTCAGTCAAAATATGACACGTTTTCGCCCAAGAGTGCTAGAATTCATTGCATGTTTTTCCGACTAAAACAAACTGTTCACCATGTTTTGTCTCTTAAATCGAAAAACATTTTTATCTGAAGTCTTAATAATCACTCGAGCCTCTAAAAAAGCGATAAAAAACTCAAAGACAAAGACGGATCACTTACAAAGCATAGTTTCTATCCCGCAATAGTTTTGACACAATAATGGATTGATCGAGAAAACTGAGAGGAATCGGTATTTAAACGATCATTCGTTTTAATTTGCTACTGTAGGGTAAAGATTGATAGTACTGGTCGGATCCCGACACAATCGTGGGTTGTAAATGGTTTTGTGGGGAGAAAGTAATTGTTGTAGTTGTTATGCGGAAAATATTGAAGCGTATTGATGATTTTTTGTGGTAACAGGAATTTTTACACCATAGATCGGCTCCGATGTCATTATGGCGACACTTGGGCGAGGCCTATGTCCAGCAGTGAACGTATTTCGGCTGAATCGATGATGATGATGTGGTTGGCTCCATAAAGTTAGTTAGTTAGTTAGTTAGCCCATTTATGTCCCACTGCTGGGCGAAGGCCTCCCTCTCCCTTTTCCACACACGTCTGTCTTCGGCCATTGCGGGCCAGTCCCTCCGGTAGTTATCAAGCTCATCTCTTTGCCTTGGTCTGCCGCGATGTCGCCTTGCGTTTAATGGGACCCAATCAGTGGCTCTTTTAGCCCACAGCTCATCTGACATGCGACAAACATGTCCGGCCCAATCCCATACTGGGGCCAGGGTAATCCGAAAGGGCGCTCGAGCCCCGGTATGAAGGCTTGAAGGAACGGGATGGGTTTTTTAGTCAGTAAGAGTCTGAAACTATCTCCCGCTCCGCCCAAGAGCGGGGGTTGTCATAAGATGATTTTTTCCTATCGAAAAAAAAAAGGCCCAATCCCATAAAGTGACTATGTATTAATTATTAAACAATCTGCCGTTGCAGCTTTGTAAAAGTGATTTATTTATTTAAACTTCATACGACTCAAAGTATAAAGGCGGATTTAATGCCTTAGGCATTCTATATCAGTCAACAGCGAGTGGTCAAGAGACAATATCTAATTAAACTAATTAAATATAAAATATTACTAATTAAACATTCCAAGGGTCCCTAGAAAGCAAAGGGTTACTGAAGGACACTGGCGAGTTTTAGCCAGTAAAAGTCTGACACGCACTCACGGGCAGAGTGTAGCGGAGAAGAACAGAGAAAAGTGGTTAAGTGTTTCCATTGAGTAGATTCTAGCTACCCTCCACTTCGTGCTCTCTGCTCGGTACAACTCCATTTTGACCGGCTTGAAAGTCCGCTTAGCTCTATCTGCTTCACTTATACTGTCCATTGATGGTTCACGTGGTGGTTTTCGAGCACTGTGATTGGCCAATTTGCAGTCCACTTTTCTCCACTCCACCCAGCTTCGTGTTCGTAGAACACACGATCGTGTTTGATCGTTTATGTTTGCCCACGATGCGGTTACGACGACATCGTATCGTCACAACATCGTGTTCACTAAAAGGCCTCATTTGTTAATTAATTTGTATTTCATAAGCAAACGATTGATGAATCGTCAGGAAGTTGGCGAACAAGTGTGATGAATAGTACTGCCACAGAGTAACAAACAATACAATGGAGTGTAGCTGTTTGTTGAGAATATTGTGTAAGGCTGTGCGCTTGTAATAATAGTAGAATTTTGTTATAGAAATGGAATTGTACAACGAAACTAGAGATAGTACCATGAACGGACTTTCCCACGCCCCAGCCTCCGATTTCTAGCCACCGTAGGCGTAGGCTTTCGGATGACGAGCAATTTGTCGCTCGCCGTCCGGCCGTCTGGTAAACGTCCGGACCGAGCAAGAGACGGCGTGTAGTGTTCCACGCGCGCCTCAAAGAGATGTCAGCAAAACCGTAGGGGTCTAGCAGGACTGAAGCCTATTTCGGCTATGGGTTGACTACTGAAAAGTAAACTTGGGATCCTGAAACGCTAGGCAAAGATGGAACAATAGGTGTGGTTTTAGTCATTAAAAGCACAAAATATTTTTTTTTTTTTATATTGGATAGGCTCGCGTTTGACCACAATCTCACCTGATGGTAAGCGATGATATGGCCGACGATGAAGCACGCTTGCCTAGAAGCAATCTATTCACTCTTGACTTAAAGACCCCTAGGTTACAAAATATATAGGTACAGAAGTCAATCTACATACAAAGCGCGCTCGAGCAACGCACACAAAGACACCGCTCACGGACACGATGTCTCGGTCGCATCTCGGATCACTCGTCGAACAGTTCCGGCTCAAACACTCATTAGTGTGCGTCCACCGGGCGTAGATATAAAAAGTGAAGTACATACATGAGATTGTCTTTGGTAAAAGTTTGACACGCCCACCCGCTTCGCCCTAGAGCGAGAGAAGTTATTGGATGATTTCCTACCTAAAGATTAATAGGGAGTTTACTGGTAGAGAATGCCTTGTTGCAATAGTCCGCTACAACAAAATTTCAAACTCCAAATAAAACTAAGCTTTCTGCGGGATAGCACTCACCTAGTGCAGGAAGTCGTCGAAAACTGAGTTATGTTGAATGAAAGCAAAATGTTATAGCATTACATGCACTCTGTATCCTTTATTTTTCTCTAATATATTATTCTTATTCCTACTTAAATGATATAGGTTATTAGTATAATTTTATTATAGTTAGTCCCTGTTGTCCCACAACTGGGCAAAGGCCTCACTCCATTCTATCCAACGATCACGGTTCCTCGCTTTCTCATTCCAATTCTCAAGGAAGACATCCAGGTCGTCCCGCCCTCTCCTTCGTGGTCTGCCGCGGCCCCGCGTCTCTGTTCAAATCAAATCAAATCAAAACATTTATTTCAAATAGACCATTTACAGGCACTTTTGAATAGTCAAATGTCGGTCAGTCCAAGAAAAGTGAAGCTAAATTGCACGTTCCAAAGAGTAGGTCTCTATGGAGAAGAACGTGCAAGAAACTCCATGGCCACTCTTTTAAATCATATTATGTGTTACATATAATGCTTGGTTACATATTACTTGTTGCTTCTATCATGTGAGCACAATGTCGATAATGAAATAAAAAATGTAAAATAATTAAAAGATAGAAACTGAATTAAGCCACTGGCAGCTAAGAGATGACCAGTCCCATCTGACCGGGCACCACAATTTACAGGTCTACAGCTTGTTAGACATGCGACAGATATGTCCGGCCGGGGACTGGGCTTACTAGTTATTGTGCTCCATGCCAGTCCCATTTAAGTTGAGCAGCCTTTTGAGCCACTCCAGCTGTTAAACAAATAAGATAAGTCTTTATTTGCCTTAAACATGGTACAAAGTTACAGTCAGGTATTAATCTGCAGTCCACATATTTAGCTATTTGTATCAATTGCATGCAAAATTATAATTATTGGATAAAAAGTATTCAATGCCATAATATAAAGTCAATACAATAATATAATAGTTTTATCTTAGCCCTATCCGTAATGACAAATGTCCAGAAATTTAAAGTTTGTGGTTAAAAAAAATCTTAAAGGTCATATAACATATATTCTTTCAGCCATTTCAATAGTCTTTTTTTTTAAATGAGTTTATATTATTTCTATTAGAATTTTGTTATAAATTCGAATACAGATGACTAGGAAACTTTTCGCATACTTGGCCGATTTAGGAATATCCTGCAGTGCAAGTCTGCATCGATCTCTATTTCGAGAGTTCATTTGATAGGCTTTTTTGAACAATCCCTTATTATTATAAACATAATTACTGATTTCGTAAATGAATTGTGACGGAAGTGGTAAAACTCTTGAAAAACTCAAAAACAATGGATAATTTTCGTCCATAACACGCTTATAAAAACAATATTACCTTACGTAATCCACGTAACATGGAAGCACTCCATAAAATTGGTTCGTTACGGCGCGGTGCGTAATGAGACGTGCTGCAATCTGAAAAATGTATATGTTAATACTGTGTGATAAGGGCGAGTTTGTATGAAGTTTTTTGAGCATAATTATCTACAATAAAATAAGGTGGAAAGATTTGTATTTTTGTTTGTAACTAGCTTCTGCCAGTGGCTTTGAGCAGTCAAGTCGATAAACAAGGAATTTAATGCAATTTTGCAGAAAATCAGGAAAAAGAAATAAAAAAAACATTCCAACGGTAATCACTATTTGGCAAGCCATCCATATATCGACTTAGGCAACTGTTGCTTAACCGTAGAGATCGTGTAAAGGTTATCTGCTGGGATGTTAAATGATAGAAAGGAATGTTCACTAAAAAGTGTATTGTTAAAATGCTACAAATAATTATGTTGGTTGATAAAGCGAGGGAGCACGCGCGACGGCACTTAAGGCGATCTAAACACGTACTGATTTGCTTAATTAATAATTTCCATCGTTTGGCGTAGACGCGCAAAGTGATGATTTGGCTTTTTTTAATGCATTTTTAAAATGTTATGATGTGCGGTTCGCCGTACAGATCGGAAACGTCCAATTGTAATTTTTCTAACCACGAGCACACCACACTGTAGCGACATCTATGGCGCCACATACGAACTAAACTACGAAATCCTGTATCGCGCAATTAGAGTTTTCCGCGCGATTTGAATGTATTCACCATTCCAAATTTATCTATAGTGCAGTTGCCCAAACCAGACATAACACTCGTCTGATCGGAGGATCCTCTCTTTTCAATGTTGCCTGACTTTAAGGTAGAAAAAAAACTACATTGCGACAGCTTGAAGAATCGCCAAATTTAAGTCGCAATGGGCAGAGCACACTGTAGGTAGAACAGATGGGTTTGGAGTGGCGACTGCGTACCGGTACACGCACCGTTGGAAGGTCTCCCACAAGGTGAACCGATGACCTGGTGAGGGTCGCGGGAATCCGATGGATGCGATACGCGCAGGACGTATGACATTGCGCACACGTGGGCCACGTACCTACATTTTATAAGAAAACTAGACTTGTAGAGCTACATTAGATCCACACCACGCGACGTGATTTTACGTACAAATCAGGCGTGCCCCACGTGTGCGTCGGTCTAATGTAGTTCCCGACCTTTCTGTTCTGCATATCTCTAAAACAAAATAATAAAAAAAAAAGACGTGTGGCACTCGGGGACTGCCGCGGTAAAGCTATTGCATAGCATTTTTATCAACTTATGCAATTATAATTATTTATTTATTTTATTTATGCAGTATTTTTTTTCCTTTGTTTTTTTTTCTTTGATATTAATTGAAGTTACACTTTCACACATTGAATTGAATTTTGATTGATTGTTCACTCCTTTGTTTTCTTATCGGCCACCACGCTCAAAAAACAAATGAGTGGGGGGTGTTAGGTTATTTTCGTTACGGAATTTCTGGATTCGGTCTCCACGCTCAAGGCCCGTGATAGAAGCTATGCAATAGCTTAAAAACATTATAAAACACTAACATCCACAAAAACTATCTTCTTATACAGAACCTCAGCTGCTAATAAATTATGAAACTCCTTAATACCTGCTCCAGGTACATTAAGCGGACGCCGGTGGTACAGACGCGCAACTTTTGTTTACCACACCGTCGACTTAATCTTGTGGAAGATTGCTAAGCGAGTTTGACTTGGTATTGTCATAGACTAAGGAAGGTGAGAAATCAGACATCCATTCTACATCAATTCTGTACCCCTAGCCAAGTTGATGATCTGCAATCGTTAACGCTAGTAGAAAACTTCAAATATAATATAATAATAGTAAGTCGAAGCTGTCGTTGCGCGGTTGGATCAAGGGTCTGATACAAAAGGCAGTACTCCTCGATACGGCTCGCATTGTGAGGAAGTTCCTGTCTCTGGAGCCCTAACCACCGGTAGCTTGGACCCTGCTCCCGACATCGGTGGACTACTGTTTTTTATATTTTTAAATGTTTTTTTAATTTTTTATTATGTATTTATTGTAAGATATATTTAAAAATATCAAAAATATGTATATAAGAAAAATAAAGGAAATAATAATTGTAAGAGTCTGACACTATCTCCCGCTCCGCCCCAGGGTGGAGGATGTTATCTGGATGATTTTTACTCACCGAAAAAAAAGCTATACACACTACATATCTCCATCCCTTGAACAGCTCAGTTTGGGTTGTAAAATGGGTCGCGTTAAGAGCTTGTGGTAGAACCTCTGATTAGTCCGTGGGCCAGTTACCCTTCTATATTTTTTTGTAGTCTATGGTGCAGTGTGCAGCTAACTTTATAGTGTTACTGTTATGTTCGTATGTACAGCTTTAATTGAAACTAACATGAAATTAGGCTTGTTACACCCGAGGGGAGTGTACCTAACTTTGGGGACACTGGCTTTGTGTGGCATTGCATGTGGTTGTTACAGTATTTCAGGTTGAGTGACTGTGCTTGTCGCCTGAGCTAGTGCCAAGTGATTTGTCTCACGGTATGCATTGTGTTTATGACTGAAACATGAATCTTATATTTACTTTGGGGGCTGTTCCAAGTTTGGTACGTGTAAGATTTGTGTCTAACATGTATCCAAGAGAAGGAGCAGTGGTGGCCAAGAGGTGACAGCCCCGATTTACGAGTTGCAGGTCACGGGTTCAAATCTAGCCAAGCATATTAGTTTAATTTATTTCATCATCACTGCTCTCAAAACGGTAAAAGAAAACATCGTGAGAAAAGATGGCATGTATGTTCCTACATATAATAATAGTGTGTTCCTACACAAGTGGGTTTTAGTTTATAAAAGTCTGAGAAGAAGTCTCATCTCACTCAGAGTTGAAGTTATTTGATAATTTTCCACCTAAAAACAAAACACTAAACTTTAGGAAATACACTGGGAACTAAGTACAATTTTTCCTTTTTATTATTATTTATTTTAAATTTTTTAAACCAGTGCTTAACTATCCTTCCTGATGGTAAGCAGTGATGGAATCATTGATGGTGAAGAGCACTAGTTTATTAAAGAGCTTTTTCACTCTAGTCTTGGAAACACTTAAATTATAATCGAATACAAAAATACAGCAGTGGTGACCGAATAGTAACGGCCCTGACTTACAAGTTGTAGGTTTCAGGTTCAAACCTAGCCAGGCGCATTACTTTGTGTAATTTATTTCATCACCACTGCTCTCAAAGGAAAACATCGTTAGGAAACGGGGATGTCCTAGAACCAAAGCTCCGAAGACTAACTCGCACTGGGCCCGCGTGATGGATTACGGCCCATTCCCTCTCCTAGAGAGAAGGCCTGAGTCCCAACAGTGGGAACATTATAAGGCTGATTATGGTTATCATAATCAGCCTTATAATGTTCCCACTGTTGGGACTCAGACCTATATGCAATGCTTATGCTAACGAAAGAACAAGAAGGAAGTAAGTATATTATTTATTTTCGTACGTGTAGGTACACTCAGCTTTATAATGTTAGTGTTATATTCGTGCACACTTCGATTAATTGAACAGTGGATATAACTTGGGTTTATTTTGTTTCGTGTAGCCTTTATTGCTGTGTGTTTGCGTAACGTTTACTGTACGTTTATTTGGGGGAAAAAAGTTTCTTTGTTTGTAGGTATTTACTAAATCTTTGTGAAGTAAATAGAATCGGTTACAGGCTGAGGATTTGTGTACATCGAAGGAATCACGTATCCATGATATAAAATTGAAATAATTTTTATTTTATTTTTAATTGTTGCCCGATGAATTGCCAATCTTTAGTGGCAATGGGTAGGGCACATTACTCGCAGAACAGATGGTCCATGGGGCCGAAAAGTGGAGTGGCGACCACGTACCGGTAGAATTAGCGTTAAGAAACCTCTTACAGGGTGGACCGGTAGAAAGCAGCTTTCTATCAGCGAAATTTTCGCAATCGGACCAGTACTTTCAGAGATTAGGTACCTCCTATAAACAAAAAACAAACTACCTCTTTATAATATTAGTGTAGATTAATGTACAATATTATCATCATACGATTTTTTCGTATGGCTAATACTTTTGCTATAAAAATAATAATAACAATATATTTTTTTTTGCTTGTTTTGCCTACTACTCTCAAACGGATTTCATCTTTAGAAATATGTTTACACAAAAAAATAGCTGGTTAAGTGTTCACCAGAATGTATATAGCATATGTGTATCAATCAAGATTTCGCAAAGAAAAATGGATTTAAAGGTCAGCGGGTCTCTTTGCGGGCTCAGACGGCTGTATAATTATGTGTGCTTTTAACTTGGGCCAGATCTAGAAGAGACCATACGCCTTAAAGAAATTTCTTCTAAGCATTCCGAGAATTCTCGGATTGCTTACAAAAATAATAGCTATTATTATTGCTATCAAGTGGACTTGTGGCATTTACCTATTTGACCTTAATACATAGTTGTTTTCTAGTCACGATCCCGAACCGATTATCTTTTATTTATTCGATAATGAGATGGGCTATCATACGACTATTATAAAGGCGAAGGTTTGGGAGTTTGTGTGAGTGCTGTTTGTTACTTCTTTACACTAGAACGGCTGAGCGGATTTTAATGAAACTTGGTATACGGGTAGACCATGTCCTGAAATAGCTCATAGGATACTTTTTATCCCGGGAGTATGTTCTCTTGGGATATTTTTTTTCCTAACAAGAGGGAGAAGCCGGTGGTAATTTTTTAGTTGGTGAAAGTTTGATGAAAGTATGTATGAATTCGTGCGCGTGTGTGTATGCTTTTTACCTTCGCAGTCAATCAGCCGAGCAGTTTTGTATGTTTGGCACACAAATAAACCATGTCCTGCAATATGAAATAGGATATAATTGGCGAAATGCAGACGCACTGAAAATAAACCTCGCCCCCTAGGGAATCACAGCCTCATTGTGATTTTATGATAAGTAGGCCTGTTGGTCTAGTGGTTAGTGTCCCTGACTACTAAGCCGGAGGTCGTGAGTTCGATTCTCACTCAGAAAAATATTTTTGTGTGACGAGCACGATCATTTCTTCTGTGCCTGGGTGTAATTTATCTATATTATGTATGTATTTAGAAATATATATTGTGCTCTGCTTAGTTTGGGACTAAATGGCGTTATGTGATAGTTATGGAATATTATGTTATTATTATTTATAATAATACTTAAAAGAAGTGTCTCTTTCTTCGTACCGATAAGTGACATCTATCCATCTACAAACCAAACAACACTAACGCAATTTACAAAACCGCACGACTCCAACGCAAACACGAGGGTCCAAAACAAAATCATTTGTCAAAATGTAATCCACCTAAAGTATACCAGTTTAAAAAAACAAAAAAAAAAGGAGGTGTTGTCGTAAAATCGTGGTTTTCATTTAAGGTTTTTAATTAGAGACGGTTCAAAAGAAAGTCGTCGTTAATCCAGTGTTCCCGGGAAAATTAAAGGGGTCCCATCACAGATGTCATTTTGATGGATAGGGCAAGCGCTGGGGAATGTTTTGTGTTGTAGATTGCTTCAGGTGAGGAATGTTTTTATTAGAATTGTTTATGTATTAAGAATAATACAATAGCTACTACCTGACTCGTCAAGAGCAACAAATTGCTATATAACGCCGCCCTTGTGCTTGAGTGACCAATCGACCAGTGACCAAATATTACACTGGAAACATTTTTTCTTTAAGAAACTTATGAATATTATTAGAAGATCATTAAAACCCTTTACACAATAGAAACATGTAGTACTAGCTTTTGCACGCTGTTTTGCCCGTGTATATAAAATATAGCCTATGTCACTCAGGAAAAAAACAGCTTTCTATCAGTGAAAAAATTTTAGCAATCAGACCAGCACGCTTAGCCAAATTGTTATTCTGCAATCGCTAACGCTGTCGAAAAGTGATGACACGTATGGGAAAGACGTCATCTCAACGTAAAGTCGAATAGTCAGAACAAACGAATAGACAATTCGTAGCCAAGTTCACATCGTGCAAAATCGTTTCTACAATGTTTAACGCTACATCCTTTGTTATACAAACGCTACATTGTAGAACGAGCGGCCGACTCAGGCGCGTCAACATGGCTACCAACTTATCGTTTTCTACAATTGCTGTCACCGAGGCGTTACCGATTAGAGAACGGAATTCGACACAAACTGGTTGTAAATTGGCTAGGGGGGCAGTACTTTCAGAGATTACCTCCTACAAACAAAAAAACAAACTTTAAGTACCTCTTTATTATATTAATATTAATAGTGTAGATTAGTTTTAGAATAAGCGAAACCCTAAACACGTGTCTAGCACTTTATGTATCTATGTACAAAATTTCATAACTGTATCATGAAAAATCACAAAGTTAAAAGCTTGTTAAGTCAGCAATTTTGGTACTAAGGAGAATTTTTTTCATTGCAATCGAGGTGAAACTGCCCGAGCTGCAGGTGAGGGTGTTAAAAAGACGAGTGCTGCAGTGACTCCACAATTGTCTGATGGTTTTTTTTTAACCTTGTTGACTTAAACATGCAAGGTTGACATAATTCGCGTACAGCTGAAACAGTACTTTTTGATACAAGTGCAGAAAGTTTTTCATTGCGATCGAGGTGAAAATCGCACGAGCCGTAGGCGAGTGTGTTATGGAGACGGGGGCTGCAGTGACTTCACGTGTATCAAACAACTTTTTTCAATCCACTTACGAAGAACAGGGTTGACTGGCGACTCGTGGGAGTCGATACGCGCCCAGCTTAATACGATAAATGTAATAATATTGTGGTGGAGGAGAGCACACGCACTTTTCTGCACCAGTGGGGTAAGGCAGCTTTTCGAGTGGGTGTATTGAAAATAGATTTTTTATTCGTTGACGAACATAAACACATTTAGGGACTCGACATCGGTGTTAGAGCAGACAAAAGTACAAATTAATAAGAATCACCTAACGACTGGCGACGTTCTTTTTCTCAGCAAATAACGTTTTTTACAACATTTTGACAAAGAACTTTGTACTAACTCGTGATTTACTTGTTGTAATTAAGTTTAACGACTGCTGAGTTAAAGGTGAGTTATGTCAGTCAAGTTTTCTCGTGTCGGTCTAAGTAAGATTGGTTGAAGGGTTTGTTTTGCTGTCAAGAAGACGCAGCGCTGGAAGGCCTCCTACAAGGTGGACCGATGACCTGGTGAAGGTTACCGGAATCCAATAGATGCGGGACGCACAGGATCGTTCATTGTGGCGACACTTGTGGAGGCCTATGTCCAACAGTGGACGGATGATGATGAGTATATTTTGATGATGATGATGAGCAGTGGTGGCCGAGTGGTAATGGCCCCGACTTACGAGTTGTAGGTCGCGAGTTCAAACCCAGCCAGGCGCATTACTTTGTGTAATTAGTTTCATCACCACTGCTCTCAAAACGGTGAAGGAAAACATCGTGAGGAAACCGGCATGTCTTAGAACAAAAAATTCGAAGACATGTGACATTCACCAACCCGCACTGGGCCCGCGTGGTGGATTACGGCCCATTTCCTCTCCTAGAGAGGAGGCCTGAGTTCCAGCAGTGGGAATTAAAAAGGCTGATGATGATGATGATATTTTGATAAAAGTACAAGTAGGCGTTGCGCAAACGGAGTCGCTTTTCATTTATTTATTAATACTTTATGCACATTACACTGTACAAAGGCGGACTTAATGCCATAGGCATTATCTACCAGTCGACCTTAGGGTGGTGCAGAAACATACTCGTAACATGGCAGGTGCAACTTAATAAATAAACAAACAGAAGAGAGATAAATACAATAGTAAATACATACTTAGATACACATACGAGTATAAATAAACAATGTTGTTGTGAAAAATACACTCACACAGACACACTTTTTGTGCCAGTTACCGACACCGAATACTTTTTTTTTTAAACGTCATGAGTATGCGTTAAGTGGAAGCAACTGGACACAAGAAATGTTTACGTTTTCTTTATTTATTTATCAAAAAACACGCACTGTCTTCACAGGCTGAACCCAATACAAAAATACGCTTGATTAATCAATAAAGAAAAAAATTGAGTTTAATCACCATTAAAGGCACACTCTTACAGCTGACAAGCTAATAACTGAACAACCCGATAATTCAAGACGTATTACGGCTTACCATACTCGTTCTAAACCGATTCCCTATACAAATAGGCTTCGGGCCTGCGAATCGTGTTCGTTGGCCGATATCCTGCAAATTGTCGGAATCACGCGCGGAATATAAAGGGAAACATTCGGACGGAGTGGAATACTAATGCCTGAACATAATAGACTGTTAGGGGCGACGGGTACTGCGTCTTAGACGTTCCAAAATATCGACTCTTTTTAGGAAACATCGTAAGCGATAGTTTATCCAATTGAAAATTATTTTTAATAATATCGTTCTAAACTAGATTTCAAAAAAATCACTTCTTCATAGCAAGCTTTACCAGCGCGGTCTGTACCTATATATAATTAACTAGCGTCCCGTATTTATTTGAATTTGTTGTTGTAGTGGCGGCGAAAGGAACACACATTCTTATTCAATTCTACCGTTTCATCTCAACGGAACCGTTGGTAGGTAACCTTCAGGTAAGAAACCATAAAAAATATTACTTATTAATAATTCATGTAACTACTGATCTAATAGAATAGTTGCTATTGAATATCAGTCAGGGTCAGTAACTATTTGACCAACAGGCCAGTCAGTATAAAGCGAGAACTACATTAGATCGAAGCACACGCGAGCCACGTACGCCGATCTGGGCGCGTCGGTCTTCCAACTATACTACTATGTGGATTACGGCCCATTCCCTCTCCTAGAGAGGAGGCTTGAGTCCTAACAGTGGGAATATTAAAAAGGCTGGTGATGATGATACTCGGTGATGTAGTTCTACATTTAAACCCCGCGTCCCAGTGCACGGTTGTCCTAAAATCGCTTAGTGAATGCAATTTTGCCACGCTAACATAATATGGCCATATTATGTAGGTGCTTAGCCCTAGTTACCTCAGCCTCCAAGATTGCCTTTAGTCTGCTATAAGCGAATAAGGTAAATAGAATTTGTTATTACGTGATCTTTGTACAACGTACTGGTTAGTGTTGTAATCGGAGGGAATTTTGTTAGGTTCGCTTTGAGATAGTTTCGGAATAAATAGCCATTTTGTTTCTCTGAAAACTTATTATACAAATAAAATCGGGCAATTGCGAGCCGGGCTCGCGTACTAAGGGTAAGAGCAATCATGCGTTATCTAAACCGCGCGATATTAAAACACCCTTATTGTAAAAACCATTTATGTTGTTGGTTAGACATTAATACACAACATTTCAAAGATATCGTATATCGTATTTCGATACAAGATATGCCATAATTAATTATTACATAGTATCGTATTACATGCATGACCAACTTTCAGTGTTGAGTCGACAGATTGCAGGATTATCCTCCCGATCGAATTACAATCGCTGTGGCCAATCTCAAGAGAAATTTGCCAAGTACGCAGGAGATATTATAGTGCACTCTCTGGACCATGGCCTGAACCAGAGCCCGGTACGAGAGGTCGCTGCCTCCGATCACCGCCATAAGGACACGGCTTTGCTCCGCCCAAGCGGAGCACACCTCTAACGTATGTTGGGCGAGCAATGGGTAGCTCGCCGTCCGACCGTCCGGTAACTGTTCAGACCGAGTCCAAGTTGTCGACGCGCGTAGTGTTCCACGCGCGCCTTAAGGAGAGGTCAGCAAGCCGTAAGGGCCCAGCAGGGTCGAAGCCTACGGGAGCCATGGGTTGTACGAAAGTGAACCCCGAAACCCTGGAACGAAGCCAAAGAAGAAACAGGAGTGGGTTTTAGTCAGTAAAAGTATGACACACTTTCCCGCTCCATCCAAGGGCAGGAGATGTCAGTAGATGATTTTCCACCTAAAAAAACCCTCTTACGTATGTTCCACCATGTCTTCCGGGCGGTTCTCACAATAAAGACACCCGGACGTTTCTTCCGTCTGAATCCGATGGAACCTACCGAACTTATCATGTCTGGTGAGAATCAGCGTCATGCGAAAGGTGAGGACGCCGCTGTGACGCTCCTCCAGCCATTTATTTCTCAAAGAGGGGGATTTACCACCATAATTATGGCGTGCCTAAGAAATAAGGATGGTGAAACCAACCAAGAGACTTAAACCATAGCTGAGGATGTGCGTGCTCCTGTGTTGAGACAGTTCGTTCGGCTGATGATTAACTCAATCAATCAACCAACCAACCCGCACTGGGCCCGCGTGGAGGATTACGGCTCATTCCCTCTCCTAGAGGGGAGGCCTGAGTCCCAACAGTTGGAACATTATAAGGCCGACTATGCTATGCTATGATCAATTAGGGAGGTCTCTTTCTGTTGGTTATCTGGACGGGGCGGAGTGTCTCAACGCAGGGCCATTTATGAGTCTTAGGGGCTGTTTTTGCTGTTTCCTAGCCCTGAGGAGATATTATTTAAAAATAGTATAGTCTTTGTGTGTGTTTATTTTTATTTACTAGCCGTTGGACTATGTCCGAAAAAAAAAACTTGCATTTGAATTAAACTCCCTCTTTTACATTCTGAGGCACATATTTCATCATTATCATCAGCCTTTTTAATGTTCCCACTGCTTGGACTCAGACTTCCTCTGTAGGATAGGGAATGGGCCGTAATCCACCACGCGGGCCCAGTGCGGGTTGGTGAATGTCACATGTCTTCGAAGTTTTGGTTCTAGGACATGCCGGTTTTCTCACGATGTTTTCCTCACCGTTTTGAGAGCAGTGGTGATGAAATAAATTACACAAAGTGATGCGCCTGACTGGGTCTGAACCCGCGACCTACAACTCGTAAGTCGGAGTCATTACCACTCGGCCACCACTGCTCTTCATACCACTCTACATATTTACAGTGAACATATACAGTAATTCGTTTCAACCATAAACAACAATAAAAATAAACAAAATTATTCCCAACTCTTCAAACCTGAACAGAACAGTTATCACAATGATTTCCATTCAGGCTGCGATGCGGGTGTATCGACGCTAATGGAAAATCCATTGAAATCCGTTTTTATCACACGTACGGAACCTGAAAATGTTCTCTATCATTAACAATGGTGGACAAATGGATGGCATAACGGATAAATGGTCACGCGTGGCATAAGTATCGACTTTGTGTCGGTTTGTTATAGCCAAATATTTTGTTGTTACAAGGATAGTTTGTTTTGAAAGAAACTAGTACTTTAAAATACTTTTAAGGTCTTTTTCTTTGTCGAATCATGATTTTGACCAACAGTCGTCGTGTGGTAATGTACCATGTTATAATTTAAATGTATCATAGCAATAATATCTATTCGTACTTTCTTTTCGTAACTCGTAGCACCAATTTTGTAACTCGTAGCATTATTTTATAGATCGTGGTACCAATGTCGTAGCATGTAGCACCAATCTTGTAGCTCGTAGCACTAATGCAGTAGTTCGTAGCGCCAATTTTGTAGTTCGTAGCACGTATTTTGTATTAATTGTAGGTCGTAGTACCACTTTCGTAGCTCGTAGCATTAATTTTATAGATCGTGTTACAAATTTCGTATCTCGTGGCACCAATGTCGTAGCATGTAGCATCAATTTTATAGCACGTAGAACCAGTTTCGTAGCTTGTAATACCAAGTGGTGGTGGTGATATTGTGAGATGTTTAATTTGGGTATTCTACCACTTCAAAAGACTGGTCTGTCGTTCTGGTGGTTCGTGGTCCTGACTGCTATGTCGGAGGACGTGGGCGCGATTCCCACTAAGATAAATGTTTGTGTGATGAATACGATCATTTATTCTGTGACTAGGTGTAATTATTTAGGATAATAATATGTATGTATTTAGAATAGGCTAGTTGCCATAAAAAAATGTAATTAGTCCGTCTTTTAGACTATTCAAAAATAAGGGACACGATTTTTTTATTTGTAAATTAAACAAAAAATTACAAAGATATAGCCCATTAAAGTTACGTGTAACGTCACGCCCGTGCTGCATTTTTTCGCACGGGGTGACGTCACACGTAACTTTAATGGGCTATATCTTTGTTGTTTTTTGTTTAATCAAAAAAAGAAAAATACGTGTCCAATATTTTTTTATAATCTAAAATACGGACTAAATAAAATGTAATTATTTTGACCCCGGAAATTAACCTATTATTGCATATTTATCAGTTGTACAGGCCTCGTATCACAAACTTTGCTTAGTTTAAGACTGGATGGCGTTGTGTGAAAGTTGTGGAAAAATACATCCTGAACAGTCAAGCACTAGTTTATATAAAAAAAAAAAAACCATTAAAGCAATAAATACTTAAGACCACCTCACGAATGTAAGTAACACCTAGCATATCCTAGGTGAAAGCAATGTATCTCTTTCATTAAGTTAGAAAGGGACAATGATATCCAAAACTCTGTAAGTTAGAAAAGGACAGTCCATCTCTTCCAGACCATGTGGGCTCACGATGACTGTATAGCTCGGTGGCTCGGCTCAATGACGCGGAAACTATAATGACCCACAGACAGACGAATGGTGTTTTTATACGGTCACTGGTCTATAGTTGTCGTGTTACTACAATCATTATTATAATAATATAGATTGTCAGTTTTTGGAGTGATAATCATTTGTCAGATAGAAGCGAAGATGGCGGGACGATCTCGGAACTGAAGTGACTGGATCACACTAGCAGAAGACAGCAACAGTTTTTTTTTAAGATGGTAAATCATCTTATAGCATCTCCTGCCCTTGGACGGGGCGGGAGGGCGTGTCAGACTTTGACTGACTAAAACCCACTCCTAGTTCCTTCATTGCCTTTTATACCAGGGTCGGGTTTTCCTTTCAGAAGCGAGCCTATGACCGCAGCAGGTTTCGACCCTGCTGGGCCCCTAATGTTTGCTGGGATTTCCTAGAGAAGAGCGAAACAGCTAAAGAGTGGAATTCCTTGTTGGATAACCCGAGGGTTTTAAGTCAAGAGTGAATAGGTTACTTCTAGGCAAGCGTGCTCCATCGTCGACCACATCATTGCTTACCATCTGGTGAGAGAGTGGTAAGCGTGAGATTATCAATAATAATAAAAAAAAAAGATTTGAGTGGTAAAGTGTTGAGATAAGTTTTCGCTCTGCAATGGGACAATAGCACGAGAACAATAGTGGTCCAGTGGTAATGACCCTTCTTAAGTTTTGAAAGTCGTAGGTTCAAACCTAGGTAGAGTTTACTTTCTTAAATTATACGTTTGCCACCACTGCACACTGCTATCAAAACGGTGAAAGAAAACATCCTTCAACCAAAGATTCGAAGACATCAACTACATTGAGCTCGCGTGGCGGATTACGGCCCATTCCGTTTCATAAAAAGGAGACCTGACAAGGTTGAATATGCTCACCATAGCCATGATAAAGTTTTGATGTTTTGAAACATGCCTACGATGGTGCATGATTTCATTGCAGCGAATCTCAAGAACAACTGTTAATTGTACTTAAATACTCGTATAATTGGGATAACTGTATAACTAGCAATTATTATCCAAAAACCGCTACAAAACTTTAAGGACCTCATTACGAAACTCCTTTTAAATATAAATAAACACGCAAATCTGGCAACACTAAAGTAAACATCCTCAGCTACTCCGCCATAAAAAGTTTAAAGAGTGTGAAACATAAATTTTAAATTACCGTAATGTATTCCACCACCCGCCATTTTTGCGGAGAGGGGCGCGCTCCGCAATTAGGCACGCCTCGTTTACCGCGAGATCAAGACCTAATGAGCCACGTGTATGGTTTAGTGCACTCGCAGGATCAAAAATTATAATTCTCCTACACCAATGTAACCTGAACTCAAATACCGCGACAAGCAAAACGACTCACAGGTCAGCGTAAACTGAATTTTCCAACCGCGATGACAGTCGGTTGACGTTTGACGCTCTGTGAATGACACGATAAATTCCCAACTGTCCATATTCGAAAATGATAGCTATTTTCAACGCATAAGGTGCAGTTTTGGTCACACAGACAAGCAGATACTGTAGGTTAACATGGATGATATTTTAAAAGTGTTATTCGACATTTCTGGTTGAAATAACGTTTCCATGTCGAAACGTGTGGAAAGAAACGTCGATTTTCGTCGTTAAAGTTCGGGAATTGGTATTGGATTCGACCTTAACCTTAAGAGAGTGCTAGTAATGGCTGGAAGTACAAAGGAAAGGACTGTTCATTGTGAAGTAGGTAACTCAGACGAACTACACTTTACAAAAGGTACTCAATGAATTCGGTAAGTACCTACCTGCCCGGACGTAATACATTGTACTCCTTAGGAATCGCATTTTGGTCTATTGAATGGTAAATTGGATAAACACATATGGAGGCACTAACAAGCAACCAAATTGTCTTTTTTTAATACTGGCAATTTTGAACTGCATGCGTGCGTGATAATTTGGTAGGCTCAAAATAATCCAGTAATTTATTTCTTAGGTTTTTATGCTATTTATAATTACAGTTATAACACATAATTAGGGACCTATAATAAAAAAAAACAACGCAAAATGATGTCAATATTTTATTGAAAAAAAAAATCGAATCCAACCTTCGCGTATCCTCAATAACACATGCCGAAAAGCAAGTTCGAAATTTATATAAGCGTTTCATTCCTGTTTCCCTCGCGTTCAAATTAAAGAGGCCGTCATTTTTTTTTCAGACGCCATATTTTTATGGCGGCTATATTAAATTCGTAGATTACAAAGAATAAAAAAGGAAATAAACGTCAAGTGCGAGCCTTTAAAAGTGTGTACAGCGCGAAATGTGTCTAAGGATTGGGCTCTAAAGCTTTCGATGAGAAACCACGAACCACGCTGAAGCGATTTTTATTTTGCGTGACTGGGGCCATATCATGACGTGATAAAATTTCCAGCGTTATTTTTTAGGTGGGAAATCATCCGATGACTTCTCGCGCTCTCGGGCTGAGCAGGAGGGCGTGTCAGACTTTTACAGACTAAAACCCATTCCTATTCCTTCTTTGCCTTCATTTCAGGGCTCCGGGGTACACTGTGGCAAAACCCATGGCCCCAGTAAGCTTCGACCCTGCTTTGTCCCTACGGTTTGTTGACATCTCTTTGAGGCACACTTGGAACTATACGCGCCGTCAACGACTCGGGCTATTACAATACTTTTACTGACTAAAATCTACTCCTGTTTCTTCTTTGCCTTCGTTTCAGATCCCCGGGGTACACTTTCGTACAACCCAGTATGCTTGGACCCTGCTGGGCCCTTACGGTTTTGCTGACATCTCCTTGAGGCGCACCGTCGACGACTGCCACCGTAGGCGCGGGCTTGCGGACAGTGAGTAATGGGTAGCTCGCTGTCCGGCCGTCCGGTAACTGTCCGGACCGAGCCCAAGTCGTCGACGGCGCGCACTGTTCCCGCGCGCCTCAAGGAGTTGTCAGCAACAACAGGGGCCCAGCCGGATCGAAGCCTACTGGGGTCAGGGTTATCCATAAGGGAACTCGAGCCCCGGTATGAAGGCTTGAAAGAACGGGGTGGGTTTTTTAGTCGGTAAGAGTCTGACACTATCTCCCGCTCCGCCCAAGAGCGGGGGTTGTCATTGGATGATTTTCCGCACAAAAAAAAAAACCTTCGACGAGCTACGACGGCTAGTAAAAACACTTTTTCTGCCCAACTACATAACACAACGCGCGAAATGGGGCCTTACCATGACGTGTTTAAATGTCATGCGTGCGAGCGAGAAAGAGGGACGGATCCTTATACAGCTCCATCCCTTTAACAGTTCAGTTTAGATCGCGTTAGGAGCTCGTGGTAAGGTTTTTGGTATCTACAAGGCCTATAATCCAAGACCTAATGTAATTTAATTCATCATCATCATCATCATCATCATTTCAGCCGAAAGACGTCTACTGTTGGACATAGGCCTCCTCCAAGTGTCGCCACAATGAGCGGTCCTGTGTGTCTCGCATCCATCGGATTCCCGCAACCCTTCCCGCAGAAGAATCAAGGTTACCGACATAGCACGAAGAATCGCCAAACTTAAGTTGCTATGGGCAGGGCACATTGCTCGCAGAACAGATAACCGTTGGGGCCGAAAGGTTCTGGAATGGCGACCACGTACCGGAAGACGTAGCGTTAGAAAGCCTCCTACAAGTTGAACCGATGACCTTAGATCGATGTAATTTAATTCAATTTCATTCAATCTGACAAAATTTATATTTTAATGGATTGATTTATAATAATTCCTTATTCCGTGTTTTATTAATCCTATTTTCTTTGTTTTTTACCTTGTTAGTATTTATTAAATGTGAATGAACAATTGATGCAAAATATACTTATACACCGTTAAATTTTAATCGTTTTAATCCCGTGAAGGGTCGATCCGGTACATGAAACACTATCGATTTGTAAAGATAAAATTAAAAAATAAAGTACCTCTTTTACAAACCTCTAAGTATTAATTTACGCATGTACGAAATTAATTTCTTTAAGAAAAAGTCAGCTGAGCGAGTTCAATGACCTGTAGGTACTTTGTACGCAACGCCGACTATTAACTACAGGTCATTGAACTCGCTCAGCTGACGTTTTCTTAAAGATACTAATTTGTAATCGAAGTATCTTTTATTTCTCGTTAACTTACAGGTTTGATTTTTTACAGCTTCAAGAGTCCGCAGCCCTGAGTATATATGGTTTTAATTTCAACTCGATACCTCCACGCGTTCTCGAAATAAAGGGTCATGGCAGACAGACAGACGGACGGACGGACGATTCCATTTTTCCTTTTGAGGTAGGTACAGAGTTTGTGCATCCACTGTGGTCTAAGATTTCTCTTCAAGTGTTGGTTAACCTTGGCAACCTCTTTAGGGGTTAGAACAATACATTCAACAATAAATCTGAAAGCATTACAGTAGTAAATGCCCGTAATAGTTCAAGACGATAGCGAGCGCAGTTTATCAACGGCATAGCTTGCGAGTGTGACGTTATATACACGCTGTTTCACATAGCGAGACTACATAAATCTGCTGTTGTATCTGAAAGTGAGGAGGAATGGCTTTTGTAGATGGTAATGTTAGGTTTGTGTGAGTTACTGGCTTTTGTATCTTTGGCTAAAATATAAAGTCAAAGTTGCTATACATACAAGTGGACAGTTTCTGTTAAGTGAATGGCTCATTTACATTTGATCGATTCGGGTGCAGCCCGCATTCGGTCATTGACTAGTATAAATAGGTCGTTAGTCGGTTAGCCGTATTCGATCACAGCCCGTATTCACTCAGGCAGGGCAGTGGTGGCTGAGTGGTAAAGGCTTCGACTTACGTATTTCGTGGGATCAAACGGGTTGGTTTAGGTTACGTTTAGGTTGTGGCAGCCTGTGGATACGTCCAACAGGAAACTGGAGTCTAGCACTGTTGGAACAGGACTTTGCCTTTCCCTTAACGTTGCCACCTTCACCGCAATCGGGCATGGTTGAGAGGTTTGTTAGAATAACAATATTCGTTTGCGTCAGTATATTCTAGTCCTGAACCTTCGTGGAGACTGCCACCCACAAAGTAAAGTTGGGTAAGGCGCTTCAAAGTTTTTTAATTTATTTCATCAGCACTGGATTCGAAACAGAAAGTTTGAAGACATGTGACATCCACCAACACGCACTGGGCTCGCGTGGTGGATTAAAGTGCCCCATTCTCTCTCATAGAGAGGAGGCTTCAGCAGTGGTAACATTACAAGGCGTTCTGTTAGTAAAATAATATACCTACATAAACGGATCAGTAAGAGAATTGATCTGCAACCAAAAACGACTTTTACTTTGTTATAATACAAATTAATCCGGATAAGACCTTCATGGTTAACGATGAGGATCACAGGCTTCTGAGGGATGCGAGACGTACAAGATCGATCGTTGTGGTCATATTTGAACATATTTGAAGGGACACATATGTCCTGAAAGAAGTGGACAGCTTTTAGCTAAAATGATGATGATTCTTTATTCCCATAATCGCCTTGTAGCGGAAAAGTACTTTATTTATTTTACATACATACATACTTCTATAACATCAATTAATCTAATAAATAATCACTAGGTATATAAATACAAACTTAAAATAATAATATGTACAAACGAGTAAAAAAGGCTGAAAAACGGGGAAAACTCACAGGGCATCAAAAAATTCGTCCACATCGATGTCAGCGGGAAAAGTGCCCAGAACGCTGACAGCATTGCCACGCTGGATGGCAATACTGATTCGTTGACTGAAGAACAGTCCAGCCCTCTGGTCACGCGAAGAGTCGACCAACTGTTTGCTGATATCCCGAACAACTCGATGAGCGCTCGGACCCCATGGCCCCAGTGTTTCAACCCCAAACAGCTCAAACACATAACTTCCAATGAGGTTATTATATTTACGCCGTTTGAGGTTTTCTGCACCTGCAGCAGCCGCCCCAGCACAGACCGCCGTACTCATAGATGGGATGGCGCAAGGGTGTCGACACATACATACTTCTTAACTATAATTACAGCGTTGAGGGTGATGCTGTAGGGGCTTGGGTTTGGTGCAACAGAAACACTGGTGTTAATCGATAGCGCTTTATTGCGTTGTACATAAAACAATATGGCCGTTAAAACAAAGAAAATTGATAGATCGACGTGTGCTTTGAACCGCGATTTGTGGCAGACTGGAGGGGGACCCAGAGTGTGACCAGCATGTCAGCGTGTCCCACCTCTCAGCAGCATAATTAGAGGTGTTACTTACTAATTTTATCGTACATAATTACACATCGTTTTTCAAATAATACATAATAATAAAATAAAAATCTTATACTAATTACAGCTAAATCAGGTAGTACCGCTTCTTTACCCGCTACTTCAACCGCTGATTTCCCCGCCCCATCTCTCAGTGATACCTCAGCGTATACTCTACGTAATGAGTTGTATATGTTCGTTGCCATGTAATTGACTCCTACAGGCCCCCTACCATGACTTCATAACACCATCACGTGTCCTGTGTGAGAAAGAGATGGTACTATTCATACTGTATAGCTCTATCCTTCTCTCATATCGGAGTTAAATGTTAAGACTTCGTAGTAGGGCCTCAGTACCGCGGATTCGTTTTATTATCTCCTTCTCGTGGTTTATTGGGTAAAGCTTCTTTATTTTCCATGTGATAAATAACTAGGCTAATGTTGATGTTATTTTTTTTTTACGTAGGTTTTAGTAAGTTTATTTTTTTGGATATAAAACAGGTACCATCGGAGTGGTTCAGTGATAAACTGCGCTCTAGTCGCATGTCAGCCAATTCTTTTTTTATAATGTGAATGTGAGAACACTGTAGACTCGGCAGATTCATTCAAAGCTGACCGGACTGACATTATCCTCTCATATCTATTAGTATATATGTCGCAGTAAGATAGATAAAGCCGTAATATAGTTATACCCCTAGGGATATAATTATATACCGTAACATAGTTATACGAAAGCGATTCTTTACTATCTCACTAGGAATATAGTCATAAAACCGTCGAAGTTTAGTGATATGCTTATATTACTAGATTAAGTTCAGTGTTATAAATATATTAGGGTTTGTCTCAAAACAGTCATATTGTATCATATTGTCATCATATTGTAGTATATTAAAGCTTATTTATTCTCAAACATTTTTGAAAAGTTTAAATAGTTTCAAAAGTGTGCCACTTTTTTGAGACAGACCCATTACTTGATTAAACTTAGTGAAATAGAAATCTACCATATATAATTAAATAAAACAAAATTTTATTGGTTTTATCTTTATTAATAAATCAACTTTATATATCCTGCAGTTAGTTACAATACTTTGTGACATTAACACGTAATAAAGTAATTATAATTAAAACGATCATATTTGTTTGAATTTAAACATTAACAATACAATTAAAACTAATCAAACATTAATAATCTTTTAAAGCCAAACAGTTTTGAGATATCTTTATTTCTTATCAACAAGTTGAGATCTTTCTTGAAAAATATTTTTTAATTTTTGTACAGACAAGAAGAGGAATCATGACATCTAGAATTACATAGCACTGAATGCTTCTTACAGGCACATCTTTTAGTAGAACACTGTATATTCGATTTTTTACAGGAACATTTTAAATAACCTTGGCCACCAAAGCGCGAAAATTTTTGGCATATTTCTCTCAGTGACAAGTTTCCATTTGGTATAGAATCATTCAAAGTAATATAAAGCGCGCCGCCTGCGCCGCACACTCCAAAAGCTATTTCACTAAACTTAATCTAGTAATATAAGTATATCACTAAACTTGGACCGTTTTATAACTATATTCTAGTGAGATAGTAATGAATCGCTTTCGTATAACTATGTTACGGTATATAATTATATCCCTAGGGATATAACTATATTACGGCTTCATCTATCTTACTGCGACATATAGATAGACGGAGATATTACTGTCTATTAAATTGTTTGTATTCCAACGAAATTTCGTTTTCAAAACTGAGTTATGAGAATTAAAAGCCGTGCCACTCCAAACATGACCATTAATTTTATAGTTTTTTTAAATTTTTTGCTTGTGCGAGTAGAATTGACACTACACATACAATATCATACCACACTACACTATACCACACTACACCACACCACACCACACTACACCACACCATATACTACACTGCTATTAGACTGTCACTGTCAGGCAGAACGAAAGTGCAACAGACAATCTAGACAACTGTGTTCTGTATGGTGTAACAGAAGTCATAGTTAAAGCCCGGTCCACACATGGCCCGACATGATTTTTTGTAATGTAATGTACGTCTGTTCGGGCAAAAGGAGGCTTCCAACGCTGCTTGTTTTGATACGCGGTCGTCACTCCAGAACCTTTCAGTCTCATCGACCGACGAGAAGATCTCTCGACGTCTCTTCGAGTCGATTCTGCGAGGAGTTGCTCAGCTCATTGTCTTTTAAAATTGGCGATTTTCAGGTTCATAACCTAAAAATCGTCAAACTTAAGTGGATGAACGTTAGTACCTTGGATCACCTGGTTTTCAATTATGGAAGAGAAAACCCATTCCTGAAAAAAAAACGACGATCTTTTTCATAATGCTCGATGTATTGTAGGTAGGTGTAAGAATTCAATACTTGTATTTTCTTTCCCCCTTTAAAAGTAAGTGATAAATTGTGAAGATATGTTTGTGTAACACAATTGTACGCATCGGATACACGGCACATTTCGATATCGGCTTTCTTTGTCACGTGTCACGTCTCGTGAGTCTGACAAAAGATGTGACTGTACAGACAGAGCCACATGTGCTACCTATAGTAGGTACAGGGCTTTTTTTATGGTGGAAAAGTCATCAATGACAACCCCCGCTCTTGTGGTGGAGCGGGAGACTATCTCCCACTCAGACTTTTGGAGGTATGAGGAACAGAGAGTAAAGTCCCACATACCTCCATTGAAAAGGGAGGATCCTCCGACCAGACGGGTGTTATGGTCTGGTGGGCGACTGCCCGATAGATGATTTCAGGCTGTCGTATATGTTCAAATCGCGCGGAGAACTTTGATTGCGCGATGCAGGATTTCGTATTTTCTTCGTAGTTCTTATGTGGCGCCATAGATGTCGCTACAGACTCTTACTGATTAAAAACTGCTGTCTTTCGAAACTAACCCTGGCTCCGGTACGCTTCGACCCAGCAGGGCCCTCTGTTGCTGACAAGTCCTTGGGGCGCGCGGGAACAATGCGCGCCATCGGCGACTTGGACTCGGTCCGGACAGTTACTGGACGGTCGGACAGCGAGCTAAGTAGGTATAGGGACGAAGTTTACTGGGGTTATGTGTAGACTTCTGAGAGGGAAACCCTTGGTTCTGGAACGGAAGGGCAAAGAAGAAACATGGGTGTGGATTTGGAGTCAGTAAAAGTCGATACGCCTTCCCGCTCCACCCTAGAGCGGGAGAAGCCATTGGATGATTGCCAACTATTTGGGAGATAAATAACGTACTCCGATGATGTTTGAGGGTTTATCAATTTAATAAACGTTTTTACAATGAAAAATTTTTTTTTTTCATACAACTCCGTCTAGTCCCAAGCTAAGCAGAGCTTGTGTTATGGGTACGACAACTGATAAACATACTTATATATTTCTAAATACATACATATTATAGATAAATTACACCCAGACACAGAACAAATGATCATGCTCATCACATAAACATTTGTCCTGGGTGGGAATCGAACCCACGACCTCTGGCATAGCAGTCAGGGCCACTAACCACTAGACCAACAGGCCAGTCAAATCAATTTAAGCACGGTAATAGGAATTATCAGTGAGTTAGGTGTTTTTTAGAAGTGAAAAAAGCTGGCCTATGCGCGCGAGTTTTGACAGTTAGCTGACACTTGACGTTGATGAAATTGACAGTGACATATTGACGAGCCGTGGCGCCAACACCAACCTTAACATTAAAAAAACGCATACAAACAAGTTATCGCCTTTACAATATGAATGAGATTGAAATCACTATTCTTAAAGATTGTACAGTTACCAAAATGAAAAGATAAAAATACCCGTTCAATTGGCACAGCCACGAAAATGTGGTAACTAGGGCTGTCACAGGATTGATTGCAAAACATTTTCACTTTGTACAAAACATCGTTTGTATAATAAAAAGCTTCATGAATACATTTTAGAAGAAATTAGATCTGGGTTAGACGTTATTGAGTCACACTTTTACTTTATTTCTTAGCTTGCCTGCAAAGTGAGTCTCACCCACGCAAAATGTGATAAGTAAATCATATTTGATTCTGTGAATTGAAAATAGGAGATTAAATATTTAGCGAGTGTGTCTGGCGTTTTCACTGAATCTGTTATTATGCTGAGAGTTTTCAAACAGCTGTTTTTTTATTGTGATAAAACTAATGAGTATAAAAAGAAGTTTCTTTGGGAAAGTTGTTTGTAATTATGAGTACAATAACGTGTATAAGTATCGGTCACTAATTACCAGTCAACCTATACAGGGTGTAAGGGACAGCCCTCCACAAACTTTAAGGGTTTGCTCAGTAGACGAAACTTAACAACCTTCCACAAGACATTTTTTCAGGAAAAGAAAAAAATAATCACCCTCACCATACAAAATTAAAAACTTGATTGGACAGTTTGTATGGAGAGACCGATTCTTTTTTTCGTTTCCTGAAAAAAAGTGTTGTGGAAAGTTGTTCAGTATTGTCTACTGAACAAGCACTTCAAGTTTGTGGAGGGCTGTCCCTTACAACCTGTATATGTCGTAGTGAGGATTCCAGACTGGACTGCTATATTCCAGTAATGGGCGAATCAATGTGTTAAATAAATTTTATTCTAGTGGGAGCTTTTTTAAAACTAATAATCAGAGGTCGGAATTAGGTAGAGTTATTCATGTACTTAGACTGATTTTGTACAGCGAAGAATAAAGTGGATGTGCCTCAAACCACGAGATTAATTTTAACACTGACACTGTCAGAAATAATTTCTCCCTGCATTAATGACAAACAGGAGGAAGTGTAGATATAAATTTGCTAACCTAACCTTAGTTGACGTGGAGAGATCTTTTTCAATGAAAAATACTAATAGTAATCCCTACTGCTTATCATCAGGTGGGATCGCAGTCAAGCATTAGTTTATATCAATTGGACTGCGTTATGTAAGAACGAATTAAGCGACTAAAATTGAAAAAAAAAAGAGTTTTGAACGCAGATCGATTCCAGGCATTAGTAACGTATATCGTAAAAGTTAATCCTAGTGCCTTATAATAAGGGGTGAATTAAGCGACATGTCAAAATTTGTTAGAAGTTTTGCACACATTAGTTACGTAATAAAGAATTATGCGCCTAAGTTACTATTACAAAATACACAAACAGGATTTTAAAATGCATAAACGAATTATATCCTCAAAATTTGTAGATAATCCGTTTCAATTTATTTATTAAAAACGCAATATCAAACTAACCGCCTAAAATGGCAGCTAATTCGTTGTTATTTTGAGGTATTTGACTATAAAAAAATATTCAAATTTATGTGTATCTCGTAATCAGTAATGGTATACAAGATCATCTTAGAGAAATTGTATAATTTTTGTTTAATTTCAGAAATTTGCATTCAAATATTTGGATCTAATCTTAAACTACGCTTTAATTCACCCAAAATAAATCGTTTTATAGAATCAAACGACAATAATGTCTTAGTACGTTATTGACAAATTTAATTAATCTGAATATAGCTATAATACATTAAGGAATTAAGCGGAAAAATGGCTATATCTTTTAAAGTATATTCTGTACTGTAATATATTCTGAATTAATCTAAATTTTATACACATCTTAATTTACAGTAAAAAAATCATACACGTAACATAAATAATGAGCTCACAGCGACCATTTTAACTTTAAAATCTTTAAAGCTCATTTTCTCAAATTCTCTGTAGTGTCGCTTAATCTGTTTTTACATAACGCTGCCCAATTAAAAAAAAAATTTCTATCTCTGAGATTTTTATTATTATTTATTTGTAATATTGTTGGTCACATGGATTTTTCTATGGGAATCCCGGGAAGATATATATTAATATCAACTTTTCGGTGCAAGTACCTACTTGAATAACTCTACCTAATTTCGACCTCTGGTCATAAATAAGGACACAGCATAATACCGTTCATGCTACCCCTAATTTTTTTGTGGCAACCCTGAGTCTACATTGATAATAGTATAGCAGTTTTGATGTTAGCTATTATTGAAGGTTGCTTTGTGATAAATGCCTTATATATTTCATATGCTATGGCGACGAAAAAGATCAAATACAACTACTCTATCCGGCGTTGCTAGTATTTCCATATCTTTCTTTGGTGTTACAAAAGGAGGATAAAGTGGGATCTTTTAAGGTTAGAAACGAAGTTATCTTTGAAATTGAGGATAGATTCTATACCTTTTCCGGGAATATTGAAGGGTATTTCAAGTTGCAAACAATAATATTTCCGTGTTTATTAATTTTCCATGATTTTGTTTTAGTATGTCGTGATGGCCCAGTGGCTAAGATCTCTCATGCAAGAGGTTGCGGTTTCAAAACCGGGCAAGTAAAAAATTTTCAATTCATATGTATTTTTCCAAGTTTATCTAGGACATTACAGACACTCCATGTCTGGCCACTCATTCTACGGTTTACACATAACTTTATTTAGTCTGTCTAATAAGTCAACCGACTTGGAAATTTTGTATAATATTTAATCATTTAAAAAATACTTATATTCGATACTTTTCATAAGGTTCTTCTGTTAGTAAACAATGATCTCTATCTCTTAATCAACCTTGATTATTGAGCCCGTGTTGACTACATCAGATTTCATTAAATCCTAATAATTTACCCAAGTCTTTTAACTTATTAAACAGACTCTATTTATTATCTACTTTTTATACACATATTTGTGGTGGACGTCAAGATCAAAAATTGTACTCATACTTATCAGTTCCTACATGGTCTACCATGTAATAGAAATGTCCAAATAGTACATTTTGATACAAAACTTGAAAAACTTGCACGTGTATCAAACGACGTTTGTCAATACACGTACGATTTGTGGGGTTGAAGCGCGCCTTGCGGGGGTCGACGCGCGCCCAGCCTGCCCCCCTAGCCAAGTTACAACCGTATCGTGTCGAATTCCGTTCTCTAATCGGTAACGCTTCGGTGTTAGCAGTTGTAGAAAACGATAAGTGGTTAGCCATGTTGACGCGCCTGAGTCGGCCGCTCGTTCTACAATGTAGCGTTTGTTTATCAAAGGATGTAGCGTTAAACGTTGTAGAAATTCATTGTACCATTTTGAACGATGTGAACTTGGCTACGAATTTTCTATTTGTTTATTCCGACTACGTGACTTAGCGTTGAGATGATGTCATTCCCATACATTTGATTACTATTCGACTAGCGTTAACGATTGCAGATTATCAACTTGGCTAGGGGTGCTGATAAGATAAATGTTATAAAATTATAGCGGGGGCAAACAAGCGCACTTTTCTGCACTAGTACGGAAAACAGTTAATTGCGTGCCTAAAAACGGTGGGATAAGAACGGATTTTCGAGTAAGTGTATTGAAAATTATATTGCTTTATGAAGTTTTTTCTAGCACAGCTCACGCCACCGCTCACTACAATAACCCTTTAGATTACCTTTTAGAAAATATTTCTACACAATAGTTTCACAACTTAGAATCAAGACCCCATTAGGTACAGTCCCATTACAGCCGGGTTTCCTAAAACATCGTTGCAACAAACAACTGGCAAACAATTTGGAGCATTTAACGTCTCAAAAACATCCTGTAGCTTACAAAGGAAAAACTCTTTTGTAGTGTTGGGCGCTGAGGATTGAGAAAAACAATTGTTGTTCCGAATTCAAATCGGAATAAAAAAAAACCGAATAAGTTTTGTCTATGTCGTTCTGTGACGTTTTAACTGTCGAATCGTCATCGTCATAATGTGTGTACAATGTAGGTACTGATCTATTATTAATTCACGCTAAATACTCTCCAACGTTTGATGGTTTATTAACAGTCCGCACGTGTTATTGGCAAAATTGTGGTGTCTCTTTCACAAAGGCCATTAATTATGAGTTGAAGTTGAAGTTGAAGTTGAGAATTTGGCGGGATTTTTTTGAGTCGGGATTTTTTCGCAAATACATCACGTGATTTGACCATTACATATTTACTGTATGGACTTTAAAAGAGACTTTGACCCCTGAGTTTGTTTCGGTGTTTCTTCTCAGGGTAGTCAGATAGGAAACACCGGCCTCATCTAGATTAAACTGACGAAAAAAAAAATTGACGTGTAAAAGTGTTTTTTAAACCTATTTGCAAAATAAATATCATTTATCATTTATCATCCAGTATTCGTAACATATTCTAATGAACCAAACTACAACCTTCAACCTACTACTGGCCTGGCACACCTGACTGGTCGGAGAATCCTCCCTTTTCAACTTTCAGCCTACGGACGGCGTGCTACATAATGCTCGCCGTCCGCAAGCTGGAAGTGGCTGGAAAGGATCGGAATCCCGGCGGCTAGGGCGTAAGGACTTATATCGACAGCTACAAGTATCATCAACATCTCCGAATAAAATCCTTGTCACAAAATAAAGGAAAATTACGCTGATAATGAAAATGACATTATTAAAATTTAATTATGAATGCAGCGAGCAATTTCGGCAAGTTTCAATTTTAAAGAGCTCCTTTGTAAAATCAAGTTCGTGACACTCATTTCACTTTTGTATTTAAATGAATGAGTAGGTTGTAATATTATTAATTTGTGCATTGGTTTATTTTGTCGTGAAAAGCTTAAATATAATATGATATTTCGTAATTGGGTTTACGTAATGGTTTTTGGGTCATCAGAAATTGGATGTAAAAAAAATATTTTAATGGTTTTCAGTATTTGTTTTCACCTACAATCTTTGTGTTTACTAGTGCATGTAACAATGATGTTTTGGAGTATAGCAGACTTAATAGAACTCAGAAATGAGAATATAAAAAAAAAACGTGCCTAAATCTGTGTTTAAACACCGCTAAATTTAGATCGTTTTAATCCCGTGGAGGGTCGATCCGGTACATGAAACACTATCGATTTGTAAAGATAAAATTAAAAAAATAATGTACCTTTTTTTCAAAACTCGTATTAATTTATGCATGTACAAAATTAATTTCTTTAAGAAAACGTCATCTGAGCGAGTTCAATAACTTGTAGGTAGTAGTCGGCGTTGCGTACAAACTACATACAGGTCATTGGACTCGCTCAGCTGACTATTCCTACCGGAGTCTGTGATTCCTGATAACTACAACCTAGGGGCTTTAAGTCAAGAGTGAATAGGTTACTTCTAGGCAAGCATGCTCCATCGTCGGCCACATCATCGCTTAGCATTAGTTGAGATAGAGGTTAAACGCGAGCCTATAAAAAAACTATATTGTATACCAAAATATATTACAACTAGCTTATGCCCGCGGCTTTACCCACGTACATGAAATATAGCCTATGTCACCCAGGAATAAAGCAGCTTTCTATCGGTGAAATAATTTAAGTAATCGGGCCAGTACTTTCAGAGATTTGTAGGTATAATTATTGGCTATACGTACGGGGGACTTCTGCGTCGGAGCCCTAGGCGCGCGCACGTAACCTCTCCATGTCGAGAGCTTAAGATCACTGACGGCTGCTTGTCATGATTTCCGATGCTGAACGAACGAGTATTCGGGTGGTCCGGCGACTGGTGACGGACGGCGTTCGGTTGCGTTCTTAAATAATCCCGATCGCCACAGTTTATCTCCTACAAACAACAACAAAAAAAAAAACTACCTCTTTATTATATTACTGTAGATTTGTGGCAGGCTGTAGCCTCCTTCTGCGAAGCAGTAATGCTAGCAAAGGAGGAAGCCGAGTAAGCCGACCGCATCAGGCAACGGCGCTCTCGTCGCCGTCGCCGGGATTCCGATCCCGATTTCCGGCCATCGTAGGCGCGGGCTTGCGGTCAGTGAGCAATGGGTAGTTCGCTGTCCGATCGTCCGGTAACTGTCTGGACCGAGCCTAAGTCGTGGACGGTGCGCACTGTTCCCGTGCGCAGGGGCCCAGCTGGGTCGAAGCCTACTGGGGCCAGGGTTAGTTTCGAGAGGTAGCTCAGCCCCGGTATGAAGGCTTGAAGGAACGGGGTGGGTTTTTAGTCAGTAAAAGTCTGACACTATCTCCCACTCCGCCCAAGAACGGGGGATGTCATTGGATGATTATTCCCACCGAAAAAAAAGCCTTAAAAAATCATAACCCTCCTTTGGTTTGTAGTCAAGTAAAAATATTAATTTAAAACATAGAATTGGCGGCCTCATCGCAATCTGCAATCTCTTTCAGGCAAACCAGAATGGACAGAGATTTCCTGGGCATGACATAAAATAAGGTTTCACTTAGTGCAACACCATTGGTTTTTTATCTGCTATGATAAGTTCGTATCGCAATGCTTTAGTTCCGTTTAATTTTCTACGCATATTTTCTTACAAGTAACGAGTGTAAACTCAACGAGTCAAAGTTATAGCAAAACCAATCCATAATAAACTAAAAACTAATGAACTAGTGTAGTGTTTAATAAACTAGTGTGCCTCACCATCAGAGATTGCATCACTGCTTACCATCAGGTGGGATCGCAGTTAAGCACTGATTTATATAAATAAAAAAAATATATATACCTCAATAAAAATGCTATCCGTGTACTTATTTATAAGTTGAAAAAAAAAACATATGGTCCTAATTCCCCCAAAACATTCTCGATTATATCTCGATTTTCTCGCAACAACACTGGTCTCTAACTCAGCTGGTCCTTTGATCCGAGTCCTTTTGTATCGCAAATGGAGTCACGCGCCGCCTTAAATGTCACGAATCGCACCAAACTCGATCTTGTTAGGTATCGGCCATAGAGCACGGAACGATGCGCCGCCAGCGATAATAGGCACCATCTGAACTGATATAACAAAAAGATATAGTTGTGTTTGTTGGTTTATAATTCAATTCGATTAAGAAAAATTTTTTTTTCCGCCCTCATATAGTTTAAATTGACGAAAAAATGTATGTGTAAAAGTGTTTTATTTGTAGATATAAATAATTTCCCATGTAGGACTACATGGGTACGTATAAGACTTCAGAAGCCAGTGCACGCGGAGTGAGGAGAACCGGAAAGAAACTCCGCGATTATCTACTCTTTTAAATAAATGTGATTGATTTTTTAAATAAGAAGAAAGAAAGAAAGAAAAAAGAAAGATTTTTTTTTCTGATTTTTTTAATATTTCTATAACACAATATTAATTGGTTCATGATAACAGTGTAGAGCGGTCAACATACCAAATAAGTGCAAATAAAAAAATTGTCGAAATAGTAAAATATCTATGACTATGTTGAATCTACTATTAGTTACTCAACAATCACTGCTGACATCATTGGTCTGAAGTCTAAATAATGTCAAACGATCATTCAGCCGAACGTTATTTTGGCGAAAAAGTATGGTCTTACGCCAAACAATCGAACATACTTCGGCCGACCGACCATTCGAGTTCTTCGGGCTAATAATTATTTTTCAATATACTCACTCGGAAACCCGCTCTTATCCCACCGTTTTAATGCATGCAATAAACTTTTTCCGCACTCATGCAGAAAAGTGCGCGTCCTATCCCAGCCACAATTTAATAACATTTATCGTATAATGCTGGGCGCGCGTCGACCCCCATAAGTCGTCGTTCAACCCCTGTTTATTAATTTCTTCGTAAGTATATTGAAAAATGTCGTTTGATACACGTGTAAATTTGTCACAGCAGCTCTCAGCTCTATAACATCTACGGCTCGTGCGAATTTCGCTTCGGTTGCAATGATAAACTTTCTTGTATCAAAATGTACTTTATCCTAATATTCTTCGGTACAGGAATATTCGGGCAATCGTGACGTACGTGCCTTCAAGTAGTCTCTGTGGTCTATGGTATCGTATCGAGTGATATCGATTCTGGATTATGTGCCTTTTCGGAGGGTAGGTACACGTGTGAACCGGATTTTGGCTAAGTGGGTTAAAGAGGGCTGCTCATGTAGTGTTCGTTGGGTTTTTGTTGACGAAATGAGGGTAGTTCTATGAATTTAGGTTATTGTTGTTGGGCATGATTATGGCGTGTTCATGATAGGGTATGGGATCCTTGATCGTGTATGATAAGCAGTAGTGGATAAAATAAACGGTAGTAAGAACACAAAATATATAGGTACAGAAGTCAATCTACATACAAAGCGCGCTCGAGCAACGCACACAAAGACACCGCTCACAGACACGATCTCTCGGTCGCGTCTCGGATCACTCGATGAACAGTTCCGGCTCAAACGCTCATTAGTGTGCGTTCACCGAGCGTAGGTATAAAAAGTGAAGTACATACATGAGATTGTCTTCTGTACCTATCTATTTTGTGGTTAGAAGCTTCAAAATCACAATACACACTACGCGTTTAAATGACACAATTTGTAACCAGTCTTTCGGTATTTTACAGGATGCATTTTGGAAAGAGTGCGCGGTAATTGCATGACTTGATTCCACCATCACCTTTCTACCATCGAATAACACGACGTATAGTACAGCGATTATCATAGGACTGGAACAATATTTGTCTGTTGCGGTCTTCCCGTCTGATTACAATTTAGGAGTCTTCAAGGCTATAGTGAATAGGTTCTTAATAAATTACTGCGCCTCATCATCAACGATCACATCACTGCTTGCCATCACTGCTTACCATCAGGTGGGATCGCAGTCAAGCATTAGTTTACAACAATAAAAAAAGAGACGGCTGCATCGTTAATTAATTTGGTTCGTTAATTTAGAAGTTTGATTTTTTTGACCGCAGACCTGAGTTTTAATTTCAACTCGATACCTTCACGCGGTCCCGAGATAATGGGTTTTGACGGACAGACGGACGGACAACAAAGTGATCTTCTAAGGGTTTAGTTTTTTTCCTTTTGAGGTACGGAACCTTAAAATCACATTATTTCTCTTTATACTATTCAGGGAGAAGAATACAAGTGTGGGTTATTGTGAGTACTACATATATTATCCCTTTACAATCCCTATCGCAAGTACCAAGACCCTTACCACAAAATAGATAGCTACAGAAGTTAATCTCATGTGTGTACTTCACTTTTTATACTTGCACTAGGCGATCGCACGCACGGACGCGCGTTGCACCGACTGTACGAGTGCGACCGGGCGATTGAGCCGAGATATCGTGTCCGTGAGCGGTGACTATGTGTGCGTTGCTCGAGCGCGCTTTGTATGTAGATTGACTTCTGTACCTATCTATTTTGTGCCCTTACTTCAATACAGTACACCTTTACAAAACGCGCCCATATATGAAGATAGTTGAGGCTTATAGGCTTTTCTGAGTAGGTCAGGCGGTGCCCTAGATTTATTTCCTACATTTTAACTTAGGTCTCGGCTATAAATTGTAGTGTGTAGGATGCTAAAATGTTTCTCTTTAGTACTGTTTCGTGACACGTGACATTCACCAACCCGCACTGGGCCCGCGTGGTGGATTACGGCCCATTTCCTCTCCTAGATAAGAGGCCTGAGTCCCAGCATTGGGAATATTAATAAGGCCGACTATGCTATGCTATACAATTTCGTGATGAAGCATTGTCTTTTTTTTAAGTAATAGTGTTTTAATAAAGTAGTGCTTGACTGCGATCCCACCTGGTGGTAAGCGGTGATGCAATCGTTGATGGTGAGGCGCACTAGTTTATTAAGAGCCTATTAACTCTAGTCTTGAAGACACTTAAATAATAATCGGATGGAAAGACCACAGCTGGCAAATTGCTCCAGTTTTTCGATATACAAAACATTTAGTCTGGAGAGGCACAAAATATATAGGTACAGAAGACAATCTTATGTATACATGTACCTACTTCACTTTTTATACCTACGCTCGGTGGACGCACAGTTTGAGCCGAAACTGTTCGACGAGTGATCCGAGACGCGACCGAGACATCGTGTCTGTGAGCGGTGTCTATGTGTGCGTTGCTCGAGCGCGCTTTGAATGTAGATTGACTTCTGTACCTTTCTATTTTGTGGTAGAGGTGTTAACAATGTAAGGATGGATACTCGCCGTACATCGGGTTGTCCGATGGTAATTGAGATGGCGGAATCAAGTCATGCAATTCCTGCGCACAATCTCCAAAATGCATCCAGTACAATACAGAAGACACCTAGACCCAGTAAAACTATCATAAGGCCATACAAATATTTGTTCCGCGTGGAAATCGAATCCGCAACGTAGAACGCAGTAGCCAATCGCTCGACTACTGCGCCCACGGTATTTCACCGTGGGCGCAGTGGTCGAGCGATTGGCTTCTAATAATATAAAGCTGGAATTTTGGATGAAAAACTTGAGGCTTTTTTCTTTGGCAAGAATCTTTGATGGCAGATCAATCAGATTAGGAACTTATGGACCATTAAATATTATTTCAAGGCGCATGTTGAGATGTGTGAAGCCACATTTAACATATAAATCATATATCACACTATTTTTTTTTAACTATCACACTACGCTGACGCTTCATGAATACTAGAAAACTGAAAAACATACTTATATATTTCTAAATACATACATATTATAGAAAAATTACACCAAGACACAACAAATGATCATGCTCATCACATAAACATTTGTCCTGGGTGGGAATCGCACCCACGACCTTTGGCATAGCAGTCAGGATCACTAATCACTAGACCAACAGGTCAGTCAAATATATTATAATAGTGGTGTGTGTTTTTTTGTCCGCAGACTACCCTCTTTTAAATTTAAGTTCTTGTAATCCATCCTAAGGTTGTCAGGTAGATATCGCTGTTAGCGATAAGACCTCCATTGTATCTATAGAAATAAGTTATTTTAAAAGTATTTTTACTGTTTTGGTGTACAATAAAGTTTATTCTCTTCTATTTTATTCTATTACTTCTTCACGCTGAACGCTGAACGGATTTCTATGAAACTTGGTACACGGGTAGACCATAGTCTGTAACAGCACATAGGGAAAATGTGTAAGAGCTTCAGAACAGAAATCTTGACCATGGTTTTATTTTGTTTCGACTTTTTGTTTTGTTGAAGCAGGTAGGTACTTATAAAATTTGTTAAGAATTTTACAAATAAAAACTTTGCGATTTCCGGTTTGGTCCAATAGTCAAAGCTGTTCATAATGGTGAGTATTGCAAGCGTTTTTATTTATTGTTCTATTGCTGTCCCTAAATTGTATAGTACATATATATTGAAGACTTCTACATTAATATTGAAAAAGGTAAAGTTTGGTTTTTGTTTGTAGGTGGTTATTTCTAGTCCGACTCATACTAATTTCTATCAAATAACTTGTTGGTAACAACAAATTTACTGTTTTCAGATTTTTCCGTATACCTACGCTATAAGACCTTGCTTTGTGCCAGATTTCATGATTCTGGGTCAACGGAAAGTACCCTGTGAATTTCGATCTTTGAGAGTATCAAAATATACGTTTTTTGCGACATATAAACGGCCGTATCTTTTAAGCTATTGCATAGCTTCTATCGCGGGCCTTGAGCGTGGAGACCGAATCCAGAAATTCCGTAACGAAAATAACCTAACACCCCCCACTCATTTGTTTTTTGAGCGTGGTGACCGATAAGAAAACAAATGAGTGAACAATCAATCAAAATTCAATTCAATGTGTGAAAGTGTAACTTCAATTAATATCAAAGAAAAAAAAACAAAGGAAAAAAATACTGCATAAATAAAATAAATAAATAATTATAATTGCATAAGTTGATAAAAATGCTATGCAATAGCTTTACCGCGGCAGTCCCCGAGTGCCACACGTCTTTTTTTTTTATTCGTCAACTTAGAAGTTAGATATTTTCACAGCTTGAAGGGACCGCAGACCTGAGTACCTATATGGTTTTAATTTCAACTCGATACCTCCACGCGTTCTCGAGATAAAGGGTCTCGACAGACAGACAGACAGACGGACGGACAACAAAATGATCCTATAAGGTTCCGTTTTTTCCTTTTGAAAAAATACAGCGATGGTATTTTAATAGGGTCTGGTGACGTCCAGACACAGTCACAGACCAAAGAGTAAAGATATAGATGAATTTTATTCAATTTTAGTTTACATTTTTTGCTACATATTTCTAGGCTATATTGTTAGGAGACAAAACAATAAAACAGACCTCTGTAGCCGAACTAGGCAAGAGCCTGTATTTCGGCTATCAGCGCCAATCCCCCTAAGTAATAAAAATCAGTACAATTTTAGCCATCGAGTAGAATTAATTAAAATAAGATAAAATTAAAACAAAAATGCAGTTAATTAAAATAAAACACAAAAAAATAAAATTAATAAAATAAAATAAAAAATAATAATAATTACAAAATTATAAAACCATTACAATTACAGAAACATAGACATTAAATCATTAATCCAAAAAATAAATAATAACATAATTTTTTTTTTTTTTTTGTTCTCATTCGAATAATAATAAAAAAAAAATAAAAAAATAAAAATAGTGTGTGAGTGTCCTCTCTTTGTGTTATGTAATGGTGTGTGTGTGTGTGTGAGAGGGTGTGTGACTGTAAAAAGCAAGCAATCACTTTGGTGCATGTAGAAGCAACTCAGTCTCCTCATAGGAGAGCCCAAGCAAGTATTCCAACACCTTTTTCCTACATTGTGTTTTAGTCAAGGGATAGATGTTTATAGCTTTGTTAATTTTATTGTAAATGAAAGGTCCAGAAAAATTAGTAAACCTTGTACTAAATTTAGTATTGGTAATATTTCTACTGGCAAAAATCCTGTCTCTTCTTCGCCCCACTTGGTTTAGCGGATTGTAAGTCTGTTTACTGTGTTGTAGGAGAGTAATATTAAGAATATATAATTGCCTGACAGTCAGGACCTCACAATTCTTGTACAGTTGAGTGGTTGGGAAAAAAATACTTTTAAAAGTACTAACCTTGAGCACTGCACGCTGGGCAATCTCAAGGCGTTTTAAAGTTGTTTTAGAGGAGCCACCCCAAGAAGAGATACAGTATGTCAAAAGCGACTGACAGAGGGCATAATATATCTGCTTCAGCAGTTGCGGATCAGCGACATGTCGTAAATTTTTAAATACAAATATTAATTTGCGAATCCTTCCGCATAGAACTTTTGTGTGTTCTTTAAAATTAAGGCAACTGTCAATTATTACGCCTAAGTATTTAATCACATGAACACGCTCTAGGGGGGGGCATGAACAGTTAGATTTATTTTGACATTCATGCGAGACGATTCCCAGGTTACCAGATACTCCCTTTACATTCCTAATGCCGAAGCAGACATATTTTGTTTTATCTACATTCAAAGTGAGAATGTTTCTCCGCAACCACCCTCCAACCTCGTCAAAGCCCAGTTGAGCAGCATCGAAGGTATCTTCCCAGGTATCGGCAGCAAAACAGAGGGCAGTGTCATCTGCGAAGGAGATAATTTCACCTTGGGATAGGTTAAGATTTGTAAGATGGTTTATGTACACCAGAAATAAGGTGGGCCCTAAGATGCTGCCCTGTGGTACTCCATGTGTAACCGGGAGATCGCTACTTTTATGACCATCAACACGAACAAGTTGAGATCGCCCAGTTAGATAGCTCCTGAAAAGTTCGTGCTGCACACCCCTAATTCCCAATTTTTCCAATTTGTCCAAAAGGATGGAAACAGAAATCGTATCAAAAGCCTTAGCCAGGTCGAGGAAGATAATGAGACATTTTTTTCTTTTATCAAGGTTTGAGGCAATGTAGTTGGTCAATTTATTGACTGCTTGCTCAGTTGACTTACCCTGTCGAAAACCGTATTGATTAGGAGACAACAAATCATTTTTTTCTAAATAGTCTACTAATCTTTGATTAATTACTCTTTCAAGTATTTTCGATAAAGCCGGCAAAATAGATATCGGCCTATAATTAATGATACGATTTCTGTCACCATTTTTATAAATGGGGCAAATCTCAGCCTTTTTCAGAGAATCGGGGAACACACCCATCTGAAGGCAACTATTAAATATTTTAGTAATGGGTGGTACAATAATATTTTTATACGTTTTTAGGAAATCACTGCTAATATTGTCCCAACCATTGGCACAGTTTGACTTTAAGCCAAGGATAAGGCGTTCAACTTCAGCTTCGGTAGTATCCATTAAAACGAATGAATTGACTGTACTTGTGTCAGCATTATTAATTTGAGAGTTGCTGTGTAACGTTTGCATGTTTTTTTCATAAATTTTATTTGCCAGAGAAGTTCCAACGTTAACAAAAAATTTATTAACCTCATTGAGTGAATTCTCAGGAGTAGTAGACACTGTCAATAATTCTTTAGGAGGAGTTGATTTTTTAGACGTGTTAGTGATCTCTTTGATTGCCTTCCACAGTTTTTTACTATCTTGTTTAGCTGCTTGTAGATGCTCTTTCTCATATTCTCTTTTCACTTTCCTTATTATAGTAGTGCAGTAGTTTCTGTATCGATTATAACTAATTTTTAAAATGTCATTTAGTGGATTCAATTTTAATTTTTGATGTAATCTATCTCTATGTCTTACACAGCGCAACAAGCCTTGTGTCATCCATGGTTTTATCAATTTGTGGCGCTTGGGTAATATTATTTCCTTCGAGTTGTTAAGAATTGCATGTTGTATTGATTGTGTGAAGTAGTTTAGGGAAGTGTTCGGATCTGATAAAACATCAATTGAGCCGAAATCAATTTTCAATAGATCTTGAAGCAGACCATCTTTGTCTGTTTTTATTATCCTAGAAGAGGCATAATGTCGGGATTTCTTCATATTAATGTTTAATAAAACAGGGTAGTGATCTGTTAGAGTAGTGTGAGGTACAATAGTGGTCGAAGGGAAATTAGTTCTTATCAGTACATGATCCAGACAAGTGTCACTTTTAACACGAGTAACCAAAGTATGACCCGGTAGAAGGCCATGTGCAGCTGCTACATTTAGATAGCGTTCTCCGTTTTGATTTATTTTTACTGGGTTAATATCGATATTAATGTCTCCCATCACGATAACATGTTCGAAGGCGGAAAGTTTGTGCAGTACACTATCCAATGATGAAAGAAATGGATCAATATTTCTAAAGGAAGGTGATCGATAAATTGCAAGTATGGCAATACGGTTATCAATTACAACAATTAAGCCATTGCAATCCTGCATGACAGGTTCTTCAAAATTTACGCTAAGATTTTCGTCGTAAAAAATTACTACACCATCATTTTGTTTAGTGTTGATTTTTGACGCCACATGACAATACCCTGGAAGACTGGGTATTACAGTTGTATTAGAGAGCCAACATTCTGTCAATATAACTACGTCACAATTTACTTTCAATCTCTCTAACAGAATGTGTAACTCTGGCATGTTGCAGTTTATGCTGCGAATGTTTTGTGTAAGAATAAGTAAATCCTTATCTGTCGAAGCCAATATTTCATGACATTCCTCAACAGAAGCTGTTTGGGATGTAGATACAGACACTTGATCAATATTTTGTGTTAAATCTATTATCTCATTGAATGTTAATTAAGAAGTAAATTTTGGCCATGAATTGTAGTACGGGTTTTTGAACAAAAGGCGGAAAGTTTTATAGCGATTAAGTGATTTATAGCACTTGTGAGTGAGAAAGAGCAATTTAGTTTGTTAAGATGTTGTATGTATGTGTTATATGTGTAGTTTATGCAACAGATATTAATGATGTAATTCCTTATGATTTGACAAGAGCACAAATAAGGTAATATGTATTTGGTCATCTGCCAAGTAGTTAACAAAATATAACAACAGAGATCAAGCAAGATAAACAGTAATTCATAATATATTATACAATTTCTCAATAAATGCATTATTCTTAATAGTGAATCGATATAAATTAGCAAATTCATAACATTTAGATAAAAAATATTATATAACCAAATTAAATCAATAATTTTATTGAAGTCAAAGAAGACCAACAATTCAATTACATACATGGTTTGAGAAACCTCAGGAGCTAATATTATTGAGTAAAGCATAAAACAAGTAAGTATTTCAAAAAAGGAACTTTTTAGTTGACAGCAAACTCGCAACAAAGCGCGTCCACTAATCTTAAAATTGAAAAGAGAAATATATAATATTAAAAAAATATGATAATAATTAAAAACATGCAGGCATAATTTAATACAAAATTGACCATTTACGACAAAACATAGTCATGTAGCAAGTCTTAGCTTTTCCAGATCAGCATTCGTATTTATTCGTATATGTATAGATCCTTCAGCGTTTTTGAGATATACGATTCCATTAGACGTCCAACAGAACTTATATCCATGACTCTTTTGGAACTGTCTCGCCAGAAAGTAAAGCCTTTGTGTTTTCTGTGTGAGAGTTTCACCTACGTAAAGCGGTTTTGGCTGGTATTTAGAGTTCAAGTGAGTTGTGTTCAGTTTTTCCCCTTTAGATTTAGATTTATTGAAACTCTTTACTGCCTTCAAGACTTTATCCTTCACCAGTACCGTCGTAAAGTCCACAAGTACCGGGTTTGAGGAGTCTTTTGATTTTAGCCTGTAGATGTCCTTTATTGTCGAGCAATCGATATCGACATTCAAGGTCTTTCCTAACTGCATAATTTCCCGACACAGTGTCTCCTTAGACTCGTCTTTTTGCTGAGGCAAATTTCGGAGTTCTATACCGCTACCCCGGGATTTTCTTTCCAAAGTCTCCAGTTTCTCTTCCAATTCTTTGATTAAAACCTTGTCAGCTTTTCTTTCTTTCTCAAGCGAAATAATTTTTTCTAAAAATTCATCATGTTTCTTCGATATGACTTCCACACTCAATTTCAATTCTTGGAAATGTATTTCCTGTTCTTTTGAGAAAAAGGTAAACAATTCCTTAATCAATGTTGCAATATCAGCATTTTCACTAGCGAGCTGGTCAAATTTTCTTTTTTTAACCGACTTGTTACACTCGGAAATATTCGAAACGATCGAAGTCAAGTCCAAGTCGGTATCACCGAGGTTTGTACGAGAAGGTCCACATTTTTTTGCCAATCCTCCTTTTGCATCTATGGGTAGAGTTGCAGAGCTATCAGGGTTCTCGTGCTCAAAGACCGGTGTAGATGGAGTAGTTGGGGGAGGTGAGTGATTTATTGGCATGATAGCGAAATAACAATATATCCGCTTCAGAATAAATTAAAGAAAATATAAAATTTAAAAAATTAATAAGTCCAAAAGTCACGCGCTGACCCGGGTTTGAACCAGTTACTCACTGGTATAGGGTAGCGCCTTACGTACTGAGACCAACTGCTCTTTACACTGTATGGTTGAAATTAACTAATGAGTGTTCAAAGTTTATGCTTGCGGTCAATTAGTGATTCACATTTATGGCTTTTATGAAGGTATACACTACGCAACTCGAGTCTTTGACACCAACAAACATACTATTATAAGCACTTTTGAAATTATATTTACTCACTGTTCCCCGTATAGATTATATATTGAGTTGTGGTTGACACAGTTTACTTGCACACTTGTTTCTTAACCGAAAACTAGTTATTAGGTCCATATGGGCAGGTTAAACAAAATTATTTGATTGAAAGATGAGGAGCGTTACGAAAACACGTCTACTCGCGGCAACAACTTGGCGGGGGGGGGATAACTGGCTTTTAATAGGGTCTGGTGACGTCCAGACACAGTCACAGACCAAAGAGTAAAGATATAGATAACTGGCTTTTAATAGGGTCTGGTGACGTCCAGACACAGTCACAGACCAAAGAGTAAAGATATAGATAACTGGCTTTTAATAGGGTCTGGTGACGTCCAGACACAGTCACAGACCAAAGAGTAAAGATATAGATAACTGGCTTTTAATAGGGTCTGGTGACGTCCAGACACAGTCACAGACCAAAGAGTAAAGATATAGATAACTGGCTTTTAATAGGGTCTGGTGACGTCCAGACACAGTCACAGACCAAAGAGTAAGGATATAGAAAACTGGCTTTTAATAGGGTCTGGTGACGTCCAGACACAGTCACAGACCAAAGAGTAAAGATATAGATAACTGGCTTTTAATAGGGTCTGGTGACGTCCAGACACAGTCACAGACCAAAGAGTAAAGATATAGATAACTGGCTTTTAATAGGGTCTGGTGACGTCCAGACACAGTCACAGACCAAAGAGTAAAGATATAGATAACTGGCTTTTAATAGGGTCTGGTGACGTCCAGACACAGTCACAGACCAAAGAGTAAAGATATAGATAACTGGCTTTTAATAGGGTCTGGTGACGTCCAGACACAGTCACAGACCAAAGAGTAAAGATATAGATAACTGGCTTTTAATAGGGTCTGGTGACGTCCAGACACAGTCACAGACCAAAGAGTAAGGATATAGAAAACTGGCTTTTAATAGGGTCTGGTGACGTCCAGACACAGTCACAGACCAAAGAGTAAAGATATAGATAACTGGCTTTTAATAGGGTCTGGTGACGTCCAGACACAGTCACAGACCAAAGAGTAAAGATATAGATAACTGGCTTTTAATAGGGTCTGGTGACGTCCAGACACAGTCACAGACCAAAGAGTAAAGATATAGATAACTGGCTTTTAATAGGGTCTGGTGACGTCCAGACACAGTCACAGACCAAAGAGTAAGGATATAGAAAACTGGCTTTTAATAGGGTCTGGTGACGTCCAGACACAGTCACAGACCAAAGAGTAAGGATATAGATAACTGGCTTTTGGCCGCGGCTTCGCCCGCGTACTTAAAATATAGCCTATATCACTCAGGAATAAAGCAGCTTTCTATCGGTGCTAAAATTTTGCAATCGGACCTGTAGCCCGATTCACGTAATGAAAACCGTAACGATATCGTAGCGATTTAGTCGTTTAGATAATTTCCGTATTCACATCCATCAATCGAGTTTGAACGACACCGATTTTATAGTCGTTTGTAAATCGTCGATTTAATAAAATATCTGTATTACATTGTCCTGGTAGTATACTTATTAATGTAACTGGAAATAAGTCGATAGATCGTGAATACCGCTTTTGGATAGGACGACTATAAAACTTCAACGATATTTGGCTTGTTTGATTTTACGTGAATCAGGCTACAGTACTTTCAGAGATTGCCTCCTACAAACAAAAAAACAAAATTTTACCTCTTTATTATGTTAATATATAAAATATAAATGTAGATTTAAAAAAAAAAAACTTAAAAAGGATGAATAATAAATAAGCCGGCGTGAGATGTCCAGTCTCAACTGCCGGCGCCTGTTCACAAAAATGACGCGTATATAACTCAACTCAACCACAAAATAGATAGGTACAGAGGGTTTTTTGTATATCAATGGGTACAGAAGACAATCTCATGTACAATTACCGTCACGGATCTTGAGCGCTCGGCGTCAAAGTGGGGATCGCTTTGCGCATTCCATACATTGGCGAGCCAATCGTCGTCGTTCTTAGATACATGCTGCAAGCGCAGGGAACGAATCATGAGTGACGTCTATGACGCGATGGCGCGGCGAGCCAATCACTGACACTCCCCGCCGAATATTAGACTTCTGCGCAACTTGAAGCCAGCGCTCAAGATCCGTTTCGACAATTGTATGTACTTCACTTTTTATACCTACGCTCGGTGGACGCACACTAATGAGTGTTTGAGCCGGGACTGTTCGACGAGTGATCCGAGACCGAGACGCGACCGAGACATCGTGTCCGTGAGCGGTGTCTATGTGTGCGTTGCTCGAGCGCGCTTTGTATGTAGATTAACTTCTGTACCTATCTATTTTGTGACTCAACCATTGTGAATGGAACTTGAATAATAAAATACTGTAAGTAGTAGCTAACTACCCATTAACGTGCTATCTCACCGGGAGCATTCACGCGTAATGTAACGTTACAGATTTGAGCATAATATCAGTGAAGGAGGAGAACCGAGCATTACAGTGCGCACCTTGTAATGATACAATGTGTGATATCTTGATACAACTTGTAACATCAATTTGCCATACATCAATCTGCTTCGTCTGATTATGGAATCAACTAAAAGCTAATGCTCAAAGTCGAATCTATAATGTTACATTACACGCGAATGCTCGTCAGTCAGGGAGGTACTATTGTGATGGCTCGAAGTCGTATCTATAATGTTACATTACATGCGAATGCTCGTCAGTCAGGGCGGTAGTATTGTAATGTAACGCTCAAAGTCGAATCTATAATGTTACATTACACACGAATGCTCCCGGTGAGGGAGCACCTTTACTAAAATTTAAAGTGTAGCAGTATCCATAGCCTGGTTACAAATATTCACATCACAAATTATTTCCCATCGATCACACATTCACTACCCTCAATATTCACCATCCACATCGATTAGGTCATCCATTGATCACACCGAAATCCTATACAAAACTCGCATCCAATTCTGCCAACCTAAAAACGAAAATCTCGACGCAAATTCACCTGACATCGTGCTCCCGTCATGCCAACTTGACAAAAAAATCAATGGGATGGAATAGAGCTGTGTCCCTTTGGAATATAAATCAGAATTTGGTATGATTGATTAGTCTGGCTTGGCATGTGATGTGTGAATGGGTGTACTATTAATCAAGTGTTTCTCCGATTGGTATGGAAGGTTCTGAAATTGTGACTGATAGGTTCATGTGACGGATTCAGAGGCCGATGTAGAATTTGCGAGATGTAAGGCACGCGTGTATCTTTTACTGTTTGGGTAGGAATTTGTGGTGGACATCGATTTTCAGTCGCATTTAGTTTGGCTTGTTGAAGTTATCATATTGTATGATGTTTTAATAAAGTCTGATCAAAAACGAGATTAGAAACGTAAGGTATCCAAGAGGTGGCAAAATGGCTAAATACAATTCTATTCAAAAGATTTTATTTCATACAGTCTGTCTAAAAAGCCAAACGACTTGGGTAATTATTAGGGCAAAATGAAATCTGATGTAGTCAACACGGGTTCAATATGTGATCAAGGTTGATTAAGAGATCTTGATCATTGTTTACTAATAGAAGAACCTTCTAAAAAGTATGGAATATAAGTATTTTTTAAATGATTAAATATTATACGAAATTCCCAAGTTGTTTGACTTTTTAGACAGACCCTATAGTCCTATATAGGCTTTTATAAGAGCGGTTACACATTGGGCGTTTTGAAACGCGTGCTTTGCTAACGCGTGCTTTGCTAACGCGCGTTTTGAGAACCCCGAATTCATGAAGTGTTACACATGCAAGCGCGCGTTAATCACGCGTCTACTTTTTTTCGTTAGAACGCGCGTTGCTCGGGCGTCAGCTGCGCGCTTTGAGATACATGAGCGGCCATTTTATCGCCAAAAAATATTATAGAAAGCGTAATAGGCGGATGGGGTACGTGAATGTATCACACTAAAAATTATAAGGGCGAAAGTTTGCGAGTGTGTGTATGTTTTATCCTGCTTCACACTCGAACAGCTGATCGGATTTGGATGAAACTTTGCACACATTTAGACCATGTCCTAGAATAGCACAAATGTGTATAGGCCGTAGGATGTACCTACATAAGATATTTTGCACTCAAGCTGATATCAGTTTGGCTGGCCTGTTGGTCTAGTAAGTTAGTGGCCCTGACTGCTGTGCCAGAGGTCGTGGGTTCGATTCCCACCCAGGACAAATGTTTGTGTGATGAGCATGATCATTTATTCTGTGTCTGGGTGTAATTTATCTACATTCTGTATGTATGTATTTAGAAATATATAAGTATGTTTATCAGTTGTCTAGTACTCATAAACTCTGCTTAGCTTGGGACTAGACGACATTATGTGATAGTTGTGGAATATTATTATTTTTTTAAAATCTCTGGATATATGTATTGCTTGTACTCTAATCCATTGGTCTTAAAAGAGCCCTTTTCCACTAGCCTATTTTCAACGTCGAGCATGGTTTAAAAGCTTGTTGCTTTATTTAACGCAATCAAACTAAAAATTTATGTTTTTTTATTTCAACCATAAGATATTTGTGTATCCAAAATATCATGAGAAAGATGTGTAATAACATCATAATCACGTAAAAGTGGTTGTATGAAAAATTACCTCGAGTTGACTGCTCTTAAGACCGGTCTTCAAAGTATATATACAAACTCTGACACAAAAAGTCATCGTCTGCTTATCTCACAGTAAAAACTAAGAAGCTTTTTGCAAGATAATCCTTCTCATAAGTTCTGGACAATTTGGGAGACTCCTAACTAGTTTTAACCCCACCTTTAGAGCATACGTTTAAACATGCTAATTTAAAGTTAGCTTTTAAAACCAGACAGAAATCCGGCTTTAAATTCATAAGGTTCTGCACACATTCACAAAGACTGGAACAATTTGCCTGCTGCGGTCTTCCTGTTCTCTTTTTTTATTATTATTGATAGGCTCGCGTTTAACCACCATCTCACCTGATGGTAAGTGATGATGTGGTCGGCGATGGGACACGCTTGCCTAGAAGTATTCTATTCCCTCTTGGTTTAGAGACCCCTAAGTTGTAGCTTTCAGGAAACGTAGACTCCGGCAGGGAATTCCACTCTATGGCTGTATGCATAATAACTGTGTTCAGAAAACGATATGTACGTATGTTCGATTATAATTTAGGTGTCTTCAAGGTGGCTCAGTTGGCTAGAGTGAATAGGCTCTTAATAAACTAATGCGCCTCACCATCAATGATTGCATTACTACTTACTATCAGGCGGGACCGCAGTCAAGCACTAGTTCATTTCATATTAACAATAATAGCATATTTTTGTGAAATCGTTAGTTAAATGGTGGAAAGTGTTGAAGGACACATAAAAAGAATATTAGATACTCCGCATCTTTGGTTACTACTCCGCTACCGTGGGAATATAGCGTGATATTTATAGCCTGTACATGGATTTGGCTATTCTATGCACAAATATTTGCTTGTAATCCGATGGTCTATTCAACCACAAAATACAAAGCGCGCTCGAGCAACGCACACATAGACACTGCTCACGGACACGATATCTCGGAGCGTCTTGGCCCACTCGTCGAACAGTTCCGGCTTATACGCTCATTAGCGTGCGTCCACCGAGCGTAGGTATAAAAAGTGAAGTACATACATGAGATTGTCTTCTGTACCTATCTATTTTGTGATTCAACTGTCGAAGCGCGTCAATAGATGTTTTACAACAAAATGCTAGTCTCCCAGTCCCACCAATTTCAGTACGGAACTCCAAAATAGCAAATTAGACTGCAGACAAGAATTACTAGTGGGTATAAGTTACGGGAATCTTTCTACTTCGTATGAAAGAGCAGTTACTTTCTCTGAGATGACTTACTACTCGCATGAACGAGATAAGTTGGATCTTTTTTTACTGAGATTAAAAGGGAAAATGTGAATTTCATATTTTTAATTATACCTTTTTAATGTTGATATGAAATAAAATAAAAAATCTTGTCATTTGTGAGCTCTTGTATAGAAGTAGTCATTAAGCCTGTATGACATTGAGTCAGTGCATTGTACTCGTGTGCTACGGGTTCCATGATTACTCGCGCTCTAGGGCGGAGCTGCTGCTTACTGACTAAAACCACAAAATAGATAGGAACAGAAGACAATCTCATGTATGTACTTCACTTTATACCTACGCTCGGTGGACGCACACTAATGAGTGTTTGAGCCGGAACTGTTCGATGAGTGGTCCGAGACACTCCGAGATATCGTGTCCGTGAGCGGTGTCTGTGTGCGTTGCTCGAGCGCGTTTTGTATGTAGATTGTCTTCTGTACCTATATATTTTGTGCTAAAACCTACTCCCATGTTTCATCTTTACCTTGTATCTTTTTTATTTTAGGTTTTACTTGTAGGACAAACTAAAAAAAACAAACTTTACCTCTTTATAATCTCTGAAAGCAAACTGGTCCGATTGCTAAAATTTTTCACCGGTAGAAATTTATTCCTGAGTGACAGACTGTATTTTATGTATTCAGGCGAAGCTACGGACAAAGCTAGTATTAAATAAACATAGGGAATGTCCTCACCTTAACTCATGGTGCATAATTTATGCATACCTAATAAATTGGCTTTAATTTTCCCACTGCTGGGACTCAGACCTCCTCGGAATCGGCCGATACCGTAACTGTCACCGGTCGTCGAATTTTTGGTTCTACAACATTTTATCACAATTATGAGAATAGTGATGATGAAATAAATTACAAAAAGTAAATCTTTGACCTGGGTTTGAACCCACGATCTACAACTCTCTTGATGCATTGTTGACAGTAATTAAAATCATATAAAATAATAAAGAATTTTCCGGCCCTCACCCTCGTAATTATGACAGCATTATGACGTCACATCCCGGTGAACTTTTCAGCAAACATAACGTAATTACACAAATCCATTGCTCACAAATTAGTTGCCGACATAATTTATTTTGAATTCGAGTTGAGTTATAAATTATAAGGATGTTCGTGTCAAAAGTATTCTGGTCACGAGCCGCGACGTGTGGACATCCAGTTAAAATAAATGTAGGTAACTAGAGATATTCTTTTTTACATCCGCTTTTTATGAAGTTTTTTTTAGTTAAAGCGGCCAGCCCAAGATACATTTTCATCATAACAACTTTTTCGTGATTATGACGTTATTACCGTCTTTTTTTCGAGGTAATTTGGAATTACAGATATCTTGTGGACATTATTTAGGTTTCTATTGAATTTGAAACTTACATTTCTGTAAAACATATTCAAATACGTTTGAAAATCTTCTATTTTGCGTGAACTTTGGTCCTTCATAATGTACTCTTAAAAAGTCAATTAAATATGTCTATGGAAAGCTTGCAAATTCAATCAAGAGTTTCAAATAATGAAAATCTTTTGACATTAAAAAAAAAAACACGTATTTACTGGAACAAGTTCTGTGAAATATTCGAGTTAATGGCGGAGTTTTCGAATCATCATTATCATCATCATTTCAGCCGATAGACGTCCACTACAGGACATAGGCCTCCTCCAAGCGTCGCCACAACGAACGATCCTGTGCGTCCCGCATCCATCGGATTCCCGCTACCTTCACCAGGTCATCGGTCCACCTTGTAGGAGGCCTACCAACGCTGCGTCTGCCGGTACGCGGTCCCAACGACCATCTGTTCTGCGAGCAATGTGCCCTGCTCATTGCCACTTAAGTTTGGCGATTCTTCGTGCTATGTCGGCAACTTTGGTTTTCCTGCGGATATCTTCATTTCTGATTCGATCACGCAAGGTAACTCCGAGCATAGCCCTTTCCATTGTTCTTTGGGAATTATCGAATACCAACAAAGATTTCAGTTGTTATCTCTCTTTTTCCGCATTGCTTCTCCAAACATTACGTTGTATGAACCAACGAGCTTTAAACCCATGCTCAGGTTGGCGATAGACGGGTCAGGAAAGGCGAGGGCTCTTCTTCACCTGTCTATCTTAAGAGAATAAGGAAGGGATAATATGCAGTCGTCGAATCGAGGCTTCAAAGTGTTGGGCATCGACGCCGAGTCGCTAGCATGACGGTTTTCTACCGGTTGCATTTCGGAGAGTGTGCGTCGGAATTGCATAGCCTAATTCCACCTAAGTAGCCCATGGTGGCCACAGAGCATCTAAACAAGAGACGGAACTTAGAACATTCAGTTTAGAGAAATTTCTTACATTCTTTAGCCAACCACTTAAAAAAAAACAAAGCTACCAACATGAAATCTCGAAGTAAAGAACTGTCATAGATAGGGATGCGCAACGTACAATAAACTTATCGATGTTCAGAGTTTACACTAGTGCATTTTTTATCGATATCGATAAAATGCACTAGTGTTGTTATAGGGGGTTCCAAAACTGACGTATTTATTTTGAAAACTGGGTAAAATAAAACACTAATTTACATGATTTTATTTCATGTTTATTTATATATTTAATAGTTTAAACATACAAAGTTACAGAAGCTGTTTCTTTTACCGCTTTTCTACAAATCAACCTTTATACCTATGATTTTATGGTTTCAGCATGCCAAGCTTCTTTGATACCGCAAACTTCACATCTTCTGTGGCCTTTACTCATGATGGTTCACAAACTTGAGAACAACTTAAGAGTCTCCGTCTCGTAAAATATGTAGTAACAAAAAATAGAAGAGTCAAATATCTCGCAAGAGTCACTCACACTAACAGAGTCAATATCTCGATAAAACCGATGAAAAAAACGAACAGGTGCTCAACTCAACGTTATACGTACAATCACAGAACTTATTCTGATGATTTATATTCCGAAATCTTAAAGAAAAAAACAAACAGAATAGTCACAACACAAACTTAATTACACAAAGGTAGCCATGTTTGTTTTTAAGTACCACAGACAATACTATGGTTAGTCTTTGACCACAGACTAAAACATCTAGTAAGTTAATTGTGTAATGTTGGTCAAATTGATGTTTTTCTCAATGTTGGCTAAAGAATGCACGAAATTCCATAGAAAAAGTAATTTGTTCGGAGTTTCACAAGACTGATGGTGGCCATCGGACCACCAGGCGTACGGCGATGCGCCACCGGTACGTGGTGGACATCCCACCACGCACAAAACGTTTTGGGAACACATTCATTATGCGTACAGCTAAGGAATGGAATTCCCTGCCGGAGTCTGTGTTTCATGATGGCTACGATTCGGAAATCTTTAAGTCAAGAGTGAATAGGTTACTTCTAGGTAAGTCGCTTTCCATCAGGTGAAATAGCGGTCACACGCAAACCTATCAATGTGGGTCAATGTGGTGCCGGTCATGGAAATCTGATGGATGCAAGACGCGCAGCCCCCCTAGACGAGTTACAACCATTTTGCTTGAGTCAAGCCGCAGTTGGCCACGCCCCCAATTCCTTTGTTCTGACCACGTGACTAAGCGTTGAGATGACGTCATTCCCGTATATTTGAAGTTTTCTACTAGCGTTAACGATTGCTGGTTAAATTATCAACTTGGCTAGGGGTACAGGACTAGTCGTTATGGCGACGCTTGGAGATGACCTATGTCCAACAGTGGATATCTTTTGGTTAAAATGATGAGATATTGTTCGTATCAAACGTGGTTTTCTAATTATAAAGTATCAATGTGAAGTTTTCAGAACCCCAAGGAAGGACCATAGGTACCTAGGCTACATATTACTTTCGATTTCCCGTCTGTAATAACCAACATTCACGCGGGCTAAAAGAAAGAAGTCAACCGTCGAATCCAACCCGGTTGGGCAGCGTTCGGAAAGCTACGCGGTATCTTCTCGTCCAACATACCACAGTGTCTCAAGACGAAAGTCTTTAACCAGTGCGTGTTGCCAGTGATGACATATGGCTCCGAAACGTGGTCGCTCACAATGGGCCTCATCAGAAGGCTTAAAGTCACCCAAAGAGCAATGGAAAGGGCTATGCTCGGGGTTTCCTTGTGTGATCGAATAAAAAATGAAGATATCCGCAGGAAAACTAAGGTTGCCGACATAGCACAAAGAATTGCCAAACTTAAGTGGCAATGGGCAGGGCACATTGCTCGCAGAACAGATGGCCGTTGGGGCCGAAAGGTTTTGGAGTGGCGACCGCGTATCGGAAGACGCAGTGTTGGAAGGCCTCCTACAAGGTGGACCGATGACCTGGTGAAGGTAGCAGGAAACCGATGGATGCGGGATGCACAGGAACGTTCGATGTGGCGACGCTTGGGGGAGGCCTATGTCCAACAGTGGACGTCTATCGGCTGAAATGATGATGATGATGATGACGCGGGCTAAGTCGCTTGCAGAAGCTAGTAAAGCATAAGGGCTATATTTCACCGGGATACCATGGCGACGCGACTAGTTGTCCCGGTGAAATATTGCCCTAAGCTACCAAACTAGACACCATACAGATACCAGACTCTCCACACGTCCGAGCTGGTCGCGCCACCAAACGGACACCAGGTGAGTAACTCTCTATAGAACTGTATACGTTTTGTTGGTAGCGGCGACTGGTCGCGCCACCATGGTGTCTCGGTAAAATACAGCCCCATGAATACCCATCAACACGTTCGAAAAACAAACGTACAAAAATAAAACAGCGCACTATTTAAGCTCCCAATTCTAAAATCAGCTCGAGTTCAGTTTATCTTGCTCCATGTAAACAGCGAGTGCTCGCTAATTCCACTTTATTTTATCACTACGTATGATAATGTCCGCTGTGTCGTTTCTGCGCTGCAGTTTTGTTTCACAATCTCGGCATAGAGGGCACTAGTGTCTACTTTGTTTTTAACCGTTAAGCTGGCAACATACTGTATGTACTCGTAGAAACGGAATGGGAGACGAGTGCTTAGCTTGTGGGACAATGGGATTCGATAATGAATTGAAGTGATTTTTATTATATAACAAGTTACTACCCGTGGCTCTGCCCTCGTGAATGTAGTATGTATATCAATTTTAAGTGGCGATTCCCATAAAAATGACTAATTTGAATGGGGGTTTACACTATTTTTTTACCGACTTCGAAAAGGAGGAGGTTCTATGTTCGGTTTAATGTGTTTTTTTTTAATGATGAAAATCGGTCCAAAATTGACCGAGGTATTGAAAATTATTTTTTTGATTGAAAGGTTATGCTTCCAAGTTGGTCCCATAGAAATATTGTTATGATCTGATCATGAACTTCGAAGATATGGAACAGAACTCCTCATAGAACCACAGCAGAACTGTTGTAACAAGTAAAATTGCTTTGTTTATACGTGTAGTCGATGACTGACTGGAAAAAAAAGGGAAGGGGATGTCTCAAACTGATCTGATGATGAAGCCAGAAGGTAAATTAATGTAATCTAACCGTGTTTGGGATTATAAGAATCGTTAAGAGTTTTTAGTAGTGGTACCATAACTAAAAAGTGTACCTAAAATAAAAAACGTTTTACAAAAAAAAAAATATAACCGACTTCAATGTTCACTGAAAAGTACTAAATAACTTTAATTTCAGAAGTCGGTGTTAAATAACGAGGGACAAAACTATTATAGAAACACTGACTTCCGAAATTAAAATTATTTTGTACTTTTTAGTGAACATTGAAGTCGGTTATATTTTTTTTTTGTAAAAACTTTTTTATGTTTCTTTTGAATCCCTGTACATATTAATGTGTTAGTGACATCTATGGCGTCACATTAGAAATAATTTTGCATCGTGCAATTAATTCATTAAACCCCAAGCGCTCGCGTTAACTCTCTCATTGTCTTTCTATTGTGTCTCTGATTACGGTATATGAAAGGTTTGATTTTTTTTTTTTTTTTTTTTTATTAGTGATAGTCTTGCGTTTGACCACTATCTCACCTGATGGTAAGCGATGATGTGGTCGACGATGAAGCACGCTTGCCTAGAAGAAACCTATTCACTCTCGACTTAAAGACTCCTAAGTTGTAGCTATCAGGAAACACAGATTCCGGCAGGGAATTCCACTCCTTGGCTGTACGCACAATAAATGTGTTCGCAAAACGTTTTGTGCGTATGGGTGGGATGTCTACCATGTACCGGTGGCGCAACGCTGTACGTCGTGTGGTCCGATGATGGAACGGACTTGGCGGAATTAGATTGTGCAATTCCAGTGCACACTCCCCGAAATGTAAACGATAGAAAACCGACAGACTAGCAACTCGGCGGCGATGCTCAAGGCTTTGGAGCTTCGACTCTACAAGTGCATCATTGCCGATGATTCTCTTGGCTCGCCTCTCAATCGACTCCAGCGCATCAAGCTGGTATTTGGCAGATCCATCCCAAAGATGAGAACAGTACTCCATACACGATCGAACTTGGGCTTGATAAAGATTGAGCAGCTGTTCCGGCGTGAAGTACCGTCTCACCCTTGCTAAGATCCCCAATTTTTTGGCAGCCAGTTGAGCCTTTGCATCGATGTATGAGCCGAAATTGAGAGTAGATGATAACGTAACTCCAAGAAGCTCAAGGTGGTCGGTTATCGGCACGGTTACACCCCGGAAAGTTGGAGCCGGGTGGAATTGACTCCGTTTGGCGGAAAAAAGACACGCCTGGGTTTTAGATGCATTGAACTTGACCAGATTGGCGTCGCCCCAATCGGAGACCGCCTTCAAGGACGAGTTCAAGCGTTCAACCATAGCCTCTCGGCATGACTGGATCTGTGTCCCGCTAGCTCGTGCGTCAGATACATATCTCTCAGCAATAGTGCTGTCGTCTGCATACCCAAAGATACCGGGTTTAAGTAGATCATTTATGTGCAGCAAAAACAGCGTCGCCGAGAGCACTGACCCCTGAGGGACCCCGGCATTAATATCCATTTGACCGGACGAGCAGCCATCAATAACCACTCGGATGGATCGATCCCGCAAGAAGTCAGCGATCCAATCACACAGACCAGCGGGAAAACCGAAGGAAGGAAGCTTAGCAATAAGGCTTTCGTGCCAGACCCTATCGAAAGCCTTCGAGATATCAAGGGAGACGGCAAGCGCTTCCCCATGTCTCTCGATGGCCTCGCTCCAGATATGAGTGGCATACGCTAGAAGATCCCCAGTAGACCGGTTTTGGCGAAAACCGTATTGTCGGTCATTGAGGATGTCGTTAGTTTCTAGGTATGCCAGAACCTTCCTGTTAAGCACCCGTTCCATACTCTTACAGAGGACGGATGTAACAGAGATGGGTCGGTAGTTTGCCGGGTCAGCTCGACTGCCCTTCTTAGGCACAGGCTGCACGTTAGCTTGCTTCCAAGCAATCGGCACTTTTCCAGTTTCATATGAGAGGCGAAATAGGCGTGTCAAGATCGGAGACAATTCAGGCGCACAAGTTTTAAGCACGACCGCTGGTATCCCGTCAGGACCGCTGGCTTTGTTCACGTCTAGGTTACGTAGCACCCTACGGACGTCCTTCTGATGGATGCGAATATCTGACATAGTCGTCTCGCATCGCTCAGGAAAGGCAGGGGGCCGTGCGTCACCAGAGTTCAGACGAGAAGATTCCGCAAAAAGAGAGGCAAATAAGTTTGCTTTCTCTTCCGCGGTGTGGGCCAGCGAGCCATCGGGTTTTAGCAGTGGCGGAAGTGAGTGGCGGCAGAAGTTCCATTCAACCGACTTAGCCAGGGACCAAAACGCTTTACTACCTGCAGGGTATGAAGCAAGTTTGCTCCCAATTCGGCTTACGTGGTCGAACCGAGACCTCCTCAACACCTTCTTGCTTGCTTGATTTGAACATTAGAACAGCCTGAAATCATTTATCGGGCAGTTACCCACCAGACATAACATTCGTCTAGTCGTAGGATCCTCCCTTTACAACGGAGGTATGTAAGACTTTACACTCTGTTCCGCATACCTCCAATAATACGAACAAAAAAAAAGTTTTTCAGTTTCAGCGAAACTAATGAATAGCAGCTGATTTTTATTTATACATAAAATGTTTTTTTTTTGTTTTTAAGCTATTGCATAGCTTCTATCGCGGGCCTTGAGCGTGGAGACCGAATCCAGAAATTCCGTAACGAAAATAACCTAACACCCCCCACTCATTTGTTTTTTGAGCGTGGTGACCGATAAGAAAACAAATGAGTGAACAATCAATCAAAATTCAATTCAATGTGTGAAAGTGTAACTTCAATTAATATCAAAGAAAAAAAAACAAAGGAAAAAAATACTGTATAAATAAAATAAATAAATAATTATAATTTATGCGTTGATAAAAATGCTAAGCAATAGCTTTGACGCGGCAGTCCCCGAGTGCCACACGTCTTTTTTTAATTTCTTCGTTTTATGAAGTGATTGATGATTATAAGAGTGTGGACATTCGTCTCAACTTGATACGTCTCCACCATCTTTTTCATTAGTCATGCTAGAAAAGCAACAACATAGGCATCAGGAACTACTTGGAACAAAGGTGATTGAAACTCTTGCCATAAATACCTGGCATGTTTTTTTTTCGTTTCGCCAATTGTGAAACCTAGGCCATATCTTAAAGGACTGTAAGTATGAGAAATCAATAGCAAAAAAGGCTACCAACCGTAACTGAACGAAGTTAGAGACTATTTAGTAAATCGCTATTGTTTTTTATCAAGCGTTATTTTTTTAAATATAAACTCCGTGTTTGATATTTAAAGTTTCCTACTGTTAAATATACTACACGGTTTCTCTAGTGAGTGATTCTGAGTCCCTTGCCTCCGCATTTATCGCCGGGTGTGGTAGAGGGGCATTTAGTGTTGCAAAGAACTCGAGTCCTTAAGCCGTCTTAATCCTAACTAATATTATAAATGTTAAAGTGTGGATGTTTGGATGTTTGTTACTTAATCACGCAAAAACGACTGAACGGATTTGAATGAAATTTGGCATGCATATAGCCTTTGACATGGAAATGAACATAGGCTACCTTTTATCCCGATTCCTTAAGTACCTAATGCCATGCGGGCGAAGCCGCGGGCAAAAGCTAGTTATAATATAAGAAAAATAGGTAACGCCTGACAAAAAGTACAAGCAACGCTTCTCTATGTATTTTGTTCGGTTACGGTTTAAAGACCTGGTTCAATGGCCTGGCCTCACTTCAATATTAATTTTATTCTGTTTTTAGTATTTGTTGCTATAGCTGCAACAGAAGTAGGTACATGAAAATTTCAAATGACAGATGGACAGAAAGACGGACGGACAGCCAAGTCTTAGTTATAGCATCATCATCATCACCAGCCTTTTTATTGTTCCCACTGTTGGTACTCAAGCCTCCTCTCTAGGAGAGGGAATGAGCCGTAATCAACCACGCGGGCACAGTGCGTGTTGGTGAATGTCACATGTCTTCGAATTTTTGGTTCTAGGACATGCCGGTTGCCACTATGTTTTCCTTCACCGTTTTGAGAGCAGTGGTAATGAAATAAATTACACAAAGTAATGCGCCTGGCTGGGTTCGAACCCGCGACCTACAACTCGTAAGTCGGGGCCGTTACCACTCGGCCACCACTGCTCTTAGTAATAGGATCCCATTTTACTCTTTGGGTACGGAATCCTAAAAATCTAAACAAATAAAAACATACTATAAGTTTGTTTTCTTTAAGCACTTAAAACACTTTTCAACAGAACTAAAATTGAAAAGAAAGATCTAAAAATCTAATAAAAAACCACTGGCTGGACTGTTAGCCTGTGTGTGAAAGCGTCTGTGTCACCTCCATTGAGCTGAAGTGCACAACAAGAAGATATTGTGCCAGTCTAGTGTTTACTGAACTAAATGAGACTTACGAGTGGGACCCCGGGCTTAATAAAATTTGTACTCGACTGCTTGTGTAAAAATAAATACTTTTTATTGTTCGATTTTGTTTTGTTTTTTAACTGTTTGTGAAGTGGGGGCGGTAGCATACTTATTTTTTTTTGGGTGGAGCGTGATGACAACTCAGACTTTTACTGACTAAAACCCACTCCTGTTCCTTCTTTGCCTTCGTTCCAGGGCTCCAGGGTTCACTATCACTTAATCCACGTCCCCAGTAAGCTTCCGCCCTGCAAGACCCCTACGGTTGCTTGCAACTCTTTGAGACAGACTCCGGACAGTTAGCGGACGGTCGGCGGCACAACATAGGCCTCTTTCATGAAAACCTATGTTCAGCAGTGTCCTCTCGACTGAAATGGTGATGATGATGACTGTAAGCGTGCATCATCCCACTGCTGGATTTGCCCAGCACATCATCATCATCATCATAATTTCAGCCGATAGACGTCCACGGTTGGACATAGGCCTCCCCAAGTGTCGCCACAATGCACGATCCTTCACCGGGTCATCGGTTCACCTTGTAGGAGGTCTTCCGACGCTGCGTCTTCCAGTACGGGGTCGCCACTCCAGAACCTTTCGGCCCCAACGGCCATCCGTTTGTCCAGGACAATGTAAAAAAATAATACATAAGAACATGATAAGCTTCTAGGAGAACCTGACTGAGTAGAAATGTGAAATTTTGCACAAGGCTTCCTGTTGTGACGTAGGCACTAAGAAAAGATTTTTCAAAATTCACCCCTAAGAGGATGATTTAGGGCTTAAAAGTTTGTATGGAGAAACCTACTTTCACGCGGGCAAAACCGCTGGTAGAAGCTAGTTTTGATAAAATGCAATTATTAAAAAATTATAAAGTCACTACCTTTTGCCCGTGTGGCTTCGCTCCCGCTCTTCCCTGCTCTACCCTACTATACCCTACTCTACTCTACTATACCTTACTCTACCCTACTCTACCCTACTCTACACCACTCTACCCTACTCTACCCTACTCTACCCTACTCTATCCTACTCTACCTTACTCTACCTCGCTGTACCCTACACTACCCTACTCTACTCTACCCCAATTTTATTTATTTTTTCCATAAGAACCTTCTCCTCACAGTAACGAACACAACAAAAAAAGAATTAGCGAAATCGGTCCAGTCGTTCACGCGTGATGGCGTGATGGCGTGACCAAGGAAATGAAAAGGCATTCATTTTTATATATATAGATTAAAATTAAATAAATATTATTTAATTTAATTGGGTCGTTTACAACTTGCAATATGAGATAGGAAAAAAAAAATAAGACGAGCTATTTGCAAAAAAGTAAATTGAATTATAATTATGTAGTTTAAGAGGAAGACGATTTAAGAGACCAATATATAAAACCTTCATGAAGATCCAATTTCTGTAAATTATACTAAAAATCATAAACCAAACATATTCAATGAGTTTGGTTTATGATTTAATGATGATTTGATTTTTTGATGAAAAACTAAAACTTTTCATATGGTAACATTGGTTGACTGGTAGAGAATGCCTTGTGGCATTAAGTCCGCCTATGAACCACTATTATACATGAAGTTTAAATAAATAAATAAACATTGACTCGTCGCTGGCAAGGTATGTATTAATTTTCGGAATTAGCAATTGCTATAATAAATTTAGATTGCGCCCTATTTAGCTACCTACTACCTACCACCACTTTCCTACTTCGGAAAAACATTTTGGAGATGGATTTTAGGGTTCCGCACACAAAGGGTAAAAACAGGACCCTATTACTAAGACTCCACTGTCCGTCTGTCTGTCACGTGGCTCTATCTCATAAAACCGACCGTGATAGCTAAACAGTTGATATTTTCAGTTCAGATTATCTGTTTCCGCTATAAAAACAAGTTATAATGCAGAGGTAGACGTGACTCAAAATAAAAGTACAGGTGACAGTAATCAGATGTATTTCCTTGAATTTACAAAATTGTAATGAACCACATACAAGGGCGCTATTCGATTTTATAATGGCTGGCTGGCTGGCTGGCTTGGCGGCAACCGTCACCCCACTTCGACCACGTGTGGGACGTGACGTTACGGCGCTTGGCTTGCTGGCTGTCAGTAAAGTGGCGACATCTTTTGGTAGGCGTTACAAAATACTACAAACTAAATAAAGGTTATAATATAGTGTCTAATGTTGTATGGTTGTTGTATGGAACCCTTCGTACGCGAGTCCGACTCGCACTTGCCCAGTTTTTTTAGTTACCAGTACAAAATTTGATTGTCTATTGTAAAAACCGTGAAAAATGAAACATTGGATTATATTTGTGTTCAAAATGTAAATGATTTTCTGGTGAACAGGATTGATTGACAAATGGGAAACTGATTGTTTGCAGTTAGTTATTTTTATGTCAATAGTTTTGTGATTGTTTGTTTGCATTTATGATTATAAATGTTGGTTTTTCATAGTGTCGTATTTTTTTATTGAGGTTTGAGATCGTTTATTCCCATAAGAATTACATATATTCACTTACATGTCTGAACCAATTTTCATTACTTTATGTCATCCTGCATGCATTTTTTAATTTTGTATGTGTGTAGTACACATGCTTGAGCAAATAAATATATCTAATCTTATCTTATCTTATGAGAATTACAAAACTAAATATAAATCAATTTTGTTGGACGTATTACAAAACTAGACATCGACTATAACATGTTTTGAGGGTAGATTAAAAAAAGTTGCAAAAAAGTTTGTTCGATACACTGCATTTAAACAAAGATGTAGATTTGAGCGATTCGTTTCTTCATTAAGAGTTTGCATAAATCTATGCACTATATTATTTTTAATATATGCGAAATCATTAACTGAATCAGTTACTCCGGTGCAATCGAAGTCATACCGCAGTCGCAGTCCCCGATGCTGGCGTGCGAGAGAACACCAGAGTGAATTTAGTCAGTACTAGTCTCATCTATTCAATGAGGAAATCCACTCCTAGAGAAAAAGGTAGTGGTATACCTTGTGCAATTTAAATTCTCCCCAATTCAATCTGGTTTGCTATTTATTATATATTAACCAGTATTTTACATAACTTGGTTTATTGCTAAGCTGCGAGTCGCAGGATTCAATTGCTGCACGGAACAAATACATATTTAAATGTTTATATGTCCTGAAGATAGTTGCTTCGGGAGTTTTGTGTATCTGACCTTACGTCTTTGTGAACACACCCAAGATATAGGAGAAATTCGTAGTGCAGAGCATCGTTTTTGTTTTTTTTTTTAATAAGGACAAAGAGTAATTCTGCCCCACTTAGGTAACCAACTGGATGGCTGTAGATTCGAAAAATTCAAGAGATTATTAACTAATGGTATCGAAAAACATCGTTGTATTTTTAGCCCTCGGCTTCGTAAAAAAACATTGCCATAACAGAAATTAATTCAGCGTTCATTAAAGTTAATTATGTGGACATTTGACCCGCCATTTTATATTTCTCGTCACGTCCGTCGAGTATTATCGGAATAAGTGCTATTTATTTATAACTCATCGTTGTTTACACTAGACGACGTGGTTGCGACACGAGTGGGATCCGATGATGATGTAATTGGGTACCTGATTGACTCATTTAAAAAAAATAAAATAAAAATATAATATTCCATAACTATCACACAACGCCGTTTTGTCCCACAAGACAACTGATAAACATACTTATGTACATATATTTCTAAATACATACATATTATACCTAGATAAATTTTACACTCAGACACAGACTAAATTTTAATGATCATGCTCATCACACAAACATTTGTCCTGGGTGGGAATCGAACCCACGACCTCCGGCATAGCAGTCAGGGCCACTAACCACTAGACCAACAGGCTAGTCAATTATTATGATCACAAGTCATCTAATGACATCTCCTGCCCTTAGGCAGTTCGGGAGGGCGTGTCAGACTTTTAGTGACTAAAACCCACTCCTGTTCCTTTCTCTTTTTCTCCTGGCTCGTTCCAGAGCCCCGGGGTTCACTTTCTCACAACCCATTTCCCCAATAGGCTTCGACCCTTCTGGGTCCCTATAGTTTGCTGACATCTCCTTGAGGCGCGCGTGGGACACTACGCGCCGTCGACGACTTGGGCTAGGTCCGGATGGTCACCGGATGGTCAGACGGCGAGCTACCCATTACTCCCCGTATTATAAAAAGGTAATCATTAGTGGTGGTTAATATAATTTATCAATAATCGAAAAATATTTTTTTTTCAAATCCGTTCAAAATTAAGTACTTACCTAAGTTTTTTTAATTGTTGATAGGTTCGCGCTTGACCGCTATTTCACCTGATGGAAAGCGACGATGCGGTCGACAAGAAACCTATTCACTCTTTCCTTAAAGATAGTAGTTATAACCCTTTCAAATCTGGTGGAAGGGGAAACTGTCAAGTAACAGAAACAGGATGCACAAACTATAATGTGACGTCACCGCCATTAGGTTACACGCGTAGAAGAGAGATAGCGAGAGATCCCCACTACTCGCCTACTCTTTCTCATGAATACAAATATTTGAGATGCTAATTGCTGCTTCATTTTGTAATCAATTTTGATGCGGTTTTCAGAAAACTATTTATTTCAGTGATATTTGTTTTAAGCTATTGCATAGCTTCTATCGCGGGCCTTGAGCGTGGAGACCGAATCCAGAAATTCCGTAACGAAAATAACCTAACACCCCACTCATTTTGTTTTTTGAGCGTGGTGACCGATAAGAAAACAAATGAGTGAACAATCAATCAAAATTCAATTCAATGTGTGAAAGTGTAACTTCAATTAATATCAAAGAAAAAAAAACAAAGGAAAAAAAATACTGCATAAATAAAATAAATTAATATAATTGCATAAGTTGATAAAAATGCTATGCAATAGCTTTACCGCGGCAGTCCCCGAGTGCCACGTCTTTTTTTAGTACAAAATATTGTACAAAAATAATCACAGGTAATTTTCTAATCTACACTATCCACATCTACTTAGGTACACTAATTTATAAAAAAGTAATATTTGTTTTTTTTTCACGAGTCCGATTGTTGAAATTTTTTCACCTACAGAAACTGCTTTATTCCTGAGTGACATAGGCTATTTTTTATGTAGGCGGGCGAAGCCGCGGGCAAGAGCCAGTTACGAATACAGACAGAATGTACAGAAAAATCCATTGGCCGTTTTCACATTAGATGATAACGATAACAACACGTTATCGTGAGACTGGCTGTTTCATACATTTGGTAACGAACGTTGAAATTGCTGGTGTGACTAGGTACTCGAGTACTGCTCGGTGGCATAACGCATATAAGCTGTTGATTAAATATTTTTTCCACTTTTTGTTTTACCACTTTGTCAGAGTGTTTGGTACTAACTTGTTTATCATACATATTGGTACCTTTCAGTTTTCTAGCAGACACCTTATTATATCATCGGTCTACCTTGGCTGTTGGCAAGCTACATCATCTTGGTTGGCTCCCTTTATATTTTATTGCTTTTTTCTTCTTCTTATTCTTCCTGCCCTTATCCCATATTACTTGGGGTCGGCGCAACACGTTTTTTTCTTCCATTTTATTGCTTTTTTATTATTGATAAGTTCGCGCTTGACCGCTATCTCGCCTGATAGAAAGCGACGATGCGGTCTACGATGGAACGCGCTTACCTAGAAGAAACCTATTCACTCTTGACTTAAAGATTCCCGGGTTGTAACCATCAGGAAACACAGACTCCGGCAAGGAATTCCACTCCTGCTGTAGGTAAATAAAGTTCATTTCTCCTCAAAAGTCGTACCAAGTAAATCAGCTTGAACCACAAACACTTACGGCTTGCTTATATTTCACAGGCGGCAAATAGCAAATAAATAACGAATCGGACAGATTTACGGGCTTTTACGCGTAACGGAGCGCAATTATGCGTAAACACGTAAAATTAAAAAGTTGCCGCGCGGTTTTATTCGCCGATTTACGCGTTTGTGCGCTGATTACGTCTACTTATAGTGGATTTGTGTTGCGTTTCGTTGCACGCTAAGGGGGAATTTTGGGCGCGGTTTTTTATAAGTACTTAAATGAATGGAAAATGGTGGATAGCTGGTCTGGTTTTTTGAGGTTAATTCTGTTGGTTGCAACCGAAAATTTTAAAGTTAGTGTTGTCAATCGTTCTATCACTCTGAAACCTTATCCTTAGCTTACTCTGGCCTGGAGGTGATCGGTAGTGGCAACCTCACGCATCCAGCTATGGTTCTGGTTCATGGTCCCGAGCGAGAGAAAATGAGAAGCGGCCACCACCTTCTCCTCTCGTAAGGGGAAGAACATCCTCACGCCCCAGATGCGGCCAAAGGAGACACTTCAGCCGTCAGGAGTCGCTAGGGGTTTTCCGGCCACCATAGATGCGGGCTCGCAGATGACGACCAACGGGTGGCTTGCCGTCCGCCCGTCTGTTAAGGCTTATAGTTCCTTGAACCATCTGACCGAAATTATGTGGACGCAACTCTCGCACTCGCCTAGGCGGCAGTACGCAAATCTGTGCATTTATATGCGGCCAGCAACGCCCGGAAAGCGCTTTAAATCCATTTTCTTTGCAAAATATTGATTGATTTACATATGCAATGTTTACTTTGAAGAATATTTAACCACCAATTTTTATGTGTAAAAATGTTTGTAAAGGTCAAAACCGTTTCGAAGGAGTAGGGAAAAATTGCAAAAAGTTGCGAAATTGCTAAATATTTTTTTAGACAAAAGTATTAATAGCAAGAAAAAATCAAATGTTGATAATGTTGTTCATGAATCTTTAATAAACATATATTTTTTTCGAACCTATTAACTTGGCCGTTACCGAGGAGTAGGCTTCAGAAAGTCACTGTTTTATGGCACTTTTCGGGCGCTTGGACCTTAAAGACCCGTACCCCTAGCCAAGTTGATTATCTGTAATCGTTAACGCTAGTTGAAAACGAATCAAATGTGTAGGAATGACATCATTTCAACGTTAAATCACGTGATCAGAACAAACGAATAGAAAATTTGTAGCCAAGTTCACATCGTTCAAAAAGATAGAATGAAATTTTATCGTTTCTACAATGTTCAACGCTACGTCCTTTGTTATACAAACGCTGTACTGTAGAACGAGCGGCCGACTCAAGCGCGTCAACATGGCTACGAACTTAGCGTTTTCTACAATTGGTGACACCGAAGCGTTACCGATTAGAGAACGGAATTCGACACGAATCGGTTGTAACTTAACGGCTAGGGGGCCAGTACCCCTAGCCAAGTTCCTAATCTGCAATAGTTAACGCTAGTAGAAAGCTTTAAATGTACGGGAATGACGTCATCTCAACGCACAGTCACGTGGTCAGATCAAAAGAATCGGCGGCGCGGCCAACTTGAAGCGTTCGACGCAAGCGAAACGGTTGTAACTTGGCTAGGGTGGCTGGCCCGAATCAAGGCGCTTAGTGTTCCAGACCTGCCTCAAAGAGGGGGGTGAGAGAAGATAGCAAAACTGAATGAGCTCATCACGATATAAATAGTAGTTTATTAATAGAGTAAGATCCCAGGGTCGCCAGACGTCACGTATTTTTGCCGTCTAAGCAAGCTAGCAGATAGGCATGCGTTCTTAGTACATACTAACAGTACTCAATCGTCCACATTTCGTTCGTGAGAAAATACGTGACGTCTGGCGGCCCTCGGATCTTGGACTATAAAAGACCATCAATTTAATCTTAAAACTTTCCAATTATTTAAGTAGTTATTCCTAGAATATAACCACTAATTTGTTTAGCAAAAAGCCAACTAGACCGATAAAAGTTGCCATCGTTAATATTTTGTAAATTGATGAATTAAAAGCTGTTACTAATTTACTAAACGACTTCAAAGTTACCAGATCTTTAATATTTTTTTAGTTGTAAATAGGTGATATTTAGTTACGACGAGTAGCTGTCTAAATGGTTTCTTGATCGTAATTACTTCTGCGAAGCGTTATTAAAATTTTCTGAAATAATTAGTACTTACCAGCGATCCACAGGAGAACCAAGGTTGCCGACATAACCCGAAAAATCACCCTAAGTGACTTCCACTTCAGGATTCTTCGGGTCATGTATGTGTGAATAAATTACACCCAGACACAGAACAAATGATCGTACTCATAACACAAACATTTGTCCTGGGTGGAAATCGAACCCACTACTGACGCTCAGCAGTCAGGGGCACTAACCACTAGAACAGGCCTGTCAGGTGTATTTAAATAGCGAGTTGACTTTTTGTAGGACTGTTCAGATCCTCTTCTCTTGTCAAAGTAAAATCACATCAAAGACTAGTTATTCCCCGCGGTTTCACACGCGTTTTTAGTTACTGCTCGCTTCATTTTTTATTATTATTGATAGGTTCGCGTTTGACCAAAATCTCACCTGACGGTAACGATGATGTAGCCGACGATGGAGCACGCTTGATTCGAAGTAACCTATTCACTCTTGACTTAAATACCCCAAGGTTGTAGCTATCAGGAAACACAGACTGCGGCAAGGAATTCCACTCCTTAGTTGTACGCATAATGAATGTGTTCCCAAAACACTTTGTACGTATGGGTATATCCACCAAGTACCGGTGGCGCAACGCCGTACGTGTAGTGGTCCGATGATGGAACGGACTTTGTGGAATTAAAGTGAATTGCACACTCCCCGAAATGTAATTTTCGCAGCCTGATGTTTCTTTTCTCGATAAATGGGCTGTCCAACTCTAGTATAATTTTCCAATTTGAACTAGTACTACAGATTAGCACATTCAAACTACTATTGTCGAAGAGATATTTGCGTAAATCCTAATTACTTTTAGAATGTCTCATGGTCTAGAACCGAAGGTAGGGTGACAGAATAGTCGCTACCAATGATTTGATAAATGATATTTAAATTGCAAAAAGTATTTATATTTAAAAGACACTTTTACACGTTTATTTTTTCCTCAATTTAAACTAGATAAAAAAGGGCCTCGCCGCCGCCGGGATTCCGATCCCGATTTCCAGCCACCGTAGGCGCGGGCTTGCGGACAGTGAGCAATGGGTAGCTCGCTGTCCGGCCGTCCGGTAACTGTCCGGACCAAGCCCAAGTCGTCGACGGCGCGCGCTGTTCCCGCGCGCCTCAAGGAGTTGTCAGCAACAGCAGGGGCCCAGCCGGGTCGAAGCCGAAAGGGCGCTCGAGCCCCGGTATGAAGGCTTGAAGGAACGGGATGGGTTTTTTAGTCAGTAAGAGTCTGACACTATCTCCCGCTCCGCCCAAGAGCGGGGGTTGTCATAAGATGATTTTTCCCATCGAAAAAAAAAAAAATCATTTATTTCAGGTAAAAACCCATATTAGAGAACAGAATTGAAAAAATATGCATACAGATAATAATAATAAATAAAATAGATGAGGCCGGTGTTTCAAAGCTAAGAAGAAATATCGAAACATAATCAGAGTACCTAGTCAAAGTCCACACAGTCAAATCATATGAGAGCCATTTAGATCAGTATACATTTTCTTTTTATGTATCTACCATATTGTCTTTTCAGCACCCTAGGTAGACTGGCAGAGAAAGCCTAAGGCATTAAGTCCGCCTTTGTATTTCATGTTGCACGAAGATTAAATAAATAGTGTCTGATATGGTCTTTTGAGAATAGAAAGGACCACTTAATGCAAGTATTTGTCAGTTTTCGTACAAGTCAACTCAGGGTTACTAAGGATCTAGCTCAATCGACACATACATAATGAGATCTAGATTTGCTATCGAATCAAGTCCTATGTCTTATCAATTTCTTTGAACTGAGTTATTTATTTCAAATCGAGATAAGACATATCTCCATCTCAAAGATGGAAACATGGACCCTTCTCTACCAAAGTCCTGACATTGATATATTATCTAATACATAATTGAGTATTTCAAGGTTATACATCTGTACAGACATAATGACGTTCCCTTTCTGTTATGTGGAGATGATATTTTGTATGCATAAGTAAGGCACACAAATACAGAGTTATCAAAGTACCTATGTCACTGTGCAGGAGTTACAGTAGTGCAACTTAAACTTGTCATACAATGTGTAAGGGTCAGGTTTCTGCAAACTTTAAGGGCTTGCTCAGTAGACGAAACTGAACAATCTTCCATAAGAGTTTTTTTTTTTATTCAGGAAACGAAAAAACGTGTGCCAAAAAAACCTGTCTCTTACGCCCTGTATATTGGCAAGAATTATACAGGAATCAATAAGCAAAGTATAGTCTGTCTAATAAGTCAACCGACTTGGGAATTTTGTATATTATTGAATCATTTAAAAAATACTTATATTTGGTACTTTTTATAAGGTTTTTCTGTTAGTAAACAATGATCTCTATCTCTTAATCGACCTTGATTATTGAACCCGTGTTGACTACATCAGATTTCATTCTTCTTCTTCTTCTTCCTGCCCTTGTCCCATTTTATTTGGGGTCGGCGCAACACGTTTTTTTCTTCCATTCTGTCCTGTCACTCGTCACGCTATCACTAACTCCCTTTTCTTTCATAAACAGATTTCATTAAATCCTAATAATTACCCAAGTCGTTTAACTTATTAGACAGACTCTAGATGCCCTATTTTGACATTGTGAAATCATCAAATAAGTCCTCATGCTTTAAGTGGAGCGAGAGGGAGTGTCAGACTTTTACGGACTGCAGCCAACCTAAATCCACCAGTGTTCCTTCAGTTGCCTTTCGCATCCCAGGTAACACGTCGCCGTAGGAGTCGCACGGGCGTCTAGAGACACAGAGCAATTACCAGCTATCGTTGGCACTGGGCATGCTACAATCATGGCGGTAAGTCCCCTCTTTGAGGCGTGGCTGGAAAGATCTCACGGCGTCCTTACCTTCCGCATGACGCAGGTACTCACCGGACATGGTTCGTTCGGGAGTTTCCTGCACTCGATTCATGCGGAAGTGACGCCCGGGTGTCGCCACTGTGCGGAACGCCCGGAGGACACGGTGGAGCACACAGTCGAGGTGTGCCCTGCTTGGGCGGAGCATCACCGTGCCCTCGTGGGGGCGATCGGCGACGGAGACCTCTCGCGCCGGGCCTTGGTTGAGGCCATGGTCCGGAGCGAGGAGGAGTGGCAGGCGGTCGCCGACATCTGCGAAGCAGTAATGCTCGCAAAGGAGGAGGCCGAACGCATCAGGCAACGGCGTTATCGCCGCCGCCGCCGCCGGGATTCTGATCCCGATTTCCGGCCAACGTAGGCGCGGGCTTGCGGACAGTGAGCAATGGGTAGCTCACTGTCCGGCCGTCCGGTAACTGTCCGGACTAAGCCCAAGTCGTCGACGGCGCGCACTGTTCCCGCGCGCCTCAAGGAGTTGTCAGCAACAGCAGGGACCCAGCAGGGTCGAAGCCTACTGGGGCCAGGGTTATCCGAAAGGGCGCTCGAGCCCCGGTATGAAGGCTAGAAGGAACGGGGTGGGTCTTTTAGTCAGTAAGAGTCTGACACTATCTCCCGCTCCGCCCAAGGGCGGGGGATGTCAATGCATGATTTTTTCCCACCATAAAAAAAGCTGTCGTTGGCACGGGCTTGTGGATGACGAGCAATGAGCAATGCTCACCGTCCAGCTATTTGGTGAGAACTGAACTCGAGTCGTTGACAGCGTTATTGAAGAGTTCTACACACGCGCGTCTCAAAGAAATTTTAGCAATTGTATGAGAAAGGGTGTCAGACCTTTAATGACTAAAAGTTATCAGTGTTCCTTCAGTTATCGTTTGCGGCCCTGGTTCGCGGTAACTCTTTAGACCAATCCTATAACACTGATAGGGATTGGCCCTAGCCAGTACCCAAGTCAATGTTTATGGCAGCTTTTAAAGGCGCGTGTGAAATACAACGTGCTGTCGACTCGTGGATGGCCATTACCCGACGGCGAACCACCCACTACTCGTAGTCCTATCAGGTGATCTGAAATTTTACAGAAAAAATTTTGACCATTTTCTGGTGGTTGAGTCTAGAAAGAAAGAAAGAAGAAAGAAAGAAAAAGTGTTTATTCACGTCAAACATGACGCATACCATAAAAAAAAAAATAACAATATCGAACTAAAAGTAAGTAACACACAAGATATGCGTCACATCCGCGCAAAACGGCCAGCGCTCAGCAAAATGCTGGGGCTCATGAAAAACAGAGCCACAGCGCTGATTTTCAGCACCAGCCGTCGACAACTTGCGGCTTCCAGGAATGCAAAATTTTAAAATAGTTTAGTTGACTTTTTTTCTCAGCTTTATCTGTTTCTACTTCCTATGCAAAAGCCAGGCCATTGAGTGGTAGAATTGTCCTAAAAAATAGGGTCATAAATTCCAAGGACCATTCCTGTCCGAACTTACCCTACTGCTTCAGCCACACTGTAGCTCCGCGACGGGGTAATTGCTCGAAGGAGCTGCGGAAGACAGCCCTCCCTTGGTTATTAATGACAGGCACGCCCTCCCCCTATTTACAAGTCATTAAGTGGGCCCAACAGAATTCATGTTTGGTAATCTAATATTTTGTTCAACTATGAATTTTGAATTATTTTTAGGGGGTACAGTACGGAATTCGAGGTAATTATTTTTACTTATAACTATATATACTGCCCCATGAAACGTTGTTTTGTCCAATACGAGTAAATTAAAATTTCTGGAGAGTGGCGACCGTAGTCACTTAGGGGTATAAAAAAAAACCGCATCAAAATCGGTCCATTCGCTTAGGAGCTACGATTCCACGGACAGACAAACAGAGACACCATCACACAGACACCTCAAACTTAAAACACCCCACTTTTGCGTCGGGCGTTAAAATAGCCTACGACCTATCCTCAGACCTATCAAATATAGACAAAAAAAGTTTCAGTTCTGGCGAAATCTGTCTAGCTCGTCCCACCATCTCCTTCGTGATCTGCCGTGTTCCCTGTCTCGGGGCACCTATTTTGTGCCATTTTGGCCTACTTTAATAGTTAGTTATTATTAATTTACGAGTACATTTGTGTTTATACAGCATGTATTTAACATTTGTTATGTTAAGTACCTCGAAGTCAGTAAGAGTCTGACACTATCTCCCGCTCCGCCCAAGAGCGGGGGATGTCATTGGATGATTTTTCCCACCATAGTCGGCCTTATAATGTTCCCACTGTGGGGACTTATGTAGACCTCCTCTCTAGGAGAGAGAATGCGCCGTAATCCACCACGCAGACCCAATGCGGGTTGATGGATATCACACGTCTTTGAATTTTTTGGTTTTAGGACATGCCGGTTTCCTCACGATGTTTTCCTTCACCGTTTTGAAAGCAGTGGTGATGAAATAAATTACACAAAGTAAGGCACCTGGCTGGGTTTGAACCAGCAACCTACAACTCGTAAGTCGGTGCCGTTACCACTCGGCCACCCTGCTTTATGATTCCCATGTTATTTACTTACAATTAGGATGCCTAAGTAATATCTTAATTCATTAAACCCCAAGCGAACTCCGGTGTTCGCGCATTTGTTGTCTTACTATTGTGTCTCAAATTGAAGGTATCTGAAAGGAAACAATGTAATCAAAGTGCATTTAAACAAAATTCTAGTACTTAAATTATGATTGCAATCTCTAATTATGCTATATAAGGGTGTGCATTATTTCATTTACATGTGTACTTCTTACTTATAATTAAAGTTGCTTAGGTACTTTATAAGAATGTACATAATATATCATCATCATTATCATCATCATTATTTCAGCCCATGTACGTCCACTGTTGGGCATAGGCTTCCCCCATGTGTCGCCACAATGAATGATCCTGTGCGTCTCGTATCCATCTGTTTCCCGCAACCTTCACCAGGTTATCGGTCCACCTTATAGGAGGCCTTTCAACGCTGCGTCTTTCGGTACGCGGATATTATTATAGCAGTTGTAAAACGAATAGGTCCTGTTATGTTTTTTTATAAACTCCCACTGTTCTGATAATGATTTGTTTTCATTTATAGGAGTACATGTACTTAGCTGCCAAAGTATTTTGATGTTTTTCTATTATTCCTGGCTTACCTAAAGTAAATTAAGGGTAAATAGAATATCGATTCTCCTTTCATGATGGATTTAAGATAGATGTGAGAAAAGCAGTTTTTAATGACTTTTATATTTCTGTCTCGTTTTGTTGTTCAGTTTATGACAGAGACAAGTGATCCCTGTCAAGTTCCTTGTATTCATTCATCTTAATTTATCATACTAATATTGTACTAGTGAAAGTTTGTATGTACGTAAGTTTGTGTAACTCCTACACGTCTGAACGGATTTCAATGAATGTTTGCACTCGGGTAGACATAGAATAATTTTATCCCAGGAGTATGTACCCTTGGGTTATTTTCTTCATTGGCGTGGGGAAAGCCAATTTGTTTAATATATCAAACTTTATGTACCTACATTAGTGTTATACAGGCAGACTAAATGCGGCTCAAACTCTGATAGAGAGCAATAATAGGCTTTATATCACAAAATCACAATCTTCTGAAAAGCCTTAAATTTTCTGATGTTCACTTCAGTTCTGCCTAATTTTTGCCATAAATATGCTTATATATAGGTTTTTTTTTTTAATTGATATAAACTAGTGCTTGACTGGAATCCCACCTGATGGTAAACAGTGATGGAATCTCTGATGGTGAGGCGCGCTAGTTTATGAGCGTAGCCTATATTCACTCTTGCCTTGAAGATACTCGAATTTATAATCGGACGGGAAGACCGCAGTAGGCAGATTGTTTCAGTTCTTCACCGTACGCGGTATAAACGACAAGCCGGACCGTACAGCCCCTCTAGCCAAGTTACAACCAGTTTGTGTCGAATTCCGTTCTCTAATCGTTAACGCCTCGGTGACAGCAATTGTAGAAAACGATAAGTTGGTAGCCATGTTGACGCGCCTGAGTCGGCCGCTCGTTCTACAATGTAGCGTTTGTCTAACAAAGGATCTAGCGTTAAACATTGTAGAAACGATTTTGAACGATGTGAACTTGGCTACAAATTGTCTAATCGTTTGTTCTAACCACGCGACTTTACGTTGAGATGACGTCATTCCCATACGTTTCTTCACTTTTCGACAGCGTTAACGATTGCAGAATAACAACTTGGTTAAGCGTGCAGGTTTCAACAACGCGAACGTATAAAAGAGAGAAGTAGAAATGAGATGGCGGAATCAAGTCATGTAATTCCTGCGCACACTCTTCAAAATGCATCCTGTAAAACACCGAAAGGCTGGCTACAGATATATATGGTAGTCAGTAAAAGTCTCACACGCCCTCTCGCTCCACCCTAGAGCAGGAGAAGTCATTGAATGATTTCTCACCCAAAAAAAGGCCTTTTATGTAGTATTTACGTTTTGAAAACCTTGAGAATTATTCTTCAGTCACGCGTTTAAGTGCCTCTTTGTAGCTTTAATATGGTGTTAATATAATTTACACACTAGTACACTATTATAATTCTTTTAGAGAGGAGGCCTGAATCCCAACAGTGGAACATTATAAGGCTGATTATGCCATGATAATCACATTATTAAACTAAGTCTATTGCCAACATAGTTTGAAGAATTGGTACACTTTAGGACCGGAGCGAGTTACTCGAAGAAAGAATGGTCGACAGAGCCGAAAGGTTTTTTGTTTTGTTATGTATAGGCTTTTTTTTTTTCGATGGGAAAAATTATCTTATGACAACCCCCGCTCTTGGGCGGAGCGGGAGATAGTGTCAGACTCTTACTGACTAAAAAACCCATCCTGTTCCTTCAAGCCTTCATACCGGGGCTCGAGCGCCCTTTCGGATAACCCTGGCCCCAGTAGGCTTCGACCCGGCTGGGTCCCTGCTGTTGCTGACAACTCCTTGAGGCGCGCTGGAACAGCGCGCGCCGTCGACGACTTGGGCTTGGTCCGGACAGTCACCGGACGGCCGGACAGCGAGCTACCCATTGCTCACTGTATAGGCTCACATTTGACTACTATCACACCTGATGGTAAGCGATGGTGTGGCCTACGATGGAGCACGCTTACCTAAAAGTAACCTATTCACTTTTGACTTAAAGACGCCTAGGTTGTAGCTATCAGGAAACACAGTCTCGGGCTGGGAATTTCTTCAAGTGGCCTCCAGTATGTGGTCTCGACTTTAGAAGCAGCCTAAGGAGTCCTCCCATATTGTGGACCAATAACTTGGTGAGAACCTCAAAAATCCACCGGAAGCTCAAAGCACAAGGCTAGTTGATAAAGTGAAGCTTTGTGGCATTTGTATTTTATACTATTGGAAAGCCACCCAGAAGGTGAACTAATGACGTGGTGAGGGCCTCGAGGCCTAAGTCCAGTAGTGGACGTCTTTCGGCTGAAATGATGATGATGAGGGCCTCGAAAATCCACTGGATATCAAAAGTCATCATCATCATCTCAGCCGATACACGTCCACTGTTGGACATAGGCCTCCCCCAAGCGTCGCCACATCGAACGTTCCTGTGCGTCCCGCATCCATCGGTTTCCCGCTATCTTCACCAGGTCGTCGGTCCACCTTGTAGGAGGCCTTCCAACACTGCGTCTTCCGGTACGCGGTCGCCACTCCAAAACCTTTCGGCCCCAACGGCCATCTGTTCTGCGAGCAATGTGCCTGCCCATTGCCACTTAAGTTTGGCAATTCTCTGTGCTATGTCGGCAACCTTAGTTTTCCTGCGGATATCTTCATTTTTTATTCGATCACGCAAGGAAACCCCGAGCATAGCCCTTTCCATTGCTCTTTGGGTGACTTTGAGCCTTCTGATGAGGCCCATTGTGAGCGACCACGTTTCGGAGCCATCAAAAGTACAAGACCATAAAGCGAAACTTTGTGGCATTTGTATTTTATACTGCTGGAAGGCTACCAATAAGGTGGACCAATAACTTGGTATACACGACATAGTACGAAGAATCGCCAAACTTAAGTGGCAATGGGCAGGGCACATTGCTCGCAGAACAGATGGCCGTTGGGGCCAAAAGGTTCTGGAATGGCGATCACGTTGATCACGTTGTGGCCAAACGCGAGCCTATCCATAATAAAAAAAAAAAAAAAAAAAAAACGTACCGATAGACGTAGTGTTGGAAGGCCTCCTGCAAGGTGGACCGATGTCCTGGTGAGGGTTGCGGGAATCCGATGGATGCGAGACACAGGACCACTCATTGTGGCGACACATGGGGGAGGCCTATGTCCAACAGTGGACGTCTTTCGCCTGAAATGATGATGAATAACCTGGTATGGTCTTCGAAAATCCACTGGATGTTGAAACCATCAGAGCTGAAGATAAAGCCAAGATTGGCAGGGATGCTTAATTATTATAATTTACGTCTTCTGGCCGTAATGAAACGATTTCCTGTATCTACGTAAGTTAAACTGTCGCTTTTCCCCCCTATACTAAGTTAAATATTTTCTCCCCTAAAAGCCTATAAGTGACATAAATAAATCAAGAACCTACACGTGTCTACATTCTACAGAAACTTAGCGGCTCGTGACAAATGACACGTTAACTTGGCTAAATTGGAAATTTATGCTGATGACTAGATGTTTGTCCCTGAAAAATGGCTCTTATGGGCTCTCTGCGGTGGTAGTGATGTATTATGGTCGGTTATTATATAAGTCGATAGATAGTTGAAAGGAAATCGTTTGTCTTGTTAAAGACATGTGAAGAGGAGGGATGAAACGCATGTTACTGGAAGAGTTATGAGTGTAAAGAAAGAAAGAAAGAAAAGTATTTATTTTGGCGCAAAAAACATTGTAGACAACAAAAACTTAAGACAAACACAAAACAAAAAATAAACAAATAAAAAGTAACATCAGACAACTACGAGGTAGTCAACTGAACCTTATTTGGAGTGAACGGATAAAAAGAAATTTACAATTAGTGTCAACACTACATTACATTAGTGTTACATTAGTGTGACAATAAAACATAATATGTGATAAAAGAGCAAATAAGTGTAAATATCTCAGTCAACACAATGCCATCACTACGCGCAGTGCTGCCACCTTCGAAGACACTTCCGCCTGACCGCTAAGTTCATTTTTGCTTGCACTTGAAACGAAAACTTCAAAGGGTTTGTTTTGGCGTCGCGCCGCAGCATTCAAGCGAAAATTTTTTTAAGTGATCAGGCAGAAATGACCGCAATGGTACATATGAACGGATGCATGGGTATTGTTCTTAAAAACTTTAGCGTAGTCACTAGGAATTACTCCTGTACCGTGGGCGCGTTCAAAAACATACGAATTATATTTGTACCATGCGGGAATCAAACTAGCGAAACGCAGCATAACAGTCAATCGCTCAACCAATGCGCCAACCATGCCATCAATCCCAAAATAAGTTATTTCGCATAGGCCTACATGGGCACTTATAAAATGTCAAAAGCTAGTGCACTGTTTCAGTTGGTTATTTTCTATGAAGAAGAAGGGAGGGAGGTCAAAAAAATAAAGCATGGATTTTGAGATGAGTGATATGGAAGAAAAGAGAGCCGCTGATAGCGTGACGATTGAGAGCCTATGGAAGAAAAAACGTGATGCTCTGACCCTAAGTAACATGGAACCAGGGCAGGAAGATGATTATAGACACCTATTTAGGAGGAAAAATAATCAAACTGTTTGTTGTTTTGTCAATCTTCTAATACATAAAATAAATCTGTAGAAGTTTTTGGTTGTTCGTGCATCACGTAAAATGTAAGAAATCGATGTAAATAACTATTATACAATAAAATTGTGTGTAACTTGATATATCATTTAGGCTTTGTTTCATCGCAATCGGTTGACTAAATCGAAAGATATACTCGTACTACATTCATTGACCAACCAATAATATAATAATAATAATATTCCACAACTATCACACAACGTTATCTAGTCTCAAGCTAAGCAGAGCTTGTGTTATGAGCACTAGACAACTGATAAACACACTTATATATTTCTAAATACACCTTTTATAGATAAATTACACCCAGACACAGAACAAATGATCATGCTCATCACACAAACATTTGTTCTGTATGGGAATCGAACCCACGACCTCCGGCGTAGCAGTCAGGGTCACTAACCACTAGACCAACAGGCCTGTCAATCATTGGTACCAAGTTCGCCGGATCAGTTAGTTATATTCATCATCGTCATCATCATTTCATCCGAAACACGTCCATTGTTGGACATAGGCCTCCATAACGCCCGATCCTGTACGTCTCGCATCCACCGCACTCCCGCGACTCTCACCAGGTCGTCGGTCCACCTTGTGGGGCATTCCAACACTGCGGTTTCCAGTAGGCGGTCGCCACTCTAGAACCTTTCGGCCCCATCGACCATGCGTTCTACGAGCATTGTGCCTAGCTCAGTGCCATTTTAGTTTGGCGATGCTTTGGGCTATGTCGACGACCTTGATTCTCCTGCGGATATCTTCGTTCCTAATGCTACCATGCAAGGAAACTCCGAGCATAGCTAGTTATTGCAACTGAATTTGCACCTGTAACAAAGAATATTAATGATTTTTATTTATTATTTTTACTAGGCTTTGCTCGCGTATATAAAACACTGCCTACGTCACTCAGCAGCGTCACATAGCAGCTTTCTATCGGTGAAAACAATTTTAGCAATCCGACCAGTACTTTTATTACCTCCTACAAACAACAAACTTTACCTCTTTGTAATATTAGTGTTGAGAGTGTAGATTAAATGCTTTATGCACACAAAAGTACAGAGGCGGCCTTAATGTCTTAGACATTTTCTACCAGTCAACCTTGTTCAATTTGTTATCGTAGGAAACTTAAGCAGACGACTCAAGGAATGTTGATTGCGACCTAGTTGTTGTTCTAAGATGTTTTATGTCTATAATCATCATGTTAGCGATATTGTTAATGCTTATACAAGTTGTTGTGAAAACTTGAAAATGGGTCAATGTCATATCAATCAGTCAGAAATTATAAAAGCGAATGTTTGTGTGTATCAGCGCCGGATATAGACTTCGACGGCCCATAGGCAGAACATGTGGTAGAGGCCCTCAAATCTTCGGTAAGTCCCCTCTTTGAGGCGTGGCTGGAAAGACCTCACGGCGTCCTTACCTTCCGCATGACGCAGGTCCTCACTGGACATGGATCGTTCGGGAGGTTCCTGCACCGGATTCGTGCGGAAGTGACGCCCGGGTGTCGCCACTGTGCGGAATGCCCGGAGGACACGGCGGAGCACACAGTCGAGGTGTGCCCCGCTTGGGCGGAGCATCGCCGTGCCCTCGTGGGGGCGATCGGCGGCGGAGACCTCTCGCTCCGGGCCTTGGTTGAGGCCATGGTCCGGAGCGAGGAGGAGTGGCAGGCGGTCGCCGACTTCTGCGAAGCAGTAATGCTCGCAAAGGAGGAGGCCGAACGCATCAGGCAACGGCGTTCTCGCCGCCGCCGGGATTCTGATCCCGATTTCCGGCCACCGTAGGCGCGGGCTTGCGGACAGTGAGCAATGGGTAGCTCGCTGTCCGGCCGTCCGGTAACTGTCCGGACCAAGCCCAAGTCGTCGACGGCGCGCACTGTTCCCGCGCGCCTCAAGGAGTTGTCAGCAACAGCAGGGACCCAGTCGGGTCGAAGCCTACTGGGGCCAGGGTTATCCGAAAGGGCGTTCGAGCCCCGGTATGAAGGCTAGAAGGAACGGGGTGGGTCTTTTAGTCAGTAAGAGTCTGACACTATCTACCGCTCCGACCAAGAGCGGGGGATGTCATTGGATGATTTTTTCCCACCATAAAAAAAGGCCCTCAAATCTTTATGCTGCTATTGGTTTAGCAAGGCGCGGAATGCGTGAAAGGCGCCGTTTGTGTTCATATCTCGTGCTGCTTGATCTAGCAGATTTTTAAATGTTAACTTTTCTCGCTCTAAGAAAAATATAAGTTTTTTGTCTTACTATTTGTAACAAAACTCAGTATTTTTTGTTTATTGCCTATAACGATTTAATTTTTTTTTTGTGGTTTGGTAACCGTCTCCTTTTGGTGGCGGCCCATAGGCAAAAGACAATTTCTTTTAAAAAATCTGCTAAAGTTGGAATTTAAAAAAATGGCTGAGCCCAATATTTGGGCGAGTCATGGGAGTATTTATGAATGCGACTTGAGGGATTGCTTCAAAAAGTAAAATGATCCTTTTCCAGTAATATCAGTCACAATTAATAGAACCCTATACTTCACTTAAACCTAGAAGTGCTATCACCCGAAATATAACACGTTCTTCTTCTTCTTCTCGTATCGATCTGACTTAAATTTTGTCCGACAAATATTTAGCCACCTGGACAGCTCTGTTGTTGGCTTCGTTTAAGTCATGGAGGGTGCAGGGAGTTGTGCATGCTGGGCAAGAAAGGAGGTGAAACATATCCTGTGAAGGGCTCCACATTTGCACTGTATTTGCAATGGGTCAAGGAAACCACATTTGGCCAGATTATCTTTGCAGCTGCCAACCTGGGTCCGCAGTCGGTTCAGAGATTTCCAGATTGGCCACTGCAGTTCGTGTCCCGGTGGCAAATGTTCGGCCGGAGATTTGTCCGGTGTCATATTCATCTGAATATAACACCAGACCTGGTGCACCAGAAGACACCAGGACCACAGGAGACTTCAAAACAGAATGGTAAACTTCGTCTACGAGTATTTTGATCAAAAACATTATCAGGCTATTTCCCATACGATATTCAAATAGCAGGAAACTTTCTTTGCCCTCGTAATGGTCCGAGCACGTTGCGAAGTTTGGCCAACTTTTAGATTAATGACGGGTAAATAAACCTTCGCGGAGGATCCCATGAGAAATGTTGACGGTGGGACATAGTTTTTATATGTGTATATGGGCTATAAATAGGAATTTTCTTGGTGTGTGTTGCATTATTATTTATCACTGGTCCGTATTTTCCCTCTATTGGGCAAAAGCCACCCCCATTCTTACTGACGGTCACGATTATACACCTCTTTTGTGCCGTTATTCCACTGCTGGGCAAAGGAGAGGGCATTCCCTTCAATTATCAGGATTTTTTTCCACTTCTGGGCCATATAGCAATAAAGGGAGTCAACGAAGGTGATGCACTAGTCTGTAGTTTACCAAGGTAGACCGATGTTATAATAAGGGCCGTTGAAGTCTGCGAGATGAGAGGTTTATAAGCATAATCAGCCTTATAATGTTCCCACTTCTGGGACTCAGGCTTATGGTGGGAAAAAATCATCCAATGATAACCCCCGCTCTTGGGCGGAGCGGGAGATAGTGTCAGACTCTTACTGACTAAAAGACCCACCCCGTTCCTTCTAGCCTTCATACCGGGGCGAGCCCCGGTATGAAGGCTCCCTTGGCCTGAACCAGGGCTCGGCGCGAGAAGTCAACAACGCCGTCGGGTTGCGTTACCCCTAAAGCATCATAATACAGGGTTTACGGGACAGGCCTCCGGAAACTTTAAGGGACAGTAGAAGAAACTGAACAATCTTCCACAAGATTTTTTTCCGGAAACGAAAAAAAAAAGTAGGCCTCTGCATACAAAATTATAATTATGCTGAGCAAGCCCTTAAAATTCGCGAAAATCTGTCCATTATATCCTGTATATAAGGCAGTATCAAAATAATATGAGTAGTTTGAAAACAATAAGTTAGATAGTGAACTGTACTGTAGTATTCATCTGTTATTCTTTCACCGCCATATTTTACAATAAAATATAAACTACAATACGACTTCTGCAAATATAATGCATTCAAATATCCATCTCAACCAAGTCGGGTAGCTGGGTTCTATCCTAACAATATCAACTACTTAAATCGAGAGGGAATAAAAGAGGGTGCATGAAGTGCTCGCGGGGCACAGGTGGAAGAAACGAAGGAGATGCGACATTCTTTTGACGATTTTTAAATAATAAAAATAATGTTTACTTGTTAAAAAAAAACTTTAAAGCTATGCCTTCATGGCGGTTAGTCCCCTCTTTGAGGAGTGACTGTAAAGGTGTCACAGCGTTTTCATCTTCCACATGACGCAGGTTCTCACTTCGGATATGGTAAGTTCGGAAGGTTCCTGCATCGTATTCAGGCGGAAGAAACGCCCGGATGTCACCATAGTGTGAATTGCCCGAATGACATTGCGCCCGCTATTAAGTTCGCCTCTGTACTTTTGTGTGCATAAAGCATTAAATAAATAAATAATATGACACGGTGGAGCATATGGTGGAGGTATGGCTCCGCTTGGGTGGTCTTGTCCTTGTGGAGGTAATTGGCGGCAGCGACCTCTCGCGCCGGGTCCTGGTTCAGGTTATGGCCCGGAGTGAGCATGAACGGTTGTCGCCTCCATCTGCGAAATAGTAATGCTAGCCGAGGAGGAGGCCGCATGCGTGAACACGTACATCCTCACGCCCGAGCCGTCGAGACCCTGACCCTGACAACCAGCGAAGACGCTGTCCAGCCGTCCGGTAATCGACAGGACGGAGCCCAAGTCTTTGACAGCGTGTAGTAGTGATCCACGCGCTCCTCAAAGAGATCTCAGCAAACCTTAGGGACTCGGCAGGGCCGATGCGCGTTAGGGTCGCGGGGATTTTTTGAAGTCCGTAGTTATAGAACGCAAAGGGCTATTGAAAGACACAGGTGTGGTTTTAGCTAGTAAAAGTCTGATACGCCCTCCCGCTTCATACAGAACGGGAGAAGTCATTGGATGAAATTCCATCTAAAAAAAAAAATGCATATTTAGAAGACAATATTATTTTTTCTACAATCTGTTATCATTTTAGTACCTCCCTGAACTATGATGACACACTACACTACTAGAATACGCCCTGGGGCGAAATTAATGTAAGTATACATGGAGTTTAAAAAAGGTTCAATTTATAGTACTGCAAGTATTTTATTCTTCTATTTGATTATAAAGATTGTTTTTTATTTTTGTTCTCAAACACATGCATAACTTCTTTGTACTGTACTGTAATTTTTTTAAATTTTTTTTGTGATACTATTTACTAGTGCTGTAATTTAGTACATAATATCTATTTTAATTATTGAATAATCATGTTTTAATCATGTAATTTATTTAATGCGTTTATAATTTATTTTAAGTTAGGATATTTATTTATTTATGCTTATGCACATAACAATGTACAAAGGCGGATTTAATGCCATGGGCATTATCTACCAGTCGACCTGATGGTGCAAAAACATTGCCTTGGTAACTCTTTTGAACAATCCCCAGCTTAATTTGACGTTAGATCTTATTACTCCCCACACAAACACTCTTTTTTTCTAAAGAACTCTAAAGGGCGCTTTTAGTTTATGCGTATTGCAACAGGCCGCACGTTTACTGTGCCGCAGTCGACCGGTTGCAGTACGTTAGCAGTCCGACAACCAGCGCCTAAATTGAAAACGTATCTGGGCGGCGTCCGTTTGTATGCCAGTGATGATTGAACTGAATTGAACTCGTGGTGCTTGTGACGCTGGCGTCCTGTTGTCGACCGTTCGCCGCACGATTGCCACACCGCGCGCTCTGTATGAAAAATTTACGATTAAAAAAACTTTTTATAAAAAAAATATAACCGACTTCACTAAAAAAACACTAAAACGATCAAATAATTTTAATTTCGGAAGTCGGTGTTTTTCGTTATTGTTTGTTCCTTAATTAACACCGACTTCCGAAATTAAAATTATTTGATCGTTTTAGTGTTTTTTTAGTGAAGTCGGTTATATTTTTTTTATAAAAAGTTTTTTATTTCATACGTTTTAATTGCAACACACTTACAGCCAGAGTACTTTTTTCTCATGTCAATTCCAATTAACTCAAACCCTGCTAGAATATATCATTTTCATATGAAGTTCCCGTGTCTACCTTCCACCTACCGGCTCCATCATCAGATCACTTCGATAGTACCTTATAGCCAAAGTGCATCTCATGACATTTCCAATAAGCCCAAACACGGGTAGGATACATTGATTAATTACGGAGTTCCGGTGCCTATCTTCCAGCTCCATCACTATCATCAGGTTACTTCGATGATACCATTTTCAACATAACTATTCAGAACTATTCATTTATTTGTATTATCATAGTCGCTTAACTATGTTCATTGTGATATTTGTTTGAGTATGAAGTTCCGTTGGCAATTTCTGGTCTTCTTAACCAGTTCCACCTCATCAAATGTCACTTTTTGACTGTAAATGCTTAATTCCTTGATGAAAATATCAAAATAACTATATAGTTGCCTATAATATTTGAGCAGTTCCCCCGATTTAGCCAAGATTCCATCATCAGATCCCGACTTGGTGACTATGGGACCATTTGGGAAGTATACCCTTTCCAACAAAAAAAGAATTTTTCAAATCGATTGGCAAGTGACGAAGTTATGCCCGAACATACATAAAAAAAAAAAAAAAATACAAACATCCGAATTGAGAACCTCCTCCTTTTTTAGAAGTCGGTTAAAAAACAGCAGGCCATCAAAAAACGTATATATTGAAAAATCCCTAACGCCCTCCAAGCATAGTCACAAAACAAATCGATTCTGAGAGAAACACAGGCCCACTTAAGTGGCTCCTTATCATTTACTCGTAAATCCTTCACTGGCTTTGACAAATGAGGTGTTATTCGATTCAACTAAGTCGCGAAAATATGCCAGACTAATATAATAAAATATATGGAATTTTCTCCTCACAATTCGTAATATAGAATGAGATATTTCATCGGAACTTGGTGGTATTACGTTTTGTGGAAAGGTATGTAACATATGGCAGCTTTTATTGTGGATTCTGATGATGAAAGTTATACATTTCTGTTAAACCATTCCGCTTTGGATACATAAATAATATACAGATGCTTGTGAAGATATATGCTTTTTGTTTTGGTTGGAAATCATCAAAAAACTTCTTCTGCTCTTGTTGAAGTCAGAGGGAATATCAATCATTTGTGGACTGAAACCCACATATGTCCCTGTATATAATCTAATACCCTTTGCATTCCAGGGCTCTTTTGAACAGTTCCACAGCCTTGTGACTATAGGGCAATAATAATAATAACTCTTCCAACTCACACTTTCGACACAAAATAGATAGGTATAGAAGACAATCTCATGTATGTACTTCACTTTTACAAATAGAAGGAACAGAAGTCAATCTACATACAAAGCGCGCTCGAGCAACGCACACATAGACACCGCTCACGGACACGATAGATAGGTACAGAAGTCAATCTACATACAAAGCGCGCTCGAGCAACGCACACATAGACACCGCTCACGGACAAAATATATAGGTACAGAAGTCAATCTACACACATAGCGCGCTCGAGCAACGCACACATAGACACCGCTCACGGACAAAATAGATAGGTACAGAAGTCAATCTACATACAAAGCGCGCTCGAGTAACGCACACAGACACCGCTCACGGACACGATATCTCAGTCGCGTCTCGGATCACTCGTCGAACAATTCCGGCTCAAACGCTCATTAGTGTGCGTCCACCGAGCGTAGGTATAAAAAGTGAAGTACAAACATTAGATTGTCTTCTGTACCTATCTATTTTGTACCTGTACACTGCTACTTCAATTTGACGCTACTGTTACGTTTCTTCTTCTTAGTCGGGCACTCTTGTCAGAGTGGTCGTGGCTGTTGATGAACAGGACTGCGGCGCGCCGCTGTCGTTTGCCTCCAAGGCTGCGGCATGACGAGCGATGTCTCTCCATTTCTGGCGGTTGTTGTACGTTTCACTGCAACTTAAGTTACGCCAAAGTTTTTAACGTTTCCAAATCCATGATTTCACATTTTGTAGTACAATTACCGGCACGGATCTTGAGCGCTCGGCGTCAGAGTGGGGATCGCTTTGCGCATTCCATACATTGGCGAGCTAATCGTCGTCGGTGTTAGATACATGCTGCAAGTGCTGGAACGAATCACGAGTGACGTTTATGACACGATGGTGCGGCGAGCCAATCACTGACACTCCCCGCCCCCGTGTCTCACTTCGCACCACTAAAGAGACCGAATATTTGACTTCTGCGCAACTTGAAACCAGCGCTCAAGTTCCGTGCTGGTAATTGAAACACTCTCTAACGTGAACTACAAAACTTCTGCCTTAAAACCAGCTAACCTTTTAAAGAGAAAACACTAAAATACGACTAACAAAACTCCTGTTCAACTCGTTTCGCCCTAACCTTCACACATTTCCTGGTTTCAACGGAGAAATTGTTGAAAGTAATTAACAACGAAACACTGGCGAAAGGCTGCGTAATTCCTAGAAAACATGCATTTCACTAATTAATTAATGTTAAGTGGCAACACAACGGATTAAGTGTTGCTAGAGTTAAGAACATCGACTAATTAAGATTTAATTAGGCGGCGTTGTTGTATAGTATTAAGAGTTTTTAACTGTAATTTATGTTTATTTAGATGTATTTTTTTTTAGTTTGATTTCGTTAAGAACACAAGTAGTAGAGTATGTGTGTGTGTATATGTAGTAGAGTATTAATAATTTGAGTATACACCACAAATTTTTAATTATTACAAATACTTAAAGGGCTTATTAGAAAAGCCCTTGTTATTTTTTAATAAAATCTCAATAAATTCATAAAAAGCAAAGTTATTAGCGTTGGTTTTGTCCTAAAATGTCACTCAATTTATGGAAATATTGTGCAGGCTATTGATTAATGAATAAATAAATGACAATTATTAAGGAGAAACATTGCCTGCAGTATTTTCTTCTGGCAATTGTTATGTATGATTGATTCTGTGATGAATTTACCTTTTCGTGATCAATTTTAGGATTTCGGTTTTTTCTACTTTTGACTACAAAAATATGATCAGTAACGGGTACAGATAGAGCCCCATTTTTTTGGGTACTAATTAAAAAGTAGGGGTGTATGTTATACTACTTTTTTTTCCTTTTTCTTCTTTTCTTTTTCAACTATCGCACAACGCCGTCTAGTCCCAAGCTAAGCAGAACTTGTGTTATGAGTACTAGACAACTGATAAACATACTTAAATATTTCTAACTACATACATATTATAGGTAAATTACACCCAGACAAAGAACAAACGATCATGCTCATTACACAAACATTTGTATAATATATTGTATTATATTTATGACTTATTCTTGTATTCTCTTTCTTTTATTGCACCTACCACTATTTTTCTCTGCATCACCCAAAGGTTGACTGAAAATGCACAAGGCAAGTCGGCCTCTGTATTTTTGTGTGCTTAAAGTATTGAATAAATAAATAAGTAGAATAATTCATCATCAACATCATCATATCAGTCGAAAGACGTCCACTGTTGGACATAGGCCTCCCCCAAGCGTCGCCACAATGACCGGTCCTGTGCGTCACGCATCCATCGGATTCCCGCGACCCTGACCAGTCACCCAAAGGGCGATGGAAAGGGCTATGCTTGGAGTTTCCTTGCGTGATCACATCAGTAGAATAATTGCAAAGTATTATCAGTAAATACCAAGATGCTCGTGCTCAGTATACCTACGCGATTGCGACCAGTAGACTGACCTACCTACTTAACTGAGAGATAAAAATACTTCGTGTAAAATAACTGAAAGATCTTTAAATCTTTAGTTCTCTTTTACGATTCTTAAGAAAAGATATAACTATCTTATTTTCTGTTAAACACGTTTTTATTACTTTCTATACAAACATTACAAGCTCCTCACTAAAGTGTGAAAATGCTATTTTAACTCAATCTTTTTCTTCCATTGTCAGATAACTATTTTTTTTTACTTCCATTATAGAATACAGTTAGTTATAGTCTGTCTAATAAGTCAACCGACTTGGGAATTTTGTATAATATTTAATCATTTAAAAATACTTATATTCGATACTTTTTTTAAGGTTCTTCTGTTAGTTAACAGTGATCTCTATCTCTTAATCAACCTTGATTATTGAACTCGTGTTGACTACATCAGATTTCATTAAATCCTAATAATTACCCAAGTCGTTTAAATTATTAGACAGAATCTATAAAAGTTTGGTATATTTAAGTTTTAAAATAGTTGCACTACACACTACTTCAATTACAGCAGGCCACATATTGAGAGCAGTGGTGGCTGAGTGGTAATGGTTCCGACTTACGAGTTATAGGTCGCGGGGTCAAACCCTGCCAGGCGCATTACTTTGTGTAATTTATTTCATTACCACTGCTCTCAAATCGGTGATGGAAAACATCGTGAGGAAGCCGGCATGTCTTAGAACCAAAAATTCGAAGACATATGACATTCACCAACTCGCACTGGGCCCGCGTGGTGGATTACGGCCCATTCCATCTCGTAGCGAGGCCTGGGTCCCAGCAGTGGGAACATTAAAAAGGCTGATGATGATGATGACAGATATACAGGTGTATTCTCTTATCTTTTACTTTCATAGTACGATGAGCTGGCAAACCAACACGAGCGGAGAGAGATCAGGCCGAAGATCATCCACTTTACGTGCTTTAGGCACATAAACTCCAGGCTGTGGAAAAAGCCAATAGCACTGTTTGCTCGATCCGAGAATAAAACCAAGGTTTTCGGTCAACAGTAACGTTTGCAACCACGAGATGGCAGAGAGAGGCATGAGAGGCTGTTACCATATAGGTATCTACTTATTTAATTAATCAGGCAAGACGACGATGACGAGGCGAGTGGCGAGGTTGAAGTAATCAACAATAGAGCATATGTGAGATAGTGATCAAGCGACAACACCAGTGCCAGTGTCAGTGGCGAGCCTATCAATAATAAAAAATAATAAATAAATGCTTTTCAATACACTCATTCGAAAACCCGATCTTATCCTACCGCTTTTAGGCACGCAATAGACTGTTTTCCGCGCTAGTACAGAAAAGCGTGCGTGTTCTCTTGCGCCACAATGTTCATGATCAGGCTGGGCGCGCGTCAACCCCCACGAGTCGCCGGTCAACCCCTGTTTATTCATTTCTTAGTAAGTGTATTGAAAAAAGTCGTTTGATATACAATTGCCGTCACGGATCTTGAGCGCTGGCTTCAAGTTGTGTAGAAGTCAAATATTCGGTCTCTTTAGTGGTGCGACGTGAGATGCGGGGGCAGGCAGTGTCAGTGATTGGCTCGCCGAGCCATCGCGTCATAGACGTCACTCCTGATTCGTTCCCTGCGTTGCTGCATGTATCTAACAACGACGAAGATTGGCTCGCCAATGTATGGAATGCGCAAAGCGATCCCCACTCTGACGCCGAGCGCTCAAGATCCGTTTCGGCAGTTGTCACTGCAGGGCCCTTGGCTCCATAGCACACTCGCTTACAGGTCGCGCGATGAATCAAGATCGCTCGGCAAAAGTGGAAGGGGCATGCGCAGTATTCAATTCTAAGGTCTATTTGGCGGTGTACGGGCGGGTGTGCGCCGTCGGCGACACGTCATTGGTAGATAGAGTCGCTCTTCAATTCCCGCGTTGCGTTCTCGCGTCTCATTGGATACTGTTGTACTTGGGTACTGTTGCGTACAGCTTGTGTTATCGTATTAGTAATACGAAGTCGTAAAAAAAATGGTTAAAAATAAAGTTTTAAAACGGCTAGCCAGAAAAATGGTTTACTACGTGTATTGTTACGTTAAGAAAGAAACTAACGAAATTATTTTTTCTTATTTTTATTTTAATTTAAAAAATTTTAATTTTTTGAATTTACCTACTTACAAGATAAATTACAAGCAAAAACTAGTGTTATTATAAGTTATGTTACTAAGGTTCAAACATACGAAATTAAAAACGAAATCCTAACATACTAAGAATTTCTGTGCGCAATTGTACACATGCGCCGATTACCCCCACTACTTTCACCGAGCGATCTTGATTCACCGCGCGACCTGTACAGCTCGTGCGAATTCCGCCTCGGTCGCATTGACAAACTATCTGCACTTGTATCGAAATGTACTGTTTTGTCTGTACTATGTGACATAAGCGAATGTTTGCGCTAAAACGGGTATGTATCACAAAGAACTCATACTAAAGTCTCAGTAGAATGACCCAGGACATTGTGACATTTATGTAGTCATGGTTCGGTTAATTTAAATGTAAAATCTTAAGGCGTGCGGCGTCCGTACCGGGTCGGTGTTGGACGGCTACTGGCCTCGTCCCGTTTAATTAAAACCTCTTTGTTTGACTATCTTTGTGCACTTCTTGTATACGGCCAGTACATTAGTAATTAAATCATTTGAAAAAGGAATAGAAAGGAAAAATAATTTAGTTGTGCGCGCGCTTTTTGTTTTTCGAATTAGTATTAGTTTTGTCTGAAGGAATGAATGCGTTGTAGAGTTTTAAAATAAAAATTGAGAAGAGTTTGGGAAAATGCCTTCCTAACAGTATTTTGAACAAAGTAAATGGAAAGGGTTATGCTTAGAGTATCCTTGAGTGATCGCATCAGGAATGAAGATATCCGCAGGAGAATCAAGGTCGCTGACATAGACCGAAGAATCGCCAAAGCCGTCACCCTGCGGGACCTTGTAGGACCGATGCCCGCTATTGCCTTGGGTTCTGATAGAGTAACCATGATGTGAGCTACTGAGCGGGAAGTCATTGGATGACGTCGCAAGTAAAAAAAAAATAACACTATTTTGATGAATTATCATACATACTTATCTTATAAAAAAGTAACTGGAGCCATTCAAAACATCAACTGGCTAAAATGATTTTAGTAATGTGAAACCATTTACTATTTCCAAGCAATTTTCTTAAAAAACTACGTACTCGACCTATGTATTTCAAGAGCATCCGATGGCACCTGATGCTCCAACTACGCCCTTCGTCCCAGATGGAATAATAATGCCATACCAAAGCTTTTTTTTATTCCACAACTTTCACATAACTCCATCTAGTCCCGAACTACGCAGAACTTTTGCTATCAGTACTAGAGAACTGATAAACATATTTAACTAGCTTCTGCCAGTAGCTTCGCCCGCTTGAAAGTAGGTTTCTCCATACAAATTCCAGACCCCGTTCCATCCCCGTGGCAGCTGAATTTAAAAAAAATCCTTTCTTAGTGTGTGTCTGTTCTTTGTATGACGTTGGCGACAACGTCATACAAAGAAGCCTTATGCAAAATTTCATATTTCTATTTCTTGTAGTTTTGACTGTGTGTTGATATGTCAGTCAGTCAGTTTCTTCTTTTATCCAGACGCAGAACTAATTTTAATAATAATAAAAGTTCATAAAAACAGCACAGAACATAGCATAAAGAAATAGGTAGGTTGTACAGACCAGTCAAAAATATTGTTGTTGAATTCCCGAGCTCCTAAATTAGGTACGTAGATCTGTATCTTAGGAGTCGGAGATTTTGTGGCTTCTTTTTATATATTACAACCGTGATGTTTTTTCTAGTACTATCTAGTTGATACAGCAAATGTAGAGAATGAATATGTGAAGGGAATAAATGTATTTGTGTGAAAGGGACGCGTTAGTGTGTACCTAGAGTGTAGGTGTGTGAGCATTATATCATATGAGCTTTTCAAAATTATTGTGCTTAATGCACAAACAATTGTCTTGGATGGGAATCGAACACACGACTTCCAGCGTTGCAGTCAGGACCACTGACCACTAGTCAAACAGGCCAGTCAAATTAAACCCACTAAAGTTATAAGCCTAGTAGGCCAATAAATAATTCAACAGGCGAACGGTAGCGACTTTTGACCTATATCTCACTTAACGCTCTCGAGAAATGTCTTCTATCGAATTATATACGTATCAGGATTTATGAAGATACACTTCGTCGATAAATTGAATAAACACAATCTTACCAATTTTATTTGGGACAAGAAAATATATTTTACTAAATTATCTTTAGAGAAAAGAACCGCTGACCCGTGAACCTTTGAAGGTCGGTTTGGGGGACAAAGACGAGATTCTTTTTGTCACAGAGTGAAAAAATTGAAATTACCGACGCCTCGAACGGTAATATAATGGGTCTCCTGACATTTCCCCCTTAAATAGGCACCTTAAGGGTACCATTTTGTTGTTGGCAGTTCGTCTGTGACGTAAAGCGACCCCTTCTTGAGTTTAAAAGTTTATATACAGGGTGTGGCAGTTTGATGTCAAGTTGAATAGGTTAGGCTGTTTTTATGTTTCTGGGGCCTTTAGCTAGAACTACATTAGACAAACGCGCACGTGGACCACGTTTGATTTTTACGTAGAACGATGTAGCTCTATAAGTCTATACTCCATCTGTTTAAGTAGTTAACTAAATGTAAACAATTTTAAAATTTTCTTTTTCTATAAAAGACTTAACGAAAAAAATGTTTACAATTAGGTATTTACCTAAACCGATGTTAGGTAATGTAACTAAATTTAAATAATCTTTGGATGTCTTTTACACGATTTATTTTAAATAAAAATACATAAGTATCAAGATTGTTTACGTTTAGTTAACTACCCAAACAGGTAGAGTATAGTTGGCATATAAAATGTATGAGACCGACGCGCCCAGATTGGCATACGTGGCACACGTGTGCGCAGTTAGCTCTACCTTTACCATGACGTGTTAAAATGTCAAACGTGCGAGCGAGAAAGAGGGATGGAGCTTTACACTCTATATAGCTCCATCCCTTAAGGGGCCGGCGACGGATTTCATTGCCATACAAACGTAATACCACGCTCATTTGCAGTTGCAGCATATTTCCAACATATTATGATGATATTCGGTTATAGACAATATTTATCTAGGCTCCTACGTCTTTCTTATTTAAAAAAAAAAAACAAAAAGAAATTTAAGCGAATTGTATTTCGCACTTTTTTACAGCGTAAAAGGCAAAACATGCCATTTGGCTTTTCCTGTATTAAAAATAAGAATATTTCTAATATTCTCGACGTAGGAACCTAGATAAATTTTGTCTATAACCGAATATCATCATATGTTGGAAATATGCTCCAACTGCAAATAATAATAATAATAATAATTTATGCAAAATACATTTACAAAAATATGAACATTACGCAACAGTAACAAGGTTTCCTATTACAATAATGATACAATTACAGTGCTTAAAAATATTGTAAAACTAAAATATTTTCCATCACTTTACAGTCCAGTTTCATTGCGACAATCAAAATTTAAAATTAGAGTAAAATTATTATATATAAAAAAATGTTCTACTGTAATAAATGACTACGATAACTAAGCATATGGTACAATAATACCTAAAAACTATATCTATGAAATTATACAAAAATAAACATTAACGAGTCCATTACGACAAAATTTCTAAAAGTTGTTCTGTGTCTGCGTAATTGAGTGACACTAAGTATTCTGACAACATCTTGTTACATGTTTTGTAACTTATACTATAGAAACTTAATACTTTGTTAAGCCTATTATATAGAAAAGGACCTAAGAACACGTAAAAACGCTTAGTAAAGGCATGTCTGGTTTGAGGCTTTATGCAAACCAAGTCCTTTCTTCTCTTGTCCGAAGGTGGAGGGACAAAAGGCAGTGCAGTATGCTGATGTAGTACTATGTTTAAAATAAATAATTGCCGCACTGTTAGCACTTTACATGCTATGTACAGCTGGTGCGTAGGAAATCTAAAAGGGCGAAAGGTAGCAACCTTGAGAATTGCTCTTTGAGCACGTTCTAACGGGAGTAAAATGGTTTTAGCAGCGTGGTATAACGTTTGTATGGAAATTCATCCGTCGCCGGCCCCTTAAACAGTTTGTCGTACAATGGATTGCGTTAAGAGCTCGTAGTAGGGCATCTAAAAATATATTTTTTGTAACTAGTTTTATTTGATTTTTTAACACCCAATTTTATACTAGTCATTTCTTCTACTCGTTTCAGTCTTTCTCATCAAATAAAAATACAAACCTGTTATTTCTTGACATTAACGTTTAGGACTCAAGAAAAGAGTCCAATAGAGTGGAGGGAGTGTTGCTTAAAGAGGCTTCGGTTATAAGATTGTAGCACCGGCCTTCTCATCTCAAAATAGTAACAAAAACAAAGTTTTGCTTTCGTTACTCTGTTCTGTCCCACTCATGTGCAAAGGCCTCTCTCCACTCCTTCCGTCTTTCGCGGGCCCAGACTTCCTCTTGCCAGTTCTTGAGGATTCTGACAAGTAGGTACGTCACGCCATCTCCTACGTGGTCTAACGCGACCCCGTCGCACTGTTTCAGGGCACAGCGACAAAAAAAAATGTATTTACAACATTATTCTAAATGCGAATGTTTGTTTGTTTTCACGTTGGGATTGTTGTTGAAGGTTTACAGAAAAGGGTATTACCTACATTTAGAAAAAATCCTAGTAAAATCAGCAAGCAGAGCCGTGGACAAAAGCTAGTTATATAAATGTTTCATTTCTAGCACTCTGCCAATATTTTAAGACCTTTTTTACGGGTAACTGCGTAGCTTAAATACCTTTGTATTTTATAAATAAAGAACCTACTTGTATTTAATATTTCTCAATTTAGTAAGCGTCAAATATTTACATTATAAATTGCCTTGAACTGTGAGTTTTAGGGTGGGCTTTGTTTTAATTGAGAAAATAAATTAAAAAGGTATTTTAGATTACTAAAAATCATGAATAAAGTGCAGATTTTTTTAATAAATCCTAGACTTTTATTGCTATTACTTGAATCTAAGTACTTGCTAGTGTATCTAGAATTTCTTTTTTTGATATTTGAAATTCTGTATATACCTATTTATGTGTTGTCATGCTTAAACAGGTAAACAGATTTGGAGCATAATATCAACTTAGGGCGCCTTCAAATTAGCCGCAAAGTGACGCGCGATGTCAGCGTGGCTGCAGTTATTCCTTATAAATAAAAGCCGCAAAGTGCCGCGCGACTGCTGCGCTTCAAACGCGCTGCGGCCGCGCGTTTTAAGGGGATGCATCTCGACATACATTTTCACTGTTTTTCATACAACCACTCTTACGCGATTGTGACGTTATTACACATTTTTCATTAGATATTTTGGAAACACAGTATCTTGTGGATATTATCTAAGCTTCTATGGAAATCAATTTATAAATTTGTATAAAACTAATCCAGTTAAGACCTCTGAAAATCTACTATTTTGCATGAACTTTGACACTTCATAATTTACTTAAAAATTGAAAAGTACAATCATACAACCCTAGAAAATTTTATCAAGATTCTAAATAATGACAATGTTTTTCAAAATCTTTTAAAGGTTTACAAAAAACACGTATTTCCTAGAACAAGTTTTATAAAATATTCGAGTAAATCACGGAATTACCGAAAGATAACAGAGTTTTCAGGCGTTATCTCTCTTTTTACGCGACGTGTTGGATTGCGTTAGATGAATTAACAAGCTTTTAAACCATGCTCGATGTTTACGATAGGCGAGTGGAAAAGCAGCCTCTTAATTATTTTTGGAAAAACAAAAGAGCGCGACGGCAGCCCAGCAGCCGGACGCTTTGCAGCTAATTTAAAGGCGTCCTAAGTTTATATCTGTGCTCCAAATCTATGAAGTTACTAATAACGGAATAAACATCATGGCCAAGTCAATAATCTAAACCACAAACGAAGTATTAAAAAAATCAGTTTTTGGGCGGGACTGAAGTTCTTTAACTGTATTAATTATTCGCCAATGGGTTCCGAGTGGATATTGTGATGTAAAATTGGTGTAGTTTTTAACCGACTTCGAAAAGGAGGGGGTTCTATGTTCAAAAAAAATATAACCGACTTCAATGTTCACTAAAAAGTACAAAATAACTTTAATTTCGGAAGTCGGTGTTTAATAACGAAGGGACAAAACTATTATAGAAACACCGACTTCCGAAATTAAAGTTATTTTGTACTTTTCAGTGAACATTGAAGTCGGTTATATTTTTTTTTGTAAAAAGTTTTTTATGTAATTAAGGTATCTACACAACTGGATAATATGTAGAATCATTAAAACAGGCGCGATCTCGGCAAAATGGAGCTGAGAATTTTATCGTAGTGTTGACTACCTTAGCAAAGTTTGCCGAGAAGTTTGACTTGATTCATTTACAGCCAAATACTAAAAAAACATTATAATATGTACATGCATATTCTAATACTAAACAAATCAACTATTCCTACGAAGACATGGCGTAAAAGATTTAGCATCTAAGCCAAAAAAAAAACATAAGTAAAAAGAATAAAAAAAAAGACCTAATTCCAACAAAAAAAGAAAAAGAAATTCAAATTCAGAACCCCGAAAACAAAAGTGAACAGCCCATAGCAACGTCATACGTCAGTCACTACGAGAACTCACTTTCCAAACGTGAATGTCATTAAGTAGTGACTTTCGAACGTTCGTGACTAAACTGATATTGGGCCAATTTATCAGCGCTCGAGGTTCGTTAGTCGAATGAGAATGGGACCCGTAGTAGTGTTTCATGTTTCTTATAATTAGACATGGGTTTGGACAAAGAAAATCGTTTGCGAAGTTATTGTGTGCGTTTGTGGTTTTGACTTTTGGGAATTGAAGGTTTGATTTATGGAAGTGTAATCTGGGACTTGTTTCGAAGCATTCTAAGCTATATAAAATCTAGAACGAATTTAGTGAAGCATTAAACTGTTTAGAGAAGACAATTTGGAAAACCATATTGAAATATCCGAACCGAAGCAGTGATGGTGGGCCAGAAGTAACTGGTCCAATTTAAAGATAGAAATACATTAGACGCACACGTGTAACATACCTGATTTGTACGTAAAAAGACGTCACGTGGCGTCACGTAGTGTGTATCAAGTGTAGCTCTACAAGTCTAGCTTACATATAAAATGTATGGAGATCGACACGCCCAGATTGGCGTATGTGGTACACGTGTGAGCAGTGTAGTTCTACCAGAGTTGCAGGTAGTGTTACCAGGCGTCCCGATTTGCGCGGGATGTCTTGATTTTTAGGGGTCTGGGGACGCATCCCGATTTAAAACTGATCGGGACGCTAAATGTCCCGATAAATCAAAAACTCTGGAACGCAAAGAGCGACTGAAGAAGTCTGGGTTTGACTCAGTAAAAGTTTGACACACCCTCTCGCTCCAACGCAGAGTGGAAGAGCTCATTGGATGATTTCCCACCTAAATAATCTTTACTAAAAAAAATATTTGTCCCGATCTAAAACCCTAAATCCCGATTTAATTTAACATCTGTATCGATTTTTATCCGAAAGGACCTGGCAACAATAGTTGCAGGTATGGTAAAGGAATACATTGTAAGACATGCCATTACTATGCCCAATAGGGTCCACTATAATAGTGTGTTTGATGTTTCATCTACCACTTAAGCATGTATAGTATAGAGAGTTATGCATCAAAAACTAGTATTTTTTATACCTATTCATGTCAGTTACCTTTTTTCTAGCCAGATTGGGGTCAAGGCTTTACTTCTGAAAGGAAGATTCGAGCCCCGGTACGAAAGGCAACGAAGGAACAGGCGTGGGCTTATAGTCGGTAAAAGTCTGACACTATCTCCCGTCCCGCCAGCAGTAGCAAGTAGGATATAAGTTGTTATGCGAGGAAATACTAATAGCTAATACTACAAATAACAACACGTACTAACTCAAGCTTCACCCTAGAACTGGAGAAGTCATTGGATGACTTCTCATTGAGACTTTTCCTAAAAGACCCTTTGCCCCGTTGCTAGACAAGGACGGTCACACGGTTTGCATCAGGGAAGGTTGCTTCGTCACGTTTTATAGTTCGAGAGAACTGCTAGGGACCACATGTCTTAATAGGAGCATGATGTTGTCGTATTTTTGCTGAAAAGCCGCTTGCAAGCGACACTTATGAAAAAAATACTAGCTATTATTTTAGTAATCATTTAAACTCAATTAACTGAAACTCTCCATCAAATTATTAAGTAAACGCAGCGGAATACTAATATTAATTATCGCAAAGCACCTCTTTTCATTACGAGGACGAGTCATTCACTTCCCCAATTAATTTGACGGCGTCTCTTTTAAAAATTGTTGATGAGAAAAATTGGAAGTTGTCCAGGTGGACAGACTTTTTTGGGTACCGTACTGGAAGGCAATGAAACGAAAACCCGGCGAACGGCAAGTATCTTCCCTTAAGAAGAATACAGACTTTGCGCGGCATACGCCATGCACGGCGCACAACCAATGCTTCGCAAGCACATGCCTCGTCACAAACATGAAGACAGACAAATAAAGCATTTGCTTCAAATGCCAAGGCTCAACCCTAGAATATGTTTTGTTTTCATCACGCACACTTCAAGCAGAGGCATTCGCTGTGTCTGTACGCAGCTTTAAAAAAAAAACAAATTTACGCTTTTTAATATAAAAAATAAATAATAGTATTTTTAAAAAAATAATATTATATAGAGAGTTATAGAAGCAGATGTTAGAAGATAATAGATTGTATATTTTATTATAATTATAAATAGTGTAGATTTGTAATTATATGAGCTTACATTACAAATGTTGTTAGTAATTTATTAGTAAGTTTGCTTTAATTATGTTAGTTATGTTAGTATCTTTTGTTGAAATATGGACCCCTGTAAAGTCCTCCTTCATCTTCTTCTACATCTCTCTGTATTTGCCAGAATTTATCCCTTAATTTCCTACAACCAACACATCGTCATAGATAGATAGATATATTCTTTATTGTACATTAAAAATAAAAATTACATAAGGAACTTAAAATTATAAGGTCATATTGGTTTTCTGTTTGTTTTCTGTATTGGGCCTTTCCATCGTGTGTTTCAATGGTCCATCTTTTGTCTGCACATCATGAGATGTGTCTAGTCCCAAATAAGTTGAAGCTGTTTAGATGATGCAAAGCATAGGTCTCTATGAAGAAGGTCGTGCAAGACTTGCAAAAACAAACTACCCCTTATTTTTACCCGACTACGGCAAAGCCAAAGGAGAGTTATTAAAGTATTTCGATTGGTACCTATAACGTGTGACTACGGCTTTTCTTTTTGTTCTGTACCCCTAGCCAAGTTGCTAAGTTAACGCTTGTAGAAAGCTTCAAATGTACGGGAATGACGTCGTCTTAACGATCAGTCACGTGGTCAGAACAAAAGAATTGGCGGCAAGGTCAACTCGAAGCGGTCGGCGCAAGCGAAACGTATGTAACTTGGCTAGGGGGGCTGTTCTTGTATTACCAGTTCCCTTGTTTATTTCAGCATCCTGAAAATCTTGTTTCACACTTTTTCAGCGTCGTTTTGTTTTGTCGTAGTTAGTTTTTTTTACTTTTGTTTAGTAAACATTAAACACGACAAAAAATACAAGAATGCCTTAAAAAGCTTGCACTTAAAATAGATTGGACTTTCGTCCTCCACCCTCAGTACTTCGACCTCCAAGCTCCGTACCGTGGGAGGGACACCAGCCGGCACTTGTTTTTCTTGCGTACTCCCACAATCATGTAATTTTGATTCAGTTTTATTTACCCTTTCTCTTTTAGCGGTGAATAAGTAGTTGTAACTTTGTAAGTGTTGCTTTAAATTGAATTTATTATATTTATTTTTCTTGCTGTGGAAATGTTGGAGAAAATTTTTGTGACCCTGGAACGCCAAAGAGCAACTGAAGGACAGCTTCTTTTTTCTCGGTGGGTAAAAATCATCCAGATGATATCCCCCGACCTTGGGCAGAGCGGGAGATAGTATCAGACTCTTACTGACTAAAAACCCACCGCGTTCATTCGTTGCCTTTTATCCCGGGGCCGAGCCTCCCTTTTGGAACTAGACCCTTGGCTGAAGGACAGCTGGGTTTTTGTCAGTAAAAGTTCATCACGCCCGTTTGCTCCACCCTAAAGCGGGGGAAGTCATTTCATAATTACCCACCTAAAAAATAAATTGTATTTTTCTTCCAAAACGGATGGTGAAAGATCTATTTTTCCATGAAAACTTCAACTATATCTGACAACTCTGGTCACTTATCTCCTTTGTTGTCTGTACAATGCGTTCCAAATGAGAATAGGATCGATTGCCATATTGTGACGTCACGATTTACCGTCAAATCGAGGATAGACATTTTTAAACTTTAATTAATTTACAAAAAAAATAATTTATTTACGAACTGTGAACGAAAAAAGTTTAATCAGAATGCAGTTCTTCAATTTTGCTCATCTCTGAGTTCTTCAATTTTGCCAAAACTTCTTTGATTTGACAGTACGTGATGTCACAACATGGCAATTGATCCTATTCTCATTTGGAACGCGTATTATAGATGTATGCAAACAACAAAACAACTTAGACGTTAAAATATTTCTCCATATCGCTACCATCTGGGCATGACGGAAATGTGCCTAGAAGACTGGAAGCATTACAACGATGAATGGCAATGCTAATTGTTTCCTAAAATAAAATTAACCCACAGATAGACAAAAAAAAAAACTGTTTTTTGACTGTCTAATTTGAAGTTATAAATAAGTCTTTTAAATAAATACTCTCACACAAATAATTATGGATAGGTTTTTTTTACAAACGACAGACTGAAACAATTTGACTGCTGCGGTCTTCCCGTTCAATTATAATTTAGGTGTCTTCAAAGCTACAGTGAATAGGCTCCTAATAAACTAGTGTGCCTCATCATCAACGATTGCATTACTGCTTAACATCAGATGGAATCGCAGTCAATTACTATATCATTTAAAAAAGAACGGGTCTATAATTTATTATTCAATTGTGATCTGAAAGCGAAAATAAAAGTACTTTGTATGCAGAACCCAAACTGCATCATAATGGTCTCAATTTTGTTTTTATCCACTGTTCTGTCGAAATGAATTGTCTTAATGATTGTTTTTTATTACAAACTGTTAACTTATTTAAAACTTAAATGTTTTTATTTTAATGTCTATTTGGATAAGGGCAGGAATAAGAAGAAGAATGACTTGACAGAGCTTTAAAAAAAAAAACTCAAACCTATTAAGGGACAAAAGGTCCCCCAAAATGACGTGCAACGCTCATTCTACGTGACGCTGCAACGTTGCCCAGTGTCCCTCAACTTGCGTCTTGACATTTTACAACGCTCGCCGTCTGACCGTCCGGTAAGCGTCCGGACCGAGCCCAAGTCGTCGACGCCGCGTAGTATTCCACGCGGCTCAAGGAGTTGTCAGCAACCGTAGGGGCAGAGTAGGGTCGAAGCCTACTGGGGCCATAGGTGAAGCGAAAGAGACCTCCGGGGCCCTGCAACAATGGCAAAGAAGGAACAGGAGTGGGTTTTTAGTCAGTAAAAGTCTGACACCATCTCCCGTTCCGCCCAAGAGCGGCGGATGTTATAGGATGATTTTCCCACCTAAAAAAAGGGGGCACGTTTGAAACTTTTAATATTTATTCCAATCACTGTACAACATGTTTGCAATAAACTGAAATGATTGATTTTCAGACTTAAACAGGTCAGGAGAAATCTCTATATAATGTTAGCGATTCTTATGATAATGTTCATACACTATGATTATTTTCTGTATTAGCAACATTAAATGTATTTTTTTTGCACTGACAACTGGAACGAACTGCGTCTTGACAGCGCGGCGCTTTTGACAATTACAAGAAATTATAAAAAGGCGCGCCGCACTGTCCTGGCTCTCTTTACGATTCAGTTTTCGGAGCAAGCAACATCTCAGTAAGTGCTAGCATATAATTTATTAGTTCCAACTGTTATTGTTTGATGATATTTGTAATATGTGTGTGCTGTCAAGGCAAAAGTACAAAGGGTGTGGTAACCCTTTTGGTCGTTTTATTTAAATAACCTGATAAGAAACCCCGTAGGTACACTAAATAACGTTCTTAGTCAATCTTTCTCTAAAGACAACACATATAGATAACAATAATAAGAAGGTAACACAGAAAAAATGATAATTGCACTCGTGCAAAGCTAGGGCGCGTAGCTAGTTTTACATCAAATGCAAGTATGTGAGCACTTTACAAACTTTAAAACCAGAGCTCTTGGAGAAATATGCTCGGATCCACCGCTTGAAAAGTACGATGGGACGAGGAATTAGGAAAAAACTTTAATGCATGTTTTCAGTTCAACAGTTTTTGGAACTAGATAAAGATTATTCAGTGTTTTTCGCAAAGCGGATTTTCATTTAAACTTCTCTCTAGAGCGGGGACTACATTAGATCGAGGCACATGTGGGCCACGCCTGATTTGTACGTAGAGTGGCGTTGCGTGGTGGCGCGTGGCGTGGATCAAATGTAGCTCTACAAGTCTAGTTGCCATATAAAATGTAAGGAGAACGACGTCCAGATCGGCCATACGTGGCCCACGTGGGTGCAATGTAGTTCTTCCTTAAGTCTTTCGCTATAGTCCCCTCTTTGAGGAGTAGCTGGAAAGATGTCACGGCGTCCTTACCTTCCACATGACGCAGGTCCTCACCGGACATGGTTAGTTCGGGAGGTTTCTGCACCGGATTTGTGCGGAATTGACGCCCAGATATCACCATCGTGTGGACCGCCCGGAGGACATGGTAGAGCATACGGTAGAGGTGTGCCCCACCTGGACAGAGCACCGCTGTGTCCGCGTGGGGGCGCTCGGCGATCTCTCGCGCCGGGCTCTGGTACAGCCCATGGTCCGAAGCGAGGCGGAGCGGCAGGCGGTCGCCTCCTTCTGCGAAGTAGTAATGCTAGAAAAGGAGGCAAATAGGTCAGGTAATAGCCCTCGCGTCGCAGCCACCGGGATTCCGATTTCCAGTTACCGTAGGGGCGGGCTTGCGGACGGTGAGTATAGGGTAGCTCGCCGTCCGACCTTCCGGTAGCCGTCCGGACCGATCCCAAGTCGTCGACGGCGCGTAGTGTTCCACGCGCGCCTCAAGGAGTTGTCATTTAGCTGATTTTCCAACCTTAAAAAAAGCCTTTCGCTATGAACTAAAATTTAACCCTATTTAACCGAGTTCGCGAATATTTCAATGATTTCATAATTATGTTGTCCTGTTGTGTAACTTGCGTGGAAAAACTTCATCAGTTTTAAATCACAATATCCACAAGGGATAAATTTGTGAATATTTAACTATTTGCTTGCTATAGTCTTTCCGTTCAATTATTATTATAAGTTGGGTGTCCTCAAGGCTAGAGTGAATAGACTCTTAATATACCAGTGCAGTTCACTATCAACGATTGCATCATTGCATTCACTGCATCACTGCTTACCTTCAAGTGGGATCGCAGTCAAACACTGGTGTAAAATATTAAAAAAAAAGTAGTTACCGGTTTTGTTTTTAGTCTTCTCACGATTAGTGCATTCAGCCAGTGTAAAAAGTTTAGTTTTACAAAATAGAGTCTGTCTAATAAGTTAAACGACTTGAGTAATTATTAGAATTTAATGAAATCTGATGTAGTCAACACGGGTTCAATAATCAACGTTGATTATGAGATAGAGATCATTGTTTACTAACAGAAGAACCTTATAAAAAGTACCGAATATAAGTATTTTTTAAATGATTAAATATTATACAAAATTCCCAAGTCGGTTGACTTATTAGACAGACTATACATAAATTATCTTATTTTCCAAGAACACATTCAAAATGCAACATTTAAAATGCAACACATTCAAATGTTTTTGCAGTATTTGGCAGCAAATGTATCGAGTCAGCCTTCGCTAAGGTAGTCAATACTGCAATAAAATTTAGCAACACTTTTTATACTTTTTTTTTATTAATTGATTGGCTCGCATTTGACCACCATCTCACCTTATGGTAAGCTATGTTGTGGTCGACAATGGAGCACGCTAGCCTAGAAGTAACCTATTTCTTCTTCTTCCTGCCCTTATCCCATATTACATGGGGTCGGCGCAACACGTTTTCTTCTTCCATTCTGTCCTGTCACCCGTCAAACTATCACTAACTCCCTTTTCTTTTATATCACTTCTCACACAATCCATCCATCTTTTTTTCGGCCTTCCTCTCCCTCTCCATCCATCTACATGTATACTCAGAACTCTTTTAGTAATATGCGCTTCATCCCTCCTCTTCACATGACCATACCAAGACAACCGATTGCCTTTCAACTTTTCAGTCACCTATTCCCTTGAATAAGACCCCTAGGTTTTAGCTACCAGGAAACATAGACTCTGGCAGGGTAATAACGAGATCGCTACTATTTCAATGATTCTTCATATTGTCCAGTTGTGTCTTCTGCAAAAATTCTAAAATTGTAGTGAATCCAGGGTACCTCAGACCCTTGCGGTGGAAACACCAACTATATCAATTTTATATCATAGCATTTCTATTCGTAGGGGCGTAGCTTATGTGGTGTCTAAGAAGGTCATATACTCATTAACTTGCCAGTTTTCAAGGTAATGAGAATTTTTTTTTTAAAAAGATTAGGGATTCATATTCGAAACAAGTTTGATTAGAGATGTCACAAAAGTCTAGACATAGTTTTTATATTAAAATACATTATAAAGTGCTTCTTATAATATAGCATAGTCATGTTCCCACTGTTGGGATTCAGACCTCCTCTCTAGGAGAGGGAATGGGCCGTAATCCACCACAGGTCTTCGAAATTTTGGTTCCAGGACTTGCCGGTTTCCTTACGATGTTTTCCTTCACCGTTTTAAGAGTAGTGCTGATGAAATAAATCACACAAAGTAAATGCGCCTGGTCGGGTTTGAACCCGGGACCTACAACTCGTAAGTCGAGACCGTTACCACTCGGCCACCACTGCTCTCTCTTATATAATTTAACATAAGTAAAATCTAAAACCTCTAATTTGCGTCCCACACACTTCAATATCTACAAGGAATCAATTTGCAAAATAATTAAAACAAACAGCCACTTAATTTATCTCGAAAAAATCACGACAAAAAACAAGTTGCCATGCTTTAATAAACGAAGTACATAGCCAAGATTCAATATGTGATGGCGGTATACACTGGGGTCGTGTTGATTCTGTGGGTAGAACAATATTGTCTCATGTTCCGTCTGTACAGTCGGCTAGAGAAATGTTACTTCATGAGGATTTTGTCTTTTCAATTGTTTTGTTTGTTTGTTTCGAGATTGGCCACTTTTTTAACAGATTTCTTGATTAAATTGGCTGTCTGTAGTGCTCGCTGCGCTATCTCATACGAATACGTTAACATCAAACTTGAATGGTTTGTTCGTATGGACGAATGGTGCGTCCAGATTTGGCGAATGCGCCGCTCTCGAGCCGTTCGCGAGCCGCTTGTGAACTGCGCGCGTTCATTCTATGTGCGCAGGGGATTCGTGCGCGAAATGCATCTGCGCCGTTCGCGAGCGGCTCGAGAGAGTGCATTCGCCAGGTCTGGGCACATCAGAACACGAACGCAAACATAGTTCGAATCGAGTTCGCGCACAACAGTCGTGAACTCTCTTAAGAGTCATCCCGGCGTTGTTGGAAGTGGTTGATTTGAGTGAAGTAGCTAAAAGTTTTTTGGTGTTCGCATTGATTCATGAAGAACACCGTCCATAAAGAACATACTAAAAGGATCGCCTCAAACATGTTTGTCGAACAGAGTATTCGATGTTCTTTAGTGGTACACACGTGCGAACCAAGTTGCGTATGTAACTTTGTTCGTACGTGTACATCTATAATATAAAAATGAATCGCAAAATGTGTTGGTAAGCGCATAACTCAACAACGCCTGAACCGATTTCGCTAATTTTTTTTTTATTGTGTTCGTTATTATGAGGAGAAGGTTCTTATGGAAAAAAAAATGAAAATTAGGGTAGTGTAGGGTAGAGTAGGTTAGTGTAGGGTAGAGTAAAGTAGAGGAGGGTAGAGTAGAGTAGAGTAGGGTAGGGTAGAGTAGGGTAGAGTAGGGTAGAGTAGGGTAGAGTAAGGTAGAGGAGGGTAGAGTAGGGTAGAGTAGAGTAGGGTAGGGTAGAGTAGGGTAGAGTAGAGTAGAGTAGGGTATAGTAGGGTAGAGTAGGGTATAGTAGGCTGAAGTAGGGAAGAGCGGGAGCGAAGCCGCGCGGGTGCAGCTAGTACAAGATAAAGTTTAAATTCTATTGTAACCCATACTTTTTTATAAAACACTTTAAAAAATATGGTCCTTTAAAACTCAACTTAAAACATATAACATTTAAGTCGATATTTCAGTTAGTGGCGCTGGATTGAAATTATCTTGCAAATATTTATTCTAGTAAAGGAAAAGGACCAAAAATAGTACATAACTTTACTTTCGTTGCCGACTGTACCAAAAAGAAAAAGATAGCAAATAATATATTTTACCTTTTACAATAAACTGAGAAGAGACATTATCTAAATATAAGAGGGTTTATATTTTGTAAAATGTTCAGTTACTGTGTAGAATTTATTTGTATGAGAACGGGCCATGGTTTGCTTAAGGCTGTGTTTGCACTGGTTTAGAAAAGCGGGAATCATTAAATAAAACAATAGTTTTCCTAATCAATCTATGTACACTAATATTATAAAGAGGTTTAAATTGGTTTTTATATTTTTTTGTTTGTTGGAGGTACTCTGGAAGTACTGGTCCGATTGCTAAAATTATTTCACCAATAGTTACACTACCATAAAGGTATAACTATACACTACGCACACGTGTGCCACACACGCCGATCTGGGCGCGTCGGTCTCCATACATTTTATATGGAAACTAGACTTGTAGAGCTACACTAGATCCACGTGATGCGACGCCAGGCGACGTCGTTCTACGTACAAATCAGGCGTGTTACACTACACGTGTAAGTGGCGGATTAGCCATATAGCAAGAGTAGCGAATGCTACATGCCCTGCGCATTCGGGGGCCCCCGCGTATTCGAGGATCCTGTACTTGAACACAAAAAACATCTAGTCAAACTTACAAATGTATCAAAATCCGAATACAGCTGATTCTTTCATTGAATATGATAGTCAATCTCTTAGATTTCCCTCATTATGTAAGTACTTTCCACCACGTACCCAATCAAAAAATCCACGGGGTTATTGGTGGTTGAGATAAAAATGAGATTTATTTAATAAGAACACAGGGCCCCCTTGGTCGAATTTGCTACAGGCCCCGCGCTGACTTAATCCAACACTAGCTTTAAGGTTCGTCGTATCAATTTTGCTACGAAACCCTAAAAGGATGATGCAGTAATTATTCTCATCTGTAATTAATGAACAGTATGTATAAGCCGATAATATTGATAAATAATTGTTATTGTAATAGGATTCAATATTGTTCGAGACCTGTTTGACTTGTAAAACGGTACTATCGTAAAATTATGGTGATCGAGCATCCTATTTACTTACGAATAATTGCAATGTGTAAATTAAGCTTAAATACCATATTATTTAACCGTGACAGAAGAAAATGAAGAGGTTAACTATGGTTTAAATTAAACTTAATAATAAAGTGAGATGGAAGATTGTTTTTTTTTTTATATTCCACCAATGGCACACAACGCCGTCTAGTCCCAAGCTAAGCAGAGCTTCTGTTATGAGGACTGGGCAACTGAAAAACATACTTGTATATTTCTAAATACATATAATATATATATTAGATAAATTATACCCAGACACAGAACAAATGATCGTGTTTATCACGCAAACATTCTCCTGGGTGGGAACCGAACCCACCATCTCCAGCATAGCAGTCAGGGCCTCTAACCACTAAATCAACAGGTCGATTGTGGATAATAGAGGCCACATGTAAATCTATGTCTTTATTTTTATTATTTGTATATATAAAAGGAGCAACAAAAGGAGAAATTGACTGACATAGCAACGCACAATCAGAGAAAGAAATACAACAGAAATCAAATGTCAGTCAGTTGAAAACTGGGAACATAAAATTTTGCACAAGGTTTCATTTTATGACGTATGCGAGCACTTTGAGAGGATTTTTAAGAATTCACCCCCTAAATGGGGTTCCAAAGTTTGTATGGAGAAATCTATTTTTACGCGAGCGAAACTGCTGGCAGAAGCTAGTAACAACTAAAGTATTTGACGGAACACAATTTTGTTATCGCGTTCTCCGCGTGATTCCGATAGCAACTATTGAGCAGTTACCCGGACCAGACACAACATTCATGGTCTGGTCGGATGATCCTCCGTTTTCTACCGAGGCTTGCTGGACTTTAAGCCCTGTTCCGCATAACTATAAGAATATCATCAAAGAACCAAAGACACAGGTTTATGAAATAACGCTATTTGTGCGGAATTATCTTGAAAAATATTGTTATCAAAAACAGACGCCATATTTGTGGTACCCCATCCACCATGTGGTACAACTGTCATCGAACGCTAACTCAAAGAATTTAAAAAGTCCAAAATAAGAATCCCGTTCACTAAAACCAGGATATAAAATTAAATATCCGGAAAGAATCAAGGCGTTATCTGTAATAGAAATCTCTGGATTTATCGGCTCTGTGGCTGTAGGTTTGTACTGGCTTTCGAATGAAATATAGGCTGTACCGGTGGCCGTTGCCTTACTTCGTTTTTTTCCATAGACAACACTACGCGTTGTATTGGCGCGCTTTTCGAGCCAATTTTTACTAGTTATTTTTTAAATGGTGCTATGTGTTTTGTGTTGCGATGGATTTCCATTTTTCGTGGATCCGCTGATGAGAATACAAGGTTAGGATGCGGACTGGTTTTTCGTTTTGAGTCAATGGATTATTTACAAATGGCGGACGAGGTTAGGTTAAATTCACATTTTGCTTCAATAAATCGTTCCGTGATTTGTAATGCGATTTATTTTCTCTTTTCAAAGTACATTTATTTTGGTTTCTTATTTATGAAGCTGGAATTCGAAACCTGTTTGTTTGTACAAACTGAAAAACGGCTGGAAAATACAGTTTAGTTTCTAGTTGTTATTATTTATTATCTGGACAGAATGACTGATGGTGGATAGACCACAGTGACGGATTAGGGACGAGGTTGATAGACTCGGTCTACACGTAAATCATACTGACATAGGACTTCTTCATAAGGTATAAACGTTTAAAAATATTCGTTCGTTTCTTACATACGTTTGCTAGGTACATTTTAAGAAAAAGTGAGATCATTGACCCAAGTATTTTCGTAAAGAATAAAAGTGTCGTATAGCTGCTATCAGGTTTCGGCGGCAATGCCGTGGGGGCGTCACATATACGATATGAATACAATAAAAACCTTTTCCTTTTCACATTCGGAAGGTAAGTTGCCAGTTTAACAAAAGATGTGAAGAGGAAAAAAAATATATAAACATTTCTTTAGCCCACCTAACTATAAGGGGCCGTCAGGGGGGAAATAATAATTCCAATTTTATTGGGTATGTCCTTCAACAAGATTTTTCCATACGATGGAAGCAATTTATGTGATAACGTTCGGGGAAATTGCTTTTTGGCTTTTCTTTGCGTCTATTGAATTTATGGCCCGATTCAGTCTGAATGATATTTATGGAACAACTACAGTTGGCTCTGGTAATTTATTATGTCCTATCAAAAACTCCGTTTGGAAGATCCGGGGATCGGTGCAAAGTTTTTGGGGTTAGTTTCGAGTTTTTTTCCTCTGATTGTCTTCGGTTCACTGCGCGAGGGTTAAATTCAATCGTTTCGTTGATTGATTTCTCGTTAATGGCAGAGAGGAATATTTTATCTGTGGAGCGTGGAATAATTGAAGTTTAGAAATAGTCTAATGCTTAATCAATGGTCCGATGGTATGAGATTGAGGTAAGAATAGTCATAGCGACGGACATAGTTATTATTACGCCTATTGTACACTTGATTTTCTAAATGTCCTGTGTAGTATGTGCGTTAATAAGTGTACAAAAAATTAAGTATATCGTATTTACTTTTTAACCGACTTCGAAAAGGAGGAGGTTCTATGTTCGGCTAAATTTATGTTTTTTTTATGTATGTTCACCTATATCTCGGTCAATTGTGGACCGATTTTGAAAATTCTTTTTTTGATTGAAAAGTTATGCCTACAAGTTGATCCCATTGAAATATTGTTATGATCTGATCATGATCTTCGAAGATATGACACAGAACTCCTCATAGGATCACAGCAGAACTGTTGTAACAAGTAAAATTGCTTTGTTTATACGTGTAGTCGATGACTGGCTGAAGGAAAAGGGGGAGGCGATGTATCGGACTGATCTGATGATGAAGCCAGAAGGTAAATTAATGTAATCTAACCGTGTTTAGGATTATTAGAATCGTAATGAGATGCTCTCTGGCTATAAGGTATTTAACTTTGGCTGGGAGGTACTTTTTAGTGGTGGTACCATAACTAAAAAGTGTAAAATAAAAAACATTTTACAAAAAAAAATACAACCGACTTCAATGTTAAAAAAAAAAACACTGAAAAGTACAAAATAACTTTAATTTTGGAAGTCGGCGTTAAATAACAAAGGGACATAACTATTATAGAAAAACCAACTTCCGAAATTAAAGTTATTTTGTACTTTTCAGTGTCTTTTTTATCATTGAAGTCGGTTGTATTTTTTTATATATTATATTTATTATCACTCTTTCAAACAATCCGTAGCCCTAGGGGCTAACTGGCCTCTACAAATAATTGACACATCTTTGAGGCACGAGTGCAACACGACGCGCCGTTGACTTGGGCTTGGTCCTCGGCAAGACATAAGTAGCTCGCCGTCCGGAAACGTGCCTGCGGTGGCTGGTAGTCGTTCTGCGTTGCATTCCAAGGCTGCGAGAACTCTTTCGGATAATTTTGCAACCCTGGCAAGGGTTTGAGTTGTCCTAAGATTTACAGTAAAATAAACTGAAAAAATATGACTAGGTACTTTCTAAAACATTTCCTTATTCAGAACCTCGCATACAAAATAAACAGTAGATACATCTTCAAACTTGGATCGATTTTACGAACTTGAGCGTTCTCTTGTTTTTCCGAAGGTGTGTGCAAATGAAGCGCGGTGTCCATAGAACACGGAATGATTGAGACGGCATTATTGTCAACATATTCCATACAGAGTATATTAGAGGTGTGACTTCTGAGGGTAACTGCTAAAGACTGCATTGTTAATGGGCATTATCATTTATAAGTGTACCCTGATATATTAAAAATTCATACTTTCCATACAAACCAAGCAACATGCAACCAATACATGCATGCATGTTACCGGTACATAGTAGACATTCTACCCATACGCACAAAGCGTTTTGAGAACACATTTATTGTGCGTACAGCCAAGGAGTGGAATTCCCTGCCGGAGTCTGTGTTTCCTGATACCTACAACTTAGGGGTCTTTAAGTCAAGAGTGAATAGGGTACTCCAACATCGACCACATCATCGCTTACCATCAGGTGAGATGGTGATCAAACGCAAGCCTATCAATAATAAAAAAAAAATGACACAGAATGTGACCATGGCACATAGAAACATGATAATTCCGACTTTGCGTATGACATCAATCAACTACTACAAATTAAGACAGGTTTACACGAAACCAGTTCACTGGCGCTAAGTCATTCTGGTTTTCTTATGGTGTAAGATTTGATCAACAATGTGGTGTACAATACATTTCAATAAGATTCGGCAGCGACTGGCTCGATGCGTTTACCTTCGTCATTGGCTGGAAAAATAGACAGGCAGTCCATTCAAGCTAGCGCCTGGCAATACCGACATAGCCTGAAGCATTGTCAAACTTAAGGGGCCGGCGACGGATGAATTTCCATACAAACGTAATACCACGCTCATTTGCAGTTGGAGCATATTTCCAACAATTATGATGATATTCGGTTATAGACAATATTTATCTAGATTCCTACGTCAAGAATATTAGAAATATTGTTATTTTTAATACAGGAAAAGCCAAATGGCATGTTTTGCCATTTACGCTGTAAAAAAGTGCGAAATACAAATCGCTTAAATTTCTTTTTATTTTTTTAAAAAGTAAGACGTAGGAATCTAGATAAATATTGTCTATAACCGAATATCATCTTAATATGTTGGAAATATGCTCCAACTGCAAATGAGCCTGGTATTACGTTTGTATGGAAATTCATCCGCCGCCGGCCCCTTAAGTGACAGTGGGTACATAGTTTACAAAACAGATGATCGATTGGGCTGAAAGGCTCTGGAGTGACGACCACGTACCGGTGTTGGAAGGCTTCCCACGAATTAGATCTTGTGAGAGTTGCAGGAATTCGATGTCTGGAGTCATTATGGTGACGCTTGGGGGAGCAGTGGACGTTTTTCAGCTGAAATGATGATGATGACGATGACTGATTGCAAGTCTAGCTGGCAGCGAGCCCTGGCTTCACGTAAACATCTCTTAACACGGGTAAAGAAAGTCTGTAGCCATGTAATCTGTCTTACTATTACTTCGTTCGCGTGGACTACAGGATTTTGAATTATTTTTTTTTTTCTAAAATAAAAGTAGCCTATGTTACTCCAATTTTGACTTTTATTGCATTAGTGACATGATAAATGGCGACTGCAGTAAAGAGTTGATATTGTAACCACTTTTTTTGGTTTTGATGCCATTCTTATGCCTACGGAATAGAAGTCAAAATCGGTTAAACGGACAGTAAAACGGGTTTGTTTAATACATCAGCTACCAGCCAAAAAAGTCCTGTCAAAATCGGTCCAGCCATTTCGTAATCTCTGAAATGGCTGGACCCATTTTGGGAATGGCTGGGACAAACAGACAGACAGATAAAAAAATGTAATAAATGTTATTTTGGTGTATGTACCGTATATTCACATGCATGTAGTAAAAAGCAGTTATTTCAATATTAAAAACAGACACTCCAATTTTATTTATATGTATAGATGTATAGATAATAATAATATTCCACAACTATCACATAACGTCATCTAGTCCCAAACTAAGCAGAGCTTGTGCCATGAGTACTAGACTACTAATAAACATACTTATATATTTCTAAATACACACTTATAGATAAATTACACTCAGAGAACAAATGATCGTGTTCATCACACAAACATTTGTCCTGGGTGGGAAACGAACCCACGACCTCCGGCATAGTAGTCATGGCCACTAACCACTAGACCAGCCCGGTATTAGCCAAGGCGTGTCTAATCGTAGCTGCTTCTTCATTCCGAACTCTATGTTGGTACCGGAGAAGACCACCAGATGGCGTTTCCGACTCATTTCTCACGAATCTTCCGCATCATTCACCGATGCATCGGTTTGCAAGACGAAAGGTTTACGTGTCCCAGCGTCAGTTGTTTACGGCATTTTCTTGAAAAATTTCACGTATCTTTACAGGTAAGGGCACCTACTGGAAATGCTTTGTTAATATTAGAGTTTAAAAACATGTGAAAGAGTCACGTCAAGAAGATAATTTTCATTGAGCTTTTTTTTAACGTATCTACTAACTCTTCATTTATTAACACGCTTATATTAGCTTCACCTGTATGTTTGTAACCAAAGCCTTTGAGCTCGATTTTGACCTACTTTAGGCGATCAGATTTTCTTCAAACTTTGCACACCCATCAAAGACTGATGACAATACAATAATCCGTTTTTTTTAGTCAAAAATAAAAATATAAAAAAAAAACTATAAAAACACGCTTTCATAGCATATCAAACTAAAAAGTGTAAAATAATTTTCAATATAGGTAGAAAATAATAATAATGAATGAAAAATATTAATATCATTCTGAAAAAAGCGTGGGGTGCTCGATTTACGAAAAATATAGCACACGGCGCCCCACGCTTTTTTATGTACCTACTCGAATAATTTACATTTAAAACATACTTAAGTAACTATAATTACAGTACCGTAGGCGCGAGCTTGCGGAAGGTGAGCAATGGGTAGCTCGCCGTCCAACCGTCCGGACCGAGCCTAAGTCGTCGACGGTAGGTAGTGTTCCACGCGTGCCTCAAGGAATTGTCAGCAACCGTAGGGGCCCAGCAGGGTCGAAGCTTACTGGGGCCATGGGTGATGCGAAAGAGATCCCCGGGGTCCTGAAACAATGGCAAAGAAGGAACACCCATACAACGTGATAATGCCACCAGTCTTTTACTGACTAAAAACCCTCTCCTTTTTAGTCAGTAAAAGACTGGTGGCATTATCACGTTGTATGGAAATGCTTATCTTCTGTCCAAGGTAAAAGCCAGCCATTGGGTCACGCGAAGTGTCAACTAGACGTTTCGACAGATCTTTATACAACTTGTGAGCACTCGGACCTCACGACTCGAGAATTTCAACCCCAAACGGTTCGAAAATATAACATCCAACTATAAGGCGCTGCGCAGACTGAGACACTTTTTGTCTCAGTTACCGATACCGAACACTTTTTTATCGTCATGAGTCTAAGTTAAGTGGAAGCAACTGGACACAAAAAGTGTTTACATATGCGCAGGAGGTGGATGATTTCATATTGGTTCTATAGAAATCAAAATTCATCGATAGTTTGTATCTGACACAAGACACACGTTTGCGCACTGCCTTACTTGAGCTCTTGGTTTAGTATCCCAGTTTAACGATTATTTTAAAAAATATCGGCACATATTTTTGCTTGGCCAGTAATAATTTAGATAAGAGTAATTTACGATATTGGAACATTACTTTTCATTGCTCGTTAAAAAGTCGACTCGATACCTAATATTCACAGGGGTGTTATTAGGCTTTTTTTCTCAAATTACCTAATCATCAGTAGGTATACCTATTGTTTTTTGGGAGTTACCTGTGTCGAATTCAGTATGAAGAAATGCCCGGGTGTCATCATTGTGTGGATACGGTGATGGTATGCCTCACTTCGATGAAGCACCACCAGTCATCGTGGAATCGATCAGAGGCGGCGACCTTGAGTTATTGGATCATGCTGGGGTACAGAGCAAGACGTAATGGGACGCAGTCGCCTCTTACTGCTAAGCACTAATGCAAGCGAAGGAAGTGGCGGAAAGCGTAAGTACCTCGGCTCGCACTGGAGACGCTCTAGGTATCGAAAGTTGCAGGGTGATTCCCGTCCACCGTACGCGCGGGTTTATGGACGGTTAGTATTGGTTAGCTCACAATGAGGACCAGGCCCAGGTCATGACGCGTCGTGTTCCTAGCACGCATGAAAGAGATGTCAGTAAAATAGACCCCACTAGGGCCGACACCAGCCAGGGCTCCAGGGTAGTTCTAAAGAATTACTGTGGCTCTAGAGAAGAAGTAACTAAAGAAATACACGTGAATTTTAGTCAGTAAAAGTCTGACACTTTTTTACGGTCTACCCTAATTAGGAGAAGTCATTTGATGATTTCCCATCCAAAAAAGTACATACAATTTATTTTTCATTATAATAGTCCCTCTTTTTCAATGAATACCGTTTTTCAGTCTTCTAACCACATATTCCGACTTCACATTTCCAAAACCAATAGAAAACGGGTCGCCATTAAAATCTACTGCAGTTTTTAAATCCAACATGGCCGCCGAACCTAAGTTTAAAGAGGTCTAATGTATCTTTTATTGGCAACGCTTGAATCTCTTTCTAAGGAAATGGAAATACTCGTAACATTTCACGGTGATCCGGGAGTAAAAGGATATATACTATCCTTGTATGTTATAAGGGATTTGTGATATGCATTTAGATTTTGAGATGTTTTTACGAATTTTGAATTAGGAATAGTGTACGCAATATTGCATAGTTGCATTCGTTTGAAACTTAATCCTAATAAACTAGTGCGCCTCACTATCAACGATTGCATCATTGCTTACTATCAGGTGGGATACCTGATAGTAAGCAGTGATGCAATCGTTTTTTAATCTATTTACTCTAGCCTTGAAGACACCTAAATAATTATAGTTGGACGGGAACACCACAGCATGGGAATTGTTCCATTCTTTCGATGTACGCGGTATAAACGACGAAGGAAAACGCTTAGTCTGGACCGTTAAAGTATTTTTGTATTTTTTTTTATCTAATAAAAAGAAAAGTTAAAAAAGCGCAGTCAAGCACTGGTTAATATCAATTAAAAAAATAAACTATTCAAGATTTTGGTTTTGCCAAACTCTCTTAAAAAAAAACCAGCTTTATTATTTTATGTAACTTTCAAATATTTCAGATTCGTAACTTTCATTTCATGTTTTGATTTTTACCCAGCGGTTAGTCATACAGTCAATTTCAATAAAATAATTTTTCGTGGCTTTCTCTTTTATTTTTGTAAAATTCCCGACGTTCAAAGAAGTTCAAAACTAGTCCAACCTTTTTTTTTTGGTGGTGAAAATCATTCAATGACAACCCCCGCTCTTAGGCGGAGCGGGAGATAGTGTCAGACTCTTACTGACTAAAAAACCCACCCCGTTCCTTCAAGCTTTCATACCGAGGCCCTTGCTGTTGCTGACAACTCCTTGAAGCGCGCGGGAACAGTGCGCGCCGTCGACGACTTAGGCTTGGTCCGGACAGTTACCGAATGATCGGACAGCGAGCTACCCATTGCTCACTGTCCGCAAGCCCGCGCCTACGGTGGCTGGAAATCGGGATTGGAATCCCGGCGGCAGCGAGAGCGCCGTTGCCTGATGCCATAGATATAAGAAAGGAGCCTGATGCGGTCGGCCACCTCCTTTGCGAGCATTACTGCTTCGCAGAAAAACTAGTCCAACCTCCGGAGCGAGCCCAAGTCGTCGACAGCGCGTACTGTTCCCGCGCGCCTCAAGGAGTTGTCAGCAACCGTAGGGGCCCAGCAGGGTCGAAATCTACTGGAGCCAAGGGTCTATTAATGAAAGGTAGGCTCGGCTCCGGTATGAACGGCAACGAAGGAACGGGATGGGCTTTTTAGTCAGTAAAAGTCTGACACTATCTCCCGCTCCGCCCAAGGAGATGTAATCTGGACGATTTTTAACCTCCGAAAAAAAAAAATAGTCCAACCTTGCCTTAAACTACATAGTCACAAAGGTTTTTATGATCACTCCCTACAACAAAGTAATGTTGTCAGTTTTCCTCAATTATACTTTTTATAGTTGCAACCCTTTTATTTTTACGGTGAAGGCTTAGGATGAAAAATATACGGTTCGGAGAGTAATTTATGGCTGGTAGGTGTCAGACGCCACCTGTGTTGTATCCACAGGGTTGATGTGGATGTGAAGAATGTGTAGAAATATTAATCTGTATATAGGGTGACTGGTAATTAGTGTAACTGTGATAACTAACAACTTTTACTATGGGAACAAACTTGAAATCGCGAAAAAAAATCAGCTGTTCAGTACATTTATGTTTGCCTAATGTATTTTGTAATGATAATAAAAATTGTTAGTTATCATGAGCACAATCACGTGTTTAACTATCGTACACTAATTGCCAGTCACCCTATATATAAAAATATCAATTAACCGGAGATGAGAATGTTAAGATGGTTTTGTGGTGTGATGAGAATGGATAAAGTGAGAAATGAGTATATTAGAGAAAGTTTGAAAGTAGCGCCAGTGACTGAAAAGTTGAAAGGAAATCGTCTGTTTTGGTTTGGTCATGTAAAGAGAAGGGATGAAACGCATGTTGCTAAAAGAGTTATGAATTTACATGTGGATGGATGGAGAGGGAGGGAGAGGCCAAAGAAAGGATGGATGGATTGTGTGAAAAGTGATAAGAAAAGGGAGTTAGTGATAGCGTGACGAGTGACAGGACAGAGTGGAAGAAATAAACATGTTGCACCGACCCCAAATGAAACGGGATAAGGGCAGGAAGATGATGATATATAAAAATTAATCTCTATTTCCGTTGGTCACGTCATCACGCGTGAACGGCTGGACCGATTTCGTTAATTCTTTTTTGTTGTAGAATAGAAATTGAATTAACTTTTTTGTATTTTTTTTTGTCCGGAGAAGATTCTTACGGAAAGAAAAATTAAGGGTCAGTTGCACCATTTAACTATAACGATAACCAAACCATAACCAGCCGTGAAACGGCCGCCTATTGGTCAATTCGACGATTTGACAACTGTTAACGGCTTTGTTATCGTTATAGTTAAATGGTGCAACTTACCCTAAAAAAATTGGATAATGACAGGAAACTTTAACTATTTAAACTTTTGAGCGTTTGACAGTTCGCGCGTTTGACAGTTTGTTGCTTCATATTAATTAGGTACAGATAAAGGTGAAGGTTGAAAATTTGATGTTACCCAGATTACTTTACAGATTGAACTCGTCGCTTAATTGTCGCATTGTCGCTTTGCACCTATCACCGAGACACAATTTGTACCCACAATGTAAGCGCGTAAGGTGCCAATTGTAGGTTGCTGTTGTTTGCCGAACAAAATGTAAAATAAAGAAAACATTTTGACTTTTTTGTTGGGACACACACTCCTTTGAAATAGGTACGAGTATGATCAATTGTTCATATTAATGGTAGCTTTGTGCTTCAGTTTCTTAATTTCAAACTTAACTGAAACTTGTATGTAGGATTAGAATTAGAATAGATTAACAAACTTCGTAAACCCGAATCTTAGTGATGTCTATCTTAATTTCAAACGATTTAATCACTCATTCAACTTCTAATTGTTTCTTAATTAATTTAGATCGTCCAACATCTGTGCGAATAGTTTAAAACTTAGGGTTTTAGTTCAATTTTACCTTAGAAGTTTGAATATTAATACCTCTTTGTCGGTGGTTAAAAATGACTTGTGCTGACGTACTTACCTAAATATGAAGATAAGAATATTTTACCGTACCTAATCTTATAGTATAAAAAGTATAGTATAATCAGCCTTAAGGCGTATAGTTCCTTGAACCATCTGGCCGAAATTATGTGAACGCAACTCTCGCACTCGCCTAGGCGGCAGTACGCAAATCTGTGCATTTATTTGCGGCCAGCAGCGCCCGGAAAGCGCTTTAAATCCATTTTCTCTGCGAGATATTGATTGATTTACATATGCAATGTTCACTTTGAAGAATATTTAACCACCAATTTTTATGTGTAAAAATGCTTCTAAAGGTCCAAGCCGTTTCGAAGGAGTAGGGAATAGTTGCGAAAAGTTGCGAAATTGCTAAATATTTTTTTTTGACAAAAGTATTAATTGCACGAAAAAATCAAATGTTGGTATTTATTGTTCATGAATCTATAATAAACATATATTTTTTTCAAACCAATTGACCTAGCCGTTACGGAGGAGTAGGCCTCAGAAAATCACTGTTTTATGGCACTTTTCGGGCGCTTGGCCCTTAATGTAGAACTACACTGGGCCTACGTGGGTCACGTACGCCAATCTAGGCGCGTCGTGTCGATCTCCACACATTTTGTAAGGCAACTAGACTTGTAGAGCTACATTAAACTCACGCCATACGAATCGCGACGCGCCGCTACGCCAAACTCAGGCGTCTTCGCCCACGCGAGCAACGGTCTAATGTAGTTCCCGCTATATAATGTTCCCACTGCTAGGGCTCAGAATCTCGGAGAGAGAATTGGCCGTAATCCATAAGGCGGGCCTAGTGCAGAGTGGTTGACATACATCTTCGAATTTTTAGTTCAAAGACATGTTGGTTTCCTTACGATGTTTTCCTTCACCGTTTCGAGATCAGTGATGGTAAAATAAACTGCACAAAATAACGCGCCTGGCTTTTTTTTATGGTGGGGAGAAAATCATCCAATGACAACCCCCGCTCTTGGGCGGAGCGGGAGATAGTGTCAGACTCTTACTGACTAAAAGACCCACCGCGTTCCTTCTAGCCTTCATACCGGGGCTCGAGCTGTCTTTCGAAACTAACCCTGCCTGGCTGGATTTGCAATTTTAACCCGCGATCTGCTACTCCGTAAGTCGGGGCCGTTACAATTAGACCATAATTGCTCTCATACATGTATCTACATTAATGTAATAAAGAGGTAAAGTTTGTTAGTTCTTTTTGTTTTTTTATCGCGGGCCTTGAGCGTGGAGAACGAATCCAGAAATTCCGTAACGAAAATAACCTATAGTCTGTGCGATAAAAGAACCGTCGTGGCGTAAAGTGAAAACAACATTAAAGATTTTAAGTAGCAACCCAACCCAGCCATCCGTCAAATGCCAAACGTCATATAATATTGGCACCGGTTTGTTTATTATGTTATTTTATTGTGATTTTTAATTGAAATCTTCAGAAATGTGATAAAAAATTTCACTGAGCTGCAAGGGAAATAATATTTAATTTATTACAGTTTTTCCAAAGATAACAAATGGCAAATCACACCATTATTGATCAAAACAAAGTCACGAATTTGGAAAACATTGGTATGCTGTTTTTTTGGTACGTAACACTTTTATTTTAATGTTTTTAGACTTCCTAGATAAACTCCTGTCCCTGTTATCTCCAAATATATATAAATTAAACGGAAATTCATTTAAACATAACGATATTTATTTATTTTGTTTTGGTCATTATTTTCTATGGCTAGTATAACGAGTATTGATACTTTAAATTTATAATGCGTTTCGACTAACTTAGAATATTTCTTTTCAGGCTTGAGTACGGATACAGTAACTAAAATAAAAAAGGGCAAGTGCGAGTCGGACTCGCGCACTGAGGATTCTGTACAAATTTACTTATGAAATCAATTCCCGAATTGAATTACGAAGATTTTTCCGAATTACAAAAATTTTTTTTTTTGTGGCGTATCTACAAATTTACAATTTTCAGATTTTTCCCTGTACTTGTTCTATGAGACCTTGATTTATGCCAAATTTCAGGATTTAAGGTCAACGGGATTCACCCTATGAACATCTTTTTTTTTCGTTAACTCAGAAGTCTGATTTTTTCACAACTTCAAAAGACCGCAGACTTGAGCGTATGGTTTTATCTCGATATTTTAACTCGATACCTCCAAGCGTTAAAAGGTCTTAACAGATACAGACGGACAACCAAGTGATCCCAAAGATCTTATATACGAGATGGTCCCTTACAGGCTAAATAGATTTTTTACGAAGCAACATTACAAATTCTGAAGTGTACTTTATTTTCATAGTCATTAAGTTCATATTTTTCATAGATTAGCAAAAGGGAAAAATGTACTGAGGAAGACAACGAGAAAGTGGTAGCGTGTTCCATTTTTACCTTTATATTTAACTAGGGTAAACATAAACTTGCTGTTAGCTACAATATTCCAGTCAGTGATAATAGACCGATCCCAGTCAAAGTGATAGAACCATTTTCATTGGCACTGGGTAAGTGGTCGCTGATGGAATCTACCTAGATAGGCAGTACAGCAGTTTCTTCACGCTATTTTCCTTTACCGGTTCGTGTTTGCATTTAAATGTTCATCATCATTACAATCGAAAGACGTCCACTGTTCGACATAGGCCTCCCCGAGGTGTCGCCACAATTAACGGTTTGTTACTCATTACGCAAAAACTTATAAACGGATGAATTTAATGAGAAACGTTGCAATAAAATAGCTTATAACCTATATTTTTGCTAAGTTTCATCACGTGAGCAAGTTCAATAAATAGGCTACTAACATATAAATGCGAAAGTTTGTGAAGATGGATGGAAGTACTCGTAAAAACTACTAGACAGATGAACTTAATCATAAACATTGCAATAATACACCACATAAGCTATAACTTTGCAGTTTCATTAGGTGAGCAAATTCAGCCAATTGGATAATTTTTATTATAGGGTGAAGCCGCTGGAAGAAGCTAGTCTAACATAGTTTCAAAATATCAAGATTTAACAGTCGCACTATAATGACGTCACAATGTTGCTTACATAACAAAAACGATATTTATCTACAGCAGCGCCCTCAAATCCCACGATGGTTTACTTTCCGCACAGACTCTAACACCCCCCACTCATTTGTTTTTTGAGCGTGGTGACCGATAAGAAAACAAATGAGTGAACAATCAATCAAAATTCAATTCAATGTGTGAAAGTGTAACTTCAATTAATATCAAAGAAAAAAAAAAACAAAGGAAAAAATACTGCATAAATAAAATAAATAAATAATTATAATTGCATAAGTTGATAAAAATGCTATGCAATAGCTTTACCGCGGCAGTCCCCGAGTGCCACACGTCTTTTTTTTTGTTTGTAGGAGGTAATCTCTGGAAGTACTAGTCTGATTGCTGAAATTTTTTCACCGATAGAAAGCTGCTTTACGAGTATTCCTGAGTGACATAGGCTATGTTTCATGTACGCGAGCGAAGCTGTGGGCAAAAGCTAGTTGTTTATAAATTAATTCGTCTCCTCATCATCATCATCATTATGTCAGCCGAAGGACATCCACTGTTGGACATAGGCCTCCCTCTAGTGTCTCCGGTCTTGCGCGTCTCGCATCCCCGCGAATTCCCATTGAATTCCCGCGATCCTAACCAAGTCATCGGTCCATCTTGTGTTCTACTGGGACCAGGGTTATCCGAAAGGGCGCTCGAGCCCCGGTATGAAGGCTTGAAGGAACGGGATGGTTTTTTAGTCAGTAAGAGTCTGACACTATCTCCCGCTCCGCCCAAGAGCTGGGGTTGTCATTGGATGATTTTTCCCATCGAAAAAAAAGGTGGCCTTCCAATTGGTCTCTCGAATGTTAAAATATATTCTACAAAACCTCTAAAGAGCTTACCCTAAATAGAAATATCACCTTGGAACCCAGGAATTGTGTAAAACGATCGCGGTGCTGCACTAAACTTGGAAAGGATTTTATAACACAACATTTACTTGGATTTTGAGGAGAAAAATGTTAAATGCACGTTAGGTGGAGACGTGGACTAAGCAGACTTCAGACGAATTTTGCTGCTAAAGGTGCTTCCTCACCGGGAGTAATATAACATTATACTCGTAGATTCGACTTTGAGCATTACATTACAATACTACCTCCCTGACTGACGAGCGTTCGCGTGTAATGTAACATTGCAGATTCGACTTTGAGCATTACATTACAATAGTACCTCCCTGACTGACGAGTATTCGCGTGTAATGTAACATTATAGATTGGACTTTGAGCATTACATTACAATAGTACATTCCTGACTGACGAGCATTCGCGTGTAATGTAACATTATAGCTTCGACTTTGAGCATTACATTACAATACTACCTCCCTGACTGACGAGAATTCGCGTGTAATGTAACATTATAGATTCGACTTTGAGCATTACATTACAATACTACCTATGATTAACGAGCATTTGCGTGTAATGTAACATTATAGACTCTACTTTGAGCATTACATTGCAATACTACCTCCCTGACTGACGAGCATTTGCGTGTAATGTAACATTATAGATTCGACTGTGAGCATATTAGCTTTTAGTTTATTCCATAACGTCAGAGGAAGCGGATTGATGCAGGGCGAATTGATGTTACAAATTGTATCAAGACATTACACATTGTATGCACCTCTTTCACTGATGTCATGCTTAAAACTGTAACGTTACATTACACGCGAATGCTCCCGGTGAGTGAGCACCTTAAAGTAAATCGCTCCGTGTGGTATTTCTTGCAACGTTTTCTAGAAGGGTTTTCAGTAATATTATTTGTGTCGACATTTAAGCCTGAATTCTCCAAAGGGTCTATTGGTAGAGGTGTATTAATTGTACCTGCGCCACATATTTCCGAGGTTTTGGTGAGGATCGCAGGAATTCGGTGGATGTGAGACGCGCAGGACCGATTGTAGTAGACATATTTCGGCTGAAGTAATGATGTAGATAATATACACTAATCCTAACTAATATTATAAATGTGAAAGTGTGGATGTTTGGATGTTTGTTACTTAATCACGCAAAAACGGTTGACCGGATTTGGATAAAATTTGGCATGCATATAGCCTTTGACATGGAAAAGAACATAGGCTACCTTTTATCCCGATTCCTTAAGTACTTAATGCCACGCGGGCGAAGCCGCGGGCAAAAGCTAGTAATATTATAAAGAGGTCGTTTTTTTTTGTGTTTATGTTTGAAGGAAAGTACTGGTCTGATTGCGAAATTTTTTCCACTGATAGAAAGCTGCTTTATTCCTGAGTGACATAGGCAATATTTTTTGTATGCGGGCGAAGCCGCGTGCAAACGCTAGTAATACATATCTAGCTTGTTTGTAAAAGACCCATGTGAGTTCAGGGCTTTTTTTTGAGTAGAGGTATTATTCAATTGCTTCTAACTTTCTTGATTGGCTAAAACCACACTTGAGTCCTTCAGTTGCGGGTTTCTTTGTCGAAAATTCCCCGTGGCCCTAGCGGGCATCAGCCCTGTAGGACTTGTAGCGACATCTATGGCGCCACATAAGAACTACGAAGAAAATACGAAATCCTGCATTGCACAATCAAAGTTCTCCGCGCGATTTGAACTTAAACGACAGCCCGAAATGATCTATTGGGTAGTTGCCCACCAGACCATAGCACTGGTGGTGAGGTATGTGGGACTTCACTCTCTGTTCCGCACACCTCCAAAGATTCCTTCCATTTTGCTGAAATATCTTTGAAGCGCGCGTGGAATATTAATCGCCGTCGAAAAATTAGCCTTGTTTCTTAGGCGAGCTAACCATAGGTCGTCGTATGAAACCCGCGCCAACAGTATCCAGGGTTTGCTCTACGACTTTCGACATCTAGGGCGTCTTGTGTCACGGCGGCTGAAGTATGGATATTAGGGTAAGATCTACACTGCACATACGTGTGCCAAAGTTGCCAATATTGGCGCGTCGGTCTCCATACATTTTATATGAAAACTAGACTTGTAGAGCTACACTAGATCCACGCCACGCGACGTCGTTCTACGTACAAATCAGGCTTGATACACGTGTGTGTCGGTCTAATGTAATTCTAGCTTTATTATCAGTATATTTTTAAGCTATTGCATAGCTTCTATCGCGGGCCTTGAGCGTGAAGACCAAATCCAGAAATTCCGTAACGAAAATAACCTAACGGCCACTCATTTGTTTTTTGAGCGTGGTGACCGATAAGAAAACAAATGAGTGAACAATTAATCAAAATTCAATTCAATGTGTGAAAGTGTAACTTCAATTAATATAAAAAAAAACAAAGGAAAAAAAAATACTCCATAAATGAAATAAATAAATAATTATAATTGCATAAGTTGATAAAAATGCTATGCAATAGCTTTACCGCGGTAGTCCCCGAATGCCACACGTCTTTTAAGCTATTGCATAGCTTCTATCGCGGGCCTTGAGCTTGGAGACCGAATCCAGAAATTCCGTAACGAAAATAACCTAACACCCCCCACTTATTTGTTTTTTGAGCGTGGTCACCGATAAGAAAACAAATGAGTGAACAATCAATCAAAATTCAATTCAATGTGTGAAAGTGTAACTTCAATTCGTATGAAAGAAAAAAAAACAAAGGAAAAAAATTCTGCATAAATAAAATAAATAAATAATTATAATTGCATAAGTTGATAAAAATGCTATGCAATAGCTTTACCGCGGCAGTCCCTGAGTGCCACACGTCTTTTTAGGGTTCCGTAGCCAAATGGCAAAAAACGGAACCCTTATAGATTCGTCATGTCTGTCTGTCTGTCTGTCTGTCTGTCTGTCTGTCTGTCCGTCCGTATGTCACAGCCACTTTTTTCCGAAACTATAAGAGCTATACTGTTGAAACTTTGTAAGTAGATGTATTCTGTGAACCGCGTTAAGATTTTCACACAAAAATAGAAAAAAAGCAATAAATTTTGGGGGTCCCCATACTTAGAACTGAAACTCAAAAATTTTTTTTTCATCAAACCCATACGTGTGGGGTATCTATGGATAGGTCTTCAAAAATGATACTGAGGTTTCTAATATCATTTTTTTCTAAACTGAATAGTTTGCGCGAGAGACACTTCCAAAGTGGTAAAATGTGTGTCCCCCCCCCCTCTAACTTCTAAAATAAGAGAATGATAAAACTAAAAAAAATATATGATGTACATTACTATAAAAACTGCCAACGAAAATTGGTTTGAACGAGAACTAGTAAGTAGTTTTTTTTTAATACGTCATAAATCGAAAAAAAATCACTATTATTAAAACATCGATCAAAGTTACAACAAACTACAAAAACTTTTATATTATGTTACTTGCTGCTACGGAACCCTTCATGGGCGAGTCCGACTCGCACTTGGCCGGTTTTTTTTTGTAGTTTCACCTTAATGCAAAGAAAAATCATTTCCAATGTGGCCTTACATATTTCCCGAAACATATGTTTGAAAACTGATTGAGACGTTGACATAAAATGTAGATACCTCTAGGTATAATACTTTATTACCTCATATACCTATCCGCACTCAATGAAGAACTTCAAACACCGAACAACGGAAAATATCCCTTCGATCATTATACATAGAGTATATTTTCATTCATACTTCCTTTTAACCATGAGAATTCACAAACATTTTCAAGGTAGAAAATATTTTCATTGCGTTTCAGTCCTACGTTGTGCCCCAAACTCCTAGGAATGTAGAGCCGCGTACAGACATCGCGAGGCATGCGTTGCGAATGGTTTGTCTTGCATGCCTCGGGCTGTGTGGACGCGACATACGATCGTTTTAAACGCCGCCTCAGTGCGAGCCGTGCGCTCCGTTTGGACGGATAATAGGCGATATCGTCATAGTATTTATTGAATCACTTTATAGGTCGCAGCTGCAATCATTGCAAACGTCTCGCCTTGTCGGAGCCATTTTTCTACTGACGAACACCATGCGTGGTTGTTGCGTGTTTAGCAACCCGGGAATCTTTAAGTCGAGAGTGAATTGGTTTCTTCTAGGTAAGCGCGTTCCATCGTCGACCGCATCGTCACTTACCATCAGGTGAATAGTGGTCAAACGCGCCAAGCCAGCTCTTACTGCTGGACTGGTATGGCCAAAAGAATCGCCAAACCTAAGTGGTAGGGCACATTGCTCGCAGAACAGATGGTCGATGGGGCTGAACGATTCTGGAGTGTCGTCGCTTTCCATCAGGTGAGATACCGGTTAAGCGCGAAGCTATCAACAATAATAATAATAAAAAAGCTTGAGCATGTGTCGTTCGGGACGCATTCATAAATGTACCGTCGGCGTCGTATGCCTCAGGTTGAGGCAAGCGTGACGAACCATTCGCAGCGCACGCCTCGCGATGTCTGTACTCGACTTAACAGTTAAGAAATACTTTCAGTTACAAGAAATGTGGATAACAAAGATTCATTTAATTGGCGCACGTTGGAATGTATTCAGAAATTAAGTTTGTTTTCCCTTTAAGATTGTGCATTTCAAGTATTTTGCTTTGTGAGAGTTTTGGAATTGTGAGAACGGAATATTGTTAGCGAAATTAGGATCATGTGGTTTGGTTTGTTTTGTGTCAAAATTGTGGTTGTGGGTTTCGTCGGCTCTGCAGTAAGATAGTTGTGACAGAGAATGCTGGCCACAAATATTGTGTAGGTAAACTATCTGGTCAAATATAATATTGAAATATTGTAAAATCAACAATTTTTAGGGTTCCGTACCTCAAATGAAAAAAACGGAACCCTTTTAGGCGCAAAATACACAGAAGCGATGAAAGATTCGGATACGATGCGGATGTGGATCGGATTTGTTGTCGCTTCAAATTTTATTCGTACAAAATGTGTGAAAGAGATGCGTCGTAAATTACACAGAAAGGATGCGGCGCGGAGCGCAATTTAAGTCGCATCGGTGCAGTATCCGTCTCTCATCCGCATCGTATCCGAATCTTTCATCGCTTCTGTGTATTTTGCGCCTTAGGATCACTTTCTTGTCTGTCAAACGTCTGTCTATCTGTCTTCTGTCTGTTAAGACCCTTTATCTCAAGAACACGTGGAGTTATCGAGTTGAAATTGATACCATATACTCAGATCAACTCGATCTACGGTCTCTTGAAGCTGTGAACATCGAAAATCAGATTTCAGAGTTAGCGAAAAACAAAGATACGGCCACTTATGTCGCAAAAACACTTGTATTACGACACTCTCAAGGGAATCGAAATTCAATTCATTTCCGTTGAACCAGGATCCTAAAATTTGGCATAAAATAAGGTCTTATAGCACAGATACAGGTCTAAATCTGAAAATAGTAAATTGTAAAAAGTTTTTTGTTGTTACGTCACAAAAATTTACTTTTCTTTTCGATTTCGAAAATCTTCCAAACTCCATTAGGGAATTGAACTATTCATATAGGTGAATATGTACGGAACCCTCAATGCGCGAGTCCGACTCCCACTTCCCCAGTTTTTTTTTTAAATAGTAATCTTTGAGTTTCTTGCTGGTTCTTCCCCAAAGGAAACGACCAAGAGGAACCGTCCACTAGCTTCTGCCTTTAGAGCCTATGTAGGCCTACGTAAAATACAATAATTTTGAGTTTGTGTGCATGTGCTGAATGGAGTTGAATATGCTAAATATCACCATGATCAGCCTTTTTAATGTTCCCACTGCTGGGACTCAGGCCTCGTCTCTAGGAGAGGGAATGGGCCGTAATCCACCACGCGGGCCCAGTGCGGGTTGGTAAATATGAGTACTGCAAACTGCCAATGGGTTTATCATATCATCATCATCATCATCTCAGCCGACAGACGTCAACTGTTGGACATAAGCCTCCCCCAAGCGTCGCCACAATGCACGATCCTGTGCGTCCCGCATCCATCGGATTCCCGCAACCTTCACCAGGTCATCTGACCACCTTGTAGGAGGCCTTCCAACGCTGCGTTTTCCGGTGCGCGGTCGCCACTCCAGAACTTTTTATATAAGTTTGTCATATAAGTGTAGCATTTTTGTCAATTGGCCAAATATGCTACACTTATATTAAAGTCTAGGTAAGTCAGAACTATCAGTCAGATTAAAAAAATCTTCAATATTATTTAATAGCCAAGTTCGTGACAAATAATATAGGCATAATATTATAATATCAGGTTCCGACATACGGCCGCGAAGCAGCAGTGATACAGCAGGAACAGCTAGTTAAGGACATCCATGTTGACACCTGGTGCAATCATTTTTGGCCCTCCTCTGTGTTATTTAAACAGGATTTTCACGAATGCCGTGCTTCAAAACAAATGAAACAATTTTTATTTTGGATCCGGGATCGTAACTGATATTCAATCCCCCTCCAGGCTAATAGTTTAAGCGTATTTTACTTAACAAACAAAATAAAAACTCATTTTAAAAAGCACTTTTGTTCAAAAAAACGTTACAGGGGTAAAATCGGACGAAAAATGCACTAGCATTATTTAAATGGAATCTTTTGATATACACCGCTAAATTTTAATCGTTTTAATCCCGTGGAGGGTCGATCCGGTATATGAAACACTATCGATTTGTAAAGATAAAATTAAAAAATAAAGTACCTGTTTTTTAAAACTCGTATTAATTTACGCATGTGCGAAATTAATTTCTTTAAGAAAACTTCAGCTGAGCGAGTTCAATCTCCTGTAGGTAGTTTGTACGCAACGCTGACTATTACCTACAGGCCATTGAACTGGCTCAGCTGACGTTTATAAATAATAGGTACGCTTATGTGAAATAAATAATTTTGTGTTTGAGTTTGAGTCAAATATCAAGTCATACAATCCCTCCCCATTCCTCCCATTTTCACTTTCCGCCAGACAAACTTCCACCTAGTTTCTACTTTCTTTTCGTACCTTTTTTCCTCAATTTGTTACACGAAAACTTATCAGGGACAAAATTACCTTGCTCTTTTGGCATGTTTACCCAATAAAATGGTAATATGGACGAGGTCGCTGCGCGGGGACAATTGGCATTATTTTATCTTATCTTTAAGATTGCGAAGGAGGTTTCTTTATTGAAGTCATGAACGAATGAGATGAGATACAGTTTAACGCCTCTAGCGGTGTTCTAGAGAACTATTATGATTTATTTATTAATTGAGGGACATATATTATGTAACGTATATATACAACAAAGATTAAAAAGAAAACCTTTAAATGTGAACTGGGTCGTAAAAGTTAGAAAGGGTGTTCAGACGCCTCCTACCGGAAGTTCTGCATTGTTCGGTCCATGGCCCTTTATGGACCGCTGGTGTAGCTGCCATGAACGCATGCCAGAGCGTCATGGCCATACGGATGGTGCGGGGATACCGCATGGTTTTTCGTGTAGCAGCGAGTCTCATTGCTGGCCTGACACATTGGGATCTGGAGGCAACAGTCCTTGCACGCGTGCATGATTTGAGCGTGGAGATGCAACTCCGGGGCGAAACTCCGCTGCCGCGACAACTCATGGTGGAATGGCTACAGCGAGTATCGCAACCCAATGCTCGGCACGGCATAATTATGGCGGTATGTGCCCTCTGCCACTTGAGAAGTGGCTGGAAAGAACTCACAGCGTCCTCACCTGGTGCAGGTTCTCACAGAAAATGGTCAGTTCGGGAAGTTCCAGCATCGGATTTGTGTGTAAGCAACGCCCGGTTGCCACCTCTGTGTGGACCGCCCGGAGGACACGGTGGAGCACACGGTAGAAGTGTGCTTGGGCAGAGCACCACCATGTCCTCGTAGGGGAGACCGGTGGCAACGATCTTTTGTGCCAGACCTTGGTATAGGCCATGGTCCAAAGCGAGGAGGAGTGGCAGGCGGTCGCCTCTTTCTGCGAAGCAGTAATGCTAGCAAAGGAGGAGGCTACACGTGCACGCGCCAGGGAGCGTCCCAGCCACCGGGATCCCAATCCCGATTTCCGGTCACCGTAGGCGCGGGTTGCGGACGGCGAGCAATGGGTAGCTCGCCGTTTAACCCGGTCCGGATCGAGCATGTCGTCAACGGCGCGTATAGTTCCACGCGCGGATCTGAAAGAAAGACTCGACCCTGGTACGAAGGGCAACGAAGGAACAGGAGTGGTGTTTTAGTCAGTAAAATTCTGACGTGCCCTCTCGCTCCACACAAAAGCAGAGGATATCATTGGATGATTTTCTCACCTAAAAAAAAGTTCAGAAAGGGTCTGTGTTTTTGAACGACAATTTTGCCGTTTATTTTATAAATCGATTAAAATTCATAAGAAAACGCGTAGTAGTATTAGTTATTTATATTTTCCGGTCGCATTTTGAGCGGCTTTGCTAACCGGGCAGTGTCGGAATTTTAGTAGGCTGACTATGAATTTTTCATACGTTAACGCTTCTACTAACCACCGGGATTTTCTAAAAAGGAAAATTGTGGTCCTAGAATGGAAAAGGCAACTGAAGGACACTTGTGTATTTTTAGTCAGTAAAAATCTGACACACCTTCTCCCCTGGAGCAGGCGAAGTTGTTGGATGATTTCCCACTTCAAAAAAAGAGGATCGTGGGGCTATTTAGACCGGGACTGCGGTCCCAACTTCCACCTATAAAAATTAAAAGAAATTTATGAGAAATTATTTTGGGACCACAAATAAAATAAATGCAGTTTTTTTGGTAACTGTACTTTAAAGCCTTTTTCCTTGTGTTCCTAAAATATTATCTCTTCTCCTTGCGTCGTTTATTCTCAATGCTGAGGGTCGTGACCTAGACGAATAACTTTTTTGTGGACTATATTTCACTATGTTGTCCTATCTTCGGCGATGTAGATGGCGTTGCAGACTGTGATCTCCAGTGTACGGATTTGGTCTGGCCAACGTAACGGACTCCTGCCCCTGGGTCTTTTTCCATCTACTTTTCCTGTCAGAAGCAACTTTTCCAGGTTATCACCTATCTTTCTGGCAATATGGCTAAAAAAATCAAAGATTCTTATGGTGGTGAATCTCATGGGTGACCTAAGTTTGGCTATTTTATGGAGACGTTGGTCTAATGCTCTGTCCAGTGGATTCCAAGCATTTTCCTCTAACACCACGTCTCAAGAGCGTCAATCCGGCAACGGTCAGTTTTTTTAAGGGTCCAGTTCTCTGCACCATACAGGAAGATGGAGAAAATGAGAAAATATCATAATACTCAAAAAATAAAAATTAAAGGTGGAAATTAGGTCGAAGCCTACTGGGGCCAGCCAGGGTCTACGAATAAAATAAATACAGTTTTTTTTTAGTAACTGTACTTTAATGCTTTTTCCTTGGGTCAGCCAGGGTCTATTTCCGAAAGAGAGGCTCGGTCCCGATATGAAAGGCAACGAAGGAACTGGGTGGGTTTTTTAGTCAGTAAGAGTTTGACACTATTTCCCGCTAAGCCCAAGGCTGGGTGATGACATTTGGATGATTTCTACCCACCAAAAAAAAAAAAAAACTAAAAGATTCAAAGAGTCCTATGGCCTATAAAAAAAACGCCTCTATCAAAGTGTTTCCTAAAACATAAATCTTTACATGGCGAAACTGTCCCCACTGTCAGACATAGCCTTTCCCTTGCATTTAAGCATCCTCTAAATGAAGACATATAATTGTTGAGCTAATCCATAAAGGCCTCTATTATAAATCGTGGGCCCCTAATAAATTCTTAAGCGAAACTATAATGCTTTTAATGGGCTTGCTTGGACCTTAAATGGATGGTGATGACCCTAAAATCGGTATTTGATATTCATGATGATACGGAATACTTTATTACTTTGTTCATTAATTATTCTTTTGTTTCTTGGTGTGTATATGTTCTTTTTTTGACCTCCGATGCAAAAAAGGGGTTTTATAAGACCGCTATATGTGTGTCTGCGGCACCGCAGCTCTTAAGGGCCAAGCGCCCGAAAAGTGCCATAAAACAGTGATTTTCTGAGGCCTACTCCTCCGTAACGGCTAGGTCAATTAGTTTGAAAAAAATATATATTTATTATAGATTCATGGACAATAATATCAACATTTGATTTTTTCGTGCAATTAATACATTTGTCAAAAAAAAAATTTTTAGCAATTTCGCAACTTTTCGCAACTTTTCCCTAATCCTTCGAAACGGCTTGGACCTTTAGAAACATTTTTACACATAAAAATTGGTGGTTAAATATTCTTCAAAGTGAACATTGCATATGTAAATCAATCAATATCTCGCAGAGAAAATGGATTTAAAGCGCTTTCCGGGCGCCGCTGGCCGCAAATAAATGCACAGATTTGCGTACTGCCGCCTAGGCGAGTGCGAGAGTTGCGTTCACATAATTTCGGCCAGATGGTTCAAGGAACTATACGCCTTAAACAGGTGATCCGATTTGGACGCGGTTATATTATGTTATTTTTAATTTTCTGTGATTGAAATCTTTTTGATTACGAGTACTTTAATGATATTGTTTTAATTTTAACCCCCGACGGAATAGAGGGGTGTTATAAGTTTGACGTGTCTGTCTGTCAATGTGTCTGTCCGTGGCATCGTAGCTCGCAAACGAACGGTCGGATTTTGATACGGTGTTTTTTCTTTTTTTTAATGTTTGAATGAGAAGGTCTGACTATTTTTTTCTTTTATTTATCCTTTGGACGAAAGGTGGTAAGAGCTACTGCGAAACATATAGTTGTGGATACGAATCAATCGTTCAGAAAGTTGGGAATTATAATAGAATAAACTTTATTGTACACCAAAATGGTAACTTTTTCACAGAAACTTAAATCTATGGATTATTCTTTTGAGACTTTGCCTTTCAAGCGTGAAGTTTGTAAATTGTATTGTGTTTTTCAATTTGAAAGTTTAAAGTAACTGTTGTTTATGCCTATACTTTGGCTAAACCCTTTGGGAAATACAGATCTGGTGAACTAGTAAGCCTAAATCTTAAATGTTCAAGTCTTAAGCAACTTCCCAAGGCAGCTGGTGTAATGTATAATAAATTATACCTCACTGGCGGAAAGTTTTATAAATCAGGCAAGAGGAGACTAGACACTCCACTAAGTTGTACTAACTAATTAGGATATAGATGAGTCGATCTAGATTTAAGTGATTTTACAGCATTATTGTCATGATTTCAGCCAAAACTCGTCCTCTGTTAGACATAAGCCTCCCACAAGTGTCGCCATAACGACCGGTCCTGTCCGTCTTGCATTCATCAGATTCCCGCGACTCTCACCAAGTCATAGGTCTACCTTCTTGGTTGCCTTGCCTTCCGATGCTGCGTCTTCCGGTACGTGATCACTACTCTAGATCTTTTTGTACCTGTCGACCAAAGTAATAAAGAAATAATAAATTATATATTTGGAGTATCAATGAGACTCATGATAGTCATAATAAATAAGCTTAGATCTGAGTTACAAGATTTTAAAATAAAATTTAAAATAAAAACAAATAAACCATATAGAGGCACTTTTGAATTATCAAATTGGCGGTCAGCCAAAAAAATTAAGCTAAACTGCATGTTCCAAAGGGAATAATATGCAGTATAAATAATACTTATATGTACTTATATCATTGTTTCAATTTAATTAATTATATAAACATTTTTTCTCTTTTGTGACATAGTTATTTATTTACACCAAGCCATCTTAACTTCATTAGCAATTTAATATAGTGAATGTAAGAACACTGTAGACTCCGTGGATTCATGGATATTTAAAAATAAATAAAATTCTATTTTTATTAACCCTCGACGGAAAAGAGGGGTTTTATAAGTATGACTTGTCTGTGTGTCAGTGTGTCTGTCCGTGGCATCGTAGCTGTTAAGCGAATGGACCGATTTCGAAGCGGTTTTTTTTTAATTTGAAAGCTGACGTTATCGAAATGATTCTTAGATACAATTCATGAAGATCTGTTCAGGTGTTCAAGGTTTTCAGCTCGTTTGTTGGCTGTGGCGGGGAGTTTAAACACTTAATGGATATATACTTTACTAATTAATAAACACATATATGTGACTTAATTAAAAATTACAATTATTGTGCTTTTGGAAACAAAGTTGACTGTCCTCTCATACCTTATTAAAATTTTAATATGAAAACATTGTAGAATCTTTTTTTTTTTTTTAAGAGTAACCATGGAGTTTCTTGCCAGCTTTTCTTAAACACCAATTGGAACCGTGCGCTAGCTTGTGATGTTTTCTAAGAGCCCATGTAGGCATTTGTGAAATAAAATCAATAGTTCCATTATGCGTTTTTAGTTGGGCGCGCATCACGTAAAATGTAAGAAACCTTTTTTTTTTGGGGAGTGTGCGCAGGAATTGCATGACTTGATTCCGCCATCTCATTTCTACCATCGGACAAACCTACGCACGGCGAGTATCCACCCTTACGTTGTTGAAACATGTACGGTCCGAACTAAGTGTTTCGCTTCGCCATTTATACCGCGTACATCGAAGGACTGGAACAGTTTAACTGCTGCGGTCTTCCCGTCTGATTATAATTTAGGTGTCTTCAAGGCTAGAGTTAATAGGTTCTTAATAAACTAGTGCGCCTCACCATCAACGATTGCATCACTGCTTACCATCAGGCGGGATCGCAGTCAAGTACTAGTTTAAAACAGATAAAAAAAAACCGATGTAGGTAATTTTTATACATTAAAATAGTGTTTAACTTGATATGATGTTTTGTTTCATCGCAATTGGTTGACTATTTCGAAAGATATACTACATTCATTGACTGTTAGGCGGTACGAAGTTTGCCGCGTCCACTAGTGTGAAATAAATAGTTTTGAGTTTGAGTGCATGTTAAAGAAAAGTATATCTACAAATCGGTAAAGTTTCATCAAACAATTTTCTCATTATCTACTTCTCAGGTCTCGAGATTTCAGTAGTAAAACTTCTCAAGACTTAGACATAATCGCGCAGAAAAATCATTCAAAAGAAAACTTAAATTAAAACTTATAAAGTTTCTGAAAACTTATTAGTATACCTCTGATTTTATTGTACGTTAGGCAATCAACTATTAATTTTTAATTAGTAAAATATTCCCGTGTATTAAAAGTATGAAAGTCGGGGTAAAGTTGTTGATAATGCTAATAATATACGAATAGCTCAGTCTAACTAATTAATAATATTCCACAACTATCACACAACGCCGTCTAGTCCCAAACTAAGCAGAGGTTGTGTTATGAGTACTAGACAACTGGTAAACATACTTATATATTTCTAAATTCATATATACTCGTACATATATAGATAAATTACACCCAGATACAGAAAAAATGATCATGCTCATCACACAAACATTTGTCCTGGGTGGGAATCGAATCCACGATCTCCGGCATAGCAGTCTGGGTCACTAACCACTAGACCAACAGGTCATTCAAACTGGATCGTTAGTAGTCAGACGCCAGAAATTCTGTTGTCAAAAAATAAAAGGCATTTTGACATTTGTTATTTGACTACTGTTTGAGCAAATTGTTAATCTTTGTGCCGATAGATGGCGCTGTTAGTTGACCGCCAAAATCTGCATCTCGGTGTTAAGATTCTCCACCGATTTGCTGGGGTAAAAATTTTGTTACGCCAAATTGAGCTCAATTACACGGTGAAATATCATAAGTCGTTTCATTACGTAAATATCTTCATCCTTGTGTCGAATCAAGTGCTGCAGAAGTCTTTCGGTGATCGGGTTGATCATATGGTCCTTCGAAGTCGGATCCGAAATTGGAAGTTTTGTGAAGCAACCTTGGTCGGGCAAGTGGATCGCTTGCGATAGCTGACCAGGATTATAGCATCAGTGCAGTGCTATAGTGGCAGCAGCATCAGTGCAGTGCTAGACATGGGCAAAGTCGTTATATTTCATTCACCGTGACTGTTGTTCCAGTTATAAAAATTTCACTGTGAAAAATCACCGTGACTTTGTCACGTCGATCACGTCGGATAGGTAATGGATATTTAGAACGTTTTGTAATGTGACTTACACGATTTGATAATTAATTCGCTTATTCACTATTATCAATAAAAACCATCGCCTGTAGCTGTAATGCAGAATAAAGAAAAAATTACATCTCGGTGTTATTATATCCTAATAATTAGTACTTGATAATAGTATTAGAAATGCGAAAGTTTGTGAGGATGTATGGACGTTTGTTACTCTTTCACGGGAAAACGGTTGGACAGATTTGGATAACAATTTCATACAAGTAGTTTATAGGTGCAAAAACATGACCAATTACAATGAGTAAACTGAGTCAACTGAACGTCAAAGTTCGAGGTCATAAATGCACGCTAGAATTGCATCGATACTCGTTTTTCACGAAAGTATACGACTACCTCCGAACGGCCGCGGCGCAGGCGGGGCGCGGGCGGACACGTTCCGTTCCAATTTATTCTCGTTCCATATTTAACATTAACCATCGCAGTGACGGGAGTGAGACGGAATAAATGTGACGGAAAGGAACAACGTTATTTTGGAACGACGATATTATACAAAAAGTCACTGTGATACTCTCAGGTGGCAGATCACGGTGATTTTTTCACTGTGACGTTATTTATCACCCATGTCTATGCAGTGCTAGTGGTAGCAGCATCAGCGCGGCGGTGACATTCCGCAGCAACTCTGGGAGCAGCAGCAGCAGCGCGAGAAGCGGGCTACTGCAGACGGTGCCGGGTGAGCGACATCGTCAGGAATCGGCAGCAGGGTGACCTCGTGTTTTGGAGGAGGTGTGGGACGTGCGTGACGTGACGCAACGTCAATCTATCAGGAGGCGACTCGTCAGGTGGTATCAAACGAAGTTAAAACCGTGAGTGACCTTTCAATAATAACTTAGTGCAATTAGTGATTTGTGGAACTTTATATTTCGTCAGAGTTTGGAACTTTATTATTTTGGAACTTTAAAAACTAATCGTCATATAAACTTGTTTAGATTTAGTGTATTCTAAAGACTTGCAATTTTAAAAGTTGATTGTTGGTCTTAATTTTAATAGTTCAGTCATTCTTGTAATTTTTATGTTTGGTTCAATAACTTGGTAACTTCACTTGTTAAAACTATGGAATCATTAAGCAATAAATTAGAAGACACTTGTTCAAGAATAGTCAAGGCTTATAATAACTTTAGAAAATCTCCCAAGGACCGAATAACTCGTCCGTATGTTAAAGTTAGATTGGACAATTTAGATACATTATGGAAACAATTGTCAGACAGTCATGGTCAATTATACGAAGAGTACGATCCACAGGACTTAAAAACATGTGTTTATGTTAAACAAGATTGTTATGATCAGACCGAAGAGGTTTATATTCAATATAAAACTGAGTTACAAACTATTTTAGAGTCATTTGAAATCAGTGAAGAAAGCCATGTAGATAATCATAAACATGTAACAAGCATTACTAAACAGTGTCAAGTGAAGTTACCGAAAATTGTTATCCCCATATTTTCCGGGAAATATACTGAGTGGGTAACCTTTAGAGATTTGTTTCTATCGCTCATTCATCATAATAAATCTATAGACAATGTTCAACGCATGCAATATTTAAAGGGGTATTTATCTGGGGAAGCGGAACAGTTGCTTAGACATATTCCTATATCAGATTCGAATTACGAGCGATGCTGGGAACAACTTAACGCGCGATACAACAATAAAAGGTACTTATCACATTTTATCTTGAAAAGGTTACTCAGTCAAAAAAATCTAAACAGTGAATCAGCTGTTGGTCTGAAGGAACTTATTGATAACACTACCGATTGTTTGGAGGCGTTATCAAATCTTGGAATTGATGTAAATAATTGGGACCTCATAGTTGTTCATATTATTTCTTTGAAGTTGGATCCGGAATCCCGAAAACAATGGGAATTTAACGTGACAAATGAAAAATCATATAGCGACGAAATTCCAACCTTTGAGCAATTCAAAAGTTTCTTAACAAGCCGATATCGCGCTTTAGAATTTTTGACCACGGGCTCTAATGCGGGTAAAAGTAAAATTACGGAGTCGCCAAAAACTTTCCACGCGGCATCCAATACCACATTAGAATGTAAGTTTTGTAAAGAAAACCATAAAATTATACATTGTAAGAGTTTTGTAAAAATTGACGGAAATGCTAAACGGGAGTTTGTCAAAAAAAACGCTTTATGTTTTAACTGTTTGGGCAATAACCATTCGGCCAAGCAGTGTCTGAGTTCAGCTGTATGTAGGGTTTGCAGACGCAAACATCATTCGTTGCTTCATCCCGCGGGTGAAGGTCATGCCGATGACAGTTCCGATAGCAAAAACAGCAACGCACCCCGGAATGAGAGTGAAGCGATGCAAAACGTTAAACCATCCGGATCAGCTAACTCGGACAAAGTAGCAACGTTCTTCTCGGCTAACCAAATACATAGAACAAATCAAGTTTTATTGGCAACGGTTCTAGTTAACGCCATAGCTAACAACGGAAGTTATCATTCTATAAGGGCTTTGTTAGATCAAGGGTCTCAAGCCTCATTTATAACTGAGGCAACGGCACAGTATTTAAATCTTAAAAAGACTCCAGTAAGGGGACACATTTCAGGTTTGGAAGGGAACAATAAAATTGTATCAAAGTATATGGTGGAAGTTACTGTTAAGTCTATACACAACCCCAACGTTCAGCTTACGGTTGCTGCATACGTGCTAAAAAGTATAACAACCTTTCTGCCTGGCAAACAAGTTGTACCTGTGGATTGGGTTTGTGATTTTCCGTTAGCTGATCCAAATTATCACACACCGAACAGAATTGATATGTTGCTGGGGGCAGAAATCTATGGGCAAGTTATACAGGAAGGAGTTAGGAAAGGACCTCAGGGTAATATGGTTGCGCAAGCTACATCATTTGGGTGGATTTTATCAGGTGTGGTAGACAAATCACATCAACCTCATGACAGTGTTTTAGTTATGCATTCTCATGTGGAGGAAAGAGAATTAATGAAGAGGTTCTGGGAACTGGAGGACAGTACAATGAACGATCACAATATATTATCCGAGGAAGACAAACAGTGCGAACGTTTCTTCGCTGAAACAACGAGGAGGGACAGTGACGGACGCTATATCGTACGCTTACCATTTAAAATCCAAAACGGGACACCTACGGTGAAAAGTTCTAAAAAGATAGCTGAAAAGAGATTGTCTTCATTAGTTACAAGGTTAAGTAAAAATTCAGATATGGAAATAAAGTATCAAAAGGTGTTGGAAGAATACTTACTGCTGGGACATATGGAGAAGGTTCCTGAAAGTGAAAGAAACAATTCTAAAGGGATTTACCTACCTCATTTTGCGGTTGTTAGAGAGGATAAAGATACCACGCAAGTGAGGATAGTATTCGATGCATCCTGCAAAGGCGAGAATGGTGTTTCATTAAATGATTTATTAATGATAGGGCCTACTTTACAGCCAACGTTACGACACATTTTAATGAAATGGAGAACATATCCAATATGTTTATCGGCGGACATAGTCAAAATGTATCGTCAAATCAAGGTCGATGAAAATGATGTGGACTTTCAGAGAATCCTGTGGAAAGAAGCTACAGATCGTCAAATCCATGAATATCGTTTATTGAGGGTTACCTTTGGTACAGCATGTGCACCATACCTTGCTGTTAAAGTGCTTCAGCAGGTAGCCATAGACGAGAAAGAGAAGTATCCTACAGCTGCTGTAAAAGTTAAAGAAGATTTTTACATGGATGACTTACTTACGGCCGTTGATACGGTTGAGGAAGGGGCCAAGCTGTATTCTGAAATGAATAAGTTAGTAGAAAAAGGAGGATTTTCGTTACAAAAGTGGTCAAGCAATAGTGACGAACTGTTGAATAGTCTGAAAACTAAAGATAAAGATACGATAGAAGAAGGAAGAAAAATTAAAATAGATGAAGTTATGAAATTACTAGGACTTACCTGGGATCGAACAGTAGATGCTTTCCGGTACACAGTGACACTTCCACCGACGAAGAAACCTGTGACAAAAAGAATAATTATATCAGATATATCACGTTTATTTGATCCACTTGGATGGATATCACCAAGCGTCATAGTTGCAAAAATTATAATTCAAAAGCTGTGGTTATCGGGTATAGGCTGGGACGATGAAGTTCCCGAAACAATATTAAAAGAGTGGCTTACTTACCGTGATGACTTGTGTCAGTTGTCGGATTTACAAATACCTCGCTGGATCAAAACAAACCGTAATAACGCACTGGTTGAATTGCATGGATTCAGCGATGCATCTAAGGTGGCTTATTCCGCCGTGGTATATCTTCGGTTAATCAATGATCAGGGTCAGGTTTCTGTAAACTTAATAACATCAAAAACAAAGGTAGCACCCATCAAACAAGTTTCGATTCCACGATTGGAGCTCTGTGGAGCTGTTCTTCTGAGTAGGTTGTTGGTTGAGGTAGCTCACACATTGAATGTTCCGAAAGAGAACATACATGCTTGGAGTGATTCTACTGTCGTGCTCGCCTGGCTTAATAGTCACCCAAATAGGTGGCAAACATTTGTAGCAAATAGGGTATCGGAGATCTTAACTACTTGGGACGCACAACAGTGGTCTCACGTACGATCTGGTGTAAATCCGGCTGATTATGCGTCAAGAGGGCTCAATCCGTCAGATCTCAAGAAACAAACATCATGGTTTAATGGTCCTGCATTTTTAAATTCAGAAAAAATAATTTATAACAAACCTAAAGACATGGATACAGATTTAGAAGCTATAAAAAAGGTACACTTCTCGAACACTGAAACAAATTTATGGGATCGGTTTTCAAATTTAACAAAGTTATTAAGAGTGATCGCGTATTGCCGACGTATGTGGGTAAAACGAAAGAGGGATCAAGGTGAAAAAACAGGGTTATCAGCGCAAGAACTAACAGAAGCATTACATGTTTGTATCAAACAGTGCCAATCAGAAAGTTTTGGAGAAGAAATAAACAAGATATCAAAGGATGGCAGTTCAGCTAAGTTAAAAGGATCCTTAAAATCCTTAAACCCGTTCATAGACGGAAACAAAGTGTTAAGGGTAGGAGGTAGGCTACAGAAGTCGGAACTTAGCGAAAATAGAAAGCACCCAATATTGTTACCAAAAAAGTCACAGTTAACCAAACTGATAGTAGCAGATTCTCACTACAAAACCTTGCACGGGGGGCCTCAACTTATGTTAGCGTATTTGAGGACTAAATATTGGATTTTGGGGGCCAAAGAATTGGTCAAATCATACGTTCATAAATGTGTGACGTGTGTTAGACATTCGGCAGCTATATCAAATCAATTGATGGGGCAATTACCAGCTGCGAGGGTAACACCTTCTAGACCCTTCAAATGTACTGGGATAGATTACGCGGGTCCTATAAATATAAGAACTTCCAAAGGTCGGGGTCATCATGCCTACAAAGGATATATTTGCCTGTTTGTCTGTATGGCCACCAAAGCCGTACACATCGAAGCTGTGAGTGATATGACTACTCAAGGCTTTTTAGCAGCATTCAGAAGATTCGTTTCTCGCAGAGGTCATTGTTCGGACATTTGGTCGGACAACGGCACTAACTTTGTGGGAGCGTCAAAGGAGTTAAAGAAGTTGTTCTCTGCGGAGCAAGCGAATCTAACAAAGGAGATTGCCGACTGTCTAGCGTCTCAGGGAACAAAATGGCACTTTATCCCTCCATACTCGCCTAACTTCGGTGGTCTTTGGGAAGCTGGTATCAAATCGATAAAATTCCACCTTCGGCGAATAATTGGAGAATCCACCCTTACCTACGAGGAGCTGTCAACGGTCTTGACACAAATTGAGGCCTGCCTCAACTCGCGACCTCTGTGTAGGATGGACGACGATCCAGATGGTTTAGACGCCTTGACACCAAGTCATTTTCTAGTAGGTGAGCCGTTGGTAGCTGTGCCGGAGTACAATTTCGAATCCTGCACTATAGGTAGTCTACGCCGGTGGCAACTTACCCAACGGATGACGCAACAATTTTGGCGACGATGGTCGCAGGAATATTTAGTGATGTTTTTAAATCGGTACAAGTGGAGTGAGCAAACTCCTGAACCATGTATCGGTAATTTAGTGTTAGTGAAAGAAGACGACTTGCCACCTTCTCGATGGCTGCTTGGTCGTGTGGTTGCAAAACACCCGGGCAACGATGGTATCACTAGAGTTGTATCTTTACGCACAAAAAATGCTGTTATAAAAAGATCTATTGCTAAGATTTGCATATTACCTGTGACGTAGTATTGTAAGATTTTATGTAATTAATATTAAGGTTGATAACTGTGTTATTATAGCTAAAAATTGTAATGGAAGGCCAAATTTTAAAAATTTGTCCTTGGCGGGCGGCATGTTTGAGCAAATTGTTAATCTTTGTGCCGATAGATGGCGCTGTTAGTTGACCGCCAAAATCTGCATCTCGGTGTTAAGATTCTCCACCGATTTGCTGGGGTAAAAATTTTGTTACGCCAAATTGAGCTCAATTACACGGTGAAATATCATAAGTCGTTTCATTACGTAAATATCTTCATCCTTGTGTCGAATCAAGTGCTGCAGAAGTCTTTCGGTGATCGGGTTGATCAACTACATAGCGGCTTGTCCGGTGTAGTGTACAGGTCGCGCGGTGAATTAAGATCGCTCGGCAAAAGTGGAAGGGGCATGCGCAGTATTCAATTCTAAGGTCTATTTGGCGACGTGCGGGCGGGTGTGCGCCGACGGCGACACGTCATTGGTAGATAGAGTCGCTCTTCAATTCCCGCGTTGCTTTCTCGCGTCTCATTGGATACTGTTGTACTTGGGTACTGTTGCGTACAGCTTGTGTTATCGTATTAGTAATACGTAGTCGTAAAAAAAAATGGTTAAAAATAAAGTTTTAAAACGGCAAGCCAGAAAAATGGTTTACGACGTGAATTGTTTACGTTAAGAAAGAAACTAACGAAATTTTTTTTTTTTTTTTTTTTTTTAATTTTTAAAATTTTAATTTTTCTGAATTTACCTACTTACAAGATAAATTACAAGCAAAAACTAGTGTTATTATAAGTTATGTTACTAAGGTTCAAACATACGAAATTAAAAATAAAATCCTAACATACTAAGAATTTCTGTGCGCAATTGTACACATGCGCCGATTGCCCCCACTACTTTCACCGAGCGATCTTAATTCACCGCGCGACCTGTAGCTACTACTAAAATAGCTACAACTACACCGGACCCCTGATTATTATTATTATTGTTTATAACCTTGCCCGCGGCTTTGCTTACGTACATAAATTAGTCTATGTCACTCAGGATTAAAGCAGCTTTTTATCTGTGATAAATATATAGTAATTGGCAGTACTTTCAGAGATTACCTCCGACAAACAAAAAAATAAACTTTACCTCTTTACAACTATAGTGTAGATTTCAGTATCGTTTCAAGTTACATTCTAGGGTTTTTCTCAAATGTCAAAACAGACCTTTTCATTTTTTAACGAGTTCAGTCTATCCAAGGAGTATCATGTTGCCCAGTAACTGGATTGTGAAGATCTGATAGGCAGTCGCGCTATGTAAAATATGGGTATTCAACCGCGGTTTACATTAGTAAACCGCGGTTGAATCATTAGATTAGCATAAAATATATTGGCATAATATACATTGGCATACCAAAATTCAGTATAATGATCATTACGCATAAAATTATTAGGCATAAAACTTTTGCCATAATGCTTGTTGCCATAAATACTACTAGCATAATAATAAAGAAGCATAATTTTATTAAACATAATGTTATAAACGCATAATGATAAAAACACATAATGTTCTTTGGAATAAAACTAATAAACCCTAATCAATAACTCCAAACGGTAAGTTGTAGACACTATTTCACCTTATTGATTGTAATATATTATTGGGCGTCCATGATGGATTTCAGACTCCTGCAACAAAAAAAAAATCTAACCTAACCCAGTAACCAACAATACGTTCACCACAAAAACATCGCCTAAAGATCAATTTAAAATTATTGGATTACTAATAATGACTTTTTAAATTTATGGCTCATGATTATTAGACAAATAAATAATTATGCCTGTTAAATTTATGCAACTCCAATTTAAGCCAAAACATATTAGACTAAATGATAGTTATGCAATATGCGTTATGCCAAAGTATTATTATGCAACAGTATTATTATGCTAAAAAAAGATTATGCGAAAACGTTAAGCCAAAAAATATTATGCCTAAAAATTTTATGCCAACAAGGATATTACCCTCAACCGCATTTTTTTAGACTGGATTCTGACTCCAAACTACCAGGGAACAGGTGATGGTGAAGACTAACTCAAAGAACTCAACAAAATATGTCAACATAACTCATAATGTAAAAAAAATACATAGAACAGAAGGTAAATAGAACCAGCAACATATAAGCATCGCATATTATGCATGGCCCATTTTTAATGAAATCTCGTCCCACGTAATCCTTACCTCCGTAACAATAAAGGTGGCTCGTTTCTTTTGAGAATTAGCATAGGAATCTAGTGTGGAAGCTTTGAGTAGTCTTGTCTCCATTCCTGTATGTTCCTAGCGAGTTATTGTTTCTAGTTGAGTTATATGTTAAAAGTTTTTATACACCGTTAAATTTTAATCGTTTTAATCCCGTGGAGGGTCGATCCGGTACATGAAACACTATCGATTTGTAAAGATTAAATTAAAAAATAAAGTACCTTTTTTCAAAACTCGTATTAATTTACGCCTGTAGATACGAAATTAATTTCTTTAAGAAAACGTCAGCTGAACGAGTTCAATGATCTATAAGTAGTAGTCGGCGTTGCATACAAACTACCTACAGGTCATTGAACTCGCTCAGCTGATGTTTTCTTAAAGAAATTAATTTCGTACATGTACATTAATACGAGTTTTGAAAAAAAGGTACTTTATTTTTTAATTTTATTTTTACAAATCGATAGTGTTTCATGTACCGGATCGACCCTCCACGGGATTAAAACGACTAAAATTTAACGGTGTATAGTTTAACTTGAAAAAAGTTTTCATAGAGATCTACGCTTTGGAACGTACAATAATAGTTTCACTTTTTTTTTACTGTCAATTGAAATAAACGTTTCTAATTTCCCGGAACACAAAGAGTAACTGCAAGGCCCCTTGTCCACGGCGATTTTTTGTAGCGATGTTATAGCGCGTTTGCATCGATACAGTCGCGATGCTGTAGCGCGTTAGTAGCGCGTTGGAATTTTTTCTATAGCACTCGCAAATGCCACTAACGCGCGTTAGTAGTGATGCTGTCGCGCGTTTCGTAAGCGCGCGAAAGCATCGCTATTAACGCGCGTTAAAAAAGTCACAGTAGGCGACCTAAGAGCACATCAGAATGACCATGACTCAGAATAGCAGATAGGATATTATATATCGGGAGAATGTTCCCTTGAGATCTTTTTTTACTTTCACGCAAGCGAAACCGCTGCCACAAGCTAGTATCAAATATAAAAGAGACAAAAATAACTTGATAATAGAAATCCAATGCTCAAGTTCATGCTCAAATGCTTCCTCATAAAGATTCTTTTGTAATCTTATAATGGTTGCCTAAGTACATCCAATATGGCAATTTGTGAACAAGACCAGAAGAATTTGGATGCGGTTTTCGTAAAGGCTTTAAAGTTTAAATCTCTGTTTCGAAAAGTTGAGCAGAAATATTTTATGGGGACTTAAGTTATCATAATTTTCGTCAAGAAGAGAATTGTTTTCTGCCGTGTCTAACATGATTCGTACTTGATATTTTAAATGTGTAAGGTCTGTTACATAATTATTATACATAATCAGACTTTAAATGTTCTCACTGCTAGGACTCAGGCCTTCCTTCTAGGAGAGGGAATGGGACGTAATCCACCATGTGGACACAGTGCGGGTTGGTGAATGTCACATGTCTTCGAATTTTTGGTTCTAGGACATGTCGGTTTCCTCACGATGTTCTGCTTCACTCTAGAACCTTTCGGCCCATCGACCACCCGTTCTACGAGCAATGTGCCCTGCCCATTGCCACTTAAGTTTAGCGATTCTTCGGGATATGTCCAACGTACTCTTATGACCTTAAATTATGATTGTTTAATTTTCTAATTGAGGTGTTTAAAGATGTGTAATTAATTAATTTATTTATTTAAACTTCATGTACAGTAGTGGTACATATATACAAAAAGGTATTTTCTCCCAGTCAACCTTTGGGTTAAAAAAGACATCACTTTGGTAGGTTTGCACAATAAACAAATAACAAATACTTAAAACAGAAAAAATAAAATAATTAAAAATAATTATAACAATACATTATTTATTTATTTTAATTATTGTTTTTATATATTATATTTTACTTTATTTATTATATTCTTTATTGTACACCACAAACAAAAAATACAGGACAAACATTATTAAAAATAAGTGTACAATGGGCGGTCTTATCGCAAAGGGCAATCTCTGCAAAAAATAAAATAATAATTATTGTGCATTATTCCAGTTGCATATTGTAGTGTTTTGAACGTGATCCGCTAGTTTATCACCAAGTATACTCTGCGCTCCACAGTACGCCGGCAAACCTTGAGTTTTTACGTAAAAAATATTAATTAAATATCTACATAATTACTTCAGGTAACGTCTCCGGACGGTTCGCCAGCAGTTAGAGCTAAAAAATACAGTGAGAGCTCGGACTTAAATTAAGCGAAGCTTTTGGAACCGGGAAAATATAATTGCGTTACAGGCATTAGGGGAATTAAGAGGAACGATACTTGATATTGGAGAGGCAATACCGGAATGAGAGATGTCAAATTTCGTGAGAATTTGTACTATTCAAATTCGAAATTACCTCATGATTTCTTTTTCTGGATTCCGTTTCTGAAGAGGGCCAACATCTGCACCGGATTCGTGCGGAAGTAACGCTCGGGTGTAGCCACTGTGCGGAACCCCCGGAGGACACGGTGGAGCACACAGTTGAGGTGTGCCCCGCTTGGGCAAAGCAGATTCCAGTCCCGATTTCCGGCCACCGTAGGCGCGGGCTTGCGGACGGTGAGCAATGGGTAGCTCGCCGTCCGACCGTCCGGTAACTGTCCGGACCGAGTCCAAGTCGTCGACGGCGCGCACTGTTCCCGCGCGCCTTAAGGAGTTGTCAGCAACAGCAGGGGCCCAGCTGGGTCGAAGCTTACTGGGGCCAGGGTTAGCTCCGAAAGGTAGCTCAGCCCCGGTATGAAAGGCAAGAAGGAACGGGATGGGTTTTTTACTCAGTAAGAGTCTGACACTATCTCCCGCTCCGCCCAAGGGCGGGGGATGTCATTTGGATGATTTTTAACGACCAAAAAAAAAGAGGGCCAACTTATTATTAAGCCATCGCTGTCGCTTTTGATGTCTATTGAGATCTTTTTCTACCCGTTTGTACAGATAGCTGTGAAATTGCCTGGGTACCTTAGTGTCTATTTTCCCTTGCACGTTAGAATTCAGGTTTTCAAAAATATAACTAGATGGCGTTGGTTTCTTCCCAGCTAAATGGCGACCAAGGCAATCTCACAAACCATAAACTTGACTTTTAGTTTGACAGAAAATATACACATGCGTCATCATTATCGTCAACAACTGAATGTGAGGGTAGATTGATAAAAAAATATGAGACACAAGCATAACTAATTTCGTGATTCTTATCAAATGTTTGTAAGCGGGCACGAATATTGCGTCTAGCGTAACAAGTAACGTTAAATTTCGAGTCAGTTCATTAGATTCCATTTGGTTCAATAATAACAACAGCGACTTATAAAGAATGTGTAGCTGGTTCAAATCTCATATATTACAAATCTTTTTTTTTGTTTTCCAGCTTTTGTGTTTTAGTTAGGTATTATTTATAAACATTTTGAAAAGGATATATGTAATAATGGTATAAAAAACTACTTATTAAGCAATTTTGTTTCTTTTGCAGTAAGACTACTGATAGCTTAATGTGATATTTTTATACAAGTTGGCTTAGTGGTCTATGTAAAGACTTTGACGCAGTAAGGCACGAGATTAAATCGAATCTGACAAATCTTGTAATTTTTTTTGCTTTCCATTTAAAACATTTTCAAAACGTTATTGTAAGCTACAATCAACTAACTAGACATTCTTCAAACATATCTGGAATAATTTCGCTTGACTTGTATTAAGTGGGTAGTCAAGAGAATTAGGCATATTCATCATAAAACTGGTATTCAATTGTTACTTATTTAAGGGTACAGAAATAAAAATGAACCGTTCTAATAACGCAAAAACCAGTCGACACTAATTGCAGTGACGTCATGTAAACAATTTTTAGCCCGTAGCATTTGCTACGTGGTTAATCCGCCACTGGCACTATTGAAATAAATAAACTGTTTTTGTCATGTTCAAAATTGTATTACCTTCAAATAATTCTATCCTTTCATAAGCAATTTAATATCTTCACTTCTTTTATGTGTTTTACCTTTATATATAGTTATTTAAATTACGTCTATTAGACGAATACTTAAATTATCTTTGTATGTAAAATTGTAAATATTACATATAAGTAATATTTAGTTGTTTTTCATTAATGTTGTTATTTATTTTTAAAATATTAATTTAAATTGATTAATTTAATTTAATATACATTTTAATTTGATTTAAAAAAAACAATTCAGTATTCTAAACACAAACCTACTAAAAGTAGCGTGACGGGTTTGAACTTACGACCACGTCCACATAAGTCTCCAGTTACAACCATTAGACTATTTCGACTTATGAAATAATGTTGAAATGAACAAGTGCATTACGTAACAGGACCGTATTCACAACCTTACTTCAAAGTTACGTCTTAAAGATCAAATTGTCATAATAGTATTCTATAATATTTGACCACCTTGATAAACTCATTTGAATTAGCCCCGAATTGAATACCACTTATCTTCTGCTAATTGCAGAAGGTTCAAATTCGTCTAACTTTTAGGATGTCTTATATTATCTACCTTCTACTGCCAGGTGGGTCAGATTTCTGGTTCATCTGTGCTTTTTGTAAGTTATGAATAACAAAAAAAAATGGGTAGGATTTATATCGAAGCTGACAAGTGGATATTTAATTGTAATATAATATGACTGGCCTGTTGGTCTATTGGTTAGTGGCCCTGACTGTAATGTCGGGGTTGTGGGTTCGATTCCCAACCAGGACAATGTTTGTGTGTTGAGCACGATCATTTGCTGAATCTGGGTGTAATTTATCTGCAATATTTATGTTTTTAGAAATATATAAGTATGTTTATCAGTTGTTTAGGACTCGTAACACAAGCTTTGCTTAGCTTGGGACTAGGCGCCGTCGTGGAATATTATTATTAATATTCAAGTCGGTAGTTACTCAACAATAGGAAAAAAAGCAGGTAAACAGGCTCATCAAACAAAAAGGCAATAATAAAATAATATAGATGTTTATTTCTTACAGTTTACTATTCAACAGTCAGTTTATCGAATAAGATTATAATATTACTTGTAATTTTTTATTGAGGCCATAGCTTAAATATTCGTTTCCCAAATTGGAAAGAGGATTGAAGCTTATGTAACCTTAACAAAAACAAACAAGAGGCAAGATATTTAAAAAAACCTACCAATTTGCACAACAACATATCAAATGTTTAGTAGGTAACATAAAAAACAAAATTATGTTGTGTTTTAACTTTAAGTGTTCATAACTTTTTTAAATTATTTCAAATACATGTATTAAGTAAAACACACATAACGAGGTCTCCAGTACGCACTGAGTAAATATGTAATATTAATTAAATAATCATTTATCAATATCTCGTGTAATCACCATTTTGGTAAATAACAGCTTGCATTTGGGAACGCATTGAATTAATCAAATTTTTACACAAATCTGATCCACGAATACACTCCCATATTTGTAAACAATGAGCCTCTAACGCATCTGGAGTACGCTCGTTTTGATTATTCCACCGTTGAACAATAACACCCCACAAATTTTCAATTGGATTTAAATCCGGTGATCTAGCAGGCCAAGGAATAGCGCAAATGTCATTATGTTGACGAAACCAAGCCTGCACACTGTGCGAACGGTGTAGGTATTGGACAATTATCCTGCACAAATGTTATCTGTTGCAATTCTTCGCTTGGATACACAGTTCAAACCAGTTCGAACTGTGGGCAACATTGTCTCCTCCAGCACTTCTATATAATTTGCACTATTTGCTCGGTTTGGTATTCTCACTAGTTCTCCCGGATCGGCTGCACTCATCCATCCCCACATGTTCACCGTTATATGGCCAGATTGCCTATTGGGCACTAGGTGATCACTTGTGTATCGCGTATTATCTCGACGCCACAAACATAATCGACCGTGTTCACTGGACTTAAAAGCTTTTTCATCAGTAAAGATGACATTACTCCAATCAAAATTTAAGTGATCCATAACAAACTGCAATCTTGCTCTTTTATGGTTTTCCGTAAGCAAAGGTTTCACAGCATGCCTCCGATAATGCAGCCCTTCACTATGAAGAGCACGACGGACAGTATCGACGCTTGTGTCAAATAAACCAGCATAGTGGTTCGTCGGCAAAAATCCATTTTCTTCGTACTCCCTTACCATGTTTTGACGATGCAACATGTTTATAAGTTTTTGTCTACCAGTTCTTTGACAGTGTTTCAAAGAACACTCTTTTTCAAATCGTCGTACCCATAGAACAACTGTTTTTCTCTGCAACAATAAAACAGAAATATATAATAGCAAATAATGATTATTATAAAGGAGTTTTTTTGTTATATAAAAAGTGTAAAATAAGATTACTTACGTTTACACCGGTCTCTCTGGCTATTTCTGACAAATTTTTACCTTGATTATGCAAAGCAATTATTTGAGCTCTTGTTACTAAGACTATATTACAATTCATATTCATTGTGATAAATTCACCTGATTAAAAATAAAATTGAACGAAAGGAGCTCGAACGAAGTAATCAAAATGAACTTAGCTTACAATTAATTAAGCTTAGTCACAATTTTGTGGTCGAAGTATTATTTATACTACCTACTAATTATTATTTATAAATCCATAATCAACCTACCCTCTCAAGTTTTGAAATTGATACATAGACAATCAGATATTTATAAATTGATATTCAATTTTAATATTTTCATCTCTTTATAAAAAAATATAAATTATTTCAATGTTTAAAGAAACAAAAAGGAACTACAAAAAAAAAGCATTTGAAGCGCAGCAACGCCACCTAGTAGCAGTATAATATAAAGTTGTCGATAACAACATTTCAATCTGATTTTACGCTAGATGGCGTCATTTTTTGCTTCACACGATTTTTTTTCTGTACTATCCAACCACTATTGCAGCCGACCGTACATATTATTAATTTTAGTTTGTATATAATTTATTAGTTTAGATGTTTATAAAAAGTTTACATAATCTTGGCGTACAATAAAGAACAAAAATTAAAATAAAGCAAAAAATAAAAGGTGATTTTCTACTTTCCCTTGGAGACATTTTTTTATTTACACACAGGCAAAGTCGCTGGCAGCCACTTGTCTCTCTATAAGCTGTTTATCTTAAAAAAATACAGGTCTGAAAAAAATCACGCAATATCTTTCAACACGTTTATAGAAATCACTTCTAAGATGTTGCAAACAATAAAAATCACATCAATTCAATCGTCACGATTCAATGAAGCTTATAATTTGATTTACAATCATAACAGTTACACATAAACATATTATTTGAAGTCTGTTGGAAATCTGTGTTGATATTATGATTTATTTTATTATTTTTGGTTTCTGTCTGTACAAGTTGAGTTATGCTGCTGAACCAGTTATCAGCTGTAGGGTAAGTCACTGTAGGTGAGGACGGCGAGCAAAGGGTATCTCGCCGTATGGCCTGAGCCCGAGTCGTTGACGGCGCGTAGTATTCCACGCGCGCATCAAAGATATGTCAGAAAAATTTTAGGAGTCCAGCTGATGTTAAAAGGAGTTATTAGTAGTAGGCGACTTTTATTTATGGACGCGGGACGCACAAGAACGTTCGTTGTGGCGACGCTTGGGGGAGGCCTATGTCCAACAGTGGACGTGTATCGGCTGAAATGATGATGATATTTTGTTAGAGCAGTGGTGACCGAGTGGTAATGGCCCCGACTTACGATTAGTAGGTCGCAATTCCAAACCCAGCCAGGCACATTACTTTGTGTAATTGGAAAACATCGGGAGAAAACTGGCATGTTCTAGAACCAAAAATTCGTACACATGTTACATCCACCAACCCGCAACTCCTTGACGCGGAGACTTGAGTCCCAACAATGGGAAAATTATAAGGCCGACTATGCTATGACATTTATTTTAGTATTACAATTTCGTATTTCCGCGCAAAAAACAAACTTCTGGAAATTGTGACCAAACATTGCGTTGTGCTGATCTACGCATTTGAATGGTAAATGATCAAAAATGCGGTTCGGATGGATGCGTAATGGATAACCGTTGTAAACGTCAAGCAAGCATACAATCTAGCATGTTGACATCAATTCAAACTGGCAGACTAGGAATTACAAAGTGACTATTTCAAGTAGACTTAAAATAGTCATACTGTATTTGGAATGGTCAAAACCTTATGAAAACGAACCATTGCTTTTGGAATTTGATGATTCTGTAAAAAAAAACCCATGCAGTATTATTATATCATTTGACAGAGTCGTTAAATAATGGTTTTATTACTAAAGACGATTGCCAAAAAGTCCAAAAGATGAGATTAATATGCGCTACCGAATCGATGTTACATTTCGGGTGTCACTTGGTCTAGACGCCTTGGTCCTGGCCCTTGATCTTGGTCGTGGTAGCAGTGTCGCCACGAGGACTTATTGCGGTCCATTTTGCGATCTAAACTGAACTGTTAAAGGAATAGATCGTGTATATCTCCATCCCAGATCGGCGTCAACAATTTCTCACACTGAGCCTTGATACAGGCCATGGTCCGATGCAAAGAGGAGTGGCAGGCGGTCGCCTTCCTCTGCAAAGCAGTAATGCTAGTAAAGGAGGAGGCCACACGAGGGAGCCGACCTCACGCCCCAGCCGCCGGGATTCCGATCCCGATTTCCGGCCACCGCAGGCGCGGGTTCGCGGACGGCAAGCAATGGGTCGACCATCTGGTAACCGTCCAGATCGAGCCCAAGTCAGTGACGGCGCGCAGCCTCAAGGAGATGTCAGCTGGCCCAGCAGGGTCAAAACTTAAAAGCAACAAAGGAAAAGGAGTGTGTTTTTAGTAATTAAAAGTTTGACACACCCTCTCGCTCTCCTTCCCTCTTTCTCGCTTGCATATTTTAACACGGCATGGTAAGTACCCAGGTTTCGCCGATCTCTAAGTATTTTTAAAAAGTTCAGTAGCATTAAGATTATGCGCTCATATTGCAGTACCGCAGCAACCACTTACGGCAAGATGGCGGGTTGTGTTTCGAGATTCCTCCGTGGCAGCACCAGCCAGTCGTGCTGGAGAACCACCTGCGCGGGCTGAGGACCAAGTGGAACATCACAGACTCGCGAAGGCAGCTGAGATCTCAGCTCGCGTTGGCAAACAGGTATTTGAGGCGTCATATGCTAAAAATGTTATACCATAATATGTTTAGATTGGTAAAGGTATACACCGCTAAATTTTAATCGTTTTAATTCCGTGGAGGGTCGATCCGGTACATGAAACACTATCGATTTGTAAAGATAAAATTAAAAAATAAAGTACCTCTTTTCCAAAACTCGTATTAATTTACGCATGTACGAAATTAATTTCTTTAAGAAAAAGTCAGCTGAGCGAGTTCAATGACCTGTAGGTACCGGATCGACCCTCAACGGGATTAAAACGATTAAAATTTAACGGTGTATATATAGCCATACATGCTATGGTATACCTGACAGGTTTGCCTGTACAGTTGAGTTTTAAAGGAAAACCGGAGCGTGTATTTTGCACAACCGTGCAGGTTTCCACACAAGCTTGCCTGACAGGCATAACTGTGCATTGTGTCAGGTATACTCTAGCTACCTTTACAGTAATAAACGTGATGGAAGAAATTATCCCAAAGGAAGAGAAGAGAAGGGGAAAGGAGAGTACACTTCATCGTCTACCACATCGTTGCTTTCCATCAGGTGAGGTAATGGTCAAGAGCGAGCCTATCAATAATAATAAAAACAGAATATATTCCCGGTATAAAAGTATTCTGTGCTATTCCAGGATATGGGCTACTCAAGTACCAAGGTCATCGAAATCAGTCCAGCCATTCGGTCGTGAAGAAGTAACAAACATACCCAGTAACACAAGCACAGGCTCATAAACTTTTGCCTCTATAATATATCTCCATATTCTTCGTTGCGCTAAATCTGTCACAGTGATCAAAATATTACAAAATCGTTGTTACAGTGAGATATCTCGCTACATGGACACCGTCCTAGCACCATTTCTGGACACATATCACAGGAACATCCAAAACTCATACCAACAGCTGACTGGCAAGATCCTGCGCAGAATCAAAGATGAGATCAACGCAGCTATTCAGAAGAAACAACAGATTTACACTGAGCTGACACAGTTGGCTGATGAACTGAAAGTACCAGGTATGTTTTGTACAATAGCTGCTGCTAGTGCGCTCGGGTGAGTGTTTGGCTACACTGGCAGCGCGGTGTTGGCAGCGGCATGGGTACGGGAACGCGCGCGGTTTGCTTGGCCACACTGGCAGCGCGCTGTGGAGAGCTCGAGCGGTGCGTAGACAGGGTTGTCGCTTGTCACCCGGGCACTCACTACGGTCACTTGTATGAACGAGCTATGGCGTGAGTAGCTCGCGTCGCTTCCCACGCCCGCGTGCCTCCTCTCTGGGAGAGGGAATGGGCCGTAATCCACCAAGGGGACCAGTGCGGGTGGGTGAATGTCGTCGTCGTCGTCGAATTTTTGGTTCTAGGACGTGCCGGTTTTCTCACAATGTTTTCCTTCACTGTTTTACACAAAGTAATGCGCCAATTGAGTTTGAACCCGCGACCTATAACTCGTAAGTCGGGACCGTTACCACTCGGTCACCACTGCTCATTATGGACACTCAAATGAAGTTCTTATGTTTGAGATTGCCGCGCCTCGCCCACCTCATACCCGCACTTGCAGTGTGCCCGAACACTGATAGTTGAAAAGTACCCCAAGAGAACAAAATCTCCAGATAAAAGTATCCTGTGTGCTTTAAGAGTGGAATTCTCTGCCAGTGTCTGTGTTTCCTGATGACTGCGACCAAGGGGTTTTTAAATCAAGACTGAATAAAGTCTAGGCAAGTGCCTTGATCAAATTACTTACCATCAGTTGAGATAGTGGTCAAGGGCGAACCTACCCTAAGAAAGGAGAAACTGATTGACATATCAACGCTTAGCCGAAACTAGTCGGACTAGGAACGAGAAATTTCGCACTAGACTTCCTTGTATAACGTAGGCACGTAGAGGATTTTCTAAAATTTACTCCCTAAAGGGGTTAAATGGGGGTCAAAAGTTTGTATGGAAAATCCTATTTTTACGCGGGCGAAGCTGCTAGCAGAAGGTAGTAACAAGAAAAACTGGTAGATGATAGTCATTAACCTTTCAATCGTGTCAATTAGAGACAATACAAAGACAATGACAGCGCGAACGCTGGCGTTCGCTTGGGGTTTAATGAATTAAATGATTTTTGATAATATTTCTCCGAGTCCTAGAAGGAATGGGGTGGGCTTTTAGTCAGAGTCTGACACTATCTCCCGCTCCGCCCAAGAGCGGGGGTTGTCATTGGATGATTTTACCCACCATAAAAAAAAGTGCCAACCAGAAAATAAATTAATAGTTTCCAATCGCAATTTGGATGGACACATAACTACTCAATTCCCAATGAAACCGAATTTATTTCAGTGTTATGAGTCTCACAAAGTAATATCGAGCCGAGTCCGACGCAATGACGTTCAATTTGTGATGGAGTCGGATGCAAAATTAATTCCCCTCGTCTGCGTGATACGTTCATTGGCTATTTTTGGAATTAACACTCCCATTATTCTTCATGGTATATTCATAGAACGCTTTTCCAAAAGGAAAAAACGGAACGCATATGATCACTTTGTTGTTTGTCCGTCTGTCTGTCTGTCTGTATGTCAAGACCCTGTATCTCGAGAACGCGTAGAGGTATCGAGTTCAAATTAAACCATATAGGTACTCAGGTCTGCGATCCCTTCTAGCTGTGAAAAAATCAAACTTCTAAGTTAACGAATAACAAAAATACGGTCGATTGTGTCGCAAAAAAACGTATATTTTGATACTCTCAAAGATCGAAATTCATAGGGTACTTCCCGTTGACCCAGAATCCTGAAATTTAGCACAAAGCATGGACTTATAGCACAGGTATATGAAAAAAATCTGAAAGCAGTAAATTTGTTGTTACCTACGTCACAAAAAAAATTGCAATTCGGAAAAATCTTCGAGACTCCATTCCGGAATTGTAGTTTGCATGGAACCCTCAGTGCGCGAGTCCAACTCGCACTTGCCCAGTTTTTTGACGTTAATGTGTCTTTCCAAAATAAGAGGTACATCGAAAACAAAAACTGGCCGAGAAGTCACAATGTAAGGGTGACAACGTGTACCAGGGTTGTGCAGGATTTTTCGAAAATGAAGCGCCCTGGAACGTATCAGGCCATGGAAGAAACACGGGTGGGTTTTAGTCAATAGAAGTCTTGACACTCCCTGGCTCCATGTAGAGCGGGAGAAATTATTTGGTCACTTAAAACTCTCAGAAATAAGGGTTACCATGCCCATGTCTGGTCTGCAGCACTGCTTGATAGTCACCAAAGAACAGATGAAAGAGGGTAGAATGACCTTATGGGCGGGGCAGGCGTGCCACAAAGTAGGGCAATGCTCATAGTTCAACTACCAATAGCAAACTTGCGATCTAAGTGTGCGGGGTCTGTTATTTGCGTAATGCGCGTTCGTATTGGTTTATTGCCTGTAGTGGAGTTAAAGGGTGGGAGACAAGCGGCGACACTCGTTGTAGTACAAATCGGAAAGTATTTCCTTTCTAACCTCTTTCTGTGATAATCACCGTGGCACTGGTTCGCAAAGTACAAGTGTTTATTTACTAAAACACATCATTATTATCATTTGGGGATTTTTTTTAGGGACGTTTTACCATATTCGTCTATTTTTTTTTTTACCAGAAATGTGTGACGAAGAAAGACGAGCATCAAGAACCCTAGCTAGCAGACATGTGTCTACTATCTACGCCTGCACCGAAGAGGCTCGCGGCTCCATCGCCAAGATGGGGAAGTATGCTGAGGAGATGATAGGCATCACCAGGAACCATATGCAGGCTACCCTCATGGAGGCGACGAGGGCCTTTGAAGTTATTGGAAGTCGCTCTCAGAGGAGTGCTGTGTTACCGAAGTAAGTGTATTTTTAAGTGTTCAATATGGATTTTAAGGGTTCCGTACCTAAGTCAGCTTAGGTCATCTGTCTGTCCATATATCCGTTTGACTATAAAAAAACTTAACATACCGCAACCAGTGATTGATCCGGCGCATCAGGTCTTAGATTGGTAACTTTTTTTCTGTGGTCTTTGCAATAACGGTTACTACATCGTCGTAAACATTTTTGAAACAAATTTCTTTAAGCTTTGTGTTCTCTAGGGCGGACGTATCATCCTGTCTCGAAGAACTATCCAAAGCCGCAGTGGTCCTTGGATACGAGTTGGACCTCAGCCTGACAAACGCCAGAAGGCACAACGAACAGTCCTGTGAAAGACTGACTTCCTGCACGTCCAAGAGTAAACGGCATACGGAAGAAGCTGTTCTAGCTTTGAAAGATCAGCTTTACCAATGTGTGAACGCTTGAAGAAGAAAATGTGTACAGGATTCGGTATTAGTTCGGGTTATATTGAGTCAGGCATATCGTCAATGATGTTCTTCATGCTTGCACGCTTATCATGCATCTATGAAGCTACGCGTTCATAGACAGTAGGTACTTATTATACGCTTGGTGTACGATGAAGCGGTGATGACAAACGACACTATATTGCCGCTTCGTCGACATAGTTTCATAGATTTGTATGTAAGAGCGTTATAACACTAGCGGTTTGCGAACGGTTGCGGGGCGGTAGCGGGCGCGCAGCAAATACGTTGCGAAAACGCCGCGGCTGCTCAGCGAAGACGTCGCGGTCGCGTGAAAATTCGCAACGTTTCCAACTCGTGTTTTGGTGCAAGCGACAATGTTTAAAGTTAATGACAGTACAGTCAGTAACAAAATGGATTCCGACGACGAGACACTGCTGTTGGTTTTGTTACTTCGAAGACGCCGGAGACCCGCACCTCGTTGACGGATCGTGTTGCGTGCCCGCAGCCAATTCGCTGTACATGCGCGGCGTGTTCGTTGCATGCCCGTAACGTATTCGTTGCGCACCCGCTCCGCTTCGAGGGCTCTTGCAATCCGCTGGTATGATAAAGCCCTAAGCTGTGAGCAGGCGTCCACCAAGCGTATAATGACGAATTCGGGTCAATGAAGCTACGCATGTATGGTCAGTAGATCTAAGTCATTTTTGGCGGTATGAAGATTAATTACTGCTGGTTTTTCAATTCACTCATGAAGAAATAAATAAACTGGGGTTACCGCGTGGGGGTCGCTTAGCGCCTAGACAGCAATTTATTGTAGCAGGGGTGAGCTCGTACACTTTTCCGCACTAGTGTGGAAAACAGTCAATTGCGAACCTAAAAGCAGTATGGAGTAAAGCGGTTAATGATCGGGTTTTGAGTAAGTGTATTGAAGAGTCGTTTGCTGCGCTTCAACCAATCAGAAAACGATAAGGGAAAATGTGCTGGTTAGCACATTTTCCAAAAAAAGTTACGTTGTTAGCTGTCTTGATTCATTAATATTATTTTGCTCCACTTTGACATATAGGCTATTTTACAGCAGAGCAATATTTTTATTTATTAAAAAAATCCCCACCACCAGGAATTCCTCTTGTATAGTAGGTGCGTTTAAAAACATGTAAACTTACATACACAAGACACCCAGAATCGGAATAAATGCCTGTAGGCCATATAATAAAAAAAATATTTGTAACGCGCGGAAATCAAACCCGCGACATGCAGCGCAGACCATCCGCTCAGGCACTGCCCCAACCATACTGTCTTTATTTACTTACGTACAGAACTTCACTGACGATATGTAGTATTCTTTGAAAGGCACATTAATTAAGTGTATGTGCATTTATGTTGTAAATAGATTTATTTTTAATTTACGAGTAATTCATTTAAGTAAATAAATCAATCTCAATCCAGTTTTAAAACTTGGTCATATTATCATCATCATAATTTAAGTTGAAAAACATGAACATCAACCCCCTTGTACACATCACATCCTACGGATTCCCGCCACCCTCGATGACGTCATTCCCGTACAACTAGACACGCGGTAGCGTGTCAAGCCAAGTTCAAGTGACAGAACTGGCGAGCAGCACCGTGTTTGAAGTTTTCTAATAGCGTTAACGATTGCAGATTGTCAACTTGGCTAGGGGTCTTCGTACATCATGTGGGATGCTTTCCAACACTTGGATCTTTATCAATATATTATGTGTTAGAGACCCAAGTGATTGTCTGTTAAAATTGATTTTCTGTTAAAATAGTATGGCCACTGTTGCTGACCTTGGCACTTACGATATCTATTCGTCATAAGAAAAAAATATTTAAAAAAAAAGTTGCCAGCGTCCGAAAACCCGACCGCAAAAAAAAATACTAAAAAGTCCGAAAAAGTCAGAAGCTGAAAAAAATCAATTTTGTAAGTTAACGAAAAAAAGAATAATTTGGTGTATGTGTGTTTGGTAATTTTAATGGGCTATATCTTTGGTATTTTTTGTTTTAATCGAAAAAAACAAAAAATACGTGTCCAATATTTTTTTATAATCTAAAATACGGACTACGAAATAAAATGTAATTAGTTTGACCCTGGACACTACCCTGTTGTGGTGTACCTAACGTCACTCTATTATTATATATTATTATTATTATTATAACTAATACAAACCTAACATCTCTCAAGCCAAAATGCAACAAGTCGTCCAAACAAAATGTACCCACCAGTTTCTTGCTCCGTCAGGGTCAAAAACATCACCTTTTTGCAATCGAGTAACAGTACATTGCCCACAAACCTGTCCAATAGGTCTGGTTCAAATATATTTATTTAGGACGAAACTAATAAGTTAGCTAAACGGGTAGAAATTATACATTTTATTTAAGTATTGTATGTGTTTTGGCTGGACCAGGGTTTCTATCAACAGGGAAGTTTTGCGGTTCGCTGATGAAATACATTGTTTTATTAAAGTTACGAATTTTCGTAGGAGGTATTTAGTTAATTAGTTTATCGAAGGAAGGAATAATTTGCCTGCTACAGTCTTTCCATATGATTATAATTTATGTGTCTTCGAGATTAGAGTGAATAGTGAATAGGATCTTAATAAACTATTGTGCTTTATTATCAACGATTGCGTCATTATTTACCATCAGATGGGATTGCAGTCAAGTTTATCCCATGTAAATAAGTAAATTATACGTTTGATATAAGACAGATTTAAAATCTATGTTAATCCGGTCTTTTAGGTTCGATTACAAGTTCTAGTAGGTTTTTCAGGGACCAAACTCTAAACAAACGGTACTCTAAAATTTCGGTCATGGCTAAATAGGAACAGAATTATTGATCTCCAATGTTAAGCAATGCTTGGGGAGGTCTTTCTGTGGGTGGCTGCCCATCTCAAAAACAAAAACAATTTGTTTTTGAGACGGGAAATCATTTAATGGCGTCTCCCGTTCTATGGTGGAACGAGAGACGTGTCAGATTGTACTGATTAAAATTCATCTCTGTCTTTCAGTTGTTTATATCCCTCATGATCCTTGCGAGCCGAGGCTGATGGGACCCTGCTGGCCTATGCAGTACATATTTCTTTGAGGCGCGCACACTACGCACTTTCGACAATTCGGGCTTGATCCTTATTGGACAGAGAGCCGATAACGAGGTGTGTTCATCTTAACTTGTGTCTCGAAGAGCACATCAAGCCGTTCGTTTCAGTTGTCATTTGTATATTTTTACAGTCGTTATTGACGAATAGAAGCCAAAAAATTGGTTTGAACATTGTCTCTTATTTTTTTAATTCTTTATGCATACCTTACGATCATTTGGTAATATTATGGCCATAGATTGTTTTTATGATAGACCCGTACATTTTATTATGTTAATAAATCTAGACTGGTCACCCTAGGAAAACTTCAACACTAACTGAATATACACACTTTGTTAATCCACGCCTAAACGCTTCCATGAAAACGTTTCGAGACCCGTTTCAACTTCATTATAATTATGTCCGTTCCTAGCTCGTCGGGAACCCTTGTCCCTTCACTGTCCCCTCCTAATCATGGCCTTTCTCCAACCCTTTAATTTAGCCACAGTTATACGACAAAGCTAAATCAAATTATTCAAATATTTGGACAACACGGCCAGCCAGTAATGAATTTAGATTAGTTCATTCTGAGTCATACGAGTGATGGTATTTGAATGTGTTGGTTGGTAGGTTGCGGCCAATGTGTGGTTGGTTGTTGGTGTTGGTTGAATGGTTTTTTGTTGAACTAATAATGGGTCAAGAAAAATCCATTGGTAGCGGGAATATTCGAAAGAGTGTACCGTGGCTTTAGAATAGGAAAAAATTGAAAGAGCACAGATGGGTTTTAGTCAGTCTGACACTCCCTCTCGCTCCACCCAGAGCGAGATAAGACATTTGATAATTTCCCCATAAAATTCCACACCACTGCTGTCAAAACAAAAAAAAAGAACATCGTGACGAAACCGACATGTCCTAGAATCAAAAAAATCGTAAACATGTGACGTCAACATTAGGTACTGCCCATTCCCTCTCTTTGAGAAAAGACCCGAGTCCCAGCAGTGAGAATATTAAAAAGATGATTATTATTCTAAATGCATAGTAATCAGTTTGAATATTAAATATATCGTATATTTAATATTCCAATTACCAAGGACCGTTATTACTGAATTTAAACAAATAGAAATCAATTTATTTAGATCGAATAAAATAAATCACAATTTGGAAACTCATTGATTTGTAAGAATAATTAAAATATATTGATTACATAGTTCGTGTAATTAATAGGCTAATAGGTTATGCAAACCTACTATTATTAGTACACTAGTTTCTGCCGTTGGCTTAGCTCGCGTGAAAGTCGAAAATTATTCCAAGAGAAATCCCGGGATAAAAAGTATGTTTATTTATTTATGTCTGTATTGTTCAGAAATCTACAACTAACTAACTTTTATTGTCAGAATGTCGGTCAGTCAAAAAAAAGGGATGCCAAATTGCACGTTCCAAAGCGTACATCTCTATGGAGAAGAACGTGCAAGAAACTTCATGGACACACTTTTATAATATCATATTATGAGTTCTTATTTATTATTATACTAAGATATGTATATAATTATGTGTATGTTATGTATGTATACTTAGATAATAAATAATAAAATAGGAATCTTAAAAAAATATACCATACAATTGGCGGTCTTATCACATTTAGCGATCTATCTATATCTCGACTTCCAGGCAACCCAGAACTTGGTTTTTATTAGTCCTTTCTTGGGCACGATCTGTCTATTTAACAAACATACATACACACTCACATACATACATACAGATGTTTGCATTTATAATGTACCTATTACAGTTAAAATAAAATTATTCGTTTTGATATGCGATTCCCGTTGCCTAATTTTAATAATCGCTTAATCAAAATATTATAAATGCTCTATAAACAGTAGTGGTAATTAGTAGTTTATTAGTATGACATTATGGCCAAAAACATATAGTTATAACCTTTTTTTTTTAATTATTAGATAGTGTATTTATCTACCGGTAATACTATATGGATCAGAATCTTGGGCTGTCAAAAAGACGGATGAAAAAAAAAAAACATGTAGTGGAGATGAGAATGTTGAGATGGATGTGTGGTGTGACGAGAATGGATAAAGTGAGATATGAGTACATTAAACATTATGCGTACAGCTAAGAAATGGAATTCCCTGCCATAGTCTGTCTTTTCTGATGGTTACAACCCGGGATTTTTTTAAGTCAAGAGTGAATAGGTTAGTTCTAGGTAAGCGTGTTCTTGCTTTCCATCAGTGATATAGCAGTCAAGCGCGAACGTATCAACAATAAAAAAATAGTTTGAAAGTATCGACAGTAACTGAAAAAGTTGATAGAGAGCCGTTTGTTTTTATGGTCTTTAGTACAATCCTGTAATTCTGGTAGACGTCAGCCCCAGCAGGCAGTGGCGTGCCCGCCATATAAGCCAAAAAGCCCGGCTTGCCCTACCAAAACCTCACCTAATTCATAGAACACGACCAATCAATTAATTATCACAAAAATCTAAACTTTAAACTTCGCGCGCTTACGCGGTTACGCTAAGTTGCCACTGTGTTGTACGAAATTCAAAAATCATTCATAAGACGATACCAGGGCGAAGCGAGGATGCCATTCTGAGCGAAATCTCTCCGATCTCACTCTAACACTTAACAAAAGAAAGAGATGAACACTAATGTGTTGTTGTCTTTTTCTGCCTCAAAGGCTTTTATGAGGCTTTATCTTCTATCTCTACTTTTGATATAAAAACGTCAAATTTTGAGTGTGTGTGGGTGTAATTTGTTATTGTGTGCAAATGCTCGTCGAACATTTTGTTCTAAAAAAAAGCTGGGCTTTGGTAAATTTATGAATGGTTTTTTTTGACAAATTTTTACGCATATTATAATACGAGGCGCCCTCTATGACGCGTAAAGTTGTACGAACTAAAAAGTACTCAGTTCTTTGCTTTGATCGGTTATCGTGTTGTACGTAATTATTGTTTTGATAGTTTTTTTTTTGTTTTCCGTCATTTAACAGTTTATGAATTCGGAAACTATACTTGTGGTTGTGTGTGGATATTATTATGTGTGGAATCGATATTGGCCAGGTAGGGTTTGAGTTTTAAAGATAAATATAATCTTAAAACTTTATTAATTTGAATATTTCTCAGAAAAGTTAATAACAATGCTTGGAATACATCAGGTATGACTCAAATAACTTCGCGAGTGCCATGAAAATGCTCAAAAGTACTTGAACGCTGTTATTTCATTCTTTATTTTTGGTAAACCGCCAATAGAAAGTTGGTTATCTTTCTCGAGAGTTAAGTGATAAGTGTGTTTTAAAAAAGCGAACAACGAAAAGCTACCGCTGTTTCAATTGTGAGTATTTGCCAATAATATTACATATTATTATAAAGAACAAGTGTTTGAAACACCAAGATTTCAAAAAATTTATGTATTAGTTACACATTCATAACTAGATGGCGTTGGCGTCAAATTAGAATTCGGTGTTAAGATTCTCCGCCGTTTACTTTCCCTCCTTTCAATAGAGTTCAATTTAGGATAACATTAGATCAGTATCTACTTATCTAGTACTCGGTTGTTTTATTTCACACTCAACTCTACCTTACATTAGATATTCATTAAGTTCAAATTAATCCTTTTAAAGTATTGGCTGTCCATCCCGGCCGGCCGGCCGGCACTCGACAACAAGAGCGGCTTTCCGAATTATCTTTGATTGCAATTGAAAATCAGCTGTTGGTAGAATTAAAACGTTCATAAACTTTTTACGCTGGTGTAAGTAATAAAATCATTTTTAAATAAAGATAGACAATTTGAATTAGAATACAATTTTTTTTTTTCTATTCATGTATTCAAACTTCACGATTATTGGTATGATGATAAAGTTGTTGTGGTGAAGCTTTTGTTATCATTATTTATTACTTACTATTAACATTATATTCGTACCTTTCAATCGTGGAAATTACAGACACAATAGAAAGACAATATGTGCGCGAACGCCGGCGTTCGCTTGGGGTTTAATGAATTAATAGTAGTGTAGCAATTCAGAAAAATCAGCATTACTGCACTGATGACACGTGGTAGCACGAGATTTTTTTTAATAGGTAAGTAGTAGTTAGGTCAAGATTCCTTGGCTTGCCCCCTGTAAAGGCATCAGGCACGCCACTGCCAGCAGGCCCCTTCAACGTTGCCCAACACGACTCCTATATCATGGCAAAGACTTGAGCAAGAAAGCAGTACTCTTGGACGTGGCACGTATTTGTTATGAGATTCCTCTTTCAGGAGCCCTGACCATTAGTAGCTTGGACCCTGTTCCCGATGCCGGGGGAGCACTATTTTTTTTTGTATTTCGAAATGTTTTTTAAACGAATTTCTTTAATAAAATCCTTGTCTTCTATATTTATATAGATATAAAAACGAAATATCACTCACTGATTAATCTCAAAATCTCAGAAACGATAAAGAAAAAAACTATGAAGTGGGTGTGTAGTGACATTTCTTAAGAACGAATTTTATTAAACTCTACCACTAAGGCAGGGGTTCCCAAACTTATTTTGTCTACTGCCCACTTTGAGAATAAATTAATTTTTAGCGCCCCCCTTTTTTCACCTACTTAAAAACCACTATAACTTCAAATTAAATTAATAAATTGTTTATATAGGATTACATAAGCAGCACGCACCGACAGGAATAAGACAAACATGCATTAACTCGTTTATCTCATTCGACGCTCAATTGTACTCAACAAGTAAGAACAAGTATTCTATGAATCAGCCGATTGATACAGGAATGCACAAATCAGGATATTTAACAAAAACTTGTTTAAACATGATTGCCCGCGGTCTATTATCTACGAAAATTACCTATCTAGGAATACTAATAACTATTAAAATGTGAAAGTGTGTCTATTGCCTTTTTATTTGTTGTTTGTGTCTACTTTCATTTCGTAACGGAGCGACCGATTGACATGATTTTTCTCCTATCTATTGAATAAAACAGGACAGATACATGAACTACGCGGAGAGAAATATCGAACCGAGTTTGAGCAATCTCTTAATTAATATGAGTTGATGTTCACAAGTTGTAGCCAAGAGTCGAGAGCTCAGTCGGTGTCGAAGAGTCCTCCTAGCTAGATGAAATTACAAATCGCCTCCCGAAGCCTCTACACAACGCCCCCATTTTCGCCTTTAGGCCTGCAGCGCCCACAAGGGGGCGTTATTGCGGGCACTTTGGGAAAGGCTGCACTAAGGGGATGAAATGGGGGTCCAAAGTTTGTTTGGGGAAACCGACTTTCTTGCGGGCGAAGCCGGTGGTAGAAGCTAGTAATGATATATTGTTGGGCCACGGTAGCCCACAGATAGATTAATGGATCAAATTCGAAATACTATACAGTGTATCTAAGATAGATGATTCGGCTCAAAAAGTTGCCTAGCTGAAATGGGATTTGGGCAGGACACGTTAACCGCACAGCCGAACGCTCTACAATCTAGGGGCCATAGTAGCAATTAGTGCGACGGGTTTGCGAGAGATCACAAAGTAGATGGAGGGACGAACTGGACAGATTTCTCCAGACAGCAAGCCTAGCCATGTTACGACCGTTTCGTTTCGATTTTCTTACGTCGAAAACCTCGAGTTGGCCACGCCTCCTTTTCCTTTGTTCTGACGTCATCTCAACGCTCAGTCATGTGGTCCTTCTGTAATATTGCAGAAAAGAAAAGATCAAACAAGAAAGTCCCGGTTTTAAGACCCGTTTTATAAAACGGCGATTTCATAGGTCCTATTATTACTTATACGTGAAGCGTGACGCACAGGACCGATCTTTGTGGCGACGCTTGGGGGAGGCCTATGTACAACAGTGGATGTCTTTCGGCTGATATGATGATGATGATTACTTACTACATTGATTACTTTAATTGAACAGCAACAACCCACTCAAATAACAAGAAAATACCCCAACAGTACATCAAGTCAAGACAACCGAAAATCCATGGGGGACAATAAGAATTAATAATACACTCACAATTCAAAAACTTGGGCCACCCCGCGTTAAGTGTGAACTGCGATGCATTATACATTAGCTCCAGTACCGTGGGGTGCCTCCAGCCTGCTCATGCATTTATCACGATTTATAACTTGCTTGACGTTCAGAATGGGTTATGGGTTATGTTTCCTCAGTTTTATGTGCCGGTGATAAAATTGACTTTTAAGCGTTTCTAGATTGATATACAGCTTGTCTTAAACAGCGACATACGAACGTGTAACAGGATCTATTATATGATTCTGATATTTTTTTTTAGGTGGGGTAATCATCTAATTACATCCACCGCTCTTGGGCGGAGCGAGAGATAGTGTAAGACTTGTACTGACTAAAAACCCACTCCTGTTACTTCTTTGCCATTGTTCTAGGGCCCCGGGAATGTCTTTCGCATTACCCATGGCCCCAGTAAGCTTCGACGCTGTTACGACGTTGACGACTTGGGCTCGGTCCGGAAGGTTACCAAACGGTCGGACACCGAGCTACAGATTGCTCGCCGTCCGCGAGCCTGCGCCTACGGTGGCCGAAAGTTGGGAACGGAATCTCGGGCTGGGACGCGAGGGCCATTGCCTCGCGTATGCGGCCGCCACCTTTGCTAGTATTACTGCTTCGCAGAAGGAGGCGACCGCCCGCCACTCCTCCTCGCTCCGGACCATGGCCTCTACCAAGGCCTGACGCGAGAGATCACTGCTGCCGAGCGCCCCCACAAGGACACGGCGGTGCTCTGCTCAGGCGGGGCACACCTCTACCGTATACTCCATCGTGTCTTCCGGGCAGTCCACACTATGGTGACACCCGGGCGTTTCTTCCGTAATATAATTCTGGTATACGTTTCAATTAAATTCATACCCGTATGTTGTTGACACCTCTATAGACCCAAACTAAGCATTTCGCCTCGTCGTTTATACCACGTACATCGAATGACTGGATCAATTCGCCTGCTGTGGTCTTCCCGTCCGATTATAATTTAGGTGTTTTCAAGGCTACAATGAATAATTATACTCTTAATAAACTAGTGTGATTTACCATCATCGATTGCATCACTGCTTACCATCAGGTGGGATCGTAGTCAAGCACTAGTTTATATAATTAAAAAAAAAATACATAGTTCTTGTCAGTCTTCCTGTAACCACGTCAGGGCCTCAAGTCTGCTATTACAATATTGTCAGAATAGTCTATCATTGATGTCATAATTGTCGATTTTGACAAGTTTGGTAATCTACTAATATAATGGCGTCATTATAACTTTCCAATGGTCAACCGCTGACACTCCATTGAAAGAAGTGACATAGAATGGTAATCTCGTACATATTGACAAATGAATATTTGACGTTTGCGGTAATCTGCTAAAACTTTGACAGTTTATTTGATCAGTGTTTTACCATTAGAACGTTATTGTGCAGTTATTGGTTTTAATATGCTCGAAATTATCATTCTACCACAATTCTATTACAAGACCATTGACCGATCAAAGATCGATCATTATGAATTAGCAGATTACAAACTTTTAGCAAAATGACAATGGGATCGTGTTGGAATGACGAATTTATAAAAATAGCAGACTTGGGGCCCTGGGGCCTAAGTCTGAATAATGATCGATCATTGATCGGTCACTGGTCTTGTAATAGAATTATGGTAGAATGACAATATAGAGCTTATTAAAAGCACTAATTGTGCAATGACGTCGTAATGGTAGGTCACTGATCAAAGGAACTGTCAAAATTTTTGCAGATTATCGCATACGTCAGATATTCGTCATTATGTACGAGATTACTATTCTATGCCATTTCTTTCAATGGAGTGGTTGACCATCGGAAAGTCATAATGACGCCATTATATTAGTAGATTACCAAAACTTGTCAAAATCAACAATGATAAAATCAGTGATAGACCATTCTGACACTATTGTAATAGCAGACTTGAGGCCTAGTTTCGATTTCAGTTACGGTCGAAACTGGAAGAGAAGTCGAACATTCGGTTATGGTCGGCTTTAGTAGCAAATCGTCATTCGGTCAGTCACTACATTTTTTAAATGTCATTTTAGTACGCTATAAGTATATTGCCTTGATCACACGTACCGAGTAAACAGGCAAGACAGTGCTCTCAGCCGAGTACTCGGTACGTGTAAACACAACGCCGAGTGCTCGGCCTACCACTTATTTCTACGACTCGCTTACATCACTGTCTCGGCCGAGCAACAATTTACTGTCTCGCTGTTTTACTCGGTACGTGTGACCAAGGTGTTAGGTTTGGGTACAAGTAATATTTTTGTAGAGGTTCCAGGGGGATCGTGTTGGTAATGCCAGAATTCCATGACAAGGGTTTTATTAATGGAAATGAGTAAACATTTTCAATTGGTCCTATGTTAACATTAATCTTTAGGACAGAGTAGGTATATTTAGGGATAAAAAGACGATTAAATGAAAGTAGAAGCTTTTTACTGTGTCTTATGTTATATTTTTTTAAGATATGCGCCATGTTTGACGCAAGTGAACTCTTTTTCTTTCTTTCTTTCTTTAGGTAGACTGATGCCCTTTTGAAAGACGGCAGGGTCACAATGAAGTCGGAGGGCAAAAGGCCGGGTGCAGTTTAGTACGGTTGGGAGAGTCCTTTATTCAGTAGAAATCATGAAATTACTTCTTCAACCCTAGGTGGAGCAAGAGTGTCAGACTTTTACCGACTAAAGTCTAGACCAGTCTGTTGTACTTCAGTTGCCTTTTGCATCGCAGAGCCACAGTAAATGTTTTGGACAATCATGGTCATCATCATCGGCTCTAGTGGGTGGTGGATCAAGTCCATAATTGATGCTGAATACATCATCATCATCACCAGCCTTTTTAATGTTTCCACTGTTGGGATTCAAGCCTCTAGGAGAGGGAATGGGCCGTAATACACCACGCGGGCCCAGTGCGTGTTAGTGAATGTCACATGTTTTCGAATTTTTGGTTCTAGGACATGCCTTTCCTCACGATGTTTTCCTTCACCGTTTTGAGAGCAGTGGTGATGAAATAAATTACACAAAGTAATGCGCCTGGCTGGGTTCGAACCCGCGACCTACAACTCGTAAGTCGGGGCCGTTACCACTCGGCCACCACTGCACTGCTGAATACTAACTACTGACTAGGAATGTAACGGAAGCGTTATTGGAACCGAATCTGGAGCCAGAGATTTTACCCGAACCAAAATTAGATGCTAAGGCGGAGGCAAAAGACTCAAGTGAAACACCAGTAAATCTAATCAAAAACTTGGTTATGTATAAATGAATAGCGAATTCACAACACTCCGAATATGAAACAATAATCGACAGAAGTCACAGGGAGGTTCGCGCAACAATTATGTTTTATTATTGAAGGCTAGAGTGAATAGGCTCTTAATAAACTAGTGCGCCTAACCATCAACGATTGCATTGCTTCTTACCATCTGGTGGGATCGCAGTCAAGCAAGTTCTTATTAATAAAAAAAAAGAAATTGGAAATGGAACATCAATTGGAAGTTCCACCCTTTCGTATTTACCGTAGAGGACCAGCAGGGTCGAAGCCTACTGGGGCCAAGGGTCTATTTCTGAAAGGGAGGCTCGGCCCCGGTGTGAAAGGCAACGAAGGAACAGGGCGGGTTTTTCAGTCAGTAAAAGTCTGACACTATCACCTGCTCCGCCCATGGGCGTTTCATCCGGATGTAGACTCCACGAATTCTTAGATTACTTCATATTTTGACTCACTTTTTTTTAAATGATTATTTTGATGATTTTATTGTGCTTTTGAGTACAATATAGACCGGTTTACACTGTTCTTAAATAATACCTATACTTTTAATACTGTAATATGGAAATATTGTAACTACAACCATTTTTTTTAAAAGAGTAACCATGGAGTTTCTTGCCGGTTCTTCTCCATAGGAAACGACCAATTTCGAACCGTGCACTAGCTTCTGACGTTTTATAAGTGCCCATGTAGGCCTATGTGAAATAAAAAACTTTTGACTTGACTTGATGATTTTTACCGCCCGAAAAAAAAAAAACTCTTTCGTATTTTAAACTGAACATCTTTGCTATAGACTATATCAATACGTACTACAAAGTCAAATATAGAAACAAAAACCTCACAAAACATTACAAAGTATAATATAAGTAACATGTAACCATAAGTTTCTCAAAATCTCGCGTAATATAAAGCAGACAGACATTTAAAAAGACACACATTCTTAACGTAGCCATCTAAAACTTTCATCATAAAGGTGGCAAGGAATAAAATATTCCCGAGGAGTTGAAATAGTTCCCTAACACGGATCATAACTCACCGAGGGGAAGGTGCTCATGAGAATGGCTGGAGCTACGCATTCATGGGGAGATTATGGAGCTTTCTGACGTATTTTTAACTGACTTCAAAAAACAGGATGGCTTCAACTTGGAAGTATTATATTTATTTATTATATATTCCACACACACAACTATCATACAACGCCGTCTAGTCCCAAGCTAAGCAGAGCTTGTGTTATGGGTACTAGACAACTGATATAATACATATGTATTTTTAAATACATACATATTATAGATAAGTTACACCCAGACACAGAACAAATGATCATGACACAAACATTTGTCCTGGGTGGGAATCGAACCCACGACCTCCGGCATAGCAGTCAGGGTAAAGAAAAACTTATATCTAAAACACATACAATGGGCGGCCTTACTGCATTCTGCGATCTCTTCCAGCCAACCTGGAATGGGTTGTTAGAACATGATATGGGGCTGTCATTAGTTTCACAATGAGCAGCAAAATTTATCTATTTTACAAGTTATTATTTAGTTTCACATGACTCGATGTTTGTAATAATTATGTCTCCTTGAGGCGCGCGGGAATAGCGCGCGCCGTCGACGACTTGGCCTTGGTCCGGACGGTTACCGGACGGCTGGACAGCGAGCTACCCATTGCTCTCTGTCCGCAAGCCCGCGCCTACGGTACCGCTTGAGCTGAAGTGCATTCACGTATAAATCAGATGACAATACAAAGTTATTATAACATGGAGGATCGGGACTTTTATTGACTAAGACCCACTCCTATATTCTCTTTTTGCTTTAATTCCAGGGCTCCGGGGTTATCTTTGTACTCATAGTCTCAGTACGCTTCGACCCTGCTGGGCACCTACGGTTTTGCTGACATTTGGGCCAGACAGAATTACCCTCGCCTTATCACGCTCGCCGCAAGCCTACGTTCTCAAAGGGGTTTAAACTGCATTTTCTCTCAGTCAGATAACCGGCCAGTTCATTCACCATAAATATAACAACCAACAAACGCTTTAACAAATAAAAAATGGAGTCACCGTTCTTTAAATTCATAACAAAGCATTGTTGCTTTAGAAGTCCGAACAAACCCGTACATAAAATAACTCATACAAGTTCTTAAAAAAATAACGAAAAAATCTAATGAAAATAACCATATCAGTATATTTTCGCCTCTTTTAACAGGACATGGACGATTAATTCCAGCGAATGGGTTAAAGTCGCTAGTTGCGGTCAGGAGCGCAGTTTACGTTGCTACGATAAACACAGACCCTACCACGAGGTCTTAACGCGATCCATTATACGAGTGTGAAAGAGATAGAGCTATGTAGGGTGTATAGCTCTATCTCTATTACTCGCTCGCACGACTAACATTTTAACATGACATAGTAAAGCCTCAGTTCGCACGTCGTGTTATGCACTTGGTCGGAAAAAGTATTTTGTTTTGTACATTTATTGGTGCGTTTACCCTGGCTGAATAGGAATTACGATGTTTAGTTTTGTTTCGTCTTCTTTTGTTGTTTATTTGTTACTATAGATTTTTATAAAGGAACTTTTTTAATCTGAGAAATTATTGATGACTTCTCCTAGTCTAGAGCAGAGCGCGAGGGCGTGTTTTTTTATAGATATAAACTAGTGCTTGACTGCGATCCCATCTGATGGTAAGCAGTGATGCAATCTCTGATGGTGAGACGCACCATTTTATGAGCCTACTCACTCTTGTCATGAAGACACTCGACTTACAATCGGACAGGAGGACCGAAGCAGGCAGATTGTTCCAGTTCTTCGACGTGCGTGATAAAAACGATGAGGCGAAACGCTTAGTCCGGACCGTAGAGGTTTCAACAACGTATGGGTGGATATTCGTCTTACGTCGGGTTATCCGATGGCAGAATTGAATTGAGATGGTGGAATCAAGTCATACAATTCCAGCGCACACTCTCCAAAATGCATCCTGTAAAACACCGAAAGGCTTAGACTTTTACTGACTTAAACAACACCTATGTTCCTTCTTTACCTTGCGTTACAGGAATTCGGGGTTCCTTTCGGAAGTCAACTCATGGCCCCAGTAGGTTTCTGCTCAGCTGAGCCCCTGCAGTTATGCTGATATCTCCTTGATTACTTTTTTTACAACTATCACACAACGCCATCCGTATAGATAAATTACACCCAGACACAGAACAAAAATGATCATGCTCATCACACAAACATTTTGTCCTGCGTGGGAATCGAACTCACGACCTGCGGCATAGCAGTCATGGCCACTAACCACTAGACCAACAGGCCTGTCAAAAAAACAATGATCAAGACCTCTTAATCAACCTTGATTATTGAACTAGTGTTGACTACATCAGATTTCATTTTGCCCTAATAATTACTCAAGTCGTTTCATTTTTTAGACAGACTCTACATATATGTATTATAATTGTTACATTGTTATAAATGTAATATTAGACGTATTTATGTAGGTTTATGTTGTACACTGGATTCTACCCTCAAATACGATCTCTCTCTGTTATTGCTTGTTTGCTTGTAGGGAGAAAACTTATTGTTGAGTTATGCTGGCCATTGTACATAAATTATCAAATCATTGTTTTCAGGTTAAGTTTTTGTGTGTAATGTAAACAATAAAGAATACAAATATTAGTAAGATGTAGCGATCTAAACTTCAAATACAAACGTTAGCACATTCGTGAAACGTATCCATGCACACAGTATAAGGACAGTGATAAGGTGCAGCACATCACGTCGGATTTGCGAGCGGCGATGTCATTTGTCATGTGTCCATCTAGTAGCGGATGTAGTTAGAACGCGCCTTTATTTTGGACACATTCTATCGTGTGTTTATCTAGTTGTTTGACGAGATAGGTTAGGTTTATTTGTGATAAATTTGATACATAAGCGGGATAATAAACATCAATTTATTACACAATTGGGTCATCACATATCCGTGCATACAATAAGGATTTAATGATAAGGTGTGGCATAATACGGTGGATTGCTCGCAAAGCGACGATGTCATTTGTCTCGTGTCCATCTAATGCCGGATGTAGTTAGAGAGCGTGCCTTATATTTTGGACACTTTATGTCACGTGTTTTTCTACGTGTTTGACTAAATAAGTTAGGCTATTTGAAATTGATAAAGAAAAAAGTTGTTGAGCTCCTTACTAGTCTTGAGTTAAGCAACACGAATACTGACAATTTCTTGTACTAACTAGACAAGTCCATTGGTTCTTTCGTCAAAAAACCAGACACTATGACTAGTGTCTGGCATAGTTCTTATATGATTTACATGTTTACTGTATGGTTTTAAAAGAGACTTTGACCTCTGAGTTTGTTTTGGTGTATCTTATGTAGCAAGAAAAACCAGGTGCAAAGTCATTATAAAAAGTTTTATTTATAATGACATTGCAAAATGAACATTATTATTTTATCATACTTAAGTGTAACCAATAAAAAAACATTTACTGGTACCTAAGTTGAGTTTTCAACACGTTTTCAATAATCCGTGCATATAATACAAAATAGTGATATAGTGTAGCAATTATCCCTGCTTGGGCGGAGCATCGCCGTGCCCTCGTAGGGGGATCGGCGGCGGAGACCTTTCGCGCCGGGCCTTGGTCGAGGCCATGGTCCGGAGCGAGGAGGAGTGGCAGGCGGTCGCCGACTTCTGCGAAGCAGTAATGCTCGCTAAGGAGGAGGCCGACCGCATCAGGCAACGGCGCTCTCGCCGCCGCCGGGATTCCCATCCCGATTTCCAGCCACCGTAGGCGCGGGCTTGCGGACAGTGAGCATTGGGTAGCTCGCTGTCCGGCCGTCCGGTAACTGTCCGGACCAAGCCCAAGTCGTCGACGGCGCGCGCTGTTCCCGCGCGCCTCAAGGAGTTGTCAGCAACAGCAGGGGCCCAGCCGGGTCGAAGCCTACTGGGGCCAGGGTTATCCGAAAGGGCGCTCGAGCCCCGGTATGAAAGCTTGAAGGAACGGGATGGGTTTTTTAGTCAGTAAGAGTCTGATGGGTTTTTTAGTCAGTAAGTGTCACTATCTTCCGCTCCGCCCAAGAGCGGGGGTTGTCATAGGATGATTTTTCCCATCGAAAAAAAAAATGCATATAATACAAAATAGTGTTAAAGTGCAGCAAATCACAGCGGATTTGTAAGCGACAATGTCATTTATCATGTGTTCAACTAGAGGCGGACGTAGTTAGAACGTGCCTTTATTTTTATGTTTATCAAATATTTGACTAGGAATTCAGGATGGAATTTTTAAACTCTAAACATTAGAAGAATAACTTGGGAATGGAAACTGATGGGTTTAATTTGTGTTGGAAGGCCTCCTTCCTACAAGGTCGTCCGATGACCTGGTAAGGGTTGCGAGAATCCGATGGATGTGAGACGCACAGGACCGTTCATTGTGGCGACACTTGGGGAAGTCTATGTCCAATAATGGTCATCTTTCGGCTGAAAGCTCTTTCTTTTTTGGGGTTCCGTACCTCAAAAGGAAAACCGGTAACCCTTATGTGATCACTTTGTTGTCCGTCCGTCTGTCTGTCTGTCAAGACCCTTTATCTCGAACACGTGAGGAATTGAGTTGAAGTTAAAACCATATACGTTTACGGTCTCTTGAAGCTGTGAAAAAATTAAAGTTTTAAGGTAAGTTTGGACGGAACCCCCAATGCGCGAATCCGACCCGCACTTTCCCAGTTTTTTATTATGGTTGGATTTCTGTTGGGCACTATCTCACCTGATGGTAAGTGATAATGTAGTCGTTTATATCTGTCTCGTCCATAAAGCACGTTTGTTTAAAAGTAACGAGTATTCACTCTTGACTTAAAGACCGATAGATTGAAGTTACAAAAAAAATATGATTTTTTAAATAAGATTTTGGTAGGGTTGCGTTTGACCACTATCTCACCTGATGGTAAGCGATGATGTGGGCGACGATGGAGCACACTTGCCTAGCAGTGACCTATTCACTGTGAATTATTCAGCTAGGTTAGTTTACTGGAACAACAGGTTACTTTATAGATAAAACATACACATTTTTTCAATTGTATGAATATCGAACGATGAAATTATTAGCTTGCAAGAAAAGTATAAAAAATACCTTCGATTTTCATTCAAAAATATCAGCATCGACGAAACCTCGTGACGGAATCAAAAATAGACTGTAAAAACATTATCCAGACAGCCGTAGACATAATAATAGAAAAGTATAATGCTGTTGGAAATATCTTGGAAATAAAACCACGGCGAAAGTCTTGGGGACCGCAAAAACTGCTCAGTATTCCAGCACGGCGCTACCGAGAAGCAGAGAGGAATGAAAACGTTACCGCTGTGACGCAGGGAGATGAGAGAAGTACTACTTTGTACGGAGGTGGCAAATATATCCTCAATATACTCACTCGAAAACCTGCCTTTTCTCTTTATATTTTGGAAATATAGACATCTTGTGGTTATTATCTAGGTTTCTATCGAAAGCAAAACCATTTTGTGCAAAATTAATCCAGTAAATCTCTGAAAATCTGCTATTTGAATTAAAAATTAAAGAAAATGGAAATCTTACACACACACACTAACCTGAAACCAGTTTTGTGAAATATTCGAGTAAGCGACGGAAGTTACTGAATGCCAATTGTGCGTTCAGGCGCAATTTTTACGTTTTGTCTCTTTATCAAAAATTGCGGTGGAAGAAGAAACAAGCTTTTTAACCGAGTTCACGTTGACGATATGACGATGATACACAGAGAGACCGAGACGGGCCCTCTTAAGTCTATATGGAGTAATTTATTTATTATTTACTTTATTGTAGTTACATAAAAAAAAGACGTGTGGCACTCTGGGACTGTCGCGGTAAAGCTATTGCATAGCATTTTTATCAACTTATGCAATTATAATTATTTATTTATTTTATTTATGCAGTATTTTTTTTCCTTTGTATTTTTTTTCTTTGATATTAATTGAAGTTACACTTTCACACATTGAATTGAATTTTGATTGATTGTTCACTCATTTGTTTTCTTATCGGTCACCACGCTCAAAAAACAAATGAGGTTACTTTAGGTTTACAATAGGTTACTTTCGTTACCTACGGAATTTCTGGATTCGGTCTCCACCCTCAAGGCCCGCGATAGAAGCTATGCAATAGCTTAAAAACATAATAAAGAAAAACTTATATCTCAAACACATACAATGGGCAGCCTTGTCGCATGCTGCGATCTCTTCCAGGCAACCTAGAATGGACAGTAATTATCATAATATGATATGGGGCTATCATAAGTATAAGCACCAAAATTTATTACAACATATTATAATAGATACACAGATACTTACATATGCAATATAATACATACACACCAAATATATGAGCGATCATAAAAAATGGCTACTTTCGATAGGTAATCACAGCGACAGTAGTGTTCTGTAGTGAGTACCTCCTTTAAAAAAATCAAATACATTTCTCTGCCATACCGATGTTTCTGAGGCACTAAGCCTCTGTACTTTTGGGAGCATATAGCATTATAAATAAATATAGAAGTAACCTCTCAACTTCTACAACATCTACTGACGGAATGTGGCAGATTTCAGTCTGCAAGAGAAGAATGGTATAGAGAGCTAGATGCAAACATGTACGATGTTGGAGTTTTTCATCATATTTTGTCGAAACCTAACTCCGAGGCTACTCATAGCTTAATTAAGTTTGTGCTGTTACGTTTTACTGTATAAGTAGTCTAGTCAAATTAGGTCATTTTTTAATAAAGATTGGAATAAATTCTCTGGAGAGGCAAAAACGTTTCTGATGGTATTGCATGAGTGAAAAATAGAGTATAAAAAAAAAATCATTTGGCACCCCTACGGAAGGGGGTGAAAACTGTTTATTGCTCATAACTAACCAGAGAATATAGGTGTACTCACAATTTTTTTTTTAATGGTATATTAAACCTCAACCTACATTATTGCATTTTAATTATTTTAATTAGACCAACGCAGCATTAGAAAAAAATAAAAATGTTATTTTTGGCCATTGTGGCATTGGGGAAAATTGTGTAGTTTTGTAAACTGAGGAAAGTGTTATACATTTCGACCTAAGTACATGATTGATTTTGCACCCCAGTGCGACGTATGGAAATTACTTTTACACGTTTTTATGCCTCTGTACTTCGGGGGAAATTTAAGTAGTTTTGAAAATAATCACAATTACATTAATTTGGTTTCCTTTATATTTGCACCCTATAAAAATTAGCATTTTTTTAAGGAACATACGTTTTTCTAGTGTTGTCTTAATTGCCAAAGAACTATTACGCCATGGAAGTGACAAGCGCGCGACACGGAATAATAAACTGACAAGAAGAGATAAGCGTAGTCATTACTTAGGAGTGTTGTGAGATGTATTTTACGAGGAAGGAGTACTTTCTGATTGTAAATGCTCTGTTAGTAAGTGTTAGTAAAGAAACCTAATTTTGTTTTTATTACAAAAACAGTTAAAAAAACCGTCTATGTTTAAACAAAAAAAAAAAACGAGAGTGTCCTGTAAGCATGTCCTTTATTTATCTTCTATACATACATATAAATAAAATTGGAGTATCTGTTTGTAATATTGAAGTAACTGCTTTTTACTACATGCATATGAATATATATACGGTACATAGAGTTTGACCATCGAAAGAAAACAACGAATTATTAATCAAACGTTATGTATGGCAGCATTTAAAAAAATTAAGAATTGTCAAAATTGTTTTCCTGCATCTTATTATACCCATTTTGCTTAAAATAATGCCATAAACAATCACTAGTTCGATGGAAAGGCTACTATTTAATATAATTGAAAATTATTTAAAGACGCAAAATCTGAATTAAATTAAAAACATGCAGTTAAAATGCGACGGTTGGATACAATAATATCATTTCTAGGTTAGTTTTTTAATTACTATTATAAAAACTTGATACTTTTTGACTATTTAATAATTGTAATATTACTCACACGGTGTATTATACTTTTCAGGAGGTTTCGGCAATGAGTAGACGAAACTCCTAATAATGAAAACAGTACATGGAAAGTTTTTTGCATACCCCGAATGATTAGAATTTTGCTTAGGACGTTTTAGGTTTTCTTCTAACAAGTAATACAGAATTAAGGAGTCTTTTCGATGCTGATGGCGAAGCCTTTGTGAATTTATATAGAAAAGCTGTACAGTAAGATTTACTAATAGGATGCAACATTTATTTTTCTTTTAAGTAGTCAGATTTAGCCAATTTTTAAGTGGAGTAATCTTTCTGAGAGATTGATCTCATCAACATGCCAACATCGATAGTCATCATCATTTCAGCTGAAAAGCTTCCATTGCTAGACAAAGGTTTTTCCTATGTCACCACAACGGCCGGTCCAGTTTATCACGCCTCCATCGAATTCACGTGAACCTTACTAAACAAAAGGTTATCGGTACCCTTGTTGCGAGACCTTTCAACGTTACGTCTTCAGGTATTCGGTCGCCATTCCAGAACCTTTCGGCCCCATCGATCATCAATTGCTCTTTGTTTATTTAAAACTATCTGATGAGGCGCATTGTGAACGACCACGTTTCAGAGCCAAATGTCACTACGCACAGGCAATGTAATATTCACATAGACACACAAAATATGTAATTCCCTAAAAACCTTGTTTAAGCTTATTCTTAGTAGGGTTATTAAGATTGAGCTTAACCTACACATATTAAAATTAAGTGGATTTAGCTAGCGCTACTAGAAACTGCTGGCTAAAGCTACCCTTTCTAAAATAAGCTTAAACAAAGCTTTTATTCACCAATAACTCCGTGGATTTTAAGATCACTTGCGTAAAAAGTACGATGATGGGATAAATTCTAAGATATCTTCTATTCTGTAGTTTTCTTGCAGGATAGTCTGAAGTAAAGTGACTATCTCATCACATTAAAAAAATTCAGCTGTATTTAGGTTTCACGCAGTACCAATATTTTGACTAGTTTTTTTTATGTTCAATAATGCGGGATCCCTGAACGCGCGGGGCCCCAAAATGGGGGGGTCTGTAACATTTGCTACTCTTGCTACATGGCTAATCCGCCACTGAGTGCCATCTAACCTTTGCATGAATGTCGAGTTTCCTAGCAGCTACCGTAGCTTTGTGCTCAATGAACTGCCCAAAGTTTAAGGAAATTTCAACTCCCAAGAGCTGAAGGCGGTCGATACACTCCAAGGATACATTCTAAAAAGCAGGTGCCAAGGTGATCAGGCTGCTTTTACCAGTGAACGGACATGCTTGAGTTTTGGCGGCATTGAATATCGCTGCTAAATAAGCAGCACATGTTTAATTGTTAAATAAACATGCATCATATATATATCGCATACTTATTATTTTCATGAATAATCAAACGTATCAACTCCGTTTAAGTGGCGTACAGCTAGGGTGAACTGCTTCAATTTTTTTTTAATACGGCCTCCTTTTTGTTTTGCCATCTTTCGTTGGTCAGAGTCTACACCAAAATAACATTTTTTGCAATTTTTGTCTGTCTGTCTGTCTGTTTGTCCGGGCTAATCTCTGATATGACGGGACTTTTTTTGGCAAGTAGCTGATGTAATAAGAAGTAACATGAGCTACTTTTATTTTAGAAAAAATAAATTCAAAATCCTGTAGTCCACGCGAACAAATTCGCGGGCACAGCTAGTTTCAAATAAATTAGTTGTCTTTAGAACTATAAACCGTAGGAACAAAAAAATATTAGTATAAAAAATGTGGAGTTTTAAGTATGCGCTTCAAAAATAAACTGGGTAAGGGCGAGTCGGACTCGCACACTGAGGGTTCCGTATCAACTAACTTAAATAAAATAAATATCTAGCTTTTGCCAGCGGCAATTATTCCTATACCTACTTATGCTATAAGACTTGCTTCATGCCAAATTTCAGGGTTCTAGGTCAACGGGAAGTACCTTTATGATTCCCTTGAGTGTCGAAATATATTTTTTTTTGCGACGGTATCTTTTTTATTCGTTAACTTAGAAGTTTTTACTTTTACACAGCTTTAAGGGACCGCAGTCTTGAGTATTCATATATTCATTTTAGTAAACTTCAACTTGATACTTGCACTTGTTCCCGAGATAAAGGGACTTGACAGACAGACGGACGAACAACAAAGTGATTCTATAAGGATTCCGTTTTTTCCTTTTGGGGTACAGAAAGAAATAAAGATCGACAGAGAATTGATATGATTATCATAATTTCTTGATAAATAAATACTTAATACAGGGGCAGGTCGGGAGGTCACGACAAACAATGCAATACACTTCAAAATCCATTTTTCACAACACAGCTAATAAAATACAGGAAATTATAGTTATTAATTTGTATAGCGCAGGAATCGCTTCTTGCCACAAAAATGATCTAAACGCATATACATGCACGCACTTACTTACTCTCGACCCCGCCGCGCGCGCGCCGCGCTACCCCGTGTTCGCCCTCCGAGCGCCACGAGGCGCAGTATGTATTCACGTTAACTCTACATAAACTTCCAGTTATGTTTTTCTTATTTTTATTACGTGCGAATGTTTTATATATAGAATACATTAGATATTAAAAAATCCATGACTACACTAATTTGCCCCGAAGTACAATCTACAAATATTGTAAAATGCTGTTTTCCTAGGGGTGCAAAAGGGTGCAAAAATAATTGGGTGTATAGGATGCTTTAAAAAGCTTATTAAGAGTTTGCACCAACTGGCTAAATTTCCCTTGAGCCGCAAATTAAAAATAATGATTTATTAGTGTTTCATACACCTCACACTTTTTTCGTGAAAAGTAATTATACACCAAAGGGGTATCTACATATATCTAAACATACCACAACTAAATACTTATGAAATTTTTAAATTTTGGGACTTTAATGTTAAAACCTAATATTAAACGATGTTCCGTACATAACAGGAATGGTGCAAACTCAGAGAAGACTTATATTCATGTCTTCTAATGATTCCACAAAAAATTACAACTACACGAATTAAGTCCAATCTTTTTGCTAATTTGACTAGACTAAAGATGAAATAGGTATTTATTGTATAAGGTCCGATGGGACTGGCATGTACACTTGTATAAAAGTCCCTAATTCAAATTATAGGAAAAAAAAAGAAAAAAGAAACCTCTCAACTTTTTTCCAAACACCCTCGCTTGCTAAATCTAACCTTCTGCTTCACCTGTATCCCCGTCACTCAAGTTTCAATATAATTAGAGCGTACGGCACCTTTTCAATTGGTTCGCGGCGAACTTCTGCCGGAGAGTTGCAGTCCCTGATTTTATAACTGCACCCCTGATTGTTCATTCCTGCTGCGGTCACGACCAGATTATGTTAAAAGGTAAGGGGAGTTCATTTTGATATGTTTCTGAGAGTTAAGATGTGCTGGGGGAAGTGAAAGTTTGTATGCGGTCTTATTATTTATTTACGAGTATTTATATAGGCACAGTAACGACTTACTTATTTACAAAACATTAAATACAATTTTACGAGGGCAACCCATGTGAAAAGTCACATAAGCACAGCATTTACATGAAATCTTATTGATAAATTAATTTATTATAATTGGGTTTAAAACTGAAAATTGACATTACAATAAAAAATATTAAAAGCTGATACACAAACTAAGGATAAATTAAAATAACATTACTTGTACATTACATCATAAATTTATTGAACGTTATTCTTAAATTAAATGAAGAACATCATTATTAAATTACATGAAAATATTACTATTATTATTGTTTTAATTAGGTGGCATTTTGAGATCAAAGTTTCTTCAAAACCAAACCTAGAAATAATAATTAAATATCATTTAAAAAATAACAGTTAAAGCCACATAAATGAAAAGCAAACCCACTTAAAATCTTAATCAAATAAAACAATAAGATGCTGAAACGGCGATGCGGTTCCAGTAAGTCACTGAAATCAAGCCTGAAACTCCAAGTACTGTTCCATTTCAAACTTACTGCAGTTAATACTTTGTAGCTCTTAACGCTGATAAGTTTCAAACGACTCTAGCTCAACGTTCGAGTCAGTGACTAGCGATCGAAAGGGAGGATTTTTTTAATTTCATACTAGCTTTTGTCCGCGGCTTCGCTCGCGTACCTAAAATATAGCCTATGTTAATTAGGAATAAATCAGCTTTCTACCGGTAAAAAAAAATTAGCATACCAACCAGTACTTCCAGAGATTACTTCCTATAAACAAAAAAAAGACGTGTGGCACTCGGGGACTGCCGCGGTAAAGCTATTGCATAGCATTTTTATCAACTTATGCAATTATAATTATTTATTTATTTTATTTATGCAGTATTTTTTTTCCTTTGTTTTTTTTTTCTTTGATATTAATTGAAGTTACACTTTCACACATTGAATTGAATTTTGATTGATTGTTCACTCATTTGTTTTCTTATCGGTCACCACGCTCAAAAAACAAATGAGTGGGGGGTGTTAGGTTATTTTCGTTACGGAATTTCTGGATTCGGTCTCCACGCTCAAGGCCCGCGATAGAAGCTATGCAATAGCTTAAAAAAATAACTAAAGAAACACAAAATTAACCTCTTTATAATATTAGTGTAGATTTTAATATTAGTGTAGATAGAACCTGAAATTATCCTTCAAAATGCAAAAAAACAAGATAATTTGAATTTTTTGGTTACACAGTCGGAGTCTGTGTTTCCTGATAGCTACAACCCGGGAATCTTTAAGTCGAGAGTGAACAGGTTTCTTCTAGGTAAGCGTGTTCCATCGTCGACCGCCTCGTCGTTTTCATCAGGTGAGATAGCGGTCAAGCGCGAACCTATCAACAATAATAAAAAAAAACACAGGCGTTTCACCTCAACATTTACAAATATTCAAATATACTACACAATAAAACGTAATTTTTGAAATGGAAACGACGAAATATATCCTTTAAAATAATGTTGTCCTCGTATATATCGGAAAACATTACAAATACAACAGTAACAGCCGAGTAAATGAGTCCCTTGTTTTTTATGGAAATGCGATACATATACGAGCTGTCGGCCCTTGTACCCCTCCCCATTGTACTTGTTGAGATACTTAGTATAAAAAACAGTCGGTATTTGGGGAAAATTCACCGGCGAAATTAAGAAGCTGCTTTTCCACTCGCCGCCTATCTTCAACACCGAGCATGGTTTAAAAGCTTTTTGATTCATCTAACGCAATCCAACGCGATGTTTGACGAAGAGGCAACGTGAAAAAAGAGAGATAATGATTGAAAATTCGCATTCGGTAATTTCGTGATTTACTCGAATATTTCACAAAACTTTTTCCAGGAAATACGTGTTTTTTTAAACGCTTAAAAGTTTTGAAAAAAAAAATGTCATCATTCAGAATCCTGATTAAACTTGCAAGGCTTCTATTGTTAAATTTTTAATTTTTGAAACGTAAAAGTTCATGCAAAATAGCAGATTTTCAGAGGTCTTTACTTACTGGATTAGTTTTACAGAAGTTTATAAATTGATTTCAATAGAAGCCTAGATAATATCCACAAGATACTGTGTTTCCAAAATATCTAATGAAAAATGTGTAATAATGTCATAACCTCGTAAGAGCGGTTGTATGAAAAACAGTGAAAATGTATGAAGAGTTGCATCCCCTTAAGGGCGTATATGAGACTTTTCTTACTGGCAATGCATTGGCAAACCCTTTTTTGGTGAAAGAGAACGTTGGTAATGGTTATATTTTTCAATACTCAATACTTTATTGCGTTAAGTTTGTACATAGATAGTATAATATGCAAAAATATCATACAATAATTCTAAGTGCATACAAAATTTCAGTTCAGAAATCAGAAACATTTATTTCAAATAGACCATTTACAGGTACTTTTGAATTGTCAATATCCAACATATTGACAATTCAAAAGTGCCTGTAATCAGTCAACAAAAAAAATTAAAAGCGTAGAACTCTATGGAGAAGAACGTGCAAGAATCTCTATCGGTTAAAGACATCTGCTTCAAGATTGAGTAAAAAGATTCTACCTGAGCAAACCTAGTAACACACATGTAAGTTAAATAAAAGCTTGTGAATATTAAAAAAAAATGAACTGCAGCATCTTCTTCTTCTCTTCTTCTTCTTTGGCCTAGCCATTTCCCATTATTTGGGGTCGGCTCTCCTCGTTCTGCGGCGCCAGGATTGTCTGTCGTGGGTCGTCGAAATATTTGTTTGGGCACGCTCTAAGTCCTTGCCACTGTGGATCACCAGGTGCCTAGTGGGCATCCTCTATCTTTCCTATTTTCTGGCAGTGCTAGGGCCTGTTTCACGACATGGTCTTCGGGGCGTCTCATGACATGACGAACCATCGTAGGCGGCTTTCGGTGAGTTTTTCTGCTATGGGCGCGACCTTGTAACTTCCTCTGATGTGTTCGTTTCGAACTTTATCGAGTCGAGTTACGCCTGCTGCCCATCTTAGCATCTTCATCTCGCTTACGTGCATCTTCTGTTCGTAATTAAATTTATTTTATTATATAAAAGGCTCACAGACTAATAGAAAAAAATAAATAAAAATAAATTGTGACATATTATCAAATCGCTTATTACAAGCCTGTAGAGGCTGTTAAAAAAATATCGATAAAAAGTAGATATACACACAACTCGAATACAAAAGAAAGTACACACAAGTCAATTACTAACGAGAGAAAAAAACGGTCCCCATTAGGGTCGATGCCTGCTAAGGCAAACGGAATTGGTTTAGAAAATAACGATGAGTATATCACTCATGGTTCTGGAACGCACAAGGTAACTGAAGGAACATAGGTGTGGTTTTAGTCACCAAAACCCTAATGCGTCCTCCCGCTCCAAAGCCCCTTGAGCGGGAGAAGACAGATTTCCAACCTCAAAAAAAGCAAGCTGATATTAATAATGATAAAATTTTAAGAACTTTACATTTTAACATTATTCGGTCTGCTCTTCAATTAAAAATAAAGGCAATTTACAATAACGAGCTTCAATATTAAATTAATAGCTCATCCATGATCTCAATCAAGTGAAGTTAGTCCCTACCTCCGTCAGGGCCTGTCTCCCATAATTGAGCTCTTGTCACTTGCAGGATGTATGGATGTCTGATCGACAGGTCGGCTAAAGGTTGACGGACTAATTTTGGATTTTAATACCTAGGCTATAATACGAGACAATCTTAATTAGAAAAGTTATATTAAGGTAAAACTTTGGAGTCAGGTATACTAAGAATGGATATAACTGGCCTATAATGTTCTTGAACACTCAGTTGGCATTCGGTAAATTTCTTCGCTCATTCGAATATTTCACAAAACTTGTTCTAGGAAATACGTGTCTTTCAAAAACCTTGAAAGTTTTTGGAAACCATTTTAATCAATCAGAATTTCGACTCCAATGTGCAAGGTTTATACAATAACCACAAGATATCTGTTTCCAAAATGTCTACAGAAAGATGTGTGATCATAGTCATATAAAGCGATTGCATGGGAAGTATCAGGGGTTGGACGCTCTTAAGTGGCAGTCTAGGCTAGTTGCTCGGTAGCCCACAGCTCAGCTGCCCCCAACAACATAAGTTAACAAACTAATGGGCTGCCCAGCCCAACAACATTAATTAAATGTGGCGATTCTTCAGGCTATGTTAGAAACCTTGGTTTTCGATCACGCTAGGAAACTTCCGGCATAGACCTCTTTCATTGCCGTTTGGGTGACTTTTAAGCTTCTGATGAGGCTCATTGTGATTTAATAATTTTTAATGTGTTCACTTTCAATTGCGTAAAATCAAAAAGCAATTGCGTTATGTGTATTGTCATCACCGGTAATACAATATATTTATCACAAACTTACATCTTGAGACACTGTGATATGTCGGATGAGAAAATACCACGTCCCGAATGTTATCCAGCCGAGTATACAGTTCTTTTTGCGTCGGTGTTCTCAAACCAGATTTTTTATGACCAGTATTTGGCAACCTGTACAGTTCTTTTATTGGCCTCGTATCGTATAGATCCTGAAAAATGCAGGGTTATACGAGATGGGCAGTATGAGATCTACACTAAAGTACCTAACAAAAAGATCAGGCAATTATTTTTGAAGGAGGTAACGTGGAATTATTATTTACTTTGTATAATTTATTTCATCATCACTGCTCTCAAAACGGTGAAGGAAAATATTGTGAAGAAACCGGCATGTTCTAGAACTACAAATTCGAAGACATGTGACATTCACCAACTCGTACTGGGTCCTCGTGGTGGATTACGGCCCATTCCCTTTCCTAGAAAGGAGGCCTGAGTCCCAACAGTGGGAACATTAAAAAGGCTGATGATGATGATGATGATGAACGTGGAATTTCTTATTGATTCTTATCCGTAGGATACGACCAATATTGGAAGAACAAGAGGTTTTTTTTATTATGGATAGTATTGGATAGGCTCGTGTTTGACCTCTATCTCACCTGATGGAATACGATAATGGGGCCGACGATGGAGAACGCTTGCTTAGAAGCAACCTATTCACTCTTGACTTAAAGACCCCAAAGTTGTAGCTATCCCCCTGTATTATTTTAGTCGTTTTAATCCATCCTAAGGTTGTCTGGAAGATATCGCTGTTAGCGATAAGACCGCCACTGTGCCTGTAGATTTATGTTTATGTATAATAAAGTTTATTCTATTCTATCAAGAAACACAAACTCCGACAGGGAATTCCAATTCTTAGTTGTACGCATAATGAATGTGTTCCCAAAACGCTTTGTACGTATGGGTGGGATGTATTTGATGATAATATCCACCTACAAAAAACGTATTCTGTGTGCTACTGAATACGCAATATATAGCACCATCATTGTTCCATCCCTGTACTAGCTCTTTTGAGTACACCTTGCTACGGTAGGAAGGCATTTCAATCCACCGAGTACACAGCAAAAGCAAAAGGTGCAACACTGGTCGAAAGTGCGAGCCGAATCAATAGCGTGATGTAACTGTCAAAGTGCGAATAATTGCATCGGTACAGTTCACCACGAGTTGTGGTTCCATTGGATATCTTTGTTATTCCTGAATTTTGGACGAAATTTGGCTGCCATTTTGTAGGTATGTTATACCTGTACATTTTTGGAGACTATATAGCCTATATTTATTGAATGTTATGTTTGTGTTGCATCAAAAGGGTTCGTAAGCTTCGGTAATCATCTAATGACATCTCCTGCGCTTGGGCGGAGCGGGGGGCCGTGTCAGACTTTTACTGACTAAAACCCACTCCTGTTCCTTCTTTGCCACTTTCGTAAAACCGACGGCCCAGTAGGCTTCGACCTTGCGGGCGAGCTACCCATTACTAGCCGTCCGTAAGCTTTTTTTTTGTGGAGGGTAAAAATCATCCAAATGACATTCCCTGCCCTTCGGCGGGGCGGGAGATAGTGTCAGACTCTTACTGACTAAAAAATCCACCCCGTTCCTTCTTGCCTTTCATATCGGGCCTACCTTTCGGAGCCAACCCTGGCCCCAGCAGGCTTCGACCCAGCTGGGACCATACTCGATGTTGACGATAGGCGAGTGGAAAAACAGTCGATTAAAACTTTATAACTAAAATACAAAAGCCTATATAAATTCCAAGACAATGATCGACTTCCATCGCCGGCTATGACCTCTGTAGCTGTAACCTCTGCCTCCTATTCCTCGCAGTATCCCCTAGTTCGTCCTCTTTGTCATCCTATACACAATGGTCGGACTAATTGCTGACAACTGACATTAACAATAATTAGTACGCACCTCCCATTTGGGGTGTGTTCGAAGGTAAAGAGGAGGGCGGGGGTAATGACATGATTTTTTTTTGTTAAGGAATTTTGCAGTTTTTTGTTTACAATTTTATGTTTTCTTTTAAGAGCTTCCATCCCATGGCGATATCCCATACCGTTTTTAGATGATTATGATGTTATTACACACATTTATCTGGATATTTTGGAAACACGGAAATCTTGTGGTTATTATTGTCTAGGTATTTGTTAAAAACAAAAAATAAAATGTAAAAATAATCGTCTTTACTGGAAAGACTGTGGCCATTCATATTGTACTCATAAAAGAAAAAGCATAGTTATAAAATAAAATACGACGATTTGAGAAGTTCCTCCTTTTTTGGAAGTCGGTTAAAGACAAGTTGATCTCTAAAATGAAGCAATCAAAAGCTTTTCAATTTGGTTTAAAAAAAGACGCTTATTTCCTGGAACAAGTTTTCAAAATATTCGAATGAGCGACCGACGCACGGTAACTTTGGTCTCTTTGCCAACCAAGCGCTCAGGCGCTGTCACTCTTTTTTCGCGTTGCCTTTTTTTTCAACATTACATTGAATGAAGTACGTATGAAGTAAGTATTCAACCATGGTCTTAAAGAATGGATCTGCCTTTGTTTGATTGGCAGCCTTTAAAGGATACAATTAATGACGCTTTAAACTTTATAAAAACGTTTTTTTATGATACAGGGCAAAGTACTTCGGAAACCCAGGTAACCTCCGTGAAATGGTCAGTAACACCAAGGCGCTGCTGGCCTTTCTTGAGGAGCTGGGGTGGATCGAATGACACATCTGTCCCACCCGTACGCAAAATACGCGCTTTAGTCGTGGAGTATTTTTTTATTTTTTATTGTTGATAGGTTCGCGCTTGACCGCTATCTCACCTGATGGAAAGCGACGATGCGGTCGACGATGGAACGCGCTTACCTAGAAGGAACCTATTCACTCTCGATTTAAAGATTCCCGGGTTGTAGGTAGCTATCAGGAAACACAGACTCCGGCAAGGAATTCCACTCCCTAGCCGTACGCACAATGAATGTGTTCCCAAAACGTTTTGTGAGTTGCGGACAACAGTCTGTTTTACCTTACTTAACCTAACCTAAAACGTATTTAGCTGCGTTTATCTCATACCAACGGAAGTTCACGTCTATGGATGGTGTTCAAAGCTTATAAACGCACTAATCGGCGGTTTGTCCAGTGCCAACCATTTGTTTTTCAGTAGTAAATTATCAAATGACTCATTCAGCTCTGGGCGGAGCAAGAGGGAGTATTAGACTTTTATTCATTGTACACAATGGGCACGAATCAGGAACCTCCTATACTTATCATGTCCAGTGAGGACCTGTGTTATACAGGATGGGCAGCATGAGATATACACTAAAGCACCTAATGAAAAGATCAGGCAGTTATTTTTGAATTAGTTAACGTGGAATTATTATTTAAGAGTACTTTGTGTAATTTATTTCATCACCACTACTCTCAAAACGGTGAAGGAAAACATCGTGAGATAACGGCATGTCTAAGAACCAAAAATTCGAAGACATGTGACATCCATCAACCCGCGCTGGACCCGCCTAGTGGATTACAGCCCATTCCCTCTCCTAGAGAGAGTCAGAGTCCCAACAGTGGGAACATTATAAGGCCGACTTTGCTATGCTAGTATTGAGGTGTGCAAAAAGATAACAGAATCGGCATTAATTCCGAAATCCCCATGTTTATTTTAAGATCTGACAATTTTGAACTGAACATTACATTATGTGGTTACATAATCCGGTTCGTGGGGACCGCTCACTTAACGCAGCGTTGGCCCTTAAATATTCGCAATTGGCCGCACTGACTTTGAGCGACTCAAATAGGCGCCTAGGGACTAAGGTCCTTAAATGCCGACGCATAACATATTAAAATTTCAAGCGTAAGAGAAGAGGTGGAGCTAATACACACAAAGCTGGGTACACCATAAATAGCAACATCTCTTTCAAAGTTCAGTTTCGGTCGTCAAATACACCGCTAAATTTTAATCGTTTTAATCCCGTGGAGGGTCGATCCGGTACATGAAACACTATCGATTTGTAAAGATAAAATTAAAAAATAAAGTACCTTTTTTTCAAAACTCGTATTAATTTACGCATGTACGAAATTAATTTCTTTAAGAAAACGTCAGCTGAGCGAGTTCAATGACCTGTAGGTAGTTTGTACGCAGCGCCGACTTTTAACTACAGGTCATTGAACTTTGAGCTCGTGGTAGAGCCTCAGCTCTAAGCATGAAATATATTATGTGAATTAAACCATATTTTCTACTACATTAAGTTCTATCATAATATCTAAATCCTCTTAAACCATAATCAACGCAAAATAATCGTAACTTAAGGCACACCCTAAATGGATAATGGCTGTTTAACTTAAAAGCATTATTGTTTATTCGAGGAACCCGAGATTCATCATTTAATGCTGAAATGTTTAGAGAGAATTTTTCAGTCATTACTTGTTTGTATTAGACTTCTCGCTGCTCCTTTAAATTTACTTTTTAGTTGGTAGGTAGAGGTTGAGAGCAGTGATGGTCGAGTGGTAATGGCTCGCGTGTTCAAACCCTGCCAGGCGCATTACTTTGTGTAATTTATTTCAATACCATTGCTCTCAAAACAGAGAAGGAAAATATCGTGAGGAAACCGGCATGTCCTAGAACCAAAAATTCGAAGACATGTGACATCCACCGACCCGCACTGGGCCCGCGTGGTGGATTACAGCCCATTCCCTCACCTAGAGAGAAGGATAGAGTCCCAACAGTGGGAAAAGTATAAGGCCGACTATGCTATGCTATGCTAGCACACACCTCAATGGTGTGCAAAAAGCAGGTTTTTGACAGGCTTGTTGGTCTAGTGGTTAGTGACCCTGACTGCTATGCCGAAGGTCGTGGGTTCGATTCCTACCCAGGACAAATGTTTGTGTGATGAGCACAATCAGTAGTAGTATTTAGAAATATATAAGTATGTTTATCAGTTGTCTAGTACCCATAATACAAGCTCTGCTAAGTTTGGGACTAGACGGCGTTGTGTGATAGTTGAGGAATAAAAAAAAAAAAAAGATGAAAGATGACAGAATTGACATTTATACCGAAAACCCCATGTTTATTTTAAGATCTGACAATTTTGAACTGAACATTACATTATGTGAGTAAGTATACAAAATTTCCGACCCAATTGCCTTAGGGAAGGACAGAAACAATATATATGTTTATATGTACAATATATACATATAAAGATACGAACCGTTTGTCCCTCATGTCAAGTTGACCGAAAGTAATACCGTTGCTGATCAATAGAAGGGAAACGAACTGTGTAAATCTATTACATTTGATACTAAGAAACGGTTTCCTTTGTATTTCTTGAGCCGCGTTCAGACATCACAAGGCGTGCGTCGTGAATAGTTCGACACGCATGCCTCAACCTGAGGCACACATAGCATAGCATAGTCGGCCTTATAATGTTCCCACTGCTGGGACTCAGGCCTCCTCTCTAGGAGAGAGAATGGGCCGGAATCCACCACGCAGGCCCAGTGCGGGTTGGTAGATGTCTCATGTCTTCGAATTGTTGGTTCTAGGACATGCCGGTTTTATCACGATGTTTTCCTTTACCGTTTTGAGAGCAGTGATGATGAAATAAATTCCACAAAGTAATGGGTCTGGCTGAGTTTGAACCCGCGACCTACACTTATATATCTGAGGCATACGACGGTACATTTATGCGTGCGTCCCGAACGACACATGCTCATGCTGAGCACGCAAACCGCGCACGGTGTTCGTCAGTAGGTAACGCAAACAACACCTGTCCGTCCACACGGAGCGCACGGCTCGTTCTGAGGCGGCGTTCGCAACGATCGTATGACGCGAATGCTCACTGTGAGCACACAAGTCCACACAGCCTGAGGCGAGACAAACCATTCGCGACGCACGCCTCGCGATGTCTGTACACAGCTTTATGTGGTTCAGTCCTTATCTTAGGGTTTTCTTGTTTTTCAATGGAGGTATGGAATGGAAATGATGGAGGCTGAGATTGGGAACGAATACGTCATCAGAACGGTTTGTGAGGCGAGAGGATTGGGTGTAAAAAGCGAGTGTTTTAGGATCCTATACCTACTTACTTGTTTTTCCTGTTGTGTATAGTATACGATCCCTTCTTTTTCAGTGTTTTGTGTTTTGATTTGGTTTTTGGAGGATTGCAGTGTTCCTTATCATATGATACTAATATTATAAAATTGAATGTTTGTATGTTTGACTTTAACTTTAATTGATAATTTAGCACACGGCTTAATCATGTCCTAAAATAGCACATAGAATGACTGGCCTGTTGGTCTAGTGGTTAGTGACCCTGACTGCTATGCCAGAGGGTCGTGGGTTCGATTCCCACCCAGGACAAATGTTTGTGTGATGAGCATAATCATTTGTTCTGTGTCTGGGTGTATTTTATCTGTAATATGTATGTATTTAGAAATATATAAGTATGTTTATCAGTAATTGTCTAGTACCCATAACACCAGCTCTGCTTAGCTTGGGACTTGACGGCGCAGTGTGATAGTCGTGGAAAAAAAAAGACGTGTGGCACTCGGGGACTGCCGCGGTAAAGCTATTGCATAGCATTTTTATCAACTTATGCAATTATAATTATTTATTTATTTTATTTATGCAGTATTTTTTTCCTTTGTATTTTTTTCTTTGATATTAATTGAAGTTACACTTTTACACATTGAATTGAATTTTGATTGATTGTTCACTCATTTGTTTTCTTATCGGTCACCATGCTCAAAAAACAAATGAGGCGGGGGGTGTTAGGTTATTTTCGTTACGGAATTTCTGGATTCGGTCTCCATGCTCAAGGCCCGCGATAGAAGCTATGCAATAGCTTAAAAGAATATCCCAGTAGAGTGTGTTTCCAGGATATTTTTCAACTTTCCCTTAGTGATGTGAGTTAAGTTGACTGAAGCTGGTTTATGTATAATACGAGTAATATAATAAATAGCGAAACCAATGAATGCAAACAATGAACTCGTTTCTTCTTTGTTATTATTTTAAATTGTTTTTAGCTTGTTGTTCTATTATTTTATTGATTTTACCAAAACTTGATTCGAAATTATAACCAAAACTTAGTATTTATTGATTGTTAATTTATTGTAGATTGTGAAGACTTATGGCTCCGAAACGCGGTCGCTTGCAATGGGCCTCATTTAAAGAAGACTCAAAGTCACCCAAAGGGCGATGGAAAGGACTATGCTCGGAGTTTATTTGCGTGATCACATCAGAAATGAAGATATCAGCAGGAGAACCAAGGTTACCGACATAGCTCGAAGAATCACCAAACTTAAGTGGCAGGGCACATTGCACGCAGAACAGATGGTCGATGGGGACGAAAGGTTCTAGAGTGGGGACCACGTACCGGAAGACGCAGCGTGTGAAGGCCTCCAACATGGTGGACCGATGACCTGGTCAGGATCGCGGGAATCCGATGGATGCGTGACGTACAGGACCGCTCGTTGTGGCGACGCCTGGGGGAGGCCTATGTCCAACAGTGGACGTCTTTCGGATGATATGATGATGATGATGAATTTATTGTAGTGTTGTTTATGTAACCGGCAATTTTATTACAACAATAGTTTATGTAAACATAACCCTTTTTATTTTTTATTTTTTGGATTTAAATGTTGTGATAGACACAGGTCGTTCAGAGTTCAATCAACTTATAAAAACCTACAGTATTCCTTTTCGTAGGTCGACATCGTGTACAAATCGTCTCCAATTCTCGTACTACACTACTACTACAATTGGCGCCGACATCAAAGCGAAAAAAGCGCTAAAAGCGGAACGAGCGAAAGGTGTGATGTCAGTTTATTTGTGCTGGGAGTGTCGGCTCAGATTCCAATAACGGAGACCGGTGTCTTAGTACTGACGGCGCGTTTGATATCAGGAGAGAATTGAGACATGTCTTTTTGATTTGGAACCAGAAATTCTGAGAAATCGAAGCACTACAAAGGCAAGCTAGCTGCTTGTTATATGTGACATAGTCTTATTTTTCAGGCGATCGCCTCCTTCTGCGAAGTAGCTAGCAAAGGAGGAGGCCGTCCGCATGAGGCAACGGCGCTCACGCCCCAGCAACCGCCGGGATTCCGATCCCGATTTTCGGCCACCATAGGCGCGGGCTTGCGGACGGCGAGCAATGGGTAGCTCGCCATCCGACCGTTCGGTAATCATCCGGCCCGAGCCCAAATCGTCGACGGCGCGTACTGTTCCCGCGCGCCTCTATGACTTGTCAGCAACCGTAGGGGCCCATCAGGGTCGAAGCCTACTGGGGCTAAGGGTCCGCTTCTGAAAGGAAGGCTCGGCCCCGGTATGAAAGGCAACGAAGGAACGGGTGGGTTTTTTAGTCAGTAAAAGTCTGACATTATCTCCCGCTCCGCCCAAGGGCGGGGGATGTCATTTGGATGATTTTTACCCACCAAAAATAAAATAGTCTTATTTAGAAAGTAAATAGGGTATTTTTTATGTGGGAAATCATCAAAGCCTCCTTTCGCTCTGGGTAGAGCGGGACAGTGTGTCAGATTTTTCCGACTAAAACCACACCTATGTTCCTTCTTTGCCTAGCGTTCCAGGACTACAGGTTTCCCTTTTGGAAGTCAACCCTAGCCCTAGAAGTAAATATGGTAGAGAATGTAGAGGTAGGAGAATAATTTTTAATTTATTTGCAATTTGTATATTTTACCTTTAAGTTAAATGATTAAATTAAAATGTTTAATCAAACAGTTTATGTCCGCATCTATAAAAATTTGTACAGACCTAGCGAATGAATGCGCCATTCGTGAGCCGCTTGCAAACTGCGCGCGTGCTGCTCGAGAGCGATCACAGCCTAAGTTTGGTGCACCGCTCTAGTGCAGCTTCGGCAAGGCTCGAGTGCGGCGCGAGAGCAGCTCGAACGAGTTACGCGTGCACGTAGCATATGTCGCGTTTGTACTATATGTGATGGCGCGGGGAGGGGCTTCATACGAACATGAAATGCACACGTGCAATTCGCAAACGGCTCGGGAGCGGCGCATTCGCAAGGTCTGGACACTTCTTTAATATAATAGTTTAGTTCAAACGGAATTTAATCATCGTGTTTATGATTCCGGCATTTTAGACGAGGTATTATTAAGTCTATGTTACTTATTTTCACGAACTTTGGGTAAATAGACGGCACGCTTGCCGCAGTGCTAAGTGTCGTGGGATCGATTCCCGCGCGGGACAAATATTTTTGCGTCTTACAGATTGGTGTTTCGCGTTTGGATGTCTTTTTTATGTGAGTTTATATGTTTGTAGACGCATCTAAATATATAATATACTAGCTGCCCCGATGAACTTCGTACCGTCTAATAGTCATTGATTGATGAAATGATTGACAGAACGATGGATTGACTGAGACGAATGTATGACTGATGCTGTAATTTTTTCATGTATTTGGATATTTTTCTAGATACTCTTTACGTTTGCCATTTTAATAGTTATTCTGCTATTCGGGGCGGAGGTAAAAGCAAAAATCATTAAACATTAGTCCAGCCGTTTTTCTACACTTAACATTATAAAAAGGTAAAGTTTTTTTTTTTTTGTTTTTTGTTTGTAGAAGGTAATCTCTGAAAGTACCTACTTGTCCGATAACGAAAATTTTTTCACTAATAGAAAGCTGTTTTATTTCTGAGCGTCATTAGCTATATTTTATGTATGCGGGCGAAACCGCGGGTAAAAGCTAGTAAGTTATAAATGGGGCAACTCACACGACTTTGTTTTATACATGTAGAAGATATATTCTACATATTCCGATCTCTGTTCATAAGTAACGAATAGCCTATTTTCCGTTTACAAAAAATATTCGAGGTCAAACACCCCGTCATCAATCCGAACACCCGAAAGTATCTAATGTATCAACTTACAAAAAAAATGGCGTCAAAAGATAGCAAAAGAAACCAGATAGACTACATTTACTACAAGTTTATTAGGAATCTGCTCAATGTTGCGAACTGTCAAAGGGAGTTTATTGTAGTGCTTTATTTTAGCTTTTCCTTTGAGACATATCAAGTATGTTATTACGGACTTCTTTTTTTTCTGGCAAAGAACTGGATATACTGTATTTTGAGTGTATTAACACTTCAAACATAGCGTATCCGGGTCTTTATAATAGTATTATTTATTTATTTATTATTATTTATTATATACTTTATTGTACATACAAACATAACAAAGAAAAACTTATATCTAAAACACGTAGGTACAATGGGCGGCCTTATCGCATTCCGCGATCTCTTCCAGGCAACCTATAGAAAATACAGTAGTGGGTAGTAGTAGATAGGCAGTAGGCAGTCATTAGATTACCTATCATATAATTTATCTAATACTTATAGGACAGGACTAAATTACTAACATCATAAACAACAACTTTTTACTTTTTTTTACATTTATCATATTTTATTTCATCAGATTTTCATACAAAAATAAAAATATTTAAAATGAACGTTATAAATATTACGAAATCTGTGCAAAGCAAGCGAAAGTACAATAGTGTAATTGAGCAGTAGGGGGTGCTTGATGCGCTTGCATCGCGTCATACAGACGTAGGTAGGTATAGCAAAATACAGAGTTGAAATGTGCTAGATAGAACAACGGAATCTTGAAGGTTTTTTGTTGGTAAATGAATTATGTTTTGTTAAAGTCATTTAACAAAAGTTATTGTTTATGATGTTAGTAATACAGGGCTGCAAGGTTGTTAGTATCTTAAAAAGAACCCTAAAAAAAAAATTCGTATCAGCGGTTGGATGCGAATTCAAACATATTAGGTTTCTTCATTCTTTTGCTCTTTTTTATGCTGACCATGATGATGATGAGATTATAAATCCAGATTTCATCATCATCGTAACAGCCAAAAGACGTCTACTGTTGGACATAGGCCTCCCCCAAGCGTCGCCACAACAAAACCGGTCCTGCGTCACGTATCCATCGGATTCCCGCGACCCTGACCAGGTCATTGGTCCACCTTATTGGACACATTTTAACGCTTCGTCTTCCAGTACGTGGTCGCTACTCCAGAACCTTTCGTCCCCATTGACATCTGTTCTGCGTGCAATGTGCCCTGATGATGATGCTTCGAGCTATGTCGGTAACCTAGGTTGGATTTATAATCTACTTGTTCTTTAAGAAGTTTAAAAAATAAAAGCAATACAAACCGACTTCCGACTTTCAACTTCCAACTCATCAAAATTCTCGCACATTAATCTAAACAAAAGTAGACAGTTTTACACTTATTATTCGTTTATTAAGATTTATTTCATTTTTCTCAGAATCTGGTTTATCAGTCGAGTTTTATATTCCTTTTGACACAATAGTCTCTGGCAAGTGTCGTGAGAATTGGAATAATTTATCCAAGAGATTTCCCAAAGGCACTGTAGGAGGACAAACGAAACAGAAATCTTTCTTTTTGCTGCTCCGCGAATAAATGTAATGGAACATACGTAGATGTGTTATGGGATATCTGATGGCGTTGAGTGAAGGTTCCGGGTTCTGGTAATAGTGAGGGGTGTCGTCTTTTTATCGGTTTTGTATGGTGAACTAATGGCAACCACTAAATGTTTTTTTAGGGTTTCGTACCTCAAAAGGAAAATCAGATCCCTTGTAGGATCACTTTGTTGTCCGTATATCTGTCTGTCTGTCTGTCAAGATCCTTTACCTCGGGAACGCGTAATTAGTATCGAGTTCTAATTAAAATCACATAATCAGGTCTGCGGTCCCTTGAAATTTGGAAAAAAATAAACTTCTTAATTAACTAGGCTAGATATAGCCCAAACTGTCCCACTGCTGGGCAATGGCCTCCCTCCACTCCTTCCAATGTTCCCGGTTTTGAGCCACGTCTTTCCAATTCCCAAGGAAGACATCCAAGTCGTCCCGCCATCTCCTTCTTGGTCTGCCGCGGCCCCGTCGTGCGATTATGCAACAGATAATTTGTCGAATTTTGTTTTCGCAATAAAAACATTTTTTGTGATAAAAAATTCGGGAATCGAACTATTTACATATAGGTAAGTTTGCACCGAACCGTCAGTGCGCGAGTCTGACTAGCACTTGCCCGGTTTTTTTGTGAAAGTTTCACGCGTCTTCTGGATCCACCTTAGAGCTCGGTGAAGTCATTTGATTTATCTATTTATCCTCTTTACATCTGTCTTTACAGGCCTTATAACATAATGCGACAGTGCAGCTAACAACTATACTTAATCCTAAACATACATTTATGATAAAATCTAAAATAATAAAATAAAAATGATGATTTCCCACCTCATGAAAAGTTTTATTTTTTCACTTAATTTGTCCGCTTTTCTCAACTACATTCGGGTTGGCTTCGAGTCTAATGAGATACTGCTGAATACCAACATTGTACATAGAGATCTGCCTATCTAAAAAGAAGAAAAGAAACAAAAATATTTTATTTATCACGCATTCACACACACAGTAAAAACAAAATTTTGATAAAAAAGAAAAACACTGATTGTCTCATGGCTGCGCCAAATACAATTCAGCAAAAATGCCAGACAACTACATAACATGGTAGTGGTAGTTGCCTGACGCTGGTTTTCAACTGGACTTTACTTACTGAGAGTGAAAGGCAGTTATTTACTCAGTTATTAGCCCTCCATAACCCAGCAATTGGACAACACGACACCCATGGCAAGACTGGTATCAGATTTCCTGGTTTCTGACTATCCGTAACTACTATCAAAAATCTACAAATGACAGCCAGGACCAACGAATTAACGAATTAAAGGAAATAGTTGTCTATTGGCTTACCTACTAAGTCATCATCATTTTCCTGCCTTTGCCCTATATTCCTTGGGGTCGACGCAACATGGTCTTTTTCTCCCATTCTGTCCTGCCACCCATCATCCTATCACAAATTCTTATAAAACGTTAAAATCTAGCGCACGGTTCCAATTGGTCGTTTCCTATGGAGAAGAACCGGCAAGGAACTCCATGGTTACTCTTTTTTTTTAAATATTTCATATTACAATATAAATAGTTATGTAAGAGCAGTGTAGACCAGTCAACATTGTACCTACCCAAAAGCACAATAAAAATAATCATAATAAAATGTAGCTCGTTCATATCACTCCTCACTCAATCAATCCAGCTTTTCTTTGGCCTCTCTCTTCCTCTTTATCCGTCCACATGTATACTCATTACTGTTTTATTCATCTCTTCTCTTCTCATGACTATACCAAAACCAACGATTCCCTTTCAACTTTTCAGTCACTGGCGCCATTTTCAATCTTCTTCTAATCTATCTTCAGAATCAGAACGTCTTTATTGTGGGCATAGGTTATATAAAGATGTTAAAACTAAATAATTAATTATAGTTCTATTATCTCCTGCCAAATAGGTATATATAACAATTATATTTTTTAGAGATTAAACTAACATAATTACTTTCAGATTAAACTAACATTTTCTTACTTTATCCATTCTCGTTACACTACACATCCATCTCAACATTCTTATCTTTGCCACATGCACTCAAGACTTAATAAGTACCTGAATAGATATTTATTTTTAAGATCACGAACAAACAATATAAAAGATTTATGAAAGTCTAGATTCAATTTAGTCTACTTACCCACAGACACATCTTACGTCAACTATGTAAACACAAGGGATGTTTGTAGCTCCGTAACATATCCGATATTTATAAAAGTTTCGGATAACATAGCTTAGCATAATCAGCATTTCAATGTTCCCACTGCTGGGTCTCAGGCCTGCCTCTCAGGCATCTAAGAGAGATACAGAGAATGGGCAGTAATCCACCACGCAAGCCCGGTGCGGGTTGTTGAATGAAACATCTCTTCGAATTTTTATCCTCACGATGTTTTCCTTCACCGTTTTGAGGGCAGTGGTGATCACCGTAGGCGCGTGCTTGCGGACAGTGAGCAATAGGTAGCTCGCTGTCCGACCGTCCGGTAACTGTCCGGACCAAGCCCAAGTCGTAGACGGCGCACACTGTTCCCGCTCACCTCAAGGAGTTGTCATTGTCAGCAACAGCAGGGGCCAAGATGGGTCGAAGCCTACCGGGGCCAGGGTTAGTTTCGAAAGACAACTCGAGCCCCGATATGAAGGCTTGAAGGAAAGGGGTAGGTTTTTATTCAGTAAGAGTCTGACACTATCTCCCGCTCCGCCCAAGAGCGGGGGTTGTCATTGATGATTTTCCCACCAAAAAAAAGGGCAGTGGCGATGAAATAAATTACACAAAGTAATGCGCTTGGTTGGGTTTCAACCCGCGACTTACAACTTATAAGTCGGGGCCGCCACTGCTCTAAAGTTTTAGATAGTTTCAGATAAAGGCGGAGTCAAGATGCCAGATAACGACAGGTTTATATTTGTTTTGATAATCTCTAGACTAGAAATAAAATTCAAATCTTGTAGTATTTTTTTTATAATTTTAAAATTTTTGTATCTGTAACCAATCAAAAAACAGTCGAAACTGGTCGATAATCTGAAATCTATATTATATGTATACTCGTATAAATGAAGAAACTGACTATCTTGATACGAGTAACGCACAGCCAAAACTACTGGTACTAGGAGCGTGAAATTTTGTACTAGGTTTTCTTTTACGTAGGCCAGCAATAAGAGAGGAGTTCTCAAAATTCATCCCTGAGGGGATGAAACCGGGGTCTAAAGTTTGAGTGAAGCCGCTGCCAGAAGCTAGTAATTTGATATTCGTAATCTTCAAAACCAGTAGCGTAGTCAAGCGCCGGCGAAGTGGGCCCTTGCTCACGGCCTAGCACCCAAAGGGGCCTTGCACAAGCGAGGACTATATGAAAAACCTCGTTCTTAAAGTCTTCGCTTGTCCAAGGCCTGCGCGAGCCTATCAATTATTACACAATTGATAGATTGTGTAATAATTGATAGGCTCGCGTTTGACCACTATTTTACCTGATAGTACGCTTACTATCGGGTAAAACGGTGGTTAAACGCGAAGGGAATGGGCCGTAATCCACCACGCGGGCCCAGTGCGGGTTGGTGAATGTCATATGACCTTAGATTTTTGGTTATAGGACATTAGCCGGTTAATCACGATGTTTTTCAAAAGAGAACAGTGCTCAGTTCTGCTCTCAAAAGAGAGCAGTGGTGATGAAATAAATTACACAAAGTAATGCGCCATTGCCACCACGATTTCGACCACGTAATCGCTACTACGTGGTCGAAGAGTGGGTTGCGACAGTCGCTGTCTCGTTTTCGAATTTATGCAAAAGGCCTCGTTATAAAAGGCCTTGCAGTAAAAGGCCTCGCAGTAAAAGACCTCGCTGTAAAAGGCCTCGCTGATGTACCTTCGCCCACGTCTAAATTTTACCACTACGTCTCTGTCCGAAACCGGTTTAATATTATTCCTATATTCGTGAACAGAACCGAAATTTGAATCCTTGGTAGATTCTATAAAACGTCTAGTGGTTCCGCACACAAGTAAGGTAAGAGAAGGGCCTACAAATTTAATTTCTGGTCTTATATGCGAAGTTCATACAGATATAACCTAAAAGGTTAAAGTTTTTACATTCTTACATTATTGGATTTGACTTTATCTATATTTCGATTCAGTTAACATACAGATTTAATATAAAATTGAAAGATATCTCTCATGAAAAATCGCATCAAGTGTGTAATGAATCGTGAAAATCAAAGGTCGTTTACCCAAATCTTTGATTGAAAACCTTGTCTCCGTAGATGTAAGGTTGAAATTCGGTTGGTGGTTGCCTGTAGTGAGTTTAAAGAAATTGGTGCCAAGTCATGTGATGAATCGTCGTTACAAAATTAAATATAATCTAGTCCAAATTACAATTTAAGAAATCATTTTGACAATAATCAATCTAGATAGCGAAATTGCGAGATAAAAATATGAAGGAGATCAGACGTAAAGAAACAATAAAAACAGATATTCAGTAGGCACCATGTAGTATGGATATACTTGAAGGTTTATTAATAAATTGTACATAATATGACACGCTGACGGTCGATGGGAACGAAAGGTTCTGGAGTGGGGACCACGTACAATCGTGGTAATTTCTGCCTTGTCACTTAAAAATTTTTTCGCTTGAATCCTGCGGCGCGTCGTCAAACCAAACCTTTTGAAATTTTCGATTCGAGTGCAAGCAAAAATGAATTTAGCGGTAATCAGACGGAAGTGTCTTTGATGGTACCTACTGGAAGCCGCAGCGTTGGAAGGCCTCCTACAAGGTAGAACAATGATTTAGTGAGGATCGCGGGAAACTTATAGATGCGAGACGCACAGGACTTGTCGTTATGGCGATTTTTGGGGGAGGCCTGTGTTCAGCAGTGACCGCCTATCGGCTGAAATGATGATGAAGATGACATCACGCTTGTACTTGTATTGCTCGAAGGCTTTGGTTGAGATGTACCTGAATTAAATATTAAAATTCCAGATTGTAAAGCAAGTGAGGATAACAATATGCTTCAGTCGAGAGAGAGGGGAGTCCGGGAGTCTCAGACTTTTACTGACTTAAACTTCCCTGTAGGAAATAAATAATCTGTTGTTGGCAACGCGTAGTCATTCACTTGTTTCTTGAGATGATGATGGTTCTACAAAAGATGTTGATCGTAATATGGCTAGTGATGATGAATCAACAAGCGGAATAGAATATTTAAAATCAGAGTTCTCTTACGATTACAGATTTATGTTTTTACTTTATAAATACTTATAACACTAATAATATTATATCTATGCAAATGTATCCTACTTTTATAATAAGAATATCATTAAAGAAACTGAAATTGGTAGGTATATTCTAAACGAAAATCATATTTTATTGTTAAAAAGTCTCCTAATAATATTAAATTATTTAAAAATACTTTATAATCGATACTTTTTATAAGGTTCTTCTATTAGTAAACAATGATCAAGATCTCTTAATCCACCTTGATTATTGAACCAGTGTTGACTATACCAGATTTCATTTTATCCTAATAATTACTCAAGTCGTTTGACGTGACGTTTTTAGACAGACTATATATGCTAAATAAAAATAAATCTAACGACTAAGTACTAAATAACTTTATTTTCTGAACTAAATTGAAATATTAACTGCGTCAATTTCTGCAAAACTGTCAACAAGATTTCTCGGCCTCGTTTAGTCCAATCTACTAAAGTTAGGCCACTTTCAGGCCACTTTATCCGTAATTAGCCTTCGTTTTTTTTATATCGTTACGAAGTTTATCGTCGGCTAGAATTGGCGATTTAATTTTTATTTTAGAAAAGTTTTGAATTTAATGCTATGTATCGTTACTTTAAATAATTTGTGAATCGTATATTTAGATGTGATGTGAACTAAAGTGATAGTGGGCAGGGCAGATTGCTCGTAGAATAGATTGTCGATGGGGCCGAAAGGTTCTAGAGTGGCGACTACGCACCGGAAGGCACAGCGTTGGAAGGATGCGACCGGTGGTGCGATAGGTGGACCGACGACCTGGTGAGAGTCACGGAAATGCGATGGATGCGAGTCGCACAGGATCGGTTATTGTGGCAACGCTTAGGGGAGGCCAATGTCCAACAGTAGACGTCTTTCGGCTGAAATGATGATGATAACAATGTATCAACTGTATTGAACTGTCCTTATATACAAAATATTGTAAGTATATATTGTCCATCTAATATTAGAACCACTCCGCCAGATTGGGATGCGCTTTTCAGTACGTTTTCTCAAGGAACTATAATAGCAGGTGACTTTAATGGCCATCATTCAAACTGGTCATATAAAAATGACCCCAGAGGTATGCAGTTATTTGATTCTTCCCTAGACAATGGCTTTATTTCATTGAATAATGGCAGCCCTACGAGGATTAAACTGGTAAATGGGGTGCTTCAAGAGTCTTCACCTGACATTACTTTTGTATCTGCAGATATTGCTGTAAACTTTAAATGGAATATTACTAATGAAATGCTGAGTAGCGATCACATAATTATCAAAATTATATTTCAGTTTTCAAATAGTTTTACAAATCGAAATTTAGTTAAAAGACGGAATTTTAAAAAAACAAACTGGCTATTGTACAAACAAACTCTGGAAAAAACTTTCTTATATAACAACATAATCATTTCAGATAATGTTCAGGTTAAATACGACTTCTTTGTAAATGAAATTAATTCAGCTGCTGATTTAAGTACGCCTTTAGTTAAGATATGTACTGACCCTTTGACTAAATTCAAACCGAAACCATACTGGAATGCTGACCTATCAAGGTCTGTAGCAAGGAGAAGGTTGGCATTGTCAATATTTAGGCGAAACCCAACTCCAAGTAATTTAAATATTTTAGAAAATCAAACTAATCAGACAAAACGAGCTTTAAATCATGCCAAATCACAAGGTTGGAGGGATTTCTGTAGCAGTATAAATGAATCAACCTCTGTCTCGGAAGCTTGGAATAGAATGCGTTGGATGAAAGGGCATAAAAGATCAAAATTTTATGCTTCCAAGCTACAAGTTGAAGACTTACTCTGTAGTCTTGCTCCTGATTATGTCATTCCTCAGATGCCTGTTATCGAGTCAAGTAACACATCCCTAGAAATAGAATTTACAATTCACGAATTGGATAGATGTCTTAAAAAGAGAGACACGGCACCAGGGGATGACCAAATTACGTTTTCGATGCTCTATAATCTTCCAAAACCAGCAAAAGTATACCTATTAGAAATATATAATTTAATTTTGGCAACTGGTGCTGTCCCTACCCAATGGCGAAATATTAAAATAGTACCAATACCGAAAAATTGTAGTGGTTCAGATATCCCATTGAAATTAAGACCCATTTCTTTAATTTCATGCTTGTGTAAAATTTTCCATACTTTATTATATAAAAGAATTGAATGGTACGTGGAAAAAAATAAGTATTTATCATTGAATACTACGGGTTTTAGACGTTCCCAGTCATGTTTGGATTGCTTGGCTCGATTGGTTTGCTACATCCAAATGGGTTTTTCTAAGAATCATCCTACGTTAGCGTGTTTTCTGGATATAGAAAATGCGTATAACAATGTGACAGTAGATAGTGTTATACATGCTCTTAATGAAATAAACGCAGGAAATAAAATTTGCAGATACATGTGGGAATTCTTGACAGAAAGACATCTTAAAAGCTCATACGACGGTAATAAAGATAGCTTTTTGGTCAGGTGGACTAGTAGAGGCATTGCCCAAGGTGACCCATTGTCTCCTTTGATTTTTAATATAGTTACGCATAAAATTTGTCATAGTATTACTAACGTTATAATATTACAATATGCCGACGACTTTGTCCTTTACAAAAGCTGTAAAAATCTAGCTGATAGTGTTTTGGAAGTACAAAGTGCGGTAAATATAATGATTAAACTATTAGATCAATTAGGTTTAGAATTATCAGGGAGTAAATCTCAAATATGCATATTTAGCAGAGGACGTAGGAGACAGCAAGTAAATCTAACCATCAAGGACTCATTAGTAAGCCCTTCTGAAAATGTCAAATATCTTGGTGTGTGGTTGGACAAAAACCTTCGTTGGGGGAAGCACATAAACGAAACTTGCGTAAAAACACAGAGGTTTTTGTGCATACTGAAAGTTTTAGCTGGAACAGCATGGGGGATGCACCCTAAACATCTTCGTAGGCTGTACATAGCATTAATCCGAAGTAGAGTTGATTTTGCAAGCTTCTTATACGATAACAGTGCAAAAACACATGTGAGTAAATTAGATAAGGTACAAAACCAAGCTTTGAGGATAATTGGTAGTTTCATACGAACAACTCCCATCCACGTTATGGAATGTGAATTGTGTATCCCTAATCTGGCTCTAAGAAGAAAATATCTTGCAATTAAATTCTGTTTAAAATTACAATCTTTTGAGAACAATGTAACATTGAATCTATTATATACCTTAAATAGTTACATTACGAATAGCTATTGGCAAAATAAGAAACCACCATTATTAGTAACAGTATATAACAGTACCAAAGAAGAAGTTGTTTCATCTAGTTATCCTTTAGAAATGTTTTGCTTAGATACTTGGGTTTCAAATATAAACGTAAGAGATACTATTAGAGTCCATCTAGATTATATGAAACAATGTAAAAAATCATACGATATTAATATTTTGAAAAACAATATCTTGGAAGAAATTTATACTAAATATTATGGTTGGTTAAAATTATATACAGATGGTTCTAAAATAGGAAATATTCTTGGTGCCGCCTTTTATGATCCGAGGCATAATAGTAAAGGATTGTTTAAAATTTGTAATAGTAATGTATGTATAATGACGGCGGAGCTCCTTGCGGTATCAAAGGCACTTACATACTTACAAAACGCGGAGTTTAATAACGATAGGATTGTCATTTTCATAGACAGCAGAAGTGCTCTTCAGCATATAGCTCGATGTGCCTCTGGCTGCAGAGGTGTTTCGATTGCTTATGACATATTAAGACAAATATATTATTTCATGTCTAATAATGTGAATTTGATTCTGCAATGGGTTCCGTCGCATGTTGGCTTACGGGGGAACGAGGAGGTCGATCAACTGGCAAAGACTTCTGTGTCGGATGGTTTGAAGGTGAATATTACTCCAAGCTACTCCGAACTTTTACCAAAATATAAAATTGAATGCTCTAAGGATTGGAAAGAATATTTTAATAGAACATCACTTGAAAAGGGAATCTGGTACAAGACAATACAATGTGAACCTCCACGTATTCCTTGGTTTGCCAATACTAAGCTTAAGAGAAAGTTTATAATAATAGCGCATAGACTGCGGTCTGGACACGTTCCACTCAACAAGTTTCGGTATCTAATGAGAATAAGTGACAGTCCAAATTGTACAGAATGCGGCACGGTGGAGGATGTCCACCACTTGTTGGTGGAATGCGTCAGGACACGAGCTGCTAGAGAGGTGCTGATGAATACTTTTAAAATTAATTTAATTGATGTTGGTGTTATTCAAAGTATACTGTCCGAACCCCTCTCTAACGCAGCCATCGCTGTTTTTAAAATAGTGAGTAAGGTTGTGAGCCCTCATAGTTGATAATGCTTGACTTGTATTAGGTTACGATGGGGCTGGCATGGTCGTACTGTGACCAAAAGTCCCTAAGTTTATAAGATTAAAAAAAAAAAAAAAAAAAAACAATGTATCAGTGAAGAATAAAACAACAATCCAAATGACACTCTCATCCACCACAAAATGACACTCTCATCCACCACAAAATTACACTCTCATCCACCACAAAATGCAACAACTTCACGCTCCTCTTAGTCATTTCGGCTGTGCGTTGATATGACATGTCATTCAGTGAGTTTCTCCTTTTTTATTAAATCTTAAGTTTTTTGTGTACAATAAAGAATGGAGAATATAATTCGCCAGAAAATTCAGCACAAAGGGTGTAACTTTTAAATAGTGCAGTAAAATATTTTGTGTGCTTAAACTCAAATATTAGAATGGAACTTTCTTCTTTGTAACTAAAAGGGTAACGTTGCCAAGTCTTGCGATAAAAGATTTTCAACTAGTTATTTGAATAGTTGCTTCTTCGGATTTGTTCGCTTTGCACTTTTCTTGGAGTTATTGATAAGTAATATGTTATTGGTAAGCTGCTTGAGTTTATATCCAAAGTTATGTTGAGTTGCAGAGATTGTCTTTTATTTACTTGGTTGTCAGGTTTTCGAGATTGTTTGAGACAAATACAAAGGCAACTGAAGGATTACGGGCTGGATTTTAGTCAGTAAAAGACTGACACTGCCTCTCGCTTTGCTTAGAGCTGGAGAAGTTTTTTTTTGTATTTTTTCTCTCCGAAAACAAAAAGGTATTTCTATAATTATATATCTTACGTGCAATATATAACGCATTTTTAACAATCAGCCTATCTATTTTTTTCTTCTTTGGCAAACTTAAGTCAAAGCTCCACAAGTTATATTAACTTTACTAAAGGTGCAATACACGCTAGGGTATACCTGACAGGTTTTACTGTACAGTTATACCTATCAGGTAAGCTTGTATGGAAACCTGCACTGACAAGCAACATACACGCTCCGGTTTACTTGTAAAACTCAACTGTACATGCAAACCTGTCAAGTTAATTCATTAAACCCCAAGCGAACGCCGGCGTTCGCGCACCTATTGTCTTTCTATTGTGTCTGTAATTACCACGATTGAAAGGTATACCTCATCGTGTATGGTTACCTTTAGTTTGGCAATGTCATGTCTGATTTTAATAATTCAATTATAGTATTGTAACCCAAATATTTTAAATATTATGTGGGTCCAGTCTAAGATCAACATGCAACTCAGACATATCCAATTTTAAGTTTATATCAATGTAAAATTAATATTTAGTAACAAAATGTTTTAATGTTTCTAAGGCGATAACTAGCCTGAGTAACGAAATAAAAGAAAATTTGTCTACGTTTAGAATAAGATCATTAGTAAACAGTTATAGTAATTATATCAAATAAAGAACTTAAAAAATCAAAAATCAATGTCATGTAGCTTTGTTTTTATGGTTGGAAAATCATCTAATGACAACCCCCGCTCTTGTGCGGAGCGGGAGATAGTGTCAGACTCTTACTGACTAAAAACCCACCCCGTTCCTTCGTGCCTTCATACCGGGGCTGAGCTACTCTTTCGAAAGTAACCCTAGCCCCAGTAGGCTTCGACCCAGCTGGGCCCCTGTTGTTGCTGACAACTCCTTGAGGCGTGCGGGTATAGTGCGTGCCGTCGACAACTTGGGCTCGGTCCGGACAGTTACTGGACGGTCGGATTACTGCTATTCCCTCCCATTGCCACAGCGAGCTACACACTTCTATTGCTATTTCCCACTACTACTATTGCTCGCTGTCCGCAAGCCTGCGTCTACATGTCATGTAGCTTATCTTTGACCACAATCATACTATAAAAAACCTATTATCATCTGTATTGGACATCCTTGTTACTACTACGAAATGTAAATCAAATGAAGTATTTACCAGACAAAACAAATCAAAATCCCAAATCCCAAAATCTATTACCTCCAATCCAACTTTGCAGGAAATACGTAACACTAATCAACAAACATGTGTAACACAAAGGAACAATCGAAGCGTTACACAGTGGAAATTTAACACATTTAATTTGGTCGTGCGATTTGTGTGTGACGTCGGATTGAGTCGTACGAACTAATTCCGAGTTGTGCAGGGCGGTCCGAAATATCAGTGGAATACCGGCTCGTTAAAACTTGTGTCGAAGATGTATGGGAGATGGAAGTGGCAGTGATTTTGTGAAGAGGCTATAAAGGTGTAATTGTTTGTTTAAGGAGTTTCTTGCACGTGCTTCTCCGTAGAGATCTACGCTTTGGAACGTGCAATTTAGCTTCACTTTTTAGATTGATCGACATTTTTAAAAGGTTTATTTGAAATAAATGTTTTTGATTTGATTTGATCTAGTAGCATTCTGTATATATTTTACTATTCTGTTTAAATTCCCCTTCATAGGTATGGTATGAATTTTCACTTTTGTTCCTAGTTTCTGTCAAGGTCTTCAACCACTATAAAATTAAAAATTATTACAAGGGAATACACATCCCGGGATAAAAACTGTTCTGTCCTATTCTGGGATATAGTCTATCTAAATCTGACGAGCCGTTACCCAACCTATACACAAACATTCACCTTAGTGATATATTTATGTGTACGCATATACACTATGAACCTATAGTGTGCAGTGTGATTACAGAAAACACGTTTCCAAAATAGTTATAAATATAAATGTGTATCGAAAGACATATTATAAAGGCAGGCCAAGGAAAAATGGATGAAAAGAGAGTCAGTGAAAGGATGACGATTGATAGGAAAAAAAAAAACGTATTGTGCCCAACCCAATTTGTCATGGGGCAATAGAAAAAAAATGGCTTATAAATAATGGCTGCTTTTTTTTTTTATTTGTAGATAGGCTGGCTTTTGTCCACTGTCCTCTGATGTAAAGGATGATGGGACCGACGACGGATCACGCTTGTCTAGATACTTCTACTTCGTCTTCTTTCTATTAAAGGGTCTCTAAGTGAAGATATTCACTTTTCACTTAAAGACCCTTAGGTTGTCGCGACCAAGAAACACAGATGAGATGAAGAAATGTGTAAAACGCTTTTCGTTTTGCTTGTATGTGTTTTGAGTTAAGATGATTTTCTTTCATGTCACTTCCAGTTTCCTAACTCTTGGAATATGTTCCGGTTATGTAAATATGGTCTCGTGTAGGCATGTCTTGTCAGAAGGCTACGGGAATACTTCGCGACAGGCAACTGATGAGAAAATGTTGCCGCGAACTATTCGCGTGGCGCGGGTGTGTCATAAGTAGAATGGTCGGGTGTTTTGATTTCGGTGGCTTTCGGGTTATATGAGGTGACTAGCACTTTGCCTGCGACATCGTTCGCGTGAATATCGTACTTTCTACTTCACAGGATACCTACGTCGAAATTTTGTTGAAGGTACTATTTGTGTTATGTTTCAAGTGCATTTGGCCCAAGGAATTGAATATCGAAAAAAATAATCGGAAAAACAAAACCCCCCCTCCCGCCCTCCCCCCTCCCTTCTTAGTGCTCACCAATATCATAAAGGAAGCCTCATGTGTCTATTTCCTGTAGTTTATGTCAGTCAGATAGTTTCTCTCTTTTTATTTTTATTTATATAATTATAGATTTTCTAATAATAACCATTTTATTTTCAGGCCCATAGAAAACATTCATAAAATAATCTTAAAACAAAACTTATTTAACTATAAAATTATGTATCGTAATGCAGTCGGCGTCGTGTTTCGCTGTTTGGTGTCACGTAACCGTCCTCGGAAACGTCTATATCCAACACTTTTCCGTCAGAAGTCTTTTTTAATACTGTGCGACTTATTATTGAGCTTTCAGTAACACCGAAGCAGTAATGCTAAAAGAGGAGGCCGACCGCATTAGGCAACGGCGCTCACGCCCCAGCCGCCGCCGGGATTCCGATCCCGATTTTCGGCCACCATAGGCATGAGCTTACAGCTCGCTGTCCGGCCGTCCGATAACCGACCAGACCGAGCCCAAGTCGTCAACGGCTTAGGGAATTGTCAGCAACTGTAGGGACCCAGCAGAGTCGAAGCCTATTAGGGCCAAGGGTCTGCTTCTGAAAGGAAGCCTCGGCCCTGGTATGAAAAGCAACGAAGGAACGGGATGGGTTTTTTAGTTAGTAAAAGTCCGACACTATCTTCCGCTTCGCCCAAGAGCGCCGAAATGTCATTGGATGATATTCCCACCTAAAAAAAAACCTTACGTAGTAAAAGATCCAAACCAGAGAATTTCCGCCATATTACTTTCCAAAACACAAACTATACAAAATTAGCATCATCTTCCCTTTGAACATAAAATCATAATAACAGAATCCTGTAAGTGTGCTATGAACAATTAAACTATAAACTGAGGGCACTGGACAGTTTTCAGCGACCCATCCCCCTTCCTATCCCTCGTACCCTTCGTACCGCCGGCTGCACGCTACTGGCTCAAACAGCTGTTTACTGGGTCATCACTAATTTTGATATTCCACGAAATTCGTGAACTATTATGTAAGCTGTATACGGGCAGTTATCTGTTAGATGTGAGATGTTTCAGCTGATAATGTAATTTTTTGGTTTTCAGGAATCTTCTTGTATTTTACAAGCTTTTATTAAGTTTCATCTGTCCTAATGTTACATCATCATCGTCATCATTTCGAAAGACGTCCACTGTTGGACATAAGCCTCCCCCAAGTGCCATAATGTTCGATCCTGTGTGCGTTCGCAACCATCAGATAAACACGACCCTCATCAGGTCATCGGTCAACCTTGTGGGAGGCCTTCCAACGCTGCGTATTCCGGTACGTGGTCGTCACTTCAAAAACTTTCGGCCCCAACGGATCTGTTCTGCGAGCAATGTGCCCTGCCCATTGCCATTTTAGTTCGGCGATTCTTAGTGCTATGTCTTATTCTTGACTCTAAACTATTTGGAAACCGACTCTAGTCATTAGTTTTTTTTTAAATTATAATAGATAGGCTCGTGCTTGACCACTACCTCACCTGATGGTAACTGACGATGTGGTCTATGGTGGAGCACGCTTGCCTAGGAGTAACCTATTCAATTTTGACTCCATATATTATTTGTCCTTCCAGACATTCTTCTCGCGCGCCGTCTCGAACCAGTTCTCGTGATACGCGTCTCGATCACCTCGCCACCTCTTTCTAGGGCGGTCTCGATGACGCTTACCGTTTGCAAGAACCCACTGGGTGGCGACCCTTGCCCAGCGGTCACTGCTCATGCGGCTGACGTGACCCGTCTAATCCCGCGGCGGAGACCTCTCGCGCCGGGCCTTGGTCGAGGCCATAGTCCGGAGCGAGGAGGAGTGGCAGGTGGTCGCCGACCTCTGCGAAGCAGTAATGCTCGCTAAGGAGGAGGCCGACCGCATTAGGCATCGGCGCTCTCGCCGCCGCCGGGATTCCGATCCCGATTTCCAGCCACCGCAGGCGCGGGCTTGCGGACAGTGAGCAATGGGTAGCTCGTTATCCGGCCGTCCAGTAACTGTCCGGACCAAGCCCAAGTCGTCGACGGCACGCGCTGATCCCGCGCGCCTCAAGGAGTTGTCAGCAACAGCAGGGGCCAGCCGGATCGAAGCCTACTGGGGCCAGGGTTATCCGAAAGGGCGCTCGAGCCCCGGTATGAAGGCTTGAAGGAACGGGATGGGTGTTTTAGTCAGTAAGAGTCTGACACTATCTCCCGCTCCGCCCAAGAGCGGGGGTTGTCATAAGATGATTTTTCCCATCGAAAAAAAAAAACCCGTCTAATCCCATTTGAGCCTGGCAGCCTTGGAAAGATTTGGGGGAGGCCTTTGCACAGCAGTGGGACAGTAATGGCTAGAGAAAAAAAAATATTATTCGTGTTCGACAGATGAAAGAAAGAATTAAAATACTTTGTTTTGTGACAGTCCGCCAGGTAAACACTAGATAAATAAAAAAGAAAAACCTAAATAGTAAATAACATTTGCATCTACTCGTATGTACCTTAAAGTTGGGTCAAAAGTAGGTACATTCACCAATGTTGCCAGACAGAGTCTGTCTGGCGCTGGTTTCCAATGACAAAAACATGAGTGGTGAATATTGATATCATAAAATTAACTTCTTTTTACTCGTCGAACAAAGTTTCGACCTCCAGACACGCGAAGTTACGATCGCTCGATCATAACTTTATACCACTTAACTTGAAATTGAGTCACTTTTTCAATTTCCTCTCTTATTTACTGACCGTAACTTACTTATCTATAAAAACGATGTGAACAAAATATTTTTTTAAAGGATAAAACGTGGCTGATTTTTTAAATGCATACAGGGTGAGGGACAGCCCTCCACAAGCTTTAAGGGTTTGCTCAGTAGACAAAACTGAACACTGTACATACCACTACTGTACATGGAGTTTAAATAAATAACACTGTTCAATCAAGTTTTAAATTTTGTATGGTGAAGCTGATTTCTTTTTCGTTACCCGGCCCATTTCCTCTCATAGAGACAGGAGGCCTGAGTCCCAGCAGTGGGAACGTTATACGATCTTGCCTTATCGCCGATTTTACCTATCAAATATCCCAGTTTGTTGGGTACCGATATTTTTTAATGCTAGCCACATAGCGTGCCATGTCATAATGTTCAGCCTCGCCCAGCAATGTGGTTAGTATTAAAAATTAAGCTAAATAACTGGTATAGTTTATTTATACGTTCTTACCCCAGCCCCAGTGCCGATCTTACCCCAATCCACCTTACCGTTTCTATCTTAATTGTTATTTTTGTTCATTATGCTTGGGAAGGGGGGATTTTTTTTTAGATTGGAAAACATCCTATGCCTTTTGTTCTAGGGTGGAGCGAGATAGCGTGTCAGACTTTTACTGACTAAAACCCATCTGTATTCCTTAAGTTACCCATTGTGTTTTGGGCCACAATAACTCTTTCGAACAAACCCACAGTATAACATGATGCAGTAGGCCAACAATACAACCACAAGCACGAACCCACATCATGAGCTCTACTCCAACATATTTCACCACCAGATGTCACTAAACACTTTCCACTAACAAATCGCCCGTCTACTCGCCTACAGAGTAATGCCCTCAGTTTTCACCCGCAAAACGCCGACATATAATACGTCAGTAGTTGACCGCAACATTCTACCAAAATTAAGGGAATTAATGTTACAATTCCTCTTTCGGTGCATGTTAGAAATAATCGTGTTAATGTAACGACGTACATTACTGGTTTTTGTTCTGTACTGTGGCCGGACTTTGGAATCTGGTTCTATTAGTTGGAGTAGGGATTAGATTTGATATGTTAAATGTTGGCCACGGATTTGTAGGATGAGTGTAGACGCGTGCTTTTGTGGACTTTAGTTGTTGCATTTTGTGGTAAAAGGGTTGTTCTAAGTGGGAGTGTTAGCTTTTGCTTTGTATCACTGAAATATTAGTAAATTGTTTTAGGATGAGAGTGTTTTATTTGGATTTTTGTTTTGTTCTTTATTCTCATATACATCATCATTTCAGCCGAAAGACGTCTACTGTTGGACATAGGCCTCCCCCAAGCGTCGCCACAACGACCGATCCTGTGCGTCTCTCAACCACCGCATTCCCACGACTCTCACCAGGTCGTCGGTCCACCTTGTGGGAGGCCTTCCAATGCTGCGTTTTCCGGTGCACGGTCGCCACTTTAGAACCTTTCAGCCCCATCGACCATCGGTTATACAACCAATGTGGCCTACCTACTGCCAGTTAAGTTTGGCGATTCTTCGAGCTATGTCGGCGACCTGGGTTCTCTTGCGGATATCTTCATTACTGATGCGATCACGCAAGGAAACTCTGAGCATAGCCCTTTCCATTGCCCTTTGGGTAACTGTAAGCCTTCTGATGAGGCCCATTGTAAGAGACCATGTTTCAGTGCCATATGTCATCACTGGCAACACGCACTGGTCATAGACTTTCGTCTTGAGACACTGTGGTATGTTATATCTACTCTACAATATATCGGTAATTAATCAATAAATCTTAATAAAGACACCATGGTTGTATGGCATAGAGATAAAATAATAAGGTTTATATATTTGCACTTAAATACAAGAGTAATTTTTAGTGTGAGGCAACTTTTTTTTTTAAAGAATACTGTGATAAAACTTTGACGTCATATTATTATTTAGATTGAGAAATAGTAATATAACTGCTCCCACTCTAGATGGAGTGAGAGAGAGAACAAGGCATTTACTGACTAAAACCCACCAGAATTATTTCAGTAACTTAGTCTTTGCGTTCCACGGTCACTTTTTTGAATATTCTTATAGCCCATCAACTAATACTTTATTTTTTATTTTATTTTATTAATTGGGAAAACAAACAATAAAACATAGGGAATTACATAAAAAAGGCTTAACAATTATTTTACACATGTGATATCAACAACGTTCTCCACATATAAACATGAGACATTTGGTTTGACAAGTGCTGTATTTTTTTAATTTTTTTTTAAAGGAATGCGAAAAGTTACTTTAAATTACAATTGTGGTTCACAAAAAATAGATAAAGCCAGAGTAATAGATTAATAGAGAGAGAGTAATAGATTTAGTGCCTTACAATATAAATATCCTAGTAAGAAGATTTCCAACCGATCTAAAGGTGCATTCGACCGACCCCGACATTCGTGGGTTTCCCGTTGAAATGTGAAAATATTTTCCATATTATGTCGTGTTGGTGCACCGTCTTCGATATTTCGTTTCATACACTACAGACGAATATCCCGTTTCGGTAGATTTCTAAAAGTATTTTTGTATGTTCGATTTTTTTATGGTATCTTTCATTTATAATACAAATGTCTGAATTTTCAACAAATATCTATACTATACTTTCATCGTATACTAAACAGGCATCAATTTCACATGAAACTGAGTTACACTGATGTTTGCCGCTACTGTAATCAGGAGAGGGAGACGCCTAAGCACCTTTTGTGTGAATGCGGGCCCCTTATCCACAAACGCAGTGACCATCTGGGCCGACACATTATTCGCCCGGAGGAGATTAAAACTCTAAAAGCTAGGAGTATTCTAAATTTCTTGGAAGCCTCCGGGCTAAAAGAGTTACTCTAACAAGGTGGCGAGTCACAATAGATCATTTAGGTCGCAGTGACTAGATCCCCTACACTACGGGTGATGCATAGCCTCTTATCTTCTAAAGAATAATAATAATACTTTCATCGTAATTTTTGAAAGCCTACAAAGTTCTAGGGTTTGGATGTTAGGCCCTGAAATAGTTTTTACAAATTATGGAAATTATGTGTGGAGAGTTGTTACTCATAGTTTTAGCTAATACGAGTAAAATTGCAAAATAAAACATTTAGTTAAACTTTTTTAATTGTACAAAGTGAAATAATACTATTTGCTTTTATATGTACACTCTATAAAATAATCGTACCAATTAGTTTAGTTCTGAGGATATATGGATGAGCATAAATATAAGTTTTCCATGTCACGTTGAGTGAGTAGATTGAGGTTTTCCGAAGTGTACAGTTTACTGGACTACCAGTATGATCCTGATTCGGCATTCTTTATTTTATATACTATGTAAGATGTGAAGATATGTATTTTACTGGCACATTATATTAATTAGTATATTTTCTTGTATTGTATGTATGTATTTCTGCTATTATGTCTTATTAGTATTATGTCTGATGTTGTACACGGACAGCCCTAAATCTATCTCTTTTCTTTCAGTCATAGTCATAAGATTACAACGGCTATGAACTACATTAGACTGACACATACGAGAACCACGTCTGATTTGTATCTTGTGACGTGGATCTAGAGTAGCTCTACAAATCTTGTTTCCATATGAAATGTATGGAGACCGACGCCCCCAGATCGGCGTGTGTGGCACACGTGTGCGCAGTGTAGTAGTACCTTTACTGTTGAATGCAAAAGACAATTGAGGAACACAGGTGGGGTTTTGTCAGTTCAAAGTATGAAACTCCCTCACGCTGCACCTAAAGAGGGAGAGCACTCTCAACAACACCCTCTTATTTTAGCCCCTTTTCACGTATAACATCTATTATTGAGCGATATTAGCCCTATCTGCATTACGTTAATATTTGTGGTGGCAAGTTGATTAACTGTGGCTTGAGGTCTTCGTGTATTTTACGTAATAGTTTGTATTAGCCTTGTGGCAAGTCAATTACTGAGCCATGTAAGCAAAATGATCCTCGTGGATTAATAGTAATCCGATTGAATTACTTAAAATCATAATTAAATTACGCATTCGTACTTTCTGGCCAGGTGATAAAGGTCACGAGTTCATAGTACGAAGAAAATAAATATTTTTCAATAGATTTACTCGAAAACACCCTTATCGAAATTAACTGTTTTTCGCACTAGTGCGGAAAAGAGCGCGAGCTCACTTCTCCAAAATTTATTTCATTTAACGTATCAAATTGGGCATCAAAAGACTCGCGAGTCACGCGTCAACCATCTTTTATTTATATCTACGTAAATGTATTGAAAAACGTCATTTGATACATGTGGTTTGTCACTGCAGTACTCGACTCCATAACACTCTCGCCTGCAGCTCGGGCGGATTCCACCTCGGTCGCAATGATACACTTTTTCCAATTGTAACAAAATTAACAATATTTATTTAGTGAATGGTTTTAGTTTATTTTCAAGGTGAAATTGTCCTAAAAGGTTTTTTTATATTTACATACGGTTGAAGGCTGATGATAATGATCAATACTGAAAAATGGTAAACGAGTGGATTATTTAAAGAAGCGTCCATTCGGGTCTGTATTTATTGATAGCTAGAACCTGGGGGTATTTAAGTCAAGAGTGAATAGGTTACTTGTAGGCAAGTGTGCTCCATCGTCGACCACATCATCGCATACCATTTGATGTGAGTACATTAGGCCTTTTATGTTAAAAAAAGAAATTAGGTTACGTGCAAAAAAAAACTTCTTTAAATCGTAACCAAATAGCACCATGATATTTGGTTACGATTTAAAGAAGTCAAATAAAAGGCCTAAAGTTTACATATCTTTTGGTAAAAGTCCTGTGAAAATCGGTCCAGTCGTGTCTAAAATTAGTCAGAACATACAGGCAGACACACAGAAAAAATATTTTTTTTGATATACTTATCGAACAAACGTTCGTAATATGGGTTTATTAGAAAAAAGTATTTAATAATGATTGGCATTTTATATTGTTACTATTCCGTGTATTCATCAATATTAAATATTTCTAATATAATAATATAATATAATAATTTCTTCTTCCTGCCCTTGTCCCATCTTATTTGGGGGCGGCACAATACGTTTTTTTCTTCCATTCTACCCTGTCACTCGTCATGCTATCACTAACTTCCTTTTCTTTCATATCATTCTTCACGTAATCCATCCATCTTTTCTTTGGCCTCCCTCTCCCTCTCCACCCATCCACATGTATACTCATACTCATCTTAAATATAAATTACATTTTTAAATATTTCAATATCAAAATAAATAAAACATTTAAAATATAAAAAGCCGTATCCCTCCGGCATCGGAAACAGGGTCCAAGCTACAGGCGGCCAGGGCTCCAGGGAACCTCCTGACTATACGAGCCGTGTTCAGGAGTACCACTTTCTGAATCAAGCCCTTGATCCAGTCGTCTAACGCGAGCCTCCTCAGTGTTGGTCAAGGCTCTTGGCTATTAAGCCATTGGCTGACACAACTATCGGTACAATGATCGTTGAGTTCACATCCCACATGTCGACAACCTCGCGAACCAAGTCAATATACTTGATTTGTTTATCTTTCTCGGCTTTCACGAGGTTCTCGTCATGCGGAACGGATATGTCAACAATCATTGCACGGCTGCACGCCTTTCACTTCGGTCCACCACTACTATATTATTATTATAATGTAAATACAGGTCCAAATGATGTGATAACAAATAATATATTTACATGTAACAACTTACTGAAAGTTCCTGTACACACCTACTACTTACTTATTTATAAAACAGCCCCCCTAGCCAAGTTACAATTGAATTCCGTTCTCTAATCGGTAACGCCTCGGTGACAGCAATTTTAGAAAACGATAAGTTGGTAGCCATGTTGACGCGCCTGAGTCGGCCACTCGTTCTACAATGTAGCGTGTGTATAACAAAGGATGTAGCGTTAAATATTGTAGAAACGATTTTAAACGATGTGAACTTGGCTACAAATTTTCTATTCGTTTGTTCTGACCACGCGACTTTACGTTGAGATGACGTCATTCCCATACATTTCATCACTTTTCGACAGCGTTAACGATGAATAACACCTTGGCTAAGCATGCAGGTTTTCTTAACTGACCGTACTTAAAAAAAAAAAAAATATCAACAAAAAAAGTCCCTAATACAAAAATCCCAAACCAAGAACACACCCAACACCAACGCGGGACTGCACAAATTGGACCTCACTCTAGTGTCCAATTTGACGTGCAGCGCTTTAGCGCTCTCGAGCTAACGAGCGGCTGCCGTGTGTTGGACCACCCGGGCCGGTGCAGCGCTGCAGCCGCTGACTTGCCAAATAGGCCGCTGAAACGCTTATTAGGATTTTGATACTTAGAATTTGAACGGTAACTGGGTTAACATTTGTGAATTTTCTAATGGTAGGTAGTCGGAGTTGGAGTGCGGTCTTCTTGCACGTTAGCTAGTGTGTAATTTTAGTGCATTGAATAAGATGATTATAAATTGAATAAGCACATAGCTCTTATCAATAAGTGGTACTTTTTACGTTGGTAAATCATCTAATGACATCCCCCGTTCTTGGGTGGAGCGGCAGGTTGTGTCAGACTTTTACTGACTAAAAATCCACTCCTGTTCCTTCGTTGCCTTTCATGCTAGGGCCGAGTCTTCCTTTCAGAAGCAGACCCATGGCCCCAGTAGACTTCGACCCTGCTGGGCCACTACGGTTTGCTGACAACTCCTTGAGGTGCGCGTAGAACAGTATGCGCCGTCGTCGACTTGGGCTCGGTCTGGACGGTTACTGGACGATCGGACGACGAGTTTCCCATTGCTCGCTGTCCGCATACCCACGCCTCTACGGTGGCGGAAATCGGGATCGGGAGGTTTTATTTAGCACTTAAACCGCTGAACAGATTTGGATAAAATTTGGTTCACGGCTGGACTATGTTTTGAAATGGCACTTTATCCCGCTTAGATTTTTATCCCGGAAAATTATTCAAGGGCAACATCCATCGGAAAATTTTCTACTATCACGCATGCGTAGTCGCTTGTAGTCAAGGTAGACGCCAAATAAACGTGGAATGTCGGTCATTGACCCTCCTACATTTATTGACATTCTTAATTTCAAAAACGGAATTAAAGACAAAGCTGTCTTGAATCAACATCTATCGTGATCCTTTACTGTATGTGTGAGGTACGAATAAAAGTTTTTTCTTTCTTTCTTTCTTTCTTACCTTTTCTGAAAAACAGTTCACTGATGGTTTTTCGGGTACCTTCGATAGTTCATTGACCTTTTCCTAATATCTGGAAAAGGTCAATGAACTTTATTTTAAGTTTACCTGGCGGCTTGTATAGTACATATTTAAAAAAAAACTTCTAAATTTGCGTAACGGAAACAGATGGTCAAAAACATTCGCTATTTCCACATTATTTCTTATGTCATTATAAATTATTTTATTCCACACTCCAAAATACATAAAGGAACATTCAAATTTCAAACATCGAATATGGGAACATGTCGGTTTAAAGTTTAGCCATAACACAAAAGCGTGTTTACCCGGGACCTGTCGAAACTTGCACATTGATATGCAGAGCCTTCAATGTTGCTACTTACCTCTTATGCACTAACGGGTTGGGGTGACCTTGATGCTAGTATATTTAGGACACTTTATATTTAAAAAATCTGGTGGCTAAGTTATTTTTTTCTTTTAAAAACTTTGTCCCACACTAGGAAATACTCTTGTATCGAGGGTTCTTGTATCGACATTTATAAATTCATATACACAAGATCTGTAGGCCATACAAATATTTGTTCCGAGCGGGAATTGCACCTGTGACTCGCAGCACAGCAGCCAAACGCTTAACCACTGCGCCAAACGTGTCGTTGATTACAGCCATATGGGTAGAACTTCTAGATTAATCATTTCAGTTTGCCGTCCAGCCGTCTGGTAACCGTCTGGACCGTGCTTGAGTCGTTGACGACGTGTGGTGTTCACGCGCTCCTCAAAGAGATGTCAACACAACCGTAGAGATTCGGCAGGGATGATGCTCGATAAGGCTGCGGCGAATTTCTGAAAATAAACCCGCGGTCCTAGAAGCTTTAGTCACTGAAAGACTAACACGGCAATGACCCCCATTACTGAGATTATTCTTTGAATATTAGTAGAATGGAGGTATATTTACAGATATTGTTTGATAAGTTCTTATCATGCTTAAATATCAAGATGAATAATGGAAATAATAATGGTTTTATTCACTGTGTATCATAGTTCCAATGACTGTGGTGTGTAGGGAAAGGGTTTTATGAATAAAAGAACAAAAAGACAAGACTAAGTATTTATTTCAAATAGGCTTGTCAATTAATCGTAAATATAGTGACCCTTTATGGAGAAGAATGGAAAAGAAACTCCATTGTCACTTATTTATTGAAATTTTATACACTAGTAAAAAAAACACAGTAAAAAGGCGGACTTACAAAATCAAAATGATTTTATTTTACATAGATACACATACGTGGCATACGCTATAAAACGTCAAAAGCTAGTGCATGGTTTCAATTGGTCGTTTTCTATGGAGAAGAAGCGGCAAGAAACCCCACTACTTTTTGTCGGGTGTATTATTTTCACCCGAGAGTGGTACTGTAGTGGGATGCTGGGTAGAGATGAAGGCTAAAGAAATGATGATGAAACAAACCCAAACAAAAACAAATTATACAAAAAACAAAACAATACAAAACACGAAACGACTTCTGAAACATACATCGTAAAATAATAATTACTATACAATACGGGTCCAAACAATCTAAAGTTGTAGACATAAAATCATAATGTCTCCATTAGCCGAGCAGTGTTGTCGCCTCGTGGCATAAAGTTTATCCACAATAGAAATGTGCCTTGAGGCAGTCTCGCATGTCAGCTCAGGATCCAGGAGGTATGAATTGAGAAATGTGGTAGATGTGGTATCCGTTGCGCTGTGGGATTATTTAAAAGAGTTATCGCAGCCTTGGTATGCAAAAGGAAATTGAAGGAACACGCTTGGGTTTTAGTTAGTAAAAGTCTGACAGGGTTCTCGCCCTACGCAGACCGGGATATGTTATTTGATGATTACCCAGCTCAAAAAGAAAGGCTAAGCGAAGATATGGTCGATGATGGTGCTTGATTATATTCTTTTAATTATTATTTTCGGATTTGTATTATGTTATTTATGTATTTTTTTTGGAGTGTATTGTAATAAAGTAATTAATAATTCTCTGCACTTGTTGTTTTCAATTGTTAGTGCAGAGAGTACCTGTTAAAAATAAACAAATAATAGAAGATACCTATTGATAAGCCTAGTAACAGTCACGTATATTTTTAACATCCACTCCACTCTGAGCGTGAGCAGTTATTTGGTGGTTTATTAGTGGTATTATTCTTTTTTTATTTGAAGATTAAACGTATTGTTGGTAAATTATGACTTCAGTTTTGGCTGTGAATGTTTTTTGTACAACGTACCTATTTAGTTTCTTGAACATTGTTGTTCGTTTATTACTGCCAGTGAAAATGTGTGATTGGCGTTATATTTTGTTATATCATAGATATCATAGAGACAAAAAAAATAACATAACTATTTTTACTAAAACCTAACTATGTACAAAAACACAAAGTACACTCAGGCGTCGAAGTACTCCTCTACATTACTTTCATATTTTTGTTTATTTTTTTTTATAACCCAGTCCTACAATGCCACATCTCCCTTTACTCCATACTCTATGTTCCGTACTTTCTGAAGCGTTCTACAACTCTTTGTAGTCATCCGTTTGATATTATAAACGTTTTACTCTGAATTGTGGACATGTTTTAATCTGGGTGGAAATTGGCCGACTTTAGGCTGTTTCGGAGTTTCTCTGTTTCGTGAAATTGTCCTTGTAGCGAGGTTTGTAGCTTTGATTTTAACTCTGCTTAATTTTGGGAGAGTTTTGATTTATTGTTAATTTTGCGTTCATTTAATTTGGTGTTTAACAGTTTCAAGTGAAATCCTGTATATAATGATCTGTTTAACATTTCTTCTCCTATCTTTTTCTTTTATTTTAATCCTGTGTACATGATTGAAAAGAGTGTCCATGAAGTGTCTTGCACATTCTTCTCTGTACAGGTCTACGCTTTACAATGTGCAATTAGTATTAGTAGGATTCCATACGTACTTCAGAAGGAAAAAACCCTTATAGGATCACTGTTCTGCGTTTGTCTGTCTATCTGTTTGTCAAGACTTCAGGTTCGCGTGGAGGTATCGAGTTGAAATTAAAATTATATGCTTAGGTCTGTGGTCCCTTGAAGCTGCAAAAAAGTCAAACTTCTAAGTTGAAAATAAAAGTTCTAAGTCGGAAAAAAATAGATATAGCCGCAAAAAAAAGTTATTTCGACACTCAAAGGAACCAACATTTTAGAGTACTTCCCGTTGTCTCAGAATCCTGAAATTTTTCATAAAGCAAGGTCTTATAACACAAGTATAGAAATAAATCTGAAAATGGCAAATTTGTTTTGCTTGTTTAGAATCTTTACGTCCAATACCTTCTCATAGAGTCCCAGCTGTGGGAACATTATAAAGTTAATCCTGCTCCTGCTCCTTCTGGGAAACCATCCAATGACTTCTCCCACTCAAAGATGGAGCGAAAGGGCATGTTAAACTTTTACTGATTAAAACCACACCTATGTTCCTTCCTTGCCTTGCGTTTTTCCTCCCTGGGGTCCCGTTTCGGACTACACATGGTTTTACAATATAGTTGTACACCTTATTCATGTCCACTAGGTCAATGGGATTGTTCAAAAAAAGTACTATGAGTCTATGACTATGGGATGTGAAAGATAACAGAAGGAACAGATGTGGGTTTTAGTCAGTAAAAGTCTGACACTCCCTTTTGTTCAACACAGAGTGGGAAAAATTATCTGACGGTTTTTTCACCATAAAAAATCGCCTCATTCATACATTGTGTTTGATAAATGATATTTAGTTTGCAAATAATTAAAAAAAAAAAAACACTTTTACACGACAATTTTTTCGTCAGTTTAATAGTGTATACGTGCCTACGCAAATTAATTACTGCTTTACTGTTAATGCGTAAAACTACTTGCAGTTAACTCAACTGAAACTAAAATTAGTCTTTGTTAATGTTATCTGTTCATTTGTATTCATTCGAATTTAATTATGATTGAGATCTTAATTAAATAATTAAAACTATTGATTTGGAATTTCTAAGTTTAATTTTGTAAAAAAATTCAAATGCAAGACGTTGATGACAATAAAGTCTTATAATGTTATATGAGAGCAGTGGTGGCCGAGTGGTGACGGCCCCGAATTACGAGTTGTAGGTCGCGGGTTCGAACCCAGCCAGGCGCATTACTTTATGTAATTTATTTCATCACCACTGCTTTCAAAACGGTGAAGGAAAACATCGTGAGAAAACCGGCATGTCCTAGAACCAAAAATTCGAAGACATGTGACATTCACCAACACGCACTGGGCCCGCGTGGTGGATTACGGACCATTACCTCTCCTAGAGAGGAGGCTTGAGTCCCAACAGTGGGAACAATAAAAGGCTGGTGATGATGTTATATGAACTTATCAATGGCTAAATATAGGTATTTTATAAGTACACTTTTGTCAACCCCGTTCGGGAAAATATAGAAGTGCACAAATCAAATATCCGTAGCATGTGTACTACGCCGTAGCAAATACCGCTACGCCGTAGATACCGCGTAGCACTTACAGAGAAACCATCGTACTCAAAACGCTACTTTTGTTATGATGCCTTGACTTTGACTTTAAGGAACCGGTAGCGGAGGCTTTTTAAAAGTGTCAGAACCGGAGATCATTATATCAGCCGAAAGACGTCCACTGTTAGACGTAGGCCTCCCCCAAGCGTCGACACAACGACCGGTCTTGTGCGTCAAGCATCCATCGGATTCCCGCGACCCTGACCAGGTCATCGGTCCACCTTGTTGGAGGCCTTCCAACGCTGCGTCTTCCGGTACGTGTACCTCACTCCAGAACCGGACATTAAACTATTCTTATGAATTACTCTATCTATTGACGAAAAATGCATGAAAATCAGTTCAGTATTTTTTTAGGTTTTCACTTTCATACAGGCAGACTGACATGGTGGGAAATGTTTTTTTTTATAGGCTTCCGCTTGACCACTATCTCGCCTGATGGAGTGCAACGATGTGGTCGTCTATTTAAGGATATGCCATTAATATTAATTAATTTTATTACTGACTCCTAAGGCACAGGGACACACACCTAGTTTAGGAGTCAGGGCGCTAAAACATACCTTAAATTATTATAAGCTCTTGTATAAATATAATTGAATTTTGTAATGGAAGGCTTATGGTGAGATAAATTATTATTATTATTTTAAACCCAAGAGGTTGCTTTTGTTACTGAGATGAAGTCATTAAATGACTTATCCTACTCTGGGTGGAGCGAGAGGGGGTGTCAGACTTTTACTGACTAAAAACTCACCCGTGTTCCTTCGTTCCTTATCCCGCAGCCCTGGCACTATCACCCTCTCTAAATAACTAAGCGTTAAAATCGAGACTGAAGGGGTTTCTTAAGCCGGGTCCAGACTGCTGTAACGTAACGTGTGTAGCGACATCTTTGGCGCCACATAAGAACTACGAAGAAAGTACGAAATCCTGTATCGCGCAATCACAGTTCTCCGCGCGATTTGAACATATACGATAGCCCGAAATTATCTATCGGGCAGTCGCCCACCAGACCATAACACCTGTCTGGTCGGAGGATCCTCCCTTTTCAACGGAGGTTTGCGGGACTTTACTCTCTGTTCTGCATACCTCCAAACTGGTGACCCTCGACAAAGAACGTCAGCGCAGCCTTCGTGCAGCTACTACTTCGTGACGTCATCATCACTTCCTCATGCTTTCGAGCAGCGAGCCATACAGCCAGCACCCACGGCTATGAAGGGTATCCTGACCACCAGCATGACTACCTGGTCAAACCTGGTCATCCCTCTCAGCCTCATCAGCGACCTTGGCACACCGCACCTTCGGCCAGTCACATGAAGAGCTATGAAGACCCTCTCCTGGTCGACGCCAGCAGTCAAGCCCTACGTCGCACAAGCACCGCTCCGACTCACTGGAGCCAGCAGCACTACTCCGACTCACTGGAGCCTGCAGCATCATCCCGACTCACTGGGATAGCACCACCCCGACTCACTGGGGCATCATCCCGACTCACTGGGACATCATCACCCCGACTCACTGGGGCATCGTCCCGACTCACTGGGACATCATCACCCCGACTCACTGGGGCAACATCCCGACTCACTGGGACATCATCACCCCGACTCACTGGGGCATTATCCCGACTCACTGGGATAGCAACACCCCGACTCACTGGGGCATCACCGCAGACAGTTCCGACTCACCGAGAACTATGCGGCATCGGTTCCGACCCACTGGAACCAACCTACGCTGGCTTGGCACGCATCAAGAACCATCGATCTCCGATCTCCGGAGGGGAGTGATGTAGTGACATCTTTGGTGCCACATAAGAACTACGAAGAAAGTACGAAATCCTGTATCGCGCAATCACAGTTCTCCGCGCGATTTGAACATATACGATAGCCCGAAATTATCTATCGGGCAGTCGCCCACCAGACCATAACACCTGTCTGGTCGGAGGATCCTCCCTTTTCAACGGAGGTTTGCGGGACTTTACTCTCTGTTCCGCATACCTCCAAACGTGTAATGTAACATGCAATGTATCATGCATAGCATAGCATAGTCAGCCTTATAATATTCCCACTGCTGGGACTCAGGCCTCCTCTCTAGGAAAGGGAATGAGCCGTAATCCAGCATGCGAGCCAAGTGCGGGTTGGTGGATGTCGCATCTCTTCGAATTTTTGGTTCTAAGACATGCCGGTTTCCTCACGATGTTTTCCTTCACCGTTTTGAAAGCAGTGGTGATGATATAAATTACACAAAGTGATGCGCCTGGCTGGGTTTGAACCCGCGACCCACAACTCGTTGCATATTACACAAAGTGATGCGCCTGGCTGGGTTTGAACCCGCGACCCACAACTCGTTGCATATTACACAAAGTGATGCGCCTGGCTGGGTTTGAACCCGCGACCTACAACTCGTTGCATATTACACAAAGTGATGCGCCTGGCTGGGTTTGAACCCGCGACCTACAACTCGTTGCATATTACACAAAGTGATGCGCCTGGCTGGGTTTGAACCCGCGACCCACAACTCGTTGCATATTACACAAAGTGATGCGCCTGGCTGGGTTTGAACCCGCGACCCACAACTCGTTGCATATTACACAAAGTGATGCGCCTGGCTGGGTTTGAACCCGCGACCTACAACTCGTTGCATATTACACAAAGTGATGCGCCTGGCTGGGTTTGAACCCGCGACCCACAACTCGTTGCATATTACACAAAGTGATGCGCCTGGCTGGGTTTGAACCCGCGACCTACAACTCGTTGCATATTACACAAAGTGATGCGCCTGGCTGGGTTTGAACCCGCGACCTACAACTCGTTGCATATTACACAAAGTGATGCGCCTGGCTGGGTTTGAACCCGCGACCTACAACTCGTTGCATATTACACAAAGTGATGCGCCTGGCTGGGTTTGAACCCGCGACCCACAACTCGTTGCATATTACACAAAGTGATGCGCCTGGCTGGGTTTGAACCCGCGACCCACAACTCGTTGCATATTACACAAAGTGATGCGCCTGGCTGGGTTTGAACCCGCGACCCACAACTCGTTGCATATTATACAAAGTGATGCGCATGGCTGGGTTTGAACCCGCGACCCACAACTCGTTGCATATTACACAAAGTGATGCGCCTGGCTGGGTTTGAACCCGCGACCCACAACTCGTTGCATATTACACAAAGTGATGCGCCTGGCTGGGTTTGAACCCGCGACCTACAACTCGTTGCATATTACACAAAGTGATGCGCCTGGCTGGGTTTGAACCCGTGACCCACAACTCGTTGCATATTACACAAAGTGATGCGCCTGGCTGGGTTTGAACCCGCGACCTACAACTCGTTGCATATTACACAAAGTGATGCGCCTGGCTGGGTTTGAACCCGCGACCTACAACTCGTTGCATATTACACAAAGTGATGCGCCTGGCTGGGTTTGAACCCGCGACCTACAACTCTTTGCATATTACACAAAGTGATGCGCCTGGCTGGGTTTGAACCCGCGACCTACAACTCGTTGCATATTACACAAAGTGATGCGCCTGGCTGGGTTTAAAACCGCTACCTATAACCCTTAAGTCGGGGGCGTTACCACTCAGCCACCACTGCTCTATGTATCATACAATGTTACTAAATTTCCATAGAGAGGAACAGAGCATTTTAGCTAGGTGAGTAGGTACATGCTCGGTTCGTGTGCGCACTACGTCCACACTTATGAAATGCTTCTTTAAAACCGCTTACCGACTGCTGTAGGGTGATTCTTTGAAACGAGAGAATGTCTCATTCATTCAAAACTAGTCAGCCTAGTTTTCGTACCTATCAATTTTGTATCATAAGCCACTGGGCGCAAATGAGTGTCTTTGATACATTTTGTGATCGGAAAAAACTAATATGCAAATAAATATATCAAATTGTAAAGAAAAAACTAGGCCAGATGAATTACACATTCTCTTGGTTTTAAAGAATCAACATAATGTACCATGCAAAGTAACATGCAAGGTAGTGCGTACCTATGTAGTGGAAAATAATGATCTGTTCACGTGCGTAGTGTGCACGGCTCGCACGCGTAAGGCGTCCACACTATAGGAATTCTGCTACATTGCATGTTACACAACAGCAGCCTACACCTAGCTTTATGTTACCTTGCATGTTACGTACATCAGTCTATACCCAGCTTTACGTCACCCCTTATCTCTCTATCTTATCTTATATAAGCGTTGTCAGCCCCTCATGAACTTGTGACATGCTTTGATAATGACTGTTTAAGATGACGGTCTTATTGTTGCTTAGGATACACGTGTCGAGGTATTTAAGGGTTAAGTGTAATGAACCCTTTAGTGAAGTGACCTTTGGAGGGTTAGGTAAAGTTTTGTGAAATTTAAAGTTATTGGGCAGTTTAATTGGGCTGTTTTTAGGGTTCCGTAGCCAAATGGCAAAAAACGGAACCCTTATAGATTCGTCATGTCTGTCTGTCTGTCTGTCTGTCTGTCTGTCTGTCTGTCTGTCTGTCTGTCTGTCTGTCCGTCTGTCCGTCCGTATGTCACAGCCACTTTTTTCCGAAACTATAAGAGCTATACTGTTGAAACTTTGTAAGTAGATGTATTATGTGAACCGCATTAAGATTTTCACACAAAAATAGAAAAAAAGCAATAAATTTTGGGGGTCCCCATACTTAGAACTGAAACTCAAAAATTTTTTTTTCATCAAACCCATGCGTGTGGGGTATCTATGAATAGGTCTTCAAAAATGATACTGAGGTTTCTGAAATCATTTTTTTCTAAACTGAATAGTTTGCGCGAGAGACACTTCCAAAGTGGTAAAATGTGTGTCCCCCCCCCTCTAACTTCTAAAATAAGAGAATGATAAAACTAAAAAAAATATATGATGTACATTACTATAAAAACTGCCAACGAAAATTGGTTTGAACGAAATCTAGTAAGTAGTTTTTTTTAATGTGTCATAAATCGAAAAAAATACACTATTATTAAAACATCGATCAAAGTTACAACACATTACAAGAACTTTTATATTATGTTACTTGCTGCTACGGAACCCTTCATGGGCGAGTCCAACTCGCACTTGGCCGGTTTTTTTTTCTTTAAAATTTCGTATACAAGGTGTAAGGGACAGCCCTCCACAAACTTTAAGGGCTTGCTCAGTAGACGAAACTGAACAACCTTCCACAAATTTTTTTTTCAGGAAATGAAAAAAAAAATCCGCCTCACCATAGAAAATAATAAACTTGATTGGACAGTTTGTATGGAGAGGCCGAATTTTTTTTTCGTTTCCTGAAAAAAATTTTTGTGGAAGGTGGTTCAGTTTCGTCTACTGAGCAAGCCCTTAAAGTTTGTGGAGGGCTGTCCCTTACACCTTGTATATCTTTTGGTGAGTATGTTTTATGAATCGACAGTGTAAGAGTTATATTTTATATACTAACTTAGCCGATCCCTGTGCCTCGAAAAACTCGTAGGGCCGTTGGTCCTGGTTGTCATTCGTAGATCGTCGGCAGTAGTCATCAGAAAGTCTGACTATCAGTCTAATGCAAGAACTGGGCTGTGGAGGTCTGATAAGCAGTTGCTCCATAAAAAACGCACTGAAACACCAATAAGGTTACAGTATTTCCGCCGTTTGAGGGCCTCATTAGCTGCAGCAACAGCGCCGGCACAACCCGCCGTACTTGGAATATGGGATGGCGCAAGGGTTTCGACAAAGGATGCGTCCCTCACCAGAGGCCTACCCACCTTCCACGGCACCAACGTCATACCATCTGGTCTCTTCATAGTTATTGGATCAATATCTGTACTTACACAGCATAACCTTTTATAAAACAAAAAAAAAACTATTTTATCTCAATGGTAGAAGTTGATATGAAAATAGAATCACAACTAAATATGAGGTTATAAAAATCTAGTCATAAAACATCCATATTACTTTTCCCACAAAATTAAAAGCTGAAGCCACTTTTCAGTCATTTCAAATGTAATAAAATAATAATATTATAACGCGTCCAACCACTCGCGTCGTTCACAATAATAAAAATTATAAAATGTCTGTTCTCATATTTAATACGGCGCCCACCGTTTCACAGATTTATGAATTTTAATTTTCTTTCATCCAATGCGTAGTATTATCTTTCAAGGCGCACATTATTCTCTAAGAAATACCACTGATTACATGGCGTAGATACGACGGTTTGATTTATAACGATATAAAGTTAAATTAGAGTCACGGCTCTCTGGAAACAGCTGCTTTTACTGTGAAGAAGAATTTATTTGTTGTGAAAAATTACGCGTTGTGTTGGTAAGACTTAATTGGTATTGTGACTGACACATATCACCATAATCATCATCATCATTACAGCCGAAGGACGTCCACTGTTCGCACTGGGTTTTCCCGTGCGCAGTCACCACTCTAGAACCCAACAATGTACCCTGTCCAGGCCCACTGCTACTTAAGTTTGACGATTCTTCGGGCTTTGCATTCCAAGGCCGCGGTAACTCTTTCGAACCATCCCGCAGCCCTAATTGGTTACCTTCAAGTGAGATTGTGGTGAAGCGCGGACCATCCTCATCATCATTGGTTAATAGTTGCATAATTTGTTGTTTTGTTAGTTGTTAATACTGTTTGTTTTCCGATTATAATAAAATAAAAAATCATCAGCCTTTTTAATGTTCCCACTGCTGGGACTCAGGCCTCCTCTCTAGGAGAGGAAATGGGCCGCAATCCACCACGCGAGCCTAGTACGGGTTGATGAATGTCACATGTCCTCGAATTTTTGGTTCTAGGACATGCCGGTTTCCTCACGATGTTTTCCTTCACTGTTTTGAGAACAGTGGTAATGAAATAAATATAATACACGAAGTAATGTGCCTGGCAGGGTTTGAAACCGTGACCTACAATCGTAAGCGCGGACCAATCAATAAGTAAATAAAATTTGTTGCGGTTACGTTGTCATTTCCTCGTCTCAAAAATCCCTAACTCTGCCTACCGAATTTTTCACATCGTTCACAATATCCATCGATCTTTTCTTTGGCTCTCCTTTCCCGCTAAGACATCAATTGCTTAAAAAGTGTCTATTTGGAAATCCAATCTTTTGTGAAGGAATGAACAGAGCACGCTTATTTAAGAAAAAATATGTAGTTTTTAATCCTGTTGCTAAAGCGTGTCGTGACGAAGTTTTTGACTACCTAAAATCGCGAGATTTTTTTCATACAATCTTTATTTACTGTAATAATTTATCGATCTATACAAAAATATAACAGAAAAAGACACATAATTAACAAATATATGCATTTGCTGTGTCTGAGACAAATAAATTATTATTATTATATAAAATGTACAAAAGTACTGCTAATTTCAAAAGAAATTTCTTTCAGCAGACCTTCGAAAGAAGAGATTAAAAAGTAGAAAATACTGTGTAGAATAAAAAAAGAAGAGTTTGTCAAATCTTATATTAAAGTAACAAATATCACATAATTTTCATATTTCATTAAATTTTAAAAGGGATATCGTTCTTGTTTCGTAGCGACGTGTCCCACATAAAATAAAACACAACTGCAACCACCTTTTCCTTTATGATATTTCGCGATTTCCCCCCATTTCAAGCCCCAAATGATTTATGAGACCCTTATCTTCCATATAAAGTCAAAAAAATAAATCTCCAACATATTTTCAAAACCAATTTAGCCGCATACTCTTTTCACTCCACGTAAAATCACGACAAAATCTTTCCCTACTCCAAAAGGGTCTCCATAACCCACTCCTTATCAAGGGTCTGTCATATCTATCACTACTATCAAATAATCTTTGCCGCCAGGTAAGCAGCCATCGTATTAGGCGGCAGAGGCTTAGGGTGCGCCCTTTATCATCTACAACAATGGCCGCTTGTTAAATGAAATACGGAATAGCAGAAGATAAGTTACCAGAATTGTTTCTCTACGAAACTGGTTGGATGTGAAAATCAAATTATATTTTTTTTTTCGTTAGTAAGTATCGAGTTTTGGATGGAATTAGGTATGTAGTGATTTTTTATTGATGGTAACTTTGTAAAATGTCTTTTTTTGCCTGTGTCTGTGTTTCCAGATAACTACAACTCAAGGGCCTTTAAGTCGACAGTCAATAGCTTAGGTTCTAGGCAAGCGTGCTACATCGTCGACCACATCATTGCTTACCATCAGGTGAGATAGTGTTCGAATATGAGCCTATAAGTAATAATAAAAAAGATACGAATTGATGGGATATACTTTGTACAGACAGCTGCATCGATTGGTTACCCATATCATACTTACCTACCTCAGCCTTTTGCTAACTATGTTGTGATCGGCTATCAGTCAAACCACCTGGATAGCAGTATTTTACATTAAATGAATACCTAGGTCTAATATCTGATATCTGACTTCTATAACCCAGTAATTAAGTATCTGAGATGATCTCTTGAGGAAAGAACCATACAGATTTGAGTTGGCCTATCCGATCAGTGACAGTGTGTGTCAGTATTCATATAGCTAAACTTCAGGACCAGGGATTTAAAAAAAACCTTCATAAAGGTTACAGAATTATAAGTGTTACATGTTGAATGTGTAACAGAATCAAAAATGTAACACTTATATTAACCCAAAACACTTAAAAAAGTGTAACCGTAACATATCTGTAACAGATATAAAAGTGTTAACAGTGTTAATAAGTGTAACAGGTAAACGCAGCGTTGCCAAAGTTACAATTTACTTATTTATGGTACTGTGCAATTATTTCAGTTACACATATTAACACATATAACAGGTTACAGTTTGATTCGGTAGCACTTCTTAACACATATAAAAGGTTACAGTTTCATTCGGTAACATTATTGTATCTGTTACATTTAAAAGTGTTTTTCTGTTATAACTGTTTCAAAAAACAGTGTTAAAACACATTATTATGGTTACAGTTTGAGTCCCTGTTCAGGACTACTGACAAGCTCAAAGACTTGACGAACAATACAAACAAAAGTCATTTGGGTAGAATTTATGAAAAAAATATTCTAAAGTAACCAAGATTTGTTTGAAGACAAACAATTAGCTATTTTAAAAATAACAGAATTCAATTCAGTAACCAGTATACTACTACCTAGCATACTACTTTCACGACGTGCGCTTACTATGCTACATGTTATAAACATAAAGCTGATTATTAAGTTGTATACATACACACGTGTGAGAAGTGATATGAAAGAAAAGGGAGTTAGTGATATTTTGACGGGTGACAGGACAGAATGGAAGAAGAAAACGTGTTGCGCCGACCCCAAGTAATATGGGATAAGGGCAGGAAGAAGAAGAAGAACTATATCACGATCATTATTTCAGCCAAAAGACGTCTACTGACACAGCATATGCTGAGTTAGGTGCCTTTTGGCCTCGCACTGATTATACCTTTCTTTTTTCTATTCCATTGTTTATTTTTAGTTTATATGGTTGTATGAGGCACGAATAAACTTTTTTTTTCTTTCTTTCTTTTTATCACTGTTGGACATAGGCCTTCCCCAAGTGTCGCCATAATGACTGGTCTCGTATAAGGTGGACCGATGATCTGGTGAGGGTTGCGGGAATCAGATGGATACGAGACCCACAGGACCGGTCATTACATTCATTACAAGTTTTATATTATATTAAGTAATTTTAAGGCCGCACTATCGCATTAGGTATTTACCTGTAATGATAGTTGTAAGGAAGATAAATAAATAAAAAAATAATAAATAAATAAATAAATCATGATATTGAAATAAATAATAAAAAAAAAAACTAAACTTGTCTAATCAAAATAAAAACTAAAATAGTTTATATTAGTTTTAGATAATAGTAAATAAATAGCTATTACATATTTGAGGATTTTCGTCATTATGAATGTGGTTCATAAGTATTTCTGCCCTGTTAAAAAAATATAATTGAGTTACAAGTCTAGCTTTATTAAGGAAAAAACTCATAAAAAGTACCCATTTATTTATCTATGACGTTCTTTAGATTTTTTAAATACCTCATAGATTATTTACATGGGTTATTTTTAACTGCTCAAAAAATAAAACATACACTGATCTCAGCTGTTTTAATCCCATATAAACCCAACAGAACCCTCACTCATTAACACCATCAACATTTCCCAATTAAAAAACATCCCATTAGCCAGCCTTCCCTAATTAAACACCATTAGAGTACATGTAAGTAAATCAATTTAATGGTCCCCATAGCCTGCAGTAAACACCGGTTTTCAGGAATGCCAGTGGTCAGGTATGAGGAGTATAGATTCTATTTATGTGGGTCCAAATGATCCTCTGTCAATAGGGTTTGTGATTAATTATATAGGAGCGGACCCACGGACCGGGTCTTGCGTGTGTTTAGTCACCGTGAAAGGGTTAATTTGGGTGACCATGATGTTGTAAGGAATTCGGGGGGTGATTTTGTTTGGCTAGTTGGATGTGGTCGGAATGTTGTTCTACATGGGAAGGGGGATCAAGGAATGTTGTTTTTTGTGGATTGTATCAATGCAATTATCTTGGAATGGTGGTTGAAACATTCATAAAAAAATGAGAAAGTTTTGATGCTTTAAAAATATTTTTTATCATTTGTAAGTTGATTATTTTTTTTGGATTATTATAGACAGAAAATATGTATGAGAATGGAAGGAAAAAAGATGGATGGATTGTGTGAAGAGAAAAGAAAAGGAAGTTAGTGATAGCATGACGGGTTGTACCGGCCATAAATAACACGGGAGAAGGGCAGAAAGATTATAATGATGATAGAATATGTTTCAAGTTAGGTGAAATGTTAGGAATACATTCAGTAGGGATCAGACGAAAAAATAGAGAAATTTGTTCAAACATAGATTTGGTAGTTTAACTTCTGGACAAACCATCTAATTTCGATGTAGGCACTTTAGAATAAATAAGGACGCGTTTGGTTGAGTAATCGAGTGCTACGCTCAGTATCGTGGGTGTGATTATCATAAAGAGTAAGTATTTGCATGGTACAGGCATTTGTTCCAGGTCTGGGTGTCATGAAACTTACATACACAAGTATTTGTGTTTACATGTTCATGACACAGAAGTAACTCCTAGTGTTACATCGTATTATGTAAAAACTAACCAGATTCGATTTATATATAAAACCATAATATTCAAATAAAACCATCCATAATGTTTAAACAAATAAATAATTTAAAAAAAAATCCTCTGAAAGTAGGTCTGAAGTTGCCTGAGGAGCGGGCTGAAAGTGATACTTTTCATCCCTAGGGAGTTTTACTTTACAACTGACAGCTGTCAAATTATTAAAAAAAAAACTAGTTCTATCTTCACATTTCTATTGAAACATGTTCCAATTTTCCATACAGCCAGTCAATCACAGCGCGATATAAAATTGAAATAACTTAAAGACATTAGTATTAATTAAATAATGTTCTATTTTAAGTGATTTATTTGTTCAAATATTTCTTTAAAATACTTTATTTTTGAAAGATTACAATTAATTTCTAATTTTTCATTAATGAGGCTGAATAGCTGGCCGGCCGCAGAAAAAAAAAAAAACAAAATGGCGGGAAAGTGGCAATCAGTCGTTGGTTTTTTCGAGTTTCGTTTACATTTCCGTACAATAGAGATTTGTATTAAGACGTTATGTTTATCAGATTAAAATAGTGATTTAACGCCTAATTTCATAAGAGAAGAGGCTAAAGCAGTAGTGGAATACCTTTTACCGCCTAAATCAGAAGAAAGATACCTACTTAAAATCATAGGTACGACGACTCAGGTTTTACAAACTTTTTATTTTATTTTTAGTTTCCTCGTATTCGTAATGAAAAGCACAGTGTTTACCTCGGGGTGAAAGTAACCCATTTAACCCCTCGAATTAGCGACCTCGCTGCGCTCGCCCGCCAACTCCTTCTCGGGACGAAATGAGTTACTTTCACCCCTAGTGTAACAATGTACTATTTCAATGTTGTCAACACGTCTCAATCCAGTTTTGAGAAAGAGGTTAATTAAAAAGGTACAATTAGCAACCTCTGTCCCATTATTTGCATGACTATTCAGTAATGGTCACCCTACACCAAATTCATAGAAGTAACGTTAGGCAAGCATAGACTTGCCGAACCTTTTGAGTTATAGTTTCAGTGGTAGACATAATACTGAAATGTGTCATTTTCACTACGTTTTTCATTGTTCTAACCTAAGAAAAACATTTCTGATATCTTTTGATAGATTTAGTCTGGGTGATAAATTTACGTTAGTCTGATGCTGTGACTGGAATGATTGATTTAACTGGATATGATCGAAATGTCAGGTCTTGGCCTCACGCCCACGGCGAGTTTTTGTAGCGATGCTGTAGCGCGTTCGTAGCGATACAATCGCGATACTGTAGCGCGTTCGCATCGATACAATCGAGATGCTGTAGCGCGTTCGAATCGATACAATCGCGATGCCGTAGCGCGTTCGCTTCGATACAATCGCGATGCTGTAGCGCGTTCGCATCGATACAATCGAGATGCTGTAGCGCGTTCGAATCGATACAATCGCGATGCCGTAGCGCGTTCGCTTCGATACAATCGCGATGCTGTAGCGCGTTCGCATCGATACAATCGCGATGCTGTAGCGGGTTCGCATCGATACAATCGCGATGCTGTAGCGGGTTCGCATCGATACAATCGCGATGCTGTAGCGGGTTCGCATCGATACAATCGCTATGCTGTAGCGCGTTCGCATCGATACAATCGCGATGCTGTACCGCGTTCGCATCGATACAATCGCGATGCTGTAGCGCGTTCGCATCGATACAATCGCTATGCTGTAGCGCGTTCGCATCGATACAATCGCGATGCTGTAGCGCGTTCGCATCGATACAATCGCGATGCTGTAGCGCGTTCGCATCGATACAATCGCTATGCTGTAGCGCGTTCGCATCGATACAATCGCGATGCTGTAGCGCGTTCGCTTCGATACAATCGCGATGCTGTAGCACGTTTACATTTTTTCGCAAATGCGAATAAAACGCGTTAGTAGCGATGCTGTCGCGCGCTTACAAAACTCGCGACAGCATTTCCCACTCCTGGACGTGTCAGACTTTTCTAAATAAAACCCAGTCCTAGTTACTTCGTTACTTTTCATACCAGGGCCTGGATTTCCTTTTAGAAGCGAACTCATGGCCTCAGTAGGCTTCAACCCTGCTGGGCCCTTACGGTTTGTTGACAACTCCTTGAGGTGCGCGTGGAACAAAACGCGACCACTTGGGCTCGGTCCGGACAGTCGGACGGTGAGCTAGGTCTAGGAAAAGGTGGTGAGATGACCTAGATGCCTAACGCCTATTGCAAGGGCTGGTTTGAGGTGGCTTGAGACAAGATAACCCGGAAGATGTTGAGGGAAGCTTTCGCTCTAGAGGCGTAGAGTGTGAGAAGTGATAGGATGATTTTTTACCTAAAAAAGCCTACACGTACCAAACGTTGACGTCAAGTCGCGTAGCAAAAATTGTTTCAATAGGAACTTACACAAAAAATATAGAAAATCCTCAATAATCCAATTTTCCCTCTCAGCCTGCAACAGGCGAGGCGTCAAGTCAGTCAAGCGCGATCCGGCCGGTCGAAACTTGTTCATACTATGAATGTTAAATTGTTTTGCTCAAGGGCAGGTATTGTGTTAGTATTCTGTTAATAATTGTACTTCGATAATAATAGAGGCCTGTTCGATAAATTGGGTTTCAAATTGGCTTGACTTCAATAGCGAAGGGAACAACTGGGTATGTCATGTAAAGAGCGTTTTGAGGACCAGTTTTCTATCATCATCATCGTTATCTTCCTAAAATTCGTCTCACTATACTAAGGTCGGTGAAGTGAAACACGATTTTTTCTTTTATTTTGTCTTGTCTATAGACACGCTATCACTGACCAGGGGTCCTGCTATGTTATCCGAAAGGGCGCTCGAGCCCTGGTATGAAGGCTAGAAGGAACGGGGTGGGTCTTTTAGTCAGTAAGAGTCTGACACTATCTCCCGCTCCGCCCAAGAGCGGGGGATGTCAATGCATGATTTTTTCCCACCATAAAAAAAAGGGGTCCTGCTATGATATCTTAAAATTACCGTTATGGGACAGGGATAGTACTAACAGGACCCTGTTTAATAAAACTAACGATTCGACATATTTTTTTTCTTTCATATTTTTAATGAAACTTTCAGAGCGAACCTGTCACAATTTTATTTTCGTGAAAAACTTGTCAAAACTTGTAATTAATTTGTGACCTGTCGGATTATCATTATTTATTAAACAGGTTCTAAGCCTGTATGACTCTGTTTCTTTTCCATATCAGACTTGTCATGATTTTAAGCTTCTGAGCTTAAAATTATCACAAGTCTGATGATAGAGTAGGGTAGAGTAAGGTATAGTAGGGTGGAGTAGCGTAGAGTAAAGCCGCGGGCAAAAGCTAGTAAATACATAAAAATCTTCATTATTTTTTTTAAGTCCTTACCAACCCAGCCGTTTGGCTAGAACGCTGAAAATTTTCGGAGGTTCCTTTTATGATAAACAGAAAGAGCAAGAAAGGACTTTTCAAAATTTACTCCTGAATGAAAGGGGGTCTAGTTGGTATGGAGAAATTAACTTTTACACGGGCGAAGCCCAGAAGCTAATACAATATATCAAGGCAGGTTATTTAAACAGCAATGTACCAAAAAATGGACGTGATAGATTTAATATATGAATTTTACGTTCAATGAATCAAAGCTTAGAATTAAATGGCAACCTCCTTACTTACGATTCTCTTTTGAATGGTCGACCAGGGGTTAAGACCCCTTTCTTTATTCTACACAAAGACCTTACATAACATGTAGAGATACAGACAGAGTTTACGTACAAAGGCGAGCTTAACTCAGCAATGAGTTTTCTCTTACCATGACGTGTTAAAATTTTAAGCGTGCGAACGAGAAAGAGGAATGGAGCTATACACCCTACATAACTCCATCTCTTTAACAATTCAGTTTAGGTCGTCAAATAGATCGCGTAAAGTGTTCGTGGTAGACTCTGGGCCTATGACAAATCATGTCTTCGTAATCTCTATTGTAACGCATAATAATACACAACAAAGAACATCAAAGTTACCCAAAATTCTAGGAAAACTTCGTACAAAAGAAGTTGGAGAAAATAATCTCCTTGAGAAACGATTCCAAAAACTTCGAGAACATTATATTCTCGTATTTTTCTCAGATTTTAACTAAATAAAGCTAAAATTACCAAAGTAATCGTAACATGAGTGGCAGAGACACGAAGTCTTTTAAAAAGAGCGAGCGATCGTAGGTAGGTATTGGAAAACGTTCCAACTTTTGGAAAACAAAGATTCTTACTTAAAACTTTGGACCATCATTAGACACTCGCAAGATCAAAGAAGAACTTTGGAGACATCTAGGGATTTGATTACCACTTGAACGAAGATAAGTAAGTTTATTTTGATGCTGGAAGTGACACGGAATGTTTTAGTTTGAGAATTTGTGGACGGAAAATCAAAATGTAATTAGCTTTGAAAATTTTTTGTTTTATGAATAAAATACTACAAAGATGATTGTTAAAAATATGCATGATTACCTAGCACAGATTAGACGCTGAAACACGCGTCTGGTTTGATTTTATGTAGGATGAGAGGGCAAATGAAAGTCTTCAAGTGCACACACCACGTATTTTATTTAGTATCCAGAATCCTTCGTACAAAAAAATCTATCACGGCCGCCATGCAATTTTTTCAAAGACCAACATCTAGTGTAGTGCATAGACAAAATTAGTTTCTTATACTCCTACATTTATGTCAGTTGGTAATTTTGTTAGCTATACCAACTTCTTGATGATTTCTTCCATAAATCTATAAACCAGGGCAGTTAAAATCGGAATCAGGGGGTATTCTAGTTCCGATCAAAGTGAGATGGGCTATTTGACGGTTCTCTACACAAAAAAAAAGAAACTATGAAATTCAACTACGCCCCAAAGCCGTTTCCAGTCACACAAGCAACACAATTCTTCGTCCCCGGGATAAAATATTCCGTTTGTACGCTATGTTTTAGAAATAAACTAACCTGAAGCCCCTGATAACTCTTCCTAGTTACTGTGGGGACCCTAATTGAGAACTTTGGACCTCCTTCACTGACCTTTGAATCGGAGTTCTTGAATAAATTATGGGAGCTAAAATGCCTTCAGAGAGTATCGATAAGGTACCCAATAAGGACCTGGGTTCGTACTTAGTTGAATTTTTTATATCTGTATTTGCGAGTAGCTTCTTGCTTGCCATTTTGGTGGCCAGTGTTGTTTTGTTTGGGTACTTTGCAAGTCCAGTTATATTTTTTATTCAGAGAGGTTGGTAGTGTACACGTGAGTGCGTAGAAGTTGTGGTCTGCATTGTGTACTTTACGTTTTTGGTTGAATACTGGTTTTTGAGCAGCTGAAACCATTTTGAATTTTATAAGATTTAATTAATTAATGAAATCCCAAGCGATCGCGGTTCGCTCTCTCATTGTCTTTTCATTGTATCTCTAATTACGGTATTCGAAAGGTGAAATATTTGCGGAAGTGACGCCCGGGTGTCGCCACTGTGCGGAACGCCCGGAGGACACGGTGGAGCACACAGTCGAGGTGTGCCCTGCTTGGGCGGAGCATCGCCGTGCCCTCGTGGGGGTGATCGGCGGCGGAGACCTCTCGCGCCGGGCCTTGGTTGAGGCCATGGTCCGGAGCGAGGAGGAGTGGCAGGCGGTCGCCGACTTCTGCGAAGCAGTAATGCTCGCTAAGGAGGAGGCTTACCGCATCAGGCAACGGCGGTCTCGCCGCCGCCGGGATTCCGATCCCGATTTCCAGCCACAGTAGGCGCGGGCTTGCGGATAGTGAGCAATGGGTAGCTCGCTGTCCGGCCGTCCGGTAAGTGTCCGGACCAAGTCCAAGTCGTCGACGGCGCGCACTTTTCCCGCGCGCCTCAAGGAGTTGTCAGCAGCAGCAGGGGCCCAGCCGGGTCGAAGCCTACTGGGGCCAGGGTTATCCGAAAGGGCGCTCGAGCCCCGGTATGAAAGCTAGAAGGAACGGGATGGATTTTTTAGTCAGTAAGAGTCTGACACTATCTCCCGCTCTGCCCAAGAGCGGGGGTTGTCATTGGATGACGGGTGCCGTCAGATGGGACTGGTCATCTCTTAGCTGCCAGTGGCTTAATTCAGTTTCTATCTTTTAATTATTTTACATTTTTATTTCACTATCGACATTGTGCTCACATGATAGAAGCAACAAGTAATATGTAACCAAGCATTATATGTAACACATAATATGATTTAAAAGAGTGTCCATGGAGTTTCTTGCACGTTCTTCTCCATAGAGACCTACTCTTTGGAACGTGCAATTTAGCTTCACTTTTCTTGGACTGACCGACATTTGACTATTCAAAAGTGCCTGTAAATGGTCTATTTGAAATAAATGATTTGACTTTGACTTTGACTTTGACTTTGATGATTTTTCCCATCGAAAAAAAAAAAAGGTAAAATATTTTTTTGTAGTTACATATAATGGACTCTTTCCAGGCGAGGCAAGATAAAGAAGTTGCTTGAAGCACTGAAGAAACTTGGTAGAAAGGATGACATACCTAATGAAGGGTCCACTTCCACTTTCCCTGAAAAGGAAACTCATGGATCCTTCCTACAGTCACTAAGAGGTCCGCATTCAGGTTCTTCGGTAGTCAACTCTGTCACCAGACTAAAATTGAACTGCGCATCTACCATAAGATTGGCCACAAACTACTAACTGAATGTCGAACAAAAGGAACCGATATTGCCGAGGAGATGGCATGACGAATTAAACTCCTGCCTTGCACTGCAGTGAGACACAATAGGCTGATACTATTTTTTGTTTTTAGTTAACCCAATCGCCAAACTTAGTGGCAATGGACAGGGCACATTGTAAGCAGAACAGATGATCGATGAGGACGAAAGGTTCTGCAGTGGCGACCGCGTACCGGAAGACGGAGCATCGAAAGGCCTCCTACAGGGTGGATCGATGAACTGGTGAGGATCGCGGGAATCCGATGGATGTAAGACGCAGGACCGATCGTTTTGGCGGCGTTCGGGAGAAGTCTATGTCCAACATAGGACGTCTATTTCGGCTGAAATAATGATGATGATAATGAACCCAATCCACCATTGCCTATGTAAGAAGAAAATAACAAAGCATAAAGGCATAATCAGCCTTAGAATGTAACCACTGCTGGGACTCAGGACTCCTCTTTAGGAAAGCGAATGGGCCGTAAACAACCACATGGGCCCATTGCAGATTGGTGGATGTCATGTCTTCGAATTTTTGGTTCTTGGACATACTAATTTCCTCGCAATGTTTTCCTTCACCGTTTTGAGAGCAGTGGTCATAAAATAAATACACAAAGTCATAGTCGCATTACTTTGTGTATTTATCGCGGAAATCTGATGGACACGAGACGCACATGACCGGTACCTAGATATGGCATCACTTGGAGGAGGCCTATGTCCAACTATCGACGTATTTCGGATGAAATGATGATAATGATGATGATAAATGTGCCTGGAGCCGCTGCCACTAGGTCACCACTGCTCTTAAAAAAGCAATATCGCGAGGATATCTTGTCTCAACAATCAGAAGTTCGACTCCTAATAAGATTGAGACGACGAAGATTCTTTGACTAATCCTGATGATCAACACTGGCCTTCATATTACAGGACCTTAGAGTTTCACATAAAGTGGCAAAATTACGGCCAAACATTACATTATTTGAGTACCTAAACCATAACACAACTACATACATAAATAATATTATAACTTATATGCGAAATTGCGACATTAATAGCAATGCGAAAATTAGTTCGCCTTTCAGAATTACCGTTTGTGTTGCGTAATACCTTGGAGCCTCTAACTAGCTGCTTTTACAGCTTCTCATAATAAACACAAGACTTATGGATATATTTCTTTTAGTGCTTTTGTTCGTACCTACTACTAAATCAAATGCCATAGAGCACAGAATGCCAAGCTGGTAGAGAAACGGCGGCAGTGATCTCTCGCGTCGGGCTTTCGTACAGGCCATGGTCTGCAGTGAGACCGAAAAGCAGGCGGTCGCGTCCTTCTGCGAAGCAGTAATGATAGCAAAGGAGGCGGCCGCACACGCGAGGCAAGGGAACTCGCGCGCCAGCCCGATTCCGATCCCGATTTCCGGCCACCGTAGGCGCGGGCTTGCATACTACGAGCAATGAGTAGATCACCGTCCCACCGTCCGAGAACCGTCCGGACCGAGCCGAAGTCGTCAATAACCATAGGGGCCCGGTAAGGTCGGGCCATGGGTGATGCGAAAGAGATCCCTGGGGCCCTGAAACAATGGTAAAGAAGGAACAGGAGTGGGTTTTTAGTCAGTAAATGTAACTATCTCCCGCTCCCCCAACAGCGGGGAATGGATGATTTTGCCAACTAAAAAAAAACTCTAGTAAATCTTCTCTAAATAGTGCCAAACAAAACTGTCTGCTTTTTGCTTTGAGGAAATTATCAAAAATAATTTCTTCCGCTCTATGTGGTGTGAAAGGGAGTGTCAGACTTTTACAGACTAAAACCCACTTGTATTTTACACATATTGTCACGCAAAACTACATCAATTGGCTACTTAATTCAATTTTTTTTACTGTATATATAAAAAAATAACTTTAGCCAAGGTCGCAAATAGAAAGAAATTTTCAAAATCGTTCAATATTAATCAAGTTACAAACCTTTTAAATAAGGTAGAAGGGCAAACCGGTAAGTAACAGTACTTACCATAAGGGTACATATACTGAAATGTGATGTCACCGCCATAAGGTTACGTGTGCACAAAAGAGATAGCGAGATATTCCCACCACGCACCCACTCTTTCTCAAACCAAGATTTTGAAAGTTAATTCCTGTTTTTTTAATAACCAATATTATGCTGTTTTCAAAAGAAGATTTTTTTTTGTCAAATTTTGTTTAATATACCTTAAATATTGTACAAAAATAAGCATACCAAATAACCAATTTTGCATCATAATATCCACAAGGAATTAATTTACAAATAATTAAAATAACAACTGAACTTCATCCGAAAAAATGCCAACCAAAAGCCTTATGAAAAGTTTTTGAAATGTCCTCTGTATTCGAGGCGTTTCAATACTCTGTGGTTACAGCTAAGTAATGATCGGTTTCTATCATATAGAGCTATATATAGGATTAGATCTGCTTTTACTGGGTAAGTGCGAGAGCTTTCTATAAATACCTAAAGGAAAACTACGTACACAATATACAAATAAAAATATTATGCGTTACATTTAGTTTCTTCGTTAAAAAAAATGTTTTTTATTTAAATTCCTATTTCCTGATAGCTATAAATTAGGAGTCCTGGGTTGGAAGAGAGGGAATGAGCCGTAATCCACCACGCGGGCCCGGTGCGAGTTGGTACATATCATATGCATTCGAATTTTCGGATCCAGGAAAAGCCGGTTTCTAGGACAAGTGGTGCTGAATTTTTTTTTTTACAATGGATAGGCTTGCGTTTGACCACAATCTCACCTGATGGTAAGCGATGATATGGCCGACGATGGAGCACGCTTGCCTAGAAGCAATCTATTCACTCTTGACTTAAAGACCCCTAGGTTATAGCTATCAGGAAACACAGACTCCGGCAGGGAATTCCATTCCTTAGCTGTACGCATAATGAATGTACTCCCAAAACGCTTTGTACGTATAGGTGGGATGTCCACCATGTACCGGTGGCGCAACGCCGTTCGTCTTGTGGTCCGATGATGGAACGATGGATTGAATGAAATTACACAAAGTGAAACGCCTGCCTGTGTTATGACTTATAGGTTGCAATCGTTACTATAGGACACCCACTGCTCCTGTACCACTTATTTCATCATCATCATCATTATTATTTCAGACGAAAGACGTCAACTGTAACAACACACTGTGATAACTTATAACAATATGTATATCTTTATTTTTAATTTTTATATACTATTCATTGTTAAGTATTTTGTGTGTACTAATTTTCCTTTTACTTTTACACACGGTGTCTACTTCTCTATTTTCTTCAACTTTCCTGTCACAGGTATGCTGGAAGAGATTTCATTAGAAATAAGCATCACCTTTGTCGTAATTTTCTGTTTCCTTCTTCTTTTCTTGTATTTCCATGTGTGTACATAAATAGTTAAAAAAATAAACTGTTGTCCACCTCCTCAAGTGTCGCTACAACGACGGGCCCTGTGCGGTGTGTCTCGCATCAACGGTCCACGTTGTGGGAGGCTTTCCATCTCTGCGTCTTTCGGTACGTGGTCACCACTCTAGAACGATTCCCACCAACAACGTATATTTATTTATTTAACACTTTATGCACACATGAGTACAAAGGCGGTCATAATGCCTTAGGTATTCTCTTCCAGTCAACCTTTGGGTGATGCAGAGAAAAAGTAGTGGTAGGTGCAAAAGAGTGCGAAAAAGGCCAATACAAGAATTGATATACTAATAGACCATAGAATAGATATACTAATAAACCATAAAAAAAATATATACAATATTTATGTACTCAAATTAATACACTACATACATGCACTAAAACAGTCAAACAATTGGTCCAAATCGACAATAGGAAAACATTAACGCTGTGATGAAACTACTGCCAGCTTTTTACGAATTAACTCGCGAACTTTGGTATATCTGTTCTGTGAGCAATGTGCCCGGCCCGCTGCCACTTTTTGGTGATTTTTCGGGCTACGTCGGTAACCTTGGCTCTCCTGCGGATATTTTCATTCCTATCGATAACGCAAGGAAACTCCGAGCTTAACTCTTTCCAATGCCCTTTGTAGACTTCAAATTATACTCGTACTTTCATGACATTAATTAATGAACTAGCGAAATCAAGGTAAGAATACGAAAAGATTGAAATCAAGTCAGCTCATACGTTATGTGTACGAAATTCGTCATAATTTCCCTCACTAATACCCTCTCGAATATTTAATGGCACTGCATTTCTACAAACGTCTGACTTAGCTTAATTTTCAGTTCGAACCGTGTATAAACCGACCAAATTCAGTACCTCACGTTAGATGCCGGGAGGCTATTCAAATTCAAGACATAACAATTTGGCCGTGCTATACCTACGTGTTGGAATTGAGAAACTAGCTTACGTACGCTGAAGTGAAATGCAACGAATTTCGGTGTTTGATGTGAAACGGAATTAATTATCTGTATTTTAATAAGTTTAACTAATTAGTCTTGTGGCTTATAGTCGCTTTCTTCTCTTCTTGAGTTTTGAGGATTTAATATTTTGGTAGTAATCAAATAAAAAGCTAAATTCTTGATGTAGATCGGACATAATAAAGAGGTTTTCCGCGTATTAGTGCAGCATTTATTCCTTTTAAATTACTGTTTAAAAGTATTATTAGCTTTTGCCAGCGGCTTCGCCTGCCTGAAAGTAGGTTTGTCCATACAAACTTTGGATCTCCGTTTCATCCCCTTAGGAAGTGCAATGAGTAGCTCGCCGTCAGACCATCCGGTAACCGTCCAAACCGAGCCCAAGTCGTCAACGGTGCATACTGTTCCACGCGCGCCTTAAGGAGTTGTCAGCAACGGCAGGAGCCCTGAAGGCTCTAAGCCTACTGGGGCCAAGGGTCTGCTTCTGAAAGGAAGGCTGGGCCCGGTATGAAAGGCAACGAAGGAACGGGTGGGTTTTTTAGTCAGTAAGGGTCTGAGGAAAAGTCCGGGGCCACCGAGGTCGACCTAGGAAGAGGTGGCGAGACGACCTAGATACCTACCGCGGGGACTGGTTCGAGGTAGCTCAAGAAAGGGATACCTGGAAGAAGTTGGGGGAGGCCTTTAAGCAGCTGTGGGACAGTATAGGCTATTAAAAAAAAAGAGTCTGACACTATCTCCCGCTCCACCCAAGGGTGGGGGATGTCATTTGGGTGATTTTTACCCACTGAAAGAAAAAAACACCAAATAAAAAAAACATGGTGTAAAAACTATTGGAATTCATTCAGTTACTGGTTCTTAACAATGTATATTCATGTTTCGCATAATCCAAAAATAGTGTTGTATATAATATAGAAGTTATAGATATCATAAAACAACAACAACGTACGGCGAATATTAACCCTTACGTTGTTGAAACCTGTACGGTCCGGACTAAGCGTTTCGCCTCGTCGTTTATACCGCGTACGTCGAAGGACTGGAACAGTCTGCCTGCTGCGGTCTTCCCGTCCGATTATAATTTGGGTGTCTTCAAGGCTAGAGTGAATAGGCTCTTAATAAACTAGTGCGCTTCACCATCAAAGATTGCATGGCTACTTACCATCAGGTGGGATCGCAGTCAAGCACTAGTTTATCTCAATTAAAAAAAAAAAAAAAAAAAAATCATAAAACAAATCAGAACTTGATTTGTTTTTATTATTCATTTTACAGTACGTTGTTTTCTAGAATCTCTCATACCGATATTACTTTTTCATCTTCAACTGTAATCGATAAATTATGTATAATTTTTTCTTCAGAAAATCTCCAGGTTAGTATTGTTCTTCTGAATGATTAAATTGGTTTCAGTTCTGGAATCAAACAAAATAAAACTTATTTTATGAAATATTTAGATTATTTAATTTCATTAGACGCTTAAAGAAAGGCTCAAAGTCACCCAAAGGGCAATGGAAAGGGCTATGCTCGGGGTTTCTCTGCGTGATCGAATCAGAAGTGAAGATATCCGCAAGAGAACTAAGATTGCCGACATAGCACGAAGAATCGTGGCAATGGGCAGAGCACATTGCTCGCAGATGGTCGTTGGGGCCGAAAGGTGGCTACCGCGTACCGGAAGACGAAGCGTTGGTAGGCCTCCTACAAGGTGGACCGATGACCTGTTGACGGTTGCAGGAATCCGATGGATGCGAGACGAACAGGATCGTTCATTGTGGAGACCGTGCGTGCGTGGAAATAGCAATACTTGATTCCTCACTCACCCTTCTACCATCGGACAACCCGATGTTTGGCGACTATCAGCCCTTACGTTATGAAATCTCTAGTCTCGACTAAGGGTTTCGCCTCAGCTAGCGCGTACATCGAAGGACTGAAATAATTTGCTTACTGCATTCTCTCAGCCAATTATAATTTAGGTGTCTTCAAAGCTCGAGTGAATAGGCTTTTCATAAATTAGTGCACCTCACTATCATCGATTGCAGCCCTGCTTACCATTAAGTGTGATCGCAGACAAGCACCTGTTTATTTTATTTAAAATAAAACAAATACATTTGGTTCCTTCGTTGGCTTTCGCCCCAGGCCCTGGTTTTCCTTTCAGAAGGGAACCCATGACCCCAGTAGACTCCGACGACTTGGGCTCGGTCCAGACGGTTATCGGACGGTTGGACAGCGAGCTGCTCGCCGTCAGTAAGCCCGCGTCTATGGTGGCAGAAAATCGGGATCAAGATCCCGGCGGATGGACCATGAGGGTCGCCGCCTCCTCTGCTAGCATTACTGCTTCGCAGATGGAGGCGACTGCCTGCCACTCCTCCTCGCTTCGGACTATAACCTGTACCAAGGCCTGGCGCGAGAGATCGTTGCGCACGATTGCCCTCACGAGCGCTGTTCTGCCCAAGCCTGGTATACTTCTAATTTATGCTCCACCGTGTCCTCCGGGTGGTCCATACAGTGGTGACACCCGGGCGGTTCTTCCGCACGAAGACTTATTCCCACCTGTATTTTTCAGTTGCCCTTACATTCCAGGGCTGTGGTAACTCTTCCGAATAACCCCATAGCCCTAGCACGTATCAGCTTTAGTGGACCCCTTCCGTTTAAGACAAGCCATAATTAGATTTTCTGTCTCTATAGAAATTCGTGCCACCATTTTTACTAAGCCATGAGCTCTTTCTGGTGACATTTAAACAAATTACCGAGTGTCCTTCATATAAGAGACGTAATTTCCTGGAGACCTATACAAACACTTTTACGGAATTTTCCAGCGACCTTTCAGTAAAATATTTAACATTCATAACAAAGAATATTACGTTCACGCTCAACACAAGATTTGTGGTTACACGAGTAAACGTTAAGTACCTATTATTGAATTTACATTTTACCAGTTATTTTTTTACCATATTTTTTTTGCAAGTGTGATGTCGTTAAATGGCTTCTGCCGCTCTTAGTGAAGCAAGAGTAGTCTAGTGAAATTAGTCCATAAAATAGGCGTAAGGTTACACTAATTCGCACCCAGCTGAAAATTGGTAAGATTGTTCAAAACACTACCATAAATGAAATCTAAAAGGTCCCCATCGATCCTGGAAAAAAAATACTCGGGGTCAAAAGTGAGAGACGAGTTTTTCGCGATTTTTAGCAAAACGGTAAGTTTTATCATAAAATAACTCAGACAAAAATTGCAGATCAGATAATTATCTACAAAAATGTCTCGATACTTTTTTTCCTAAGAGCCCTCGAGTGTGACCCCTAGTCTAAGGTGTCTCAGTAAGAGTGCACTTTTTCATTTTAAAATAAAAACTAGTATTTTATGATAGAGTTGTGATATTTTTATTGTATTGTAAAGAAGACATGTTCCGATTAAGTATGGAATAAAATATCCGGCAAATGACCCCCACGGCTCCGATGACAAGCCATTACTCTTTTCATGAAATTTTCCATGACTTTTGCACAGAGATGTGGCTGTATCTCACCGATGACGCGTTGGATTTCCGATTTGAGCTCAGAAATTGTTTCGGGTTTATTCGCATAAACCCGAGATTTCACAAAACCCCTTAGAAAAAAATCGCACGGCGTTAAATCGCACGATCTTGGTGGCCAATAGACATCAGAATTTCGTGAGATAATGTGTTTTGGATGTTGTCCAGATTCATGCCGTCCAGTTGAGGCCACAAGAAGTCCGTTATCATATTCCTGTAACGAATGCCGTTCATAACTTTCGTAACTTTCTCCATTTGTGTAATGAGTTTTCACAATTATAACGCGTTGTTTTTTCGAAAAGCGCTCCATTTTTAATAATCGGAATAAACAGAGGTGACAGCTGTAAAATTTCAGAGTTGCTACTTGCATGAGAAAAAAAAGATTCCGAAGATTCCGATTTTAAAAAGTGCACTCTTACTGAGACACCCTTTATTTTATTTTCCAGGTCTCGGATAGATGTGGATTTTTTAGATTTCATTGATGATGGTGTTTTGGACAATCCTAACCATTTTCAGTTGGGTGCGAATTATTTAACCTCGGATGTCTAAATTGACCGGACTAGAGAGAGTGCTAGACATGACTGATTAAAACCCACCCCTGCCCTGTTCCTTCAGTTGCTCTTTGCGTTCCAGGGCTACGATGACTCTTTCAAATAATCTCGCAGCCTTAGGAGGCATTATGGTCTGGTTACGACTTCGGCCACAGGAGCGCGCGGCGCGGCGAACGGAGCGTCGAAGGTCGTAAGCTCTAGCAAAACCCCGTCAACAATAAACTTTGTCTGATTCGGGGTTAAATTAAAACTGAAGATTTTTCTGTTTGAAAAAAAAAAAATCTTGTGCCCGCTCTAGAAATTATTCCTGTATCGTGGGTAGTAAGCATGTAAACTCACGTACCCAGATAACTATACCCAAAACAATTATTTGTAGGTTGTAGAAATATTTCGCATGCTTAATCAAAAAGAGACGTAACTCAAAAAAGTGGATATTTGAAAATTAAACTTTATTATCTAACGTATTTTTTCAGATTAAAATATGCCTTCTTTTTTTGTTAGGTCTGTTTATGATTAAGCATGCGATTTGTTCTGTGCGAATCTGCCAGTAACTCAACTACTGCGTTAACCCAACCAATGAAACAGTCATCTAATAAAATCTTTAACAATTCAATTATCATATCAATAAAAAGTCAAACGACTTGGAAATTTTGTATAATATTTAATCATATAAAAAATACTTATATTCGATACTTTTTATTAGGTTCTTCTTGATTATTGAACCAGCGTTGATTACACCAGATCTCATTTTACTCTAATAATTACCCAAGTCGTTTGACTTATTGGACAGACTATCAGCATGACATCTAGAGACCGACCAAAGATTCGGTTTCGGTTTCAGTAAAAGAAACAGGTTTCGGCTAAAAAGTTGCCGAATATTCGGCTCGATCGAAACTAACGTCTTTGAAGTGACGTTTGTGATAGAGACGTAAAAACTGTCTCTTTCATCAATGTATGTTATGATTTTTGGGTAATCATCGATTTATAAATTTCGTATCTTATGAAAGTTATAACTATATAATTAAACAAAGTTATGTTACATAATTTATTTATATTGTGTCTAAGTATAGTAGGAAATAACTATATCGAAATATTATTGGTTACGTTGATTCTATATCGCGATTTCGCAATACATTCATGTTTGGCTATTGGATGCAGTTTCTATATCCATCCCTTTCCTGCACTTAGCTATCGAGTGAAAAGGACTGAGTTATTCGCTAATTCTAATATGGAATTACATTTCGTTTCACAGACGCATTAAAAAACCGAAAATCGTGTGAAATTTGGTGATTGTGCTTCGAAAAACTGTGACATCTTGTGTGCTAAGTCTAGCAAAGGTTGAGGTGGTCACCCTTTCGGTGCGGGCACGCTCGGCGTACTTTGTACTTTTATTTTTATTTACTTTGTGTAATAACCGTTGTGCTGTGTCTGTACCGAATAAAAGTTTTTCTATTCTATTCTATTCTATTCTATTCTATTCTAAGCTGCTGTCCTCAGGGTAAGGGACTTTGTAAAACTTTCTTTTAAAGGACGAGTTATTTTAACCTATATTCTTCAAGTCACGTCAATTCCCATTTAAGGGGCCGGCGGAGGATGAATTTCCATACAATCGTAATACCACGCTCATTTGCAGTTGGAGCATATATCCAACATATTATGATGATATTCGGTTAAAGACAATATTTATCTAGGTTCCTACGTTGAGAATATTAGAAATATTGTTATTTTTAATACAAGAAAAGCCAAATGGCATGTTTTGCCATTTACGCTATAAAAAAGTGCGAAATACAATTTGCTTAAATTTCTTTTTGTTTTTTTAAAAAAGAAAGACGTAGGAACCTAGATAAATATTGTCTATAACCAAATATCATCATAATATGTTGGAAATATGCTCCAACTGCAAATGAGCGTGGTATTACGTTTGTATGGAAATTCATCCTCCGCCGGCCCCTTAACAACAAGACTTAAATAGTTCGCAACCTTTCGCTTGAACCATGCAAACAATTTATTTTTATTTCTTGTCAGTTTTTCTATTACCATGCCAGTTTTGATTTCAGTATCGGTCATGGCTGAAACTGGAAGAGTCACCAAACCGAACCAAACAATAACAGTCCAACGAGCCGAACATTCGATTACTGTTTCGGCTTCGGCTTCAAATCGTGTTCACTCGGTCACTAGTGACATCACTCAAACATTTTTAAAAAACAATATCTGAAGAAACTCAGTAACTTCAGAAGTCCGTAATTTTTTTATTGTGTTTCATAACAATAACACAGGACGTTTATATCTCATTGTCTTCTTTTATTAATCTGTGGTCGTTGTTTTGTAAAACGCTTTAGGCACGTTACACGATTTTCAACCTTATGTCTAGCGCAGTAAAGTTTCATTTTCATTAAGTGGTGTCATTTTATTTATTTTTTCGGTTGCGATGGGCTAATAATATTATAGACTCTATCTAGGAATGGCTTTGTAAAGGTAACATTGGAAAGGTTTTAATACTTGCTTGGGGATAATTATAATATATCTAATGTCGAATTATTTTGTGGTTGGTGTTTTTGTCTATTATTATTTGGAGTAGGTATACTTATATTAACAGAACGAGAGCTGTGGTTGCCAAGTGGTTATGGCTCAGACTTAATACGAGTTGTAGGTCGCGGGTTCAAACCCTGCCAGGCGCATTACTTTGTGTAATTTATTTCATCACCACTGGGCCTCAAGTCTGCTATTACAATAGTGTCAGAATGGTCTATCATTGATGTCATAATTGTCGATTTTGACAGGTTTGATAATCTACTAATATAATGGCGTCATTATGACTTTCCAATGGTCAACCACTGACACTCCATTGAAAAAAGTGGCATAGAATGGTAATCTCGTACATACTGACAAATGAATATTTGACATTTGCGGTAATTTGCTAAAACTTTTCAGTTTATTTGATCAGTGTTTTACCATTAGAACGTTATTGTGCAGTTATTGGTTTTAATATGCTCAAAATTATCATTCTACCACAATTCTATTACAAGACCATTGACCGATCAATGATCGATCATTATGAATTAGCAGATTACAAACTTTTAGCAAAATGACGAATTTATAAAAATAGCAGACTTGGGGCCCAGCTCTCAAAACGGTGAAGGAAAACATCGTGAGGAAACCGGCATGTCCTAGAACCAAAAATTCGAAGACATGTGACATTCACCAACCCGCACTAGTGGATTATGGCCCATTCCCTCTCCTAGAAAGGCGGCCTGAGTCCCAGCAGTGGGAACATTGAAAAAGCTGATGATGATATTAACAAAATACATACACATATTTACAAAAATAATTAAATAATAAGTATTATGATATTTAGTTGGTCGGAGCGGAGGGCGTGTAAGACTTTGACTGACTAAAACTCACTCCTGATTTTCTTCTTTGCTTTAATTTCAGGACTCAGGGGTTCTCTTTCACACAACCCATGGCCCCAGTAGGCTTCGACCCTGCTGAGCGCCTACGGTTTTGCTGATCTCCTTGAGCGCGCGTAGAACACTAAGCGCCGTTGACGACTTGGGCTCGGCCTGGATGACGACCAGATGGCGAGCTACCCATTGCTCGCTTTCCGCAATCCCAGTCCCACGGTGGCTGGAAATCGTAGTCGACAAATCCCGGCGGTGGCGTCAGGGTCGTTACCCACGCGTGGGGCCGCCTCCTTCGCTAGCATTACTGCTTCGCAGAATGAAGCTACCGCCTGCCATTCCTCCTCACTCCAAACTATGGCCTGGTACCAGGGCCCGGCGCGAGAGGTCATTGCCGCAGATCGTCCTCAAGAGGACACGGTGTTGCTCTGTCCAAGCGGAGCATACCTCTACCGTATGCCCCACCAAGTCCGAGGTTTCTCCCGCACGAATCTGGTGCAGGAACTGAACTGACCATGACCGATGAAGACCTGCATCACGCGGAAGGTGAGGATGCCATGACGTCTTTCCAGCCACTCGCGAAACTCTTAAAGAGGGGACTTACTGCCATAAATGCCTCAAGCCTACCTTTCAAATACCGTAATTAGGGACACAATAAAAAGACTATGAGAGAGCGAACGCCGGCGTTCGCTTGGGGTTTAATGAGTTAAGTCCACCTTTGTACAGTGTTTACTAGTGTATAAAGTTTCATAAATAATTAAGAGAACTCCAAATGTAAAAATTACGATTAAAGCCAAATTAAGTTTAAGAAGACTTTAAGAAGTAACCACTTCCTAAAGTCCTTTAGTAGTCCTTCTAATTTCACGTTTTAAAAGATTTACTTTTGAATCTTGATTCATCTTTTTAGAACCTTAGGGTTAATTCTTCCATTTTTTCTATATTAAAATCTAGGCAGTTAATGAATCCATTCTCGCTTCACCCTTTTGTTAAGTCTTCCCTTATTCCAAAAATAACTTTTCAACAGACCTAAGTCTTGGTGAATCGGTTAGTTGAAACGGTTATAATTCATTTGTGACCAGCCTGTCTGGTGTCGGTCTGGCCCCTCATCAATCACGGGCAGGCCTTAGGAACATTTCTCAAAGACCAGGACAAAAGGAATAAGGAGAATTTCTTTAAGCTTATATTTGTTTTTTTTTTTGGGAGCTATTGAGATAATAGTGGGTATTTTTCAGAAGTATTAGTAGTGGTAGCGAGCATGATCGCAAAGCGGCATAATCGGAACAATCATTGGATACTATATTACGGTACCTAACTTACGTGATCAATTGCACGTAAGCGCGGTGCGGCGATGAACAAAGCGATGTAGACGCAATCAGTTGGTTTGATATTTTCGCACTGACTCGGTATTTTGGCTTGTTTTAAACGTGTTTGAGGAAGTGGTAACTTCGTGGTTACATAGGACAGAGTATCCACATCGCGTTGGTTTTGCGCAACCAGCATTGAATCGCTTCGCAATCGTATTCACGTAGAGTTCCTCAAGTAGGACGCCACGTTAGTCTGCCCACTCACCCTAGGTCTGTTGCGGCAAATTTAAATCTCCGAAACGTACTTTTGGGATCACAAGGGTGCGCAAACCCAACCACAATGTCATGTCAGCGTAAAGATATGTCGATATTATCATACTAACCTTATAAAGGCAAAAGTTTATATGTAAAGTACCTTTGATACTCTGTCACAATCAAACGGTTTAGCGGATTTTGAAAAAAGTTTACAGTAATATAGTTTATAAATCACAATAACATTTATAATGGAGAAAGCACTACGATGATACCGCTGCTGGTATGAACTAGTTACATATCATCCTTGCGGTGTTAAATGCTGGGTTGTGACTTCGACACATAAAATTGTTGGGGTATATTGGATGCCGTCGCAGACTGTGGTCTCTAATGTGGAACGGTTTTAGTCTGACTAACGTGATACTCTCCTCTCTCCCTGAATCCTTTCGCCTCTGCAATAGATTCTCCGGTTTATAGCCATTCATTGTCCATGCAGCTAAGGAGAGTTCTGCAAGAGTTTGTGTTTCCTTAGAGCTACCAACTAGGGTTCTTTAAATAAAGAATGAATAGGTTATTTCTAGGTAAGTGTACATCGCTAACCATCAGATGAGATAGTTATCAAAAGCGAGCCTATTTACAATAAAAAAATTGCCTCTCTTTCTGCAATGCTGCAAAGTGGCAAAGTTCAAAGCTTTACTTTTGGTATGAGATGGAGTGAAAAAATAAAAAGACCCTTAGGCCTTTAAATCAAGAATGAATAGGTTATTTCTAGGCAAATGTGTTCCATAGTCAACCACATTACCGCTTACTATCAGGTTTTTTTATCCAACAAAATTTAAAAAAATGTATATATTTAGCTTATTCTTTTGAGTAGTTCTATAAATATTTTATCGCTTTTGATTTTTTTCCCTTAATATTACAGCAACCACTATCTATTTTTCGCGCATCACCCAAAAGTTGACTGGTAGAAAATGCCCATAGTCCACCTCTACACTTTTTGTATGCATAAAGTATTAAAAAAAGTATAACATAATAAATAACTTAAACGCATGGCATATATCGCACAACTGTCATCAATATTACGAGTGATTTTCCCAATTTTCAAACTGGCAGCGACCAGTTTTCAAACCCCGGTCCACAATACCCCCTGACAAGGAAATACATTCGATTGATGTCAACGCTACCCCCGGGACAGGTCGGTCGCTTTATTGATTGTCCCCACTGTAGGCTACTGATTTAAATGTATTTTTTTTTTGTTATTTGCCATGTGAACTGGATGTATTTTCCGTGTTTTTAAGTCTACATAAGAACAGTGGTGGGTACCAGTGGTGATGGGCCTAACTTATCAGTTATGTTGGAGTTACTTCGTAGGGATAGCTGCTTCACTTTGTGTAATTTAGTTCATCACCATTACTCTCAAAGTGGCGAATGAGAACATTATGACAAAAATAAAAATTTCCCAGAAAATAAAAATCGAAAATTTGTGACATCCATTGAATCCGGACTGAGCCAACGGGTTACGCGCCCATTCTTACTCCTGAAGAGGAGGCTTGAGTCCCAGCAGTGGGAATATTTTAAGGCTGATTAAGTGATAGTATTATGATATCTCAAAACGGTGAAGGAAAACATCGTGAGGAAACCGGCATGTCCTAGAACCAAAAATTCGAAGACATGTGACATTCACCAACCCGCACTGGGCCCGCGTGGTGGATTACGGCCCATTCCCTCTCCTAGAGAGGAGGCCTGAGTCCCAGCAGTGGGAACATTAAAAAAAAAGGCTGATGATGATGATGATTATGCTATGCTAAAGCTAGCAATGATCTAGCTTCTGTTATTTGAAGTGTGAGGGTTGGTTAGGAATAGTATAATAAAACTCACGTGAAATATTTGAAGGGTAGGTATCTGTTTAATTGCTTCTTATAATATACAACTTGGACACGTCCGTATTCGATGATGTCCCAGCGCAAATATGCCACAGATAACTATATATTAGTCAAAATATGCCGACTCAACCGTCACGTGCTTCCATTAAATAAGGATGACAGTTGTACATAGTGTTGCCAGTGTAATAAATAAAATGTCCCAATTTATGTCACATTTTAGTCGATTATTCGACTAAAATGTGACATCGATTCATTAATATTTATTATTAACCGACTCTGAAAAGGAGGAGGTTCTATGTTTGGCTGAATGTGTGTTTTTTTTTATGTATGTACCTACACTGATATCTCGGTCAATTGTGGACCGATCTTGAAAATTATTTTTCTGATTGAAAGGTTTTGCTTCCAAGTTGATCTCATAGAAATATTGTTATGATCTGATCATGAACTTCGAAGATATGGAACAGAACTCCTCATATGATCACAGCAGAATTGTCGTAACAAGTAAAATTTCTTTGTTTATACGTAACTATACGTAATATGACTGACTGAAAGAAAACGCGGAGGAACTGATTTGGTGATGAAGCTTTGAAGGTTAATGTAATCTAACCGTGTTTGAGATTATTAGAATCGTTATGAGATGCACTCCGGCTATCTAGTATTTAAGTTTGGCTGAGGGGTACTTTTTAGTGAAATTTATTTAAGTTTGGCTGAGGGGTGGTTTTTAGTTACAGAAACACCGATTTCTGAAATTAAAGTTATTTTGTACTTTTCAGTGTTTTCTACACTGAAGTCGGTGTAATTTTTTTTTTGTAAAAAGTTTTTTTTTTAATTGATGTAATCAAATCAATAATGTTATTTATATGAAAGTACTATTTACAATAAATATTAGTGACTGAAGTGAATTCAAGCACTTAAATGTCTTTGTTATGGTGCGTCCAGATCTGGCGAAAGCGCCGCACGCGGGCCGTTCGCAAGCCGCTCGCGAGCCGCTTGCGAACGGCGCGCATGCATTTCACGCACGGCTCATTCGGACGTAGACTTACTTTCTTGCAGGTGAAGCCGCTCGTAGAAGCAAGCTAAGTACCTATAATATAAAGGTTATCCAAACAGACATCTGTCATCAATCCCAAGAGATATTATCACAGTATGTAAGAAGATATTCTTGTGTTACCTTGAGCTTGATGTTAAGCCCTTTAGCTGTAAATTCGTTGTTTATGCCCTTAGCAACCAGTTAGTTTAGTTCAGTGTTTGCTGTGTCGTGACTGCGTTCACAAACATGTAAATTCATACAACATTCTTTTTAGTTCATGCGAAACCTAAATATAGCTTGTTCAGAATCAGCAACTGAATGGATTCCAATAGTAATTACACCATGTTATGTTTTTTCCCAAAAATATTTAAAAATGTCATAAGTTGGACACCACCGATACTAAGTACAACACAGGTCACGAAAAATAATAGAATAGAATAGAATAGAATAGAATAGAATAGACTTTATTGTACACCAAAAAGTAATACAGCTTATACAAAAACTTCAATTTGTGGGTACAATTATGGCGGTCTTATCGCTGAAAGCGATATCTTCCAGACAACCTTAGGATGGATAAGAGCTTAAAATAATACACGGGGTAGTCTGTGGTGTACTGCTAACTATATAAAACACAATACTCAATTATAAATACTTATATACATACATATTATAATAAGTTACACAATTTAATTAGTAAAAAGGGTAGAAAAAAAGAGTAAAGTAGGGTTGGTGGAAGAAATTAAATTACGTAGAATCAGTATAGTATTAGAGAGAAAGGAAATGGTTTTTAAGTAGATTTTTAAAAGAAACTAGTGACTGGGCTTGCCTAATTGGTAATGGCAGCGCGTTCCACAAACGCACCGCTTGGATCGCAAACGACTTATCGCAGAATTTTGTAGAATGCGAAGGCATTAAGAGGGTCAAATTCTCCGATGATCTCAAGTGTCTAGAATGTGTGTCATGAATGAACTTAAAACGTTCTTTGAGATAAGAGGGGGTTGTAGGGATAAACAGGACACTGTAAAGCAACGATAAAATATGAGTATTCCGACGAAGGCGGATTGGCAGCCACTTGAGCTTAATACGAAATTCAGAAATATGATCATATTTGCGCAATCCAAATATGAATCTAATACAAAAGTTTTGAAGCCGCTCAAGCTTATTTAGCTGCACTTCGGTTAGATCAAGATAACTGACATTGGCATAATCAAGGATTGGGAGAAGGAGGGATTGGGCGAGCGCAGTTTTGGTAGCAGTTGGAAGAAAATTGCGCAGCCTTCGTAAAGACCCCGCAGACGCAAACAACTTGCGGCTAACTTCCTGCACCTGAGGACCCCACGAAAAGTCTTTATCAATGATAACACCAAGGTCCTTCACTGAGTCGCTGTACGAAATCGTTGAGCCATCAAAAACAATTGGTGGGAGCCGCGTCCAGTCTATTTTTGACCGCAACCTAGGGCTGCCGACAACAATGACTTGGGTCTTCAGAGGATTGACCTTCAGACCATGGGCCACACTCCACTCAGATATACGAGCTAAATCTTTGTTGACCATGTTAACTGCCTCGGATAGTTCATGTGGCGGAGCTTGCGAATATATTTGGAGATCGTCAGCATAAAGGTGGTAGGATGAGAGAAGTTCATCAGAAATAGAGTTTATAAATATAGCGAAAAGAAGAGGAGAGAGAACGCCCCCCTGCGGTACGCCAGCAGAGGTATTGCACCACGATGAAGACGAACCTTCAATGCAAGTACGTTGCCGACGGCCACACAGGTAACTACGAAACCAATCAATTGCCGTTGGAGATATGTTAAGAGAGCTTAATATGCCAAGTAAGATATCAAAATCGACGGTATTAAAGGCGTTGCTGAAGTCCAACAAGGCAAGGACCGTCAGATTTCCGTTTTCCATACCAAGTCTAATGTCGTCAGTAATACTAACGAGAGCTGTAGTAGTGCTATGTCCTGGACGAAACCCGGATTGGAAAGGATTAAGGAGGCGGTTTTTGCAAAGGAAAGTACTAAGTTGGCTATGGATAAGACGCTCTAAGACTTTGGAGAGAAACGGTAGTATGGAGATAGGACGGAATTCAGAAGGGGAAACAGGATTACACTTTTTCGGAAGAGGAGTAATTTGTGCTTCTTTCCAAGAAGACGGAAAAATACCACAGGATATGGAATAATTAAGGATATGGGTGATGACAGGCAGAATTTCGTCAAGAACAGGGAGTATCATCTTGCGACTGATACTGTCAGTACCAATAGCATTAGAGGTGATAGATTCTATACTCTTCTTAACATCACAATCCGAAAATTGATTAAAGACAAATGGTGAATATTCGGGAGCAGGAAGAGATGAAAGATCATTTAAGGTTTTTGCTTTGACAGTACTATTGAAGTTGGAAGAAGTGGAAAAGTGTTGATTGAGTAATTCAAGATCTATATCCTTAGGAATAGAATCTTGGCGTGACTTCCCGACTCCCATAGATCTGAGAAATTTCCAGACTTTAGCTGGGTCACCGTTTTCAACGGACTTATGAATGTGGCGGCGTTGAGCATCCCTACACACCAAATTGCTGCGATTGCGGATTGCAACATATTTTTCTAGATTTACAACATTTGGTTTGCTTCTGTACCTAGATTTCGCCGCTGCTTTCCTCTTTAAGATATCCTTTATGTCGTCTGTTAGCCAAGGAGCCGGCAGGTGCTTAATTTTCACAGGCCGAACAGGTGCATGGGCATCGTACAGTTGGAGAAGTTTGGAATTGAGTAAATCAACTTTTACGTCCATCGACTCAGCGGCAATAAGATCCGACCAGTCAATGCTGCTCGCATCCTCACGGAGATTCTCAAGGTTCATACTACCAAAACTTCGCTGGAGGAGGATCTTATGTTTCGCCTTAGGAGGGCGAATTTTATAGGAAAGAAAGATAAGGTCATGATAAGAGAACGCGTCAGCGGTACATTGTCCATGCTTAGCGACATATTGAGCAGAAGAAACAAGTATGATATCTAGTAACGAAGGAGTACAGTTAGGAAAGTGATGAGTGGCAGTCAGGGGAAGAAGAGACAAATTACAGGAGTGTGAGATGGATTGGAGTGAAGAAGACCGCGAATCGCGTTTGAGAAGGCAAGTGTTAAAATCCCCCATTATAATAGTGTGACTGTAAGAAGGAATAAGGTTCACCAGGAGACTTTCAAAAGAAGAAAAATAGTCTATACGTAAAGAGGGACAGTAGTAGACACCAAGGAGAATCTTTGAATGGTTAAGGTTAACCTCTAAGAAGAGATGCTCACCAGCATTCGGCGGTGGTGGCTGTGATGACATATTAATAACTTTGAAAGGAATGTTAGTTCGGAGATATATGGCAACACCGCCACCACCGCAGCCTGTGCGATCATTTCTAATTAGTTGGTATCCGGGTAAAGAGTAGGAAGTGGATGGGAGGCACGGCTTCAGCCATGATTCAGAGACAAGGATTGCATGGATGTTCTTACAGTCAAGGTTTGCCAGCATGTCATGGTGATGGGCCGGAATACTTTGAGCATTAATATGGACTACATTAAGATTCTTTGGAACATCGGAAAACTTGGACTCGAGCGTGTCAGCCAGCGACGGGATACTGGTGAAGCTGTCATTGTCACTGCAAGCTGTTAAAAAACTATCATTATCTGACATTGTGTAACTTAAAAATAAATAAAAAATAAATAAATAAAAACAAATATATCAAGTTACAAAAAATAAATAAATAGATTGTAATAAATCCACCCGCCAGTTGTGTGTTAACAACAATATAATAATATGATATATGAAAACAAATAAAAATAAAAAGTGCATCGCTCAGATATTAAAAATAAATCGGCACAACAAAGAAATAACAATTTACAAAACATGTTCACAAATAAAAAGTAGACGAAACGAAGTATACAATGCAGCATGTATAATCTATGTCACCATAGACAAAACATGCCTAGAACACCAACTATCTTCGAACAAGAAATGGAACGCAACTATTGACTTGACATTTCATTACTGTCAAGTGTCAAAATAGAGTGATGCAGAATATTACAAACAAAATCAACAAAATAAACTAAATTATGTCAGAATTAATTAAAGTTAGAAGGGTAGGAATAAAATAAATCAAATAGTGTAATGTATCGACAAAAGAACAAAGATTAGCGAAATAAAATACCCGAACAGTGCAGGTCGTGAAGATGTCACTTTTTGGAAGTGGTAACCGCAGCACGCCTCTTCTTTAGAGCGACAACCGATGGCTTATTGACCATTACTGTCTCCATACTATCGGCGTCCAGCTTAGGCTCGCCGATAGAACTGAGCTCGGCATGGGTGACGACACGATGCTTACTCCCATCAGGCCCCAAAATGTGAATTTGGCCTTGTTTTGTCCAGCAGTTGGTGACGCCAAACTTTTCACGAGCAGCCATGAATACCTTATGCCGCGACCTTGTAAGGAACTCAGATAAGGTTACACCGGAGCCCTTCAATTTAGTTTTTGCATGCCAAATCTTGTCCCGTGTATCCACATCAAGTAACTTCACTAGAATGGGCCTAGGCCTGCCACTGCTGGCCTGATTGCCCATTCTATGGCACCTTCGTATAGCAGCCGCAGAAAACGCCTCCAGCTTCAGTTTGTTACGCACCACCTCAGCAACCACTAGCGATGTGTCCTCTTTGCTCACCTCAGTAACACCGTGGATAAGCAGCATCTTCCTTCGGCTTCTCATTTCAAGTGCATCAACATCACTAGCAAGCGCCTCCATCTGACGTTGGAGACAGCTGAGTGCCTGGAGTATGAAGGTCTTGAATGACGCGTACTCTGCTGCTACGTCGACCGGGCTGCGGACTGCAGTGTTGGGGGACTTGGACAGTTCTGCCTCAAATTTTGACATTCTGTCGTGGAATTGAGTCATCAACTCAGACATTGACCCCTTCAGGGAATTCATAATTTAGTCCTTGTGAAATTATCGCGTAAGTGAAGGAAAAGTTTAGGAAAAAACACAGAACTGGCAGATAGCAATAGTTAAAGGTAATTAATCATATAATTTGTGATATATACTATTTATATAAATTAAAATAATAAAATTTCTAGAGAGCGATTTTTTTCGTGCGTACTATTAAAACTACCCGCGCCGAAAAAAAAAAAAAAAAAAAAAAAACAAAAAAAAAAAACCGCGGGTAATAGCGGGTTTTTACTAATTAAATTGTGTAACATATTATAATATGTAGGTATTTATATATTTATAATTGAGTATTGTGTTTTATATAGTTAGCAGTACACCACAGACTACCCCGTGTATTATTTTAAGCTCTTATCCATCCTAAGGTTGTCTGGAAGATATCGCTTTCAGCGATAAGACCGCCATAATTGTACCCACAAATTGAAGTTTTTGTATAAGCTGTATTACTTTTTGGTGTACAATAAAGTCTATTCTATTCTATTCTATTCTAGCGGGTATTAGGCGCCAGAAAACAGCTGGGGCTTTTCCCGCTCAAGTATAAAGCGTGTGTCAGACCTTTACTGACTAAAATCACGCCAGGTGTCCTTCAGTTAAATACAGTTACAGTTCAGAAATTTATAAAAAGGAAACCAGAGGTCCTAAAACGCTAAGGGTAGCGTTTTAGGACCTCTGGTTTCCTTTTTATAAATTTCTACCAGGCATCGACTCTGCTAGGTCCCTACGGTTTCCTGAGTTCTCTTTCAGATGCAAGTGGAACACTACGCGCCGTCGATGACTTGGGCTCGATCCAGACGGTAATCGGACGGTCAGGCGACGAGCTATGCGATATGTCTTGTATACCCAAACCTGGAACGAACTATCTGGAGGCCCCACAAATATTTGTTCCGTGCGGAAATCGAATCTGCGACCAGCAGCGCAGCAACCAGGTGCTCAACCACTACCCGGGTTGTAGTATTTATTACATCATCATCATTTCAGCCGATAGAAGTCCACTGTTGGACATAGGCCTCCCTCAAGTGTTTATTCCAGTGTTATATATTTTCTAACTTTGAAGTGTAGAAAGAAAGAAAGAATATTACCTACTTTAGAAAAAAATAAGGTTCTGCGAGGATGAAGCTTTATATTTGTAAATAATATAAATAAATCTTTTATTTTCAGACATCAAGGCCTATGGGCCTTGATGTCTGAAAATAAAAAATTAGTGATAAAGGATAGTGGCTCTCCTTACAGTATATTTTGACATTGTGTGTGTGAAAGTAATTGTAATTATTGTGTACTAGCTTTTACCCACGGCTTCGCCTGAGCACATAATTTTTTTATGTTGGCTGCTCTAAATACAGCCTATGTCACTCAGGAATAAAGCAGCTTTCAGCAGCGATAGCTGAAAGAATTTTAGCTATCGGTAAAACCAACTTTACCGCTTTATTATATTAGTGTACTGTAGATGTCTAATTTTGTGATTCATTATGTAATGTGTTATTTATTTATATTTTATTTTATTTGTATTTAAATTTTAGTTTTGTGTGTGTGATGACATCTCATGTTATTTAATTTGATTTTAATTTTGTATGTAATGTATGGACTGTAATGTCTGAATTAAACGAACAATAATATAAACAAAACTTCTTCAAATTGCGACTAACAGCATTGTACTGGTTTATACGTCTGACGCAGACCAAGTCACGGGCACTACCTAGTCAATCTATCTAACACATCGAAAGCAATAAAATTACGTGAAGCCTACAAATCTGCCTACCCCGCTGCCGTAGTGGTATATTTCAACGTGCTTATCGCGCCCACGTAGGCAACCTTACTGCTGATACCATCTAGGAACTCTGCATACAGACTATTTTGTACACGAATGTACTGGTGTTATTCTTGGTTAGGGTTCTGGCAGTAATTTGTAGAATGTTTGAGAAGCGAAGCTAGCTAATCGATCGGTGATTGTGATTTGACATTTATTGATAGTTAATTATTATTATTTTTCTTGCGTTTTAGGATTATACCTATAGAATAGAATAGAATAGCGTTTATAAATTCGGCGCAAGCAACACAATATACAACAACATAAAATAATAATAAAAAATAGAGTACAGACATACAATACAGTTGCAGTGAGTGTGCCTGAACCGAAAGGGTCACCAACTCAGCAATTGCTGGGCGTTAAACACCCAGCGCTGATTTTCAGCTGGCACCCCGCAGTGACGCACGGATGATGGTAAATAAAGTATACTGAAACAAATAAATATAATCTATATAAATATAACCCATACTTAAAATAAATATTGATACTAGTGTATTTGTGTGATAATATTGTTATATAGGTACGTAACTAAATATTTTATAAAATGTGCACAAAACAATTTTCTCACTATACCCACAATATTTCAACAAAATATATCGCGGGAAACATAGTGCATCGCATAAATTGAGACACACATCGCTGCACCGGCTCGGCAACTAGCCGCTATCTTGGTCTAAGACAAATATATACAAATATTACGTAAAAATAATTTTGGCTACCTCAAAAGGAAAAAAACGGAACCCTTATAAGATCACTTTGTTGACCGTCTGTCTGTCTGTCTGTCAAGACCCTTTATCTCGAGAACGCGTGGAGGTATTGCGTTGAAATTATAACTACTCGTATATACTCAAGTCTGCGGTCCTTTGAAGTTGTGAAAAAATCATACTTCTGAGTTAACCGAAAAAAATGATACGGTCGAAAATACACGTTTTTTTGTGACATAAATCACAAAAAAACGTGTATTTTGACACTCTTGAGGAATTTAAAATTCAGTTTTAATTTCAACTTGATACTTCCACGTGTTCCCGAGATAAAGGGTCTTGACAGACAGACAGACGGACTGATAACAAAGTGATCCTTAGAAGGGTTCTCCTTTACCTTTTAAACGACACTACAATCATATCTATTGGTGCCGGGTACCATTTTGCCCATTCTCTTTTAGTTAAAATGGGTTCTATGTATTGTTTTTGAGGTGCGGACCTCTAAATTTAATGCTACAAATCAATATAACTAAATAACCTAACATGAAATACGTTCTAACACCACATTCAGCTGTCTACAAGCGTCAGAATGGGTTAAGTCGTAAAGATAAACGCCTCCATCCATTTTTACTTTACGAGCGCTATGATACTTATCTCAGAGCTTCTAATCTCATCTGAACTCATCTAAATGGTCCTGACTAAAGCCTTCGTAAGTGGCTACATAAGAGGGGTGCACTCTAACATGATTTATTTTGAAAAAAAAAAAAAAAAACTACTCACGGACAGAAAATGTACCTACAGTTTGAACCATTTGGTCTGGTGCGTAAAATAATACAAATATTATTTTTAGTATTTGAGAAACCTGATTAGTAGTTTATCGAATCAGTAACTGAATGGATTCTAATAGTTATTACATTATGTTATATTTTTTACCAAAACTATTTAAAAAAAAGGTCACCAGTTGGACACCACCAGCACTAAGTACAACACAGGTCACGAAAGGTCATAGCGGGTATTAGGCACCAGAAAACAGCTGGGGCTTTTCCCGCTCAAGGATAGAGCGTGTTTCAGACTTTTACTGACTATTACAACAAAGATCACAGAGGTCGCTATATAATATTAGTGTATATAATAATGTAGGACCTACTATGTATACAGTGAGCATTAGGCGCCACCGCACAGCTGGGTGCGGGAGCAAAATGACCTCTCAGTCACCTGGATGACCCGGTAACAATATATTTTTCGGACAACTAGGTAACATAATAAGCTTATAACTGATGTGATTTTTCATGATACGGTTATGAAATTTTGAACACAGATTCTTTAAATAAAAATACGAGTATTAGAAACGTGTGGTTTCGCATTTATATACAATAATGTTGTATATTGAACATAATAACAAATTGAAATTAATAACATCCATATGCACATACAGGCACAGCGACACAGGACCGCGGCAGACCGCGAAGGAGATGGTGGGACAACCTGGATGGCTTCCTTAAGAATTGGAATGAGAAAGCCAGAAACCGTGATCATTAGAAAAAATTGAGGAGACCTCTGCCTAGCTGTGGGACAATTTAGGCTAGCTATAAGTATAATAATAATATAGGTTAGGTTACTAATCGTCTTTGGGAGTGGCATTGTGATTCTCGGCCACCGTAAGCGTGGGCTTGCGGGAAAAGAGCAATGGAGAGCTCGCGGTCCGGTAATTACCGAGCTCGAGTCGTCGACGCTCCACGCACGCCTCAAAGAGATGTTAATAAAACCATACGAGTCCAGTAGGGCTGATGTCCACTAGAGTCACGGGAGTTTTTGAAGGAGTTTCCGTAGCCCTGGGACACAAAGGGCCACTAACATAGGTGGGTTTTAGTCAGCAAACAAAGCCTTTTGAGATGTACTCTACTTAGGTGAAGTACCGCAATGTCCTCGTGGGGGCGATCTGTGGCAGCGACCACTCGTGCCGGTCCCTGGACCATGGTCTGGAGTGAAAAGAAATGGCAGGCGGTTGTCTCCTTCTCCAGCAGTAATGTTAGCGAAGGAGACGGCCGCACGCGTGAGGGAACGGACGTTCTCACGCAGGGCCGAAGCCTACTAAAGTCAAGGGTTTACTTCTGAATAGGAAACCCGTAGTTCTGGAACGCATAAGACAAAGAAAGAATATAGAATTTCACAAACTCTTCTTATTACTTCACAGGCCTGCTGGAAGATTTTTTTTTATTAAATAAGCAGTAGATAGATACTTTTGTGATTTTTTTGTCCTCGTAATAAGGTATCTTCTTCTGTATATATGTGTGCTTAAATTATAAAATGAATAAATAAATATGTGTAGTTTTAGTCAGTAAAAGTTAGACATGCCTTTTCGCTCCGCCCTAAAGCAGAAGAAGTCATTAGATGTTTTCTCACCTTTAAAAAAAGTCCACGATACAAGAGTTATTCCTAGTGTTGTTAAAAAACATTTTGCTGAAGTAAATAAAATACACAGCTTTTTGAAATAACCACCAATTTAATAAGCAAAAATCCTTTGAAAAAATCTCATTCATAATCTTTCTTTGGTAAATAAATCTATTCAGCTAGATAGTATAATGGCTGAAGGTATTACTAGAGTAAGCCCCTCCTTTGTGCCTATTGTCTATTCCAGTTTCTAGAGATCTAGATCTTTTCAGACCTAAGCGATTGTTGGAGTCCAATAAATGTAGGAATTTTCGTAGGATATTTTAAAGTTATCCATCAAGATTTTGACGTAAATTCTATAAACTTATAATAATAATCAATTTATTTCAGGCAACATGTATCCATATCATAAATACCTTATAGACTAACATACATAATAACTTATAATAAATCATTTCGTTAGTAAACAAGATTTAAAACTACGTTACGTTACGTTACGTTACGTGCTACGTTAGTATGTACGTACTAGCTGACCCGGTGGACTTTGTACCGCCTAACAGTCAATGAATGTAGTATATCTTTTGATATACTCAACCGATTGAGATGAAATAAAACCTAAGTAATATATCAAGTTAAACACAATTTTAATGTATAAATGTTATCTACTTCGATTTCGTACATTTTACGTGATGAGCGCACAACTAAAAACTTCTACAGATTTATTTATTACTATATGTATACTTGTCTATATAATAGAGGTCTCAATGGGCTGCGAGATTATTTGAAAGAGTTACCGAGGCCCTGAAAGGCAAAAGGCAACTGAAGGCACACGGGTGGGTTTAAGTCAATAACAGTATGATTCTCCCTCTCGCTCCACCTAGAGCGGAAGAAGTTACTTAACGCAAAGAGAAACAGAAGGAGCACGGGTGGGTTTTATTCAATAACAGTATGACTCTCCCTCTCGTCCACCTAGAGTGGGAGAAGTTACTTAACTTAAAGAGCATTGCGATGAAATAACACCTATGTAATATATCAAGTTACACACAATTTTAATGTATAAATCTAATCTACTTCGATTTCGTACATTTTACGTGATGCGCGCACAACTAAAAGCTTCTACAGATTTACTATATGTATACTTGTCCATATAATAGATGTCTCAATGGGCTGCGAGATTATTTGAAAAAGTTACTGAGGCCCTGGAACGCAAAAGGTAACTGCAGGAACACTGGTGGGTCTAATTCAGTAACAGTATGAATCTCCCTTTCGCTCCACCTAGAGTGGAAGAAGTTACTTAACGCAAAGAGAAACAGAAGGAGCACGGGTGGGTTTTATTCAATAACAGTATGACTCTTCCTCTCGTCCACCTAGAGTGGGAGAAGTTACTTAACGCAAAGAGCAACAGAAGGAGCACGGGTGGGTTTAAGTCAATAACAGTATGATTCTCCCTCTCGCTCCACCTAAAGTGGAAAAAGTTAAGTTAAAAAGTATATCACCAGACTTTTACATATTACATATGTATTTCACCATGATCGAAGCCTACTGGGGCCATGGGTTAAGTGAAAATGAACCCCCGGGGCCCTTTAACACCAGGCAAAAAAGGAACAAACCAGTGGGTTTTAGTCAGTAAAAGTCTGACATGCTCTCTCGCTTCGTCTAAGAGCGGGAGAAGTCATTAGATGATTTCCCACCTAAAAAAGCCAATAGGGCACTGGTACCATCAAACACACTTCCGCCTGACCACCGCTAAGTTCATTTTTGCTTGCACTCGAAACGAAAATTTCAAAGGGATTGGTTTGAGGCCGCGCCGCAAGATTCAAGCGAATTTTTTTAAACTATCAGGCAGAAATTAACGCGATGAAACGTTGGCTTTGAGGAAAGAAAGAAAGAAAACATCACCATCATCATCATCATTCGGCGACAGTTGCCAGTTTTCACAACAAAAAGTTACAATAAGTTTTGGCTGGGTATATGCTGTGATTGGGAAGGACCACATATTAGCTACGGCAATATCATTCCTTGGCTATCTTCCAAGAGGTGAAAGTTCTCATAAATATAGTATACTAGCTTTGGCCCGCGGCTTTGCCCGCGTACATAAAATATAGCCTATGTCACTCAGGAATAACGCAGCTTTCTGTAGGAGAAAAAATTTTAGCAATCGGACCAGTACTTTCAGAGATTATCTCCTACAAACAAAAAACAAACTTTACTTCTTTATTATATTAGTGTAGATATTAGTCTTGAGCATCGAAGCCGAGTCACTAGCCTGTCGGTTTTCTACCGGTTGCATTTCGGGGAGTGTGCGTCAGAATTGCATAGCCTAGTTCCGCCTAGCCCGTTCCATCATCGGAGCACCAGGAGTACGGCGATGCGCAACCGGCACATGGTGGATATCCCACCTATACGTACAAAACGTTTTGGGAACACATTAATTGTGCGTACAGCTAAGGAGTAGAATTCCCTGCCGGGGTCTATGTTTCCTGATGACTACAACCTGGGAATCTTTAAGTCAACAGTGAATAGGTTATTTCTAGGTAAGCGCGCTCCATCGTCAACCGCATCGTCGCTTTTCATCAGGTGAGAAAGCGGCCAAAAGCGAGCCTATCAACAATAAAAAAAAAACCACTTGTAAAGTCGAAAATCTTCTGCTCGATAAACTTAAATTAATTTATTTCAGACCAGTACCCCTAGCCAAGTTGCTAATCTGCAATAGTTAACGCTTGTAGAAAGCTTCAAATGTACGGTAATGACGTCATCTTAACACTGAGCGTGTTAAGATGACGTCACGTGGCCAGAACAAAAGAATTGACGGCAAGGTCAACTCGAAGCGTTCGGCGCAAGCGTCCCCATATCCCCCGTGCCCCGTCTCCCTAGCCAAGTTACAACCGTTTGGTTGTAACTTGGCTAGGGGGGCAGTATTTGGCAACCTGTACCAGTTCTGTTATTGGTCTCGTATAAATCCTGAAAAGTGCAGGTGGTTGTGCAGGATGGGCGGCATAGCAGGTGGCGCTTGTTTTGTGCAGCGGCTCCACATTGGCACTGTGTTATGGATGGGTCAAGGAAGCCCCATTTAGCCAGATTGGCCGCAGTTGGTTAAGAGATTTCTAGATGGGCTAATACAGTTCGCGTCCAGGTCAAAGATGTTCTGATGGGGTGATGAAGTGTGGAGGAGTTGGGTGTCTCTCCTTCCACAGCGCACATCTTTCATTCGAAGAGGTCGTCGATTGCATAAAAAGTAGAAAGATATCTCATAGAAGCATACTTCTGAGGTACAAAATAGATAAAAATATTATCCAGGACATAGTCTACCCATACTCTACATTTCCTCCAAATCAATCCAGCCGTTTGAGCGTAAAGCAGAAACACACATACAATGTATGTGTGTTGATACATACAAAGTTTCGGGTTTATACAAGTAAATGTAGAGTATTATATAAGTCCGCCATTGTAAGTAGGTTCTATCGCCTAATGAGGCCGAACCAACGACCGCATATACTCGTGCTACTTCTTCGGGCTCAGCTGCTCATCATTACACCACATTCCTAATCAAATGAGTACATAGTCAAGCAACAGTTTATATCAATTGCAAAAAAAAATATCATCATTCAAAATGATATCATAAAAGAGAACTAAAATCCTTCACGTGTATTCTATTTTCTGCTGAAACCCTTCGTTTGGAAAGGTTTTAAGGTCAGATCTGTTTTACCGCGCGTCGCGTTATATTATTGTTGGCCGACATTCTCAAAAACTTTCATTCCGCCATTATCCGACAAACTCTTTCCACATTGGTGTATGGCGCAATTTATGGGAATAGCGATTTAAGATTTTTAAAACCCTCGAGTGCCAATATCCGTATCCCAAAACGCCCCGGTAGGCTTCAACCCTGCTGGGCCCCTGTGGTTGCTGACAACTCCTTGAGGCGCGCGTGGAACACTACAAGCCGTCGACGGCTTGGGCTCGGTCCGGACGGTTACCGGACGGTCGGACGGCGAGCTACCCATTGTTCACCGTCCGCAAGCCCGCGCCTACGGTGATTTTGAATGTGCTTATGAACCTTCGATGTTTGGCTGAAGATTGAAGGGTTTTTTTTTTATGAATCTATGCGATATCATGTGACATTTTTAGGTTGATAGGTGTTCCACGCGCGCCTCAAGGAGTTGTCAGCAACCGTAGCGGCCCAGCAGGGTCGAAGCCTACTGGGGCCAAGGGTGATACGAAAGAAATCCCCGGGCCCTGGAACAATGGCAAAGAAGGAACGGGAGTTGGTTTTTAGTCAGTAAAAGTCTGATATTGTCTCCCGCTCCGCCCAAGAGTGGGGGATGTCATTGGATGATATTCACACCTAAAAAAAATTAAACAAATAAATCATTTTAGGTTTTCAAACATTAATCTTTAACTAGAAAATGATTGAGCTATTATTTGTCATTTTCTACTTTTTTCGAAATAAAAAAGACTAGTTAGTAGCCTAAATAACACTACCCAGGTTTTGAAAACAAATTACAGTAAGCTGTAACGAAAACCCCCGTCTGTAATCACCTAATTGGTTGATATAGACAGAGAGGTACCAATTTAGGCACTAATTGCATTTCTGTGGTCATTTCAAACCGCGCCCCACTCGAATTAAACGTATAGTGGTACTATAAACACGGGCCTAGGTACCATTGCGGTTAATTCTGCTTAATCACTTAAAAAAAATTCCCTTGAATCCTGCGGCGTGGTGTCAAACCAAACCCTTTGACGTTTTTGTTTCGAGTGCAAGCAAAAATGAACTTAGTGGAGGTCAGGCGGAAGTGTCTTTGATGGTACAGGCCATGGTCTGAAACGGGGAGGAATGCCAGGCGGTTGCCTCCTTCTGCAAAGCAGTAATTCTAGCAAAGGAGGCATCTCAACCGCCGGGAATCCGATACCGATTTCCGATTACGCACGTAGGCGCGGGCTTGCGCACGGATAGCTCACCGTCCGACCGTCCGATAACCGTCCGGACCTAGCCCAAATCGTCGACGGCGCGTAATGTTCCACGCGCACCTCAAAGAGTTGTCAGCAACCGTAGGGGCCCAGCAGGGTCAAAGCCTACTGAGGCCATGGGTGATGCGAAAGAGATTTTCAGGGGCCCTGGAACGATGGTAAAGAAGGAGCAGGAGTGGGTTTTTAGTCAGTAAAAGTCTGACACTATCTCCCGCTTTGCAGAAAAGCGGGGGATGTCATTTGATAATTCTCACAAAGGGTACTATAAACATAATTATGAAGCATATATTTACTAATTAGGTAAACGTACCTAATATAGGACATCAATATTGAGATAGGCTTAGCCCACACATTGAAACTTAATGCCTTAATTGGCTAATAACTGTTATTGCTCGATAATCCCTTCATCTAGGTATTTAAGGCAATGTCATTTGATTTATTGGATTGTTTTGTGGTCGATAATGTGTATGAATGAGATTTGCTTCAGATTATCGGTTTCTGAAAATAGTAGAGATTCTTCGCACTTTTTTTTTTAATAAAGCTATCTTAATAATCAATTTATTAAAAGAAAGAGAAATCAAATGTAAAAAAAGAATTGATGTTCAACAAAATATTATGTATTTCAGCGTAGGATCCCGTTCATCGAGTTTTCTTGAAAATACTATAGAAAATTTGATTTCACTCATTTTTACGACACTAATCTATCGTTTTCGTGAAAACGTGAATTAAATGTCTTGTTTACATAATTCTAAACTGCTACTTTAATATAATCTTCAAATGATCATTACTGGTCTGTTGGTCTAGTGGTTAGTGGCCCTGACTGCTATGCCGGAGGCCGTAGGTTCGATTCCCACCCAGGACAAATGTTTGTGTGATGAGCACGATCATTTGTTCTGTGTCTGGGTGTAATTTATCTATAATATGTATGTATTTAGAAATATATAAGTATGTTTATCAGTTATCTGGGACTCATAACACAAGCTCTGGTTAGCTTGGGACTAGACGACGTTGTGTGATAGTTGTGGAATATTATTATTATATTACGATAGGCAGTTTGTGGCAGGGAGATCCCTAGCTTTTTCTCAACTAGCTTGGGATTGGCTTCCAGTTTAGCCAGATATGGCTGAATATCTGCTTTTTACGTGGAGCGATTGCCTAGCACGCCTCCACAACCTGGTTACTGGGTAACAAGATACTCCTTGGATAAATTGATGGTCAGACTTTTTGGCGTCTGATTACCTGTAAAAACTGTCAAAAAATCTACGAATGACAACTGGAACCAATGGCTATAGGAGGAAACTCTTAGACCTAGATCGCAAAGGGCAACTGAAGATCATAGGTGTGATTTTTGTCAGTAAAATTCTGACACGCCCTCTCGCCTCACCCAGAGCGAGGCACGGGGTGTCAGTAATGTTCAAGATACCTAAACTTAGAAAAAATCACATTGGCACTTTCACGATTTCGAATCCGCCATGCGTGAGCGTCGGGTGCGTCAACTCCTGGGCCATCACTTCAGTCTCGTGTAGTGGAATGACTAAATGCGTCATCATTGGATTTTTAACCATCGTATTATTTTCTCTTTTTCATCATGATTTTTAAATTTTATCACTTATCTTAAAGAAAACCTAATTAAATCCTTTTTAGGGTTCCGTAGCCAAATGGCAAAAAACGGAACCCTTATAGATTCGTCACGTCTGTCTGTCTGTCTGTCTATCCGTCCGTGTGTCACAGCCGCTTTTTTCCGTAACTATAAGAGCTATACTGTTGACACTTTGAAAGTAGATGTATTCTGTGAACCGCATTAAGATTTTCACACAAAAATAGAAAAAAAAAACAATAAATTTTGGGGGTCCCCATACTTAGAACTGAAACTCAAAAATTTTTTTTTCATCGAACCCATACTTGTGGGGTATCTATGGATAGGTCTTCAAAAATGATATTGAGGTTTTTAATATCATTTTTTTCTAAACTGAACAGTGAGAGACACTTCCAAAGTGCTAAAATGTGTGTCCCCCCCCTCTAACTTCTAAAATAAGAGAATGATAAAACTAAAAAAAAATTATGATGTACATTACTATACAAACTACCAACGAAAATTGGTTTGAATGAGATCTAGTGACTAGGTTTTTTTTAATACTTCATAAATCTAAAAAAATACACTATTATTAAAACATCGATCAAAGTTACAACGAACTACAAGAACTTTTATATTATGTGTCTTACTGCTACGGAACCCTTCATAGGCGAGTCCGACTCGCACTTGGCCGGTTTTTTAAGAGTAAGGCTAATAACAATAATAGAACAATATAATTTTGCATAGGTATTGAAAATTTCTAATAACAAGCTTCCACATATATATGTAATATTAAATATTTAGTAGTAGTTACGGATTGCGTTGACATCTTTTAGGTTTAGTGAATTGGATCAAGTAATATCAGAGATGAAGTTTAAGACTACGTAGCAATCCTTACTAATATCATAAAAGTGAAAGTGTGTTTGTTTGTTACGTCTTCACGCCCAAATGGCAAACCCGATTTTGATGAATTTTGGTACAGATATAGTTGGGAACCTGGAGACGGACATAGGCTAATTTTTTCACGTAGGCGAAGCCGCGGGTAAAAGCTAGTCTTTTATATGTAGGTGGGTACGATATTTTCCTATCAGTGGTGATTCTCTTATAACTTGTACCACAGCATAAAAACCCTCTCTACGCCCGCCCGAACATATTGGAACTTCTGTAAAATGTTCGTACGTTTACGTTATATTCTATACAGCTAGTTTTTATTGGAATAGACTTGTTGAACTTTTGCTAAAGTCTCACTTCGTTGTTTTGTTGTCCGTACTGTTTTGTTTTAGAGGCTTTTAATGGTTTAAGAACTTTTTTTTGTGAATGAGTTTCCTTTTATTGTTTTTTAGGGTTCTGTAGCCGAAAGGTAAGCAATAAAGCCTATTACAATGCCTCCATTGACCATCGATCCGTTGTCCGGACCGAGCCCAAGTCGTGGACGGCGCGCACTGTTCCCGCGCGCCTCAAGAAGCTGTCAGCAACAGCAAGGACCCAGACGGGTCGAAGCCTACTGGGGCCAGGGTTATCCGAAAGGGAAGCTCGGTCCCGGTACGAAAGGCACGAAGGAACGGGGTGGGCTTTTAGTCAGTAAGAGTCTGACACTATCTCCCGCTCCACCAAAGAGCGGGGGTTGTCATTGGATGATTTTTCCCACCATAAAAAAAACCATCAATCCGTTCGTCTGTCAATGGGCTGCATTTCATGAACCGTAATGGGTACACAGTTAGAGTATTTTTATTGGCGCTGATAATTTTTTTTATTAAAAATACAAATCGTAAAAAGAACTCAATTCAAAATTAGGAAGAAAACACACATACAAAAAACATTTGACACCTCCGTTGAAAAGAGAAGATCCTTCAAGCAGGCAGGTGTTGTCTGTGGTCCGGGCAACTGCCTGATTGTTGATTTCAGGCTGCCTTAGAAAGTAGACATATAAGAATTACACCTCCGCTGAAAAGAGAGGATCCTTCGACTAGGTGGGTGTGGTGACTAGTCCACGTAACTGCCCGATAGTTGACTTTATTCTGTTGTATAAATGATGATGATGATAATGTTGGTACGTGGTGTACAATATAGAATATATATATCTAATTAAGAGCAGTGGTGGCCGAGTGGTAATGGCTCAGATTTACGAGTTGTAGGTCGCGGGTTCAAACCCTGCCAGGCGTATTACTCTGTGTAATTTATTCCATCACAGCCGCTCTCAAAATGGTGAAGGAAAACATCGTGAGGAAACCGGGATGGCCTAGAACCAAAAATTCGATGAGGCTTCACTCCCAGCAGTGGGAACATAAAAAAAGGCTGACGATGATGATCTAATTGCTTGGAGTACTCTAGGCAAAATAGATCTTACTTTTTCATTAATCTTATTATTAAATTTTTTTACATACACCATGTAACATATGACATATTATGGCACAATTAATCATCATCATCATCATATCAGCCGAAAGACGTCAACTGCTGGACATAGGCCTCCTCCAAGCGTCGCCACAACGATCGGTCCTGTGCATCACGCATCCATCCATCAGCACAATTAATACCTATAAGAAAATCTTAAGAAGAAGTCTGTTCAATTAGCACCCGAAATGAAATACTCGGATTGTACCTAAAATTAAATAGGTCACAAGAAACCTAATAAGTACTGCCAAACGTTCTAACAAAAAGTCATGAACAAAAAAATATACCATTAACAAAAAAATATCAAATAGATTATCTAAGAAAATAAAAACAGTTTTTTTTTTGTCAGCGGTATCAATTACCAGAAACGGTTAGTAGGCAAACCATTTTTTCTCTCCCAGCGAATAAACAATTATTTTCTTACGCTTGGGTCAAATTCGCAAAATTTGCTCTCCCCCGTTACAGGTAGACATAATCTGTGTAGGGAATCGCCGATCTGGGCCCATGGACCTACTAGGTGTTCTCGATTGCGATTTAGGCCTATCAGGGTTTTTTTTTTGGTGGGTATAAATCATCAAAATGACGTATAACATCCCCCGCCCTTGGGTGGAGCGGGAGATAGTGTCAGACTTTTACTGACTAAAAACCCACTCCTGTTCCTTCTTGCCTTTCGTACCGGGACCGAGCTTCCCTTTCGGATAACCCTGGCCCCAGTAGGCTTCGACCCGGCTGGGCCCCTGCTACTGCTGACAACTCCTTGAAGCGCGCGGGAACAGTGCGCGCAAACAACTTGGGCTCGGTCCGGACAGTTACCGGACGGTCGGACAGCGAGCTAACTATGGCTCGCCGTCCGCAAGTAGGCCTATCTGGGTCACACTGCCAGACACAGAATCAGTTGGAAAATATCATAAAAGTAAAAGTGATAAAGCAGGGAAGTCACGACCCTCAGCATTGAGGAATTAGACGCACGGAGTCGGAGGGTCATCAAGGGTGAATCAGTTACTTCTAGCGCGCCGCATCGTCACATTATCGTTTGGTCATTGGCTTAGCCAATTTTATAATCTACAATTTTTAACGCTAGTAGATTCATGTAGTGTTCAGTAGGAATTCATTCAAGCACACGTGTGCCACGTACTCCGATATAAGCGTATTGGTCTCCATACATTTTATATGGAAACTAGACTTGTAGAGCTACACTAGATCCACGCCACGCAACATCGTCCTTCGTACTAATTAGGCGTAGTCCACGTGTGCGTCGATCATATTTAGTTCTAGTTTTAGTATTGCGGCTACTCTGAACTCATTTCTCTCTCACTCTCTCGTATTTGGAGAGTAAAATTCGAGAACACATAGTAAGACATGGCAAATAAAATGACACTGGAAGGTCGGAAGCCAATTTTCTTGGTGCCTTATCGCAAAAATTAGGTTTTTGAAGGCACCACTTACAAACACGAGTCATTGAGGCAGTCATGTTATTACAATGCATTGCTGAAACTGAACGAAATTGCTTGAAAATGTGAACTAGGTTTTAGTTTTGTTTCATATCTAGATCTAACGTATGATAGTAGATAAATATGTTTGTTTTCAAATTTTAGAACATATTATATAAGAATTGTGCTAGAGTTTTATTTTAGTATCTCATCAAAAATTCTCTAAAAAAACCTGGGCAGGTGCGAGTCGGATTCGCGCCCTGAGGGTTCCGTACAAAATTACCTATAAAAACAGTTCAATTCCCGAATTGAGATTTATGACGAGATTTTTCCGAATCGCAAAATGTTTTTGTTTTTTTGACGATACACAAAAACAAATGCATCAAAATCGGTCAAGCCTTTTACACACGCGTTTAACACACGTACAAGAAGAATCTTCTACGTGTATATAAAAATGAATCCCTATTTCCTTGGTCACGCCATCACGCGTGAACGGCTGGACCGATTTCGCTAATTCTTTCTTTGTTGTGTTCGATACTGTAATAGAAGGTTCTTAAGTAAAAAAAAATGAAAATTAGGGTAGTGTAGGGTAGGGTAGTGTAGGGTAGAGTAGAGTAGGGTAGTGCAGGGTAGTGTAGGGTTAGAGTAGAGTAGAGTAAGGTAGAGTAGAGTAGAGTAGGGTAGAGTAGGGTAGAGCAGGGTAGAGTAGGGTAGAGTAGGGTAGAGTAGGGTAGAGTAAGGTAAATTAGGGTGGAGTACGGACGAGCGGGAGCTAAGCTGGGCGGGCAAAAGCTTGTTATATATACGAGTATAAAGATAATAATGAATTATATATTTTAGGATAAAAATATTACCCATTGTAATAAATTCTATATAAATCTTGATTGCGTCTTAATTGGTACCTAGACCAATATACCGATACTATTAATATAGTGCGTTTATTTCTATAACTGATTTTTAAAAAAAAAACACTACCCTAGTTCATTGTAAAATTTTAGTAAATTAGGTCTGACACTAACTTAATTTTCTTATTAGAGTGTATAATAAATGCCTGTATAGTAAACATGTTCTATGTAAAGAAGCTTTTTAGGAAAATTCCACATTGAAAATAAACCAAAGTACCCGTTAATCTAAATAATTAAATATTTACTCGTACCATGAACTCGTGACCTTTATCACCCATTCAAAAAGTCTGAATACGTATTTTAGGCAACTACGATTTTAATTTAAACCTGATTAATATTATTCCACAAGGATTATTTGGCTTACATAGCTCAGTAATTGACTTGCCACAAGGCTAATACAAACTATTACGTAAAATACATGAAAACCTCAAGCCACAGTTAATCAAATTGCTACCACAAATATTAACGTAATGCAACTGGGGCGAATATTGTTCAATAATAGGGGTTATATGTGAAGAAGGGCTGAAATAAGAGGGTGTTTAACGTAGGAAATCATCAGATAATTAAAGCTCGTTTGTGGAATGCGTTACATATTGAAGTGAGACGTGCTCAAACGCTACCAACGTTTAAAAAAATGGTTAAGGAGCATTACCTTTCACTTTGATTTTGTCTTCTCCTGGCTTGAGATATACATATTTAATATTTATTAGTATATTTTTTGTAATGTATGTATGTATTTGTGTTGTTATTTCATATTTGTATTATTCTGATGGACACTGACAGCCCTATATCTTTCTCCTCTCTTTCAGTCCATCCAAAGGTTGTCTGTAAGAGATCGCCCTGTGCGATAAGGCCGCCCATTGTAAACTTATTTTGAATAATGTTTGTCCTGTATCTTTTTTGTTCATGCAGTGTACAATAAAGAATATAATAAATAAATAAATAATAATTTCTCCCGCTCAAGGTGGAGCAAGAGGTTATGTCAAACTTTTTACCTGACTACGGCAAAGTCAAAGAAGGGCTGATTTTGATCTATGTGAGTATGTTAATTTGTCCCCTTATAGCTCCTAATTTAACTACTTATCGGAACTCGACATATGAGGTATCGAATATCGATTTGAACCGTCTTAATTGTCCGCTAAACATAGGCATACATAAAGTGTTTCGGTTGGTACCTATAACGTGTGACTGCGGCTTTTTCTTTTGTTCAGTTCTTGTTTTTCCAGTTACCTTGTTTATTTCAGCATCCTGAAATCTTGTTTCATACCTTTTCAGCGTCGTTTTTTTTTGTCGTAGGCGGGTTTTAGTTTTTACTTTTACTGACTAAACCTACCCTTTTTTACGTGTAGAAATCATCCGATGACATCTGTCGTCTTTGGGCAGAGCGAGAGGGCGGACTTTGACTAAGTAGAACCCTTTGCATTCTATGACTACGGGTTTTTCCTTCAAAATTTCCCCGCAGTCCTAGTTAGTAGGTATTGGCCTTGCTGGGCCTCTACGGTTTACTGACATCTCTTTGAGGAGTGTATGGATCACTACGCGCTTTGGACGACTAGGCTCGGTCCGGTTAAACACCGGACGGCCGGACGGCGAGCTACGTTAGGTTAGGTAAGGCTAAAACCCAGCTGTGTTCTTTCAATTGCCCTTTGCGTCCACGTAACCAAGTGCCACGGTAACTCTTTGAAATGTTCTTGCAGTTCTAGCAGACATTGGCACTAACAAGCCTCGTTACTCTTACTAAACGCCTTTTTGAGCCGCGCAACACAACAATCTATTAACTTGGTCCTTACTGGGCGGTGAATTTTGTACTCATTTTGACAACAAGACCTTTTGGGTCACCTTGGCTTCGTTTTCTGACACGTGGTACCTGCCCCAGAAACTATTAAGCAGGTCTTATTGAATAAAATGGCTATTAAAAAGAATTTGAAACAGAAACTAATGTTTACCTAATACAAACCCTGTGTAACAAATGAACCTAAATCCATAATGAAATTAAAAGATATCTCTGTGAGAAAACCTTGTGAAATTCTAAAGGAGCCTTCCTCTATCTCCGTCCAATTACTTGGGTTAGAAAAAACTTCGGTTTTCTTCGTAAAACGGTTTAATCATGTAATACGTCAAAGGGTTTCTTCGGTCCTGCTGTAATTTGGTAGCTGAAGCGATGGGCATCGTGAAAAGAATAAAAACGAGAGATAATTTAAGAAAATAACTAGACGTTATTTTTTACCTTAAGGGGCCGGCGACGGATGAATTTCTATACAAACGTAATACCACGCTCATTTGCAGTTGGAGCATATTTCCAACATATTATGGTGATATTCGGTTATAGACAATATTTATCTAGGTTCCTACGTCGAGAATATTAGAAATATTGTTATTTTTAATACAGGAAAAGCCAAATGGCATGTTTTTCAAATGGCATTTACGCTATAAAAAAGTGCGAAATACAATTCGCTTAAATTTCTTTTTGTTTTATTTTTTTTTTAAAAGAAAGACGTAGGAACCTAGATAAATATTGTCTATAACCGAATATCATCATAATATGTTGGAAATATGCTCCAACTGCAAATGAGCGTGGTATTACGTTTGTATGTGTGACTGTCTGTCACTTACTCCAAATTAATAACAAAATATTATATTTTATTTTAAACACCACGGCACTTTAAACACGTGGCGCTGAACGAAGGGACATAAATTGCCTTTTTAATGTGAAAGGAACAATTACAAAAAAAAGAAATATTTTAGCACAATGGTAAAGAAATGGATGCAATTTCTAAAGATGGAACATGTGCACGCCGGGCGCGTCGTCGGACAAAGACGACCCAAACCTTCTTAGAAACTATACAAAAACAAAGCCATAATAAGTAATTGACAAGCGATACTGAGCCTTAAGGCGAAAGGAGGCACAGGGTTGACTCGGCAGGATAGAGGACTTCGCGTGAGACCGTGGTAGGGGACAGACGTCCAGGCACTTAGCGTCAGGGCCGAGTAGGGAAGAGACGTCGGAGAGACTTCGCGTCAGGGCCGAGTAGGGGACAGACGTCCAGACACGTAGCGTCAGGGCCGAGTAGGGAACACACGTCGAAGAGACTTGGCTTCAGGGCCCGAGAAAGGACACGTTCAGCTAAGCCATCTGACTCGGTATATCGTAGAGCAACGCCCCGTTGTAATTCTTAGGAGTGCCAGTTTTGTTATACAGTATTAGATATTATAGATGGACCGAGTCCAGTTTAGGCTTGTCAAATATTTATAGTACAGATTTGTGCGTGTGAGTCAGAGTACGAATGAATGGGCGTGGATTGTGATCTAGTGAGTAGTGTGTAAGTACGCGAGTGAATCTCAGCGGCTGTGTTGAAGACTGAATGGGTGAGTGATGTCTGTTTTATCCTTCCCTATTCCACCCTATGACAAGGTAACCTAAGCTTGCAGTTGGTGTTAGGGAGTCGGAGAAGGCCTTCCTTTGGAGTGAAGCTTGACATTGACTTTCCTTCGAGTGGACTTGACACTTCCCGCCATACTTGGCACAACCATGACTGAAACACTGCCAATTGAAGGTCGAACCGAATAACTATTCGTTACATCCTAAGGCCAGTTTGAGCTATACGGAGATCACAAACCACCAAACGTTAGCGACGGCTACCTCCCCCTAAGAACTGACTGACAGTAGAGTGATTTACATTTCTCTTGTTATACGCACACTTCCAGGGAGCGGGGGTAGGCTTCACCAAGTACCCCAAACTACATTGATAGTCGTTCTAAGGAACGCTAGGGAACGTATCTCGTTAAAACACACACCGGTCTTCGGGCCTCTTACTGATACAAAAAAATAATATTTAGCGAGACACGTAATTTGGACTCATCTCTGGAAACTCCGCAAGCTAGACGTAGCTCGGAGACACGTAGGTTATGATGTCCTCACCTTTGGGTAGAGTAAGGAAGTGAGAAGTGTCGATTTATTGAAAACCACTTCGGCGTCTAGCAAGGCAACTGTAAATAGTTCTGCGACCGACTGACGATGCGTCACGCTTGTTTAAGTTTTGTATTGTCTTAATAATGCGTGAGTAGTAGATACGGAGCCAATTGTTATAGAAAGTGTGTCTTATCCAATAGCAGAGGCCTCACAACCCTTTGCCGTAGGATTGGTCAGGACACGCACGAGCGAAACGGATTAAGAGTAATTTCTAAAATAATTGAACTTGCAAATACAAGCGTCACGTGTTATATACCCTTTTGCAGCCCTCTCAGTCTCATAATATTCATAACTCAAAAGAAAAGTAGATTATCCTTCCTTATCCCTTGGATTTCCAACCCTATTTGATTTTGACTTTGTTTTTCTCAACTCCCCACCTAATCCCCTAGCTTTCTAAGTCGGGAGAAGGTGACATATTCCTTGGAAATCCATTACTGTCGGTGGGAGCTCGTCCATGTCTCTGGTTGAAAGTTACAAGGGCGGGCGAATGGTGGCGCTCGTCCTCTCCCCTAAAAGGGGGAGCCGACCTTCATACCTTCATGTAGGGAAATTCAGGAAAAATAAAAAAAATTATCAGCCTAGGGTCTTATTGGAACAGTCACATATGGTGCCGTGACCAGGATTCTCGTCATTAAATGTACTGATTGACTTCAGTGCAACGAGAAACGATATTTATGGGTTACTACTAAAATAAAATAAAAAATAACACAACGTAATTTTCTAGAGATATAAACTGTTAGGACTATTTAGATGTAGGAAGAATTACAACGGCTGGGTAATGATCCGTGTTTAGTATGAAGTTGAATTCTTCAACCAAATACATAACTATAAAAGTATATTTAGCAGGTTCGACTCCTGAATGATTTGTTTATTTTAAGTGCATAATTCTATATTTTATTTGACATGAGTTTTGGGTTCGACTCCCGATTGATTCGTTGATTGATAAAGCCTGGAGATCCTGTGTCACGACTGTGGGTTCAATTCCCACTTGACTTATAATGAGTTATTAGAATTTAATTTCTGTGGTTATCAGGGTTCGATTCCCATGAACACAGAAATATTCGTAAGTTGATTACAACATGTATAGCTGAGTATGTTTGAATTGATATGGTTCTAGTAATAGGTTCGATCCCCATACTTATATAAGAAGGTAACGTTATGTACTAGTCAATATTAATTGTTTAAAAACTACGGCCCTGAGCTAATTTCAGAATGGGTTCGACTCCCTGCAATTATTGATACGTTTTAAATCTAAATGAATGTTTGTGAAAGTGAAGTGTGGTTTTGAGGTTGAGATTTGTATGTGTTAAGTGAGAGGAATGAACATGAAATATCTAGCACCTAGGTCTAATAAGCGTGTAGATTATATATATTGTACTACATACACTAGTAGATATATGTATCAGTGATTATAATCGTAGAATATTGAGTTATTGCAAACTCGGCAACGTATGTTATGTTTTTTGAGTAGATACTTGTGTGGCCTTATTATAAATTCCAGGATATTTAAATCTACTCATCGTTGCGCCTACGCTGTATCTAAGCTTACGGTTTCTGCATTGAGCTTGGCCGGTGGTTCATCTGAGAGCTGACACCACCTGATTCCAGTGATTGCTGTAGCGCGGTCTATGTTGCGAAGCTAAGTTCCACTTTTATTTGGCTTTTGTCGTTAGGTACTCCGCGTATGATCTTTGTTATGACATTAAATATTATTGATTAGGGTTAGAGAAGTAAATCGCTTCCAAATTTATACCAGCGATTAGTTTCGTTAATACTATTAAGGGCAAGGAATCATTATCAGATTTCTTAAAGTGTCCACGTGTATAGGAAATAGACGATCTCTAATAAATAGATATTCGTCTTAACTCTTCTAGGATATCCAAAACTATCTGTTCTAGCAGAATCAGTATCAAAAACTTCCTAACATTTGTTGCATTTCAGAACTATTATACTTAACCTCTTAAAATCAGAGGGGGGTCATTGCATCTTTGAAATGTAATCTAATATCCCTATGTGCGAACTATTTCAGCTGCTCCTGAAATTGACCTCAGCAGCTGACTCAGCGTGGAGGTGCGTAAGGAAATGGCCTTTGTCCTGCAACAACTGCGACAGGCTGAGTGTAAGGCGAGCGAGCGCTGTAGGTACCGCACGAATAACCTTAGAAGAGACTCTGGTATGTAAAATTAAACTATAAGCATGCACAGGTCTACTGAAATGCAGTTGTTTGAACAATGACAAGAAATAGGTTCAAAAGTACCAGCTAGGTATCAAGTGAACGCTAGGTGGGTGATGACGATTCTATTATGCATCATGCAATAGTTGACATTATAATATACGTACATCTTAATTGATTCATGGTCCAAATCGGACGATTATGATTAGTATTAGCTTCTTTTGTCATACCTATCAGATAATATTTATAGGTTTTCATTTCTTGTGACACTTATATAGAAATTCTAGCGCTGACTAGGTTTTATCGATATATAATTTACTCATGACGACCAATTATACTTACTACATAGTCTGGCTAAATCGAGCCACTTCAAAGTACTCGTACCTTAAATGTGTATTTTACGACTTGACAGCCTGTCACTTAGTTTTAAGAAAGACAAAAAATGCTATCCGTTTTGGAATAGCTTAACACAATAATAGGCCTCTAAAAAAAAATCACTTGGCCTGTGTTTTTACGAAACGGACCCGCATATGTTCGTCATCTGACGAAAGCAATCATTTTTGTCAATTGAGATGCCAAACTCTCCATAAATTCTTAAGGTCTATAGCGAAACGACCTGACGCACAATATGGCAGGAAAGAAAAAAAAACAGTTATCGAAATGTGGCCGACCCTTACAATATTAAACAAAAAAAAAAGGGGTCTTTTAAAGATTTCTAAAATTCAAGAGGCCAATAAAGCAATTGAGCCCGAGCACATGTTGACGGTTTTAAGTGACTGAGAAAAAGTCTTGGTGATAAACTACAATAGCAAACAGTCGTCACACTGAACTAAGATAAAAAGTTAGAGCTTAATGATTTTGATGGACTTATAAGTCGAAATAATTTTAACGGTTCTGTACAACGTAGGGGTGTTTCCGCAACACATTACTGAATTATAAACAGCATCCATACCTAATAGATTAATGTTCCTGCTGCAATAGTTATAATTATTAGATTATTTTAACACACCGGAAGGGTACAACTCTATAGGATTCTGTATATGTTTAGTTATATTAATCCTATTTCAAAATGACTTGTATGTAAAACAAGACTATAAACATACTTGTTTTTTAATTTGGTTTTATAATGTGCCAATTTTAAGGGATTATAAATGATATGGGCTAAGTGAAGGTATTCATCAGAGGATGCTTCCACATTGACGTCTAGTACGAGAGGCGTCTTCTCTTATTGGGATCAGTCCAATTAGATTATTTTAACACACCAACTAGGAATGCAATAGGATTTTGCCCTATTGGACCAAGTAACCAGTCCAACTAGATAATTTGATAGTTTAACCCGCCAATTGGGAATGGGACTCTATTTTAATTTTAATAAGAATCCGAAGTTTATCCTATTGTGAAAGCTCATCCACTGAACTACGTCACTCGTCTGATTTTCAGAGGGGGGAATGTGACTGTCTGTCACTTACTCCAAATTAATAACAAAATATTATATTTTATTTTAAACACCACGGCACTTTAAACACGTGGCGCTGAACGAAGGGACATAAATTGCCTTTTTAATGTGAAAGGAACAATTACAAAAAAAAGAAATATTTTAGCACAATGGTAAAGAAATGGATGCAATTTCTAAAGATGGAACATGTGCACGCCGGGCGCGTCGTCGGACAAAGACGACCCAAACCTTCTTAGAAACTATACAAAAACAAAGCCATAATAAGTAATTGACAAGCGATACTGAGCCTTAAGGCGAAAGGAGGCACAGGGTTGACTCGGCAGGATAGAGGACTTCGCGTGAGACCGTGGTAGGGGACAGACGTCCAGGCACTTAGCGTCAGGGCCGAGTAGGGAAGAGACGTCGGAGAGACTTCGCGTCAGGGCCGAGTAGGGGACAGACGTCCAGACACGTAGCGTCAGGGCCGAGTAGGGAACACACGTCGAAGAGACTTGGCTTCAGGGCCCGAGAAAGGACACGTTCAGCTAAGCCATCTGACTCGGTATATCGTAGAGCAACGCCCCGTTGTAATTCTTAGGAGTGCCAGTTTTGTTATACAGTATTAGATATTATAGATGGACCGAGTCCAGTTTAGGCTTGTCAAATATTTATAGTACAGATTTGTGCGTGTGAGTCAGAGTACGAATGAATGGGCGTGGATTGTGATCTAGTGAGTAGTGTGTAAGTACGCGAGTGAATCTCAGCGGCTGTGTTGAAGACTGAATGGGTGAGTGATGTCTGTTTTATCCTTCCCTATTCCACCCTATGACAAGGTAACCTAAGCTTGCAGTTGGTGTTAGGGAGTCGGAGAAGGCCTTCCTTTGGAGTGAAGCTTGACATTGACTTTCCTTCGAGTGGACTTGACACTTCCCGCCATACTTGGCACAACCATGACTGAAACACTGCCAATTGAAGGTCGAACCGAATAACTATTCGTTACATCCTAAGGCCAGTTTGAGCTATACGGAGATCACAAACCACCAAACGTTAGCGACGGCTACCTCCCCCTAAGAACTGACTGACAGTAGAGTGATTTACATTTCTCTTGTTATACGCACACTTCCAGGGAGCGGGGGTAGGCTTCACCAAGTACCCCAAACTACATTGATAGTCGTTCTAAGGAACGCTAGGGAACGTATCTCGTTAAAACACACACCGGTCTTCGGGCCTCTTACTGATACAAAAAAATAATATTTAGCGAGACACGTAATTTGGACTCATCTCTGGAAACTCCGCAAGCTAGACGTAGCTCGGAGACACGTAGGTTATGATGTCCTCACCTTTGGGTAGAGTAAGGAAGTGAGAAGTGTCGATTTATTGAAAACCACTTCGGCGTCTAGCAAGGCAACTGTAAATAGTTCTGCGACCGACTGACGATGCGTCACGCTTGTTTAAGTTTTGTATTGTCTTAATAATGCGTGAGTAGTAGATACGGAGCCAATTGTTATAGAAAGTGTGTCTTATCCAATAGCAGAGGCCTCACAACCCTTTGCCGTAGGATTGGTCAGGACACGCACGAGCGAAACGGATTAAGAGTAATTTCTAAAATAATTGAACTTGCAAATACAAGCGTCACGTGTTATATACCCTTTTGCAGCCCTCTCAGTCTCATAATATTCATAACTCAAAAGAAAAGTAGATTATCCTTCCTTATCCCTTGGATTTCCAACCCTATTTGATTTTGACTTTGTTTTTCTCAACTCCCCACCTAATCCCCTAGCTTTCTAAGTCGGGAGAAGGTGACATATTCCTTGGAAATCCATTACTGTCGGTGGGAGCTCGTCCATGTCTCTGGTTGAAAGTTACAAGGGCGGGCGAATGGTGGCGCTCGTCCTCTCCCCTAAAAGGGGGAGCCGACCTTCATACCTTCATGTAGGGAAATTCAGGAAAAATAAAAAAAATTATCAGCCTAGGGTCTTATTGGAACAGTCACATATGGAAATTCATCCGTCGCCGGCCCCTTAATTGTCGTAAAAAGTAAGTTAATTGATGAAATATATTTTCTTATTATTGATAGGCTCGCGTTTGACAATCTCACCTGATGGTACGCGATGATGTGGTTGACGATGGAGTACGTTTGCCTAGAAGTAGCCTATTCACTCTTGACTTAAAGATCCCTAATCCCCCAAACACATCCCAAAACACAAACTCCGGCAGGGAATTCCACTCCTTGACTGTACGCACAATAAATTGCTGGACAGTTATTCATTTTGAATTTGTGACTCATCATCATCATTTCAGAAGGTTATCTCTGAAAGTACCGGTCTGATTGCTAAAATTTCTTTACTTTCACCGATAGAAAGCTGCTTTATTTCTGAGTGACAAAGGCTACATTTTATGTACCCAGGTGAAGCCGCGGGCAAAAGCTAGTCTTGTATAAATATATAGTCCAGCGTCTGACTGAAACAAAAAAAAAATGTAACGAAAACCAAAACGCCTTCTTTTATATTTTAACCAAATCCCCGAAGAGACGTTAACAAGACATACCCTTTATTCTACATATTGTTCAAACACATCATGTCTATTCCTTAGGTTGAAGGAGGGTCAACCTGCCATGATCCGGGGGCCAAAATTAGGTAGCAACCTGAATTATATTGCTAGAAAAATGTCACAGAAATATTTTGGGTAAGATATTCTGAGGGGTAAGGATTGAACAGTATTTCAAGGCTTAAATAACAGGATATCAAAGAACTGATATTTTTTATTGTTTTTTCAGGTATTCGTTTTGGGCTTGTGGATAGCGAGGTGGAGGAGGATGGAGTGGAGGATAGCAAGCAATGAGTTGTGTTTTTGGAATTCATTTGTCATGCGTACGTCTAAGGAATGGAATTCTGAAAGTGGAAAAATATATGTTATTCTTCAGGATAAATGCTAGATAGATAGAGTGTTCAAAGCATAAAACAGCTAATTTAGTATGATAGAGGAAAATCACGAAGATGCCTCTAAAAATTACTTTTAACGATTAAATACTGGACTAATACACATGCAATCATTCTGATTGTTTGTCAAATTATTTTACAAGTAACGTTTTACCGTTATAGTGTTTTAATTGCGTAATCGAATCTGTAGATTTTTAGCCAATCGCTAAAATGAAATATTTTGCAAGCATTGTATCTTTGCGCATTTTTTCTTTTGTGTGCAGTCTGAAAGTGACCATGCTTTAAGTCCTGTAGTCATCTAAAGTTCCATAAAGTAAAAATGAGCTAAATGCCCTAAATTCTAAAGAGAACTACCATTGATTTTTTTTAGTATGCATCTGCATATCAACACGTAGCCATGCAAAGCGAGTTACTTTTCTATTCGAGACAAATATTTACGAAAATGCTTTCAGCTATTTAGATCGAGAAAAAACGGAGTAAAAGTTTCTAATAGAGGTTTCTCTCTTTATTCGTTTTAGTGGTTTATTTATCGAAGGCAATTCCAATGAATGGCATCAAATGAACTAAAATAGGGTGTTCGGAATCTTGGGATTTCGTACGTAAGTTGGTATTTACGGTCACTGTTTAATAAGATGGGCATAGGTACCTGTTGGTACCTTTTTGATTTCAAGAGATAAACTTTAGAAGATGCCTGGACTTATGGGGAAAAGATATTCCCTGTATTGGATTTTGCCTCTCTGTAACCGCCCTGATAATGACCATCCGCTTTTGGAAGGAGCATCTCACCTTTAAGGCCTCGGTCTCAAAGTAAACGGGCTACAGAGCGTCGGCGGCAGAGACGCGTGGAGTTACACGGCAATTCAAACCCGGTATCGAAGCCAGCAGCCATAACACGCGGTGCTGGAGTGTTGCAGTGATGTGTTACGAGAGGTTTCTGTTCAGAAACGAAATGTCTAAGTGAGATTCTTTTAGCTAGGACTGCAGGAAGTTTTAAAAGACCTAACGGGGCCTGGAACACTCACTCAGAGGTGAGAGGTGCTATTACCAGCCACTTTCCATACAAATAAAACTGTCACCATTAAGTTACTCACACAACTGATGGCTTACTATGATGAAGATGATAGAACTGGTTTGTTCAACGTGCATTCAATGTTACAACAACAAAAAACGCTAAAACAAATGCGATGGCAATCCCAAATTGAATCAAACAATTTATTTACTTTAAAAAATCGCCTCGTTCCTTTAACACACTTGTTTCTTTAAATTGATAATATAATTACATCTTAGCAGCACGCGATCATTTTCTTTTCATTGCCTTATATAGCTGCGCCGGCAACACGCGATCGCCATTTACAATCAGAGAACAAATTGAATTCTTTAAATTCTATTATTACGCCTCTTACATTGTTTTGAACTGAAAAAGAAAAGTGTGGATAAAGGGATTGGAACTTTTTTTATATAGAGACCAGAGGCCCTCCTACGAGCTCTTAATACAATGAATTTCACGACCTAAACTGAACTTTTAAATGGATTCAGCTTATGACATCTTAACACGTAATATTAAGGCCCCTGGAAACAGTCTTGATCATATCATCGCTTTTTTTTAGGTAGGATATAATCCAGAAACTTTTCCCGCTCTTGAGCAGAGTGGGAGGGCCTGTCAGACATTTACTGACTAAGAACGACGCCTATGTTCCTTCTTTTCCCTCATTCCAGGGCCCCGGTGTTCTATTTCGCACAACCCATAGCCAGTATATAGGCTTCGACCATGCTGGGCTCTTATGGACTTGCTGACATCTCCTTGAGGCACGCGTGGAACACTACGTACCGTCGAAGACGCGGGCTCGATCCAGATGATTACTGGACGGTCGGACGGTGAGTTACCCGTTGCATGCCGTCCGCAAGCCTACTGTTTCTGTACAGTTGCGACGCACAATAGCACTGGTATATGTACAAGGTTGTAGAAATAACCCTGCAATATCGACCCCGCTGGGCCCCTACGGTTTGGTTGACATCTCCTTAAGGGACCGTGTTACCGGACGGCCGGACAGTGAGCTACCAATTGCTTGCCGTCCGTCGCAAGCTCACTTTTTTTGCATAGTTGCGACGCACAATACTACTGGTACTTGTACAAGGGTGTAGAAATAATAGTCATAAGAATGATGCATCTTAGTTGTCGAGATATTTCAAAGTAAGGTTCTGATAAAGAGAATTCTGCCTCTGTATTTTGGCAACGCGACACCTTAACCTTTCGAATACCGTAATTAGAGACAATAGGAAGACAATGAGAGAGCGAACGAGATATTTGTAAAGTCTTGATAGACCATATCTCAGAACATTTTGGTTTTTAAGTAAACTGTTACACATCTCAGGAATTTACTGGCCCTCAAACGTAGAGCTGTTGAAGAAATGCCTCGAAAGCCCGATTGAACTCCAGATCAATTGTCGTAAGTGGAGATAGATTGGTCACATGCTTACGAGAGGTTCCGATTACATACATAAACAGGCAATGGACTGGAATTTCCAAGGGAAAAAAAATCGTGTCCATCTTTGGCAGACCTGGCGACGTACCGTGTTGGCAGAAGCGACGGTCATCGGATTGACATGGAGCGAGGTGAAGCATACAGCTCAAGACCGAACGCGATGGGTAACTATTGTCGACGCCCTCTGTACCGGCTTGGTAACATAGGATCTTAACTCTTTGAATGTCGTAATTAGAGACACAATAGAAAGACAATTACCTTTTGTCGGACTGTGTAACTTAAGACATTCGAAAGGTTAAGTCAAGTAAGTCAAATTACGTACCTATTAGTAATTACCATTGCGCATCGCAAATGTGAAAGTAAAATCAAAATAGCGATGAGTGACTATGCCAATTCGGTTCAAAGCCCTTTTATACGTTTTTCGCAGTTAAATGGCTGATCTTAGATTTTAAAAGAGATAAGTAGGTAGTAATCGTAAAAAAGTTATGCTCCTCTGAAAGTTTACGATCTCTTATCTTCAGAAAAAGATTGCGAGATTAAAATCTAGAATACCTTAAAATAAGTATGTTTTAGGTATTCAACCTTAGTTTTTTAGCCCTTGAAGTAAATTGTATAAATGGCCGTTTTTTTCTTATGGTTTTTTTTATAGTGAGTAAATCATCTAATGACAACCCCCGCTCTTGGGCGGAGCGGGAGATAGTGCCCCCACCCCGTTCCTTTAAGCCTTCATACCGGGGCTCGAGCTATCTTTCGAAACTAACCTTGGCTCCGGTAGGCTTCGACCTAGCTGTCCCCCTGCTGTTGCTGACAACTCTTTGAGGCGCGCGGGAACAGTGCGCACCGTCGACGACTTGGGCTCGGTCCGGACAGTTACCGGACGGTCGGACAGCGAGCTATACATTGCTCGCCGTCCGCAAGCCCAAGCCTACGGTGGCCGGAAATCGGAATCGGAATCGCCGTTGCCTGATGCGGCCGGCCTCCTACTTTAACCTCCTCCTTTTACCTTTGCGGGCATTTTTCTTATGGTCGTGGTGGCCAGGTGGGGATTTTGTATGATACTTAAGCACTGTCCACCTAATCATTCAGTCTGTCGAGGTTTTCCCAGTTTTTTTTTGAGGTGGAAAATCATATAATGAATTCTGCCGCTCTAGGGATCAAACTTACAATCATACACACTAAGTTTTGCTCTTATAAATTACTAGCTTTTTCCCGCGACTTCGTTCGCGTACATAAAATATAGCATATGTCACTCAGAAATAAAGCAGCTTTCTGTCGGTGAAAAAATTTTAGCAATCGGACCAGTACTTTCAGAGATTACCTCCTACAAACAAAAAAACAAACTTTACCTCTTTATTATATTAGTGTAGATTTAAATTTAGTATGATATCCTGCTTGGCTAGTGTGATTTTGTTGTACGTTAACGCACTACACATTTATAACCTTCAGCGTTCCGATTGGCTCACCCCAAGTTTTTAGCCAATCAGAGAGCTAAACACAGCTAATGTTTCGACCGCGTTACCGTAAAAACAACTCGCAAAAAGAACTCATGTTCACTCAAATAGCGTTACATCGAAACAAATAAGTTCGGATTTTAATTAAACTTTCTAGGTCAACCTAAGTGAAACTATTCTGAGGTTGACCTAAAAAGTTGTCTAGGTTCATGTTACTTACAATTTTCACTGCGGTACACTTTATGTCTGTTAGGAATTATTTTAAGCGTTGGCTTTTCGTACTGTAAAGTACCTAATTATCTTGACATTAGGCACATATTTCTAGTTGTAGTCTAATTATCGCTGAAATATGTCGTACACATGATTGAATATAGAGATTGTTCCATGGGGGGATATTGTTCTATAAGTCATATGTTAATTTCATCACATCTGCTTATAGTTAAACGACTGATTGCAAGATAATGACTAAAAAAAAAAGGTCACTGAAGTTAACATAAATTACAAACCATAAATTTAAGGGCTGGCTTCTACTTAGGACAGAGAATGAGCAATGCCATATAAATATACGTAGAAATACTACTAAACTCTAGGACATATTACCAGTCGACAGCGGTGCTTATGGGGTTTTTGGTGCCATATTTTAAACTTTCAGATACCGTCAATTTGAGATACAATAGTAAGACAAAAGATGCGCGAACGGCGTTCGCTTGGGGTTTAATGAATTAAATTGTTTTTAGTTAGTTTTAATCAGTTAAGGTGTTTTTAATGTCACGCGGATATCATAACATTTGCGGGGGTTACGCATGCGGAACAAATCCGCATGCGTAACCCCCACAAATGTCCTTTTCATACAAGTATTTATTGTAATGTGGGGATACGCACGCGGGAAGCGTGCGGGGCGTGGCAATCCCGCATGCGTAATGAAATCCCCTATATTAAAAACACCCTTAATTCAATAAACCATTGTCTTTCTATTGTGTCTCTACGATTGAAAGGTTAAGGGTTTTTATTAATTTGTTTGTTTTAGTGTAGGTGTTTCTTTTCGCGGTGGGAAAATCATCTAATGACATCCGCCGCTCTTGGGCGGAGCGGAAGATAATGCCAGACTTTTACTGACTAAAAACCCACTCCTGTTCCTTCGTTGCCTTTCGTACCGGGGCTGAGCTACCTTTAGAACTAACCCTGGCCTTCTATCTACCCCGTAGGCTTCGACCCAGCTGGGTCCTTGCTGTTGCTAACAGCTCCTTGAGGCGCGCGGGAACAGTGCGCGCCGTTGACGACTTGGGCTCGGTCTGGACAGTTACCGGACGGTCGGACCGCGAGCTACCCATTGCTCGCCGTCCGCAAGCCCGCGCGCCTACGGTGGCCGGAAATTGGGATCGGAATCCCGGCGGCGGCAGGGCGCCGCCATTGCTTGTTGCTGTCGGCATCCTCCTTTGCTAGCATTACTGCTTCGCAGAAGGAGGCGACCGCCTGCCACTCCACCTCGACCATTGCCTGTACCAAGGCCCGGCGCAAGAGATCGCCGCCGCCGATCGCCCTCATGAGAGCACGGCGATTCTCTGCCCAAGGGGCACTCCTCTACTGTGTGCTCCACCGTGTCCTCCGGGCGTTCCGCACAGTGGCGACACCCGGGCGTCACTTCCACTGTTTTAGGGTAGGTGAATATAGTTATATTAGGATTTTCTCGGAAGTAGCAATTAATATTAATCGAACCTTACAACAGTTCATGCTTAGTCTGTTTTTGTTATAAATAATAATAAAGGTACCTAATCTGTGGAAAATGTTGTGGGTAGTATATATATAAAGTTTAATGTTGAATACGACACTGTATACGCTTAATATACCTACGCTTTGTTTTTCCAAACATATTACGTAAATAATCAAGTACCATAATAAATTTTAAGTCGGTGGTACGATATTTTTGACTGAAATTCAGTAACTGTTTTTCTTATTCACTAACTGATTCCTAGTGTGTGAAAATTAAATATTGAGATGTATTTGTGTACCATTGTATCTGAATTGTCTACCTACATAAGTCGACAAAAATATAAGGTTGCCTGTAAGAGATTACCCTGTGTGATAAGACTGCCCATTGTACTTTTAGTCACAAAGTAGAAATGTATAGAAGTCAATCTATATACAAAGCGCGCTCGAGCAACGCACACACAGATACCACTCACGGACACGATATCTCGACTCAATTCAGCTCATTGCGAGTGCGTATGCATCCGCTTGAGACACGCGTCATTAAACTTTTTTTTGGGAAGAACCGCGATAGCTAGACAGTTGAAATTTTTACAAATTATGTATCTTTGTTGCCGCTATGGCAACAAATACAAAAAAAAAAAAATAAGGGTGCTCCCATACAACAAACACAAATAATAAAAAAAATTAAGGGTGCTCCCACACAACAAACGCGATTTTTTGCCATTTTTTCTACGGACGGCACGGAATCTATTTGTGTGCGTGTCCGACTCGCACTTGCCAAGTTTTTAGCCTTTGGGTACTTAACCCTAAGAAGTACCAAAATCATGTTCTTAAAAGAAAATAATGCCTTCTCGAAAAAGGTTGTATGTGTAAAGAGTATTTTATCGATAAAAACAAATTAGTACAAGCCATTATACTCGTATCTCGGGCAGCTATTGTTGAGCATCTTGACCTAATGGGATTTTAAATAAGAAAAAATGTCAACCTACCCTCGGGGTCAAGATTTTTTATCATGTTTTTTTGGAAACATGTACACACAGTAATTTATTAAAAAGTTTATCGTGAATTTAAAAGAAAATGTAATGCAAACTTTTTGTTAAAAAAAATGAAATCGACTTTAAATTTTATAAAACGCTAAAAATGACAAAAGTAACTAATTTTAGAAGAGTGATTCGTACCTGATGAAGGTTGCAGGAATCAGATGGATGCGGAACGCACAGGATCGTGGATCAGTAGACGACGTAGACGTCTATAGGCTGAAATGATGAGTGATTCGTACGTCGCGGGTTCAATTCCTATTCGGAATAAATATTTTTATGGCCTACATACTTGTTCCAAGTTTGGGTGTCTTGTGTATGTAAGTTTACATGTACTTGTGAATAATGTATCTGTTACCGGCAATCGGTATAATCCGATATTCTATACAATAACTAGGCAATGTATAGAATACCTAAAACGTGTAGCTAGAGTTTTTTTTTTTTATTGATAGGCTCGCGTTTGACCACTATTTCACCTGATAGTAAGTAATGATGTGGCCGACGATGGAGCACGCTTGCTTAGAAGTAACCTATGTATGAAATATTATTAATTTTATAATTTTCCGGCACAATACCGAATGCGCAGCCGGTAATGTGTATAAAAGAGCAGGGAAGAAGGTGAGGTAATTTTAGGGCATCCCGAATCCCGACGTTACTTGAAAGCATATTGCATTACATTATAAAACTTATAGTTAGATTTTAAATTTCACGTTAATTTTATTATTCAGGTCCTATTTCTAACCAAGCGGTTTAAAGTAAACTAGGTATTGTATAGAATACCTTTATTATACTGATTGCCGGTAACATATCCACGTTACAAAAGTAATCCCTTACTTTTACTAATTAACACTTACCTTATGAATCGCTCTGTTAGTAGTATTTGAGTAGACGGACATACGCAGTTGAAGACTTTGCTTTATAATTATTTTCTTAGTAAAATATGTAACGCAATAAATATATGATAATATACGAGGGTGATCTGAAAATTTTCGGTCCTAACAAAGATACAAGACATTTATTAAAATATTATATTATAATTAGTTTTTGTTTATCTACATTATCTTCTTGTACCTACTTTACACGCATATGTAAATTTTAAACGTATTAAAGAGGCCTAAAAGAAAGAGGCTCTACTATACCGCTATCATTGAAAAAAAATACCACAATACCCATAGATTTGAGATGTCAGCAAACCGTAGGGGCCCAGCAGGGTTGAAGCCTACTGAGCTAAATTGCTGAGAAATGCCAATTGAAAAGATGGAAAAGAGAACCCTGGAATGAAGGCAAGGCGGAACAGGAGTGGGTTTTATTTCGCCCCACCCAAGGACGAGAGACGTCATTAGACAATTTCCCACCTAAAAAAAGTAAGTATTACATTTAAGTTCGTGTATTTTTCTCATATTCTATAAGTTACAACAGTCTAACACCTATATATTTTCACACACCGGCGACAATAAGTTCCAGTAATTTGGTTAATTTGTGCCTATGTTATCGCGGGACAAATGGCCCCACGTGAGATACTGGCGGATTTTAAGCCACTGGCACTGTGCCAGCTTGTGGCGTGTAGTTAAAGAATTAGAATTATAGAAGTGCTTGTGTTTTCCCGTTTTGGTTCGTAAACTTTTATTAAAGTTGAGCATGGGAGTTGTGGTTCTATATGTGGTGGTGTTTCTTGCTTTTTTTTTTTTATTTTGTGCTGTCGAATTGGATGTTTGGAAATACAATGACAGGTTCTGGATTTTATGTTCTTTTGTTAGCTTGCACCGTACCGTACGTCAGAATCTGAGCATTATGTTGCTGTGATGTTTCCATTTTTGAAATATAGGCCATCTCTCTGTGTCAGATAGTAGAGTCTGTCTAAAAAGTCAAACTGTGTGGTGGTGGGTAATTATTAGGGCAAAATGAAATCCGATGTAGTCAACACTGGTTCAAAAATCAAGGTTGATTAAGAGATCTTGATCATTGTTTACTAATAGAATAACCTTATAAAAAGTATCGAATATACTAAGTATTTTTTAAATGATTAAATATTATACAAAATTCCCAAGTCGTTTGAATTTTAATACGGTATAGTCCTATACTGCCTATACTTTAATCGATTATATGAGTTCGGAGTGGATTGGTACAAGTGAAATGCCTCTGAAATTTGGCTCTAGAACATTTTGGTTTCGTGATGCTAGTTTTCTTTTAAAGTTTAAAATTTTAAAGCTTGATGATAAACTACTTATATGTAAGTTATCAATCTATCTACTTTTAGTTCGTAGTTAGTCTTGTGTGATAAACTATTTACAAGTTATCAATCTTTTTTTTTTCAAGTTTTAGTTAGTTCTAGTAGACAGTTTTGATCCATAAATCTTGTCATATAAATTAACAAGACCAATCTAATTAACTTATGAAAATAGTAAGTAAATTATAATCATTTGAAGCTCAAAAAATACATTGCCTGCAAGTGATGTAACTTCAAAAATGGGAGTGGCTATTTACATAAATAAGACCACTGTCCTTCAAACTATGAATCAATCCTGTATCTTGAAGAACTGCTTTAAGAGGACTATAGCACCTAAAGCGTTCACTCTTGGACTGCAAACTAAGGAAACAGAAAAGTTCGTAAAGTTACAATGCTTGCAAACATAAAGCAAATGTTTTAGTCCTTTTTACTGAAAATCTACAGATTTGATTATAAAATTAAAATTTTATGTTGCTTGTAGAATAATCTGATATCCAATCAGAATGTTTGCATTGCATTGCATCTTCGTGATTTTTTTCTGTCGTACTTAGTCAGCTATTATTATGTATTGACACATAGTCTATCTAGCATTTATCCTGAAGAATAGCATTTATATATTTTTTATTATGTTTACTGAAGAGTTTATCAATTTATTATGCATCATAAAACTCGAGTTAATCTCCTGCAGTCTCCTTAAATGGATTGATACAGATCTATTTATTATTATTGGAAATAAATCAGAAGCAGCAGTAGCTGAACCTTTCACATATAATAAATTTTTAGAAATTTTAGTGGTGCGCGCATCAGTAAAATGTACGAAATCGATGCAAATATCTCTTATACATTAAAATTTTGCGTAACTTGATATATTACTTAGGCTTTGTTTCATCGGAATCGGTTGACTATATCGAAAGATATACTACATTCATTAACTGTTAGGCGGTACGAAGTTCGCTAAGTCAGCTAGTCTAGTCATAAAATGCCTATTTCAAAACAGTCACTGCCCAAGTGCACAATCACATTTCTGGCACATCTTCATCAGCCCATTCCGAATGAAATCCGCCAATAAATCGCCAGTTACTTCCAGCCATTACACTGCCGTGTCAGAGTTATAGGGCAGTGTACTCCACACTTCGTGGCCCAGCATACAGTTCATAGCTTTGTAAATAGTTCAGGTTTTTTCGTGGACAGAGAATTTTTCGAAAAATTGGAACCAAAAGCCTATGTTGGAAGGCACCGGTAAATTGGATTGTCAAAATTTAATAATGAAGTGATGTGTTCGTAATTCGCAAAATTCTGCAATACTTCGGTCACATTGCAAGGAAAGACGATGAAAACCTCAAAAGGCTAATCGTGACTGGTAAAGTAGATGGAAAATGGCCTCGCGGACGCAGCCCAATACGTTGGTCCGACCAGATCCGCACCGTTCTTGACTCCACAGTATACAAGGCCCTTCACACCGCCAGACACAGGAATAAATGGAAAAACACCATAAAAATTAAAGTGATGAAGCAGGGAGGTCACGACCCTCAGCATTGAGGAATACGACGCAAGAAGGAGGTTCGTAATTGGGCTGTGGGATTCTTCGAAAGCCACCTTGAAACGTAAAGGGCAACTGAAGGAGATCGGATAGATTTTAGTCAGTGCAAGTCAACACGCCCTATCTCTTAACCCTAGATTATGGCGCGCACTGTTCCCACGCGCTTCAAAGAGTTGTCGGCAACAGCAGGGGCCCAGCTGGGTCGAAGCCTACCGAAGCCAGGATTAGTTTCGAAAGATAGCTCGAGGCCCGATATGAAGACTTGAAGGAACGGGGTGGGTTTTTAGTCAGTAAGAGTCTGACACTATCTTCCGCTCCGCCCAAGAGTGGGGGTTGTCATTAGATGATTTGCTGTTATAGGAAGAAACTTTTTTTATTTGATATACACTAGTATTTGACTGCGATCCCACCTGATAGTAAGCAGTGATGCGATCTCTGATGGTGAGGTGCACTAGTTTAATTAAGAGCCTATTCACTCTAGCCTTGAAGACACCCAAATTATAATCGAACGGAAGACCGCAGCAGGCAAACTGTTCCAGTTCTTCGACGTACGCGGTATAAATGACGACGCGAAACGCTTAGTCCGGACCGTAGAGGTTTCAACAACGTAAGGGTGGATAAAAAGGTAATGAAATATTTAGTTTGGCCATAGAACGCAAACGGTGACTGAAGAATGAAGATGAGAAAGGGGGTCTTAGTCAGCAAAAGTCTACGCAATCTTATGCCTTTTCGCTGCTCATCATCAAGTGACAGTTTGGACCCAGAGCGAAAGCTCATTTGATGATTTCCCACCGAAAAACGTTCAGTTTGTTTAGTTCTGTATCTGTTTTAATTATACACAAATTGAATCTTATTGAATACTAACTTTTGCCCACGGCTTCTCCCTCGTATATAAATTATAACCTATGTTACTCAGGAATAAAGCAGCTTACTATCAGTGAAAAAAATTTAGCAATCGGACCAGTACTTTCTCCTACAAACAAACAAAAACTTTATAATATTAGTGTAGATTCTGATGTAAAATTAGCGTAATTTTTATTTACTATGTCTAAGCAACTGGACATTATGCTGTGGTATGGAAACAAGTGTAATTGTGGTAAAATGGTGTTGAGATTTTATTGCTTTATCGACTAACTTAGCGCAGCATGTCGAGAAGGCATTAGAATCTGTTATATAAGCATTTTAATAAAAAACAAAATGATCCCAAGGCAATATCTTTAATTTTGACAAACAGTTTGAATTTTTGTTATTACATTTGGATAAGCATTGCCGTACAGCGTGACAATGCCACCTTCACATTAGCCGCGAAGTTGCAACAGCGCTGCCGTTGCGCTGCTTTGTTAATCCACACAAATTAAAAACGCGCGACTGCAGCGCCACAACCGCGCTGCAGCCGCGCACCAGTTCATCGGTCGACTAGTGATGATACGCACTTAGTTTTTGTTCAAGTCTAAACATGAACAAAAATCATATTTATTGATGAGATTTATAGTCAATAGCGAATACATACATAAATCTATGTAATTCTGAAATTTTGGCCACAACCTTTTATTTTATGAAATTCAGTTCGTTGACGTATACCAAATAACGGCAATCTTTTCTTAGGTTTCTTTTTCCAAAATCTTTTTTCGTTTTAAGTTTCGTTCTAATTGAGTAACCAAATGTACAATAGGTAACTATGATGCTCGAACATGGCGGTTCTAGTGTGGCGGTCGCGCTGCTACCGCGCTACTGTCGCGCGGCATTTAGCGACTAATTTGAAGGCAACCTAAAAGTTTTTTGATGTCGTATAAATTAATAATAGAGTGGTTGTAAGCAAATACTTCCTAAAAAGAAAAAGAAAAAAAAACACAGTGACGACGCTCTTTAAAGCCAATTTTATTCCTTAAGTTCATTCAAAATTCAAAATCATTTATTTCAAATAGACCATTTGCAGGCACTTTTGAATAGTCAAATGTCGGTCAGTCCAAGAAAAGTGAAGCTAAATTGCACGTTCCAAAGCGTATTAAGTTTCTATTAATTCATTAATAAGCCACGTTTATGAAACAAAGCCCGCGTCACGTAAGCCGGCGTTTGGCGTAAATAAAGAAAGTGTGCGTTCGACTAAATTACGCCAAGTGCGCGCCGGCTCAACTTTCAAATTGATTCCCCAACTTCTTCTGGCGAATATTTGTTTTGGTGGTGGTACTACTGGTTCGCGAAAATGTTGGTAAATGTGACTGTGAGTTTTGACATTGGAATCCGTTAAAATTTTACGAAAAAAACGCTGAACAAGATAAAAAGAAAAACTAAATCAGAACCTCTTCTTTTTTTTTGAAAAAGGATTGTGTCTCATTTCATCCACACATGACAAGCACATGATGTTCTAACTGCTGGAAATCAGGCTTCCTCTCTACGTATAAGAATGAGCCGTATCGTATTTTTTTGTCAGTAAAAGTCTGACACTATCTCCCGTTCCGCCCAGGGGCTAGGGGATATAATTAAACGAGATCTCGCTTCATGCCAAATTTCAAGATTCTATGTCAACGGGAAGTAACCTGTAGGTTTTGGTTTCCTAGCGAGTGTCAAAATATGTACCCAAATGTAGCACAAACGGTCTTACCTTTAGATTGTGTTGACATAGAAGTTTGATTTTCACTGCTGGGATCTGCTAGATTTGATAATTTGATATTAATTTCAGTTTCATACTTCCACGCATTCCTAAGAAAATGACCCTAAAAAAATAAGAGCACGCTCAAATGTCCATAACTCCAAAAGTCCATCTATAAAGGACAATACATTTCTTTAAGTATCGTTCGCATATCGATCATCCAAAAGGTGTCCTTAAGTTTTTAGGGCGACAAGGAAGTGACCTTCTCACACTCATGGTAGCATCGCAGTCCCCAATAGCCCATATGTATGTAAGACTACTTGATTATTTGCCGAGAAAATAGGTCGCGTTAATTAATATCACTTACAACACAAACAAGTTGGGCGGATGGAGGAATTTAACTAAGATTTGCCCGTTACGTAACTGCGTATATTTAACTACTTGTAGGAAAGTCTGATTGTTTTTTTTTGTAACATGCAACATACACATACATGCGCTATATGCGGCGCTGAGCGTTCCGTAGGTACCATCGAAGACACTTCCGCCTGACCACCGCTAAGTTCATTTTTGTTTGCACTCGAAACGAAAATTTCAAAGGGTTTGGTATGACGCCGCAGCCGCAGGATTCAAGCGAATTTTTTTTTAAGTGATCAGCCGCCAGAAACGACCGCGATGGTACGGATATCCCACTCATACATACAAAGCGTTTTGAGAACACATTAATTGTGCGTACAGCTAAGGAGTAGAATTCCCTGTTGGGTTCTGTATTTCCGGATAGCTAGAACCTAGGGGTTTTTAAGTCAAGAGTGGAAGGTTACTTCTAGGCAAGCGTGCTCCATCGTCAGCCACATCATCGCTTACCGTCAAGTGAGATATTTGTCAAACGCGAGCTTATCAATAATAATAATAAAAAAAACTGTATCTGGCTGTAGATACATAAGCTGAAGAATCACCAAACTTAATTGGCAGGCAGGGCACATTGTTCGCAGAACAGAAAGTCGATGGGGCCAAAAGGTACTGGAGTGATAGATAATAATGATAATAATTTATAGATAACACCTTTTTTTATGGTGGGAAAAATCATCCAATGACAACCCCCGCTCTTGGGCAGGGGAGATAGTGTCAGACTCTTACTGACTAAAAGACCCACCCCGTTCCTTCTAGCCTTCATACCGGGGCTCGAGCTCCCTTTGGGATAACCCTGGCCCCAATACGCTTCGACCCGGCTGGGTCTCTGCTGTTGCTGACAACTCCTTGAGGCGCGCGGGAACAGTGCGCGCCGTCGACGACTTGGGCTTTGTCCGGACAGTTACCGGACGACCGGACAGCGAGCTACCCATTGCTCTCTGTCCGCAAGACCGCGCCTACGGTGGCCGAAAATCGGGATCAGAATCCCGGCGGCGGCGGCGAGGACGCCGTTGCCTGATGCGTTCGGCCTCCTCCTTTGCGAGCATTACTGCTTCGGAGAAGTCGGCGACCGCCTGCCATTCCTCCTCGCTCCGGACCATGGCCTCAACCAAGGCCCGGCGCGAATTTATAGATAACACCTGTATGCTATTTATTTATTAAAACTTTATGCACTAATAAATTAAATTATACAAAGGCGGATTTACTTACGGTAACTTGGTCTTACTTGCGGTTTTACTAAACTTGAATAGATAGTTTGAGATTATTCCATCGCCACTCAACAATCGACTTTAACCTGACATATTTTAGGTTGATTTTTAAGTGAACATTTCAATTAGAGAAAAGGCATACCCGGGAATACCTATAGAAAATTTAATACTTTTTATACCGGTATAGTAGGTACCTAGTTATGTCCCAATTTTCAAGTTTGATGCAGGTGAAACCACAGGCAAAATAAAGTCTAAATAATGAGTTCCAAATGAGAATAGGATCGCCCGCCATGTTGTGACATCACGATTTACTGTCAAATCGAGGAAAGAAATTATTAAACATTAATTAATTTACGAAAAATTTAATTTATTTATGAACTGTGAACGAAAAAAGTTTAATCAGAATCCAGTTCTTCAATTTTACTCATCTCTAAGTTCTTCAATTTTGCCAAAATTTCTTCGATTTGACAGTAAGCTTTTATTTCTTCCTTCCTTTAATACGTTATTTTAATGAGTCTGTTTTCTTGAATAGGGTAGTGTCCAGGGTCAAAATAATTACATTTTATCCGTATTTTAGATTATAAAAAAATATTGTACACGTATTTTTAGGGTTCCGTAGCCAAATGGCAAAAAACGGAACCCTTATAGATTCGTCATGTCTGTCTGTCTGTCTGTCTGTCTGTCTGTCTGTCTGTCTGTCTGTCCGTCCGTATGTCACAGCCACTTTTTTCCGAAACTATAAGAGCTATACTGTTGAAACTTTGTAAGTAGATGTATTCTGTGAACCGCACTAAGATTTTCACACAAAAATAGAAAAAAAGCAATAAATTTTGGGGGTCCCCATACTTAGAACTGAAACTCATCAAACCCATACGTGTGGGGTATCTATGGATAGGTCTTCAAAAATGATACTGAGGTTTCTAATTTAATTTTTTTCTAAACTGAATAGTTTGCGCGAGAGACACTTCCAAAGTGGTAAAATGTGTGTGTCCCCCCCTCTAACTTCTAAAATAAGAGAATGATAAAACTAAAAAAATATATGATGTACATTACTATAAAAACTGCCAACGAAAATTGGTTTGAACGAAATCTAGTAAGTAGTTTTTTTTTAATGCGTCATAAATCGAAAAAAATACAGTATTATTAAAACATCGATCAAAGTTACAACACATTACAAGAACTTTTGTATTATGTTACTTGCTGCTACGGAACCCTTCATGGGCGAGTCCGACTCGCACTTGGCCGGTTTTTTCTTTTTTCGATTAAACAAAAAATAACGAAGATATAGTTCATTAAAGTTACGTGTGACGTCACCCCGTGCGAAAAAATGCAGAACGGCGTGACGTCACACGTGACTTTAATGGGCTATATCTTTGTCATTTTTGGTTTAATTTACAAATAAAAAAATACGTGTCCCTTATTTTTAAATAATCTAAAACACGGACTAATTACATTTTTTATGGCCACTAGCCTATTGTAAGTAACATAAATTCCTGACTCAAAATTTTGCTGTTGGGGTTATTTTGTTAGTAACGACACATTCATTTACTAACAAAACAACCCCCCAACAACACAATGTCAACTGATTTACTAACCAGTGACAACAAATCAGACATGTAAATAAATACGTTTGATCTGTTTAAACAAACATACAAACAGAACACAATAAATTACTACAAACTGATGTGGAACTATTCGACAATGGTTTTTCTGAACCCAAGCTAAATTTAACTTTAACCCTATTTAAATAGAGTTCAATTTCATGTGTGGTTTTACAGAAAATAGATTCAGAAAACAACAATGAAAACTCGACTGTAAAGGCTAAATTATACAGTTAGATTTTGAATGTAAGTTGCTGTAAAGGTTTTGTCACGCTAGTCTGTCTAATGAGGAGTCTTGGTCGTGTTAAGTTTTTTTGAGTTCAAAGCCTAAAAAACTATTATTCGTTTGAAAAGTTTTAATTGATATTAAAAGGTTTTTCTCACTGAAAGTAATGAAAGTATAAGTATTGGAAATAAAAACTCTAGAGCGTAACTTGGAACGAAACTAAAAAAAATTATAAGTTCGTAATGTTAGTGATTACCGGCGAGGCGGTATTTAGACCCGAGCCGTGGCGAGGGTCTTAAGAGAGCCGAGAACGGTAATCATTAATTACTCACGTATATCATACGACGTTTTTCAATACACTTGTGAAGCAAATAACTATAAAACTAGTAAACTTTTGTGGCGGTAAAAATCTGTTTTCATATGCGCGCCCATGTTTTTTTTAAGCTATTGCATAGCTTCTATCGCGGGCCTTGAGCGTGGAGACCGAATCCAGAAATGCCGTAACGAAAATAACCTAACACCCCCCACTCATTTGTTTTTTGGGCGTGGTGACCGATAAGAAAACAAATGAGTGAACAATCAATCAAAATTCAATTCAATGTGTGAAAGTGTAACTTCAATTAATATCAAAGAAAAAAAAAACAAAGAAAAAAAAGACGTGTGGCACTCGGGGACTGCCGCGGTAAAGCTATTGCATAGCATTTTTTATCAACTTATGCAATAGACCTCGCCAACAGCTGCTTAACCCCACCCATCCAAAACCAGACCTCGCCAACAGCTGCTTAACCCCACCCATCCAAAACCAGACCTTGCCAACAGCTGCTTAACCTCTTCCATCCAAAACCAGACCTCACCAACAGCTGCTTAACCTCTTCCATCAAAAACCAGACCTCGCTAACAGCTGCTTAACCCCACCCATCCAAAACGCCGGCAGCTGCTTTCACTCATTTGTTTTCTTATCGGTCACCATGCTCAAAAAACAAATGAGTGGGGTGTTACATTATTTTCGTTACGGAATTTCTGGATTCGGTCTCCACGCTCAAGGCCCGCGATAGAAGCTATGCAATAGCTTAAAAAAATACTGCATAAATAAAATAAATAAATAATTATAATTGCATAAGTTGATAAAAATGCTATGCAATAGCTTTACCGCGGCAGTCCCCGAGTGCCACACATCTTTTTTTATTTATCTTTCAATATACTCACTAAAATGAATTAACGGGGGTTGACCGGCGACTCGTGGGGTACGACCTGCGCCCATCCTGATACGATACATGTAATATAATTATGGCGGGGGACAGATTGAACAATAAGGTTTTAACTACATTATAGCACTAGAGCGTAATGGTAATCAAAATGTCACAGTTTGGTAACAAGGGCCATTATGTACCTAAGTGCAGTGCAATAAGAGGCACTTTCTGAGCAAGTGTATTGAAAAATAATATTTAGGGGTCCGGTGTAGTTTTAGCTATTTTAGTAGTAGCTACACTACACAGGACAAGCCGCTAGGTAGACAAAACACAAATGTCAAAACGGGCTTTTCATTTTTTGACAACTATAACACAGACACTTGGAAACTTTTACATTTATATTATTAGTGTGATAATTATACAAATGAAAGAAAGAAAGAAGAAGAAAGAAAACATGTTTATTCTGCCTGCCTGCTATTTAGACGCACAAATAATCACAAAAAAAAAAAATCGCCACCGGTACATGGTAGACATCCCACCCATACGCTCAAAGCGTTTTAAGAACACATTTGTTATGCGTACAGCCAAGGAGTGGAATTCCCTGCCGGTGTCTGTGTTTCCTGATAGCTACAACTTAGGGGTCTTTAAGTCAAGAGTGAATAGGTTACTTCTAGGCAAGCGTGCTCCATCGTCGACCACATCATCGCTTACCATCAGGTGAGATGGTGGTCAAACGCAAGCCTATCAAAAAAAAGAAAAAAAAAGCCAATATCCCTGTCAGGCCGTGTGGGGCATACCAATATTGCTATAGACAACGGAGTTCCGTTGTCTATAGCAAATGGTAACAAGGAGGTTAACCTATGGTTGGTAACGTTTGATATAACCTAGAAAACTGTCTAGGTTATCTCTAGCATTTTGACGCAGACGCCACAAATAGAATAATGTCCTTTAAAAATGTTGTCGCATCATTGTCGCACTGTCGCATCATGATTATCTGTAGGAACCATAAAAATAAAGTTTTATTGACATTCAGTTACAATGCTTCATATTTACTTTTCCTCTTAGTATACCAAGTAACCAAGATCAACTTATACTCTTTATAAATACTTTATAAGAGTATTATAAGTATTTAAGAGTACTTTAAAGAGTGTTGTAAATTTATAAACAACACAAAGTTTAAAAAGAACCTGCCAAGTACGAGTCGGATTCGCACTCGAAGTGTCCCGTACCGTCTCAAGAAAAAACATAAAATATTAATTTTATTCTATTTATTAGGTGTTTTATCTGGAACAGCATCATCTATGAAAATGTCAACTGTATAACTAAAATGTTTCATGAAATACAGTCTGCTGATAGACAGACGGACGCCCACCGCAGGCGTGGGCTTGCGGACAGTGAGCAATGAGTAGTTCGCTGTCCGATCGTCCGGTAACTGTCCGGACTGAGCCCAAGTCGTCGACGGCGCGTAGTGTTCCACGCGCGCCTCAAGGAGTTGTCAGCAACCGAAGGGACCTAGCAGGGTCAAAGCCTACTGGGGCCATGGGTGATGCAAAATTGATCCCCGGGGCCCTGGGTGGGTTTTAGTCAGTAAAAGTCTGACAGGCCCTCGCGCTCCGCCCAAGGGCGAGAGGTGTCATTGGATGATTTTCCCACCTATAAAAAAAAGAGGGACGGACAGCCAAGTCTCAGTAATAGCGTCTGGTTGTACACTTTAGGTACGGAATCCTAAAAAAATTCCGTAGAATAAAAACAATATTTTCCCGACCATTTTCAATATCGTCACCAGGGCAGTAGGTAGGTATAAATATGGGGAGGTACTGATAATATAAATCATTTCATTCTGAATGGGAACAACACTCCCCTAGCGACCGCCAAAGAAACGCCCTGATTGATAAATAGGTATTTGTGTAGTGGAAGCTGCGCTATGTGTTTTGTAATTGAAGCTAGAAGCTAGAACAACATTAGACGCGGGCTTGCGGACAGTGAGCAATGGGTAGCTCGCTGTCCGGCCGTCTGGTAACTGCCCGGACCAAGCCCAAGTCGTCGACGGCGCGCACTGTTCCCGCGCGCCTCAAGGAGTTGTCAGCAACAGCAGGGATCCAGCCGGGTCGAAGCCTACTGGGGCCAGGGTTATCCGAAAGGGCGCTCGAGCCCGATATGAAGGCTAGAAGGAACGGGGTGGGTCTTTTAGTCAGTAAGAGTCTGACACTATCTCCCGCTCCACTCAAGAGCGGGGGATGTCAGTGCATGATTTTTTCCCACCATAAAAAAAAGAACAACATTAGACCGATACATACGTGCAGCACGCCTGATTTGTACGTCGAACGACGTCGCGTGGCGATGCGTGGCGTGGATCAAGTGTAGCTCTACAAGTCCAGTTTCCATATAAAATGTATGGATACAGACGCGCCCAAATCGACGTGTGTGGCACACGTGTGCGCAGTGTAGTTCTAGCTATAGTATTTGAAGTCGTAATACTAGCTGTATTACAGAGTTTTACTGATTACCCCTCAGGAACTATTGATGGATAGTCCAAAAGGGAACCCCGAGGCCCTGAAGCGCAAGGCAAAAAGGAACATAGCTGCGGTTTAGTCAGTAAAAGTCTGAAACGCCCTCCCGCTCCGCCCATAGCGAGAGAAGACGGTGGAGGAGAATTCTCGAGTTCTTCTTCGGTTCTGGTTAGAGTGAGAGGCAGTTTTAGAGTTTTACACGCCCTTTGCGTTCTAGGTCCTACTTGCCCTTTGCGTTCTAGGACTACGGGTTTCCTTTTCAGAAATTCCCTGCGGTCCTAGCTAGCGGGCATCGGCCCTGCTAGGCCAATTTGCTGACATCTCTTTGAGGAGCGCGTGGATCACTATACGCTATTGACAACTGGCCTCGGTCCGATCAATCATCGGCCGGACGGCGCGCTACCCATTGGTTGACGTCCGCAAGTCTGCGTCTACCGTGGCTTGTAGTTAGGGTCAGAATCTCGGTGGCTGGGGCGGGAGGACATTCGTTCTCTCAGTGTTCGGCCTCCTCCTTCGTTAGCATTACTGCTTCGCTGAAGATCGCTATTTATGTATTTATTTAATCTTCATGGAACACAATGTACATAGGCGGATCTAATGCCTAAGACCTTTTCTACCAGTCAACCTAGGGTGGTGCAAAGACAATATTATTATGGTAGGGGCATAAAAAGAAAATTGTATTTAGAACACTAGAGTATATAAGTATATGTGGGCGCAAAACAATTATTTGAATATTTTGATTTGGATTTAATTCGATCACTTCCTGCTTATTTCTTTTAAATATTGCAACATCCTGTTTAATTTATAAAAGGATTTCATTTGACAACTACCTTTCTAATTATTTTAAAATGTTACGACATCCTGTTGAATTTATAAAAGGATTTCATTTGATAACTTCCTTTCGAATTATTTTAAAATATTGTTGAATTTATAACAAATTAAATGACAACTTCCTTTCTAGAAAATATTACAACATCCGGTCGAATTTGTGAGGATTTAACTTGACCACTTCGGTTGACTTGGTTGACCAAGCTATGCCGTCTACGTTACCCACAGTCAGCAACCACACATTCCACCACTAATAAAAAAAGCCACAACTCAACATAAAAACAAATATATTATCCATTGTGTATCCATCGCTTTGCTAACACTGTACTACAGACCTAAAGATTACGCAACATTCAATAACTTATAGGAAATTGTAGCACATATCTTGGAGTCTTTTCATCACGGGTCCATTGACCGAGCATAATACGAGTACACCCAACTGTTTGGCCGTAGAGAGTTGTCTGAGGTTTTTTACTATGTTTACTAAGTGATTTTGACAGGGTTGATTTTTTTTGGATGTTATGTTCTCCATTATTCCCCAGAAAGCATTATATTCAACAGTAGTTGAAATACTGGTTATGATTTTTTTTTTAAAACGCGGGTGTTTTGTTTAATTAATTTAGATATACCTAAGTAAGTGGAAAAAGTTTTTTTATTAGTCCTGAAGTAAACTATACGCCCGAGCTGAAGGCGAAAGTTTGCAGTCCAAACGATGTTTTTCAACACTCTTACTTGAATAACATGTAAAACTTCATAGTTCATACGATAATATGCTATAAATTGTGAAATATATCTTGTTTTGAGCGTCGCCGTCGCACTTATCCGCCCAAGTGCGAAATATCTAAACTGTTGCGAGTCTTAAAACGGTAAGGGTTAGAGCGGGTTTTTTTTGACACACAAGGGATCGCTACTTCAGTTACTTTACCTACATATTGATTTCTAGGGTTCATTCCCAAATCAGACGAAGTATTATTTTAATAAGAAAACGTCCACTGTTGGACATAGGCCTTTTCTATCCATAGGTAAATAGTACATTTTGATACAAATGGGGAAACTTTCGCGATTGAGGCGCCCGAGCTGCGAGAGAGGGTGTTTTTTTTATTTGGAAATCATTCAATGACATCTTCCTTAAGCGGAGCTTGAAGCCATGTCAGACTTTTACTGGCTTAAATAACACCTGTTTCCTACAGCTGCCCTTTGTGTTGTAGGACTATAGGTTTCCCCATCAGAAAATACCCGCGGTGAGAGAGGGTATTAAGGAGTCGAGTGCTGCAGTGACATGGGTATCAAACGAAGTTTTTCAAAACACTTACAATAAACTTTATTGTACACCAAAAAGTAATATGACATAAACATTAACTTAAATCTATAAGTACAATGGCAGTCTTATCGCTGACATAAAAATAATAGAACAAAAAGTATTACTGTAAATAAAATATCTAACTATTGAAAAAATACTTACTGAATTATCAAAGATGATTTTCTGGAAGCACAGAGAAGCCGCTGTTTTACTGTACATCGTAATATTTTTTTTTTTCAATTTATATCACAGATTAATGTTAATTTGTTGGTTAAAGCAAATTACCTATTGTATAAATAATCATGTTTATGTAAGCTTAAAAACTGCGCCTCTTTGCTGTGAAAAAAATCATTGCTGCATATGTAAAATAAAACGCTTGTTATGATAAATGAAAAACAAAACCCGAGTGTGATAAACATTACATGTTAAACCTAATCGTAGTACGTTATGAGCTAGTTTTCGAGGAAGTGTATTGAAAAATATCTTATGTGTACCTTTCCTAACACGTTGCGTGCAAAATAGAACATAGTATAATATACGGAGGGGTGCTGATAAGATAAATCATTTTATTTTCAATGGGGACCTCTTCGTCATAGAAAAAGTAAATCAAGAATGAATATGAACTCTTTATTTATATAGAAAGGTAAATATTGTTGTTACAAAAGAAAAATTACCACATACATACCCCGGATTTATGCAGTAGTTTATATTCTAGGCCAGAATTAAAAATAAATATTTACTAGAATAAAAAATTTGCGAAGTCATCAAAAGACTTGTCCTACTCTGGATGGAGCGAAAGGGAATGTCAGACTTTTACTTACCAACACTCTTGTGTTCCTTCAGTTGCTGTTTGTGGTCCAGTGTTCCTACGATGATGTGTCACCGCTGGGGCCCAGCAGGGTCGACGCCTCATGGAGATCCCCGGGGCCCCGGAACGAAAGCAAAAAAAGAAAAGGAGTGGATGTAGTGACATCTATGGCACCACATAAGAACTACGAAGAAAAATACGAAATCCTGCATCGCGCAATCAAAGTTCTCCGCGCGATTTGAACATATACGACAGCCCGCAATCAACTATCGGGCAGTTGTCCACCAGACCATAACACATGTCTGGTCGGAGGATCCTCCCTTTTCAATGGAGGCATGTGGGACTTTACTCTCTGTTCCGCATACCCCCCAAATGGATTTTAGTTAGTAGATGTCATTAGAGGAGTCCCCGATCTAAAAAAAAAACATTATGTGTTAAAATGTCAGTCTAATGAGCAAGACGGATGAAGCATTACACCTGATATAGCTTCCTCCCTTTAACAGTTCAATTTAGGTCGTCAGATGGATCGCATTAAGAGGTAGTGTTAGGCCCTCAGGGCATAAACTAGGTCCTTCTCCGCGTGATAAACATCTCAGATTAGGTTCTATTTTATCGTCCAATTTCAAAGAATGAATAGATAGTACATCAAATGTCCAGAAATAATGTACTCGTAGTTCCAAGTCGACCGTCTTTTTTCTTAGCATTGAAGATAGTGTAGGACAGGCAAGGATATCTACAAGAAAGGTTCTGGATTGGTGACTACGTACCGGAAGACGCAGCGTTGGAAGGCCTCCCACAAGGTGGACCGATAGCCTGGTGTGAGGGTTGAACGCAGGAATCCGATGCGAGACGTAAAAGACCTTAGTCAACCTGTGAAACACTTAGGGGAGGCCTGTCTAACTGTGGATGTCTTTCAGCTGAAATAATGATGATGATGAAGGATACTATATATATATATTATCAAAATACTTAATTACGTCATTCTCCAAGAGGAGTTCGTGATGGCTCAGTGGTTAAAGCACGCGCCTCTCCTAAATGAGGTTGCGAGTTTTAAAACGGGCAAGTAGCTTTGAAAATTTCATCGTGCAAGTAGCATTGTAAATTTTTCATTTTTACTTACTGTACTTTTCTAAGTTTTTCGAGGACTTTATTGACAACCCGTACCTCGGTAAGCACGTAAAATCGTTGGTCCCGGTTGGCATTCGTAGATCTTTGACAGTCGTTATAGGTAGTCAGATGCCAGAAAGTCTGACCATTAGTCTATCCAAAGAGAATCGTTTTGCCCAGTAACTGGGTTGTCGAGGTCTGACAGGCAGTTGCTTCATGTAAAATAGGGGTATTTAGCCGCATCCGGTTAGACTTAAACCCAACCCAAGGCTTGTTGAAAACAGGCTAGGCAAATGATGACGTCATTCAAACATTCAAATAAATTCACTTTTTTTTTCTCCAAGAGCAATGAAAACGGATTATCATCTAATTACCGTAATAGATAAACTTACAATTAGTTATTCATAACACTGAATCCTATACCCTCTCTCTATTTCATCTTCCTGAACATTTCGAACGTCACAAAAACACGTTGCATTGCAAAAACCTTAAGCCGTTACACCACACAATATACGACATCCTTAAAAAAAAAAAAACTACCAAAGCGGTAGCTTGCCGCGTAATTTTAGGTCTTTCAACATGTCGCCGACGGTCGCGAGGTAAAATGAACCGCTCTGAAAGGCGACCGTCTGGACTCTTTTGAGAGGCAACTATAAAGGACCTAGGCGGCCATTTTGCACCGAAGTTGTTAGTAGTTAATTTCTTGGGCACAAGAGAACGTAAGTTATTGTGGGCAGTGGGTTAAGATTCTATTGAAAGTTGGTTTTTAGCGTCTTTGTGTGGGATTGGTGTTGTAAATCATTGTTATTTTGATTCATTTTCGACTGGTTTTAGTCGCTTTTTCTTAGGATTCAGTAGTCGAATGGTAAGAATGGATTCCATGTAATTTCATTTGGATTTTTACTTGGACTTACAATGTAGCTAGCTCAATTACAAAGCGCGTGGCGATCCATCATTGGATGCCATAATTCTAGAGATTATGATGTTTCTAAACCACTTTTCCGATTTTACGACATTTATACTGCATGCTTTACAAAATACTACGAAATACAAACTAGATATTACGCACAAAATGTTTTTTATTACAATATTATAAAACATATACAGCTAAGGTGTAAAATTTCGTGCCGGAGTCTGCGTTTTTTGCTAACTACAGCCTTGATCATATGATACAAAACGGATCACTGAGAAAAGACACTTGAAAATCAAAACATAATATGGTCGACGGCACGGCGAGTATCCACCCTCACATTGTTAACACCTCTACGGTTCGGACTAAGCGTTTCGTTTCGTCGTTTATACCGCAAACATCGAAGGACTGGAACAATTTGCTTACTGCAGTCTTCTCATCAGATTATGATTTAAATGACTTCGTAGCTGCAGTGAATAGGGTCTTATAAGTAATAAACTAGTGTATTTTAATATCCAAGATTTCTGGAGACAAGACTAGCTTAAATCATTAAAAAAAATACATTATACTTCATTATAGTAATAGGAAAATGTTAACAACTCTTGACTCGTCAATTTGACAGTAACATTTCATTATTTACCTACATTAAAAATCTCAAATTATATAAAAAAAATTGGCTTATCCACATTATTATTCTTTCAGCATTATAAAACCTAATGCGATTCTTATACAGAAATGTTTGTGTCCGTTAGTTATTGTGAACCAAACTCCTTGGAGACGTGAGTGAGCTGCATAGCATGCACTTACAATGTCTATCTACATGTCTGGGGAAATAAACAGCTGGGATTAAATCTTCGAAGTTGTATGTTACCAAGAGCTCGTAACGTAGCTTATGGTTTTTATCACAAATAAATATTCGGTTTACTTTTCTCAGGTTATTTTTTTATAGAATAGAATAGAATGGAATGGAATGGAGTGGGATGGAATGGAGTAGAGTGGAATAGAATGAAATAGAATGAAATATAATAGAATAGAATAGAACAGAATAGAAAAAACTTTATTGTGCATCAAAATAGTAACAATTTCCCAGAAATTTAAATCTATCGGTACAATACCGATCTCATCGCTAACAGCGATATCTACCAGACAACCTTAGGATGGACTATAAGAACTATATAACTAAAAAACTAAAAACAGGCTAGTCTGCGATGTACTGCTAGCAAATATTAATCAATAAAATTAAAAAAAAAATATTGATAAAGCGATTATAGACAAAAAAAAAAACTTTGTATCGGTAAGGTTCTGAGTAATTACCTAAACTTATCCTTTTGAATACCATAATTAGAGATACAATAGAAAGACAATGAGATTGCTTGGGGTTTAATGAATTAATGATGTTACATTAATAAGTATTCTACCAGGATAATGTAATACAGATTATTTTTTAAATCGACGAATTTCAAACGACTGTGAAATCGGTGTCGTTCAAACTCGATTGCTGGATGTGAATACGGAAATAGTCTAAACGACTAAATCGCTACGATATCGTTACGGTTTTCATTACGTGAATCGGGCTACAGGTCGTCGTTATACCTTGTGCGAGGCTTTCCAACGCTGCATCTTCCGGTACTAAATCTGTTGTCTGTCTGTCTGTCAGTCAAGACCCTTTATCTCAAGAACGCATGGAGGCATCGAGTTGAAATTAAAACCATATACTTAAGTCTGCGGTCCCTTCAAGCTGTGAAAAAATCAAATTTCTAAATTAAGGAATAAAAATGATAAGGCCGTTTATGTCGCAAAAAACGTATATTTTGATACTCTCAAAGATCTAAATTCATAGGGTACTTCCCGTTGACCCAGAATCCTGAAATTTGGCACAAAGCAAGGTCTTATAGCACAGGTATAGGAAACAATCTAAAAAGAGTTTTGTTGTTAACTACATCACAAAAAAAAATGTGATTCGGAAAATCTTTGACACTTCATTCGAGAATTGTAGTTTGCACGGAGCCCTCATTGCGCGAGTCCGACTCGCACTTGCCCAGTTTTTTTTTGTTTGTAGGAGGTAATCTCTGGAAGTAGTGGTCCGATAGCTAAAATTTTTTACCGATAGACAGCTGCTTTATTCCTAAGTGACATTTAATATACGCGGGCGAAGCTGCGGGCTAGTATGCTTATAAATTTTGAAGAGTTCTTTGGTTTCTTCGGGATCCCATCATTAGATCTTAGCCTGACTATGAAATGACCATGGAACTACCTGGAAAGTGTATCCTTTCAAATAACAAAAAAAAACCTCAAATCTATCCGGGCTTCTTTAAATAATTGTGGAACATACATAAAAAAGAAACGATTCCTACCAATTAAGAACCGCGCCTCACCATCAAAGATTGCATCGCTACTTACCATCAGGTGGGATCACAGTCAAGCACTAGATTATATCAATTAAAAAAAAAAAACATTTTTGAAGTCGATTTAAAGAAAGAAAAATCCAAGCAGCATATTCATAAGTTACTTAAGTTTTATTTAATTTTACACAAAGACTATTAAAAGCTAGACAATGTTATAAAAACAGAATTTTATAACAGATTTAAAGACAGGCGACCGCGTTGACTATAGTTTTTAATTAGTGGAGAAGGATCCAAAACGGAAAATTAAAACTTTTTCGTTTGGCTCAGTTTTTTTTTTTTTTTTCAAATAAAAATAGCGAGACAACGGTCCGTTTGAAATACACTGTAAAGTTTTATGATCATTAAATATGCTTCTTTAGATATTTTATTTAGTTTGTTTCAGTGTTTTTTTTCTTATGGAAATAACGAAGCTTTTTACTAAGTTGTTTTAGTATTATTTTAGTCTGTACATTCACGAACTGGTATCACATTTAAGTCGGTACATACTTGCTACTGGTACATACTAATGCCTTGATCACACGTACCGAGTAAACGGGCGAGACAGTGCTCTCGGCCGAGTACTCGGTACGTGTAAACACAGCGCCGAGTGCTCGGCCAACATTTTACTGTCTCGCCCTTTTACTCGGTACGTGTGATCAAGGCATTAGTGCAATAACATTTATTACATTTAATACATGCAACATATTAAGAGCAGTGGTGGCCCAAAGGTAAGGGCCCCAACTTACAAGTCGAATGATATAGGTTCACACCTAGATAGGAACTTTAGGACTTTGTGTCATTTATTTAATCACCACTGGTCTTAGAATAGTGTAAAAAAAGATCGAGAGGAAACCAGCACCAAAAGTTCGAAGAATTCACCAACATTCACCAACTCACATTGAGGTCGTGTGTTTAATTACAGCATTTATTTATTTATGAACAATTAACAGCCACAATATATAATATAATAAACATACAAACATCAGTCATTTGAGTGGTAACAATATTGCAGCCCACCTCATCATCCACAAATTATCATAAAACATGTGATAAAAAGTGCCACTAAATGAGCATTATTATTTAAATATTATCTATAAATTAAAATAATTAAAAAAAAATTAATAAGAAATTTAAAATACAAGAATAAATAGTTGACTAAAACAATACAAAACAAAACTAATTAAAAAAAAGAAATCATAACCAAGTCAATTCATTAATTAATTAAATTTACATTTGTCATTAGCATCCTCATTCTTAGAGAGAGGAGCTAAGTCCCAGCAGTGGGAACAATACATATGGATGAAATAAACTACTAGCTAGTAAAGGATTAACTTGTCATTATAGATGGCGCAGTGGTTGGGCGATTGACTGCTGTGCTGCGTATCGCGAGTTCGATTCCCGCATCAAAACATGTATAAGTTTGACTCACAGATAGTTGTTTCGAGTCTTGGTATCATAATATCAGGAAATAAAAAGAAAAATGGTTGACGACATTATCTAAATGCTTAGATATACAACATGTAATTGGAATAAAGCACCCTCATAAACACCTCATTTAGAAAATTAAGTTACCTATACTCAAAATTCAAGCAGTGAAATTTTACTGAAATGTACTTAGGTACTGTTTTTTTTAGGAAAATAAGGCAATCGACGCACTACATTGGTAGCAAATCGTTATTAGCAACGAACGCTCAAGCGCGGTGACGCAATCAAGATTTATCAAAACAGTTAATTTATTTTTTCTAAAATAATCAAGAATTATTTTAAAGTACCGATGTGGCAATGGGCCGGGCACATTGCTCGCAAAAGAGATGGGGCCGAAAGATTCTGCAGTCGCGAGACGCACGGGACCAGGGGCCCAAGTCTGCTATTTTTAGAAAATTCGTCATTCCAACACGATCCCATTGTTATTTTGCTAAAAGTTCGTAATCTGCTAATTCATAATGATCGATCATTGATCGGTCAATGGTCTCGTAATAGAATTGCGGTAAAATGTCAATATCGAGCTTATCAAAAGCAAAGATTGCACAATGACGTTCTAATGGTAGGTCACTGATCAAAGGAATTGTCAAAGTTTTAGTAGATTACCGCAAACTTCAAATATTCATTTGTCAATATGTACGAGATTACCATTCTATGTCACTTCTTTCAATGGAGTGTCAGTGGTTGACCATTGGAAAGTCATAATGACGCCATTATATTAGTAGATTACCAAACTTGTCAAAATCGACAATTATGACACCAATGATAGACCACTGTGACACTATTGTACTAGCAGACTTGAGGCCCTGGTGGGATCGCAGTCAAGTACTAGTTTATAACAGGAAAAAAAAAACATATCAATAAAAATAATATCCCACTTTTCAAACAAGATTGAAACACCTCCAATAACCATTCTTCTCCAGATCATCCAAGCTATAATATATTGGCTGTCTGTTGATTTTAAGTACAGAACATAATATTTACGGCACCGTTACTTTTACGAGTCGGTTATGTGGAGTGCTGACATACACTCGTTGTACAAGAGGTGTTGGGAATTCGATAATCGTAAGATTGGAGTATATTTTTTATGGAAAATTGGAAATACGTGATGAAAGGCTGTCGATGTTTGATTTTGAAGATTTTGGAAGTGATTATAAGGATTGTTTTTAAAGGATGCTAAATATTTAATACTCAGAGTTTGCATTTGATTGAAATGACGTATTTTTAGAACAATATTGATCAAGTGTTAACAGCCCCAATTTACGAGTTATTGGTCGCAGGTTCAAACGCAGTCAGGCGCATTATATGCAATTGATTTCATCATCTCTTGAAACGGTGAAGAAAAACATTACTCATGATGTTTGGCACCGGTGTTTGGGATCGGCATGTCCTATAACCAAAAATTCAAAGACACGTGACCTCCCCATTTTTTTTTTTTTTTTTTTTTTTTTTTTTTTTTTTTTTATGGTGGGAAAAAATTATGCATTGACATCCCCCGCCCTTGGGCGGAGCGGGAGATAGTGTCAGACTCTTACTGACTAAAAGACCCACCCCGTTCCTTCTAGCCTTCATACCGGGGCTCGAGCCCTTTCGGATAACCCTGGCCCCAGTAGGCTTCGACCCGGCTGGGTCCCTGCTGTTGCTGACAACTCCTTGAGGCGCGCGGGAACAGTGCGCGCCGTCGACGACTTGGGCTTGGTCCGGACAGTTACCGGACGGCCGGACAGTGAGCTACCCATTGCTCACCGTCCGCAAGCCCGCGTCTACGTTGGCCGGAAATCGGGATCAGAATCCCGGCGACGGCGGCGGCGATAACGCCGTTGCCTGATGCGTTCGGCCTCCTCCTTTGCGAGCATTACTGCTTCGCAGAAGTCGGCGACCGCCTGCCACTCCTCCTCGCTCCGGACCATGGCCTCAACCAAGGCCCGGCGCGAGAGGTCTCCGCCGCCGATCGCCCCCACGAGGGCACGGCGATGCTCCGCCCAAGCAGGGCACACCTCGACTGTGTGCTCCACCGTGTCCTCCGGGCGTTCCGCACAGTGGCGACACCCGGGCGTCACTTCCGCATGAATCGAGTGCAGGAAACTCCCGAACGAACCATGTCCGGTGAGTACCTGCGTCATGCGGAAGGTAAGGACGCCGTGAGGTCTTTCCAGCCACGCCTCAAAGAGGGGACTTACCGCCATGATTGTGGCGTGCCCAGTGACCTCCCCATCGCAGTGGGCCGTTATTACGGCCCATTTTCACTCTTAGAGAGGAAATCTGAGTCCCAGCACTGGGAACATTGGCAGGCTGATGATTAATATTTCTGAACCATTTTTAAGACTAAAATAAACAGGGTCACGTCTATGAAAGTGATTCTATTACGTAAGTTTTAATGCTGCTAGAAAACTGTACTGTTGCAATTTGTCATGAAATCAGAAAAGTTTATTTCCAATAGACCATACAGGCATTTTTGAAATGTCAAAAGTCAGTCAGTAAAAAAAAAAAGTGAAGCTAAATAACAATTGCATGTGCACTGTGCAATATAGAAGTATTGCGAAAATAAATATTTTTTTCAAAAAGTAAGTAACTTTGGAATTTCTCGGTCTTCTTCATAGGAAAATACCAATCAAAACCATGCACTAGCTTCTGTCGTTTTATATGCTTATGTCTTAAAATTAAATATTTTAAATTGAATTAAACATAGCCACTAGATTTTTGAATGATTTTTTCAAGAAATAGCCTTTTAATATGATAAGATTGAAAGGGTTGTATCAAAGATTTTAATCATTTGTAATTCTGCAAAAAAGTCTTAAGGAAATTTTAATTTCGCGGTCCATTCTGAAGCTTTATCTCAATAGTCATTTCGTAAAGGAATTAAACCTTGATAATACTCGAATTTAAAACCTTTTTATTATCTCCGATCTATACATTACATAGCTGGCAGTTTTTAAAAACAGTTTTTTTTTAGGAATATAAAATATAATATAAAGTACAGCTACATTTTCAGAATTTTTGAAAGCGATTTTAAATTTGAATTTAGAATTGAAATTGGAAAACACATCGGTACTGCAAAATGTATCATTTTTGTGCCAAAACAAAATATTTACGTTTACAAACGGAAGCAAACAAATCAGAATATTTCTTCCGTAACTTTTCAAGGAACAAGGCACCTATAACCGTTTCGATAAATTTCCCACGTTTTTTGTCCCAAGTTATACGATGTTGGCGATTGAAGTTTCGAGTGCTGCATCACCTGTTATAATTGTTTAATAATATTCCACAACTATCACACAGCGCCGTCTAGTCCCAAGCTAAGCAGAGCTTGTGTTATGGGTACTAGACAACTGATAAACTTACTTATATATTTCTAAATACATACATATTATAGATAAATTACACCCAGACACAGAACAAATGATCGTGCTCATCACACAAACATTTGTCCTGGGTGGGAATCAAACCCGCGACCTCCGGCATAGCAGTCAGGGTCACTAACCACTAGACCAACAGGCCTGTCATACTAGAACTAGCTTGCTAGAAATAGAGGGAGACAGTAGAAGAATATTTATCAGATAACATGCATAAGTAATGAAGCTGGAATAGATCTATCCGATAATGATAAACTCAAAGAGAGAAAGATAAACGACTGACAAATAAAAAAAGTAACATGCAGAGTTGAAGAAAACAAACCAGTAAATCAGAAATCAAAAACGTTTATTTTAAATAAACTAATTACAGGCACTTTTGATTTGTCAAAATGTCGGTCAGTCAAAAACGTGAAGCTAAATTGCACGTTCCAAAGCGTAGATCTCTATCGAGAAGTATGTGCAAGAAACTCCATGGACACTCTTTTAAAATTTTATTAATCTTCTTTACATATTTCTTGTTGCTTCTGCTATATGAGTACAATGAAAATAAGTAATAACAATAAAAATATACAAAAATTGAATTATAAATATGGGGTTCATGAGAACGGTTATATACATGAAGTTAGAATAAAAGTAAATGAAAAGAAGAATGTTGAAGCTATTTATCCTGGTGGAATACCAGTAGAAGCGTGGAAGTTATTGCTGGTAAATCGCGGGTGTGGTTAGCTTTGTTCTTCAATAAGTTACTGCGGGAATAAACTGTACCCGATGATTGATGCAAAAGTTCGTTGTTGCCAATCTTTATAAACAAAGGTGCATGTGCTGAAAGGCTGAAGTGTGAAAATTACGGAGGAATAAAACTAATGTCAACAATCTAAAGTTATTGAAATATTTCGGTTCAGGTTTATATATGGACTCTCTTGGATGGAATCTTTTGAACAATAGCGTATATACCTATATTATTATTATAAAGTGTAACGATTTATCTTTTGTTTGTAATGAATAAACCCAAAAATATTTTTGATTGATTTAAAAATTGTTTCATCAGTGGAATGACACTTAATCAGTAATCATTGAATGACATCTACACTTGTATATTATAAAGAGGTAAAGTTTGTTTTTTTTTGTTTATAGGAGGTAATCTCTGAAAGTACTGGTCCAATTGCTAAATTTTTTCACCGATTAAAAGCTGCATTATTCTAAAATGACATAGGTTTATATTTTATATATTATATACGTGGACGAAGTCGCAGGCAAAAGCTAGTATCAAATAAAATAAGCTTTTGAGACATAAATTCATCTAAACTTTTAATATAACGAGAGCCAAACCTCGAATAAACTACAAAATCCAAGAAAACATACTTCAGATTCCAATAAATCGCGCGCACTCACAACCTACACCTCACTTAGGTAATAGTTGCCATCCAGTTATGAAATGAGGTACTCTGTATGCGAAACTTTGACGTCTTATATCGAACAATAATCATAAATAACTGAGACAAACGTTTGCAGCTGAGATGGAAATTGCTCTCATGTGTTGTACTACATATTTGCTTTTCAAAGTGTGCTTTTAGAAGAACTCATTACTGGCACAAAATAGATAGGTAAGTACAGAAGACAATCTACACACAAAGCACGCTCGAGCAACGCATACATAGACACTGCTCACGGACACGATATGTCGGCTCAATCACCCCGGTCGTGCTTACAATTCGGCGCAATGCGCTGACGTGTGTGCGATCGCCTAGCGTAGGTATAAAAAGTGAAGTACATATATGAGACTGACTTCTGTACCTATCTATTTTGTGTTACTAGTACAGTGTACAGTACAAGTAGTTTTATATTTTTGCAGTACAAAATAGATATACTCTGTTCAAAATTACATTAGATGAAAACCTTTTATTACTGTTCGTTCAACCGATTTTGACTTTTATTACGTTGGTAGCATGACAAATGGCGGGTGCAGTAAATAGTTGGTATTGTAACCACTTCTTGCTCTTAATGCTATCCTTATGCCTATGAAATAGAAGTTAAAATCGGTTGAACAGACAGTTAAAAAAGGTTTCTTAAAATTTCTAATCTTAACGCAAACACTATAATATATATATTAGATATCTATATCTATGTATATAAAAATGAATCCCTAATTCTCTTGGTCATGCCATCACACGTGTTTTGTTGTGTTTGTTATTGTGAAGAGAAGGTTCTTATGGAAAATAAAATAAAATTAGGGTAGTGTAGGTTAGATTAGATAAGGGTAGTGTAGGGTAGAGTAAGGTAGAGTTAGGTAGAGTAGGGTAGAGTAGAGTTGAGTAGGGTAGAGTAGTGTAGAGTAGGGTAGAGTTGGGTAGAGAAGGGTAGAGAAGGGTAGAGTAGGGTATAGTAGGGTATAATAGGATGGAGCAGGAAAGAGCGGGAGCGAAGCCACGCGGGCAAAAGCTAGTGTATATATCAAGGAAAAACTAACTGGCTAACATATCAATGCATAGCCGAAACTACTGGGACCAGGAACTTAAAATTTTTTTCAAAACTTTCTTTTATGACGTAAGCGAACGGATTTTCAAAATCCATCCCCAAAGGGATTGGAAACGAGGGTCCAAAGTTTGTATGGAGAAAACTACTTTTACGCGGACAAAGACGCTTGCAGCAATTAGTACAGCAAATAAACTTTTATGAGATTTTAAACGGCAGGTTTGAGCAGCGTTAGAAGGCCTTCCACAAAGTGAACCAATTACCTTCTGAAGGTCGCGGGAATCCGATGAATGCGATGCACAGGACCGTTCGTTGTGGCGACACTTGGGGAGGTCTATATCTAAACGTAGACGTCCTTCCGCTGAAATGATTATCACCATGACGACGATGAGATTTGAAAAATAAATTATATTATGTTTTACTTATATTTTCGATAGTACTGTTACATGGTTTATCAAAAACTGATTTCGACAATTTTATTCTTTTCCTATCTTTATTTTCACATTCTATTTAAAATTTGAACAACCTTTTAAAAGTACGTATATCCATCCAGTCAGCCCACTTGCTAAGAAGGTATGTTTCTTATGCGATTTCCTTTGATATCATATTTTTTTCTTAATAGTTCACTAATATGCACTAATATGTCTCCAACAAAAGGTCATTCTCTTTCTAGCCATGTTACCTTCGTACGGTGATGCCACAGGAGACGCCCCGGGCGTTGAACGCCGTAGGACGATCCTCGTCTATCGTATCGCACGGGCTTGTAGACAATGAGCAATGGATAACTTGCCATCTAGCCGTCTTGTAAATCCAATTCCTAACCTGACCAACTCAAATTCCAATTTGTCCACTCACGATCTCAAAATCAGTGTTCCATAACCACAACGTCCAATAGCCAAAAAATATCTACGACGCTAATCACAATCCGAACCGGCTAACATACGGTATACACGGAACTTTGTGAGCTAATTCCCTGTGCCAAATTGAATTCGTGGGACTGCAAATAGGGATGTGACTGGCAGCCTCAACGGAAGTTGACGAAAACGGAGGGTAATGTGGAAAAATAAAAGAAATACGAGGTTTTCGATATGCATTGTATTGACAGTCATATCAGTCGATGGCTTAATAGCCACGATCCTCGATCAATACTTTAAGATGGTCTCCTTAGGTAACTGGATCAAGGCCTTGATTCAGAAATCATTAATCTTCTCAGGTTTCTTTAAAGGTTGGACCCACCAGTGGATTAGATTCTTTTTTTTTTTTAAAGAAATATTTTAAAATGTATGTATTTAGTAAGAATAATTAATAAAAGAAGTGCACCAACATGGGGTTGTGCTTCGTAATGCATCAAAGTGTAATCGTCATTTGATGCTCTATTTCTTTTGAGGTATCTAAACCTTTTCGAATGGCTTTTGGTTTCTCACAGGCTTCCAATTATGATAATTTCTCAAGGAATATTTGTTTTTCAAATAAATAAAAAAATCAACCTCGTCATCAGAGATGCGCGTTGTGTAAGCAGAAACCCTCAACTGTGGAGTACGGAGGAAACCATCAGTATGTCCCCCTGGACGTAAATTACAGTGACCTATCTGAAAATCTCTTAACCGACGACGGACCCAGGTGGGCCGCTGTAAAAACAATCTGCTCAAATGGGGCTTCTTGGAAATCTCTAACACAGTTCCAGTGTGGAGCCGCTGCACAGAACATGCGTCATCTATGCTGCCCATCCTCCATAACCACCTGCACGTTTCAGGATTTACACGAAGCCACTAACAGAGCCGTGCATGTTGCCAAATTCTATTCAGAATAAAATTAGTAAGAGTATATCCACACGAAAAAAAGAAGAAGTTGGTCTAGTCAATTTTTAGATACTTATAAAATAAATCGGCTTCCCTAAAAAATTGCTCAAATATTAGCGAACCAGAAAAAACATGAAAGTTTATCTTCGCCTTTTCTTTATTACGTCTTCGTTAAAACTTGTGGAGGCTACCGGCTGAAACGAATATGAAGGTACGATTCCTTGTAGAATTTCTACATCTGTGGAAGTGGAAGCTTGCGGAAGTTCCGCATTTACCTCGTGACAAAGAAGTTTTATCACAACCCTAGCTACAACGCTGAAGTTCCTAGTTGGCTAGTTTTTTACTTACTATATTTGCTTGACGAAAGATTGGTGTTGCGACTGTTGCACTGTTTTTATGGTGAAGAAATTGGATGTTACGAAGTCTTAGTTCTTGCTATACTGTTCTAGTTAGTAGAGTAAATAATATTTTGTGTTAGTATTAGGTTTGGAATTCTGCGAGATTTTGTGTTGTCAGGCAAATGGTAGTATCGTGGGTTCAAAACCAGGCAAGCTCGTTGCTTTGTGTTTATTAATTCATCACCATGACTCCCAAAAAAAAACTGGTTACCGACATGTCCTAAAACCAATATTCGAAGACACGTGACATCCGCTAACCCATGCGCATGGCATAGGCCCGTGAGATAGATAATTGGCTATTCGCTCTCCTAGATGGGAGACATTAGTCCCAGCAAATCATATACTAATTATCGCATCGTCACATTTGGCTTCGAAATAGCGAAAGCTTGTACACCATGTTAATGCAAATAGTTCGAAAGAGTTACCGCAACCCTGGAACGCAAAGGGTAAGTGAAGGAACACAGGTGAGTTTTAGTCGATAAAAGTCTGACACTCCCTCCAACTAAAACGAGATAAAATCATTTGATGACTTCCCATCAAAAAAAAAATCCAGCACGTCAGCACCTTACAGCACCTGTATACCAGAATCTATGCAATTTTATTAAAACTAGACTAAAATTACTTCAAGAACACACCACTTTAAAAGTAGCTCAAACATAATCCTGGCTGTTGAACTAATCTGTGGTAGAACTTTGCTTCACGTGCAAAAGACTACCTACACGTACCTAATAAACTTGATATTTTGCCCTATTACAGGCACTTTATGGTCGATAATGGCAGAATGGGCCAGTTTTCTTCAAACTTGTTACGTAATTGAGTTTCTACGGTTAATTGCCGGTAGTTGTTCGCAGTTACCGGTTTTAATATTAACATGGAGTTAATTTTTAAATGAAACGATAGCTTCTTTGTGTGCCAAACTTGTACTGTTAGATAACTTAGTAAGGTATCAGGGATCCATAAATATAATTATCAAACTTATAATGTACCCGCTGATGGAACTTAGAAAAAGAAACTTAATATAATAAGGTAATAAAAAATGACTAAGGAGTAGTTTGATTTCCAGCACACCTGCAAAGAGTCCAAAGTATCATCATCATCATTTCAGCCAATAGAAGTCCATTACTAGACATAAGTCTCAGCAACGATCAGTCCTCTGTATCTCGCATATACAAATATTGGATTTGTGCGACCCTCACCGGGTCTTCGATCCACCGTGGTGAAGGCCTTGTGGGTCGCAGGTAAGCTAGGAGAGATTTTATCACAAATAAACATAACCTTGAATAGAATAGAATAAACTTTATAAACATAAACTTAAATCTATGGGTATAATGACGGTCTTATCGCTGACAGCGATATCACCAGACAACCCTAAGGTGGATTGAAACGACGAAAACACTACAGGGGTGGTCTGCGGTATGCTGCTAACAAATTAATCAAACACTAGATAACTTTGAAATAATTGGTACCGTTTTCCAATTTCAATTTTCTTGTCTGCTGCATCCGTGTATATTAATGTTGTGTATCTATCTCTAGGTATGTAAGTTCTATCACTTATAAACGAGGACCACTTCTGATGTTTTTATTAAATTAATATTTCATACCTGTATTTTTTCAGTTACCTTTTGCTTTCCAAGGCTACGGTGATTCTTTCAAACAATTCAAAAGCCCATGATGCATAGTTTGTGGATCAAAAACAGAAACCAATAATGAAAGTCGATGAATATTCAACCCAACTAAAATGTTTATTCTCAGTAACAGACTAACCCAGTAAAGTATTGCGAAATTCGTAAAATATATCGCGTGATTGCGCCAATGGTGGCGGGCAGTAATTTCTCGCGTGCCCCTGCATGATTGCGCACCGGTTGGCAATTTATTGTTTTTGCTCAACGCTGGGTTTACTGTTACATTATGGGGCTGCTTTAAAGAGCTTTGAAGTTTAGTGTGCTTTATTTTGCCAAAGAAAGAAAAGAAAAGAAAGCGTTTTGGAAACACTTTCACTATGCATACAGCTAAAAAGGAGTGGAATTCTCTGCCGGGGTCTGTGTTTCCAGATAGCTGCAACCTAGGGGTCTTTAAGTCGAGAGTGAATAGGTTACTTCAAGGCAAGCGTGCTCCATCATCGGCCTCGTCATCGCTTACCATCAGTTGAGATAGTGGTCAAACGCGTGCCTGTCTGCACTAATATTATAGAGAGTGACAATTTGTATTTTTGTGTGTATGTGTGTTTGTATGTTTGTAATGAATAAACTAAAAAACTACGAGAACTGTGCCGATTTAAAAAATTCTTTCACCATTTTAAAGCTACATTCACCTTGAGTAACATAGGCTATATTTATTAATCGTGCGAAGCCGGGACGGGTTGCTAGTTAATAATAAAAAAAATAGAAATATTTAAAGGAATTAGTTTTTTCAATGACAATTTCAATAGACTGATGATATAAAAATGTTGAAGAATGTTGAAGATGGATGTGTGAAGTGACAAGAATGGATAAAGTGAGAAATGAAGGAAGAGGAAGTTTGAAAGTGGCACCAGTGACTGAAAAGTTGAAGGGGAATCGTTTGTCTTGGTATGGTAATGTAAAGAGGAGGGATGAAACGCATGTCACTAAAAGAGTTATGAGTACACATGTGGATGGAGGGAGAGGGAGCCCAAAGAAAAGATAGATGGAATATGTGAAGAGTGATATGAAAGAAAAGGAAGTTTGTGATAGCCTGACGAGTGACAGGGCAGAATGGAAGAAACTCTGTACGGAATAGAAAGAAAGAAAGAAAGAAAAAGTGTTTATTCACGTCAAACATGGCGCATACCTTAAAACAAAATAAATAACAATAACGACTAATAGTAGCACGTAAGTAAGATATGTGTCACATCAGCGCAAAACGGCCAGCGCTCAACAAAATGCTGGAATAGGAGATAACCCATCCAAGGGCTTTTTTTTCGGTGGGAAAATTTCCTATGATATTGCTCTTGGGCGGAGCGAGAGGGCGTCAGACTGTTACTTACTAAAAGCCACTTCTGTTCCTTCGTTGTCTTTCATACCAGGGCCTAGTTTTCCTTTCAGAAACAAACCCTTGGCCCCAGCAGGATCCGACCCTGCTGGGTCTCTATGGTTTGCCGACATCCCCACGTGGAACAGCACTCGCCGACGACGACTTAGGCTTGGTCCAGACGGTTACCGGACGGTTGGACAGTGAGCTACCCATTGCTCGCCGTTCGCAAGCCCGCAACAAGCGTAGCATTACCTGGAAGCTGGTTCTTATTATTAATCACGAGCTCCTCATATTAATGTCATTAGTTTAAATTTAACACACTCCCAATGACAAACGCTTCCTCATTAAAGTTCACGATGCCGCCACCAGGGGGCGATCAATTCGCGCTCTCCTATCAATCTCCTACAAGATTTATCTATGTTAGCTTAATTGAGTTTCTTACTCGTAACATTAATATTACTTCCCTTTGATGCATCAAAATACGATTATAGTGGGTGTGTGCCTTCAAGGTTTTGTAATTATGGGTGGGTAGGCAGAGTACTGGCATTAGCGTAGTTACTAAGGGGCCCGTAGCCCTCAAGCTCGGGGGGGCCCCCAAAACCTGATTAACAAACCGCTTATTGAATGAACGAAAAATTTTACGAAAAATATTTCCGTTGATAGTGATAGTGAATTAGACAATGTGACCACTGCAGTATTGGTTGAAAAGCCTACTCATGAAGATTCAGTAATTAAACTGTGAAAGATATCGTTGCCGATCGTATTAACGACGACCATGTCTCCATAAATAATATCATTGAGTGTGCATGTTAATGATAAACTCTTCTTATAACTTAGGATTTATATAAAAGATAAAGCAGCGTAAACACTGATAAAGCCTAAACAATTTAGGGGCGTAGTTTGTTTTTGCTCCAGGGCCCTTGGTCATCTAGCTACGTCACTGAGTATTAGATTGAGTTGCGTGAGGTAGCAGCCCCTATTGTCTTGTATGATTTATAATTTAGATATCAACATAACATTAATATTACTTTAGCATTTTTCGAAAATCTATATATATAAAAGAAAGTCGTGTTAGTTACACCACTTATAACTCAAGAACGGCTGAACCGATTTGGCTGAAAATTGGTGGGGAGGTAGCTTAAAACCAGGAGACGGACATGTAGAGTAGAGTAGGGTAGGGTAGAGTAGGGTAGAGTAGGGTAGAGTAGGGTAGGGTAGAGTAGGGTATAGTAGGGTAGAGTAGGGTAGAGTAGAGTAGAGTAGGGTAGGGTAGAGTAGGGTAGAGTAGGGTAGGGTAGAGTAGGGTAGAGTAGGGTAGAGTAGAGTAGGGTAGAGTAGGGTAGAGTAGGGTAGAGTAGAGTAGAGTAGGGTAGGGTAGAGTAGGGTAGGGTAGAGTAGGGTAGGGTAGAGTAGGGTAGAGTAGGGTAGAGTAGAGTAGGGTAGAGTAGAGTAGAGTAGGGTAGGGTAGAGTAGGCTGAAGTAGGGAAGAGCGGGAGCGAAGCCGCGCAGGCAAAAGCTAGTATATTAATATATACACACACTGTAAAAACAAAATTTTAGAAAACTTAAGATAAAAAAGAAAAAATTCTGACAAATTTGTGTGTCTCCGCTGCGCCAAATAGTTCCTCCTCCTCGAGTCGTATTCTTCATTACTGAGGTCTTTGGAATTCCCGCTGCATTAGCTTCTTATTGATGGTATCTCGCCTTCTGTCACGGTTCTTAGCGTCATGAAGTGCGACGTGCAATTGGGTGTCCACTGTAGAGCGCATCTGATCTGCCCATCTTCTTGGGCTGCGGCCTCTTGGTCAGTTCAGCAAAAATGCCAGGCCTGGTTTTCAACTGAACCTTATTGGGAGTGAACGGCAGTACTTGTGAGTATTCTGTGTAAAGTAAATAAATATACTTTAATAAATGTATAAAATATCGCCAATACCTATGCATACAGGGTCAAATTTGAATAGCTAGTTAAATTTTGCAAACATGATGAGTAAATAATGAAATAATTTCAAAACTGGAATTTTGTTAGTTTATTTGATTTGGTTCTGTGTACCTACTTACTGAACTCAGGGTTTATTTACGGATTGTGGAGCGCAGTATACTTGATATTAAAGCAATGAACGAATCGCGTTGCAAACACTGTACTTACTCTAAACCACAGATCATTGACGTGTTTAGATTCAACCAAAACAGCGGTATCTTCCGCTGTTTTGATTGAATCTATACTACTCTATGGTATCGTGGACCGCTGAAATCAAGCCTCCGTGGCTTAATTTCACTCAGTCACATAAACGGGCCCCTTGCGCAAAAAGTGTTTTAAATGGGATCAAGGTTATCCAAATGTATTTAGCTAGGCATTTAGTGTATATATTATTTTTAATTATTTAAGTTATTGTTTAATTTGTTTATTATTTCTTTGTGTAATGTTTTCATGTGCTTTTTTTTTTTTTTTTTTTTAATCTTATAAATTTAGGGACTTTTGGTCACACTAATGTATAAAATATCGCCAATACCTATGCATACAGGGTCAAATTTGAATAGCTAGTTAAATTTTGCAAACATGATGAGTAAATAATGAAATAATTTCAAAACTGGAATTTTGTTAGTTTATTTGATTTGGTTCTGTGTACCTACTTACTGAACTCAGGGTTTATTTACGGATTGTGGAGCGCAGTATACTTGATATTAAAGCAATGAACGAATCGCGTTGCAAACACTGTACTTACTCTAAACCACAGATCATTGACGTGTTTAGATTCAATCAAAACATCGGTATCTTCCGCTGTTTTGATTGAATCTATACTACTCTATGGTATCGTGGACCGCTGATATCAAGCCCCCGTGGCTTAATTTCACTCAGTCACATAAACGGGCCCCTTGCGCAAAAAGTGTTTTAAATGGGATCAAGGTTATCCAAATGTATTTAGCTAGGCATTTAGTGTATATATTATTTTTAATTATTTAAGTTATTGTTTAATTTGTTTATTATTTCTTTGTGTAATGTTTTCATGTGCTTTTTTTTTTTTTTTTTTTTAATCTTATAAATTTAGGGACTTTTGGTCACACTAATGTATAAAATATCGCCAATACCTATGCATACAGGGTCAAATTTGAATAGCTAGTTAAATTTTGCAAACATGATGAGTAAATAATGAAATAATTTCAAAACTGGAATTTTGTTAGTTTATTTGATTTGGTTCTGTGTACCTACTTACTGAACTCAGGGTTTATTTACGGATTGTGGAGCGCAGTATACTTGATATTAAAGCAATGAACGAATCGCGTTGCAAACACTGTACTTACTCTAAACCACAGATCATTGACGTGTTTAGATTCAATCAAAACATCGGTATCTTCCGCTGTTTTGATTGAATCTATACTACTCTATGGTATCGTGGACCGCTGATATCAAGCCCCCGTGGCTTAATTTCACTCAGTCACATAAACGGGCCCCTTGCGCAAAAAGTGTTTTAAATGGGATCAAGGTTATCCAAATGTATTTAGCTAGGCATTTAGTGTATATATTATTTTTAATTATTTAAGTTATTGTTTAATTTGTTTATTGTTTTTTTTTGTGTAATGTTTTCATGTGCTTTTATGCGTTGTACAAATCATACAAAAACCAATCAGATGGAATCACCAGTCCAGGTTTTCTGATTGCAATGTTAGCACGTAACGTATCTTTCCTTATATTATATCAATGTTGACGTGGCTCAGAAGGATGCCCAACTTAAGTGGGAATAGGCTGGAGATCTCCACCACATGCTGTTGGAGTGGAGAACTCGAAAAATACAAAATCGCACGACCAGGTCACGGCAGACTACGGATTAAGAATTGACGAGATGTGGTCCAGAACTGGGTAAATTGGAAAAGGTGAAGGGATACCTTTGGCAGGAATGGACAGGCCTGTCTGTAGACTAGATAAAATAATCTTCTTCTTCTTCTTTCGTGTCGATCTGACTCAAATTTGGTCCGACTAATATTTAGTCACCTCCACCTGCTATGTCGTTGGCCTCGCATAAGTCGTGGAAGGTTCAGATAGTTGTGCAAGCTGAGCATGAAAGTAGATATAACAATATAATACTTACCTACATTTTGCCATTTTTATTAGTCTTATTAAACGAACTTGATGTCTTATCAATCTTCATAGAAAATTGGCACCGTTATTAGCTACAAGAAAATCCAAATATAATTGTATCCTTTGACAGGCCTGTTAGTCTAGTGGTTAGTGACCCTGACTGCTATGCCGGAGGTCGTGGATTCGATTCCCATCCAGGACAAATGTTTGTGTGATGAGCACGATCATTTGTTCTGAGTCTGGGTGTAATTTATCTATAATATGTACTTATGTATTTAGAAATTTATAAGTATATTTATCAGTTGTCTAGTACTCATAATACAAGCTCTGCTTAGCTTGGGACTAGACGGCGCAGTGTGATAGTTGTGGAATATTATTATTATTATCCCTTCGTCCCTGAATGTACCTATTTTTCTTTCACTATAAGTAAATGTAGTTCAAGTACATGCTTATTAGGGCCGATGACCCTACCACGGGGAATTTCTAAAAGGGAAACTCTAGTCTTATAATGGAAAGGGCAACTTTAAATAGAACTACACTGCGCACACGTGTGCCGCGTACGCCGACCTGTAGCCCGATTCACGTAATGAAAACCGTAACGATATCGTAGCGATTTAGTCTTTTAGACCATTTCCGTATTCACATCCATCAATCGAGTTTGAACGACACCGATTTTAAAGTCGTTTGAAATTCGTCGATTTAAAAAAAAAAAAAAAACTGTATTTACATTATCCTGGTAGATTACATAGTAATGTAACTGGAAATAAGTCGATAGATCGTGAATATCGCTTTTGGATAGGACTTTGATCGAACGACTACCTACAAAACTTCAACGACATTTGGCTTGTTTGATTTTACGTGAATCAGGCTACTGGGCGCGTCGGTCTCTATACATTTCATATGGAAACTAGATTTATAGAGCTACACTTGATCCACACGACGTAACGCCAAGCGATGTCGTTTTACGTACAAATCAGGCGTGGTCCACGTGTGTGTCGGTCACGTGTCGGTCTACTGGAGTTCTAGCTTAAAGGATACGGGTGTGATTTCAGTCAATAAAAGTTTGACATACCCAGTTCTAACCTAGAGCAAATCAGTAAATTCCAAGACTTCTCCCAGTCATTGATTTTATTGATTGCCCAATTGGAAAAAAAAATAGTAGGTACACTTAATTACAAACCTAAATACTGCTACAGAAAGTAAAATGAATTGGGATGGAAACATAAAAAAGAAAGATGGACGATGAATTGCCCAATTATCGCAGAATTAATGTTTACTCCCATTCAAAATTAGGACTGAATGCGTAATCACGTCATGACAGAAAAAAAATCTTTAATATTCTACCTTTGATCTTTGTAGGAAGTTAAAAAAGAACCTATACTTAGCCTCAGGCAGAAGGGCGGGGGAGGTCGGACAAAGATTATGAAAAGAGAAATGACATTTTTTTTTAATCCTCTATGCGACTTGAGGTAAATACTATCGGGTCACCGGATAAATTCAAATGTTATTTTTGCAATAAGCAGTTAAATTTTGGATAGTAAGATTTAAAAAAACAAAAATTTGCTGTAATGGCAAGAATGTATTTACACATTAAAGTAGTCAAAAAATAAAAAGATCGTTATGACATCTGTATGTTGACTACCTAGTGACTTGTCTGGTGAAGTTTAAGCTACTATTGCACCAGACCCCTTATTATTATTATTTTATTGTTTCTTTCAGTTTCGTTCCAAGTTACATTCTAGGGTCTTTCTCAAATGTCAAAACGAGCCTTTTATTTTATAACTAGCTGTGCCTGCGACTTCGTTTGCGTGGACTACAGGATTTTGAATTTATTTTCTCTAAAATAAAAGTAGCCTATGTTACTCCTTATTACATCAGCTACCTGCCAAAAAAGTTCCGACAAAATCGGTCCAGCCATTTCAGAGATTAGTCCGGACAAACAGACAGATATATATTAAAAAAAATGTTATTTTGGTACCGTATATACATATATTCATATGCATGTAGTAAAAAGCAGTTATTTCAATATTACAAACAGACACTTCAATTTATTTATATGTTGTATAGACGAGTATATTCTTATTAAAACCATTATCATAACTTTAGAAGGTTGTCATTAAATAAATCTTTCCATTCGAGAGCGAGTGTCAGATTTTTACTGACTTAAATCCACCTGTGTTTCTTCAGTTACCTTTTGTGTTCCAAGGGCTTGGTAACTTTTTTCAACAATCCTGAAGACAATATAAAATTTTGCTCAAAATTCGTCTGAGCAGAATTTTCTCAATGGAGAATTGTGAACAACGAAATCCTACTAAATATCAGAAAACGACTCTATAGGTTAAGAACGCCAGTATCTAAAAGACAATTAAAACAGTCATTACTCGGCTAGCCAGGTAATGAACCTATTTTACCCATAATTTCTTGGCACTTCTGTCCCAATTTTTTGATCCATGTGCAAAACGGAACGCAAAATTACAATTCCTGAATTTATTATTTAAATTGGTTAACTTAGCTGCCAGTAATTACTTATTCTTTTACTTTTGAAATATCTTGAACACCCTGACGTTAATCAAACCAAGAATTAGTTTGATTAACATTAGGAGGTGAAAAAAAAATTCTATAGAAAATCGTGTCAAGATTGACAAAGATATGGAAAGACAAATATTTTCTTGACAAAACTAAAGATTTTTGTTTTTTTTTCCGATCGTATGACTGATGACTCGGAATTATATAATTTTTAGAGTTCCGTATCTCAAATGGAAAAAAACGAAACCCTTATAGGATCGAACGAAACCTTTATTGTCCGTTTGTCTGCCTGTCAACACCCTTTATTTCAGGAAAGAATCCTGAAATTGAACTCGAAGCAAGGTCTTATAGCACAAGTATAGGAAAAAATCTGAAAACTGTATATTTTTAGCTACGCCATAAAAAAAAATGCGATTCGGAAAAATCTTCGTAATTCAATTCGGGAATTGAAATGTTTTCAAAGGTAAGTTTGTACCGAACCCTCAGTGTGCGAATCCGACTTGCACTTGCCAGGTTTTTTTATTATTGATAGTCTTGCACTTGAGCACTATCTTACCTTATGACAAGCGATTATGTGTTTGATAATAGAGCTTGCTTGCCTAGAAGGAACCTATTCATTCTTAACTAAAAGATCTCTTCTTAACAAAAGGAGTACCGTATCAACTTTTGCTAAGAACCTCAGTTTTAGTATGTACGTTTGACAAGTTTTGGCAATTAGTACCATTGCACAGCTCTATTATTGGCTTCATATAAATCTTAAAATCTAAATAAAAAAATAATAAACCAGCCATCTATATATCTTATAGTGTCCGACCAAAACAGGGTTTTCAACCAAAACCGAAACCAAATTTCGGCTAAAGTCTCAGTTTCGGCCGAAACCGAAACTTCCTTACAAGAATCATGTTTTGAGGGAAAAATAAAGAAAACGTTATTATAATCAGTCAGTACTTATTTTTTTTTTTTATGTATTTTAAATTTAGGTATTTTATAATCGTTGACTATCATGAATGTTACTGCACTCGGTTTTAGTTTGAGGGTAAAACGAACTGCAAACACAAGTCAGTCATGACATGATTAGGCACGTGGACACGGCAAAATGTCTTCGTTGCTCACTCGCTTGGAAAGAATTTAACGCTAAACATTAACGATCACAGTGCGACAACTACCGAGTACAGTTTCGGTTTTAGTCGTAGTTTTGGTAGGTTTTCCACCGAAAACGAAACTAAACCGAAACTCGTTTTTTTGCCGAAACTCGACCGAAACCGAACATTCGTTCGGACACTAATATCTTATATCGATCTTATTATTATTTATAACTATATCGATCTTATCTATATCTTTTTAATATTAATATTAGATTGTGTAGGACGGTCGGCATATCCTGTGAAGAGGCTTCACATCAGCATTGTCTTTAGAATTCAGTGGTTTTTGCAGCGGCCAACTTCGGTTAAAGCAAGGAACATTAATACCAAATCAAAAATCTATTATATCTATAAAAAAATATAAAGACCGCTTTTTAAATATAAAGAGTCTTTAAGTCGAGAGTCAATAGGTTTCTTCTAGGCAAGCGTGCTTCATCGTCAGCCACATCATCGCTTACCATCAGGTGAGATGGTGGTCAAACGCAAGCCTATCAATAATAATAATTTTTTTTTTAATATTTTTAATGTTTTTTTTTGTTGTAAGTATTTATTTTTATTTTAACACAAAAGGTAGATAAACAATTTCAAAATTAGGAAAGTGGGTCACTCAGTATAACGTTTTTAACGGACCCTTTTTCCTCGTCCAAGTTAGGTGTCAGGGGTGTAACACTGCGGTTATTTTCCTGGTGGAATGGCCAGCATTCCAGGGGAGCCTCACCTTCAACTGTGTTGGACATAGGTATTAAATGCTACAAAGGATATTTTCGAAAATATTTTTTGCTACGTAAAACGGAAATGATTCGACTTTTACGAAATAAATAAGCATGATTAAGTATCATGTTTGCCTAAAGTTGATGTTTTCTAATAATAATTACAGTATAACAAGATTTTTTACTTGGTTTATAGTTAAAATGAAAAGCTGATGAGTCAAAGAAATAAAGTCACAAACATTTGTGGTGCTAATAAATTTTTAAAATACAGTCACTATTCGCATACAAGAAATAGTTTGTTTATTAATAAAAAATCAAAATTTATTTTAAAATTGTATGTTTTTGGCACATTGGTGTGCTTTTAGCAGTACCTAATTGGTTCATTTGTAAGAGTACATTATTGTTATACCTTAATAATAAAATTAAATAAAGTAGTAGTAAAAAGTGGTGGTAATTAAGCTTGTTTTTTATTGATCATTCAGAAGACTGCATTATAAAATACATCGACTTTAAATATTCTAGTGATAGACAAGCCCTTTCATGGAAAGCATTTGTCAAAATACTGAAAAGATAAAACAAAAGTTCGATGCAGCGCAACATTGGCATTATGTCGTCTATCAGAACTATTAAAACATGCAGCGGTAAGCTAGCTTTTAGAGAATACTTTTTTCGTGACCAAAATGTCTTAAGCGCCATGGTTTCGTGGCACTTACGCGTTTCGTTCAAGGTGTACGGACGACATTACAACTGAATCGACTGAAGTGAGTGTTCGGCACGCGTAATCTAGTGCGTAGTACATATATGTATATCGATGATAAAATATAATTTATAAAATTAATGCCTCAATATAAAAAAATACAAGCAAACAAAAGAGTGCATCTTTTTAGACACTCAAAAGAAAGATCAAGCCAAATGCAATAAAATTAATAATATTTTTTCCACCGTCTGTCCTGAACACTTGGCTACCTATTTGCTTTTTAAAATTTTCTCCCAAACAAAATGGCGACATCTTTCGGTTCTAAAGCAGGAACGTGTGCTGCCAAAGGCAATATCATTATTTCATACAAGATGCGTTCGGAAGCAGCCGCCATTTTTATTGTTTGCTACTTCAAAAACGGAGATTGCTTTTGAAAATTTGGCAAATGTCGCCATTTCAGCTTATGCAAGGATGTTTAATTTTAATCGCTAATGGTACAGATTACACTTTGGCTAAAATGCTTTTGTATTTTTTTAACAGTTTTATGTGAAAGAGTAAGATAAACATTTTTTTTTCTGTAATGGTAGTCACGCTTGACCACTATCTCACCTAAAAAAAAAGAAAGCGACGATGAGTACGAAGATTGATCATGCTTGCTTTGAAGTGACCTATTCACTTTTGACTTAAAGAACTCTAGGTTGTAGCTATTAGGAATCATAGACTCTGGCAGGAAATGTAATGAATGTATTCCCAAAACGTTTTGTGCATTTTGGTGGTATGTCCACTATATACCGGTGGTGCATCGCCATTATTTATTTTATTTTATCTTCAGCGATGATGATGACGATGTATATTGAACGTCTCTTACTATCAGGCGAGATAGTGGTCATTCATATACCTGCCATTATACCTAATAATAAATTTCTTCTTTTTTAAATGACATAACTAGCTTATATCATTAAAAAATGCTTGACTGCGATCCCACCTGATGGTAAGCATTGTTGGCGAAGCGCACTAGCGACGAAGCGAAAAGCTTATTTCGGACCGTAGATGCGTTAACAAGGTAAGGGTGGACGGTCGCCGTACATCGGGTTTCCGATGGTAGAAAGGTCGGAGACCGGACATGGTCCGGAGCGAGGAGGAGTGGCAGGCGGTCGCCGACTTCTTCGAAGCAGTAATGCTCGCTAAGGAGGAGGCCGACCGCATCAGACAACGATGCTCTCGCCGCCGCCGGGATTCCGATCCCGATTTCCAGCCACCGTAGGCGCGGGCTTGCGGACAGTGAGCAATGGGTAGCTCGCTGTCCGGCCGTCCGGTAACTGTCCGGACCAAGTCCAAGTCGTCGACGGAGCCCACTGTCCCCGCGCGCCTCAAGGAGTTGTCAGCAGCAGCAGGGGCCCAGCCGGGTCGAAGCCTACTGGGGCCAGGGTTATCCGTAAGGGCGCTCGAGCCCCGGTATGAAGGCTTGAAGGAACGGGATGGGTTTTTTAGTCAGTAAGAGTCTGACACTATCTCCCGCTCCGCCCAGGAGCGGGGGTTGTCATTGGATGAATTTTCGCATCGAAAAAAAAAATGGTAGAAAGGTGACGGTGGAATTAAGTCATGTAATTCAAGCGCACACTTTCTAAAATGCATCTTTTCTTCTTTCTACAAGGTAAATCGTTCAAAGAAGATAAAAAGAAGGTTATGGTGCAAAAAAACAGTGCTCTATTTTGGTCCTGTGTTGATTATTTGCTCCTCTGCAGTAGGTCGTGTCCTGTTTTACATAATGGTTAAAAGATGCTAGCCGTATGCGCCGCAACTAGCCCGATGCGGCGAGTTGATTCTTATGAGTTTCCTGGAGCTACTTGTTTTGGTGTTTTCTCTTCACCGTACGAGTTTCCTTAGGAAAAACAAAGTGTATTTTCTTTGAGAAGATATTCTAGTTGCTGTCTGGAACAATTAAAGGAGATTTGTGTGGACTGTAGATGATTTTTTTAACTTACAATATGTTATTTTGCTTAGTATCTAATTAAAAAATATATATATTATGTGATGATAAAATATTACGTATTCTATTTGTAGGAAATTTATTCAAGAACCTCAAAGAATCAAACTTCTTCAATAAATTAAGATCTACAGGTAAGGGGAGAAAGTGCTTGCCGCGAAACGCTGCGTATGAGAAAGGCCAATTAAATATTAATAGTGATACGAAAGAAAAAAGAATAATAGCGTGACAGGACAGAATGGAAGAAAAAAACGTGTTGCGCTGACTCCAAAGATCACGGGACAAAACCAAGAAGATGATGATAAAGTTTTTTAAATTTCTTGATCTTTATTTTTGTGTTTTATATCACTTAGAAGAAGCAGAAAAAAAAAACAAAAAAAAACATTTAGTTCCGATTATAATTTTGGTATTTTCAAGGTTTGAGTGAATAGGCTCTTAATAAACTAGTGCGCCTCACCATCATCGATTGCATCATTGCATTCACTGCTTACCATCAGGTCAGATCGCAGTCAAGCAATAGTTTATGTCTTTAAAAAAAGAATCAAATACTTCAACGGGACAGTACAACTTTTATTTGGTACATATTCAACAGAACTACTTATTTGCTGAATAACTGCTTCAAAATAAGAACTGTTTGCTTAAGCTATACCCAGTCATGTTTTAAATTAAATCCTGTTAACACCAACGGAACAAAGTATACAACCAGGCAATTTCTCTTTAAAAAGCAGTGTTAAACATGACATGATCTAAATTAATCGTCTGTAGTTCAGTGTTCGCGAAGCCGGCCTCGTTTGTTTCGCTAAGACATGCTAGGAACACATAAGCCTTTCTCTTGGCGGGTATCTTCGACAGATTAGCTCGTGGGTTAAGTTAGAAGAATAAAGAGGATTAGGAAACATTTTTGTTTTATTATACACTAGCTTTTGCCTGCAACTTCAGCCATGTACATAAAATATAGCCTATGTCACTCAGAAATAAAGCAGCTTTCTATGGGTGTCATTTTTTTTGCAATCTGACCAGTACTCCTAGCCAAGTTACTAATCTTTAACCGTTAACGCTTGCAGAAAGCTTCAAATGTACGGGAATGACGTCATCTCAACGCTCAGTCACGTGGTTAGAACAAAAGAATTGGCGGCGCGGCCAACTCGAAGCGTTCGGCGCAAGCGAAACGGTTGTAACTTGGCTAGGGGGGCAGTACTTCAACCTTTTTGTCTTTTTTGTACAAAAACTGTTCTTTCCTTCAAGTTCAAAATAATTTTTCTAGAAAGTCCTTATAAAGTTCTACTATTCAGATTTTTTTCATATTTTCTAAACTTATGGTTCAAAAGTTAGAGGGGGGGACACACATTGTTTTTTACTTTTGGAGCGATTATTTCCGAAATTATTGACATTATCAAAAAATGATTTTAGTAAACCCCTATTCATTTTTAAATACCTATCCAACAATATATCACACGTTAGGGTTGAAATTAAAAAAAAAAAACACTTCCCATTTTACATATAGGGGGGCTACCCTAATAAAACATTTTTTTCCAATTTTTATTTTACCACTTTGTCGGCGTGACTGATATACATATTGGTACCAAATTTCAGCTTTCTAGTGCTAACGGTCACAGAAATTAAGTGAGGACGGACAGACAGACAGACAGACGGACAGACAGACATGGCGAAACTATAAGGGTTCCTAGTTGACTACGGAACCCTAAAAAACGAACTTTACCTCTTTACTATATTAGTGTAGATAGGCTCGCGTTTGACCACTATTACACCTGATGGTAAGTGATGATGTGGCCGATGATGAGCTTGCTTGTCTCGAAGTAACCTATACACCCTGGACTTAAAAACCCTTAGGTTATATCTATCAAGTAACACAGACTCCGGGAATTCCACTCCTTAGCTGTACTCAAATGAATGGGTTCCCAAAACGCTTTGTACGTTAAGGTGGGATGTTCATCATGTACCGATGGCTCAGCTCCGTACTTCCAGTGACGAACAGACTTGGCGGAATTAAACGGTTACTTGGTTTTTCTTGGTGATATTTTTCTCCAGTTTGTCTAATGTTGACGAAGGGTAGATCTAGGTTAAGCCGCCTCATAGGAACTAAAGATTTTTCATAGCTACAAATAACTTCTCCTGCTCATAATCATCATCATCATCACAGATATTCATCGCTGGATATAGGCCTCCCCAAGTGTGACAATAACCTGTCCTGTGCGTCTGACGTCGATCAGATTCCCATAACCGACACCTGCAGGTCATTGGGCCAACTTGTGGGAGTTATACCAACGCCGCGTCTTCTGATACGTGGCACGAAAATCTTAAAGCCTCATTGATCATCCTGTTCTGCGAGCAATGTGCCCTGCCTGCTGCCATTTAAGTTAGTTAATTATGGCACTCTTACGAACATCTTTATTCCAGAACTTCAGCTCTGGGTGCAGTGTGAGCAGTGCATTCTTTTACTGATTAAAACCTACTTGTAATGCACCTGTGAAAAACAACCTAACAACCTGTGTGGACGGCGAGCAATGGGTAGCTCGCTGTCCGACCGTCCGTTAAATGTCCGGACCGAGCTCAAGTCGTTGACGGCGCGCACTGTTCCCGCGCGCCTCAAGGAGTTGTTAGCAACAGCAGGGGCCCAGCTGGGTCGAAGCCTACTGGAGCCAGGGTTAGCTCCGAAGGGTAGCTCAGAACCAGTATGAAGGCACGAAGGAACGGGGTGAGTTTTTTAGTCAGTAATAGTCAGTACACTATCTCCCGCTCCGCTCAAGGGCGGGGGATGTCATTTGGATCGCCCGGGTGTCGCCACTGTGCGGAACGCCCGGAGGACACGGTGGAGCACACAGTCGAGGTGTGCCCTGCTTGGGCGGAGCATCGCCATGCCCTCGTGGGGGCGATCGGCGGCGGAGACCTCTCGCGCCGGGCCTTGGTTGAGGCCATGGTCCGGAGCGAGGAGGAGTGGCAGGCGGTCGCCGACTTCTGCGAAGCAGTAATGCTCGCAAAGGAGGAGGCCGAACGCATTAGGCAACGGCGTTATCGCCGCCGCCGCCGCCGGGATTCTGATCCCGATTTCCGGCCACCGTAGGCGCGGGCTTGCGGACAGTGAGCAATGGGTAGCTCTCTGTCCGGCCGTTCGGTAACTGTCCGGACCAAGCCCAAGTCGTCGACGGCGCGCACTGTTCCCGCGCGCCTCAAGGAGTTGTCAGCAACAGCAGGGACCCAGCCGGGTCGAAGCCTACTGGGGGCAGGGTTATCCGAAAGGGCGCTCGAGCTCCGGTATGAAGGTTAGAAGGAACGGGGTGGGTCTTTTAGTCAGTAAGAGTCTGACACTATCTCCCGCTCCGCCCAAGAGCGAGGGATGTCAATGCATGATTTTTTCCCACCATAAAAAAAAAAAATGTCATTTGGATGATTTTTACCCACCGTAAAAAAAAACCCTAACAACCTGTGTAACTGGAGGAGTCAGGTGCGGTTTTAGTCAGTAAAAGTCTGACACTACCTCTCGCTCCGCCCAAGAGCGCGGAGATGTCATTGGATGATTTTCTCACTTACAAAAAAATGCTCCAGCAGGCGTGATTCCAAGTCTGTTGACGTGCGTACTGCTCCATGCATGCCTCAAAGAGATGTCAGTAAAACCGGAGCTCAGCAGGGCCGAAGCCTACTGGGGCCATGAGTGCCATCCGAAAGAGAAACTCGGGGTCTTGAAACACAATGCAAAGAAGGACCAGGAGTGGCTTTTAGTCAGTAATAGTCTAACAGGCCATAGGGCAGGAGAAGTCATTGAATGATTTCCCACCTATAACATAAAGCCCTGGCAGGCATCGGCTCTAGCAGGCCCTGTTATTATGCTGACCTTTAAGGCGCGTGTGATTTACAATGCACCTTCGACCCGCACTTGGTTCTTGTCTACCAGCAAGCTATCTTGATAGGCCTCTGAAGAAATCAAACAGGCTCAATGATTGTAGAACATTACCTGAAATACTTTCATTTTAAAAAAATTCTTTCCACTCTCTTTCCCTTCACACCAAACAACAAATGTAATTTAATATTAATTATTTCTAGCGAACAGTATTAATTGCAAGCGTTTACAACAAAATACGGTTCACGTTTCTTACAAAATTATATCTACCTAGCAACGTTTACTAATAAACAAGGCATTATTAACTTAGCCCTTGAAATTCGACCCTGACGATCTCAAGTTAAGGTAGGTTTTTCTTTGGGCTTTGTTTCTTTGAAACTAAAGATCAGATTTCGTATCGGGGAAGTTTGGGTTATCTGAACACGTGCTTCTTGACGTGATTACATATTTTCTGATGGTTTGCGAGTGTTGTCTTAGATGGAAGATTGTTTAAACCCAATTTTAGGTTGTAATAACAGAAAGATTACTAATATTATTAATACCTAATCCTTTATTTTTCAGTGAAAGACAGTGGCAACTTCAAAAGGCTTATAGTGACTGGTAAAGTAGATGGAAAAGGTCTCGTGAAGATGGAAAGAGGATGGAAGAAGATGTCAGCAAACCGCAGGAGCCCAGCAGGATCGAAGCCTACTAAGGCCAAGGATCTGCTTATGAAAGGAAGACTCGGCCCTAGTATGAAAGGCAAAGAAGGAACAGGAGTGGGTTTTAGTCAGTAAAAGACGGAATGAAAGAAAGGAAGAGCAGGGTATGTCATTGATGACTTTCCCACCAAAAAAAAAAATTGCCTTTGCCGGACTTGATTCGCACCTCTCTTGACTTTCCAGCATACAATGCCTTTCACACCGGTTGAAACCAAAACAGATGGCGGAATATCATGCAAGAGAAAGTGATGAAGCAGGAAAGTCACGTCCCTCAGCGTTGAGGAATACGACGCATCGAGGGAGTCTCCTCCCACTCTGGATGGAGCGAGTGGGATTGTCAGAATTCTATTGACTAAAGACCCACCAGTGTTCCTCAACTGTAGGAAGCCACATTGCGTTACAGGGCCTCGGTTACTTTTTCGAACAATTCCACATCCTTGGCAACTTGTTATTCATCCTCTCGATTGGATTTCGACCACGGTAACTTCATGACCTGATGAGGACCACGGGAATCTGATGAATGTGAGAAGCATTTGTCTAAAAGTGGATGGCTTTTGGTTGAAATCATGATGATGATGACTATGCTGGTCACAATTCAGCTGTTTCACATGACAAAAAATGAATTGGCCACATGCTTTGAAGGAATTCCGATCACATACCCAAGCAAGCAATGGACTGAGATCCTCAAGCAAAAAGAAAGCATGGCCGTTCCCTTCAAACCTGGCATCGCACCGTGTTGGCAGAAGCTGCGAGCAACGAAATGACGTGGAACGATGCGAAGTACGAGGCTCAAGACCGTTCACAATGGAACTGTAGACTCCTTCTGCCCCAACTATGGAACATAGAATATTGTCAAATAAATCAAATAATAAAAGGCTATCAAACTATCTAACAAATACACTACGTCTTTTCTCCTGACTAAAAATATCTATTCGCCATACTGAACAAACAGCCCCAGAACCTCTTCAGCTTATCTTAATAACTAAACGCACGTCTTGCAAGTCATTCATTGAGCTCTGACGGATATGTATTGTTTTGGTTTCCTAAGCGAAGGCACAGGCGGAGGGGTTGAGAACATTTTCGAAGATATTAACAAACGAACCTCGTGCCTGAAGTGGAAACGGTTTGAAGCTGACTGTTAGACAAGCCGTTTGAATTCATGTTGTCCAGTCAGAAAACTAAAAATCACATATATGGGCTATGGCTTCCCATAGCCCATATATAGCATAGTCATAGCCAAAGCATATCCAAAGGGCTATGCTCGGAGCTTCCTTGCGTGATCGAATCAGGAATGAAGATATCCGCAGGAGAACCAAGGTTACCGACATACTCCGAGGAATCGCCAAACTTAAGTGGGAATTGGAAGGGCACATTGCTCGCAAAACAAATGGCCGTTGGGACCGAAAGGTTCTGGAGTGGTGACTGCGTACCGGAAGATGCAGCGTTAGGAGACCTTCTACAAGGTGGACCTATGACCTGGTAAGGGTTGAGGGAATACGATGGATGCGAGATGCACGGGATCGTTAATTGTGGCGACACTTAGAGGACAACATAAGTGTCCTCTCCAAGAAACGATTCAATACAGCAACTTGTTTTAATATTAAATAAATCAATCACGAAAACGTTTATGATTATTATTTACACAGGACCCCCTATTATTATCACTGAACATCATATCGTAAACAACATACTCAAAAAGCGGGCGAAACTCGAAGCTTGGCAATAGTCAAGAACAATTTCCTTATGGAGACCGCCCCAAGCCGTGGGCGAACCGAAATAATAAATTAGTGTGATAAGAACCACTGAAGTGACAGATACAGAAGGTCAATTCCGTACAACGAGCGAATTACTTATTATAATAAATCATTTATTTAAAGTAAATTTAATACAATATATTTTTAATAAATAAGACTTATGACTAACACTATCTCCCGCTCCGCCCAAGAGCGGGGGTTGTCATAAGATGATTTTTCCCATCGAAAAAAAAAAAAAAAAACTATGTTAGTAACACTTCACACTGCAATTGTTCACTTTGTGGTGTTTTGTGAATTGTATGCAATACAAAATACAAATACATAAAAACTAAGCAGGAAAGGAAACTGAAGGGTTGCCGACATAGCACGAAGAATTGCCAAACTTAAGTGGCAATGGGCAGGGCACATTGCTCGCAGGACAGATGGCCGTTGGGGCCGAAAGGTTCTGGAGTGGCGACCGCATACTGGAAGACGCAGCATCGAAAGGCCTCCTACATGTGGACCGATGACCTGGTGAAAGTAGCGGGAAACCGATGGATGCGGGACGCACAGGAACGTTCATGTGGCGACGCTTGGGGGTGGCCTATGTCCAACAGTGGACGTGTATCGGCTGAAATGATGATGACAAATACACGCGTATAGGCGATCTTAAATAAATGAAAATCACGAGTGAGGTTGTACTCGCTGTACGTGGAGGTTTTTCCTGTTTAAGACACTTTTGAAGTAAGCAGAACAGCGTGTGTCCCTCAAACCTCCTTTGAAAAGGAAGGATCCCCAGGATGAAGGGTTTGGGCAACTGCTCGAGAGGTAATTTCGGGGTATTTTCGTATGTTTAAATCGCGCGGAGAAATTTTTTTTTAAACCTCCGCTGAAATAGGAGGATCCTGATAGGTACTACTTAGGGGTCTCTTAGGGGTCAAAGTCAAGAGTGAATAGGTTACTTCTAGGCAAGCGTACTCCATCGTCAACCACATCATTAATTACCATCAGGTGAGACGGTGGTCAAACGCGAGCCTATCAATAAAAAAAAATGTTTCAACTAGACGGATTTTATGTCTGGTCCGGGCAATTGTCCAGTAGTTTATTTCGAAGAATGTTGTAATCAAGCTGAGAATTCTGATTCTATGATTTAGCATCATAAAATCCGAGTTCTCATTTTCGAATTTAATTTCAAAGTCAAGTTTCGCACCGTCATTTGTCCTTACCAAAGTAGCCCATATCTGGGCTATGGTCAGTTTCCATTCTATCTAGGTGAAGCAGAATACCACTACTTCATGTCATCATCAGCCTTTTTAATGTTCCCAATACTGGGACTCAGGCCTCCTCTCTAGGAGAGGGAATGGGCCGTAATCCACCACGTTGGCCCGGCGCGGATTGGTGAATGTCACATGTCTTAGATAGAATTTTTGGTTCTAGGACATACCAGTTTCCTCACGATGTTTTCTTTCACCGTTTTGAGAGCTGTGGTGATAAAATAAATTACACAAAGTAAAGGTGTTTGAACCCGCGAACTACAACTCGTAAGTCGGAGCCATTACTACTTGGGCACGACTGCTCTCAGAACAGAATACCACTACTTCATGTGGCGACTGTATACCAAACCCTCAAATCACTACACAGATTTATTTTATGAAATGGAACTTCTGTTCCTATTTGTCCTATGTAACCACGGCATACCGGCTACTATCAGATAATTGTTTCCGGGAATCGAATGCGAGACCACTGAGCTTATTAGAATAATTTTATGGTCTTCTGTATTTGTAAATATGATGGTGTTTTGTTGGTATATATTAATAGAGATATTTAGGTAAAAAGTTCTGTGGGTTTATTTTGGAAACTCATTTATGTAAGTGGTTTTGCGTGACCATTATCAGAAATGGGTTTGCGAATGGCGAGCAATAGGGAGATCGCAGTTCGATCATCCAGTAACCGTCTGGACCGAGGTCCAATTTAAGTCGTCAACGGTGCGTACTGTTCCACGCGCGCTTCTAGGAAATGTTAGCAAAATAGTAGGGACCCAGCAGGGTCGAAGCCTTGGGCACGCCACAATCATGGCGGTAAGTCCCCTCTTTGAGGTGTGGCTGGAAAGACCTCACGGCGTCCTTACCTTCCACATGACGCAGGTACTCACCGGACATGTTTCGTTCGGGAGTTTCCTGCACTGGATTCATGCGGAAGTGACGCCCGGGTGTTGCCACTGTGCGAAAGGCACGGAGGACACGGTGGAGCACACAGTCGAGGTGTGCCCTGCTTGGGCGGAGCATCACCGTGCCCTCGTGGGGGCGATCGGCGGCGGAGACCTCTCGCGCCTGGCCTTGGTTGAGGCCATGGTCCGGAGCGAGGAGGAGTGGCAGGCGGTCGCCGACTTCTGCGAAGCAGTAATGCTCGCAAAGGAGGAGGCCGAACGCATCAGGCAACGGCGTTATCGCTGCCGCCGCCGCCGGGATTCTGATCCCGATTTCCGGCCACCGTAGGCGCGGGCTTGCGGACAGTGAGCAATGGGTAGCTCGCTGTCCGGCCGTCCGGTAACTGTCCGGACCAAGCCCAAGTCGTCGACGGCGCGCACTGTTCCTGCGCGCCTCAAGGAGTTGTCAGCAACAGCAGGGACCCAGCCGGGTCGAAGCCCACTGGGGCCAGGGTTATCCGGAAGGGCGCTCGAGCTCCGGTACGAAGGCTAGAAGGAACGGGGTGGGTCTTTTAGTCAGTAAGAGTCTGACACTATCTCCCGCTCCGCCCAAGAGCGGGGGATGTCAATGCATGATTTTTTCCCACCATAAAAAAAAGGGTCGAAGCCTACTGGGGTCAGGGGCTGTGCGAAAGAGAACCCTGGGACCCTGGAACAAAGGCAAAGAAGGAACAGGAGTGGGTTTAAGTCAGTAAAAGTCTGTCAAGCCCTCCCGCTCCGTCTAAGGGCGGGAGCTGTCTTTACTTGTCGTCTAAAAAAAAACCTTACTGAATAAAAACCCACCACTTTTCCTTTTTAGCCATTGTTCTAGGGTCCGGGGTTCTCTTTCACATCACCCACGGTGATATTGTGTTATGAAATGGTGATAACGATAAAGACAGGCTATTGCAGTAATCTCGGAAGATTTGCTGTCATTTATTGAGGTGTCTCTTTTCGCAATTTTTCGTCAAATTTAAATGGAATCACTTTGCAAAAACACCCAAGAACCGGTTCACATGAAGAAAGTGTTTTGAAGAAAGTGTCGTTGTACAAGATATAAAAAAAAAACATTTAGATGGCTTAAAAACTTTTTCCTTTGGAAGTCGGTTAATAATAAATACTTAGTATAAAAGTATGGATACGTCTTCAGTAACGCAAATGCCTATAATTCAATTTATCTTTCAAGTTGGTGGTCCCACCCTATGAAAACTAATAAATCTTCTTTTATGCCTACAAATCTCACATAAACAACCGCCCTGACCCAGATCAGCCATCACAACGCCATAAAAATATGCATTCCGTAGCGTAGGACCCATAATCGTTCCCCCACTGCGCCAATCGGGATATCAAAGGAAAAGATTGCTGAAATCCTGCCGAGTAATATGACTGGAATGATTTTGATATACATATATAGCAAAATACCCTGTTTTAGGTAACCATTAACCTTTCAATCGTGGAAATTACAGACACAATAGAAAGACAATAGGTGCGCGAACGCCGCTTGGGGTTTAATGAATTAAAATTCTGAAGACATTAAAATTCTGAAGTACAAAAGAACATAGACGAACTTGGCCATCAAGTCAGTCAGTATCAGTCACTAAGAGTGATGAAAGTTTAAGGTCCAAAATATCTTTAAATCATCATTTCAGTCAAAAGACGTCCACTACTGGATATAAAGCCTATTCAAATTATCGATTGGTTCTGTGCACCTCACATCTGTCGCATTGACAGGCCTGATGGTGTATTGGTTAGCGACCATGACTGTTATGCCGGAGGTCGTGGGTTCGATTCCCACCCAAGACAAATGTTTGTGTGATGAGCACGATCATTTGTTTTGTGTTGGGGTGTAATTTATCTATAATATGTATGAATTTAGAAATATATAGGTATGTTTATCAGTTGTCTAGTACCCATAACACAAGCTCTGCTTAGCTTGGGACTAGACGGCGCTGTGTGATAGTTGTTGGAATATTACCTATTACCTATTTATCAATTCACCCACCATGTAGGCGGCTTTCCAAACGATTCATCTTCAGTTAAGTGATTAAAACTTCAGGATCTATCAGCCACTGACACACCAGCATACAAAAATTCATAAACATCTATATGTATTATAAAAACATATTATTCAGACGCAGACTACCCCCTTTTTAGTTTAAGTTCTTATAGTTCATTCCAAGGTTGCCTGGTAGATATCGCTGACAGCGATAAGACCGCCACTGTACCAATAGATTTAAGTTTCTGTGAAATTGTTACTATTTTGGTGTACAATAAAGTTTGTTTTCCTATTCTTTAAATCCTGTTTGCTTCATCCACATCTATACATTCAATTCTACTAATGATAGCTGTTCAATCTGCATAAGATCCAGTCTTAAAAAAATCAACGTTTCATTTTTAAACATCGCTAAAAACAAAATTCGAGACGGCAGAACTTCAATACCAAACAATTCTTAATTAAGAACCAAAGCTAAACCTATTTCACAAACTTACGACCAAGACTTCGAGACAAAAGTCGGCGACGACAGTCGCATTGGCTTCCGTTGCGACTTGCGAACGAGACTTGCTGCAAATTAATTCTCTTTTGTAATACTTTGAAAAAGCAATGAAAATTTCGCTCGAGTCTCACCTTGGAGTTCAAAATGGTTTTCATACTTTGTGTAAACTGTTATAGTTAATTAAATGTTTCCTATCTATATTTTCAACGGTGTATCGAGGGCTTTGGAAGGAGGAAAGTTTTGATTTCAATTTTTGGAAGTCTGAGTGCCCTTTATTTAGAGATTTGATTTTACCGCGTTTGTTTTGATATCTCATTAATTTCATATTATTAGTTAGAAGCAATGTTCTTATCAGGTTCTCAAGAATTAAATTGATGATAAAATATTGATAGCAATTATAAGAAAATTGATTAACAATTTTTAACTGGTAATATTATAGGAATTTGTGTTTTTTGTACCACTGCTAGGTTTAGGCAATTCTTCGTCTCAATTTTTCAGGTATTTGTAAGTAAAATATTCCTCTCGTTGCAATACTAATACCTACCCAGTAAGTATTTAGCTTTATATCAAGCCTTATCTGGTATCTACCTACATAAATATACGCTTTGTTTTTTAATTAGTACAAAAAAATGGGGCTCTGTTTGTACCCATTACTCATCATATTATTGTAGTAAAAAGTAAAAAAAAAAAACTGAAATCCTGAAAATTTCCTTGCAGTTTGGTAATAGAATAAACATTCATAAAAATTGGTACTAGAAAATACTACGCACATTGTTTTTACATTTTGATTGTCATTTATTCAAAGCCTGTATAATATTTTCTTAAATTGAGTGACATTTTAGGATATAAAAAAACGCTAATAACTTTGCTGTTTATAAATATTATTTTTTGAGTCTTTAATTAAATAATAACATGACCTTGTCTAATAAGTCCTTGAAGTATTTGTACTAATTAAAAATAATTGGGGTATAATATTTTAAATGTGGCTCTTTCTATAAGATCCCAATAAACGATTTTAAAATTCGAATTGATATTTTATTCCCAATGCTGCGTTTCTGGCTAACTGCCTACTCTTACAAAAAACAAAACACGACACATATTCCAAAATCAAAAAACACAATCCTATAAATTGGTATATTATTATAACTTAGTACAACCGACAGTCAATGACAAAAAGGACGAAGTTGTTGGAACGCTGCGTCGACGTCTTGGCAACATCTCTGAGTGATTAAAATCTTCGAAGCGTGTATGCGAGATAATCTGGCATCAAACCAACGATCCTTTAGTACTGCTGCTAGCTTGTGAGTACATTGGGACTATCTATTACTTATTTTTCTGCGTTTTAGTAAGGTTCTGTGTACATTGGATTTTCTGTTACTTTGTTTTGGTTAATAGTTTTTATTATGCTTCATTTTAATTCAGTTAATTTTGACTCAGTTGCTATAGTAATATTGTCTTCTATAAAGGTTTTTTGATTACACGAAAGATCACTAGATAGATGTTCACTGCTGGTCATAGGGCCTTTTTCGTGGGGAAAATCATCCAATGACAACCTCCGCTCTTAAGCGGAGCGAGAGATAGTGTCAGACTCTTACTGACTAAAAAACCCACCCCGTTCCTTCAAGCCTTAATACCGGGGCTCGAGTTCCCTTTCGGATAACCCTGGCCCCAGTAGGCTTCGACCCGGATGGGCCCCTGCTGTTGCTGACAACTACTTGAGGCGCGCGGGAACAGTGCGCGCCGTCGACGACTTGGGCTTGGTCCGGACAGTTACCGGACGATCGGACAGCGAGCTACCCATTGCTAGGCTGAAGGTAAGGACGCCGTGAGGTCATTCCAGCCACGCCTCAAAGAAGGGACTTACCGCCATAATTGTGGCGTGTCCAGCACTGAGTGGACATAGGGTCTCGCTTAAATGTCCCACAACTACCGTTCCTTTGCGTTTCGCATCCATTGGATTCGCATGATCCTAACTAAGTCATCGGTCTACCTTGAGGGAGGCCTTCCGAAGCTATATCTTCCAGCATGCAGTCGCCACTTCAGAATTTTTTGGTTTAATCGAAAGGTTCGGAAGTTACCTAGAGATAATTTTCAACTTTCGTTTTTTCTAGGAGGCAAAGTCCTGAGTCACTATCTAACTCATCAAAGCCCAGCCTAAAATCTTGGACTTCGAATGCTAATGCACAGAAATTCCATCTAAGATGTATATAAAAATAAGAAAAGATTTTTACTACTTTCACGTGGGTGAAAATAGTATGACATAAAGGAATGAAGCAAAAGGAATTTGTAAGAACTTGTAGTTCTGTAGCTATTGCTTTCCCCATAAAGTAAAAAAAAGTCTACAAAGCCTTGAGCACAAGCGTAGGGTAGCTAGCCTTTCGGTATTTTGCAGGATGCATTTTGGAGAGTGTGCGCGGGAATTTCATGACTTGATTCCACCATCTTATTTCTACCATTGGACAACCCGACGTACGGCGACTATCCACCCTTACGTTGTTGGAACTTCTACGGTCCAGACTAAGCATTTTGCCTCGTCGTTTAAACCGCGTACATTGAAGGACTGGAACAATCTTCCTGCTACGATATTTCCGTCCGATTACAATTTAGGTGTCTTCAAGGCTAGAGTGAATAAACTCTTAATAAACTGGTGTGCCTCACCATCAACGATTTCATCACTGCTTACCATCAGGTGGGATCGCAGTCAGGCACTTCTTCTTCTTCTTTTCGTGTTGATGCTCTCAAACTGTACAACTCTAACAGTGTACAGCTCTATTGTTGGCCTCGTTTAAATCCAGAAAACTGCAGGTCATTATGCAGGATGGGCAGCATAGCAGTTCAGTCAAGCACTATTTATATCAATAAAAAAAAGTAGCTTGTATTTACTAACTGAACAATTTTAGTATTTACAATTCCTTTTTCAAACACCATCTTCTCAAGCAAGTCTTCTCTATGAACGGGTCTTAACATCCGTAAACAAGCAGCGAGGACCTTTGTACGTTCCCTGTTAAGGAAGCGAGCTCTAGAATTGTTTACACCGCTTGATTCTGTATAGATATTGTTAGTTCTGTTGCTCTATTGCGCTTGAGTTTCCGTGTGTCGGCAGATAAGTTATCTATTTGTGTTCAGGACGATCAAGATTTTGAATTTGGTGCTAAAGATGCTAAGCTGATAAAGTTTTGTGGGTGTATGTAGAATATTTGCTGTCCAAAAACGGATTGTGTTGATAATAATGATCTTTGTTGAAAAGGTTATTGTTAAAGTCAAAGTCAAAGATTTATTTGCAGATAAATATGGTTATAAAAGTTCTTACAATAGTTATAATACAATAGTAGCTTAACATATTTAATCATAACATAATGACATGCAAATTTTTGTTAATTACAGGTAGGTTAATTAAAACTAATTAGATATTTATTATTTCAATAAGAATGTTTTGAATGTTATTAGAAAAAAAAAAAAACAGTGTTAAAGAATATAAAAAAGGATTAAGTCGCTAGTAACATAGCTATGCCACTATGGGCTATAGGCTCCAACAATAATATAATTATTCAATGTTAATCACTTATTATTATCAGTACAATACCATTTCAATCTTTATTACAATAGTATTATATTTCATTCGATTCATAATTGCTAATTAATAGGTTAATACTATAAGCCTTAATTTTTAAGAAAATATTTGTACGTCATAGTATGGCAGAATAATTAGGAACTAATATGTAACATCTCTTGTACCATATTCTGACAAATAAACATTTCTGATTTGATTTGATTTCAAAGTTGTAAGAAAACCTCGGATAAGGGATCAACGTAACTAGAACCCAGACAAACAATACTTAGAGATAAACAATCGATTGGTATTAATTACGGTTGTAATATTTCACTGATTTGTTAGCAGTACTTCGTAGGCCCTTTCTTATCTTAAGTTTTTACGATCCACCCAAAGAACCGATGGCATGGTGAGAGTCGAGAAAATTCGATGGATGCAAGACGCTCAAGACTGGTTGTTATAACGACACTTGGAGGAGGCCTATGTCGAATTAGTAGATAAATTTGTCTGTATTGGTTGTTTTCTGCAGTTTATGGCTTCCCCTTCGGTTGTGTGTTTTGGTTTTATTTTTTATGAATATTTATAGTACGTCCGAAATCTCACTGAATGGTAATTGATTATGTTGATGTTTGAGCACGCTTGCCTAGATTGAATTCGCTTTGACTTCAGGACGTCCATTTCAGTATTGGTACTTTTCACATAGTACTAGACTTTCCGAAATGTGATTCGATAGATTTGGTAATTCCACTGGATGCAAAAAATGTAAATCATTTGAAATTGCACCTCTTATGAGGCATTATTTCCAGCAGTAACAGAAGAATCTAGTGGCAATGGACACTGCTATCATCAGATATTCTTACCTGATTAAGATCACCTTATCACTCGCTCGATCAGACGTAATGTCTTGTACATATTATTTACAATTAGATCCTTTAAAAATATGTGTGCCTCAGATATCTGCTAATGAAAATCGAAAATGGCTTTCATAGACGCAACTCCCAATCACTGTTCTCCTCAAATATTCAGCAAAACAATCCATAGGAAAACGAGTCTGTGACATAATTCCCCAACATTCCCAAACGAAAACAAATCAAACAGCTGAAACACCCAGCGAACGACCAATACCATGCCCGAACTTCGACGAATATAAAAAACAATTTTCGATTCTTCATAAAATTACAACTCGGGCCCAAAGAATGGCCGAGCCTAAGATTTATGTCTTAATTTTGACAGTCCCGTAAGGTTTTCGGGGCGGAATAAATAAGTTATGAATTATCGTCTGGCAATTGAAGAAAACCCGGCACAAATGTTACCTTCGGATCGTGAAAGTTTTTCTGCACTATGTGTATTTAGGATTGTTGGGTTATTTTGTCTTTTTTTGTTACTTTTTTTTCGGTACTGTATTCGTATTTAAAGCAGGTTGGATTTAAAAAGGTTGGACTGTTATTGGGTTAAAATTTTGTACCAATACTCGGCTGTAGCCAAAGTAAGCGTTTGCCCGTTTAGTTTTTTATTGTGGCTGTTGATGGCACCACTGGCTATATGGTGTCGTGTCGAATTCTATTTTTTTAAAAAAAAAACGTTGTCCATATTAGTGTGTAATTCCTAGGAATTACGCCTGTATCGTTGGTGCAGTTACAAGCATGTAAACTCACAAACACAAGATACCAAGACCCGGAACTTCTGTAGGCCATAAAAATATTTGTTCCGTGCGGGAATCGGACCACTGCGCCAACCAGCGATCTCTCTTTGGAATGCGCTCCCGCAAGCATCAGAATGGTTTTCAGACGGGTCACTTTTAAGGTGATGGCACGTGAACACATTCGCAGGAAGTTTATGTATTAATCATCACAGCGGTAGATTGTTGGATTCATTTCTCATAAAAACATTGTTAATGTATATGTCATGTATGGATGTATGCATGTATTTATTATTGTATTTTATTTTTATTTGTTTACCATTAATTTGACCTTAGGGTGATGCAGAGACATAACATGATAGATGTTTCTGCACCATCTTATGGTCAACTTGTTAAAAATGTCTAAGGCATTAAGTCCGCGTTTGTACAGTGTTTCTTATTAGTGCATTTATAAGGATTTAATATATAAATGAAGAAACAGATGGTAGGCAGTATTCCCAGACATTATCAGCAAATGGCTGCAATACTCACAAAGAACAATCGGACCACAATCAATGGCAGCAATCCAATAATTATAAGTGTCACCACCACAAAGGAATTGATATTGAATCAATTTTGTGCCAGCCGTAATGTTCGGGGACAATAATCCATATACATAAAGCGGGTTGTGTGACCGAACAACTTACTTTAATTCTTTATTATACACAAAAACATACCTAATACACGGTGATACATACTGTTCTTCATGTACAATGGTGAGCTTAACTCAGCAATGAGTTTTCTTCCAGCAAACCTTTGAGTTACAGGGAGAGAACATTATAGGGGTATATCCTCACTAGCTTTTGCTCGCGGCTTCGCCCGCGTACATAAAGTATACCCTATGTCACTCAGGAATAAAGCAGCTTTCTACCGGTGAAAAAAATTTTGCCGGACCAGTACTTCCAGAGATTATCTCCTACAAACGAAATAAAAAAACCGGCCAAGTGCGAGTCGGACTCGCCCATGAAGGGTTCCGTAGCAGCAAGTGAGTTCGTTGTAACTTTGATCGATGTTTTAATAATAGTGTATTTTTTTAGATTTACGACGTATTAAAAAAAACTACTCACTAGATCTCGATCAAACCAATTTTCGTTAGCAGTTTGCATGGTACATCATATAATTTTTTTATCAATCAATCAATCAATCAATCAATCAAAACATTTATTTCAAATAGACCATTTACAGGCACTTTTGAATAGTCAAATGTCGGTCAGTCCAAGAAAAGTGAAGCTAAATTGCACGTTCCAAAGAGTAGGTCTCTATGGAGAAGAACGTGCAAGAAACTCCATGGACACTCTTTTAAATCATATTATGTGTTACATATAATGCTTGGTTACATATTACTTGTTGCTTCTATCATGTGAGCACAATGTCGATAATGAAATAAAAAATGTAAAATAATTAAAAGATAGAAACTGAATTAAGCCACTGGCAGCTAAGAGATGACCAGTCCCATCTGACGGCACCCGTTCACGAGCATGACGCGTGCATCAGCCCCACTCAGCTCAACCATTTTGAAGGGAACTGAACGACCCAATAACACGTGCCACCAACAGCGAGACATTTGAGTGAGCATGACAAACTCTCAACTGCCATGCTCGTAATGTCAAAAAAGAAGTTGTAACCTAATAAAAATGCTCCATGGTGCTTCACATTCACAAACTTGGAAAAAGTGCTTCTACATTATACAATGCAATTGTGTCTTTCAAATTAAAAATAATAATATTAGTTTCCAACTAATCAACTAATTAGTACGCCCTAGTGGTAGTGGAGCTGGACCAGCATTGAGCCAAGCATTTTTATCTTGAATATAATCCTCCAACTTATAATATGCTTGCCTGCATAGTGTGCGTTTAATACAAGATTTAAATTTCGTTTCATTGAGTTCTAATATTTGGGGTGGTATTTTATTATAACATTTCAAACAGTACCCCATGAAAGAAGAGGCCACTTTAGCCAGTCTGAAACCTGGTTGAACTAATTGATCCCTATTTCTTGTAACATAATTATGTCTATCGCCTCTTTTGCTAAAAAGATGAAGATTTTTTCTAACATACATGATGTTTTCATAGATATATTGACAAGGTACCGTCATTATGTTAATATCTTTAAACAGTTCCCTTAAAGAATCGCACCGGCGGAGATTGTAAATAGCTCTGATGGCTCTTTTCTGTAATATAAAGATTGACTCGATGTCTGCAGCCCGTCCCCATAGTAAGATACCGTACGACATGACACTATGAAAATAACTAAAATAGACTAGTCTAGCGGTATCAACATCCGTAAATTGGCGGATTTTTCTAACAGCATATGCAGCCGAGCTAAGCCGTCCTGCAAGAGATGTTAAGTGAGGACCCCATTGTAGCCTAGAGTCAAGCGTAATCCCCAAGAAAACTGTTTTATCAACAAATTCTAGTTTCTCATTGTTCAATACTATGTCGCAATCACTACTTATGACATTTGGTAAGGAAAATCTAGTTTTATCATTCTCTTACTTTAGAAGTTAGAGGGGGGGGGGGGCACATTTTACCACTTTGAAAGTGTCTCTCGCGCAAAATATTCAATTTAGAAAAAAATTATACTTGAAACCTCAATATAATTTTTGAAGACCTATCCATAGATTCCCCACACGTATGGGTTTGATGAAATTTTTTTTTTGATTTCAGGTCTAAGTATGGGGACCCCCAATTGCTTTTTTTCTATTTTTGTGTGAAAATCTTAATGCGATTCACAGAATACATCTACTTACGAAGTTTCAACCGTATAGTTCTTATAGTTTCGGAAAAAAGTGGCTGTGACATACGGGCGGACAGACAGACAGACAGACAGACATGACGATTTTATATGGGTTCTGTTTTTTGCCATTTGTCTACGGAACCCTAAAAACAAACTTATGTTACGTTACGTTTTTTCTTTATTATATGAGTATGGACTAGATCATCGGTTCACCTTGTGTTCTCGGTGCAAGCTTATCGGGGTCATTATTAGAAATTCATTTGTTTTTATTGATGGCAAATTATCAAGTAACTTCACCCGCTCTGGGTGGAGCAGGAGGAAGTGTGAGACTTTTGCTGAATAAAACGTACCCGTCTTTTTTTTTTTCGGTTGGAAAATCATCCAATGACATTCCCCGCTCTTGGGCGGAGCGGGAAATAGTGTCAAACTCTTACTGACTAAAAAACCTACTCCGTTCCTTCGTGCCCTCATACCGGGGCTGAGCTATCTTTCGATACTAACCCTGGCCCCAGTAGGTTTCGATCCAGCTGCTGCTGTTGCTGACAACTCCTTGAGGCGCGCGGGAATAATGCGAGCCGTCGACGACTGGGGCTCGGTCCGGACAGTTACCGGACGATCGGACAGCGAGCTACCCACTGCTCGCCGTCCGCAAGCTCACGGCTACAGTGGCCGGAAATCGGGATAGGAATCCCGGCGGTAGCGGGAGCGCCGTTGCCTGATGCGGTCGGTCTCCTCCTTTGCTAGCATTACTGCTTTGCAGAAGGAGGCGACCACCTGCCACTCCTCCTCACTCCGGACCATGGCCTGTACCAAGGCCCGGTAACGTACCTGTGTTCTTTCAGTTTCCTTTTGAATTCTAGATCCGCACAGACTATTTTAAACAATACTACAGTTCTAAGAGACCACAAGGTGGACCGATGACCTGGTAAGGGGCGCGGGAATCTGATGATACATTCATCGGATTCCCGCAGACGCACAGGATCAATCTGTGTGGCTATACTTGGGGAAAACCTATGTCCAGCAGTGGATGTCTTTTAGCTGAAATGATAACATCAAAAAAGGGATAAAAAAGGTAATTTAAATTTAGTGTTTTCTAGAACTCAGGCGTAACTGAATGTTTAAGCAAGATTGATGAAGCTGATTCTTATAGTTTTATCCATTCTTTAGTTGCTCTTTGGTATACATATGGCCGATAGAATGAGTGTAGCTGAGATTTTTCTTTATGGTGGTCTAGTTGACTGACGAAACGTAGCAGGTCACTTCAGTTTATAAGCACAAACTGATGATTGCAAGTTTTTTTTTTTTATAGATAGGCTTGTTTGACCACTATCTCACCTGATGGAAAGCAATGATGTGACCGACGATGGAGCACGCTTGCCTAGAAGCAACCTATTCACTGTTAACTTAATTGTAAGGAAAATATAAAATGTAATTAAATATAAATGTACGTAAGCAAAGGCACGAGCAAAACGCTAGTGAAACACAAACTTCCATACGTAAACATATTGAAACGAAACCAAGCGTGTACCTTTACAATATAATTATTGGTGACACAGCTATTGTTGTCGCTTTCAGTAATTACTGTGTACTTGTTCACTTAAATTTAATTGAGCTTTTTGTATTTTTAAGTAATTAATTGGTTATTTTTTTGGCTCTTTGTATAAGTAGCTATTTGGTTATAGAGTGCTTGCTGGACAATCAAAGGGCAATGGAGATGGCTATGCTGGGAGTGCTTTGTATGATCGGATCAGAAATGAAGATATCTTCAGGAGACACGAGATTACGGACAAAGCCCGAAGAATTGCTTTGAAATAGCGACGGGCAGGGTTCATTGCTCGCAGAAGATGGTCGATGGGACCAAATGGTTCTCGAGGAGGAGTGGCAGGCTGCGAAGCAGTAATGCTCGCTAAGGAGGAGGCCGACTGCATCAGGCAACGGCGCTCTCGCCGCCGCCGGGATTCCGATCCCGATTTCCAGCCACCGTAGGCGCGGTCTTGCGGACAATGAGCAATGGGTAGCTCGCTATCCGGCCGTCCGGTAACTGTCCAGACCAAGCCCAAGTCGTCGACGGCGCGCACTCAGCAGGGGCCCAGCCGGGTCGAAGCCTACTGGGGCCAGGGTTATCCGAAAGGGCGCTCGAGCCCCGGTATGATGGCTTGAAGGAACGGGATGGGTTTTCTAGTCAATAAGAGTCTGACACTATCTCTCGCTCCGCCCAAGAGCGGGGGTTATCAGTGGATGATTTTTCACATCGAAAAAAAAAACAGAATGGTTCTCGAGTGGTGACCACGTACTGAAAGACGTAGCGATAAAAGGCCTCCCATAGAGTGGACCGATGATCTGGTGAGGGTTACGGAAAATCGATGGATGCAAGACATAAAAGACCAGTCATTATGGTAGCACTTGTGGGAGGCCTACGCCCAACAGTACACGTCTTTCGGCTTGAATAGCTATGATGTTGATTTTATCATTGACGAAGAACATGACCAAACAAGACCAGTCCTAATACTAAGTAGTACAGAAGATCTTCTCTTTTCTTATCCGACTGCGCGACGCAAGACAGTGCTTGAGGCAGCTCAGGCGCCTTTTGACCCCAGTTACCCAAGTAAAAAAAAAGCGTAGGTGGCGTTTTTTATTATTCATAGGCTCACGCTTGATCACTTGGTCATCTGATGGTTCGTGATGATGTTTTCGAGAGTAGAGCACGCTTGCCGAGAAGCAACCTATTGAGAAGAAAGACGTTGTTTCTATCAGGAAACAGACTCTGGTAGGGAAATCCACTTCTTAGCTGTACGCATTATGAATGTGTTCCTGAAAAATTTTGTGCGTATGCGTTTGATGTCTACCATGTACAGGTGACGCAGGTGGTCTGATGAATAAGTTATGTAGCTAATTCTAACGCAGGGTGCGTTAATATAACCGGAAATGCAACCGTTAGAACACCGACAGACAATAACTTATTTATTATTTGCAGCTTTCTGTCGGTGAAAAAATTTTAGCAATCAGACCAGTACTTTCAGAGATTACCTCCTACAAACAAAAAAACAAACTTTAACCTATTTATTATATCAATGTAGATTTATTATAAACATTATTGTACACCATAACACATACAAAAAGGTAACTAAAACACATACATACAATGGGCGGCCTTATTGCATTCCGCGATCTCTTCCAGGCAACCTGGAATGGACAGTAATTGTCTGGACAAGAAATGGGGCTGACATTGGTGTGACAAACCAGAATTAAACATATATATATTATAATAGATACACAGAACTAAACTTGTTATTATTATTTTTTTTTTGTTTTTATCCGATATAAAGTAGTGTTTAATTCCTGATAGTAAGTGGTGATGCAATCATTAATGGTGAGGTGCACTAGATTATTATGAGCATATTCAGTCTAGCCTTAAAGATACCCGAATTTAATCGGACGGGAAGACCACACCGCATTTCTGCCACATTTCAGAAAATCCACGTCACCACCGGACCTTTTACATCTAATATCATACCGAGATTCGAGTTTCACATTAAACACTATATTTTCATACAACTGTTCACTCGTCCTTACATCATAAAGCTTTCAGCTTTAGCGTGTGCGATAAGAAACGGAGAGTTATGTGTGTCAACTGAAAATAAACGCTATAACCGGATGGGACGAGATTCTAACTATGTATATACTGGGACTGTAAAGAGATATGTGAAGGCTATTGTGTAAAAATAAATAAGTACGGACGTTTTACTATTACTATACTCCATTTTGAAATATGATTAGGCATTTAAACAAACAAAGATTTTGAATTCTATTGCGTAGGTATAAGGGTGGCATTAGATGCAAGTAAGTGGTAACAATAACAACTATTTACTGCAGTCGCCAAGGAAGGCCATCAGAGACGAGTAGCGGCGTGTTGTGAAGCTTGCGACCAACACCTGAAGTGATGACCACGACCAATCTGTCGAGAGTGATACCGACAAGGGAGACTGCAGTCGCTATTTACTACAACATCAACGCAATAAAAGTAAAAATCAAAATTGAATGAACTCGTGACTAAATATAATTTATCAGCCCTTTTTTTAAGCTGGGAAATCATCCACATCACACACCACACACACACACACACACACACACACATCACACACACACACACGGGTTTCACATTATCTGGGACATTTTAATAAAGTCTGACACATTCTTTCACTCCATCCAAAGCGTCTCACGTTTTGATCAGCGAAAGAAAGTGTCAAACTTATTAAAGCGACCGGGCGATTGATCCGAGATATCGTGTCCGTGAGCGGTGTCTATGTGTGCGTTGGTCGAGCGTGTTTTTAAACCGACTTCCAAAAAAAGGAGGTGGTTCTCAATACGGTTGTATTTTTTTTTCTGTTTGTTACCTCAGAACTCCGTCGTTTATGGACCGATTTGCAAAAAAAAATTTTCCCCTCACATGATATGCTTCCAGATTGTTTTCATTTTTTTCAAAATCCAGTTCTGATGATGGGATCCATGAGGAATCGAGGGAAATCCTTAAATATTATAGGCAACCATATAGTTATTTTGGTATTATCATTGAGGGCTTATGCATTTACAGTCAAAAAGTGACATTTGATGAAGTGAAACTGGTGAAGAAGACCAGAAATGGCCAACGAAACTTCGTACTCAAACAGATATCCGAATGAACATAGTTAAGCGACTATGACAATACAAATAAATGAATAGTTCTGAATAGTTATGTTGAAAATAGTATCATCGAAGTGATCTGATGATGATGATGATGATGGAGCCGGAAGATAGGCATCGGAACTCCGTAATTAATCAATGTATCCTAGCCGTGTTTGGGCTTATTACAATTGTCATGAGATGCACTTTGGCTATAAGGTACTATCGAACTGATCTGATGATGGAGCCGGTGGAAGGTGAACACGGGAACTTTATAATAAAACATTGTATCCTACCAGGGCTTGGGTTGATTGGAATTTTCATGAGAAAAAGGTACTCTGGCTACAAGTGTATCGCAAAAAAGTGTATGTAAAAATGTGAAATAAAAAACTTTTTACAAAAATGAAATAACCGACTTCACTAAAAAAATACCCTAAAACGATCAAATTAACTTTAATTTCGGAAGTCGGTGTTACATAAGAAACAAACAATAGCGAGAAACACAGACTTCCGAAATTAAAGTTATTTTGATCGTTTTAGTATAGGTATTTTTCTAGTGAAACATGTTATTTTTTTTTTTACAAAAAGTTTTTTATGTAGAATGTCTTCTGTACCTATCTATTTTGTGCTTTTACTTAACTAAAGACCACCCGTGTTTTTTCCTTGCCTTCTTCATTTCAGGGCGGTGGTAATTCCTTCGAACCCTCGCATCCTATGCGGGTGACTATTTCTTATATAGGTACGTAATACCTATATTAATATCTTTACCTCGAAAAGCAAGCCTGCAAGCTGTTGATTCAAGCTGTTATTCGATCGTTATCGGGTACACAGAAACTAGAAAATCTGATACCGTTTCCCAAAAGTTTTATAGCTCTTGGCAAACTGGTGTCGGATTTTCTTAACCGTATGGTTCCTATCGTGACTGATTCCTATCAAACTATAACCAATTCTTTGTTTTGGTTGTAGTTGGATAGTCTAGTTCGAATTCAAGCCATCAATTTATAGTTAGGATAAGGCTGAGGTGAAAAAAAAAGGCTTTTTTTAGGTGGGTAAAAATCATCCAAATGACATCCCCCCCTTGGGTGGAGATAGGGGAGAGTGTCAGACTCTTACTGACTAAAAACCCACCCCGTTCCTTCGTGCCCTCATACCGGGGCTGAACAACCTTTCGAAACTAACCCTGGCCCCAGTAGGCTTCGACCCAGGTGGTCCCTGCTGTTGCTGACAACTCCTTGAGGCGCGCAGGAACAGTGCGCGCCGTTGAAGACTTGGGCTCGGACCGGACAGTTACCGGACGGTCGGACAGCGAGTTACCCATAGCTCGTCGTCCGCAAGCCCGCGTCTGCGGCACCATAATAATAATAATAATATTCCACAACTATCACACAGCGGCGTCTAGTCCCCAAGCTAAGCAGAGCTTGTGTTATGGGTACTATACAAATGATAAACATATTTATATATTTCTAAATACATACATATTATAGATAAATTACACCCAGACACAGAACAAATGATCGTGCTCATCACACAAACATTTGTCCTGGGTGGGAATCGAACCCACGACCTCCGGCATAGCAGTCAGGGTCACTAACCACTAGACTAACAGGCCTGTCAAAAAAGAACTAAAACCCACCCATGTTTCTTTAGTAGGCCCTTTGCGTTCCAGAGTTACTCTTTAGAACATTCCCGTAGCCTTAGTTCACAAAGATGCTTAATGGAACTTCAGACCCGAAATGTGACAAATGCTTTATTTACTTAACGCTTTAGGCAACTTACTTTGCTTTTAAGGACTGAGTGCAGATTAAATCCTTTGAAAATTCGTATTTTAATGAAAAGTCTCAAGTGTCAATTGGCTCTGTGCCAACAATAGGTTATTTACCCTATCTTGTGTATTTATAAAACGTTTAAACTTCAAATTTTAATACTTTTTAATCTTCTTTATTATTATTATTTTAATTGACTGAAGAGCAGTGGTGGCCGAGTGGTAATGGTGTAGGTCGCGGGTTCAAACCCAGCCAGGCGCATTACTTTGTGTAATTTATTTCATCACCACTGCTCTCAAAACGGTGAAGGAAAACATCGTGACGAAACCGCCGGCTGTCCTAGAACCCGCTGGCTAGGCCTGCGTGGTAGATTACGGCCCATGTCCTCTCCTAGAGAGAAGGCCAGGTGCTATGCTAATTGACTGATCATTTTTTAGGGTCACGGGAATCCGATTGGTGCGTGACGCACAGAACCGGTCGTTGTGGCGACGCTTGGAGGAGGCCTATGTCATACAGTGGACGTTTTTCGGCTGATATGATGATGATGCTGAATTGACTTATACCAATGCTTGACTGCTATCTCACCTGATGGTAAACAGTGATGCAATCTTTGATGGTGAGGCACACTATTTTAATAAGAGGCTATTCACTCTCTAGCCTTCCTTATCTTGGCTTTTAGGTTTAGACTAAGCGGCGGTAGATTTATTTTACATATTCGTAAAAAGGCCGTAAGGCGCAAGGGCGCAAGTAATCAAATGTTTTGTAGAACAAACTTAAATGTCGTGTAGTTTGATAACGGACAGTGAAAGGTTTCCTTCCCTCCTTTTCTTTATTTTTATTTTTAAATCTTTATTTTTTACTGAAAAGAGAAGAAAAGAAAATATCGTTTATTTGGCACAAACACAAAGCAACATAAACACATCCAAGTTACAAGGAAAAAAGTAGCTGGTCTGGGCATGTTTGGATGCTGCAGTGAGGAACACTATTTTACTATTGTTTTTCTTTTATTTTCATTTGTACCTTGAAACTTCTTGTGTTTGTGTACCTTGTATTTGTGTCTATTAAACCATTTCTCTTTCTTATTTTCTGACACTGGTTTTCAACTGGACCTTAGTTGAGATGTTATTTGTGCTGTGTCTCAGCTGATGGTAAGCGATGTTGCGTTTGATATTCAATTTCTATCTTTAATTATTTTTTATTATCTACATTGTGCTCACATAATAGCAGCAACAAGAAATATGTACCATAGAGTATATGTTACTCATAATATATGATTTAAAAGAGTGTCCATGGAGTTTCTTGCACGTTCTTCTCCATAGAGATCTACGCTTTGGAACGTACAATTTAGCTTCACTTTTTTTTCGGACTGACCGACATTTGAATACTCAAAAATGCTTGCAAATGGTCTATTTGAAATAAATGCTTTTGATTTTGATAAAGAAGAACGTCTGCCAAGAAGTATCAGAAGTTCAGTATCAGTAGTAGTTTTGTTTTTGTGCGCCTACCATATTGTCTCTTCACCACCCTAGGTTGACTAGTAGAGAACGCCTAAGGCATTAAGTCCGCCTACATACTTTGTGTTGCATGAAGATTAAATAAATAAATAAGTATCCGGACGAAAGTATAGACACGTCCAAAGACGTAGTGAGGACCACGTGTTCCAAATCGCCCTATGCCTACCAGAACAAAAAAGAGGTAGAGGCCCGTCATTGACCTGGTGGTCCTTCTCTAGACCTCAAAAAAACCCAGTTGCCAAAAGCAACCTAAGATAGAGCCACTTGGCGCAGGAAAGTGATGAGTCCCGACCCCAAATTATAGGACCACGGAAGACAGAAGAAGGAGAAGTCTGCCTAGAAGTAACCTTTTCTCTGTCAGGTCTGACCGCTTGAAATGAGGTCCCCCTAATAACAGCTCACTTTACTTATATTTTTACTGTGAGATCTTTACAGAATAGATCTTCTGTACCGTTTAGTACAGTGACCCTCACCAGATTATTGTTCTACCTTATAGAAGGCCTTCTAACGCTTCGCTCTTGCGGTACGCGGTCAACACTCCAGTATCATTCGACCTTATCAACAATTTGTTTAGAGAGCAGTGGTGGCCGAGTGGTAATGTTTCCGACTTACGAGTTGTAGGTCGCGGGTTCAAACCCTGTCAGGCGCATTACTTTGTGTAATTTATTTCATAACCACTGCTCTCAAAACGGTGAAGGAAAACATCGTGATGAAACCGGCATGTCCTAGAACCAAAAATTCGAAGACATATACAAGGTGTCGTTTTGAAGCTGCAAAATATTTCAGGAGGTAATTATGTTAGTGATTCTCGACCCGAATCAATAATAAAATAAGTAGGTAATTTTTTTTTTTTTTATAACCGCGGTTTTTTTCACACACACAAACACGGAACAATAAAGGTCGTTTTCACACACACTAACTCGCAACGATAGTTTCATAAATAATGTATCATCCAATCATCATCCCGCACGCCACACCCTAGCCACGCCCCCGCGGCCATCGATCAATCGATTTTGTTTAGTGTAATTAAACAATTAAATAACAAGTATTACTGATTATTGACCAGGTATCGTTTTTTTATATGATTATTTATGAGTTTTATTACAACCTCCTGAAATATTTTGCAGTTTTAAAACTGCACCTTGTATGTGACATCCACCAACCCGCACTGGGCCCGCGTGGTGGATTAAGGCCCATTCCCTCTTCTAGAGAGGAGGCCTGAGTCCCAGCAGTGGGAACATTAAAAAGGCTGATGATGATGATGATGAACCATTTGTTCTACGAGCAATGGCCCATGCCCACTACTATAGAAGGGTGGGGATTCTTCAGGCTATGTTGATAATCTTGGTTCTCCAGCGGATATCTTCATTCCTGATGCGATCACGCAAAGAAACTCCGAGCATAGCCCTATCATATGCAAACTTACAAGAGAAAGCATATTATATGCAAGCTTAGAAGATAAGTTTTTCAAAATTAACTAATTTCTATGAATTCACCAAAATGAACTGATTGCCCCGACTTTATATGAGCCTATAAAGTTGGCTGCTTAGCAGAAAGTTAATTATTAACCAACCCGGAATTGAACTGAAGTTCGAACGTATAATTATTGTTGTACATTAGCCAAATTGTGTTGAACATTTAAAATTTATAGAAGGAAATGGGCGGAGCTTGGAAGGGTCGAATGTTCTGTGAGTGACATAGAGTAAAATGGTTTACAGAAGGTTCACTTTGTACCTATTTGTAATAATATGTGTAAAAATATGCTGATTGGAGGCATGTAGAAGGCATGTATTGGGTAATTGAGTGTATCTGTCGAGCGGGTGTCAAAAATAAACTTCAAAATCTTTTAGTTTAAAATAAGTGGTTAGCATTAGCACTAATAACACAGGTGCACTCTCTGTTCTTTTACTCTTCTTCTTCTTTATTAAATAGTCCGATGAAATGGCAATCTAGTACGACTGAAAAAATCAAACGCTGGACCAGTAACTTTCCCTTCCGAGGCATATGGGTGCAGGTACAAATTTCGGGTTGCACAATAATATGTAAATTTTAAGCGAAAAACCCAATTTCACTTTTAGCTAAATCTGAAGCCAATGAGACAGTTATTGAGATTATTGGATTGCACTGAGAGGATTGGCAATGACGGCAATAAAAAATTAACGCTAAGGAGTGGACGTTCCAGTCTTTTTTTCCTGATTATTGATGATGATTTCCTGATGATTGATTATTTAGAGTTCTTTAAGTCAAGATTAAATAGGTTACTTCTATCGTGATCCATCGTCGATCGAATCACCATCAGGTGAGATAAGAAAACAAATCAGTTGGTAAGAGAGTATATTGAAACTGTGAGGCAGTACGAAAGTCTATAGCAAAGGATTAATATAATATATATTATAGCTTTTGCCCGCGTGGCTTCGCTCCCGCTCTTCCCTGCTCCACCCTACTATACCCTACTCTACTCTACTCTACCTTACTCTACTCTACCCTAATTTTCATTTTTTTTTAAACATACTACTTATAATAACGAACACAACAAAAAAGAATTAGCGAAATCGGTCCAGCCGTTACGCGTGATGGCGTGACCAAGGAAATAGGGATTCATTTTTATATATACATCCCTACTTTTTAATTAGTACACAAAAAAATAGGGCTGTTTCTGTACCCGTTACTGATCATATTTTTGTATTCATAAGTAGAAAAAACCGAAATTCTAAAATTGACCACGAAAAGGTAAATTCATCATAGATTCAATCATACATAATAATTGCTAGTAGAAAATACTGCGGGCAGTGTTTTTCCATTTTAATCGTCATTTATTCATTCATAATGAATAGCCTGCACAATATTTCCATAAATTGAGAGACATTTTGGGATAAACACAAACGCTAATAACTTTGCTGTTTATGAATATTATTCATTGAGACTTTACTTAAATAATAACAAGGGCTTTTCCAATAAGCCCTTTAAGTATTTGTACTAATTAAAAATTAGTGGTGTATAGATTTTATTGTTAATAGGTTTGCGCTTGATCGCTATATCACCCGATGGAAAGTGACGATGTGATCGGTGACGGAACGCGCTTACCTAGAAGTAACCTATTCAGACTTAAGGATTCCCGTGATAAAGTCATCAGGAAACACAGACTCCGGCAAAGAATTCCACTTCTTAGCTGTTCGCACAATGAATGTGTTCCCGAAACACCTTGTACGTACATATTAGGTGGGAGGTCCATCATGTACCGGTGGCGCATCGCCGTACGCCTGGTGGTCTAAAATTGTTATTTTTCTATGTAAACCTTCTGCATTTCAATTGTCTGTTTCGTGGTTTTCAGACGAGTTTTATGGGTCACGATATCGAGTAATGCTTGAAGGCGTACGCTAGCAATTTACAACTTTACTTGTTAATGAAGATAGTGTAGCACAATGGTACTGAACCCTAAAGGGCACAGTCGAATTATTGTAAGTGGTTTTAGAGAATGGTTCGATGTTTTGAAGCTATTGCCAAAGTTTTTCGTTGAATGTAGAAGTATGTATTCAGTCGAATATAGCACCTTATTTTACGTTACGTACGACGAGATTAATGAAAAAGAAACTGGGCAAGTAAGAGTCGGACTCGCGCAGCTTGTAACAACAAATTTATTAATTAATTAAATATAGTTAATATAATAAAATAATATATAGTAAAAAAAAAAAAAATAATAAAATAATATGTAGTGTGTGTATGTTAGGTAATATAGTTATCGTGCTTTATGAAAATTTTCAGGATTCTAGGTCAACATGAATCCTATCCGAGGGTCCCTATGATTCTCTTGAGAGTGTCGAAATACACGTTTTTGCGACATATACGACCGTATCTTTTTTTTTCGATAACTAAGAAGTTTGATTGCTTACGTAATTTCAAGGGATCGTAGACCTGAGTATATGGTTTTAATTTCAACTCAACACCTCCATGCGTTCCCGTGATAAAGGGTCTTGACAGACTGACAGACGGAAAACAAAGTGGTCCTACAAAGATTCCGTTTTATCCTGTTGAGATGCGGAACCCAAAAAAAAATCACATAAATATTGTTGAACTGAAAGTCTGTATGTATGTGTAAGTGTTTGTGTGTAAGTTAGTTACTTCTTTACATCAAAACAGCTTAAGATTGAGATGTACACTGATGATAAGGTTAGGTTTGTCGTGTGTCAAATTTCAATCCAAATCCCGTCTGCAGTTTCAGCATACTCACAAAATTTTACATTTATAAAGTTTGTGTGTTAATGCGATATAAATCATATATACGAGTATAACTACATACAAACACATTGACACCTCCACTCACCACTAAACACTCCAGGCGTCGGTCATATCACATAAACACCTAAGGCCTATACATAGGTGTTAACCACATAAGTCAAAACTTTGCACCATCACTCCGTAACACGGTATACGAAAGCAGCGTCAGTTTAAATATTAAGTAGGCAACGTGTTAGCGTGCTCACAACTTATTAACAGGCCGAGGTAAGCATTGTAGGTTTGGATTGCAGAAGGTTTATTTTACGAGGCTTACTCCTCGTAAAAGATAGATAAAGATAATTTACAGGCATATAAAAGTGTACATTAGAGTGAGGCCCTAACTCTGTATGCCCGTGTCCTAACCAAAAAAGCGTAATACAACGAAAGACTATGTTGAAGACACGCTTGTTTGGTAAGGACTGCTCCTGTGCGGCTTCCCTTATAAAAAAGAGATATACGTTTTTTATAGGCCTATGTAAAAGAAAAAAGAATTGAATTTTTTACTAGGGGAGTTAATTGAAAAACGGGCCAAAAGGATCATTGGTAAAGAAGCATTAGAGTCGAAGCTTCAAAATCTTGACCACTGACGCCGAATTGCCTGTTGGTTTTCTGCATTTCGGGAAGTGGTCGCCGGAATCACGTAATTTAATTCGGCTAAGCTTGTTCCATCATTGAAACGAAAGGATTTTTCAAGATTTAGCTCGAGAAGGTCCAACGTTTGTATGGAGAAACCTCCTTTCACGTAAGTGAAGCCGCTGGCAGAAGCTAGTCCATGACAAAACCAAAAAAGTAAACTAAAATTAAAGAATGCTGGTCTAATGGTCGGTGGCCATGACTGCTATTCCGGAGGTCGTAGGTTCGATTTCCACCTAGGAAAAATGTTGCGATGCCTTCCACGTTAGTGGTTGTAACCCCTAAACTACAATTTTACTGGAGAGCATTTCAAAGATACTTTTTGCGATGTTATTACACATTTTTCAATAAATCTTTATGAACAGTATGCGAGTATAGTTTCTATAATGTTAGGTCTTTTTAGACTTTTTTAATTCCGTCCAGCTAAAACTCAATAATAGATCACTGTGTGTCGGTTTGTGTGACGGGTATGATCCTTTTCTCTGCGTCTGAGTGTAATTTATATCTATAATATATAATATATGTATTTAGAGATATATAAGTATGTCTAGCAGTTGTCTAGTACCCATGGCACAAGCTCTGCAGCCTGATTCACGTAAAATCAAACAAGCCAAATATCGTTGAAGTTTTATCCAAAAGCGGTATTCACGATCTATCGACTTATTTCCAGTTACATTAATAAGTATTCTACCAGGATAATGTAATACAAACTTTTTTTTAAATCGACGAATTTCAAAAGATTTTAAAATCGGTGCCGTTCAAACTCGACTGATGGATGTGAATACGGAAATGGTCTAAACGACTAAATCGCTACGATATCGTTACGGTTTTCATTACGTGAATCGGGCTACTGCTTAGTTTATGGCGTTGTGTGAAAGTTGTGAAAAAAGTGGGTCTTCTGTTTGTGTCATTTGAATGTATGCAAACTACATGATTATGATTACTTATACGAGGACAGCATTGCACTGAAGTGATTTGTTAATATGTAATGTAGTAAAGTGCGAAATTTCAAAAGAAAATGTTATGAAAAGAAAATCGTACATTTACTTCGTCAGTGGAAATTGAATTTGATAAGATAGGGTGCTCTCAAGTTATTTAATTAAGAGAGAGAGTAGCTCAAAATGAAGAAAAATAAAGAGTTATTGCGTTTATATGTTTATGCCTCCAATACCTAAATGTTAGTTTACTGGAAGAATCTTCGTTCAATTCATTAAACCTCAAGCGAAAGTTCGCTCTCTCACTGTCTTTCTATTGTATCTCTAACTATGATATTCGAAAGGTTACACCGTGCTTTATTATTCTTCTCTTTATTTTACATTTTAACATATCAAATACATTTTTAAATATTTCTTAAAAAATAAATAATTATAAAAAAAAACATTTAAAAATATAAAAAATAGTGTCCCACCGGTATCGGGAACAGGGTCCAAGCTACCGGCGGTCAGGGCTCCGGAGAAAGGAACCTTCTGACTATACGAGCTGTGTCCAAGAGTACTGCTCTCTGAATCAAGCCCTTGATCCAGTCGCCTAACGAGAGCCTCCTAAGATGTTAGTCGAGGCTCTTGGCTATTAAGCCATTATTATTATGAGCCCATTGTGTCCCACTCCAGGGCAAAGGCCTCACTTCCATTCTTCCACTCTTTTCTGTCCTTAGCCACTTCTGGCCAGTCCTTAAGGTAGGAGTCCAAATCGACTCCTTCTGGGCCTATCGCGTCGTCAGCTCCTGCTGTTCGGAATCTAGTCAATAGTTGCTTTGGCCAATTTTGTTGCGACGTGCGGCAGATGTGACCTTTTTTTTTGATAGGTTCTGCCAGTTCCATTTTAGTTTGGCGGCTGAGTTACCTACTGTATAAACCGTGCTTTAAAAAAAAAATGTGTTGGTGGTAAAGATGATGAGTAGGTAATTAAGATGGTCATCATCAACATCATCACGATACCGAAAAGGCGTCCACTGTTGGACATAGGTCTGCCTGAAATGTCACCACAACTACCAGTTTTGTGCGTCTTGCATTCATCGGGTACTCGCAACCCTCACCAAGTCATCGGTCCACCTTGTGCGAGGTCTTTCAAAGCTGCATCTTCAGGTCGCCACTCTAGGAGTTTTGGACCTCATCGACCATCTGTTCTGCGAGCAATTAACTCTTCGAATGCCATAATTAGAGACACAATAGAAAGACAATGGCTTACGTCGAACTGTGTAACTTAAGACATTCAAAAGGTTAAGATAGTGATTATTACAATTAATTTTTGTACGTAGAAACCTGCTGAAATTTAGCATCGACCAGCAACAAATCACATCTGAAGGTATCGATCGGAATACAAATAAGGGTAGCTAGAAACAAAAATGTTTTTGAAAATAGAACGTCACTGACCTTTACAATGCAGCGCAGTTGCAATGTGGACGTGGCACGGACGTGACGTGTCCCGTCATCGCACACGTCCGCGTCCATGTCCTTTTACGTCCTGTTATCTATGTAGCGCGATAATTCTGAAGCATGGATTACTATGATTCACGGGATAAATCATTACAGAAGAACGGCTATTTTCCGAGGTTAAACAATGACGAGGTTGGTCCGTAGATGGGTGACAATCCATTTCATACTACAACTCGAGTAAAACTCTTAGCCCGGACCGTAGAAGTTTTAGCAACGCTACGCAAGGGATACTCTTCGTACTCTTAAATGCTTCGTACACATTGTGCAATTATTTCGGTGAAAATACTTATGCACGGTGTATAACAAAAAAAAAGCAATACGACGGGTTTCATTATTAAATTGTGGAAAATCACAAGATAGATAAGGTCCGTAGATTACGAAAATGAGTTTAGCATAAACTAGGTTTGATTCATCAGCAATGAAATGCAAAATGAAGCTTTAATCTTGATTAGACGCTCAAACTGATTTTTGTTTAATATAATCGCGATTAGTTTTATTGGTGAATTGCGCCCTAATCGGAAAATACCATATCGAACCGCAAAAACCAACTATCTGCATTTTGTTTATTATTCAATCTATTCTGTACGTAACTTTTTGCCGAAGCTATCTTTATAAATAAGTGTCATAGCTAATAACCAGTTTTATAGTCTGTCTAATAAGTTAAACGACTTGGAACTTATTAGGATTTGATGAAATCTGATGTAGTCAACACGGGTTCAATAATCAAGGTTGATTAAGAGATAGAGATCATTGTTTACTAACTGAAGAACCTTATAAAAAGTATCGAATATAATTATTTTTTAAATAATTAAATATTATACTAAATTCCCAAGTCGGTCGACTTATTAGACAGACCATACTTGCAGATTCGTCTTGATGATACGAATCGATAGCTATATTTAACTTAATTTTGGTAAAAAATGTAGATAATTGGTTTTTATAATAAGGTTACGATGGCTATTGCGGTGTTATTACATTCACGCATCGATATTGGGACTCCACCATCTAACGGGACACATCGACGTACGTCTAGTGGTATGATTATGGAACGGGTTTTGCGGAATTAAATTACGCTATTCCGTGCAATATGTCACAGTGGTCGCCGAGTGGTAACGGCCCCGACTTGCGAGTTGTAGGTCGTGGGTTCAAACCCAGTCAGGCGCATTACTTTGTGTAATTTATTTCATCCCCACTGCTCTCAAAACGATGAAGAAAAACATCGTGAGGAAACCGGAATGTCCTAGAACCAAAAATTCGAAGACATGTGATCTTCACCAACTCGCACTGGGCCCGTGTGGTGGATTATGGCCCATTCGCTCTCCTAGAGAGGAGGCCTGAGTCCCAACAGTGGGAACATTAAAGTTCGACTATGCTATGCTATGTGCAATATGGTCTTTATTATGTGATTAGCAACTACAACATTTATTTTACTATCATACTGTTACTGAAACTACAAATATCAGATTATCTAGATTGCCATGTTGTCATTAGCGACCATTTAAGGGCTTACTCATATGCACGGCCTTCCGTCGCATTAGTTTGGATGTTTGAAAATACTGCAATATGGTTGTATTAGCGGGCTTTGCGAGACTGTCATGTTGGTACAAGGTAAATTGTTTGTTTACTGATATGAAAAATTTTCTCCTGAGAATTTTCGAAAAACATGCAAAAAACAATACCATTACATATTTTTCATTTATATAAATAATATGAAAGACTGAAAGCTAAATAATAAAAACAAGTATGGAACAGTAAGTTGGACTGACAGCCAATAACAAATCCTCACTTATAAAGTACACAATAGTGTATAGAATTTAGTATCTATTATTATTATTTTTTTTTTAATTTTAATTTTTATTAGATATGAACAAATAGATGCTAAATTACTAATACAATACAATTTCAATTACAATTTTGCAATACAATTTCAATCCACCTTATTATTATAAGGAATTTAATAAAAAAAGTTCGGCTGAAGCACTTCCTAACCAAGGACACACTAGTTAGAAATGGATCATATACATTCACATTACGGGTTATAGTCATAGCCATGGTATTTTATTGGTAGAGGATTATTATGTAATTCATATAAATGCATTATATATTTGACAAGAGAGTTCTGTAAAACTGAATATTATTATAACCGTAAGTAAAAAAGAATAAGTATACTGAAACAATTCCACTTTGAAACTCCTCAAAACATACAAAGTTAAACTTAGATACTTTTTAACCCTAACATGGCACAGTTCGCGTGTAGCCAGCGACTTAACAACGCAACATTTCGTTGCGAAAGTGCCACTTACCAACTAACTTTATAATTCTGGCATACTTGAAGAGTAATGAAGGTAAAACTGGCATAAGTTACTTGTGTAGAAGTACGGCAACAACGCGTATTGCATTATAGTTGTATGACTTGTTAGAACATGAATTGAAACATGTTTTGGTTATGACACAGAATAAGTCACAAAACAGAAGAACTACTGTATGATTCCTGTGTTCTGTGGATATGTAAAAAGAAGAGTGTCCATGGAGCTCCTTGCAAATTCTTCTGCATAGAGATCTATGCTTTGGAATGTGAAATTAGCATATTTTTTCTGACTGATTTACTTCTTGACTTTTCAAAAGTGTCTGTAAATTGTTTATTTTTATTTTTTAATAAAATGTTTTGAATTTTTGAATGGTAATATGATGTTTTGATATTGAATATAAAAAGTAAAAGTGGCGACGCAGCTGATGTTATTTTTACTTGCGTCGACAAGACGTTAATGCTGTGAATTGATTTAATGTAAGCCTTAGACGCCTCAACTCATTACAAAAGAGGGCAATCCGGGTCATAGAATGTTTATAAAAACCCAGGACTTTTTTTGATTTATAACATTCTATAAAATTTTAGTAATTATCATAAATAGTGTTGTCCAAGGCTGGACGAAGAGACTTAAGCGCGGGAACGACAAGCCAAAAGTGTGGGGACCCTGGTTGACCACGCGCCAAACCGCGATTCGTGAGCTTATCCTGAGGCGAATCGTTTATGTTACGATTCTGGGGGCCTACTCTCTTTCTTCGAAAAACGAAGTTTCGATCGAAATTCAGCGTGTTTCCTACCATGGTTCATTTCGTTACCGAAATTTCGTACGAACGAAAATTATTTGACGTACTAAATCTCTAAACCTACTCTAATTAGTAATGTTTCGAAAAAACATATGATTATGACAGACCAAAACCTTACCTTTTAATTTTCGTTTGTGTTGATTTTGTATGAAAAGTGCTTAAAATGGCCTCAAGAATGCTTTTAATAGAAGCAGCACGAATATTTAGAGCGTACAAAGACCCGGCAACCAGCTCAAATTCCTGACTTACATGTTGTGGATAATGTGAGACTCAGTCGGAAATTATTTGAGGAGTTGTACCAGGAAATTTATAGTGCCTTTATTACCTTCAAGAAGCCTCCAAAGGCTTCTCCTCAGCAAAGCACTAGGAAGTGGAGTACTACTGTGGTGTTTTCAGCTCAACATTATGAAAATTCCTGACACACAGTTTGTGGGAAATGAGGGACTCAATCGGCAATTATTTGAAGAGTTGTACCAGAAAAGAGTGCCTTTATTACCTCCAAAAAGCCTCTGTAGGCTTCTCCTCAGCAAAGCACTAGGAAGTGGAGTACTACTGTGATGTTTTCAGCTCAACATTACGCAAATTCCTGACTTACATGTTGTGGATAATGTGAAACACAGTCGGTAATTATTTGAGGAGTTGTACCAGGAAATAGTGCCTTAATACCTCCAAAAAGCCTTCAAAGGCTTCTCCTCAGCAAAGCACTAGGAAGTGGAGTACTGTGGTGTTTTCAGGGTACTGTGACTGTCTTAAGTTGTTTTTGTTCAAAGAGACTTAAATAAAAGACTAAAAAATACATTTATAATTTTTATTAACTTGAATCCTGTAGGATTCAGAGATTTTCATGTCACTGGTGGTCGATTTCCTGGCTGGGTCCTACGTCCACAGCTACCTCAGGCTGTGAAAAGTTTGGAGGTTAGCTTGATTGACTGGAGATGGATGGTATTGGTTCATTGATCTGACAATAAAACAGATTAAATACCTAATAGAATCATAAAATATTGAAATTAAATATGTAAGAATTGGTGGAATTAACATATAATATCATTTGGTATAAAATCAATTATTATTGTTTAAAACAAAATTTGGACACAATTAAGATGGTAAATAAAAGAATTCTACGAATGACTACCTACGACTAAAAACAAATAGGTAGGTACTATATTGTATAATTATGATATTATTACTTACAAAAATCAAAGATCCACAATAAAACTTGTGGAAGACTGCGACATCTACAGTTCTACTTGAAACTTTTTTACAGAACGCGTACCACGATGACAAAATATGTACCTATGTAAAGAAGCACTTGGTAACTTGAGATAGGTATAGGTAACTTCAACTACAACTTCAACTCTTAATTAATGGCCTTTGTGGAAGAGACACCACAAACTCCAAATAAAAGTCTTTTGATTTCAAACTAACAATGTAAGTTGACCAGTGCTGCCAACTCCTTAAATTATTTTCTGCAAAATCTGCATTCAAAAAATGCGAAATATATGCCAAAATTTCCGGAAAATGCTAAAGACTATGCTAATAACTAGACTCTTGTGTGTATTCTCTTCCTATGATGTCTGAGCAGAGCGGAAGAAGCCACTCTTTCAAATCGGACATCAATTCCCACTCTGCACGATAAAATTGGTTATATGTTATTGACATTGTGAATTTAATAACTCTTATTCAACGCACGTAACCACACATACATATATATACGAATCAAACAAAACCAAATTACCTTTGATGACAACGTCGAGTGATGCAATACACCATATGTAGTTCAATCCAAGCGGGATTCCCCTAACCACTAGGGTCGCGTTCAGAAACATCATCTCGTTTATCAGGATTTTATTTTGCATTTAGAAATTCTTTTCGAGTAAAATGCTAAAAATATGCTAAATAAGTTAATTCCACCAATTCTTACCTATTTAATTTCAATATTTTATGACTCCATTAGGTATTTAATCTGTTTTATTTTCAGATCAATGAACCAATACCATCCACCTCCAGGCAATCAAGCTAACCCCCAAACTTTTCACAGCCCGAGGTAGCTGTGGACATAGGGCCCTGCCAGGAAATCGACCACCAGTGACATGAAAATCTCTGAATCCTACAGGATTCAAGTTAATAAAAATTATAAATATATTTTTTTGTGTTTTTATTAAAGTCTCTTTAAACAACAACAACATAAGACAGTCACAGTACCCTGAAAACACCATAGTACTCCTCTTCCAGTGCTTTGCTGAGGAGAAGCCTACAGAGGCTTTTTGAAGGTAATAAAGGCACTATTTTCTGGTACAACTCTTCAAGTAGGTAATTGTCGATTGAGTCCCTCATTTCCCACAAACTGTGTGTTAGGAATTTGCATAATGTTGAGCTGAAAACATCGCAGTAGTACTCCACTTCCTAGTGCTTTGCTGAGGACAAGCCTACAGAGGCTTTTTGGAGGTAATAAAGGCATTATTTTCTGGTAAAACTCCTCAAATAATTGCCGATTGAGTCTCACATTATCCACAACATGTAAGTCAGGAATTTGAGCTGGTTGCCGGGTCTTTGTACGCTCTAAACATTCGTAACGTAGTGCTGCTTCAATTAAAAGCATTCTTGAGGCCATTTTAAGCACTTTTCTTAAAAAACAACACAAACGAAAATGAAAAGGTAAGCCTTTTGGTTTCGTCAATTTGACTTTAAAATTGCAAAACATTCGTATGTCATAATCATATTTTTTTTCGAAACATAACTAATTAGAGTAGGTTTAGAGATTCGGTACGTCAAATAATTTTCGTTCGTACAAAATTTCGGGAACGAAATGAACCATGGTAGGAAACACGCTGAATTTCGATCGAAACTTCGTTTTTCGGAGAAAGCAAGTAGGCCCCGAACCATAGTAGGAAACACGCTGAATTTCGATCGAAACTTCGTTTTTCGGAGAAAACGAGTAGGCCCTGTGTGTCCGAAAATGAAACAGTAAGTGCACTAACAAAACTTCGTTTGAATATCGTTTGTTTACGAAAATTGCGTTTCGGAGAAAGAGAGTAGACGCCCTGAGTAGTGTGCTTTTCGATAGAGAGTTTTTTACAAAGAATATTAACGGTTCAAGTTGATACGGTTATAACTCGGAAAGAATTGATATGTGTGAACCAACCATCGTAGAGAAGTTAGAAAAAAAAATGTTAATAGTTCCTTTAAAAATAGAGATATCATTTTTAGTACTGATTTTCGTTTTTAGTTCCAAAATAATATAAAAAAAGTATGAACGAAAATAAACTGTGTTTCCATTGCAACACCAAAGGTTGTAAACAAGCCCAAACTGCGAGCTGTGTCTGTAATTATTCAGTACAAATAAAGCGTAGCATGCAGCTTACGATGCAACAGTACTAACGCGTTGCTGCGACAGAGCGACAGAATTCAATAGGCCAAATTGCGGAGAGGACAGGCGCTCACCGAATGGCTAAGTCGACGTGTGGTCTAAGTTATAAGATACTAACACTTCCGCGTGAGCAGTGGTGGCCGAGTGGTAAAGGCCGCGACTTACGAGTTGTATGTCGCGGGTTCAAACCCAGCCAGGCACATTACTTTGTGTAATTTATTTTATCACCACTGCTCTCAAAACGGTGAAGGAAAACATCGTGAGGAAACCAGCATGTTCTAGAACCAAAAAATTCGAAGACATATGACATCCACAAACCCGCACTGGGCCCGCGTGGTGGATTTTGCCCTCTCCTACAGAGGAGGCCTGAGTCAACAGTGGGAACATTATAAGGCCGACTATGATAAGCTATGTTACAACTTTCTCATCTTCTTGTTTTTTCGACGGGTTATCGAATTAAATCCTCCTTTGATTCCGCTGCGTTAGAAGTATTGCTCCAATCATCAAGCATATAAACGCATCAAGCAGGTAAACGAACATAGTCTGGAAAGGTAAAGTACTGCTTTCGCACTGATTCATGATCATCAGATGAAGTGAGGAGAGATCACTAGAATATAAGTCGATATTTTAGATCTTCTGGTGTGGTGAAACATTGAGATTTCTGAATATTTTGTTCTTAGCGGATTGATTATGTTTAACTTGGTATGCGTTTCTCCACTAGATATACGAGGTTAGGTAGCGAGGTATGTATGCTCTGGTAAAACAGAATCTATCGTTTCTCAGCAGCAGCCTCATGCTGAAAGATGTTCGTTGTGTTTCCTGTTTATATTCAGTTTATAAGTACGATTGTGTGAGGCACGAATAAACGTTGTTTCTTCTTTCTTTCTGTATGCTTGGTGACTTATTATTTCCAAGATCCATTGCATTTATTCTGTTTTTTTACTCTACCATAATTTTAGCAAAAATGTATCGTTAGGAATATAGGTCCCTCAAGGGTCGTCACATCGACTAGTTCTCTGCATATTACTTCCAGCGAATTCCTAGAAACTTCTCTAGGTTTACTACCACCTTGTGGAAAATCTTCCGACGCAACTTATTACCATCATCATCAGCCTTTTTAATGTTCCCAATGCTAGGACTAAGGCCTCCACTCAAGGAGAGGGAATGGGCCATAATCCACCATGCGGGCCTAGTTCGGGTTGGTAAATGTCACTCGAATGTTTGGTTCTAGGACATGCCGGTTTCCTCACGATGTTTTTCCTTCACCGTTTTGAGAGCAGTGGTGATGAAATAAATTACACAAAGTAATGTGCCTGGCTGGGTTCGAACCCACGACCTACAACTCGTAAGTCGGGGCCGTTACTACTCGGCCACCACTGGCTGACGCAGCTCATGCCTTACTTTAATACGTTAATTCTTTCCTTTCGAGACACTTCTTCTTAAACAAACCACACATATTCTTTCTCCACTACCACTATTCTCTTATCCCTTCTACCCAACAGTACACAGGAAGACTATAAGCTGTAGGAGGGGGGCAGGAAATTACGCGGGACGAGGGGACGCGAATCAACCTAACCGCTCTGTTTATGTGTAACTCCAGACTTGAGTTTGTACTGGACCTGAAAAAATCTGTCAAGTGCGAGTCGGACTTTCGCACCGAGAGGATTCAATACAAACTATAGTTCCCGAATTGAGCCTCGAAATGTTTTTCCGAATCGCAAAAAAGTATTTTTTTTGTGACGTAAAGCTCACTTACACGACTCTGCTCGCACCCGGCAAAAAGAATATCAATTGAAATATTGCCCTTAAGATATGTTTTACGTTGGCATCATAAATTAGCAGACAGCTCGCTGTCAGCGAGCTTACTGCCGTCAGACTGCTCGGTAGTTGACACCTCGCTGGCTGCACCTTGTAGACGAGCGGTCGGCGTGGTGTCCGCGCGCTCACCGCTAGCAGTCGCCGCGGCGTCGCCGCTTATTCGGTCAGTATCTACACAAAAGCGAGAGCGGTCAGCGGGTGGACAGCTGGGTGCCTGCTAGCTATCGCCGCGTGGACTGCGAGCAGTCGTCTTAGTTTAGAGCGGTGTTGGAGCAGTTAACTGTGCTATGACCTTAACTAATTCAAGGTTTTCAGACTTTTTCCTTTACGTGTGTTATGAGACCTTGGGACTCCAACACTAAGAAGAAAAGGTTTTGACACTGCAGTGAAATGAGTACGAAGAAATTATTGTTTTTATGTATCTCCCAATGCCTTTCAATCGAAGTGTCTCTCCTAGAGCAAAGGCCTGAAGCCCAGCAGTTGGAACATGACAAGGCTGATTTTGCTTATCTCACAATTTAAATTTAAATTCAAAATGTTTTATTTCACACAAGCCCACGGCCTAAGCCAGTTGGCCGTTTCCTATGAAGAAGAAACAGCAACATGCGGATGTGACGCATATCTTACTTACGTGCTACTTTTAGTCGATATTGTTATTTACTTTGTTATGGTATGCGTCATGTTTGACGTGAATAAACACTTTTTCTTTCTTTCTTTCTTTTCAACAAACATCATGGTTGCTCTTTTAAAAAAAACTGGTCATTTTAACAGTATTTCCATATTACAATATTAAAAACATTTGTTGAAGCTGCAAGTGGACACCCTAATGACATTTAAAAGCCACAACGTTCTAAATAGATTTATTAAAAGACCTATAAATTTTAATAAACCATATTTTCTTCGTAAACATTCAACAGTGGGCTATTAAAGTCATATTTACGTTGATTGCAAGCCTCGACTCTAAAGCATGAAGTCCCATTGTCTTACAGATTAGTTTCATAGTTATTCAAACTTGTTCTTCTTGAAATTAATTCTTTGCTCGGCCTCTTTGCTTCTGCCTTCTTAGTTTCAAAGTATTGTATTTAAAGCCCGCTTCGTTATTACTTTTCTTGGAGTTAGTAAGATATTAAGCTTCGTGTTATAAATATAACAATACCTACTATAGCAAAACAATAGAGTTTGTTGTGCAATCATTGACGCACTTACGAGTTAGCAATGATGACATATATGGTTCTGAATCGCATACATTTTTACCCGACTACGGCAAAGCCAAAGGAGGGTTATGATTTTGACAGGCTATGTATGTACATGTATGTTTATACCAATTTACTATTTATTTAAAAGAATAGGTCCTTAGACCTATTCTTTTTAAACTAAATCTGAAATTGCCTTATAGAAAATAAAATAAATTATATTTTTTTTTTTACAATGGTATTGCAATGGTATAGTAACAGGCCACGTAACAGGTAATAAAAGGAGTCACTTTTTCCTTACTTTTTGGTCTTGCAAGACCACCAATTATATTTTAGAATTAATAAATACTAACAGTTTCTCTTTTTAGAGTAGTTAATCGCTTTAGTAAGAGTGAGAAGTAAACATGTTTCAAAATAAATAATAAGTGTCTCTTTTTCGCAAAGGCCATTCTATACTGAGGAAAAGAGAGATTGAGTATCTATGTGTAACGCAGTAACAGCCGTACGTAGTAACATTGCATTATGGTAACAAGTAACAAGTAACAGTCTGTGTAGGGATTGGTACAATGAATAATAGTAATAGCCGCGGTAACAGTGTTTGAGGGTCTGTTATTAAAATAACAGATAAAATAAGTTGATAGTAACAATTGTTATTAGTTATTTGTAAATATCTGTTACTTTTATCTATTACGATAAATATGTCTTACTCCTAATCCTGAAAATCTTGTTTCATTCTTTTTCAGCGTCGTTTTTCTGTCGTAGTCGGGTTTTAGTTTTTTATTGAATTACATGTATTATACATCTACATTCTACACTAAATGCGGACCTGCAACAGCGGCGGATGGCGGGAGGACTTATCAGACTGTCGCCACGCCCCTATGTTCGTTCTTTGCCTTTGCTCCAGGGCCACGGGGTTTACTTTCGCACAACTTATGGCCCCAGTAGGCTCTGAGCCTGCTGCGTAACGGGTACGGTTTTGCAGACATCTCTTTGAGGCGCGCGTGAAACCCTACGTGCCGTTGACGACTCGGGCTCGGTCCGGATGGTTACCGAACGGCTGGACGGTGAGCTGTCCATTGTTTGCCGTCCACAAGCTTATGCCTATGGTGGTTAGAAATCGGGGTCAGGATCCCAGCGGCTGGTGCCACTTCCTCGCATGTGCGGCCGCCTCCTTCGCTAACAATACTGCTTCGCTGAAGGAGGCGACTGCCTGCCATTCCTCTTCGTTCCGGACCATGGCTTGTACCAGGGCTCGGCGAGAAAGGGCGTTTCCGCCGATCACCCCCACGAGGACACGACCGTGCTCCTCTTAAGCAGTGAGTTCTTAGCCTAAAACCGTCTTAGAACTGTGTCTGTTTTTTGTCATTTCTTGAGGTCACAATTCTAACACTAGGTACTTTTATCAAACAGGAAATTTTATTTAGGTACCGACATGGTATTATAAAAGACATATCTTTTTCCTAGACCGCATCACATTACAATATAGTTCATCAACATGAACACTACTGGTATTTTAGTGTTTGTACTTGCGTTTGCTGTATTCAGGGTTCACTGTGTATGCTGCGGCAGAACGGCCATGTTCTGGGCTGCAGATAGTTGTTACCCTTACGAAGAACATCACTACATGGATTCTAAAAGTGAAAGCAATTTTTTTATGCGCTTTCTACCTACTCGCTGTATTGCCAAAGTTTGTGGAGATGGGAAGAAAGCAATAAGAATATACTGTGGTAAAGGGAAATGCAATATATTCGGTTGCAACTGTGATGGTGGTTGTATTGATGGAGATGCTCAAGATAACTTCAGAAGACTTACTGGTATAAGTGACGCTAGTGCTGGCTTCCATTTAAGCGATCCTACAACATGGTACAAAAAGTAAACGATTTAATCTGAAAATTCTGTTCAATTACACATTTTTCATTGTATATATTTATATTATATTATTGTATATATTCATATTTTTCAAAAGTATTTTTTATTTTATACATATATTATTTCCTTTCTTTTTTCCCTTTGCTCCAATTACCCATGACGAAAAAACTTCATTGTATAAAAATAATAATAATACAAATACATGAAATTTATGCCCATGTAAGGATCAATTGCTCAGAAGTAAGACAGTAAGTTGGGAGAAAATGAGACCTATTTTTTTTTTTTTTCACTTAGCCAGGTTATTTTAATTGGTGCCAAAAAATGTGGATTTTTTTTCCATAATATTGACAGTCCTCAAAAGCATATCATGCTATTTGGTCTATGATCTCCTGCTTGATTCGGAAGGAAGTGGACAATTAAATTTTTTTTGATCGACGCACCATCGAGGACTCGGGTTTAGCCCGAATGGTCGCCGGACGGCCAAACGGAGAGCTATCTATGGCTTGTCGTCCACAAGCCTGGGGTTCGGGGTCCCGGCGTCCAACCAAGGACGAGAGGATGTCCGTTCCTTCAAGGGTGCGGCTGCCTCCTTTGCAAGCATTACTCCTTCGCAGAAGTAGGTGATCGCCACCCATTGCCCCTAGCCGGTAATCATGGAATGTACCAGAGCCCGGTGCGAGAAGTCGCCGTCGCCGATCACCCTCACGAGGACACACGCGGTGCTCTACTGTTTTTAATTTCTCCTCCTTGCGTCGTATTCCTCAATGCTGAAGGTCATGTCCTCCCTGTTTAATTAATGTATGTGCTCGTGTTTAATGAATGTATTTAATTTATTCCACCACCACCCACCAAAATAATAAGCAATTACTTTAGGCCCCACACGTCTTTTATACCAGTTAGTTTTTTGAAGTTTTCTATAGCATCGCCTGGAACACAATCACCAGCACAGTTGCAACCGAATATATTGCACTTTCCTCTTCCACAGTACCATCCCTCGTGCTCCTTACCATCTCCACAAACCTTGGCAGAACAGGTAGTAGGTATGATTTTAGAGAAACCAGCGGCCAGTTTCATCTGATCATTTATAGGTAACTTTTCCACATCGATACGTATTTTTTCGGCGTTTACGCATACATGAAGGTGGGCGCTAGCTTTCACTTGTTATCTAGAGTGTACCTTCTACACTAGAAATTTTTTCATGAAAATTAACATTAACCTATTTTGTAGTAAAACGTTGGTACATCCTATGCTTACGTATTTGTTCCCTTATTTGGTCATTAATATAATATGGATTGTAAAACCCGAACGTCTAGACTCTAATTCTATAACTTTATGTATAAGGAAAAACCACTAATTAATCACTTGACGCACTAGCCCCGGCCACAGATTGAACTGCCAGTGATATTGTCTTGTGACCGAATAGTAATGAATGTAAATAAATGTAATCCAGCTAGTCGCATTACTTTGTGTAATTTATTTCATCACCACTGCTCTCAAAACTTAGAACGAAAAATTCGAAGACATGTGACATTCACCAACCCGCACTAGACCCGTGTGGTGGTTTACAGCCCATTCCCTCTCCTAGAGATGAGTCCCAGCAGTGGGAACGGTTTAAAAAGGTTGATTAGCGGAAGATAGTGTCAGACTTTTTCAGACTAAAAACCTACTCCTGTTCCTTCGTTGCTTTTCAAGGCCTGAATCTTCCTTTCAGAAACAAATCTTTGGCCCCAGTTGGCTCCGACCTTGCTGGTCCCCTACGGTTTGCTGACCACTCATTGAGGCGCGCGTGGAATGGTTTGCTGATATCGGTGCATATGTTGGGCCATTCGGTTTCCCTACACGACACTCGACACTCGACACTCGACACTCGACACTCTCAAGGAAATCAAAATTCATATGATACTTTCCGTTGACCTAAAATCTTGAAATTTGGCATGATGCAAGGTCTCCTAGCACAAGTCTAGGAAAAAAATCTGAAAATTATACATTTGTAGTTACACACAAAAAAAAAAAAACGTTTTTCCGATTCGAAAATACGAGGATCTTCGTCGGGAATTGGGTTCGTTGGGGGTTTTCATAGGTAAGTTTGTACAGAACCCTCAGTGCGCGAGTCTGACTCGCACTTGCCCTGTTTTTTGTTTACCAGATCTGTGATACATCACTAATTCCAAATCTCACTAAAACCATACAGTTATACCTCACGTAGGCACGTACCCAGCTCTACGAGCAACTTCAAACAATTCGCTTATAAGAGCAGGCACACCTCTAATAGGAATTAGGTAGGCCAGTCCGTCTGCCTCTAATTGGAACTCGGAACACCTCTATTCCGAGTGTCGAATGCACGCGCCTGTGACATACGGCCTTGAATATTAAACAACCGAAATACGGGTACAAAATTGTTTGTATAGTTTGTTTATGGGAGGCAACTAGAAGTCTACCTCGGGAACATGTAGAGGTATCGAAATGTCTCGCTGTTGGTGGCACGTGTTATTGGGTCATTTGGTTCCCTTAAAAATGGTTGAGCTGAGTGGGGCTGATACACGCGTCATGCTCGTGAACGGGTGCCGTCAGTTGAGACTGGTCATCTCTTAGCTGCCAGTGGCTTAATTCAGTTTGTATCTTTTAATTATTATTATTTTTATTTTATTATCTACATTGTGCTTACACAATGAAAGCACATGAAAATTTGTAACCAAGCATTATATGTAACCCATAATATGATTTAAAAGAGTGTCCATGGAGTTTCTTGCACGTTCTTCTCCATAGAGATCTTCTTTTTGGAACGTGCGATTTAGCTTCACTTTTCTTGGACTGACCGACATTTGACTATTCAAAAGTGCCTGCAAATGTTCTATTTGAAATAAATGATTTTGAATTTTGAATTTATCAAGTTGAAATTAAAATTATATACTCAGGTATGAGGACTCTTGACGCAGTGAAAAAATCAAACTTGTAAGTTAACGAAAAAAAAAAATACTGCGTTGTGTGGTAAAAACGTTTATTCCGACACTCTCAAGGGAATAAAAATTCATAAGGTACTTCTCGTTGACCTAGAATCCATATATTTTTTTCTGTTAACTCAGAAGTATGATTTTTCACAGCTTTAAAGGACCACCTGTGTATATAGGTACTTTTAATTTCAACTTGATACCTCCAGCCATTCTAGAGATATAATATACTCATTATTAATTAATAATATACTCATTTCTCACTTTATCCATTCTCGTCACACCACACATCCATCTTAACATTCTCATCTCCGCTACATGCAATCTTTTTTCATCCGTCTTTTTCACAGCCCAACATTCTGATCCATACAGTATGACAGGCCTTATCACGGACTTGTAGATTTTACCCTTCAACTTGAGGGGCATCCGTGGGTCACAAGTGGTTCCCGTGACCTGTCGCCACTTCATCCATCCTGCGTTAATCCGACGTGTTACGTCCCGGTCCACCTCACCATCCCCTTGGACGAGCGACCCGACGTACCGAAAGTCGGAACAGATTGGTACGGGCGTTCCAGCGAGAGCACTGGATTGGAGACACCGCCGAAATCGCAGAACAAGTACTCCGTTTTGGTTCTACTCAATTTCAGGCCAACACTCTCCAGTCTGTGCCACCACACCTCCAATCTGTTCTGGACCTCTAGGCTACTCTCGGCAACCAGCACAATGTCATCGGCAAACAGCATACACCAGGGAGCTTCTTCCTGAATGTCCGACGTCAGAGCGTCCATAATCATCAGGAAGAGGTAAGGGCTGAGAGCCGACCCTTGATGTAAGCTAACAGCCACATTGAAGCTGCCAGTGGTGCCAACTGTAGACCGGACTTGGGTATTACATCGACTATACATCGCTCGGATCAACTGCACATACTTCCCAGGCACACCTTTCTTCTTAAGGGCCCACCACAGAACCTCACGAAGTACTCGGTCGTATACCTTTTCGAGGTCAATAAATACCATGTGCAAGTTTTTATGCGCACTTCTGTATTTCTCGCACAGCTGGCGTATAGCAAAAATGGCATCCGTTGTACCCCGACCGATAAAACCGAATTGGTTCTGCGAAATTTCACTCTCTTCTCTCAGACGCCTTTCAATCACTTTCTCCCAGGCTTTCATAGTATGTGACATTAGCTTTATTCCTCTATAATTGTTGCACTCAAGCACATCACCTTTGTTTTTAAAGATGGGCACCAAGAAACTGCTGCACCAATCATCAGGTGGCTTCTTCCTGCAACAACTTATTGAAGAACAAAGCAACCACGTCCATCCATCTACTCGCAATAACTTCCACACTTCAACTGGTATTCCATCTGGACCAATGGCTTTACCATTTTTCATTTCATTCACTGCTATTCTGACTTCATCCATACTAACCATTCTCACTAACCCTACATTCACTGGTTTACTCTCTAAAATTCCATTCCAATGATTTTCCTTATTCATTAGTCTTTCAAAATAGTCCTTCCACCTTCCTTTGATTTTTTCATCGTCTGATAGAACCATTCCAGCTTCATTCTTTACACAACTTACCTGACAAACATCCCTCGTCATTCTCTCTCTTCTTTTAGCAAGCCGGTACAGCTCTTTTTGGCCTACAGGACTGTCTAGTGTGTTGTACAGTTTGTCCTGGGCTTTTGCTTTTGCTAATGCCACAGCTTTCTTAGCTTTCTTCTTCAAAATATCATACTCACTCTTTTTTTCAGCTTTCAGACTACCATTTCCCGCTTCTACACGCTGCCATTCCTTGAACTTTCTTTTCTTCTCTTTCAACACATTCTGAATTTCTATCGACCACCACCATGTATCCCTATCTATTGTGCCTTTTCCTCTCGTTTCTCCCAAAATATCTTTCGCTGCATGTCTAATACACTCTGCCATCTCATTCCAGCTTTCATTTATACTTCGGTCATTCATGTCACCCATCTCTATCATTTTATCCACCACTCGATCTCTGAACCTTTTCGCACAATCATTCTTCTCTAACACATGCCACTTTGTTTTGAGGGGAGGACGCTCTTTGCCTTTGTTACGTTTTATTTCGACTAGCGATTCCGTAACAATGAGTCGGTGCTGCGATACTAGATCTTCTCCTGGCAGCACTTTGCAGTCTTTGACGTGCTTTATGTTGTTGCGCCTAACTAAAAAGTAGTCGATTTGGGTCCTGTGGTGACCGCTTTTGTACGTTATAAGGCGGTAGCAGATTGCAGCAGCGTCTCTCCCTCATTATTCGGACTCCATGTACTCTTTCATAAATACCTTTCATTCTTCCCACATGTCCATTAAAATCACCTCCAACTATCAATTCCTCATGTATAGGGATGGTCATTAAGGCAGTATCAAAATCCTCCCAAAACTTCTCTTTCACTATTTCATCACATCCTACTTGTGGTGCATACACACTAACTACATTCAGCATCACATTCTCTAACATAACTTTCACAACTATAAATCTTTTTTTTTTTTTTTTTTTTTTAATTAAGATAAACTAGTGCTTCGATCGCTAGGATCGTGCAATATAATCGGCTGCAACTGTGGCGGTGGTTGTGTTCCAGGCGATGCTGTAGAAAACTTCAAAAAACTAACTGGTATTAAAGACGTGTGCGGTGTCGTAGAATAATCGATGAAATTGCTACATTATTTAATTAATGTTGATCTAATTTTCAACAGTGTGTTTTTTAGTTACTGAATCTTCTTTTATCCTCACAGTAATATGCCCATTTATTTATTTAAATAAATTATAATCATATCACATATAAGGAACAATCTTCATAATATCCTAATGCACATGACTGTAAAGGCTTAGATAGTACTCACTATAATACTGCTGCCTTGAAAACATAATCTAACATTAGGCACATAAACTTGCAATTTTGAATAAACTAAACAGAATCAAATGACGACAGGTAATCAATGTGTCACCACTGCTCTCAAAACGGTAAAGAAAAACATCGTGAGAAAACCGGCCATGTCCTAGAACTAAAAATTCGAAGACGTGAGATTCACCAACCCGCACTGGGCCTGCGGACAGTGAGCAATGGGTAGCTCACAGTCCGGCCGTCCGGTAACTGTCCCGACCAAGCCCAAGTCGTCGACGGCGCGCACTGTTCCCGCGCGCCTCAAGGAGTTGTCAGCAACAGCAGGGACCCAGCCGGGTCGAAGCCTACTGGGCTCAGGGTTATCCGAAAGGGCGCTCGAGCCCCGGTATGAAGGCTAGAAGGAACGGGGTGGGTCTTTTAGTCAGTAAGAGTCTGACACTATCTTCCGCCCCGCCCAAGAGCGGGGGTTGTCATTGGATGATTTTTTCCCACCATAAAAAAAAATCGCACTGGGCCCGGTGGTGGATTACGGCCCATTCCCTCTCCTAGAGAGGAGGCCTGAGTCCCAGCAGTGGGAACATTAAAAAGGCTGATGGATGGATGGATGGAATCAATGTATGAGATAGTTTTAAGCTAAGAACTCACCGCTTGAGCGAAACAATGCCGTGTCCTGGTGGAGATAATTGGCACTTTCTATGGCGAGACATGGTTGATTTTATGTTGGGCGGACTATTTCTAAGTATTGGCTTTGCAGCTTTATAACTTTAACGTCCGTTTATATATTTTTTAAATGTTGTTGTTAAATTTTATTGCACATATAATTTATTGGTAAAAAGTATTTTTGTGCTTATAATAATGACGTATAATGCATACTTTCCACCACTACTACTTTGACTATGTCACAACTTTATTCTGCACGATGCAACAGCTTTTTCCACTTATGATACCTTAGTACTTTTTAAAACATCTGGAGTTACAGAATCGCAGACTTCAGAATCGCAGACGTTGTAAACAATTGAACGTAGATTTCAAAGTTTATACCAGTGATACTGCACGATACGGTATAGGTACCTTCCACCACGTATGGTAACCTAGTACTCCAGAACACTCCAATTAGGCAAGCTCGTCGTACCTCCACTTGTGTCAGATTTCAACTATAAAATAGCGAATATGTCACAGTACAAGTTATATAACGTAGATCAACAGTGAACAATTTTTTTGCAATGCATTTGTTTTGTTGTAGGACAAAGTAGATTGATGTTCTGAAGAAAGAACCTGAGAAAAATGCCTGATATGGTTTATTGATGCAGACATGGAAAGGGAGCGCAGAGCGTTGTCAGTCTGGGCGAACATACTGGCCCGCAGGTTTGCACGCTGTGCAGACACGGTTAAAGTAATGCTATTCAAAGATTATTGCACATCTCTGTACTCGGCGAGCATGTGGGTTAGATATACTCAAAGGGCATATAACGCTTTGCGCATCAGGTGTTGTTGCGTCTGCCACGCTTTTGCAGTGCTTCCGGCATGTTCTCTGAATCGCGCACAGATGGCTTTGATGCCACGTGGCGCAAGAAGACAGCATCACTACTAAGCAGACTGCATGGCAGCAGCAACAGCATTATAAAAATGATAGCTAACAAGTTTGACAGCCCTCTGGTGTGAAACCTTACCCAGAAGACTAAGTGGCTTTTAGTTATTAGTTACTAACATAGGTTTTTTTTTAAGATCATACTAACAATTTTCTTGTAATGAATGGACCAATATTGATGTCTGATTAAATAAAAATAAAAAAATATTTTAAATTAATATTTTGAGTTGAAGATTACAAGGATACACTAGATTCGAGAAACACATGACCGATTAATGTATTCAAGATTGTTCGAAAGATATACCGTGGACCACAAAAGGCAACTTAAGGAACACATGTGGATTTTAGTCAGTAAAGTTTGATATTACCTCTCGCTCCACCTAGAGTTCAAAGAGGCATTTAATAACTTTCCAAGAAAAAAAAAACAGGTAGATGTGGCATCTTTAAAGCATCATTTAAAAAGACATCCACTCCATGCCTTGTAACTAATAGTAGATGTCTTTTTACTAGAATTGTGATGGTGATAAGTAATTTTGTATGTGGCGGTTCTTTCACCTCATCATCACCATTTTAGTCAAAAGACATCCACTTCTGGGATAGACCGCCTTATATGTAAGTTTTCTTTGGCAAAAATTTTCAAAAAATTCAATTCAAAATAAAAATATTTCATTTCACATGTGCCTACATGGGCACTTATAAAACGTCAGAAGCTAGTGCACGGTTCCAAATTGGTCGTTTCCTATGGAGAAGAACCGGCAAGAAACTCCATGGTCACTCTAGTGTTTGATGTTACAATACATAATTTGTAGATATTATGTATGGCACCATCAATTCAAAATGTTTTGTTCACATAGGCTTACATGGGCACTTACAATGTTCACTTCAAATGTTCCAATTGGGTAATTTATAAACGGACAAGATGAAACTGCAAGAAGCTCCAGTTTTAAAAATAAATGGTTTTTATAATATTTCCATATTACGTTATTAATTTGATTCAACGTTAAGTTAATACAGTTGTGATACTGTTTTATAATTTTACTGTGAAATATTATGGGTGCTTTTGTCTACATGCAGTTATGGGAATTCATTGTGCTCTCAAGCTGTAAAAAGTGTCGTTGTTTGAATAAACAAATTGTTTTAGTGACGGTTTTCTAGATTTTGTGTCGTCCTAATTGGAATTGATGCGAGTTTGTTTAGTTGCTCTAGTGTTTTAGTGTGAAATTGTACGTCAATGTGAGTAAGATTGTAAAGCTTTTTGTTTAATTTAAGGCAATTTTGGATGAAGGAACTAAGTTAAAAAAAACCGGCCAAGTGCGAGTCGGACTCGCCCATGAAGGGTTCCGTAGCAGCAAGTAACATAATATAAAAGTTCTTGTAGTTCGTTGTAACTTTGATCGATGTTTTAATAATAGTGTATTTTTTTAGATTTATGACGTATTAAAAAAAACTTCTCACTAGATCTCGTTCAAACCAATTTTCGTTGGTAGTTTGCATAGTAATGTACATCATATATTTTTTTAGTTTTATCATTCTCTTATTTTAGAAGTTAGAGGGGGGGGACACACATTTTACCACTTTGGAAGTGTCTCTCGCGCAAACTGTTAAATCTAGAAAAAAATTATTTTAGAAACCTCAATATCATTTTTGAAGACCTATCCATAGATACCACACACGTATGGGTATAACGAAAAAAAAATTTTTGGGTTTCAGTTCTAAGTATGGGGACCCCCAAAATTTATTGCTTTTTTCTATTTTTGTGTGTTAATGCGGTTCACAGAATACATCTACTTACTAAGTTTCAACAGTATAGCTCTTATAGTTTCGGAAAAGAGTGGCTGTGACATACGGACGGACAGACAGACAGACAGACAGACAGACATGACGAATCTATAAGGGTTCCGTTTTTTGTCATTTGGCTACGGAACCCTAAAAAAGAAGAGAGAACGCCTGAGTGCTCTGTTAGCATTTGGTAATTCCGTCTATACCTCCTTTTGCGAAGTAGTAATGCGAGCGAATGCCCAGCCGCGGTTGAAAATGTCTCGGGCATCGGGAGTCACAAGAAAGGTTTATTTCTGAAATCCCCACCAACAAATCCCCAGCAGTGGATAGCACAAACATATGCATGTGGTGGCCGGAGATACCGTATGCATGGGCTTGTAGACGGCAGGCAATGGGTAGCTCACTGTCCGACCGTCCGGTAACTGTCCGGACCGAGCCCAAGTCGTTCGCAATCCCGGCGGCGGCTGGGGCGTGAGCGCCGTTGCCTCATGTGGTCGACCTCCTCTTTTGCTAGCATGACTGCTTCGCAGAAAGAGGCGCCCGCCTGCTACTCCTCCTCGCGTCCTCCGCATCGGGAGTCTCCAGAAATAGCACAAACATATGGTATGTGGTGGCCAGGGATACTATAATGCATGGGCATGTGAGTGGTAAGCAATGGGTAGTTTAGAGTACTATCAGAAACAAGCTGGTTTCCTAATGAGGTAAAAAAATATATACAAATAAGTTTTATTTTTATTTTAAGCTGTTGTAAAGGCAACAGACTGTGTACGAAGGAAATTTCCTTCACTACAACTTAGAATATAGTGCTAAGTCACAAACAGCCATCTAATAATCACAACAGAACTATAATTAATAACTAATAACCCCTAGCAATCACTGCAACATATTGATATTCTAATTACCAAAGTTTGTTAACGAACCTTGCTATAATTCGGGAGACTGTGGCCGCGGTTGTAAAGTTCAAACCGCACGGAGGAAGGAAATGGCGGCTCTATATTGAAGCTGGATGCAATTCGATGTTAATTTTGATAAAGTAGACGTGTAGTTATATTCGGGGGTCTATGTTAGGGGAGGGTATTCAATTGAAATGGTGTTTGAATTTACATAGATCAAGTTAAATGTAAATTACGAACTCAAAATTTGAACAATGAAAATCCATAAATGTGAAAGTAACTCTGTCTGTAGAAGGCACCAGATAACTAGAATAAAGTACATTGGTCTTTTCCAGATACTTCTGCATAGGTACCCGAAAAACTAACTATGAATTGCTTTTCATTACTAGATCATGTAAAGGATCACGCACGATACATCTCTATTCAAGACAGAGCGGTCTTTGAAATTAAGACTGTCAACAAATGTAGGAGGGTCAATGACCGTTATTCCACGGTTATCTGCGTCTACCTTTTTTTTTATGGTGGGGAAAAATCATTCAATGACATCCCCCGCTCTTGGGCGGAGCGGGAGATAGTGTCAGACTCTTACTGACTAAAACACCCACTCCGTTCCTTCTAGCCTTCATACCGGGGCTTGGGCTCCCTTTCGGATAACCCTGGCCCCAGTAGGCTTCGACCCGGCTGGGTCCTTGCTGTTGCTGACATCTCCTTGAGGCGCGCGGGAACAGTGCGCGCCGTCGACGACTTGGGCTTGGTCCGGACAGTTACCGGACGGCCGGACAGCGAGCTACCCATTGCTCACTGTCCGCAAGCCCGCGCCTACGGTGACCGGAAATCGGGATTAGAATCCCGGCAGCGGCGGCGAGGATGCCGTTGCCTGATGCATTGGCCTCCTCCTTTGCGAGCATTATGCTTCGCAGAAGTCGGCGACCGCCTGCCACTCCTCCTCGCTCCGGACCATGGCCTTAACCAAGGCCCGGAGCGAGAGGTCTCCGCCGCCATCTGGCACCTACCTTATCTGTTACGTATTCACGGTTAAAGTAGACAAGCGATTTTGATTGATTTTGGTACACAAAAAGCTTAAACACCAGGAAAGGACATAGGTTACTTTTTATTTGGCTTTGACTTTGCGTCCGCAATAAGCGATTAACAAACTTAATTTTTCTAGCGACGCATACGAAGTCACAGGAAAAATAAATGCGAAGGATCGGGAGTTACGTTTACACTTGGAGGAGGCTTGCATCTTATATTGGCCTTTTTCAGCTGAAATAATGATAATGCTATTAAAATCATAACTGACAATGTGGAAATCCATTAAAAATACTAATCAATCCACATAGCGACCTAATGACAGCATCAGCGGACGGCATTTTGAAGGAATTCTGGACCAGGCAAGGAATTTAACTAGTTTTTCCATCGATACCCTAAGAAGAAGAATAACGATACTTTTTCTTACATGAGATATTAGCAAACGTCTTCTCCCATTTAAATGAAGCGAGAGGGAGTGTGGAGTTTGCTAACTAAATCCCAATAATACTCCTTTGTTCCTTCAGATAGAGGCCTTTTGCAATCTAGTATCACAGTAACTCTTTCAATCAATTAAACAGCAAAGATACTGAAATGTCAATAAAAAGTTACAACTTCGGCAAGGTCCAAAGTGATAAACTGTTATTTGACAAAATTCCAATTAACACGAAAACCTGCCAAGGTAGTTAATTCAACATGTTCAGCGTAAATGTGGACGAAGCTACAGTGTGGTCAAAAGTGGCGTAAAACTGTTCGCGGAGCGGCGTGACTGCGGTCTGTGTTTTGAGAACTTATCTTGTACATTGCAAAGTTTAGCCATAGGTATATCTAGTGTACATTAAAGTATATATTAATGATCTACCATGACATTTTGCATGACCAAAGGACTGCTTTTTACCTGGGACAGAAAAGAAGCATTGACATGCAGTGTGGCGTTACGGCCAGTCATTTAGGCACATTACCAGTCGACGGCAATCCATATCGCCGTCGACTGGAGCACAAAATAGATATATAGGTACAGAAGTCAATCTACATACAAAGCGCGCTCGAGCAACGCACACATAGACACCACTCACGGACACGATATCTTGGTCGCGTCTCGGACCACTCGTCGAACAGTTCCGGCTCAAACGCTCATTAGTGTGCATCCACCGAGCGTAGGTATAAAAAGTGAAGTATATACATCAGATTTTCTTCTGTACCTATCTATTTTGTGACTGGAGTGTTTTGACGTCATATTTTATTTGGTTTTAATTAGTTTAGGATTTTCCTTATTTTTTTTTTTTTTGGTTATTCTGTAATTATAGTTAGTTAGTAGTATTTTTAAATGTAAATTATTTTTGTATGCGGTCCATAAAATAAATATATTGCTTGGAATTTGGGACCCGAGTAGACCAGGTCCTGGAAAGCACGTAGAATACTATATATTCTGGGAGTAATAGAAAAAGAGAGAGTAACACATGCTATATTTTATGTACGCGGGCCACGTCGTAAGCAAAAGCTAGTCATTAAAAAAATCAAAACTATTAGGTATAACAGCAATAATGCAGGCATGTTTAATCATAGCACAGTAAATGACGAGTATAATTTGTCAGACTGAAATACAAAACTACCCGCAAGGACCTGCAGTGCCAATCAAGCCATCAAATTAAACTTGTATGATTTATTTAATTGGCTCATACCCCATGAGGCTACACAGGCACGCATCATCTCTACCGGGAACTATATCATGTTAAAATTAACGTACACGGTAACGAACCATGATTCGTAAACCATGGTGTTTTACTGTGGGGAATTTTGACGTAATGAACTCTATAATAGACTTCACACTTAATTTATTGAATACTAATTTATGTATGCGGACGAAGCCGCGGTAAATACGCAGCCTAAGTTACTCAGGAATAAAGCAGCTTTCTATCCTTGAACAAAAATTTTGCAATCGGACCAGTAGCCTGATTCACGTAAAATCAAACAAACCAAATATCGTTGAAGTTTTATAGTCGTTCGATCGAAGTCCTATCCAAAAGCGGTATTCACGATCTATCGACTTATTTCCAGTTACATTAATAAGTATTCTACCAGGATAATGTAATACAGTTTTTTTTTTTTAAATCGACGTATTTTAAACGACTTTAAAATCGGTGTCGTTCAAATTCGATTGATGGATGTGAATATGGTGAATATGATGGGCTACTGTACTTTCAGAGATTACATCCTGCAAAAAAAGAACCTTTACCTCTTTATAACATTATGGTGTAGATGGAAATTAGGTTTTGTGGACGCTGACGTGGAGATACCTTGGGAGTCGTGAGTCACGGGATTGCGGACAACGAGCTTAAAGGCAAATCGCCGTCCGGTAAGGACTAAACTTGATTCGACGGCGAGAAGTGCTCCCGGTACGCCTCAAAAAGAAGTCTGCAAAATAGTAGCCGGCCCTGCAGGGCCAAATTCTACTAAGCCCATGGGTTGACTCCTAAAAAGTTTTGACCGAGATACTAGAACACAAAGAATAACTGAAGAAACATAGGTGTGGTTTCAGTCAGTAAAAACCCGACACTCCCTCTCGCTCCACCCTAGAGCGGTCATTTTCTTCATCATTCCAGCCGACAGACGTCCACTGCTAGACATAGGTCTCTCCCAAGCGTCGCCACAACGACCAATCCTGTGCGTCTCGCGTCTACCGCATTTCTACGACTCTCACCAGCACGCCTAGCCAAGTTGATCATCTGAAATCGTTAATGCTAGTAGAAAACTTTAAATGTACGGGAATGACGTCATCTCAAAGCTCAGTCACGTGGTCAGAACAAAAAAATCATGGTAGTGACTTGGCTAGGGGGGCAGGTCGACACAGAGTGGTTACTAAAAGTCATCATGCGATTTTTCACCTTAAAAAAATAAATACTTTATTTTCACATTATTTCTTGTTAAAATGTATTTGATGGTCGGTTCATGAAACTTACCAATCGCAAAATAAACCGGCAAACTGAAAAAATCCTAAGTAAAAAAGAAAAGGTCCGTTTTTTGACCTTTGTGTTTTGACTACCTGGCGACTTGTCCGGTGTAGTGTAGCTACCACTAAAATAGCTACAACTACACCGGACCCCTATTTTTTTTTTTTTTTTCGATGGGAAATATCATCCTTTGACAACCCCCGCTCTTGGGCGATGCGGGAGATAGTGTCAGACTCTTACTGACTAAAAAACCCATCCCGTTCCTTCAAGCCTTCATACCGGGGCTCGAGCGCCCTTTCGGATAACCCTGGCCCCAGTAGGCTTCGACCCGGCTGGGCCCCTGCTGTTGCTGACAACTCCTTGAGGCGCGCGGGAACAGCGCGCGCCGTTGACGACTTGGGCTTGGTCCGGACAGTTACCGGACGGCCGGACAGCGAGCTACCCATTGCTCACCGTCCTCAAGCCCGCGCCTACGGTGGCTGGAAATCGGGATCGGAATCCCGGCGGCGGCGAGAGCGCCGTTGCCTGATGCGGTCGGCCTCCTCCTTAGCGAGCATTACTGCTTCGCAGAAGTCGGCGACCGCCTACCACTCCTCCTCACTCCGGACCATGGCCTCAACCAAGGCCCGGCGCGAGAGGTCTCCGCCGCCGATCACCCCCACGAGGGCACGGCGATGCTCCACCCAAGCAGGGCACGCCGCGACTGTGTGATCCACCGTGTCCTCCGGGCGTTCCGCACAGTGGCGACACCTGGGCGTCACTTCCGCTTTAATTCGGAACCCTAATTATTATTTTATTGTTTCTTTCAGTTTCGTTCCAAGTTACGTTCTAAGGTCTTTCTCTAATGTCAAAACGAAATGTTTATTTTTTAACGAGTTTAACAATGTTGATTTAAGAGTAAATTAAATATTATAAAGGTCGTAATGTCAGTGAAAATGGAACCCATATAGGTAAAAGACTGAAAGAACAAATTCTATTGTTAAGGTCACTAGTTACAAAAACCTCAACTGCGTGTGGGCGGTTAAGGAAATAACGCGGAAAATGGTATTCTTTATAAAAATACAAAATATTACAAACATTACATTAAAAACAAAAGGTCGCAGAGTAATTTTACAATCCAATTTACTTCAACTATTTTGAGGAACTGAAACATTTTTATTACCGAGTGGTTTTCATTAACCATTCACATAGAAATACCAAAATGACGTAATAAAAATATTAGGTGCTGTTTTCTGCGAACTCAACTATGCAATTATATTTAGCAAGCGACTTTGACCCTTAGTGCTTACAAATTAAGACGAGTAATCCATTGGTTAATCTAGCGGAAACTAAGTTAAAAGAGCTTTACCATTGGCCTGCTGTTACACCGTAGTTGCATGTAACTGATTGTATTTAATTAATAATTACTTTCTTCTCGTATCTTAAGGTATAAAGATGTGAGAATTAATATTGTTACCCCGCTTTAATTGCCGTAACTAATTGCCTATAGAGGTTCTTAATAAACTAGTGCGCTTCACTATCAATGATTGCATAACTGCTTACCATAATGTGGGATTGCAGTCAAGTACTAAAAATACAAAAAAGTTGCATTTTACCATCGGACAACCCAACGTATGACGGGTATCCACTCATACGTTGTTGAAACCTCTACGGCCCGGACTAAGTGTTTCGCCTCGTCGTTTATACCGCGTACGTCGAAGGACTGAAACAATCTACCTGCTGCGGTCTTCCCGTCCGATTATAATTTGAGTGTCATCATAAACTAGTGCACCTCACCCCCTCACCATGAGGTGAGCAGAGTTAAAAAAAATATTAAATACTTGGTGAGAGGCGCTTCAAAACCTCCCGATTATCGAGCCATCAGATAACCTTTCTAGACACAAATTAATGAAAAAAAAAGAAATATTACAATTTATCTTAATTATTGTTAGTTTTTAACTTTGCTTTGTCTGACGAAAAAAAAAGGACCAAGGGTTTCCTTTTCAGAAATTCTGCGAGGTCCTAGTGGGCATCGGTTCTGCTGTCCCCCTCCAGCTTTACTGATATCAACCTAACCACCTTGAGTTTCACTTCGGTGTGATAGGCAGCCTACAGTAATGGGTTGTTAAATTTGTCGGACGCCTTATGGCTGAGAAACGGTGGAGTTGGAGCAAATTTATGCAACGGATAATTTTGTTCTCATGCTCTGAAGATGGGGTCTGGCCTTGCCTGTTTCATGTGTTGCATTGTAAGGTGAGGGAGGGGAACTAAGAAGTTAGCCACGCCGATGTAAAAATGCTTCCCTTTGATGTAATGTTTTGATTTTTCAGCCCTAGTCTACAAATTTGAGTGGTAATGGTTGGGCCACATTGCTAGTAGAACAGATGGTTGATGAGGCCGAAAAATTCAAAAGGCATCTTACAAGGTTGACGAATGACCTAGTGTGAGTCACAGGAATCCGATGGACGCGAGACGTGCCAGACTGGGCACGCCACAATTATGGCCTCTCTTTGAGGCGTAGCTGGAAAGACCTCACGGCGTCCTTACCTTCCGCATGACGCAGGTCCTCACCGTACATGGCAAGTTCGGGAGGTTCCTGTACCGGATTCAAGCGGAGGTGACGCCCGGGTGTCACCACTGTGCGGAAGGCCCGGAGGACACGGTGGAGCACACAGTCGAGGTGTGCCCCGCTTGGGCGGAGCACCGCCGTACCGTTGCGGGGGCGATCGGCGGTGGAGACCTCTCGCGCCTGGCCTTGGTTGAGGCCATGGTCCGGAGCGAAGAGGAGTGGCAGGCGGTCGCCGACTTCTGCGAAGCAGTAATGCTCGCTAAGGAGAAGGCCGACCGCATCAGGCAACGGCGCTCTCGCCGCCACCGGGATTCCGATCCCGATTTCCAGCCGCGGTAGGCGCGGGCTTGCGAACAGTGAGCAATGGGTAGCTCGCTGTCCGACCGTCCGGTAACTGTCCAGACCAAGCCCAAGTCGTCGACGGCGCGCGCTGTTCCCGCGCGCCTCAAGGAGTTGTCAGCAACAGCAGGGGCCCAGCCGGGTCGAAGCCTACTGGGGCCAGGGTTATCCGAAAGGGCGCTCGAGCCCCGGTGTGAAGGCTTGAAGGAACGGGATGGGTTTTTTAGTCAGTAAGAGTCTGATACTATCTCCCGCTCCGCCCGAGAGCGGGGGTTGTCATAGGATGATATTTCCCATCGAAAAAAAATAAAATAAATAAGGGTCCGGTGTAGTTGTAGCTATTTTAGTAGTAGCGACACTACACCGGACAAGCCGCTAGGTAGTCATTGAGCGAGGGTTGTCATTGATGATTTTCCCACCAAAAAAAAAAGATGTGCAAGACCGGTAGTTCTGACAAAACTTGGGGAATGGCTACGTCCAACAGTGGACATCTTTCGGCTAAAAGGACGTTGATGTGCCCGATGAGCTCAAAAAAAAACGGTTATTATTTTTAAAATTATGCAAGTCGTCGGGCGTCTGTCTCTGGTTCATTATTTATTGCATTTTTTTTCTTATATTTTCTTATATCTAACACATAACACGTATTAACATAATTTCACCCTATTTACCAATGTTATATATTTATTATTTTTCCAATGGTTGTTTTATCAATGTTCGTATTTAATTATTTTTTTTTTTTTTTTTTTTGTTTCGATACCAATTAATTTATTGAACCTCCATGAATGTGACCGTGGCATCACCGCGGGCCCTAACAAAATACCAGCGCTGCGTTATTTATCTTTTTAAATATCGCAGCATGTGCTGAGTTAGGCGTCCTTTTGGCCTTGCACAGATTTTAAAGTTTTTATTTTTATTTTTACTATAGAATTCTACTGAATGTGTGAGGGTACGAATAAAAGTTTTTTCTTTCTTTCTTTTTTTCTTTCTTTCTATATTTATGGTCAAACGTTTGGACGTTTACAGCTACTGGGGTAGCTGCTCGTCCTTCGCCTAAGAGTATTGTAAGTTTGAGGATAATCAGTTCGCAAACGATAGCGTTAGAACAGGATTTCTACCTCCAGGTCGTACGATGGCAAAATACTCACCTCGTGACTGCTGATCACGATAGTATAATTTTGTTTAGAATTTTGATATTTACTTGAACTAGACCAGAACAATAAGATTGTACCTCGAAACAACCTCATTGCAACCTAATTGCTGGATTTCTTTCTATAAACATAAAATAAAATACAGGAAAGAAAAAGAATGCTTAGTACCTCTAGTTTTATGTGGTGTGTGTTACATAAAATATTTTGAAGTAACATTGATTAGGATTACATAAGTCTCCGTGATGCATTATTTTTATAACTATACTGCTACAGATGACAATGTATAACCACTGATTCTAACACATCATTCATATATAAGCCAGTGGTTTCCAACCTAGTCCGCAAAAGTTAAATTATGGTCCGAAAATTTCTAACTTTTCAATTAAAAAGTAACATTGATGTAAATTGTAAACAGATTTTAGCTTTCTGACACCTATATTGTTTTTTTTCTATCACAATACTCGTTCCTTTTAATTTCATAGATCAAGTTTTCAATTTAGTCATTTAATTCTAATTCTTTACCTCGAAGTAAGCGTACAGATTTTTGAGACGGATAACATCTCCAATTTTTTTTTCAAAGTCAAATGAACTAGTGCATAATTGCGATCCTCACCCAAGCAAGCGGTGATGCAGTCATATAGATTATATATGTCGGTGGAGTATGCCGATTATAATTATCATTGAAGCTCTCGCGCACAACGAGCCGTGAGACAGTCCTCGAGACGTTGCACGTTGCACGGCTGCCGACAGTCACGAATGAACACCGAGCCTCTGCGGTCAGCACCTTTATCTGCTGGGCAAACGTCAGACCAGATTCTGTCAAAGTGACATGAGTCACTTGTCACTTGCTCGTTCGTTCACTCTCAGGCTTCCTTACTATCGACTTCACCGACATATATATATAAAAAAATAAATTGTCTGGTATCGTCTTCGATTTTTTATGTTTTTATCAGCATAAATATAAAAAAAGTAAAGGCATAGGTTGTAGTTGTTGAAGTCGTTGGTGGTGGTATAAGTTTTCTTCCAAACTTGTGGTCCCTGCCAACGGACCAAGTTGTCCCGCTTAAAAAAAGTTTGAGAACTACTGACGTAGGCGTACATAGATAACTCGATAATATTCATATCAGGGCTGATAATGCTATGGCACTAAAAACATTCATCAATCATAACCCTTTCGGTAAAAAGGTGCTTATTATTGTGTTTGATATCACTCAGTATGATTGATGATACGGGATTAGGTCCGTTAATATTTATACTTTAGTTTATAACCTCACACGTGTTAGCTTTCTCTGAGGTTCTGACTTTTGTAGTCTGAGATCCAAGGCTAAATGTCGGTTTAATATGCAACACTATTTTTAGTGATGCGTACCCTGAATATAGTTTTTTTTTATGGTGGGAAAAAATCATGCATTGACATCCCCCGCTCTTGGGCGGAGCGGGAGATAGTGTCAGACTCTTACTGACTAAAAGACCCACCCCGTTCCTTCTATCCTTCATACCGGGGCTCGAGCGCCCTTTCGGATAACCCTGGCCCCAGTAGGCTTCGACCCGGCTGGGTCCTAACTATATTCAGGGTACAGCAGGGGCTGTACCCTGAATATAGTTTGTCCAGAATCAGGAACTGAATGGATTCCAATACTTTTGACACCATGTTCTTTATTCCCAAAAATATTTAAAAAGGTCACAAGTCGGACACCACCGACACTAAGTACAACACAGGTTACGGCCGGTCATAGCGGGTATTAGGAGCCAGCATACAGCTGGGTGCAAGTGCAAAACAACCTCGATGGCCCGGTGACTATGTATTTTGCTGATAACTTTGTGTTTTTTCATGATATTGTTATAAAATTTTGTACATAGATTCTTTACAGAAAAATACTAGATACATGTATCGGGTTACGTATATCTATACTAAAACTAATGTTGTATTGTCCAGAGCTGCTGGATTGTTCAAACACTCGTGTAACTTCAGTTGCCCTTCGGCAACGGGAGTGGGTTTAAGTAAGGAAAGGTCTAACTCTTGCTCCACCCAGAGTGGAAGAAGTTATTTGATAATTAATAATAATAATGTAATAATAATATCTCACAACTCTAGCCCCAAGCTAAGCAGAGCTTGTGTTTTGAGTACTAGACAACTGATAAACATACTTATATATTTCTAAATACATTCATATTATAAATAAATTACATCTAGACATAGAGCAAATGATCATGCTCATCACACAAACATTTGTCCTGGGTGAGAATCCAACCCACGACCTCCAGCAAAGCAGTCAGGGTCGCTAACCACTAGACCAACAGGCCAGTCATTATTAAAACATACTATCTTTTTGGTCTTGTAACTCTCCGATGGGATTAGGTATTCGTCGGTGAAAATGACTTAGAAAAATGGATTTCTTGGCAGTCCTGTGTATTTGAGTTTATATGTTTCAATGATTTCACATATTAACCAGATGTGTAAATACTTGAGATACAAAATTACACCTATTTTTCATCACAATATTCAACATTTGCAAATAATTCAAACATTCACTGAATTTCACTCGAAAAAATCGCGCCGAAAACTCTTAGGCGGTTATCACATTGCCACGCACCACGCACCTTGGCGCGTGAATGCGTGTTTTAAGGCTTATAGTCCCTTGAATCATCTGGCCAAAATTATGTGGACGCACCTCTCGCACCCGCCTAGGCGGCAGTACGCAGATCTGTGCATTTATTTGCGGCCAACAGCGCCTTTAAAGCGCGCGGTTGACCTTTAAATCCAAATTCTTTGCGAAATATTGATTGATTTACATATGCAATGTTCACTTTGAAGAATATTTAACCACCATTTTTATGTGTAAAAATTTTTCTAAAGATCCAAGCCGTTTCGTTTACTCCTTAGTAGGGAAAAGTTGCAAAATTGCTAAACATTTTTTTTAGACAAAAGTATCTATTAATAGCACGAAAAAAATCAAATGTTGATAATGTTGTTCATGAATTTATAATAAACATATATTTTTTTCAAACCTATTAACCTGGCTGTTGCCGAGGAGTAGGCTTCAGAAAGTCACTGTTTTATGGCACTTTTCGGGCGCTTGGGCCTTAACGTTGCTTGTAAGTATCTCCGTTTGTATAGAAAACACGCACAGTCCAACACACCGAAAATGCATCCACGTGCGTTCATTCAAATCACGCGCCAACATGCGGAGAAACATGCGAACACGCGCCAACATGCGGAGAAACATGCACACACGCACGTTGGTGCGGGGCGACACGCAAGGTATGGCACACTGAGTCTCGTAGTGCCGTGCGTGATTTTGTATTAAATGAGTCAGAGCCTGCGTGAATTTACAAAACGCACATACGCGTGTGAGTGCGTAAAAAAACCCGCACGATGATGCAGATCTGCACTCCCACAAGTACGCGCGTAAGTGTATTGACACGCAACATGCAGCGTGATGCGTGACAGTGTGATAATTGCCTTAGGTTTGTGTTTGTTGATATTGTGATGTGTATGTAATAATAATAATATTTATTTGCCCAAAAATTTGTACAAAAGAGACTTAAATTTAGTAAAGTAAGTCAGTGTTAAAATTAAAAATCACAATATAGTAAGTGCCTCTGTAACCGAACTAGGTAAAAACCTGTATCTCGGTATACAGCGCCAAACCTCTCGGAGTGTGATTAGCTTACTTAAAAACCATAAAATTGTGCTAACGAGTATGTACAGTATTACTTATTTTAATTATACAATAAAATCAGTATGCGTCAAATAAATGTTTTTTATTTTATTTTATTGTTTTCTGTATTACCATGGACACAATTTACATCTACAATTAGTAGTAGGTACAAAGTAAGCCAAAATATCGCAGTACAGATAATAAAGAAGATGCGATCAAAATTCCGCTGAACAAGAAGTTAAACCAAGTGAAGTTAATCTGTTCACGAGGGACTTAATCAGAAAAAACGTAGCAGCGATGAAAAATGGGAAGCAAGCAACTTTGTACTTTTATTCTTTTTGCGAGTTGGAAAGATATTTTTGTGATCATTCGGTCTTATTACGTCATATTTGTGACAAAGGAAATGCTGAACATATAAACGCTAGCTTTTCCCGCGGCTTCGCCCCGTGTACATAAAATATAGCCTATGTCACTCAAGAATAAAGCAGCTTTCTATCGATGAAAAAATTTTAGCAATCGGACCAGGACTTCCAGAGATTACCAAACAAAAAAAAAACACTTTACCTCTTTATTATATTAGTGTAGATACTGTAGACAAGCAGTCTCAACAGAAGTTATCTTGCTAGAAAGCAGGAAATTGGTCACAGGAAAAAAAAATGTGTACCTAATTGCAGTGCTACAAACTGTGTCCATATATTTTTAAGCCGCCCAGGGATCCAATCAACCCGATTTCCGGCCACCGTAGGCGCGGGCTTGCGGACAGTGAGCAATGGGTAGCTCACTGTCCGGCCGTCTGGTAACTGTCCGGACCAAGCCCAAGTCGTCGACGGCGCACACTGTTCCCGCGCGCCTCAAGGAGTTGTCAGCAACAGCAGGGACCCAGCAGGGTCGAAGCCTACTGAGGCCAGGGTTATCCGAAAGGGCGCTCGAGCCCCGGTATGAAGGCTAGAAGGAATGGGGTGGGTCTTTTAGTCAGTAAGAGTCTGACACTATCTCCCGCTCCGCCCAAGAGCGGGGGTTGTCATTGGATTATTTTTTCCCACCATAAAAAAAAGGGATCCAATCAAACATATACAAAAAATTTCATCCAAATTGTTCAAGCCGTTTAGGAGGAGTTATTTGACAAACACATCATCATTATTTCAGTTGAAAGTCGTCCACTGTCGGACATAGGCATCCCTCAAGCGTTACCAAAAAGACCGATCCTGTGCGTCTCGCGCCCATCGCATTCCCGTGACTCTCACCAAGTCGGTCCCCCTCTTCTTCTTCTTCTTGCCCTTATCCCATATTACTTGGGGTCGGCACAACACGTTTGTTTCTTCCATTCTGTCCTGTCATCCGTCAAACTATCACTAACTCCCTTTTCTTTCATATCACTCCTTACACAATCCATACATCTTTTCTTCGGCTTTCCACTCCCTCTCCATCCATCTACCTGGTGGGAGGTAAATATTCATGTGAACGCAAGGGGTACTGAAAGAACATAGGTGTGGTTTTAACTCCACCCAAGAGCAGGGAATATCATTAGATGATTTTCCCACTTACAAAAAAAAAAATTAGAAAAAATACCCTACTGTCAGCTGACTCGTCACTTAGTAAGTCGACAGATAAAAGGCGTGTGTGCGTGACGTAAAATTTTTGCGTTTATCAATTAAAATACTACTAATTAACGCCATGACTGTACAACAAACAAGTGCGAACATAAACGTAAACTCAAACCTACATCTCAACGCCTGCCAGTTTACTTTTCCAACACCCTTATCAAGGAGATGACCGTTTTTAATTAATTAAAAGCGCGGATCAAGTCGGAAAGGAATTTGCGATAATGAACCGGTGGCATTTTTTTTTTAATTTTCTCTCTCACGAAAAGTGAGACACTGGGATGTTGGATGCCAAATTGGATAACAATTTTTTGTTGTTGCAGATGTTTTGTTGGATTTGCAGATGTACTTTTTTTGGTGAAGTTAGTGTTCGATTATAGAATAGAATAGAATAAACTAGAATAATATAGATCTTGTTAACGAGGGTTGTTGAAATGACGACACGGTGTATGTATAGAGAGATAATAAGGGTCGCCTTACATGGGCCACAGCCACAAACACCGCCACGAGAAGCTAGAAGTGCCCACAAAGGAAGCCGAAGTGCACGACAGCCTCTGGTGGCCGGTGGATGCTACTTTTTAACCTATAGGCGCATTATCATAATGGACTCTGAAAAAGACGGTTTAATAAAATAAATAAACAAATAAAAATAAAATACATTTATTTCGGACTAAAAATAGTGTCCATAGAATTATTAGTAAGAAAGGTCTTTTAATCTATGTTAGTATTATTAGTAACAATGGTCTTAAAACTATGTTAGTATTACTTTTTAACATTCTTGGTTTCAAAAATTTATATTAATGTCAACAATGTTAAAAATGTAAAAAACATGGTAACATGGTTGGGATGTATGTTAAATACTCGAGTGGGCTGTGACGGCGTTTTGTATCGATGTTTAGTGGTCAGTACAGGCCACAAGATCTTCACTAGATCATCGGTTTAACTTGTGGAAGGACTTAAAATGCTGCGTCTTCCGGTATGCGGTTGTCACTCCAGAACTTTTCGACCCCATCGACCATCTGTTCTGCGAGCATTACACTCTGCCCTCGCGTCCCGCGTCTGATTAACCCGAAAGATTGGCCCATGTACTCGAAATTATTTAGCCATGGCGCCTCTTCTCAATTGTTGCAGTAAAACAAACTAAAAACGAACATGAAACTGCATTTAACAAAAATAAAAAACGAAATAATTTCAATATTCGGCTACTGAAAATATCATGCAATGCAACCCTCCACCGCTGGGGCATTTACGAGACGTGGCGCGAGTAGTTTGCTCAGCACTCGCGCGGTGGCACTGTTTACCACGCAATCGCGCGCCGATTTGTTGTGTCCTGTCGCAGGCGAGTGTTAAATCGCCACTGAATTGATCGTGTGCTTGTTGGAATTCCTTGGACTGTGTGTGGGAAATGGTGGTGATATTCGAAAGTGCTTACTCAGAGTAATGGGTGATTTATTGTTGAGATATATGTAACCACGAACTGTAAACTGCGTATCTTTTATTCTTTCTCTGTCAAGTCCACGCACAAAACGTTTAGGGAACAGATTAATTGTGTGTGCAGCTAAGGAGTGGAATGCCTTGCCGGAGTCTGTGTTTCCTGATGGCTACAACCCGGGAATCTTTAAGTCAAGAGTGAATAGGTTTTTTCTAGGTAAGCGCGTTCCATCGTCGCTTTCCATCAGGTGTCATAGCGGTCAAGCGCGAACCTATCAACAATTATAAAAAAAAATCTATCCAAAGGTTGTCTGTAAAAAATCGCTTTTAGCGATAAGACTGCCCATTGTGACACCCTATTAATTTTAAGTTCCTAATGTAATTTTTATTTTTGGTGTACAATAAAGAATATATCTAAGTTCTATCTAAGTACTGTCTGTGTTTTCAGGATTTGACAAGGTCATCTAAAACTGAAAATAGGATTTTTTTTTTTTTTGTCCTAAATAGCCTGGCGTACGTTGATTAAATAAAAAATAGGTCCCACTGTGTGTTAAAAAAAAATGTAAATTTAAAACCAGCCAAGAAAAACTGTCAATACAACGAAAAATTAAAAATAAAAACTAAATACCACACTCCACAGCCTAATCAAACAACACGGCACGCGACATTGCCATTCAAACCAAACAATTTAGCTGGACAAACGTTGGCAAAATTTTGACAAATACTGCCACCACCGAGCCGAGGGCGTGCAAACAGTGTAACGTGTTATATGTATTACTAAACGTCAGACAAGCACAGAGAGGGTTAAAAATATTAACGTTGGCATATTCATCATGTGCGGTTTGTTGTACGAGTGTGAGTGTGAGTAGGCTGCGGGTTCTGGAGGGTTAAGTATCGTTGGGTGAATTGGTTAAATAGTCTTGTAAATTTTTGCCTGCCTATTCTGTAAAAATCTTTCTGTGATAAAGTCAGCTTCATCAGGCAGCAACATTGACAGTTTTTTTTTTTGTGAGGTGGAAAATCATTAATTAACTTCTCCCATTCTGGATAGAGTGAGAGTGCGTGTCAGATTTATTGAATAAAATCCACACGTGATCCTTCAGTTGCTCTTTGCGTTCCAGGGCCTCGGTGACTCTTTTAATCCCGCAGCTCTGGCAGGAATCGACTGCTAATTTTTCTTAAGTTTTTTAGGTTTAGAATAGAATAAACGTTATTGGGTCCCATTAAACGCAAGGCGACATCGCGGCAGACCAAGGCGAAGGTGGAGAGATGAGCTTGATAAATACCGAAGGGACTGGCTCGCAATGGCCGAAGATAGACGTGTGTGGAAAAAGGGAGAGGGAGGCCTTCGCCCAGCAGTGGGACATAAATGGGCTAACTAACTAAACTTTACTGTACACAAAAATTTTGTCCAATTGTGGTTTGTTTTTTTTTACAAAATTTTATAGATTGAGACAGAGAAACAAAATTGTAGCTAGCGTAAAAATAAAACTGTGAAAACTTGGTGTACAAAGAAATTATGAGGTTGATTTCTTGCAAAGGACGATCATTGAGGCCATTGAGTCTGCATTTCCATTATAGGCCAAATAGAAACGAAAGAAAAGAAAAAAAAAGGAATAACAGAAAGAAAAATGAAAAGGAAGAAAAAAACAAGAATAAATGTCATAAAGTAGTATTTTAATTCTAATTTTGAGCTGAAACATAAGAAAAATGTTTTTAAAAACAGTTTGTCAATGATTATATACTTAATTAAGCTTTTGATTACTCTCGTACTTTCACATACAACCTTTCCTTATCGTACACGAGAATTTTTTTTTGTATACGTATTATTAAACGCGAGTCTTTAAAAAAACTGCAGAAACAATGTTTCAGTTCGCAAAAGCCATTATTTCATACAAAACTCTAGCCCAGGAATTGGTAAAGAAAAACATCATGAACGAAAAATATGGCATAAACCAGGAACAATTGAATAACCAAGGTATGCAGGTTTTAAACAATACACTCTAAATACGTACCAGAGAAGAACGCAAACTGTCAATGAATGGGCGGGTACAACAATAATTTGTTGGTACCGTCGTGCAGAAAAATGTTCGTATTTTTAGATAAAAACTTTTTGTTTAAAAAAGACGTATGGCGTTGCGTCATTAATACATGGTGGACATCCCACCCATATGTACTTACAAAGGTTTCGAGAACACAATCATTATGCGTGTGCTAAGGAGTGGAATTCGCTGCCGGAGTTGGTTTTCTGGTAGCTACAACCTAGGAGTCTTTAAGTCAAGAGTGAATAGGTTACTACTTCTAGGCAAGCGGGCTCCATCGTCGGCCACATCATCGCTTACTATCAGGGCCTCAAGTCTGCTATTACAATAGTGTCACAATGGTCTATCATTGGTGTCATAATTGTCGATTTTGACAAGTTTGGTAATCTACTAATATTATGGCGTCATTATGACTTTCCAATGGTCAACCACTGACACTCCATTGAAAGAAGTGACATAGAATGGTAATCTCGTACATATTGACAAATGAATATTTGAAGTTTGCGGTAATCTACTAAAACTTTGACAGTTTATTTGATCAGTGTTTTACCATTAGAACGTTATTGTGCAGTTATTGGTTTTAATATGCTCGAAATTATCATTCTACCACAATTCTATTACAAGACCATTAACCGATCAGTGATCGATCATTATGAATTAGCAGATTACAAACTTTTAGCAAAATGACAATTGGATCGTGTTGGAATGACGAATTTATGAAAATAGCAGACTTGGGGCCCAGGTGAGATGTTGGTCAAACGCGAGCCTATCAATAATAAAAAATGAAGCAAGCAGTAACTAAAGACGCATGTAAAACCGCGGGGGATAGCTAGTCTTTGATAAGATTTTACTTTGTCAAGAGAGGATGATCTGAACAGTCCGACAAAAAGTCAACTTGCTATTTCCGGTATTTCAAGAGTGAATAGGTTACATGTAGGCAAGCGTACTCCATCGTCGGCCACCTCATCGCTTACCATCAGTAGGGTTAGCCAAATTACGACCGTTTCGTGTCGAATTTCTTTCTACAATCGATAACACCTTAGTGTAAGTAATAGTGATAAACATTATAGAAACGATAACATTTCATTCTGTCATTTTGATTGATGTGAACTTTGCTACGAATTTGGCTGAGGTGATGTCATTCTCTAACATTTAATTAGTTTTCTACTAACTTGGCTAAGTCTGCAGGTGACACAGTGGTCAAACGTGAGCCTATCAATAATAATAATTAAAAAAAAAATGAAACAGGAAAACCAACTGTGTTCCTAGAACCAAACACATATTAATATTTCGTTTTCTGAGAAAAACAATGTAAAAATGTCATTTCAAAAATACGTTTCCAATACTATGTTTTCTTAGTATTGCATTTTTAAATAAAAAACTGTACTGTTCTAAACTGTTTTTTTTTTTAAATAATTGTAAGTGCAATTATACATCATATTCCTATAGGCAGGTTAATAGGTAGATATATGAGAACATAAAATTCGTTTTCAATCCATGAAATATATTCAAAACATAAAATACGTTTTCAATATGTTCCCTTTGGATAATTTTCGATTTTGTACGGGCGAAACCGCATGTAGAAACTAGTTTTTCTACAACTATGATCTTTCAGTTGCCCTTTGCGTTTTAAGAACTCGATTTTCTCTTTCAGAAATCGACCCATGGCCCCAGTAGGCTTCGGCCCTGCTGCACTTCAACGTTTACGGTATAATTCGCGCCGTCGACGACACAGGTTCGGTCCGGACGGCGAGCTACATTTGCTCATCGTCCGTAAGCCCACGTCTATGGCGGCTGGTAGTCGGGGTCGGGGTCTCAGTAGCTGGGATGTTAGGATGTCTGTTCCTTAACGCGTATGGCCACCTCCTTCGCTAGCATTACTGCTTCACAGAAGGAGACGACTGCCGCCCTGCCCCGCTATGGACCATGGCCTGTGTTAAGGCCCAGCGTGCGGTCACTGCCGCCAATCACCACCAACTGCAAGGACCTGCAGTACCGCTCAGAATAGCATAATTAGCCATTTTACCACAACTGGGACTCAAACCTCCTCTAGGAGAGGAAATGGGCCGTAATTCACCATGCGGACTCTGTGCGAGTTGGTGAATATCACATGTCTTCGAATTTTTGGTTCTAGGACATGCCGGTTTCCTCACGTTGATTTTCTTCACCGTTTTGAGAACAGTGGTAATGAAATAAATTACACAAAGTGACGCGCCTGACTTGGTTTACCGCGCCTATAACTCGTAAGTCGAGGCCATTAGGCCACCATTGCTCTTAAAGCTATCAAAGTAAAAATTCGGAAGTTATAAACATTAATATTCGACTTTCACACGAGTGAAACCACAGACTGAAGCTAGTATAATAATATACTTGACATAATACTACCAGGGGTTCAAACTCTCTTCCTTGCTCAAGAAGTTCATAAGAGGTAACTAAGGGATTATTACAGAGAGGTAGCATCCACCTCACTTCTAATACCTATTATGCTGCAAAAGTTATTAACTAGTAATATTATGAAAATACTGTTTAAATTATAAAATGTAAGTATTTTGAAAATTGGTAATAGATAAAATTATATTACGAAAGAAAGCTGTACCACTAGCCAAGTTGATAATCTGCAATCGTTAACGATAGAAAACTTCAAATGTACGGGAATGACGTCATCTGCTCAGTTACTTGGTCAGAACAAAAGAATCGGGGACGTAGCCAACTCGAGGCGTTCGACGCAAAAGAAACGGATGTAATTTGGCTTGGTATTTCTTATTTGACTACCCTGAGAAGAAACACGCACATGTAATGGTCAAATCATAAATATGAATATGAGAATCATACAGCTCAGTATCTGAGGTGGTCTTTTGAGAAAATAACCACACAGATTTGAGTGGATTTGGCAAGTCAGAGCTCAATTCAGGACTACAAAAGAGCTTAACCACTTCTTGGTGAACAATAATAAAAAAGAACATAAGTATGGAAAGGTTGCACTTAAAGTACTCAAACTGCCAAACAAACATTTAAATATCAGAGAAAACCACTCCTCATTTACAAAATTTATTATTATAAAAAATAATCGTTGCAATAGTTTAGAGAAAAAAAAAATACAAAACAAATAGGGTAGTAGTTTTCATTAATTTCATTGCTTAAAACTCTTTTACACCGCTCACATTACATAAAATAAAAAAGCTTGACACCGAAAAACAACAAAAAAAAAAACACCGAACGTAATCCCTCACCAATTAAAAGAAAAAACTTATTTAAAAACCCCGCGCATTTTTACGCAAATCTCTGCAACGGTACTTTCTGTCGTGCCGGGCCAACGGTACCCGGGTACCCGTATATTTTGAAAGAACCGGCCCGCACATCCAGCGCGTTGTTTACAACCATGCATCCGTATTACCGGTTTAACAAAGAGAACAAAGTTGGATCCAGCTCCGCTGGAAGAAAGCGCTGATTGTATGCTGGTTTGGCGTGGACCTACTTTTTTAGAACGAGGAAAAAGATGTTGTAAATCGTTGTTACCTGCCTGGTTTTATTTTTTTAATGATGATGAATGATTTGTTAAGCTCTGAAGACTGTCAAAAAGTTGGACTTGTTTGGGGATTCGCTTTTGAATTAGCTAATGATCTTTCTAATATATTCCATCGGTTTAAGTAGTTAATTTAAGGTAAACAATCTTGATTTATGTCTTTTTTTATTTAAAATAAATCGTATAAAAGACATACTACGATTATTTAAATTTAGTTAATTATCTAACATGGGTTTGGGTAAATACCTAATTGTAAACATTTTTAGATATTTTTTTTGTCATTTTTTTGATAAAAGACATGTTTAGATTGTTTACATTTAGGGTGAGTTGCACCATTTAACTATAACGATAACCAAACCATAACCAACCGTGAAACGGCCGCCTATTGGTCAATTCGACGATTTGACAACTGTTAACGGCTTTGTTATCGTTATAGTTAAATGATGCAACTCACCTTTAGTTAACTACCTAAACATTGGATTATAGGAGATTATTAGCACGTCTTATTTTTTTTTAAATATCACTGCATGCTAAGAAGGACGCTTTTTTAGCATAACACACATATTTTTTAATATATTAGATTTAATATTTCTGATCTAGATGAAGCACAAATTTTTTTTTTCCTTTTTATTCCTGTTTCTTGATTAAATCGTAATTTAACTAAAGTCCAATACGTGAGATGTGAGTGAGGGATGCTGGCGAAGTATAGGTGCAAGAAATATGTGCGTTTAATTTTTTTTTTTATAAACTAGTGCTTGACTGCGACCCCACCTAATGTCAAGCAGTGATGCAAACGACGTTGGTGAATCGCACTAGTTTATTAAGAGCCTAATCACTCTAGCCTCGAAGACACCTAAATTATTATGGTACGCGGTATAAACGACGAGGCGAAACGTTTAGTCCGGAACGTAGAGGTGTAAACAACATAAGAGTGGACACTAGCCGAACGTCGGGTTATCCGATGGTAGAACCGAAAAAAGTCAGATATACGCCGTTTCACAACTTTGCTACGAAATTATACATTTTATTTATTTATTAAAACTTTAGAGCAGTGGTAGCCGAGTGGTAATGGCTCCGACTTACGAGTTGTAGGTCGCGGGTTCAAACCCTGTCAGGTGCATTACTTTGTGTAATTTATTTCATCACCACTGTTCTCAAAACGGTGAAGGAAAACATCGTGAGGAAACCGGCATGTCCTAGAACCAAAAATTCGAAGACATGTGACATCCACCAACCCGCACTGGGCCCGCGTGGTGGATTACGGCCCATTCCCTCTCCTAGAGAGGAGGCCTGAGTCCCAGCAGTGGGAACATTAAAAGGCTGATGATGATGATGATGATGATGAAAACTTTATGCAACATAAATGTACAAAGGCGGGACCTTTCAGATACCGTTACCTGAGACACAATAGTAAGACAATAGATGCGCGAACGCCTGCGTTCGCTTGGGGTTTAATGAACGCCTTACTTATCTATCTTCGTACCAACTCGCTGGAAAATCACCCTTAAGCAAATGTGATTATGATTAATAAAGCTTGCGCCTTTTCTATGTGAGCAGACTTCTTTGCCTAGTAACAACCTGGCATTATTATTATCATCACAATAACATAGTTAATTAAGTTCAGCTTCTGCGAATACTAATTAATTTACGACGAAAACATGACTTACTTTGTCTAAACACACTACAACCGCTTCTTAGGCAACATATTAAGTTAAATCTTGTTCCAGGTATTACATAAATTCCCCAGAGTTTAGGTAGCTCTGTACAAGAGAAGGCTACACTATAATTATATACGTTCAACAATCAGCCGGGTCACCCGGGTATCTAAGCCCGGGTAATATCTAGCAACATCCGTTTGCAAGATGGCCACCCCGGATATCCGGAGCTCTCAGATGTTGCTACTTGGACCGCTCTATTAAAGTTGCTAAGTCGTTATATTTTGGTTGGGAACATAGTTTTTAAAGTTTATTTAGTTTGGGAAGATTTTCAAGGCTATCTTGAGATACATAGAATTTTCCAGGATTAAAATTTACTGTAACAGAGAGTCATGAGAACTCGAATCTCATGACCCGAGCTCTTTCAGTTTGCACGTCTCCTTTTGATGATGATTTTTTAACTAACATTTCATTTTTCTTACAAAAAAATAACTTTAAATCACTCTCCTGTAAACTTTACTCAATGTCGTTTAATAATTTTTGCCTTTCAAGACTAGATATAGGATAGAATATAATAAACTTTATTGTACACCAAAATAGTAACAATTAACAAAATAGGTAGTGCTTACTACACATGCATCAAATAACAAAACCCTACTCTCACTTCAGAAAAAAAAACAATCTCTTTTGCCCACTAACGAACCAAAAATATTATTTCTAACAAACTGAACCTTCCAAAAATTCTACAGTTCCACATTTCCCCAGAAAACTCAAAAGTCAATCGAAAACCGACTCCCACTGGCAATACTTCTATTTTCGATAAAAAAATCACCGAATCCATTTTATCTACCTGGCAACATTCGGTCGTGTCATTCACCGCCTTTAAAAGTCGGTCGTAAAAATAAAAAACGGGAGAATATGGACAATAGACTTGGGGGTAATTTTTCACGCGTGTATAGAGTTATGTTCGGTGTAAGGCCGCCTTTATAATGGGGAAGAGATTATATATATTTTTTATATATATATTGAGGAAAAATGTGCTGCTTTTAAGTTGGTAGAAGTATGTAACTTAATGGATGCTATTTATTACTTTTTCAGAACATAATTTTTACAGTTTTTTTTTTTTTCTGAAACTGTTTAAACGTACATAAACTGGTGAAGTTTTATCTGTCTGTAAAAAAATTGTTTGCTATATTTAAGTGAACACCTTTTTTTTAGTGTCAGACTCTTACTGGTTAAAAACCAACCCCGTTCCTTCAAGCCTTCATACCGGGGCTCGAGTTCCCTTTCGGATAACCCTGGCCCCAGTAGACTTCGACTCGGCTGGGCCCTTGCTGTTGCTGACAACTCCTTGAGGCGCGCGGAAACAGCGCGCCGTCGACGACTTGGGGTTAGTCCGGACAGTTACCGGACGGCCGGACAGCGAGCTACGGCCGGACAGCGAGCTCTAAAAACGCTTTTCCTACCCTCATCCTTCTGATGCGCTTTGCAGGTTGCATCTAAAGAATCTCCCCACTTCACCGATTTCTATTCCTACTCCCTCAGTGTGCACGCAGTAGCTATGGTTGTGGAACTCACTACCTACTGACATTAGAGGCTGTCAATCTTGCAGTTTTTATAAAAAGTGTGAAACAGTTGGCTATTAGCTTTTGTGTTTTACCAAATAATATTAAAAAAAAAAAAAAACTATTAGAGTGAAGCCATTTTCCTAAACTTTTTTTTTTTATTAATGATAGGCTTGCGTTTGACCACCATCTCACCTGATGGTAAGCGATGATGTGGTCGACGATGAAGCACGCTTGCCTAGAAGAAACCTATTCACTCTCGACTTAAAGACTCCTAAGTTGTAGCTATCAGGAAACACAGATTTCACAATTGGATTCATTCACAATTCATTCACACACCTTTTTCCAATTAACTTATGGCAGCTTCCTGATTAATCAGATGCATTTAAAAACCCATGTTTTACATGAAGCGATTACTTATCAGACCTCCACAGCCCACGATACTCCTTGGATAGACAGATGGTCAGACTTACTAGCGTCTGACTGCCAGTAAAAATTGTCAAAGGTCTACGAATGACAATCGTGACCAATATTATGTGCTTTCCGAGGCACGGTGAGACCAGTGGTGGCTAAGTGGTAACGACCCTGACTTGTGAGTTGTAAGTCGCGAGTTCAAACCCAGCCAGGCGCATTACAATTGCCGGAACGGATCTTGAGCGCTCGGTGTCAGAGATCGCTGTACGCATTCCATACATTGGCGAGCCAATCGTCTTCGTTGTTAGATACATGTAGCAACGCAGGGAACGAATCAGGAGTGACGTCTAAGACGCGATGGTGCGGCGAGCTAATCACTGACACTCCCCGCCCCCGCGTCTCACTTCGCACCACTAAAGAGACCGAATATTTGACTTCGCACAACTTGAAACCAGCTCTCAAGAGCCATGACGGCAATTGTACTTTGAGTAATTTATTTCATCACCACTGCTCTCAAAACGGTGAAGGAAAACATTGTGAAGAAACCTGCATGTCCTAGAACCAAAACTTCGAAGACATGTGATATTCACCAACCCGCACTGCTGGGCCCGCGTGGTGAATTACGGCCCATTCCCTCTCCTGGAGAGGAGGCCTGAGTCCCAGCATTGACACCATTTAAAGGCTGATTAAGCTATTATGCACGGCACGGAGTGTCAGTAATCTCTAAGATAAACCCAGGAAAGTACACGTTTTCATTATTAAATTCTTTAAGAAAACGTCAGCTGAGCGAGTTCAATGACCTGTAGTTAATAGTCGGCGTTGCGTACAAAGTACCTGCAGGTCATTGAACTCGCTCAGCTGACGTTTTCTTAAAGAAATTTATTTCGTACATGCGTAAATTAATACGAGTTTTGAAAAAAAGGACCTTTATTTTTTAATTTTATCTTTACCAATCGATAGTGTTTCATGTACCGGATCGACCCTCTGCGGGATTAAAACGATTAAAATTTAACGGTGTATGTCTCCTCTCGAAGACGCCAGTTTTCTTCATCATTAGTCAAACTACATGAAAACCAAGACGTAATCATCTATCTATACTAATATCATAACTACGAAAGTGCCTATCTCTTAGTTGCGTTGACACATCTCAATAGCTGAAGGTTCGGTGAAGCCATCGACAGAAGCTAGTTTTTTTTTTCCTAATTTAAAGAAAAGAAAGAAAGAAAACATGTTTGTTTGGCACACAATGAATATAACAAGTATTAAAACATTAATTAATAGCTTAAATAAAACTTAAAAAAATAAAATAAAAACAATCAGCAACAATGTGTCTCACGGTAGTGCCAATTTGCGCCATTCGAGCAATGTGCGGTAATTTGAGAAAGGAAAAGCTCTACCAAAAGTAAACAAAACTGCTTCGAAACAAATCTGAAAAGTAATTAAATGGAATATTACGTTTTTTAATTTGTTATTGTCCAATCTTTTTTAAATATTATTTTGTAGGAAAATCTAAAATCTCCGGAATCTTAGCTGGGGGCAAAGCTTTAATATCGTGTTTTAATTATTTTGGGATATTTGGTTAGAGCCACTATACACAATTTATACGTCAGTTGTTGGTACGTACTGTAATCCGGCCTGCTCAATTTTGGACGGTGCCTCCAAAATTGAGCAGGCCGGATGACTATCCTCAGGTGCTCACTTTATGGAGACTCTTGCCCAGCGGTCAGTGTACATGCGGCTGATGTGACCTGCCTAATCCCATTGCATCCTTTTTTCTTTTGACACGCTTAAATGCGTATAGTCTATGCTGTCTCGCTCTGGGTAGAGCGATTTTACTGACTTAACCCCATTTTTGTTTCTTCAGATTCTTTTTGTGTCACTATATTATTACAAAAAAAAAACAATTGGCACAAGCGATACCTATTAAAAGGAAGTGATACAAAAAGGAGCAGTGGTGGCCGAGTGGTAATGGCTCCGACTTACGAGTTGTAGGTCGCGGGTTCAAACCCTGTCAGGTGCATTACTTTATATAATTTATTTCATTACCACTGCTCTCAAAACGGTGAAGGAAAACATCGTGGGGAAACCAGCATGTCCCAGAACCAAAAATTCGAAGACATGTGACATCCACCAACCCGGCTACGGCGGATTACCCAGTAGTGGGAACACTAAAAAGGCTGATGATGAAGATACTAAGCGCATTATTTACATTGTTATAAAGTATTAATAAGTCTATCAAAATATTTTAAGACAATACAACATTCAAAACCCTAAAAATGATACTATAACAAAAAAAATACAACTCAACATCAAATAATTATAATGTCATCATAATCATTTCAGCCAAAAGATGAAACTGTTGAATCTTCCCCAAATGTCGCCACAACGACCGGTCCTGTATGTCTTACATCCATCGAATTCCCACAACTCTCACCAAAAATGTAATATGCAAAACCAGTAATTCTATTTTTGTTTTTAATAATATTATATATTCAAATTATAAATAAACTTTGTAATGTTTAAAGTATATTAAAAAGCCATTACAAAGTGTAATAAATTTAAACTCAGATTTAATTTAATTTTGAATGAAATTAATTTTACAAGATTTTAATTACTATTTTGATAAGCTTTATTGAATTTTAATTATACATTCAAATGAATTTAATACGCATATGACTGAATTTATTATATAGTTTTCCTTATTTTTAATGTAGACTTTTGTTTGAGCAGCATATAATGACGAATACGCGTCTATAAAGCTACGCGACCGTAGACAGTAGGCCTAATATGCGTTTCATCACTCCTCTTTGCATTTTCACTTTCCGACCGTCCGGTAACTGCCCGAACCGAGCCCAAGTCGTCGACGGCGCGCATTGTTCCCGCACGCCTCAAGGAGTTGTCAGCAACAGCAGAGGCCCAGCTGGGTCGAAGCCTACTGGGGCCAGGGTTAGCTCGAAAGATAGCTCAGCCCCCCTAGCCAAGTTACAACCGTTTCGCTTGCGCCGAACGCTTTGAGTTGACCTTGCTGCCAATTCTTTTGTTCTAACCACGTGACTGAGCGTTAAGACGACGTCATTCCCGTACATTTGAAGCTTTCTACAAGCGTTAACTATTGCAGATTAGCAACTTGGCTAGGGGTACAGGCCCGGTACGAAAAGCAACGAAGGAACTAGAATGGGTTTTTAGTCAGACTCAAAACTCTGACACTATCTCCCGCTCCGCCCAAGAGCGGAGGTTGTTATTAGATGATTTTCCCAACGAAAAAAAAAGGCAAACGAGATTTAGACTACAAAAATAATATAAGGTTACACTGTGCCCACACCCTAACGACATATAACTATTATCTGGTGTTGCAAAGTAATAATGTTCTATTGTGAAGGAAAATTCGCTGTATATTGATGGTGACTCGCGGTTTAATTCAGCAACGAAACGTTAGGCACGTGTTTTGTTACCCCTGCCAAATGGGATTTAATAAGTGTATTAACTTAAAAGATTAGGGGGTTGCGTGTCATAGGATAGTTTATTGATAGGTCATGAAGGTAGATTGATTGTGTGAGGAGTGATGTGAAAGAAAACTGAGTTAGTGGTAGCGTGACGGGGGTTGGCGCAACCGCGCAACACGGTTTTTTTCTTTCATTCTGACTTGTTACCCGTCACGCTAACACTAACTCCCTTTTTTCACATCACTTCTCACACAATCCATCCATTTCTTCTTTGGCCATTTAATATAAATCCATTAACGACCATCTGTCGAAACAGGCTTTCGTTGCGCGGTTGGATCAAGAGACTGATAGAATTCAGTGCTTGTCGATACGGCTCGCATTGTGAGGTTCCTGTCTCTCTGGAGCCCTAACCACCAGTAACTTGGACCGGCGGACTACTATTTTTTATATTTTAATTGTTTTTTTTTTAATATGTACTTGAAATATGTATAAAAAAATAATAATAAAGGAGATTGTTATCTCCTTTGCTTCTCCTTTATTATTATAAAAATTACAAGTATTTTTTTAAACATAACTTGGATATCGATTACAATGGCCCCAAACTCGGCGGTGCCTGTACCTTGGGGCCTGGAGTTGCGTTATCGTTAAATTAAAATATAAGTTTATTTTGCGAATTACCTTAATGTAAAATAGGAATAAAATAGAAGACAAAATAATCAGTACAAAGTAATTGGGTAAATAATAGAGTGTGCGTGTTAGAAGTGGGCGTTTCAAACTGTGTAGGTATGTGTGTAGGTCGTTACACGTGTTATACGTGATATTTTGGTGGCTGATTAGCACGAAATGTTAAGCTAGAACTACACTGCACGAGTGCGCACTCGTGTGCCACACACGCTGATCTGGGCGCGTCGGTCTCCATACATTTTATATGGAAACTAGACTTGTTTGAGCTACACTTGATCCACGCCAAACGACGTCGTTCTACGCATAAATCAGGCGTGTTACACGTGTGCATCGGTCTAGTGTAGTTCTAGCTTAAATATTGCTAATAAGTTCCTCAGTTTCATCGTATGATGATTTTCTTACATAATCGGTTGTTTAAGCCTACGATGTAACAGGATTTGATGATTTGGTTATATACATGAGTGTGAGAGTAAGAAGGACTGCGTCTAGCCATAAGACTCTTTGCGAGAAGAAGTGGAACGTATTGAACGCGTTCTAATAATCAGGCCGGTTTTTAACCTATTCACTCTTGACTTAAAAGTTCCCCGGTTGTAGCCATCAGGAAACACAGACTCCGGTAGTTCTACTCCTTAGCTGTACGCACAATGAATATGTTGCCAGAGCGTTATGTGCGTGGACTTGATAGAGAAAGAATAAAAGATACGCAGGTTACGTTCGTGGTTGGTGGCTAGGCATAGGAATTACGCTATGCATTCCTCGTACACTTTGAAATACCCTTTTAAATTAAAATGTCACTAACCTACCTTTAAAATTGCGATACAACACATTACTCTTATATACAAGGTATAAGGGACAGCCCTCCACAAACTTTAAGAGCTTGCTCAGTAGACAAAACTGAAATCCGCCTCACCATAGAAAATTATAAACTTGATTGGACAGTTTGTATGTAGAGGCCGAATTTTTTCTTCGTTTCCTGAAAAAAAATTTTGTGGGATGTTGTTCAGTTTCGTCTACTGAGCAAGCCCTTAAAGTTTGTGGAGGGCTGTCCCTTACACCTTGTATATGTAGCTGCAAATGCATCGCCCAAAAAGTGATTAACCCACTTTTCTGTCGCATGAAATCTTTGCTAAACTAAAGTTAGAAATGGCCGTGTCACCAGCGGATATGATCCGAGAGTCGGATACTCTCAGATATCTTCAGATAAATCTAATACACATTGTGATCCGACTTACAAGTTGTTTGGACTAGTCTTTAAGTTGTTACTTGATATCACTAAACTTTATTGATTTTGCAACTGTTTCTGTTGTAAATATGTAATCGCTGTTTTGTAAAGAAAGCGATGTGTTATTTATGAAAACAATAACAATGTGTGTCTCACGGCTGCGCCAAATAAGTCCAGTGCAGCATTTATACAAGCAAGCGGGACATGCCATTCACATTTCACATCGTTTTCAAAGCGTTTTTAAAAACTTTTCTACATAAGTTTGAAAAACGTTCGGTATTTTGTCGATGAGGATTTACATGACAAATGAATTTTACTCTACAAGCCTTCTTTGGCATGAGAAATCATCAAATGACTTCTCCTGCCCAGGGTGGAGCGAGAGGTGATGTCAGAATTTTACTGTCTAAAACCCACGCGTGTTCCTTCAGTTTCCGTTTGTGTTCTAGGGACGCGGTGACTCTTTTGAACAGTCCCAAGACCCTTGAAATTCTACAAGCCTGGTACCACAGTGTTGTTCTAATAAAATTTACCATGCCATAATTCCATGTCATATTATTCTAATCGATCCTTCGAAAATTATTCATGAACGGCCTTACTAAGCCGTTTCATATCGAACCGATCCACAGATAGTATGTCAAAATCCTGTATACCAAGTCATATGCAAATCTGTTTCGTACTCTGGCGGATTGCTTTCAATAGGCTACTGTATCTTCGGGCTCGTTTGCAATCGAACCCGGGGTAACACGTAGTGTTATTCCGATTGAGTTTGTTAGAAATCCATCTTTGATATTTGTATGTAAATTCTTGCATGGTCTATTTTTATAAGAGTTGGTTGTGTTAGATTTGTATAACGTGGATAATGTAGGTTATTTGACTGATTGAGACTCTTTGTGAAAATTTAAACCTCCTTGAAATGGATTATATTTATCAACTAGCTTTTTTTCGCGGTTTCGCCCTCATACATAAAATATAGCCTGTCAGGAATAAAGCAGCTTTCTATCGCTGAAAAAATGTTTGCAATCGGACTAATTTTTTTTAGGGATTAACTTTTTATGGTGGGAAAAAATCATCCAATGACATCCCCCGCTCTTGGGCGGAGCGGGAGATAGTGTCAGACTCTTACTGACTAAAAGACCCACCCCGTTTCTTCTAGCCTTCATACCGGGGCTCGAGCTTCAAGGATTAACTCATAAAAACAAAAAAAAAAACTTTACCTCTTTATTATATTAGTGTAAATAACTTGCTTCTGCCCGCTGCCTTCATGCCAGCGTAAAATCTGTGAAGCGTACTACAAAGGTTCAAAACCTATGTAACCTAACCTAAAAAATCTTTCAGACGTAATTAATTAAGCATAAAGCAGAATCAGCCTTAAAATGTTATCACTGCTGAGACTTAGACCTCTCTAAGAGAGGTAATGGGCCAAAATCCACCAGGCGGGTCCAGTCTTGACATATCTTTTTTTTTTTTTATTCTAGGATATGTCGGTTTTTTTTTTCTGATATAAACTCGTACTTGACTGACTGCGATCACACCAAATGGCAAGCAGTGATGCAATCGTTGATGGTGAGCACTAGTTTATTAAGAGCCTATTCACTTAACCCACTCACAGGATTGCATCTGAAGAGGACATTAGAAAGTTTATTGGACCGTTCTCAGCCACGAATAAATAATTGGTTTAGTGCTGTTCATTTTATTTTAGTATTTCATGTTACCTCTATTAGTATAAGTTTTCGATTTAACGAGTATGTGCGTCGTATCTGTCATGATATGGGGAGTTGGGCTTATAAAAGTGAGTATTTTGCAATAATAACACTAAAATATAAAATATTCATAAACAATGAGAATACAGGCCATATTTACGCAAATCTGGGACATGCATGCTGTTGCGATTTGATTAACATAATTCCATTTTCGTATTATACTTACATTACAAATTTTGATCATTACATAAGATGACTAAATCAAAATTATTGAAATTTGGTTTGTTTAATGCTGGCTCACTGGCAACTAATCAGGATGAGTTTCTGATTGCCATGTCACAACACTCAGTGGATATCATGGCAATTAATGAGACATGGTTGAAACCTGGGGAAGAGGGCCGCGCGCCTAAGGTTCCGGGATATAGGCTGAAACATGTGCCACGACCTGCGACTATGCGCGGAGGGCGAGGTGGGGGTGTAGCTTTCTATATCAAAACGGGAGTAAGGGCGCGCGTGCGACGGCACTCTGCAAATTCAGATGTGGAACAGATGTGGTTAAACCTAACTATAAATGGTAAAAAGCTATTGATAGGTACAGCATATAGGCCACCTTGGTTCGAATTTTCCAGATTTTTGGAAGGGATAACTGAAAGTATTAGCGCATTGGCACCGTACGATCATTTAGTAGTGTTGGGAGATTTCAATGTAAACTTATTGGATACGAGTAGTGGAAAAACTAAAGAGTTAATGGAATTCCTAAATTACTCCAGTCTAAATCAGGTGGTACTGTCACCAACCCATTTTGTAGGTGATAGCAGTACCTTGATAGATTTAATTTGTACAGATATAGGAGTACGCAATGTACAAGTCAATCACATCAGTGAACTAGGTCATCACTCGTTTATTGTGTGTGACACTGTAGTAAAGAAGGTAAAGAGCAAACCTAGGCTAGTTACATATCGTCCTATTAGGGATATTTTAGAGAATTACTTTGCAGCAGATTTAGAATCAATACCATGGATGGAAATAAACTCACTGCCAGATGTGGATATTATGGTAGATTTTTTCAACTACCATATAAACCAACTATTTGATTTACATGCACCTTTAAAAAGTAAGATAGTTAGAGACCGTCCCTCACCGTGGATAACAGACAATATTAAATTAATGTTTAAGTTAAGAAACGAAGCAAAAAATAACTATAATAAGAATAAACAAAATACAACAAAAAAATATTATTTAGATTTAAAAAAACAAACTTGTGCTGCCCTATTGCAGGAAAAGAAGGTGTATTTTGACAGGCACATTAATATCAGTTAAAAAACCCAAAAAAACTGTGGAGAAATCTCAAGTCTGATGTTCTCTCAGATCATAGTGATGGCATGCTCCCCGAACAATTTGACGACCCAGATGAAATTAACAGGGCATTTCTTGATGTGCCTGGCCAGAATATATTGTCAACATCACAAGTGACATATTTTGACTCTAACCGATATGGGGACTCCCATTTTAAGCTCCAAAATGTTGATGAGGCTGAAATTTCCAAAATCATTAAGAATTTGGGGTCGAATGCTAAGGGAACAGATGGTTTAAGTCTCGAGATGATAATGCTCACTTTACCAATCACCCTCCATGCTATCACAACAATAGTAAATAAGTCTATTGATACAAACTCTTTCCCTGACTCATGGAAATGTGCCATAGTGCGTCCCTTACCTAAAACCAGCAACCCAGTTACTGTTAAAGATCTTCGCCCCGTAAGCATTCTCCCATGTTTATCTAAAGTCTTGGAGAGGGTAGTTTACAACCAAGTGCTGGAGTATCTAGAGGCTAATAACATGCTACCTGATCTGCAGTCTGGATTTAGGAAAGGTCGTGGGACAGCCACAGCCCTTTCAGATGTAGTGGGAAATATATTGGAGGCTCGTGACCGAGGGGAGGGGACCATACTTGCACTTCTTGATTTTTCACGTGCCTTCGATGCAATCAACACCACTCTATTACTTTCTAAGTTGGCATACTATGGGTTTACTGTGGAAACAATAGAGTGGTTCAGAAGCTATTTACAGAATAGATCACAGCTCGTGGAAATTCAAAGTGAGGATGGATCAACTAGCTCATCTTCTCCTCGGCATGTGTCACGTGGTGTGCCCCAGGGGTCAATTTTGGGGCCCCTCTTGTATATTCTCTACAGTGCAGATATTATCAATTCTTTCCAGCACTGCAAGTATCATATGTATGCTGACGACATACAGTTATATACTTGTTTTAAGCCATCAGATCTAAATGAAGCAGTGGATAAACTTAATGCAGATCTCAATAGAGTGGTGGAATGGTCGGATGCTAACTCGCTAGTTTTGAACCCACTAAAGTCTAAGTTTATGGTCTTAGGAAGCAGGAAAATGGTCAATACAATTCTGTCATCCAATCCAGTAGTTTTTATCAATGGTAATAAAATTGACAGGGTAGAACTGGCATGCAATCTGGGTTTGACTATGGACCCTGAACTGAGATTTGAGAAACACATCAGCAATGCCATGCGTAATTGTTTTTATAGATTAAAACTCCTTTATAAGATTAGAGCCCATCTGAGTGTTGATCTTCGCAAACAACTTGTAGATAGCCTGATTTTGTCTCGTCTGAACTATTGTGACACGGTATATGGACCATGCCTATTAGCCAGAACGGAAAGGTTAATTCAACGTATACAGAATGCATGTGTGAGGTTTTGTGTAAGTGTACCATATAGGAGTCATATCACTCCCTATATCAATGAGAATAACATAATGAAAATGGCAGCAAGGAGAAAGTTGCATTTTGCTAGTTTATTGTTTGGAGTTGTAACTACACAAAAACCAAAATACCTTTTTGACAAACTAAAGTGGAGACACAGCAAATTTGAACCACGTTTCTCCACATACCCTCTTTGTACACCGCATCACAGTACTGCAGCATTCAGGGGTAGTTTCAAGTTTGCCGCCACTCACTGTTGGAATGACCTTCCCCCTCCATTTAGAGTCCTGAAGACAAAAAAACATTTTATTAACATTTAAAAAAAATATTTCATGCACATGCAATTATCGACATAACTTAATATATCAATCATACTATAATTATTTTGTCGACAAGCCTGTTGATCTAGTGGTTAGTGACCCTGACTGCTACAACGGAGGTCGTGGGTTTGTCTGATGAGCACGACCATTTGTTCTGTGTCTGGGGGTAATTTGTCTATAATATGTGTGTTTAGAAATATATAAGTATGTTTATCAGTTGACTAGTACCCATAACACAAGATCTGCTTAGCTTGGGACTAGTCGGCCTTGTGTGATAGTTGTGGAATATTATTATTATATTATTTTAACTTTACCTCTTCGGTCACGGACTTCGGGTAATGGATATGGTCTTCCTCAGTGGTGGTGGTCTTCGATTTGAGCTCGCTCTCTTTGGTCAGTATTCTTGGCGCGGTTTTCGTTTTGGGGGAGATGGGTCACTGAATTATTCCCAACGAGTCGCAATGTATTTGGTCTCTCAATACTCAAACATAGACATCACTTTGGGGCAATTAGTATAAGTACGCCTCATCTCATACTGTGCACTTTTTCTTCCTATTGATTTATTTCAATGTAACGATGAATGACGATGATGATGAAGAAATGATTTATTGCATTTTCTATATGTAGACGGATGAAATTTCTTGCTTTCCAGAGCGGTTAGCTCTCGCCAAGCCGTCTAGGTGAGTGGCCGCAATCGTGCCGCCTCCCCATGTCATGGTGCTATCGGAGGGTTGTTGTATTTGCCGTCTATACAAAATGATAGCTGCAAGAAAAATAATTGTGGGTGAATCAGTTTCATCTATTTTGAATGTAATTTCATGAAAATTAATATATTTGTGTAATAAATGGTTAAAATTTTGTATTATGTAGTCCAGTTTGGTTAATGTTGTTTTCTTTATGGCCATGTTTTGTTTGTTTTCATATTGTATAATTTTAATAATGTATGTATTTACTCAATGTTAGAAGAATGTATACTGACCTTGGATTATTGTTTACTACGCGTTCCAAATGAGAATAGGAGCGCCGGCCATGTTGTGACGTTACGTCTTACTGTCAAATCGAAGAAATTGAGTAGGGTGAGCAAAAAAAGATTTACGAATCATGAACGAAAAATCTTTGATCAAAATCCAGTTCTTCAATTTTGCTGATATTTACGTAACTGTGTGAAGTGTCTGAGTAGTGGCGTCATCACCGTCATCATCACTGCTGTTTTCCCTTATAAAATAAAACGTGGATTAATAGAGGTTTTTAATATTTATATCACTAACTAACGCATTATTACCTGTGTATATGACAAAATTCAATCTGGATACTCAGTCGCACGAAGAAACACCAACAACGACGATAAAATGGCGGCTGGCAATTTGAATTTTTTAATTTGAATTTAAAATGTAGCCAATAATGAAAATAAAAAAGAAAGTAGTATAATTTGTTGAATAATTATTATGAATAACTTTTTTATCTATTTCTTAATATGACTTAACTAAGGGCCAGTTAAACAAAAACAAAATCATTAAAACGCAAATAAGCTTTTTTTGCAAACCGTACTTTTCAATCAAAATTTGACAGATCGAGTTTATTGACTTTCCTATTCTCATTTGGAACGCATAGTACCTACTCACGGAAGGGACGCCAATTTGTCACTCACGGTGGTTGCTGAAAACCAGCACTGTAGATTGCTGGATTTGTCCAGCGTCACAGTATAAGCTGAGCAACGGCCTATTCTTGCCTAGATGCGACGCACAATTTGAATGTATTTATATTGTATTTGTTTTGTTTTTAACTTTTATTTTTGTTTGTCGGCCGGCGTCGCACAGATTATATATTATTATTACGCGTGTTTTAATAGACAACCTAGACAACAAAGTTGTCTATGGTTCTATTCTGTTAGGCCTGGTGTACACTTGACGTTATGGCAACTAATTTTTATTTTTATCTTGTTTTTCTTTTATTAATTTTTATTTTTATTTTGTTTTTCTTTTATTAATTTTTATTTTTATTTGGTTTTTCTTTCATTAATTTTTATTTTGTAATTATTTGTGTGTCTCTAAGGGCAGAATAAACATGTTTTCTTTCTTTCTTTCTTAAGCCTTGAAGGCACTTAAGTCTAAGATAGGATATGTCGGTTTTTTTTTTCTGATATAAACTCGTACTTGACTGACTGCGATCACACCAAATGGCAAGCAGTGATGCAATCGTTGATGGTGAGCACTAGTTTATTAAGAGCCTATTCACTTAAGCCTTGAAGGCACTTAAGTCTAAGATAGGATATGTCGGTTTTTTTTTTCTGATATAAACTCGTACTTGACTGACTGCGATCACACCAAATGGCAAGCAGTGATGCAATCGTTGATGGTGAGCACTAGTTTATTAAGAGCCTATTCACTTAAGCCTTGAAGACACTTAAATTATAATCGGACGGGAAGACCGCAGCAGGATTTCTTTTTCCAGGCAGGTTTCCTGGCGTTATTTTCCTTCACCGTTTTGAGAGCAGTAAAGATGAGGTAAACTATACAAAGTAATGTATCTGACTGGATTTAAACCCACGACCTTCAAATCGTTAAATAGGGCTGTAACTACAGGGTCACCGCGGCTGCTCTAATGTACCTATTAATTGACGAACATCAAAACGTAGCAATGAGTTTCGCATGCAAAATATCAACACCCGGGTGTATTTTACAGTAAAAGCAGAGGATGTCTTGATAGTATATTGGATACTTTTTAAGGCCCAAGCGCCCGAAAAGTGCCATAAAACAGTGACTTTCTGAAGCCTACTCCTCGGTAACGGCCAGGTTATTAGGTGTGAAAAAAATATATGTTAGGTTCATGAACAACATTATCAACGTTTGATTTTTTCGTGCTATTAATACTTTTGTTTAAAAAAAATATTTAGCAATTTCGCAACTTTTTCGCAACTTTTCCCTACTCCTTCGAAACGGCTTGGATTTTTAGAAACATTTGTATACATAAAAATTGGTGGCTAAATATTCTTCAAAGTGAACATTGCATTTGTAAATCAATCAATATTTCGCAAAGAAAATGGATTTAAAGGTCAGCCGCGCGCTTTCCGGGCGCTGTTGGCTGCAAATAAATGCACAGATTTTCGTACTGCCGCCTAGACGGCTGCGAGAGGTGCGTCCACATAATTTTGGCCAGATGGTTCAAGGGACTATAAGCCTTAACCCAGGAGTGTCTTTGGGACATTTGTCTATTTTCAAACAGACGAAACTGCTGGCAGCCGCTAGTCATCAAATAACTTTTGCTCTAAGTGGAGCAAGACGGAGTGTCAGACATTTTTATGGACTAAATACCACCCATTTTCCTTCAGTTACCCTTTGCAACACATTTACCCCTACACTGTATTATAAACTGAAGCCCCTTCAAGCTTTATGAAATTATGTATCTAATACGAAGTCAGTTCGGTTGTTTGTGCAAACCGCATCGATATTGAAGTAATAAACTTGAGATACGAGCAAATATTATTGAGCTACCGGTCTTCGGTGTCTAGTAGAGCAATATCGTCTTATTTGTAAGAGAAACTGATTTGTAAGGAAAAATATTTTTGATATAAAAATGTCATAGCTGCTATATATGGTACATGTATGCAGTCTTCTTTCTCTTTTTTGTGTTTATTAGACTCTAATTTTGTCCGACCATGAGCTCTTGGTTAACAATGGCTGTTGGATTGTTCATAAGAGACACCGCGACCTAGGAGAGCAAATAAAAGAACCCGTGGGGTTTAGTGGTTGTTAAAGTCTAAAACTTAATTTACCTAGAGCTGGAGAAGTTAGTTGATGATATCTTTACCGTAAAAAAACGCTTTCGCATAATCGTTTTTACCTAGTTTTTACTTAACGATTTTATGATCTTAAAATTTGTATGCCTTCACGGCCAAACATAGCGCCCTTTTAATTAAAGTAAGACCTTCATGTACACACCTATGTTCTACAAATAAAATTTTGATTCTGAGTCCTTTACCTTGCCATATTAAATCAATACAATAACAAGCTAATTCTACTGCCACTTATACCTTCTTTAAAAAGCAATTATTTCTCACTTCAAAAATATCACGTTTCTAAAGTGTTCGACAGCAAATACCTCGGAGGTAGCATACAAAATTACAGACGAAATTAATTTAATTAAAAGCGTAAAATATCGCATTACAATTAAAACAATATTCCCCACTTTAGGGCTCGTTTACACGAAGCGAATTCTCCATTGCAGAGAAGATGAAACAGAAAAAAAATCCGACCAAGTGCGAGTAGGACTCGCACTTGAAGAGTTCCGTACTACAATATTAATATTGACCAAAAAATGGCATTAAAATCATATTTGTTGCATGGGAGGCCTTAAATATTAATTTTATTTTAATTTAATTATTTTTAAAGTGAATACAAGTGTATATTGTGGCGACTATGAAGGTCACATATTAGTTGCAGTAGAAACTGCATTGTAATGGACCTTTTAAGGTTTATGGTTACTAAAAAAATAGATTCGAATATGATAGAAGTTGTCATACAAGGAAAAATAAGAATATAATTATATATAATAATATAATTTAAAGTCTCCTAACAATATAATTAGTCAAAGTAAAAATAAAGCCTTTCATTGGCGTCTCTCCCCCATTACAATATAGGTACACACAAGTGGATATAACTAAATATTTTGTAAATATTTCAAGCGTCCACTTGTTGCCAGTATTAATATCGAGCAAAAGACTCCAAAAAGTTACGTTTTGGTAGGGAGCCCCACATTTTTATTATTATTTAAGTACTTTTATTAATAAAGTACATAAATAAGTGTTTACTCTGTTTTTAAGTATTTGCTGTTATACCGGTATCAAAAATACATCATCTGTGAAAACAACTGTTTGGCTATCGCGATTCATGAGATAAAGCCTGGTGACAGACAGACAGACAGACAGATGGAGTCATAGTAATAGTGTCCTGTTTCTACCCTTTGGGTTTGGAATTCTAAAAAAACACAATCAAGCAATTTACTATGCCATTTGAGTTTCGCTAGCGATTTTTTCGAAAAAAAGTCCAGTGATTTGACATTTCCAAATACGAGAATAAAGATCTTTGATTATTATTTTTTGTTTAAAATGTATTAACAAAGCAATATTGACATGGAACTATGAACTGGAAAAAAAACAAGATGGCGTTCTGATCTTGGACACACATTTGTTATTAAGTTGAGGTGGTTCTTGCCTATACACTATGTCAAGTGATATGACATAGACAAACTGTCTACATGGGTTAAGTATTTTAATCTATTTTCAATCATCGTCTACACGAAGTGAGAAACGCAACATATGTAGCAGACTCATTACATTTGTAATGAAAGAATGGATTTTACAATTTATAGGAGATTCCGAAGTCCATTGTTCGGGCAATTTCTGATTTCAATTAAAGTTTCAATATATGGTAATGAATCATGGGGAATATTGTAAAAGCTGGACCGTTTCATTATTAATTCCTAGTTGAGAATTAAGGGCAATATTGCCATGTCTGCTTTGGTTTTGAGTTTTATTTTGTGTGTATTTTTTTTTTTTTATATATAACGCTCATTCATATTTTTTTAGAGACAGCAATAACCAACTTTTTGTGTAACTTGTCTGATGCACGTACATTTTAATTCCCCTTAGGACAGAATGTCTTGCTTTAAACAATTATACTAAGATCCCAGAGCGATCTGACTTATCTCATTTTCACATAGATTAAGCCATTGGTTTTCAGTAGCGTCTCATGTGTTTTTAATACTGTGTGCTTGGGCCCTTGGACAGGTACCATGTGAAAAAGGGAATGAAAAATAAGCGTTACTTAACTTAAAGTATTAATGGTTAATTTTATAGAATATTATTCTAAAGTAGTACCATAAGTGTCACACACCTTCCATGGACCAAAACTTCTGTCAGACGCTTTAAAGCTCCAAAAAAAATAAATAAAATTTACTTATTTTTACTTGTCTGATTTTAAAATATGTTTTTAAGATAACTATTGCAAAGTTATTTTTCATTAGTCCAAGATAAATTAACTGTCCCCACACGGGCCACAAAAAAACGTGGCTTCAAGTTTCTTTTTGAGGCGGCCTTTTTTTGTGGCTCTTGTGCGGCGGTGCCGCCACAAAGAAATGCTTGAAGCGGCTTCAAGCTTCTTCGGACACAAGGAGTCGCGCTTCAGCTGTTTTTTGCGACCGCTTCTAGATTTTTTTGTGGCCGTTTCTAGCGTTTTTTTTTTTGTGGCGGCGATTTTTAAAGACCCGTGTGCGGGGACGCTAAATGTCAAATATCAAAATACACGCACATAAATGTTTTGCTTCTAAAATGATGAGTGACTTAAATTCCGAACTACGAGTAAATACACATCTGCCCCTTAACAGAGCCAGCTGGTGATATCGAAAGAATCGTCGGAACATATCGAGTGTTAAAACGGTCGGCCATTATATCCGTGCGAGATTGACTCTGTACCTGCGATGTTACGTAATTGCTTCTAGCAGCCATGTTTGATCGATGTATTCCGAATGAAAATTTTGTGACGTCACTTTTTTATCGAGTAAGGATGTCAGAATTTTTGGTTTTTGAGGAAATCCTATCGACGATTTCCTTTACCTTGTCCATCATGATTATTTGAGCCGAAAGACGTCCATTGTTGGACATAAGCCCCCTCAAAGTTACCATAACGAATGGTACTATGCATCTTGTTGGTCATGTGAGCAGTACGTAGTCAGCAGTCCAGAACATTTCGGCCCCAAAGACCATCTGTTCTGCGAGCAAAGTGCCCTGCCCAATGCCATTTAAGTTCGACGATTTCTCGGGCTGTATTGGCAACCTTAGTTCTCCTGCGAATATCTATCGGATATGTAAATCTGCAGCTATCATATCACCCTAATATGATAAAGGTAAAAGTTTTTTATGTATATTTGTAGGTCTGTGTATATTTCTTGCACATTCTTCTCCATAGAGATCTGCGCTTTGGAATGTGCAATTAGCAAATTTTTTTCTGACTGACTGACTTCTTGACATTTCAAAAGGGCCTGTAAATGGTTTATTAACAAAATGCTTTGAATCTTTTATGTTTGTTAGTCTTTCACGGTCAAATGTTCTAGAAAAAAACAAGATGACTTTTATCTTGATATGTAATGTAATGTTCCTTTGGGATAAATTTTCTACTTTCACACAGGCGAAGTCGTTGACAGAACTTAGTTGAATAATAATAGTTCAAAAAAACCGCAAAAATATAAAGCAAAAAATAAATTGAAAACGTTAAGCTTACACGAGTTTTGACTTTCTTATTTGCGCTACTTAACAGTACACGTGTATTTATAACAAAAACAGACGACTTTCCTCAAAAAATCGTCACGACTCAGACAGAATTGAAACATAAGGTCTACCAATTAAAACTAATAAGCTTGTCTTAGAAAATCACTGTTAAAAAAGTTTTGGGGGGACGCCAAAGTCGCCTTGTTAAAATTATTTTCTCATTTTTTAGCAGTAATGACGCAGCCTTGTTCTGAAGTTAATTCTCTGTATAATTAACATAGAACAGTTTTATTAATTAGTCGATTGATCACGATTTTGTAGAGTTTTTTGAGTCTATTATTCTATGTTTTGTTCAATATAATTAAATAAAAATGTTTTCTAAAAGTCAGAGATGAAGAATGTCATAAGGCCGCTGTGTTTTAGTTTCCCAGTTTTTTGGGTTCCGCAGCCCTAGCAAAGAGCCCTTATAGTGTTAATTTCACCATGTCCGATTAATTATAATTTAGGTGTCTTCAAGGCTAGAATGAACAGACTCTTAATAAACTAATGTGCTTCACCAGCAACGATAGCATCACTACTAACCATCACGTCAAGCATATCAATTAAAAAAAGGCCCGTCTGTCCATCCATTCTTCTTTAAAGCCATTGTTACAGCTTCTTTTACTGAGGTGGAGAATCATCACATAGCTTCAGGACAAGTCATGTAAAGATATCCTGTAACTCACTTAGAGGAGTGGTGACGTAGAATTACCGTCACGGATCTTGAGCGCTCGGCGTCAGAATGGGGATCGCTTTGCGCATTCCATACATTGGCGAGGCAATCGTCTAATCTCTAAAGATAACGAATATTTGAATTCTGCGCAACTTGAAGCCAGCGCTCAAGATCCGTGCCGGTAATTGTATTGTAAAGCTTGCCACCAACACGTGAAGTGATGACCACGACCACTTTCTCAGGAGTGATACCGACAAAGAAGGAAGGAAAGATATCTCACTTAAAAAAAAGATAATAATGTTATAAAAAGGCAAACTTTTGTGTAGGCGCTTAAATATTTTGACAAGTTTATTCTCACAAACGTTAAAAGTTATTAATTAAAACTTAAATAAATTAGAAGTTTCCTTGAAGAATTTAGATTTCAGGGTATTTACGTCGTGTCTGTACATATTCCAAGAAGATTCAGTGATTTTATTTTACTTAGTAATGCCTTTAATGTAGTCTATTTTGTAATTATTTTTAATCATGGAATTTTGGTATTAATTTTCGTTGTTAATCTAAATGTGAATATTTTTTGTAGTAATAAATTTTAATTTAATGAAATATTACATGCTCAAGTTTTTTCTCATATTCAGAGAATTTCATCACCAGCCAAAAGGTACTCACTAATGAACATAAGTTTCCAAGTGTCGCCACAACGATCGGAATTGTGCACATTGCATTCAACGGGCTCCAGCAACCTTTACCATCATACATCAGTTTAATTTACGGGAGACCTTCCCACACTGCGTCTTCAGGTACGTGATTACCATTCCAGAACCCTTCGGCCCCATTGACCAACTGTCCTGTGAACAGTTACCGGACGGCCGGACAGTGAGCTACCCATTGCTCACTGTCCGCAAGCCCGCGTCTACGTTGGCCGGAAATCGGGATCAGAATCCCGGTGACGGCGGCGGCGATAACGCCGTTGCCTGATGCGTTCGGCCTCCTCCTTTGCGAGCATTACTGCTTCGCAGAAGTCGGTGACCGCCTGCCACTCCTCCTCGCTCCGGACCATGGCCTCAACCAAGGCCCGGCGCGAGAGGTCTCCGCCGCCGATCGCCCCCACGAGGGCACGGCGATGCTCCGTCCAAGCAGGACACACCTCGACTGTGTGCTCCACCGTGTCCTCCGGGCGTTCCGCACAGTGGCGACACCCGGGGGTCACCTCCGCATGAATCCCGTGCAGGAAACTCCCGAACGAACCATATTCGGTGAGTACCTGCGTCATGCGGAAGGTAAGGACGCCGTGAGGTCTTTCCAGCCACGCCTCAAAGAGGGGACTTACCTCACACCTAATAACTGATTAACATCCTTAGACTCATAGCAAGGTTCAGTTGAAAACCAGTGTCAGGCAACCGCTACGTAGTAGCCTGGCATCATGCTGAACTAGACCTATTTGGCGCAGCCGTGAGACATACAATGTAGATATATTTAAGTTTAAGTTTCTATACTATAATAATTGTTATCTCATTGTGTGTACCTGTGTGCCAAATAAACATGTTTTTTTTTCTTTATAACATCAGTTTTGCTACGAGTATCAATGTCGAATCTACATGCCTTACCTACATCTATACATATAAATAAAATTGGAGTGTCTGTTTGTAATATTGAAATAACTGCTTTTTACTTCATGCATATGAATATATATACGGTACATACACCAAAATATTTTTGTTTACAATTTTTGTCTGTCTGTTTGTCTGTTTGTCCAGGCTAATCTCTGAAATGGCTGGACCGATTTTGACGGGGCTTTTTTTGGCAGGTAGCTGATGTAATAAGGAGTAACATAGGCTACTTTTATTTTAGAAAAAATAAATTCAAAATCCTGTAGTCCACGCGAACGAAGTCGCGGGCACAGCTAGTAAGTAAATAAGTTTAAACCTTCTGATACAAGTAGAGAAAGCTTGACATTGCGACTGAGGTGGAATTTTCACGTGTATCAAACGATGTTTTTCAATACACTTACGAAGAAATAATTAAACGGGGCTTGACGCGCTACTCATGGGGGTGGCTTAACGCCGAGCCTGATACGATAAATGCAATCAATTGTGTTGGAGGCGAGCTCGCACACTTTTCCGTACTAGTGCGGAAAACATAAATGGCGTGCTCAAAATCGGGTGGGATAATGGCGGGTTTTCGAGTAGTTGTATTGAAAACAATTTATTTTATACTTTATTCCTTTCAAATTACGTCTTATAAATCAAGTTAATTACCTACACCAAGAGTCAGGGCCTTTCAGGCCAATCAGTGAGACCTGAACTTGGACCGAACATTAGCCATAAATACATTGGTGGCGGGTCTCAAATTAGCTTGATGTTTGTCGCTCGTTAATTCAGGCACACTGTACGGACCACTTGTGACGTAAGTTATGTTACGAAGATGTGAGAAGAATGTTGGATGTGGTACTTAGGGTTGGAAAAACAAAGAGAAATAACAAAATTGTTGTCTTCTCGTGTCGATATCTTCAATATATAGTACATAGGTATGTAAAAGGAGAAATTGACTGATTTGACTGACCTGTTGGTCTAGTTGTCAGTGACCCTGACTGCTGTGCCGGAGGTTGTGGGTTCAATTCCCACCCAGGACAAATGTTTGTGTGATGAGCATGATCTTTTGTTCTGTATCTGGGTGTAATTTATCTATAATATGTTTGTATTTAAAAATATATAAATATGTTTATCAGTTGTCTAGTACTTATATCACAAGCTCTGCTTAGTTTGGGATTAAACGGCGCTGTGTGAAAAGTTATGGAATGTTATTATTATTTTCTTTTATTGGTCTTTTTTACATATCATTTACATTTTTAAATATATATATATATAAATATTATTATTATTATTTAAACCTTGTAGTCGAGTGGGGGACGAACTTTGCACTGTTATTAAAATGAAACAGGATGCTGCACTCGGTAACACAGTTTATTAGACACACCGGAGTTCAGGAATACAGTTTTAACGGAATTTTACTATAGAGTTATACGTAACCTTATGCGACAGCGGTGCGAATTCCGATACTTGCAAACGGAGCGCGGACGCCCGAAAGTACAACGTTATGGCGCTATGGCGCGAAATTATTCCTACAACCTGAAATTACTGGGCCTAAGAACATCATATTTTGCTCAAGGTTTCCTTTCATGATGTAGGCAAGCACGAAGAAAGGAAAAGACGAAATGGGGGAAATTCGTTTCCTTGCTATATTTTATTTCTTGGTCCCATAAACATGTAAAAAAAAGTTAGTGATATCATGACAAATGACAGGGCAGAATGAAAGAAAAGAACGTGTTGCGCCGACCCCAAATAACGGGACAAGGGCAGAAAGATGATGATGATAATGGTCCCATAAACTTGTAACTTAACTTTACTAGTAACCCAAATAAATAACGAATTTTTAATGAAAATCATTTTTATAGCAAGCTTTTATAGCGCTGTATACCTGTGTTATTAATACTCGTCAAGACGAATCACATGAGCCCAAACTCGATGGGGTTGTGCTGTTTAACTACCGAGTCACTACGGGCACCTTCCGGTTCCATCATCAGATCAGCTACATGATTGTCATAATAATTTCTGATTTACATATGCATGCAAAATTCCAGTTCAATCGGTAACCGGGAAGTGGATCTTTAATTTGCTCACAGACAAACATCGCGACAGGTGAAACTAAATAAAAGCTTGTAATAAAAATGGTTTTCATTATTCAGCAATCCACTAACCAATGGCCTTTTTTTGAGTAATAGGGTGTGTCAGACTTTGACTTACTAAAATCCACCTGTGTTTTTCCAGTTACCTTTATGATCCAGTCCCACGGAAACGCTCTTTCAAACAATAAAGCTTGGCCCCATCACTTATGCTGACATCTCTTTGAGGCGCACGTGGGATACACGTGCCGTACCCTCAGACCTGGTCACTATTGGATGGTGAGCTACCAATTACTCGCCGTCCGCAAGCCTGCGCCTACAGTTGCTGGAAATCGACCTGCAACCAACCCACAATGGGCCAGAATTTTGAATTCTAGCTCGTTCTAGGCCTGCGTGTCGGTTGTAGGGTTGTTCTGAATTAATTATGCTATGCTTAGGTATATGGTTACCTTGTCCCCAGTTCTGGAGAAGAAGTGTTACTTGGTAATTCCTAAGTTAGATATCTAAATCGTTTCATTAATCGTAGTCTACCCCGACTTTATCTTGCGAATTTAGGGCACCAATTTTGTATTTTATCAACCTACCGCTCGGTCAGCATACTGGAGACATCCAGTCCAATCCTACTTAAGATGAGCACAGTGGGCACCTTTTTTGACACATTGAAGTTTGCAGCGGTCCGCAGTGCATCAAAACCTTCAGTTTGAACAAATCTGTGCACTATAAGTCAAATTGGGGAGACACATGACATCAACTAAAGTTTAAATGACAAAAGCAAAATGGCTTAAAATAGTCCTTTCAAGGACTCATAGCTCTTTTAGGCATTTTTTTATAGATACAGAACGTGCTAGTTTACCATTTATTTAATACAGGACCTTTATTGTCGAATAGTGCAGTTCCAACTGCCATATCAAACTAGGTCAAAATTATCTTCATAACTCTTGGGGTACACTGAAGTGCACTAAAAGCATAGCATACGAATTCCTAGAATTATTTATTGAGGCTGAGAATTCCGACTATGTGCAAGTTCGGGCACTTTCCAAGAACCTATTAAAGTCACGACTATTATAAAATCTACTTAATTAGTTAGTTCCACTTTAATTATAAAGTATAAAGTTTTTGAAAAATTCTGTTGAAGTTTTTTCTTAGTCGGATTGTCTCACGGTGAATTTCAATGAATGAAGAATTTTATTGAGATTTTAAAGATTAAACATCTATCGTGAATTTTAATGCAATAAAATTTCCTTTATATCTTGTAAACAAGAAATAATGTGGATTAAAAAACGAATATGAAAGCAATTCTAATTCGATTATGTATAGTGTACTGCTTTTAGATGGATCAGCCAAATGTCAGCTTGATGCGTTTGAATCGATTGAAAAATGAGTCAAGGAAAACATTGGCGATGATGCCTTCGTGGAGTCAAAACTTCAAACTTTTGAACATTGACGCGACACCGAGTTGTTAGCCTGTCGGTTTTCTATCGTTTTCATTTCGGGGAGACTCAGTGACCACTGACTTACATTTGCTTTCCATCATCTGATCAGCAGACGTGCGACACGTCGATTCACCATTGGTACATGGTGGACATTCCATCCATACGCAAAACACCTTTTTGGAAACATATTCGTTAAATGCATACAGTTAAGGAGTGAAATTCCCTGCCGGATCATGTTTTCTGATAGCTACAGCGCAGAGGTCTTCTGTCAAGAGTGAATAGATTGTTCTATGTTAGTAGTTGTTGTTATTGACTACATTATCGCTTACCATCAGCTGAGAAAGAAGTCAAGCCCGAGTCTATCAATAATAAAAAAAATAACGAAGATGTTTCAGACAGGAAGAAGTAAAAGTTGATTTGCTTAGGTATCTAAATTACTCGACAAAGCACGAATTCTAGGAAACATTAGCACCAGTTTATGGAAGTTGATCTCTCGACGAATCTAATTCCTTGTATGTTAAAATTAAACTTAACTTCAGTTCTTCTTGTTCTTCTTCTTGCCTTTGTCTCATTTTATTTGGGGTCGGCGCAACACGTTTTTAAAAAAATTTAACTACAGTTAAGGTTAATTAAAATTAACTGTAGTTACTAAATATAACTACAGGTTCAAAATGCCGGCTACAAGTGTGATTTAAAGTTGAACTTTTATTTGTTTATTATTAAAGTGAATCAAAGTATGAAATTTTAATAAAAACGATTTTTTACAAAAAAAAAAATCAACAGACTTACAAGTAAAATGAAAAATTTTGAAAATCTGTGTTTCTTTTTGATTGTCTATCACTGAGTTTCTCTTTTCGTGGTAGCCACAACTTAATTATGACTTAATATTGAGCTAGTTCTAAGGCATCGTAGATCTATCTATATCAAAGAGATTTAAAGTTGGTAGTATATATTTAATGTCTTTGATCTATATGATTGACATAATGTCAAAGTCAAAATCAAAACGTTTATTGCGAACTAAGTGTATAAATGAAATGCCCTGGATATGATTCAATCCAAATATGGGTGTTGTTTTACGTTAATACGTTGAGTGCGATACCAGGTTTAAACATCTTGTATACGTCTCACTTACAGTAAAACTTAGAAAAGTATCGACTTCCTTGTCGTGCGGAAGGCACACCTTCAATTTGGTTCGGTGTAGGAAAGAGATATATTTTTACATGAAGCCAAAAATAGATTAAGGTTTTTTAAAAGTTACAGGAGCTATAAGCTTTGTGCCGCCACAATGGAAGTTTTATTACCAGGTATATAGACCTGGTACCGCAAGAATGGAAAGTATAGAAAAATCACTGCCGCAGTGAACGTGTTAAGGAATTTCGTTCTCTTTAATAAAAGAAGGAATGGAGAAAGGCCTGTGCCCAACAGTGGGCATCTAAAGATGACATAGACGTTTTGTGAACTCAATAAAAACATTTTTTTTTTTATTATTGATAGGCTCGCGTTTGACCACTATCTCACCTGGTAGTAAGTGATGATGTGGCCGACGATGGAGCACGCTTGCCTAGAAGTAACCTATTCACTCTTGACTTAAAGACCCCTAGGTTGTAGCAATCAGGACATGTTCCCAAACTTCTGCCATTCAGTCACCAAGGCGTTCAAACTTAAACTGCAGTTAAAGACGAGTAACAACAAAACGTAGCTTGTAAAGTACGCAGGATCGATGCAGTCGCAGCCACTGGGAAGTTTAATGAATATTTCCATTTACCGTGCTGCAATAAACGGCTGCAAGGACAGAATGGACCGGGAGTTGGGATTCGAAATGCCAATTGAACTTTTTTTTTAGGTGTAAAACCAAAACAACTCCCCTCGCTCTGGGTGGAGTAACAGGAAGTGTCTTTTACTGACTAAAACCCATCTGTATCTTTTTTAATTTCAGGATCGCGGTAACTCTTAGAAACTATTCTACAGCCGGTCGCATAACTTAGTTTTTTACATCTATTTATTTATTTAACTCTTTGAATGTCGTAATTAGAGACACAATAGAAAGACCATTACCTTATGTCGGACTGTGTAACTTAAGACATTCGAAAGGTTAAGGATCACCAACGAGTGTTACAAAATAAAAATAAAAACTTAGAAATAGAAATTGGTACACGTAACCTGGTCCTATAATGAACACCCAATTACAGGCAACCACAGCTTAAGATATCTATATATATCTTAAGCTGTGGTTGCCTGTATATCTATACATATAATAAATCTGTAGAGTTTTTTGTTGCACATCACCTAAAATGTGCGAAAGTGATGTAGATAACTTTTATACATTAAAATTGTGTGTAACTGATATATTACTTAGGCTTTGTTTCATCGCGATCGGTTGACTATATCGAAAGATATGCTACATTTATTGACTGTTAGGCGGTACGAAGTTTGCCGGGTCAGCTAATATAAAATATATTATCACAAGACATAAATATCACACATGTAATCTTCTAAGGGTGATTACTGTTCATAAATTAGGTACCCTAACATTTTGTGACGTAATAAATAGGCAAGATTATTTTATTTTTAATTTTGTGCTTAACCTGACCTAATCATCACACAGGTAATTTAGGACCGATTGTCGTAAATGGCAGAAGTTAAGATAGTTTGTTTTTTATTTGACAACGTGTTTATATATCTTATTCCTATATTATATATTGTTCTTTCAGGTGCTAAAAGTATTTTTATCCACACGGATACATCAACCCTTGTACCTTATACTTTACACATAATTATTATAAAATAAAAAACGGGATTACAAACGGGGCTCTAAATCAAGCCACATATAATCCTCTTGGTCCCCTCGGATTTAAGGTATACCAAAATGTTTTGGGTAAGTCCCACATCCCACATATTTAACTCGAATTCCCTAATCAGGGATTTCCTTTCATTTTTGATCTTTACACAATCTATCAAGAAATGTTGCATATCTTCAATTTTGTTGCATATTCTACAATTACAGTCTTTTGAATTAGGAAAGCAAAACTTTGCTGATAAATAGAACCCAAATCGAAACCTTAGTGCTTCCTTGAAATATCTTCTTTTTGGACATTTAATTATCATCAAACCAGGGCTTGCGAAGGGGCACATTTTTATCATTTGAAACCTATAATTTTGTTTGTCTTTGTGTTTTTTTCATTGAAGTATTTTTTTATAAATCGCCTTGCAGAATAGAATGAGTATGTCACCTTGCAGAATAGAATGAGTAATGTTCACAGGAAAACCAAAGTTACCGAAATACGACTAGCCCTAAGAATAGCCAAACTTAGGTGGCGATGGGCAGGGTACATTGCTCACAGAAGAAGTGGTCGATACCCCATCGATTCCGGAGTGACGACCACGTACCCGAAGTTGCAGCGTTGGTATGTGAACCTTTTGAGGGTCGCGAGAGTCTAATAGATGCAACACGCACAGGACGGGTTGTTGTGGTGACACCTAGGGTAAGCCTATGTCTAGCAGTGAACGCCTTTTGGCTGAAACGATGATGGATGATTTTTCCCATTTTACATGACATTTTTTTTTATAGTGGAATTATTCCCGGTATTACATATACATGGTTCACATCAAATGCAAGGTTTGCTAGAGGGCAATTCATCACGTTTTCCTTTACGCTGAATTCTTTATTGCTATTTTTGCTATAAGTAGAAATGTGATGAGAGAATAATTTAAAGACTTTTTTTATTCTGTTGATGAACCTTTGCAACCAGAGCCTAATCAAACTTCGTGATGTAAAGCGCAAGTAAACTTGCATGTGAAATCTAGTACTTACTAGTCTTTGAATGTGGTGGACTATCTAAGGCAGTTCCGTAATATTCAAGCAGCGATGGCCATTTAAGTAGTGGACTCATTGAGTGCGTGAGTACTCAAATGTGAAGATCGAACGTTCTGGAGACACCGAGTGTCTGGACGTGAGGTAGGGAAATACGCCCTTTAGTACTGCGGAGTTAGAATTATCCTACGTCAGTATATTCTCGTTACTAACGAATTGACTGGTATGTACTTTCTTTTTATCGAATTTTTTATCCATGTGTGGAGGTTTGTAATTAATAATTTGATAAAATTGCACTCTTTGTAATTTTTTCAATAGTCCGAAAGCCTTTTGTAAAATAAAATAAATAAATAAAAAATACTAATTGTTGTATTATTGTAAGTTTTAGGATACGTTATATTTTGTTACGTGTCGTTTGGTTGATAAATTTAAACTGAAAATAATTTCACTATTTTACATAGCAATGTACAAGGTATACGGTCAAAAATAAATGATTTGGAATTGCTAATTGATTCAAAAGACATCGACGTTCTTTGCCTGAGTGAAACTTTTTTTCGTGACCAAAGGGCGGAAACACTACAGTTGTCAAATTATAAAATGGGCTCATATTTTTCCCGACAAAATAAATCTCGAGGCGGTGTGTGTATTTATATAAAAAACTCGATAAATTACAAAAAAATTGATTGGTTATCTGAACTATCGGTTGAAATTCATTTTGAATGCTGTGGTATAATAATTCCAGAGACTAATTGGTATATAGTCTGTGTGTATAGAACACCTAATAGTAATTTTAATCTATTCATCGAAAAGCTCGAGTTATTATTGTTTAAACTAACAATCAGAATGAGATCCATAAATAAAAAAATATTTATCCTTGGTGACTTTAATATAAACACCCTTGCCTGTACCACAAAAAGTACTGTATTCAAAAATACTTTAAAAAAATTCAATTTGCACCTAACCCTGAATCGACCAACTCGAATAACATCTCATTCTGCAACGTGCATAGATAACATAATCACAAATAATCATAAATTTAGAGCAGAAATATGGGATCTAGGAATATCGGATCATACATGTCAAGTAATAAAAATTCCATGTAATTTAAGTTTTAGAGAAAAATACTGGTTCAAAATGCGACGTAATATAAGTTATTATATAGACATATTTTTAAAATACATTGCTCAAATAAAATTTCAAGAGGTGTATCATCATAGGGATGCAAACACAGCCTACGAAGAATTTATCAGCTTATTTAAATTAATATTCGAAATTTGTATTCCATTTGAAAAAGTAAAAATGCATTATAAAAAAGATACATCTTGGAAAACTAAAGGCATCGTAATTTCTAGTAAAAACAAACGAAAAATGTACCTACAAACAAAACGTAGTACGTCTAAAGAACATAAAAAGAAATATGTACAGTGTTGCAAAATCTTGAAGCGTGTTATAAAACAATCAAGAAAAAACTCTAATGCGAAATTCATCTCTTCCAGTTCTAATAAAACTAAGGCAACATGGGCATTAATAAAACGACAAACCCAAACTACAAATGTTCTCCAACCCACTATAGACTACATCCTGCACAATGACAATGTTATAAAATCTCCGGAAGAATTGGCTAATACTTTTAATAATTTTTATATAAACCAAAATATCAGCACTGCGACGGCGGATAGTCCGCTCACAAACAAATCACAATCAACTTCTAACTCAAACAGTATCTTCTTCTATCCAGTAGACAGAAGCGAAATAATACATATAGTTCAAAAATTAAAAAATAAAACTAGTTACGGACACGATAATATACCTATTAAAGTTATAAAAGAAAGCATTCCATTTATTGTTGATCCACTGGTACATATCATAAATCTTATGTTAGAAACGGGTAAATTTCCCGACACCTTAAAGATAGCCCTCATAAAGCCATTATATAAAAAAGGATCACGGCACGACATTAATAACTATAGACCAATTGCACTGTTGCCAAATTTCTCGAAGATATTTGAAAAGGTTATTTATACTAGAATCACAAAGTTCTTAACTGCAAATAACATTCTAAATGCTAACCAATTTGGATTTCAAAAGAATAAAACTACATCATTGGCAATATACAAACTATTCAATACTATTTGGGATAAAATCAATGATAAAAAACAGTGTGCTGCTCTTTTCATTGATATGTCCAAAGCATTTGACTGTGTAAAATATGACATTTTGCTTGAAAAATTAGAAAAAATAGGAATAAGAGGTTTAGCACTTAAATTAATTGAGGATTATTTAAACAATAGAATGCAGGGCACTGTAATTGATGTATACAATGAACGTACTAAAATGGTGGAGGTTGTGAAATCTAAATTCGAATCTGTAATACTAGGCGTACCGCAGGGCAGTATATTGGGACCCCCGTTTTTCCTATTGTACATTAACGAGCTTCCGAATATTATTGACCACCTTTGCGTAATGTATGCTGATGACGCTACTATATTTATTTCAAATGAATATTCCAATAATATTATTTACGAAAGTGAAATAAATAGAACATTAATAACGGTGACTGATTGGTTGCAATCAATAAATTTAAAAGTCAATGCCTTAAAAACCAAATTGATTCAATTTAGAAATTATAAAAGCAAACACAGTAAATTGAGTGTAACCATTTCTGATACAGTGATTGAAGAAGTAAAAGATACAAATTTTTTAGGAGTTACCATAGACCAACACTTAAACTGGAAGGCACATATTGAGAAAGTTAATAAAAAAATATCTAGTGCATGTTACGCATTGTCAGTTCTTGCAGAAACTACGAATCTAAGTGTGACTAGAAATGCTTATTTTGGAAATGTGTACCCACTGTTAACTTATGGTGTAATATATTGGGGGAACTCGACAAACGTACAATCTACATTCATTCTCCAGAAAAAATGTCTTAGAACAATATATAACATGCATAGTACTGAATCATTAAGAGATGTCTTTAGAACGGAGGGTTTCCTGACGCTGACTGGTATTTTTATACTTGAATTATGTTTATTTGTTAAAAACAATTTGCAATATTTTAATTTCAAATCAAATTCTAAAAGAAACATTCGGAAACAATATAAATATGACATTAATTTACCAGTTATCAATAATATGATGTATTACAAAAGTACCTATGTTACTGCTATCCGTGTGTACAACCAGTTACCGCCAGCCATTAAGCAATTAAATGGAAATATGTTTAAAAATAAATTGAAAAAATTTTTGATTGACAATGTTTTTTATAATCTGCATGAGTTTTTTGACAAAAAATAATATTTATGTGTTTGTATTTCTTTTTTTGATAAAAATAAATTTGTTAATGCCTAACTTCCATCAATACTATTGCATATCCGACTTGGGTAGACTGTTGAAACTAAAAATGTAATGTTTATAAATACGATCTTAATGTACACAGTTACGCAATAAATATATCTTTATCTTTATCTTTATCTTTATCTTTATCTTTGATATCATTTAAAACATATCTTTAATGTTAGTCGATTTATTTCTAGTAGCAACCTATAGATTTTTTTTTTATTGTTTAATAAAATATGTAGTATTTCTGTACGGAAATTTTACTTTATACGCTTATATTAGCAAAAATGTTTATTATTTCATCTTACAATAAAAAAAAACAATAGACAAAAAAAATTGTCATCGCTACGTTTTTTTTTCTGTATCTTATTGTAGGTACAGCTATACCCATGCTTATGTTTTGTTACTTCACAATAGTTTTACCATTACTTACCCATATAAAGTATTGACACAAATATCTGATCAGGAAATACTTCACTACAACAACAGTGTCCTGTATGTGCTTACGCAAACAGTTCAATCTCTCCAACAACATACGCACCTACAAGTACTTCAACACTTCCTCAATAACACCCTTGTAGCTACTTTCCTTGGAACCCAAAACGACCCCTTACATTAGGGTACATTAAGGTACATTAGGGTACATTTGCGAGCCCAACTCCTGGTCTACAGAAATAGTGTTATTACTTACTACGAGAGAACCGCATAGCTTAATGAAGTGCTCAAACTCAATTAGTTTACTACACGTCCCTAACTAAAGTAATGGTGATAGGTCATAGGGGCTTAGGACTTGAATACAGTCAGGGAAATAATTGTTCTTTGCTTCGTTGAAGGTAGGAAGGAACAAGTGACATACAACCTTTAAGTGATATATACTTAAGGGGCTCCTATTAATAATAATAATAATATTCCACAACTATCACACAACGCCGTCTAGGCCCAAACTAAGCAGAGCTTGTGTTATGGGTACTAGACAACTGATAAACATACTTATATATTTCTAAATACATACGTATTATAGATAAATTACACCCAGACACAGAACAAATTATGATTATTCTCATCACACAAACATTTGTCCTGGGTGGGAATCGAACCTTTGGAGGTATGCGGAACAGAGAAGGAAACCATCGGACAGTCGATAGAGAATATAATGATTGTGAATATTGTGCAAATACTTTGTATAGTAAACTGTACATTTTTCTGAGATATTAGAATTTTTTCGATAATTTTGTAAATCATAACCTCAAAATGTCAAATAACAGGTCGCCTAGGATGGGTGGATGTACGTCAGTTTTCTCGCCATAAGGCTCTCATATTTAAGTAGATTAATCGTTAATATAATTATCGATATTAAGGGGAAAAAGGATTAAAAAAATATTCATTGTCATTGGCTAATAGGAGCCCCTTAAACTGTAAACTGTAAATATTACTTTATAGAAATATCTGTGTTTTCTTATATTTCTTCACTTTTTCTTTCGGATTAATATTGTTTTGAGATTCAAAATAGTTGAACTATTTGTCCAGCAATGCAATCGTGCAGCAATGCATTTATTACGATCCATTTGACGACCGAAGCTGAACTGTTATGTAGTGCGTATGTAGCTCCATCCCTCTTTAATGCTCGCCCGAATGACATTTTAATACTTCTGGTTAAGTTCTCAGAACTTGTCAAGATTCATTGCTTTTGCGTGGTTTTCGTGGTGGCAAGTATTTAGCCAATCAAAATGTGTTATATTTACAAAGTCGGTACCTCTTTAGATATTTATACAGAATACAGACAATTCGTTTACTTTTACAATACGGGTGTAACACATTCTTATGCTTTCGTAGCATTTGATAATATTTTCAAAAAGTTTGCCAAAAAGTTAGACAAGATACATGTGCATATATCTAGACAAAATTTTTTTTAAGTCACCACTTATGTGATATTTTTTTTCTGGATATCATACTTATGTTTATTATCTTCTTTCATTTCATTCTATCTATCAACCATCATACTATCACTGACTCAATTTTCTTTCACATCATTCCTTACACAATCAATCCATGTTTTCTTTGACATCCCTCTCCCTCTCTAAACTTTTTTTGTATTCATAACTTTTTAAGTTACATGCTTATCGACCCTCTTTTTCAAATTCCCATACCAAGACAAACGAGTCGCTCTTAGTTGAGTATAATTTTTCATACGAAATGTGTCACAAAAAGCATACTTCATGTTCTAAGACTGCATAATCGCATTAGTCAGAGATTTTTGTAGCTCCCCCCAATGTTGCCAAGAGGTCACTTAATTCTTATGATAAATGGCTCGAGATTAGGCGCCTTTACGTGCCCCGTTCTCAACCAGAAACATGAAAACTTATTTGTATTAAAATGTAGAGGCAAGTTCTTTAAACGTTGTTTGAAGAAAGTGGAGTACCTAATTAATGGTTATTATAAAATGTGGGTTTATGAAAATTGGTTGTAATTAAGATAATGGTTGAAAGACCGTTTATGATCTTTTTTAGGTTATATTGACCTAAAAGTCGATCAAATTGTACATAGTCACACTAGTTTGTAATTGCCTGTGTATGTTTGTAACTTTCTAACGCTTGAACTGCTAAACGGATTTTGATAAAAGTCGGTACACGAATTGATCGAGTGAATAGCATAGGATATATTTTTATTCTAAGAGCTATCCCTTGAGATTTTACACCATGGTGCGATGATGATGGCGCCAGGAAACAACTGGGTGCAAGTTCAAAACAACCCTTCAGTCGCCTGAATGGCCCGGTGAGTATGTATTTTTCGTCGCTGCGCGTTCACAAATCGCTGTGTTTTGAAACGATTATATTATTTAAACTTAGTGATTTTTAGGAGCATTCAATGTACGAACGTCACATAACTATTGTTTATAACTTCGTTATTAGTAGTTTTTATCACATAACTGTTTTTGCATCTTGCATGTAATGATATAAAGATCAAAATAATATCAAACACCAGAATCCGAGAAAAATCACATAGTGACTTAGCAAGCTTATAACTTTGTGATTTTTCATGATACAGTTATATACATTGATATATTTTATACTAGCTTTTGCCCGCGCGGGTTCGCTCCCACTCTTCCCTACTCCACCCTACTATACCCTACTCTACCCTACTATACCCTACTCTACCCTACTCTACCCTACCCTATTTTACCCTGTCTTATTTATTTTTGTCTGTCTGTCTGTCTGTTTGTCCGGGCTAATCTCTGAAATGGCTGGACCGATTTAGACAGGACTTTTTTTATCAGGTAGCTGATGTAATAAGGAGTAACATAGGCTACTTTTATTTTAGAAAAAATAAATTGAAAATCCTGTAGTCCACGCGAACGAAGTCGCAGGCACAGCTAGTGAGTTATAAAATTACAACGAAAAGTGGCATTGATTTTTATATATATAGATTATAATATAGGTTCTTGACATATAGATATACTATACACGTGTTTCGGGTTTCACATATATACTATACGAATACTCCATCTGTTTAGGTAGTTAACTAAATATAAACAATCATAACATGTCTTTTATCGAAAAAATTGCCTAATAAATTTATCCAAAAATGTTTACAATTAAATATTTACTTAAACCGATGTTAGGTAATTAACTAAATAATCTTTGTATGTCTTTTATACGATCTATTTTAATAAAAAGACATATCAAGATTGTTTACCTTTAATTAACTGCTTAAACCGATGGAGTATAAAACTAATGAACATACATACAAACTTTCGTGTTTATAATATTAGTAGGATGTAATAACAGGGCTCGTCTTCGAACTAGCAATCAAACTCATACATCGCTCTGCAGTCGTACTTACATCGAACAGACCAATCAGGTGAGTTCACACGCATTGCTGCACGCCAGCACGTGACGCCATTACTCCTCGTTTCTATCAACTCAAGTATCTCACGACAATGTCTGATCACGATTTATGGGAAAACGGTCCTTAAGAATTTGTCGAGGATGGGTGGGAAGGATAACAAGATCAATTTTAAACAAGAACCTACATTTTGATGAAATATGAGTAAGTAGTTTTTTGTGGTGGAAAATCATCTAATGACTTGTCTCGCTCTAGGGTGGAGTCGGGATTAATAAAAAATACTAATTAACGAAAAACAAACACTCAAAACTAAAAAATAATTTCGATTTTGAAAGTCCATGTTGTTTGATTTATTTAATTTATAATATTTAAGCTTCCTCAATTCCTCAAAGATCCCAACATCAAAACTTAATTTTGTTAAAAATGGGACCAATCTGAAAATGTATCCTTTCAAATAAAAAACAATTTTCCGAATCGTTTCATAAATGGCGGTAACTGAGGCAAGAAAAATAAAATATACAGCCTAATTGAAAAAATCCTCCTTTTTTGAATTCGGTTAAAATAAGGTGGTGACATCTAAGGAAAAACTACAAAAAAAATATCTGTCAGAGACAACGGTTATTCAAAATGTATAAGATTAGCTTTTAACCGCGGCTACGCCCTCATATATGAAATATGTCCCTCAGGAATAAAGTAGTTTTCTATCGGTGAAAAAATCAGTACTTTCAGTGATAGGTACTCCTACAAACAAAAAAACATAAAACAAACTTTACCTCTTTATAATATTTTCTGCCAGCGGCTTTCACTTTTATAATATTGGTATAGAAGTTTGGATTAGGATTAGCACCCGAAATCAATAGTCTCTGAAAGTACTAGTTTGATTGTTAAAATTGTTTTCACCAATAAAAAACTGCTTAATTCGTAAGTGACATAGGCTATATTAATTTTATGTACGCAGGCGAAGCCGCGGGCAAAAGTTAAAATGTTAATAAAATCAAAATCATGTTTTATGTTTTTCGCCATTTTATTCAAAACTATACCCAAAAATTAAATTAAAATCAAAGTCATTGATAATAAAATGTATAAAAATAAAATTAATTTACCCAAAACAAAGTTAAATTAGAGTCACAGATAACCTAATTTAATTTTGTTTTATATTAATTTAATTTTTAATTTATTTATTTTGTGTGCAATGATTGAGTATATTTTATTCTACTTAACTGATATTATGAAGAATATCAAAATTGACACCGAATTTCTCTGGTTCTATCTAACAACTCTACAATCCTGATTCACCCGTCGATGTCATCAGTTCATATTGTACATCTGTTGGACGGAGATCGAAGATAATTTGGTACACCTGTGCTAAGAAAAATGTTGCTATCACAAGCGATTTGAACCTTTTAACATCGACAAAACGTAATATATCTATTTTAAATGTATTCAGGGTACTTTGTTAGCAGATGGTTTATAGATCAGGTGGATGTTTTTATTTTGTTTGTTTGCTAGATTATTTGAGAAGATTTTAGTAGTGTTTTTGAATAGACAACTATATTTATTTACACTAATAATATGCCCAAATGCCTCGCGGCATTTTTAGATGTCTTGTGTTGAATATTTAGTATGCAGTTGTGAGACCAAGTCGGTTAATTTATTCAGTTTCGTACTTAAGGGACTTTGATGACCTAGACTGACTAAGCAATCGCACTAAACAATCTAATTTCGCTTAATTTAGGTTCGTTTTTATTTCATACATTCAAACTATACCTTTTTGGGTTTAGAAAAGCATACAAAGACTTCTCCCGATCCAGGGTGAAGCACGAGGGCTTATCTGACTTTTACTGAATAAAATCTACTCATATTTTCCTTTTTTGCCTTGGGTCTCAGAACCAAGAAGGGATCAGACGACCCATTTCTTCAGTAGACTTCTGCCCTGCTGGACCCTACGGTTTTGCTGATATCTCTTTGAGGCGCACGTGGAACAAAGCGCCGTTGACGCGGTTCTCGGTTTTTACGGTTACCAGTCGGCTAGATAGCGAGGCTACCCATTACTCGTCGTACGCAAACCTGCGCCAACAGAGGCTGGAAAGAGGTCCTCTCTCACGTGTGCGGCCGCTTCCTTCACTAGCATTACTTCTTCGCAGAAGGAAGCGACCGCCTACTATTCCTCCTCACTCCATGGCCTGTACAATTGCATGGCACGAGACCTAGAGGTCGTTACCGACGATCGCCCCGATGAGGACACGATGGTGTTTCGGCAACGCTATTTCACCATGAAGTATCTCAGTAACTCTGTTCGCCACGCCACTACTTGTCGTGGCAGTGGCCAACACTGCTCTACAGAAACTTTACACGTGGTTAATATTTAAGTCATTTTTTCTTCGGACCTCAATTGAATAACCTACACAACCTAATCTATACTGATTGAATCCCTACCCCATTCCGCCCTTAAATCTAAAAGAAGCAATCGATCACTTCAATTTGACAGTACTTGCCAGAACAGTAACAAGGTAGGAAAGGAAACTTGCTCCGATTGGACTCATAACCTCCAATTTTGTTAATTAAAAGGTTCAACATTAATTTGTACTGTAAACAAGTTGTATCCCAAATTTATCTTGATTTGTGTAAGGTTTTGTGTTCGCGTAATAAAACAAATTGCTGTATTTTGAAATTCAATAATTTTGTGAATTTATGTTTGAGTTTTACGTGTGTTCGTTGATTTTGTTGCTGCGGAAAGTTATTTGAGCTTCTGTCAAATGTTTGTTTAATATTGGTTTGAAATTAAACGTATGACATGTTTATTATGTTCATTAACACATATTTATACAAATCGCATATGGATTGTGTGAGAAGCGATATGAAAGAAAAGGGAGTTAGTGATAGCGTGACGAGTGACAGGACAGAAAGGAAGAAAAAAACGTGTTGCGCCGACCCCAAATAAAACGGGACTAGGGCAGGAAGAAGATGATATCGCAGTGGTTGAGCGATCGGCTTCTGTATTGAGCGTCGAGGTTCTAAATCACAAACGGAACAGATAATATGTATGTATATGGCCTACAAAAGTTGTTCCTGAACTAAAGTGTTTTATGTGTGTGAGCTTAAAGTTTTAAGTTTGTAAAATCCCACAGTACTGGACCAAAGGTTGTGTAAAAGCGAACCCCGGGGCCCTGGACGGAAGATAACGAAGGAACAGCAGTGGTCTTTAGTCAGTAAAAGTCTTTCACGCCCTTCCGTTCCACCCAAGTGCGTGAGATGTCATTAAATGAAAAAATCTACAAAACAGTAGTAATTTCTGGTGAGGGGCACGGTTTGTTAAAAAGTTAATAATGATTAGTTGATAAATTTTGTTGTTCAAAAACAATCTGAGTGTTTTGAAACTTCCCTTTCTTAAAAAATACAGAGTCATAAAGATTTACCCTCAGACCCAAAGATTTTGTAACAAAAGTTAGGGCTCCTAAAACAAAAATCGATAATCTAATCGGTGATTAAGCGAGGATCTCCAATAAATTCACCATTATTTAGTCTCCTGGGCTCGAAAGTCGTCCGCTATGCAAATTGTACAGCATAATCACTGGAACTGCTTAGAAGGGTTCACCAATTAAGTGTACAGTTGAAAATTTCACTTACAAATTTTCCAAATCGATTCTCTCTCTCGAATTTTATTTTATTTGCTCTGGAACACTCAAACAGGCCTTGAACGTAACGATTTTATCTTTTCATTTAGAAGTTGAAAAGAGTTTCTTTGATTTAAATAGATTTTTGTTATGTCTCCAGAACTTATTCTTTATGCTCAGGCACTTGCAATGAATATTAAGCTTGCTCATGTGGCTAAAACTTTGACTATCATTATACTTATAAATCACTTGAAGGGACAATATGTTATGGCGTGTAGTGTTCGACTCACGCCTCAAGAAGGTACATGAAACACTATCGATTTGTAAAGATAAAATTAAAAAAAGTACCTTTTTTTCAAAACTCGTATTAATTTACGCATGTACGAAATTAATTTGTTTAAGAAAACGTCAGCTGAGCGAGACCAACGACTTGTAGATAGTTTGTACGCAACGCCGACTACTACCTACAAGTCATTGGACTCGCTCAGCTGACGTTTTTAATGACTTTTCGGATCGAACCTCCACGGGATTAAAACGATCAAAATTTAAGGGTGTATAGGGCACATTGCTCCATCCCTCTTTTTCGCTCGCACGACTTACATTTTAACACGTCATGGTAAGGTGAGGACCAGGGTAAGAAGTTGCTACCAGTAAAATAGATATGAATGACTAAAACTACCATTTAATCTGACTTTGCAAGCACAAAAACACCTTTTGATCTCAAACTTATTAATTTAACAACTTTCAATATTAAAGCACACTTGAATTAAATTTTATGACAAAGAATCTTTGCATCTTGCACAGAAATTCTTTAAATGAATATTCGAATAAAATAAAAGACAGAATAAGTAGGATCAGAAGGTCAACTTCATATAACGAGCGAAAACAGGCGTACATATTCAAGAGGAGTAATGTCAATAGCATTATAACGCTTCTACTAATAGGACTCAGGCCTCCTCTTTAGGAGAGGGCTCTACTCTACCAAATTGGCCTAGTGCAGATAGATAAAACGCATATGTACAGTCAACCAAGGAAGTAATCAATGCCGATGGATGGATATTTCGTTCATATCTATTATCCATCCATTATAATACATAATTTAACTCTTAGTAAGTTGTCAAGTGTGCATTGGAATTGCACAATTTAATTCCGCCAAGTCCGTTCCATCATCTGAACACTAGGCCTACGGTGATGAGTCACTATTATATGGTGACCATCTCACTCACGTTTTGAGAACACATTTCTTGTACAGACAGCTAAAGAGTGAAATGCCTTACCAGAGCTGTATTTCCTGATAGCTACAAGGTAGGGGTATTAAATCAAGAATGAATAGATTACTTTTACGCATGCGTGCTCCATAATCGGCCATATCACCGATCACCATCAGGTGAGATAGTAGTTAAACGTGAGCCTTGCCGTAGTGTAAAAATAGACAACAAAAAGGAAACGTGTTAATTAATGGCCATTGCTTTTAAAATTCATTCATTTTCATCCATTGGTTTCCATAAAAATTTCTACTATATCTGGCGACCGTGGTAACTAGCAGGGACCCAGCCAGGTCGAAGCTTACTGGGCAAAGACATTAAATATATACTACCAATAGACAGGACATAGCGAACAAAAGTCCAAGCCGATACTTGTTACTTAGTAGTAACAAGTCGCTCAGTCTAGTATGACACCCCTAAACGTCAAGTCGTGTTTGTATCCGCTTTAGTCACAAAAAGAAAATCATTTTCTGAGAAAACGTGTTGAGTTGCGCATTACGCTATTGCAAATCTTGTTATGGTAAAATTATTGGACCTAACTTCGGTTTATTTTCGTAAATATTCTTGGTATTTACGCAGTAATTAATTAAAATTCAACAATTTCCATGAATAGTTCTAGAACATTTGTTGATTTTATGATAGCGCCATCTATTGCTGAAAAGTTTAACCTTACCTAGCACACACCAGTGGCGTAGCGTACCTAGGTTTTCGCCGCTTGGGGTCGACCAGAAATACGCCGCCCTTTGTTGTTTATTATGTTTAAGAACACCAGTATCAAGAACGACTGCAGGTATCCCGTCGGGCCACTAGCTTTATTCTTACGTACATCTTTCTGATGGATACGAATATCCGACATACTCGTCACGTACCCATCAGGAGAAACAGGGGGCGGTGCGTCACCGGAATTCAGACGCGAAGATTCCGCAATAAGAGAGGCAATTAAGTTTGCTTTCTCCTCGGCGGTGTGAGCCAGGGACCCGTCGGGTTTCAGCAGTAGCGGAGGTGAGGGACGGCAGAAGTTCGATTCACTCGAGTTTGCCAGGGACCAAAACGCTTTACTACCAACGGGGTTTGTTCCCTATTCGGCCAATGTTGTCAAACTGAGACCTCCACAACACCTTAAGAGTCACGTCACTTGCGCATACGAGTGTTGGCCCAAGGTCGGTATGCGCGTGTTTAATCGCGTCAGCATGAACACACTCAGTGCCAAGTCATGGTTGAGCTTGGTCCGACATTGTTAAGCAATATACCTGCTGCAGCACGCAGGGTAGACTTAACATCGACATCAAAATTTGCTTGGCGCGTACGTAACATTGCGCTCGCAATTTCGAATATCTAAGTGTTTTTTTCCAAATAAATAAATTGGCGCTTTCTGCCTCCTTTCGTATGCCGCCTAGGGCCATGGCCCCCACCCTCCCCTCCCCAAGCTACGCCACTGGCACACACTGAAGCTTCTACCACGAGCTCTTAACGTGATCTATTTTACGACCTAAACCGAACTGTTAGATCCTTTTTCGTTCGTACTACTGACATTTTAACATATCATGGTAAATCTCCTGGCCACCTACCGAGCAATAGTTGAATTTATACAAATTTTGACAAATTTAATTCGCGTGATTGCTATTCAAAGCTAGATGGCGTCACTGAGAGATAGGATGACAGTTTTTCTAAGAAATTTCTCCTGATAGCCGCTCTATTGTATCTCTTTAAATCTCTTTGTTACTGGGGCTAGTGTTATCCGAAAGGGAAGCTCGGCCCTGATACGAAAGGCAAGAAGGAACGGGGTGGGTTTTTTAGTCAGTAAGTGTCTGACTGTGCGAGAATTATGGGTATTCTGATGAAAATCAATGACTGGATGCTCAATGCAAATTAGTTTTTAATAATTTTCGGTGTGAACAATATATTTTACAAAAAACAAGTGAAGACAAGTGACAAATAGAAGTGTCATATTTTTTCATATAATTTAAGAAGCTTGCAAGAAGGTTTTATCTCCAACATTTCCCCGGGCGTTGAAACCAATGGTTTCAACCAGATTCTGAAGACACAGGCAAAGGGCAGATTCGGTTGAATGCCCGTCGAACGACTCCAGTAGACGTCCGAATGTCAGCTACACGGGCGATACCATCCGTTCCTGGATGAACAGCCACGATCCGTCCAAGTCTCCACTTCAACGGAGGAAGATCGTCTTCCTTGATCACCACCAAGGAGTTCAGCATCAAGCCATCCTTGCAGGAACGCCATTTGGAGCGTTGTTGCAATTCTGCAACATACTCCTTGCTCCATCTGCTCCAGAAATGCTGGCGAAGCTGCTCGATCCTCTGGTAACGAGACAGATAATTGGCAGAGCTATGTAATCAGGTAATCAGGTTGCGGCAAAGAAGTAAGTGGCCGTCCCACAAGAAAATGTCCTGGCGTGAGCGGAGTATAATCTGCAGGATCTGAAGACAACGGCGTCAATGAACGAGAGTTCAAGATGGCTTCAATCTTGGTTAGTGTGGTGTACAGCTCCTCAAAAGTCAAGTTACAATTTCCCAACACTCTCTGAAGGTGATACTTTGCTGACTTGACACCCGCCTCCCAGAGTCCACCGAAATGTGGGGTGTAGGCGGGAATAAAATGGAACCTTATTCCGTCGTTTGCTGCACTTTCACCCAAGGACAAACTATTTAATTTTAAAAATTTGGAAAGGTCGTTGTATGCACCGACAAATGAGGTACCGTTATCGGAAAAAATATCAGCAGGTTTACCTCTCCGAGAAATAAACCGATACGAAGCCAGTAAATAACTATTGCTAGTTAAATCACCAACGAGCTCCAAGTGAATGGCCTTGGTTGTGAAACAAATAAAAATAGCGACATACACCTTTACTAACCTACATCCACGGCCCTGGCGACTAGCACACATAATAGGGCCAGCGTAATCAACGCCTGTGCTTTCAAAGGGATAACCTGGACGAAGGCGTTCTCGTGGTAAGTTACCCATTAAGGGAGCTACAACCTTACCCTTCATACGGTGACACAAAACACACTTATGATAACAGGCTTTCGCCAACTTGCGACCTCCTATTGGCCAATAAGTTTCCCTAATGGAAGCTAATAATAATTGTGGGCCAGCATGCATCAGTCTTTTATGCTCAAAATTAAATAATAGTTTAGTGAAATCATGAGTGGACTGTAATAAAATAGGGTGTTTCTTACTATAAGCAAAATTAGAGTTATCGAGACGTCCTCCTACTCGCATTACATTATTATCGTCTAAATAAACATTAAACTTTAGAAGGGCGCTCTTTTTAGGTAAACTCTTTTTGTTCAAAAATAATTGGTATTCAGAAAATGACTGAATCTGACTCTTAATAATGACAAGAGTTAGTGCATCTTGTACCTCATCACGTGACAAGTATTTGGTTTTAGGGTAATGCTTTCTACATGACTTAATAAATCGTAATACGTAGGCAACAGATCGTACGAGCCGTGTGTAATTGGAATAACGACTAAAATCAATTAAAACTTCAGGTTTCGAATCGTTTACAACATGTAATATGATTAGTCGAGTCTCCGGTAACGATTGTAGTCCTGGGCTCGTAATTTGAGAAGGCCATTCAGACGAATCTAGTTTTAAAAAATCTGGTCCTTTCCACCACAGATCTGACTCCTGCAGATCACTAATATCCATGCCACGAGATATTAGGTCTGCTGGATTTTGATCTGTTGGGACGTGCCTCCAAGTAGAGTTACCCGACTTATCCAAAACCTCAGCAACGCGGTTGCGCACAAAGGGCTGAAGTCTGGTAGGCATCATCTGTAAACATCCCAAGACAATGGTTGAATCAGTCCAACAATAGACCCGACTGATCTTCACTCGAAGTGAGCTCACCACCTTCTCGTGAAGACGAGAACCGACTACCGCACCACATAACTCCAGTCGCGGAATTGTCGTGGGCTTGATGGGAGCAACTCGACTCTTTGCCATTAACAAGCGAGCCATGTACTCACCCTTAGCATTAACACTGCGAATGTAGACGCAAGCACCGTACGCGGACTCAGACGCGTCTGTGAAAATATGGAGTTCTAACTCCGTAAATGAATTGCAGACTACAAGTCGCGGAATGCGAACATGATTTAAAAGAGGTAAAGATTTAATAATAATCTCCCATTGTTTACAAATCTCATTAGATAATGGTTGATCCCATGATAATTTATCTAACCACATTTTCTGTAGCAAGATCTTCATAGTAATAACAATAGGACCTAACATACCTAAGGGATCAAAGATTCGCGCAATGACGGATAACAAGTCACGCTTTGTGTACCTAGTCGAAGATTTAGTCAGACCCATAGGAAACCCTATCTCATCAGTGCCGATATGCCAACAGAGACCAAGCAACTTTTCTGGCTCATTTTGTCCAATGTTCAAATCGTATGACGCAGGGACAGCATTCGACAATAATTGAGAATCATTTGACTTCCACTTTCTCAATGGCATACATGCCGACGCAAGCGCTTTGGTGACTTCAGTGCGAATGAACTTTACTTCATCTAAGTCATCCCCTCCGGTCAGCAAGTCGTCGACATAGAAGTCATGTTGGATGATTTCCGATATCTTAGGGTTCCTACAGTCGAGTCCTACTTGTTTAAGGCATCGTGTCGCAAGGAATGGCGCACTGGCCGTACCGTACGTGACGGTGTTTAATTGATAAACATTAATAGGATCACTAACATTATCACGCCAAACAATCTGTTGTAAATATCTGTCCGACGGGTGGACGACTATTTGTCTATACATCTTCTCCACATCCGCAGATAAAACATACTTGTGGACTCTAAAGCGAAGAAGTATAGACAATAGACCGTCCTGTACGGTTGGCCCAACCATCTGTAGGTCATTAGAGGACACTCCTGTCGAAGTAGAAGCACTAGCGTTGAAAACAACACGAAGTTTGGTCGTGGTACTCGACTCGCGTAAAACTCCCATATGTGGAATAAAATAACCCAAACATAAATTAGGTTTATTAATTTTTGTCATATGACCAAGTAACTCGTATTCTGACAAAAAATCATGATACATTCTACTAAAGTTCGTCTTAACCTTTAATTTACGCTCTAAAGAATGTAAACAATGTGTGGCTTTATTAAAAGAATTTCCTAAAATTGAAGGATCTTTCTTTAGGGGGATGCGAACACAAAAACGACCATCAGACAATCGTGTCGTATTTGTAACGAAATTGTCTTCACACAATTTCTCTTCAGGCATATAAGAATTGGAAGACTTCGCATTCACCTCCTCTAATTGCCAAAACTTTGTCAATTCTGACTTAAGGTTTTCCCAGTCACCATCGCTGTCGGCAACCATTTTAGACATATTGCATTTTACGTCATTCGTCAGCAGTGAGATAGTATTCTGAGTAATTGGACCGGAAACTATCAATCCTAGACGGGTTTCACATAATATTGGTTTCCCGGTACCTAACTTTAGTCTTTGAGATCCTAACAAATCCCAAAAAAGATCAGCGCCGATTAAAATATCAACATCGGCAGGGTTATAAAAAGTAGGATCAGCTAAAGTAATATTCGAGGGTAAGTCGAAATCAGAAATATTTATCTGACGACACGGAACACTACTCGTAATGAACGGAAGAACAAAACAATTTAGTTCGAATACAAAGCTATCATCTAATGGCGTACCCTTAACCCGACATATTTTACCTACGTGCGAAGTGACGTTATTGATTCCAAGGATTGATCTATCTACCTGGCTAGTTATTAAGTTAAGTTTATTGCACAACCTATCTGTTATGAGTGAAGACGTGCTGCCACTATCGAGCACCGCGCGAGCGAGATGCACACACCCATTGTTGTCTCTTAATTTGATCAAAGCGGTCGATAACAACACATCTCGTTGCGTATGACCACACGGAGATGCAATGTTTGCGGATAAAGCTACGTTATTCGTTTCAGTCGTAGCAGACAAGTTATTCATCGAATTACCACTAGGTGTATTCGATACAGTGCCATTAGAATGTACGTGAACTAATGTGTTGTGCCTACGTTTGCATAGTTTGCAGCCTGGTTTTTTACATTTGTTAGCATAGTGTCCGGAACGAAAACAGTTAAAACATACCTTATAACTAGGTAATGATTTGAGACGGTCATCGTTACTCAATGCGAGAAACTGTGGACAATTATTTAATGTGTGATCGTTGTTATTACATTTAGGACAAGTTCTAAAACTTGTCCTAAATGTAATAACAACGATTTAGAAGCTGAGTCAGTGCTAGAATTAATAGGAGATTGTGCTACCATTGACTTGATCTTAGAACCTGATTTACCTGGTGATTGCGAATAATGATTGCGGGCGAGTTCCAGGGTCTCGATGAGGTCGGCTCGATTGCGTAAGAATTGCATAAATGCGTTAAACGTGATTAAGCCATCCTTGTCTATCCTACCTTTGCACTCCTCCCACTCACGATAGGTTTTTTGATCAAGTTTTCGTGTGACAATGTAGATTAAAAGTGTATCCCAGTGTTTCACAGGCTCCCCTAATGACTCTAAAGCTCGCAAGTCTTTATTTAACTGATCGATCAAATTCTTAATGGCAACAGAAGATTCTTTTGTAGTTGATTCAATAGTAAATAATGAACTTATATGATTCTGAACCAGTAATCTTTTGTTGTCAAACCGATCACATAACAATGACCATGCCACAGAGTAATTACTTGAAGAAAACTCAATGGATTTGATAACTATAGCAGCTGTTCCCTCAAGTGATGCTCGCAAGTAATGAAACTTATTGATTGCGTCTATGTCATCATTACAATGAATTAGGCTAGTAAAGGTGTCGCGGAATTCAAGCCAATTACAATATAATCCGCTAAACTTTGGTAACTGAATCGTTGGCAATTTAACCGGCTTCTTTATGCTAACACGAGTACTTTTACAACTTTCCATCGATTTAAATTAATTACAATTATTGAACACAGCGCCATCTGTTGATGCCCAGGAGAAGTATATATTGATCGACGCGGTAACAATAACATTAACCATGGTCAAGTGTGGTGGCTGCGGCAAATTTCTTACCTCAACTGATGCAGCTAAATGCGACAACTGCCGATCCTGGTACCATAGGCAATGCGTTGGTATTAAGAAGACGGGCACTATATCTCCTTCTTGGCAGTGCCCGGAATGCGAGAAAAATGTTGCGCGGGATAACCGGTCCGAAACGCCAGTTAGAGGGCGTGCAGATGCGCTGCTGGAAGATCTCATAGAGACGAGCCCAACAAATACCTCCTCTTCGGAAGCCGCGCAGGAGCTCACCCAAGATATCAGGGCTGAGCTCAAGAAATTCAAAGAGGACTTCATTAAGACAGTGCGCAGTGAGTTTCTGCTACTGCGCAATGATTTAGCTGACCTGAGAACTTCGTTGCAGTCCACTAATGACCGTATGAGTGGGTTGGAGGAGAGAGTTGCTGCTTTGGAGAACCAAAAAGGGGCTCAGTCCGTGTCGTCAGATGTCCATAATCTGATTGATCAATTGCGGAGCGATATCAACGACCGTGATCAGGAGCTACTGGCCTCTGATATTCAGATCTCGAACCTGCCTGAGACGAGTGGTGAAAACCCCATACAAAATCGAAAAATCGAAGCTCGCGACATTGTCAGCGCAGAGCGTATTGGAGGCAGGCGCATAAACGCAACGCAGCCAGCGCCGGTGGTGACCCGCCCGCGCTTTCTCGTCGTACAACTGGCACGTCGCGATATTCGTAACGAGATACTGGAGGCTGCACGAGTACGTCGTGGAATGACTTCTGCTGATCTCGGCATGTCCGGCGCGCCAGCGCGATTCTACATCAACGAGCGCCTTACGAAGAAAAATCGTGAGTTATTTCGGATGGCGCGGGAGGCTGGGGGTAGACTGGGTTGGCAGTTCGTGTGGTGCAAGCGAGGCCGTATTCTTGCCCGATGCAAACCTGGGGAGCCCGCTTCCCAGATACGGTGCGAGGCTGATATACAGCGTATTTTCGAACCTGCATCTGTTCGGGTTGCTGACAGGCAAAGGTCATCCTAATTTTGTGTTCTTTTTTATTTCTGTCTTTTTTTATGTTAATTTTGTGTTCTTTTTTATTTCTGTCTTTTTTTATGTTCATGAGTATTCTATACTCTTAATTTTTAACACACCCATAAAACTTATATTGTTAGTAGTGGTCAAAGAATTGTGGTTATTTAAGTTTCTGTTGTATCTTTTTATTGCAAATGTTTGTCTGACGGTGGCGCGACTTGAGAAACTCGTAAACCGGTTTAACCGTACCCATGTTGTTACATTATTTATTTACACCTACATCCTGCACTCAGGTTTATTCTTTCATTTTAATCTATTTACATATTTTTATTATATAAATTACTCTTATATACTTACAAACGCCTATATAAATACTCTATTACAAAAAACTACAACTAATATTATGAATTTAATATCTAAAAACGGAATGCAGATACTGACTCATATAACTATAGGAATAATTTTACATTTTATCCATGCTACCTAAAAGTGGGAAATATCTCAAGGTTGGCTTCCTTAACGCAGGTTCTCTGGGTACAGGTCATGATGATTTGATTTGTGCAATTGACAAGTATGGTTTCGATATTATGGCCATTAACGAATCGTGGATTCGGGCCGGCGAGGAGGCGCGCGCGCCTCTCGTGCCCGGCTACCGACTGCGTCATACTCCGCGGCCGACAGCTGTTCGCGGCGGGAGAGGTGGGGGCGTCGCATTTTATTTGCGCCGCGGTGTGAGCGCGCGTATCTTCGCTGGTACGGTTGATCCCAGGTTCGATTCCGTCGAGCAGATGTGGCTAACAATTTCACTTAGCGGTAAGAGAATTGCCATTGGTACGGCATATCGGCCGCCGTGGTATGACATAGATCTTTTCCTTGATGGCATCACAAACACGCTGGCCTCATTGGGTAATTGTGACCACCATATTTTACTGGGCGATTTTAACGTAAATATGCTCAATTTGAACGAGGTTAAAACCAAAAAAGTGTTAGAGTTTTTAAACTGCACGAGTCTTGCTCAGTTAGTCACAGAGCCAACTCATTTTACAGAAACGAGTGAGACCCTGATCGACTTACTATGCACGGACCTTAAGGCAAGATACACGGCAGTGGAAGCCTTCGGTTCAATTACTGGCCATTCTATTATAGTCAGCGAGTTTAACATACAGCGAGACAAAATTACTCCATTTGCAATAAAATTTAGGCCTATAAAGGATATTTGTAGGGACAGTTTTTGTAGGGATTTGTTGCAATTTAATATAGAACAGGCTTCAGAATTTAACAACGTTAATGAAATGGTCGATTTTTTTAATAATCGCTTAACCTCCTTGTTTGATATTCACGCGCCAACTAAAACTTGTATTATTAGGGAACAATCGCATCCCTGGATTACGGACACTTTAAAGTTCATGATGACCCTAAGAGATAAGGCATTAGCTGTATATAGGAAAACCAAAAATGAGCAAAAAAAAAGGTATTATAAGCAGTTAAAGTCTCTGGTAGAAAGTTCCCTGTACCATGAAAAAGTAGCGTATTTCAAGCACAATATTAATAATAAGATAAAAAATCCTAAATTGCTATGGAAGAACATTAAGTCAACTTTTGTACCTTCAAAGCAAGGACAAGACCTCCCTCCACATTTTAGAAACCCTGACCTAATAAATAGCACATTTCTGAAAGTTCCAGGCAACCCGGTAGCCAGCCCGTCGCTTATATCTTTTTATGAGTCCAACAGATACAGCGAAGCAACATTCTCACTTGCCCCGGTAGATCAAAACGACGTCTCACGTATTATCACTGAGCTTAAGTCTAACGCTGAAGGTTACGACCAGATAACTCTTAGTATGCTTACCCTAACCTTACCTCATACTTTACCTACGATAACGGATATTATTAATTACTCTATAAGGACATCCCAGTTTCCTTACCAATGGAAAATTGCTATAGTCAGACCCATTCCCAAGAGTCCTAACCCTATAGAGGTAAAAGACTTGAGACCAATTAGTATCCTACCATGTCTTTCGAAGGTAATGGAGAAGGTAGTGTGCCGTCAATTGACTCGGTTTTTGGAAGAAAACGAGTTGTTACCTGACCTACAATCTGGTTTCAGGAAACAACGGAGTACTTCTACGGCGTTGCTGGACGTTACCGACAACATTCTGTCAGCCCAAGATAAGGGCATGTGTTCACTGGTGGTACTTCTTGATTTCTCACGTGCTTTCGACTGTATCAATGTTTCATTACTAATCTCTAAGTTAAAATATTACGGGTTTGACGATAATGCCATCCAGTGGTTCCAAAGCTACCTCGGTGACAGAAAGCAACTCGTAGAATTACGTTTGGCGGACGGTACCACCTTGACTTCAGCTCTTTCCGCAATAGAGAGAGGGGTTCCCCAGGGATCAATTTTGGGTCCGATTATTTTTATTATTTACTGTGCGGACATAATAAAGTGCCTTCAGAAATGCAAGTACCACATCTATGCGGATGATGTTCAATTATATTTGTCTTTCAAACCAGAGGACCACGATTCAGCCATTAGAGATCTAAACGATGATCTAGAAAGAATCTCCACCTGGGCTAATGAGAACTGTCTGACGTTAAACCCAGTGAAAACCAAATATATTTTGTTTGGTACGAAGCAGCAGTTGAAGAAGTTGCCCGCAAGCCTAAGTTTGACTCTTATGGGTGAGCCTATTGAACGAGTTAATGAGGCGCGAAACCTGGGGTTGCGTATGGACAGCGGCCTTAGGTTTGAGAAGCATGTTGCTGACTCCGTTAGAAATTGCTTTTATCGCCTGAAACTGTTGTACAAGATGAGACCTTTCTTGTCGGAGAAGCTCCGCGAGCAGTTGGTCGAAACCCTTGTTCTATCGAAACTAAATTACGCTGATACGGTTTACGGCCCACGCTTGCTGGCTCGTACTGACAGGCTTATACAGAGAGTCCAAAATGCATGCGCTCGTTTCTGTTATACAGTTCCCCCTAGAAGTCATGTCACCCCCTTTCTTAACAAACAGTTTATTCTAAAAATGAAATCAAGGCGAAAGTTACATTTAGCCTGTCTTCTTTTTGGCGTCGTCAAGACTAGGAAACCGAGGTACTTGTACGATAAGCTCAGCTGGATGGCTAGTAGACGGGAATGCGCGCCCAGGCCTTGTGCGCAACAACTCTCAACCCAGTCTCATAGAACAGCGGCTTTTAAAGGCAGTTTCAGATACGCTGCTAGTAAGGTGTGGAATAATATTCCGCCTCCTATAAGAGTGCTGGGCACTATCCATACGTTCAGAACGCGTTTACGGCAGTACCTGATAGATGCGCAAAGGAAACTGGATATGGTCGCTCTTAACGTCTCATTTATATGAACTATCTACAGTGGATTTTAACTTAACACGAAGATATAAAAATAGCTCATGTATATCTACGGCTTGTCGGTGATGAAAGTTCCTTGGGCACCGCTGTCTGCTCGTCTCGTTCTGTCTGCGGCCAGTATGTGCGCGCATCATTCGCGACACCTGGTCTGTGTTCCCGCGTGCTTGGGAGACCTGTGAGAAACGAAGGACACGTTAATTTATAGTTTAAAAATAATTATTTGGCTGTATTTACTTTTTTTTTTTTTTTTTTTTGTTTTTTTTTTTCATGTTGACTTACCCTATGTGTCTGGCCTACTTGCATCCAGTACTTGCATTCTGTGTCGCCGTCGCCACTCACTCTGGGGACACGGCAGTCATTGTGAGTCGCAACTAAAAATAATTTTTATTTTTTATTTTTATTTTTTTATTAAATTCATACTTTTACATTTTACACTTTGATTTATTCAAATAGCTATCACTAAAAACAAACGACACTCACCTTTCTGACTATATACGAATCTTTTTTCACCTCTTTCTTCTACGAGTAAAACACTGACTATAACTGATAGATATTAAGCAGAAACTCACGCTTTATTTCATTGTGATATTTCTTTTTTTATTTTTTTATTTCCAAAGTACCCGAAATTATAACAAGTTTTTTATTTTTACATGTCGCGCTGTTGGCAGTTCGTCCATTGCGCCTAGCTGCCCTAGGCATAATGAATTGGCGTCCCGTTACACTGCGCAAGCTGACGGGCGTGGCATTGTTTTGAGATTGAGTCGCTTCAAAGCCGGTTGTTTGTTTGCGCATGTTATTGTGCACGATTAGATAGACCTATTACAATTTTTATATTTTTATTTATTTTGTCTTTTTTTTAATTTGATATATTTTGTATGCTGAACACCTATTTATTTATAATTTATCGCACATAAACATATATAATATGTAATTTATTTACCCTACACCTCATCACTAGGTAATAACTGAGTACTAAAAAATAAACCAATTTTCAACCGTACACTCGAAATAAGGTTCAGTTGAAAACCAGCGTCTGGCAACTACCATGTAGTTGTCTGGCATTATTGCTGAACTGGACCTATTTGGCGCCGCCGTGAGACACACATTGTTAGTTGTCTCTTTTTTTTTTAATATTTAACAATTTATTTGTGTCTACATGTTGTTCCTACATTGTGTGTATCTACGAGTGTGTATGCCAAATAAAATAGTTTTCTTTCTTTCTTTCTTTCTTCTTTCTAATTAAATCCTTTTCCTCAGACATTCTGGGAGACGAGTGTTGTCAACCTGGCATTGATACAGGAATATAAAAATTAAAACCAACAATATAATTTCAATAATTATACGCCTAGCTGTAGTCTATGCCCTTTCTGACTGCTAACTATAATTTATAACAATGACTTGTACTAATATCTAACACTCAAATATTTTTATTATGTCAAGATACTTGTTAAAAATTAATACCACTGTTAAGTAGTTATGTAATTAGTTACAGCTTAATATAATGTAAGTTTAATAATGTAGCAAAATAGCTAACTATACTGTTAAAAGTATGAGTTTAAACTTAACATTGCTGTTGAATAAAATACTAATCACAATGCAACAAAGTACCTAATGATTTTACTCAAACACAATATAATTGGTAATTTAATAAAATAGTACTGACCTTAGTATGACTACTTATATATACTACCTGAGTGTTGGGTGACGATATTAGCGTAATTATAACTGTACACCACTAACTAACTTGCTTGAAATCAATCCAGTTCTCCAGCAGTGAACTCATGAACCTCCATTCAGCGTGGAAGTCAGTCTCTATTCTTTTTCTTGAAAATAATCGCTGATCTTCTTAATTATATTTCATCCGGCTCGAAGGACCATGTGCGAGAATTATGGGTATTCTGATGAAAATCAATGACTGGATGCTCAATGCAAATTAGTTTTTAATAATTTTCGGTGTGAACAATATATTTTACAAAAAACAAGTGAAGACAAGTGACAAATAGAAGTGTCATATTTTTTCATATAATTTAAGAAGCTTGCAAGAAGGTTTTATCTCCAACACTGACACTATAAAAAAAACGACCTTGGTAACTTGTTTCTTTTGTTGACTGTACGAGTGCACGTGCACTCACTTTACGAGGCACTTTTGTTTGTGTGTATATTTTCAATTGTTGTATAAAGTCAACCTTCTGTATTATTGTTAAAGGATAACCATGATATAGTGTTGTTTGCAGACGACACTTCGCTTTTGTTTAAGCTTAAACGTCAGCAGCCGGTTACTGATGACATAAATAACGCCCTTTCAAAAATAGTACACTGGTTTAATGTCAATAACCTGCTCCTTAATGAAAAGAAAACCAAATTTGTTAAATTTACGATGCCTCACGTAAGGCAGGTAGAAACTAGTGTGCTAATAAAAGGTAAAGAATTGAGTCCTGAAGACACTACAGTGTTCTTGGGTATAACTCTTGATGCTAAGCTTCAGTGGGGCCCTCACATAGATAAGTTGTCGAAAAAACTTAGCTCTGCCGCATACGCTGTTAGGCAAATTCGAAATCTAACTGACTTAGAGACAGCCCGTTTAGTTTACTTCAGTTATTTTCATAGCGTCATGTCGTACGGTATTCTATTATGGGGAAATGCCGCCGATATCCAAACGATTTTTGTTTTGCAGAAAAGGGCCATTCGTGCAATTTATAAATTAAGTCCCAGATACTCCCTCAGAGATAAATTTAAAAATATTAATATTTTGACTGTGCCATCTCAGTATATCTATGACAATATTTTGTATGTTCATAAAAATAAAAACATGTTTAAAAAATACAGTGATATTCATAACGTTAATACTAGGAACAAACACAAGTTAGTGGTTCCTGCAACCAGGCTCAAAAAAATAGGACGCTCATTTAGATGCCAAAGTATACATTTTTATAATAAGCTTCCCAGTCCTATTCAAGAACTTAGCATTAATAAATTCAAAACATTTGTAAAGCGAAAACTTTGCCAAAAGGCTTTTTATACTGTAAAAGAGTATCTCGAGGATACAACGGCTTGGGATTGACCTGCTCCAATACCTACTCACTATAATTGTTATCATTTGAATGTTTTTTTGTTTTAACTGCCTTTTTTTTTATTGACGATTGTTGTTGTTTTACAATTATGATATTGTATATATATATATATATTTTATTATTTTTTTACAATTATGACATGTTTATTTTTACTATTTGACTGAATTTTTATTTATATACTTTTTTTTTACAATTTGCAATATTTACACTTTTGTAAATTTTATTATTGTGAATATGAGAACTATGTGGATTACTCTTTCCTTTTCTTTTATTTTTACATGATGTCTGGCAGTTTTGAGTATTTGATGTGGCCTACCCAAATGTCCTTTCTTTGGCATTGTTCGTCAAGTCGTTGAGCTCCTTAGTAGTCCTGAGTTGAGCTACACGCATACTGACAAATGCTTGCACTGACTGGACAGGTCCACTTAGAACTGTGTGGTTCTTTCTTCAAAAGACCATCTCAGGCTCAATCTGCACGGTTCTCATATGATTTGACCATTACATGTTTTGCTGTATGGACTTTAAAAGAGACTTTGACCCCTGAGTTTGTTTCGGTGTTTCTTCTCAGGGTAGTCAGTTAGGAAACACCGGCCTCATCTAGCATTAATTGACAAAAAAAAAAAATTGACGTGTAAAAGTGTTTTTATAAAACCTACTTGCAAAATAAAGATCATTTATCATTTATCATTTATCATTCTGTGGTCGAAAACTCACTTAACCAACATAGCTAAAAGGCGCCTTACTTTCTTCAAATTTGAGCACTCCAAAACTTCCACCGATTTGTTTCACTTTGTTGGGCTTTAAAGGCAAAATGTTTTTAGATATTCAAACAATAAAAATACGAAATCTTTTTATAGAATTTATCGATGTTTTAATGGTAAAATAAAAGACACGTCAGTGATTTTACAGCTTTACCTTTGGTCGTATCTCTATTGCCATAAAATATTTGTGGTTATAGTGAGAATATGGTGTCGGTTATAAAAGTGCCGTCAAAAGAGAGAGAAGTCAATCAATATTATTTACCCTTGTTAAGCATAGCGGTTTCCGAAACCTTGCCTAAGAACATGAACAGAAATAAACAAACTTAGTATACATAAGGCGGTTATCACACTACCACGCATCACGCTGCATGTTGCGTGCCAACACACCTATGCGCGTACTTGCGGAAGTGCAGATCTGCATCATCGTGCGGGTTTTTTATGCACTCACGCGTGTAGTTGCGTTTTTTAGATGCAATTAGATAGCCTGCGTGAGGCTATGACTCATTTCAAACAAAATCACCCACGTCATTACGAGACTCAGTGTGTCATATCTTGCGTGTCACCCTGTACCCACGCGCGTGAGCGCATATTTCTCCGATTACGCGTGATCTGTAGCCTGATTCACATAAAATCAAACAAGCCAAATTTCGTTGAAGTTTTATAGTCGTTCGATCGAAGTCTTATCCAAAAGCGGTATTCACAATCTATCGACTTATTTCCAGTTACATTAATAAGTATTCTACTAGGATAATGTAATACAGACTTTTTTTTAAATCGACGAATTTCAAACGACTTTAAAGTGTCGTTCAAACTCGATTGATGGATGTGAATACGGAAATGGTCTAAATGACTAAATCGCTACGATATCGTTACGGTTTTCATTACATGAATCGGGCTACTGAATGAACGCACGTGGATGCATTTTCGGTGTATTGGACTGTGCGTGTTTTCTATACAAACGGAGATTTACAAGCAACGTTAAAATATTCATTACGCTACAATGTGCGTGGCAGTGTGATAATCGCCTTAAAGAGTATGCTAACTAGCTTACATATTACACTAATATTATAAAGGCGAAAGTTTTTGAATGTGTGTGTAGTATATGCTTAGTAACAAGCACGAAACATCTTCACGTTGAAACGGCTGAACGAATTGGGAAAAGCATACGGATAGAATATGGATAATATGTTCTCTTGGAATAACTTCTAAGACCTTTCTTGAACCTATACCATAAATAGACCGCGAGATCCCTTGCAGACTAAGGGTGAGTTGCACCATTTAACTATAACGATAACCAAACCATAACCAGCCGTGAAACGGCCGCCTATTGGTCAATTCGACGATTTGACAACTGTTAACAGCTTTGTTATCGTTATAGTTAAATGGTACAACTCACTCTAAAGGTTTAAAAGCCACTTGTGTAAATGCATATGTTAACATAATCAGCTTTATAATTTTCCCACTGCTGGGACGCCAGCTTCTTCTCTAGAAAAGAGAAGATGTGTAAATGTATTGAACTGATTCAAAGTGTAAACTTTTTGTTTTAATTGGAGTAAGTTCGCGTTTGACCATCATCTCACCTGATGGTAAGCGATGATGTGGCCGACGATAGAGCACGCTTGCCTAAAAGTAACCTATTCACTCTTAAATTAAAGACTCCTAAGTTGTAACTATCAGGAATAACAGACTTCGGCAAAGAATTCCACTCCTTAGGCCCACGCACAATAAAGTTACCAAAATGCTTTGTACGTATGGTTGAGATGTCGGGATGTCTACCATGTACCGGGGTGGCACAACGCCGTACATCAAGCGGTCCGAAACTGTGTAGACTTTATTTTTTCCACCCCTATATTAAATCCTACGATTCTAATCATAACTTAGCACTTCAGCACAAACCCACCATATGATCCCCTCAATAAACCTAACCTAAAATAAAATCCACACACGATCGACACAATCCAAACACGGAGTCGTAACAATAAATTTGTTCCGCATCGGTTGCCGCGTCTGCGGGCAATTTATGCCGGCCGGCCGTCTCAACCCGGAGATGTATCGCATCCGCTCGTTGCATCGACGTGTTCATTTGCCCCTAAGATTTAGTAGCCGTATTCACGTGGTTCGATTTGATACGTTCTAGAAACGAATTTATTTCTTTTTTTTTGGTGAGGATGGTTGGGTTCCGGCTCGTGAGAGTTTGGTGTATAGTGATGGGTGTGGTTAAAACTGGTTTGGGGGTTATCTTAGCTGCCAGTGTTTGTTTTTAATTTGTACTTTTTATTTTATACACTACATTTTTCACGTGCACAAACTACACGGTTCTCACATATATGCACAATTGTACGTATACATTTACTTTTTCACTGTTTATTTATACATAGGCGAGGTATTCTCTCCCAGTCAACCTTTGGGTTAAAAATGACAACACTGTGGTAGGTTGGCACAATAAACAAATAACAGAAACTTCAAACGGAAAAAATAAAATAAGTCGATCTGTTATCAATGTTATCATAATTTTGTAATTTATTATTTGTTTACTGTCTTTTTGTTTCGAAATTCTTATTCGTTCTTTTCTATAGAGATCTACGTTTTGGAATATGCTAAGCATCATGTTTTTGTGACTTACTGACCTTGATAATTCATAGTCAAGAAAAGAAGTTGGAAAAGAAACTAGCAGGTATGCTGAAACTTCTTTAAAAATAAACATAACTTTGATACCTATTTTTCTGTTTCCTTCTTTTTGTTATAACTATTATCTCTATGTGTATATTAATTGTTAAATGTTAAAATTAAGAAAAATAATAATTAGTCATCGATTTTCAATTTACTTTGAACGTTGAAGTAAAAAAGTTATATTTTATATTATAATGTAAAAGTTAATGGTTTAAACCAGAATAACACGACAGTAATTACTTTCAAAACTGCGTTTTCATTTCAGTAATAATATAATTATGTAAATTATCGTAAGTGAAGTAAGTCAGAGTGGTAAAACACCTCCGGCATACCCGAAAAGCTCAAAATTCTAACTTCAAACTCACGATACTTCGACTCAACTTCTTAACACTAATACCTTCACGTATTTACCTTACCTAAAAGACTCCCCACACGCCACACAAGCGCCAAATTAAAACTACCCGCGAGTAATTTTACAAAAAAATTTGAAAGAATTTTTCCCTCGAAAACCTGAACATAATACACGTCTGAAAGGGGTTTTTCAAAGGCTACGCGTCTGAACGGGCTTTGTGTCATGTAATGATTTTTTTTATAGAGAACTCCTTTGCAGTATATGGCCGGTTCATTATGGGAGATAAGGCTCCTGGCGGTATTATTACGCTAGGACGAGCGATGGTAAGCAGGCTTTGAGATCATGTTGCTAATTGATGTTTTTGGTGAGGTATACTTTGGTAGTTATAGTGATGATACAGGTACTATGCATGCTTGTAGTTACGTTTTATCAGGCAGTTTATGATTAAGCTATGCTGACTGAAGTCATTCATGGATATAAGTCAGGGTTACATTTTTTGGGTTTTCAATCATCAGATAACTTCTTCCGCTTCGGGTGGAGTGACAGGGAGTGTATTGTCTTTGTAAGTCTTTCTAATAATCCTGTAGCCCTTGCAGGCATTGGTTGTAGTGGTCCCGACCACTCTTACTGACGCGCGTGGAACCCGGGCGTTACGACGACACTAGAGGAAGGCCTATGTCCTGTAATAGACGTATGTCAATAGAAATAATGAAGATGAAGAAGAAATAAACTTCTAGTTGAAGGGAATCACTGGTGAAAAGCGTTTTAAGAACACATTGTTATGCGTACAGCCAAGGAGTGGATTTCCCTGCCGGAGTGTGTATTTCCTGATAGCTACAACTTAGGGGTCTTTAAGTCAAGAGTGAATAGGTTACTTCTAGGCAAGCGTGCTCCATCGCCGACCACATCATCGCTTACCATCAGGTGAGATGGCGGTCAAACGCGAGCCTATCAATAATAAAGAAAAAGGAGGATACCGTAAAATGATAATCACAACACAATTGGAGAAAACCTTAATAATATTTTAATTTCTATTTACTTTTTAAGTTTAACTTCACTACATTTGGTTTCACTGCTACTATCTACAGCATAAGCACAGTCTAATCAGCTTTATAACGTTCCCATTGCTAGGAGTCAAGCCTCCTCTCTAAGAAATATTGCCGTGTGAAAAAGCCATATCTGTAGTCATAGATATCATATTATTATGTCTTCGTAGTTTTGGTTTTTATATATATATTCCACAACTATCACACTGCGTCGTCTAGTCCCAAGCTAAGCAGAGCTTGTGTTATGGGTACTAGACAACTGATAAACATACTTATATATTTATAAATACATATATATTATAGATAAATTACACCCAGACACAGAACAAATGATTGTGCTCATCACACAAAAATTTGTCCTGGGTGGGAATCGAACCCACGACCTCCGGCATAGCAGTCAGGGTCACTAACCACTAAACCAACAGGCCTGTCAAAACATTGGTTCTAGAACATGCATGTTCACTCACGAGGAAAACCTCGTGAAAGAAAACTTTCATCCTTTTCAGAGCAATAATAATATAAGAACTTTATTTCAGACCTTTTTGATCTAAAAGATACAGATCTATATTAATGTTAGTAAGTACTTAAGAACTATGTTAGTAATACAACACAAGAAATAAAAATTACATCCAAAAAATGGTGGTGAAATAAATTTTACTGAGTAAAACCAGTAAAACACAAAGTTGGTGCCCTAAAATCGCAAGACGGGGTCGCGGCAGACCAAGCAAGAGATAGCGGAACGACTTAGATGCCTTCCGTGGGAATCGGCAAGAAGTAGCTTAAAGTCGAAAACAATGGAAGGAATGCAGGGAGAAAGCCTTTGCCCAGCAGTGGGACAGTAAAGGCTAGATATAATGATAATAAGAAAATTTGAGCTGCCTTTTTTTTTAGGTAGTAAAATCATCCAATGACATCTCCCACTCCACCCAAGAGCCGCCCAATAGTGTCAGACTTTTACTGAATAAAAACCTCCTCCAGTTCCTTCGTTGCCTTTCGTACTGAGGCCAAACCTTCCAAATTTGACCTGCCTGGATTTGAACTCTCGAAGACGTTTCTCGTAAGTCGGGGTCATTACCACTAAGCCACCATTGCTCGAGCGAATTAATTTCAAAATACCTTCTACTCGTAGTATTTGTGACTTTTGCAGACGTTTTTGCTGTTCACCTGATGCGTTCACGTCTGTATTTCAGCTCGTTTTCTACGTGACTGTTGGGTACACTTATTGCAGTCTTCTTAGTAACAAACACGTCTTGAATAGAAGTGGAAAACTGCATTCTAGTTTTGAAAAAAAAAGAACTATGGAACTGGATTGAAAGCTTTTTGTAGTTTCTGGTACTGATTGTTTGTTGTAAGATAAAATGCTGAGATAATTGAGTAGTCCACTTTTATTTTTAATCGACTTCAAAAAGAAGGACGTTTTATGTTCGGCTAAATGTATCTTTCTTTATGTATGTTCACCGATATCTCGGTCAATCGTAGACCTATTTTAAATTTTTATTTTTTGATTGAATGGCTTTTTTTTTGCTTAAAAGTTGGTTCCGTAGAAATATTGTTATGATGTTATCATGAACATCAAACATATAGAACAGAACTCCTCATAGGTTTACAGCAGACCTGTCATAATAAGTAAAATAGCTTTATTTATACGTGTAGGCGATGACTGACTGTAAGAAAAGGGGGAGGGGATATATCTGACGGAAGGAAGCTAAATTAATCTAACCCCAAATTAAAGTTACAGTAACCCCAAATTACAATTGGCTAGTTGCCGTAAAAAATGTAATTAGTCAGTCTTATAGATTATTCAAAAATAAGTTTTTGAGCTATTGCATAGCTTCTATCGCGGGCCTTAAGCGTGGAGACCGAATCCAGAAATTCCGTAACGAAAATAACCTAACACCCCCCACTCATTTGTTTTTTGAGCGTGGTGACCGATAAGAAAACAAATGAGTGAACAATCAATCAAAATTCAATTCAATGTGTGAAAGTGTAACTTCAATTAATATCAAAGAAAAAAAAACAAAGGAAAAAAATACCGCATAAATAAAATAAATAAATAATTATAATTGCATAAGTTGATAAAAATGCTATGCAATAGCTTTACCGCGGCAGTCCCCGAGTGCCACACGTCTTTTTTTATTTGTAAATTAAACCAAAAATTACAAAGATATAGCCCATTAAAGTTACGTGTAACGTCACGCCGCCGTGCTGCATTTTTTCGCACGGGGTGACGTCACACGTAACTTTAATGGGCTATATCTTTGTTATTTTTTGTTTAATCGAAAAAAGAAAAAATACGTGTCCAATATTTTTTTATAATCTAAAATACGGACTAAATAAAATGTAATTATTTTGACCCTGGACATTATCCTAATGCTATAAAGTATTTAAGTTTGACTGAGGCTGTATTATTTTACTATCTTTTCGCGTTGCCCGCGACTTTACTTATGTACATACGATATAGCCTATGCCACTCAAGAATAAAGCAGCTTTATAATATGTCTCTCAAATTTTAGCAATTGGACCAGTACTTTCAGAGTTTACCTCTTACAGACATAAAAAAAAAAAAAACAAAAAAAAATAACTACCTGTTTATAATATTAGAGTAGAATTAGATTACATATAGTACACAGTAGCTTCATAGTTCTAAAGCAGAATGAAAACCATTTTCCATCCTGGAATTCTATCTTAAAATTTGCTTTGATATTTTCCACCTTACTCTACAGCCGCTATATTTAATTTAGACGTAGAATTTTGAGTCTATTGTAGATTAATGTCAGAAACATCTAGCTCTATTTACAGTACCCTCGCTCAAGACCCTTTAATCTCCCAGGAATTTCCATATCCTTTAAACTCGAAATAGCCAAAATACAATATCAAATATTTAAATGAAAATCAAGCCGTGAAAATGGTGCTATCTAGGCAACATTAATCATGTTTACGAGGCAAATAATTGTTTGGTGGACATTCTAGCTTGAACTGAGACAAAGATTCGAGCGGTACGTGCGGAATTGGCCTCCGTCCGGTGTGTAGGTCCTTACTATTTTTGCTGAAGTCACTATTCTGTAACTCGTTTTTTTTTTAGTGTCGATAGCTTCGCGCTTGACCGCTATCTCACTTAATGGATCGCATTCCATCAGGTGAGATAGTGGTCAAGCAATTTTTTCGATTCAGCAAAATCTTCGTACCTAACTCAATTCAGGCATTCAACTGTTTTCATAGGTATCTGTTTCTATGGTCACGGAACCCTCAGTGTGCGAGTCCGACTCGCACTTGTCCGGATTATTTAAGCGATGACGTGGTCGACCATGGAGCGCGCTTACCTAGAAGTAACTTATTCACTATTGACATAAAGATTTCCGGGTTGTAGCCATCAGCCATCACTTCGGCAGGGAATTCCACTCTTTAGCTGTATGCACAATAAATGTGTTCCCAAAACGTTTCATGCGTATAGATGGGATTGATTTTCTGAAAACAATGATTTTCTTATTATTAATATGAGCCTATTGTGTCCCACATCCACTACAGGGCAAAACCCCCTTCCATTCTTCCAATCTTTTTTGTTCTTAGCCATTTCTGGCCAATGTGAAGTAAGAGTCTAAATCGTTCGAAATCATTCAGCTTAATTTATTGCTGAGTAGTGTGACACGACTAAGAAAGTAGGTGGTAACTGAAACATAGTTAAGTGCTGTTAATAATCAAAATATTTCATCATGGACTCTAGATAGGTATATTGATATGTTATCACTAAAAACGATTGCAGAAACAGTCTTTGCGCGACCACAAGGCCGGCTTGTTTCCTGTCCAAAAAACCATTCAACGTGGCAATGCTGTCAGTCTTATGAGCACGTTTCTGGTGTACCCAGATAACAGCAGTATGGAAGAGAAGAGAGAAACTTGTAAATTTAATTCGTACATATCATGTATATATACGACTGGCCTGTTGGTCTACTGGTTAGTGACCCTGACTGCTATGCCGGAGGTCGTGGGTTCGATTCCCACCCAGGACAAATGTTTGTGTGATGAGCATAATCATTTGTTCTGTGTCTGGGTGTAATTTATCTATAATATGTATGTATTTAGAAATATATAAGTATGTTTATCAGTTGTCTAGTACCCATAACACAAGCTCTGCTTAGCTTGGGACTAGACGGCGTTGTGTGATAGTTGTGGAAATATTACCTATATTATATTATTATTATTATATATACGACTTAAACTTACAAGTTTAGCACAAAAAATACTACTACTTTCAAAATAGAGAAAGAAATTATTGTGAGAAAACTGACATGACCCAAAATCAAAAATTTGAAGACGTGTGATATCCACCAATCCGCATAGGCCCGCGTGGTGGATTACGGTTCATTGCCTCTCTTATAGAAGAGGCCCGATTAACAGTGGGATCATTACTATAAAACTGATTATAAATGCTTTTAATCTTATGCTACAACATGTACACGGTACAGTCTATATACCGTTTACAATAATATATAAATTAATTTATTACAAAAAAAAAATTAACTAATTTAAGTAATTTTATATGTGTTCTATATACTATATTCAAAAATTGCTTTAGAAGTCAAACTTAACATTTTGTTACAGTATGTCATTCCCTTTTCGACTTTCAAATTATAGTAAACGCAAAAGTAGCCTCAACAGTTTCCAGTTTCCTTTTCAAATCAAAAATATAACAAAACACACTTTGAAATCAAAGCAAGTCCTCAAAGAACATTAATTATTATTTATAAAATTAAAAAGTTTCCGGACACAAATTATAATGAACTCCAAATTAGAGTTCCCTTAACTCGGAATAGACATTAATGTATTTAATTATTCAGTCTGTCTGTCAAGTGTCGTGGCTGACACTGAGGAAGGCAGACCTTGAGACATTAAAAAGACATTTTGAATCAACTGCATTGCAAGGTTTGCAGAATAATACAAATAATTTAAGTGACGTACGGTGTCGTTTTTATCGTCAGATAGATATGGTTTTTAGCGATAAGATTGCCATTGTACCCATAGATTTAAGTTTATGTATAAGCTATGTTACTTTTTAGTGTACAAGAAAGTTTATTCTATTCTATTCTATAGATACTATAAGTAAATTAATGTTTTTTTTTTGTAACACGTCATGTGTTACAAAAAAAAAAGTATGGAGAGACGTACCTACACGTCTGGTTGACACTTTGCGTTACCTAAAGGCTGGCTTTTACCAAGAGATGACCATTGCCATAAGACGTGGTAATACCGTCAGTCTTCAGGGCATATTACCAGTCGGCAGCAATATAGAGGAGTTTTTATATTATTATCATATATACCTACGCTCGCGTTCGACCATTATTGGTGATCCAAATTTGGTTAAGTCCAACCTCCAAAGTCTAAATCTAGCCCAAATCTTTAAAGATCATAGAAAAAAAAAATGACATATTATCACATTTTTTTGCTTTGGATACATTATTTGAAAAAATCAGTGAATAGTGTGAATACCCAGGGATAGATTTATTTATTTACAAGCACTAGTACAACATTACAGACAATGTCTAAGTCGTTGTACAATAGAAAATTAGAGACGGAAAAAAAAATAAGAATAATAAAAAATAAAAACAATTTTAACCAAATAAAAAATGAAGCAATAACATTGGTGGAAAAAAAAATACCACAGAAATAAAAGAAAATACACAAACATTACCTACCACTAAAATAATATATCCCACAAAACACATAGATGTTACACATAAAATAGCGTAGGTCATTCAAAAAAGCAGCTTTCTATCGGTGAAAAAATTTTAGCAATCGGACCACTACTTTCAGAAATTATCTCCTACTAACAAAAAAAAAACAAACTTTACCTCTTTATTATATTAGTGTAGATTATAACCCCGTTTCGCCAAATAATACTCAACTCACTTTAAAACCATGAAACACAAATGACATTAACACCCCTAGTAACCCGCCAGGTCAGGAGATATCATGATTTATTCGCCAATTAATTTTCAAACGGTTATAAAGGGCAGGACCCGATACTTATACAGTTTTAGAGGATTTCTCTACCTGATTCATTTGAATTTTGGTTGTAAAGACTCGGAATACCAATAAAGGATCTTGTTTGGATAATATAGGTAATGTTATTTATTTGATATAGTTTGGGGAAACTAATGGTTATTTTAAGGTGGGAAATCACCAAGTGACTTCTCTCGCTCTAGATGGAGCTGCAGGGTGTTTTTTTTTTTTTTTTTTTTTTTTTTTTTTTTCGATGGGAAAAATCATCTTATGACAACCCCCGCTCTTGGGCGGAGCGGGAGATAGTGTCAGACTCTTACTGACTAAAAAACCCATCCCGTTCCTTCAAGCCTTCATACCGGGGCTCGAGCGCCCTTTCGGATTACCCTGGCCCCAGTAGGCTTCGACCCGGCTGGGTCCCTGCTGTTGCTGACAACTCCTTGAGGCGCGCGGGAACAGCGCGCGCCGTCGACGACTTGGGCTTGGTCCGGACGGTTACCGGACGGCCGGACAGCGAGCTACCCATTGCTCACTGTCCGCAAGCCCGCGCCTACGGTGGCTGGAAATCGGGATCGGAATCCCGGCGGCGGCGGCGAGAGCGCCGTTGCCTGATGCGGTCGGCCTCCTCCTTAGCGAGCATTACTGCTTCGCAGAAGTCGGCGACCGCCTGCCACTCCTCCTCGCTCCGGACCATGGCCTCGACCAAGGCCCGGCGCGAGAGGTTTCCGCCGCCGATCACCCCCACGAGGGCACGGCGATGCTCCGCCCAAGCAGGGCACACTGCGATTGTGTGCTCCACCGTGTCCTCCGGGCGTTCCGCACAGTGGCGACACCCGGGCGTCACTTCCGCTTTAATTCGGAACAGGAACCTCCCGAACTTGCCATTTCCGGTGAGGACCTGTGTCATGCGGAAGGTAAGGACGCCGTGAGGTCTTTCCAGCCACGCCTCAAAGAGGGGACTTATCGCCATAATTGTGGCGTGCCCATGACGGGGTTGCGATAGTCGCTGACGCCATTCCACCATGAGATTCCGCCGGAGCTCTGTCCGCCATGCCGTGACCTGTCGCGGCAGAGGACTTTCACCCCGGCGTTGCATCTCCACGCGCATGTCGTGCATGTGTGCAAGGACTGTTGCCTCCAGATCCCACGGTGGTAGGCCAGCCAGAAGGCTCGCCGCTTCGCAGGAAATCGTGCGGTATCCCCGCACCATCCGAATTGCCATGACCTTCCGGCAGGCGTTCAGAATGGCCGCCGGTCGCTTTTTCAGCGACGGCGCCCACACCGGCGCCCCGTAGAGGGCCATGGACCGAACGATCCCCGCGTAGAGCCTCCGGCAGGAGGCGTCTGGACCCCCAAGGTTGGGCAGGAGCCGCTTGAGAGCGGCCCCAGTCCGGTTGAGTTTGGGAGCCAGACGTCGGAAATGCTCCTCGAAATTCCATCGGCTGTCGAGGATGAGTCCCAGGTACCTCATCGATGTCCCGACGCCGATGCGAACTCCTCCTACCGTTAGTTGGGAACCCGACGGTGGCGCGTTCCGACGGCCGCGACCGTGAAAACACATGGCCTCGGATTTGCGCAGCGCCACCTCGAGTCCCAACTCCTGGATCCTACCAACGACTATCGCAACCCCGCGTGTCGCTAAAGCGGCCGCCGCCCGGTACGACTCTCCCTGCGCTAGAACCAGCGTGTCGTCTGCGTAGCAGACCACGCTGACCTCGTCAGGGAGGTCGCCCCGCAGCACGTAATCGTACCCGATGTTCCACAAGGGTGGCCCTAGTACCGACCCCTGCGGAACACCGCACGACATCTCCCGACGTTTCCAGTCTCCCTGGTGACCGGGGTAGACAATATACCTGTCCGACAGGTAGGCCTCGACTACTCGACAGAGGTATTCGGGCACCCGGTGATACCGGAGTGCCCTCCGGATCGTACTCCAGGGCAGGGAATTGAAAGCGTTGGCAATGTCCAAGGACACTGCCACGACACACCTACCCTGGGACACCGCATCCCCCGTCGTGAGGGCTCGCACGCGCATGATGGCGTCCACCGTCGAGCGCATCCTGCGAAAGCCGAACTGTCCGTCCGAAAGGTCCGGCCCCACCCGTGAAAGGCGCGCGACGAGGCGGCTCGCAATCACTCTTTTAAAGAGCTTGCCCACCTCGTCGAGCAGCACAATGGGCCGGTACGCGGACGGAGAGTCCGCAGGGCGCCCTGGCTTCGCGATGAGGACCAGTTTCCCCGTCTTCCAGCGAAGTGGGAACTGGCCCCTCTCCAAGCATGCGCTGAAGAGCCCTCTCAGTCGAGGCCCGAGAGCCTCCATGGCCAGGACCCAGGCTTTCCCAGGCAAGCCATCGGGTCCTGGGGCGGCGTTCTTGGCACTCAGCCTTTGCACCGCCACTCTCATCTCTGCCTCAGTCACCTCTGGAGCATTATCGTCGTCGTCGCTATTGCGGTCCGTGTCAAACACCGCTGGCGGAGGCGGAGCCATAGGCGGGGGGGAGTGTTCCCCTCGCGCAGGGAACAGAGCGCTTACCACACCCTCCACGAGTTGGGGCCGGAGACTCTGAGTCAGCGGGGGAGCCCAGGGGCGCAGTTTCTCCCGTACCAACTTGTACGGGCGCCCCCACGGGTCCGCGTTCAGAGACCCCAGCCACACGTCGCGGGCCTCGAGTTTGGCCCGCTTAATCTCCGCTCGGAGGGTGTGTTTTGCCTCTCTGTAACCTTCGTACAGCTCCGCCTCTCTGGCCTCCGCATCCGGCGGGCGGATGCGGCGCCTGCAGTATCTGGCGTACCGGCGTCGCGCGTGATTGCACGTGTTGCGCAGTGCAGCGATTTCCGGCGACCACCAGTACACCTGGCGCTTAGCACGTCCTGGACGGACTCGGGGCATTGCCGCATCGCAAATTTGCGACATGGCCTCCCGGAACCACTCCGCCTCGACGTCGATGTCGACAGGCCTGTCCGGTGCTTGCACCCAGGCCTGTACCGTCGCGGCTTCCAGGAGGAGCTCCCGGTCCATCTGCTTAAGCGCCCACCACGGACCGCAAGGGCTCTGTCGGACCGGCGCGGCCGAGGTTTCGGCGGAGACGTCCAACCGGATATACCGGTGGTCGGAGTACGTCTCCACCTCCTCCATAACGCGCCAGTCGACGACACGCGGCGACAGAGCGGGGCTGGCGAACGAGAGGTCCACCACTGATTCACCCCGCCTCCGCACCAACGTGGGGACAGAACCCCGGTTCAGGACGACCAGGCCCAGCTCCAAGGCCCAGTCCTCCACCAACCGACCCCGTGTGTTCGTGCGCCGGGAACCCCAAGCCGTATTCCAGGCGTTGAAGTCCCCGCAAACGACCACGGGGAGGGTACCAAACCCAGCGACGACGGCACTTAGCTCCATAAGGGAGACATGGAGTTCGTCGGGAGTTCTGGTCGGGGACAGGTAGACGCCTACCACTGCAATGTCCCCGACCCGTGCTGCCACGCAACCCCGTCCCCTCGCAACAGCCTCGAGGGGCGGGGTACCGGCGGCGGCCGACGAAATTAGCGTCACCGAGCCGTCCAGGTCCTGAACCCAGCGGGGATGGACGTAGTACGGCTCGGAGACGACGGCGACATTGATCGACCACTGCGCCATGCTCTGGAGCAACAGATCCTGAGCGGGGGCGCAGTGGTTGATGTTCGCCTGGAGGAGACGTAATGGTGTCGTTATTGACATTCCATTACAGTCTCCTCCTGAGCCCCCTGTGAGGGCACTGCCGCGGCGACAGCGGCGGCGACAGCGGCGGCAGCCAAGTTGGTGGCTGCGGCGGTGAGGACGTCAGGGTGGATGGGCCTGACTTTGCCCTTGGCCTTGGCGGGGGGGTCGCAGGACCTGCCCCCAGCCCGGTGGTCGGCCGGCTTGCCTGCAGCCGCACATGCGTAGCAGTGCGGCTTTGCACGGCATTCAACGGCCTTGTGCCCGGGCTGTCCGCACTGGTGGCAGCGGTCACTGCGGTCCTCTGCGGCGCAATAGGCCCCCACGTGGTGCCCCACGTGACAGCGGTAGCACCGCAGAGGTCTGGGCTCCAGCAGCTTTACCTGGGCCGAAACCCAGCCCACCAACAGCCTTCGGCCCTCGGCCGTGATGGCCTTGGCCGCCGACACGGGGCAGCTCACCGTGACGGCTCGCATGCCCATGCTGTCAGCGCGGATGGTGCCCGCCCGGACCTGATCGGTCGTGCACCCTCCCGCCCTGACGATGGCGGCCACCACCTCTTCCACCCTGACAGAGTCGTCCAGACCCATTATGCGCATGTCCATGCTTTTGGTGGGTCTGGACACTCGGGCCTCCTCGACGTCCAGGGACGCCCTGATCCTTTCGGCCAGGGCGTCGGCGAGCTCTCCGCTGTCTGCCCCAGGGACCTCCAACATTCGGGCCCCGGTCGCGGTACGCCTCATTCGGAAGCCCCCGGAGGCTCCGAACTCATCGAGGTGGCCCACCACCGCCTGTTTCGCCTTCGCCATGACTACATCGTAGTTCACGCCCTTCTTTTCCGCAGCTGGCTGTAGTGTGATCACTACAGCTGCGGAAGTCGGGGCGCGAAGACGAGCAGCCATGGCCCGCTTCTTGCGCTCCTGTCGCCGCCTGCGCTTTTTGGCCGCCCTTGCCGCCTTGCTCGCCTTCTTCTTGGCGCCGACGACCGTCCACTCGGCGCCAGCCGAGGGGTCTTCGGGCGGAGAAGGCGGCAGGCGCGACCTAGTCGCCGCCGCGGCGAGAGGTCCCGCCGATTTGGTGGCAGCCGCCACCCTGCCCTTCGGGGGAGGGGCAGGCTTCCCCTGCCGCTGCTGTTGCTTGGCCGCCGGGGCCGCCCTTGCAGGCTCCGACGCCGCGGCCACGCGCCTGGCTTGCCCCGACGGGCCTGCCTTAGGTGCTGCAGTCGTCGTGGCCGCGGCGACAGCGGCATACGACGCCGTCTTCTTCTGGCCGGAGGTCGCGAGAGGGGGGCGCAGAACAATGCCCTCCAGGACGGAGAGCTGGCGCTGAATGTGCCCCTGGAACTGCTGCTGCTGCTGCTGCTGCTGCTCCCTGAAGGCAGCCAGCTCTTGCCGTAGCAGAGACACAACCTCGCCTTCCGCCTGGGGCGAGGGCCGGGATCGGCCCCGCTCCTGCCTGCTCCCCTCCTCGGGACGAGAACCCTGGAGAGCGGCCACAGCCTCCTCGAGCCGGCCAAACCTCCCGCTGAGGGTGCGCTCGTAGGGCTCAAAAACGATCCCCAGCGCCTCCTCAATCGAGGTGTTGGCCAGCTCAATAGACCGCTTTTTGGCCACCCTCTCCCTCTTGTTGGCCACGCTCGTTATTGCGGCTGCCACAACCTCCCGAAACTTAGCCAGCGCCTCCACCATCCCTTCTGGCAAATCCTGAGGGATCTTCGGCACTAAGGCGCTGGCCTGGCGTCCCTCGCTGGCAATCTCGGCGGGGAGCCCTCTTCCTATGCCCGTTTTTCGGGCTGCGCCCCGCCCCGAGGACGAGATTTTCCGGGCAGGTCCCGTCTCGTCGTCGGACACGGAGCGCATGAACGCCCTCCTCTTATTGGACGTGGACTCCTCCACCTCCATCAAATGGAGGGGCTCCCGCACCTCCTCCACCTCCTTCCCGTCTGAGTTGAGTGAAGACGCGGCATCTGAGTCCGATGCCGCGTCTTCACTCACCTCCCTGAGGCCAAACCTACGGCCGGCCTCCACCGGCATCGCGGACGTGCTGGGAACTGGTCCCAGGGACTCCGCGCTGCCGAAGTGTGAGCCACCCTGGCTCGTTGCGTCCACGAAGGACGGTACAGGGTCCGGAGACCCGAGGCGGTAGGTGCCCCCCCCAGAATACGAGGGGCAGCCCGAGCTCTGCTCGGGGAGGGATTCTCCAGCAAGCTGGTACCCTCCTGGGGTAGTAATTTTTTTTCTACTCGCACTCATATTTTGCTGAACACAGCTTTGCCTTTTTTAATGGGGTGGGGTCCCCATTGCACGTTCGCCATCCTGGTCATGTCTGCTGAACAGACACGTACCGGAGGCGAACCCTATCTCTTCTAAATCGCTATCCAGAAGGCGCCAACAGCTGTTGGTGCCAGCGCTCCTGGACAGCGCACCCTCCGGGCGGTCCGACTGGACTCCGCCGTATGTTCCTCTTGGTCTGGTCTCTCGCTTGAGGCCTTCCGGCATGAGTAGCTCTACCGGCATAGTCCTCAAGGTCACTGAGACACGCAAGCCCCACCACGACGACAACGTGGGAACACAGTTGGTGGGGGAGCTGCAGGGTGTCAGACTGTGTTCTTCCAAAACCCATTGCGTTCTAAGACCACGGTTATAAGAAAAGGGCTGCGGCCCTAGAGACTACTGTGGTGCCCTAGAGACTACTACGGTGCTGTGGCAGGTAGTCGGGGTCAGTTGGACTGACCAAACAAGTTATAATTTTTTTTTTTTGGTTTAACTCATCAGAAACTCATCACTGTCTGGGTGTCTTCAAGGCTAGAGTGAATAGGCTCTTAATAAACTAGTGCGCCTCACCATCAGAGATTGCATCACTGCTTAACATCAGGTGGAATTGTAGTCAAGCACTAGTTTATATCAAATAAAAAAAAAAGTAAACTCTTTCTACTTTGGAAGGCACGAAAGAGCGTGTTAGACTTTTAGGTTCAACTCACAGTGGCTCAAAATCGAAGCGTGCGTCGCGCAATTTTTCCACTACAATGCGAGGTGACGCTCGCATTAGCGCGCTCGGATAACAGTGTTAGACTAGTTCAGAGACTTTTGATTTTTGAGCTGATTAGCTGTGTGCTGATTTCCCTAATAACTCGGACCCTGCATAACTATATTATTTTATTCCCCTAATGGCTTAAATGAGAGCAGTGGTGGCCGACTGATAACGGCTCCGACTTACGAGTTGTAGGTGGCGGGTGCAAACCCAGCCAGGCGCATTACATTGTGTTAATTATTTCATCATCCCTGCTCTCAAAACGGTGAAGGAAAACATCGTGAGTTGCGCACTGGGCCTCCGTGGTGGATTACGGCCCATTCCCTCTCCTAGAGAGGAGGCCTGAGTCCCAATAGTGGGAACATTGAAAGGCTGATTATGTATGTTTGTAACGACTTAAATATAATTTACAACATTATACAACGATACGCTTCGGCATATTTTCTACAAAACTAAAGCCGCACCATTTTCTAATGAACATAGCGTGTAAACTGCAACCACACTTGGGTGCATACTGTAGGTGTATATATATACGTACGTTGTAATTTGTCTCGCATTTACAGTCTCTGAAGCGGTTGCATAAATTTGCACCAGACGACGGTTGTGCCGTTCACAATGAGCTTTTAATGTGCTCTGATGCGGTATACATTCCCCTCTGTTTATAAGGATACGTGGGCTTGGATATTGATTAGGCAGACTAGGGCTTAGGTTATGAGCTGCTTAATTAGGAAGTTTGTTTTGAAAGATTTTAATACGTTCAGTGCGGAATGCCTCGTATGCACGACTACGTGTCTTCCTTGCGGTGTGGTTAAGAAAAACATCATCTTATCTGCCGTGTCGAGGAAAAACATAGTCTTCTCTCTCTCTCTTCATAGTATTTTATTTTCAATTTGGTTTTTAATTTAACACAAACACAACACACACAACATAATACAAGCTCTGCTTAGCTTGGTACTAGACGGCGTTGTGTGATAGTTGTGGAATATTATTAAATTCAAATTCATTTATTTCAAATAGACCATTTGCAGGCACTTTTAAATAGTCAAATATCGGTCAGTCCAAGAAAAGTGAAGCTAAATTGCATGTTCCAAAGTGTAGGTCTCTATGGAGAAGAACGTGCAAGAAACTCCATGGACACTCTTTTAAATCATAGTTGCTTATAATAGAAGCAACTATGATTTAAAAGAGTGTGTAAGCACAATGTAGATAATAAAATAAAAAATTAAAAGATACAAACTGAATTAAGCCACTGGTAGCCAAGAGATGACCAGTCTCAACTGACGGCACCCGTTCACGAGCATGACGCGTCTATCGGCCCCACTCAGCTCAACCATTTATAAGGGAACCGAATGACCCAATAACACGTGCCACCAGACGCCAGCGAGACATTTGAGTGAGTATGACAACTCTCAACTGCCATGCTCGTAATGTCAAAAAAAAGATGTAACCTAATAAAAAATATTATTATTATTATATGCTCTGATGCGGTATACATGCTCCTCTGTTTATAAGGATACGGGGGTTGTATTTGGTGTAGTTTAGGAAAGAGATGAAAAGATACCTATTATAACAGAATACAGTAGTGTATACACTTTAGTACAGGGTCAATTTGACCTCATACCGCACTTAGCCAAAAAAAACTTTTAGGTTCTTAAATATTACAGGGCATAATAAGCCCCTTACCATCACAATGAGAGTTGATAAACGCCCCGTCCCGCAGGAATGGAAATAATAGAAAAATAAGTGCTACTGACAACGAGTTAAGAATTAGAAATACGCCGACGAAAAATTTCATCACAGGGGTTCCAGAATTATGTGGTAGATACATGGTATACCAGTTCTGAAACAAGGCGAACCTTCGACTCAAAAATAGCAAGTTGCGTGAAAGTCCTGGTATTTTTTTATTATTATGGACAGGCTCATGTTTGACTACTATTTCATATGATGGTAAGCAATGATGTGGCCGACGAGGGAGAACACTTGCCTAGAAGTAACCTATTCACTCTTGCCTTAAAGACCTCTAGGTTGTAGCTATCAGGAAACTCTTGACTCCCGCAGGGAGTTCAGGCTGGACATGTAGTGTTCCGATGACAGAACCGGACTTGGCGGAATCAAAATGGTCCATGTAAAATGGCTGACGGTTGAGTGCATAAAATAAGGATCACGGATAGATCGTAAACTATGTCAGGATACTTTTTGGACTACTATTACATATACGTCCTTGTGGGATATTTTTTCTACCTTAACGCGAAAAGACCACTGGAAAAGCTAGTAGGGTACCTATATTTCAAACTCTAAGACTGAGAGATAAAACCTTTCTATTACTTTTGTACTTACAAGCGTGATAAAAAACCACTCGACACATTTAAACTCCGCCGTTTCCCCTCCCTCAAAGAACCTTGATTACAGATCCCTACAAAAATATGAAGTAACAAAATCTTTGTCTTTTAAAATTCGCACTCAGTGCTATCTATCATAACAACCCTCCTTTGAGTTTCTCCCCTAATAAAAAAAATAAACTGTCATTTCAAGAGGGTGCATTTTTCCATTTTTCCTTCATGGCATGTATTTTTTTTTTTGCTTTTAAAATTTCTCTATGGCAGCTGTTTATTTTTTTTTACTGCGTTTTTGTAGCCTGAGGTAATGGTTGAAAGAGTATGTCATCATTTTTGGTGTTTAAGTTTTTAGGGCAGAAATAAACTTGGTCGTTTTGTGACGGAATCAGAGATTAAAACATGAAATGATAAATGTATTAAAATTTGTAAATGCAGATGGTATTATGGTCGGTATAAAAAATGTAATAAAACTGGCTTTGTTTGACCTCGGAATTATTTTGGTCCTTAGAGTGTTTAATCTTTTTTTTTTCGATTTTAACACCATGATGTAACTCCTCGTGCTCTAGTACTCTAGGTGAAGCGGGAATGTCAGTCTTTTACCGACTAACCGACCCTTTTGTTGTTCTTTGCATCATATTCTAAATTTTTCGTTACCACAAGGAATGATTTCGCAAAAAGTGTGAGCGCATACAGATAAAAATATTTATTTTGATTTATTTATTTTTTTGTTTTTGTGATGACTTACTAAGTTATTTAAGTTAATTTGTCAGTACCTACTAACACACTATGGGCCTTCATGCCTCAGAATTATTATTATTATTACATCTAGCCTATATTGTCCCACTGTTGGGCCTCCCTCCATTCTTCCCATCATTCCCGGCTCTGAGCTACTTCTTGCCAATTTCTAAGGAAGACTGAGAATAAAGGATTTTTTTTATTTCATTAAAAATGTCAATAACTTACAATACCAGGTTACGACATGCTAATTATAATCCTAGTGTCTTAAATTTTCTGCTGCATATCTGGTCTTAGCTTTTTCATAACCACAATACTTCAGCACCATAATTTCAAAATCCTTGATCCATTGCTCTAAGTTAAAAGATACGCCCTCCATTATAAAAATAAAGCCATTAATATACTGTATTCGACAAAAGGCGTTGCTAACGACTGTGTGAATTTGTGCGATATGAAATAACACCGCAGTTGTAATAACATTTTCTTAGCACGTCATTCAATACTCCAGAACGCCAAAATAAAACCTCTTCCAGACAGGACCTCCATCAGCACCGTAAGGCACCTTTCACACGGTCTATAATGATGAGCAAACGAGCTCTTTTTGTCGTAATAACAAGTTTTAGCAAGTCAGCGAGATGAAAAGCTGAGAAAAATGTAGACTTGAATTATGTTGGCGTTTGTGTCAACTATGAGGTTTAAGTGGACTTGATGGCGTTTAAAGTGAATTGGATTGAAAAGGTAGAGTGCAGGTTTAGTTTCTTTTTCTTTTATAAACGGATACTTACCGTCTTATTGCAAAAAATGCCTTAGTACTAGCTTTAGCACAAGAGTTTATTTATTTATTTATTAGAACTTTATGCAACGCATAGGTACAAAGGCGGACTTAATGCCGTAGGCATTCTCTACCAGTCAACCTTGGGCGGTGAAGAGAAAACATGGCAGGTGCACAACAAAAAAAAAACAACAAACAATGGATTATTAAGAAAAATAAGGGTACAAATGTATATATATAAATAAAATAGACATACATATATATATTTAATATAATATATACCTACATATATATTTATATAAAGTAGAAGAAGGGGGGTTTTGAAACGACTCCGCTATTTGTTCTGAAAGTAATGCCGCAACTTTCGCTAAAAGGAGAGAAAGCGCGCGCGTGCGTTATGAGTTGTGGCGAGTCTAATGTATGGTTGCCTAGCAACGGGTCTTTTTGTGTCAATCATTAAAATTATATTTCAATAAAAGTATTTGAAATATTCATATCGTCCAAATCCGTCAAGTCAATATATTAATATTCGTTTTAGACAATTTTTATATAGAATAACACACAAAATCAAGTAACATACATACAGTACATATAATATTAAAGTTCGTACCATAGTTAAACCAGGGGTTTTATTTCATAAACTGTAAGAGGTGGAGAGATGACATGTGTATTTCTAATTTCGCAACAACATAAAACAATCAAATTAAAATAAAGTTAGGTTTTCATACAAGAAATTTTCTTTTGTCGGTGGTCTTCTGCTCGACTTTAACATTTTTGTACAGAACCCTTCGTGTGTAAGACCGACTCGCACTTGGCCAGTTTTAGGAAATTTTTGTTATAATTATATTGTTGACAAATCCGATGCTTGAATTTTTGCTATCTTTAGGTATCGATATATCATTTTAATACACAAAGATGTAATTTTTTGCTTTGTTTTTATAACCTTATCAACTGTAATAAATTTGAGAATTTGTGTTATGAACTTACAAAGCGCATTGAAATATCATATTGTGCTCCTATGTCGTGGGTGCGTTTACAAACATATTGATGGTTCTTTCGGGTCTTGTCATCGAACCCGTGACTCGCAGCATAGCAGTCAATGGCTCAATCGCTGCGCTAACCGTGTCGTCAACACTGCCACATTGAATGGCAATGGTCACGCAAAATGTCGATCAGTTGTTGAGAAATCAGCATAAAAAGGAGTTGAAACTTCAGAATTGACTGTCTTTCTTGAACAAAGTTGTTTATTTCTATAGGTAGAAGCAGTATTTATCTTATCTGACTGGCCTGTTGGTTTAGTGGTTAGGTACCATAACTGCGATGCCGAAGGTCGTGGGTTCGATTCCCTCCCAGGACAAATGTGTGTGTGATGAGCACGATCATTTGTTCTGTGTCTAGATGTAATTTATCTATTTATAATATGTATGTATTTAGAAACATATAAGTGTGTTTATCAGTTGTCTAGTAATCATAACACAAGCTCTGCTTAGCTTGGGACTAGACGACGTGTGTGATAGTTGTGGAATATTATTATTTATAATATGACCACTATTTTAATGACAACCTGTATTTAAAGTAAATAGGCATACTTCAGTAAATAGGCGTTAGGTCACTGAACTCACATAGTTCCCAATCATTCAGTTTGAAACACAAATATTTCCAATGCCCTACAAATATTTGTGCCTAACAATTTATAAAATATTAATTAACAGAACGGAACTCGTTACAAACTCTGGGTTAACACAAATATAACAATTTTCCACTACTTCCTAATGACATGTAAACAATAAACCAATTTCGAACATTTAATAAATTTAGCCGAAAACCGAAACTAACGAACGGAAGGGCCTTATCTCAGTGTCTCTAATTAACACCTATGCATTCTACCCAAACGAAAGATATTCACAAACTTATCCCACTACACCAAAAAATCTACTTTAAACTCTATTTCAAAGCATTAAAGTGCTTTGGAAGTGTAAAGTTAGGATGGTACATCTCTATCCCTTGTCACAGTGGGTAGGTATAAATTAATTAGTTTTCTAAAGCCTTTCCGGTGAAGGATTTTGTGTTATTTTTGGTTTAATTGTTTTTGATACGATTTTAAATTAATTGTTGATTTTTTTTTTCAACTTTCATAATTTAATCAAAAAATAGGATGGTGCAAACGGTAGAGGTGGCTGAACACATCTGCCGTATGCCAACGAGTGGCTGGCTAGTAACATCCAAAGTTGGTGCCCTGAGGCCCTACCACGATCTCCGCGATCTATTTGACGACCTAAACTGAACTGTAAAAGTGATGGAGATCTATATAGGGTGTATTCCATGTAGATCCATCCCCGCTTCTCGCTCGCACACTTGACATTTTCACACGTCAAGGTAAGGGTCTACAGTCGTACGGCGTGGTTGTGGCAGACCAAGAAGAACATGGCGGGACGACTTAGATCTTCTTCTTTTCGTGTCGATGCTCTCAAACTATACTTCTTCTGACCAATATTTGGCAACCTGTACAGCTCTATTGTTGGCCTCGTATAAATCCGACTTAGATGTATTCTTTAGGAATTGGCATGAAGAGGCTCAAACCCAACTTTCTATTACACGGTGTTCTATTTGGGATTGAACGTGACTGCGGGTGCGAAGCGATCCGATGCGGTTCCTGTCAATTCATCGCGATGCGGCGGCTAAGTTCTACATGCAAATGAAACCACTTCAGCCGCCATTAACACGGTGTCGTAGTAAGTTGGTCATCATGAAGTGACGCGGCGCGAATGGAACGAATACTGCGTTATATAAAACAAGTCATCGCACCGCGAGAATTCGCGTGAAAACATCAAACTAACTTTTTTTTATTATTGATAGGTTCGCGCTTGACTGCAATCTAACCTGATGGAAAGCGACGATGCAGTCGACGATGGAGCACGCTTACCTAGAAGTAACCTATTCACCGTTGACTGATCGCATTTACTTCATTTCGCTAGTCTTCATACCAAGCGCCCACGTACTGTTGCTCACGTAGGCCACCGTAATAGAAATTCTATTGTTTATTTTATTTACACATCGCCTCGCGTTTGTATTAGAAACCAATCATCGCATCGCAAGAGTTCGCGTGAAAATATCAAACCAACTGATCGCGTTTGTTTCGTTTCACTCGTTACCGCACCGCATCCACGTAGTTCGTAGGCCATCGTAATAGAGTCATCATTTCTGCTGAAGGACGTCCACTGTTGGACATAAGTCTCCCCCAAGTGTCCCTGCGTCTCGCACACATCGAGGCCTTCTAGCGCTTCGTTTTAATTGTTTATTTTTTTCGCACCGCATCGCTTCGAGTCCGCATTCAATCGCCTACGTAGGTTATATAGGATATGTGAGTCCCATAATTTAATTTTAATTTTATTTATTTAACTCACCAACATTGACTACACACGTACAAAGATATGGAATATACATGGAATAAACTTATAGACTAGTACAGCAATTCCTTACAGGTAAGTACAACATTCGTAACTTTACTGTTAGTTGCCGAACGTAGTACATATATATCGATGGTTGCCTACTTAAAATTGAGAACATTATATAACTGATTATACCATTCTTATTATACTGAACGTTATGACAACGATTACAGCTATGATACTTGACCTTTAGTTAGCGTGGGCTGATATTGAAATGGAAATCCCTCGCTACATAATAAATATACTTTCAAGCACTATAACGAGTTGTTTTTAGTCTATTAAATAAACTTACTTTCATTCATTATAACTTTAAAATGTTTGACTAGCAAATTGTTTGAATTCAACCTTTTTTTTTTTCAAGCAGCAGCTGGGTCGAAGCCTACTGATGCCGGGGTTAGTTTCGAGAGATAGCTCAGCCCCGGTATGAAGGCACGACGGAATGGGGTGGGTTTTAGTCAGTAAGAGTCTGAAACTATTTCCCGCTGCGCCCAAGAGCGGGGGTTGTCATTAGACGATTTTCCCACCACAAAAAAAATTTTTTTTTTTCAAACTTTGTCTCGCTCTAGACATTGCCACAGAACACTATTATACACCGATAGATAGTTTGATAGATAGTTTGTACGCAACGCCGACTACTAACTACACGTCATTGAACCCGCTCAGCTGACGTTTTCTTAAAGAAATTAATTTCGTACGTGCGTAAATTAATACGAGTTTTGGAAAAAAGGTACCTAATTTTTTGATTTTATCTTTACAAATCGATAGTGTTTCATGTACCGGATCGACCCTCCACGGAATTAAAACGATTAAAATTTAGCGGTGTATACAGAAGTCAATCTACAGACTAAGCGCGCTCGAGCCACGTACACATACACACCATTCATAGAGACGATATCTCGGAGTGCTCAGATGAATGCGAGCGCGAGTGACACGCATCTGTGAACTTTTTTTTTTGTGTAATTTTTGAGCACAAAAAGAAAGTTATTTTAATTGCGTGTATTTTGATGGTTCGTTATAATGTATTACAGAATATTTAGGTTAAGTAGGTAAGCGCCCGTAGATAAACGGTTAAGATAGGAACCGGAACCGGCACCCGGGCGCGAGCAAATCTCGCGACAGGACGGCAACCCTAGCGCGACCGTCGAGCGTAGGTATGAAAAGTGAAGTACATAAATGAGATTGACTTCTGTACCTATTTATTTTGTGAAAGTGTATCAGAAGCGTTAACAAATATATAAACTCACATTCACAAGCCACCCAGATCCAGAACAACTACCGATATTCAACGCAGCAGTCCATCGCTCATCTGCTTCGCCGTGCCATAAAACAAACATTAATATAATCAACATATATTTTTATAACACATTAAATCGGCTTTGCTTTATCCCGACTACGTTAGGGTCGACTGCAGTACGCGACAGTATTTAAACTGAAAACCAGTGGATGGAATATTTGGGCACGCTATAATTATGGCGGTACGTCCTTTCCTAAATTGGCTGGAAAGACGTCACGGCGTGACCTTCAGCATGACGCAGGTTCTCACTGGTTATGGCGAGGAGGAGTGGCAGGCGGTGGTCTCCTTCTGCGAAGCAGTAATTCTAGCAAACGCAAGGTAAAGAACATTGGAGTGGGTCAGTGAAAGTCTGACATGCACTCCCGCGTGAAGTCATTGGATGATTTGCACCTGAAAATTAGAATAAACGAACGGAATATTTGACGGAATATGAACGAAATATTTCTATACCCAAATCTCCTTTAATCCTAAACAGGATCACAATGTAAACACAATATTAATCTACAGGCCGTTCAATATATCCACTCACCACAGATACTGAATGTATCCTTCCGCTGAATTTGACAGAACGTATGCGGTCGAGCTACATACAATATAATACCAGAAATCCAAAACGTTGTAGCATAAATTAAAAGCAGTTGCAATTGTTTGTACGAGTATCAAAAGGACAAGATAAATCATTGGCGATTGTTTAAAAACATGGGTAAATACATTTTACTAGGTTACCTAACAATTAAGTTTTTGTAATTATGAGTATTGAGTCATCCAGACCCAGTCGCTACCGGACCCGCGGGTCTAGTTTAAAGAAAGACCAAAACTGAGATTTTATTCTGTATTTTTATTAGTAAATTAGACCCACATTCTAACAAAAAAAAAAATGGTTAAAACTGCCAAACGAGCGCAAAACTGGTTAGTCAAAGTATAATAAAAATGCAATTTGATATGGTTTAAACTTTAATTCTCAATCGAAATCTATAGTACCTACATTTTGATACAAGAGGAGAAACTTTGTCACTGAGACCGAGGCGGAATTCACCCGAGCCACATGGGAATTTACAGAATCGAGTGCTACCCACGTGTATCAAACGACGTTTTTCAACATACAAATTTACGAAGATATAAAGAACCGAGGGTTGACCAGCGACTCGTGGGGTCTACTTTGTGCCCATCCTGATGCGATAAATACAATCAAGGTAAGCTGGAGCACTTTTCCGCACTAGTGCGAAAATATTGTTCCTGAATAACTACTACAATTATTTGATTACACCATTTAAATTGTAATAAACGAAAACTGAAACTTTAAGAAATATTCAACCTTTATTTTTGATTATCTCCAACGTAGACTGTTTGCCCAGCCAGCCTCGAGCTAAGGCTGATCTCTAAGCTCGAGCAATATTCTAAGATAACATTATGTCACTGTTGCTATACTACACCAACAGTTCATAGCCAAGCAATATCCTGTTTCAGATTGTTTGTTGTACCTCACCATCTTCACTCCACTGCACTTAAGGTTGCGATGGCGGACAAACTTACTGAGTCACTCTTTAATTTTAATTAAAAAAAATATACTGTTCAAAACTAAATTTATCTTTATGTTTTTTTATTGGATAAGTAAAAAGCTATTCTTTTAGATATTTAATCTTGAAGTGAAATAAAAATACCTTTGTATTTTCTTCAAATTGTTGCCATTATTGGGTAGCTCAATTTTGTTTTGTAAATTCGTAGCGTTATTATTATATTACTTGACACGTTCAGTAAAATTCGACTTCAGTTTTTGGTTGAGTAAAACCTCAGTCCCAACCTTGAGCTCTAAACGCGATCCATTTTAGGACCTAAACTGAATTGTTAAAGATTTAATATAATATAATATATAATAAAGTTTATTATACTACCTGGTTGTCCATACAAATACATGGTCACCAGGCCATCCGGTCGACTAAGAGTGGTTTTGCTCCCGCACCCAGCTGTACGCTGGCTCTTAATGCCCGTTATGACCTACCGTGACCTTTGTTGCACTTAGTGTCGGTGGTGTCAAATTTGTGATCTTTTTTAAATATTTTTGAGAAGAAATATAACCCGGTGTATAATTGTTGCAATCGATTCAGTTACTGATTCTGAACAAGCCATATTCAGATTTCGCGTATATTAAAAATAATGTTGTATTGGACACTCTGTATAGCTCCAACTCTTTAACAATTAAAAAGAAAGAGAAAGAGAGATATATTTAGCTACATCCCTCTTTCGCACTCGCACGACTGACATTTCACCACGACGTGGGATGGCCCCTGTTCTCACAAACAGCGCTGCGGACACAGCTAAAATATTTTGTAGCCAGTATGCAGCTGTATCATGGCCCATTCCATCTCGTTTGATGCTGTTCATCTTCCTTGTTGCACTTAAGTTTTTAATGCTACTAATACAACTACATCTACAAGTATATTTTTATGAATATGGAAGCTGAAAAGTAGAACATACATATTCGTAACAACTATAGTAAAACTGATCTTAGTTTTATGAACAGTGTCTGTACGACATAATATTTGAACAGTATAAAACTTTAGCTTGCTGTCCGACCGTCCGGTAATCGTCTAGGGCCCCAAGTCTGCTATTTTCATAAATTCGTCATTCCAACACGATCCAATTGTCATTTTGCTAAAAGTTTGTAATTTGCTAATTATAATGATCGATCACTGATCGGTCAATGGTCTTGTAATAGAATTGTGGTAGAATGATAATTTCGAGCATATTAAAACCAATAACTGCACAATAACGTTCTAATGGTAAAACACTGATCAAATAAACTGTTAAAGTTTTAGTAGATTACCGCAAACTTCAAATATTCATTTGTCAATATGTACGAGATTACCATTCTGTCACTTCTTTCAATGGAGTGTCAGTGGTTGATCATTGGAAAGTTATAATGACGCCATTATATTAGTAGATTACCAAACTTGTCAAAATCGACAATTATGACACCAATGATAGACCATTCTGACACTATTGTAATAGCAGACTTGAGGCCCTGATTGAGCCCAAGTCGTTGACGGCGCGTGCTGTTCCCGCACGCCTCAAGGAGTTGCCAGCAGCCGCAGCGGCTCAGCTGGGTCGAAGCCTACTGGGGCTAAGGATCTGCTTCTGAAAGGAAGGCTCGGCCCCGGTATGAAAGGCAACAAAGGAACGGGGTGGGCTTTTTGGTCAGTAAAAGTCTGACACTATCTCCCGCTCCGCCTTAGAGCGGGGATGTCATCTAGATGATTTTTACCCACCAAAAAAAAAACGTAATAAAACTTGAACTCTTGAAGGTTTTATATTTTATAAAAACCTTCCTTTTTTATTTCATAAAACCTTCTTTCTTCGCAGAAAAAAAAAAACATTAACGTTTCAAAACAGCCTTTTAAATCAAAATAAAACACATTCATAGCATAACTCAAGATAAACCGATAATTATAATTAAAAGGAAAAATATTTTTCCGGACAAAAAATTAAACACGAGCAAAATTAATTCCTTTAAATTACAAGCCCGGCTTGTTTTCTAAAAATGTTTTAACAGAAGCTATAGAATTTAACGGCCGCCAGTGTATCAGGGCATAATTCGAGTGTGCAGGCATCAAATACGGCCGAGTTATTATGAGGCTGTTCCCTGTAAGACTTAATTAAAATTGTGTTCCTTATTGCCGGCGAGAAAATTATTCCATAATACTTTAAGCTGAAAATGCTTCGTACATGAAAAGATTTCCGTGTAAGTGTATTACCTTCTGTTACTTTGAGGCGGGAATAAATGCATGTATATTGATATGGGTAGAAATTTTGTTTTAATGAAAGTTAATTTTATTTTATTCTTAATATTTTTAGTAGGTGTACAAGTTTTGATGGCCGTTGGGGCCGAAAGGTTCTGGATTGGCGACCGTGTCCCGGAAGACATGGCTCCCATAAGGTGGACCGGATGACCAAGTGATCGTTGCAAGAATCTGATGGACGAGGACCGTTCATTGTGATGACACTTGAGGGGGGACCAACAGGGGACGTCTTTCGTCTGAAATGATGATGATGATACAAGTTTTAGTTATTTGTATCACTGTTTGTTTTTTTTTTTTTAACCTTTCAGATACCATCAATTTGAGACACAATGGTAAGACAATAGATGCGCGTTCGCTTGGGGTTTAAATGAACTAAGGTGGAATATACTTATTCTTTTTGTAAGAAAATAGTCGGCGTTGCGTACAAACTACCTACAGGTCATTGAACTCGCTCAGCTGACGTTTTCTTAAAGAATTAATTTCGTACATGCGTAAATTAATACGAGTTTTGAAAAAAAGGTACTTTATTTTTTAATTTTATCTTTACAAATCGATAGTGTTTCATGTACCGGATCGACCCTCCACGGGATTAAAACGATTAAAATTTAACGGTGTATAGCCTGTCACTCAGAAATAAAGCAACTTTCTATCACTGAAAAACTTTAGTAATCGGACTAGTACTTTCAGAGATAAACTCCTACAAATAAAAAAAAAACAAAATTTACTTCTTTATTATATTATCGTACTTAGATGTTGATTTGTTCCGTATGGGTATCGCACCCACGACTTGTAGCTCAGCATTCAGTCGAACAATTACTGTGCTAAGCGTACCGTCACTCTTTCGTATACTTTATGGTTCTTTAAGATTTGTTAAAAAAGCAAATTCTTAGAGATTTATAAATTTTGAGAGTCGCTTAACCTGTTTCATTAAAATCTGTACCTTTAGGTAATATGTGACAGTGCTGGTGATGGAGTGGTGCCAGTGGGCAGGGCTCATTATTCGTAGAACCATATGGGCGATGAGGCCGAAAGGTTCTGGATTGGCCACCACTTACCGGAAGATGCTGCTGCTAGCATTGGAAGTGCTCTCACGAGGTGGACCAATGACCTGATGAGGGTTGCGGGAATCCGACCGATAAGAGAAATGCAGGACCGGTTGTTGTGGTGACACATACACATATATTTTATATGTAAATTATATAGAACAAACGACACAACAGCAAACAGATAAGGTGGATCTGGATCCAAATGCTAAATTCCACTGATTTCATCTCTATACAGACTTCAATAGTACATTTTGATACAAGTGAACAAAGTTTGTTTGCACGTGTATCAAACAACTTTTTCCAATACATTTACGAAGAAATTAATAAATAGGGTTTGACCGGCGACTCAAGGGGGTCAACGAACAGCCCGGCCTGATACGATAAATGTATTAAAATTGTGGTTGTGGAATACACTAGTGCGGAAAACCGTCTATTGCGTGCCTAAAAGTGGTGGGATTCCGTGGGATAAACGGATTTTCAAGTAAGTGTATTTAAAAATATTTGTCTATATCTGCTGTTTACGTTAATACTAAATTTTACTGACCTAATCTCTATACAGACTTCAAAAGTCTATAGTTTTCCGCTCACAAAAAAAAAACAAACGCCACTACATAAACTACATTTTCAATTAAGAAACTGCCATCAATTCAGAGCCTTTATAATGTTGACTAACATGATAGCTCTGGGCAGAACAAAATAGATACAATAATACCTTTTAAGACCAACTCTTTAGATACGCGCCAGCTGAAAACCGCTTTATCTCTCCATGAGCCCGCCTCGTGGTAAGTAGCTGTTTGAATTTAGTCTATTGTTTTTAGAAAGTTAGTCTTATACGCTACGTTAAAATTCTAATTCTCAATTAAAATTCTAAAATAATTATGGCTGTTAATTATTATTTTTTTTTTTTTTGTTTTATGACAATATGTGGGAAATAATCAAATAACTTTTTCCGCTGTGCGCTTGTTTTGGCCTTAGACTTTTGCTGAATAAAACCCACTTGCGTTGTCTGTGGGTCTATTTCAAACAAACATAAGCAAGAGCTCAATCATCAATAAACATTTAGAAAGAACCCTAGAGCGATGATTTCGTTAAAACAATATTTGACATCTGAACTACCTTACGTTTTATTCTGGTGAATGAATTTTTGAAATTTCAAGAACGTAAAAAACGTAAACGAAAAAATTCAATGAATGCTTTTTAGGCTTGCCTTATACCTGAAATAAAAAATCACGAATGAATATTCATGTTACTCATGAATATCATACTCATGGGGGTTTAGTAGTTTCTGTGGTGACGAAATATCTACTGCACTACTTCTTAATTCAAAAGATGTGCCACTTTGATCATCAAACCTTACCAGACGTATGTACGTTGGAATGTTTATGTCCAAAGGCGAGCTTAACTCGACAATGAGTTTTCTCCCAGCAAACCTTTTTTTTTTCCTCACATTATTTTTCTAAGCTAATCTAATCGCAAACAGACACCTACCACACCGCGACCCATACCTGCACCGACCACGGACCTTCATTGTGCTAGTGACAAACTACATGAGACGTTTAATAAAAGCAGCCTTGAGAAATGTGCCCGCGTCCAGGCCCCTTTGTAACCCCGCCATTTGTAAAATACGGAGAGTAAAATATTTTCTTCGAGGCCGGTATGCGTTCGCGTAAACAAAGGTAGAAAGGAATTGTTACTGTTCTCATTTTAGAATATTTTTGACTTGATGAGGATTGTTCTTTACGTTATTGCTTTTTTTTTGGTAAGATGTTAGCGAGTACAAATAAAATAAATAAAGATTCTTTAGCTTGAAGAATGATGTAAACGGTTTTGTAAGATGTGCTACTTTCGTTGTGTGATGATGCGGCGCGCAAAGAACCTCTAAAAATTACAATGGTGGTAGTAAGTCCTTTCTTTAAAGCGTGGCTAGTAAAGCGCCACGGCGTTGACACTTTCCAAACAAGCAAGTCAGACCGGCCATGGGAAGTTCAGGGGGTTCCTGTTTTGGATTCAGACGGAAAAACCGCCCGGCTATCATTATTGTGTGGATCGCTCGGTGGACAAGGTGGAGCGTACGGTGTTAGTTGGTCCCGACATGTCCACGTGGAGGCAATCGTAGTGATTTGTGGCGCCCGGCCCTGGTTCAGAAAGGAGCGAAAGGCCATTGTTCCATTATACCATTTTAAGCGGTCACTTCCTTTTGCGAAGCAACAATTCAAGCAAAGAAGATGGCCACAACTAGGAAATGGACATCTACACGCCCCAGCCGCCGCCATAGGAGATACCCTGGGTGTCGGTAGTCACAGTTGGCTACCGTAGGTGTGATCTTGTACATGTCTTCTGGCCCCAGATGACAGCGTTGTGGAGGAGTACCTCGAAGCCTTCGCGTATTTTGTTTTTGTATATAATTATACTGTACACATTTAGGTTTAGTACTCTATAAATTTATTTGTTTATTTAAACTTCATGTACAGTAGTGGTACATAGGCGGACTTAATGCTACAAGGCATTGTCGACCAGTCAACCTTTGGGTTAAAAAAGACAACACTGTGGTAGGATAAAAATGTATTTACTAATCAAAACAGCTATTTTAAACCCTTTTATATTCTGACTATCACTAACTCATAAGCCATATCAAACTGGCACAAAGATCAATCGAAAACCAAAGTTACAGGCAACGAAAGTTTTTGAGCAGAAACTCTTCATCTCTTTTATTCTCGGAATCTTATGCGAGGAACTGATCGCACACTCATTAGTAGATGTATGAACTGTTCCTTGCTCGCTTCTTTGGAAACTTGATCAGCTAATATCTGTTGCCGACAATTAGGATGAGGAAGTTACGATAGTATACCTGTTTTAATGGAGAGTGATTGAAAGCAATTACAGTAAGGATATTCACTTAGACTGTAAATGTATATTCAAGATAGTGTTATTTCTATGACAGTTTTCTTTTTGTAATTATTGATGTGTGATTGTCCGTTTATAAATTATCGAACAATTAGAGTACGCTGCAGAGAATTGTGCCTAGTTTTTTTTTTATACTGTTTGCAATTCAATTCAAAGACATTTTTTAACGAAATACTTAGCAAAAATCGTTTTATTTTGGCGTGTAAAATTGCAATAATTACAACTCTTAAAAGGAACAACTGCACGAAATTACCCACGAAACCTACCTAATTCACCTCGTAAAAGCAAGAATAGCATTCCGAGATCCATCGGCACGTTTTGGACACAAAGCACCCTCGAGGTACACAAACACCACCCGTTCGGCAATTCTTCGCTAATTTCGAGCACACGTAAACGCATTTCGGCGTCCTCATTTCACTTAACACTGGAAACGATCTAAAATACGTTCCCACACATTCGTTCATGTAAATAGGAAGACCCCCACGTTTCGTAATAGATGCAAATTGGCTCGAACTCTCGATTCGCGGACTAAAACTCGGCCTTCGAAAGCCATATGGCAGTAACTCAAGAAAAGAAAATTTCAAGTTTTTTTTTTAATGATTGTCCTAACTACAATGAAAGAAAAAACATTTTCGACACACTTGCTCAGAAAGTGACTATAATTGCACTACACTTAGGTATATAATGTAGCTTGTAACCAAACTGTGACTTTTTGATTACCATTATGCACCAGTGTGATAAAAAGAACAGAGGTTTAACAAAAAAGGTTATCACTACATAACCTTTTTTGTTAAACCTCTGTTCTCAAATCAAACATTTAAATCGAAAAAAAAATACATTGGATGTTGCGTTCAATAGTACAAATTAGTGTCTTGCTTATTTTATGCTAATTTGTGTTTAAATAAACTATTTTAACTTTTACATGTTTAATAAATAAAACCTTTCATAAAATAAATATATTTTTTCTATTTATAAACGTAAGCAACCTCATTCTTATTTTTATTCAAACAGCCTACCTAGAGTAGCTAGTCTATGGCCGCCATTTTGGATGCGCGCGCATAAGAAGAACGAAAAATTTTTTGCCGCTTTTTATATAGTATGTATAAAAAAAAACAGTTTTGCTGATAAATCAATAATTAATTAATTTGTAAAAATTTTCTTCTCTTTCTTTTTCTTTGACTATTTACGATAAGATTAGCAAAGCGCTTATAAAAGCATTAAAACTTACCAAGCAAACAGAGTTAGATTTTTCCATTTTTAAAATAAGTAAGCATAACCACCTTGTTGACACTTCGCGTGACCCAAGGGCTGGCTTTTACCTTGAGCAGAAGATAAGCATTGCCATACAGCGTGGTAATGCCGCCAGTCATTTGGGCTTATTACCAGTCGACAGCGGTGCGGAGGAGTTTGTTCGACGTTAAATTTTATTTTAGTTTTAGTTATATATTATGTTTTTAGTGTATATAAAATTACAGTTAATGAAATAAATTTTTAAATTTGTAAATGTGTCGTAAATATTATATAAAAAATCCTTACTGACAAATCTAATAACGGAACAAGTAAGTCTCCATATAGTTCTTCCGGATCTGGGTTTCTTGGGTATGTGAATTAGAGGTTTGTAAACGCACCTACGATATAGGGATAATTCCTAAACTGAGGCTATATTTATTTTTTTTTTTATTTAAAGAATTTTTTTTTTTAATGAAAGAATTTTTTTTTTAAATCTTCCAATACAGTTACCAGTTTTTGCCTAGCCCACGTAATGTGAAATTTTTTAAGTTTTCTATGCTAAGAAAAACCAAATTCTTGAATTTATTGAGATACTGCTTTTTGCTTTGTGAGTGCAGAACTTTTCGCTGTACACTCTAGTGGACCGAGTTTCCCGAATTCACCCTGTTTCTGATACGAATATTTCGTTCGAACTATTAACTAGTAAGGGGAGAAATGAACCGAATGCCTCTATTGCTTTTTGTTTTGATTTCGAGATAGGGAAGTGACATGGAACGGGTGGAGTGTTCAGCGTAAGTGGGTTACAAATTAGGATCACAAGTACCAACAAAATGGGTATGAATTATAATGAAATCATTTTTTTTTTCTGCGAGTAGTGTGCCTTGGCCCTTCCCACTCAAGTTTGTCGATTCTTCGTGCTATGTCGGCAACTTTGGTTCTCCTGTATCTTCATTTCTGATTAACATTCATTCCTCCTACAAGGTGGACCGATGACCTGGCAAAGGTTGCGGGAATCTTATGTATGCGAGACGATAAACGATAAAAAACCTCATCATTATTTCAGCCGATAGACGTCCACTGATGGACATAGGCCTCCCCCGAGTGTCACCACAATCAAAGATCTTGTGCTTCTCGCATCCATCGGATTCCCGCAATCTTTACCAGGTCATCGGTCCACTTTGTAGGAGGGCTTCCACTGCGCAGTTCCCCACGGCCATCTGCGAGCAAATAGGCCTATAAAAAACCTGAATAAAACCAATTTTGTTGTTACTCAGCAATCATTTTTAGATTACTCTGTTTTACTATTTGCTATATTAGCAAATAAGCTGCTTATAAAATATGAAGATCACATTTAAAAATAATAAACTTTATTCACAAATATTAAAAGCTGGTTGTAGCAGTATTGTAATAGCTTGGCTATGTTAGGCGCTTATTGAGCTTGCTCATTCAATGAGTATCAAGTTTAAATGTCACTCATTGTAATTTCATTAGAGAATTATATTATTGTTTTATAAAGATGATGAAATCCCTAATAAAATGAGTAAAATTAGATGAAACATGTAGTAAAAAACTGGGCAAGTGTGAGTTGGATTCGCGCACTGAAGGTTACGTACAAACTCACCAATATGAATAGTTCAATTCCCGAATTGACTTACGAATATTTTTCCGAATCGCACTTTTTTATGACCTAACTACAAATTTATAGTTTCAGATTTTTCCTAAACTTGTGCTATGAGACCTTGGTTCATGCTAAATTTCAGCATTCTAGGCCAACGGGATAAAAGGTATTGACAGACAGACAGACAGACAGACAGACAGACAGACAGACAGACAGACAGACGGACAACAAAGTGATCCTATAAGGGTTCCGTTTTTTAGGGTTCCGTAGCCAAATGGCAAAAAAAGATTCGTCATGTCTGTCTGTCTGTCTGTCTGTCTGTCCGTATGTCACAGCCACTTTTTTCCGAAACTATAAGAGCTATACTGTTGAAACTTTGTAAGTAGATGTATTCTGTGAACCGCATTAAAACTTTCACACAAAAATAGAAAAAAAGCAATAAATTTTGGAGGTCCCCATACTTAGAACTGAAACTCAAAAAATTTTTTTTCATCAAACCCATACGTGTGGGGTATCTATGGATAGGTCTTCAAAAATGATATTGAGGTTTCTAAAATATTTTTTTCTAAACTGAATAGTTTGCGCGAGAGACACTTCCAAAGTGGTAAAATGTGTGTCTCTCCCCCTCTAACTTCTAAAATAAGAGAATGATAAAACTAAAAAAAATATATGATGTACATTACTATAAAAACTGCCAACGAAAATTGGTTTGAACGAAATCTAGTAAGTAGTTTTTTTTAATGCGTCATAAATCGAAAAAAATACACTATTATTAAAACATCGATCAAAGTTACAACACATTACAAGAACTTTTATATTATGTTACTTGCTGCTACGGAACCCTTCGTGGGCGAGTCCGACTCGCACTTGGCCGGTTTTTTCCTTTTGGGGGACGAAACCCAAATAGTTTGTAGGTAGTTAGTATCTATTACCGGAGTATGCTCAGTCGCAGGACGATTTCCGGCTACCGTAGATGCGGGTTTTCGAATGGCCGTCCGGTAAAGCCCAAACCCTGTACGACAGCGTGTTGTGTTCCACAATTGTTTCTTTATTTAGTACGATGAAAAAAATACCACAAACATTCCTTCAAACTACATTTATCGATATTAGAAAATCAAATTTATTGGAACGAAGTTCCTTATCGCGCGTTGTGAAAGGGGGCTAGACGGAAAAAAATCTCACGAAAAATTGTACCGACACTTTTACTGTCAAAATATAAATCCAAGATGGCGGTTGCAAGAAATTATCAACTTTTTCGTCATGGGTGTCGTTTTCATGGTTTTCGAGGATGTTGAAACCGATGGTACTGTCAAAATATAAATCCAAGATGGCGGCTGCAAGAAATTATCAAATTTTTCGTCATGGGTGTCGCTTTCATGGTTTTCGAGGGTGTTGAAACCGATGGTACTGTCAAAATATAAATCCAAAATGGCGGCTGCAAGAAATTATCAAATTTTCCGTCATGGGTGTCGTTTTCAGGGTTTTCGAGGGTGTTGAAACCGATAGTACTGTCAAAATGTAAATCCAAGATGGCGGCTGCAAGAAATTATAAAATTTTTCGTCATGGGTGTCGTTTTCATGGTTTTCGAGGGTGTTGAAACCGATAGTACTGTCAAAATGTAAATCCAAGATGGCGGCTGCAAGAAATTATCAACTTTTTCGTCATGGGTGTCGTTTTCATGGTTTTCGTGGGTGTTGAAACCGATGGTACTGTCAAAAAATAAATCCAAAATGGCGGCTGCAAGAAATTATCAAATTTTCCGTCATGGGTGTCGTTTTCATGGTTTTCTAGGGTGTTGAAACCGATGGTACTGTCAAAATATAAATCCAAGATGGCGGCTGCAAGAAATTGTAAAATTTTTCGTCATGGGTGTCGTTTTCATGGTTTTCGAGGGTGTTGAAACCGATAGTACTGTCAAAATGTAAATCCAAGATGGCGGCTGCAAGAAATTATCAACTTTTTCGTAATGGGGGTCGTTTTCATGGTTTTCGAGGGTGTTGAAACCGATGGTACTGTCAAAATATAAATCCAAGATGGCGGCTGCAAGAAATTATCAAATTTTTCGTCATGGGTGTCGTTTTCATGATTTTCGAGGGTGTTGAAACCGATGGTACTGTCAAAATGTAAATCCAAGATGGCGGCTGCAAGAAATTATCAACTTTTTCGTCATGGGTGTCATTTTCATGGTTTTCGAGGGTGTTGAAACCGATACTACTGTCAAAATATAAATCCAAGATGGCGGCTGCAAGAAATTATCAAATTTTTCGTCATGGGTATCGTTTTCATGGTTTTCGAGGGCGTGGAAACTGATAGTACTGTCAAAATATAAATCCAAGATGGCGGCTGCAAGAAATTATCAACTTTTTCGTCATGGGTGTCGTTTTTATGGTTTTCGAGGGCGTGGAAACCGATAGTACTGTCAAAATGTAAATCCAAGATGGCGGCTGCAAGAAATTGTCAACTTTTTCGTCATGGGTGTCGTTTTCATGGTTTTCGAGGGTGTTGAAACCGATGGTACTGTCAAAATATAAATCCAAGATGGCGGCTGCAAGAAATTATAAAATTTTTCGTCATGGGTGTCGTTTTCATGGTTTTCGAGGGTGTTGAAACCGATGGTATTGTCAAAATGTAAATCCAAGATGGCGGCTGCAAGAAATTATCAACGTTTTCGTCATGGGTGTCGTTTTTATGGTTTTCGAGGGCGTGGAAACCGATAGTACTGTCAAAATGTAAATCCAAGATGGCGGCTGCAAGAAATTATCAACTTTTTCGTCATGGGTGTCGTTTTCATGGTTTTCGAGGGTGTTGAAACCGATAGTACTGTCAAAATATAAATCCAAGATGGCGGCTGCAAGAAATTATCAAATTTTCCGTCATGCGTGTCGTTTTCATGGTTTTCAAAGGTGTTGAAACCGATAGCACTGTCAAAATATAAATCCAAGATGGCGGCTGCAAGAAATTATTAACTTTTCCGTCATGAGTGTCGTTTTCATGGTTTCGAAGATGTTGAAATAGTGCTGTCAAAATGTATATAAAATAGGACAGTATTTTTTAGTTATCTTGTATTGGCTAGACGAAAAAAATTCTCACGAAAAGTTGTAACGATACTTTTTGCTATAGTAAGCTATTGTAAGACGTGCGGCGTGCGCATGTTTCCCTGTCTGTCTCTCTCTCTCTCTCTCTCTCTCTCTCTTATAGAAAGCAAGCCAGAACGGAACTTCGTTCCATCCGGGTGTCCTTTGACACCTCAGTAGTTTTTTTTGACTAGGTTTGACTGACTTTTTTTTTATGGTGGGAAAAAATCATGCATTGACATCCCCCGCCCTTGGGCGGAGCGGGAGATAGTGTCAGACTCTTACTGACTAAAAGACCCACCCCGTTCCTTCTAGCCTTCATACCGGGGCTCGAGCGCCCTTTCGGATAACCCTGGCCCCAGTAGGCTTCGACCCGGCTGGGTCCCTGCTGTTGCTGACAACTCCTTGAGGCGCGCGGGAACAGTGCGCGCCGTCGACGACTTGGGCTTGGTCCGGACAGTTACCGGATGGCCGGACAGTGAGCTAAGGTTTTACTGACCTGACTACCAAATTCAAGTTACTGGTATTTGTTCGTACATTAAATAAAATTATTCAAAGAGTGTTCTCCATTCAGAAAATAAAATAAAAATGCGTTCAAAGAAATACCAGTGGTATTAGATGCTTGGTATTAAAATGTTTAAAATCCATCTATTATAATAATGCGATAATTCTGTTTATCAGATTGTTCTACAAACCACGTTTTATCGTTATAGTTTTTAATGTTATAAACAAATGTAGTTTTTCAGTAAATCGCTAAAATGCTTTTCGTTTGTAAGCATTGTGTCTTTGCGTATCACTTTCTTTTGCATGCAGTCTGAGAGTGAACGGTTTAGGTCCTGTAGTCCTCTTAAGTGGAGTTCAATGCCTCATTGTTTTAGGGTAGTAATAAAAGCTCCGACAAAAAAAGAAGAATTGTCCTTACTCAAAATATTAAATCTACTGCCTAAAATACTAACTTTCCGACTACTTTTGTCCGAATAAAAATGACGAAATGACCGAACGAGATACTGAAATTTTCAAAAAATAAACATGACTGTCTATTGCTATAATACTTTTCTACCAGCATAAATTACGTTCTACTGAAAACTTTGCTTTATAATTTTTATCTTTACTTGCCTACTATTAATTCATACATTACCTTTCATATTTCATAGATTGTGGTGCTATTTTAACTGTCACATTATACTGAAAATATTATTCTGAGTGGCTATACAGAAACTTATAAAAAATATAAAAATGTACTTGTAACAATAACTTTTAATTGCATCAAATATCATGAATTTTACTTACCACGGGTATGCTTCGATATCGGTACCTTTTTCAGGCGTCAAAAAGTTAAAATAGTCGTATTTCATGGGTACGTATAAAAATCCCGAATTTTAAATTAGCGATGGACGAAATCCCGAAAATTGAAACGCCAAATGGTATGGTCGAAAGTTTAAAATCCCGAAAGTTCATTTGTTCGAATGTTTAAAATCCCGAAGTTTAAAATCCCGAAGTTCAAAATCCCGACTCGTCCGTGTGCCCTAAGGTCCCGATTTGTTTTATTTTGAGAAGTAGCACTCGCCGGGCGCTGCCGCGGCACCGCTCGCTTCGCTCGCTCGGCTCGCGCGCTTTTGGTCACAATTCCAACCTAACCTAACCTATTTCAGCCACAATCTCTCGTAAAAATGTGTTTACCATTGTCTAATAGTCTAATCACAGGTAGATTGTATTTTGATTGCTCTTTGAACTGGGTGAAATAGGTTAGGTAACGTTAGAACTGTGACCAACCGCTACGTTCAAGTTGTTTCGTCTATTCGGGATTTCGTCCTTTCGGGCATTTGAACATCGGTATTTTGTGTTTCGATATAACGACTATCGGCATTTAAACCTTTCGGTATTTTGAATTTCGGTGTTTTGCACGTCGGTATTTCAGCCAGAGGTATAATGAACTTTCGGGATTTTGATACGTACCCCTATTCATACCTTAATCGAAAACCAAGTAGACTTTGGTTTCCTAGAATATTATACTGTATTATTATTCGACAAATTTCCTAACTTTTATAATGTCAGCGAGAACAAAGATAAAATAAAACAAAACTCAGTTTATTATGAAAATGTAGTTACGTAGTAGATCCGAACCCCATCGAGCGGGCCGAACAGTTGAGGTATTTTCATCATTATTGAGAGCTAAAAAATAAATTTGATAACCAACAATACAAATTAAAACAGTTCATGCAAGTTGTAAAAATATGATTATTTTGAACAAACCTCTGTTGTCGGTAACTTAGTAATTTTGTCGGAGATTCAGTATTCTATTCGGAAGTTTAGTTTTGTTATTCGAAGATCTATTTTTTTTTAAGAGAAAATGTAATTTGAACATGCTCTTATTTGTTGTTAAATTGGATTTTTTTTTTCGTTTATGTTTTGGGTTTTTTGTCGGTAATTCATTATAATGCTAGTTAATTAGAATAATAGTCGGCCACAGATCGCTGGAGATTAAATTGTTTTTCGGAACCATTATTATTTCCCATTGTTTTATATTATGTGTATTACATCTCTTCTTTTTTACATTTTTTCTTAGACCTACGGACGCGAAGCTTCATAGATGCGTATTTATCATTATACGCTTGTTGTACGCCAGCGTGAAACTCACATACAGAACTATGAAACTCTGTCAACGACACGACGGTATGATGTTGCTTGTAAGCTTCACACAGGCGTACACCAAGCATAAAATAACGAAAACGCGTCTATGAAGCCTACGCGACCGCGTACTTCTTTGCAGTCATGCACTCCTGGTGAAGCGGTCGTGGTCATGTATCGTCTGGTAGTTTTGTTGCGGCTTTTGCAAAACTTCTCCATCACTCTCTTCGTGGTATTGCATGTGCATTCAATGAGAGAAGACGTTGAAGATGAATTGATGAGGTCTGTCCATCTGTTGGTGATCGACCGCGAGAACGTTGGCCCTCTATTCTACCCTGTACCACTAAACATTCAAAGAGCTTTAATTGCGGATGATATGTCCAAACATTTTGAAGATTCATAGCAAAATCGATGAAAGTCTTTGTTTGATGCGAAGCTCTTTCAGAATGGAAACATTTGTAAGTCCGAGTACAGCAGGCCTTACTTGACAGTTAATTTGTGATATTCCGAAAACCAAAACAGAATTTCACAATCCACAACAGAAATCCAAGTATCAACTCGTTTATAAGTTCCTTCTAATCGTGATCACGTGCCTATAATCCCGTCCGCCACGCTACCAGTACAAAGGTTCCTAATAGTCATTAGTCGACATCACGCCCGCGGCTTGAACGGCCATTTTAATCACGGCTAATAAGCGTGCTCGCCAAAATGGCGTCGAGTTCGACCGTGACAGTGACGGTCAATGAATTTTATTTTTATTGGACTGAAAAGGATTTCGGTTGAGTTAATTGGTGGTTGGTTCTGGGTGAAGTTTGGTAGAGATTTGTTGAAAGGTAATTTTGAAGATTGTTAGCGTAATTGCTGCGACCTTGGACTTAATTAACTGTGCATTAAACGTTCAAGCGATTTGTTTCGCGCTGTAATGTGAATCGAGACGATAAGAGAAAGTTTTGCGAACCAGAAACTGTTGATGATATAAAATTCAATGACGAAACTTAATCTGTTTTACTATTCAGTATCACATTCATGAAGGTTCCAGATATACCTACTACCACAAAATAGATAGGTACAGAAGACGATCTACATAGGTACACAGCGAGTTCGACCAACGCACACATAAACATAGCTCACGGACACGATATCTCGGATCGATTCGGTTCATTGCGAGCGCGTATGCTTCTGCTTGAGACAAGCGTCTGTGAAGTTTTTTGTGAAATAATGGACCAAAAACAGTTATAATAGTACATTATGATACAAGTGTATAATGTTGGTGATTACCGCTGAGGCGGCATTTAGATCCGAGCCAAAGGCGAGGATCTTACTTAAGATATACGTGAATATTCACGTATATCATACGACGTTTTTCGACACACTTGAGAAGAAAAATATTACAAATTAATTAATTATTGCTTTAACAGCAAAACTGTTTTTTTTTTTGTAGTATGGCGGCAAAAAATTGTTCTTTCTTATGCGCGCGCATCCAAAATGGCGGCCATAGACTAGCTACTCTAGCTAGGCTGTTTGAATAAAATAAGAATGAGGTTGCTTATGTTTATAAACAGAAAAAAAAAAAATTATGAAAGGTTTTATTTGTTAAACATGTAAAACTTAAAATAGGTTTTTTTATCACAAATAAGCAAGCAAGACACTAATTTGTACTGTTGAACGCAATACCTAATGTATTTTTTTTTTCAAATACCTTGTTTGATTTGAGAACAGAGGTTTAACAAAAAAGGTTATCACTACATTATCACATTTGTGCATAATGGTAATCAAAAAAGTCACAGTTTGGTTACAAGGTACATTATATACCTAAATGTAGTACCTAAGTATAGTCACTTTCTGAGAAAGTGTGTCGAAAAGGATTTTATTTATTTTTTAGCCTTATTTACAACATTCGTTAACCATTTGATTGGATTATCATTCAGATTCTATTCCTGACAGGAATTAGGTTTACTATTTAGTGGACGGTTTTTTAAATTCAACATTAACCTTTCAGATACCGTCAATTTGAGACACAATAGTAAGACAAAAGATTAATGTCGGCGCATGATCGCCATCGAAGTTGACGTCACACAAAATTCACAGTCACAGTGATATCAGGAAATGTTTTAGAGTGATAATAAAGAAATATATTGCTTCAGTTCAAGTTGTTTATTCTATGGTCGGTCAAAAAGTGCCCCCCTAATCACATTACAACGGTTTTTATATTCAGAAATTGACAAGCACAAAAATTCACCATGAAGGTAGAAAAATACTTTAAATAAATTAATAGAATGGAAATTGTCACAGTAAATTCTTATTTAAATACTAGCTGCTGCCCGCGACATCGTCTGCGTGAAGGCTCTACAGCACCAAAAATACCTAAGATGCCAGTGTCGCTATAGTATTATAAGTAAACAACTTTTAAAATAGCATTAAAATATAAGTTTTTTTGCAAACGAAACAAGTGAAGAGAGTAATATGGGAATCCTGCCGAGTTCAGTCATAAGATGAGACTGAAGGAAATAGAGAAAATAATGCAGGAATACATTTCAGGACACAAAAGAGTAAAAATACGTACAAAGGTATCATACCTTACAACACTTCCCTATAAACTACGTTGGTAGTTTGCTGCCAGGAGCCAAAATGTAAAGAGAGTCAGTAATGGTGACGCGGGACCAAGCGACGTACAGTTGCCCGTGTGAGAAGCAACTCGTCCTGAAGTCGACACCCGCTGCCCTCAGTGTCTGCCCCAGTGACTTATTGATGGTCATCACGAAGCAAACACTCACGGGGAACTCTACGCACTTGAACTGGAACGGGAAGTTGTGAGGTATGAGGGAATGCGTGGTATAAATACTGAATCGCCGACGCCACAACCCGTAAGAATTTCCGCCTCAAAGGTGTCTGTGGAGCGAGATGACTTTAAGGCAGGTCCCGTTACACAACTTCGGAGGAGATAGGTTCCGAAAAAGCATAATCGGGACACCGACATTCAGCTTGATGGTATGCGCTGGAAGTCCACTTGCTGACAGGGAGTTCAGAAATTCCACGGGATAATGTGTGGCGTCATCTTGCTCGACAACAGTGTTTATCGAGGTGTAGACCACTTCATTCCCCTCAATTTCCGAGAGGATGCATTCGTTATTTGCTGCAGCCTGATCATTTTTGGGCGTCGGCGTCATCGCTCACACACCCAAGAAGCTGGTGCGGTATACGACTGATGTCCCCGTACACACAGCAAATGAGTTCTTCTAAGCTGGATACCACTCTACCGAGAGACTCTGGAAGCACCACCTGTCAGAGTGCCTTCGCCAAGACTTAGAAGGACATCGGAGAACTCTTGCAATGCACGTGCATTGCCGCCGAGCCGAGCTCTCATATTAATGTTCAAGCGCAGCGTATGAACTCGTGACCACAACGAAGATCGTTTCAACGAAGCATTCACCTCGTCAGCCCTCGATCCCCACGTCACCACGGGAAGTGTTTTCCGGAAATCGCCATTGAACAGAACTGTGACTCCACCCATCAAATGTTCGTTCCTTTCTGTCCACGGCCTTAAATGCCTTCCTATTGGCCATCGTACACTCATCCCATACGATCAGAGAGCAATCCTTGAGCACGTGTCGCTTATCGCTGTTACGTGACACACCACAAACAGGCGTTTCGGCACTCTCTAAATCTATGGGAATTTTAAACATGGCATGTGCTGTCTTGCCACCCGGAAGCAGTATGGCAGCGATTCCCGACGACGCTACAGCAATAGCAATTTTGCCTTGCCTCCTGACCTCTGCAAGTATGCCAGTGGTAACAAATGTTTTTCCTGTTCTACCAGGAGCATCCAAGAAAAACATTTTACCCTGGTTTTGCCCAACGCTTTCAAGGACGGTGTCATTTGTTTTTGCTCTGAAGAGAACACGGTGACATGGTCATTTCATAAGGTGGTCATTTCGCCCGGCTCGTAATTTGTCTCAGCGTTATACTCCCGATTTCCACGGCCATGATGCGGTGATGATTGTGGAGCTGGTAACCCATATTCGATCAGCGGATTGCCGCCCATAGAAATGACCACATCTTGAAGTGAACTGAGACAGGTGTTTAGCACGCGTTCATCAGTTACTTCGACTTCATTTCCAGTAATCTTCAGACAGATGATAGCGATACTTCTCCCACAAAGCTACCGGGTTCGTGACTCCGCAAAACACCAAGATGACGGCAAAAAGATGACGCATGCGGCTGGGACTGTCACTGACGCTCGCCTCCGCGAGGGTCCCAATTTTGGTCACCGTCGAGAAGGTGACGTGGTAAGTGGGATACTCCACGTCATCAAATGTCCTCAGAAAGGCGAAAAACGTTGGGCCTCGGACAGTGTGAAGTAACAACCGCAGAAAATAGCATTCGCCATTATTTGGATGCACGGTATAAACCCTACCCAATGCGGCGTTCTTGAAAATTCCCGGAAAACCTTCCACAGCACCTCCTCGTCGATGTCGGTTAAATACACCCCTTTGCTTGTCGTACGTGTAATATGAAGGCACCTCGTCATACATAAGGGATCTCGCAAACTGGTTGACTTCACAGAGTAGTAGTAATACTTAATATCGCATTTTTTTTTTAATTGTCTTCCTCAACTCTACTCAAGTTTTTTCAGGGTTTTGTTGGAACTTGAATTTGTCAAAACGAACTATATGATACAACTTTTATGAAGAAAATGCACATCACATCACATCACCATCTATGAATTTTAAGAATAACTAACTACATGATCAAAATTAAATTCTTAATTTCCAAAAAATTTTAACATGTAACTTGATTTGATTTTTATGAAATCTCATAGATGGCGCTGCTTTAAAATTGTCTCTATACTACTAACATTCATTAAACAATGTTTCTCTGCCCAAGTTACTTAAATGGCGTAGTTTTTATGGTGTAAAGCTAGATAATAGCATGGCTTACTCAAAAACAACATTTAAATATGCATCGTTAGATTACACGCTGTCACAGAATGCTTAAGAAAAATAAAGATTCACAGCTCCTCCCCCGTAGGTGATAGCGTGATAATATGTAGCCTATATGTTGACCCGACCTCTTAGTAATATTCATGCAAAATTTGAAGTAAATCCATGCAGTATTTATTGAGTTTAACCCGGACATACATACAGACAAACAGACAAACAGATAAACAGACAAACAGACAAAAATTCTAAAAACTATATTTTTGGCTTCGATATCGATTGTAGATCACGCCCCAAGTATTCTTTTTTAAAAATATTCAATGTACAGTTTTGACTTTCCTACGATTTTATTATATGTATAGATGACAGGATGCTCTGATATTTTTAAAGAAATAAAAATGAAGTGGTCAAGTTAAATACTCACAAATTCGAACGGATGTTTAATATTTTCTAGAAAGGAAGTTGTCATTTAATTTGTTATAAATTCAACAATATTTTAAAATAAGTCGAAAGGAAGTTATCAAATGAAATCCTTTTATAAATTCAACAGGATGTCGTAATATTTTAAAATAATTCGAAAGGAAGTTATCAAATGAAATCCTTCTATAAATTCAACAGGATGTTGCAATATTTAAAAGAAATTAGTAGGAAGTGATCGAATTAAATCCTCATCAAAATATTCAAATAATGGTTTTGCGCCCACATGCACGAACGCGCATTCGCCTGGGGTTTAGGTAATGAAATTGCTGAATTATCGTTTTTTAAGCTATCAGTTTTAAGATGTAATTAGGTCGGTATATTTACTTCTACTTTGATTGGAAACTCTGGAAGCTCCTCTGACCAGAGAAGTATTGTTTCTAGTCTGGCGACTGCTCTGTAGTTTATATGGGGCTGTTGATTATTTTCCAATTTTTTTAAAATGATTATTTTTATTGTGCTTTTGAGTACAATATAGACCGGTTTACACTGTTTTTAAATAATACCTATTAATACTGTTATTTATAAATATTGTAAGTACAACCATTTTTTAAAAGAGTAACCTTGGAGTTTCTTGCCGGTTCTTCTCCATATAAAACGACCAATTTCGAACCGTGCACTAGCTTCTGACGTTTTATAAGTGCCCATGTAGGCCTATATGAAATAAAAAACTTTTTGACTTTTTTTTTTGACTTTGAATTGCGTAGAATAGTTTTTATGTTGAAATATAGAGCTCACTACAGCTCTAAAACAGTATATACTGAAATGAAGACGACGAACAGTTGATTGAAGCTCAGTTGAAGACTCTAACCGCTTCACTGTACCAAAAGCCGTCTACCAAACTATAAATATTTATAGCACAATCTCTTATAAATGTGCATTGTACCGACCATAGGAAAGCCCATGTTGACTGGAGCTATATCCAACAATTTCTAGCTCGAATCTCCATACAAATCATGCAACTGGCAACGTCAATACATTTGAGGGGCTCCGGGCTATTCTCCGAGCGATATATTCTATTTGTGTGGAAACCTGGAGCGTGAACTTGCATCAACCGATTATGTATAGCATCAGCGAGTATATATGAGCTGGATTTTGAAGAGGATTTTTTTGATATTAAGAAAAAGGAATAAAAAATGTCATAGAAATGGCATATAGAGAGTAAAGCATCCATTACATGTGTGGATGTGATTCTTTTGTAATGGAATCTATCGTCGTAAGTAGAAATCATAGTTTTGGGGTGTGAGGCGTTCTGCATTCTACGTTACTATTTTTCAAGTGCATTGGGCTTCCAAAGTATCGTGATGGTTAAGGCCTCTCATGCATGAGGATGCAAGTTCGAAATCAGGCAAGCACGAATGTGAATTTTTCAATTCATATGTAATTTTCTAAGTTATTGATCTAGGACATTACTGACACTTCGTGCCTAAAAATGTGCCATCAAAGAGACTTCTGCATGACCACCGCTAAGTTTATTTTTGCTTGCATTCGAAACGAAAACTTCAAGGGGTTTGGTATGGCTCCGGGCCGCAGGATTAAAGAGATTTTTTTTAAGTGATCAGGCAGAAATGACCGCGATAGTACGTAAAAACGTCGGTTCTGGTTGTCAATCGTAAATGACAAATGATATTTATTTTGTAAATAGGTTTAAAAAACACTTTTACACGTCAATTTTTTTTCGTCAGTTTATGCTAGATTAGGCCGGTGTTTCCTATCTGACTACCCTGAGAAGAAACACCGAAACAAACTCAGGAGTCAAAGTCTCTTTTAAAATCCATACAGTAAATACGAGTATGTAATGGTCAAATCACAGGAGAACCATGCAGATTTGTCGAGATGGTCTTTTGAAGAAAGAACCATACAGATTTGAGTGGACCTGTCCAATCAGTGTAAGCATTTGTCAGTATTCGAAATGCTCAACTCAGGACTACTAAGGAGCTCAACGACTTGACGAGCAATACCAAAGAAAGGACATTTGGGTAGGCCGTAGATTTTTTACAGTCGTTGCAGGTAATCCAGGCGCCAGAAAGTTTAACATTAGTCTATCCAAAGAGTATTCTGTTGTCCAGTAACTGGGTTGACGAGGTCTGACAGATAGTCGCTTCATGTAAAACATAGGTACTCAGCCGCATCAGGTAAGACTGGAAACACCAAGTTAGCCCCTGCAGGGGGGCCTCAGTTGTTCCTAGCAAAGCCGACATTGTTTTGTAATTAATATTTAGGTTACCGTTTTGATAATACTATTAACACCGCAGCCAATGACTATCAAATTAAAATGTGTAGATACTAAAAAACAAATCTGTCTGTGATTTTTTTTACGATATGATGGTTTTGCTTTTTAAAGACTAGCTTTTGCCCGCGACTTCGTCCACGTACATAAAATATAGCTTATGTCACTCAGGAATAAAGCAGCTTTCTATCGGTGAAAAAAATTTAGCAATCGGACCAGTACGACCACTTTCGAATGTATGACAAATGAATGTATTCCAAACGATTTTCTACGAAATGAAGTTTATGCTATTTTTTGTTATGCAAAATAATATTATGACATAAAAAGTTCTGCTATAAATAGTAGCTGAGCGTATGGTTAGTAAGTTTTTAAATAAGGCTAACAAATTACTATCCAATCCACTTTCCTTACAGCGAATGCTAGCGATTGCGTGGCGATATCGCGTAACAGCACACATTAAAGCGATGTAAACGTTACGTGCGCGTTGCGCTGCCAACAAGCATTCACCGTGTTGCTAATACACAGATTATGATATTACTGCCATCACTGATTTCTGCCAGCGGGTTTGGCTGTTTGAAATTTGAAAATTATTACAAAGAAACCTAACCGATATTCTTCCTTTATCTTCGGGAACGTTTTGAGGCGAGATTGCACTAATTTTGAACTTTTGGAAATCCACAAAAATTTAAAACAGAAACATGAACAATTCCTTTATTAAAATTGATTTAGTATATATGATATGATGGATATGGTAATTAAAAAACAAACAAAAATCTTGAATAGCTTTTTATAAAAATGAAATTGCTGTTACGGGGCCGCAAAATCGACGTAGACCTGGATCAGTACCTGCAAAATACTCTGTAACTGCAAACTCTTACTCGTAAATCTTGTTCAGAGAGGAAAGCCTTGTTGCTCATCGTCCACTCTCCTCCATTGTTTTCATACCCACTCTTCGAGTCGCTACAGTGGATCTTTTACCGTTCGAGCTATGAGCCTTTGGAATTCTTTTCTACACATTTTTGGGCTAGCCCTTCGTTGGCGGTTTCAGAGGAAAAAATTGAAAACATTTCCTGTCTAGATAATATTTATCACGCCTTTATTTTTCTTACAAGTTTTCTCAGTAATAGAGTAAAATCTGTTATAATAACTACCTTTTAGAAAGTTCACAGCATTTGAAAGCTGTACAAGTGGCAAAATGACCAGATGAGGGTTGTGGCAATCCAATGGATGCGAGATGCACAGCCCCCCTAGCCAAGTTACAACCAGTTTGTGTCGAATTCCGTTCCCTAATCGGTAACGCCTCGGTGACAGCAATTGTAGAAAACGATAAGTTGGTAGCCATGTTGACGCGCCTGAGTCGGCCGCTCGTTCTACAATGTAGCGTTTGTATAACAAAGGATATTTACGTTGAGATGACGTCATTCCCATACGTTTAATACGTTTTGACACTCAGCGCTTACAGTCTGAAATACAGACTCTTGATAACTCCCTTAAATCAATTTATAACAAATATGTATGTTCAAAGAACCAAATAAAGGAACATATTCTGGCTACAAATAAGTTGGTGGACAAAGTAGACTCTCTTACTCTAAGAAACAACCAATGCACTTGTCAGAAAGAATCTCACCAGGCTGGCCTCCAACTTGTGGTAACGGAGAACTCATCCCAGCCCATCAGTGCTCAGGACTGTATTCCCGACCAGGTACCCCACATTCAGCATGAATTAACTCAAGGCGTAGATTCAGAAAATTGCTATTTTTCCTCTCATAACGGTAGGGATTATCAATCAATTATATTTTCAGATAGTATAGGAAGAGGATTAGGGCAATTAGTTAGTAAAAAACTCCCGTTTCCTTCTCAAAATTATTGCACACCTCAAGCTTCCTACCATCACATAATGTCATTAGTTAATCAGCAAGTATATGATCCCAACGCTATTCTAACTGTATTTGTGGGTAATAGCTTGAATGTGAAGACAGATGACATCACCAATAATGTCACTGAGCTGTTGAAGATAAATTGTAGGAAGATAATTTTGTGCGCTTTTCCTTACTTTGAGCACTTGTCAGACAGACAAAATAAGTACATACATATGCTAAATATGCATATGCATTTTTTAGTTAGTCATCATAGTGATAAGTTTTTCTTTTTTGACATCAACAATTTTGTTGATAAACTTTTTTCGACCAGGTATACTGTGTACCTGCCTATTATATTAAGACGTCAAATAGCGCAGCTATTAGCAGTTAATATTAACTCAGACATAAGCAGTATGTCGGCGTACCCAGTAATCAGTCCCACCATTAGTAATAGTACTAATATTTTAAACTAGGTAATAAGACAACAGTTGGTACTGATGTTGGCAATGTATGTCAACTTAAAAATAAAGTATCTTCTAGCATTCAAGCTACAGGGGGTAAGAAAAAATCCTTTAATATGTTTCTTCAAAACATTCAGGGTTTTTCTGCAAAACAATTGGAAATTGAGTTATTCTTAGAAAAAACTATGTTTGACATTATTTATTTTACTGAGCATTGGTTAAAGGATTTTGAAATGCTAATTAATTATGATAATTATAATGTGGGCAGTTGTTTCAACCGAAAGTCAATGTTACGTGGGGGTTCATTAATCCTTATTAAAAATAGTATCAAATTTAAAACTCGTAAAGATATAGTTGCACTGTCCGTTGAACATAGCATTGAAGTGTCGTGTGTTGAGCTGGATAGGCATGTCATAGTGTGCGTTTACAGGCCCCCTAATTATCAAAACTACTCTATTTTTGAGTCAGTCATGGAAGATGTTATGGCTAAACTTTCAACTGGTAATAAACCAGTAATTATCTGCGGAGACTTTAATGTTAATATTTTAGAAAATAATTCAGATAGCAGTAGATTATTAAATCTTTTCAAATCATTTAATTTATCAAATGTGTTTATTGAACCAACTCGAACAACGACAACTACTGCTACATGTATCGATAATGTTTTTTGTTGCTGCAAGTATTTAGAAAAAGCCATTGTAAATTATCTGCCATCTGATCATAGCGGCCTAATGGTAACATTTGAATCCAACTTACCAATACAACAAGTGCAGATACAATTCAGACCAATAACATCCGGTAAACTAAATAAATTTAATAGCACTTTAACTAGCAGGTTGGGTGATTGGAACCTTGCAGAAAACAATGGTAATATTTTGTATAAAAATTTTTTTTCAGTAGTTCAAAAGGAGTTTAATCAGACGTTTGAGAAAAAAACTAAAACTATCTGCCCTAAGTTTAGATTTAGTGACTGGGCAACTAAAGGAATCAGAATAAGTAGGGAAAGACTTTTCGAGTTGTATGGCCTTAAGCCTATTATTAACACTGAAACTTTTAATAAATATGTTGCTACTTATTCTAAAATGTTTAAAAATACTTGTAAGGCAGCTAAGGCCTTATACATCAGCAACAAAGTTAAAACAGCAGATAATAAAATAAAAACGGTTTGGAATATAATAAATAATGAAACCAACAGAAACAAAAGAAATAATAATGATTACACATTGGAGACTCATCATGGTCTTATTAGCGATAAAAAACTAGTTGCAGAAGAATTTGTAAATTTCTTTACCAGTATTCCAATTAAAACTACTGAAGCCCTAAATTCGTCGCCATCGCATGCTTTTGGTTTATTACAGGCGAACGTTGCAGCCTGTTCGACTGAATTTAACTTTAAACATATAAACCCCATAACAGTAATAAAAGCTTTTAAAGAAATCAAGATTAAATTGACAGAAGATCTATGGGGTATGTCTATCAAAGTTTGTACCTCAATTATTGAGACTGTAGCGCCGTACTTAGCGTTAATATTTAATTTGTGTATAGATCAAGGAGTCTTTCCGGATCTAATGAAATATAGTAAAGTGATACCACTTTTTAAATCCGGAGACAGTAAAGACACTAATAATTATAGGCCGGTGTCCGTTTTGCCGGTTTTTAGCAAGATATTTGAAAAGGTGATGTTAAATCAAATGCTTAATCATTTTAACACCAATAACATCTTACACGATAAACAGTATGGTTTCACCAAAGGACGTTGTACAACTGACGCTGGTGTCTCCTTACTAAAACACATTTTTAATGCGTGGGAGGAGGCACAAGATGCTATAGGCATCTTCTGCGACCTGTCTAAGGCGTTTGATTGTGTGGTTCATGAAACATTACTCCTGAAACTGGAGCATTACGGACTAGGCAAAACAGCGTTAAGCTTATTAAAATCGTATTTGAATGACAGACAGCAACTAGTTCAAATAAACGGTGTCAATTCGTCGGGATTAAATGTGAAAATGGGGGTACCCCAAGGTTCAATTTTAGGTCCTTTTTTATTTTTAGTTTATATTAATGATTTACCCTATTTGTTGAAAAATAAACTTAATATGGTGTTGTTTGCTGACGACACTTCTTTGATTTTTAAGATAAATAGAAGGACTAATAATCTTGACGATGAAAATAACGCTTTATTGCAGGTCCAAAACTGGTTCACTGCTAATAATCTAGTTCTAAATGGGAAAAAAACTAAATGCATAAGATTTTCCTTACCAAATGTCATAAGTAGTGATTGCGACATAGTATTGAACAATGAGAAACTAGAATTTGTTGATAAAACAGTTTTCTTGGGGATTACGCTTGACTCTAGGCTACAATGGGGTCCTCACTTAACATCTCTTGCAGGACGGCTTAGCTCGGCTGCATATGCTGTTAGAAAAATCCGCCAATTTACGGATGTTGATACCGCTAGACTAGTCTATTTTAGTTATTTTCATAGTGTCATGTCGTACGGTATCTTACTATGGGGACGGGCTGCAGACATCGAGTCAATCTTTATATTACAGAAAAGAGCCATCAGAGCTATTTACAATCTCCGCCGGTTCGATTCTTTAAGGGAACTGTTTAAAGATATTAACATAATGACGGTACCTTGTCAATATATCTATGAAAACATCATGTATGTTAGAAAAAATCTTCATCTTTTTAGCAAAAGAGGCGATAGACATAATTATGTTACAAGAAATAGGGATCAATTAGTTCAACCAGGTTTCAGACTGGCTAAAGTTGCCTCTTCTTTCATGGGGTACTGTTTGAAATGTTATAATAAAATACCACCCCAAATATTAGAACTCAATGAAACGAAATTTAAATCTTGTATTAAACGCACACTATGCAGGCAAGCATATTATAAGTTGGAGGATTATATTCAAGATAAAAATGCTTGGCTCAATGCTGGTCCAGCTCCACTACCACTAGGGCGTAATAATTAGTTGATTAGTTGGAAACTAATATTATTATTTTTTAATTTGAAAGACACAATTGCATTGTATAATGTAGAAGCACTTTTTCCAAGTTTGTGAATGTGAAGCACCATGGAGCATTTTTATTAGGTTACAACTTATTTATTTTTTGACATTACGAGCATGGCAGTTGAGAGTTTGTCATGCTCACTCAAATGTCTCGCTGTTGGTGGCACGTGTTATTGGGTCGTTCAGTTCCCTTCAAAATGGTTGAGCTGAGTGGGGCTGATGCACGCATCATGCTCGTGAACGGGTGCCGTCAGTTGGGACTGGTCATCTTTTAGCTGCCAGTGGCTTAATTCAGTTTCTATCTTTTAATTATTTTACATTTTTTATTTCATTATCGACATTGTGCTCACATGATAGAAGCAACAAGTAATATGTAACCAAGCATTATATGTAACACATAATATGATTTAAAAGAGTGTCCATGGAGTTTCTTGCACGTTCTTCTCCATAGAGACCTACTCTTTGGAACGTGCAATTTAGCTTCACTTTTCTTGGACTGACCGACATTTGACTATTCAAAAGTGCCTGTAAATGGTCTATTTGAAATAAATGTTTTGATTGATTGATTGATTGATTGTTTCGTCACTTTTCGATAGCTTTAACGATTGTAGAATAACAACTTGGCTAAGCGTGCAGGACTGGTCGTTATTACGACACTTTGGCGAGACATATGTCTGACAGTGGAATACTTTCGGGTGAAATGATAATGGCGATAACACAGAACAGATGTTGACTTTTCTAAATCAGAAATTGAACACAGACTTGAGCTCTAACATCTTTCAAAACAAAATTGTATTCAAATAACGTACTATCCAAACTAGGGCACGTTGTTGGTAGTACATTTTTAAGTTACTCCAAATATTCTTACCGTTCCAAGTGTTGTTAACTTCACATTTAACACTTTTAATTCTCAACTTGAAAGCAACAAGGCAAAATGGTTTCAAGTACTTAAAGTTAAGAGCGTTGATTTCGAGTAATTTGTACAATAAGTTGTAATAAAATGGTGGGTACGGCGTGTGGCTTTAACCACGGAAAGGCAATAATGGAACTTTTTGTAACTTAACTCTTTATGTGTGCGTGATAAAGGATTTAGTTTTGACCTATTTTTTAAAATACAGTGTTTGGTTAAAACTTGCTGAAGAGCAAAACAATGTACATACATATTCATAGACTGTGTTAAGGGTACATATAATGGGAAGGAGGAATTTTTTTTTTTTTGGACAATGTTTCCTGGATCAAATGAAACCCGTCAAAAAAAAAAAACAAAAAAATTAACGTTGAAAGAAAAAAAAAACGAAAAAGAAAAAAAAGTATGAGTTCGCCTTGCACTTTAATGTTGCATAAAGTTTTAATAAGTAAATAAATAAACCCATAACCAGAATTCTAAGCCAAGCGTGACCGTGCTAACTAAAAGTATTACTATGTAATACTATGTAATATGTGTATGTAATATGTGTGTATTACTATGTAATAATTATGACCTACGCACATTTATTTAAATTATAACTATTGACATTATTTATAAATTTTCTAATCAATTAATCAAATAATTCTACACAAATTTTAATATATTTTATAATGGTATGTGCCAAATTAATATTATTGACTGTAAAATTTATTATGTTTGACTAATGTGACTAATGACAATGATGAAATTTCATGACATTATTGTACTATTGTGCATGCTTTAAAATATTTGCACGACTGTTAAGTCGAATATAGTGAGTCTTAAAAATATTTCAACATGTTAATACCTATGTGTACCTATATTCTAGCAAATAAATAAATTTCATTTCATTTCATTTCATTTCATTTCATTTCATTTCATTTCAAGTCGTTTCAAAAAAAGGTTTCATTTAAAATTGAAAGCACAATTTTCGTTCATCAAGACCTCTGTTTTGTAATGACAAATCATCGGATCACTTCTCCTGCTCTGGGTTTGAGCGCGAGTGTGGCGTGTTAGTTTTTTAATGACTTAAACCACACTTCACATCTTTTAATTGCTCTATGTGTTCTATGACCACGGTATTCGTTTCAGGAACTAGATTTAAGGGCCATAGTACCTCACATAACCTATTTATACATTACAGCCACCTCTCTACCTAATACACCCGACCCTCCAACCTTCAAAACCATAACTTCTCCTATCACGCTTATCACAAAACCAGAAAAGCATAAACAAAATAAAATTTACGATAGCACGGCCGTTCTGACTCCACAAAAACTTCCAACCTTTTGTTTCGTTCCTTACCTGTGAAAGCTGTAAATAAATGCAAATTGTTGGAAGCACTCTCTCGGACTCCCCTCTCTTGACGCCCGGGCCCCTTTCGGACTTAGGGTCGTTAGATTGCTCCTGTTAATGTTTTAGCATTCGGTGTGATGGGTCTGGCAATTTAAGGAGGTGATTTGGTAAGATAGATGTAGCTAGGTAAAAAAGAGAGAATCAGATTATTGTATTGTATTGATTGATTTCAGTTATGTACTAGGCCAGTTTTGCGATTTTTTATTTATTTATAAGACACTGGCTACTTGTAATTATTTTGAAAAATTTGGTTATTTAAAAGTAAAAAAACTATTGTTTGAAATTTGAATTTCCCTCCACATTTTTTTCGAGAGCCAAATCAAATTATCGTGTCTCATTTAAAAATCGATCTTTGTGTTTTTGTATAAATATTTTAAGTTTTTTTATTGGATATTAGATGCACAGTCATACTGTAGGTTTAATCTAGTCATTATATATTAATACAGGTGTAAAAAAAAAACTATCTTCAAAGAGAAAATTTTCGTGCCATTTTATATAATTACATTATATACAAATAAAAAATCAAAACTTTCCTCTATAAATTAGTTTAGATAACTCTTGAAATCTAACCAGCATGAATGGTAGAGATATTGCGTTGGGACAAATACAGATATAAAAAGAAAAACTATCAATTTTCGTGGAAACTATAGGCCATCCTTTTGCTATGTAAATAGCTTTTAGTCACAAACGAGGATTAATTGGTTCTATTCCTAGCGAACTAGACAGACAAGTTTATTTCAATAATAGTTTAATTTATGGCATACATTTGCAATATTCACTAACGAATATGAATTATTTATGCTTGACACTTTTTTAAGTGTTATCAATGAATAATTCTGGGTAAGCTTTTGAACATTAACTGATGATAAATAAATCCTGAAAATTGGCTTTTTTGATCCAATAGTTACAATGAAAATTAGTGGTTTTGTGTTAATTATTTATTTATTAGCTGCTGTCGGTGGTTCGTACCGAAATACGCAGCGTTGGAAGGCCTCCAACAAGGTGGACCGATGACCTGGTTAGGGTCACGGGGAGCCGATGGATGCGTGACGCACAGGAACGGTCGTTGTGGCGACGCTTGGGGGAGGCCTATGTCCAACAGTGGACGTCTTTCGGCTGACATGATGATGATGATGATGCTGTCAGCGGCGTTGTCTGTGGGAAAGTAGAAAATTGTCTCAAGGGAATATACTCCTAAGCAGTGGCGTAGCGAGGTAATCAACGGCCCGGGTGCAAAAAATTTGGGACCCCTTTTTTACGTGGGAAATTATTAAATAACTTCTCCCGCTCTAGGTGGAGCAGGTGGGAGTGATAGACTTTTACTGACTAAAACAAGTTATTTTTTTTTGATTTGATAGGCCTGTTGATCTAGTTGTTAATGGCCCTGACTGCTATGCCGGAGATCGTAAGTTCGATTGCCAACCAGGACACATGTTTGTGTGATGAGCACGATATTTTTTTTTAGTATCCGGGTGTAATTTTTTCTATAATAAGTATGTATTTAGAAATATATAAGTATGTTTATCAGTTGTCTAGTACTCATAGTACAAGCTCTGCTTAGTTTGAGCCTAGATGGCGTTGTGTGAAAAGTTGTGCAATATTATTATTAATACCAAGTAGAATTTTTCGCTAGTTAAAAAAGAATTGCTTAGCAGGTTTTGGGGGGGATGAAGGAAAATATAGAAATGACATACCGGTTTGTCCAAGAACAAAAAATTCGAAGGCATGTGACATCCACCAACTCTTACGAGAACCGCGTGGTGGATTACGGCCCATTCCCTCTCCTAGAAAGAAGGCCTGAGTCTCAGCAATAAGACCATTAAAAGGCTGCTTTTGCTATGCTATGCTAGGAAAAGCAACCAACACACAAAAATCCTACACAAAAATCTTCAATCCAATATCCATCTATAAAACAATTTACTCCCACATCTACTTTTCCAAACACTCTCACACTTAGTAAGATTGCGAGTTCTTTTGTTTTTTTGCGTGGCCTCCAAGCAATCAGCAGAATAGATAGACCTAATGCGCCAACATTAGCGGAAATGCTGTTAAAAGGGTGTTGAAGCTTGCTCGTAAATTCTGCCCAGCGCAATGGTGTGGGCAAAGTATTGAAAGGCTTTGTAGGTAAAAATTCTTAGACATGCGTTTGTTACAATTATCCTAATTCTAACTATTTATTTATACAAATAACTGTTAAGAAAATGCAAAACCCAAAATACGCGTCTAATATTTTATGTAAAGAATCTACGTATGTTTCATAACTATATCATGAAAAATCACAAAGTTACAAGCTTGTTATGATACCTGGTTGACCACACAAATACATGGTCACCGGGCCATCCGGGTGACTGAGTAGTTGTTTTGATCCTGTACTGTGCGCTGGCGTCTAATGCCCACTATAGGATACTTAATTTTCCAATTTCACTCGAGCGAAGCCACTGCAAGTAGCTAGTATAATCACACCAATATTATAAAGGCGAAAGTTTGTGAGTGTAAGTTTGTTGCTTCTTTACGCTTTAACGGTAAAACAGATTTCAATGAAACTTGGTATACGCATAGACCACGTCCTGGAATAGTAAATTCATCATCATCATCATAGCTGAAAGACGTCCACTGTTGAACATAGGCCACCTACAAACGTTGCCACAACGACCGGTCCTGTGCATCACGCATTCATCGGATTCCCGCGACCATGACCAGGTCATCGGTCCACCTTGTTGAAGGCCCTCCAACGCTGCGTCTTCCGGTACATGGTTGCCACTCCAGAACCTTTCGTCCCCATCGACCATCCGTTCTGCGGGCAATGTGCCCTGCTCATTGCCACTTAAGTTTGGCGATTCTTCGAGCTATGTCGGCAACCTTGGTTTTCCTGCGGATATCTTCATTTCTGTTGTAATCACACAAGGAAACTCTGAGCATAGCCCTTTCCATCGCCCTTTAAATCAAAAATACTTTATTTCACATAGGCCTACATGGGCACTTATAAAACGTCAGAAGCTAGTGCACGGTTCCAAATTGGTCGTTTTCTATGGAGAAGAACCGGCAAGAAACTCCATGGTTACTCTTTTAAAAAAAATGGTGGGTTTTACAATATTAACTCTTTGAATGTCGTAATTAGAGACACAATAGAAAGACAATTACCTTATGTCGGACTGTGTAACTTAAGACATTCGAAAGGTTAATAGATATTATGTAAGAACAGTGTAGACCAGTCAAATATTGTACACAAAGGCACAATCAAAATTATCTCAGTAAAAAACAAAGTAAGTCATAATAGGAAGTAGTCTAAGAGTTCGTGGAGTATACAGTGTTCTCACATTCACATTACAAAAAGAGGCCATATAAAAAAAAGAAATCAGGAATAATATAATAATTACAACTACCAATAAAATGTTAACAAAATAAATTACTAACAAATTTATGACAGTTGAAATATAAATTAAAAAAAATATTGCAAAAGCAATGTGTCAGAGAAAAAAAAATGTATATATAATTATTAAAACAAAGGTGGAGCAGTTAATAGACAAAATATTGATGATTTACCAGGGGGCCACATGTGCAGAGGTAGTCATTGCCAAACAAGCGTGTCTTCGACATAGTCTTTAACCTTGTAATATGCTTTTTCGGTTAGGATACGCTTGATATGAGATTTGAATTTTCCCTCACTAAGTTCAGTTACCGCCTTTGGCAGCTTATTATAAAAGCGAATGCTGTTTACTAAGAATGACTTGCTAGTCTTAGCTAGTCTCCATTTGGGTAAGACAATTTCGTGTTTACTACGTGTATTTTTGTTGTGAAAATCGCTTCTAATTTTAAAGAGTCCTAAGTTTTTACGAACATACAAAATGCTTTCCAAGATGTAAAGAGAAGGCAGAGTAAGTATATCGATTTCTTTGAATTTATTTCTGAAGGACTCGCGAGGGCCCATTTTATAAATAGCCCGGATTGCTCTCTTTTGTAATATGAAAATTGAGTCTACGTCAGCTGCAGGTCCCCACAGAAAAATGCCATAAGACATAATACTGTGGAAATAAGCATAGTAAACTAACCTAGCTGTGGCTACATCTGTCAATTGCCTTATTTTTCTTACTGCATATGCAGCTGAGCTTAGTCTTCCCGAGAGAGTTCTAATATGAGTACCCCATTGCAGTTTAGAATCGATAGTTATACCCAAAAACACGGTTTCTGTAATAACATACAGTTTGGGTGACTTTGAGTCTTCTTATGAGGCCCATTGTAAGTGACCACATTTCGGAGCCATAAGTCCTCACTGGCAACACGCACTGGTCATAGACTTTCGTCTTGAGACACTGTGGTTTATTGGACGAGAAGACACCGCGTAGCCTCCCGAACGCCGCCCAGCCGAGGCGGATTCGATGATTGACCTCTTTTTCGAAGTTAGACCTACCCAACTGGACTGTCTGTCCCAGTAGAATAGTGAATTACGTACTTTTTATTCAGAGAGTATATTCCTTGAGATAATTTTTTACCACGACGCGGGTAGAGCCGCTGGTAGCAGCTAGTTATTATAGGGTGGTTGTAAATGCAAAAATGTATTTGTTTGTTGTCAGAACTCAGTTTCAACTAAGTACTTTAAAGAGCTCACGTCAGAAATGATTGACTTGTTTCAACATGTCAAAATTAAATACGCCTTATTTACAACCATTGTCTTGTATGTTCTTAGGGTCGGCTTATTCCTGTCTAAACAGCTGTGACCTCATTTATAATGTTATATATGAGTAGGCACTTGCGTACCTACACGTGTAGGCATATTGTGCTGCCTTAGTACTCTAGAGGTATTCAGGGTAAGAGTAATAATAAATAATAGGTTACTTTCTAAGTAAACATGCTCCATCGTCGATCAAATCGTCCTTTTCCATCAGGTAAGATAGTCATGTATTTTCTCATTGAGCCGTTTGGGGTTGAAACTCTTAGGCCGTGGGTCCAAGTGCTCATGCGCTTTTTAAAGAATTATACAAACGTCTTGTTGACATTTCGCGTGACCCAAGGGCTGGCTTTTACCTTGGTCACAGATTAAGCATTGCCATACAACGTGGCAATGCCGCCAGTCTTTTGGGCACACTTCCAGTCGCCAGCGATGCGGAGGAATTTTTTGACGCCATATTTTAGGTGAGAGTTATTGTGTATATATATATAGTTTTAATTAGTGAAGTGTTTTTATTTTTCATATTCTTTTTATGTTTAAATAAAATTACTTTTCTCATCCAACATACCACAGGGAAACAAGACAAAATTCTAACTGGTCACAGACTGTGTGTGAATGACTTATTGGCAATAATAACAATATATTGCTTTGAAATGTCACTTACAATTAGCCTCGTGAGAAGGCTGAAAGTCACCCAAAGGACAATGGCAATGGCCAAGCTCAGATTTTTTTTGCGTGATCTTTCTAGATGAAAAAACACGCAATCAAGCAATATGACCTGCCTGGCATATTGCTCGCAGAACAGATAGTTGTTGAGGCTGAAAGCACAAAATAGATAGGTACAGAAGTCAATCTACATACAAAGCGCGCTCGAGCAACACACATAGACACCGCTCACGGACACGATATGTCGGAGCGCCTCGGCTCGCTCGTCGAACAGTTCCGGCTCAAACGCTTATTAGTGTGCGTCCACCGAGCGTAGGTATAAAAAACCGGCCAAGTGCGAGTCGGACTCGCCCATGAAGGGTTCCGTAGCAGCAAGTAACATAATATAAAAGTTCTTGTAATGTGTTGTAACTTTGATCGATGTTTTAACAATAGTGTATTTTTTTCGATTTATGACGCATTAAAAAAAAACTACTTACTAGATTTCGTTCAAACCAATTTTCGTTGGCAGTTTTTATAGTAATGTACATCATATATTTTTTTTAGTTTTATCATTCTCTTATTTTAGAAGTTAGAGGGGGGGGGACACACATTTTACCACTTTGGAAGTGTCTCTCGCGCAAACTAGTCCTCTTGTCATGTAGAAATTTATTTAGATTTATATTATAATTATGTGATGTTATGATGTGTCAGTTTAGAAAAAAATGATATTAGAAACCTCAGTATCATTTTTGAAGACCTATCCATAGATACCCCACACGTATCGGTTTGATGAAAAAAAAATTTTTGAGTTTCAGTTCTAAGTATGGGGACCCCCAAAATTTATTGCTTTTTTTCTATTTTTGTGCAAAAATCTTAATGCGGTTCACAGAATACATCTACTTACAACGTTTCAACAGTATAGCTCTTATAGTTTCGGAAAAAAGTGGCTGTGACATACGGACGGACAGACGGACAGACAGACAGACAGACAGACAGACAGACAGACAGACAGACAGACAGACAGACAGACAGACAGACATGACGAATCTATAAGGGTTCCGTTTTTTGCCATTTGGCTACGGAACCCTAAAAATGAAGTACATACATGAGATTGTCTTCTGTACCTATCTATTTTGTGCTGAAAGGTTCTAAAATGGCGACCGTGTATCGGAAGATGTAGCATTGGAAGTCCACCCACAAGGTAGACCGATAAACTGGTAAGATTTGTGAGAATTCGATAAATGCGAGACGCACAGAACCATTCGTAGTGGAGACACTTGGGAGAGGCCTATGTCCAACAGTGGACGTGTTGTGGTTGAAATGATGATGTATTTATAGTATATCTTTGTACAGAGTTATTAGTATTTTAAAGTAGGTACTCTAATAAGAAAATGAATGATAAATAATATATATATATACCCCGTTAAATTTTGATCGTTTTAATCGGATTAGTAGTCGGCGTTGCGTACTAATTACCTACAGGTCATTGAATTCGCTAAGCTGACGTTTTCATAAAGAAACTAATTTCGTACATGCGTAAATTAATACGAGTTTTAAAAAAAAGGAACTTTATTTTTTAATTTTATCTTTACAAATCGATAGTGTTTCATGTACCGGATCGACCCTCCACGGGATTAAAACGATCAAAATTTAACGGTGTATATACTAACCTAAGTCATCATCATCATCATCACTTCAGCCGAAAGATGTCCACTGCCGAACACAGGCCTCCCCCAAGCGTCGCCACAACGATCGGTCCTCTGCGTCACGCATCCATCGGATTCCCGCGACCCTGACCAGGTCATCAGTCCACCTTGTTGGAGGCCTTCCAACGCTCCGTCTTCCGGTACCTTGGCGCCACTCAAGAACCTCTTGTCCCCATCGACCATCTGTTCTACGTGCAATGTGCCCTGCCCATTGCCACTTAAGTTTGGCGATTCTTCGACCTGAATACTTTCACTTAATCGACCATCGAATCCAGTGTGTAAAATGATCATTCATTCTACACTTACAAATGCCATATTTCCTCTCTTTCACTACAAAACGCCACATTACACATCGCTCACGTCTTTAATCAGGCATTGACGATCGCCTTTCATGTCGAGTGCATCTGACCGATTTAACTATTTTCAATACGTGGTACCCATTCAGCCTGCCACCGCTTCCTATTAGTTTCCGACGGGCATTGACTTGCTTGAATTTGCTTGCTTTTGGAATTTGATATTCATGCGAATTTATTTGATCTTGTATGTTTTTGTTCGTTCAGTTGGTCATATTGCTTTTAAATGTAGAATACATTTTTTTGTTTTCCATTTACCATTTTCACATAATTTCTTTCTCATATTTTTGTATGAAGGGCCAAATTAGTTTGCTTTGAAAGTGGGTCAAATTAGCTGCATTAAAAAATTGGTTCCAAATTCGCATCCAGTTTTTTTAAGGTTTTTGGTTTGGGTACTAAGTCCAGGCCTTATCTACAGTAGTTAGTCACTTTGAGTTCCATTAGAATGACGATGTAACAAATTCAAAAACCTTGCTGAGATCGTCAAGCTAGGTGAGATAGTTGCGAGATGGCTAAGTAGCTAAGACATCCGGTTCTCATGCCTGAGGCTGCAGATTCAATCCATATGTTCTTTTCTAAATTAAATTAGAACATTACTGACATCACATGCCTCAAAATACACGTAAAGCTGATCCCGATTGTAACAGATAGTCAAACGCCAGATCTTCAAACCATCAGTCAATCCAAGGAGTATTGTGTTACTTAGTAACTGAATTATAAAGGTCTGATAGGCATTAGCTCCATTGAAAACTCGAGACTTCAATGGCATCTAGTTAGACTAAAAGCCGACTCTAAGCTAGCTGGAAAAAAAGACTAGAGAGATGATGTTTAGCTAAGAATCAATTTGTGAATAATATAATTAAAACAACCACTGAACTTTACTTTAAAAAATCTCGATAAATTCCTACATCCAGTTTTATATTGTACTACATCACTACATCTATTTTTGTTTTATGTAGATACTTTGACATTCACGACCTCGTTCTAGATTTGGTATTCCAGAATTGAGTGTTACTTCTATATAAATCAAACATTTTCTTTTTATAGGTTGGCATTACCTTTGCTAATTCTGCGAATTTTCTATGTGCTTTAATCCGAAATTTATATTGTTCTAGATTATACCTTCCCCCCTAGCCAAGTTACAACCGTATCGTGTCGAATTCCGTTCTCCAATCGGTAACGCTTCGGTGTCAGCAATTGTAGAAAACGATAAGTGGGTAGCCATGTTGACGCGCCTGAGTCGGCCGCTCGTTCTACAATGTAGCGTTTGTTTATCAAAGGATGTAGCGTTAAACGTTGTAGAAATTCATTCTGTCATTTTGAACGATGTGAACTTGGCTACGAATTGTCTATTCGTTTGTTCCGACCACGCGACTTTACGTTGAGATGACGTCAATCCCATAAGTTTCATCACTTTTCGACAGCGTTAACGATTGCAGAATAACAACTTGGCTAAGCGTGCTTGTCTAACAATGATTTGTGTCTTGTGTCTATTTTGTACTGTTGTATGTTTATATATTATGTTTTTTTCAATGACAAGTATTTTCTTCAAGTTTCTTATTATTATAACAGTGGGCTTTCATTGTTTAGTCCAAACCTTGTCCAAACTCACCATAAACACAGCTTGAGCGTCACAAAGCTCCTATAAAGGGGCTACCACATAATAGTTTGAGAAACTCTAAAAGTTATAGAGAATGCGTCAAGTTGAGCTATTCCCAAAGTTTTCTGCCCCCTTTTGGGGAATACCTCGGCAGATTGTTGGGAATCAAATGTGTTTACTGCCATTGTTGCTTAACTATCTGCTTTGATGAAGGAATTTAGTTTCTTAATCCGTTATAATAATATTTCAGTACGGCCAACGTTGTTAGATCCAGAATTTGAACTTTAGATAACTTTGAGTCTATTTTATCTTTAATGGACTATTTAGAAACTAGACTGTATTTCCTTACAAAACTAAAATTACAAAAGCCGTCGTTGACTTAAAATTACTTGAAAATAAACCCCATTCATAGAAACGCTCAGTAGAATATACTCACGATGTATAGACACCTAAAGTTACTTTGAAGTTACTATGTAAAAAAAAAAAAAAGTTTAAAAAAACTAAAAAACACGCTTTCATAGGATAACAAACTAAAAAGTGTAAAATAATTTTCAATATAGGTAGAAAATAATAATTATGAACGAAAAATATTAAAATTAAAAAATATTAATTTCTACCTTTATTGAAAATTATTTTACACTTTTTAGTTTGATATCCTATGAAAGCGTGTTTTTAGTTTTTTTAAACTATATTTTTATTTTTCACCAAAAAGAACGGATTATTGTATTGTCATCAGTCTTTGATGGGTGTGCAAAGTTTGAAGAAAATCTGATCGCCCAAAGTAGGTCAAAATCGAGCTCAAAGGCGTTGGTTACAAACATACAGGTGAAGCTAATATAAGCGTGTTAAAAATATTTAGAGATGAACTTACCTTATAATCAAGATATCGTCACACCTTTAGAATTAAAGTGACCTAACCCAATAATTCCAATTTATAGAAAATAAGCATCAAAGTTTTCAAAATGTGTAGAGTGTAGTTATGAGTAAATTTAAATTGATCTCTTCCATAGGTATTTCTTTGTTACTCATAATTTGTTTTAACCACAAGATGATGACTTTATAAGGTTGGTTTAAGACATAATCAGAATTTACAAGATGTTTGAGTTAAGTCCTTTTCATTCTAGACATGATTAAAAATTCACCAAAACCTCCAAAAACCATAGCGAACATTTATGAATTAAGTTCCTAAATGTCGTTTAGGTAGGAACTTACTCTGTTAGGGTAATTCAGGTAAAATTTTCCAACACGCGACTAAGCCTGGATAACAGAACAAAAAACGGTAATCCTGGATTACAAGTGGCTTCGTTTTGTCGAGAAAATTCTGTGGAAAGCATAACGAGTTGGAAAAGTCCCCAGTTTAGAATCGTTATTTGAGTAAAGAAAATAATATGCTCCAAGACTATCATTGCTAATGATGTATAAAAATTTTTTAGGCTGATTTGGTACCTACGGAAGTCTTACCACGAGCTCTGTTTGACGACCAAAACTAAACTTTTAAAGGGATGTAACTTTTTTTTTACACTACTATCACACAATACGATCTAGTCCCAAGCTAAGCAGAGCTTGTGTTATGAGTACTAGACACCTGATAAACATAATTATATATTTCTAAATACATACATATTATAGATAAATTACACCCAGATAAAGACAAATGATCGTGTTCATCACATAAACAATTGTCCTGGGTGGAAATCGAACCCAGAAGCCAGTCAAATACTCATACCTAAATAGTTTTATCCAGACTCTTTGAATGCTGATCCCAATATAATTGAGAAAAGGTTAGGTTATTTATACATTAGTGGTATGAAGACTTTTATAGGTAAGGTTATAAATAACAACTTGCAAAGGTTTTCCAAAGGGCGATGGAAAGATTTTTGATGATCTTTGCTTGGAGTTTGTTTGTGTGATCGAATCAGGAATTATAATATCTACAGGAGAACCAAAGTTACTGACATAGCCCGAAGAATGTGGCAGTGGTCGATGGAGTCGTAAGGTTCTGGAGTGGTGAAATAAAAGACGCAGCATTGGCTAAGGCATTGGCACTGGTTAAGGTCGTGACAATCCAATGGATCCGCTTCCAATGGATGGGACGCACAGGGCCGATCATTATGGCGACGGTTGGGGGAGGCATATGTCCAGTAGTGGACGTCCTTCGGCTGAAATTATGATGACACCTATGGGAACTTTAAACTTAAAAACCTCCAACAAGAGTATTCAACTCGTATATAATTTGTAGCCGGAGTTAGTAATGCTAATCGATCATAATTTATCATCGATCTAATACTTACACTAACGGTCCAAAATGGCTATCCTGCTGAAGAATGATCGATCGTTATGTGTTAAAATCTATTATTTTTAACCTCATCTGGCTTTTTTTGAACTTACCTTATTCCAAGCAACTAGCTTTTTCCCCGAGACTTCGTCCGCGTGAACGTCGGGTATTGCAGACCAGTCACTTTCACATTTATTATATTATTACGGATTAGTATGGATTAGTAGGGAGTAGTTTGGATTAGGTTGGAATATTTTGGATTACCTTGAATAAGTAGGTATTGATTGGTACGGATTAGTGTGGTTTAGTACTGACTAGTAAGGATTTCCTTACAAATATAAATGGAATGCTCTTTTCTTATCATTTAACAATTAATTTAATTTATTGTTACGCTTGTTTTTTAGATTCTTATTATCATTATTCTTAAGAGCACTTTAAGTTGGGTAAAAATATTGATGGAGTAGACGAGTACTCTACTCTCATACTTTTTTTGTATTAATCGATTGTCGGTAGAAAAGTAGGACATCCCGTAAAATATCTCTTTCAATGGTCATAGTATTTTATTGAAATAGTCGAGTAAAACTTCACAGACGAAATGAAACATCAGAAGCGAACATTTTCGAATATTTCCATTTATTTTCGTTTCCCAATAGTTTAGTGAAAACATTCCGACAGATAGAAAGACTCCATTTTAAACTATTTACAATTATTTAACGTACAAACTTAATTGTTTTTTTTTTAATTATAAAATTATTAACTAGCAACAGAACAGGATATTTTATATCCGCTAAAATTAAAAGTTGCAAAAATTTAAAAGTTTTAACTAATATTGTTAGTGTAATTGAGTATGTACCCATTGTTCGATGATCCCGTCTTAGGGCGCCGATTTTTTATGACTTTGTGAAATGTAACTGTAAGTGAATATAACAAAATATTTTTATAAATTTACAGCAAGCAATACGTACCAAATTTTTTTTGAAAATGACTTGAAATTCATCGAAAAGCTTTAAAAAAAAATTATCTCGACAAAAATTTTCCAAAACCATATTTTCTACAAATTTTATTATTAGCGACGGATTGAATATAATTTTAAAAAAATCTATGGATAGTGCCAAACACGATACTTGGAAAAAGTAGCAATGCATTTTTTACCTTGAAGCAGAACACAAAATTCTTGTCTATTTTTTAATATTCGAACCAGACTAAGTCATTTGCTAATGGCCACATTTCCATTTAGTTCCAATAGTTTATTCGTATTTTCTAAAAAACACAAAAGGGTAGCTCAAGGTGTTTTTGAACTTTGAATATGATATTAAACTCTATAAGTTTTTTGACCATCTACATTAATATTATAAAGAGCTTAATTTTTATTTTTTGTTTGTAAAACATAGGCTACGTACGCGAGCGAAGCTGCAGGCAAAAGTTAGTAATTTATATTCTCATAGCAATGTCTTCAGTCACTTCCAAGCAATTTAATTTGACGTGAAATGAAGATAAATTCGTACACACAGGTAGATTTCACAAAGTCATATTACATTTATAAACGGCGTTTACACCACTTTAAGACACAAATAGGATTATAACCGTTATAATACAAAACATATTTACATCGTTACTGTATGTACAAAACCCTTAATGGACAAAGTAATATGAACTATATTGTTAACGGCCTAAGTCTTATGTTCATTTGAGTTTGCTGGTAAGTACCTGGTAAAACGTTTTATGTGATGTGGGTATTAATATGATGTAAATGTCACGACAGATCATAGATCATAAACATTTATTTTTGTCTTTGTTAGAAATTTACTATCTTAAAAGACTACAGTTACCGACATGAGAAATGTAGTAAATAAATACATAGATAGTGCTTACTATTGAAATTTAAAAAAAAATGTAAATGAAATATAATATAGGTAATTTACTTTTTTTTTATTCAACTACGGGTATTCCAAGCCTCAATTAAAAAAATGATTATTATTATTTGGATTTTCACCATTCATTTTTTTAGTACTTCTCAATAGTGGTTGGCTGCTAGTGGAGTATTGTTAATATTTTTCGAGTACATAAGGAGCAAGTTGTACTTCAAATACATTATAGGAGCTTATATTTTTAACAGTCGACAGTAGTACTGTAAATAACTGCACCTAACATAAAATAACTAAAAGTCAACTTTTTCAAAATGCCAATATATTTTTTCAACTGCATTAAAATAAGTTTTTAGTAGACGCTAAAATCAGATTGCACAAAAAACGTAATACTTTATGATAGTCGACGAAACTTTGAAATCTGTGGATGTAAAAAACTTTAATGATTAAAAGCGCAGACAATGTTTTTATTACGGTACCTATTAAAACAGTAGTACCTGAAGCTAGTTAAGTTTTAATCAAGGGAAGAAAATGGTGGGTAGATGTAGAGCTAATGAAATAGCAAAACGCTACCTTAAGAACAGTCTGACATGTACTTTAGTGCATCCATCTTTAAATTAACTTTAATATTTAACGTATTATATTTTTGTATCAAATAAATTAACAAAATACAGAAGATAAAAAAATTACAACAAGTAACAATATTCGAAGATTAATAAAAATATCAAAAAATTATAAAAAAACAAACAATTTTTTAGAATTTTTCAGGATTGATTCAATCAAACATACGTAAAATTCACATTCGAATTCAGAAAGTAAATCATTTTACGAAGTATTTACAATATTTTAAAAATTGATTAAATTTAAAAAACAATCTTGTGTAACTTTTCAGGATTGATTAAATCAAGCATTTTATGAAAAATATTACGCAATATTCACGTTCGAATTCTGCAATTCTCTACGAAGAGAAATTTTCAATCTGTCTTTACCTCTACAAGTGCAGATCAAATAAAACGTATGAGAAAAATAAAAAAAATATTTTTGAATTTTCTGAGTTTATTAAAATCCGTGAGTATGTGACCAGTTTCAGCAAACACTACAATGAACAAAAGAATCGGCTCACCCCTTATTCATAAAAAGTGAAAAACGCTCGAAAAATCCTACCTGGCATCGACATTTTAATAATATGGGATTTTCTACGACCTGATATTGATTGGCAAATTTTCCAAGTATTTTATATGGAATTATACAAATTTTAAGAGCGTTTTATCAAATATTATTCAGGAATAAGGGGTTTAGTTATCACATTTTAGTGATTATGTTTAATAGCTAGAATATCAGTTTCATAATAACTATAGTACAGTAGGAAATATTAGTCCAATCTTCAACACATTTTTTTTATTCCAAACTTTAAATGGTATTTTCTGTGGGTAGTCAGAGTTTGATAATATCTTCAAATGTTAAATATATAAACTGCTAGATTGTTCGAAAGGGTCACTGCGGCCCTGGAACGCAAAGGGTAACTGAAAGAGCACAAGTGGGTTTTAGTCAGTAAAAAAACTGACACTCTCTCTTGCTCCAAACAGAGTGGGAGAAGATTTTTAAAGATTCTCAAAAAAATATTATATTTTGCATTAAAACGTCCAATGTCACGTTTATAAATGCCTGCGATTCATGTCAAATAAAAAAAATAAATAATATAAAAGACAAATTGAGTAGATGTTCTCGTTCCATTTTTCACTGTTTCTTGTGTGAGTAGTGTTTAAGCAAGCTGAGGCCTACCACGAGCTCTTAACGCGATCCATCGTCAATGAATGTAATATATCTTACGATATAGTCAACCGATCGCGATGAAAAAAAGCCAAAATAACATATCAAATTACACACAATTTTAATGTATAAAAGTTATCTACGTCGATTTCGTATATATATAACGTCATGCGCGCACAACTAAAAACTTCTTCAGATTTATTATATGTATAGATAAATGTATATCAACAAATTCTGACTCCAAACAGATTACATAATATTGATATTCATACAAACTAGTATACAAACGTGGCTTGTTTATTTTCACAACCATTTATAAACGGAAAATGAAAAACTTTAAAAACAACGACAATCCGATTTACACTGTTTAACATTTTTGAGTATAAATATTGTTTTTGAATGTATTTTATATTTATAACTAGAGTTTATATGTGTTATATTTACATTTTCTTGATTTACAAACGAATCGTAACAGAATTTTCAATTATTTTATCCTACCTAATCGGAATTCGACTAACAATAATATCAAGTACGTGCTTAAAAGTGCTGCTGTAATATAAAAAAAAAAAAACAGTTTTAAGGGGTAACCATACGGTTGCAAACTAGCGTTCCAACTATGGTGACCTTGGTTTATGTGTTTGGTTTGTGTTGCGGCTACATGGATGTAAACCATGCGCAAACACGTTCGGTGGTTGAGAAAACCCGCCTCCCAACCAAGGGCGTTGAAGTTCATGGATTACAATTACTGCTGAAAATTACAATTACACGAATTGAAACTAGAAAGGGCTCCTTGGTTGGGACTTTGGTCACAACTATACACGTATCTAGTCTTTAGTAAAGTGTAAACGTTTTGTAGTAGGAGAGCAAACTCAAGTTGCAGGGCAGGGCAGGCAGGGCTCATTGCTCGCAGAACAAATGGTTGATGGGGACGAAAGGGTCTGGAGTTGCGACCAGCATTGGAAGGCCTCCCATAAGGTGGACCGATGGCCTGGAGAAGATCGCGGGAATCCGCTGGATTTGGACGCCTATGTCCATCAGTGGACGTCTTTTGGATATCAGAGGTGACTGTTATGTCTTGATATCGTTTCTACCATAGTTTTTATCTATATTTATAAAAAGAGAAACTGACTGACTGATATATTAACGCACAGCCAAAACTACAGGGACTAAAACCATAAAATTTTGCACAAGGCTCCTTTTTATTACGCAGGCGAGCACTAAAAGAGGATTTTTCCAAAATTCATCCCCTAAAGAGATCTCTACTAATGACTCGAAACATTTGAATTGTCTTCATTGTCCTCTTAGTTCCCAATCCCTTTCAGTTCACTCAGAGCGAGTAAAGTTTTTTGATGATTGGATGAATAATCCGATATCCACAGTCCAGTGGTGTTAGTGAATCAGACTTGTCTACATCAAAGGGTTGACGTAGACTAGTTTTGGCAGCATGTCAACCAGTTTTATTCGGGTGGCTAAACGCTAGTCCACTTTAATCTGCTGTCTAGTTCCATAGTTTGAAGGAGTGAAGTCTTTGGGTCTACGAATGACGTATCGTAGTGAAGTATATTTCGTTTATAGGACTTCTTGATGTCACTCAGGGGAGATGACTGCGTAAGATATTTTTCTAAGTAGTATCTAAATAAAATAGTTGATTATAGGGTCAATTGTTACTGGTTGCATTTACTTGGATATGAGAAGGAGATTTTTTAAATATTGTTTTTGTTAGATCACCCCAATGCTTCCCGGAGGACACGGTGGAGCACACAGTCGAGGTGTGCCCTGCTTGGGCGGAGCATCGCCGTGCCCTCGTGGGGGCGATCGGCGGCGGAGACCTCTCTCACCGGGCCTTGGTTTGAGGCCATGGTCCGGAGCGAGGAGGAGTGGCAGGCGGTCGCCGACTTCTGCGAAGCAGTAATGCTCGCAAAGGAGGATGCCGAACGCATCAGGCAACGGCGTTATCGCCGCCGCCGTCGCCGGGATTCTGATCCCGATTTCCGGCCAACGTAGACGCGGGCTTGCGGACAGTGAGCAATGGGTAGCTCACTGTCCGGCCGTCCGGTAACTGTCCGGACCAAGCCCAAGTCGTCGACGGCGCGCACTGTTCCTGCGCGCCTCAAGGAGTTGTCAGCAACAGCAGGGACCCAGCCGGGTCGAAGCCTACTGGGGCCAGGGTTGTCCGAAAGGGCGCTCGAGCCCCGGTATGAAGGCTAGAAGGAACGGGGTGGGTCTTTTAGTCAGTAAGAGTCTGACACTATCTCCCGCTCCGCCCAAGGGCGGGGGATGTCAATGCATGATTTTTTCCCACCATAAAAAAAAAAAAAACCCCAATGCTTACGGCAATGCCGATTTTATATGGGTCAGGAACCGACGGTATTGTAGCTATAAAACAAATATTCAATTTAATTTAATTTGAAAGTAGAATAAAGCCACTTCGACTCTCTTGCATTTTGTTCTGAAGTGGGACACAACAGATAATAATGACTTAATAGCCACAAACCTCAACCAAAAGTTTAGAAGGATCTCGTGAGGTGACTGGATTAGGAACTTGTCTAAGAAAGCGATACATTTGGACACAGCTCATATTGTTAGAAGGTTCGATTCTCTGTAACCTTAAGTACTGGTAACTTACGCCCTGTTCCCAATACCGGTAGACATATTTTTTAATGTACTTAATAAATTGAGTAATTAATAAACGAATAATAAAGAAAGACAAAGCTTTAATATTTAAGCCATTCACATTTAAAATGAACGTCATTTCAATGGAGTCGTTAAACAAATAAATAGGAAAAAAACTTCACTGTTCAACACTTAGCTGGAACTTCACTTTGAGTGTCGTAATAAAGAGCTGTCTTGCTCGTCATCTTTTAGCTCTGTTTTAATTTCAGTTCTTGAAGTCATTGCACTATTGCAGGGGACTTTATTGCTTACTTGGTTTAATACAGCTTCGGATGCTGAGCAGAACTAGGTTAAGAACCTATTTTTATATTTTTATACAACTTTCACAAGCGGTTTTCTTCGCGTGACAGTAGAAAATTATCCCAAAAGAAAATAATTCAACGTTGAAAGATTTTATACGTTAGGTACTAATAGTTTTTGCTACCGACTTCGTCCACGTAGAAGTAGAAAGTCCCAGAACACACTCCAACGGTGAAAGAAAATATCGTGAGGAAACCGGCATGTTCTAGAGCGAAAAACTCAAACACATGTGACACCAATCCGCACTGGATCGGTTTAATGGATTACAGCCCATTCTCTCTCCTGGAGAGTACGCCTGAGGGATACCGGTATATTCTAGAGCCAAAACCGCGAAGACTTGAGACATACACTAATCGGCACTGAGCCCGTGTGAAGGCATTACATTCCATTTTCACCCCTGGAGAGGAGGCCTGAATTCCAGTAGTATGAATTTTATAAGGCTATATTTCGAGTATTTTAGTATAAACATACTCCCAGGATAAAAAGTATACTATGTCCTATTTCAGCATATGCTCTCACCCTCCTCTCGTTGTATTCCTCGCAAATTAGCTTCACTTTTTTTGGACAGACGGACATTTTAAATCAATTTAAAAATATTTAAAATCAATTTTTCTGATTTCATTAGGAGGTTGTGAAGTTCCTGTTGGATTAGCTTCATACTGATGGTGTTTCACCATCTGTACCCAGCATATGGTCTTACTTGTTTATAAATGTGGGAACAATTAACTCTATGAGGTACAAGACAAAGTCCAAATTCTTTTGCCACAATACTTTTTAAAGATCTTTTAGATACATTAGAATTGGTTACTTTAAAATTAACTAAGCATACAGTGGTAAAGTCAGTGGTAACAGAATGATGAATTCAAATAAGATAAATTGGCATGTTTTAATGTTAGTTAGTAAAATACAACATAATCTGTCTAATGTTTTGATCTTAGTTATGATTGTGATGTAGATAGGTGTAAATTTTGGTAACCTAAAATTTTATTTTAAGGCAGTCTTATAAACAAATAAATTCACATAACAATTTGTTCAATGTCAACAGCACTACAGCAAGTACTTGATATCAACAACAAAATCACTAATCACTCGATTTAAAAAAAGTTTTGAGCACTTGAATAACACAGTATTTACATGTCCTATAGCTGCGTGGTCTGTCAGAGCGGAGTGTCGCGGGGGGGCAGGCGAGGACCCGTCGCGGGGGCCCCGGGCGTGGAGCCCTGGGGTCCCGGAGGCCCCTGCGGCCCCGTCGGCCGGGGTAGCGTGCGCAGGTGCTGCATGGGGATGCCCCCCTGGGGGCCCAGTGTGGACCCCCGCGGAAGGGTGCAGGAGCCTGACGCGAACCGCGCGGGCGGCGGAATGCCCGAGGACGGGTTCTGGACGAACAGAACACCATAAGAATATCCTTCTTCGATCTGCTGGAGAGATTTGAGCTGGTATATTTTAATGTTTTGTGGGTCATGCATTACTTTGTGGGTTAAAAAATACACAATATATAAAATATGAATTTCTCTATAAAAGGTGTAAGGGACAGCCCTCCACAAACTTTAAGGGCTTTCTAAGTAGACGAAACTGAACAACCCACAATAAAAAATTTTTTCATCATTCCATACAAATTGTCCAATCAAGTTAATAATTTTGTTTGGTGAGGCGGATTTTTTTTTTTCGTTTCCTGAAAAAATTTTTATGGTAGGTTGTTCAGTTTCGTCTACTGAGCAAGCCCTTAAAGTTTGTGGAGGGCTGTCCCTTACACCTTGTATACAACATTATTTTTAGTAAATGCGAAACCTGAATATAATTTCTTCAGGATCAGTAACTGAATCGATTCCAATATTTTTTACACCATGTCATATTTTTTCCCAAAAATGTTTAAAAAGATCACAAGTTGGACATCACCGAAAATAAGTACAAAACAGGTCACGGCAGGTCATAGCGGGCATTAGCCACCAGCGTATGCGCAAGGTGCGGGAGCAAAACAATCCTCAGTCACCCGGATATGTTGCCAACTAGGTACCATAAATGGCTTATAATTTTGTGATTTTTCATAATACAGTTTTGAAATTTTGTACATTATTTCTTTACATAAAAATATTAGACAGGTGTTTCAGGTTTCGCATATACTAAAACAATAAGTTTGTATATTATACGACATCTAAAAAAAAAGTTTTCTGTTATGTCGTGGTTACATGGATAGTTTGATATCGATTGAAGGTTTCTATAAGGCCATTTACCTTTATGAATATGACACAACATGAATCGTTCGAAATATTGTCCACACAAGAGGCAAAAAATGTAATTGAGTATAGGTAATCAGATAAGTACGAGACATTTTGGTGAAATTAAGTCTAGTAGGTATTAATTTCATCATCATCAGGTTTGTAATAATCTTATTACAACTCCATAATACCTATTTTTCACAGGGAGGTTCTGGTACTCACCGTAGGCTGATCGTGCATGGCTCCATGGTTAGGTGGCGGAGCGGTCCTGAGCGCGCAGTAGGCGGGCAGGCCGCCGCGCACGCCCGCCACCGAGCCGCGGTGGCCGCGCGACCCCAGCGGCGGGGATATGGTCGACACTTGCTGCTGGCGGTAGTAGTCCATCTGTGAGGAGGGAGGACTTGATGAACACAGTTCGAAGAAAAAGGATTTGACTGATATAGATCAACCAATGAGTTGCTGATGATTCGGATATAGACTGACATTACCAGAATCAACAATCAAAAATAAAATAAAACGAATTATCGTATTTTGATTTAAATATATTTTTTTCACTGACAATTCGGACATCATCAAATTATTAAAGCTGTTCAGTACAATCCAAAAATATTATATTATTATTACTTGTGGCCCCCTGGTAACTCATAATATTGTGCGAATGTATCTATTAACTGCTCCATCTTTGTTGTAACATTTTTTTTTTTTCTCTAACACGTTGCTTTTGCAATATTATTTTTTTTTATACATTGTCTGACTCCAACCACATTAAATTTGTTAGTTTTTCTTTTTTTTTTTTGGTTGTTAACGTCTCATTTACTGACAGTTGTAATTATTTATTTTTTTTCTACCTTTTTTTTATATAGCCTCTTTTTATAATGTAAATGGAAGAACACTGTAGACTCCACGAATTCTTAGTATTTCTTTATTTTTATTTATCTTAGATTACTTCATATTTTGACTCACTTTTTTTAAATGATTATTTTTATTGTGCTTTTGAGTACAATATAGACCGGTTTACACTGTTCTTAAATAATACCTTTTAATACTGTTATATGGAAATATTGTAAGTACAACCATTTTTTTAAAAGAGTAACCATGGAGTTTCTTGCCGGTTCTTCTCCATAGGAAACGACCAATTTCGAACCGTGCACTAGCTTCTGACGTTTTATAAGTGCCCATGTAAGCCTATGTGAAATAAAAAACTTTTGACTATTGACTTTTGAGTTGTGGCCAAAATAAACTGGTTTCGTCTGGAATTTCTATTTTGACCAAAAAGGTCAACATAGCATCTTTAAGTTGACGGTTGTAATTGATATCTAAAAACTATAAACGAAATCGACGATTGACGATTTATTCAAGTAGTACTTTATAAAAGTTATGACTGTATATTTAAGATAACTAACTATATTGAAATATATTTTAATCTTTTGCCAGTATTTTTGTTACCATGTTAGTTTCTTGCAAAAGGAGCTTAACATTCGGTTCCAATTTTGGTTTTAGCTATTAATTTGTTATTTTTCGATCGGCCACTGACATTTTACCCCTATCTATCTAATATTGACTTCTTTTTCTGACACTGTCATGTACGTTTTGAGGTCTTACGATTATTATTTTTTTTGGTTTTCAATCTAACAAAATGAAAAATATTTCTTTTGGCATGAATTATATTTCTCCTATAAATCCTTACCTGCATCTGATCAGTATCCGAGGGTATAATATCCGGGTTCCTATCATCACTCTCACTATCCTCCTTCTCCCGCAGCTTGTCCGGGCTGGCTGGCTGCGAGGACGGAGGGGGAGCCGATCTGGGCTTCCTCTTGGCGCAGCGCTGGCGCATCGCAACCATGAAGAGGATGAGCACCACCATCAGAATGATTCCACCACCGACGGCTACTGACATTGGACCTGTCATTTGGAAGGCTGTTCGGGGTAGATCTGTAGAAGGAATAAGATGGAATTAGTCATTATTTTGGTAAAGAGAGTTAAAGGCGACTACCTAAGTAGTATGTTCCACTAGTAATCTGTCAAACCAGTACCTATTGTTACTGAGTAGGTATGTATATAAGAAGAAGATTACTTAAAGATAGGGATTCATTGTTTAAGAACAACTCACATTGAAGGTCAAAAGCTATTAGATGGTGAAGTTTTTGAAACAGAAAATTTAATAATATTACAAATTACTATGTTCTAACATAACTTAGTCTCACATTAATTAATACTACTTTAAATCGTAGATATGTCATCGTCTGGCGAATAGAGAAATTTCTCCGATAGGAACGCTTTGAACTTAGATTTAAGCGAGCTCATCGATTCAATTCTTTATTGGCGGTAAACTAAACAGTAACTGGGACTTCTGTCGAGGTCGATCGCGGGCTCGCGGCAAAAGTAAGGTGATAGTCTGATAATATCTGAGACGGTCGGAAGAAGAAAGGGAAGGCCTTTATCCAGCAGTGAAACACAAAACAGGCTAATAAAAATTGTGTACCAAAGCTAAAACGTATTAATAATAATGATGATTTATTGTTCAGGAAAAAATACATTTTACATCATTGTTCACGCCGTAATATTGTGTTTAGGTTGAGTCTAATAGCTAAAACCATTTTTAGTACCTCTCGGCTCGATAGATGGCGTTGGCCGATTTAAATTCGCGCTATCGTTTCGTTACCGAGGATTGTACAAGACCCCTCGGTGAAAATTAATAAATGTCTTCGTTCTGAGTACATGGTGGTTTTATTCAAACTCCCGACTCGTCGACAAAACAGGGCGACAAGATCTTCGATGATCATAAGGTCCTACGATCCGGAACGTTTTTTGGAAAAACCCAACAGGCGCCCTCTAGTGTTCGGAGTCGAGAACTAGAAAATAGCAATTTGGAGCGTAGTCGACAAAGCTGAGCTGAGCTGAGCGGAGCGGAGCGTGGTCGACAAAGCTGAGCTGAGCTGAGCGGAGCGGAGCGTGGTCGACAAAGCTGAGCTGAGCGGAGCGTGGTCGACAAAGCTGAGCTGAGCGGAGCGGAGCGTGGTCGACAAAGCTGAGCTGAGCGGAGCGGAGCGTGGTCGACAAGGCTGAGCTGAGCGGAGCGTGGTCGACAAAGCTGAGCTGAGCGGAGCGAAGTCCAAGGAGCTAAGTGAGACGTTAAAAGTGTTTAGTGATCAAAGTGCAACTTAAAAACTGTGAGTACATTCTTCTTCATTAATTGTTCCAAGTGTCAGAGACTTGTAAAAATTTAAAGCTATAGCATGGACTTAGAAAAATTTTAAGAAATTTAGGACTTAGAATAATTCTGTAAAAATTGAAGAGACCCCGAATCTATGCCCGATTTTACTTTGAATTAAAGTACAGTTCAAACACTTAGAAAAAATTACCACAATCAAACACTTAGTAAATTTCAAAACTGTGAAACTTAGCAAATTGAGCACATCAAATCATTTGCTTGTATTCAGTACTTTGAATCATGGAGGCTAAGTTAAGATTGTTGGATGATATTGGAAATCGCATTCAGAAGGGTCTTATTAACTTCAGAAAGTCTCCAAAAGACAGAATCAATCAATTGTATGTGGAGTCACGTTTGGAAATATTAAACAAACAGTTTGAAGATTTTGTAAAAAAACATGAGGAACTTTTGGTCAACTACACAGAGAGTGAGTTGAGTGCTACCAGTTACATGAAGAATGATGTGTTTGAGGCTGTTACCGACACCTTTATAACTTATAAAGTGGAACTAAAAAATGCTTTGCCAAAATCATTGTCTTCTGTAATGAGTGATGTCTCACCAGACCATAGTCAACCGAAAGTTATGTCTATTGCCAAATTACCTAAAATAACAATCCCAGTTTTTAGTGGTGCATATCAGGAATGGTCAACATTTAGAGATTTGTTTTTGTCACTAATCGATAATAACCAGACGCTTGATGATGTTCAACGTCTACATTATTTAAGATCACAGTTGTCAGGTGAAGCATCACAGCTCATAAAGCACATACCGATCACGCATGCAAATTATAAAAAATGTTGGACTTTGCTATACAGTCGTTACAATAATAAGAGATTTCTAGCTAATTGTATTCTCAAGCGCTTACTGAACCAAAAACAAATGATGGTTGAGTCATCTGTTGCTCTCAAGGAACTTTTAGATACAACAACCGATTGCTTGCATGAACTGTCAAATCTAGGGGTGCAGGTGGACGCTTGGGATATTATTATTATTTATTTAATTAGCTCCAAGTTGGACGTTGAGACTCGGAAGCAGTGGGAATTGCAGGTAAGTCAATCTTGCGAGGAACTTCCCACCTTCAAGGATTTTCAAGAATTTTTGGAAAAACGTTTTCGGGCTTTAGAATTTGTGGAACCTCAAAGTAGCAAGTCTAAAGGTAGTACTAGTACTAAAGCGTGTCACGTCGTTTCAAAATTATCCTGTCCCCATTGTTCTGAGGAGCATCTCTTGTTTCATTGTAAAAAGTTTGCTCAGGAGACTGTTGATCAGCGTCGTCAAATAGTTAAATCCCATGGTTTGTGTTTCAATTGCCTTCGCTCAAGTCATCTTAATATTAATTGTCGAGTAAATACTAAGTGCAAAATTTGTAGCAGAAAGCATCATTCACTCTTGCATCTAAAAACGAATTCAGAAGTAGAGACGAGCTCTACCGCGTCTACGCAAAAGGAAACACCACAGAACGAGACCACGGCTGAACCTCATATTTCAACCCATTTTGCTCAAAATACTCATAGTCAGGTCGTACTGGCTACAGCCATAATTAAGGCTAGGTCGAGTAATGGGTATCCACAAGTTTTGAGAGCCCTGTTAGATCAGGGCTCACAAGCTTCGTTTATTACAGAGTCGGCGGTTCAGTTATTAAAGTTAAAAAAGATAGCAGTCAAAACGTCTATCTCAGGTGTGGGTGGAGGTCAATGCGATCTAACGTCAAAATTTACGGTTGAACTAAACATTCAGTCATTACACGATCCTGACTTCACCTTACAAATAAAAGCATATGTGCTGAGTAAGGTAACTACGATTTTACCTGAAAGGAAATTTACATTGGTGGATTGGCCAGAGCTAAATAATATGAATTTGGCTGATCCAAATTTCAATAAACCTAACAAAATAGATATTTTGTTAGGGTCGGGAGTCTATGCCAAAGTCTTAAAAGAAGGCTTAATCAAGGACCCTATGGGTAAAACTATGGCTCAAGATACTTACCTTGGCTGGATCATATCGGGAGAAGTCAGCGATGTAGATGGAGTGACGTCTTGTCACAATGTCATTCTAAGCATGCACGCTAAGGTCGAAGAAAACGAGATCCTGAAAAAGTTTTGGGAACTAGAGGCAGAGCCAACAGGCTCTGAAAAGTCAATTCTTAGCCCTGAAGAGCAAGCATGCGAGGATCACTTTGCTGCTACCACATGTAGGGATGCAGATGGCCGCTACATCGTAAAATTGCCTTTTCGGTCCAGTAAAACACCCTGTAATACAAAGGAAATAGCATTAAAAAGATTATACAGTCTTGAACGGAAGTTAGCAAAAAATATCGAGCTAAAGGAACAATATACATCGGTAATTCATGAATATTTATCACTAGGTCATATGGAAGAGATTTCTAATGAAAAAGACAAAAAGAAAATAAGTGCTGTTTACTTACCGCATCATGCCGTAATCCGAGAAGACAAGACGACCACAAAATTAAGAGTGGTATTCGATGCGTCATCCAAGGGATCCGATGGCATTTCTTTGAATGACGCCTTAATGGTAGGACCACGCTTACAGGCTGATTTACGTCATACAGTTATGTGTTGGCGTCAACATCCTATATGCTTGGTAGCTGACATCATAAAAATGTATCGTCAAGTAAAAGTATCTGATGATCACACGGACTTTCAAAGGATTTTATGGCGAGATAACGTTGAGTCTGATATAAAGGAATACAGGCTTTTGAGAGTTACGTTTGGAACATCTAGTGCACCTTACCTGGCAGTCAAGGCATTGCAGCAAACCGCTAGCGATGAAGGTCAATCATATCCATACGCTGCTAGTAGGGTAAAGACGGATTTTTATATGGATGACTTAATGACAGGTTGCCAGACTGATGAAGAAGCTGTAAAAATCTATCATGAGTTTAATGAACTGTTGAACAAAACAGGTTTTACTTTGCAAAAATGGACAAGTAACCGAAAAGAGTTGATAAAACAGATAAATCTGGATACTGGAAGAGATCTGGAAATAAAAGAAGATGAAACCACTAGAATACTAGGACTTACCTGGAATCGTAATTCTGACGAGTTCCATTATACAGTAAACTTACCTTTTACAACACTGTCACCGTTGCCGTTGTCTGCACCTGAAACTAAAAGGAAAGTTATATCAGAAATATCACGCTTATATGATCCGTTGGGTTGGATTGCACCATGTATAATCATCGCTAAAATCTTCATTCAAAAACTGTGGATTGCTGGTTTGGATTGGGACGAAGAGCTGTCTGAAGAACTTCTAAAAGAGTGGCAGTCTTACCGTTGTGGGTTGTATACACTCAACAACTTCAGAATTCCTAGGTGGCTGGAAAGAAAAAGCGATGATCAAACAGTTGAATTGCATGGTTTCTCGGATGCATCAAACGCAGCATACGCCGCGGTTGTTTACATCAGGGTCATTGATGCTGTGGGCCGGGTCCACTGTAATCTGGTAACCGCAAAAACGAAAGTGGCTCCGATTAAACAAATTTCTATACCACGACTGGAGCTATGTGGCGTAGTTTTAGTTACCAAATTACTTTTAGAAGTGGCTCATGTTTTGAATATTCAAAAATCCAACTTACATGCTTGGACGGATTCCACGGTCGTGTTGGCTTGGTTGAGCGATCACCCGAGTCGATGGAAAACCTTCGTCGCAAACCAAACATCTGAAATCCTTAGTACCCTTGATACCACTCAATGTCATTATGTGGACACAAAAAACAATCCAGCTGATATTGCTTCGAGGGGTACCACATCAACGGATTTAATAAACAACTCGCTTTGGAAGCATGGACCATCGTGGTTACTTGTTGATACCATAGAATATAGCAGACCCAAGGCTATAATGACGAAACTGGAACTGAAATCCATAAAGGTACATGCAACACAGATAGACGATCAGCCGAGTGAATTGATGTGGTCTAGATTTTCATCGTTCCGTAGACTAATCAGGACTCTGACCTATTGCAGACGAATCCTGAAATTAAAGATAGCCAGAGAAGCACGGACAAAGCTGTCGCCTTACCTTACAGCTTCCGAGATCGCTGATACCATGCATTGCTGTCTCAAGCAGAGTCAAAGTGTTTGGTTTGAACGAGAGATCAAGGCTATCCAAGCTGGAAAAGACGTCAACAAAACCAGCCGTTTGTCATCGTTAAATCCTTATTTGGATGACAAGGGCTTGATGAGAGTAGGGGGTAGGATCCAATATTCACAACTCGGTGAGGATAGGAAGCATCCTATCATAGTTTCTTGTCAGTCCCATTTGTCAAGATTACTTATCTCAGATGCTCATGAGCGCGTACTACATGGTGGACCTCAACTGACTCTTAACTTTCTTCGCTCAAAATATTGGATCGTTCGTGGGAAGAATATGATCAAGGCTCACATCCGCGATTGCGTGCCATGTATTCGTCATGCAGCTGTAACACGTAATCAATTAATGGGACAGCTACCATCTTGCCGAGTGACTCCAAGTAAGCCCTTTCTTCATTCAGGTGTCGACTACGCGGGACCAATTCAAATACGAACAGCAAAGGGTCGTGGACATAAGTCCTATAAGGGTTACATCTGTCTGTTTGTATGCATGGCAACCCGCGCAGTGCATATAGATGCGGTCTCTGATCTGACCTCTCAAGGCTTTCTTGCTACATTTAAACGCTTTGTTGCTAGACGAGGTCACTGTAGTCACCTTTACAGCGACAATGGTACCAATTTTGTAGGGGCATCCAAAGAGCTTAAGGCAATGTTTCGTGATGAGTGTGCTTCTCTTCCTCAAGAAATTGCCTCAGCTTTGGCCAATAATGGAACCGAATGGCATTTCATTCCACCTCATTCTCCTAATTTTGGAGGTTTATGGGAGGCTGGAATCAAAAGCACGAAACATCACCTCAAGCGGGTGATTGGCGAGTCGACTTTGACCTTTGAGGAACTGAGCACAGTCCTATCCCAAATTGAGGCATGCCTGAATTCCAGACCTATATCACAGTCTAGTGTGGATTCATCAGACCCAAACCCATTAACACCGGGACATTTCTTAGTCGGTCAGCCACTGGTAACAGCACCAGATCATGATTATGAGCATACAACAGTCAGCAGCTTAAGACGTTGGCAATTGACACAAAGAATGATTCAATCATTTTGGAAACGTTGGTCTCAGGAGTATTTAACAATGTTTTTTCAACGACACAAGTGGGCTAAACGTACGCGCGATCTGAAGGTTGGGGATGTTGTCCTCGTAAAGGAAGACAATTTACCACCTGCCAAGTGGTTATATGGTAAAGTAGTGGAAGTACACCCTGGCAAGGATAGTTTAGTGCGCGTAGTTACCCTTCAGTGTAAGGACTCCCGAGTCAAACGCCCAACTTCAAAGCTATGTATTTTACCTGTTAACGATGAATGATGCGTTATTTTACTGTTTTACTTTTATTTCATTTTTTTTTAATGTAATATACAGTCCACTCTGATGATGTTTGTTGATAAACCTAATTTACCTTCTACTTATGGCTTGTATGTAATATTTTTGTAACAGGAACATTGTGAACACCAAGGATTTTAGTATAAGAGAAGTTGTTATGATTTCACTCTTGATCACGTCATGGTGAGCGGTTTGAAAGGACTAGGTCCTTGGTGGGCGGAATGTTCACGCCGTAATATTGTGTTTAGGTTGAGTCTAATAGCTAAAACCATTTTTAGTACCTCTCGGCTCGATAGATGGCGTTGGCCGATTTAAATTCGCGCTATCGTTTCGTTACCGAGGATTGTACAAGACCCCTCGGTGAAAATTAATAAATGTCTTCGTTCTGAGTACATGGTGGTTTTATTCAAACTCCCGACTCGTCGACAAAACAGGGCGACAAGATCTTCGATGATCAATCATGTTTTCCACACTATGATTATTCCCCATGTCGTAAAGAACAGTCTCCTCTTCCGTCATGGTTCAAAAAAAAATACAATGTAACACATAGATTATGTAAAACATAGGATAAGTTAAACAAATAAATCGATAATCTTGCAGTGTTTAGTTCAACAAATACAGAAATTGCTTGCATATTGTCTATTGACTCACCTAAACTCTTATCATGAACGTGATGTTTCTCTGGCGGCCTCAAGGTGCTGGCTCTCAAAGGATAAGGGTCCCCTCTACCCTTAGCGTTGTAAGCTAGAACAGCTGCAGCGTACGTCCGTCCTGGCGATAGACCCACGGCGGTGAACCGGGGTACTGCGCTGGAGACGTTGGCTACGATCTCCTGTTTGAGGGTAAATGGTGATCAAGTAGTGGATTTGTTAAAAGTAGCAACATTTAAGGCACTCAGTAATTTGTATAAGCTTTTATGAACAAGGAGCTGAAAATTGAACGAACGTTAAGTAAAATTATATCTTTTAATATTAATGAAAGTAGGTATTAATAGTATTGGTCCTTACCTGTGTGACAATTTCTCGTACTTCTAGAAGAAAAGACTGAGGCATGCCTCCATTGAATCCTTCAGAACACCGAACCCCAAACGACGTCAGTGATGCATTCACCACCGTGCAGTTGTGGACTTGATCGGGACGACCTGCGATCAAAACAGAGTAATTTAGAACTTTTGACCTTGAACTTTTAAAATTGATCATTTTATAAGTGTGGCCATGCGCGCTGAGTTGTGCCTGACAGGTTTACCTGTACAGTTGTGATTTAGAGGTAAACCGGAGTGCGTATGTTGCACTACTGTGCAGGTTTCCACACAAGCTTGCCTGACAGGTATAACGGTGCAGGCACCTATCTGGTGTGCTCTAGCGTGGATGGCTGACTTAAAAATGACGATATGAATTTTCACAGTAACTAGGTATTGATACTCCATTTCCTATAAGATTAATAGACCAGGGTCGATAATTTTTAAAACCAAAAAAAATAATAGTAGGATGAAACCCATTAGAAAAGGAGGAGAATATTATAAAAATGAAAGGAAAAATAATTTACGGGCGATCTGAGGTCGGGAAGGGGATGGGGGTGAGTTTTTAAGGGTAAAAAACGGTTTTTCTCGATTTCCGGCAAAACTAAAAGTCCTATGGAAAAAAGTCAAATGGCAAAGTTGTAGGTAATAAAAAGATCTAAAACTTTTGTATTCACACTTTTTTCACATAACCTGAAAATTTATGTGAAAAATTCAAAAAACCAAGTTTTTGGTTTTTTTATTTTTATCTCTTTCAAACAAAATTTTTTTATCACGAAATTTGGTGAAAACTTACCTTTTTATGTCCCAAATACGCTGTAATTTATTTGATAAGAAATATTTATTTTTTCACCTTATTTTGAATTAATATCGAAAAAGCACCCTAATTTTCAATCGATAAATCACCCGTCAAAATATCAGCTTCTTTCAAAAAGTTGGTATGTTTTCTGTTCGTTGAAATCTCTACTTTCCGATGGTGAAAAAAAATATATATGTTACCGTAGCAAATCTTCTCAGAAAATGCAAAAAATCGAAAAAAACTCGAATTCGAAAAATTTTTTTCAATTATTATATACAATTTTGAGCTATTTATTAAAATTTACACTTTAATTACTCGAAAAACGTAAGAGTACATGTTACATTGATAAAAAAAAAAATCCAAATCAAAATATACTACTATAATTAACAAACAAATAAGTTAATAAAATTAATATTCAATAAGACATCTACAATATTTGGAGAAAGTAGTCGAATCTTCTTTAAATTATATGCGTAGATGCCTATTTATATATATTTTTAGATAACTTATATACCTGAGTGACCTACGAAAAATTTTAGCCCATCAAAAGGTATTTCATAGAGAAGTGGGGAAGGGGCTAGGCGGGTCTGGGTCTTACTACGTACATACCTACTATTTCTTAGCAGCTGTAACAACCGTTAGCCTAGCCAGTACCTATTCGAAATACAGTACAGTATACAACATCGTTTATAAAAATACACGTGCATGCTGAGTTTCTTTAATATAATTGTGACAAATTTACTTAAAAAAAACTAACAAGATTAAAAAATAATAATCTCATTTATTTTGCACAAACAAATTTAGTTACTCCCATGAAAAAAAAATTCAAAATACATAAAAAATATATTAAAAATCTATAATAAATATATATTTATATATTTTTTTATATTCTTAGCTATGTTTTTTATGTCTTTTAAGATATATTTTGAATGTATCTAAAATATATTTGAAATGTATAAAATATATATGCAAATCGGCCAAAAGTTAGTTATTAAAAATATATTTACGATAAATATTTTATATATATTTATTATAGATTTTTAATATATTTTTTATGTATTTTGAATTTTTTTTTTCATGGGAGTAACTAAATTTGTTTGTGCAAAATAAAGGAGATTATTATTTTTTAATCTTGTTAGTTTTTTTAAGTAAACTTGTCACAATTATATTAAAGAAACTCAGCATGCACGTGTATTTTTATAAACGATGTTGTAGGTATACTGTACTGTATTTCGAATAGGTACTGGCTAGGCTAACGGTTGTTACAGCTGCTAAGAAATAGTAGGTATGTACGTAGTAAGACCCAGACCCGCCTAGCCCCTTCCCCACTTCTCTATGAAATAACTTTTGATGGGCTAAAATTTTTCGTAGGTCACTCAGGTATATAAGTTATCTAAAAATAGTTATAAATAGGCATCTACGCATATAATTTAAAGAAGATTCGACTACTTTCTCCAAATATTGTAGATGTCTTATTGAATATTAATTTTATTAACTTATTTGTTTGTTAATTATAATAGTATATTTTGATTTTGAATTTTTTTTTTTTATCAATGTAACATGTACTCTTACGTTTTTCGAGTAATTAAAGTGTAAATTTTAATAAATAGCTCAAAATTGTATATAATAATTGAAAAAATTTTTTCGAATTCGAGTTTTTTTCGATTTTTTGCATTTTCTGAGAAGATTTGCTACGGTAACATATATATTTTTTTTCACCATCGGAAAGTAGAGATTTCAACGAACAGAAAACATACCAACTTTTTGAAAAAAGCTGATATTTTGACGGGTGATTTTTCGATTGAAAATTAGGGTGCTTTTTCGATATTAATTCAAAATAAGGTGAAAAAATAAATATTTCTAATCAAATAAATTACAGCGTATTTGGGACATAAAAAGGTAAGTTTTCACCAAATTTCGTGAAAAAAATTTTATTTTTTAAAAAGATAAAAATAAAAAACCAAAAACTTGGTTTTTTGAATTTTTCACATAAATTTTGAGGTTATGTGAAAAAAGTGTAAATACAAAAGTTTTAGATCTTTTTATTACCTACAACTTTGCCGTTTGACTTTTTTCCATAGGACTTTTAGTTTTGCCGGAAATCGAGAAAAACCGTTTTTTACCCTTAAAAACTCACCCCCATCCCCTTCCCGACCTCAGATCGCCCGTAAATTATTTTTCCTTTCATTTTTATAATATTCTCCTCCTTTTCTAATGGGTTTCATCCTACTATTATTTTTTTTCACTTTTTATTATTTTTAAAGGCTTCTACCCTGGTCTATAACTTAAGACTTAATAAACAAGCGTTTTTTACTGTTTGTTCAACCGATTTTAACTTCTATTCCATAGACATAAAGATGGCTAAAACTAATCTAAAGAATGGTTGCAATATCAACTATTTACTGCAGCCGCTGTTTGTCATACCATCAATGTAATAAAAGTCAAAATCGGTTAAACGAACAGTAAAAGAAGTTTTGTTTATTGTCTCATCATAGTGCGAAAGAAGTATAGGAATATGGGTGTCATGTTTTTTTTTTTTAAGTTATATTGTTATAATTCTAATTACTAATCCTGGTGTTTAAGTTTTAGCATATAAGTTACTAACAAAAATGGTTCCTTTGTGTCCGAATTATACAATTTATATTATATAGTGATCTTGACCTTCCCAAAAATGCCAATGTCAAATTGTTCTTAAAATGATTGTGATGAATCGAGTCAAGTTGTTCTCAAGTGAGAATAAGTAAGTTAAGCCTTTACTAAGTAAACTTCTGTTCGTGTTGATTTTGGAAATGAAAAAATAACTTGGCGTCCGTTGCTACATTGTTACAGTAAATCTGCTTCAAGTAAAAAAACTTTATCTCATTCTGTATCCTTCCTAGAAAATTAATTATTTAAAAGATTAAAAAAGTAAATCAGAAAAAAGAAGAAATATGTTTATGTAATGCCGCGGTTGCTGGGGCCCTCAGGCGATGAACATGCATGTACTCGTAATAACTTTATTAGTAATTACAGTTTTGAGCCATTTGAACACTTTTTATAAATATAAAAGTATTTTTATCATCATCTCAGCCGACAGATGTCCACTGTTGGACATAGGCCTCCCCCAAGCGTCGCCACAATGCACGATCCTGTGCATCCCGCATCCATCGGATTCCCGCAACCTTCACCAGGTCATCGGACCACCTTGTAGGAGGCCTTCCAACGCTGCGTTTTCCGGTGCGCGGTCGCCACTCCAGAACTTTTTGGCCCCAACGGCCATCTGTCAAGTCAGTAGTAGTAGTAGGGTGTCTGTAAGTATGTTTATCAGTTGTCTAATATTCATAGCTCTGTTTAGTTTGGGACTAGATGACGTTGTGTGAAAGTTGTGGAATATTATTAGTATTATTCAAAATACTTGGGTCATGGAGCCTGTGTGTGTGCGTGTTTCCCTTTCAAGAACTTGTCGACTGATGGACACTTTCAACGCTTTGCCATTCAACGTAGCAATACTGCCAGTCTTTTGAGCGCGTTTTTGATTGTCAGCAATGTGGAGAAGTACTTCGAGACGTCAAAATACGCCTCTACATCGCTGTGCAAGTGTATTTGATTTAGTTATTGTGAACGTAGTGAGAGCAGTGGTGGCCGAGTGGTAATGGCTCCGACTTACGATTTGGGTCGCGGGTTCAAACCCTGTAAGGCGCATTACTTTGTATAATTTATTTCATTACCACTGCTCTCAAAACGGTGAAGGAAAACATCGTGAGGAAACCAGCATGTCCTAGAACCGAAAATTCGAAGACATGTGACATCCACCAACCCGCACTGGGCCCGCGTGGTGGATTACGGCCCATTCCCTCTCCTAGAGAAGAGGCCTGAGTCCCAGCAGTGGAAACATTAAAAGAAAAAGGCTGATGATGATGATGAACGTAGTTAGGTTTTTGGACATATGCGGATCAGAATGTAAAGTCCCATATGCCTCCGTTGAAAAGGGTGGATCTGACCTGAGGGATGTTTTGTCTGATCTGGGCAACTGCCGGAGAGATGATTTCAAATGATGCGGAGACCTCTAATTGCGCGATGCAGAATTCTGTAGTTTAGTTCATAATATGTGGCGTCATAGATGTCGCTACAGGTTTTAAGTTGTTAGTTAATTCATTAAACCCCAAGCGAACGCCGGCGTTCGCGCACCCATTGTCTTTCTATTGAACTCTAATTCTCAAGATTGAAAGGTTAAGGGGCCGGCGGAGGATGAATTTCCATACAAACGTAATACCACGCTCATTTGCAGTTGGAGCATATTTCCAACATATTATGATGATATTTGGTTATAGACAATATTTATCTAGGTTCCTACGTCTTTCTTTTTTAAAAAAACAAAAAGAAATTTAAGCAAATTGTATTTCGCACTTTTTTATAGCGTAAATGGCAAAACATGCCATTTGGCTTTTCTTGTATTAAAAATAACAATATTTCTAATATTCTCGACGTAGGAACCTAGATAAATATTGTCTTTAACCGAATATCATCATAATATGTTGGATATATGCTCCAACTGCAAATGAGCGTGGTATTACGTTTGTATGGAAATTCATCCTCCGCCGGCCCCTTAATAATATATTTACGACTAGCTTCTGTCAGCGAATTCGCTCGCGTGATAGTAGTTTTCTCAAAACAAGCTGTGGAGCCCCGTTTTATCTTTTTAGAGCGTGAATTTTGAAATACCCTCTCTTAGTGCTCGTCTACGCCATAAAAGGAAGCCTTGTGCAAAATTTCACGCTCTTAGTCTCAGTAATTTCAGCTGTGCGTTGTTATGTCAGTCAGTCAGTTTCTCCTTTTATAGATAACTAGCTTTTGCCCGCGGCTTCGCCCGCGTACATAAAACACCTTCCCTCTTTCTCCCCCTATTCTCACTTTTTTTATAAAAAAATAGCCTATGCCCGTCTCCAGGGTCCCAACTATCTCTGTACCAAAATTCATCAAAATCGGTTTTGCCATTTAGGCGTGAAGACGTAACAAACAAACAAACAAACTCACTTTTGCTTTTATAATATTAGTAAGGAAACGTAATTTTACATATTGTGAATATATATAACCAATTAGCCACGTTTCAAGAATATATACTAAAGCGCGTTTTTAATTATATAAACATTCGTTATTTCGCAGCGCAATACATCTGTATTAAAATAAATCCGTTTGAAATGAAGTGAAAATAGTCTACTTTACATTTTCTCTTAGTCTTCTTGGAATTTCAGATTCATTAGCTATAATATCTTGTGGGAATAGTTGAAATGAACATGTTTTCTATTACAGTTTCTATGAAAAACCTAAGTAGAGACAAATTCAATTTAAAGACCTTGGGCCGTATATTTGTTTCTGTGGTTCTTTGGTTAGATAAAAATACTTAAAATTCTTATTAGCAACTTCATCTTTAAGAAATTTTATATTACTTACCATCTTCGAAGTCTTATTTTGTAGTCTTCTCTTTCGTATAAAAAACTGGGCAAGTGCGAGTTGGACTTGCACCCTAAAGGTTCCGTACAAACTTACCTATGTAAAGAGTTCCATTCCCAATTGGACTCTTGGAGTTTACTCCAAATCGAAAAAAAAAGTGACGTAAAGTTTTCAGATTTATTCCTATACTTTTTTTTGCGACATAAACTGCCGTATCTTTTTTTTTCGTTAACCTTGAAGTTTGATTTTTTCACAGCTTCAAGAGACCGCAGACTTAAGCATATGGTTTTAATTTCAACTCGATACCTTCACGCATTTCCGAAATAAAGGTTATTGATAGACGGAACGACGGACAACAAAGCGATCCTATAAGAGTTCCGCTTTTTTCTTTTTGAAGTAGGGAACCCTAAAAACTAACTAGAAGAAAAACAAAGACCTGACGCATATTTGTTTTTGTGGTTCTTTATTCAGATAAAAATACTTAAGTCTCAATAGCAACTTCATTCTTAAGAAATTTTATATTACAATCTCCGAAGTCTTATTTTGTAGCCTTAGTTCGTATAAAAAAACGATACAAAAATATTGAGCAAGACTGATTTGTTACTCTTTGAAACTTGTTACATAAACTTAGTATTAAAACAATATTATTGAAAAAAAATAATATAACATTCTTAGGAAGTCAAAAAAACATATACGTTTGTCTTAAAAAACAACTTACTCGTAAAAGCACGTATACAAAGGATCTAAACAATATGAATTCTAATGATGTATAGTCTCCAATGTCAGTCTCTCGTAGACTTCAAAAAACACTAAATTGAAAAGATATTATCATTGTTATACGTCTGCGAAAAGATAATAAGACTGGGAGAAAATATGTAACGTTATCCATCTAAAATTAGATTGTTTTAGCTAACATATTCACTAGTATTAATATCAGAAGTTGTAAAGGTTTCACAGAGAATTTTGAGCTGCCCCCAGGCAAGATAGTGCGGGATAATATATATAAATCCATATTTTGGGAAGGTGAATATGAACTATGTAGTGGTTTTAGCGATTTATACAAAGTTTCCCTTTTCACAGTAAGTTGAGAACCTTTTTTGGACATCAAAATTAATTTACAGCGTGTTTATTTATTGCCATTGAAGTCATTTTATTTTGGCGCATGAAATATAATTATCTTTTCCATTTCGTATTAATTAATCCTCTTTTGATTATACGATAAAACCAGTGCGGTTTGCGCTGCATTGAACTTAAAATATGTAATATGTATTTTGTATAAATTTAACGTATTTTTTAAAATTATTGTAATGAATATAAGCGTATTGGCAATGATATGTTATATAAAATTATTTTCAGTAAATGCGAAAACTGAATACAGTTTCTTCAGAATCAGTAACTGAATTGATTCTGTTTATACTATGTAATATTTTTCCCATAAATATTTAAAAAAGGTTACAGCACATAACTAGGTGCGGGAGCAAAACAACCCCTCAGGCGCCCAGATGGTCCGGTGACCATGTATTTGTGCGGACAATCAGGTAACATAACAAGTTTTTAACTTAGTCATTTATCACATTTTTTTTTTATTTAAAAATACTAGACATGTGTTTTGGTTTTCGCATATAAATAAACGTAATGTTGTATAAACGGCACCTTTAGTTCATCATTCCTGTTGTAAGTCCAACAAAGTAACGTGCTAAAGTCTATCTTTGTATGAGGAGTGTGGGTGATGGTGGACCTGAAGATCTTAACTATCAACTAGATACCAGCCGTAATGATACGAGTACACACACGGCAAAGGATGATGAGGAGATGTAGCATCAAAGACACTTCCTCCTGACCACCACAAAGTTCATTTTTGCTTGCACTCGAATCGAAAATTTCAAAGAGTTTGGCTCGACGCCGCGCTGCAGGATTCAAACGATTTTTTTTTAAGCGATCAGGCAGAAATTACCGCGATGGTACATACGACTTTTTGTATGAGGAGTGTGGGTGATGGTTGAACTGAAGATCTTAAAAACTTACCTGCAGCAATGATATGGTAGACACACGGCACCCTTTGCTTTCCAATCCTGTTGTGAGCCCAACAGAGTAGCGTGCCATAGTCCATCTCCGTATGAGGAGTGTAGGTGACGGTGGAACTGGTACCAGCTCTGGAGACGTATGTGTCGCTAACTTCGTTGCTGTTCGCTGTGTTATTGAAGGTCCAGCGGAACTGTGGAAGAAAATTGGTGGTTAGTGAAAGCTTGAAAATTGATTGAGATTTGTACGAGTCAATAATGCTCATACAGCAAAATACGTTTTGATTATTAAACCTAATAATTTAATTTAGTTTTAACTACCGTCACGTGGTAATGTGTCTGTAATAAGTAAGTGCGGCTCTATACATAACTTTATTGTATTTACCAATAAAATTTTTAACGTGATACGTGTAGGTTATAAGGAGTAACACCAAACCACTTGTGGTGTTACTCCTTACGACCTACAACAACTACTGGAAGATCATCAATGGCGAAATACTCTAAAAGATTTAGAATATTCGGTGGCAAGGTATAATAGAGGAAGATTTTGAAGACGCTTCACAGGACATGCGTCATCTGCTATACTGCCCTTTCTGCACAACCAGCTGCACGTCTCATGATTTATAAAAGGCCAATAACAAAGTTGTATAGGCTGCAGGATACGAGTTAAAAAAAAAGTAATTCGAGTCTATCGACACTAAACAAAAGGGGATCGTAAGTAAGTGGATTGTGTCGACTAATCAACGCGGTGCCCTCGTGGTAGATATAGCGTCACTCTCGTTCACAGATAGGCCAACTAGGCCTTGCAGTGGAAACATTATAGGCCGATGGTACTTCCGTTAGGTGCGAAAATAAGACACACATAAAACTAAATTTAATATAGTGTAAATGACTGACGATCGTCTCGTCACCCTCCCTACTAACTGTCGTAACTAACAATTGATATTTTTCCAGGGGGACCATTTTTCGTTCGGGCGTTAAAATCATGTTTCTGTAGTTGCGTTAGCTGTAGCTTTATTAATTAATCGATAAGTGCTATTGCTCTTGGCTTATTCTTTAAGTTAGTAATGGCCCTAAAGCCCTATGGTACGAAGGTAGTAAGGGTATTTTTTCCCTTTTTTTGCACTTACGCAAAACAAAATACGTGATTATCTTCTAAACGGTAAACGACACAGATACGACGATTAGAGAGAACTTATTCAAAATAATGTTATGAACACGTTGGTAATATCAGTGCAGGTATCCCAGTTTGTGAGATAGGACAGTTAGCTGGGAGGTCGACGGTCTATGCTCGATGCCAAGGACAAATATCATAGGGCTAAAAAAGATATCAGAAATACTTCGATACCTACTACAAAGCCATGAAATGGAGAGGGGAAACGAGTGTAATTAAACATTTATAAAGTGTAATGTTTATTTGATCAAATGACGTATGTATTAGAAGATGGTTTTTATTGTTTATGTGGTAAATACTCTTTGTATGGTGAAACCATACACTAATAATGTACTAATGCATATTCGTGCATTTTTACCTCGTTTCACTAATTAATTTTAGTCGAGCATGAACACGATTAGCGGTCATCGCGTGTGCTCACTTGCTCTTTTGTATTACTAATCCTTTAGTCTGATTTATATATTTAATTTAACTTTATAAGCAGCAGTATCATTTAGGCATCATTCTATTTCCTACACTTGTTTTATCTTTGTGTGCATGGACTCTATGAACTTCGACACCGAAATGCTAGCCTGTCGGTTTTCTATCGTTTACAATCCGAGGAGTGTGCGTCAGAATTACATAATATAATTTCACAGCTTGTACCGTTATCGGATCACTAGACGTACTGCAATATGACACCAGTACATGATGGACTTTCCATATACATGTTCGAAATATTTTGGGAAAGAATTATTTTGCGTACCATTAAAGAGAAAAAAAAATCTGCCCGACTAAGTATTTCCAGATAATTGTAGTTATCAGAAAACATAGATTCAGGCAGGGATAAAGGTAAAAATTGTGAATAAGTCCTGTTTCGGTAAGCGTGCTTCAACGTAGACCGACGCACGGCGAGTATACACCCTTACGTCGTTGAAACATCTACGGTCCGGACTAAGCATTTCGCCTCGTCATTTATACCGCGTACATCGAAGGACTGGAACAGTTTGCCTGCTGCGATCTTCCCGTCTGATTATAATTTAGGTGTCTTCAAGGCTATAGTGAATAGGCTCTTAATAAACTAGTGCGCCTCACCATCAACGATTGCATCACTGCTTACCACCAGGCGGGATCGCAGTCAAGTACTAGTTTATAACAGATAAAAAAAAACCTATCGATAATAAAAAAATAAAATCGAATGACATTGTTTCAGTTTCGGTATGTTATTGTATTTTTCGATGTTAATACATAAAGAGTATTGGAGTAAATGAGTAAAAGTTCTCCTGCTTTAAATTGGAGTGGGAAGGATTTGAGAATTTTACACTAAAACCATATCTATGTTCCTCTTTTACCTTGCATTCTAGGATCACGGGTTTCCCTTCAGAAGTCAACCCATGCCCCCCTCCCCCCCGCGCACCTCAAGGAGTTGTCAGCAACCGTAGGGGCCCAGCTGAGTCGAAGCCTACTGGGGCCAGGTTCTGGTCCCGAAAGAGAGGCTCGGCCCCGGTATGAAAGGCAAGAAGGAACAGGGTGGGTTTTTTAGTCAGTTAGAATCTGACACTAATACATAATTATGTAGGTGCATCACAGATCCTGCACTATTAATCTAAAGAAATATGAAAAGGGATCAAAATCCAATTACCTACCCAAACATTTGTACCAAACCTAATTTTGTTTAAGACCTTACACGTGTTTGTTATCTGAAATATTAGGACTTCGTAAAATATATTCTACTAAGTAAAGAGGCTTAGTTTAGATTCTAAGTTGACAAACATAATTACTACGAAATAATAGACCTCAGATTCAAATAACAATCTCACAGAACTCGCAAAATTTTCGTGACTGCCGGGCATTTACAGTTTTGCCTCTTATACTCAAGGTCATGGGTTTAAATCTGAGTAAGTTTCAATGTAACTTTATCATATCTTATTTATCTTGTCTAGTCTAATTGGTCCCCTGAGACAGTGAGACGGGGTCGCCGCAGACCATGAAGGATATGGCAGAAAGAACTAGATCGATTCTGCCAGAACTGGAAGTATAGTCAAGTTACAACCGTTTCATTTCGAATCTCTTTCTACAATCGTAAAGCCTTCTATTTGTGTGTTCTGTCCACGTGATTTAACGTTGAAATGACGCCATTCTCATAATGACATGTTTATAGATTATCAACATTGCTAAGCCTGCTGGAAGTAAGAAGCACGGTCCTGTGAAAAATGGATGAAGGCCTCCGTCTCAGTTCAATGATTAATAAATCTAAATGAAACTTAAAACTAGGTGTAATAAATATATTTTATGTTTGTAATCTTTATCTGTTTTCGAAGAGACTTTTGTCACGGTGTAGAACATTTATAAGCTTGAGTAAAAAAATAAAAGATTCACGAATACAAACATTGCTTTGGTTTCCAAAAAAACACTTAGAACTACTATAACAAAAATTCTGTAGTCATATTGCCGGATCACAAACAAATATAGGATTTGTTTTTTTTTTTGGTTTCTTTTATTTTTGCACGGTTTTGCGTAGCCAGTTTCCAGTTTAGTATTAGGTACACAAAATACAGTAAATTTTCTGTTAGAATATGGATGTAAGTCATGTAAATGTATATCGTGTCAGCCTTTTCGGCAAGCTTCGCTAAGGAATACTACGAGTAGAGTCTGTCTAAAAAGTCAAACAACTTGATAATTTTAATAGGTTTTATATTTTTAGTAGAGGTACTTTATTTTTATTAACATTTCTGAGGGATAATAAAAAACGTCAAATTGTTTAGCGTATTCCGTTTATGGTAAACAAATCTGATGAAGTGAAAGATTATAATTATTAACTTTGTTCGAACTACCCACGTCGTTTGATGTTTGACTTTTTAGACAGATTATGCAATGAAATTTTGAGCACGATATTACTGAGATTGCGCCCGTTTTAATATTCCCACGTTATTACCCAGTTGTGTAGCCACTTGAGATACAAATCTAAACCAATTTTAGGGTAAAGGCAATATTTTTTTTTTAAAGAATACCATACAGTTTCCTATGAATAATATATTACTAGTATAAAGATATTAGTTTATCAGATTTTCATACAAAAATAAAAATATTAAAATTGAACGTTCTAAATATAACAAAGTCTAAGCGAGGCAAGCGATAGTATAATAGCGGAGGGGAGTGGCAACCGGGCAGCGGGGGTGCTTGATACGCTTACGTCGCGTCATACAGACGTACATAGGTAGATAAAGCAAAATACGTTAGAGTTGAAATGTGTTAGATAGAAAAACGAAATCTTGAAAGTTAGTTTTTGGTAAGTGAATTATATTTTGTAAAAAGTCATAGAAATGTTGTTAATGATGTTAGTAATACAATACCCACAAAAAATCATTTTAAACAAATATTAAGACAGCCACGTAACTTATCATGAAAAAAAAAATTTCATACCGATTTATAAATAAGATAAAGTATTGGTACAGGTTCAGCAAACATCAATATTATAAATCTAATTTCCTATTTGGGCATTAGACATAAATACTGAATATTTGGCATAACGCCATAATGTGAGAAAGCAGTTAGAATTGAAACATTAAAGATGAAGGCAAGATGGTGCGGGTGAATTATCTTTTCGCAATTCTGTAATTGTGTGACTTTTGGTTAAAACCTTACTTTTAACCAACATACAATTTGTCTCCAAACTTTTCTTAAAATGAAATGTGTATATATCCGAGTGGATCCCTGAAAGGTTTGAAAATACAATTGCATCCAGTAAATGGTGCTCCAGTCAAATACTCAGTTTTTTTTTCAGACGAAAAGCCAATTTTCAAACCGGACAACGTCGATCGGGACTGCTAGTATCTACCTATAATATATTTCAATGAATGACTGACAGTGGTTTTATTATTTAAATTCAATTAAAACACAATAGTAGTCCAATGATGATTTTTTTATTATTTTAGTCATAAGCACTAAAATAATATAATGTCATAATTGTACACTTGGTTTACAATAAACGTTTTGACTTTGACTTTTAATTTAAAATACCTACAAGGCATTGATTGGTGTCTCATCACGGCGGTTGTGAGTGAGGATGTACGTTCACTCACACGTACGGCCGTTGCCCTCGCTGGCATTACCGCTTCCAGAAGGAGATGGCTTCTGCCATTCCCCCTCGGTCCCATAGCGTGAACTAGATCGCCGAAACCGATTACCTCCACAAGGACACGCCGTCACACACACAAATGCACCGTATACTCTACCGTGTTCTCTGAACCGTCCGTACAATGGTGACAACATCCGGGCGTTTCATCCGCCTGAATTCGATGCAGGAATCTTCCGAACTGATGTCCAGTAAGGACCTGCGTCATGTAGAAGTTGAGGACGCAGTGACGCCTCTTCAGCCACTCCTCAAAGAGGGGCCATAACTATGGCGTACCCAGAGAGAAAGAAGCGTCTAATAAGATATTCGAATGTTATGTACATCCCTTTTTTTTCGGTCAGTAGGTAGTGAAAAATATCTTTCATTATTCAAGACAACAGGAGTACTCTAAGAGATTATATTCAGCTAAGTGGCCTCTAGAAATATTTCGAATATAATATTATATTATTCTATAATATTATTATCATTGCCACAATGGATATAATCCGAAAACGATAAAATATTATCTACCGAGAGACCAAAAGTAATAATATTCTATTTCTATCAGCTTTCTGCAACTAATTCCATCTTGATAATGAGTCCACATTACTAATTCATACTTGCTTTTAGTCAGAACTTGAAACTCGCGGGTTTTGATCGACTTCTTACTTAAAAGTTTTTAACTTGTCTATTTCAAATTAAACTTATTTTAAGTAAATAGGTAATTATTTAAAGATATTGTAGACAGTTTTTTTTTAAGATTTATATCTTTGATTATATATCTTTGATTCTAAATATAAGGTTAAATCTATTAATTTATCACTTCTAAAAATAAAACGCACCACCTAAATGATCTCATTTCTTTAGGTGCGAAATCATTTAATGTTAGCATTAGGTAACTTTGTGATGAGAATAAACGTTTTATATACTAGCTTTTACCCGCGGCTTCGCCCGCGTGAAATTAGCCTATGTCCGTCTCCAGGGTCCCAACTATCTCTGTACCAAAATTCATCAAAATCGGTTTTGCCATTCAGGCGTGAAGACGTAACAAACAAACTAATAAACAAACAAACTCACTTTCGATTTTATAATAATTATTATAGTAAGGATTATTATTATGCAATGACATCTCCCACCCTTTTCGTGGCAGACTTGTTTCTTCTTTACCATCGTTCCAGGGCCCTGGGGGTCTCTTCGCAATACCCATGGCCCCAGCAGGTTTTGACCCTGCTGGTCCCCTACGGTTGCTGACATCTCCTTAAGGCACCTAAATGACCTCTGTAAACAGGACGATAATTGCCTCTACTACTACCCCTGCGCAGAGCATATTTGGAGAAGGACGAGACAATTGTGCATGTGCTTCTTGACTTGGGAAGCCTATAAAGGGCTGGATAGAATAAACCTGCCAAATAATGGCTGCAAAGAATTAAGTGCGGAAACCCAACTCAAATAAATTAATTATTATCTACATAATTGAGTAGGGTTTCCGCAGTATTGATTTATTATCCTTTATTTCCCTTTGAATTTTGTAAGTATTTTTTTTGCACAGTAGTTATGACATGAAACTGTAGTTACACACTCAGTACATCACCACTGTAAGTATTACAGTTTTTTATTACGGAAATACTATAGCCAAAGTAAAACTGTTAATATTGAAATATACGATTTTTCGAAGGTGTTATTAGCGTTTTAAAATATTATTATTATATCTAGCCCATACTGTCCCACGGCTGGGCAAAGGCCTCCCTCCACTCCTTCCAATGTTCCCGGTTTTGAGCCACCTCTTTCCAATTCCCAAGGAAGACATCCAATTAAAATATACTTGACTAAAACGAAGATGGCTTTATAGTAATTACATGGGTTTGCTATACGCAGAAGGCTTTCAGTGACCAGAAGATCCTCTTTAGTAATGGTTTAGGATGCCGATAGGGTTGCCGCGATACTGTTGGTAGTGCAACGGGGATGTTTGCGGAGGCCAACGCCTACTGCTTTAGGGTAATAGTGCGCAAGAAAGTGGCCTCTTTGATGCGTCGCGTGCTGATCCAAAGGCGTTTTTAAATATCAGAATGGAAAGGATTAAGTGTCCTATAGTAAGGCATTAGAATAAAGTATACAGTTCGAGTGGTGTCCTTTTTATCTAAGTTGAACTGGCTAGGATAAACAAGTAGGTATTAGCTAATAATATAGTACACACTACATACTCGTAGAATTATGTTATAAATTATTTTTATTTTTTGCATCAACACTAACGGACTCCTCGTACTATTTGTGATTTTTAATGTGGTTACTGTGTATCCTTTGTTGGAAATCTAATCAAATAAATAAAACGTCTCAACTTGTAGACATTTCCTACCACAGAAGTTTTTCTGAGGAAACCAAAGATAAGAAGGGAATGTCACAATTCAATTGTTATAATTGAGTTAATATCGTAGGACGCCAGAGGGGGTAAGGGTTCAAGGAAAACCACAATATAATTCCCCCGTGATTGCCAAAATTTACCCTCAAACCTATAGATATTTATGTGAAGAGACGGGTATTGTATAACTTCTGAGTAAATTAACAAACCATAAACGAACTGAGCTAGCGCCTGCCAATTATGTAGATTCTAAGACTGAATACTAAATTTATTAACACCTTTATTTCATTTAGTTTCAAGGTATTTTGCGAATGTATTATTTATAACTTTATTGCGCACCGCATAATATGAACAGGAAAATTGTCGTTTGATACACATGGAAAGTTACTGTAGCTGCATTCGGCTCCCATAGGGGCCCAGCAGGGTCGAAGCCATGGGTTTGCTTCTAAAAGGTAAACCTGGCCCTGGAATTAAGGGCTACGAAAAAACTAGGAAGTCGGTAAAGTCTGACAGGCTCTCCCGCCCCACTCAAGGGTGGGAGATGTCATTGGATGATTTCCCCACTTCACTTCAAAGCTGCACTCGTCTCCACAACGCTCTCGCCTGCGGCTCGGGTTAATTTCACCTCTGGCAATATGACTACCTTTCTACAGTTGTATCAAAATGTAGTATGGATGAACTCACCACAACTTCAGGAGGATTGGCATCCACATGGCATGTGATGTGCGCGCGCTCCTGCTTGGCCACTCCATGCACTCGTTGTTGAGAACTTCTGCAGGTTGGGGCATCTGTAGATAAATCAATGGGATTAGTGAAAGGTTGTTGAAACAATATTTATTTGAATCTGCATACGTCGCATTGTTTTTGAATTGTAATATGACAACAGATTTGTAATCATTGTGACTGAAATCGTTAACATTTTAACACAATTCATAAACAATTTACAATGAAACGCATATAAATTATAATTTATTCACGATTCTGAGAAAGAAAAATCGTTAAAACTCAAACCGTTTATATACCTATCAAATCAACCATTAACAATCAGTTTTGATTTGTGAAGAAATCAGTTAGCCAGAAAAATGAAGCTGATTGCATTCCAAACCATAAACCTCTATGAAGAAGAATGTACATAAAACACAATGGAAACTCTTTCAAATCATGTTATGTATTACAAAAATCCTGAAAGATTACAACAGACCTTACTTACCTTACCTGAAAGAGACAGACAGATGGACAGCTGAGTCTTAGTATTAGGGTCCCGTTTTAGTCTTTGCGTACAAAACCCTAAAAATATCATGACACGATGACAAAAACAGTGAAGGTTTCCGAATTAATTTACTAAAATTTAAATCATGTAAGCAGTTTGACTTTTAATCAAAAACAGATTTTCTAAATCCCAGCCGTCTCATGCATGCAATTGATAACACACGTCATACTCAAAGTTCATTAAAAACTATTAATTGAAGTACTTAGTAAGTCTTTATAATATCATTGAGCTAGTTAATTGTCTCTCAAAGTATTGCAATCACAATTTGAACTTGAGACATCGTTAGACTGATGAGTGCCCACAAAGGCGTTCTAACACACGCATTTGTCGGTCATTGAAGTAATATTCAACAACCACTCAATTTGATAATATACTAATATGAAAGCTCATTATTTTCGGAAACATTATATATTTAACAAAAAATATAAAATATATTGAAAGATGGGTCAGTACAGTAACTACTCTGAATAAGAAGACAAGAATGGACACACAGAAGAAACTAAAAAAGGGCGTCGGCAAAGTGACGTTCTATTAGTGATCATGTGGGTGGGTGAAGAGGGAGAGGGAGACTAAAGAAAAGATGAATGGATTGTGAAGAGTGATATGAAAAAAAAAGAAGTTAGTGATAACATAACGAGTCACAGGGCAGAATGGAAGAAAAAAAAACGTGTTGTATCAACCCGTGATGATTATCAAAAGTTAAACACACATGCTAAGAAGTGTCAATGGCAATAATAGTATAAAATGCCTAGCCTAGCCCAGTATTCAGAACGGTAGTGCCGCTGACAGCGAAAACTCTACGTTAGGTGGTGGTCTACATTGTAGGGTAGGCAGGCAATGTAATTCGAACGCGATCGCAAAGCAAAGTGGCGCGAATGGAACTAACATGTGTGTATTTCCTGATAGCTACAATTTAGGGGTCTTTACGTCAAGGGTGAATTGGTTGCTTCTAGGCAAGCGTGTTCCATCGTCGACCACATCATCGCTTACCATCAGGTGAGATGGTGATCAGACGCTAACATATCAATAATAATTAAAAAAAAAACATTTTGATACTCTAATGCGTTGGCCTACCTGAGTGCGGTGCCGTGACAAATGAAGCAAAGCGGACTCTTGTGGAACTTGTTACCTATTTATCTTAAAACAGAATTCTTCTTTTAAGTCGTGCACTCCTGACAGAGTGGTCATGGTCATGGCTCGGTCGAGTCCTGCGCGGACCTGCGCCACAGACTCTCGCGCGAGACGACGCCATGCAGTTCTGTGTTTGGCGGCTTGAGAGTTTTCATTAACACTGCCTCACGGATTTGATTAGGTCAGTTCACCGTATTGGAGAGCGTCCACATGACCTTTTGCCGTTAACGTTCCATCGTCTCCTCGTTACGAGAGATATGTCCAAAGAACTTGAGAAACAGAGTATACTTACATAAAACATTCAAGGAGAAAGGTTTGCTTTCCCCGTCGCCCTCCGCGTTGAACCCCACACATGTGTAGTTGCCGGCTGTCCGTCTGCCCACCCCCTGGAGGACTAGCGACTGGTTGCTGATGATCACACCTTGGCCCACGTTATGTAGAAGAGTTTTACCCTGGTGGATGAAACACGTAGTATATTATTATGTTTTTACCGGTATGTAAACCCGCACGAGTGGTAATGGCCCCGCTCTACGAGTTGTAGGTCGCGGGTTCAAACCCAGCCAGGCGCATCACTTTGTGTAATTTATTTTATCACCACTGCTCTCAAAACGTTGAAGAAAAACATCGTGAGGAAACCAACATGTCCAAAAACCAAATATTCGAAGACATGTGACATTCAATCACCCGCACTGGGCCCGCGTGGAAACATTATAGGGCCGACTATGCTATGTAATCTGAAAGGTTTATTTATAAAGACGTTGCCGTTTATTACCCACTACCCTTTGCCCCACGGTTTTGTCCGCGTACATAAAATATAGCCTATGTCACTCAGGAATAAAGCAGCTTTCTATCGGTAAGAATTTTTAGCAATCTGACCAGCACTTCCAGAGATTACTTCCTACAAACTTTAATTTTTTCTCATTTACCTCTTTATTATATTAGTGTAGATGTAGATACCTATGTATCAAGCACGGTTAGAAACACGATACAGACTACTATGCTAATATTTGAAATGCTGATTGATGAACGAGTGAATAGGTTACTTCTGGGCAAGCGTGCTCCATCCTCGACCAAATCATCGCTAACCATCTGATTAGATGGTGGTCAAACGCAAGCCTGTCAATAATAAAAAAGAACCTTTTCGTTTCTGTGTTATTTGTTTATTCGTATAAAATATTATACGAAAACTATGAGACTTGACTATAGCATAGTCGGCCTTATAATGTTCTCACTGTTGGGGCTCAGGCGTCCTCTCTAGGAGAGGGAATGGGCAGTAATCCACCATGCGAGCCTAGTGCGGGTTGGTGAATGTCACATGTCTTTGAATTTTTGGTTCTCCGACATGCCGGTTTCCTCACGATGTTTTCCTTCACCGTTTTGACAGCAGTGGTGACGAAACAAATCACACAAAGTAATACTAGTAGTACTTGACTACGCGAAGTTTATAATTTTGTGTATTTGTGCAGAAATTATTGATTGCTTAAATATTCCAGTAAGACAAAGAAAAATTGTGTTCTTTCACAAATCCAGGGCCAAAGGGATGATACATAATATAAGGTTCGCATCTGTACACGATTTTATAGCAAAGCTGAAGTTAGTTTCGGAGTTAAGTCACTGTTCCAACCCTCTCATGGGCCCCATGGGTTTGAAACTTAGTGTTATGTCTCTTCACTATAAGATACATGGCTTGAATATAAGTTTGACCCTTTCAAAGGGACTTTGTTGAAGAGTTTATCCTGTTAGGACAAATGATTGAAAAATATTGGAAATACTTTTCCGGCACAGTTAAAAATTGCTAAGTATTTTAACATAACTGAAAGTAGTCAGAAAAGTAAAACATTTAATTTCACACAAAACGTAAAAGATAAAGTTATCTACTTAGAAGAATAGTTTTTTGACATAATATAGGATATAAAGTTACTACACTAATAATCTAATCTTTTATAGCTTCAAGACGTTAACGAGGCCAAATTTGTGTCAAAAACCCGCTACAAAAACGACTAAAAAATTCGATTCAAATCGCTACTTATGCAGTTAGTGAAAACTTTAATTTTTGTTATTTTCAAAATCGTCTCCTTCAGACCTTTATTTTGATACCTTAAATGATAGTTACAGAAAAAAAATCGAAATTTTCTTTCTTTGTACTCGTAATTTCTATTTAGTCAGCATCACATTCACAACTTAAATACGTAAATCTAACGACGCCACTCAAGTTTAAATGCAATAATCTGTTTAAACATTAGAGCGTGCGAAAGAAATATACATACATACAGTCGGGTAAATAAACATATTCATTGGAAAAAAATACATTATGTATACTCACATTATGTCTCCACTCGACCTTATAAACATAAGGATGTGCTCTGATGATGCAGTCGAAGTACACGTCCGTGCCTTCTCTAATATTTGATGGGTCCAGATTCGTTCCTAACCGGACAGTGGTTTCTGGTACATCTGTTGTGAGAAACAAAAGAAGGACGAATTTCAGGACAACACATTATACAGTATTTCTGTTTTTTGTTTTCGTTGCGAAAACTGGAAAAAAAAAACCAGTAGTACATAGTACAGTAACGACTGTTAAATATCTACGAATGACAACCGTGAGCAACGGTTTAAGTACGTGCTTTCCGAGACACGGAGTGTCAGTAATGTGTCCTTGATACACACATGTGAATCGAAAAAATCTCGTTGGTACTTGGACGATTTCGAACACGCATGCATGACAGGCGGGAGTCTTAAGCACTGAGCCATCACATATATGTCGCTACATAAGAACTACGAAGAAAGTACGAAATCCTGCATCGCGCAATCAAAGTTCTCCGCGCGATTTGAACATATACGACAGCCCGAAATCATCTATCGGGCAGTAGCCCACCAGACTATAACACCTGTCTGGCCGGAGGATCCTCCCTTTTCAACGGAGGTTTGCGGGACTTCACTCTCTGTTCCGCCTACCCCAAACTATAATTATATGTAATTGTAATATAAATTGACAAAAGCTTTTCTTTAGGCACGTTAAGAAATCTGAATTTATGCTAAAGTAAGCCACTTTAGATACTGTCAACCCGACACAAAATCGAATACACCTACTTACCTACTATAAAACCCAATTCATGCATATATTATAATCGTTCACCTAACTCTCAACTTTCTACTAACAATATAATAAGTAGACTGTTATTTCAGTCTTCAATACCAAGAAGTTTTTGTACTTTCGTAAAATTTCATTCTTGCCCATAAAATCTAGAATTCAAGAAAAACAAAGTTGTGTAAAGTTTCAAGGCTTGTTCGTAATAAAATTCGGAAGGGAATTTCGGATAAGCTTAATATTTCTTTGCCGTTTTTACTTCCTCATGGGAGGCTGAGATTAAGATGTTTCAACTTTAGAAAGCTTACAATTCTTGTGATGGAACAACGCGATAAAGTAAAATCTTTATTTATGCTTTTGATGTATGTTCTAGGTATTTGATAGCCGCTGTGAAATATTATGAATTGTGAGGTATTTTTGAAGTAATAAATTTGTCGGAATTAGTTTTTGTAAGATTTCAGAAGTATTAATGCTCTCAGCTTTAAGGTAGAACTGCATTGCGTATAGGTGTACCACACACGCCGATCTGTATCCTGTTTCACGTAAAATCAAACGAGCTAAATATCGTTGAAGTTTTATAGTCGTTCGATCGAAGTCCTGTCCAAAAGGTATTCACGTGTTTCTTAATCGGGATTGGATAGAACGACAACTTAACTGGCTCGAATCTAAACGATATATCTAACACTTATTTCCAGTTACATTAATAAGTATTCTACCAGGATAATGAAATACACATTTTTTTTTTAAATCGACTTTTCGACCAAACGACTTTAAAATCGGTGTCGTTTAAAGTCGATTGATGGATGTGAAATCGGTAATGGTGTAAACGCCTAAATCGCTACGATATCGTTACGGTTTTGATTACGTGAATCGGGCTACTGGGCGCGTCGGTCTCCATTCATTTTATATGGGAACTAGACTTATAGAGCCACACTTGATTTACGCTACGCAACGCCACGCAACGTCATTCTTCGTACAAATCAGGCGTGATACACGTGTGCGTCGGTCTAATTTAGTTTTAGTTTGTAATGTAACTACATCATTTCCATGCCAAAGTAGGGTTTCGTCTAAATGCATTGTCCATAGATATACATATATGAGGCGCTGAACAAAGTAACGCTCTTGATTAAAATGCTTTTAAAAATGAAATTTTGGACTTTTGAAAATTTTGTAAGTATTGTGTGGCTTTCAGTGGAAAGCCCAAAATCTATGTTTCTTTGCGTTCAGTCTAGTGGGTTGTGTGTAAAAGATTGCCCTGTGCGATGATACCGCCTATTGAACACTTGTTTTGTTTTTATAAACGTCCCGTGTGTTTATATGAGGTGCACAGTAACGAGCATTAACATAGGTATACACGTTCATATTTTTTACTGCTGCTAACGCATCACTTTACAAAAAAATAACAAAAATCTAGAAGTAAAATAATGCAAGGTCCACTTACACTGTATATCTAACGTCCAGTCGTCTTCCAACGCCGGTAATAAAGGCATCTGAGGGTTGGACGCTCTGCATGCCAGTTTGGCTCCAGCATCTGCCTTCGTCAACTGTAGGGAGACTGTTGATGTGGTCGTGTTGCCATCTGTTGATAACTGCGAAAGATATATTCTGATTAAAATACAGTTTTTATTAAGAAACTTAAGTGGCAATGAGCAGAGCACATTACTCGCAGAACAGATGGCCGTTGGGGCCGAAAGGTTCTGGAGTGGCGACCGTGTACCGGAAGACGTAGCGTTGGAAGGCCTCTTACAAGGTGTACCGATGACCTAGTGAAGATTGCGGAAATCGAAGAGATGCGCGATGCACAAGATCGTTCATTGTGGCGACACTTGGGGGAGGCCTATGTCCAGTCATGGACGTCAATCGGCTGATGATGTGAAACTTGTAGGGGTTTTATTTAGGTTTTTAGGCATAGTTTAACAAAATTTTACAATATTGAGCAAGATGGAGTCAAAACGCGTGCCGCCGAATGCGTGCATAAAGCCGTGTACGCACGTACGAACTTTGTTGCGTTTTATGATCCGCAGCAACTTGGTTCGCACGTGTCTACCATTAACGAACATCGAACACTCTGTTTGTCAGACATGTTTGCGGCGATTCTATAAGTATGTTCTTTATGGACGGTGTTCTTAATGAATCAATGCGAATACCAAAAAAAACTTTTTCTACTTCACAATCGACAACTTCCAACGACGCCGCCATAGCTATTAAGAGAGTTCACAACTGTTGTATGTATGCGAACTCGATTTAAACTATGTTCGCGTTCGTGTTCGAATTATGCTCCATACGAACAAACCAAATGTTCAAGTTTGATGTTTGTGTTTGCTATGTTGAGGTGCGGGACGCGAGTGGTAAGACGCCACGATTAGTTTGTCGGCCATACGTCGCCAACCTGACAACAACGTGTTGGTAATCTTCGTTTTGAAACGGGTCATGCTTTAAACTTTACTATGTGGGTATTGAATAAGGCTAAACCGTCACGCTCGGGTATGTAACGCGCGTTCGAGTAAGATCGGCCGATTCAAGGTGACTTTATCTGAATTTTTTTTTGTTTTTTTTTTGATATACCTCGCCCAATGAATCGCTAAACTTAAAAGGCAGTGGTTAGAGCACATTGTTCGCTCGATGAGGCCGAAAAGTTCTGAAGTGGCAATAGCAACCACGCACAAGAAAACGCAGCATTGATAGGCGTGAATAGCCCCATTTTTTAAATGGCACATTATCAAATGACTTCACCCTTTCATCGTCTCGTCATTGTGGCGACACTCGGGGGAGGTCTATGTCCAACAGTGGAAGTCTTTCAGATGAAATTATAATACTTCGTTTTGATGATTCTACTTCATATGATCGAACCGTTTTTTGTTAAAGAAAATTTTGTTCGTCATCTTTTTTTATAATCTGACGTTATACAGTACTTATCTAAAATCTAACCAAATCCAAAATCAACCAACAGCCTAGTCAAATTAGAGACTGATAAAAACTCATCTGATGAAGACAATGAGAAAATTGTTGAATTGTTTTTGTAAACATAATTCCAACTCGAGGGCTTTGTTTCGTTAAAGAAGGTCAATGGACTACAACTTGTTTAATCTTTACTTTAGTTTTTACTAGCTTTTACCATTGGCTTGGCCATTTTCAAATGAGTAATTTTTCCATGTATAAGTTTCAAACTCGCTTCTGCAAGCAGCTTCGCCCGCGTGGTGGTAAAATCCTATGTGCTATTTCTGAACATGGCCTATCCGTGTGCCAAGTTTCGTTGACATCCATTCAACCGTTACGACATGAAGATGTAACAAACATACACACACACACAGTCATAAACGTTCGCCTTATTATTTATTAGTCTCATATGTTATTCTGTTTGATGTTTAATCGGAATCCTTTCAGCGGTTTTTGCAAAAAAAAATAACAAGCATCCACACACATATGTCTATACATTCGTCCCTACAAACTAACGTTTACAATATTTGTAGGAGTAGCATAGAATTCTATAGACTTACACAGCCTTTGATTTTTGGACTGCGAAGATTTTAAGAAAATCATTACCTTGGAACACAAAGAACAACTAATGAAACACGGATGTTTTTAGATCAGTAAAAATCTAACATTCGTCCTACACTTCTACCTAAAGTGAGAGAAGGTATTTGTTGATTTCTAGCCCTCAAAAAAAAAAAAACTATTGAACTTTTAGGTACATACCTAAGTATAGAGAAGAGAGAGACTGCAATTTTGATCCTCTACTCTACCTAACTATAATAAAAAAATGGGATTTCTTAATAATAATTTTACAATAAAATAAAAATAATTTATTCACGTCAAACAAGCAATAAGAACAACCCAATCAAAATTCAAAAGATTCTCAACTATTCTTCCTAAAGATAAATAAACAAACGCCCAAATTAAAGTACACCTTCCTTCTGGATCGATTACTTAAAAATAACTTTGAAGCACGAATCCTTAATCAATTTACCAATAACTTTTCGACTATTAAATTTTACTGGAAGAAGATAATAATCGAAAACGTATAACAGATTTGAAATTACACTCAAAACCCTTTGAACTCGCGTTTATAATCGAAATTGGCTTAAATTAATATCATTTTCAAATTTTAAATCAAAATGAAAAGGTCATCAGATTAATGTTCGAGGACTTTTAAAGGCTATAATCATTGTACTTGGGAGGTAAATTGGTATTTCGTGGCTAGATTATATCAATAAGTTACGCTGCTACCAAAATCTACTTAATATGATCCTTTAGTCGCTTTTTGAGACACCAATTGAAGGCGTGACTTATTTATCTTGAATTCAAACAATAGAACGTTTAAGCCATTCAAATTCCAAATCAAAAGATTTTTCATAAAAGAAAAGGCGTTGGTAAATACAGAATCTCAAAGCTTCAATTCAATTCTGCAAACAATGTGTTTTGAACAAAATATGGATATAAAGTCTAAATTCTGGCTGCTAAACTTTCAAAATGAGAAATAAAAAACTAAATACCTATAAAATAAAACAGTCACGTTCGAAGTTCAAAAACCTAGTTATCAAATTCCGAACGCATAAATTGAAATAAAAAAAAACACCAATCAGAAGCCTCGAAATCCAGCTCACAAATCAACCAATCAAAGGGCTTACCCTTCGAATTTGTATTCAGAATTGATTTTAATTAAGTGTTGTTAATATTAATTTCTAGTTGGCATGTTGGCTGGTTTAATTAAATTACGTACGACAATCAAAACGTTCCGAATAGCGTGTGTGAGAGTTGATTGACGTTTCGGCGTTGTGTCGTAATCAAGGAGCTTGCCGAGTGATATTTCGTATTTGGCAATGTAATCTTGTTAGATCGTCACTTTTGTTAAAGGAAGCGCGGATGCACAGAATTTAATTTTAGTGACGCGTTCCTTGTGCTGATGAGGTTGATGAAAGAGAAACATTATGTTTAACTTTGTAGTAAACCAGGCATTGTAACTTTGTTGGTTTGGAAATTAGTATTTTGATAATTACTTTACTGAGTGGGTTTACATACGATTATTTAAATTAAATAACCATAATCACCTAGGATTTTGTTTTTTCAAACAATATGAGTAGTCCTTTCTTTCTGTCTCTTAATCTTTTGTAAGTCTTTTTACACTCGTCATTTCTGGCGATTACCAAAAAAAATAATTTTGTCATTGGGATAAAGTTAGTGTCACAGGTTGAAAGATTTTGGTCCCTAAGATCGTCGTACTTGTTTGCAATATTTTAGTAATAGGTTTTTTTTTTATCAGTTACCGATAGGAAATGGAGAAAGCCTTTTGGAGAGTCACACTTACCATCGGATACGGCGAGTTTCCACCATGACGTTGTTGAAACCTGTACGGTCTGGACTGAGCGTTCGTCTGGAACAATTTGCTTGCTGAGGTCTTCCCGTTCAATTGGACAATACAAAGTACCAGTTTATATTATTAAACCATAGAATATGGAAATAATGGAAAAGTAATTTTAATTTTTAGTGTACAAGAAAGAATATATCTATCTATCTAAGCGTTTTGGGAATTCATTCATTATGCGTACAGCTAAGGAGTGGAATTCCCTGTCGGAGTCTGTGTTTCTTGATAGCTGCAACCTAGAGTTCTCTACGTCAAATTAAATAGGTTACTTCTAGGCAAGCGTGCTCCATCGTGGCCACATCATCGCTCCCCATCAGTCCCCCTAGCCAAGTTACAACAGTTTCGCATGCGTCGAACGCCTCGAATTGGCCACGCCCCGGATCCTTTTGATCTGACCACGTGACTGAGCGTTGAGATGACGTTATTCCCGTACATTTAAAGTTTTCTTAGCGTTAACGGTTGCAGATTATCAACTTGGCTAGGGGTACAGGTGAGATAGTGGTCAAACGCGAGCTTATCTACACTAATATAATAAAAGGTAAAGTTTATTTTTTTGTTTGTAGGAGGTAATCTCTGGAAGTAATGGTCCGATTACTAAAATTTCACACACAATTTCACCGATAGAAAGCTGCTTTATTCTTGATTGACATAGGCTGTATGTTATGTACGCGGGCGAAGTCGCGGGCAAAAGCTAGTCAATAATAGAAAAAAAATCTGTTAGTTTATTCTGAGAATCTAAAAGCTGAATTCACTAATACCGTCGCTCTATGCGCTAGATCTGATGACTGATTGGACTTCAGTGAAGCACATGATGCGTAAAGGAAAAACTAACGTGAAATATTACTTCAAACGGTTTTTTGTTAAAGCGAGCCATTTGTTAGGTTCGTTAGAAATTGGTGAATTCTAATGAACTGCTTTTTGTGAAAAACTGTTTGTTACAAGAATTTATGGAACGTGATAGGTATGGCAAGAGCAGTGGTGGCTGAGTGGTAACGGCCCCGACTTACGAGTTGTAGGTCGCGGGCTCAAACCCAGTCAGGCGCATTATTTTGTGTAATATAATTAATCACCAGTGCTCTAAAAACGGTGAAGGAAAACATCGTGAGGAAATCGGCTTGTCCTAGAACCAAAAATTCGAAGACATGAGACATTCATCAACCCGCACTGGGCCCGCGTGGTGATTTACAGCCCATTCCCACTCTTAGAGAGGAAGTCTGAGTCCCAGCAGTGGGAACATTTAAAAAGGCTGATTATGCTAGGCTATGCTATGATAGGCATGTGCTGATATCATCATCATGCGCTTATGGCGCACCTATTGATAGCTACATATCCTTGGGTCTGTGTGTCTTTCAACCAGGTGTTTTCCATAGTACTCGTAGTAACACAACACGCCGTTGATCCAGGCTTGGTTCAGGACGGCCAGACGGTGAGCTACACAATGCTCGCCGTCCGCAAGTCTTGTAATTTGGCCTACGTTTACGTTATATAAGATTCTTATTCAATGGCCTAACTTGGTCACTATTCAGTCATTGCTTACTACCATAATCGCATAGCTCTCACCGTTCTATCAGGTGACTACCCATCTTAAATCTGAGAAATATATATAGCCTTGTCTCAGATAAGAAAGTATTTCGTAAGAGTCGAAATCCATTGTCAAACACGATTATTCGAATAATTTCCGGGAATATTTTCAATTTGATTAACTCTCCGTTTGGAGTTTCGGACATCAAAAATTCGACACCTGTATAATAAAAATAAGGCCAATAAAAAATAAATTAGAGACGAGATCAATGAATATTTTCCTTACAAGTAAGTTCCGGGTAAACAAAATGGAATGAAATCAGATTCGCAGAATACAATTTAATTAAATATATTTTTAAGGCCCTAGCTCCCGAGAGTGACAAAAAGCAGTAACTTTCTGAAACCTACTCCTCGGTAACGGCTAAGTTAATAGGTTCGAAAACAATATTAAAAAAAATAACACCTGATATTTTTCTCTTGTTTACTTTCAAAGGGTTGTTCGTCAACTCGCTTACCCGATTCGCGGGATTCCGACGAACTGGCACCTTCCGATTTCACCAACATTTTCTGTCGTCAACTCGCTCAGACTTGAAAATCTGACGTATTTATGTACAGTCATCTAAAAAAAAATTCTTATAAAATGTATAACATAGGCCCACTATAAATGTATTAGAAATTGTATTCGACTTTACTGTAAATAAAACACATATCGATTATGAGAAAGATTTTTAATATAAATCAACATGATAATAATATAATATTGCATATTTACCTATTAATTATCAACAATATCACAAATCAGCAATAATAAGTAACCAAAGTTGACGTACATATATATTAATTAATGTTGGCACTCGTTTGAGTAAGCGGAATGGGAGATTTAGAAATACACGTGAGTGAGTGAATATGCAGTATCAATACGTTATTTTGTGCCACAAAATCAAGAGCGCCCATACGATGAACAAAATCTTTCTTGGATGCGTTCCGTTTCACGATTAGCCTTTGTCCTTCAGTTGCCCTTTGCGATCTAGGACTACGGGTTTCCTTTTCAGGAATTCTCCACGGTCCTAGCTTGCGGGCATCAGCCCTGTTGGACTCCTACAGTTTGATGACATCGCTTTGAGGAGAGTGTGGATCAATACGCGCTGTTGACGACTGGGTTCGGTTCGGTTAATTACCGAACGGCCGGACGGCGGGCTACCTATTGCTCGGCGTCCACAAGCCCGCGTCTACCGTGACTGGTCATCGGGGTCAGAATTTCGACGGCCGAAGGACCTTCGGCCTCCTTCTTCGCAAGCATTATTACTTCGCAGAAAGAGACGCCCACCTGACATTCCTGCTCGCTCCGGACTATAATCTGAACCAGGGCCCAGCGGAAAGGTCGTTGCCACAAATTTCCATCACGAGGACACAGAGGTGCTCTACCCAAGCGAAGCACACCTCTACCGTGTCCTCGGGTGCTTCACCGTGTCCTCCGGGTGGTTCACACAATAGTGTTACCCGGACGTTACTTCCGTCTGAATCCGATGCAGGAACCTCACGAACTTGCCATGTCCGAGGAAGACCATGCAGGTGCAGGTAACATGAGAAAGTCAAAAGTAACGTAAAATGATTTTAAAGTAACTTGGGTACACGATAGTGTACCACTCGCTGCATCTTACTTGCCTCATTCCTCATCTTTAACATAATATTCCGAAATCTAAGTAGATAACCGGTATAGCTTGCGTGAACAAAGCTGCGGGCAATAGCTAGTTATTTATAGTAATTGTTTTCAACCTGTTTTTATTTGACTGTACTTTATAAGTTTAAGCGAGATGACGACAGAAAAAGTAGGTAAAATTGGAAGATGCCAACTCGCGCGGACTCGCGCGAATTGCTTAAGCTAGTTGACGAACAAGCCCTTTCAAACGGCTTTGATCTTTATAAATAAGTTTACACAAAAAAATAGTCGACTAAGCGTACATAGCATATGTAAATCAATCAATATTTCATAAAGAAAATGTATGTAAAGGACACAGGGTCTCTATGCAAGTGCAGACGGCAGTACGAGCATATGTGCATTTAACTCCAGCCAAACATAAAGAGAATATACACCTTAAGGGCTTCGTACACGTTTTACAAACAATATTTTATTGATTTTATTAAGCCCCGGAGCGATATTGATGTTAAAAATTTAACTACAGGAAGAAAAAGAAATATTTTAGTATTTCAATATGGTAATTAATAATATTTTAATTTCAATGTTGTTATGGAATTTATTTCTAAATATTCCTAGTTAGCATAATTCGGATACCTTTTTCTATTAGCAAAAGATCATAAAAATATTTAAATAGTAATCGTTAAAAGTAAGACTTTACTTATAACATAGACCTTTTTTTTATGGTGGGTAAAATAGTCCAATGACAACCCCCGCTCTTGGGCGGAGCAGGAGATAGTGTCAGACTCTTACTGACTAAAAGCCCACCCCGCTCCTTCTAGCCTTCATACCGGGGCTCGAGTTCCCTTTCGGATAACCTTGGCCTCAGCAGTCTTCGACCCGGCTGGGTCCCTGCTGTTGCTGACAACTCCTTGAGGCGCACGAGAACAGTGCGCGCCGTCGACGACTTGGGCTTGGTCCGGACAGTTACCAGACGGCCGGACAGCGAGCTACCCATTGCTCACTGTCCGCAAGCTCGCGCCTACGGTGGCCGGAAATCAGGATCGGAATCCCGGCGGCGGCGGCGAAAACGCCGTTGCCTGTTGCGTTCGGCCTCCTCCTTTGCGAGCATTACTGCTTCGCAGAAGTCGGCGACCGCCTGCTACTCCTCCTCGCTTCGGACCATGGCCTCAACCAAGATCCGGATAACATAGATCTTACGTTATCACTTACATTAATATTATAAAGGTGAATATTTGTGAGTAAGTGACTGACTGAATGACTTGGTCAAGTGTTTAGTAGGAAAGAGGTTTATAATATCACGCTAACACTATACAGCTGGAAGTCTGTGTGTGTATGTGTGTGTGTTTGTTACTTCTTCACGCTCAAACGGTTGAACGGATTGGAATGAAATTTAGCACACAGGTAGAACACCAATCCTCCTGGAATAGCACTAAGAGTACTTTTTATCCCGAGAGTATATTTTATTGGGACCATTTTCTATTTTCACGCAAGCAAAGTTGTTGGCAGCAGCTAGTATCTTTACAAACTAAAGATCACTGACCTAACAGATACAAAGAAAATTAGTTGCTACAAAATAAAAATACACTAGCTAAGATAACTTCCTCGGAAAAAAAATGTTAAGCAAAAAAAGGTCTAAGGACCAAATTTTTCAGAGCACAGCTAATCACGGCTCCGAAGGACCAACTGACAAATTTTCCTGAACGTAACTTAGCGTAACTTTCACTTGCTACAGACATTCGCAACAGGAACCCTGTTGGCCTCTTACGAGCGATTTGTGCTCGCCGTAAGCATTCTCTGTCCCATTCAATCTACATTTATTACATTTACGTGCCCCTATTTCAAGTTGCTACATTCAAGTATAAGATTGGCCACTCTGATTAAATTTCTATGCAAAATTAGCTTTCCTTCGAAAAGTTTGGGAATTGATGAGGTAGTCGGTCTTATCTGCTTCTGAGTTTGTTTGTTGTCAATCTCGATAACCGCGCGACTTGATCGAAATTCTTTGATCGTACAAAATGAAACGCTAACTTATTATAATCTAAATAATAAGAAATATTATTTTCGTTGTAACCTTATGAAGAGAGTATATTAAGTGTTATGGTTACAGCTTCAAAGGAGTTTTTACAAGGTAGTTCGGAAAACAATGGAGGGTTATTGGAGTAATTTTAAAGTTGTTGAAGTGTCTTAGTTAATTACTACACGTTTGTATACAAATATTAACTTGTGGTTGTGGGTGACCGAATTAATTATTGGCAGTAATTTGAACCAAATACACTTTTTTTTAGGTGGAAAAATCATCCAATGACATCCCCCGCTCTTGGGCGGGCGGAGCGAGAGGGCGTGTCAGACTTTTACTGACTAAAAACCAACTCCTGTTTCTTCTTTACCTTCGTTCCAGGGTCCCGGGTCTCACTTTCACACTACTCGTGGCAACCACAGACACTTGGTTCGGATAAATAAATCTTTAAAAAATTATTAAATGTTTTATAAGACACAGCTTTTGCATATGGTTATTTTACGATCCCAAGTTCTTAGCTTCTGCAAGTTACATGCTATTTTTATGATATAATATACTACCTTCTAACAGTTTAGCGTGTGTGGAAGTAAAAATTGATCCCAAGGGAACATATTTCCTGAATTCAAATTATCCTATGTCCTATTCTGAGATATGGTCTACCTGTGCACCCAAATTTCATACAAAATCGTTCAGTTGTTAAGTGTGAAGAAGTATCAAACATACACACATACAAACTTTCGCCTTTATAATATTAGGACAGGCACCCGCGAGCAACTTAGTTTATTTATTTATTTATTGGTTCACCAACAGTTGTTTACACTGGTATTATGGTAAAAGTAACATGTAATATATTACAGTACAATGGTGTAACAATCACTTAAAGGTAAACTCCGCATGCATTAAGTATAAGTTGTATATGTATATGAAATAAAGAAAACTTAACTAAACTAACCTATAATTATTATTGAAACCACGCGTCATTGTAAATACAGTATGTCTAATCTGAGTCGAGAAGAAACTGATAAATATTAGTTCTCAATTTGTTAACAGAGTAAAAGTGCAGATCGATTGTGTCTAGTTGCCTAGCAATATGTTGTTGTTTTAGTTGCGGAGACAAAAGTTGCTCGTGTGCAATATTTCTTACTGTAATCACTCTTCGGTCTAGACCGATAAACCTTTCCGCAAAATAATAAGCTACTATTCCGTTGATGCATGAAAAAAGGTCAAACCAACACACTTACAAACACACTTTATCTTTCATAAGGTATTTGTAGAGGCTTTTACCGCTATCTAGCGGTTCTCGTACAAACTAAATTTTATATAATTTATCTATTAAAAATCAATTTATAAAAACGACAATAAAGATAATTCAAAGATACTAAAACTTCAATAATAAAGTAAGGAAATAAAATGTGGAAGGAAAATAAAGCTACTTTTCTTTATCATCATCATCATTTCAGCCGAGAGACGTTGTTGTGACGCTATTGGACACAGGCCTCCACCAGGCGTCGCCACGATGAACGGTCCTGAGCGTCCCGCATCCATCGGTTTCCCGCAACCCTTACCAGGTCATCGGTCCACCTTGTAGGAGGCCTTCCGGTACGTGGTCGCCATTACAGAACCTTTCGGCCCCAACGGCCATCTGTTCTGCGAGCAATGCTCATCAAGCTATTTTTATTTTATTATAATATATTAGTAAGTAGACGTTACTCACCGTTTCCTTAGCATTGTTTATCCTATGCCCATTCTTCCACCACGTGATGGACGCTGGAGGTCTGGACCCTGAACTCTGACAGAGGAGGTCGTATCTTCTGCTGGCTGATAACGGTTGGTTGGACCCGAGGATGTGGACTGTTAGTGGTGGAACTGCAAGGAAAGAGATTATCAGCATTAATTTTATGGTGTAATAATGCTTCGGACTCAGCAGAGATTAATCGGCGCAGGAGGCATTATAGTGCACAAGTTCACTCTGTTCCCTTACTGTCATACTGGGACGGCAATCCTATACAACCGGAGAGAGATCAGACGCAGGACCAGCGTTTCTACGTGCTTTCCGAAGCACGGGGGTGTCTACCGTTTTCTGAACTCTCGGCACTTATCAGTAGCTGCCTGGATTGCTGACCGGCATTGGGTTTTTCAACCCAATGGCAATATGAGTTTTTAACAATAAATGTTTGACGATAATTTTAAGCGCTCAAAATCAAGCGAGCTATAGTTACAATTAAGTTGGTTGACTGGTAGAGAATGCCTTGTTGCATTAAGTCCGCCTATGTATCACATGAAATTTAAATAAATAAATTAACTAAATGACAAACGTTTAAAATTTTATTTTGTTTGCATTATAAAGATCACTCCAACTAACATGAAAAACACGGAAGACATTTCTCTTTTACAAAAGAAAAGTCTTCTCAACATAATATTATTCATTAATTATGATGATTTTATTATAATCTTTCTGTCATACAAATAATGATAATCTCCTTAATCTGCTAAACAACTCATCGTGTTATAACGGTTTAACATTAATCCCTAAGCAAGGGCAGGAGAAGGTCAACTTAAGTGCTCCGCCACACTGGCAGGGCGGTGCGAGAACGCGCGCGATTTGCTTGGCCATACTGGCAGCGCTGTGTTTTTTTTTTTATGGTGGGAAAAAATCATGCATTGATATCCCCCGCCCTTGGGCGGAGCGGGAGATAGTGTCAGACTCTTACTGACTAAAAGACCCACCCCGTTCCTTCTAGCCTTCATACCGGGGCTCGAGCGCCCTTTCGGATAACCCTGGCCCCAGTAGGCTTCGACCCGGCTGGGTCCCTGCTGTTGCTGACAACTCCTTGAGGCGCGCGGGAACAGTACGCGCCGTCGACGACTTGGGCTTGGTCCGGACAGTTACCGGACGGCTGGACAGCGAGCTATCCATTGCTCACTGTCCGCAAGCCCGCGCCTACGTTGGTGGCAGCGCGGTGTGAAGAGCGGCGCGCGTGGAGAGACAGCGTTTCCGCTCATCGCCGACGCACTCACTGTGGCTACTTGTATGAACGATAATGGCGTGAGTTGAAAGCGAGAGTCCCACGTTGAACAACCCACGCCGCTACCCGCACCTTATGCCCACTTTGATCACTCTAAATGAAGTTCTTATGAGATTGCCGCGCTGCACCCGCCCCACACCCGCGCTTCCAGTATGGCCGAATACTAACAGTTGTCAAGTTACAGCTTAGTTGTTGACCGGTTTGACTTGTTAAGAAGTTGTTGTTGACGGGTTGTTGATGGCCGGTTTAACTGGGAGTGTCCCTTTGGGTTTGGAAGCAAATATACATATTTATGACTATTTAGTCATAAGTTATTTATGATTCAGATATTTAATCAACCAATATGTAAGAAAGTAAATCTAATATATACCTAATAAATAGCACTAACTTTTGTAAGCGATTTTTTTCGTGTAAATGTCAATTACTGTGAACGCGAATTCAAAGTCAAAGCAAAAGTTTATCTGGGTTTGACTTTGACTTAACCCATGTACTTCCTTGAGTTTTATTAAGTTTATTTTGTACCAAATTTTATCAAAATTGATGTAGTAGTTTATTCGTAATAGAGTAACAGACAGACACAGTTTTACATTTACAACAATCAGTGTGAAATATATTAGTACCTACTATACACCATAATATCCTAACACATTAGGTATAAAAAAGTCTCCCACTTAGTCTGTATGTACGCGATTAACACACAAAATACTGAACCAATTATTTTCATACGGTTTTTACCAATACACAAAATGATTCATGAAGAATATGTGAATGTACAATACATGCAATATAAAAAAATATTTATTTACTTATTTATTTATTAACACTTGTTGCACATAAAACTGTACAAAGGCGGACTTAATGCCTTAGGCATTATCTACCAGTCGACCTTAGGGTGGTGCAGACACATAACAAAAAAAAATGTGCATATTATGCATATTACAGTAGAGAAAAGCCGAGAATTTCAAAGATTTGTAACACCTGTTTGAAATTGAGGTGTATTATATACCATATATGATAATATTATTATATGTATAATTATCAAACCATTATACACTCATTTTCTAAATAGGTTTTATAGAACACTTTTACATGTCAATCTCGTCAGTTTACATTAGATGAGGCCAGTATTTCCTAGCTGACAACCCTGAGAATAAACACCGAAGTAAACTACTATGTATAAGACCTAAACCTGTACCTAAATAAACAACTAATTTAAATATACAACAAAGCCCTTCCTTGTGTCTATTAATTATGTTTTCTATTCTGAAAATTAATTAAATTCAGATCGTAGACCCATCTTCAGCCAAGCCTTGATTATTCAATTTCTCTCAAAGGAATTCAGACTGCGTAGCAAGTCAAACAGCTAAGTACCTAAACGAAATAATTTTAACTTCCGTGTTCACAAAAGAAAATAAATTAAGACCTCCAAGTAAATTATTTATTTCTCTTATATCTTGTGATATTGTTTCTTGATAATATGACTTAAGCATTTGAGTAATCACGCAATATGCCGTGTGAAGGATTTCGGAAATGCTTGACTCACTGACTGAATGATTTGGTCAAGTGTTTAGTAGGAAAGAGGATTATAATATCACACTAATAATATACAGCTGAAAGTTTGTGTGTCGTTTTTATGTTTTAAATAAATAGATTGACTTTACTTTCTGTAATTTATTTCATCATCACTGCCCTCAAAACGGTGAAGGAAAAACATCGTGAGGCATGTTCTAGTATCAAAAATTTGAAGACATGTGACATCTATGAACCCGCACTGGGTCCGCGTGGTAGAGTACGGCCCATTCCCTCTCCTAGAGAGGAGGCCTGACTCCCAAAGTCCCAACAGTGGAAACATTATAAGGCCGACTATGCTACTATGACAATCGGACTAAACAATCTCATTTACAATACATACTACTTGTGAGATATATTTAATTTTCAAATCAATTAATAATTGTCAATCTATTTATTTAAAATATAAAAGATTTGAAATATTGATATGGTCACCATAAGATGTTGCTCAAGGTCCCGTTTTTTTAAGGGTGTAAATCATCCAATGACTTCTCCCGCTCTGGGCGAAGCGAGAGGGCGTTTCAGACTTTTACTGACTAAAATCACACCTGTGTCCTTCAGTCGCCCTTTGTGTTCTATCCTAGCTTGCGGGGACTTGCCCTGCTGGAGCCCTATGGTTTGCTGACATCTCCTTGAGGAGCACGTGAATCACTACGCGTTGATGACGACTGGGCTCGGTCCGGTTAAACACCGGACAGCCGGACAAGGTCCCTTAAGCACGGACTGAATAAATTAACCGACTCGGTAATACATGGATCTGACTCGCCGTGCTCTTGTGAGGGCGATCGGCGGCGGCGATCTCTCACGCCGGGCCATGGCCCAAAGCGAGGAGAAGTGGCAGGCGGACGCGTCCTTCTGCGAAGCAGTAATGCTAGCAAAGGAGGAGGCCGACCGCATCAGGCAACGGCGGCCCTCACAGCGCCCCAGCCGATTTCCAGCCACCGTAGGCGCTGTAACTGTCCGGACCGAGCCCAAGACGTCGACGGCGTGCACTGTTCCAATAGCAACAGCTAGGTCACCTACTGGAGCCAGGGATAATTCGAAAGATAGCTCAGCCCCGGTACGAAAGGCAACGAAGGAACAAGAGTGGGTTTTTATTCAGTAAAAGTCCCCGCTCCGCCCAAGAGCGGGGGATATCATTATATGATTTTCCTACCGGAAAAAAAAACACGGATCTGACAACTTCTTACGGTAGAAGAACTGAGTTGCAAGACTTGTCTTTTTTTTAAGTTATGTTTTTGATGGCTAGGTACTCTTTATCCCGGGAATAATTTCCGTTGAGATAACTATCTACTATCACGTGAGCAAAGCCACTGGCTACAGCTAGTATGGGATAAAACCCTCCTAGTAAATAAAAATGCGTTGTTATAATCTTGCTTGTCATTCTAGATGAAACAGGTAGACATAACCGTTTTTGAAATATGTCATGAGTATTCTTGGAAAAAAGTAGGATTAATGGAAGTACCTTTTTGAAGTCTTGACAAGCGAGAGAACATTTACAAAGGGAACGTCAATGTCCAACTCAAAGCATTTATTTATCTCAATCAAACCATTTGCAGATGGATATCTTGACAATGATGATGATGATGGAAATTTGGACAATTCTCTTGAATTGTCATGAAGTAAGTTAGAAAAATGATCTCTAAGGTGAAGAACGTGCATGAAACACCATGGACACTCTTTATAATCATGTCAATGTATTACGTAGGTACTAATTACAAAAATTGTAGCTACGTATATGTGTTAAAAATATAAGTAGCCAGAAGCAGTCTTTTTTTGTGGTGGGAAATCATCCAATAATATCTCGCGCTCTAGGGTGAAGCGGAGGGGGAGCGTGTCAGACTTTTACTGACTAAAACCACACCTACAATCTTCAGATTACATTCTAGGACTGCGGGTTTTGCTGGGCACTACGGGTTTTGCTGGGCCACTACGGGTTTTGCTGGGCCACTACGGGTTTTGCTGGGCCACTACGGGTTTTGCTGATATCCCTTTGAGGCGCGTGGTACACTACGCGCCGTCGACGACTTGACTAACCATTGAAGTCATTGGTAGTTCAGAGATGATCAGTCAACATGATACGTGTATCAGCACCATTCAGTTAAACTAGGTAGCTGCTAGGAAACTAGGCGTTCTTGCAAAAGTCCGGCGGTACTTCACACCGGGACAGCTTTTAATGTTATACAAAGCACAGGTCCGTTCGTGTGTGGAGTACTGCAGTCACATATGGGCTGGTGCTGCAAAATGCCACCTGGCAGCTTTGGACTCGGTGGAAAGGCGTGCAAAGAGGCTGATTGGTGATCAAGATTTGGTTAAGTCCAACCTTCAAAGCCTTGAGCATAGGCGTAGAGTAGCCAGCCTTTCGGTGTTTAACAGGATGCATTTTGGAGAGTGTACGCAGGAATTGCATGACTTGATTCCGCCATCGCAATTCTACCATCGGAAACCCGACGTACGGCGAATATTCACCCTTACGTTGTTGAAACCTCTAAGGTCCGGACTAAGCGTTTCGCCTCGTCGTTTATACCGCGTACGTCGAAGGATTGGAACAGTCTGCCTGCTGCGGTCTTCCCGTCCGATTATAATTTGGGTGTCTTCAAGGCTAGAGTGAATAGGCTCTTAATAAACTAGTGCGCCTCACCATCAAAGATTGCATCGCTACTTACCATCAGGTGGGATCGCAGTCAAGCACTAGTTTAACTCAATTAAAAAAAAAAAAAAACTATTTTGCAGGAAACTGAATGACCCAGATGTCCTGTTTTCCTGTTTGGTAGAAAATCAAGATACAATACCCCACCAGTTTTGTATCACAATATCAAACCTATCATATATTTCTCTAGCGCAAAATCGATTCGTCTAATCTTAACAAACTAGTTAAAAAGTACTACTTACAGTTCATATCCAGCGTGAGTGTGGTTTCTATAGGATGCGCCCGTGGATGGTTGGAAGCCCTACAAGTGAATGCGGCTCTAACATCCGCCCGGGTCAGAGGCCCAACGTGGAGGACCCCTCTCACACCGTTTGCGGATAGCGGGGTCGCTGGCGTGTCAGTTTCCACCTCATCCCGGAACCATTTCACCCAGGGTCGGGGACGACCTGCGAAAGAGATAAGGATTAAAGTAACGTGTATTTTTGGAAGTAATATTTTGAAATATCAGTAATCAGAAACGTTTATTTCAAGTGGGCCAATTTCTTACAGGCACTTTTGAATTGTCAAAATGAAAGTAAGACAAAAAGGAAATTGAAGCTAAATTGCAAATTTACAACTTTCATCGTTCATTTCGTCCATATGGCCCCTTTTCGCTACAAATGGCGTAACTCCAAATATTCTACTTTTGATTTTTATTTTCATTATAGTACAATTTTATATAAAAAGATCGACAGAGCGTGAAAAATTGAGTAAAAGAGCATAAAAAAAATCCATTTCTCTAAAATAGTTTTTTGCAGCGGAAAGAGTTTAAATAAAAAATTTACCCACTTTACTTACTATACATCTGGTACCAGTATCTCTAGTATCTGCAGTATCTGATACTAGTTAAAACTTAGAGATATTATCAAAATATGTATGAAACATACTTTTGAAAAATTTTTAAAATATACTTTTGTTTCCAAAATTTCCCAGTAAACACAGAGGTTCTATGAATTACACCAATTATAACGCAAAGAGAAATGAATTTAATACCTACATGAAAGAGTAAGAATAACGTTATAATTTACTGAAATATACTTTTGTTTTAAAAACTTCCCAGTATTTAAACACGCAGGTTTCAAGAATTACCACTACAAAGAATATACATATTACTCGTATATACAAATGCGGCGATTTACACAGAAGAAACTATTTATTTAATTATTTGTTACGGCCTGTTACATACTTATTCGTGGTAAATGATAAATGATATTGTTATGATAAATGACTAGTGTCTGAGTTGGTCTTTTGGGAAAGTACCACACAGATTTTAGTAGACCTGTCTAGCATTTGACATTATTCTTAAAGTTCAACTCAGAACTACATGCTCTCTTTACATTCTATTTAGTATCAGAACCGCTGTACTGTGCCGATTATTACCAACCGTAACAATTCTTAGGGCATACCTGAGAATTCAATTATTATTGCTGGCTGGTTTTCGAATTGAAAATTTTGAGCTAGGAACACATAGGAACATGTCTTGTCTACTTTTACGGCAAATATTGATAGGTTTTCAGAATAAAGTTATGTTTCTCAGATTAAGTACCTACTTCAAATTCTTTTTTAAAAAAACAGATGACCTTACCACGAGCTCTTAACGTAATCCATTTTAAGGGATAGACCTATATTCAAGATTAGTTTTAGAATATATGTGAAACCTGAATATACTTTGTTCAGAATCAATAACTGAATCAATTGTTATATTTTCCCCAAAATATTCAAAAATGGTCACAAGTTGGACACCGTCGCCACTAAGAACTACACAGGTCACGACAGGTCATAACTGCACTAGCCAGCGCGCAGCTGAGTGCGGGATCAAAATAACTCCTTAGTCGCCCGCATGACCCGGTGACCATGTCTTTGTGCGCATAACTTGGTAACTTAACAAACTTATAACTTTGTGATTATTCATGGTACACATGAAATATTGTACATAGATTTTTACACAAAATACTAGACACGTGTTTCGGGTTTCTTATATACTAAGACTAATGTTATAAAACGCATATAGCTTCGTCCTTCTTACTCGATCGCTCGCTTGACATTTTAATACGTCATGGTGAGACCCCTGATCAAAGACAATAATGTCAGAGACGACTTTTAGTTTCACTCACCTCCGCTGACATCACATTTCAACGTGAAGGTGTCTCCTTCGATGTACGGTCCAACAATGGCTTGCTTCACGTCACCTTTATCATCTGTGATCACCATCTTATTTGGCGGTACTGTTGACAAAAAAAAATGGTATAATATTGTGAATATAAAAAGAACTGTGATAGCCCAGTGGTAACTTTCCAGACTTAAAAATTGGAGGTCGTGGGTAAATAAACCTAGCCAGGTTCATGCGTAAATTATTTCATCACCACTGCTTTCACAAACGGTGAAAGAAAACATCATGAGAAAACTTGCATGTCCTAGAACCAAAACTTCGAAGACATGTGATATCCACCAACCCGCACTGGGCTCGTGTGGTAGATTACAGTCCATTCCGATTTCAAAACGCATGTTACTAAAAGACTTATGAGTATACATGTAGATGGATAGAGAGGGAGGCCAAAGATAAAATGGATGGATTTTGTGAGAAGTGATATGAAAGAGAAGGAAGTTAGTGATAGCGTGACGGGTGACAAGACAGAATAGAAGAAAACCAACGTGTTGCGCCAACCTCAAATAAAACGGGAGAAGGACAGGAAGATGATGATGATTTACTCAAATTATAGCCGCTACCCAAAAAAATAAAATAAGTTCAGAAAAAAATTGTCCACCTGTGGTCAAGGTTCTACAAACCTGTTGTTTATCAAAAAGTATAATTTTATTTTTGCCTACCAGTAATAATAAAAAAATCATAACTTTGCCTCAAGGCGGCAGCTTAAAAGAAATTGAGGAGGGAAAGTAAGAGCAACCTAATTCCTTCCAAGAGTCTTTAGAGAGGACTTAAGAGATTATAGCTGACGGACAGGCAACAAATCTACCTGTGTACTGATTACTGAAAAATAAAATTTGCGTTTCCGTGTCCCGGGGCCCTTGACCCAATTATTTGTGAAGTTTTTCACGGTTTGGACTAGGTTTTGCAAAATGGTTAACACTGTTATCTTGGCGAGCATGAGCCAGGGTATCTTATACCCTGGTAAAATTTAAAAGTAGTGTATATTTTGAAATCCTCATCTGGCGACTCTAGTTTGCTCAATAGTTGGAGGCAGGAGCATGTAGGACGGGATATTGGGGTGATCACAGTGTAGCGCGAGATACTGGCCGAAAACTTGAGAAAACTTGAGAAACTTGTCAGGCATGTTATACCCTGTCTCATTCTTGAATTAACTTTTTTCATCTCATGCTCGCAGAGTTGTGAGTCCAGATCGAACACATTTTATGTCATGATGTTATCAACATTCATATTTCGTGTCTTAGGATGATTGTTTCCATGATTTAAGGGTGCAACAAACATCATCATGAATCACAAAAATTTAGAATATCGGCAATCATTATCAGCTTCGAAAATGTTACAATTAAATGTGGCAATTTACAAAAACTATGGCAGTCATAAAAAAGAAGAATAAAAAATAAATTTAAATCCGCAAATGTCACATTTATTTCAAAAATTATTATCATGATAACAATCCAACACCAAATGAAAACGCTGAAATAAACTGAATGAAACATAATTAAGTTGACGTAATAAAACCAGTGTACAAATCTAGGCGTAATTATAATTACAAAGTTCATTAATTGCTGTCAATTGGAGCCAGAGTAATTGGTTTCCATTGTTCGTTACATTCGACCAAGTTAACAGAATGAAATCCGGGCTGGTCTTCGTCACAGTTTATTGCTGTAGTTTAATTCAACGTTTCGTTTAATCTTTTGCAGATTATTTAACCTTTCAATCGTGAGAATTGCAGACACAATATAAAGACAATAGGTGCGCGAACGCCGGCGTTCGCTTGGGGTTTAATGAATTAAAGGAGGTACCATCGAGGCCATTTCTGCCCGATCACTTTAAAAATTAAATTTGCTTGTATCCTACGACGCGACGCCAAAGCAAACCCTTTTTAGTTTTCGTTTTAAGTACAAGCAAAAATGAAATTAGCGGCGGTCAGACGGAAGTGTCTTTGATGGTACCTAATATAGACAAAATTATTCTAATATTATAAAAGCAAAAATATGTGTTTGTGTATGTTTGCTACTTCTTCACAATCGAATGGCTGAACGGTACACAGGTTGACCATTTTCTGGAATAGGATAATTCCCTAGGGATTTTTACTGACCTTGTTGGTCTAGTGGTTGGTGGCCCTGACTGCTATGCCGGAGGTCTTTGGTTCATTTCTCACCCAGGACAAATGTTTGTGTGATAAGCACGATCATTTGTTGTCTGGGTGTACCCAGACACAAAAAAAATGATCGTGCTCATCTCACCACTCATAACATATATCCATAATATGTATGTATTTTGAAATATAATATAAGTATGTGTAGCATTTGTCTAGTACTCATAAGCTCTACTTAGTTTGAGATTAGACGACTTTGTGTGGTAGTTGTAGAATATATCACCTCTAATGTACTCATTTCTCACTTTATCCATTCTCGTCACACCACACATCCATCTCAACATTCTCATCTCCATAGTGACTTGACTATATTTGCTATGTAAGTCATCATATTCTACGTATTCTAATAACACTGTAATCAATTTTACTTTCCGAGTTCTACAAAATATCATTTGCCACTACTGTGCCTAGTAGTAAATATATATTAAATTTAGTTCACGATCTAACTTACGTGCTCAGACTTTTTATCGATATTCATTCAACGTCCTATTTGCCAAACTAGTAAGCATATGGCAAAAAAATATTGGTTTTCAAGCAAAAAATAAAATTAAATGGCCCAAAACTGTTCAGCGTTTACCTACTCTGCCAACGTTCTGCTGATCGGTCTAAAAGCATAAAATCTCGACTAAGAATATCGATAATAGCCTTAATATAATTTTCATAGCCCTATTCCTTCACTTTTTATTATTCATTTAGCATTAATTCCATTTTTCGGACAACTTTTATGTCCAATTATTTTATAATGCTTCCCGTTGATTTGTTTAACTGAAATTCGGTAATTTTTGGAGGGCGACATGAAATTGAATGGGGGAGGGACATATTAAAATACATGGCGAGCAGGTAAGTATGGTATAGTATGCTTTTTGACAGATTCATCATCTTGACAGGCAAGTTTTATAACGACGTCCACGTCATATTTTATAGTGTGCGTATGTTTACAACTTCATTACATGAAACATGCCCTGGAATAGCACATAGGGTACTTTTTGTCCTGGAAGTATGTTCCTTTTGTACCAAATTCTACTATCAGACGGGTGATACCGCTGGCAGAAGCTAGTTTTAAATATATAAAATTGTTTATCCATTTGCGAAAGGTAAGTTTTCTTTGCTATTTTAAAATAAAGAGTGTAGCCAAAAGAAAAAAAAAAGAGTATTATACTCTTTATTTTGAAATAGCAAAGAAAAAGAAACTTTCACAAACAAGTGAACAATTTATATTCTGTTATGTTTTTTTGATTTAAGAGTGAACAGTACTTAGCTGCTAATGGAAAAGCGTGATAGCTCCAATATAAGCACTACTGCAATTTACCAGCGCATGTATTTTTTGTAGTATGTACGAATAATAAATGAATTTTGAATTTTGTAGTACATTTCTATCTATCGACAGATCTTATTATATAAAATGCGAAAGCTACAATATATTGATACCCATGGGCCAAATCAAAAGAGCGTCAGTTATTTTCCTCCAGTACCCGGCAAAACGGTATATTGAAAACCACTGTAAATAATCCTAAAATTAATCTTAGCCTGTTCACACAGAAAGTTCTTCAATTAATTTCCTATTTACCATGTTATTGATTGTTACTACGAATATAGTTATTAATTCTATTTCCATAACCTTATCAAAACAACAAATATTAATTTAATGTAGGCAAAATTTCAAAATATTCCGAAATCAAAACGGATAACACAAAGATACTTTGCGATATTCCCTTATATTAATTATTTACCGAACATCATTTTAGATTATAAGATGTATTTGATAAGGGGAGAGACAGGATCAAAGAAATATTTCGAGATCAAAGTCTATCGGCAACTAAAGATTCGTTTATATCGAGGAGGAAGGCGGAATGAAATAAAAACAGAATTGTTTACTCGAAGACTTATGATTGAGGGAAATGGACGAAGATGGCGGTTCGCAAAGTGATTTAAAATTGCTCTTTTTCTAAACAAATTGAGGTTGACAGTAGTGAGGTTATGTTTAAAATAGATTTTGTTTCTTCTAAGAAGCGTCAGTTTGTTGCCTATTTGTACAGACAGCTGCATCAATGTACTCTTATTACATTAAAACAGAACAATCGGTCAAGTGCAAGTCGAACTCACGCTAAATGGGTTCCGTAATATTATTTTTATAACATTAGACCTATAATATTGGCGAAAAAATTGTGTTTGTTGTATTTTAATATTTATTTTATTCTCTTTTTGTATTTGTTTCTCAGTGTCTTAGTACCTAAGACTCCACTGAGAAACAGGATCTGGCTCTGAAAAACGGATCAGAATCTCATGTTTACCTTTTGGGTAAAATGGGTAACCAGTTTATGACACTGTCCGTATCACGCAGCCATATTTTTCTTAAGGTCAATGTTTAGGTAAGAACTTTCTGAATATAGTATGGTGAACAAAAAATTCATTAAGACATAGGAGATCTAATAAGCCTACTTCACGCACAAGCTTCACCACATTTTTGCCTGTGCAGACCGGTTAGCACACTGAACATCGTGCGTGTGATTGAAAACCGGCCTACACAGGCAAAACTGTGGTGAAGGTTTTACGTGTAGCAGATCCATAACTTTCCATAGCACAGTTTTCAAACAGTGCTCCCTAAGGTAGATAAGAACTGCGTAATCAAAGTTCGTAGTATTTGAGACTGACGTCATTAATAATTTTCTGTACCTTAGTACCGGCGACTTGGTAAGTAATAACAGAAACTTATGCATAACATTTAAAACAAGATCGAAAATTAATTCAAACTAGTGAAACTTTGTAGCGCTCTTCGTAGTACAATACAACGTTCAGGTATATTTTCAGGCCGTTACGAGGACGATACCGCTTTGAAATAATACGAGACATATATTTATACGTCTTTTCTTATACTGTATTCAGTACGAGGAAAACAGAAAAGATATTTTCCATAACGAGTAATACTCATAAAATAACATGGTTTTCTTCATTCGAAATTCGATGCTAATAATATCATACCTGTTTTAATGAGTATGTATTTGAATGTCGAACATTAAAATACCTATGGGTAAAATGTCAAAGTTCAAAATATCGATCGATAAAAGTTAAGTATCATAATTATTATTAATTCAATAATGTTATTCTGTACTTAATATACAACATTGTTTTTAGTATAATATAGTAGATTCCAATACCTTTTACTCTCAAGTTACATTTTTTTTTCCAAAGATCTTTAAAAAAGGTTACAAGTTGATCACCTTCGATACTAAGTACCTACAACACAGGTCACGGCAGGTCATTAGACATTAGTGCACAGCTGGATGCGGGAGTAGAACAACCTCTCAGTCGCTCAGGTGATCCGGTGATCATGTATTTGTGCGGCCAACCAGTTAACATAACAAGCTTATAACTTCGTGATTTTACGTCGTATAGTTATGAAATTTTGTACACAGATTCTTTAAGTAAAAATACTAGACACGTGTTTCAGATTTTGCATGTACTAAAACTTATGTTGTAAACTTATAACATAACTAACTTCACACAATAGAAACAATGATAATAAATTGTTGATGAGTTTTGAGCCCACACCTACACAAACCACGTGTAACTTATATATTCGGGGAAACGTCTTAATCTTTCTGTAACTAAGTTTAGTTAGTTTCTTAGCTGTGTTTCAGCAGAAATAGACTAACTTCATAGAATAAGATAGTTTCAAAGTATTTTTATTACCGACACTTACAGATTTCTCACCTCGAAAAAAAAAGATTTAAATATAATTCATACCTATTTCGTTTTACAAATTACTAGCTTTTGCCCGCGGCTTTGCCTGTGTGTAACATATAGTCTATGTCAATCAGAAATATAGCAACTTTCTATCGGTGAAAAAAAAATAGCAGTCGGACCAGTACTTTCAGAAATTGTCTCTTACAATAAAAAAAAAAACAAAAAAAAAAATGTACCTCTTTTCAATATTAGTGTTGAAGAATTTGGAATCGAGATTTTACTCCCTTAACATTAAACCTTATTTAGCATATCCACTCAAAGGCTCTACACTAGAGAAGTCGAACAAGAACGGAGCACGAGACGAGCTCAAATTCCTGTAGTGTCGCTCGAGTTTCAGCAAATGATCCCTGACACATTATGCTTATTGACTAAGATTCGACGAATGCCATTGGAGCTGGTCCTAGATCTACTTAGCAACGAGGCAGCCTTCTTCCTCATGAAAGAGGAATCATCAAAACGCTTTAAAGAGAATATGCGATGCACTGCAGTATCTAGGCAGCCCCATCAGTCCTTACATATATGTATAGAACAGTCTCAAACTACAATTTCAAATTGCACACCCCTGACATATAACATTTTATTGCTTTAGGGAACGGACGCGACATATGTCATGAACTACAAAATGGACCTTCTGAAGATATCATCTATAAAGCACATCATAGCACTAGACATAAATATAAACGTGTCTTCTTTGTCTTTTGCCTGCAGTAACAAAGTAACGTTTTTAGTATCATTTAAATTGCCAGTTTGCATTTTAAGTATGCTGTGTAACAGTTTGGTAAGAAAGATAGTACTGTGGTTTTATTGCATATTTCGTTACATTTAAACATTTTACTCGTACTAAGGGGGAGTGGTAGCCCAGTGTTAGCGGCCCCGACTTATGAGTCGTAGTTTGCGGGTTCAAACCCAGACGCTTAACTTTGTGTTATTTGTTACCACTGCTTTCAAAACGGTAGACGTTTTAAAATAAAAAAATCGAAGAAATGGGATATCCGCCAACGCGCACTGGGTCTACGTGGTAGATTAAAGCGCGGACCCAATGCGGCGCACGGAGAGGCTACGCACGTTTATTAAGCTTTGCTTTGTAAGAAAAAGATATTATTATGTGGTTGTGTCTACTGCAACTCACGGAGAGGCTACGCGTGAATTGACGTCATTGATACATGCGTAGCTTGGTAGAATAGGCGGTTACATAGCTCAACGCTATCGACGTGGGTCTACGTTTCCACTGGAGAACACGAATATGACCCACGACTGCGTACAGCTCGCTTATCGCAGCGCAGTTTTCAGTCATACACCTCCCGCAGTGAAGTCCGTGTCCGTGCGTAGCCTCTCCGTGTGCCGTGCCACGCTATACATTGTCGTGGGTCTTCGTGTACCTAATCCATTGGAAACGCAGACCCACGTTGTCAAATAAATGAATACACGCAGCTAATAGTAGTTTATGTGACTAGGGGATAAAGCAGTGTCTTTAAGTCGCGGGCGGCATGTTGAATTCTGAACGAAACGAAGGTTGCTGATTTTAATCCCAAACGATAGTGAGAGATTTATAAAATTAACTCCCGAGCATTGCGAGGGAGTTAATAAAGAAACCTGAGTGAAGTGAGGAATTTAAGCCGCCCAAGACAAAGACAGCTTTATCCCCGTGTTGCATACTCTACTTTTTACACCATCTGTGAGATAATTAAAAGACAATTTGGTCGACCAAATCATATATTAGAGAAATATAAGTATTCACACTACTCCAAGATTCTATAGTTTCAATTTTCTAACATGCTCCCGTGTCGTCAGTACGCACGTTTTATTCTATTTCCTTTTTTTTGTTAGTGGCCAGTTTGAATCATAGTGATTACATACTCTTTGGTTTGAATTTCGAGTCAACTTGTTCGATGCGCCTACATTTTAATTCACAATGTTGACGATTCTTGATGCTCCAAATTCAAATCTCATTATTCAATAGGGATCGGCCATACTGCATTATCTCCCTAGGCATATAATGACTTGCTTTAAGTGAGGTTTGTATGACGTGTTAAACGACATTATCGAGCAGGTGGTGTAAAAAATGCTTTATGGCCTATTCATTCTTTCTTCTAGAGGCTGAGGCCTGAGTTTCAGCAGTTGGAACATTATTAGGCTGTTTCGGATTTTCTATCAGATAAAGTTTGATTGTGATGTGAATCAATGTTTGTATATTTGATGATGCATTCATGTTTGCATTCCAAAATAGTAAAATGTTCAAGGATATTTTAATTTTATTTTTATCACCATGTTGTAAATACCTATATTCTGAGCTATTGCATGAATATTCTGTTCTATTCCATTATATTACCAATTAATTATAATTTTCTTTTTTCGGACTAATTTGTCTTTATGAGTTTTAATATATTTTTAGAGATACTAATATAGGGTTGTTTTGAAACTAAATTATCAAAAAAACAGTCGTAAAATGCCCATCTATCCATATATTATATATAAAAATGAATCTCTATTTCCTTGGTCACGCCATCACGCGTGAACGGCTGGACCGATTTCGCTAATTCTTTTTTTGTTGTGTTCGTTATTGTGTTGGTTCTTATGAAAAAAAAGATATTAAAATTAGGAATGATAGAGTAGGGTAGAGTAGGGTAGAGTAGGGTACAGTAGCGTGGAGCAGGGAAGAGCGGAAACAAAGCTGCACGGGCAATAACTAGTCCCACATAAAAAGAAATATTTAAATACGTTCTGAAATTCGAAAACGACTGCCTAACAGACGTTTTAATAATATCAATTTGTATTCTGTATGGTCCCAAGTGTGTTGCAATAACGCCGCCTTTGTGCTCGGTCCAAGAGTCGTACTTTGTGCACCAACCTACGAATAATCTTATTTTGTGTAGCACAGTCTGCCTCTTGAGATGTGAGCAGTTGCTATGGTAACGATGGCTTGTTTGTGATTCGGAAGTGTTCGTCAGTTTTCGGGTAATTACGTATTAGTCGATTTTGCGTATTTGAATTTGGAAAGACAGAGATAAAGACTATAATCTCTCTAAAGATTCTGCCAAATTGTTAGTGATAAATATAACTTGGTTTATGAATTAAAAAAATAATAATTTATTAGCTTCATTTTTCTCAACTTAAAAAATCCTGTACATTGAAGAATTTAATAAATTCCACCGATGTTGCAGTTAACATAGCCACCTAGCCACATCATCGTCATTATCATCATTTCATACAGAGACATAGGCCTCCATAATATGTCGCCACAAGGCAACCACCGCATTCCTGCGACTCTCACCAGGTCATCGGCCCACCTTGTGGGAGGCCTTCCAACGCTGCGTCTCTCGTTGCGCGGTTGCCACTGTAGAACCGTCTGGCCTCATCGACCATCCGTTTTACGAGCAATATGCCACTTAAGTTTGGCGATTCTTCGCCACGAAGCCACTAGAAATTTACCATTGACTCGAAATTATGAAGAAGATTATGGTACTTTCTTTCTTTAATTTTTATTGAACACAAAGAAACCTAATATAGTACACAGCAGTTTGACAGTTCATGTACAAAGATGAGTTTAACTCAACAATGAGTTTTCTCCCAGCAAACCTTTCAGTGACAGAAAGAGATCACCTTCGTGCTTAGGATCCAGTATTCTATTTTATTTTATTACTAGCTTTTGCCCGCGGCTTCGTCCGTGTGGCATTAGGTATTTAAGGAATCGGGATAAAAGGTAGCCTATGTTCTTTTCCATATCAAAGGCTATATGTATGCCAAATTTCATCCAAATCCGTTCAGCCGTTTTTGCGTGATTAAGTAACAAACATCCAAACATCCACACTTTTACATTTATAATATTAGTTAGGATTGATAGGCTCGCGTTTGACCACTATCTCACCTGGTGGTAAGCGATGATGTGGCCGACGATGGAAACGCTTGCCTAGAAGTAACCTTTTGACTTAAGACCCTTAGGTTATAGCTATCAAGAAGACTCCGGCAGGAAATTCTACTCCTTAGCTGTACACGCTTAGTTTCATTTAAATTGTGTGATAGTCACAGCAAGTATCAAAATGTTAACTTAGTAGTCGTTCCATAGTTTCTTCATGAATATGGATGACGCTATGGGTCTGTAGGGTTCGTTAAGACGAGGCGTTATGTAGCTTTAGCTGAGAGAATGATATGTATCTATATAGCAACAATTTTGGCCGAAAGGTTTCGCCCACGATGAGTTTACTTTTCTAGAACGATAGGTAGGTACTTAGTGTCCTTTTTAAATGTCAAGGTTTTTTTCTTATGTTCAATATTACTGAGGTATTTTGTTTACCCGACTTCGAAAAAGAGGTGGTTCTTCTTTGTTTTACTTTCTTGATTGGAAAAAAACTTTTTTTGTCTGAAGGGACTTCGAAAGTGGTTCTATGATTCCAAAGTCGGGATCGAGAAAAAATATAGCCAAACTTGTAATAGTTGTAGTCTATAAAAGTTACTATCTTACTATAAGGTAACAAGCATACTATTTAGGTTAAGACGAGAGGAAACCTTTTTCCAAAAAAAAAATAAAACCAAATTCACACAAAAGGCGTTTCAGATTTCGGTGTCTAAATAACGAAGAAAGAAAAGACAAACATCGACTTCTGAAATGCAAAGTTAGATTCAAACTAACTTACTACTACGCTAATTTAAAACTAGGATTTCAATATTGTATAATCTGTTAATTAGCAATTGAATTTCTTATTTTTTTCATGATTACGTAAAAAATTGATCATAATGATTAAAAAAAAATAATAATTATAATCAAATAAATTACTAATTACTAACAAAATCTAAAATTACCAATAAAGCTTTTTACGAACCAACAACCTTGTATTTTTAGTACTATTTGTAATGAAAATGCCATCATTCCATTTCGGAACTTAAGTCTTTGATGTGAAGAATTAGAATTGAAGATGTGTGTGTACAGCGTTCTAAATAGAGCTAATAATTAGGATATTTTTCCGAGAATTGGGTGCCTTTGAACATTTTAACAAGCGAATCAAATACTAGCTTCTGCCTACGGCCTTACCCGCATAAAAGCAATTATTTATCGCTCCAAGAGAACATACTGCCGGCATAAACAGTCTCCTATGTGCTATTCTAGGATATGGTTTATTCGTGTGTCAAACATCTTAAAAATTCGTACAGCTATTTGAGCGTGGAAAACTAACAAATATACACACACAAACACAAACTTTCACCTTTATGATTGTGATATTTCCCTTGAAACGTTGTTCTTCTTCGTAATATCACAAAATAGTAAGACAATCTCATGTATGGACTTCACTTTTTATACCTACGCTCGGTGGACCTACACTAATGAGCGTTTGAGCCGGAACTGTTCGACGAGTGGTCCAAGACGCGACCGAGATATCGTGTCCGTGAGCGGTGTCTATGAGTGCGTTGCTCGAGAGCGCTTTGTATATAGATTGACTTCTGTACCTATCTATTTTGTGGTAATATCGACGAGTTCAATACAACCACATGAGAGCGTTAGCATTTTCCTCGTAAACGTTTTTCAGTATGCAGATATTCTTACACAGGGAGAACGCTATGAGGGTTTTTTTAAGGTCAGATATTATCAAATGACTTTTTTCTTTTATTATTATGGATAGGCTCGCGTTTGACCACTATCTCACGTGATGGGAAGCGATGATGTGTCCGACGATGGAACACGCTTGCCTAGAAGCAATCTATTCACTCTTGATTTAAAGACCCCTAGCTATCAGGAAACACAGACTCCGGCAGAGAATTGCACTCCTTAGCTATAAGCATAATGATTGTATTTGTACTTATGGGGGGGATGTCCACCATGTACCGGTGGCGCAACGCCGTACGTCTTGTGGTTTGATGATAGAACGGACTTGGTGGAATTAAATTGTGTAACTCTAGACCACACTCCCCGGAATGTAAACGATAGAAAACGGACAGACTAGCAACTTGGCGTCGATGCTCAAGACTTCATCAAAAAACTCCTGCTTTAAGATCCTCCCTAGAACAAGAGTGTTAGTGAAGTTTGAAAACAAAGCATTTGATTAGTAAGTACATCGATCGCAAGGGCAAGGGGACTGCTGTACTTAGGTCTTTTTTTGAGATGCGAAAATACTTCTACCACTCTAGGTGGAGCGAGACTAAAACCTACCTATGTCCTTCAGTTGCTCTTAGTATTCTAGGGCCACGGTCAATCCTTTAAATGTTCCCGCAGTAACGACAAAAGGTAAGGCCTTGTTGAGAATGTAGCTCCGCAATTGCATGTTGACAAAAAGGTTGCGCGAAAATTGTTATGTTTAAATGTTACTAGACTTGTTTATTTTAAGTAGAAAAGTAACTCCAAAAACAATGATTCAAATATAGACTAACAAGAAACAATTTATAAGGTTTTTTGTTAAGCTTATGTTCTTATAAAAATTATAAAACAAAGCGTTAGTAATCTATAATATAAAAATGAATCGCAAAATGTGTTGGTAAGCGCATAACTCAACAACGCCTGGACCGATTTCGCTAAATTTTTTTTTTGTTTTGTTCGTTATTATAAGGAGAAGGTTCTTATGGAAAATAAAATGTAAATTAGGGTAGTGTAGGGTAGAGTAGAGTAGTGTAGGGTAGTGTAGGGTAGAGTAAGGTAGAGGAGGGTAGAGTAGAGTAGGGTAGGGTAGAGTAGGGTAGAGTAGGGTAGAGTAAGGAAGAGGAGGGTAGAGTAGGGTAGAGTAGAGTAGAGTAGAGTAGGGTAGAGTAGGGTAGAGTAGGGTAGAGTAGGGTATAGTAGGCTGAAGTAGGGAAGAGCGGGAGCGAAGCCGCGCGGGTACAGCTAGTAGATAATAATAATAACTTTTTCACAACGCCATTTAAACCCAAACCAAGCAGATCGTTTGGTATGTGTACTAGACAACTGATAAACATACCTACGAGTACTATAGTTAATTTACACCTAGACACAGAACAAATGATCGTGCTCATCACGAAAACATTTGTCTTGGATGGGAATCAAACCCACGATATCCGGCTTATCAGCGACTGACCACTAGATCAAGGCTAGTCAATAACCAAGGTAGGCGCCATATAACCGTGGAATAACGGTCATTGACCTTTACTACATTTGTTGGAATTCCTAATTTAAAAAAAAGAAATAAAGACAGAATAATAAAGCTGTCTTGAATCGACATGTATCGTATTCCTTTACATGATTTAGTAAGGAATTCATGGGTTGTTTTTCGGGTACCTACGCAGTCGCCGTCGTCTCCGAGCCGTACTACGTCCATCCCCGTGGAGACTGGGTTCAGGACCTAGACGGCTCGGTGACGTTAATCTCGTCGGCCGCCGCCGGTACCCCGCCCCTCGAGGCTGTTGCGAGGGGGCGGGGCTGCGTGGCAGCACGGTTCGGGGACATTGCAGTGGTAGGCGTCTACCTGTCCCCGAGCAGATCTCTCGACGAACTCCAGGTCTCCCTTATGGAGCTAAATGTCGTCGTCGCTGGGTTTGGTACCCTCCCCGTGGTCGTTTGCGGGGACTTCAACGCCTGGAATACGGCTTGGGGTTCCCGGTACACGAACCCACGGGGTCAGATGGTGGAGGACTGGGCTTTGGAGCTGGGCCTGGTCGTCCTGAACCGGGGTTCTGTCCCCACGTTGGCGCGGATGCGGGGTGAATCAGTGGTGGACATCTCGTTCGCCAGCCCCGCTCTGTTGCCGCGTGTCGTCGACTGGCGCGTTATGGAGGAGGTGGAGACGTACTCCGACCACCGGTACATCCGGTTGGACGTCTCCGCCGAAACCTCGGCCGCGCCGGTCCGACAGAGCCCTTGCGGTCCGCGGTGGGCGCTTAAGCAGATGGACCGGGAGCTCCTCCTGGAAGCCGCGACGGTACAGGCCTGGGTGCAAGCACCGGACAGGCCTGTCGACATAGACGTCGAGGCGGAGTGGTTCCGGGAGGCCATGTCGCAAATCTGCGACGCGGCAATGCCCCGAGTCCGTCCAGGGCGAGCTAAGCGCCAGGTGTGCTGGTGGTCGCCGGAGATTGCTGCACTGCGCAACGCATGCAGTCACGCGCGGCGCCGGTACGCCAGACACTGCAGGCGCCGCATCCGCCCGCCGGATGCGGAGGCCAGAGAGGCGGAGCTGTATGAGGGATACAGAGCGGCAAAACGCACCCTCCGAACGGAGATCAAGCGGGCCAAACTGGAGGCCCGCAACGTGTGGCTGGGGTCTCTGAACGCGGACCCATGGGGGCGCCCGTACAATATGGTACGGGAAAAGCTCCGCCCCTGGGCTCCCCCACTGACTCAGAGTCTCCGGCCCCAGATCGTAGAGGGTGCGGTGAACGCTCTGTTCCCTGCGCGGGGGGAACACTCCCCCCCGCCCATGGCTCCGCCTCCACCGCCAGCGGTGTCTGACGCGGACCGCAACAGCGACGACGACGATGCTCCAGAGGTGACCGAGGTAGAGATGAGAGTGGCGGTGCGAAGGCTGAGTGCCAAAAACACCGCCCCAGGACCCGACGGCTTGCCTGGAAAGGCTTGGGTCCTGGCCATGGAAGCTCTCGGGCCTCGACTGAGAGGGCTCTTCAGCGCATGTTTGGAGAGGGGCCAGTTCCCACTTTGCTGGAAGACGGGGAAACTGGTCCTCATAGCGAAGCCAGGGCGCCCTGCGGACTCTCCGTCCGCGTACCGGCCCATTGTGCTGCTCGACGAGGTGGGCAAGCTCTTTGAGAGAGTCATTGCAAACCGCCTCGTCGGGCGCCTAACACGGGTGGGGCCGGACCTTTCGGACGGACAGTTCGGCTTTCGCAGGATGCGCTCTACGGTGGACGCCATCATGCGCGTGCGAGCCCTCACGACGGGGGCTGCGGTGTCCCGGGGCAGGTGTGTCGTGGCAGTGTCCTTGGACATTGCCAACGCCTTCAACTCCCTGCCCTGGAGTACGATCCGGAGGGCACTCCGGTACCACCGGGTGCCCGAATACCTCTGTCGAGTGGTCGAGGCCTATCTGTCGGATAGGTTTATAGTCTACCCCGGTCACCAGGGAGACTGGAAACGTCGAGAGATGTCGTGCGGTGTTCCGCAGGGGTCGGTACTAGGGCCACCCTTGTGGAACATCGGGTACGACTACGTGCTGCGCGGCGACTTCCCTGACGGGGTCAGCGTGGTTTGCTACGCAGACGACACGCTGGTTCTAGCGCAGGGAGAGTCGTACCAGGCGGCGGTCGCTCTAGCGACACGCGGGGTTGCGATGGTCGTTGACAGGATCCAGGAGTTGGGACTCGAGGTGGCGCTTCACAAATCCGAGGCGATGTGTTTCCACGGTCGCCGGTCTCGGAACGCGCCGCCATTGAGTTCCCAACTTACGGTAGGAGGAGTTGACATCGGTGTCGGGTCGACGATGAAGTACCTGGGACTCGTCCTCGACAGCCGGTGGAATTTCGTGGAGCATTTCCGACGTCTGGCTCCCAAACTCAACCGGGCTGGGGCTGCGCTCAAGCGGCTCCTGCCCAACCTTGGGGGTCCGGATGCCTCCTGCCGAAGGCTCTACGCGGGGATCGTTCGGTCCATGGCCCTCTACGGGGCGCCGGTGTGGGCGCCGTCGCTGAAAAAGCAACCGGCGGCCATACTGAACGCCTGTCAGAGGGTCATGGCGATAAGGATGGTGCGGGGATACTGCACGGTCTCCCGCGAAGCGGCGAGCCTTCTGGCTGGCCTACCACCGTGGGATCTGGAGGCAACAGTCCTTGCACACATGCACGATATGCGCGTGGAGATGCAACGCCGGGGTGAAAGTCCGCTGCCGCGACAGGTCACGGCATGGCGGACAGAGCTCCGGCGGGATCTCATGGTGAAATGGCGTCAGCGACTATCGCAACCCAGTGCTGGGCACGCCACAATCATGGCGGTAAGTCCCCTCTTTGAGGCGTGGCTGGAAAGACCTCACGGCGTCCTTACCTTCCGCATGACGCAGGTACTCACCGGACATGGTTCGTTCGGGAGTTTCCTGCACTCGATTCATGCGGAAGTGACGCCCGGGTGTCGCCACTGTGCGGAACGCCCGGAGGACACGGTGGAGCACACAGTCGAGGTGTGCCCTGCTTGGGCGGAGCATCGCCGTGCCCTCGTGGGGGCGATCGGCGGCGGAGACCTCTCGCGCCGGGCCTTGGTTGAGGCCATGGTCCGGAGCGAGGAGGAGTGGCAGGCGGTCGCCGACTTCTGCGAAGCAGTAATGCTCGCAAAGGAGGAGGCCGAACGCATCAGGCAACGGCGTTATCGCCGCCGCCGTCGCCGGGATTCTGATCCCGATTTCCGGCCAACGTAGACGCGGGCTTGCGGACGGTGAGCAATAGGTAGCTCACTGTCCGGCCGTCCGGTAACTGTCCGGACCAAGCCCAAGTCGTCGACGGCGCGCACTGTTCCCGCGCGCCTCAAGGAGTTGTCAGCAACAGCAGGGACCCAGCCGGGTCGAAGCCTACTGGGGCCAGGGTTATCCGAAAGGGCGCTCGAGCCCCGGTATGAAGGCTAGAAGGAACGGGGTGGGTCTTTTAGTCAGTAAGAGTCTGACACTATCTCCCGCTCCGCCCAAGGGCGGGGGATGTCAATGCATGATTTTTTCCCACCATAAAAAAAAAAAAAAAAAAAAAGGGTACCTACGCAGAGATATTAGGAAAAGGTCAATGTATTTTATTCCATAGTTATTTGGCGCCTTCTATAGCTGCTATTAGTGACCAACACAACTAGGGTTGCCAACTATACTATTAAAAACTACATTATATTATACTTTTTTTTCACTATATTATATTTTATATTATACTTTTTACTGTTCAACAAAAATAAAGTATACAAAATACTGTTTTCAGCACCATAAAATGTTTAATACTATACACGCAAGTGTTAGACTTAGACGTTCACACAGTTTTTATTAACAAATCACAAAAATACAGTTTCAGAGCCAATCGAATGACCTCTTCATTTATTTTAATTTTAGTTATTGTTGTGGTTTATTTTAGTTTTAGTTTTAGACTGAAAATTAATAAGTAGTGCGAGAAGTTCTAAAAAATGTATAAAATACTGTTCATTTATCTAAAATGCTGTTTAATATTCTTCTTAGATAAAAAATACATTATTTTTTGTAAAAAAAAAGCTGGTAACCCTAAACACAACAAAGTAACTTACCTATTACAGTCAAGTTGACTCTTGAGTTTCTGGTCTGGGCTTGCTTGAAGTCCACCCTACAGCGGTAGACCCCCTGGTCTGAAGCCTTCACTCGGTCTACTCCGAGCTCTGCCGGTCTTCTCTCGGGGAGGAAGTACGCTCGTGAGGCGAAGACGCTTTCGTCTGACCAGCGTTCTGCGACGCCAAAGTCACGTTCTCGGGCGTCGACACTGTAACAAATCAGCAAGTTAGTATAGTGCATGAAAGTTGTAAGCACAATGAAAACATTCATTCTTTAAAAGATATATCGATGGCGAAATGCCAATGACTCTTAACTTCCAAAGTCTACTTGGATTGTACGAAAAACAAACTTGTATAATTAACATAATTAGTAATGAATTGATTAATTGAGAATAACAAAAACTTATGATTTAATTATAATAGTTAAATCATAACCCGCATTGATATATTATTTTTATAGTATTATAAGATAATTTCACATTTTAATTTATTGCAATTGCAATTTCATTGAAACATGCGTTAAACGCCTTTAAAAAAAAACGACAAAAAGTGATTTCTCAAAAAAAAAAAATCAGTTAGGATGCATAAGCATTTCAGCGACACGATTTGAATAGTGTACAAGAATGGGACCAATTCAGTGTGTCTTTTTGGTAACTCAGTCACTACAGACTAACTCTGAGAGTTTTTTTTGTATGCCAGTGGGTATAAATATTTTCATGTGGGGTGTACAATTGTGCAAATGAGAATGTGAATTTTTACTCACAAGACACCTAGACCCCATTACAGTAACCACGATACGGCAGCAATTCCTAGTGTGGGAACGTTTCTTTTTTTGGGGTAATCAGTTTTTCATTGAATTGCGATCAACCACAAGTCCTTGCAATGTCTGTATTCTGTGGCGACAAGGGTAGTTTTCATAACTCACGACCTATTGACCGTACATGATCAGAATATGCAATAGGAAGTATTCCCTATATTCAAATCTGAAAGAAGAGTCTTATTCTAAAACAAACAGCTCAGAAGTAAAGGCTAACAGACATAAGCCCATTGATACATCTAAATAAGTGTCTTAGCTCTATTTATTAATTCATTTCCATCATTTGACGCCTACAATGTTTCCAAAGTAATGAAACAAATGAATGAATAAACTACTTGAGCTCCAATTAACAAAAAGCTTTTCTTTCATTGGCTTTAGGCCAAAAAACTTCTCATCCTTGTAGGTATAATAATGTTCATCTTTGTTATCAAAATTAAAAAAATATATGTATTAAGTTTAAAAACTAACTCTATGCCATACACTATAAAATTTAAATTACTTTGCTTATCAATGAAAGTGACTTTGAAGTCTTTTAATATAATAAATAATACATTAAAATTCATGAGGATTCTTCTTGAATTTATGATAGAAAACAAAACAGTTTTGAAATAAAAGCTATAATCACCCGTGACCCAAAAACCTGACTTTTTCCGGGGCAGTGGACAAATATTGCCACAAAGCATGGTGATACTACCAGTCTTCTGGCTAAATTACCAGTCGACAGCAATGCGGAGGAGTTTTTCAGTGCCACGGTATATTTTTTTGTATTTTTTTGTATTGTGGTTTAAATTATTAAACGTTTTCTTCTTTCATGTAACCATACCGCTGGGTTTTAATTCGGGCAGAAGATAAACATAGCCATACAGCGTGGCAATGCCACCAGTCTTTTGGGAATGTTACCAGTTGACGGTGTTGTGGAGCCATTGAGCGACGTCATATTTTAGATTTATTTAATGTAGTTTTAATTAGCAAAGAGTTTTTCTCTGGCGTGTACCCAGGGGCTGGTTTTTACCTTGAATAAAGATTAAGCATATTTATACAGTGTGGTAATGCTGTCAGACTTTTAGGCATATTACCAATTGACAGTGATGCGGATTTTTTCGACGTCATATTTTAGATTATTTTGAGAGACATATCTGAAAAGAGAAAGAGGAGGCCTTTACCCATACGAGATCCACATTCCAGGAGCAAAACTAACCTTATTAACACTAGATCAATAAGTTGAACGTACTAACTCAACTAACAATCATTTGAAATGTGAGATGAAAATAAGATGTGGAAAATAATAATAATATTTTAGGTTATTTTTGTTAGTTTTCATTAAACGATTGTATTTATAATTATAGCGACCCGCCACGGCTTTGCTCGGGTGCAATACTGATACTAAATCATACGACAGAATGTCTTTATGTACAACGTTCACAGCTTTTTGTCTCGCAGCAAAATACGTTGCGTAGTTTTAAAGATCTAAGCATGTATAAGGTCAGACAGAATGGGAAGCGACTTTGCTTTATACTATGTAGTGATTATAGTTAGCTAAGTTAACAAGTATGTCAATAGGATCTACGAGTAAATAACAAATATTGAATAAATAATTCTATTTATAATAAAAAATAAAATTAACTGATCAAACTCGAACCCTTAGCAAGTTTCGAGTAGTTCTTGTTCAAGTTTCTCGAGAAATAGATCAAGTTTAACTAAGAACTTGTGTATAATATAATATGTACAGTTTGCGTTACAGAACCCCTAATACATATTTTATTGATTAAAGTTATGTTGGCATATTCGACTTGTGTCTGATTTCTGAGAGGTATACATTGCCTCTAAATGTACATTAATCTGACAGCATTATTTATTTGAAGTTAGAGATATTCAGAAACCAGGAAATCTGACACTGGCCTTTTTAACGGTGGCAAATCATCCGAGCGTTAGTTAGTTAGTTAGCCCATTTATGTTCCACAGCTGGGCGAAGGCCTCCCTCTCCCTTTTCCTCACACGTCTGTCCTCGGCCATTGCGGGCCAGTCCCTCGGCTAGTTATCTAGCTCATCTCTCAACCTTCGCCTTGATCTGCCGCGATGTCGCCTTGCGTTTAAAGAGACCCAACAAGTTGCTCTTTTAGCCCATTTCATCCAACATGCGGCAAACATGTTCGGCCCAATCCCACCTTAGAGTAGCAGCATCTGGGCATGTCAGACTTTTATTGACTAAAACCACACCTAAGTTCTTGTTTTGTCTAGCGTTCCAGGACCCTGGGTTTCCTTTAACTCATGGTCCCAGTTGGCTTTAGCTTACTGACAACTCTTTGAGGCGCGTGTGAAACACTACGTGCCTTCCACGACTTGGACCCGGTCCGGACGGTAACCGGACGGCCAAATGGTGAGCACTCATTACTCTCTTAAGGGGTATCGTCCTAATTACTGGATTGTGAAGATCAGATAAGCAATCTCTCCATATAAAATACCGATATACAGCTGCAACTGGTTAAACTGGAAGCCGGTGCCAATATCTTTTTACTTATTAACTGACTTCAAAAAGGAGGAGGTTATGTTTGGCTACGTACTTAATAATTATTTTTTATCTCATATAAACTAGTGCTTGACTGCGATCCTACCAGATGGTAAGCAGTGATGCAATCGTTGATGGTGATGCACACTAGTTTATTATGAGCCTATTCACTCTAGCCTTGAAGACACCCAAGTAATAATATTGTTTTTAAGAATAATGCTAGAACTACAATAGACCGACGCACAGTGGACCAAGCCTGATTCGTACGTTGTAGCTCTACAAGTCTAGTTTCCATTACAAAATGTATGGAGATCGACGCGGCCAGATCGGCGTAAGTGGCACACGTGTGCGCTGTTAGTTAGTTAGCCCATTTATGTCCCACTGCTGGGCGAAGGCCTCCCTCTCCCTTTTCCACACACGTCTGTCTTCGGCCATTGCGGGCCAGTTCCTCCGGTAGTTATCAAGCTCATCTTCTACCTTCGCCTTGGTCTGCCGCGATGTCGCCTTACGTTTAACGGGACCCAATCATTGGCTCTTTTAGCCCACAGCTCATCCGACATGCGGCAAACATGTACGGCCCAATCCCACTTCAGTGCGCTGTTAAATTCAAAACATCATCTATTAAACAGAATTGAGGTCTAGAAATAGCTCTTTAAAAAAAATCAATTAACCGGCTTTGAGTATTAATGATTCCTTTGGACAAAAATATGTAAATAGTAATTATTAGGGAATGTACATTTATCATTATCTATTTACTTTCAATAAAATATACTCCGTATCGATTCGACTGGTACGCATATGTTTGTTTAATATAATAAATTAAGTATATTGGACTTTATATGGGGTCCTATCCTCTTTTGGGATAGGAAAACAGTTATAGAAAAAATGCTAGCAATACGAAATTGATTGAAAATAATGGACAAGAAACGAAAGACGGTTCTACTGTTAATTTTTTTTTTTTAGCTTATTGGAGCCCTTAATATGTAATATATGTTTATCAGTTATTTAGTACTCAGGCCACAAGCTCTGCTTAGTTTGAGACTAGATGGCATTGTATGAAATTAGTGGGAAAATAGTACATTTTGATAGAAGTGCAGAATGTTAGTCAATTCGCACGAGCCGTACGCGAGTGTGTCATAGAGCCGAGGGTTGCAGTGAGTTTGCACGTGTATCAAACGACGTTTTTCAATACACTTACTAAGAAATACTTTTTCTGAACATTACGACGCATTTTTGATCATTTTGCATTGAAGAAAATTTTTCAAGTTGCCATACATTTTAGTTTTGATTTAGATGGTAGCAGGCTATCGCAAGTAGGTATTTTTTTACCTTAATCACAGTATCTGGCGGCGGCGGCGTATCATCTAAAGAATTCTCTTCAAATCTTAGATTCAAATTTTTTTTTCAACAAATATACAATTATATTTAATAGACTTTGTTCCCGCGTTTTACCTTTGCAGGTTGAAAGAGAAGCAAAGTTACCAAACCGTTATACATCCTACTTCATATAAAAAATAGAAATTCAAATATTTTTTAATTTAGAACACAGATAATTGTTAATTTGTTGATAATAACAAATTATTGTGTAAGCAATCTTATTTATTTATGATATTATATTCTGTTTATAAACACAATTTAAATTTTCATTAAATATTACATAAAAACTTAAAAATCTGCGCCTCTTGGCTTTAAAAAATATTATCAAAGTTGACCGTGACGAAATAGGAAAGAAAAAAGCACTTGTTGTGATAGATAAAAAAAAAACACATGGGTGATATAAATGGCATATCGAAGAGCGAGAAGAGTCAGGTTTCGAGGAAGTGTTTGAAAAGAAAAAATTCTAATTTTTAGAATATTTTCCATGCAACTATGTATTTCTGTTTAAAAACTGTACAAAGGCGGACTTAATGCCGTAGGCATTATCTACCAGTCGACCTATTCGAGACCTGTCGAGTATTTACATTGTAGCATAGCATCTGTCTGCGGGGAACCATCATGAAAAATAACCACTCAACATATTTCAAGTTTCCTTTTACTTACAAATCAAAGTAACATACTGTGAGTTGAGGAACTCTGCTTTGTAACAAAAGTGCATAACGTGAATGTTTGAAAATCTCTAGAAACATTCCCATCGCTTCCTTATGAAAGTTTTAAAGGCGATATTTGTTTTAAATTCTTTTATCTTCGAGTTCTGCTTGTTCTTTGTCTAAGTGGAGGCGTTTACTGTCTTCCTTTTAGCTGTTTTTTAAAGCATTTTACTTTTTTATTGTTAATTGGTTCGCGCTTGACCGCTATCTCACCTGAAGGAAAGCGATAATGGGGCGGCCTACCTAGAAGTAACCTATTCACTCTTGACTTAAAGATTCCCGGGTTGTAGCCATCAGAAAACATAAACTTCAGCAGGGAATTCCACTCCTTAGCTGTACGCACAATGAATGTGTTCCCAAAACGTCTTGTGCTTATAGGTGCGTAAAAAATAGAATTTTTTTTCAGCAGTCAAAATTAAAAAAAAAAAATCATTCAGTTTCAATTTGATCAAGCGTTAGCTTTAAGTATTACTAGCGACCCGCCCCAGATTTGCACGGGTATTAAACATCTCTTTCTAATATAATATAGAAGTATTATATAATTAAACCTTCCTCATAAATTACTCAGTCTATTGATGAAAATTGCAAGTAAATCCGTTTAGTATTTTTTGAGTTTATTGCATTCATACAGATAGACAGACACTGCAGAGAAAAGGTGTAATATGTTAGAATTATGTATGATTTGAAATAAGTATAGAAGTTGGCATTTAGTAATATTCAATATTAGTTTTAGTTTATATATATATAGAAACCCGAAACACGTGTTTTTATGTAAAGAATCCATGTACCATAACTGAATCATGAAAAATCACAAAGTTATAAGCTTGTTATGTCAGCAATAATACATAGTCACTGGGCTATCCAGGCGACTGAGGCAGGGGGGAAGGGGGGTTGCATTTGCACACAGCTGTTTTCTGCAGCCTAATGCCCACTATGATCTGCCGTGACCTGTGTTGTACTTAGCGTCGGTGGTGTCCAACTTATGACCTTTTTAAATATTTTTGGAAAAAAAATATAACATGGTGTAAAAACTATTGGAATCTATTCAGTTAATAATTCTGAACAAACTATATTCAGGTTTCGCATTAACTAAAAATAATGTTGTTTAAATACGTGTTACTTATAAAAGACTAGGTACAAAAAAAAACAAAATCAAATAATCCTAATCCCAAAAAGTCTGTACGTAACTAACTCAAATTACACTAAAACCAAAAAATAATAATTAACCTTTCGAATGCCGTAATTAGAGACACAATAGAAAGACAATTGCTTATGTTGAACTGTGTAACTTAAGACATTCAAAGGATTAAATACCCTAAGCCCTAAACTAATAACCTAAAACTAACTAAAATATGACGTCGAAAAACTATTCCACAAAACAAAATGATTTATTCCACTACCAAGCACAATTTACGATAAGACGGTCAAAAAGCAATGATATACCAAAACTATGTCTTTTCCTTTTACTCAAAAGGTACCTTTAATCTACAAATAGGATTCAACGAAGCGTGTTTGAGTCACGACCCTTTTAGGCCACCTCATGCGTAGTGGAAACAGGTACTCTTTGGAATTCGCTCTCGAAGTAGTGCAGGTTAAGTCAATTTTGTATATTATATTGAATTGAAAGTTGGTTCTTGATTTTAGAAGGATGGTAATGGTAAAGGTTGGCGTATACTTTCTCGTTGCTTTAAATTATAAATAATCCACAAACAACTCAAAATACAGTATCACAACACACACTCTGAAATGTAAAGTAACTGCGTGGGTTTTTTTTAATATCCATAATAAACTAACTCTAAGTAAAGGACGACAACTCATTAGGGATATTGAGTTATTATTGTGGGCCTACCACACGCACTAGCTCCACAAAAGTTTTGCGTGCTCAGGCTGGCTTGTACTCGGAACACCGTGCGTGTGTTTATGGAAAAACTCCCACATTTTTACATGGTGTTCAAAACGGCCTGAGCAGGCAAAACTATTGCAACGCTTGTACGTGTGGTAGGCCTATTTGCCAAATATGGTCTCTCAAGACACAGGTAGCCGAGGAATGGCAGGCGGTTGCCTCCTTTTGCGAAGCAGTTATGCTCGCAAAGGTGGTGGCTGTACGCACGAGGCAATGGCCCTCGCGCCCCAGCCGCTGGGATTCCGATCCCGATTTCCGGCCACCGTAGGCGCGGGCTTGCGGCGGCGAGCAATGGGTAGCTCGCCGTCTGACCATCCGGTAACCGTCTGAACCGAGCCCTAGCCATCGATGGCGCGTAATGTTCCACGCTCGCCTCAAGGAGTTGTCAGCAACCGTAAGGGCCCTGAAGGGTCAAAGCCTACTGGGGCTCGTGCCAAAATGGCCCGCAGAACAGACGGTTGATGGAGTCGATAGGTCCATAGTGGTAATCGCATACCAGAAGATGCAGCGTTGGAAGGTATTTTACAGAGTGAGCATTGACCTGGTTGGTCGATGAGCACGTGCGCAACAGTTTCCTTTGACTCCGTGCATCTTCTGCACAGAGGACTATCCGTGATATTCATTGTGTAGAAGTATTTGTTCAGTGGCTGCACCTGTCTAGTCACAGAAAGTTCCTGATTGGGGTTCTATTTAAGCATGGCATGGTTTCTTTAGTCTGCCTGTACCCCAGTGCCAGGGACCATCACTTTCCTTCTTGTGCATAAGTGTGCTCTTGAAGCCAACCACGCACCTGGCTATCGGGTCCGAAGACCACCTTGTCAGACCCCTACCTAGCCAGCTCATCAGCTGCATCGTTGTCCAGTGAGCCGCTGTTTCTTTTTATCCACTGCAGTGTCACAGTGTTATTATTTTACACTGTAATACTGCGTCGTGCATCGTGTTAGTCTTTTACTGACTAAAACACACCCGTGTTGCTTTTGTTACTCTTTGCATTCCAGGGCTGTGGTAACTCTTTCGAACAATCCGGCAGTCCTGGTAGGAGTTGATCATCATCATCATTATCATCATCAGCCTTTTTAATGTTCTCACTGTTGGGACTCAGGCCTCCCCTCTAGGAGAGGGAATGGGCCGAAATCCACCACGCGGCTCTAGTGCGGATTGGTGAATGTCACATGTCTTCGAATTTTTGGTTTTAGGACATGCCGATTTCCTCACGATGTTTCCCTTCACCGTTTTGAGAAATAAATTTGAAATAAATTACACAAAGTAATGCGCCTGTTAGGGTTTGAACCCGTGAACTACCAACTCGTAAGTCGGGGCCATTAACACTTGGCCACCACAGCTCTCAGTAGGAGTTGATACACTCTTAGAAGATGAAAAGGCGATGAAGCGCAGCTTTGCATACAGCATTAAAGCCATAAATGTGTGCCAACGTTAAGCATGTAACTTTGCTTCTCCTGTTAGCTTCGAACGTCAAAGGCATTTGATACTTTTTGCTACGATACATTCGATGCACTCAAAACTTTTCGTATGCACGGAGCGGAGGAAAAACTCAGCTCACAGAATAAAAATACTTTCTCAAAGCTTTTTATCAACTGTAGCTCAGAAATATGTGATTACAGATTTGAAGGGTGATTTTATTTTTGTACTGGATTGGATTCTGGAGATATTCATTAAATATATCGGCGTTACACCCTGTTAGTGTAAACTTTTTGCAGGTTGAAGTTTTGTAAATAAGTGATTTTATTTTTGTCTGGTCTTGTTTATATATATGCTTCTCCTGCTCTAAGGTGAAGTGAGAGGGCGTGACAGACTTTTACTGACTAACCCTACGTTCTTTTGTCTTTTGCGCTTTACGGTCATGCAGCAAGGAGGTATAAAACACAGATTGATCTTACTAAATATTCGTATAGCTAATTGATTGTAAAAACTATTAAAAGGTCGCCTTATTTTATCTTAAGTGCCGATAAGCGATATTTTACGAGTTTTAGTTTTTTAATGCCATGGTAATTAACTCTTCGAATGCCGTAATTAGAGACACAATAGAAAGACAATGGCTTATGTCGAACTGTGTAACTTAAGACATTCAAAAGGTTAATTAATGAAATGGTAAACAGACAAAAATTCTCTATCAATCTGTTCAAGCAGTATTTATTTGGCGTACGAAGAATCGCCAAACTTGAGTGGTAATGGGCAGGGCACATTGCTCGCAGAACAGATTGCTGTTGGGGCCGAAAGGTTCTGGAGGGGCGACCGCGTATTGGAAGACGCAGCGTTGGAAGGCCGCCTTCAAGGTAGACCGATGACCTGGTGAATGTTGAGGGAATCCGATGGATGGGGGCCGCACAGGATCGTTCATTGTGGTGACACTTGGGGGAGGCCCATGTCTAACAGTGGACGGACATCTATCGGCTGAAATGATGATGAGTATTTATTTATATAAATAGATTTCGATATAAATGAATAAAAGTTCCTTGAAACGTTCGTTAACATAATTCGTTCTTTCTGGTGGTTTAAGTTGAAAAGCGACTAAAAGACTATTCCACCAGAATATTCTCAAAGATATTATTAAAAAATATAGTCTATCGGTAACCAGGATTGCAAAAGTTTAAGCAAAACGAGTGTTTCCAAAATTAAAATGGTTATTGAAATTACTTTGAACTGAGTTTAAGGTGATCTTTGGCAACTTCAGGCCCTCTTTACTGGGATCATACAAAATTAGTATTAAAATTTAGATATTCGGCAAACTGTTTCAAAGTTAGATTTTGTTAAAATATTATAGCGTATATAGAGATTGGTTTGTAATAATTTTAAACTAAGTTTTGTACTTTGGAATTATTTATTACCATCGTTTACTACTGCACTATAAAAAAATTATTTTGTTGATTATTTGGAGACAATAAAATTTGAACTTGCTCTGAAATAATGCGACATCGAAGGAGATCGATTTTCTTATTAGCTGGCTGACTGACTAGATACTCATAAATGTAATTTTTAAAGATTTTTCATATTTTTAGACTTGGTTCTGAAATTGATAGATGGATTGGTAAGAGAAATTAAGTGAATTTTGGTTGCAAATGTGTATCAGTTTTATTAATACGACGACATCTGCACTTTGTAGGATCTAAAAACGCCACTGACGCCGCTATAATTGTGGCAACTTTTGCGCAATATACTGGCCCCAAAAACTTCGAGGGAAGATAAAACCATCGATTCGAGAAAAAGAAGACTACGACGCATAGTGAATCGTTCATTTTATATTCCTTCAAGGACACATCCGAGGAACCAAGGCCTACTTATCTGAGCACAGTTCCCACATGGTGAAGGCGGGTAGGTAGGACATGATTCATATTGTACTGGGATCGGTCTATCAATACTAAAAGAACTATCGTAGGCTATAATACTTGTTTTTATTTATACACTATAGTTATTGTTGATACTCCTTCTACTTTTTCCATCTGTTCTATCGTTTTCTGTCATTTATGTTCGAGGACACATCCCAGAAACCAAGGCTTATATTCCTGAATACGGTTTCTACATATAAGGTGGAGGCGTCTGGTAGGTAAGCTATGATTCATGTTATACTGAGATTGGTCCATCATCACTAGAATTATGACGGTTTTATTGATACTCCTTCTATTTCTTCCACCTGTTCCACATTACCTGTCATTTATAGTAAAAAATAAATGTATCCCACCTGTAGATAGGCGTGCCGAGGTCTTCCCGGTACCAGAGCACCAGTAAGACGGCGTCGTCTTCATCCTGCGTCGCGATGTCGCACGGCAGATACACCGGCTCACCGGCCACGGCCACTACTTGTGTCATCGGCACTGTGGACAAACAAATACAAGATAAATATAAAAATAGTACAGGTTTTGATACATTGCCGCGATAATTTTTCTCCACTTTGACATGTCATTGCGGCTGAAGCGAAATTCGCTCGAGCAGCAGGTGAGAGAGTTATTGAGCCGAGTGCTGCAGTGGCTATGCACGTGTTTTTAAATACATGCACTGTCATAAAATAAATTAGTGAGGGTTGACGCGGGGGTCGTGGAGGTCGCAAAACGCCCAGCCTGTAACCACAAATACAATAAACTGCGGCGCGGGCGAGCTCGCGCACTTTTCCGCACCAGTGCGGAAAACTATAAAGTTCGTAGGTACCTAAAATTGGTATGGATAGGAGCGGATTCTTGAGTAAGTGTATCAGAATGAAAATTGTAGGTTAGGCTATGGTTAGGGTTTTGACACGAAAAACTTATCGACGCGTTTCAAAACCGAAACGCTATTAGGTGTTGTAAATTGATTCAACCCAATCACAATATTCGTAACATAAATGCGATGATCCGCGTTTTGCGTTGATTTTGATCTTTTATAAAATTTCTAGAAAAATTAAGGTTTGCTGTAAGAAAACCCAATTTTGGGTTAAGCTCGCCTGTGTACATCGGCTTTCTTACATTGAATAATGTGTAAATTTATGTACAATAAAGAAATTATAGAATATAGAATGATTTTCGTTTTTAAAACTGGACCCTAAAATAGTAATCAAATACACGTAAAATAAAAAAAAAGAAATTCTTAGATACATTATGGCTTTGAAAACATTTTAAGCAAGTATTAAAGTTTTTGATACAGAACACAGCGACTATGTTTTACGTATAAATTAGAATGTAACATACGTTTTAATGCTTTTGCAGTATTTGGCAGCAAATGTATGGAGTCAGCTAACACGGCAAACTTCACTGACGTAGTCAATACTAGGTACCTACCTACAGCAAAATTTTCAACTCCATTTTACCGAGATCGCGTTTGTTTCAATGACTACATACTCGTACATACATATATTATACACTAATTTTATATCACAATAACCACTAGTAATCATATACAATTTAATTCGAAAAAAAATCCACAATAACACCAAAAGAAAATGTTATTCTTCCCGCGCATTTTATGTTTCACTTCACTCTAGTGTCAAAAGTGGTCAAAGTATTAAATCATTCATCCTATGTATTTTTTTTAATGTCCCGATTTGGAACTATTTTGAAAAAATTATATGTCTACAATAACTTTATTCCATGCAAATATTTTGTAATTTGAAATTAGAACGCAGATTTAAAAAGTCAACAGCCGTGATTAATTTATTTATAAATTTAAAATTGGAACATCAAAGTCCACAGCCATATTTTTTTATTTATTTTCATGGCTTCGTTTTAGTTGAAAATTAATGTTTAAAAGTTTTCATAGAATTTTATCTAATAGTTTATTTCTAGAACCTTGTAGTTGAAGTCGCCGGACAAACTGTAAGTAGTTTAGTAGTAAAGAGAGTTCTTCGTCAACTATAGACTATTAAATTGTCGTTTTGTCGTTAGGCTATAATTTTACAAAGTACAGTTTATACGATGTTTTACTGCACATAAAATGACTGCAATGAATATTAACGTACTTACCTACTTTTATTTTATTTTTAGCTACCTATAGGAATTTTGTAAACTCTACTTGAACACATTTGCAAGAAGTAGGTAGAATCATCACAGCACTGATTGGTTGGATTTGTTTTTTACCAACAACATTACTTTTTATATTAATTTCCGCATCACTATATCCCATTCATTCCCTTATAGTTACTATATTCTTTGTGTTCCCTAAGGTCGACTGGTAGAAAATGCCTAAGGCGTTAAGTCTGCCTTTGTACTTTGTAAATTAACTGAAATTATATTAATCTTAGTAGACCCTCTTATTTTAAGCCGGTTGAACAATAAACAAAATTGATGTTAAGATTGTTCCAAAATCTAAGTTATCTATAGGTTTTGTACTACGAGTATAATAGACGTCCATTCTTTTGTTACTTTTGTTTTTGATAGCTTAAGTTTTAACTTGTTTTTTTTTTTTTCTAAAATGTTTGTACGCCATAATAAATATTTTTCTTTCATTCAAACCTTAGATAGTCCACAACCCGAAATCATGAAGCAAGAACATAACATAATACCGCTGGCTGCACTTGCTCTCTCTCACTCTCACCACCTCTCACTCGTCCTCACATCGCCGTAGTGGACACGAGAGCTTTTTGCGCTCAACTGAGCAAAAGAGTCGCAACTAGCACAAGCACATGTCAAGAAACTTACAAGCCCTTTAGAGTTTCTGCGAGGTCTTAAAAAAGGATCCATCGTTGAAAATAAAGAGCCAGCAAGTCGGAGTCACGCACGAAGGGTTCTGTACCGATATCTATGCATAACCCGCTATTAGACATCCTAACTAATGTTATAAATGTGAAAGTGTGGATGTTTGGATGTTTGGACGTTTGTTACTGGGCTGAACGGATTTGGATTGGAAATTTGGCATGCATATAGCCTTTGACATGGAAAAGAACATAGGCTACCTTTAATCCCGAATCCTTAAGTACCTAATGCCACGCGGGCGAAGCCGCGGGCAAAAGCTAGTTATATTATATTATAACCTTTTTTAACCGACTTTGAAAAGGTGGAGGTTCAATGTTCGGCTGAATGTATTTTTTTTTAAGTATGTTCACCGATAGCTCGGTCAATTGTGGACCGATAATGAAATATTTTTTTTTAATTAAAGGTTATGCTTTCAAGTTTGTTCTATAGAAATATTGTTATGATATGATCATGAACTTCAAAGATATGGTACAGAACTCTTTATAGGATCACAGTAGAACTCTCTTAACTAGTAATTTAGTTAATTTTTTGCAGATCAATTTTTCGAAAAAAATCTCGTTTGTTGTACGGATGGGTGACACTTAAATATTTATTCTGTTCCGTTTTTAGTACTTGTTGTCATAGTGGCAACAGAAATAGATCATTTGTGACAATTTCAGTTGTCTAACTATCATACAAATACAAAAATACAAATACAAATATGTTTATTGCTCCAAAAAGGTAAATACAGAGATTAACAGATCTCTGGATATCCTGTGTCGTGGAGACCAGTCTCTTCCGTCTTATAAAAAATAAAAATAAAATAATAACATAAAAACTACTTTTAAAACAAAAAAGACAGCAATAAAGTAAAAATAAAAGAATTAATTATCACATGGCGTGGTTATGTGTGTGTGAGTGAGAATGAGTAGTGTATATGAATAAGTTTGGGAGAGTGAGTAAGTGAATGGATGAGTGTGAGTGTGTACATGTATGTATGTGATTATCATGATTCATAGGATATAGCCTGGTGACAGACCGACTGGCGGACAGGTGGACTCTTGGTAATAAGGCCTCGTTTTTACCCTTTGAGTACAGAACGCTAAAAATAAGTGAATGGACGCACTGCTACGTACAAATTAGGCGTGGTTCACGTGTGCGACAGTCTAGTGTAGTTCTCGCTTAGGTGTTGTGGATATACTTATTTGCCTTTTTTGTACGGAAAAGGCTGAAGACTTTGTGTGTATCCACTAGACATCACGCTCAGACCGGCGCCTCATTTGTTATTTTACTGGCCAAAAATATTCATATGACCACCGGTGGTACATTAACCACCTCATACACAAAGTCATTATATTTACAAGTAGTCTTACATTTACAAATGCTTGCACTAAAAAAGATACTGGATGAACCAGGTACCTCTTAAGTTTGTGTAACTATTTTCGTGTACTATAAAGTTATTCTATTTAGCTCGCTCTTATTTACTCTTTATATGCTATCAAAATCTGTTTTTCACACATTATTCTTCTGTAAGCAGCATACCTACTCAAAAAAAGTATCAACGTCAATTGGTTTTCACCATACTTCATCGATATATCTTTAAAACAAGCTTAAGGTTGGCGTTTCACGAAACTTTTGCGTCCAAAAATAAATCAAAGTAATCACCAAACTTCTTTTTCTAATAAAAACATAGTGAAGAACCCCAATTTCCTTACGTTTTGAGCCTTGTATTTTTAGGCCCGACCAAGAGTATTTTGCAAAGGCAGATTTATCTCTGTTTTCATTTCGCATCTGCTTGGATTTCGTCGATCGCGAGGATTTTGAATTTGGATATTTTTTTTTTTTTCTCCATTCATATTTTTAGCTGTTCAGCTGGATTAAAAGGAGCGGAAGATGTTTTTGTTGCTGTGGGCCCGAGATCTGTATCTGTTAAGTTAATGAAAAGAGTTTTGATTTTCACAGTAAAACGTTTTCGTTACGATTTTCCCTACAGGATGAAAGGGGGCTCTGAAGCGTGAATCGGCTTCGATCATATTGCGAAGTTTTGCTTTCAAACATATATTATCGTAGCATACGATATGTCTGTGATAATCACAGTTGTTATCACATTAAAAATACGCAATTCAACAGAGTACTTGAGATGATGTTTTCTGATGTTAATCAACTAATTTGTTGTGTGATGATTAAACAAACATCATACTAATCACACTAATATTATAAAAGTGAAAGAAGCTCTTAAAAGCATCAAGCTGGATTTATATATACTCGTATTAATATACTTAAACTGATGACGAACCACCAGAAAGGAGCTACAATTTATAAGCACAATTTTGAATGATCCTCTGTCATATTACACTTCCTTATCCTTACAAACTTTCGTCTTTGCAATATGAAGTGTGATCCTAACTAATATTATAAATGTGAAAGTGTGGATGTTTGTTACTTAATCCTAACTAATATTATAAATGTGAAACTGTAGATGTTTGGATGTTTGTTACTTAATCACGCAAAAACGGCTGAACGGATTTGGATGAAATTTGGCATGCATATAGCCTTTGACATGAAAAAGAACTTAGGCTACTTTTTATCCCGGAAAAACATCTTATTCCTACGGGAAAACACGTTTAGAGTACGATAACCGAAGTACAAGCGCACGAAGTCGCGGGCGGACAGCGAGTATCTTAATATTGTACTGGCCAAAGTTGGTGTGTGTGTATGTTTGTTACTTCTTCACGCTCGAACGGCTGAACGGATTTCGATGAAAGTTTGTGCAGAGGTAAAACATGTCCTGGAATAGCACTTAAAATACTTGTTATCCTAGGACTATGTTTCCAGCTGTAATAATCGCTGGCAGCAGCTAACATTCACATAAAACAAAAGAGCATCACAATTGAAAAATGCACATCGTAAGAAGTTCAAACAATAAATCGGGCGATGTAACTGCGGGGATAAGTGACGTCTTCGCGATCCGGACATCCGTGCGTCTGGGTTCTTACCCTGTCCGGAGCTCCGGAACTCCGGATGCAATGAGACAATGTACTGAGAAAAGCGTACTGTATTTGTGTTAACCCGGACACAGTTTATCCGTAGTTCTCTAACAAGTCCCTGTTCTTTTAAGTGATTTAAAATGTTCTTAGTCTGAATAAAATATAGTTGAACAGTGAGCTCACTGCTTGTTTTAAAAATGGTTTGTTAAGAGCGCCTAATTAATTTGCGACTGGAAAGTGAATTGCACTTTGTGTAAATGCATTTCATGACTATTTTTAGGGTTTCGTATCTCGAAAGGAAAAAGACGGAACACTTATAGGATTACTTTGTTGTACGTCTGTCTGCCTACCTGTCTGTCTGCCTACCTGTCTGTCAAGACCTTTTATTTCGAGAATGCTTGGAGGTATCGAGTAAGAGAGATTTTTTTAAGCTATTGCATAGCTTCTATCGCGGGCCTTGAGCGTGGAGACCAAATCCAGAAATTCCGTAACGAAAATAACCTAACACCACCCACTCATTTGTTTTTTGAGCGTGGTGACCGATAAGAAATCAAATGAGTGAAAGCAGCTGTCGGCGTTTTGGATGGGTGGGGTTAAGCAGCTGTTAGCGAGGTCTGGTTTTTGATGGAAGAGGTTAAGCAGCTGTTGGCGAGGTCTGGTTTTGGATGGAAGAGGTTAAGCAGCTGTTGGCGAGGTCTGGTATTGGATGGGTGGGGATAAGCAGCTGTTGGCAAGGTCTCATTTTGGATGGGTGGGGTTAAGCAGCTGTTAGCGAGGTCTGGTTTTGGATGGGTGGGGTTAAGCAACTGTTGGCGAGGTCTGGTTTTAGATGGATGGGGTTAAGCAGCTGTTGGTGAGGTCTGGTTTTGGATGGGTGGGGTTAAGCAGCTGTTGGCGAGGTCTGGTTTTAGATGGGTGGGGTTAAGCAGCTGTTGGCGAGGTCTGGTTTTGGATGGGTGGGGTTAAGCAGCTGTTGGCGAGATCTGGTTTTGGATGGGTGGGGTTAAGCAGCTGTTGGCGAGGTCTATTGCATAAGTTGATAAAAAATGCTATGCAATAGCTTTACCGCGGCAGTCCCCGAGTGCCACACGTCTTTTTTTTAAATAATCAGATCTGGGGTCTCTTGAAGCTGTGAAAAAATTAAACATCTAAGTTAACGAAAAAAAAAGATCCGTTTATGTAGCAAAAAAACATATATTTTGACACTCTCCAGGGAACCAAAATTTATAGGGTACCCGTTGACCTAGAAATCTGAAACCAGTAAATTTATTGTTACGTCACAAAAAAAAACAGAACCCTTAGTATGCGAATCCGACTCGCACTTGCCCAGTTTTTTCTAAATGAATCGTAGGATGATGAGTTTATAGGATGTGAATAAGAACAGGGCATGATTGGCTTACTTAAGAGCGCTCGAAGAATCATCAAACCTATAATAAAAAAAAGGTGACAATGGGCAGGGCACATTGCTCGTAGAACCGATGGTATATGTGGCCGAAGGGTTCTGGAGTAGCGACCGCGCATCGGAAGACGCAGCATTAGAAGGCATCCCACAAAATGGCCCAATGACCTGGTGAGAGTCGCGGGAATACGATGGAAGTGAGACGCACAGGATCGCTCATTGTGGCGACACTTGGGGACGGCCAATGTCCAGAAGTGGACGATGATAATGGTAATGAAGAGCGCCCAACCCGTGATGTTATTTCCATATAACCGCTCTTATGTGACTATGACGTTATTATAAATCTTTCTCTAGATATTTTGGAAACATAAATATCTTGTAATTTTCGCTTCGGTTTCTATTCAAATAAAAATTTAAATTAGTAGAGGAGTTTATCCTCCATTTTCAACGGAGGTTTACGGGACTTTACTCACTGTTCTACTTCCAAAAAAGTATCAGTCTACATTTAGTGAGTTTTATTACAAACCCACCTTTTCATCACCACTGCTCTTAAAACGGTGAAGGAAAACATCGTAAGGAAACCGGCATGTCCTAGAACCAAAAATTCAAAGACATGTGGCATTCACCAACTCGCACTGGACCCGCGAGGTGAATTACGAACCATTCCTTCTACTAGAGAAGAGGCCTGAGTCCCAGCAGTAGGAACATTAAAAAGGCTGATGATGATGATGATGATGAAACTCCTCCCTTTTCAACGGAGGTTTGCGGGACTTTACTCTCTGTTCTACTTCCAAAAAAGCGTAGCGTAGACTGAAATTACGCTTTAGAGAGTTTTATTACTAAGCCACACAATAAATCCGATTCCAACAACAACTCAGTAAGTATTCTTTCCGCAGAATTCCCTACATTTCCATCTGAGATCATGAAACATGCATGCAACTAAACGTCTATGAGGACCGTTATTGAATATCCTCGGTATTGGATATGGTTGCAATGGAAATCGGTTCCCGAAGCGCTGCGTCGCCGCCGAGGAAACGCTATTAATTTCCGAATGTCGATTCGTGTCGGCTTTGCGTGCGGTGCGAGACGGTTTCGCCTATATTTAGAATGTTGAATGATGTGAGTGTTCGATTTACGTTGCTTAAAATCCGGTGGGGAGTTCGTATTGAGTTTCGTGGGCTTAGGATTGATGATCTTGGTTAATACATGAGGTCATATATTAACCTATGAAAGTTCAAAGTACAGGCAATCAAATTAGGTATATGTGAGACATCTTTGGCACCTAAATTTTAAAATTCATGAGAAAGGCATTTTTTTGGAGTTGAGAAATTATCAAATGACTTATCCCACTCTAGAGTGGAGCGAGATGTTGTATCTTTTACAGACCAATACCTACTTATATTCCTCTTTGTTATTTACGTTATACATAATACTTTTTTATTTGGGATATTATCAAATGACCAATTAATATTATCACCACTGCTCTCAAAACGGCGAAGGAAAACATGATGAGGAAATCAGCAGAACCATAAAATTTAAAGTCATGTTGACATCCATCAACCCGCACTGGGCTCGCGTGGTAGATTACGGATCAATTTTTGCTAGAGAGGGGGCCTAAGTTCCAATGGTGGGAACGATGTCAGCTGGAAGTGCCTTAGACTTTTGATAATCGGTCAGTAAGTGAGTGACAAAATTTTAATCATTTACCCAAAGGCATTATCATACGTTAAATTAGAGGTAAATGCAAAACAAACACAAACATCATTCTCCATAAAATTTATAAAGAAAACTAGCTTCTGCCAGCGGCTTCGCCCGCGTGAAAGGTGGTTTCTTCATACAAACTTTTTTTACCCCTTTAGGGGTAGAGTTTTGTAAAATCCGTATGTAGCGGATGTCTACACTCTTTAAGAAACCTATCGACCAAATTTTAAGTTTTTAGGTGTTATAGTTTCTGAGAATTCGTGATTAATCAGTGAGTGGTATTCCGCTTTTATAAGTTATAGATATTAATATTTAATAAGTTTGTTTATTAGTCTCTAAGATTTTAGAATAAAAGTGTTTTGGTACTGTACTGTAAACTTCATCATCATCATCTTCCTGCTCTTGTCTCATCTCATTTGGGGTCGGCGCAACACGTTTTTTTTATTCCATTCGGCCTGTAACTCGTCATGCTATCACTAACTTCCTTTTCTTTTCCATCACTCCTCACACAATCCTGAACAGTAAACTTATAATAAATAATAAATAGAAGATATAGACGTCCCCCAAAATTATCCCCCTGATAGTCACGGAGCCAGTTCAGTTGAATCCAATAATCTTGTTTAGAAACCTTTCCAGTGCGAACGTGTTCGAATAAATCCTATTTCGTGACTGACGTCGGCATCCCTGAAAATACCCAAAATTTGACTATTCAGTCCAGACGTACAGGAAATCGAGTTACGCGCTTCTAATTCGGCTTTGATGTTTAGACGTTGCCCGTGTTGATGTTATTTTGTAGCGAGGGTACTAGGACATCATTAGTCCGTTGGAAATTGGCACAAAGTGATTCTCGTGTCCGAACATAATTATATCCTAGTCGGTTTTCGCAGTCGGTGTTCTAATTGATAGTCTTGATTCTGGAAGTTCTGGGTATTAACATTTCAAAAGGCAAAGCCGTTGAACTTGGATTTTGTAATGTCTGGTGTCTCTGTGGTCTCTGGGGTAATTGTGTAGAATAAGATCAAGACTGTGGGTATCCCTGCTACCCAGCAAGAAGTGATATGGAGAAACACTGTAAAATTTTAGTCAGTAGGAATCTTATAGACCCCTCCACTTATTCTAAGATTCCTCCATCCACGTGGATTTTGTTACGTCGAAGTACCACTTCAACAATTACCGGAGGCTCTAGGTAATGTAACAGTCTATATTAATTCACTTGATTCATTCCTTTTTGACTAAAAACTGCCCTTCAGTTGCCTTTAACGTTTTAGGACTACGGAACGCAAAGAGTAACTGAAAGACCACAGAGTATAGGTGTGGTTTTAGCCAGTAAAACTGACCGGCCCTCCCATTCAACTTTAGAGTAGGCGAAGTCATTAAATGATTGCTGATTGGTGTTTTTTTAGAACAATCTTACAGCTGTTTATACCTACCTAACATTGTAATAGTTATTGTAGATGCGGCGATCTCTCACGCCGGGGCTTGGCACAGGCCATGGTCCGGAGCGAGGAGGAGTGGCAGGCGGTCGCCGACTTCTGTGAAGCAGTAATGCTAGCGAAGGAGGAGGCCGACCGCATCAGGCAACGGCGGCGCTCACAGCACCGCAGCCGCCGCCGGGATTCCGATCCCAATTTCCGGCCACCGAAGGCGCGGGCTTGAGGACGGCGAGCAATAGGTAGCTCGCTGTCCGACCGTCCGGTAACTGTCCGGACCAAGCCCAAGTCGTCGATGACGCGCACTGTTCACGCGCGCCTCAAGGAGCTGTCAGCAACAGCAGGGGCCCAGCTGGGTCGAAGCCTACTGGGGCCAGGGTTAATTCGAAAGATAGCTCAAGCCCCAGTACGAAGGCAACGAAGGAACGGGGTGGACTTTTAGTCAGTAAGAGTCATTTGATGATTTTTCCCACCATAAAAAAATAAATAAATCATTATTGTAGATTAAATATCATCTCGATCCTTTAGATAATGCTCAAATGTAAGCCAAACTAATCATAATGTTTTAGTGGCACACCCAAGAATTCCATATTTCAACTTTATGCCAAAGATTTTACGAGCATGACGTACTCAAGTGGCATAACTAATATCAATCGATATCCGCTCAGAATTTAATACTGTTCAAAGTTCCATTCATTCAGAAATTAATGGAGTAATGGCCCCAAGATAACATCTAACTGAACCCTAAAATTACGCCTCTTGAATTGCTTTATATTATAAAGGATCATAGGAACGATGCAAACAGTTTTAGAGAATACCTCTAAAATTCTGTAGCTTTACCTCGAAGCTCGCCTATTTAGCTAACGATCCTATGTAAATGAAGTAATCAACACACCTAATCCAATCTTTTTGTCGTCGTACCAAATTGCTCAAAAACGATATTACTCCCAAACTGCAAGCACAAACTGGCAAAAACGCTTAATAAAGTACCGATATCGCAAAAGCAAATGGCTCCACTTCTATTCAAAAACGTTGCTAATCCAAATTGGACTTTGACAATTGTATTATAAAGTCCAATTTGCTTCGCCATTTATTATCTAAAGTTGGGATTCGAGGGTGGTAGTGGGACATCATTTGAATAATTAAAAAGCGGCTTTATCTATTTATTCAGTTTCTCCCAAAAGTTGTTGAGTTGCATTGTGTCCAATCTATAGGCGAATTTGAGGGCACTTTAGTTCACTACAGCGCTGCTTCTCTTTGGAGAGCTTTTGACAAAAGTGGGCTTTGTAGTCGTCAAAATAGATTCCGCACTATTTGAGAACGTGAAAGTATTTTTGGATATCCTTTTTTGGGTATTCCTCGCAACAACCACACGAAAGATAATAAAATGATATTTATTTTGCAAATAGGTTTTAAAAAACACTTTGATTGTCTGAGATTGAGAGATTCCCCGTAAAGGTGAAAAATCTAAATTAATGTTGGTTTTCCAATTAAAATTATTATGTTTATTTGTGCTATTAAACTATAAGCTTATTTCAGCGTATTACTTAGTAAGACGATATTTATTTGTTGCCAAGACTTTTAGAAACAGATTTTCTATTTATTTTTCTTTATTATTTGCTGTGCTTTTTGTGAAAACAAATACCCTCTAGACGTTTTAGACGGGGACTCCGAAAAATCAATGTGATCCAACTTGAAAGTTTTCATCAAAAGATGGCTTTACAAATACTTTTTTTTAGTGCTGTCTAGAAATATAGTGTTAATGTCACGCATCATAATATGCTCTTTTAATAATAATACTTTAAGAAAGAAAGAAAGAAAGAAAAGAAAGGAAAGCTTTTATTCGTGTGTTCGTGTTTTTTAATAATATAATAATAATAATATAATATTCCACAACTATCACACAACGCCATCTAGTCTCAAGCTAAGCGGAGCTTGTGTTATGAGTACTAGACAACTGATAAACATACTTATATATTTCTTATAACAGTTCCAAATCCATATTCCACATTTAAACATCTCCACAACAACTCAAGATGATCACAAGTTGAAACAAAGCGTGTCCAAGACTAAGATAGCTTAAGTATCTCGTTCGCGTTACACTTGCGGCTAGAATATAAAATGGGTGCACGTACCACAAACATTGGTCCGCACACTTCGTTTGAACATGTACAGCAAACAATTGGTGTTGGTGCTGGTGGACGCTGGCCATGTTTGGTGATTGGTGATCGGTTGGTTAAGAATTTGCTGTTTGAAACATCGAATGTTTATGTCTATGGAGGAATTCCTTTAATGGGAATAGCATTGTTTTGGAATTTACTGTATTGTTTGGTATGACTTATTTTATGTAATCTAGCTATTGCTTGCTACATGATATAAGGTTTAATTAAAATAAATTTACTTGTTGGTTTAAACAATATGCTTTGATTTTGGCTAATCGACATTACTATTGACATTTTATCTGAAATTAATTTGACATTAGATTTATTAAATATATTTTTAATTAAATGACTCAATATTTTACATTATTTTATTTATTTATTTATTTATTTATTAGATATATTCTTTATTGTACACCACATCAACAAACAAATTTAATGAATCATTTATTTTAATTTCAATTCTTTATTTTGTTTCTGCATGTGACATTTCTATTTTATTATTATTTTATATGTCATATTAAACACAATGTTTATTGTGAAGACTAAATACAATGAAAAAAGGAACATAAATTAGTTTTAGTCACTTACCAGCCCCCTTACTCCACATTAGAGCGACAAAAATTTAATGATTGCCCACTTGATGCCAACTTGATGGTCTTGTAATTTAAAAACCAAAATATAAAAACGAAGCATATACTAATATTATTAAATTCTTGTTACTCTCTGTAAATGTTCCTAATTTAACTACCACAAGACGACTCAGTACCACACATAACAAGAATGAAATTATTATTTACTAGCTTTTGCCCGCGGCTTCACCCGCGTACATAATATATAGCCTATGTCACCCAGGAATAAAGCAGTTTTCTACCGGTAAAAAAATTTTAGCAATCGGACCAATACTTTCAGAGATTATCTCCTAAGAACAAAAAAAAAAAACATAAAACAAACTTTACCTCTTTATAATACTCCTATAAGTGTAAATAGTGTAGAAATGTAGATAGATGTCCAAGAATTTTCTCTTAGTTCAAAATCCCAGAACTACAAGACAATACTGCACCTAAAACTACCCACTACAATCCATCTCAGAACATAGCAAAAGATACCTGATCATAATCTTATCCAAAACTTCCCATAAATGACCTTGTGGTGTCCTCAGGGAAATCTCCACATGTCCCGGCTTGTCACGCATGAGATATGAAAGGCTGACTGTGAGTAATGCTGGTTTCGTCTAGATGAGGCAAAGGCTTTTCCGGATTAAGGCAGACGTGTTATTATTGCGAGTGAGAGTTTGTGTGCACGCTTAATTTGGCTTTGAATTTTTGAGGACGTCTGGTGAGATTTTGGGGGATTAGTTAGTGATTTAGTGGGTTTTGAGTTGGTGTTACAGATTATGGTTTAGAAGGTTCATTTGTTGAATATGATGTCAAATTGAAAGATATTTTTTTTGTATATTATTGATAGGCTCACGTTTGGTTACTATCTCACCTGATGGTAAGCGATGATGTGGCGATGATGGAGCACGCTTGCCTAGAAGTAACGTATTCACTCTTGACTTAAAGACCCCTAGGCTATCAGGAAACACAGATATGAATTTGATGAAACCCTTGGACCGTGGGGTCTCGCGGACCCCAAAAAAATATGAATTTTACAGAGAATAAAATAGAATAAATAAATTTTTAAAATAACAGGAACGTTCGATGTGGCGACGCTTGGGGGAGGCCTATGTCCAACAGTGGACGTGTATCGGCTGAAATGATGATGATGATGAAATAAATTTTGATGTCATTTAATTTATTAAATCGATAAAATTACAATGTTAACATAGGTATAAAACCATTTGTTTGTTGGTTACACTTAAACAAAGCAGCACACATAGAGTTCTATTTAGTATTTTTTTAATATAAACTAGTGCTTGACTGCAATCCCACTTTTTTGGAAGGCTGCAGCAAACGTTGATAATAAGACGCACTGTTTATTTAGAGCCTATTCACGCTAGCCTTGAAGACACTTAAATTATAAATCAGACGGGAAGACTGTAGCAGGCAAATTATATTAAACAGACGCCGTTCAACATTTCGGCAAACAACAAAGCTAAAAACCTATCCTAAGACATATCAATCAGAAGTCTACCAGTTGGTATTCGTAAATAAGTTAGAAGCTACTCATGTTTACTGCGACCCACACGCAGGCAGACATTGAAAAACAACGGTAGAGCGACGTCGGAGGCAGAATTACAGTTGCTAATAATAAATGTAGGCTTTCAAGGATTCGAACAGTTGCTACCGAGGAGCCAGGACAGGAATAACGATACGGAGAAACGCGAAAAGCGATACAGGACGTACTTGGTATATTTTTCCTGAATTCCGGACGACATTTTGTTGGAACGAAAATAGACCTCAATGAAATGTGTTGTCACAATAGTTCTTTATTTTGTAATCAAAGAAAGAATATTCAAGTCAAGAACGAATTTACTTCTAGGCAAGCGCGCCCCATCGTCGACCACATCGTCGCTTTCCGTCAGGTGAGATAGTGGTCAAGAGCGAGCCTACCAACAAAAAAAGTACATAATCTATCTTCTATTAAAGAAAAATATCAGTACCTATTTGTTATAAAACTCCTCAAAGCACCTTGAATCTTTTTATGTATGTTTGGTAGGTCTGAGAATAGGTCGTGGGCTATGTTTTATTCTGCTAGAAAAAATGGTGTGTAGGCGACACCCTATTTTTTCTTTGACTACATATGTATATGGCAGAACAAAGTATGTCGATTAAACTAGAAATTAAAATAAATATACTTGATTATTGTCTTTCAGATTCTAAAAAATATCACTTTTAATAATATCATCACCAATATCATTATGGTTTCATCTGAAAGACGTTAATTTTGAACATTATAAGGATTCCCAAAGAGGCACCACATTGACCGGGTCTGTGCGTTTTCAGCAGATTTTGAAATATGTCATTAGTTTCTGCCAGTAGAATATTATCCTAAGGGTCTATACATCCAGGATTAAAAGTATCCTATAAGCTATTCCAGGGCAATATCGAAAATGTAAATTCGTTTCTGATTTTTGAGCGTGAAAATGTAACAAATTTATACACACACATATGTACACCTTATGTGTATCTACTATAGTGTGTACAACTTAAGTGTTAACCAATCAAATTATCGTATCCTAAATCCCAATTTGTTCCTCCCCTCTTTCGTTTGGGTCACGTTCTATAATCACATTATCGGTTCACATCCCAGACACCTCCATCCGAATCCTTCCCATTCATCAGCTCACAAACATAAATAACAGCTCGCATCCTAATCAACAGGACATCACATAAAATCCATACTATGGATACAGCAAATATTTTTCCACCATTTATTCTGCCGGGCAAACACTGCCGTCCCCAGTGTAATTCCATTATAGATGGACTCGCCCGTCCTGTATTATTCAACGTCTCACGAATCTTTGTGCAAAGATTCTTGTGTTTCTGTTTTAATATTAGCCTGTTTACTAAGGAAATTGCCTGCTATATCTTTCTTTCTTTCCTTCAGTGTCATAGTTAGATCTGTCTCTGCCCTTATCTGCGTGTCACTTTGTGTTTTTGAAATTTTTATGCGGTCGCTCCGGACGAAATTATGGCGGTTGATTGATGTCAAATATAAGCGTAAGCGGCGGAATTTAAGTGAGTTTCGGCGTTACCCAAGTGTTTCCCTGGTGTTATTAAGAATGTAAGCTTTAATCTGACAGGGAGTTTTAGAAGCCGTTTTTATTATTTTGGTTAGGAATAATCTATTCTCGGATTCTATTTTAGCTTCTACTCCTAGAACGTGTTTTTCACCTATAATAAATTTAGGTATGCCTTCATAGTTTTTCTAAGAAAAATTACTATTCTTGCAGAGTTATCTTATGTGTTCGCAGTAACTGCCACTTTTATTATTATAATAGCTAGCCCGTATTACCCCTCCTTCCGTTCTTTCTAACGATCACGGATCCTCGCTTTTTCATTGCAATTTTTAAGGAAGACATCAAGGTCGTCCCACTATTCGTAGACTATTACGACCCCGCGTCGCTGTGTTCGGGAACCAATCTTGTGTTTTACGGACTCACAGCTTGCCACAAATATGGCAGACATGTCCTGCCCAGTGTCATATAAGTTGGGCACTCTTACCTTACCTTAGTCTTACCTTCTTAAGATATCTATCTTATTATGGTACTTTTTTTAGGTTGGAAATCATCCAATGTCTTCTCCTGGTTTAAGGCGTGTCAGACTTTCACTGACTAAAACCACACCTGCTTTCCTTATTTGCCCTTTGCGTTCCAGGACCACGGGTTTCTTTTTTGGAAGTAAACCAGTAGGCTGCGGCCCTGCTGGACCCCTATGGTTTTGCTTACATTTCTTTGAGGCTTACAGTCCCTTGAACCATCTGGCCAAAATTATGTGGACGCACCTGTCGCACCCGCCTAGGTGGCAGTACGCAAATCTGTGCATTTATTTGCGGCCAACAGCGCCCGAAAAGCGCGCGGTTGACCTTTAAATCCATTTTCTTTGCGAAATATTGATTGATTTACATATGCAATATTCACTTTGAAGAATATTTAACCACCAATTTTAATGTATAAAAATGTTTTTAAAGATGCAAGCCGTTTCAAAGGAGTAGGAAAAGTTGCGAAATTGCTAAATATTTTTTTTAGACAAAAGTATTAATAGCACGAAAAAGTCAAATGTTGATAATTTTGTTCATGAATCTAAACATATATTTTTTTCAAACCTATTAACCTGGCCTTTACTGAGGAGTAAGCTTCAGAAATTCACTGTTTTATGGCACTTTTCGGGCGCTTGGGCCTTAGGCGCGCGTAGAACACTACGCCCCGTCGTCAACTCGGGCTCAATCTAGACGCGCAGACGACGAGCTACTCATTTCTTGTCAAAGAGGGTATTTACCGTCATAATTATGGCATATTTAATTTAATCGTATATACTAATGGTACTTAATTGTCTAATTTATTAAACACACCTAATTCAAAGCACGGCAGACAATTCCAGTGATTATCATAATAAGATTAAACACAATAGTTATATTACAATCTAACCATTGATTACCGGTGAACCAATCACGTGTGAGGTGCCTTAACTAGTCTATTAGTAAATTACAGGACTGAATATATTATGTTATTAAAGCGAATGCATTATGTGTGTTTGATTGGCGCGGAGCAGCGACTGACCGCGAGGTCAGTTTCCGGATGGGTGAGCAGTAATTACAGCAATCTGGAGACATTGTTATTGTAGACAATTTAATCGTGTACGTCGTTATTGTTATAAACCTCAAAGATGATTTCGTTCCATTGCGTAAAGACGACGCATTGGACGTGTCTAGACGTATATCATGGTTATTATAATATACTAGCTGCTGCCAGTGGCTCCGCCTGGGCGATAGTAAAAAAATATTATATAGGCTATTTCAGAATACACTGTGCTACCTGTTACCAAGTTTCATCGAAATTCATAAAAACTCATCGTCTTTGTAATATTAGTTTGATGATGATATAAAGTAGAGTTACATATTTTTGTTCCTTTTTAATAACTTTTCTGCACACTAGAAATTACTGAAGGATCGTAGGTGCATTCATAAACACGTATACTAGTGTATATGTTACGCTCAAAGATTGAAAACGCTCAGTGAGCGGAAAAATAGCTCACAACGCGTTGTGGTCACAGTAAAACATCCACATGGCGAAATTCGTGTTATGGCTCTAATGAACACGCGCACGACGCGCTGTAGCAATCACAGAAAGACCAAATGGCGAAATTCGTGTCGTGGCTGACATGCTATTCGATCTCAACGCGTTGTGGCAATGAAGAAAAGTCATGACGCGTATGGAATATTATTTGATTACGACGCACACTACTTTCCGATATGGATCCTGCTAAGGCCTAGGCTGGAAACGTTTTGGTAGATGTCCTTAGGAGATATTTTTTATTTTATAAAATCACTGCATAACGTGTTTGTTTATTATTAAATATGTTATATAATTATATAAATTAAAATAAAACGATACTTGTTATTTATTGAGATTACTTTATATTAAAAAAAATCAACGTATTAAGTAATAAATTACTGAACACAAAATGAATGAATCATTTGTAAATTAATTATAATTCACTTAAAATAATTAGGGATTTTAATTTTTTTATCACAGTTTAAAATTATTTCAAGTAATAAAAATATTTAACACAAACATAAATGTTTATTGATCACTAATAAACAACAACGATGTCCTTAAATTAATTACTTATATTAGAAATTACTATAATTGTGAAACATAATTATATCTTTTTTGTAAAAAATAAGTATACCTTACAACCTGTCCGTCGTGATATGGTTAAAACAGTGAATGCTCAGAACGCGTCTTAGCTTTTCTTCATTGCCACAACGCGTTGAGATCGAATAGCATGTCAGCCACGACACGAATTTCGCTATTTGGTCTTTCTGTGATTGCCACAACGCGTCGTGCGCGTTTTCATTAGAGCCATAACACGAATTTCGCCATGTGGATGTTTTACTGTGACCACAATGCGTTGTGAGCTATTTTTCCGCTCACTGAGCGTTTTCGATCTTTGAGCGTAACATATACACCCAAACCCGGAAAAAATTAAATCTGCAGGTCATACATAATTTATTTGTTTTGTGTGGAAATCAAACCCACGACTCACAGCGCTGCAGCCAATCACTCAGCCACTGCGGCATCCGTGCCTTAACATAATTATATATTTCACGATGTTCTCATTATCTAAATCTTCGTCCTACTTCGCATATTTAATTGTAGTCAGTGTTTCCACCGCCTTTGTTTCCTTAATATTCAAGGTCGCTCCAGCGTTGATTTATTACAACTCAAAAATTAGGTTAACTCACTGCTTTGTTTGCCAATACGCAATCTTCAGGAAACTTTCAGAGGAAACAAGTTTACTGTAAAAAGCGAATTACGCAATAAGATTGCGGAGCGAAAAAAAGCAGCCGAGCACCGAACGAATTCACTTAATTCAAAATAATAGGAAGTTTCTGGGCGCAGTTGCTCACAGATTTCCAAATCAGGGTCCAGACCTCGAGCATTTTGTTTTGAAGATATGCGAAGTAAATTTACGCCCGAGGCCGCGAGTGGCTTGGATTGCTCGCAAAAGACCCAAAGTTAAATCGATTTCGGAATTGTTACTCCCATCGGATGTAAGCTCCGATAGGGCCTATCGACAGAAAATTTTTAGACTCCAAAAGGTTTTTTCGACAGAAAAGGTTGGTATAATAGTTATAATCAGTTTTAGAGTAAGAACTTTGAGTTCGGGTGTTCACTTTGATACGTGTGATAGGTTCTAAGTTTGATTTGGGTAGAGGAATGTGATTGACTTGCTCGGGATTAAAGTTGGGTGAGGTTAAGTTGGGTTGAATAAGGAACTGGAATTTATATTCGCCGTGTTTTTGGGTCGGGGTTTTATTATTGATTCTGACAGATTGGAAATATTTTTGAGTTTAATTTGTAATTATTATTTTTTTAAGTCGGCATTCAAGAGCTTTTTCCAATGGATCGGATCATTGACAAGACCGTTGGCTATGGCGACACTTGAGGGAGGCCTATGTCAATATTACTGACAATGCTTCATCGAGTGTGACCGATAAGTTTGGGATACAATTATTTATTTATGAGAACATACACAATATTAGATACAGGTTAAAAAGTGAAAACCTAAGGCGTTATACAGTGCAATTATAAAAACTAATTCATATAAATATTTTTTACAAACGTAAGTAACATGAGTAACTTAACTAGAATATTAATTTATACAATTATGTAAATATAAAAAACTCAGGAAAAAATATAATTCATATAATTTGTAAACAAAATCACACTTAGATTAAAAAAAATAAACAAAAATATGCCTCCAAGTGAATATTCCGCCAATTTGTTAAAATTACATAAACAGTATGTTAGACTAAACATCAAAAACCCATACTTCCCCCATCACATATTAAAACCTCAATCCAGAACCAAATCCCGGAACATCCTAAATAAATTACATCGAACTCCCACCCTACAGCCATTAAAATTTAAAGGTATTTTGTCTCGAAATAGTAACGAATGTTTCAATATATCTTATGTAAGAACAAAATAGAAAACGTACAGCTTCACCCGCCATTAGCTTTATGGCTAGTACATCGAGCTGGCAGGCTATTGTGCGATGTATGGAGCTGGGTGGGCGTCGGTCCAAAAGTGAGACACCAATGAGCCAGGAAACGGGATGGCCGCGTTATGGGTGATATGTGGGGCTGGTGATTGATTGGCTGTTAATTAATGAGTGATAATGCGTTGAATTATACAAGCTTATTTTTAACTAGCTTTTGCCCACAGCTTCGCTCGCGTCCATAAAATTTTAATATAGTCTATGTCACTCAGGAATAAAGCAGCGTTCTATCGGTGAAAATTTTTTAGTAATTTTATCTTCTACAAACAAAAAAATAAAAACTTTACCTCTTTATTATATTAGTGTAGATATATGCAAAAACTGTGTAGTATTTTTAAGTAAAGAATCTATGTCCAAAATTTCAAAACTGTATTATGAAAAATCACAAAAATATAAACCTGTTATGGTACCTGGTTGGTGACATAAATACATGGTCACCGAGCCTCCCTGGCGGGCGGAGCATCGCCGTGCCCTCGTGGGGGCGGTCGGCGGCGGAGACCTCTCGCGCCGGGCCTTAGTTGAGGCCATGGTCCGGAGCGAGGAGGAGTGGCAGGCAGTACTGCCTGCCACTCCATGCCACGCTCGCAAAGGAGGAAGCCGAACGCATCAGGCAACAGTGTTCTCGCCGCCGCCGCCGGGATTCTGATCCCGATATCCGGCCACCGTAGGCGCGGGCTTGCGGACAGTGAGCAATGGATAGCTCGTTGTCCGGCCGTCCGGTAACTGTCCGGACCAAGCCCAAGTCGTCGACGGCGCGCACTGTTCCCGCGCGCCTCAAGGAGTTGTCAGCAACAGCAGGGACCTAGCCGGGTCGAAGCCTACTGGGGCCAGGGTTATCCGAAAGGGAGCTCGAGCCCCGGTATGAAGACTAGAAGGAACGGGGTGGGTCTTTTAGTCAGTAAGAATCTGACACTATCTCCCGGTCCGCCCAAGAGCGGGGGTTGTCATTGGGTGATTTTTTCCCACCATAAAAAAGGGCCTCCCGGGCGACTGAGGATGTTTCGCTCACGCACCCAGCTATACGCTGGCCTCTAATACCCGCTATAACCTGCCGTGACCTGTTTAGTACTTAGTTTCGGTGGTGTCGAACTTGGGACCTTTTTTTAAAATTTTTGGGAATAAATATACCATAGTGTAAAAATTATTGGAATCGATTCAGTTACTGATTCTGAACAAATATATTCAGGTTTAGCATCTAAATTAAAAATAATGTTGTATATACACAGGGAATATTTAGTTACTTAAAACTATCGTCCATCTCACAACTCGCCTATTCTAAGGATATTGTTATATGTTACTAGCTTTTGCCCGCGGCTTCGCTTTCGTACATAAAAGACCTTTCTCCTCCTTTTCTCACTTTTTTTATAAAAAAAATTATGTCTATGTCCGTCACCAGGGTCCCAACTATCTCTGTACCAAAATTCATCAAAATCTGTTTTACCATTTAGGCGTGAAGACGTAACAAACAAACAAACTCACTTTCGCTTTTATAATATTATTAGTAAGGATAAGGATTAATACCACAGCTATGTACAAAATTATGCCACTGTTGTTCGTCAAATCGTTGAGCTCCTTACTAGTCCCGAGTAGAGCTTTGCGAATACTGACAAATGCTTACAGTAACTGGACAGGTCCACTCAAATCGGTATGGTTCTTTCATCAAAAGACTATCTTAGACCAATCTGCATGGTTCTCATGTGATTTGACCATTACATATTTACTGTATGGACTTTAAAAGAGACTTTGACCCCTGAGTTTGTTTCGGTGTTTCTTCTCAGGTTAGTCAGATAGGAAACATCGGCCTCATCCGGTTTAAACTGACAAAAAAAATTGACGTGTAAAAGTGTTTTTTAAAACCTATTTACTAAATAAATATTATTTATCACTAATTGTTATTATCGAATACTTCTATCATTTGATTAGAGTTCGCTAAAATACTCTACTTCTTTTAGCTCTAATTTTGAATATAACTGAATGAAATCCAGCTATTTTAGTGAAATTTTAATGAAAACAATGACCAAAGGAAAAAATTAAGAGTAACCGTCCAATTATGAGTGTTATTAAAGCTAGAGTGAATACGCTCAGCGATTGCATCAGTGCTTAGCATCAGGTGGGATTGCAGTCAAGCACTAGTTTATATTAATAAAAAAAAACTTTTTTTTTTCTCAGAACGTACATTTTCCCCTTTTAAAATGATGTACAATATTTCTTATAAAATGATTCGGCAGCCTAACAAAGTACCTACTTCTAGAACTTTTGCCGAGAATGTATTGATACCAATATGATATCGATATATATTTGTGTACTTATCTGTTTCGGAAGAACTTAGTGCTTGTTGTTTTGCGATACTTGTTGTCAGTTAGGTATTTAAATAGCTCTACGAATGTTGAAAACTTTACTCTATGATCAGCTGCACGTCGTTAATTTCAATAAACACCCCTTACACAGTACATCTGATGAAAACCACCTGAGCAAAAACGTCTTCGATTGCTCAAAATGCAGGCGATTTTTAAGATTCATTCATTTTTTAAGTCGAATGATTCATGTACGATGGGGCTGGACCTGTATGATTGTAGTGTCATGATGGTTAAGGACTGTGCCCGGTTTTGATACTGAATAATGGGTGATTCTTTGAAACCGCGAGAATGTCTCATTCATCTGGCTGTTTTCGCCATTTCGTATCTATCTGTTTTGTGTCGTAAGCTACTGGTCACAAATGCGTGCCTTTGATACATTTAGTGATTCGGGAACACTAATTTTCAAATGAAAATATCAAATTGTAAAAAAAAAAACTAGGCCAGAATTGCCCTAATATGAATTTTTGAATTCTAATTTATATATGTAGGTACTTTTCTAAGTTTATTTAGGACATTACTGGGGTCTCAGTAACGGCCTAGATAAACTTAGAAAAGTCTCTGCTCCACAAAAAACACGTAAAGTCGTTGGTCCTAGTTATCATTCGTAGATATTTGATAGTGGTTACAAGTAATCAGACGCTACAAAGTCTGATTAAGTCTGGTCAGACTTTCTGGTCCTTTGCGTCTCATATCTATCAGGATTCTCACGATCCATACTAGATCATCGGTCCACCTCAAGGAAGCTTTCCAACGCGGCGTCTTCCGGTACGCGGTCGTCATTTCAGAACCTTTCGGCCCCATCGACTAAGTATCTATTCTGCGAGCAGTAGGCTGGACACATTCCAGACCACTGCCATTTAGTTTGGTTTAATGATTCTTCGGTCTATATATCTTTAACTATTTCTACCGATGAGAACCCGTAATTGGCTCAATGTCTCTTATACTTTTGTTATACTTTTGTTATACTTTTGTTATTCTTTTGTTATAGCTGTCGGTTCTTCTATGAGTAAATAAACAAATATCGGTAATCAACTACTGGCCAGTATTTTTAGCACAGCAACGGCTTTTGTCTATCATGATTCGAGAAAACAAGACTATTTGGTCGAAAATATCAAAAGCAAAGAAGATCCGACCTTATCTCCCATCAGCATGACCTTGCAGCCGTTATCTCATAGCCTTGAAAATCACTGACAAAGCCTAACTTTTTCATGGCATGAAAGACAAAAAATATGATGACATACAAACAATATAAGCACAGTTACACTCTACCCTCAATCTACATTTACGACTCACTGGGGCAGCAAGTTGATAAATTTTATGTTTTTCCTCCATTTTTAGAGCCGTATGCAAATGTGTAGTGACGAATAATAATCTCCAGAGTGATGTAGAACAGAAATAGGTTGAGAAAAATGTTTGTTTAGGGACTTATTCTAATCTTTCATTTTTGTCGACGGAGTTCGGTGGGTCAATATTTTTTTTTTTTGAGAAACGAAATGTAGGTAGTTAAAGATTTTTTTTCTGTTCATTATTTCCTTTGTTGTTTTTTCGTACTTGATTAATCTGTAGTACAGCGCAGACTATCCCCTTTTTATTTTAAACTAGCTTTTGCTCACGGCTTCGCCCGCGTGGCATTAGGTACTTAAGGAATCGGGATAAAAGATAGCCTATGTTCTTTTCCATGTCAAAGGCTATATGCATGCCAAATTTCATCCAAATCCGTTCAGCCGTTTTTGCGTGATTAAGTAACAAACATCCGCACACATTTATAATATTAGTTAGGATTCTTACAGTCCATCTTAGTCCATTTGAGCAGTGGTGGCCCAGTGGTAATGGCTCTGACTTACGATTTGTAGGTCGCGGGTTCAAACCCTGTCAAGCGCATTACTTTGTGTAATTTATTTCATTACCACTGCTCTCAAAACGGTGAAGGAAAACATAGTGAGGAAACCGGCATGTCCTAGAACCGAAAATTCGAAGACATGTAACATTCACCAACCCGTACTGGGCCCGTGTGGTGGATTACGGCCCGTTCTATCTCCTAAAGAGGAGGCCTGAGTCCCAGCAGTGGGAACATTAAAAAGGCTGATGATGATGATGACAGTCCATCTTAAGGCTATCAGGTAGATATCGCTGTTAGCGATAAGACCGCCATTTTACCCATAGATGTAATTTATTTTAAAAGTTTGGTTACTATTTTGGTGTACAATAAAGTTTCTTCTATTCTTTAATATCATCATCAATACTGGCGCATCAGTCCTTGAAAATTAACTCAGGTCGACATTTTGGGTCAACAAGTCTTTATAGACTTTCAAAATCTAACTACACCGTGAAAACTTAATTGTTCGTTAGCTTGCCTAGTTAAATTTGAAAATAATACTGATAAACCAAATTCGAAAAAAAAAAAACATTGCAAGTTCAAAAATCGAACTTTAAAGATTCGTCGTCATAATGTGCGTTACGAGTTTTATATCAAAGCAATATAACAGTACATTTCAGCCTTAAAATACGAGTCCATTTCCACAGCGCATTTCCTGAAAAGTCAATGCACTTCCCATCGAATCTATTTCCCCATCTATACCAATGCACCCGTACGGCTAGCAAAACAAACAAAAAAAAAAATTCGACGCCAACATTTGGCCAACCCCCAAAACCTGGCCGTACAATATACAAAGTTAAATTTCGTTCCACTTATTAAATAAAACAGGCCACTGACCTAACAGGGATTGATGGCTACACCCTCACGTTGTTGGCAAACACTTTGGTCGTATAGCGCCAAAACGGTCACATTTTTACGGGCTCCTTGACCCGATAATATGGTTTACTTTGTCATTAATAGATGGCCCATGTATGGGAAACGGCAAAACTGGAAGCAAACTGGTAATTTTTGCTGGTGTCGAAGTTTGTTTGATGGAGTGAGAGATGTGGAAGTTTCTTCAGTTGTGAATTTTGTGTGAATTGGGTTAATGTGGCTTTTGTAATCAAAAGGTTGGCTGCCAGTTTCTCAGTGTTTCTGCTCTCGTTTCTGAATTGTGCTGTATTGTACAAACTTTATATCGTTTAAGATCTCTGTATTTTACTTGATGTGTTTAGAGAGATAGATTAAAACTATTTGTTTGATGCTACACTACTGAAAAAAGAACAGGTAGCCGTTGAGGTCGAAAGGTTTTGCAGTGGTGACCGCGTACCGGAAGATGCAGCATTGAAAGGCCTCCTACAAGGTGAACCGATGAAGGTTGCGGGTTTCCGATGGATACGCGACGCGCAGGATCGTTCATTGTGGCGACACCAAATGGCACCACAATGAACAACACGGAGGCCTATGTCCAACAGTGAACGTCTGTCGGCTGATATGATGATGACACAGACAAATGAACAGGCGATACACAAAAGTATAATTAAGTTGTAATACATACCTAAAAAATAGAAACAATCTCAAACATCAATGTTACGACTATAGAAAATAAAAAAAAAAAAAACACTACTTGTAGGTTTTAAATACAAAACAGGTTTCTCTAAAATTTGAAAAAAAAAACTTATTTTGTTAGTACTTTGCCAAATCTTAATTGTTACCGGTAAAGTGTTATGTAGTTTTTCACTACTGAAATAAGGAAAAAATCCTGAACAACATTTCATATCCCCTTTGCGAGTCTTGAAAAAAAATATGGACTAACCGAACACCGCCAACAAAAAAAAAAAAAAAAACTGTCCAACCTTTTTTCACGTCAGTCAACGGTACGAAAATGAAAAATCCCTTGCGTTGGGCCATCGATCTAAAACGGTCGTATATTGTGATGTACGGAACCTTCCGCGGTATTTATTACCGTTCCCGATTCGGGTAAGCGGTCAATGTCGGTTGATAGATGGTATTATGCAAATATGTGATGTGTTATGTTTGCTTTCGTTGTTGTGTTAAGGTCGTGATGAATGTGATGATGGGGCGTGGCTGCTGTGAAGCGGTGGCTATAGCCGGTCCGGTTACGACTCGTGGGTGTTATAAAACTTGATTTACGAGAAGATAATTTTAATAGGCGGTGTTTGTAACTGTCTATTATGTGGGGTATGATTAGCTGAGAACATTGGCAAGTAGACGGAACAATTATTTTGGGTGAAATATAAACGATTTATTCATTTATATATTCATACTTTATCATACACCTAGAGAATAAATGTGGACATCCCACCTATACGTACAAAGCGTTTTGGGAGTACATTCATTATGCGTACAGCTAAGGAATGGAATTCCCTGCCGGAGTCTGTGTTTCCTGATTGCTATAACCTAGGGGTCTTTAAGTCAAGAGTGAATAGATTGCTTCTAGGCAAGCGTGCTCCATCGTCGGCCACATCATCGCTTACCATCAGGTGAGATTGTGTTCAAACGCGAGCCTATCCATTATAAAAAAAAAAAAAAAAAATGAAACATTTTTGCCTTATATTTAAAAACATACAATTGGCGGTCTTATCGCATCCCGCGATCTCTTTTTGGACGATTTGTATTGTATATAAAATATTTTAATAATTTACAATAATATACTTTAATCATTTAATTATTATTAACACTAATAGTATTGTGTTATCTACTATGAATTATAATAAACAAGTACTGGCAATATTTACTGTTATAATTTGATTATTTATAGAGAAACATTGTTTCCTAAAACACAGGCTCTTGACCTAGTTTAGGAAGCAGCAGTCTGCATTTTAGTTTTGTCATTATGTTTAACATAATGCCCGTAGGTACTAATTTATGCTAATTGTGAAAGTACAAGTAAACGAATTATTATAATTTATTATACTTTGTTTAGTTTCTCGACTAGTAAAGTTATAAATTCCATTAAGACTAAAACTGAATCAGTTCTTGGTCAAAAAGAAAATGAGCAACACAATTTCAAATATTTTAGTTCTCAAATATAAAGCTAGGGGCATACGAGCGTGCCTCACCTAGCTCAGTGTACGTAGGGGCTTTGATGACGTATAAATTTGCACGTCGCAAGGGATTTGCTGTGGCCAGCCAACCACAAATAGCGCATTATTGGTAGTATTCTGTGTTTGTGAAATATGTGTTGTGACGACCTATTTTGTAATGTTAACATGTTCATAGACACGTTTGTCCTTATAATTTCGTTCGACTACGTGTGATTTGATTATAGTTTATGATTTTGTGCTATTATAGTTTTGTTTGTTTTGCAATGTCGACTGTTGGTAATACATAAAGGCAAAACCAAGAATTGGGAGACAGAAGAAATATTTTTAATTTTTAAACATGTCTTTTATTTGAAATATTTATTAATGTTATAACTTCCATAAATCTAATGACAACAGAAAAAGTATATTTATTTCATAACAAAAATAAGATAACGGTTAAATTGTGATTAAAAATTGCAACACAACCTGGCAATACAGGCTATCTTTTGGGTACACTTCTAGTCGTTAGCGATGAGGAGGAATTTTTTGATGCCATATTTTAAGATTTTTAGTAAGATATTTTCGTATAACATGTGTAAATAATATATTTTAATACGTTTTTTTACTAATATATATATATCATTCATCATCATCATTTCAGCCGATACACGTCCACTGTTGGACATAGGCCTTCCCCAAGCGTCGCCACATCGAACGTTCCTGTGCGTCCCGCATCCATCGGTTTCCTGCTACCTTCACCAGGTCGTCGGTCCGCCTTGTAGGAGGCCTTCCAACACTGCGTCTTCCGGTACGCGGTCGCCACTCCAAAACCTTTCGGCCCCAACGGCCATCTGTTCTGCGAGCAATGTGCCCTGCCCATTGCCACTTAAGTTTGGCAATTATTTGTGCTATGTCGGCAACCTTAGTTTTCCTGCGGATATCTTCATTTTTTATTCGATTTTATTTCTCCTTTAAATATAAATTATTTATTTTTATTAATGATGGTATATAATATATATGATAAAACAAAAGATAGATCAACATCTTCTAAGTATCTACTTACAAAAAAAAAACAATTAACATAAACTGCACATTCTATTTAACTGAAAACACCTAACCTCTCTACAAAATTAAAACAAGCCCAGCATAAAGTACATAACATTATCTTTTAAAACACTTTGAACTACATCTTCGCATCGAAAGGAGCTTTATACTTCGAAGGGTGTAGTATTAAACAGGCTTTGCCTTGTCACCGTGCTCAAGGCACTAGTCGCCGGTGAAACCTAAGCTTTATTTATGTCCCTACCTTTATATTAGCGAACTTTTTGTTTGTTGTAGACTTGAAAATTGTTTAATTATAGACTACGTTGAAGAGCGTGATTTTTGTTGAAGAAAGTGCTTTTTATTTTACCTTTTAATTACTTTTGTTAGTAACTGGAAAGGTTGTGTATATTTTTGTACGTTTTTTCTTAGGTAAAACTTGTTTACGATTTTTATGGTACAATGTTTAGTTTTCTTTTTGAGAGGTGGGAAATTATCTAATAACTTCTCCAACTCTAGGGCGGAGTGACAGGGCGTGTCAGACTTTTACTGACTAAAACCACACCTGTGTCCTTCAATTGCTCTTTGCATTCTATAGCAACAGGTATTTTTCCAGAAATTCTCAGTCTTGCCCTAGCAGTCATCAGCCCTGCAAGGCCTCTATGGTTATGCTGACAATTCTTTGATGGCATGTGTGGAACACTACAAGCCGACGATTCGGGCTCGGACTAGAAAGTTAACGGACAACCGGACGGCAACCTATCTATTGCTCTGTAGTCTTAAAACTTAGTTGTAACGGAGATATGTAACGGTCTAATGGTATCTGGTTTCAAATGGCAACACTTCCGCTTGTTTACCTTGTATCCAGTAGTATTAAAAAAAAAGATTAATTATAATGGTTATTCTAGATCAATCTTGTGAACAACTATCTTCTACCAGTGGCTTTGCCCACATGAAAATAGATAATAATCCCAAGGGAACATAACAATATTCCTGAACATGGTCCACACTAGTGCCAGGTACACCAGGCCCTCATAGTACGATCCCGATTTCCAGCCACCGTAGGCGCGGGCTTGCTAGCTCGCTGTCCGCCCATCCGGTAACTGTCCGGACCAAGCCTAAGTCGTCGACGGCGCGCATTGTTACCGCGCGCCTCAAGGAGTTGTCAGCCACAGCAGGGGTCCAGCCGGGTTGAAGTGTACTAAGGCCAGGGTTATCCGAAAGAGAACTGGAGCCCCGATATGAAGGCTTGAAGGAACGGGGTAGGTTTTTTAGTCAGTAAGAGTCTGACACTATCCCCCGCTCCGCCCAAGAGCGGGAGTTGTCATTGGATGATGACCCCACCAAAAAAAAAGAAAAAAAATAAGGCCTTCATAGTAGATTCGATTTTTTTTCAGCCGTTTGAACGTAATGGAGCTAGATGTTCCGTTACGTTCAAACGGCTGAAAAAAAAATTGACACACAGATACGCACGTACATACATACAAACTTTTCCCCTTTCATAATAAGAGTGTGATCAATTAGTACTACAGCTGACTTTCCTGATGACCTCGTTCATCTTGTGAGCAAAATACTGTTCATTAACAATATTCTGACTAATTATACTAGGGCTGTTGTTCTATCTCATGAAATTGGTCTTGACTGTGTGTCGAATAACGTGCAAATTGTTCCCGTATGCCTAAGCTGGTTTCTGTATTTTCAATGACATGGAGCACTTTCAAACTGGAACTTAGGACACTGTGTTCTGTATACTATCTTAGCTGCAATACAGTTAGGCTCGTTTCACATATGGCCCGCGGGCCCACCAGATTCTTGTATTTTATTGCGCGTCTATTTTGGCAAAATAAACATGTTTTCTTTCTTTCTCTTTCTTTTCTTCAAGCATACGCAAACTAAATGTTATTTACATGTGAAAATACACATGTACATTTAAGACCAACCCGCTTTGAACTGCGGGAATGTTCAAAGGAGTTTACCGTGGTTCTAGAATGTAAGGAGCAACCAAAGAACATAGGTGGTTTTAGTAAGAAAATGTCTGATCCGCTCTCTAACTCTGTAGTGGAAGAACTCATTTGATAGTTTCTCACATAAAAAAAAAACGGCTATGAGATGCAACGGGTGTTCCCTCGCACACTTGCGTCGAGGGCAAAAAAAAAAAAATGATATTTAGTAAGTGTAAATATATAATCTATATATATAAAAATCAATGCCACTTTTCGCACTCACCTATCCAAACCAAATGTTTAGGCTTTGTTCGGACTATTAAGTAGATGGTTTATGTGAAGTTTGGTAGGGTAGAGTAGGGTAGAATAGGGTAGAGTAGTGTACAGTAATGTAGAGTAGGGAAGAGCGGAAGTGAAGCCGCGCGGGCAAAACCTAGTAAATAAATATATGTATGTAGGATTGTAGGATCATTCAAGAGTCGGCACTCCCTTTAGCAAAGGACAACTGAAAAAACCTGAGTAGGTTATAGTCGATAAAAATTTAACTCTCTTCCTCCACCGAAAGTGGGATGAGTTATTTAATTTCCCACCCCAAAAATAACCACCGTCCATACCCGTCGATGTCAAAACCATTCGTTTTGTTTACCGACATATTCGCAGTTCAATATTATTACATACATAGATTAAAAATAAAACAACTGTAGTATCGTAGGTACCCGTAAAACAATGTTTGCGTATGTTATGTCGCATTCCAGAATAACATTTTCATAATAATTTGGTAATAAATCTTATGAATTAATGAAGGAAATGGCAAGCTAAATATTTTTGGTTAGAGCCAAACAATATGAACAGAAGTATACTTACAGGTAAACAATATGAATTAAGGTAGTAAACATGTTTTTTTTTGGTAAAATATTCGAGCCTTTGATTTTTAATTTGGATATCCCTTTAGTAGTGCTTCAGAGATGCTTACACAATCGAACTGACGACTTTCATGTGATCATTCGGAAGAAGCTAGCATCTTTGGCGGCTAGAACCCGGGCCAGTGGCAACAGCATTCAAAAAACAGTCGCGGAGAGTGTGCTTTCCCTCTTTTTAGTCATTCTGTAGGAAAGATGACACTGGACTCATCTTCTGTGTTGAATGCTTAAAACAGTATAAGTAATTATATCGTACTAACATTAGGTTCAAGGTAATTTTAACATTATGTACCATTTTTTGTCTGTGAAATAAATAAATTATATAAAATCGCCGAAATCTTTTGGCTTAGCAATAGGCCCCAAAAGTACTTAATTTAAACATCAGCCTTCTAATGTTCCCAATGCTGGGATACAGGCCTCCTCTCTAGGACAGCCAATGGACTGTAATCCATCGCGGGCCCGGTGCGGTGGATATTGCATATCTTTGATATTTTTAGCTATAGAACATGCCGGTTTCCTCACGATGTTTCCTTCACCTTCTTGAGAATAGGTGATGAAATAAATTACACAAAGTATTGCGTATGGCTGGGTTTATTACCCACGACTACTCGTAAGTCAGAATATACAATGTTGCAAATGGGTTAAATTTTCGGATAGAAATTATTCACCAGTGATTCATATCTTTATTGTGTCTGTTAGAGTTCACTGCCTGTTGTCAAACTTCATAATTCATTAAAGCAAATAATTGGTTTCAGTATTTATTAAAACCTTTTTGGATAAAATGTTCATTGAAGATCTGAAAAAGAGCTTTAAAAAGACACCATCAAGTGCAGTTAACTCTTTATGGATAATCAAAACAATTTAAAGTTTACACACGTCGACGGCTCGTAATATTCCACGCGCGCTTCAAAAATATGTTTGCAAACCGTAGGGCCCGGTAGGGCTGATGCTAGCTAGGGCCACGGGGATTTTGAAAGCGATTGTGATCCTGGAAAGCCACAGGCAATTGAAAGATACAGGTAGGTTTTAGTTAAAATTCTGACTCTCCCACTCGCTCCACCCCAGAGCGGAAGAAGACATTTAAAGAAATCCCATCTCAAAACAAAAAATCACTACTAGACATAGGCTTTTTCTCAAGCTTCGTCTCATAGTCCAGCGGGTTCCCTGAAACCCATGCCCCGAAATCGGAACATGTTCTAATTTGATATCGGTACCCTTTCCGTCTGTCAGTCATAACGGAATTGAATCGTGCCCTATCATGGCACATAATACCGGCTCGTATACACGTGAAATTTTATTCATTTATTCAGTGGCCTTAATATCTGAGGGGTACGTTTTGTTCAGATGGAGAGATGGTTCGGCAACTGGATAGTTGTATCTCATCTACAATAGATGTGAGAATTCAAAAGTAAAGTTATATTAAGGTATGGCTTGGTTAAGCATTTTTGGGTAAAAAATATTAACAAGAAACAACTGCATTAAGGAAAATAAGTATACAAAACAATTGTGATTAATTTACCCTATAATTTACATCAAACACAGTTTTTCCAAAGAATAAATCGAAATAGCAATTGATTAAATATTTATATTTTGCCGTGTCCTTTGAAGAAATTTCGGGAATAATCAAATTAATAACTTCGATCCATACCACACTTAAAATTACAACAAAATATTTGGAAAGCACGCGACCTATCAAAATATTAATAAACATAGCGGCTTTGTTACGGTATTGTCAAAATTACTTTCAGCGAAGCGCTTGCAAAAAAAAATATACTGGATCATGCAGAAAAACCGATTAACGCACACTTTCATACGCTGGTCATCGTCGCCGTCATTAATTGCCCATACGTTGCCGGGATATGTCACCGTGTGGACCTGCCTTTATAACTCGTTTAGAGAATAAAGAATCCCCGCAAAATAACTGAACGGAGAGAAAAATGATGTTGTCTGTTTTTGACGATTGACTCGTGTTAGGGCTTGAACTAAATATTTTATCTCGTAAAATTTTGGTGCCTAAAAACCGACAAATTAAAAAACGCCATGTTGCACATGAATATACTCTTATTTATAATAGACGTAGGAAAAAAAAATGGACTAAAGTCTCCACGAAATGCTGGTCAAGAAAATGACAGAAGAAAAATACCTACTTGGTGACTTAGTTGCTAGATGGCTTACATCGAATAACTTCTCTCGCCCTGGGTGAAGGGAGAGGGTTGTTTAAGACTTTTACTGACTAAAACCTACCTTTGTTCCTTCACTTGTCACCATGGTGACTCCTTCGAACAATTCCGCAGCCCTTTTTTCGTGATAAGCAGTGATCGGAATACGTAGGGCTATTTAGGTACATTGACCGCAAACATTGATGTTAATATGGATATTCCACGGGATTCCGGCTGATACTACGGGATTTAATTGAATTTCATTCTTTTTGTCAATATGTATAAAAAAAAATATATGTAAGCCAACAAGCGCATGATATGCGACGTTGTAAATTTTACGTCAACAGCACGCTATAAAACTTTTTGCCAAGCGCGCGACGTTGCCGCTTTGTTGAGACGCGTACAGATACCGGCACGGATCTTGAGCGCTCAGCTAATCTTTCATTAGGCCAAAGGCAAGATAGTTTTTTTTATATAATTTTACTACTTTAAAACCAAATCCCGGGACTCGGAGAATATCCATATTATTCTAACCTATGGCAAGTACATAAAACAGCCCAACCTATTCCGATTTATGATGATAAGTGAAGAAAAGAAAGCCCGTGGTCATAAAATGCAAAGGGCAATTGAAGTACACTGGTGAGGTTCTAGTCACTAAGTTTTATATGCCTTCTCACTCCACCTTAGAGCAAAAGAAGTCATTAGATGATTTTCCGCCTCAAAACAAAAAAAATGTTCCGAAAACCAAGTAAAAGATAATCCTACCTTTGGGATTCTTAATCCTAAATATGATAATAAATTCATTGGCAAAACAGATCGTTAACATAGGCTAGCTAAAACCGCACTACTTTAGAGTTATGTTTTGTTTAGGCCTCCATTCCCCCCTAGAGGGATATTAAGTGAATTTTGCGTTTTACTGTAATTTACATGTGCGCGTATTTCGTATTTAAAAGTTTTAGGCTCCGAAGTGGCGGCCATATTGAAATGGTAGTGAACGGGTGGGTAGTTGACGTTATTTTAAATCAATTAGTGGATTATCCAGAATTTATGAATACTGTTGTGTTAAATTAAGAAATATGGTTTGTATGACGCCATTTTCAAGATTATTTTTAGTTTAATTAGTTAGGCGTTTTTATTTTTGTTTGGTTTTAGTGTATGTCTTATGTCCGACCTGGATGTCTTTCTTGGGAATTGGAAAGAGAAAGCAAGGAATCGTGATCTTTGGGAAAAATGTAAAGAGTTTTTTTTTTTATAATGGATATGCTAGCGTTTGACCACAACCTCACCTGATGGTAAGCGATGATGTGGCCGACGATGGAGCACGCTTGCCTAGAAGCAATCTATTCACTCTTGACTTAAAGACCCCTAGGTTATAGCTATCAGGAAACAAAGACTCCGGCAAGGAATTCCATTCCTTTGCTGTACGCATAATGAATGTACTCCCAAAACGCTTTGTACGTATAGGTGGGATGTCCACCATGTACCGGTGGCGCAACGCCGTACGTCTTGTGGTCCGATGATGGAACATGATGATTTTTGCCCAGCTGTGGGACAATAATTAATTGGAGTATTTGCAAAGGCACAACAACACAACCTTAGCCAGGATTATCCATTAAGAACTTGCTCTGAAATACTCTCGTGTAGAATCGGAGGTGCCATACCTACTACAGATACATATGTGTCCGATCCTTTTCTCGACAATAGCGATATCACATTTTTCTGTGATCGGTCCATCATCACTGACAGGGGTACTATAACTAATAAGCCTGATATAGTGGTGATGGACCGAAGTGAGAGTCGTGCAATAATTGTTGACATAATCCGTTCCAAATGACGAGAATCTCGTGAAAGCCGAGAAAGATGAACAAATCAATTATGAATTGGCTCGCAAGATTGTCGATATGTAGGATGTGGACTTGGCGATCATTGTACCGATAGTCATGTCAGCCAAGGGCCTAATAGCCACGAGCCTCGAACAACACTTTAGGCGGCTCACGTTAGGCTGCTGGATCAATGGCTTGATTCAGAGAGCTGTATTTTCGGATATGCAAACCCTGACAGCTGATAGCTTGGACCCTGTTCCCGATACCGGTGGGATATTATTATTTTATTTATTTATTTATTTACTAAGGTAAAAACAACAGCTTCTGTGTACAGCATTTTACAAGCATGAATAATAATTGGCCTAAGTCTTACACAAGCTCCAATTACAGGTCAACCAGCATTCACTAAAATAAGATATGATATAAATCAAAATATTACTATAACTATTTTAAATATTTTTAGTGATTTTTTTCTGTTGAAATATTTAAAAAATATGTAATCATTAATTCATTCAACCCCAAGCGAACGCCGGCGTTCGCGCACCTATTGTCTTTCTATTGTATCTGTGAATGGTGAATAAACGGAATAAAAATAGTATTGTATTTTTAGATGTAATTACTGCCAGTCAGTGGCTTCAACCACATCAAAACAGAAAATTATTCCAAGGAAACATACTCTCAAAATAATAAGTACTCTATTTGCTACTCCAGAGCCAAAAAACAACAGTTAAATGTTTTAAATCATTTCTACTTTGATTGATACAAATAAATGGTTTAACACAAAATTTATGTGTACCTGTCATTAAACAGTGAGTTTATTATTCATATAACAAAACCGAACAAATTATTAATATCAAACAAAGAAAATAAAAAAAACAAATAAATGTTTACTAGAGTGGTAAAATAAATATAGAAACATGGCCTAAATTAAACACAGCAGTTGGCAAGGAAATCCTTAAAGAAAACCTAAGAATATTAAACCGATTCCAATAAAAATAAATAGAAAACAAATAAAAGAATCAAAAGTAAAATATCCACGATATCAACAACGGCGTTACAGCAGCCGTTTCCTCATTCTTTCGTTTCTCCATTTCTCCATTCCTTCAATTCTCCGTTCCTCAGTTTCTCCATCCTTCGATTTCTCAGTTCCTCCATTCCTAGTGCATCCGAGATTAATTTTCCGAATCATTGGCCAGTTTCACACTACACTGGACTTCAAGATGTTTCCATTACTCTGCTATAACTTTGCAATTCTAATTCGCCTGCATCGTCTTCTATCTGTAAAACTGTATTCGTTTCATTTCATAGTTATTTAAGAACTCATTGCGTTTGAAGTGGAGAATTACACGTTTGAAAGTTTTAAAGAAGAAATGTTATGATTTTTCTTGTGTTTACTCGGGAGAAGTGACTTAGTTTTCTGCGCAAAGAATGTAAGAATACAGTATATTAATATAGTAGAAGCGGCCATATGGGGATTTAGCGCGATACTCGAGCGCGTCAGAAAATCATATATGGGGAGAAACCTTGCACCCTGTAATACCCCTACCACATAATATATGAACCCTTAATATCGTGGAGTTCATTGAGGGCAGTCCGTCAGATTAGTTACAAAAAAAAATCGATCCTCAGAAAAATTCCAGCGCGTCAGATTAAGGCAAGGGAAGTTAAGTACATATTTCAATAATCTGATAATTTGAGCATGGCATACACAAATGAGCGAGTCATAAATTTAGTTTGTTAGGTTGTTGTTAATATTTTGTTGATACCTACATGCAATTTTTTTCACCACAGTTTGCCAAGATTATTTTGTTAGGAACGTTGAAAATTTTACACTTATCGACTCGTAGCTACATTGCCCCATGAAAACCGTCAGATTATAGGTATGTTTTTCGTAATGCTGATTGTATTACTGTCAACATAAAAAAGTATGAAACAAGATTTTTAGGATGCTGAAATAAACAAGGCAACCAGAAAAACAAGAACAGAACAAAAAGAAAAGCCGCAGTCACACGTTTTAGGTACCAAACGAAAAACTACTACGGTTTTAAAAAAAACAATCACGCCCGTGTATTTCGAGTTGACATTTTTTTACATTTTTGAACTTACATGCTCTCTCCCCCCTAAAATAGAAACTTGTCATAGACTTTTTTGAACCTCTACTTCACAATCCAATAGGTCTCTATGACGCTTTAGTAACTGCAAATTTAGCGTCCGAGCCTCCCCTACCAATAGATATGTAAAGAAAATAGCTGACAACATTCGTTTGTTTGTGATCACATAACAGCATGACACGAGTACTCGTATAACATAATATTGTTTTCTCTGCTTCAAAGTAACAGCAAAGCGACGAGATGAACTGAGATAACGATGTTAATAATAGGACTTATAGTAAGCATTTATAAAATAAAAAATGATGATAGTAGTTTATGGTCAGATACCGTCAATTTGAGACACAATAGTAAAACAATAGATGCGCGAACGCATCTATTGTTTTACTATTGTGACAGTATCAGAAAGGTTAAACTGTTATTAACCGACTTCTAAAAAAGGAGGAGGTTCTCAATTCGGATGTTTGTATTTTTTTATTTTTTTTTATGTATGATCGGGCACAACTTCGTCGCTTGCCAATCGATTTGAAAAATTCTTTTTTTGTTGGAAAGGGTATACTTTCCAAATGGTCCCATAGTCAACAAGTCGGGATCTGATGATGGAATCTTGGCTAAATCGAGGGAACTCCTCAAATATTATAGGCAACTATATAGTCATTTTGATATTTTCATCAAGGAATTAAGCATTTACAGTCAAAAAGTGACATTTGATGAGGTGGAACTGGTTAAGAAGACCAGAAATTGCCAACGGAACTTCATACTAAAACAAATATCACAATGAACATAGTTAAGCGACTATGATAATACAAATAAATGAATAGTTCTGAATAGTTATGTTGAAAATGGTATCATCGAAGTAACCTGATGATAGTGATGGAGCTGGAAGATAGGCACCGGAACTCCGTAATTAATCAATGTATCCTACCCGTGTTTGGGCTTATTAGAAATGTCATGAGATGCACTTTGGCTATAAGGTACTATCGAAGTGATCTGATGATGGAGCCGGAAGGTGGAAGGTAGACACGGGAACTTCATATGAAAATGATGTATTCTAGCAGGATTTGAGTTAATTGGAATTGACATGAGAAAAAAGTACTCTGGCTGTAAATGTGTTGCAACTAAAAATTATGAAATAAAAAACTTTTTATAAAAAAAATATAACCGACTTCACTAAAAAAACACTAAAACGATCAAAATAATTTTAATTTCGGAAGTCGGTGTTAAATAAGGAACAAACAATAACGAAAAACACCGACTTCCGAAATTAAAATTATTTTGATCGTTTTAGTGTTTTTTTAGTGAAGTGGGTTATATTTTTTTTATAAAAAGTTTTTAATATATCAAAGATTAAATAACTAAGTATGATCTATGTGTATTTTACACACTACTTTATTTATGTAATCTAATTCAAAACACCATTTAAAATATAATCGTAAATGTAACGTTAATATCTATATATATAAAAGGAGAAACTGACTGACTGACATATCAGCGCATGGCACTACTGGGAGTAGGATCATAAAATTTTGCAGAAGGTTTCCTTTTATGACGCAGGCAAGCACTAAGACTGGATCAGACGGACTGCATCGCAGTGGAGCGAGGCCGAGGTGGGGGTGTAGCTTTTTATATTAAAACGGGAGTAAGGGCTCGCGTACAACCGCACCCTGAAAATTCTGATGTGGAACAGATGTGGTTAAGCCTAACTATCAACGGTAAAAAGTTATTGATAGGGACAGCATATAGGCCACCATGGTTCGAACTATCTAGATTTTTGGATGGGATAACTGACAGTGTTAATGCTTTGGCACCGTACGACCACTTAATAGTGTTGGGGGATTTCAATGTTAACTTATTGGATACAAGTAATGGAAAAACTAAGGAGTTTATGGAATTCCTTACTTACTCCAGTTTAAATCAGGTGGTTCAGTCGCCAACCCACTTTGTAGGAGATAGTAGTACCCTGATAGATGTCATCTGTACTGATATAGGAGTACGTAATGTACAGGTCAACCATATCAGTGAGCTTGGCCATCACTCGTTTATTGTGTGCGATACTGTGGTGAAGAAAGTAAAGAGCAAGCCTAGGCTGGTAACATATCGCCCTTTAAGGGATATTTTAGAAGACTACTTCGCAGCAGATTTGGCATCAATACCATGGGGGGAAATAAGCTCCCTGCCAGATGTGGATAGCATGGTAGATTTTTTCAACACCCATTTAATTCAATTATTTGATTTACATGCACCTGTAAAAAATAAGATAGTCAGAGATCGTCCCACACCATGGATAACGGATAATATTAAACTAATGATTAAGTTAAGAAATGAGGCAAAAAATAATTACAATAAGAACAAAAAAGACTCTTCTAAAAAATATTATCTAGACTTAAAAAAACAGGCTTGTGCTGCACTGAAGCAAGAAAAGAAGGTGTACTTTGACAGGCACATTAATAATCAGTTGAAAAATCCAAAAAAACTTTGGAAAAATCTCAAGACCGACGTGCTTGCAGATCATAGTGATGGCATGCTACCTGAACAATTTAACGACCCAGATGAAATAAACAGGGCATTTCTTGATGTGCCTGGTCAGAACATATTGTCACCTTCACAAATGACATATTTTGACTCAAACCGGTACGGGGACACTCATTTTATGCTGAAAAATGTTAATGAGGCTGAAATTTTTAAAATTATCAAGAATTTGGGGTCAAATGCTAAGGGTATAGATGGATTGAGTCTTGATATGATAATGCTCACATTACCAACCACCCTCCATGCCATCACAACAATAGTAAATAAGTCTATTGATACAAACTCTTTCCCTAACTCATGGAAATGTGCTATAGTGCGTCCTTTACCTAAAACCAACAACCCAGGTACTGTTAAAGACCTGCGCCCAGTTAGCATTCTACCATGTTTATCCAAAGTTTTGGAGAGGGTAGTATACAACCAAATACTGGAGTATCTAGAAACTAATAATATGCTACCTGACTTGCAGTCTGGTTTTAGGAAAGGTCGTGGGACGGCCACAGCCCTTTTGGATGTAGTAGGAAACATTTTGGAAGCACGTGACCGGGGGGAGGGAACCATACTTGCTCTTCTTGATTTTTCACGTGCCTTCGATGCAATTAACACCACTCTATTACTTTCCAAGTTAGCGTTCTATGGTTTTACTTCAGAAACAATAGAGTGGTTCAGAAGCTACTTACAGAATAGGTCACAATTCGTGGAAGTCCAGAGGGAGGATGGATCAACCAGCTCATCCCCTCCTCGGTATGTGTCACGCGGTGTGCCCCAGGGATCAATTTTGGGGCCCCTTTTGTATATTCTCTACAGTGCAGATATTGTAAATTCCTTCCAGCACTGCAGGTATCATATGTATGCCGATGACATTCAGTTATATACATCTTTTAAGCCAGCAGATCTAAAAGAAGCAGTTGGCAAAATTAATGCAGATCTCAATAGAGTGGTAGAATGGTCGGATGCTAACTCGCTGGTTTTAAACCCACTGAAGTCTAAATTCATGGTTTTGGGAAGTAGAAAAATGATCAGTGCAATACTGTCGGGCAATCCAGAACTTTTTATAAAGGGGAATAAAATAGACAGGGTAGAATTGGCATGCAACCTGGGTTTGACTATGGACCCTGAACTGAGATTCGAAAAGCACATCAGCAATGCCATGCAAAACTGCTTTTATAGGTTAAAGCTACTTTATAAAATTAGAGCCCATCTGAGTGTTGATCTTCGCAAACAACTGGTAGATAGCCTGATTTTGTCACGGCTGAACTATTGTGACACAGTGTATGGACCATGCCTGTTAGCCAGAACAGAAAAGCTAGTTCAACGTATTCAGAATGCATGTGTAAGGTTTTGTGTAAATGTACCATTTAGAAGTCATGTGACTCCCTATATCAATGATAATAACATCATGAAAATGGTGGCAAAGAGAAAGTTGCATTTAGCTGGTTTAATGTTTGGAATTGTTACAACACAGAGATCAAAATATCTATTCGATAAACTAAGTTGGAGACACAGCAAATATGAACCTCGTTCCTCCACATTTCTTCTTTGCACCCCGCATCATAGAACCGCAGCATTTAGGGGTAGTTTCAGATTTATGGCCAGTCACTGTTGGAATGATATTCCTCCGCCAGTTAGAGTCCTGAAGACAAAGAAAATTTTCATTGACATTTTAAAAAAATATTACATGCAAATTCAACAATCGACATAACTTAAGCAATTTCAATCTTTTAATTATATTTATTTATATTTTTAGTTTTTACCTCTTGGGTCATGGACTTCAGGCAATGGATATGGTATTTCACAGTGGTGATGGTCTCCGTTTGATCCTACCCTCTTGGATCACAGTCTTCTTGGCGAGATATGAATTTTAGGGGTGATGAGTCGCTGAATGCTTATACAGACACATTACTTCAAACGACTCATAATCCGTTTGGCTTCTCGGCATCACTTTGGTGCAAATATTATACACCTACACACCTCTTCTCATATTTTGAGTGCATTGTTTTCCTAATTTTAACACACTTTCTTAATTTATTTCACGGTAGAGGGATATTTCTTGCGTTCAGGGAGTTTTGCTGTTGCCAGGTCGTATTATTGAGTAAGTCATCATGTCACCTCCCCATAATGTGGTGCAATTCACTGCCTGTTGTATCTACCATCGTTACAGAAAAATGATAGCTGCAAGAATAAGAATTGTATTTAGGATAAGTTCGTATGTATATTTTATGAAAGTAATAATTATCGTATACCTATTGTGTAATAATTAATTGTTAAAATTTAATTTTGTTATAATTTTTGTAGTGTTGTTCTTTAATTAATAATAATGTATAATAATTTATGTATGATGACAGAAATCGAAATGCTCAAGTAAAAGTTATGTGTATATGTACTAACCTGCTTAAGTTGCTCTCGGAAGGGACGCCAAAATTGTCACTCGAACGGTGGTTGCTGAAAACCAGCACCGTAGATGCCTGGATTATTCCAGCGTCACGGTATATGCTGAGCAACGGCCTATTTTTGCTTAGATGCGACGCACAACTTAGAATCTTAGATTGTGTTAATATGATTATAATAGTATTTCTTTTATTTTTAGTTATTTTTAGGTTATTTTTGTTTATGTTGTACTCTGTTTAAGGCCGGCGTCAAACAAAATCACAGAGCATCTAAATAGTCAAAATGCCACAGATACAATAACTGTTTACATGCTCTGTGCAGGTTACAAGGGCAATAGTGTTATGCCCGTTACACACATGGCCTGATAGGGATACTGGCTGTTATATTTTTTTTTATTTTTTATATAATATTGCGTTGATTTGTGCGTCTATTTAGGCGGAATAAACGTGTTTTCTTTTCTTTTCTTTTTTCTTTTCAGTGACTGCGCGTGGTCGATATATTTAACTACATGCAGTTGTACGTTAGACTTCGTGCAGTCATGATATCAACTGCACGCGGTCGGCTGCAGTCGAATGAAGTCAATATCAACTGCATGCAGTAGTGCCTTCAACTTTAGGTGGTCGGCTACAGCCGTGTAGTGTCGACGCACGCTGTCCATCGCTAACCGAATACAGTCAGTGTGCAGTTACTACAAAGAGCAAACGCACATTGACATTGTCAACTTTATTTTGAGGCACTTAAAGATCAAATCTTAAACCTGGGCTAGATGCGTGGCGCCAACTGCGCAAAGACAGATCAAACTGCATGCAGTTGAATATATGGACTGCGTGCGGTTGCTGCGATGCAGTCCGTCTGATGGCAGCCTAAGACAGGATTTTCCAAAATTCAACCCCTAAGGGGATGAAACGAGGGCCCAAAATTGGTACAGAGAAACCTACTTGCCAAAGAGTAAAACGGCTGGCAGAAACTAGTTTAACAATAAGAATATAAATTGGCGGGATTTTTCGAATAAATTTTCAGTGGCTGTTTTAATTATTCGCGAATGACTGGCCTGTTGGTCTAGTAGTTAGTGGCTCTGACTGCTAAGCCGGAGGTCGTGGGTTCGATTCCCGGCCAGGACAAATATTTGTGTGATGAGCATGATCATTTATTTGTTCTTTGTCTGGGTGTAATTTATCTGTAATATGTATGTATTTCGAAATATATAAGTATGTTTATCAGTTGTCTAGTACCCATAACACAAGCTCTGCTTAGCTTGGGACTAGATGGCGTTGTGTGATAGCTGTAGAATATATTATTACTTATATATATTATATATTCGTTCGTTGTGGCGACGCTTGGGGGAGGCCTATGTCCAACAGTGGACGTCTATCGGCTGAAATGATGATGACGATATTATACATTATTATATATGACATAATTGATTTCTATTTATTTATTTATTATAATCTTTATTGTACACCACATTATAACATAATATTTATTTCTAGTCCATATTGTGATGTAAAATTGCTGTAGTTTTGTATCTCAAGTGTTTGAACAACTGAACAGTATGTAGAATAAAGCTAAGAATTTTATTGTAGTGGATTTTTTTGTTTTCTACCTCAGCAAAGTTTGCCAAAAAGACTTACTCGGTACATTTGCTGCCAAATACCAGTTCATAAAATCCCAAAATAATAATCATAATATATTTATTTCACAAAGCGAAGTACACTATATATAGACTGTACCTCAGTTTAAAAGTCACTGTAAAAGTTATTTATGTAACTGTTACAGTTAGAATAACTTTTATATTTTATTATTATTGTCTGTGGATAAAATATTAATGATTTTATTATAGAAAGCAAGTTTTTTTAAATAATAATTCGAACCTAATGATAAGAGTGTAGAAAAAAATGTATAAAACTAAATATACGGAACTAAGGTACGGTGCTGATCCTAAATAAATTGGTACAGGTAGAAGGTTGATTTATGAACGAAGAAAAACCTCCTAGTACCGAAAAATGCGTAGTTATAAACTCGAGAAGAATACCTACATTATATTACCTGAAAAGGTTCTATTTATTAACCTAAAAATATAGGAAAAATATAAAAGAGCTTTTAGAGTGCTGTCTTTAACTATTTCTATGAGCAAATAAGTATATTTTTCCTTTAAAATATACTTAAAAGTAATACAATAGCACCTATTTCTTTTAAGAGTTGCAAAAAGGTATAGTTGGCGCAGTGGTTGAGCGATTGGCTGCTCCGTTACGGGTCGCGGGTTCAATTACCGAACCCGCAACCATATAAAAGGAAAAAGTGACTGACATAATAGATATCCGCAGGAAAACTAAGGTTGCCGACATAGCACAAAGAATTGCCAAACTTAAGTGGCAATGGGCAGGGCACATTGCTCGCAGAACAGATGGCCGTTGGGGCCGAAAGGTTTTGGAGTGGCGACCGCGTACCGGAAGACGCAGTGTTGGAAGGCCTCCTACAAGGTGGACCGACGACCTGGTGAAGGTAGCGGGAAACCGATGGATGCGGGACGCACAGGAACGTTCGATGTGGCGACGCTTGGGGGAGGCCTATGTCCAACAGTGGACGTGTATCGGCTGAAATGATGATGATGATGATGACTGACATAATATGAACAGACAGCCAAAACTACTGGGTCAAGGAGCGTGAAATTTTGCATAAGGTTTCCTTTTATGACTTAGGCAAACTCTAAGAGAGGATTTTTCAAAAATTCACGCTTATGGATATGAAACGGGAGTCCAAAGTTTGTATGAAGAAACCTTTTTTCTCGCGGGCAAAGCCGCTGGCAGAAGCTAGTAAGTATTATAATAATAGCCTTGAAATATTTTCTATAGCCTTTCTAATACCGTAATAATAGACAAAATATAAAGACAATGAGAGAACGAACGCCGACGTTCGCTTGGGGTTTAATGAATTAAAGAGCTTCAACACTTAGTACAAACGCAATGTAAATTGGAACTGCTCAAGCCCTACCATAGTGTAATGTATTCTGAATAATTTACGTAATCAAATGTATTATTGCACAGGCTGGGTCGGGATATTGCCACAAAGATGGTTATTGACTGTGGTAGAAAGAGTTTTGGGAACAAGGTTATATTGAGCATGATAGTCCCTAATATCGCAGGGTACATTGTTCGCAGAACAGATGGCCGTTTGGGGCTGAAAGGTTCTGGAGTACCGACCACGTACCGGAAAAACCTTCCACAAGATTGACCGATGATCTGGTGAGGGTCGCGGGAATCCGGTGGATGCAAGACGCATAGGACCGTTCGTTGTAGCGACACTTGGGGGAGGCCTATGTCCAACAGTGGCCGTATTTCGGCTGAAATGATAATGGGTCTCTAATATTAGTTTCCAATTCTTTGAATGCAAGCTATAGATAAAATTTTCTTGTGGGATGGTTCGAAAGAAGTCACTGTGTCCTTGGGATGCAAAAGGCAACTGGAATAACACAGTTATATTTTAGTCAGTAAATGTCTAACAAATTCTCTCTCTTCATCACCAGCCTTTTTAATGTTCCCACTGTTGGGACTCAAGCCTCCTCTCTAGGAGAGGGAATGGGCCGTAATTCACCACGCGGGCCCAGTGCGTGTTGGTGAATGTCACATGTCTTCGAATTTTTGGTTCTAGGACATGCCGGTTTTCTCACGATGTTTTCCTTCACCGTTTTGAGAGCAGTGGTGATGAAATAAATTACACAAAGTAATGCGCCTGCCTGGGTTCGAACCGGCGACCTACAACTCGTAAGTCGGGGCCGTTACTCTCTCTTGCTTCACTTAATTTGATGATTTCCAACCAAAAAAAGGTATATTTTCTTATAGAGAAGAAATGTGTCTTGGTCAACGATAATTTTGTGACTTTCAAACACTGGCTATATTAAAGCAATAATATTTCAGCAAAAGTTTTATAGGTTAGAAGTGGTGGCTTAATAGTAACGGCCCCAACTTATGAATTGTATACGCCCAGACAAACGCTTTGTCTTGTGTAATTTCTTTCATGACCACTGGATTCAAAATCATGAAAGAAATTGTCATGTCTTAGAACCTAAAAAAAATATGTGACTACCAATCCGTCCTGATCTTCCCTTCTTCTAGGCAAAACGCCTAAGTCAAAGTGTGGTACATAATAAGGCTGATTATGCTTTTATTATAAAAGGAGAGTCCAGTGAACATTTATCAATAATTGTGACAGCGAAAGAGCTTCAAAAAAGTACATAGCAACCAACCATTTATACTTTATTATCCATATTATACATTTTCCATTCACCCTCCATCACCTCAAAACGAAAATTAAACAGATAATCCAGTATTTTTTCACTACCGTATAAAATGGCTATTTAATTTGAAATTCACATATCATATTATATCTCGTAGCGGTGGAGCCCACGCTGTATTAATTTTCAGGGAACACACTGTATTATGCGAGGTCTGTGCTTAACGATTACATACATATTTATGTTGCTTTATAAATATTTATAGAACGGTGTCGCCCGTGATCAGTTTCATGTGGTTTTAGTTCGTTATTATCTGTATTGTTATAGGCTTTAGAGGGGTGTAATATTTGGTGATAGTTGCTCAATTTGTTAGGTTAATTTTGTTGATATAGGTTAGCGGGAAAAAAGTGATTAGCCGTTATTATTAGGCTGCTGTTCGATGTGGACGGATTTGTGGTTTTCGATGGTTTCATTAGCGATTTGAACTGAAATAGCCAATGGTTATGAAGTATTATCTGCTGATTAGCGGCTTTACTCTCGTGAATGTAGAAAATTGAGCTATTTCTGGACATACCCATGGCCTAATTTAGGTGACGTGAAGTGTAAGAATAATTTATTTAAAACTGTTCGGGGATGAAAAATTTAAAAACATACAAACTGATACACTCACTTTTCTTCATAATAATGTTATTTGTTCCAATAAAAGGTTTATTCAGTAACTGACTATACACGCAAATTAGTTTAGACTTCTTTTGAGTACCGTTTTCAACACGTAATAAGTCGTCAGTTCCATCAGTACAGTACACAAGAAAAAAATATATTTAATAGGTATTTTTTTTTTATTGTAGATAGCAAAACGCGAGTCCGTTTGAACAATATTTTATCTGATGGTGAGTGATGATTTGATCGACGATGGAACACGTTTACTTAGAAGTAACTTATTCACCTTTGACTTAAAGACCCCTTAGATTGAATCTAGCTGGAAACACAGACTCCGGCAGGCAATTCCACTCCTTAGTGACATACACACATAGTGTCAGTGCAGTACCTAATTTTATGTTCGATCACCACTAGAAAAGATTGTAATAAGAAAAAAAAAAATGATATCTTTCTATTATATCTCGTTGGGTATGTATTTCTCTTCAATCATAAATGTATAACACGACACAGGCACCAGCCCTTTTGCACACCAGCCCTTTTGCCGCCCCAGCTTTGCTTTTTAGTAATGTGAATATAATAGAACCGTACGTGTGGGACCAACACATAAAGTGTCAAGTTTGTGGTCGTGTCCCCGACACTAAGTGAAGTAAGAATGGTGTGTTTTTGTTCGAAAGTAGTTTATCTGACGATGCTAAAATAGTGCGCCATGGTCGGGGTGAAAATCGATGAGGTGTTATGAAGAAATGGCTGTGCTATCTTCTGTTTAGAAAAGGTGAAAGGGAAAAGAGTAAAAAGGATTCATGAGAGAGCTTTTCCCGACAATGTTCTCACATTAAATTAAACTGCAGTATAGATCAGTTTAACTTTGAAAACACATTTTTTTTTTACTTTGGGATCAAATTTGAAAACACAATTAAAATTTGCTATAATGGTAAGTAAACAAAACTAAAACCTGACTACGATAAAAGGGCGCTCGAGCCCCGGTATGAAGGCTTGAAGGAACGGGATGGTTTTTAGTCAGTAAGAGTCTGACACTATCTCCCGCTCCGCCCAAGAGCGGGGGTTGTCATAAGATGATTTTTACCATCGAAAAGAAAAAAAAAAAAAACTACGATAAAAAAAAATGACTGTGAAAAAGTATGAAACAAGACTTTTAGGATGCCGAAATAAACAAAATTACTGGAAAAACAAGGACAGAACAAAAAGAAAAGCCGTAGTCACACGTTATTAAAGAGTCACGGTTGGTACCTATACAACTCCTAAAGCTATTTCACTCATTTTTCGAGCTCTGATAAGAAGATTAGGAACTATGAGGGAACAGATTTTGACAAACATACATGCATAGTCTGTCAAAATCATAATCCTCCTTTTTATTTGCTGTAGTTGGGTAAAATAGAAGGAAAATCGTTTATTCGAAACTCGCATAGGATCTAATACCGTGTACATCGAAGGACTGGAACAAATTGCCTGCTGCGGTTTTCTCGACCAAACACAGCTTAAGTGTCTTCAAGGTTAGAGTGAACAGGCTCTCACTAGTCAAGTAGGTACTAGTTTATATCAGATAACAAAAATGTTATTTAACCCGTTGTATGTCCGTTCGATGTGGCGACGCTTGGGGGAGGCCTATGTCCAACAGTGGACGTGTATCGACTGAAATGATGATGATGATGATGTCCGGAACGCGGATCCACGCGGGACACAATAACTTATTACGGTATACGAAAGGTTAATCACATACTTTTTTTACTGTGTCTGGGTGTAATTTATCTATAATATGTATGTATTTAGAATTATATATGTATGTTTATCAGTTGTCTAGTACCCATAACACAAGCTCTGCTTAGCTTGGGACTAGACGGCGTTGTGTGATAGTTGTGGAATATTATTATTATTATTATTATTACTTAAACTAAAGCCGTTTGACCATGAAGAAGTAAGAAACACATACAAACTGTAACCTTTATAATATTACTTAGATAAGTTTTATATATATGTAGCTATGCGAACTATATAACATGCAGTCTGACACACGTACAACATACATATATCCATATTTCTGAGGCGTACCCCAAGGCGCATCAACAATGATAAGGCATGGCTCTCTAGTGGCAATCCGTAGGGGACCGAACACAAGGCATGTGGCATACGTGAGTAAAGACTTTGCGAACCAGTTTTTTATAGTCATGAACTTATGGTAACATGTTTTAATGCAAAATTGACAAGTATGAATATGTTTTTTTTGAAGCCACGCTCAGATACTGTAAGTGAATATAGTTGGAGTGAAGGATTTCTCCAACTTTCTGATTCATAAATTACGAGTATATTGATAAAAATTTCGTTCTCAAAGTTTTAATTTAGCGCTGTTTTTAGGCAGAAGTAGATAAACGGTGATCAACAAATAGTCTATAGCCGAGAAGTGTTCTTTGAGATAAGACGTTTAGGTATATTTCTCAGGACAGAAAAAAGAAAAGAATTAGAATGACTAAAGAAAGTGACAATTAATCATAATAAAGAGAAGAAATAACCGTAATTCAACATGCAGGCCCAATGCGGGTTGGTAAATGCCACATGTCTTCCAATTATTGGTTCGAGGACATGCCAGTCACCTCACGATATTTTCCTTTATCATTTTTAGAGCAATGGTAAAAAAATAAATTATACAAAGTAAATGGCCCACTTGGGTTTGAACTTACGACGTATAATTTGTAAGTTTGGGATTTTACTACTGGGTTACCTCTGCTCTTTAAATTAATTATTGGCAAAATTTATAAGATGGACATTTGTTGAAATATGAAGTAGTTAATCTAAAGTATTTTGGAATTCTTACAATCAAAAAATCACTAACCGAATATCACTTAGCTTTTTTTTATTGTTTTTAATATCTATATAATTATATAAAAGCGAAAGACCAGTCACTGATTAATCACAAAATGTCTAAAACTATAACTCTTACAAACTTAAAATTTGGTTTATAGGTTCCTTGTAAGGTCTCTCTGCTAAAAATTAGATAGAATAAAGGAATTCGCTTTGATATTTTTCGTACATTTACATATATAAAATAAATATAATAATATCTATAATATAAAAATGAATCGCAAAATGTGTTGGTAAGCGCATAACTCAACAACGCCTGGACCGATTTCGCTAATTTTTTTTTTGTTGTGTTCGTTATTATGAGGAGAAGGTTCTTATGGAAAAAAAAAATGAAAATTAGAATAGTGTAGGGTAGAGTAGGGTAGTGTAGGGTAGAGTAAGGTAGAAGAGGGTAGAGTAGGGTAGAGTAGGGTAGGGTAGAGTAGGGTAGAGTAGGGTAGAGTAGGGTAGAGTAGGGTGGAGTAAGGAAGAGCGGGAGCGAAGCCACGCGGGCAAAGCAAGTATAAATATAAATACAAAGAATTGCTAAACTTAAGTGGCAATGGGCAGGGCACATTGCTCGCAGAACAGATGGCTGTTGGGGCCGAAAGGTTTTGGAGTGGCGACCGCGTACCGGAAGACGCAGTGTTGGAAGGCCTCTTACAAGGTGGACCGACGACCTGGTGAACGTAGCAGGAAACCGATTGATGCGGGACGCACAGGAACGTTCGATGTGGCGACGCTTGGGGGAGGCCTATGTTCAACAGTGGACGTGTATCGGCTGAAATGATGATGATGATGATAAATACCGCTCATTGGTTAATTACGAAATCTCAGGAAGTACCTACAAACTTAAAATTTGGCAGGTAGGTTCCTTATAAGGGTGTAGACATCTGCTAAGAGCAGATTTGCCGAAGTTCAACCCCTCAGGGAATGAAACGGGGGTCTAAAATTTATATGGAGACATCGATTTTCACACGGGCGAAGCCACTGGCAGAAGCTAGTTTTTTTTTTACATAAACAACGAACAACGCAACCGCGAGATTGCGTAAAAATCTCTGTATCTACAAAAACATATCACCACAATCCATACGCTTGTTCAAATTGAAGTAGATCTGCCACTAAATATACCAAGTCACGTACCAAACATATTTACAAGGAATATTGTGGCAAGTTCTCAGTTTTAGTGCTCTAACTTATGTACTAACTCTAGATAACTTCTAAACTGATATAGGAAGTAAATAAAGTTAAGTTGTAAAGTGTAACTTAGAAGAATGAATTTTCGGTTGAGAAGATGAAAACCACTTTTTTTCTTCCGCACGAATCCGGTGCAGGAATCTCCCGAACTGACTATGTCCGGTGAGGACTTGTGTCATGTGGAAGGTAAGAACGCCATGTTGTCTTTCCAGCCGCTCCTCAAGGAGGGAACTTACCACCATAATTATTGCGTGCTTAAGACGAAAACACCTGGGTTGAGCTTCTTAGTAGTCCTGAGTTGAGCTACACGAATACTGACAAATGCTTGCACTGACTGGACAGGTCCACTCAGAACTGTGAAGTTTGATCTTCAAAAGACCTTTTCAGACTCTAATCTGCATGGTTCTCATACGATTTGACCATCACATATTTGCTGTATGGACTTTAAAAGAAACTTTGACCCCTCAGTTTGTTTCGGTATTTTTTCTCAGGGAAATAATGGCTTCATCTAGTTTAAATTGACGAAAAAATTGTCGTGTAAAAGTATTTTTAAAAACCTATTTACAAAATAAATATCATTTATCATTTACCCTTTGGTAGCAAAAACGTCAAAGAGCTGAAGGGTCGCTAAACTACATTCTCTTTTTGACTGATAAGGCTTGAAGAGGATTTGAGGGCTTTCAATGCATCAGAAACTCTCATAAAAAAAAAAAAAAAACGGGGGAACCGATAAATCCACGATTTTTAGTACATTTGTAATGAAGGTGAATGTATGTATGCATGTGTGTGTGTCTTCAAGAGAGGAGGCCTAAATTCCAGTATTGGAAACATTGTAAGGCTGATTATGTAAAAAAAAACATGAAATGATGATAATGTGGTTTCAGGTGGCGTGTCAGAATTTACTGACTAAAACCCACTTTTACTCCTTCAATAGGCTTTTGCGTTTCTGGGCCACAGTAGCTCTTTCGAGCAATAACGCAGATGACTACTACCCTGAGAAGTACAGAAGACAAAATAGCCTGGAAACTGCTCGTTAATACCCTTGAAAGTTTTCCACAACAAGCTATACTTACAAAAAGGAAGAACACAAATAAGATAAGATATTTTTATAAAAAGGGCTTCATAGTAAGATCTCACTCGTATCAAAAATATCAAAGCAAATTCCTTTTACGAAATTTGAAATCTCACAGAGAAACGCACAGCTTAGAACCCTCCACATTGTATATTCAATATTTAACCGCCTCCAGGTACCGATACCTCTTTGTGATCAACTAAATCATATCTCATCATAAAATGTCTTGTCAAGTGAACACACAGTCTAAACCTTTAGCCACAGTTCAAAATAATGAGCAGTAAGTCAACGAGATTATTATTTTAGGAATTTGCCAATTCAAGAATCAAGAATCAAGAATCAAAGCATTTATTTCAAATAGACCATTTACAGGCACTTTTGAATAGTCAAATGTCGGTCAGTCCAAGAAAAGTGAAGCTAAATTGCACGTTCCAAAGAGTAGGTCTCTATGAAGAAGAACGTGCAAGAAACTCCATGGACACTCTTTTAAATCATATTATGTGTTACATATAATGCTTGGTTACATATTACTTGTTGCTTCTATCATGTGAGCACAATGTCGATAATGAAATAAAAATGTAAAATAATTAAAAGATAGAAACTGAATTAAGCCACTGGCAGCTAAGAGATGACCAGTCCCATCTGACGGCACCCGTTCACGAGCATGACGCGTGCATCAGCCCCACTCAGCTCAACCATTTTGAAGGGAACTGAACGACCCAATAACACGTGCCACCAACAGCGAGACATTTGAGTGAGCATGACAAACTCTCAACTGCCATGCTCGTAATGTCAAAAAAAAAAAAAAAAAAGTTGTAACCTAATAAAAATGCTCCATGGTGCTTCACATTCACAAACTTGGAAAAAGTGCTTCTACATTATACAATGCAATTGTGTCTTTCAAATTAAAAAATAATAATATTAGTTTCCAACTAATCAACTAATTAGTACGCCCTAGTGGTAGTGGAGCTGGACCAGCATTGAGCCAAGCATTTTTATCTTGAATATAATCCTCCAACTTATAATATGCTTGCCTGCATAGTGTGCGTTTAATACAAGATTTAAATTTCGTTTCATTGAGTTCTAATATTTGGGGTGGTATTTTATTATAACATTTCAAACAGTACCCCATGAAAGAAGAGGCCACTTTAGCCAGTCTGAAACCTGGTTGAACTAATTGATCCCTATTTCTTGTAACATAATTATGTCTATCGCCTCTTTTGCTAAAAAGATGAAGATTTTTTCTAACATACATGATGTTTTCATAGATATATTGACAAGGTACCGTCATTATGCTAATATCTTTAAACAGTTCCCTTAAAGAATCGCACCGGCGGAGATTGTAAATAGCTCTGATGGCTCTTTTCTGTAATATAAAGATTGACTCGATGTCTGCAGCCCGTCCCCATAGTAAGATACCGTACGACATGACACTATGAAAATAACTAAAATAGACTAGTCTAGCGGTATCAACATCCGTAAATTGGCGGATTTTTCTAACAGCATATGCAGCCGAGCTAAGCCGTCCTGCAAGAGGTGTTAAGTGAGGACCCCATTGTAGCCTAGAGTCAAGCGTAATCCCCAAGAAAACTGTTTTATCAACAAATTCTAGTTTCTCATTGTTCAATACTATGTCGCAATCACTACTTATGACATTTGGTAAGGAAAATCTTATGCATTTAGTTTTTTTCCCATTTAGAACTAGATTATTAGCAGTGAACCAGTTTTGGACCTGCAATAAAGCGTTATTTTCATCGTCAAGATTATTAGTCCTTCTATTTATCTTAAAAATCAAAGAAGTGTCGTCAGCAAACAACACCATATTAAGTTTATTTTTCAACAAATAGGGTAAATCATTAATATATACTAAAAATAAAAAAGGACCTAAAATTGAACCTTGGGGTACCCCCATTTTCACATTTAATCCCGACGAATTGACACCGTTTAAAAAATTAAATCAAGGGTCCGTAATAATTCATAAAATTCTAGCTTTTGCCAGCGGCTTCATCTGCGTACATAAAATATAACCCATGTCACTCAAAACATAAAGCAGCTTTTTGTAAGGAAAAAAAATTTTAGGAATCAGACTAGACCACTTCCAGAGATTACTTTAACAAACAAAAAAAAAAAAAAATTATTTCTTTATAATATTAGCATAGAAAATGACGTGCTTAGGGATTAGTACATCTCACAAAAGCGATAAATTAGTTGTGTTTACACAGAAAAACTCAAAAGCTTTTGTTTTTATGCATTTTTTACCATCATTGTTATCATAGTGCCTCAGCAGAAACTAAGTTTTACACAAATAAACATAAGACGTTACATAGCACATACTTTGGTGTGGATATAATTGCCTTTTGGTTATTTTTACACTCGTTTTGGGTTGATATTATCAACTATGTTCTCTCCTTCAGGTAAAGAGGTTTTTGCTGAGTAAAATCAGTCCGTGTTCCTTTAGTTGCCTTTTGCGTTCCAGGGTCATGGAAATTCTCAGTTCCGTTACCCTGTGAGAATTACTGCGTAGCTTAAGTACCGTATTAACACCACGGTCTATACTTGTCTGTATATTCGAATGTTTGCTAGTAGTTGCTCTACTGCTTATTGTATACACTGTACTGTAGGCCTAAGGCAGTTCTACGAACATCGATCCCGGCTATCCTAATCCTGTTTCATGCTGTTCGGGGTATGTTACTTTTGTTTTGACATTTTATCTAGGATCTCAATGTCATCTCAGTTTTATGTCAGGTTTGTGTTGTTCTAGTCTTCTCTTTTTGTTTGTGTTAGGAGGGTTAAGTTTTAGTATAAAGATTTGGTTTAGATTATCTTGTGTGATTTCTTTCAGAACCGTCTAAAATAGAACCAGGTATAGAATATAAGAACCAACTATGGACTATAGAGCGTTGGCAGGCCTTCCTCAAGGTGGACCGACGACCTGGTGAGAGTCGCGGGAATGCGATGGATGCGAGACCCACAAGATCGTTTGTTATGGTGACTTTTAGGGGAAATTTAAATTAAATTATTATTATTTAAATTTAAATTTTTTGGAATTTTTAATCCTACAGTGCACGTCCTTTGGCTCAATTGACCGTTGATTTTAAAATTGGTAACCTACTGTAATAATTGTTTTAAAATAGTTTATTATTTATATTTAGCTGTATACCCCGTTAAATTTTGAAAAGTCGGCGTTGCGTACAAACTACCTACAGGTCACTTCACTCGCTCAGTTGATGTTTTCTTAAAGAAATTAATTTCGTACTTGCGTAAATTAAAACGAGTTTCGAAAAAAAGGTACTTTAGTTTTTAATTTTATCTTTGCATCGATAGTGTTTCATTTCCCGGATCGACCCTCCACGGGATTAAAACGATCAAAATTTAGCGGTGTATATTTACAGAACCATTTTCACTCAGTTTAAACAAAACTGACTGTTTATGAAAAAGGTAATTTTTCAAAAGTGCGTTCTTAAGCTTCTAATGTACCAATTTAGCGGATACGAACATGCAAATTACTGGAAAAAAATCTACTATTCGAACAAAGAGTTTGACATTAAGAAATTACGAAAAAAAACGAAAGATTTTAAAGTTTATGTTTGCTTAAAAATTGCAATTAAAGCAATTGTGTCACGTTTGCTTCAAAGGTGAGCAATCTACATCTACACATTATTATAAAAAAGTATAGTTTTTTTTGGTTTTTGTTTGAGGAGGTAATCTCTGAAAGTACCTACTGGTTCCAATGCTATAATTTTTTCAACGATAGAAAGCTGCTTGATTTCTGAGTGACACAGAATATATTTTATAAACGCAGGTGAAGCCGCTTACAAAAGTTAGCATGTTATGAATAGGTAATTAATTAATATATTTGTATACCAACTTAACTGACTTATCAACATTTAATTACTCTGATTTCCACATACTATCCACACATGGTCTTTCTGGTTAAATCTCATGAAAAATTGCTGATACAAGTCTTACTAACGATTTGATTGGATGACGAAAAACAACAACAAATAAGATGAAATTATTCATATATCTGGCAAAATTACATAGACCCATCTAAGTATCATTACAAACACAGCTGTCCCTATAAATTCCTATAGAGACTACATTACGAACGCCTACACTTAGCAAGAAATGTTTCTAAATGTAATATACTTAGTCTAGGTTTATAAATAGGGTATACACACAGGGCACACAATTGCCGCGAGCGACTATAGATGCCATTTTACTAATATATGTAGGTATTAGTACAATGTGCGCTGAGCACTCTCAGCTATCTTAGTCTTTGTCAAAATTAACTTAGGTCACTGATTTCAATGAGTAACTGGTGACACTTTTTTTTTTTCGATGGGAAAAATCATCCTGTGACAACCCCCGCTCTTGGGCGGAGCGGGAGATAGTGTCAGACTCTTACTGACTAAAAAACCCATCCCGTTCCCTCAAGCCTTCATACCGGGGCTCGAGCGCCCTTTTGGATAACCCTGGCCCCAGTACGCTTCGACCCGGCTGGGCCACTGCTGTTGCTGACAACTCCTTGAGGCGCGCGGGAACAGTGCGCGCCGTCGACGACTTGGGCTTGGTCAACTGGTGACACTTGCTAATACGCTTGGTTTCTTCAATCAACTTCTCACGCTTTAGGTGGAGTGACAGGGAGTATCAGACTGCGAGATTTTTCCAAAAAAACAACACGGGCCTTTTTTAACGGCCCGTTCACAACCTGCCGCTGTAAGCTGAAGCTAACCACGGTGCGGCGAGCGGTAAGATCAAAAGTATGACTATGTTTAAAGCACGATTACCGATACAGCCTCGCTCGCCGCGCCGCGCAACTCTGAGACGGAAGTCATGACCAGGCCGTAGTGGGAAATCATACAATGACTTCTCGCGTTCTGGGTGGAGCGAGAGGGTGTGTGAGATTTTTACAGACTACAACTACACCTGTGTCAGTTGCCTTTTGCGTTCTAAAACGACGGACTACCTTTTCAGAAAATGCCCGTGACCCTAACGGACATCGGCTCTGCTAGGCCAAGCGTAGGGCCTACTAGGGCTGACATCTTTTTGAGGAGCGCGTGGAACACCATGCGTTGTCGACTTGAGCTCGATCCGGTCGAAGTTGGGGTCGGTGTCTCGACTGCTGCGTCATAAGATGTATATTCTCACAGGCGTGCTGCCTTCTCCTTTGCAAGCTTTACTACTTTGCAGAAGGAGGCAACCACCTGCCATTCTTCCTCGCTCCAGACCATGGCCCTAAAACATGCTGTCGCCTCCATACCCACACCTCAATACCCTCACCAGATCATCAGTGCTTGTGGATCCTTACAAATATCTGTTTTAGTTGGAATTAAGGTTTCGGCAATGCCATTTCAAGTACAAACTACCAACTTGCGGGTATCAGCTAATAAATCGTTAACCATTTATCTTTGAGACCTACATTACTCAGTTCAATTGAATTCCTCTATTTAGGTACTCTAGGGCTTTGTCTAGAACCTACACAGGGTCAGTATGTACCCTTTTTATCTTTACATATGGTTTATCTAGCTTATATAAGTTTATTCTATGCCATTTGCTCACTTATTTATTTATTTATTTCTAGCTTTTACGCACAGCTTTATTCATTAATTGATACATACCCATAATATAGCCTTTGTTACTCCGGAATAAAGCAGCTTTCTATCGGTGAAAAAATTTTAGCAATCGGACCCGTGCATTCAGAGAAGCTGCTTACTTCATAGAAAAAAAAGCTTTATAATTTTACCTTCATTAATTTAAACTTCATATACAGTAGTGGTACATAGGTGTACTCAATGCAACATGGCATTCTCGACCAGTCAACCTTTGAGTTAAAAAGATAACACTGTGGAAAATGAGCACAATAAATAAATAACAGATATTTCAAATAGTACTAATGCCTTGCTCACACGTACCGAGTAAAAAGGCAAGACAGAAATATGTTGCTCGGCCGAGCTCTAGGCGCTTTGTTTATACGTACCAAGTATTCGGCCGAAAGCACTGTCTCGCCCGTTTACTCTGTACGTGCAATTAAGGCATTAATACTAATGCCTTGATCACACCTACCGAGTTAAAGTGATTTAAGCGAGTTGTAGAGATAAGCGCTCGGCCGAGCACTCGGCGCTTTGTTTATATGTACCGAATATTCAGCCAAGAGTACTGTCTCGCCCGTTTACACGGTACGTGTGATCAAGGCATAATACCAACACAAACAATACTAACTAGTACTAATAGTAGTACTTATGTGTATTCCTAAAATATGGCTATGCTGAGATATATATATATGACATAGCAAAACCATTGTATATCTATGTGTATATGCACCATGCACCCTACATAGCTCTAGGCACTCCCAAACCCATATATCTGAATATGGGGTGTGCGATTTCGTTTAGGTTTCGTTACGTCAATTTTTGCTGAAGTGGTACATGGCATGGTAGTAGAATGGTAAATACTTCAGAACATTTTTGTTTGTGTCGTAGGCCTACAATCAGCTAAATTCCCATACCAGGAGCAGTCATCTTTAGCCCCAATATTTTTTGCGCGTGGGAATCAGTTTCAATTCCCACAATACATACCGCAGCCACCAGTCACTCAACTACTATGCTAATCCTGCCATTATTAAATTCCTCATCATAATATAGCAAATGAGATTTTATTGCAGTAATGAATTACGACAGTCTTTCACTCAGACAAAGCCTTTGTAGACTGCTTTGTGAAAATAATTAACACTTTTATTAATTGCTTTTACAAATATCTCAGAACACATCTGCCACACATTGCGCAAAACATATCTACGTATCAAAATAAAGCATAACAAAATGAATACTCGTCACATGGCCGGCTGCACACGTTACCTCGATACGATGCGCGTGTACATAATTATTAACGTATTACGGCCGCCTCGTTTGTCACCCGCCTAATCTCACCTTAGCCGCACCTGTGCTCAGACAGCTTGGATAAGTCACAAACAATTTTGTTTTAATGCCAACGACGTGAGGGGATCGATGATGTACTTAATGGTGCAGGGTAGACATAAAGTAGGGTATGGATTTGGCTGTCATTCAAATTGATATTAATTTTTATCCTATTTTTGAATTTAGTATTTCAATTTTGATTTTGGATTTGAATTTAATTGTGGTAATAAAATTAATTTTATAATTTCATTTCTATGATTTGATGTGCCATCATCATTTTCTTGACCTTATTACATACCTACTCGATGTCGGCACAACACGTTATTTTTCTTCCATTCTGTCCTGTCACCTGCTACGTCATCACTAACTCCCTTTTCTTTCATATCGCTCCTTACACAATCTATGGATCTTTTCTATGGCTTCGCTAGCCCTCTCCATCCATCTACACGTATGCTCATAACTCTTTCAGTAACATGCGTTTCATCCTTCCTCTTCATGACCATACTAAGAGAAACGATTCCCTTTTAACTTCAAGCCTTAAAAAACATAATTATGTTACTAGCTTATGAGCTACAGTGTACATTAACATTAATACAGGGTACATTAGCGCAGGAACTAGGAAATTCTTAATTAAGCAAACCGCTACTTTAATTATTTGAGTTAAAAAATATCTGGTTATTGTAAAATCAGCCCTGAACTGATTGAACACAAATAATCTCTTTTTTTTTAATTACATAAACCTGTGCTTGATTTCATTCCCACCTGATAGAAACCAGTGATGCGATCGTTAATGGTTAGGGGCATAAGTTTATTAAGATCCTTGTCACTCTTCTTCAAAGACATCTAAATTATAATCAGACGAGAAGACCAAGGCAGGCAAATTGCTCCAGTCCTTAGATGTACGAGGCAAATCGATTAAATCGGACCGTAGAGGTATCAACAATGTAAAGGTGATGTTAGGTGAACATTCGCCGTATGTTGGGTTGTTCGACGGTAGAAATGTAAGGGCAGAATCAAGTCATGTGATTCCCATTCATTGCAAAGCAAACGTCGGCGTGCGCTGTCTCATTGTCTGTCTATTGTGTCTCTAATTAAGATATTCGACAGGTTAAAATACCAAAATGCTGACTACTCCACGCCTGTGCTTCAGGCTTCCTAAATCCTAACTTGAAAGAAATTTAAATCATGTTATTATTTATTTAAAGTAGCTTTTGCCCGCGGCTTCGCAAGCGTACATAAAATATAGCCTATGTCACTCATAGTCATAGTCATAGTCATAGTAGTCATAGTAGTTTATTGGTAAGGGATTCTTACAAGTCAAATACAGATTCTTACATTATATCTACTTAGTCAACAAGTGATTAACTACAATGTCAAATGATAAAGAATGTCAAACATATAAAAGAAAATACAAAATAAACAAACAAATAAATAGATGTCAAAATCACAAATTAAAATAAAATATAAATCATAAGAAATGTCAATAATATTCAGTCCAAATCAATATTCAATCGTCAAAGATAAATTAAATTACAATATCATAAATTCGTAAGTAAAGTAATTAAGTTCATAAGTAAAGTTTTTTTTTTCTCTATAGAGAGATTGTAGATGAAATCATAAATATTAACAAAACAAAAACAGTATTAAGACATTATTAAGATGTTTATAGATAACAACTAATTAATGTAGTTATGATCACATTTTCTCTATTTACCCTCGGATACTATATTGTACTTCACACACAAACAAGCAATGCTTCTTCAATTAAATCATGCATATTTGTCAGTATGCAATATACCCTTATGTCTTACTCCAACCATACATTAATATCGCAGGATTTCCATCTCATTGCAACAACATAACAACATCCTACAGTAATTAATATCTACCCTACCTAATATCAATTTCCTACATACATAGCAGGGTAAGCCGATTCACATGGATTTGTATCCATATGGGTTATAATTGTAAAGGGGAGAATTGTTGTGTATTTCATATATATGTAAGTCAATGGTTTATACCGCGTATATCGAAGGAATGGAACAATTTGCCTGCTGCGGTTTCCCGTCCGATTATAATTTAGGTGTCTTCAAGGCTAGAGTGAGTAGGCTCTTAATAAACGAGTGCGTTTCACTATCAACGATTGCATCACTGTTTACCATCAGATGGGATTGCGGCCAAGCACTGATGGCAAAAAAAGACATTAGTTTTGGCTTATGCATCTCGCGGCCTTCACAAAGTCATCGGTCTACATTGTGGGCGGGTATACAACACTAAGTCTCATCATTATCATCATCATCATTTCAGCCGAAGGACGTCCACTGTTGGACATAGGCCTCACCCAAGTGCCGCAACTCTCACTCGATTGCATCACTGCTTACCACCAGGTGGGATCGCAGTCAAGCACTAGTTTACAACAGATAAAAAAACAAAAGATCATCGGTCCACCTTGTGGGAGGCTTTCCAACGCTGCGTTTTCCTGTGCGTGGTCACTACTCTAGAACCTTTCGACCCCATCGACTACCCGTTCTAATAACAAAGTCCACTACACTTTAGTTTGGCGATTCTTCGAGCGATATCAGCGACCTAGGTTACCTTGGACACTGCGTCTACCATTAAAAATTGTAACTCATTTCTCATTAATCAAACAAAATACTTCATCAATTAAACAATCAGTTTCAAGTTTCATACTTAATTCTTAGTTAATTAATCCAACAAATCGTAAGCAGCAATTAACGCTAACGAACTTCGATATGTTTGAGGCAAGTTAACGATCAGACAAAGTTAGTAATCTTAACTTTAACAAAGTTACATTCGAGAAGTATTTATTACACGGGATCCATTAGATAGGTAAGTGGATATTTAGTTTAATAATTATATTAAACTTGGTTTTGCTAGTTAAGTAGTGGCCGAGTGATAATAGTCCCAACTTGCGAGTTGTAGGTCGCGAGTGCAAACCTAGTCAGGCGTATTACTTTGTGTAGTTTATTTCATCACCACTGCTCTAAAGGAAAACATCGTGAGGAAACCGACATGTCCTAAAACCAAAAATTCACAATCATTCGCACCAACCCCTAAAACCAAAAATTCACAATCATTTGCACCAACCCTTAAAACCAAAAATTCACAATCATTCGCACCAACCCGCACTGGGCCCGCGTGGTGGATTACGGCCGATTCCCTTTCCCAGAGCGGAGGTCTTAGCCCCAACAGTGGGAACATTGTAAAGCCAACTCTATGCTATGCTAGGTTTTGCTAGCAGCTTTGTCAATGGATGGGTCTACGTTAGAGGAGTAGAGCACGAGTGGGGCACGAGTCGAGCTCAAATTCGTGTAGTGTCGCTCAAGTTCAGCTCCTCTAAAGTCGGTCCATAGTATACGAATTTGAGCTGGGCTCGTGCTTCGCTCGTACTCGGCTCATCTAGAGAGCGAGCCCAGAGCAGGTTGGTGCATGTCACAATCATGTTTTCGAATTTACGTAGCTAGGTCTGTTTTTCATTTTTGATAGGCTCGCGTTTAATCACTATCACACCTGATGGAAAACGATGGTGTGGTTAACGATGAAGCACGCTTGCCTAGATGTAAACTATTTACTCTTGACTTAAAGATTCTTAAATTGTAGCATTCAGAAGAAATACAGATTTCGCCATAAAAACCCGCTCTTTAGCGTACAGATGCACAATTGCAATTAATGTTCACCCGAAACATGCTTCCTTACGATACCTATCTTCACCGTTTTGAGACCAGTGATGAAAAATTAAATTACACTAAGTAAAGAGTCTACATGCGTTTGAATCCATGACGTAAAACCCATTAGTTGAGGTTTTCTATTTGATCATTACTAATCTGTGTATAAAATATTGTAGTAAATTTTTTGTATCATATGGTTAAAAATATTTAGGTTAGTACAAATTACTTTATATTTATCTATATTTGATTTTAAGACTGACGGCTACAAACCCTACAGACAAGTTGACCTTTTCAAACCAGCATTAAATATTCTCATGAAGATAATGTTGACATGAAAATTGTACAGTTGCAGTGACCTAAAAACCCATTGGTATAAGTTGTGAGAAGTAGGTTTTATTAAAATATCACCACAACCTACAAAATTAAAGCCCTATAATATTATGAAGAGGTAAAGTTTTGTTTTTGTGTGTTTGTGGGTAAGATCTGAAAGTCTGGTCCGATTGTTAAATTTTTTTCACTAATGAAAAGCTGCTTGATTCTTGTTATATTTTATGTATGTACGTAAGCGAAGCTACGGGAAAAAGCTAGTGCCTCACATATTGAAACGTTATAATCCTCCCGGCAAAATTTTGATCACGGTAGCCAATCTCAACGGAGATTAGCTAGGTACGCAGAATATATTGTTTTAGTGCTCCATCGTGTGATCAAACACAGATGCACTCTCTGTTCTTTTACTTCCGTAGTTCGTTTGAACGTCGAACTAACACGATCAGGAAGAGATCAGGTGCAGAGCCAAAGTTGTTGACGTCGCATATTGTTCCACATACGCCTCTATGAAATATCAGCAGGCCGTAGGGGCCATGCAGGGCCAAAGCTTACTGGGGCTAAGGGCTTGTTTCTAAAAGGAATACTCGGCCCTGGTATGAAAGGCAACAAAGGAACAGGAGTAGGTTTTTAGTCAGTAAGTCTGATACGCCCTCCCACTTCTCCCAAGGGCGGGGGATATCATTGGATTATTTACGCATCTAAAAAAAAAGAGCCAGCGTCTTCATGAGATATGGGGGTATCACACCACCGACTTCCAAACTTCAGGCAGCTACAGAGTAATTACTCTACTGGGAGAAAACTATAACACTTTTTATTTGACTTTGGAATTGAAAGTAAGACCAAATAGTCACGCTTGCAACTACGAAACCAACAAAGCAGTGACCCAGTGGTAACGACTGCAACGAGCGGTGCGATCTCATAAATTCGATTCTAGACAGGAGCTTTACTATAAGTAAAATAAATTTTGATATCAGTCAGTTTCATCACACGATAGCCGCCAAATCATGAGGAAATGAACTTGTCCTATACACATGACATGTCGCCAACCCATACTAAGTTCACGTGGTGGATTACAATCCCTCTTACAGAGGGAAGATCTGTGTCCCAGCAATGGGAACATTCTAACCTCACAATGCTACATAAGTACTTCCCTCTTTCAAAGTAAATTTCAATGGATATTACATTGAATTTTACTGTCCCATAGAATGATCATAACAACAGATGAAGCGCAATAAAATTTAAAATAACAATGTCTCACCGTCATAAAGACATTTTGCAGCAGGAAATTCAGAATTTTATACAAAAAGGGTTTGCACGACTGAGTCCGATTTCCCAAATCGATTGAACAATCCGATATTTTAATCGAACAGTACCAACTCGATCGTTTATTCGATACCGCTCAAATCGCAACGGGGAACGAAAATAAAATCAAATGGATAAAATTAACTGACTACATCCAATTGAAATTAAAATGGCATTTTTGGTTTTGTTTCATGCAATCGAATGCTATTGGTTTATCAAGAAAACTATGTGTTTGTTTGACGTCAAGTATTTTTATTTGATGTATTTTGTGTTTTTTAAGTATGCAAAAAGCTTTTGAACTTTATATGACCTTTGCCACCGATGTATACAATGTTTCTGTACATTTACCGCATAAACACATGGGACCACTTATTTTGTGCTGCAGTTGTATAGAGCGTGCACCAAGCTTAATACACACCTACTAATCTAGATATACAAGAAAACTTGACCAAAAACACACGTACTCGCTGAAAACCGCTGCAAATTTCATACCAGCAAGTTATTTACTAAAAGAGAAGAGTGCAAACGCTTTTATAATTTCACGAGTCAACACTAAAAACACATAATACTTAAATTTTCATACCAATTAACTGGGCTGAGGGTTCCGTACGAAATGAAATTTGGCAAAACGCTTCGCGTGTTGGAACGAGATCGACCTGGCGTGTAAATTTATGAGATAAGTTTAGATTTTGTGACCCCTTTCAGTCGCCCCCTCCCCGCCGGTTGCCATGGCAACCCCTCCAGGGAACACACCAGTTTTACGCCGATTGGATTGTCCCCCGAAATACGAAAGCAAACTTTTTTTTCACATTTCCTATCCATCTCTCTTACCATTTATTGTCGAATATTCTCTATACCTAAAATTCAATTTTGAAAGGCCTATTGATTAGTCCAGTAGTTAGTGACCCTGTCTGCTATGCCGGAGGTTGTAGATTCGATTCCCACCCAAGACAGACAAATGCTTGTGTGTTGAGCACCATCATTTGTTATGTGTCTGTGTGTTATTTATCTATATATAATATGTATGCATTTAGAAATATATATATACGTTTATCAGTAGTTTAGTACTCATATCACAAGCTCTGCTTAGCTTGGTACTAGATGGTGTTGTGTGATAGTTATGGAATATTATTATTATTGTTGTATCAGTATATCCTCAGAACCTTGCGGTCCTGGGCTTTTGAAGACGTACGAGGAGCTAAAACCGTAGAAGCCCTTTATAAAATTTTGATAGAATGTGATACCAACTGACAAGTATTATTATTATATTTTCACATACCCATTAATTTTTCTTATTATTTATTTCCGAATATTAATCAAAAATTCTGCGAGAAATTACAGTTTTTATGATGCATACCTGAGAGAAGGTAGATACCATAACTTATACAGAAAATGAGCTTTAATATTAATCTTACGGTCGTAGTTTTTACAGACCGTAATAAAGGCCCCTCATATCGTGAGTGACACTTAAACCGAGCCCAGGATTTTATTAAAACTCCTTACGAGATCCAAAATTCCTTAAAAAAAAAAGTGAAGCGAAGGAACGTTATAAACGTCTGCTTATTGGCTTGCAAGAATGAAAATGGCGGGCAAAATTCGAAATTCAAAATAAAATTCTAGCCAGTCAGTATTTTTTTTTTTTATAATTTCGTTTGTGAAAACGGAATGCAAATAATTTAAAAGTTTCGAATTTCAAATGTAATCTACGGAATTCTAAATGAATCCAGGTCTGAAGGAACTGTTGTTCTCTCAATGAGAAAAGAATGCACTGCTTTTCGGTTTGTGCGATTAAAATATATTTATTATAGTAGGTTGGTTTGTTTGCTGCTTCGTTGGTTTAATTCAAATACTACAGATATCTTTATTCCTGATTCGATCACGCAATGTGACTTCCAGCATAATTTAGTCCATTGCCCTTTTGGTGACTTCAAGCCTCCTTATGAGGCCCATTGTGCTCCTCTTCGATAGAATTAAACACTAAATGTGGTAAAGCAAATCGTAGGAGCACTGTTTCAATACGCTCCTGCCGAACTCTTCAGGAAATAGATGCCTAATATTATTATTTTCCAATCTATGAATAGCTTAAACATGATAATGTGTAGTTCCTGCTTCCAGTAAAACGCGTAATAATAATTATAGCAATCCATAGCAAGTTTCGTAGTCCCGTAGCAAGTTCGTAGCCTCGTAGCTAAATTCGTAGCAGCGCATTTTGACTTATAAGCGTTGGTATAAGTTTGCTCAGTATCATAATTATGACTTATTTATTACTTGATGTTCATAATTCTAACAATTTTCTGTTTCCTGATTTATTTCTTTGTGGTTACGTAGGTAATTGAAAATTATAAAGACGCTATAATTCATTTTCTCAGATATTTAAATCCTTGCTTACGGGTATTGCTCCAATGTAATCTAAACTGCACTAAATAACAGAAATATTCAATTGTTTTTCAGAAAATAATTTTCGTTATTTTGTAATAATTTCACCACCTCCTAGTGCTGAAATTGTTACAAAATAGCGAAAATTATTTTACTTTTGCGAAACTACGCTATCACTGAGTGTTCTATATGTATGTAAATTCTCATCATCATTTATTTATTTATTTATAACTTTGTGCAATAAAGTTACCTTAGCTTATCATCATCAGCCTTTTTTAATGTTCCTCATCCTCTCCTTTCTAAGAGATGGAATGGTCCGTAATCCACCACGCGGGCTCTGTGCGGGTTGGTGAATGTCAGATGTGTAAGTTCTAATATTGGAAAAATGCTCAATTTTGTAGGTAATGCTATGTAAATGGATATGTGGAGTCAACACGTAAATTTTTGGTATAAAATCGTTAAAATTAGTTACTCAAAAAACCAACCCGTGAAAAGATCACAAATAACTAGTCATCAATACACTTCACTCTTCTCTAAAGATTATTAAGAAAAATGGATAAAAAGCTATCACTGCAAGCTAGTCCGCAATGCACCGCATTATTACTCAGAATGGATTAGAATGGAAGGAACAGCAAATATTCAGTCGTTCGGAAAATATCTGTTTACGTACGAGAATTTCTATGAAAAACTATTTCAATTGTATCCCCTTTATGTGGTCTCCAGTGTTGAAACGTTTTGCTATTTGCGTTGAAATAAGTTTATTTTATGTTTGATGAGGTGTTCGGAGAAAATTATTCTGATGAGAATATGTTAATAACGTGCTTTATTAAAAAAAAAAAAACCAAAAATATCATTAATTGTTTAGGAGTTAGACGCAAAACAGATCATCGCAGGGAACGAATGATTTCGGAGTGGCAACCACGTACCGGAAGACGAAGCGTTGGAAGGCCTCCAACAAGGTGGGCCGATGACCTGGTCAGGATCGCGGGCATCCGATGGCTGCGTGACGCACATGACCGGTCGTTGTGGCGACGCTTGGAGGAAGCCTATGTCCAACAGTGGACGCCTTTCGACTGATATGATGATGATGATGATATAGAGATAGCGTCTTTTAGCCATTGAAAAGGGATAAAGAGGAAGAGGTCGGCCACCGACTACCTGTAAACGAACCATACAGATCAACCTTCTGACAATGAAAAAATTCGAAGACGTGTGGCATCGACCGATCCGTACTGAGACCGCATGGTGGACTACGGTCCATTACCTCTCTTCATCATCATCATCATCAGCCTTTATAATATTCCTGTGGGGTATATGGATAAATGTAATATTACTAATAAGTGGGTGTATGAAAATAAACCAGTTGTCAATCGGACTCCACAGTTTCATTCGCCGCTCCCGCTAATATATTTCATTAATACTATTTTTCCCACTGCAGGGAGTCAGGTCTCCTCTAGGAAAGAGGGCCGTAATCCACCACGCGGGCCCAGTGCGGGTTGGTGAATGTCACATGTTTTCGAATTTTTAGTTCTAATAGGACATGTCAGTTTCCTCACAATGTTTTTCTTCACCGTTCTGAGAGCAATGATGATAAAATAAATTACACAAAGTAATGCGCTTGGCTGGGTTCGAACCCGCGACCAGTTCGTAAGTCAAGGCCATTACCACTCAGCCACCACTGCTCCCCTCTCCTTACCTCTCTTAGAAAGGTTGATTGTGTTATTATGTTATGGTATCAACAATACGCTTCGTTTTTTAATCAGTTCATTCATTATTTACGTACAACGCGTACCATAATTTCATTTTAATTATTCACTCTGCACATATCCTCAAGAGGATTCCACCATCCTTGTTAATTCGTCAAACTTCGGCCGAGCTCGGCTCCCTTCGTTTTTTCTTTCTCATGAATTTCTCAAAGGGTTTTTAATTACAAGATGTCTGACATTTGTGTAAGCAATTAACTTTTTTTTTAACGTCGCTATGTTAAGGGATCATTTTCCGTTGCAGCTACTTTTAAGAAAAATCATTACTATTTGCTTGCTCCGGGTGTTTTTAAGATGGAGTCTCCGAGCTGGAGTTTTAAAGGTAACACTTAAGGGGCCGGTGACGGATGAATTTCCATAAAAACGTAATACCACGCTCATTTGCAGTTGGAGTATATTTCCAACATATTAAGGTGATATTCGGTTATAGACAATATTTATCTAGGTTCCTACGTCGAGAATATTAGAAATATTGTTATTTTTAATACAGGAAAAGCCAAATGGCATGATTTGCCATTTACGCTGTAAAAAAGTGCGAAATACAATTTGCTTAAATTTCTTTTTGTTTTTTTTTTTTTAAAAGAAAGACGTAGCAACCTAGATAAATATTGTCTGTAACCGAATATCATCATAATATTTTGGAAATATGCTCCAACTGCAAATGAGCGTGGTTTTACGTTTGTATGGAAATTCATCCGTCGCTGGCCCCTTAAACTAACACATTTAAAGGTACACCCTAGATGTGCAATTTGTAAGAAATACCGAGTTTTGTGTATTTAGATATGTGCATCTTGTTTCCATGTGTGTATATCTTCAGTCAGTTGTTATATGAAACGTTTACATTAACGCGAATGGACTTTTGCGCAAAGTGTATATCATGTTTTTGCTTGTTTTATTAATTAAACCAATTTAATGTTATGCTTGTACTTTTTTTTAAATGTATTATGTTTGTTTTTTTTTGTAGTGTAATGTAACTGTTTATCGTCCCATAAATATAGGAAAAAATTAGGTAGGTGGCGAATTAAAGGGCACTTACCATCCCATGGCAAATACCTTCTACTTCGCCAAAAACCCACAACTTTGAACTAAAATGGTGGCTAGATGACTTTGCCATATTAGTTCAATAGCCTTTTAACTTTAAATTATTTGAGTTATCAAGTAGTCTATTCTCATTCATTCAAAATTCTGTTATTTTTATTTCACAAAACTTAAAATTTTGTCCAATTTTGACCTAAACATTCCGATTAATTTGGACAAAAGTCTGCTCAAGGATCTGAGGCCCTACCATGAGCTCTTAACGCGGTCCATTTTACGACCTAAACTGAACTGTTGCAGGGATAGAGCTATGGTGTATAGCTCCATCCTTCTTTTTCGCTCGCATGACTGTCATTTTAACACGTCTTGGCAACAAAGCTCCTGAAGTATAGAGCAATAGACTGAGCAATACCTAGCAATAAATGGTGAAACAACGGTGTGCTAGGGTAGACTGGGATACCTGCGTACCCTTTCAAAGCGTACATGTTCCATGTTATGTTATGCGGTTACTGCAATTTGCTACTATTTATTGAAGAGTTCATTGCCTATCTTCGAAGTTCCTAATAAAATTTCACCAAATATACACTAAAATATTTACAACTAGCTTTTGCCTACAGCTTCGCCCGCGTTCATAAAATATACCCTATGTCACTTAGGAATAAAGCAGCTTTCTATCGGTGAAAATTTTTTTCAAACGAATCAGTACTTGCAGAGATTTTTTTTTTTTTTTTAATTGAGATAAACTAGTGCTTGACTGCGATCCCACCTGATGGTAAGTAGCGATGCAATCTTTGATGGTGAGGCGCACTAGTTTATTAAGAGCCTATTCACTCTAGCCTTGAAGACACCCAAATTATAATCGGACGGGAAGACCGCAGCAGGCAGACTGTTCCAGTCCTTCGACGTAGAGATTAGATTATCTCCTAAAAACAAACTTTACCTTTTATTATAATTTATAGTGTAGATAAATATATTCTAAAAAAAGAATCATCGAAATCGGTTGGCAATTGATAACATAATAGAAAAAAAAAAAACAGTTGAAAAACCTCTTTGATCACTATTTACCTCATGATCACTTTTTCATACCTTTCAGACTGTACTCACTTTACAGCTGGACGGGAGGCGCTGTTGCCATTCTTCTTTAATATCTATGGTTTGAAGAAAGGCCATGCCCAAATGCCAGGGTGTCAAAAGCCAATTACAGAGAACGTTTATACCGTCTCGGTAAATTTGTTTTTATCTTTATTCCTGACTTCCCAAATTTGGACGAAATTAGAATGCCGGGAATTTTTTTTTTTAGTTTCACCTGTCCCGATGTCTGTCTGTAATCAAATCACGCAATTAAAATTTGACCCACTTCCTTGTGTTGGGTTGAGTTGAAATTTTGAACCAACAATTTTTTTTTTTGTTGTTGTTATTGTTATGGTTGTTTATAAAGCTATTTTGTTTATTATAGTTGAGAGGAGTGCAGAGGGAAAGCGCGCTGAGGCTACTTTTTTTTTATGTTAGGAAAAATCATGCATTGACATCCCCCGCCCTTGGGCGGAGCGGGATATAGTGTCAGACTCTTACTGACTAAAAGACCCACCCCGTTCATTCTAGCCTTCATACCGGGGCTCGAGCGCCCTTTCGGATAACCCTGGCCCCAGTAGGCTTCGACCCGGCTGGGTCCCTGCTGTTGCTGACAACTCCTTGAGGCGCGCGGGAACAGTGCGCGCCGTCGACGACTTGGGCTTGGTCCGGACAGTTACCGGATGGCCGGACAGTGAGCTACCCATTGCTCACTGTCCGCAAGCCCGCGCCTACGTTGGCCGGAAATCGGGATCAGAATCCCGGCGGCGGCGGCGGCGATAACGCCGTTGCCTGATGCGTTCGGCCTCCTCATTCGCGAGCATTACTGCTTCGCAGAAGTCGGCGACCGCCTGCCACTCCTCCTCGCTCCGGACCATGGCCTCAACCAAGGCCGCGCCGAGGCTACTGCTGCGCTACGAGGACCGGTTCGAGAAGGCGCGGGAGAAAAACGTCTGGAAGGACTAGGGGGAGCCATTTACCTAGGTTTTTGTTTTCATTAGTGGGACAGTAATAGCTAAGAAAAAAAGTATGAGTTTTAACAAACAAATGGAGTGCCTGAGAGAGGTCTACGCCGTCGAGATCAAACCTGACAAAGATCATATCACGATCAGCCCCCCCTAGCCAAGTTACAACTGTTTCGTTTGCGCCGAGCGCTTCGAGTTGGCCGCTCCGCCAATTCCTTTGTTCTGACCACGTGACTGAGCGTTGAGATGACGTCATTCCTGTACATTTGAAGCTTTCTGCTAGCGTTAATGATTGCAGACTGGCAACTTGGCTAGGGGTACTGATCATGTTTGCGGAGCTAACTGGATCAGAGATCGCTCAGCAGTGGGACACAAAATGGGGTAAAAAAAATTGAGTTTTGATAATTTGTTCGAAGAATAGTCAACTGTGAGGAGGACGTCCAACAAAGTGAAATTATGAGGAGCCAATGAATATCAAAGGTAAAAATATAAATCTTAATTTTTTTTTCTCCCTTGTCAAATAACAATAGAATAGAATAAACTTTATTGTAAAGTAATACAGCTTAAACCAAAACTTAAATTAGCGGGCACAACGGCGGTCTTATCACAACAACAACAACAACAACCAATAACAACAACCAACAACACAACAACAAAACAATCAAACAACAACAACAATCTCATACATTGTCTACTTTTTAAAAAGCGTTATCTCTCACAGTATTTTATTAGTTCAGAAAGTATTTATCAAATGCTATTTTCAGACCAAATTGCACATAAGCTCAAAATATGTGACACTATATAAAATTATCGCAGTGTAAATTACCTGCTAAACGTACAGTTCTTACCGCGCACAAGTTTAACAAGATTTCCAAGATTAACAGAGAAATGAATACTGTTTAAAACTCTAATTTCATACTTTTGCAAATCATACAAGAATCTCACAGAAGAAACTTAATTCTAGTCATAAAACGCTCACTTGAAACCGCCGTAAACTGGTTTCGTACTGGTATAAACTGGATCAAACCAGTATTCTACGCGACAATATTAAGATGGCGCTAGAATTATGAACGTCTGCGTCTCAGCGTGAGTAAGTAAATGTTTGATGACAGAGATATTGCTATTTTGGTGAGTATATAATAGACTCATGCTGTCAGTATATGGGTAAACCAGGGCAATGGGTAATATTACATAAACTGTACAACGCAAGTTGAACTAGCTTTATATAGTTTATATTCGGTTCAAATTATCACCAAATTTTAAATGCGTGTCTTAGTTTTGCTACTAGGCACGTTACCGTCTAAGGCATGTACCTATGCCTGTTTTCCTCTTGGGTACGGAAGGCTAAAAACCACAAAATTTTGAAAACCTCCCAATATTACACAAATATTTCCAGGTACCCTTTCAATTTGCAAAAGGTTAGGCTTGCCTACAAAAACTAAAAATTCAAGTGCAGTTATATTCCAAGCTGTGGGAGGGGACTGTTCCCCGGCAAATAGATACTCACGATTGCGTACCTCTGTAAATGGAACAAAAATATTTTTGTTAGCTTTCCCCTACCGAGGTCGCCTCTAGAAATTTGATTCGTAGACGGCACTAGAATATAGAATTTCCTTTGAACAAGTTACCTTTTTGCTGAAGAAAAATGGTTTTAAAATTAACGTTGGGAATAGGAGATAGTCTTGTCTCGTCTTTTTTCTTTTCTTTTTCGTTCGCTTTTCCGAATAGACCGCGTCGGTAAATGCGATTTTTTTTTGTTCGCGTTTTATCAGTGTTGCAAATATATTTTTTGATGGTTTTGTTTTGTCTGCGGTAGAAAATTTCGTTTACCTGGTTATAAAATGTGGATTTATTTTTCTGTACTTTGTGGAAGTGACATCTGACAATTAAATATACGAGGCCATGCATCTGGCTAGCGTCATATATAGAATTGTTATTATTTGACATGAGGTTAGTAACTTTCTTTTCTTATTTGTACTTGTTTTGTACTGTTTTTGGAAATATAATTTGAAAACACCTTAGCAAATAGTTTTATAGGAACGGTACTTTTATCATGTTTGTGATTTTAATTGCCGCCCTTTTTTTCTACATTATTATAAAACTAAAGAGTTTGTCCTTAATTTAGTTTTTTTTTTTATGGTGGGAAAAAATCATGCAATGACATCCCCCGCTCTTGGGCGGAGCGGGAGATAGTGTCAGACTCTTACTGACTAAAAGACCCACCCCGTTCCTTCTAGCCTTCATACCGGGGCTCGAGCGCCCTTTCGGATAACCCTGGCCCCAGTAGGCTTCGACCCAGCTGGGTCCCTGCTGTTGCTGACAACTCCTTGAGGCGCGCGGGAACAGTGCGCGCCGTCGTCGACTTGGGCTTGGTCTGCACAGTTACTAGACGGCCGGACAGCGAGCTACCCATCGCTCACTGTCCGCAAGCCCGCGGTTCTTAATTTAGTTGATTACGCTTATTTCAGGAACTACCCGATCAATTAAGTGTTGGATAGCTATTTACGGGTTTAATTAGAAGCCGACCATCAACTATTATGCTAACTAAAAATATGAGGCTAGGCTAATCTAGATACTAATATTATAAAGCTGAAGAGTTGGTTTGTTTTAGTTGAACGCGCTTATCTCAGGAACTACAGCACGCTTAGCCAAGTTGTTATTCTGCAATCGTTAACGCTGTCGAAAAGTGATGAAACGTATGGGAATGACGTCATCTCAACGTAAAGTCGCGTGGTCAGAACAAACGAATAGACAATTCGTAGCCAAGTTCACATCGTTCAAAATCGTTTCTACAATGTTTAACGCTACATCCTTTGTTAGACAAACGCTACATTGTAGAACGAGCGGCCGACTCAGGCGCGTCAACATGGCTACCAACTTATCGTTTTCTACAATTGCTGTCACACCGAGGCGTTACCGATTAGAGAACGGAATTCGACACAAACTGGTTGTAACTTGGCTAGGGGGGCAGGTTCTAATTGATTCTTTTTGTATTGAATAGCCCCTTTATCAAAAAAGATAGACTAAATCATACACTACTACCATTGGGAGAGCATTGGAGACCGAGTGAGAGCTGTAGTGGCCGAGTGGTAACGGCCCCGACTTACGAGTTGTAGGTCACGGGTTCAAACCCAGCCAGTCGCATTGCTTTGTGTAATTTATTTCATCACTACTGCTCTCAAAACTTTAAAGAAAAACATCGTGAGGAAACCGGCATGTCCTAGAACCAAAGCTTCGTAGATATGTGACATTCACCAGCCCGCACTAGGCCCGCTTGGTGGATTACGGCCCACTCCCTCTCCTAGAAAGGAGGTCTGAGTCCCAGCAGTAGGAACATTAAAAGGCTGATTATGCTACCTTTAGGAGCGGAACAAAAACCAAAGACCAGCCCCCCTAGCCAAGTTACAATCGTTTCTCTTCCTTCGAACGCCTCGAGTTGGCTACGCCTCCGATTCTTTTGTTCTGACAACGCGACTGGGCGTTGAGATGACGTCATTTCCGTATATTAGAAGTTATCTACTATAAACCGTAGCTATAAACCGTGGAAGGCAGCTGGTTTGTTATATATTTAGTTATTATCAAAAAACGTTATGGAAATGCTTTTTATCTAATTTTAGCAGAAAAAAAGAAAATGTTGCCATTATAAAGGGGCTTTTTCACACGAAGCCGTCACCCAACATTTTCAGTAGGCGTAATTATATTCCAAAAAACCTTTTTTATTTCATAAAAGATATTCGGCCTAAATCTAAGTTACCAGCTCATTGCTTACGACCCAACCCATTCATCCCTTTCAGTCTTTTACGAAAGATAAGCAGACTATATAAGTAAAATATTAAAGCGAAAACATAGTTATTGGTTAGTCATCCTAGTTTACGATTTAACCCTTAAATGGTGCGTAAGGATAAAACCGAACTTACGATCGTAAAATATTGTTTAAAGATTGCTTTTTATTGTGTTTGAGTTGTCTACTAGTCTAAGTACTATAGATGAACGCAGAACGTGACTTTTTTACACAAATTTCATCGGGTGGAGCGTCGGCGTAACTCATAAAAAGTTTGGTTTATTTAGTCAAGTGAGTGTCGCCACGAAGTAGATAGGTACAGAAGTCAATCTCATGTATGTACTTCACTTTTTATACCTTTTTTTATGGTGGGAAAAAATCATCCAATGACAACCCCCGCTCTTGGGCGGAGCGAGAGATAGTGTCAGACTCTTACTGACTAAAAGACCCACCCCGTTCCTTCCAGCCTTCATACCGGGGCTCGAGCTCCCTTTCGGATAACCCTGGCCCCAGTAGGCTTCGACCCGGCTGGGTCCCTGCTGTTCCTGACAACTCCTTGAGGCGCGCGGGAACAGTGCGCGCCGTCGACGACTTGGGCTTGGTCCGGACAGTTACCGGACGGCCGGACAGCGAGCTACCCATTGCTCACTGTCTGCGAGCCCGCGCCTACGGTGGCCGGAAATCGGGATCAGAATCCCGGCGGCGAGAGCGCCGTTGCCTGATGCGTTCGGCCTTCTCCTTTGCGAGCATTACTGCTTCGCAGAAGTCAGCGACCGCCTGCCACTCCTCCTCGCTCCGGACCATGGCCTCAACCAAGGCCCGGTCACTTTTTATACCTACGCTCGGCGGTCGCGCTAGGGTTGCCGTCCTGTCGCTGTGGGTGTGTTTTTTAGTCAGTAAGAGTCTGACACTATCTCCCGCTCCGCCCAAGAGCGGGTTTGTCATTGGATGATTTTTTCCCCACCATAAAAAAAAAGTTATTATCAGTTATTTTTTCTTTAATGTGTTTTACATAATTTGTACCTATTGTAATCAGTGTAATTGGCATTATGTCGTTCTGGTTTAATAAATAAATAAAAATAAATTAATTTTGGATTTAGACAATACTGTCCAGTGAACAGTTACAATACTTTTCTTGTTGCTCAAAAATTGCACAAAAATGTTCACAGATGAGTGTCTCAAGCGGTTGCACTCGTGCTTGCACTAGTCTGAGCGTTCCGAGATATCGTGTCCATGAGCAGTGTCTATGTGTGCGTCGCTCGAGCACGCTTTGCATGTAGATTGACTTCTGTATATTAGTGTTTTGTGGTGTCACGTAGTCAAGGACGTGCAGAGTCGCCATTATATAAACTGGTTTGAGGAGCTGAACCAAAAGTTGGTATTTTAATCAATCCAGTCAAATATAAACCGCAAAAAAAGTTTTTATGATGTAACTTTAAAACAGTTTTCAGACTTTTTCCTTTGCTTATGCTGTAAGACTTTGCTATATTTCAAACTAGGTTTTGCCCGCGACTTAGTACCCTACCCTATACAGGTTTTGATTTTCTAGTGAGTATCAAAATAAGTGCCTAAACGAAACGTAATGGTTTTATCTTTGACTAGCTTTTGCCCACGGTTTCGCCCTCGTACATAAAATATAACCTATGTCACTCGGGAATAAAGCAGCTTTCTGTCGGTGAAAACATTTTAGCAATCGGACCAGTACTTTCAGAGATTACCTCCTACAAACAAAAAAACATAAAAACAAACTTTACCTCTTTATTATATTAGTGTTGATTGCGTTGATTTAGAAATTTGATTTTTCACTGCTTCAAGGGATAACAGACTTGATTATTTGATATTAATTTCAACCTTATACTTCTACGTACCTATTCTTGAAAAAAAGGGTCATGACAGACAGACAACAAAGTGATCCTATAAGGGTTGCGTTTTTACCGACTTAGGGCGCCTTCAAATTAACCGCAAAGTGCCGCGCGGTTTCAGCGCTGCCACCGCGCTTCTTTGTTATTCCATGTAAATAACAAAATAGCGTGCAGCGCGACTGCAGCGCGGGTGTAGCGCAGCAGTCGCGCGTTTTTTATTTACATGGAATAACAAAGCAGCGGCACTTTGCGGCCAATTTGAAGACGCCCTTAGGTACGGAACCTTAATAACAGTACAATTTTTTTGAATGCCTATGGGTGGATTTTTAAAATGTGACAGCTATGGTTCTTGCTAGAACTTATGCCTTGATTACACGTACCGAGTAAACGGGCGAGACAGTACTCTCGCCCGTTTTTTTTACGTGTGATCAAGGCATTAGGAAAACGGTGTTAAAGTGGATAGAGCGAGAGGAAGTGTTAGAATTCAACTAACTAAAATCCACCTGTTCCTTTGGTTACCCTTTGCAATCCAGGACGCAGAAACTCTTCCCAACAAACCTGCAGCTCTTGCTTCAAGACCACCACGAAGCACCGGCCTCATCTAGCATAAACTGACGAAAAAAAATTAACGTGTCAAATCAAATCAAATCAAATCAAAACATTTATTTCAAATAGACCATTTACAGGCACTTTTGAATAGTCAAATGTCGGTCAGTCCAAGAAAAGTGAAGCTAAATTGCACGTAAAATGTTTTTTAAAAAAATGTAAAAGTGTTTTTTAAACCTATTTACAAAATAAATATCATTTATCACGGCGTTCTATTTTCAGTAGTTCTAGACCAAACTCTTTCGAAAAATCCCGCAACTACAATTAAACACTCTAATAGAGAAACTGAATTCACAAAAAATATACAATACCATGTAAATATGAAAACACGGGCAAAAAAATTAATTTAACTCCGGTATTGCGGTCCCTTGGGCTAAGGAAACACAGCTATGGTGCCAAAGTATAATTTTATTATCATTTTATGCTAAAATGCACGACTACTCTCAGATGGTGTAGGATTTTATACGATATTCCTTTTCCACAAAATTATTTCGCCGACTTCTGATAGCATTTTGTAATATAAATGGTCGATACGCATGGTGGTTTTATTACAGTGTTCTTGAAGGGTTCAAATGTAGGGCGTATGGTGTAACAGACAAATGTGTCTGAGGAAATGTTGGTTTTTGTCTTTCGAGTAACTTTGACAGATATCGTCTTAGATACGCAAATAAATCGTAACTTACTGACGATATTTGGATATGAAAGAAGGAAATATCACACAAGTCAAAGAACCCAAATAAATCATCCAAAGCGGTCCAGCCAATTCAGAATGAAGGAATAAAAACATACATACTTTTGGGTTAGTAAAACAAAATGTTGTTTTTTTTTAATATATTTTTTCTTAAAATTTGTTTTTTCTTAAAAACGTCTCCCAAGACTAGAAATTACTTCTGTATCGTGGGTACACTCACAAACTTGTAAACTTACATACATAAGATTCTCAGACCCGGAACACCTATCTGTAAGCTGCATAAATATTGGTACCGTGCGGAGGATTGCAACCGCGACCCGCAGCATAGCAGCCAATTGCTCAACCACTGCGCCAATCATGCTGTCAACTCAAAGAGATGTCAGCAGGGCTGACACCCACTAGGACTACTAAGAATTTCTGAAAAGGAAACCCGTAGTCCTAAAACGCAAAAGGAAACTGAAGGACACAGGTGTGGTTTTAATCAGTAAAAGTCTGGATGATTACCCACCTCAAAAAAACCGTGCTGTCAAAATTGTTTGCATAGTGAAAAAAACTTTTTATTTTCATGAATATTTTCACTTTCAGAAAAAAAGTCAAGAAATAAAAAATCAGCTTGTATATTTCAAGTAGCCATAATCTCCTCACATTATGAGTCAAGCACCTTACACGTCGCCGATAGACAAAGGACTCGATCAAGTACACTCCACTTGAAGTGGTTTTTACCCTTTCAGAGTACAAAAAGTTTGATGTTTTTTGTTTTAATCATACCGCCTAACTGGAAAGTTTAATTGTATCTGGTAAGTAAGTTATTATAGAATGCAATGAGGGTTTTGTATAATTTTACTTATGTAGATACAATTTGAGTTATGTAGTTTAATTCCCTCTCTTACAGAGGAGGCCTGAGTTCCAGGAACATTATAATTTGGGTGCCTTCAAGGCTAGAGTGAATAGGCTCTTAATAAACTAGTGCGCCTCACCATCAACGATTGCATCACTGCTTACCATCAGGTGGGATCGCAGTCAAGTACTAGTTTATGACAGATAAAAAAAAAAAAATATGATAAAGGCTGATTATTATGCAATGCTTAAGCAATATGATTTCGAGCCTCGACTTTTTTTTTCCGGTTTGTAAAAAGTCATTATTTTTTGCGGTATCTATTTAGCAATTTTCGGACTTTTAGTTTACTTGTGTTATGAGATTTTGTTTTCTGCTAAATTTAAAGATTCTAGGTCAGTGGGAAGTCATAAATAATACACAACTGGCCTTTTTTTAGGTGGGAAAATCATTCAATGACATTCACCGCTCTTGGGGGGAGCAGGAGATAGTGTCAGACTTTTACTGACTAAAAATCCACTCCTGTTACTTTGTTGCCTTTCGTACCGGGGCTGAATCTTGCATTCAGAAGCAGACCCTTGGCCCCAGTAGGCTTCGACCCTATTAGGCCCCTACGGTTTGCTGATAACTCCTTGAGGGACGCTTGGAACGATACGCGCCGTCGACGTCTTGGGCTCGGTCCGGACAGTTACCGGTTATATAGCTATCGGTTAAGGTGGGAGTTTAAAAAATTATGTGTTAAGTGATGATTTTCTTTGTGGTCTGCTTTCCGCACTCAGTCTTTGGTGTACTATTGTGAGTGAACAACAGCGGTCTTACCATGTGATTATTTAACTTCTCAAAATAACATCATTCTTAATCTGTACCCGCCATAAACTCTTTTTTTTTTAGATGGGAAAATCATCTAATGACATCCTTCGCTCCTGGGCGGAGCGGGAGATAGTGTCAGATTTTTACTGGCTAAAAACCCACTCCTGTTCCTTTTTTGCCATTGTTCCAGGGCCCCGGGGATCTCTTTTGCATCACCCATGGCCCCAGTAGGCTTCGCCCCTGCAGGGCACCATAAACTCTAATCCTTTAAAAATGTTCATAACTATGCCAACAGTTCTTTCAAATATCCCCATCCTTTTCTAATCCTCTGACATACCAGAAACGGAAGATATTTTAACTAAAGATAACTCAATTGCCCTGCATCAGCTAATAATACACTTTTAGGATCAGCTCGCATTGAGACGCCACACTGCCCACTGATATAACGATAATAAAGAACTTCGGCGCACATAAACACACTAAGGGCGCTTTCAAATTTTTTGATGGCTTGCAGTCGTACTTCGTACGGACAATGGTATTTTTCATACAAAGTGCGCGGTGCGGCAACCGTGTGGCGAACAGTCGACAACAGGATGGGAACGTCACAAGCATCACATGTTCAATTTGGTGTTGAATAGCGCATCATTGGCATACAAACGCACGGCAGTCAGATACTTTTTCAATTTAGGCGCTGGTTGTCGGACTACTAACGTACTGCAACCGGCCGGCTGCGGCACGGTGAACGCATAAATTGAATGCGTCCTTATATTGTAAAGGTTTTTCACGTTCTGGACGGATTTAATTGAAACTTACACCATACCTTGGAATAACACGTAAGGTATTTTATTCCGGGAGTTTGTTACCTCGGGATATTTTTTTACTTTCACGCCGGTAAACCTACTGTAGCAGCTAGTAAATAAAAAAAAAAATACCCATTTCAGACCAATTTCTTTTTTTTTTTTAGGAACTTGTTTAAAAAACTATACATGTTTTTTGGAATAATTAACTTATTATAATTATTACTGCTGAATAACTAGCCCTATTTATACACAAAGGGAGAAGAGAAAATCTCAGGGAGTATCATAAAATTTGTCCAGCTTACCGAATTAATGGACAAAGTGCCCCAAAACACAGGCAGTATTGCAACAATGAATGCTAATGCCAATTATTTTTCCGGAAAAAAACCAACATTCGCGTCTCGATGTGAGTTGACCCTAAGGATAGGTCCGTCACCCTGCATCTAATAATACCTTTACAAAAGTGTGTCACACACGATCTGAGCCTCCACGCTTCTCGACCTTTTTCGGGCCATTTCGAGTCATTTACTCGCTTTGATCAGAATACACTTGATTTACTCCTGAATATTATATTATGTTAGGGTTTACGTTTAGAGTTTGGGTTTTGTTGGAATGCGGGTTTTTTGGTAGTTTGGTCTAATAATTTTGATATAGAAATAGCTGTTCTTTTTGTTTTGAGCCGTCCTTTTACCCAAAGGGTATTTTTTTTTTGGTGGGATAATCAAAAAACCCACCCCTGTTCCTACTTTTCCATTGTTCCAGGGCCTTGGGGATTTCTTTCGCATCACCCCTGGCCACAGTAGGCTTCAACACTGCTGGGCCCCTACAGTTACTGACAACTCCTTGAGGCGCGCGTGGATATGCATGGATCATAGTGAACCCTTTCATATTTTTCCCCAAGGCCCTTATAGGCTTCGGTCCTACTGGGCCACTACGGTTTACACGACAATGCTCCGCCCAAGCGCTGGTTAAAGATGTCATATTGATCGGTGCAACGGCCAAGTTAAATTCCGCTTACTACTTAATTTTTTAAGTTTTAGAGGCTTTTTCTTAAATCTTAAATTAATTTAATCAGTCTCCCCAATAATAAACTTTACCTGGCTAGAACGTGCAGAATTTTTAGCAAGTACATACAAATATAATTGGTGCGGTGTGGTAAGATCGAGCTATTAGGCCTCGCTCCAAACTGCGGGTGAAATGTTATTACCGTTTATGCACACCCAGCCTTATTTTAAAGCTTCTACACTGTAGCCAAAGTGGTTGCAGGCAAGATTTTAATATTTTCTTCATCCTTTTGTTCTTATAATATTCAACATGTTGAATAAAAATAGACAAAAAAAGGCATGTTGATGAGCATCATACCGGGGCCCGAAAGGGAACTCGAGCCCCGGTATGAAGGCTTGAAGGAAGGGGGTAGGTTTTTTAGACAGTAAGAGTCTGACACTATCTCCCGCTCCGCCCAAGTGCAGGGGTTGTCATTGAATGATTTTCCCAAAAAAATACATATATTATTATGTCAGTTCAATATGTCGATCACAGTGGAAATCTCTCTGAGCACGCCATGATCATGGCAGTAAGTTCCCTTATTAACGTAACGGACCCCGATTTCCAGTTCCAGTACCACCTTAGCCGTGATTACGAGCAATGCGTAACTCGTAGTCTAGCTATCTGGTAACTGTCCGTATCAAGCCCAACCCGTCGACAGCGGGTAGTGTTCCACGCATGCCTCACAGAGATGTCAGCAAAACCGTAGGGGCCCAGCAGGGCCGAAGCCTACTGAGTTGACTTCCGTTAAGGAAACCTGTGGTCCTGGAACGCAAAGTAAAACAAGAAACATAGGTACGGTTTTAGTCAGTAAAAGTCTGACACGCACTCCCGCACCACTGTAGAGCGAGAGAAGTCATTGAATGATTTCCCAACTTAACACTCCAATAGTCGCGTTTTTCTACAGTTGTAGAACACACATTACATTTTGTTAAATCTGAGCGTAAATCAAAGATCGTTTACGCACACACTCACAGTATTTCTCTACAACTAGATAAAGAATATAATTAGTGTCCTTACGGCGACGAATACATCACTTTTCTTGGACTGACCGACATTTGACTATTCAAAAGTGCCTGCAAATGGTCTATTTGAAATAAATGGCTGTCAAAGTCAAAGTCAAAGTCAAACTTTGACTTTGACTTTGACAGGCGCATGCTTGAGTAATTTCGCTCCAAAAGTGCATTTCTACCATTGTAGAGCGTGCGACCACTCACGTAATATTTTTATTAAGTTTTTTGTAGAAGTCTGATTTTAGGTTCCTTTTATATCTAAAATGATAATGTTTTGTTTGATTAAGTTTCGTAATAAAGCTATTTAACATATGACGTAAACGTTTTTGTCAATTTATATAACTTTCGCTTATAAATCCTACATTAAAAGTGTTCTACGTATGTAGAGCGCGCGCGTGCTTACCAAGTATAGGCGCGCCTTTTTTTTATGGTGGGAAAAAAGCCTTGAACAATAAGGTTTTAACTACATTATAGCACTAGTGCGTAATGGTAAGCAAAATGTCACAGTTTAGTAACAAGGGCCATTATGTACCTAAGTTCAGTGCAATAAGAGTCACTTTCTGAGCAAGTGTATTGAAAAGGTCTTTAAAATCAAGAGTGAATAGTTTATTTCTAGGCAAATGTGCTTCATCGTACGAGTAGACCATATCATCGCTTTCCAAGTGAGATCGTGGTCAAACGCGAGCCTGTATATAGGCTCCCTTAAAAACCTTATAAAAAAAAAAAATACAATAGTCAAAAAATATTTTTGGATACACACCTACCTTCATAAATATTCATGATAAATTTTGATAACATCACTAGTGCATGTGTGCTTGTGTAGATACCACGTTAGATACTGTGGCGTCTAAGAAGGTCACATACTCATTAACTTGCAAACTGGCAAAATAATTTTACCTTTCAGGTTTATGTTAAAAAAAAGCTTGGGATAACGATTCAAAACAATCGACTAGAAAATGTCAAATAAGAAAATGCGGCAAATGAAGTAGTTTTAAGAAATAATGTAACAAAGAGTGCTTATAACAATATAATAAGTATTAATTTAACTAGAAGCCTTACATTTGCGTCTCCACACACTACAATACCGACGCGCTACCAATACCTACCTTCTCCTCTTGTGCCTGCAATTAGGATAATTAATTTCTTTAAAAAAGAAACATAACCTATGTGCATTGAAGTAAAATTCAATATGTATTCAAGCAAGATCCAGGGTTTAAAACAACCCAATGCTTTCTACTATCTGGATATAGATACAACTAACCATTTGTTTCAGTAAATTGTACAGCATAATTACCAACCAACATTCACCCATTACTAACATTAAATATAACCTTCCATAGATAACTAGTAGCAAAATAATGAATCAGAAGATTGATATCTCTTAGATTAGGAGCATTGCACTCAGCGCAGTCACGCAATACCAACATTACACACATCTAGCTTCGGGCAACATCGGAGGACTTCGGCTAACTTCGACGTATAGCTTCGACAATTTTCGGCATCTGCTGATCGAATAACGTTCGGCGATATTGGAGCCTTAATGAGCTTTGACCCGTATTTTAATTACACTTCTTACTGAAGTTTAAAGCTTGATTTACTTGCTCATTTTGGTTTATTTTTTTTTTTATTGATGGGCTTGACTACGATCCCACCTGATGGTAAGCAGTGATGCAATCGTTGATGGTGAAGCGCACTAGTTTATTAAGGGCATCACACTAACTTTGAAGATACCTCAGCTCTAGAAAAAAGAGCTAAAAAAATGGCTTCTGGTACTTTTCTCAATATCTATAAGTAACGAGCTGTCCCGATAAACTTTGTCCTGCCCGAAAACTATCTTTTCGTCAGAAAAAAAAAAGAGAACCTAATTGCAGCGTCACCTACCGAGTTTAATTTTATTTTCAAACCATTCAGGGACCCACTCAAATATACGTGACACAAATCGATCAAGCCATTTAGAAAAAAATAGTTGACAAACTCACGTACAGAAGAAATATAACTAATATAATTATATAAAGATTTGAAAAACTATGCTAATTAGTTATGTGCTATGTTAAAATCAGTCTACATATGTGTGTGTGACATGGCAACTGGTCACAAACAGAAGCATTTATGGATCAAATATGCCACGTGTAACATTGTTAGTTCCCTTCGTAGTCAAGCTTTAATTACCCTTTGAATTTGAAACATTCATACAAAATTAGTGTCGCCATTCAAATCTCGGATACAGTCGTCATGTAGTTTGATTATGAATGGTTTAGAGGGAATTTTGTTTAAATTGTTTATTGTGATCCAATTATAAATGAAACAAGTTGTGACGGTAATAAGTTATGACCTTCATCACCTTTCTGCACATCTTCACGCCTCAGCCGCTACCATAGAAGACCGGCCACTGTTTACGCAGATTTGTGGGCGACAAGCAATAGGTAGCTCGCCATCCAAAGCAAGAACCAAGCCTGAGTCATGGACCGTGCGCATTCCCCGTGCACCTCAAGGAGGTTTTTTTAGTATAGAAAGGTTCGCGTTTGACCACGATCTCACTCACCTGATGGTAAGCGATGATGTGATCTATGATGAACCACGTTTGCCTAGAAATAAACTATTCACTCTTGATTTAAAGACCTTTTCAATACACTTGTTCAGAAAGTGACTCTTATTGCACTGCACTTAGGTACATAATGGCCCTTGTTACCAAACTGTGACATATTGATTTTACCATTACGCACTAGTGCTATAATGTAGTTAAAACCTTATTGTTCAACCGCTCCCCCGCCATAATTTTAATACATTATCGAATCAGGCTGGGCGCAGGTCGTTCCCCATGAGTCGCCAGTCAACCCCCGTTTATTCATTTCAGTGATTGTATTGAAAGGGAATGGGCGTGCGTATGAAAACAGATTTTACAGCCACAAAAGTTTACTAATTTTACAGTTATTTTCTTCACAAGTGTATTGAAAAACGTCGTATGATACACGTGAGTAATTAATGATTAACGTTCTTGGCTCTCTTAAGACCCTCGCCATGGCTCGGGTCTTAATACCGCCTCGACGGTAAAAACTAACATTACACACTTATATCATAATGTACTATTACGTTGTAGTTATCCGGAAACACGGACTCCGGTAGGAAATTTCACTCCTTAGCTGTACGTACAATAAATGTGTTGCCAAAACTTAGAGGATCTAGAGTGGCGACCACGTATCCGAAGACGCAATGTAGGAAGACCTCCCAAAAGGTGGAGCGATAACCTGGTGGACCACATCGAATGTGAGACGTACAGGATCGTTCGTTATAGCGACACTTGTGGGAGGCCTATGTCCAACAGTCAACGTCTTTCGGGTGAAATAATTGACGATGATGATGATTTAAAAGAGTGTCCATGGAGTTTCTTGCACGTTCTTCTCCATAGAGATCTACGCTTTGGAACTTAGCAATTAAGCTTCACTTTTTTGGACTAACAGACATTTGACTAGTTTCAAAAGTGCCTGCAAATTAGTGTTGCCCAAATTCAGTCTTGGTCTTGCAGTCTTGGTCTTGTTCTTGCGTTTTTGCAAGACCAAGACCAAGAACAAGACCGCGTATTTTTAGCAAGACCAAGACCAAGACTGACCGTGCAAGACTTGAGCAAGAACAAGACATAGCCTGCAAGACTCTTGCGTCTTGCAGCTAGGACTTAGCGCTATTTCACTGAGTAGTTAGGTGTAACAGTTCGGTGTATAGGTAGGTACGCTTAGGAATTCTATGAGACGCAAAAAACTGTATCAAAGAATATGAAAAACTGGACCTATGCGCATTACGACTAATACCATAAACATAGCGAATAAAAAAATATCTATTAAAATCAAACTGAGTGCATGCATAGTTATGTTTTAACCATCGGCACTTTGATAATGCGGCATCAAAGGTTTTGTACTTACTTCTCAAAGAAATTTGCCGCTTTTCGGAAGTACATGGTTATGATACACGCGCCGGCGGCTTCTTTTGAAATCTAAAACAATCGTTGCCGCCACGCCGAAATCATAACATTTGTGACACTATTTGATTGCCGCCATAGGGCGTAGGTATACTCATGCAAAATAATTTCGAATTTTTTTAAGAGTACCTACAGGTGTTCCAAAGAATAAATAAGTTTCAGAGTGCTTAGAATGAAAATGAATACATTATACTGATCACGCAAGTAGTATTATGATTAGGATAAAATGGTAAGGATAGGTAGTAGATGTCATATTAATTCATTCTAGTAAGTATATATTATAATATTGATTATTACTTAGGTACTATTATTGTACATTTAGTCATTATATTTCTAAAGTTTTTACAAGAAAAAATAGCAAAAAAGTGTTAAATATCACCCGTTTAATAAATATTGTAGCCACTTTTAAATATACTTGAAACGTGTAAAAAAATTCTACAAAACTAATAAAATAATATAAAAAAACCGGCCAAGAGCGTGTCGGGCCACGCTCAGTGTAGGGTTCCGTAGTTTCCCGTCCGTCACAATAAAGTGTACCCACTTATGAGTTTAAAAAAATGCTTGCTACGATTATACTACAAACTTAGTCCAGAAATTATTTTGTAGAACACTTTTGTCTTTTTTGTACAAAAACTGTTCTTTCCATCAAGTTCAAAATAATTTTCCTAGGAAGTCCTTATAAAGTTCTACTTCTCAGATTTTTTTCATATTTTTTAAACTTATGGTTCAAAAGTTAGAGGGGGGGGGACACATTGTTTTTTACTTTTGGAGCGATTATTTCCGAAATTATTGACATTATCAAAAAATGTTTTTAGTAAACCCCTATTCATTTTTAAATACCTATCCAACGATATATCACACGTTAGGGTTGAAATTAAAAAAAAAATCACTTCCCACTTTACATATAGGGGGGCTACCCTAATAAAACATTTTTTTCCAATTTTTATTTTACCACTTTGTCGGCGTGATTGATATACATATTGGTACCAAATTTCAGCTTTCTAGTGCCAACGGTCACAGAGATTAAGCGAGGACGGACAGACAGACGGACAGACAGACATGGCGAAACTATAAGGGTTCCTAGTTGACTACGGAACCCTAAAAAGCGTAGGTACTTACCTACTAATAAAATAAAAAGCCTGCGATAAGAGTTTTGTATTACTTACCAGCCCGAATATCTCTGAGAGAGATAATGAGAGTAAGTATTTACTAGCTGTGCCCGCGACTTCGTCCACGAGGAATAGTAACTTTGGAGGTATAGTGACGTTCAGGACTTATTTATTTATTTTAAAACTTCTGTCATCAAACATACAAACGAACTCTTCAGCTTTATAATATTAGTATAGATGTACGCCAAAACATTCACTTATATGTAAAGAATAGTGATTGGCACTAATTCTATTTTATTCACGCGTCGCGTCTGTACAAGTAGGTAATATTTAGTGTGTGTTTGTACGCCGCACGCGGCATTGTTTGATTTGCGGCGGCATCCTTTTCATAGAGCCGGCACGTGGCGAAGCGGCGCGGTAGAAAGCAAGGAAACGTACTATAAATAAAGGAATTATTTTAATTCCAGTCATTTCCAATTGAGCTGTGCTTCGAGTCTAACTTAATAATTGTTTTTACTAATTCTCGTTGTTTTCTAAAAACGTATCACGTGTACAATTTAATATGAGTGACGAAGATTCAAATTATTCTAGTCCGAGTAACGAGAGTTTGAGTCACAGATCTAAAAGACCCAAAAGCAAATTTGAGGAGTTTTTCGAAATAATTCATGCATCCCAAACTGCCTTCTGTAAATTGTGCCAACATAAAAAGATTGAAATAAAAATGAAAAACAGAAACACTTCAGGCTTAAGGAAACATCTAATATCTTTCCACAAAAAGGAATCAGAAATATTTCTTCCTGTTAAACCAAAATTAAGTGGAGATATCACAAGCTTTTTATTAACCGCTGGAAGAAGTGGACAGGTAAGAATATTTTTTTAACAGTTAAAAGAATTTTAACTCCGCGTAGCTATTCATGCGATACTTTCAAAAACGCCATTAACTTACGTAAGTATTTTTGAGTTAGTGGTGTTTTCATCTAGGGGTGCGACATATTAAGTATGTAATTATCGTCTTAAATATTTTTTATAAACACCCATATTTTCATTTAATCGGCCAGTAACAACTAAGTACTTTATTTTGGTAAATTACAGTACAGTGCAACCTTAATATAACAAATATCAATTTAACGATTTTCTCGATTTAACAACAACAAACCTCCTCCTCTTATACGCTCAAACCTAGTATGTTTTAAATAATAACACAAGATTTATTGTTTTGTTTCAGTCGGAAAACAGCAGTGACAACATCACGACAGCTACAGTTGATTGGGTGGTGAAAAAATATCTTCCCTTCTCATTTTTCGATGACGAAGCTACACAAGTATATTTTCGACGTATTTGCCCTAATATGGTGTTTCCTAAAAGGTCTACACTTAGAAGGAAAGTCAAAGAGCGATTTGAAGAGCTCCAATTGAATCTCAAGGAACGACTTCAACAATTATCATCTAAAATGTCTTTTACCATTGATGGGTGGACGTCAATTGCTGGTAGGAGTTACTACGGGGTTACTATTCATTATATAGACAACGAATGGAAGTATCAATCTGTAGTTCTTGATTTTATACCATCACGCGGTCGACATACTGGGGAAGATATTGCAACGATTTTCCATGAATGTTTATTGGAATATGGCATAATTGATAAAATACAAGGTATCACGGTCGACAACGCAACTGCAAATACCAAATTTATGTATGAACTGGGCAAACAGCTGCCGCCACACTTTGATTCAGACAATCAACATTTCCGGTGCTTTGCTCACATTTTAAACCTTGGTGTACAAGATTTATAAGAAAGAAAGACCTTAGCATTACACTGTGAGTCTGACACTAACGCGCAAGATCAGCAGTACGAAGACTATGCAGACGAAACTGAGGATGAGGAAGATGAAGAATCTGCACCAAATATTGCTGACTCGCGTACATCTGTAACAAAGTTACGCAGTATTTCCAGTAAAATAAAAAGAAGTGAGATAGTGAAGAAGAAGTTTCAGTCTGCTTGTGAAGCAGCTGGCGTGCCATCAAATCTAAATGCCATTCTTGACTGTCTAACGAGATGGAATTCCACACATGATATGATTGGATTTGGTTTAAAAGTGAGAGCGGGCATTGACATATTGTGCAGTTCTGTCACCGAATTAAATGATTTTCAAATCACAGCTAATGAATGGCAGGTACTCGAAAAATTACATAAATTTCTAATAAACTTTAAACTTTTAAGTACAAAACTTGGTGGAGACAAATATGTTACATTACCGCTAGTCATTGTATCATTCAATCTCTTGCTAGGTAAAATTGAATCCATGGTAAAACAGTTAGATGAGAAACCTAATCGATCTGAAGTGGATGAAAGGCTCATTCTAGCTTTCCAAGCAGCTCGAGACAAAATGCTTAAACATTACAAGAAGAGCAACTGGATTTATTGTACTTCTTTAATTTTAGACCCAAGGCATAAGGCTCAGACTTTTGACCTGACAATGTGGGGGAAGCAACTTAAAACAGAAAGTCTGCGCAAGTTCAATGAACTTTATGAAGAATATAAAAGTCTACACTCACTGAACAAATCTCTGGAATTACCAGAAAAAGAAAATAAAGTATGTGATGAAGATGAAGACGTAATAGACTTTGATAAACTCTATGAATGTCCCTCGACGTCATCTGGATCTTGTCTTCAAGGCTTAGTGATAGACGAGTTGGAGGAGTACCTGAGAAAACCAAGAACTGCCAGCTCGGAAGACATTTTAGATTGGTGGAGGACGCATGAGACAGAGTATCCGATTTTATCGAAAATGGCCCGTGATTTTCTCTCAATACCTGCAACTTCAGTACCTGCTGAGAGGTTATTTTCTAAAGCATCATTAGTAATTAGAAAACATAGAAATAGGTTAAGTGATGAGTCAGCCAGATGGTTACTTTGTATTAATTCTTGGTCAAAAAATTGATATAAAGTATCATAACCTAATGATAAAGCTGTTGATTTGTGTTGTATTTTATTTTTTATTCAAATAAATGATAAATCGTAAAACTCTTTTATTAAATTTCTTATAAGTTGAGGGTTCAATCTCTTTCTAGACAGATAAGTATTGTTCTTTAAAATACAGTCAAGTTATTGTAATTAATTTGTTTTTTTACATGTTTTAGCAAATGTAAGCTTATAAATCATAAATGTTTATTAAGAAACAGTTACTTCCATGGAAAACGATATATAGGTCAGTTGATTTTTCGAATTTCTTATCAAATCTTCAGTTATTTATTAATCTGCTTGATCTTTACTATGGCTATGTTAATTCAAGCTCACAATGTTCCAATTCTAATACGTTTTTCTAAGATTTAAAGTAAACTTTAATAAATAGTAATAGACTAATAGGTAATTGCAAGACTTGCAAGACTCTTGCTGCAAGACCAAGACCAAGACCAAGACTGGGAGCGCAAGACCAAGACCAAGACCAAGACCAGGTGTATTGGCGCAAGACCAAGACCAAGACTGGCTAAGTCTCGTCTTGTTCTTGCATTTGGGCAACACTACTGCAAATGGTCTACTTGAAATAAATGCTTTGATTTTGATGACGATGATGAAAAATCACGATTCAGACTTCATTACACCTCAAATCAGTATAGCTAACCCGAAAAAAAAATAACTTTTTTAATCACACAAAATGAGAGGGACCATAAAGTCGCTCACGCAAATGTAAAATCGTAACCGGCTTTTGCGAACTTTAGATTTTTTAATTAAAAGTCCAAGCTTTCATTATTAAAATGCTGGTTCGTAGGTCTTCGATTCGGGTATTCGGATTATTACGGTCGAAATATGTGCGTGATTTTTTTTCTCTGTAATTTTTTTGTAGGATTTTACCGCTGTCATATACGGCATTGTGTTCTTAAAAATACCGTCAATTTATATATATTTTTTTGCCGAATTCAAGTCATCATATTTCGCATCGTTAATTGACCATGGTGTTTTTTATTGTTGCAGAAAGTATTCCTTGCCTACAGCCCTGTGACAAGTAATTTTAATACCAAATATCTTTTGAGATATACTTTCTGTTTCAACATTCATCATCATCATCATCATTTCAGCCGAAAGACGTCCACTGTTGGACATAGGCCTCCCCCAAGTGTCGCCACTATGGACGATCCTGTGCGTCTCGCATCCATCGGATTCCCGCAACCCTTACCAGGTCATCGGTCCATCGCAGAACAGATGTCGTGATTTCTGCATTGTGTGTATCTATTTATGTGTTCCAAAAATAATGTTTTTCTGTTTATTTTTTTCTCTAAAAGAATAATAAAACCCATAACCAATTAATAATAATTAAAACAATCTCAAATAGGGCTTTGAAAAGTTCCTCTTCATCTGGTAATGTACCTAAAAGACTTAAATTATCCTAAGTAAAGTCGGCATTTTTTTTTATCTGATATAAACTAGTACTTGACTGCGATCCCACCTGATGGGTAAGCATCGCATTCAATGTAAAAAAAAAAAAACAATATTATCTATCTCATTTTTGAACAAAATACACACCACAGAATAACATCGTTAATCCAGCCCATTTATCATAGCAATAACAAACGATTGCTTATGACCAAGGCGATATAAATGAATAACGTTCCGTGATTAATCGAGAAGAAAACTGTTTTAATTAAAAATAACTGCGATATCCAATCCCAGAGTTTTCATTAAAAGGAATGGAATTAATCTTCAAAAGTCGTGTTTCCTAAGTCGGATTTACGTGTTGTCTCTTTCGCACATCCCTTTTACAGCCTGTTTATGACTTTGGTCTTACGGACGAGCGGGGCGGTGTCAGAAAGCTGGCGAGCGGTGCTATGAGCGGCGTCTCGTAGCGTGCTTCACACGGTGCTATGAGCGCCGTCTCGTAGCGTGCTTCAAACGGTGCTATGAGCGCCGTCTCGTAGCGTGCTTCAAACGGTGCTATGAGCGGCGTCTCGTAGCGTGCTTCAAACGGTGCTATGAGCGGCGTCTCGTAGCGTGCTTCAAACATTTTCATACTTTTGATGTTACCGCTCGCCGCCCCGCGCTTTGCTACCGCTCACAGCGGCAAGGTCGTGAACGGGCCGTCAAGGTCATCTTAAACTGGGATGCGGCGTGATATCGCCATGTCGAGATGCTGTGAGCGTTTTTAAAGTTCCCGTCTCTGATTGGGTCGTTCAACGCTCCGATGTGCGGTACCCCACATAATCCTTCTTACTGCTAACGTATACTGAGATGGAACAAAATACCGTTTTCAACACACTTATTCGGAAACCCTGTTTTTCGCACTCGTGCGGAAAAGTGCACACGCTCACTGCCACTAGAATTTATTACATTTATCGTATCAAGCTGGGCGCTAAGCGATCCCCATGGGTTCCGTGTCAACGAGGAAGTATCTAAATCCGGGAATCCGATGGATGCGAGGCGCACAGGACCGTTCATTGTGGTGATGACACTTGGGGGAGGCCTATGTCTAACAGTGGACACCTTTTGGCTGAAATGATGATTACGATATTTTCAGAATGCAATCATTTTCTTTTTTTCTTTAGGGAAAATTATCCAATGACAACCCCTGCTCTTGGGCGGAGCGGGAGATAGTGTCAGACTCTTACTGACTAAAAAACCCACACCGTTCCTTTTCGGATAACCCTGGCCCCAGTAGGCTTCGACCCGGCTGGGCCCCTGCTGTTGCTGACAACTCCTTGAGGCGCGCGGGAACAGTGCGCGCCGTTGACGACTTGGGCTTGGTCCGGACAGTTACCGGACGGTCAGACAGCGAGCTACCCATTGCTCACTGTCCGCAAGCCCGCGAGAATGCAATCATCATCATCATCACTTCAGCCGTAAAGACATCCACTATTAGACATAGGCCTCCCCCAAGCGTCAACTGATCCTGTGCGTCCCGCATCCACCGCATTTCTGAGACTCTCACCAGATCGTCGGTCTACCTGGTGGGAGGAGGAGATTGTTGGTGGCACGTGTTATTAGGTCATTCAGTTCCCTTTAAAATGTTTGAGCTGAGTGGGGCTGATGCACGCGTCATGCTCGTGAAATTGTGCCGTCAGATGTGACCGGTCATCTCTTAGATGCAAGTGGCTTAATTCAATTTCTATCTTTTAATCAATTTTATTTTTTATTTTTTTGTGCTCACATAGAAGAAACAAGAAATATGTCTAACGAAAACCCTCAAAAATCTCTAATATGTCTGATTATAATTTAGGTGTCTGCAAGGCTAGAGTGAATAGGCTCTTGCTCTCCATCTACGATTGCATCACTGCTTACCATCAAGCGGGATCGCAGTCAAGTACTAGTTTTTAACTGATAAAAAAAAAGAAATATGTAACCAAGATTATATGTAACTCATAATATGATTTAAAAGACTGTACGGAGTTTCTTGCACGTTCCTCTCCATAGAAATCAACGCTTTGGAATGTGCCATTTCGCCCCACTTTTTTTGGACTGACTGACATTTGACTATTCAAAAGTGTCTGAAAATGGTCTATTTGAAATAAATGCTTTTGATTTGATTTGAATGACATCAAACCTTTATAATCATAATCTCATCGCGTCGAACTTTACCCTCAGTCGGATTTAGATGCTGTCTCCCCGCACATCCTTTTAGGGGTCGATATAAATGATCGGCTGGAATTGGGATCATCTTATGTGTATCTAAAGTGAGGATATCGTTCAAGGCCAGTAATTGGGTTGTAAAGATCAGATGGTAGCCTCTATGTAAATAGGTACTGATATTTTGGCTATTATTGACTGAATGGAGCTTGACCTTAATATGATTTGGGGTTATTTAAAGAATTCACACTCCAAAAAAAGGCTGTATTTTTTTGGAGTGTGAATTCTTTAAATAACTTCTCTGATAAAACCACTCTTTTTCAAACTGTCCTGAAAGCCTGTAAAACTATTATTAAATATCAAAATTTCTTTTTATAGTCCCAACTTTCAATTCAGAGGTGAACGTGATGGTAATAGAAAAGCACATTTCAGGCAAACAAAAACTTTAAAATCGAAGAACATAGGTACATCTATACTAATATTACAAAGGAGTTATTGTAAGCTCGTCACAGAATTAAAGAGGTAAAGTTATTTTTAATGTTTTTTTTTTGTTTGTGGGAGGTAATCCCTGAAAGTCCGATTGGGAAAAGGTTTTTCCTCAATAGAAAACTGCTTTATTCCTAGCTGACATAGACTATATTTTATGTACCAACAAAGACACTTCTGCCGGACCACCGCTAAGCTCTATTTTGCTTGCATTCGAAACGAAAACTTCAAAGTGTTTGGTTTGACGTCGCGCCGCAGGTTTCACGCGAATTTTATTTTAAGTGGTCCATGTGACCGCGGTGGTTCGCGAGGGAAACTGTGGGTAAAAGCTAGTTAACAATAAAAAAAGATTCCAACCAATTGAGAAAGTCCTCCTTTTTTAAGTCTGTTAAAAACTGATCAGTAAACGTAATCATACTCTTTACTAAAAATATTTTTAATACACCACGTAAGTTTTCCAACTCCACGTCCCAAGCTGCAGCCATAACGTGGATACGTAAGCGGAAAAAATAAAAAAAAATATTCCGGTCCAATAGCGTTCTTAATTCCGGCCACCGCAACGCTAATTAGGGTAAAAGGGCGAATCTCCGAGGTAAAGATAATCCTTCCTTGTACGTACTTCGTTTTAATAAATGCTGCGTATTTTACGTATATTTTAATTAAACATTCTCGTGTCTTATCCCCTGGGTGTTCGCACCTCGGGTTCGGAATGATAAATTATTGTAAAGACGCACTCCAGTATTAAGTTTTTCATTCTACGGGTTTTTTTTGGGTTCCCTTTTTGTTGAGTTAGGGATTCCGTTTGGGAAATAATTGAGTTGTGTTTTAGGAATTGGGTAAATATTGTGTTTAACCGTGGGTTTGTGTGTTTTAGAAGTCACTGAGTAGGTTGTTACAGTCAATTAATTAGTTTTTTCTTTTTGCTAATTGGTGAGAAGATAAATAACAATATTGCGATATTGCTGGTTTAAAAAAAAAATACAGCTATAAATCACGTAAACAATTCTGAAATAATATTGGTTTTCGCTGTTTCACAGTTTTTTAGGGTTCCATAAAGAAAAGATCTAAATCCTTAAAACCCCACTGCGTTTTCCGTCTGTCTATCAAGACCCTTTCTATCAAGAATGCGCAAAGGTATTATTATCTGAAATTATTACCAAATGCGCAAGTAAGCAATCTCTTGAAGCTGTTAATAAAATTAAACTTCTAAATCTACACAGTTAAACGATATAGACATTCATTCCCTATACGTGTTTTAACACCCGTAAGGAAATCGAAATTATTAGAATATGTTCCGTTGAACTAAAATCACGAAATTGGGTATGAAGAATCAATCAAATCAATCTCACAAAAGTACAAGGATAAACTCTGAAAATTATTAATTTGTAATATTTCTATATCATAACAAATATTTTTGCACGATAATATTACCTACATTTAAAGTTGGAAATTTAATGCGTAGACGCAGGACACTATTTGATTTAAAAAAAACTAAGTTTGTCCTAGGGTCCTTTATAAATGTTTTAGTAAGAAGTAAAATAAAATTACAATATACGGTACCTTTCGCGTGCGCTTTCGAATCGCACTAGGTCGGGCGGACGGTCAGAGTGACTCTGCTCGCCCATCGAGTAATTCCAGGGAAGACGATGGCAGTGATCACGTACTGCCGTATACAGTAAGGCTCCAGAGAGACCGTTATACAGTCTCCATAATGATGTACCATAACAGGCGTAAAGCAAAGCAAAGCACCATTAACGCAAAGCACTAAGTGCTTTAAGAGGTAACGGAACCCCTTCTATGTGCTGACGGTGATCACCGGGGTGGTTTTAGCGATGTAAAAATCCACACTCGCCAAAAAACAAAAACCACAAGTTTTTAACTGAAAACACATTCATAGCAAGCTTTTATAGCGCGATCTGTACCTATGTAATTAATACTCATCAAGATCACTAAAAAAATTCAAACACGATAGGATTGTGTCGTTTAATTACCAAGTTCCTGTGGCCATCTTTCAGCTCCATCATCAGACCCTGGTTATCATCTTGCACCAAAGTACTCGTCAAGACTTATCAAACGAGCCTAAACTCGATGGGGTTATGTCGTTTAACTACCGAGGTCTTATGGCCATCTCCCGGATCCATCGTCAGATTAGCTCCATGTCAATTTTGCGTTGTCATCTGATTTACACATGCATGCAAAATTTCCTGCTCAAACGATAACCGGGAAGTGGATCAAATTTAATTTGCAAGATTTGATTACAGACAAAATCGGGTCTGGTGAAACAAAATAAAAGCTTGTAAAACGGCTGATTTTTTACAACTCATACAGTAGCAAGAATATACTTAGATATTTCTGTGGTTGCAAATGACCTAATTAAATACACTTCTTAGGCCGGGTAAATTGTTATTGTGTTTTTCTATTAGAAGGCTCTTAGTAGCTGAGTGTGGGCGCAATCAATGTCGATTTCCCTGCCTTAGTATATTCGATTTGATTACCGCCCATGTAATAGTAAGAGCGCAGGATATTAGTGTCATTGGCAAATTTGTGTAAAGATGTGGGATGGTTGGTAGGAATTATCTTCTTTCGAGTTGACCTGCATGACTCTATGTTCGGCCTCATTTAAGTCATGGAAAATGCAGGTTGTTGTGCATGCAGAGCAAAGTGATGTAGGAAATGTCATTTATTTTGACACTCTCAAGACAATCAAAATTCATAAGGTGCTTTCCGTTGACCTAGAATCTTGAAATTTGACATGAAGCAACGTCTTATAATTTTTTTTTTTTTCGCAAAAATGTACTTCTTTCTATTCGAAAAAATCTTCGAGCCTCAGTTCGGAAACTATACTTATTAAGTTAGTTTGGTACGGAACCCTCAGTGTGCGGGTCCCACTCGCACTTGCAGTTTTTTTTTACTAAAGTATATTCAATACCCGTAACAAAAATGCAATTTTTGCACTTAGCTGTGCGCACAATAAATGTGTTCCCAAAACTTTTTGTACATATGGCTGGATCCCTTTGGTTCAAAACTGTCTAAAATTAGAAAGCAATAGAGTATTAGGATAAGGCTTTAACCACCATAGGCACTCTTTACAACAATAGTAATTAACTGACCAACACTTTAATAAAGAAAGGCTATCTAACAAAAACAAAGTTTCTACCGAAATAAATAGGTAAAACTTCAAATCCTTTCAATAACAAGCAGCCTTTGGCGGAGGATCAATCCCGAAAAAGATGTATCCTAATACGTGTGAGGGTATCTCACTCGAAAATCAAACGTTAACAGTTTATCAATACATTTCCCGACGTATTTCTATTCACCGCATCATAAGAACCTTCAAACATAGCCCGGGGCGGTATTTATTAGTTTTCTTTGTAGCTTTGGCCTTTCAACTGCGCTTTATATATTAATACAGGTTGATATTTAAATTTATTGGCTTTATTACAGGAAAAGTACCTACCCACATAAACAACAAAATCAAATCAAAATCAAAGGCGAAACACCACTTTTTTTTTGTGGTGTGAAAATCGTCTAATGACATCCCCCGCTCTTGGGCGGAGCGGGAGATAGTGTCAGACTCTTATTGACTAAAAACCCACTCCTGTTTAATTTGAATTAACCCTGGCCCCAGTAGGCTTCGGCCCAGCTGGGCCCCTGCTGTTGCTGACAGCTCCTTGAGGCGCGCGGGAACAGTGCGCGCCGTCGACGACTTGAGCTCAGTCCGGACAGTTACCGGACAGTCGGACAGCGAGCTACCCATTGCTCGCTGTCCTCAAGCCCGCAGCAAAATACCACTCACTGATTAATCACAAAATATCAGAAACTGTTACACCTATAAACTCAAAATTTGGCAGGTATGTTCTTTATACGGTGTAGACATTCGGGTTTTCCAAAATTCACCCCTAAGTGAATGAAACGGGGTCCAAAGTTTGTATGGAGAAACCGACTTTCAAGGTAGTCGTAATAAATGGTCATAATTTATTTGTTGACTAAAGTATTAAAATAAGAAAAGTGAAATTAAAATCGTAATATACTCGTACTTAACAATTGTAGTGATTGTTGATTCAAAATATGAAAAAAAAGAAAAAAATTGCGGTTTCTAACATTATGTTTGCATAAATGGACAAATAAATTGGAAACAGCAGGCTTTTTGCGATTTAAGTTTGGTGTCATTGTAATAGTCACGCTATCATCATTAGGGCAAAAGTATACCTATCATGTATTTGTCTTAGAGCAAAAGTATGTATGTATACCTTTTATTTGTCTAAAAAATAGAGTGTAAAACTTATCGATACCACAATCCGGAATCGTGTCCACATCCACAATAAATCTGAGGTGGCCGCATTACATTACAGCGACGTTCTTCAATCTGGCGCGCATATTTGTAATACGGCGTGTTATAAGACATGACTGCGAGATTTATATATTATGCATGTTTGTCACTTCATCACTCTCAAATGGCTGCACAGATTAAAAATGAAATTCGGCACATACCCGTATGACGACCATGTCCTGGAATAATGTGTTTCCTTGGCACAATTTTCAATTTTCAAACGGGCAAAGCCGCCAAAAACTTGTTGTTGTCTACATTTATAAATACTTTCACCCACGGAAATATTTTCTATGAAGTTAAAGCGACCCTGTATATTCTGTTTCACTTATCAATCTCTTTGACTAGACCTGAGAAAATTGAATGACTCCAATCCACCCACGCTTCATCCCTTTACCGAAGCGTGACCTTTAAACTTCGCAGAAATAACAAACTAATAAAACGCTGTGTTTTTGTTTCAATGATTTTCATGAAAAGTTTCATACCCTAACTTACCAAAAGATTTTCTTGATATTAAATCTTTCAAGTATTTTTCAAAGAATTGCCAAACTTAAGTAATAATAATAATAATCTGTGGCTCGGCTGTCAAATTGACTGACAGCAAATTTTTTCTCGTCAATTTTTTTTACACAATTTAATTAAATAATACAATAAAAAAATGTCTAATCATCGGAAAACTACCAGGAAGAAATAAGAAAAACATTACGTCACAGCCCTACAACAATACCTACAACAAAAGTAAATAAACAACGACATGGCGATGAAATAAATTTGACAAATGCTGACAAGAAGCCGGGCACGAAGACTAGAAACACACCCAACAACTTCGGGTTCGTCGCTCAACTCCGCCTCGCAGCCGCCGGGACCAGCGCCAGCCGTGAGTCCAGTGATTCCGGAAGCTGCAGTTGCGTCGAGTTCGAGCGACGAATACTTCTCGCCGCCGACGACACCACCACCTGCGCGTCGGCGGGGAAGAGGCCGACCTCCGGCCTGCTTGGGACCTCGAGGCCCGCCGGCCTCTGACAGGGTTCCCGCTGCCGGTGGAAGTGTGCAGCGCATGCGATGGACATTATCCATCAATGAAAATGTCATGCGCTCATACTTTGGGGCTACAGAGGGGGGAATTAACCTGACTGCGTACCGTGGTCGGATGCTCTCTCTGTTTCAGGTGCTTGAGCCAGCTGTCAACGTTTCGGTCCAACGATTATCGGATCAGGTGCGGGTCATCCAGCGTAATCGTATGTTGGATGACGCCGTACTTGATAGACTGCGCCTGGAATCACAGAGTAGCCGTGTTTCAGCCGCTACACCATCGGCCGCGGCGCAGCGTCAACCCAGTGCTGCACCGCGACCCGACCACGTTGGTGACGCCGATGATGACGCGGCTATATCTGTGAGTACCCAATGTAATGAACGATTGAGGGGCGCTTTGGAAGACGCATTTCGGGAATACCGCTCCATACCGCCGGAGCTTAGACCTCGCCTACCTCGTTTGCCCATGCACAAGAGAAATAGGGCGCTGGTGTGTGCTTTAGATTCGCAGCTATCAATTTGTTTTGATAGCAGCGAAGACCTCGCTGATACCCACTCGATCTTGTACTGTGCGGCTGTAGCAGCATGTCGTGTAGCTCACGTTAAATTTCGTAATTGTAACAGAGCTACACGACCAGCTGTGCCTGCTTGGCAGTGCAGGATAGAGCGGCGTATCGGTGAGGCTAGAGCACTCATCGGCAAGCTTATCTGCTTCAGGGAGGGCAACACTCGCCCTAGAGTGATGCGCTTTGTGAGGCGGGCATTTTCGGGGACTGATATTAGTCCTCGAGATTATCTGCCCTGCGTCACAGAGCGTATCGACTTCCTGAAGCAGAAGATCTATGCATGGGCAAACCGTATTCGTAGGTACAAGCGGCGAGTGGAGCGGTACACTCAGAATCGTACATTCCAAAGCAATGAAAGGTGGGTTTACAGGGCTTGGGAGCGACCGGACCAAGGTGTGACTGATACGCGCCTGCCGGATGATGACGCCATGTGTTCATTTTGGCGCAGCATTTGGTCGGCGCCTGTCAGTCACACCGAGGGTGATTGGATTCGAGAGGTCGAGCGCGCATGCGATCTTTTACCAGAAATGGGGGCAATAACCATCAGCCCCCAAGATGTAGCCCGTGCAGTTCGTCCGTTACCGAACTGGAAATCTCCAGGGCCGGACGGGCTGCACAATTTCTGGCTCAAAGGGTTTCAAGGGTCGCACGCTCGCTTGGCATCTCAGTTCCAATCTGCCTTAGAGTCAGGGTCGCTGCCCCAGTTTCTAACAACAGGAATAACCCACCTGCTCCATAAATCAGGTAGTACTGCGGAACCCAAAAATTATAGACCGATTACGTGTTTGCCGACGGTCTATAAAGTTCTTACATCCATTCTGAGAGCTAAAATCAATAGTCATATTGAAACAAATTCTATCATGTCTGTCTCTCAGAATGGATGTAGGAACGGGTCCCGCGGTACTAAGGAGCTGCTCCTCATCGATATTGCCATTAGCCAACAGGTTCGACGTTCTCGAAAGAATCTGTCGGCATGCTGGATAGATTATAAGAAGGCCTATGACTCTGTTCCTCATACATGGCTCATGAGGGTGCTAGAACTGTATAAAGTTGATGCAACTTTGCGCACCTTCCTGATGTCATGTATGGGGCAGTGGAGAACAGTCCTTCACTATCCGGGATGTCGACAGATTTGGGAGAACAGCGAACCGATAAGGATTGAGCGTGGCATATTCCAGGGTGACAGTCTGAGTCCACTGTGGTTTTGCCTGGCTTTGAACCCTCTCAGCACACTGCTGGAGGGTTCTGGCTTAGGTTACCGGTTGAAAAGAGGCGGTCAGGTCATATCTCACCTTCTTTACATGGATGATCTGAAACTCTTTGCCCCCAACAACTTGCAACTGATGGAGCTACTGAAGATAACTGAAAACTTTAGTAGTGCCATCAGGATGGACTTTGGTGTGGACAAATGTGCAGTCATACATGTAAAGCGAGGGGAGATTATGGAATCCGAGGGAATTCAACTCTCGGATTCCATACACCTTAGATCCCTCAGCTCAACCGAAACTTTCAAGTATTTGGGTATGTCGGAAGCGTTAGACATCAATACTGATGACATGAAACAATCGTTGAAGGAGCGCTTCTTTGGCCGCCTGAATAAAGTACTGAATAGTCTTTTGTCAGGCGGAAACAAGGTGCGCGCTTTCAACGGTTGGGTCATGCCAGTATTGATGTATTCTTTCGGCATACTCAAATGGACTCAGACAGAACTTGACGCCCTGGATAGGAGGGTCCGTACACTACTTACCGCAAATCGGATGCATCACCCACGGTCATCGGTGATGAGACTGTATATCCCGCGGAAGTGTGGGGGTCGTGGCTTCTTAAATGCTAAGTCCCTGCACAACCGCGAGGTATGCAGTCTCAGGGAATATTTCCTAGCCGTCGACGTGGGTATGCACCGAGATGTGGTGGCGGTGGACAAGGGCCTCACCCCGCTCTCCTTAGCTAACGAGAACTGGCGCAAACCTTTAGTACTGGATACTAATGACCGCAGGAAAGTATGGCAGGGCAAGGAGCTTCACGGACGCTTTTACCGGGCCTTACATGGGCCCGATGTAGACCTATTAGCGTCCGTATCTTGGCTACGTTTCGGTGACCTCTTCGGGGAAACCGAAGGTTTTGTCTTTGCAATTATGGACGAAGTTATGATGACGAACAATTACCGGAAATACATTGTGAAGGATGGTACGGTTGACATCTGTCGGGCATGCCACCGGCCCGGAGAATCAATCCGACACATTATTTCTGGGTGTTCTCGTTTGGCTAACGGAGACTATTTGCATAGACACAATCTCGTAGCCAGGATTATTCACCAGCAACTTGCTCTTAAATACAATCTTGTAGAATCAGAAGTACCGTACTACAGGTATGTGCCCGACCCAGTTCTCGACAATGGCAGTATCACGTTATATTGGGATCGATCTATCATCACTGACAGGACTATTGTTGCCAATAAACCTGATATAGTGGTGATAGATCGACTAGAGCGTCGCACAATGATTGTTGATATAGCGGTCCCTCATGACGAGAACCTTGTGAAAGCTGAGAAAGATAAGCAGATCAAATATCTTGACTTAGCTCGCGAGGTTGTCGACATGTGGGAAGTGGATAAAGCAATCATTGTGCCGATAGTCGTAACGGCCAATGGCTTAATAGCTAAGAGTCTCGAACAACATCTAAGGAGGCTCTCGTTAGGCAGCTGGATCAAGGGCCAGATCCAGAAAGCAGTACTCCTGGACACGGCGCGCATAGTTAGGAGATTTCTCTCTCAGGAGCCCTGACCACCGGCAGCTTGGACCCTGTTCCCGATGCCGGTGGGCTACTATTTTTATATTTTTAAATGTTTTTTTTTTAATGTGTTTTTTAAGAAATATTTAAAAATGTAAATAATATGTACATAAATAGATAATAAATGGAATAATAATAATAATATTCCACAACTCACACAACGCCATCTAGTCCCAAGCTAAGCAGAGCTTGTGTTATGGGTACTAAACAACTGATAAATATACTTATATATTTCTAAATACATACATGTTATAGATAAATTACACCCAGACACAGAACAAATGATCGTGCTCATCACACAAACATTTGTCCTGGGTGGGAATCGAACCCACGACCTTCGGCATAGCAGTCAGGGTCACTAACCACTAGACCAACAGGCCTGTCGGTAAGTGGCAATGGGCAGGGCACATTGCTCGCAGAACAGATAGCCGTTGGGGCCGAAAGGTTTTGGAGTGGCGACCGCGTACCGGAAGACGCAGCGTTGGAAGGCTTCCTACAAGGTGGACCGATGACCTGGTGAAGGTAGCGGGAAACCGATGGACGCGGGACGCACAGCAACGTTCCGTTCGATGTGGCGACGCTTGGGGGAGGCCTATGTCCAACAGTGGACGTGTATCGGCTGAAATGATGATGATGAAGTATTTTTCCAGTCAATTGTCGTGAAAAAGTGCCTTTTCATAACTACACAGAAGAGGGGGAGAGGTAGACCCCGAGTTACCTGGATGATGATTATCTGCATGGACATGCAAAAGCTTAGCCTTACGAATGACGAGGCTTATCAGCAAAATGAATGGCACCCCATGATTAAGAAAGCCGACCCCGGGTAACGGGAAGAGGCGAGGGCAAAGAAGAAGTATTTTCTCAGTCTAGCCAGATACAGCTGAATTAGGTATTTTACATAGAGTCTATTCATCTGATCTTCTCAACCCTCCTTCCCAATCTTCTGATTGCCGTGATCATCATCATCATCGCTTCAGTCAAAAGTCGTCCACTGTTGGACATATCTCTCCCCAAATTATCACCAGAACGACCGATCTTGTGCGTCTCGTTCGCTGTCTCAATTGAAATTCTGCAACCCTCACCAGATCATTGGTCCAACTTATGAGAGGCTTTCCAACGCTGTGTCTTCCAGTATGAAGTTTCAAAGTTCATGCAAAGTAGCAGATTTTCAAAGGCCTTTACTGGATTAGTTTTGCACAATTTTATAAATTGATTTTAATAGAAGCCTAGATAATATCCACAAGATATTTTGTTTCCAAAATATGTAAAGAAATGTATAAATGATAAATGATATTTATTTTGCAAATAAGTTTAAAAAACACTTTTACACGTCAATTTTTTTTTTCGTCAATTTATGCTAGATGAGGCCGGTGTTTCCTATCTGACTACCCTGAGAAGAAACACCGAAACAAACTCAGGGGTCATAGTCTCTTTTAAAGTCCATACAGTAAATATGTAATGGTCAAATCACATGAGAACCATGCAGATTTGTCTGAGATGGTCTTTTGAAGAAAGAACCATACAGATTTGAGTGGACCTGTCCAATCAGTGTAAGCATTTGTCAGTATTCGAAAAGCTCAACTTAGGACTACTAAGGAGCTCCACGACTTGACGAACAAAACCAAAGAAAGGACATTTGGGTAGGCCGCAGAAAATACTCAAATTGCCAGACATACGTTAAAATTACTGAATAGAAAAGAAAAAGCAATCAACATAGTCCTCACATTTACAATAATCTAAGGAAATTAATAGTTTACAAAATATTTAGCAAAGTAAATATTTGTGTCAAAGAAAAAAAAAAAAATACTTTAAGTACTTAAAATGTATACACGTCAATTTGTAAAATAAAATAAAAATAATCTCCAATGTCAAATTGTAAAAAAATTAAATAAAATAAAAAGAAAAGGCACATTTGAAAATAAAAATAATAATAAAAAAAAAAAAATACAAAAAGAAGATAAAAATAAAAATATCAACAGTTGTAGTAAGTACTGGAGCAGGTCAATCCCAAGCCTTCTCGTCCTGAATATAGTCCTTTACAGTGTAAAAAGCCTTTTGACAAAGTTTACGTTTTACAAATGATTTGAACTTATTAAGGCTTAGTTGTTGAATATGACTAGGAAGTTTATTATAGAAGTGTATACATTGGCATCTAAATGAGCCCCCTATTTTTTTGAGCCTGGTTGCAGGAACTACAAATTTATGTTTGTTTCTTGTATTAAAATTATGAATATCACTGTATTTTTTAAACATGTCTATATTTTTATGGGCATACAAAATATTCTCGTAAATATACTGTGAAGGCACAGTCATTACATTAATTTCTTTAAATTTATCTCTGAGGGAGTATCTGGGACTTAATTTATAAATTGAACGAATAGCCCTTTTCTGTAAAACGAAAATTGTCTGTATATCGGCGGCATTTCCCCATAATAGAATACCGTACGACATGACGCTATGAAAATAGCTAAAGTAAACTAAACGGGCTGTCTCTAAATCAGTTAAATTTCGAATTTGTCTTACAGCATATGCTGCTGAACTAAGTTTTTTCGACAATTTGTCTATATGTGGGCCCCACTGAAGCTTAGCGTCTAGAGTAATGCCCAAGAACACAGTAGTATCTTCAGGACTCAACTCTTTACCTTTTATTAGCACACTGGTTTCTACTTGCCTCACATGAGGCATGGTAAACTTAATGCATTTGGTTTTTTTTTCATTAAGAAGCAGGTTATTTACATTAAACCAGTGTACTATTTTTGAAAGAGCTATATTTATATCGTCAGTAACCTGCTGCTGACGTTTAAGTTTAAACAAAAGTGAAGTGTCGTCTGCAAACAACACTATATTATGATTGTCTTCTATGAGGTAAGGTAAGTCGTTTATGTAAATTAGAAACAAAAATGGGCCAAGAATTGAGCCCTGGGGCACACCCATTTTTACAATAGATCCGGGAGATCTTTGTCCGTTTACGTCAACTCTCTGAATCCTTTCACTCAGATATGATGTAAGAAGATCCAGGGAGGAGTTCCGGATCCCGTAATGGTGTAGTTTCCTGATTAATGTTTCATGGGGAACGCAATCAAAGGCCTTGGACAAATCGCAAAAAATGCCCAAGGCATCGCATTTATCTTCCCATGCATTATAAATATGTTCTAAAAGTTCAACACCAGCATCGGTTGTCGAACGACCCCTAGTAAAACCGAACTGTTTGGTATGCAACAATTTATGTCTATTAAAAAATCTCTGTAATTGCTGTAGAATGAGCTTTTCAAATATTTTACTAAAGGTAGGTAGTACTGAAATAGGTCTGTAATTTGTGGGGTCCGATGTACTACCGGTTTTGAATAATGGTATTATTTTACTATTTTTCATTAGGTCAGGAAACTCACCGCGATCGATACAATTATTAAAAATAAAAGCTAAAGAAGGAGCTACAATGTTGATTATAGACTTAACAACGTCCACAGAATTACCCCATAAATCTGCAGTCTTTTTTACATTTAAAGAGTGAAACGTCTTAATAATATCAACAGAAGTCACATGTTCGAAATTAAAATCAGAATCGCAAGCTTTTACATTCTCTTTAAGCAGAGACTCTGCAGCAGTGGGTGATGAGTTCAGAGATTTTGTTGTTGATATGGGGATCTCTGAGAAAAAGTCCTCAAAAGCCGCGGCAACCTGTGAGTCTGAAGTGATCACATTGTCATTAATTACAAGTCTATAGTCACTAGATGGTCTTTTAGATCTTCCAGTTTCACTATTTATAACATTCCAAGTGGTTTTAATAATATTATTACTGTTTAATTTTGGAACTCAAATAACGCGATTTCGCTACAGAACAAATCTTTTTAAATAATTTTGAATAATTTTGCACATATAAACTAAATTCAGAAGTATTGACAACAATCCTTTCATCATACAATTCGTAAAGCCGAGTTCTACTTATATGAATACCAGTGGTAGCCCATTCACTGAACGACACGTTACTATTAACCGAAATAGTCTTAGGTATAAAAGTAGAATTAAATTGATTACAGTACATGTTAAAGAAACCTTCATATTGATGATTGAGATCATCATATGTAGACAAATCTGGTAAATTATTAATGAGTTTAGTTTTAAAAGTTTCTAAACGACTTGTAGTTTTAGGGTTAACAATGATATTCTTTTTAGCCGCTATGTGATTTTTATTCTGAAAAGTAATTAATTGTCCACAATGATCAGAATCTAATAAATTTATTATTTCTTTGTGACTTGGTACAATATCCGTATAAATATTATCTATGCATGTGGCACTAGTAGGAGTTATTCTTGTGGGCTCCAAAAATAGGTTAACAAGATTGTAGGACCGAAACAAACTTATAATTTTACTACATAAACCTGAATTCTCTAATAAATTAACATTAAAATCACCACAAGTGATTATGTACTTGTTTGAATTGCAAATCTTAAAAATTTTGCAAATCGTATAATAAATAACGTCATAATCGCGTAAGAGCGGTTGTATGAAAAACAGTGAAAATGTATGTCGCATTGAATAGCCCTTAATACTTGAGTAGGTACCAGAAATCTGAAAGAAAAGTTTGTTTATAAAGAACGTTATGCTGTCACACAAGTGTAAGTAAACTGGGTTTTGTGTAAACATTAACATTTTAATTAATGTGTAAAACTAAGCTGTTTATGGAGCTGAGTTACAGTGTTTATGTGCCTACACTCGAGGGCAAAAGTGTTTATGAATATAAATAATTTATTTAATGAGAAAATATTTTAGGAAAGCTTTCGTTTTTGTATTAATGTGCGAATTTACTCTGGAAAATACCAGGTTTTGTGTTTCATAATATGTCACGTTTTAACTATATATATATTTTGTATGTGTAGGTTGTATTTCAAAATCAATCCACATATCTTAATTCGACTACTAAGTACAATTAATCATTTTTCTCACTCTAACATTCACGACCTTGCAGGTGTGAGCGGTAGCTAAGCGCGGGGCGGCGAGCGGTAAGATCAAAAATATGAAAGTGTTTGAAGCACGCCACGAGACGCTGCTCTAGCGAAAATGCTTCACGTACTGATACCGCCCCGCTCGCCTCGCCACGCACCTCTAAGACCGGAGTCATACCCAGGCTGTTAAGACCTTTTTCTACGAAGAAATTTTGTCTGCATAGGACAAAAAATCCCTAAATCGTGAATAGAATGTCCGTCGAGATCTTGTCATGGACTCAACACACATAGTGTATATAAACATTTGTGGTTGGAAATTAAGTTAAATGTACGATAATTTAAGCGAATATTCTCAGATTACGTTGTTTTATTATTTACAAAAAGTAGAAAAAAATGAGAAGACGTTTTAAAATAGTACGTTTTGATACAAGTGGAGAAAGTTTTTCATTATGATCAAGGCCATCGTGAGGGTGTTATGAAGCCGAGGGCTGTAGTGGCAAATTTTCACGTGTATTAAATGTTGTTTTTCAATACACTTACGAAAACATAAATAAACGGAGGTTGACACGCGCCCAGCCTGATTCGATAAATATAATAAAATTATGTATTGTAATACTTTTCCGCACGAGAGCAAAAAGCAGTCAATAGCGAACGCGGTGGGATAAAAAGAAACCGGTTTTCATGTAACTTTATTGAAAGAGAATATTGTATCCATCCCTATATTTTGGCTCGACCCCTCAGACCCCAAGCATTTAAATAGGTATAAATACGGAAATGTGGAAAGGTTGATTATTTTCGAAATTCACAGACTACTTTATGAATAATTTCTTATTTACATTCTTAAATACATACCCAATAAATAAAACGCTCAACATTTTAATAATCTACGTGGACTTTTAATAATCTTAGTGTTCAACCGAATGGCGCGAAATCACGAGCGAACACCGGCGCGTTCGCTTGGGGTTTGAGGGGTATCGGATATTTTCAAACACTCAAAGCAGACTAAAGTTTGCTGTGTGCGTTCTCCTAGTCACTTTAGGTCTATTTATTTTTGGAGCACCTGCGCATTTTTATCTAGTCCAGTGTATCGATGTCTTCAGTTATTCGGGGGAATTTCCATACACGGTACTTTGAACCCATTGTGTGCGCTATTCAATACAGTTGTAAAGGATCTATTTGAAGGACGAAAAAGTACGCCAAGAATTCCGTCCGTTTCCGACGTCCTTCATTTGTGCAGGCTTTTACTTAAAACTAGTTTTTGCCCACAGTTTCGCCCGCGTACATAAAATATAGTTTATATCACTCAAGAATAGAGCAGCTTTCTATTAGTGAAAAAAAAATTCGCAATTGAGCCAGCACCCCTTGCCAAGTTACAGCCGTTTCGTGTCGAATTCTGTTCTCTAATCGGTAACGCCTCCGTGTCAGCAATAATATTGTAGAAAACGATAAGTTGGTAGCCATGTTGACGCGCCTGAGTCAGCTGCTCATTCAACAATGTAGCGTTTGTATAATAAAGGATGTAGCGTTGAACATTGTATAAATTCATTCTATCATTTTGAACGACGTGAAATTCGTTTGTTCTGACCACATGACTTAACGTTGAGATGATGTCATTCCCTTACATTTGATTAGTTTTTGACTAGTAACGATGGCAGATTATCAACTTAGCTAGGAGTGTTGTACTTTCAGAGATTACCCCATACAAACAATAAAACAAACTTTACCTCTTTATTATAAATTACTGTCGAAGTGTAGACGCTGACTGAACTTTTAGCATTGAAAACCTCGATTTTCATACTAAACGTCTTACTTGAACAAAAACTTCCATCTATTCTAATCGAAATCTGTGTTCAATTACTGCGTATAGAATGAAAGTCATGGTTTAGTAATATAAGTACATATTATTAGACCGTGACTCAGTATAACCATTACTCAGTAAGGTAGGTACTCTTAAGTGAAGGTCGATCTTTCACTAGTTTTTGTAGTCTGAAGTATTTTGTCTAGTTGGAAAAATCTCTGGATTGATAGAGCTGTGTTTAATATCTTATTGTCATATTATTTTACTAGCTGTTCCCTGCGGCTTTGGCTACGGCTTCACACTCGTGAGTCTAACAGTTCCAGAGATTAGCACGATCAAATAAACAAACTCTTCAGCTTTATAATATTACAAGTAAATTTTATTTTACAAAGAAGAACAACAAACAGTTAAAATAAAAAACTGCAAAAAACATATACGACTTTATATTGAAGCCCAAAACACTGTTGTAAAACAAGTCATTATGGTACTAAATTATTGGTATAAAGATTATGAAGGAAATAGAATAGAATAAACTATATTGTTCACCAAAAAATAACACAGTTTATATAGGGTGACTGGTATTTAGTGTACGATACTTATACACGTGATTGTGTTCATAATAACAAACAATTTTTATTATGGAAGCAAAGCCGAAATAGCGAAAAAAATATCAGCTGTTCAGTACATTAGGCAAACATAAATGTACTGAACAGCTGATTATTTTTCGCGATTTCAGATTTGTTCCCATAGTAAAAATTGTTTTTTATAATGAGCACAATCACGTGTTTAAGTATCGTACACTTATTGCCAGTCACCTTATATATAAACTTAAATTTAGGGGTACAATGGTGGCCTTATCGCTGACACGGATATCTACCAGACAACCTTAAAAAAGAAAAGAAATGAAATGTATTTATTTATTTATTTATTTAAACTTCATGTACAATAGTGGTACATAGGCGGACTTAATGCCACAAGGCATTCTCTACCAGTCAACCTTTGGGTTAAAAAAGACAACACTGTGGTAGGTTTATTTATCAAAGTATACCTATATACCTGTACCTTTCATACTGACTTTAGCCAGCTCTTCAGCTCTACCAGGATATATTATGGTCTGTCCGCATTTTAGATGTCATCTAAATTCGTTCAGCTGTTTGAGCGTGAAGGAGTAACAAACATACTCACAGACATACACACATAATTATACACTTATGCGATTTTAAAATATTTGTGTTACACAATCTAGCTAGTTTAACCTTTTGAATATCGTAATTAGAAATACAATAGAAAGACAAGAGAGAACGAACGCCGGCGTTCGCTTGGGTTTTTTTTTATTATTATTGATAGGCTCGCGTTTGACCACCATCTCACCTGATGGTAAGCGATGATGTGGTCGATCATGGAGCACGCTTGCCTAGAAGTAACCTATTCACTCTTGGGTTTAATGAATTATATTTCCAAAGCACTTTTCCACTCGACTGTACGCTGCAACCAGTAGTTTACGTGCTAAAGCATTTGCCGTAAAACTCCCTCATAAGGTTACAAGGCAAGGTTAATATACGGGTTAATGGAAATTAACCACTTTCGAGCTGGTTGTAAATTATATGGGCTATACGTATAATTATGGCATTTGAGTTTATGGTTCTGGAATTAAGTGTTTGTTTGGACATGATTTGTAGAAAGAAATCATGTCAAAATAACATTTTTAAAATGTATTTTATAAATTCAATTGTCAAAGCGGTGATGTTTTCCAATTGCCGATTTGGTCCAAGTTGTTTGACTATTAATATTAGTTTAATTAAATTAATAAACTAAATACCTAATTTAGTTTATTACATAATTTATGTATACAGGGTCCTTTGTAAAATACTGGCAACCTCTCAAAAATATGGTACTGACATCATAAATAACAACTTTTGTTCTAAGTTTATCATTTAAGTTCATCGGATTCTCATACAAAAATAAAAATATTTAATAATAATAATATTTATTTAATTCAGATAATACAATCCATTATTGTTAGTAAAGACATACACAACTTATAAGCTAGTGTTAGTACATATAATAAACATCTGTCAATTAATAAATAAATTCAATAAACATGTCAATAATAATAATTAATCACATAATAAAAACAATTAACAAACATACACAAAATAAATTGAACGTTCTAAATATTACGAAGTCTATGCGAAACAAGCTATAGCACAATAGCGGAAGGGAGTGGGGATCGGGTGGCGGGGGTGCTTGATGCGCTCGCATCAATGTAGGTAGGTTTAGCAAAATAAATGAATGAAATGAATGTATGAATGATGAATTGAGGAGGCGATATTAGTGAACTTTAATGTCGTTTTATAAGGTATATTATTGAGGATTTTCGAAATAAACCACAAATTGTTTCTCTGAAAACAAAGATTTGTTTATTCAACATGCTTTTACAGTATTATGTAATAAATTATCGTTTAACTAAAGTTACACTTTTATCTCACCTGAAAACAAAGAAACGACATTAAAGTTCACTAATATCGCCTCCTCAATTATATCCCTTTAATTATCTCTCTACAAGTTTTTATAACAATAAAATGCACATATAATCTAAACATCATCTGTCATTGAATGATACGTCACCCCGTATCCACAGCTTAAAAATTAAAAAATGAAATGTCATTTCCAAGGAGGTCATTTCATTACATACAGTTAAAATATGTAAGGTGGAACCACGAAATCTTGACGGTTTGTTTTTGGTAAATGTATCATGATTTGTAAAAAGTCGTAAAACAAAAGTTTTTGTTTATGATGTTAGTAATACAGTCCGGCAAGGTTGTTAGTGTTATACAAATAACCCTGTATAAAGCACGTATCAGGTGTTAATAGAAAAAGCAATGCACAATTTATTATAATTTCCCCAAAACTACTAACCTGAAATGGTCACGATATAAAAACAGAGGCTCTTTGTATTCAATGCGCAAGATAATATGCAGTATTAGGAGATATTTTACGTGCTCATGAGCTCTGTAATTAATGTATTGGAGCGAGAGCATCACGGAAGTGAAGCGATAGTGGTAATAGAGTGTGAATTGACACACACTCCATTTAGCACTCACTGATAGTAAATATTCTATTAATTACCCAATTAAATTCTTATCAGTAGACTTACAAAACTTACTCGTATGAATACGATCTACTCTCTGTTTTTAGCTGGGAAAATCATCTAATGACATTGTCCGCTCTTAGGTGGAGCGGATATAGTGTCAACTTTTACTGGCTAAAAACCCACTCCTGTTCCTTCTCTGCCATTGTCCCAGGGCCCCGGGGATCTCTTTAGCATCACCTATGGCCCCAGTAGGCTTCGACCCTGCTGGGACCCTACGGTTGCTAACTACTCCTTAAGGCGGGCGTGGAACACTACGCGCCGGCGACGACTTGGGCTCGGTCCAGACGGTTACCAGACGGTTGGACGGAGAGCTACTCATAGCTCGCCATCCGCAAGCCCGCGCCTATGGTGACCGAAAATCCGTTTTGCTTCAGATTATGACATCGTCACTTTTTTTTGAGGAGGCATTTCATCCAATGATTTCTCTCTCTGTAGAGCGTAGCGAGAGAAGTCTTCTAGAGTAACAGACTTAGACTGACTAGAACTACACCTGTGTTCTTTATTTGCCCATGGCGTTCTAGGACCAGTAAAAGTCTAGTAGTAATCAGTAAAAGTCTGACACTATTTCCTGCACCGCCCAAATGCTGGGGATGTCATTGGAAGATTTTTCCACCTAAAAAAAAATATAGAAATTTGTAGAAATCCCCCGTGACCCCAGCGTGCATCAGCTCTGTTGGGCCCCTACAGTTCACTGTCATCTCTTTGAGGCCCGCATGGAATGCGCTATCGATGACTCGGAACTGTGCTGCTATTCTCCAAGAAAACCCAAAGTCCGCCTTTGTACAGTTTTTTGTGCATGAAGATTTAATAAATAAAACAGCCTTGAGCGCAGCGCTGGCCACAGCAACGAGTCGAGAGCGCAGTTCATTGAATTAACAATCCAATGTATAGGTCCATTAGATTGTTAATTCAATGTACCTATTTGAATTTCGTCGCTGCGGCCAGCGCTGCGCTCAAGACTGTTTTCTTAGAGAATAGCACGCCTGATCCGGATGGTTACCGAACGGTCGGACGGTGAGCTACCAATTGCTCGTCATCCACGCCTACCGTGTCTTTTTTTTATGGTGGGAAAAAGTCATGCATTGACATCCCTCGCTCTTGGGCGGAGCGGGAGATAGTGTCAGACTCTTACTGACTAAAAGACCCACACCGTTCCTTCTAGCCTTCATACCGGAGCTCGAGCGCCCTTTCGGATAACCCTGGCCCCAGTAGGCTTCGACCCGGCTGGTTCCCTGCTGTTGCTGACAACTCCTTGAGGCGCGCGGGAACAGTGCGCGCCATCGACGACTTGGGCTTGGTCCGGACAATTACCGGACGGCCGGACAGTGAGCTACCCATTGCTCACTGTCCGCAAGCCCGTGCCTACGGTGGCCGGAAATCGGAATCAGAATCCCGGCGGCGGCGGCGGCGATAACGCCGTTGCCTGATGCGTTCGGCCTTCTCCTTTGCGAGAATTACTGCTTCGCAGAAGTCGGCGACCGCCTGCCACTCCTCCTCGCTCCGGACCATGGCCTCAACCAAGGCTCGGCGCGAGAGGTCTCCGCCGCCGATCGCCCTCACGAGGGCACGGTGATGCTCCGCCCAAGCAGGGCACACCTCGACTGTGTGCTCCACCGTGTCCTCCGGGCGTTCCGCACAGTGGCGACACCCGCCTACCGTGTCTGGTAGTGACCTGTGACTCAACTAATTCTCAATCCTGTACTGTACATAAAAACTATACATAAATACAGTATGCAGTGATTATAGGCAGTTGAGTGTGTTCTAAATAATAATACTCGTTTGTAAATAGGATATAGCAATTGACAGGCCTGTTGGTCTAGTGGTTAGTGACCCTGACTGCTATGCCGGAGGTCGTGGGTTCGATTCCCACCCAGGACAAATCTTTGTGTGATGAGCATGATCATTTGTTCTGTGTCTGGGTGTAATTATTATTATTTTTTTTATAATGGATAGGCTCGCGTTTGACCACAATCTCACCTGATGGTAAGCGATAATGTGGCCGACGATGGAGCACGCTTGCCTAGAAGCAATCTATTCACTCTTGACTTAAAGACCCCTAGGTTATAGCTATCAGGAAACACAGACTCCGGCAGGGAATTCCATATTAATTCCAAATTTATCTATAGTATGTATGTATTTAGAAATATATAAGTATGTTTATCAGTTGTCTAGTACTCATAACACAAGCTCTGCTTAGCTTGAGACTAGATGGCGTTGTGTGATAGTTGTGGAATAATATATTATATTGTAATTATTGTTGAAAAAATAAAAACCCAAATTAAACCTTTTATCGTAGTCTGAAATTACCTGAAAATATCACGAGGAAAGGTCAGAAGAAAATATAGATACAAAAAGAAACATATTACTTTTAGTAACAAGGTAAATATTTTGCTCTATCCCGTAGCAATCTGAATACTTTGTTATCATAGGTAAAAGGAATTAATCTTCAATAAAGGTTTTTATGAAAAATACCAAAAGTAAAATTGACTTGGGAAAACATTTATTTTTACTAGGAAAAGATCTAAAGGAAAATAATAAAGTTGTTTACAATTAATTATACTGAAATAATATTATTCCGTTCAAACACAACAGTTAATAAATACTTCAAGGTTTATTTTTAGAGTTCCAATACCCAAATTGTAAAACGAGACCGTATTGCTAAGACTCTGCGTTTTTGTTTTTAGGTGGTAGTAAAATCATCCATTGACATCCCTCGCTCTTAGGCGGAGTGGGAGATAGTGTCACTCTTAAAAACCCACTCCAGTCCGTTGCCTTTCGTACCGGGACCGAATCTTCCTTTCAAAAACAGATTCTCGGTCCTAGTAGGCTCGACCCAGCTGGGCCCCTACGGTTTGCTGACAACTCCTTGAGGGGCGCGTGAAACCATACGCGCCGTGGTTGTCTTAGGCTCGGTCCGGTCGGTTACCGAACGGTCGGACAGCTAGTTATCCATTGCTCGCCGTCGAGATCAGAATCCTGGAGGCATTTTATGAGCATTACTGCTTCGCAAGAAGGAGGCGACCGCATGCCACTCCTCCTCGCTCCGGACCATGGCTTGTACCAAAGCCCGGCGCGAGAGCACGCTGCCGCCGACTAAGACTCCGCTATCTGTCTGTCAGTATATCCATCTGTCACCAGGCTGTATTTCAAGAACCTTGATAGTTAGACAGTTGAAGTTTTCAGAAATGAGTTATTTCTGTTGCCACTTTATCAATAAATACTAAAGATACAGAATAAAAAAAATATTTAAGGAGGCTCCAAAACAACAAACCTGATTTTTTGGCGTTTTTTTGCTACGGACGGTGCGGAACCTTTCGTGCGCGAGTCCAACTCACACTTGGCCGATTGTATACTATTTCACTACCTTGTCTCAACTATATGTTTGTATATATATATCTCAAGACCCTGAGGTCTTGAACCTTTAGAAGACATATGAGGAGCTGAAACCAACCTGCAGATGCAATTTAGACACTTTTCTTTGGAACGTAGTACCTTCTTTACTTGTATATCATTATTATGAGAGTTAGATACTTTCTATCCATTCGTAATTAACTGTAATCAATCGGCTTCTAACCTAACTAAATGCAAATTAAGTACTTTACAGTACACTCAACGGATCTTGGCGAGCCTAAACATAGACCCTGCGCATCTTTCTCTCTCTTACGTCCTTCATGGCAAACGACGAAGAGAGAGTACTATGTTCAAGCTCGCCAAGATCCGTCGGGCGTACTGTACAGTATATCTAGCTCCTTAAACCATGCAGCTATGTAGTGGTACTTCTTGGCAAGACTTATTCAAGGGTAGCACGAAAAGGCGTATCAGACTTTTACTAACTAAAATGCACCTATGTCTTGCACTTTCTCAAGCATACCAGTAGTCCTAGCAGGGATCGGCCTTACAGTGCTCCTTCAGATTTGCTGTCATCTCTTTGAGGCACGCGTGGAACATTACGTGCGGTCGATTTACCGAACGGGTGGACGGCGAGGTACTCATTGCTCGTTGTTTGCAAGCCCACGCCTACGGTGCTTGGAAATTTCCTGTGCGTCTCGAGGCCTGAAGCGTCTCCTTTAGCGGACCATGTATTAAGACTGGTATCAGATTATCGTTAGAAAATGTAAAGAAGCAAAACATAAAGGAATGAAAAATTACCATGAAAGAATTCTCTGCTTGTATTTAGAGCACCAGATATCCTGTATACTCCTGGAAAAAAGCATTAAAGACAGATACAAGACAAAAGAAAACGCCAAAATATTTCCTGACTTTGACAACAGTTAATCTTTCTTATCCCGCTTACCTAAAGTAGGTATAGAAGATAACACAAAACGATACACAAAAGATTTTTTTTCCTCTACAAAATAATTACTAGTAAAAGATGAGGCACTCAATGGTAGGCTATTTTGCGAGGCCATGCCATAATCGTTTCCACTTTCCGCTGTCATTATCTTCTGAGTAAATTGATGCTTAATGTCTATCATTTTGTGGAGATGTTTAGCCTAAGTATACACGTACCTAGCTGTAAGTACCTGGGCATTGATCTGGTTATTATGTTGGCCTTGAGTAAAAATATGTTATGTAAACTGGAGCTCGAAGGCCGTATTGGAAAAGCTGTGCTGTATTTTTAGCCCTTGTAAAGGTTCAGGAAAAAAAATATAGAACACCGCATCTATTACATAATTAGCCTTGTGATTTTTCTACTGCTGGAACTCAGGCCTCCACAGTAGATAGAATAGGCCATAATCCACTATACGGGTCCAGTGCAAGTTGCTGGATGCCACATGTCTTCGAATTTTTGCTTTTAGGACATGCCGGTTTCTTCACCACGTTTTCCTTTACAGTGGTGATGAAATAAATTACAAAAAGCAATGCCTTTTGCGTTTTTCTTTCAAAGAAGTGTACATCCGGCTCGAAAGACCAAAAATGTAAGTCACCTTGGTCCTAAAATGCAAAAGGTAACAAAAGAGTTTTAATAAAGGTCTGATATTTCCTCTCGCTTCACTGAGAGCGCAAGAAGTTGAGGCGGGCCTATTCATTTTATATAAATTGGTCAGACTACGGAATGCTGGGAATAAATTTCAGCAGGTGGTGTAGCATGCAGATACCAAGGAACACAGGACAAGATTATCAGGTGTCTCATTACTTCTTGAACACCACCTCATTTGCTACCCAGGTTGTACTGGGAAGAGTAACCATGGAGCTTCTTGGTAGTTTTTCTCCATAGGAAACGAAAATTGCAATCTTCTGACGTTTTATAAGAGCCCATGTCATCATCATCAATACAATCATTCCAGCCGAAAGACGTCCACTGTTAGACATAGGCCTCCCCCAAGCGTCGCCACAACGACCGGTCCCCGGACCGGACAAATTCCCGCGACCCTGACCAGGTCATCGGTCCACCTTGTTGAAGGCCTTCCAACGATGCGTTTTCCGAGACGTGGTCGCCACTCCAGAACCTTTCGTCCCCATCGACCATCACAGTTCTGCGTGCAATATGCCTGCCCGGTGCCACTTAAGGTTGGTGATTCTTCGAACTATGTAGGTAAACTTGGTTCTGGTGCGGAAATAAACTAATTTTGATTTTGACTTTGTATGGGCAGGTTTTTATCATAGAATTGCGGTCAAATCCTCATAATTCCAAACCATAAACAAAGGCAAATATAACAATATTAATTAATAGAGATTCCACTAACAAACAAAATATTTCACCCATTTCGTTTAGGGTCATCGCCTTCAATCTCGCGTTTCAAAGGCTTTTGTAGCCGTAATTTAGGAGTAACTACAAAATAGTGGTTTAATTGCTGGCCTTCCCCTGAATAGAGGAGGAGGGGCAAACCGCTGGTGTTGAGTTTTGAATTAAAGCTAATAGTGCATAATGTTTTAGGAAGCTCCGTAAAGAATGAAACGTTGACGGGTTTATGGACCAGGGAGGGAAATTGCCGGTCATAAGTTTCGGTATTATGAGTTAAGACATAGCTTTTGTTTGCTCTGGGGTTTTTTCATTAATTTAATTAAAGTTTATTTTTGTGCTGCACATTTTTTTTTTAAACTAGTTTATAAACTAGTGCTTCACTGCAGCGTTGGAAGGCCTCCAACAAGTTGGACCGATGACCTGGTCAGGGTCGCGGAAATCCGATGGATGCGTTACGCACAGGACCGGTCATTGTGGCGACGCTTGGGGAAGGCATATGTCTAACAGTGGATTTCTTTCGGCTGTTATGATGATGATGATGATGATGAGTGCTTCACTGCGATCCCACCTGATGGTAAGCAGTGATGCAATTAGTATCTACCTACATGCAGGGTGAATCTTTTCAATTTGCTGGCAATCTTTGAGGTTTTTATTTTGGTGGGAAGTCATCAAATAACATCTCCCACCTTTAGGCGGAGCGAGAAGGCATCTCAGACTTTTACTGACTAAAACTCACTCCTGTTCCTTTTTCGCCTTTATTCCAGGGCCCCGAGGTTCACTTCTGCCTAACCCATGGCCCCAGTAGACTTCGACTCTGCTGGGCCCCTACGGTTTACTGACATTTTGATGCGCACGTGAAACACTAAGCGCCATCGACGACTTTGGCTCGGTCCGGACCGTTACCGGACGGTCCAATGGCGAGTTATCCATTACTCACCGTCCGCAAGCACCTACATAAAGGGTAACTTTCAATTTGCTGGCAATTTTTGAGGTAGTGTCTTTTGTCAATATTTTAAACAAAGTTACTGAACTAAATTAACAAATCGAATGAAAAAATAATGTTAATGTCTATCTATGAAATCGTTCATATTTTTTCTCAAAAACATATCTGTCCTTTGACGGTGGTACGTATGTTTGGCAAACACGACCAAACAGAAAAAGCTTTTTTTCATCATAAAATTACTTCTAAGTATTGTAATCGTAATTTTGACATCGTATTTATTTGTTTAATGAAGCTTTATGCACTAGTACACACTGTACAAAGATAGAATTAATGCCTTAGGTATTTTCTACTAGTCGACCTTAGTGACCTTAGTGGTGCAGAAACATAACATATTTGGTGCAACTTAATAGTAGACAAACAAATAGAAAATTAATACGAAAAGTAATAAAAACGTGTATAAAACATACAAAAAACTAAAATTACTTACCTTTTTTTTAAACTTATTATTTGCATTATTAAATATATCTTCAAGAACGTATATCAAAATATTAAACAATGGTAGCCCACCGGTATTGGGAACAAAATCCAAGTTACCACCGGTCCGGGCTCCAAAAAGAGGGACCTCCTACAAAATGCCAAGCCAACCAACAGTACTTCTTTTTTAATCAATGTCCCGCCGCCTAACAATTATCACCATACTCGTATATGCAGATGAACTACAGGAGAACCAAAGTTAAACATAGCGCAAAGAATCGCCAAACTTAAGTGGTAGTGGGCAGGGCACATTGCTCGCAGAACAGATGGTTGAACGTACCGGAAGACGCAGCTTTGGAAGGTCTCCCACAATGTGGGCTGATGACCTGATGAGGGTCGAGGAAATCCGATGGATGCGGGACGCATGGGACCGGTCGTTATGGTGAACACATGGGGGAGGCCTATGTCCAACAGTGAAGGGCTTTCGGGTGAAATGATGATGATGATGATGATGTAGATGATGATGGTGCAGGTAGACGTTATAAATTATTATTGTTGTTTTTAGTTATCCCAATACTTATACCACACCAAAGTGTAAGCCTTTTGTAAGCCAAAAGTTGAATGGTAGAGAATACCTTGTTGCATTAAGTTCACCTATGCACCACTGCCGTATTTAAAGTTAAAATAAGTACATAAATACATTGTTTTTTGGCATATATGTCAGTGGGTCATTCTACCATTACCATCGTTATACTTTTTATCGAGTTACTGCTAAATCTTCCAAACAATATTCCCGAAACAATTTTCCGTTCCACAAAAACCCCTTAATATCTCCGGCCAATCGACGAAAAATTGTATTTCCTGCGACGGATCGATGCCAGTCAAATTGACATTAGGAAAAGCCGGTTCTATTCCAAATGTAATAAATAATACAGAAACATTCTCTCTAATTACACGAACAGAGTTACCCTTGAAAGTTTACCAAAAACACCAATTATTTATAAGTTAGCCTTGTGCAATAATACCCGTTTTGACCGCATCAATTGCTTTAAAAATGTATGGTGATTTTATGGTTTTTATGGCTTAGAAAGTTTGAGTACCTTTTAATTATTTGGAAGCATTAAACAAGACATAAGTTATGTTATTTTTTATCAGTCGATTTACTTAAATGATAATTATTCGGTTTGTATTAGGTTTCCTTATTGGCGCCCAGGTGGGACTGCAGGGTCGAGTTTTGTTTGATTACCCTCATATGTTGTTTCTTAAAATGGTGTGTTGAAAATGTATCATTAATACTTCAAGGTTGTTAGTCGTTTGATTGATTGTAGGTTAATTATATAGGAAGTCATATTGAAGGACTATGTAGTACTTACCAAATATAAGTAGTTTGAGTCAATTTATGTTTTGAAATCTTTTTCCTTAATTTTGTTGGCATGAGTAATTTCAAAGTCTTTAGATATAATACACAAATAATTACTTTTTATGATTTTTTATCAAACAATCAATCCATTAATGGAGACAACAGGAATATTTCGATTTATGTAGACAGACTGAACTTACTAAATACCACTTCGAAGTCAACTATGTCTTTAATATTATGTGATGTGTAAACATCTTAAATAAATACTCGAAGGAAAATGTAGAGTAAACATAAACAGTAAAGGTAAAGGATAAATTAGTGGACATAACGATACCTGAATTATAGTGTTTATAAGGTAACTCTTGTTTACACAGTGTTAGGTTTAATCGTTTATTTAGCTATTTGTCAGTTTCACAAGATTTTTATTTTTTCATTATTGTTAGTGGCTTCGCCTGCGTTTAATTACTACTTCCTTCTAAGTAAAATAATTATAGTCTACATATTATTATTGTGATGTTCTTGTTATTAGCTACTAATGCTGCAAAGTTTCATCCATATACACCGTTTAATTTAAGTAGTTTGTACGTAATGCCGACTATTACGTACAGGTCATTGAACTCGCTCAGCTGACGTTTTCTTAAAGAAATTAATTTCTTACATGCGTAAATTGATACGAGTTTTGCAAAAAGGTACTTTATATTTTAATTTTATCTTTACAAATCGATAGTGTTTCATGTACCGGATCGACCCTCCACGGGATCAAAACGAAAACAAAATTTGGCGGTGTCTAACTGATCCCATCGATAAGGGATCGCAGTCAATCACTAGTTTAAACTAATTAAAAATACATAAAAAAAATCCTTCCAGCCATTTGAGCATGAAGAATTAACCATACACACATACATTGTCCTTTGTGTTTTTCTGTTATTTTCGCTTTTTATGTACATTAATCAATAAAATACGCCAAAATTAAGTGTCAGTAGGCAAAGCACATTGCTCGCAGAACAGATAGTCGAGAGGAACCGAAAAGTTCTGGAGTGGCGACCACGTTTTGGAAAACGCAGCGTTGAAAAGCTTCTCACTTGGTGGACCGAGGTAGCGCGGAAATCCAATGAACGCGAGACAGGACTTGTCGTTATGGTAACACTTGGGGGAGACCTATGTCCAACAGTAGACGTTTTTCGACTGAAATGATGATGATGATAACATAATGTATAATATAATATATTCCACAACTATCACACAACGCCGTCTAGTCCCAAGCTAAGCAGAGCTTGTGTTATGGGTACTAGACAACTGATAAACATACTTATATATTTCTAAATAGATACATATTATAGATAAATTACACCCAGACACAGAACAAATGAACATGCTCATCACATAAACATTTGTCCTGTATGGGAATAGAACCCACGATCTCCGGCATAGCAGTCAGGGCCACTAATCACTAGACAAACAGGCCTGTCATAATGAAATAAGTTATTTGGTTAACCCCTCTCCCTTTTTACACACGTCCCAATAAATAGCTCTTTTAGCTCACAGCTTATTCGACATGCGGAAAATATGTCCGGCCCAATCCCAGTTTAGAGTGGCAGCTTGTTTTTTAGAGGGGCAGAAATAAATAAATACATAATTTATTGACATTTAAATCGCCTATATAATATTATTTGTGATATAAACTAGATATAAGCAAGAAATTAATTCCACCCTAGATCACATTTATGCCACTTACTGCGTTATGGCGAGAACAAAGAGAATTTATAATAGGGTTTGTCATAGTTATAAATTTTAAGGTATGTTCTCGGCTCTCAGGGACTTGTAGGACCTTCTTAGAACTTGGAAGTAGTTATTCCATGTTTTAGACTTGACAGCAAGTTATTAAACAAGTTTAAATTACTAAGATAGGTCACTTTGGAGTGCCTGGAATGATGATGTTAGTTCAAGAGGTCTTTGTCACTGGATATCAAGGAAAATCTTAAAAAATATTCCTGTTTTGTGTTATAATCGGTATTTTGAACACTTTTTGTATTATGTTATCAATAATAATATAATCTGTTTAAGGTGTCAGAGAAATAATAATATTTATTTCGTTTATTTGTCTTACTAATTATACAGTACACACAAAAAACAGAATCGAAAAATACATAATAGTCATTACATTATTATTAAGCTAAAACACTCAAATGTCTCGCTGATGGTCGCACGTGTTATTGGGCTATTCAACAAACCAAAGCCCACCATGGGGTGGGGTGACCTTTTCTTTTTATAGGTGGGAAAATCATCCAATGACACTTCCGCGCCCTTGGGCGGAGCGGGAGATAGTGTCAGACTTTTACAGACTAAAAACCCACTCTGTTCCTTCGTTTCCTTTCGTATCGGGGCTGAATCTTCCTTTCAGAAGCAGATACATGGCCCCCAGTAGACTTCGACCCTCCTGAGCCCTTATGGTTTACTGACAACTCTTAAAGGCGCGCGTGGAACAATACGCGCTGTTGACGACTTTGGCTTGGTCCGGACAGTTACCGGACAGTAAGACGGCGAGCTACCCATTGCTCGCCGTCCTCACGCCTACACCTATAGTGACTGGAAATCGTCTGGGGAGTGAGGGCCGTAGCCTCACGCGTGCGGCCTCCTCCTTTCTCCTTTGCTGGCATTACTGCTTCGCAAAAGAAGGCAACCGCCTGCCACTCCTCCTCGATTTGGCCATAGGGTGGCTGCCATGACCCAAGCACAATGGACTAAGTGTGAAAACCAAACTCCGATAGATAGATAATGTAAGATGTATCAAATATTACACCGCTGTCTTCATCTACATGGCATACTAGTAGATAGTATGACATATTACTTACATAAAGCCTTATCAAATATTAACTCAAATATCAGATCCAAGATACGTTTACGGCTAATCCGACCTCCCTTATTAACCCTAGTGCACACATGTCTAAACAGAAATTTTAATTATTAATATGAAATATACTAAGGTGCTTTGGGAAGGCAAGGTAAGACGCTTGCTTTAATTTCCGGGCTTGGTCCCGGCATACTGTAATCTCAGCGCCATCTTATACATTTTGTCTGTTTGTATTTACTACAGTGTATTTACTCCTTTAGTTGTTGTTTGTTTTTCTTGTTCCTATTTGAAAGTTTCAATTTAAGCTTTGTGTTTAATACGATTTGAAATTGTTGATTTGATCAGCTGAATAAAATCGCAATACTGTATTTGTTTCAGTAAATGGACTACCCACAGAAAAGATTTGAATGGAAAAACTTTCTGATTTTTACTACAACGATTGTCGCTGCTTGTTTCCCACCCTCGAACTCCACTACAGACAATAAACCAATACGAACGCGCAATACGCTACTGACAGACACACTTAGATCGCAAGTTTGCTATTGGTTGTGTCAATTATGAGCATGATCATATTATGAGGGTCGCCTGCTCCGCCCGCAAAGCCATTATAACCTCTTTTATCTTTTCTGTAAGACCATCCGCTTCGGTTTTGTAGGTGTGTTAAAAATGGATTGTGAAAGATGTCAGGATGTGCAGTAGCATTTTCTCAACGTTAATAATAGTATAAGTGAGGTTTGACAGATATCCTCACAACCCAGCCACCGCGATACGAATCGCCCTGGGCCTCAAGAGTCGCGCAGGCGTGAGCTTGCAGACGACGAGCAATCGGTAGCTTGTTATCCGGCAAACGGTAAGGACCGAGCTCAAGCTGTTCAGGTCACGTAGTCTTCCACACGCTCTTCTAAGAGATGTCAACAAACCGTAGCTGCTGAAGGGACCAGCAGGACGGATAGCCGGTAGAACCACGGAGAGTTTTAAAATGGTAAGCCGTAGTCCTAGAATGGAACAAGCAACTGTAAAATATAAATGTGGTATTATTCCGTAAAAATCACACAGTTACGCACATCCTCCAGCTCTACCCAAGCATGAGGAAGTCATTCAACACATGTATCACACCCACATTCACAGTAGTTAAAGGCTATTCCTTTTTTGTATATAAACTAATAAAATTATTATGCACTTTATTATTATTAGTATTGTTTTTCTTTATACTCCATCAAATAATGTAAGTAATTGTAGTATTTTATAATTGAATGATTTTTATAATTAATGATTGAATAATTTATTGATTGAGTAATTATAATTAAGTGATTTGCTGATTGAATAATTTAATTTAATTGTATTTAATTACAAACTAATGTTTTTTGATTATCTTTTTGATTTACAAACTCAAGAAAAAGGACAAACCATAATATTTTTAATCTATAAACTTGCACCCCTCATATAACCTAGAAGAACTAAGAAGTTGGCACTAGTTTCATCACAGCGCTAATTTGTCTCATTATGATTTGTTTGCACCAATTGTTTCACTATATTCGTGTATTCTTCTTTTCCATTTTTATTATCTCTCTTCGTTTTAGTTTAAGTAAATACAATTATAAATATTATATATAGTGTATTTGTATTTTAAGGTATGTATTTGTATGATGTATTTTAGTAATATGTAATGGTATATATTGCACCTACCACAATTTGTCTCTGCATCACCCAAAGGATGACTGGCAGAAAATTCCTTACAGCATTAAGTCCGCCTTAGCCAAAAGCTAACAAATCACTGGACCACCAAATACGTCCACTACTCCCTACACACACAAAATCCCCTCGATAACTAATACTCAAAGGCTGTTCAACAAATAACTACAATAAAGTAAATCTCAATCAAACGTAACAAAACAAGCTTAGTACGTAGACAAAGGGGGACTCGCTAAAAATGGGGGTAAAAAACATCAGCGCCACAGGCGTTTCATTTGCGCTCTTTGTTTGCAAAGCCGGGCTTCTTCATTAAACGGTAGGATGACAATATTAGCTAGTACTCTGCTCGATATTACAAGCACAAGGGTTTTTCAAAGAGGTTTTTATAGCATAGAGAATGTGATTGGTTGATTTTAGGAATGATGTCACTTCATGAAAGATGTCGATTCATATTTTTTTGTTGAGTAATTTTTACAGTGGTCTTTGATGTATATATAGGTAGAGTAAAAAAAACCTTACAGAACCCAGATGTGGATTTGAGGACGGTAAGCAATTGGTAGGTCGCCGTCTGGCGGTTACAACAATGCCCACGTCAACAGTGCGTTATGTTGCATGTGCGCGGGACTAGTTAGGGTTGATGCTTACCAGGGCTGTGGTTTTGTTTTTACTCAGTAAAAATCTGATATTCCTTCTCGTTCCAGCTAAAGCGGTAGAAGTTATTTGAAAGAAGGAAAGAAAAGAAAGAAAAGAAAGAAAAGAAAGAAAAGAAAGGAAAGAAAGAAAAGAAAGAAAAGAAAGAAAAGAAAGAAAAGAAAGAAAAGAAAGAAAAAAAAGAAAGAAAGAAAAAAAAAGAAAGAAAGGTGTTTCAAGTGAGCCGAGCGCCTCAAAGATATGTCGAAAAGTAGGGGTCCAGCAGGACCTATGCCCGGTAGACCCACGAAATTTTTTGATACAATTACTAAGGGCCTGGAAAGCAAACGGCAACTGAAGGAAACAGGTGTGTTTTAGTTAGTAAAATCTGATACGCCTTTTCGCTCTACCTTAGAGCGAAAAAAGTCATTGCATGTCTTTCTCAGTATAAAAGGGTTTTTCAGGGTGCAGGGATGATTTGTTGCTTAAAGTTTGCACTTTCTGTGGCGAATATGAGGTTATATTACATCCGAAGTATAATACTCGTACATTAAGTACTTACAAAAACTCTTAATGAGAAACTTGTTACTTCCAAATTTGTCTAAAACACCTTATACTGTTGTTCATGACCTGGCATTTTCCACGGCAGTACAGATTACCTATTTTCCTAATTCTGCGGAACAACTTCACAACAAAACACTTCTACCGCGCCCGTCACACGCAGCCATACTCGCAACACTAGGCTCGAAACTTCCAACTGCCACTCAGCACGTCAAGCGAACAAAACAAAACACTCGCGAATTCACGAATACACACCTAATTACCCTTCTTACTTCGCAAAGAAACCCCAAAGATTTAACCCGACGCAGGTAAACCACGAACACGTTTTAAGGGCTGTTACTCGACAAAATTGGGATTGAAACTGAGCATCGGCCCAACCGACTAACTGAGTCAAGCGCGGATCCACGGTTGTGGGCACGAGGAGCTTGTGCCACAACCCTAATAGGCTTTTGATGTCATCTGTAACTAGTTCTATTGGAGTCTGGTTTTCGCACTTAGTCATATGCGCACATTTATGCGAGAGCTATAGCGGCTAACCTTTGGTGGGCTTAATCTAATTAACTCTTTCCAAAAACAGATTAAGCCTCCCAAGTTTTTCAGGCTGTAAGAGAATTCCAGGATCCTAGGGTGCTTATACTTCGGTCACATTGCAAGAAAGGACGGTGGCAACCTCGAAAGGCTCATTGTGACCGGTAAAGTGGATGGAAAAAGGCCTCGCGGGCGCAGCCCAATACGTTGGTCCGACCAGATCCGCACCGCTCTTGACTCTACGATGTACAATGCCCTTCACACCGCCAGAGACAGAAACAGATGGAGGAACATCATAAAGGTTAAAGTGATGAAGCAGGGAGGTCACGACCCTCAGCATTGAGGGGACCCTCCCCTCGCTTATACATGTATCAGTGACACCTGTGCAATCAAGGAGTACGTGAGTAATTGTCTCGTTCCTATTCAAGCAACTTCTGCACAGGGGACTGTCTGTAATGCCTATTGTATGGAGGTGTTTATTCTGTGAAATTTATTCCGAAACAATATACTCCTGGGAGAAAAAGTATCCTAATGTACCATTTCAGGATATGATTTACCTGTTCAGACGTAAGAGCTTTAACAAACATACACGCTCATAAACAAGCGAGTTCATCAGGTGGCTTGCACTTGACCGATTTTCCCGCGGTGGTCAGCTGTGACCACAACCCTTTTTAAAGGCTGGATCCGCGCCTGAACCGAGTCGGTCTGAGTCTCAGCGTAGCGGAGCATTGAAACGTACAAATTATTCCAACATAGCCCTTCAATTTCGTCGACACAAGGTATCATTATTTTTTAATTAAATTAGACGAGGTTTTGTGTGAGAATGGTGTTTCTGCTTTTAAGTAAAGGTAGAATATTTTGGTTTAGTGTAAACGTGTTTGGATACGGTAATTGGTAAGTAGCTGTTACTATGCGGAGTTGTGTGCTTAATTTTGACGTACAAAGGGGAAATGCTTGCTTTTAATCTAAATTTAGTCTTAGTGAGGTTTCTCCTAAATACTTAGAGGATGTGCTTCTTGTGTATATTATTAGTTTTGTCGTGTCTGTCGAATATTATGCAAAAAAAACTCCTGAAATAAAAAAAAATCTTGTGTTCTATTCCAGGACCTGGTCGACCAGTGCGCCAGGTTTTATTCAAGTCCGTTCAGCCATTTGAGCGTAAAAAGCAATAAACATAGTAATTGTTCTTTGACAAGGTTTTCAAAAGAAACCTGCAACTGGGCTTGTCTAACTGACATCGGCAATGTGTTTTATAATCGCACCGCCTGGACTGTGACTGATTTGTCACCCAATTTGGTAGAATGCAAGGGGATTTAAAGTCTTAAATGTTACGATGATCTCGAGTGTCTAGAATATATGTCATGAATGAACCTAAAACGTTCTTTGAGATAAAAAAGAGTTCTAGAAACAAACAGGACACTGTAAAGCAACTATAAGATAAGGGTATTTCGGTAAAAGCCGATCGGCAGCCAATTGAACTTCATACGGAATTCAAAAACACGGTCGTATTTGCTTAAACCAAATATGAATCTAATACAAAAGTTTTTGAGGCACTCAAGCCTATCTAACTGCACTTCAGTTAGATCTTAATAACTGACATCGGCATATTCAAGCATTGGGAGAAGGAGATATTGGGCGAGCGCAGTTTAGGTGGCAGTTGGAAGAAAATTGCGCAGCCTTCTCAAAGACCCAGCAGACGCAAACTTGCGGCTAAATTTTTGCTACTCAGAATCCTATGAAAAGTCTTTGTCAATAAAAATACTAAGATCTATGACTAAATCGCTGTATGAAAATTATCAGTAGGAGCTGTGTCCAGTTGATTTTTAGTGCAACCTAGGGCTGTTTTCAACAATGCCATGAGTTTTCGTAGGATTGACCTTCAAACCATGAGCCACACCCTATTTGATAACACGAGCCAAACCTTTATTGAACGTTTTAACTGCTTCAGATAACTTGCAAATATATTGGTAAATTGTCAGCATATGGATGTTAGGATGAGAGAAGTTCATTGGAAATATAGAGAAGAGGAGATAGAACAGCCCCCTGCGGTACGCCGGCAGAGGTATTGCACCATGATGAGGATGAACCTTCACTGCGAATACGTTGTCGACGGCCACACAGGTAACTACTAAACCAATCAACCACTATTGAAGAAATGTTAAGACAGGTAAACATTTCGAGTAATATATCAAAATCGACGGTATTAAATGCTTTGATAAAGTCTAATAAGGAAGGGATCGTCTGATTTCTATTTGCCATACCTACTCTATTTTAGGCTCTCCTCAAATTACCCTTCCTGTTTCCTTATCATGTTGAAAGTCATGTTTACTTAACACAATATTAGCAATACAGGATGTTCCTCATATAGCGGATATGACGTTAGTTGCCGGGGCAAACCTTTAATAGGCTGTTTTGATAAGAGTATCTACGGGTATGCTATACGTCAATAGTTTACGTTTAAATAATGATTATTAATTGCAATAAGATTAGGCTTTAAGAATAGTAGTACTGACTTATTAAACTGTTTGGATAATGGAAGTCCTCAACAGCTATTTTAAAATGATATTATAAACTAGTGCTTAATTGCGATCCCAAGCAGCGATGCAATCGTTGACGGTGAAGTGCATTAATTTATTAAGAGCTTATTTATTTTTCAGTTTTCTAACTAATGAAACCTTTAGCAAATGCAGGTCGATGTCAGCACATCGCGGTAAATTCTCTAATTAATATTCAACCATTTTCAGCTTCAGAGCAAACCTGTCATTAACGACCAAATTAACGCCTCTACAGTGGAATCGGCATTTGAACGGTGCAATCCCACCGTGGCACACTTTATCTAGCCCTGTACCTCATCATCATAATCATCATTTCAGACGTAGACGTAGACGTCTACTGCTGGACATAGGCCTCCCCCATCCGATTTTTTCTTTCTAGTGTTGAAAACTATATGCAGATGAAAATGGATAAAGCGAGAAATGAGTATATTAGAGAAAGTTTGAAAGTGGCGCTTGTGATTGAAAAGTTGAAAGGAAATCGTTTGATGGTCTTGCAAAGAAAAGGAATGAAACGTAAGTTATTAAAAAGTTACGAATGTACATGTAGAGGGATAGAGGGAGAGGCAAGCCTAATAAAAAACGGATGGATTGTGAGAAGAGTGATATGAAAGAAAAGGGAGTTAATGATAGGTTACACGGATAACAGGGCAGAATGAAAATAAAAAATGTTATGACGACATCAAGTACACACGGAATAAAGGCAGGATGGTGATGAGTATTGAAAAATACAAGGATTTTTGCTTGAAAACTAACTAAATATTATGAAACTAATTACGTTTGTTTTGGGGTGTGTGAGAAACTAAGGCAAGGAAAGTGTTTGAGGTTAATATTTTTGAGTAGAATTATTTAGCAAAACGTAGATAATTTTGATGCCTGACTAATATCAAGCAAGATAAATGTCTCCTTGAAAAAGTCACTGCAAACCTGCAACAGTAAAGTTATTTGAAGGAACATGAGTGGGTCAGTAAGACACTTCCTATTGCTCCATCCATAACGAGAAAAGTTATTTGAAGATTTTGCACCCAAATGAAAAAGGTGAATGCTTTCTTTAAGAAGATGCGTAAGACACGTTTCTTAGGCGAATGAAGGTTCTTGTTTTGTGAGTTGAGATCACATCTTCTATATTTTTATCATGTCAAGTTATCACAATATATAGGACTTAAGGCCACAATTGAAGATTAAGTACTCACAGTAATAGCACACGGGCAGGGCACATTGCTCGTAGAACAAATAGCCGTTGGGCCCGAAAAGTTCTGGAGTGGCGACCGCGCACCGGAAAACGTAGCGTTGGAAGGCCTCCTACAAGGTGATCCGATGACCTAGTGAAGGTTGTGGGAATCCGATGGATGCGGGACGCACAGGATCGTGCATTGTGGCGACGCTTGGGGGAGGCCTATGTCCAACAGTGGACGTCTGTCGGCTGAGATGATGATGATGACGAGTAATTACCATAATATGTTACAATAACATGGAAATTTCATATTGTTCGTGACAAGCTATAGATTATATTATATATACTCGTCTCTTCATTTATCATCAAATTCCAAAACCATTTAACGTTTCGACCTTGATCATGTATATTTCCATTACAAAGTCTGAATATCGATGTCCTTCGATCAATATGTTTGAAGTACTTGGAAACAACCTTTCTGGTAGGACGATTATATTGAAGAAAATTATAGCTCCCTAATATTTGAAGAAATCAAAAATCAGAAACCATTATTTCAAATAGACCAATTACAGGCACTTTTGAATTGTCAAAATGGTGATCAGTCAAAAAAAAAGGTGAAGCTAAATTGCACGTCCCAAACCTTGTTCCAAAGAAGTATTTACTAAAGTTAAGCAAGAAATAGGAACTTGAATTAAACATTTTATTTATGTCACAGTTGTCTTCCGTCGTTACTATAACTCCGCTTTTATTATTCACAGCGTAATGTTATATAGCTTATAAGCTATAGAAGGCCTTTAGCCTTCCTCGATAAATGAGCTATCTAATACTAAAAGATTTTTATAAGGCAATCTTTTCTTCGGCTTCCCTCATCCTCTCCACCCATCCACATATATACTCATAATTATTTTAGTAACATGCATTTCATCCCTCCTCTTTACTGACCTCACCAAGACAAACGATTCTCCTTCAATTTTTCAGTCACTGGCGCCACTTTCAAACTTCCTTTAATATACTCATTTCTCACTTTATCTTTTCTTGTCACACCACACATCCATCTCAATATATATTATCATCTCCGCTACATGCAATCTGTTTTCATTCATCTTTTTCACAGCCCATCATTCTGAACCATACAGTACGACAGGTTTTATCACGGATTTGTAGTTTACCCTTCAACTTGAGGGGCATGCGTGGGTCACAAGTTGTTCCAGTGACCTGTCACCATTTCATCCATCCTGAATTGATCCGATGTGTTACGTCTCAGTCTACCTTACCATCTCCTTAGGTAGGCTACCCGAGGTACCGAAAGTAGATTGGTATGGGCGTTCCAGCGACAGTTAAAGACACAGGACCGCAGAGACCGCCAAAATCGCAGAACAATATGCAGGTACATGTCTAAAAATATCACATATCATAAATGAACCCATGAGCCGTATTCATAGTTGATCAGTTCGAATTATGACACAAGCGCAGGTTGATTAGCTCGGCGAGTTGATTTCGGATTTCAATTGAATACTGCGCAATGATATTATTCATGCCGTTATGGTGTGGAAATACAGTTATTTGTTACAGCTATTACAATGTTAGTTGGTTGGCTGGATTCCTTTTAATTTTAGCCGCTTTATTCGATCTAATTTACTTCACTACTTGATCTTGCGAGCCGGTAGTCTATAAAGTTATTTTTCTCCGACACCGTTAAAATTTTGAACTCGATTTTATTAACTTTTAGCCGGTGCTAGGTTATTTTTTTTTACATTGTTTTGTTTGTAGATCGACCGGTGTCAATGTGACGGTTGTCTTCTGTCAGTTTTGACATCTGTCAGGTGACAGTGACACCACATCTCTCTCCGGGTCGTGTTACGTTTTGTTTCACGTATGTGTTTTGTTTTGTGTACTATTTCACGCGCTCGTTTATCATGTAACTGGATTAAACTTATAAGTGTTGCTTTGTATAAATACGAGTTGTAAAATTTCTGCCAATATACCAGCGAATTGGGGTGGTTTCCAATTTAATAGAAAACTTTTATTAGCGTTTTTAGTAAATAGCATTTTTGTTTTGTTTATTATTTGTAATTATTTTTATTTCTATTATTATTTAAGTATATTTATATTATGAATAATGTAGCTGATTTTAATGACAGCTTTTTTTCATGCTCTTCTTCTGATAGTTTTGCTAGTGCGGAGAGTGACTCTTCTCTTCCTCTCACTTTACATGATAAAATCTCTTCTCTTTTCTCTAATGATCCTAAAAACTTGCATATAGCTCACATAAACGCCCAGAGTGTTCCTGGTCACTATTCTGATCTTCTGGCATCCTTTAGCTGTGCTCACCTTGACGCCCTATTGATTTCGGAATAATTTCTGAAGCCTTCTCTTCTCTCTACTCAATACTCACTGCCTGGCTTCGTCTTGATCCGTAACGATAGAACCGGCAAGGGTGGAGGAGGTGTAGCTATGTATATTCGCGCTGACCTACCCCACAAGGTGGTTAGCTCATCCCCTTCTCTTTATTCTGAGTCGGCTGAATACTTGTTTGTTGAAATTTCTGTCCATCACACTAAAGTCTTGCTTGCTGTGCTTTACAGCCCTAACCTGCACATTGACTACTTTGATTCCCTTGATTGCACCTTAAGTAATCTTTGCCCCATGTATGAGCACGTTATTTTAATGGGTGATTTTAACACTTGCCTCATTAAAAATAACAATCGCTCCCATGGACTTCTTTCACTACTTTCTTCTTTCAATCTTCAAGTTTTGCCCCTTTCTGCTACTCATTTTTCTCCTAATTGTTCACCCTCTTTATTAGACCTTATTATTGTCTCCTCTTCTAACAATGTGTCTAACCATGGTCAACTTCCAGCTTCCTTTTCTTACCATGATTTAATTTATCTTTCTTATCGCATCCGTGTTCCCAAGCGTAAACCCCAGCTCTTATTTCTTCGTAACTTCAAGGGCATTGACCTGGAGGCATTGCAGTGCGATGCTAGCAATGTCGACTGGTCCCCTCTGATAGAAACTGACGACATCGATGAAAAGGTGAATTATTTTAATGCAACCGTTCTCGGATTGTTTGACCAGCATGCCCCTTTGCGACGTGTCAAGGTAAAACATAATCCAGCTCCTTGGGTAACTCTTCATATTAAGGAGCTTATGGCTCGCAGGGATAAAGCTAGGAGCAGGTATAAGCGTAGACCATCTGAGCAGAACCTTTCTTGCTTTATTTCACTGCGTAACAGCTGCAGGCGCCTGTGTCAAGTTGCAAAGAGACGCTATTTCCACGAACAACTCCATAACCGTAGTTCTTCCGACGTCTGGAAATTTCTTAAGTCTGTTGGCATAGGCAAATCACCAACCAACCAGTGTAAGGATGTGAACCTTAATGATCTCAACTCACATTTCTCTTATCTTCCCTTTTCATTAGATCCTTGTGTTAAAGCTACGACACTGGATGGTCTTTCTGGTTTGCCGTTGCCACAGTATCCCCACTTCAACTTCAGCGATGTTACTGAGATTGACGTTAAGAAAGCTATCCTCGCGATTACTTCTTCTGCAGTTGGCTGTGACAAGTTATGCTCAAGAATGATTACTCTCATCCTTCCCTCATTACTTCCAGTCCTCACGCATATCTTCAATCACTCATTTACCTCATGCTCCTTTCCATCAGCCTGGAAACAGGCTTATATTATTCCTTTACCTAAAATTAACAATCCTACTTTATTAACTCATTTTAGACCTATTTCTATCCTCCCATTTCTTTCCAAAGTTTTTGAGCACTTAGTTCATAGACAGCTATCTCATTTCTTGGCGTCTAACTCGATAATTTCTCCTTTTCAATCAGGTTTTCGCGCGGGTCACAGTACTGTAACTGCGCTTTTAAAAGTGACTGACGATATCCGCTGGGCTATGGAAAACAAGTCTCTTACAGTCCTTGTCTTGCTTGACTTTAGTAGCGCCTTTAACTCAGTGGATTTCGATATCTTACTCGGCATCCTTAAATCCATTAATTTCTCTTCTTCCGTCTTAACCTGGTTCAATTCATATCTTCGGGGTCGCTCCCAGTGTGTTCGCCTTGAAGAGTTGTTCTCTAACTGGTGTAATCTCACTGAGGGTGTTCCTCAGGGTAGCGTTCTCTCTCCTCTTCTTTTTTCTATCTTCATTAACTTTGTTACCAGAGCAATATCTTCTAGTTTCCATCTTTACGCAGATGACTTGCAGCTTTACCGACATTTTACTATAGGTGATGCAGATTCTGCGATTGCTGCCATGAATCGTGACCTGGCTTGTATCAGCGCTTGGGCAAAATCATTTGGCCTGCAGATTAACCCAACTAAATCACAGGCCATGATCATAGGCAGTAGATTCGTCCGCAATGCGGCAGTAGTTTCTTCTCTGCAGCCCTTAGTTCTCGATGGTGTCTGTATTGACTACACCGAAACTGCAAAGGATCTGGGTGTCATCATCGACTCCAATCTTTCGTGGCGTGCGCAGGTCAATGAAGTCAGTCGGAAGGTAAATTTCTCCTTCCATTCACTCAAATGCCTCCAGGGTCTCTTGCCTTTGAAAACGAAAATCTGTTTGGCCCAAAAACTTATTCAGTCGATTATAGATTATGCCGACGCCTGCTACCTGGATGCTACTGAGGAGCTATTAAACAAGCTTGAGCGACTGCAAAACTTATGCATTCGGTTTGTTTTTGGTCTACGAAAGTATGATCATGTTTCTCATCTTCGCAAGGAACTCAAGTGGCTCCCCATCCGTCTTCGCAGGAACACTCGGATTTTATGTCTCCTTTTCAACATCCTACACAACCCTTCTTATCCCTCCTACCTGCGCGACCGTTTTTCTTACGCACGCGCTAGCGACGCGCCGTGCAGATCACACAGGAGATCCCTTCTTAAATCCCCCCCTCATAAATCCAGCTACTATTCCTACTCTTTCTCTGTCCATGCAGTGAGGTTGTGGAACTCTCTTCCGCCTAACATTCGTGAGTTGAAAACTATTTCTCTCTTTAAGACTCAAGTAAAAGAGCACTATCTTTCCTCTCTTGTGTGATAATCTTATTTGTGTATATATATATATTATGTATTTTTAGTATAAGGTATATATATAGTTATATAAGTATTTATTAGTTTAAGATTTCACTAACTCTACTTTACTTATTTCTGCACACTATTGTCTACATCTCTTCTGATCTTTCCTTTCGCAGGTCTGCTGGAAGAAATTTCTTCATGAAATAAGCAGTACCTTTGTACATAATTTATAATAATGTTGTATCTTCTTCTTTTTACTGTGTGTACATAAATTATAAAATAAATAAATAAATGTTTTAGCTTTCTTTTATAGTCCTGTATATGCGTTTAATACATTATCACAATATTATAAAGTAGCTCGCGGGATCAAACTCAGCAGACGATGGAGCTCGCTTGCCTAGAAGTAACCTATTCACTCTTGATTTAAAGACCTATTTATCAAACATTTATACACACATACTTATACACGAACTTTAGTCTTTATAATAGTATCATCAGCACAGATTTTATATATTTTGTGAGGTAATAATTTACACAGATAACCTACAATCAGTTACAGAGCATTAAATTCATAAATTCATTAATAAATAATAATTGCTGTCAAATATAATGAACCAATACCGATTTTTTGTTTATTCTGCTACGCGAAGCTTTGTTTGCTTTATGAATATGTCATCATTATAATGTCAACCAATACTATGTAATAATTAGTTACATAATATGAGCTTGAAATAATAATTGTAGTATTATTTAAATCTCCGAAACAATCACTAAAGATACAAGTAACCACAACATGTAGCGCTTTCCCAGCATCTGTGTTCTCTACCATCTATATCCCGTCAGCCTTCAACGCCAGGACCTTGCGGACGACGAACAATAGATAGCTCGCAGTCTAATAAGTACCAGGCCCGTATCGACAGTGCTTAGAGATCCACGCACCCCTTAAAGAGCTATCAGCAGAACGGACGAGAACAGGGGGCCCAAGTCTGCTATTTTTATAAAATTCGTCATTCCAACACGATCCCATTGTCATTTTGCTAAAAGTTCCTAATCTGCTAATTCATAATGATCGATCATTGATCGGTCAATGGTCTCGTAATAGAGTGGCGGTAAAATGACAATATCGAGCTTATTAAAAGCAATGACTGCACAATGATGTTCTAATAGTAGGTCACTGAGCAAAGGAACTGTTAAAATTTTTGCAGATTACAGCACACGTAAGATATTCATTTGTAAATATGTACGAGATTACCATTCTATCCCACTTCTTTCAATGGAGTGTCAGTGGTTGATCGTTGGAAAGTCATAATGACGCCAATATATTAATAGATTACCAAAGTTACTCAAAATCAACAATTATGAAATCAATGATAGACCATTCAGACACTATTGTATTAGCAGACTTGGGCCCCTGTTAAAACCTGATAGCCTGCCTAGGCTGCGATATTGGTTGAAAGAATTATAGCAACACTGGAACCTAAAAATTGGCGTTAAAACCAAGTTCAGACAAAAAAAATGGTCCATGGGAAAAAGTATTAAAAGGGATACTCGTGGTCCTAGAATGCTAAAGGAAACTGAGAGAACGTAGGTGTGGTTTTAGTCAATACAAGTCTGACACGCCCTCTCGCTTCACAATAAAGTACAAGAACATACAAGTCATTGGATGATTTCCTACTTTGAAAAAAAAAGCTAACGAAGCGTTTCGCCTCGTCGTTTTTACCGCGTATATCGAGGGACTGGAACAACTTGCCTGCTGCGGTCTTCCCGTCCGATTATAATTTTAGATGTCTTCAAGGCTAAAGTGAATAGGCTCTTAATAAACTAGCCTCACCCACAACGATTGCATCACGACTTACCATCAGATGGGATTGCAGTTACTAGTTTATATCAATTAAAAAATAGACAAACATTGTTACACAAATTCATCATCATCATCATCATTTCAGCCGATACACGTCCACTGTTGGACATAGGCCTCCTCCAAGCGTCACCACATCGAACGTTCCTGTGCGTCCCGCATCCATCGGTTTTCCGCTACCTTCACCAGGTCATCGGTCCACCTTGTAGGAGGCCTTCCAACACTGCGTCTTCCGGTACGCGGTAGCCACTCCAGAACCACACACACAAATTAGACACATTACACAAACTAGTTCCTTCTAAATTGATGATTTCCAAATTCACTAAACGAAACAATAATTTCCATATTTTGGCAAATTGTGAAACTTCAGTGCTATATTCTAATCCACGTTCAATGGAATCACAGAATGGAATAACAGCGCCTGCTTTGGAAAGTCGTTCTCATCCGCTGCAAAATGTTCCATTCTCTGTTAGTGTTTGAATAAAATCAAACACAAACTTGCTACAGTTTGTTGGGACTTTCCATTATACTGTTGTATAAAGGTGTTTTTGTTTATTTCAGTTTTTGTTTGGCGACCTAAAATTAAATTCCTGAAGCTTTATGCATACCATGCATGATCAGGAAGTGAAAACTGTTTTTTTTTTTCAGTTTTAGGGCGCATTGTAGGAACCGTTTGCATGCTTTATGCAAGCGATGTCCTAGTGAGGGTCGCGGGAATGCGATGGATGCGCGACGCACAGAACCGGTAGTTTTGGCGACACTTGTCACACTTGTCACCTGCTTGGGCTATGCCCAGCAAGGAACGTGTGCCTACCACGCGTGATCAGGTATTGAATGTATCAGGCTATCAGGCTATCAGGCCGTGATTCTGATCCCGATTTCCGGCCACCGTAGGCGCGGGCTTGCGGACAGTGAGCAATGGGTAGCTCACTGTCCGGCCGTCCGGTAACTGTCCGGACCAAGCCCGGGCAAGAGTCTGGCACTATCCCCCAAGCGGGGGATAGTGTCAGACTCTTAATGACTTTAAGAGTCTGACACTATCCCCCGCTCCGCCCAAGAGCGGGGGTTGTCATTGGATGGTTTTTTTCCACCATAAAAAAAAGGTATTGAATGTATTTTCAGCTTTAGGGCGCTTTTGCGTTTATATTCCAGCAATCAAAGCATGCAAGCGATGATCTGGTATGGGTCGAGGGAATTTGTTGAATATTAGACGCACAGGAAACGGTCGTTATGGTGACACTTGGAAAAGGGGGGGGGGGCTATGTCCAGCAGTGGACAGTAGAGAAATTTAACGTATTTTAAGTTTTAAGCGCTTTTGCATTTACATTGAAGCAATCAAAGGTTCACTCTGCTACTACTCTGCTGCTGAGAGAGGCTTCCGTCCCAGCAGTAGGAACATCAAAAGGCTGATTATGCTAATCAAAGCACGCAAGCGACCTGGTGTGGGTCACAGGAATCCGATGCATGCAAGACGCACCGGATTTATGGCGACACTTGTGTCTCACTTGTGTTTGACAGTTTTGTGCATTTAAGTGGGATGTCCATCATGTACCACAACGATTTCGAAGAGATGAGATACTGGTAAAACGCGAGGCAATTAAGAACAACAAAAAGCCTGTTATACCTACTGCTAACTCAAATTCAAACGTAAAAACTTCTCGTTCTTAGGGTTCCGTACCCAAAAGGTAAAACGTATTTCTATTACTAATTAATCACACTTACCTTGCCTTGACCACACGTACCGAGTAAAAGGGCGAGACAGTAAACTGTTGCTTGGTCGAGACAGTGATGTAAGCGAGTTGTAGAGACAAGTGGTAGGCCGAGCACTCGGCGCTGTGTTTACACGTACCGAGTACTCGGCTGTGAGCACTGTCTCGCCCTTTTACTCGGTACGTGTGATCAAGGCACTAGACTCTACCGTCCGTCCGTTTGTCTGTCACCAGGCATCTATGTACTTCATGAATCGTGATAGCTAGACGGTTGAAATTTTCACAGATGATTTATTTATGTTGCCGCCATAACAATATTAAAAATAGAATAAAATAAATATGCAAGTGCGACAATATAAAACGTGATTTTTTATTGCCGTTTTTTTGCTACGCACTGTACAGAACTCTTTGTGCACGAATCCGACTCGCATTTGGCCGGTTTTTATTATATATTGTTTTGAATCAAGTATTTAGCCAAAGGGAAAGGAAAACAAAATTAAATTAATGTTCTTTGTTCTTCAACAATTTCCTTTTGCTCTTTTTCTTGTTAAGAAATTTTGCTATAGAAGGTGCTCCAATAATTCAACAGCGGGTATTTTAGATATTTTTAATATATTGTAAATCACGTTCGTGTATACGGGTGTATAATTTCGTTCGTTGTGTTATGATAATAATGTTTTTGCTGAATGTTTACCTTCATATTACAGTAATGTACGTTTTTGAGTACCTATAAAATCAAAACAGATAGGCATAATGCTTACTTTACTTGTCACAATTTTTTTCTTTTGCTTTTTTTTTTTTTTGTTTGATAAATAAAGTACTACGTGAAAAATAGAAACATTTATTCTTTTTATAAAATAAAAGTAGCTTCAATTATTAGTTACGTACGGCAGTGTACCACTGGTATCGTTGCGGTCATTTCTGCCGGATCACTTAAAAAAAAATTCACTTGAATCCTGCGGCGCGGCGCCAAACCAAACCCTTTGAAGTTTTCGTTTCGAGTACAAGCAAAAATGAACTTAGTGGTAATCATGCGGAAGTATCTTTGATGGTACATGGGGATAATCTCACCCATATGCACAAAACAATTCGGGAACTCATTTTTTTATACCTTACTAAGGAGTATAATCCCACCCATTCGTACAAAGCGTTTTGGAAACACATTCATTATGCTTACAGCTAAGGAGTGGAATTCCCTGCCGGAGTCTGTCTTTTCTGATAGCTACAACCTAGGGATATTTAAGTCAAGAGTGACGAATAGGTTACATCTAAGCAAGCGTGCTCCGTTATCGGTCACATCATCACTTACCATCACGTGAGTAGTTAAACGTGAGCCTACCAAAAATAAATAATAAAATCCCCTGTTGCCGTCTGTGTTTCCTGTTAGCTACAAGCTAGTGATCTTAGTTTACTTCGAGGCAAACGTGCTCTATCTTCGACCATCATCACATCACTTACTATCAGGCGAAATAGTGGTCAAACGTAAAATAAACCTAACCTAACAAATCCATTTCCAAAAAGTTATGTTTCACGAACTAATAAAAATGAACATTTTCACAAACAAACCACAACTCAATCCAGGCATAATATTGTTCAAAAAATTCATAGTAACCAATAAACAATTTGGTGGTTGAAACGCGTTGCCACAGAAAAGAAAGATGCAGAAGATCGGGTCCTTACAATGAGCGAAAATGGACGTACACAAAAACAATGTCTACATGAACATGTATACATGTCATGTACTTACACATCTCACTCATTATATTGTCAAACGAATGCTACTTGCGCATGCGTTCCACACACACAACGACGTAAATATCAAACTTTTTATTTTATGAAAGGTGTACGAAAAAAAAAATCAGCCTCACCATACAAAATGATAAACTTGATTGGACAATTTGTATGGCGAGGCCGATTTTTTTTTTCGTTTCCTGAAAAAAAAATTGTGGTAGGTTGTTCAGTTTCGTCTACTGAGCAAGCCCTTAAAGTTTGTGTAGGGCTGTCCCTTACACCTTGTATATAAACTGAATTCGCTCGTATCGTGTAGATTTTCTGAACTACGAAGGCCTGTATATTAGAATTGTCATCATCTTAAACTTATAATTTTTTTCTTACAAATTGTTGGATCTCAAAACACGAAATATACAACCACTGATTCATAGCTATGTAAGTCCACGAATGCGTAGCATCATAGATGCGTATTCGTTGTTATACGCTTGGTGTACACCAGCTCAAAGTACAAAAGTCTGTCGATAAACTGGCAACCTCGTGTCCTCGTGTTCACCACATCGTGCACACCAAGCATATACGTTCAATAACAAATACGCGTATGTGAAGGTACGCGACTGTAGACAGTAGGCTTAAAGATGTTTTTTATTTATTATTTATTAGGACAAATATGTAACACAAAGGTACAAAGGCAGACTTAATGCCTTAGGCATTCTCTACCAGTCAACCAAGGGAGGGTTTTTTTTTTATTCTTACCCTGAAAATCTACATTTATACTAATATAATAAATAGGTAAATTTTGTTTCTTTTTTGTTTGTAGGAGGTAATCTCTGGAAGTACTGGTCCGATTACTAAAACTTTTTCAACAATAGAAAGCTGCTTTATTCCTGAGCGACATAAGCTATATATTATGTACACGGACTGGAAGCTGTAGGTAAAATCTAGTTTCTTATAAAATATACAAATTTTTCAAAAGACTGAATTCTTATTAGGAAAGTACTTAGAATAGGTCCTATTTTATAATTATGTCATCTTGCTTATTCATGTAGACGCGTGTCTACATGGGCGTGTGTTTTCGCAAGTTGTATAGAGTTGACCTTCTGCACTCCGTATTTCATCCCGTTGGTGCGGGACAAAAGTTTTGGGTACAGTCACGCCCTTTCCCTGTTTCGGTCAGGCGGCGTGGCATCGACTGTTATTGCAACGCTCAGCGAAATGTGTACAGATTTTCGGTAATGTTGTAATTGTTATGGCAACACTGATCAGTTGAGAGCCGAGAATCCTAGAGATCTTAGTTGTGTTCTTAGATAAGAGTGCGAACGTTTTTTTGCAATAGCTTAGCTTCTATCGCGGGCCTTGAGCGTGGATACCGAATCCAGAAATTCCGTAACGAAAATAACCTAACACCCCCCACTCATTTGTTTTTTGAGCGTGGTGACCGATAAGAAAACAAATGAGTGAACAATCAATCAAAATTCAATTCAATGTGTGAAAGTGTAACTTCAATTAACCTTTTGAATGTCTTAAGTTACACAGTTCGACATAAGCAATTGTCTTTCTATTGTGTCTCTAATTACGGCATTCGATGAGTTAATATCAAAGAAAAAAAACAAAGGAAAAAAAATACTGTATAAATAAAATAAATAAATAATTATTATTGCATAAGTTGATAAAAATGCTTACCGCGGCTGTCCCCGAGTGCCACACGTCTTTTTTTTTTGTTTTTATAATGATATTAACTAGTGCCTGACTGCGATTCCACCTGATGGTAAGCAGTGATGCAATCATCGATGGTGAAGTGCACCAGTTTTTCAAGGGCCTATTCACTCTAGCCTTGAAGATACCAATTATGAACAGACAGGAAGACCGCAAAGGGAAATGTATCTGGCTTTCAATGAACGTGGTAACGACGAGGCAATGCTTGGTATGGACCGTAGAGGTGGTTACAATGTAAGGGAAGATACTCGCCGTAAGTCGGGTTGTCTGCTAGCAGAAAGGTTGTGATGTTGTTGAGTCCTATTCGCTATCAAAAAATACATATTGCTAAATTAGTCTTAAGCAAGACTTCAAGGTGGGAAATCATCAAGTAACTTTTTCCGACCTTAGGTTTTTTTTTGGTGGGTAAAATCATCCAATGACAACCCCCGCTCTTGGGCGGAGCGGGAGATAGTGTCAGACTCTTACTGACTAATAAACCCTCCCTGTTCCTTCAAGCCTTCATACCGGGTTTCGAGTTCCCTTTCGGATAACCCTGGCCCCAGTAGGCTTCGACTCGGCTCGGCCACTGCTGTTGCTGACAACTCCTTAAGGCGCGTGGGAACATTGCGCGCCATCGACGACTTGGGCTTGGTCCGGACAGTTACCGGACGGCCGGATAGCGAGCTACCGATTGCTCACTGTCCGCAAGCCCGCGCCTACGACGGCGACGGCTGGAAATTGGGATCGGAATCCCGGCGGTGGCGAGAGCGCCGTTGCCTGATGCGGTCGCCCTCCTCCTTTGCGAGCATTACTACTTCGCAGAAGTCGGCGACCGCCTGCCACTCCTTTCCGATCTAGCGTGAAGCAAGAGGACGTGACAGTTTTTTTCTGACTAAAACAACACCTGTTTCTAGGACTATGGTACTTATCCCTCTCAGAATTACCCTTTAACCAAGCAGTCATAAACCCTACTGGGTCCCTTTTGTTTTTCTGAAATCTTTTTAAGGCGTGATCATGACTCGGGATCAAACCTACAAGCAACCCCGTTTTGTTAAAAAAAAAATTCCACTTAACAAAACTAACATGCTTTAACATAAACACGCTTAACAAAATTAAATTTCTTTGCCAACAACAAACTATAATTAATTTCTCCGCGCCATATAAACAGCCCTCACAAGAGAGCCTATTATGGAATATTAATAACTGGCTCTAGAAACCATAGAAAGCCAATTTTTCTGTCCATTGTGCGCAGATAGCGTTGATAAGGACAAAGAGAGCGAACAAAGCGCGCAGTACAATGCCGACACTGCAGAAATGAATGTAGTGGCCATTGACTTGGACGCTATTTTAACGGGACTGTGATCGGCTAGGCTACTGTTTAGTTGTGCTTTTGGAATGAGAACGTACAAGCCGTTGATATTAACCTTTCAATCGTTTCAATTAGAGACACGATAGAGAGACAATGACAGCGCGGGGTTTAACCAATGGCGTTAAAGAAAGAATCGAAAAAAAAAAATTGAATTTTTTGAATACTTTTTTTTTATGTGGGACATCGATTCAATTAAATTCAATATATAAGGTGACTGGTAATTAGTATACGATACATAGACACGTGATTGTGCTCATGATAACCAACAACTTTTACTTTAGTAACAAACCTGAAATCGCGAAAAAAAATCAGCTGTTTAGCACATTTATGTTTGCCTAATGTACTGAACAGCTGATATTTTTTTCGCGATTTCGGCTTTGCTTCCATAATAAAAATTGTTTGTTATCATGAGCACAATCACGTGTTTAAGTATCGTAAACTAATTGCTAGTAACCTTATATATTTAATTATTGATAAGCTCACGTTTGACGACCATCTCACGTGATGCTAAACAATAATGTGGTTGACAACAGCACGCTTGCCTAGACTTAACCTATTCACTCTTGACTTAAAGACCCTTAAGTTGTAGCTATCAGGAAACACAGACTCCGGCAGGGAATTCCACTCTTTAGCTGTACGTTCAATAAATGTGTTTCCAAAACGCTTTGTACGTATAGGTAGAAAATTTACCATGTTTTATTTTACATAGGCCCCTAGAGCACGATTCCAACTGGTTCTGTAAAACCTCCCGATCTAGATGGAGAGAGAGAGTGTCAATCTGACTGGACTGTCCATCATCGGACAGCTGTGTGACAGTTTATGGTGGAAATTTATCCATACAAACAAGTTGTGGGAACACATTTATTGTACGTACAGCTAAGGAGTCTGCGTTTCCTAATAACTAAAACATAGGGGTCAAGAGTGAATTGGAAACTTCCAAGCAAGTAGGATCCACCATCGACCACATCATCGCTTAACATCTAGTAAGATAGTGGACAAACGCAAGCCGATAAATAATAATTTTCAATACACTTGCTCAGAAAGTGTCTCTTTTTGCACTGCACTTAGGTACATAATGGCCCTTGTTACCAAACTGTGACATTTTGATTACCATTATGCACTACTGCTATAATGTAGCTAAAACCATATTGTTCAACCTCTCCTCTGCCATATTTTATTAGATTTATCGTATCAGGATGGGCGCAGGTCGTCGTCCCCGATTCGCCGGTCAACTCCCGTTTATTCATTTCAATGAGTGTATAGAAAGGTAAATAAAAAAAAAATATATGGGCGCGCATATGAAAACAGATTTTACGGCCACAAAAATTTACTAATTTTTGTTATTTTCTTCACAAGTGTATTGAAAAATGTCGTATGATACACGTGAGTAATTAATCATTACCGTTCTTGGCTCTCTTAAGACCCTCGCCACGGCTCGGGTCTAAATACCGCCTCGACCGTAATCACTAACATTACACACTTATACCATAATGTACTATTACAAAAATTAACTGGCTAAACCCCACCCTTATTCGTGTATATTCAACATGTTTTTTCTACTCTGTGTGTATTTATGGATATCACCTGGATAACTTTTTCGACCGATTCCGCCACGATGAACGACAAACAAACCCTGGCATTTTTTAATGACATAAGCTGATTCTGATTTGTTAATTTAGAGTTCAAAACATCTTTATAGATCCCTACTTTAATGGTTCAGTTTGACAGATTTCTAAAATATAGATTAACAAATACACAACTTCAAATTCAAAATTCAGTAATAGGGGATTGCAAATACAATTTGCGTGATGTAATTCTGCCCGTAGGCTTCAAATGACTGCGCTGTAGTAATGTGTACCTACGTAACTCATATTGAAACCGCAGCATGTCGATTCTTACGCATCAAAACATCTGATTTCAGAGCGGCAAACGTATGTGACAAGAACTGTCATAGCAGTTTTTAGGGTTCCGTACCCAAAAGGTAAAATGGGACCCTATTACTAAGGGTCTAAACAGACGGACTGCATTTCAACTGCAATCCAACTGCAAATTGCAGTATATGTGCAGTTTGAATGCAGTTGACACGACTGCAATAGAACTGCAAACACGACTGCAATACAACTGCAAACCAAACGTGCGGTCCGATTGCAGTCGTGTGAACTGCACACCGACTGCATCCGAACTGCATCATACCCACCCGCCCGCACGCTCCGCCCTCCCGCTCATGGTGCAGTTCGGATGCAGTCGGTGTGCAGTTCACACGACTGCAATCGGACCGCACGTTTGGTTTGCAGTTCTGTTGCAGTCGTGTTTGCAGTTCTATTGCAGTCGTGTCAACTGCATTCAAACTGCAATTTGCCGTTGGATTGCAGTTCGTCTGTTTAGACCCTAAGACTCTGCTGTCCGTTTATTTGTCTGTCTGTCTGTCACCAGGTTGTATCTCATGAACCGTAATAGTAAGACAGGTGAAACCTTCACAGATTATGTATTTCTGTTGTCGCTATAACAATACTAAAAAATAGAATGAAAGAAATATTTAAGGGTAGTGCCATAAAACAAACGTGATTTTCTTGCCTTTTTTGAACCTTTCATGTGTGATTTCGACTCGAACTTAGCCAGTTTTTTAGCATCATGAGAAAAATTAACAGGTTTGTAATTTTTTTTTTAAGCGGTTCTGATTTGTTTAGGTAAATCTTAACATAGTTCTAGTGGAGAAGTTCTGTATCTATTATAGGACAGGCCTGTTGGTCTAGTGGTTAGTGACCCTGACTGCTATGCCCGAGGTTGTGGGTTCGATTCCCACCCAGGACAAATGTTTGTGTGATGAGCACGATCATTTGTTCTATGTCTGGGTGTAATTTATCTATAATATGTATGTATTTAGGAATATATAAGTATGTTTATCAGTTGTCTAGTATCCATAACACAAGCTCTGCTTAGCTTGGGACTAGACGGCGCTGTGTGACAGTTGTGGAATATTATTATTATTACATCATAATAACACATTTCAAAGGAAAACTACTAGACTACTTACGTATTCCGTTACAAATTACTCATTGTGAGCGTTTTCACGAAAACTTGAATCCACATATGTATATAAATTAATTGTTTCTCAAATTTTCTTAGTCAAAACTTTTCCACTACTAAACCAAAGGCATTTGACAAATTGCTTTTTTCGGTGAGAATAACTAAGACAGCAAATAACTTCTCCTACTCTGGCTAAAGCGAGAAGAAGTGTCAGACTTTCACTGACTAAAGCCTACCCGTGTTGCTTAAGCCATCGTAGGCGCGGGCTTGCGGACGGCGAGCAATGGGTAGCTCGTTGTCCGACCGACCGGTAACCGTCCGGATTGAGCGCAAGTCGTTGACGACTCGTACTGTTCCACGCACCTCAAGAAATTGTCAGCAACTGTAGGGGTCCAGCAGGGTCGAAGCCTATTTGGAGCCAAGGGTCTGTTTCCGAAAGGGGGGCTCGGCCTCGCTTTGAAAGGCAACGAAGAAACTATTCACCTTCACTGAAAAAAAAAAAAACCCGTGTTGTTCAGTCCTTTGCGTTCCAAAACCGCACTTAGGAACAATTGTGCATTCTTTAACAAACTATTTGACTTTCATTTTGCCACAAATTAATGACTACAGATAATGGCTGAAATTTTATGGAGAACCACATTAAAATTTTGCAAAAGTTTTTAAATTTCAAATCAAGTGATTAACATTTTCATAGCACGCAAAGGGTAAGTGTTGTTGGGTTTGATAAAATTAAGTTCATTAAAAAATACAGCGTACACAAAGTACGTTAGTTAGTGGGTTTATGGCAAAAACACTACAATTTCGTGTTTTTTTAATGAAGGTCGCTGGAACCCGATGAATGTGAGATGCGTACACTTCCATGAGGCCTATATTCAGCTGGGGAAATCTTTTGGCTGAAATAATTATGATGAGTGAAATAATAATTTATTAGAAGATGAGGCAGTCAAACACCAACGAAGTTGTTTTTTTTTCTAAATCTATACATCTATATATATAAATAAAATTAGAGTGTCTGTTTGTAATATTGAAATAACTGCTTTTTACTACATGCATATGAATATATATACGGTACATACACCAAAATAACATTTTTTACAATTTTTGTCTGTCTGTCTGTCTGTCTGTTTGTCCGGGCTAATCTCTGAAATGGCTAGACCGATTTTGACGGGACTTTTTTTGGCAGGTAGCTGATATAATAAGGAGTAACATAAGCTACTTTTAATAGAAAAAAAAAAAATCTTGTAGTTCACGCGAACGAAGTCGCGGGCACAGCTAGTCGTACATATATTTACTATAATAATAGTGGTCTTGATAAATGCACTGCAGTGTTTATCACTACAGAACGAATGTCGATTAGAAATAATATATATCATTTGGTTGGCTCTTAGGCAATAAATAAAAAATTCGAAGACATATGACATTCACTAACCCACACTGGGCCTGCGTGGTGAATTACAACCCTTTCACTCTCCTAGAGAAGAGGCTTGAGTCCCAGCAATGGGAACATTAAAAAGGCTGATAATGATTATGCTATGCTATTCTTGAAGTACCAATGTAGGTAGCAATATAAACCTAGTGGACAATCTCAAAGGACCACATAGTAAACCTAGCACATGGCAACTACCCAAAGATTATATTTATCCTACGTTACATTTTAACCTACTTGCACAAGTTGTGTTATTACTACCGCCATATATCATATACCCTTCTTTATTTAACGTTAATTCTGGACAATAAATCTTAAGGGATTACCTTGCGTATGTATAGAGAGTTATCTTGCAAAAAGGTCTGTTTTGGTATCTTTGCGCGTATTTTTTCCTGTTGCATGGTGAGTAGGAAATTAGTTAGTGTTAATGTTGTTGCTTCATGCGTGAGGCAATGGCTCTCGTGCCCCAGCTGCCGGGATTCCAATCCCGATTTCCGGCCGCCGTAGACGCGGGCTTGCGGACGGCGAGCAATGGGTCTGACCGTCCAGCAATCGTCTGAACCGAGCCCAAGTTGTCGACGGCGCGTAGTGTTTGTTACACGCGCACCTTAAGGAGTTGTCAGCAACTGTAGGACCTCAGCAAGGTCGAAGCCTACTAGGGCCATGGGTGATGTGAAAGGGTTCACGGGGGACTTGAAACAATGGCAAAGAAGAAACAGGAGTGTTTTTATATTCAGTAAAATCAAACTCATAAACATATCAGTCATTAACATAAACACCAGCATTAACCTGAGAAAATATCGTGTTCTTCCTACGTGCTTTATCCACTCATGAATTATAAATGTGTAACATTAATTTGTGTTAAATTATACTTCAAAAAGAGTACCTTTTTCAGACGGTTTATATAAAAAATTAGCATGATATTGTTTAGGAAATTATAATTTCACTTGCATGTTTAGTAATCTGAATATTTTACATCTTTTGTGGAGATGTTTATTTTGTTTCTTCAGTATTTGCATGTATAATTAATTTGTAAAGTATTTTATTGTAAATGGGATGAAGCTTGCTTGCCAAATTGTTTGTGAGAATTAAAATTTTCAATGGGCTTTGTCAACTTTGTGTGTTTCAATGATTATTGTATTAAGGTTTTAACATTTTTTATTCTGTTACAGGGATTTAAAAGGGAACAAAAAACTTTAGAGCAGATAGTGGATTATTAAATGTGCTACAATACTATATTAGTAAATTCATAGTCAATTTTGTTTGAAAGCTATTTCTAGTTTACTCATATAGATGAGTAACAAACTATTAACCTTTCGAATGTCTTAAGTTACACAGTCCTACATAAGGTAATTGTCTTTCTATTGTGTCTCTAATTACGACATTCAAAGAGTTAAGGACAGACTTATATTATAAAAGCCTATTTTTGTTTTTAATTAGTAAATTCAAAAACTTGTTAGTATTGTTGTTATTATTGTTCTATTTTTGTTTTTAATTAGTAAATACAAAAACTACTAGAAAATTCTTTCACGTTTAGAATGTTATTTTAACACTGACTGATAATAGGCTATATATTTTTTACTTCCACGCAGGGGGAACTGCTGGTTGAAACTAGTTTGCCGTACATATTGACGTACATATTGTTCCTGTATGTGCAACCTAATATTGTGACACGGAGCGGTCCGCGTTACCGCACACAGAAAAAAGTGTACGAAAACCTGCACACACACACACCTAAAACTAGCCTTGGTGAGATAAAAAAATCTTCATCATCTTCCCTGTCCTTTGTTACTTGGAGTCAGTGTAACACGTTTTTTTTTTCTATTTTATCACGAGTCCCGCTATAACTGCCTCTCTTTTCTTTCATGTACTATATATATGTGTATATATATGTGTTGTTTCTTGTATGTATTGAGTATGTCACGTGTAATAAAGTATTGATTATTGAAAGAAAAGGGAGTCAGTGATCACACAATCTATCGATATTTTCTCTGGCTGGTTTTTTATCCATTGACAATGAGATAACTGCTAGATGAGTTATATTGTAGGTTTTTCCACTACAAAAAAATGAACAAAAATACAGGAAATCAAATTTCCTGTAATTTAAATTGCAAATATAGAATCAAAAAACGATTTTGTCCGTATAATCGAAACTCCCTTTGTGTATAAATAACACTCTGTACTCAATGTATGCGAGAGTATGCGAGCCATAAAAATGGGTCAGTGGAAAAATCGGGAACATTCCGATCGACTACCCATTGTTGGTGACAAAATATTATACATTGAATTTTAATCGTGAACAATGGTTGGGTACTTTGAGAGATAAATTTATTATATTTTAATTTATAAAATTTAAAAGTCTAGGCTATGTGCAGACTATAGACCAGTTGTAAGGACAGAAGCCTTTTTATATTGCTCAATGGTCGTGCCAAATGAACTACTCATTCAATGTCGAATCGACGGATTGCAGTATCAGAAAGAAGTAAAAAAAATTAAATACTTGAAGTTTCACTGCGTCAACGAATCAGGGCCTCAAGTCTACTATTACAATATTGTCACAATGGCCTATCATTGGTGTCATAATTGTCGATTTTGACAAGTTTGGTAATCTACTAATATAATGGCGTCATTATGACTTTCCAATGGTCAACCACTGACACTCCATGGAAAGAAGTGACATATTGACAAATGAATATTTGAAGTTTGCGGTAATCTGCTAAAACTTTGACAGTTTATTTGATCAGTGTTTTACCATTAGAACGTTATTGTGCAGTTATTGGTTTTAATATGCTCGAAATTATCATTCTACCACAATTCTATTACAAGACCATTGACCTATCAATGAACGATCATTATGAATTAGTAGATTACAAACTTTTAGCAAAATGACAATTGGATCGTGTTGGAATGACGAATTTATGAAAATAGCAGACTTGGGGCCCTGGGATTATCCACAGGAAGGATCAAGGTTACATACAAAGTCCAAAGTATCACCACACTTTAATAGAAGTGGGCAGGGCACATTGCTTGCTGGATAGGTGGTGCTTGGGGCCGAAAGATTCTGGAGTGGCAATGCGTACCGAAAGACGCAACGTTTGAAAGCCTCCCACAAATTGGCTTTGACGATCTGGGGGTGGGTGTGAGGGTCGCGGGAATCTGATAGATACGAAACGCACAGGACCGTTCATCGTGGAATACTAGAAAGCCGGGAACAAGGTTTCCTCCTACCTCTAAATTCTCCTTACCAGTGCTGGGTGCAGTGAAATTCTGACAGTCCCTTTCACTTCACCCAGAGCAGGAAGAGTTATTCGAGGTTATCGCACTAAAAAAAATGTTATAAATTCACCTGACGCAGATGGTCCTGTGCAAGTCCACAAAACCAAAATTTAATCCCCACCGAAAAACATGACAATCAACTCAACTTCAAGCATATCCGTGGGGTACGTGGGTACCCCAATAAAGCTGTCAAAAAATAATCATATTGAAACAATAATCCGGTCATGTCAGGGGACCAATGTGGGGTACATTATCACGGATTTTATCGCAAAGTGGGCTACGATTTTTTTTTTCATAATAATCGTTCTGTTGATCAAATTGATTGGCAGCACGCGACGGAAAGGAATATTTCATGTATGGAACTATAATATATATATATATATATATATATGGGAACAGGGTTAAATAGTGCAGTACCTACCATTGTACCGATAGTTTTTTTTTTTTGTAGTCGATGAAATAAATGTTGGTGTTTTTTTTTTTTTGTTGATAGGTTTCCGCTTAACCGCAACCTCACCTAATGGAAAGCGACGACGCAGTCGACGATGGAATGCGCATACCTAGAAGTAACTTATATTCACTCTTGACTTAAAGATCCTCAAGTTGTAGCCATCAAGAAACACAGACTCCGGCAGGGAATTGCACTCCTTAGCTGTACGCACAAAGAATGTGTGTACACACATTCTAAAGCTTCTTGGTTTGGCTAAGGTTCTTGGTTCTTGATGTTTAGTAAATTATTGTTTCTAGATAGACTTAAAGCAAAACAAACATTGAGTTTTTCTAACTTACAAAGTCTTAACAACATGAAAAGAGGCCAAACATTTCTATAGTAAAATAAATTATTTAGGAAAACCTGGAACCAGCTTTGATCTTAAAAATTGTAAATTAAGAACCGGAAAATATTACATTTTCATTTCATTTCCGATGATTAAAACCAAGCATCTCCGTTTATTAACCGACCAGTTTTTTGTTTATCTGAATTGAGGTTTTATTTTTATATCAATACGCAACCGAAAATGACAAAAAATAAACAACAGAAAAAAAAATTACGCATCAATCAATCGTGGAAATCACAGACACAATAGAAAGACAATAGGTGCGCGAACGCCTTCGCGCATCTATTGTCTTACTATTATGTCTCAAATTGACGGTATCTGAAAGGTTAAAATAAAATGTTGGTGGAAATGACTTCTTATTAATATTAATCAAATTTTTTTACAAAATAAACAAAGCTTTCTTTCAATATTGGGACGGCCACCAGTCAGTATGCATTTAAGTGGAAGATGCGAAGTTATTTTCTTCACAAATAACAGAGTTGTTTTAAAAAAACCTTTTTCCATTACTTTATTTAAACATAACGTATTTATGTAGGTATTTATAATATTGAAATTTTAACAATATACTTTGTAAATAATGGTGGAATGTATTGGTGGAAAATGCGTAAGTTTGTCTTTGTGCCTTTGTAATGCCAAACCTCCAATTACTTCTCCCACTTTAGGTGTGACAGGTTATCAGGCGGTTATCACACGGCCGGACGGCGAGCAACCCATTCATTGTCGACCGGAAGCCCACGCTTAAGGTAGCTGAAAATCGGGATCGGGTGGCTAGGAGTAAGTAAGTGCGTTCCCTTACGCGTGCGGCCCTCCTCCGCTAGCATTACTGCTTCGCAGAGGACGAACGCCTGCCACTTCACGGCGTTCCAACGCTGCATTTTCCGATACGTGTTCGCCATTCCAGGACCATTCGGCTCCATCCACCACTGTACGAGTAATATGCCTCGCCGAAAACACGAATATGTATAATTAAAACTAAAAGTGCCTATCAATCATGATTATCTTGAAAATGCATGTGTGTCAAGCGTAATAGCACCAAAATGAACTCGCTGTTAAGTCGTTATCTTGATTCTTTTTAAAAGTCAAATTGTTTACTATAAGTGGTTGAAAGTTATAGTTCGTTTACCTTTGAAATTTTAGTTCAGACCCTACAAAATGTATTTAGCATAGACTTTGAGATCTTCTGGGGCCATGGGTTGTGCGAAAGTTAACCCCGGGGCCCTGGAACGAAGGCAAAGGAAGGACAGGAGTGGGGTTTAGTCAGTAAAAGTCTGACACGCCTTCCCGTTCCGCTTAAGGGCGGGAAATTAATTCCCACCCAAAAAAAACTGAGACAAGTATGCTAGAGAGCAGTGGTAGCTGAGTGGTATTGGCTCCAACTTGCGAGTTTACGAATTTATGCCATTACCACTGGTTTCAAAACGGTGAAGGAAAACATCGTGAGGAAACCGGCATATCCTCAAACCAAAAATTCGAAGATATCCTATCACCCCGCACTGGGCGTCTTTATTGCGTCTCCTATAGAGGTGGCCTGAGTCCCAGCAGTGAGAACATTAAAAAGGCTGATTATGAAGTTTGCCATCTAAGTAAGTTATCTTTAACTTATTTTACCAGAACGACACAATGACAATTATACTATTAGATTAGACCCACATTATGTACAGCACTTTAAATTACTGATAAACAAAATACAATGAACTATAACGAAGACAAAAAAAAAAAAACTACAAAATACATTTTGAAAATTTAAAAATAAATTGTTTAGGACAAAAAACACGTAGCTATAACGAAGTCCTATTATCTCTCACAATCTCCCAAGCATACGTAATCAACTAAGACAAGGTTTGAATTAAAATTTGAGAAAACTGATTAATATTCGAGATATGAACGAATGCTTAAGTTCGGAAACACAGCTGTCGTGAACACTGCAAGTTTACTTTATCAAGAAGTTTATTTTGCCAACAACTTTACAAACACACTAGCTCTTGCCCGCAGTGTCGAAAGCGTACATAAAATATAGCCTGTATCACTCAGGAATAAAGCAAAATTTTACCAATCGGACCAGTACCCCTAGCCAAGTTGCTAATCTGCAATAGTTAACGCTTGTAGAAAGCTTCAAATGTACGGGAATGACGTCGTCTTATCGTTCAGTCACGTGGTCAGAACAAAAGAATTGGCGGCAAGGTCAACTCGAAGCATTCGGCGCAAGCGAAACGGTTGTAACTTGGCTAGGGGGGCAGCACTTCCAGAGATTTCCTCCTACAAAAAAAAACAAACTTTACCTCTATATAATATTAGTATAGACTAGCTGCTGCGAGTGGCTTCTCCCGCGTGATAGTAGAAAATTATTCCAAGGGCACATCTTCTTCTTGGTCGTTTCACTCTTGCCAGAGTGGTCATGGTCTCACTGTCCGGCCGTCCGGTAACTGTCCGGACCAAGCCCAAGTCGTCGACGGCGCGCACTGTTCCCGCGCGCCTCCAGGAGTTGTCAACAACAGCAGGGACCCAGCCGGGTCGAAGCCTACTGTGGCCAGGGTTATCCGAAAGGGCGTTCGAGCCCCGGTATGAAGGCTAGAAGGAATGGGATGGGTCTTTTAGTCAGTAAGAGTCTGACACTATCTCCCGCTCCGCCCAAGAGTGGGGGATGTCAATCACCATAAAAAAAAGAGTTGTCATGGTTATTACGAAGGTATCTCTCCGGAAGCCGTCAGGGTACGTCACACGACTTCCCGCCACTTTTGTCTGCTGGCACTCATCCTGGCGCAAGGCCGCCAATAGCCATTTTGATTTGGTCAGTCTAACGCATCGGTGATTTGCCACGCAGTCTTATTCCATCCACCTTTCCTTGTATAGCAAGGTTTTTGTTGGAGTCACCTCCACGTCGACAAATATGGTCAAAGTACTTAAAAATACGTCTACCAGCGTAACATACTCCTGAGATAAAAAGTGTCTGTGCTATTCCAAGACTTGATCTAGTCCTGTACTAATCGTCTTCATCATTTCATCGAAATCCGTTCGAGTCTTTAAGTCAAGAGTAAACAAGTTACTTCTAGGCAACCGTACTTTAGAGTTTTCTTGTGTGATCAAATCAGAAATAAAGATATAAGCAGAAAAACCGTTTACCGATATAACCTGAAGAATATTATCTATAATATGTATGTATTTAGAAATATATAAGTATGTTTATCATTGTCTAGTACTCATAACACAAGCTCTGCTTAGCTTGAGACTAGACGGCGTTGTGTGATAGTTGTGGAATATTATATTATATTTAAAAAAAAAGAATCATCAAACTTAAGAGGCAGTGGGTAGCGCATATTGCTCGCAGAATAGATGGTCAATGGAGACGAAAGGTTCTGGAGTTGTGACCATGTACCAGAAAAAACAGGGTTCGAGGCCACCCACAACGTGAACCGATAGCCTGGTGAGGGTCGCGGGAATCCGATTGATGCGAGACGCACAGGATCGTTCGTTATGGCAACACTTGTGGAGGCCTCTGTCCAACAGTGGACGTCTTTCGCCTGAAATTATGATGAGGAAGTAAACGAGCTCCATCGTCGACCACATCATTCCATACCACCAGGAGAGATACTGGTTAAGCGAGAACCTATCAATAGGTAATAAAAAAATCACATCAGTTTCCTTCCTAAAGAGTAGGTAGACATCAGCCTACCCTCGTCACAGCAGCAACATTGACCCACATCTCCATTCGACATGCATGTACATATATTAAGAGTCCCCATAACTCCGGATCGGCAGAAACTCCCGCTGCGCATAAATTAAAACCCAAGACAACATATTGTTTGAATAATTCATTCAATTATTGTTTATATCTTATTATTGAGTTAGCAAATTAAACCATCCTTGTTAGTAAAGTCAAATATTTGTTCTGAAATAACTGTTGTTTAAATCAACTGTTTGATGTTCGTCTCGCTCTTTTGTTTGATGTTGAATAGAGATGTAGTCAGTTTTATAAACTCGTCTTCTAATGAGCGCGGAAATGTTGTAATTTTATTTGCTTAATAAGTTTTGCTTTTTTTGGTTTGTTTTGTTCAATCGACGAAATCAGAACTTAAAAGCGTCCAATCCGTGATTGGTATCCATTTAATTACCGCTCTTATGTGATTATAACGTTATTATACAATTACTTTAGATATTTTGGAAAACAATATTTTGTGGATATCATCTAGGTTTTTTATTGAAATCAATTAATCATTTTGTGTAACACTAATCCGCAGTAAAGACCTCTGAAAATCTTCAATATTGTGTGAACTTAGGCCCTTCATAATATACTCCTAAATTTAAGAAGTTACAAAAATTACATTCTTGCTTATTTATTTAAAATTCTGAATGACGAAATTTTTCTTCAAAACCATTTAAAGTTTTTGATAAAATAACGTATTTCCTGGAATAGGTTTTGTAAAATATTCGAGTGATTTTTTCGAGTTGCCTCTTTATCAATCACTAGGTTTTTCCAGCGGCTTCGCCCGTGTACATAAAATATAGCCTATATCACTCAGAAATAAAGCAGCTTTCTATCGGTGAAAAAATTTTAGCAATCGGACCAGTACTTCCAGAGGTTATCTCCTACAAACAAAAAATAAAAAACAAACTTTACCTCTTTATTATATTAGGGTAGATTGTGTTGGACGAATCAATAACGCTTTTAAACCATGCTCAGGTTGACGATACACTGATCGGAAAGGGTCCTCATAACAAAAACGAAAATGTTATTAAGGTTCTTATTGAGATTTTTATTGTATAATTGAAGTAGTACATACACATACCGGTATTCCTACAGTTGCTATTTGTGTACTAGTAGGACCAAGATAACTCTTTAAAAAAATCAGCCTACAGCAGCCTACTACCTCTCGAGCGCCGATTTTACATACAACTTGAACGACTTTGAAAAACGCTTAATTGTCGTTGTCCAAGTGTACGAAATTTATTTGGCCGAAAATTTTGGTCTATAAATTACCGTTTTTCCTGAAAAAAATCAGAAAAAGATTTGGTTTTTTTGTGAATTTAGTAAAAAAAACGCGCAATTACGTAATAATAATATCTCCGCGCGCGCGATGGGTTATCACACCTACAAAGGCATATATGCGGACCATCAATAAAATACAAAATCTGTGTACATGACGATGTCACATAAAGAATATATTGGCTAAGATTTGACCTAATTACCACTTGATAGCCCGTCAACGCCTTCAAATAGCCGTTGGGCTATTTCTCTTGAATATATGCGTATTTAATTACTAACGAAGCGAGCTCGGGCAATTTATGGCGGACGTCAAAAGTTCTTCAGACATGGCGTTTTATTTCCTAGGAAAGTAAAATTAATCGAGTTTCGGACGTGCGGCGGTTGGAACGCAGCGTTTTGGACGCTGGGCTTGGAAGCCTGAATACGAAATGTAATGAATACCTACTTCGTGTTATGATTATTTCATACTTGCTTCTACTTTGGTAGTTGATAATAATATATTTTTTTTCCAGAAACGAAAAATAAAACCGGCCTTACCATACAAAATTATGCGCTTGATTGGACAGTTTGTACAGAGAACGATTTATTTTTCCGTTTCAGGAAAAAATCTTGTGGTTGTGCAGTTTCGTCTACTGAGCAAGTCCTTAAAGTTTGCGAAGATCTGTCTCTTACACTCTGTATATTTCATTTCTGTGGAAAACATATTCATAAATATATATTGTTTGTAATGTAATTTATTACTTTATGTATTATATACTCGTATATGTAAATAGTACACCACCAACCTACCACTACCACTAACTACCTAACCACCACGAACTACCTGCGTATCTTTTTCTCCTTCTCTATCAAATCCATCCGAAGGTTGTCTGTTAAAAATCTCTTTAAGCGATAAGACCGCCCATTGTGACACCCAATTAATTTTAAGTTTCTCATGTAATTTTTATTTTTGGTGTACAATAAAAAATCTATCTATCTATCTATCATAATTATTCAGAAAAAAAATTGCTACATAACAAAACAGTCTATTTCCAAAGCAAAATATACGAAGTGATTAGCAAAACTTCCACCTGTATGCTTCCAAATCTAACGGAGAACAACTGTTCCCTAAAATCAATATTCAAAATCGTCGAACCGTCTGCATCGCATATTTATCAGTTCATTAGTATTGGTGGCCTGTTCCGATGAAGGGTGAACAGTCAATTGAAAAAAGAGACCTTTTTGGACTAATTTTCGCAGTTACTTAATGTCACGTGGAGTTAGAGGTTTTAAGTACTTTTTAGGGTTCCGTACCTCAAAAGGAACCCTATAGGATCACTTTGTTGTTCGTCTGTCTGTCTTTCAAGAACCCTTTATCTCGAGAACGCGTGTAGGTATCGAGTTGAAATTAAAACCATATACTCAGGTCTGCAGTCTCTTCAAGCTGTGAAAAATATAAGTTTACGAATAAAAAAGATACGGCCGCTTATGTCGCAAAAAAACGTATATTTTGATACTCTCAAAGATTGAAATTCATAAGGTACTTCCCTTTGACCCAGAACCCTGAAATTTGGCACAAAGGAAGGTCTTATAGCACAGATATAGGAAAAAATCTGAAAATAGTAAATTTATTGCTACTTAAGTCAAATGTCGGTCAGTCCAAGAAAAGTGAAGCTAAATAACTATCTGTAGGTCATACAAGGATGGTCGGTTATTTGAAAGAGTTAGATGGTCGGTTATTTGAAAGAGTTAGATGGTCGGTTATTTGAAAGAGTTAGATGGTCGGTTATTTGAAAGAGTTAGATGGTCGATTATTTGAAAGAGTGTGGTCCCGGAACGTAAAGTGCAACTGAAGGATTACAAGTGACTTTTAAAGCCACACCCTTGGGACCTTTTTCTTTCAAATCCCTAGCAGCAACTAATAGGAATAGAAAATTAAATATGTAATAAAATATAATCCATCTTTGAGGGACAATTCGGAAAAAAGAACATTCCACCTGTGCACACCTTCCAAGGGTTAACTTCAACAAGAGTTACTAAAACAGACTCTCTAATATTCCAAGAAATATAGAAAGAAAAGAAAAGAAAGTATGTTAAAATGTGTAAAACAGATACGGGCCTGAAATAAATTAATTGAATTGAATTGTATTGAATAATGGACTCTGAAGAAGAAGGTTTCGATGAAAGAAAGAAAGAAAAAACTTTTATTCGTACCTCACATATATACAGTAGAATTCGATTTATAAAAAAAAAGATAACTTTAAAATCTGTGCAAGGCCAAACAGGCGCCTAACTCAGCATATGCTGCGATATTTAAAAGATAAATAACGCAGCGCTGGTATTCTATTAGGGCCCGCGGTGATGCCACGGTCACATTCAAAGAGGTTCAATAAACTAAAAGGTATCGAAACAAAATAATAAATAAATACGAACATTGATAAAACAAACATTGGAAAAATATAAACTACATAACATTGGTAAAAAGCGTGAATTTATATACAAAAAAAGACTCGCTTATTTTCCCAGAAATATACAAAATAGTCTCGCTTATTTTCCCAGAAATATACAAAATAGTCTCGCTTATGTTCCCAGAAATAATTTTGATTTAATATATAAGAAACTAGTGGCCCGTCCCGGCTTTGCATGGGCAATAAGTATAGTCTCTGTTACTCAGACTCTGAATGTAGCTTACCAATGGTGAAAGAATTTTTGAAATCGGCACAGCATTTTTGAGTTTATTCATTACAAAAATAAATACAAAAATACAAATTTTTCCTCTTTATAATATTAGTGTAGAAGACTCGTTTAAGTTTCCAGAAAAATACAAAAAAGCTTTTCTCAACACAGCGTTCGAACCGTCAAGTGCGAATCTCTGAAAATCGTGGTCCGAACCGTTGGCTGTCCTCGCATATTCATCAACTCATTATTATTGGGGGCTCGTTCTCCGCTGAAATATTCAATGCGGACGCCCCAATGAGTTTGTTTATTAGCTTTTGTGCCAAATAGCTGTTTGATAGTGGCTCTATGAGCTTCATTTGTCTTTTATGGGAGATGAAAGAACTAATTTTGATGTAGATTTTTTTATATCAGAAGTTTTTTTGAATACATCTAGTGTGTGAGAAGATTTTTTTGTGCTGGGTCAGTGAATGCTTTGTAGACTAGAATGTTGGAAGCTTTTGTCATGTGATGAAGGAAATTGTACCTATATTTTGCTTCGGTGTCTTTGGCAGAAGCTAAATCATAGTACTGTGTACTATCAAGAGTTATGATGGATATGTACCTGGATCATGGACAAAGTTGTCTCATCACAGGCTTTTTATTTTGTCTATTTATACATGTAAACAAAAACAATTAAAATCGAAAAGAATAAACACAAGTAGAAGAGCACAAAAGTGTTGCTTATTTCAAAATAAATTTCTTTCAACAGATTTGCGACAGAAGACTTAGTTGAGATCTCTCAACTAAGTCTACATCTGTAGATACAGTGTTTATAAATAGTGAAAATAGATTGAAATAACTAAATTAAATCATATACTACGTACATTATATACCAAGAACTAAGTACGACTATTTTGTTTGAATGTGTCTTAAAAATATAAAGAATGTAACATATTATTCTAATCGTGCAATGACTAAAATAGCAAGACAAGCAGGATTACTGTCCATTAATCATAAGAATCAACCTTTTAATGTTCCCACTGCTAGGATCAGGCCTCCTCTCTGGCAGAGGAAATGAGCCGTAATCCACCACGCGGGCCCAGTACGAATTAGTAGATGTCAGATGTCTTTGAATTATTGTTTCCAAGACTTACAATATATAATCTTTATTTGATTAAACTTTTAGATAGGTAACTTGTAAATATATACAGAATTTTGAAAGACGTTTACAGAGTTTGCAACGGGGTGAGAGAACAAATCAAAATCCTATACTAGGAATTAACCCGAGCTATCGCAAACGCATCGTTTACAGGCCAGTTTCCTCACGATATTTTCCTTCACAGTTTAAACAGCAGTATACAAAGTAATGCGTTTGCCTGAGTTTGAACCCAAGACGTACGCACAGCGTTCTCAACTAGTTAATCTCTTTTTTAAGGAATTTTAATGTGAGAGTCCAAAGATGGACAAACACTGTCATAGCATGGAGTGGACCTAAAGGGTAAAGGCAAAAAGGTAGACCACTGGAGAGATGGGAGGATGATAAAAAGAATTGCAGGAAGCGGCTGGATGACTAAAGCAACAAATAGAGATAAATGAAAAATCTTGGAGGAGGCTTTTACTCACAATTGAGATCAAAGATATTAAGTTAAATCTGTATTTATACAAAAATGGATAAACAAAAGGCTATAATAATAATGTGAGAGCTCAACTCACAAGTCGGGACCATCATCACAAGGCCATTACTGTCCTACTCTTTACTATCCTTCTTTTTCTTCCTTCCCCAGTCCCATTATTTCGAGTCGAGTCTCCTCACTTTCCTGCGTCAAATGGCTCTATCTTGGGTTTTAATTTTTGGCAACTGAAGTTTCTTGAGGTCCCTCTCTATATTTGACCACCAGGTCAATGACGGGCGGCCTCTACCCTCTTTTTTATTCTAGTTGGCGTAGAGCAATTTGAACCACAATCTACTCTTTATTGTCCTTCTTTCTCTTTTTCCTGCTGCTATCCCATATTACTTGGCGTCGGTGCAACTTGTTTTTTTTTTTATTCTATTCTGTTCTGTCGCCCGTCTCACTATCACTAACTTCCTTTTCTTTCATATTGAGTATTATCATAACCTACTCCTCACACAATCCATCCATCTTTTCTTTGGCCTCCCTCTCCATTACATGTATACTCAGAACTTTGTTAGTAAGATGTGTTTCATATCTTCATATAACCAAGACCAACGATGACCTTTCAACTACTTACTACTACTCTTTATTGTCCATCACTACAAAAAAAAAAACTGCCAGTCATTTTGGACGAGCAATCCTAACTACGTCATCATCACATATGCCTTCAGATTACACTAAGGCTTAAGTTCTGACGTCACTAGACCATCATTCTTCACTACACCCTCACAACCCCAGCTTACTTCGTAACCTTATAATCCTAGAAGCTTATTCCAACCTTTTTCCTTTTATTTTCGCAGTCCAAGGATAAAGTCAATATCTGTTTTCGACCACGATAGCGAAATCTGTATTTTTTTTTCGCGTTAGTTTATTTTCTTTTGCGAGTAAAGCTGGTTATCAGCGGTGGACTAACAGTGCAATGTAGTAAAACAACAGGAATGTTTTACAGATCGGGATTTTTGTGAGAGATTGGGTCCGTTTTGGGTTCTCGTTGTTTATAAAAGTATTGATATTATATATTTGTCATATGAAGGGTACAAACAAAGAACTGGGAATGTCACTTGTATTTTAGACTTGTATCACATATATGAAATGTAATTTCATTTTTAACTACTGGTTTGCATAAAAACTCAACAAATTTCGTTAAAACTATAGCAGTACTATTGATACTGCAAACTTAGATCTCAATAAAAGTAATTAATCTTCTAAACTTAGGTTTTATCTCAAAATCATTTAATAAGAACATTTCCTGTTCTTTATATATAAGAATAGAATTACCCAGTGTGCAGAAAATTTCACAATGCTAAAAATGGCGTCCCGTGTGCGTATTCCGCGCATTACAATAAATGCTTGTACGAAATGGACATTGGCGGGGGTTACGCGTGCGGGGCAATCTCGTATGAGTGATCAAAACTGCACGACATTAAAAACACCCTTACTCACTTTTCAGCGCTCCGGCCCAAAAAAACATCAGCCGAAAATTCCGAAAAGCGCTCTCCAGAACGTCCAAACACCATAATCACCCCTATCATAACATGCGAACAAAGGAACGCCCTATATCCGGACGCACCCACAACATATTAATGTTGCCTCGAATGATATATTGCGCAGTCAATTAACGACAGACATTGACAAATGTTAGTCAGCATAATGCTTTGAAAAAAAAAAAAGCATTGTTTATCTTCATTCGTGATGCTTGAATCTCTGCGATCCTGGTGACAGAAATTAAGCTCTCCAGGATTTGAGGATACTTAATTGTGTTACTGTGTCATTTGTATGGAAAGCTAAAGATATTTCCGGTGTCCAATTTGAATATAATTATGGACTGTTCCAGTTTCCGGGTAGATGCCGTCTTCAAGATAAATAAATGGACATAACTTTTTTAGATTAAATCTGAAAATACGGTTACTAATTTGGTCAGTAATTTGGATGATATTTTTTAATATGATGGTTTTCTTATTATGTAGCTTCATGGTTCTTATCATGTAGCTTTTAAAGATATTAACTAGGAAAGAGCAGGGTTTTCGAATGGTTCCGATCTCCAGTGTTTTTGCAGACCATGTCTCATTTTTCATCCTGCGTCACGGATCCTGTGACCTATTCTGGTTTTTTTTTTTATGGTGGGAAAAATCATCCAATGACAACCCCCAATCTTGGGCGGAGCGGGAGATAGTTTCAGACTCTTACTGACTAAAAGCCCACCCCTTTCCTTCGTTGCCTTCGTACCGGGGCTTGAGTTATCTTTCAAATTAACCCTGGCCCCAGTAGGTTTCGACCCAGCTGGGCCCCTGCTGTTGCTGACAGCTCATTGAGGCGCGCGAGAACAGTGCGCGCTGTCGACGACTTGGTGACCTATTCGGGTAAGGATCTAATGACAGCGTCCACGGACGGCATTGATTTTCCCGGTCAGGCAAGGAATTTAAATTGAAAAAAAAAAAAAATTGTTGGCCATCTACACGCTAAGTAGAAAAAGAAGAAAGATTACACGTAAATTTTATTTGTTGAAGATTTATTCACTTTTTTGAAACGTTAATCTATACATTAGAGATCTATAATCTATACATTACTCGTGCTTTATAGGTGCATTCTTTAATATGGGAACACACATATTATACAAGACCTACACATCCAGAACTACTATCAATAAAACATACAAGTATTTGTTTCGTGTGGGAATCGAATCCGTGGCATGGAGCGCAATAGATCAATAATCGCTGAACCACTGAGGAAACCGTGCCATCAAACAAACACACCTACCACGGAAGTAAGTGGTTAGTAGATAAAACCATTTTGTGTAGAAGTGTTATGCTCTGAAAACTAGAAAAAAAATTAAAAAATTTAATAGATGTATCCTGATATTCCACTGGTGTACGCACAAAAAGTTTTGGGATCACGTTCGTTGTGCCTACAGCTAAGGAGTAGAATCCCCTGTCGAAGTCTGTGTTTCCTGATAGCTACAACTTGGGGATCTTTAGATTAAGAAGGAATAGGTTACTTTTAAGCAACCACATCGTCGCTTTTCATCATATTTACTGGCCATACGCGAGCCTATAAATCTATACATCTATACAGGAATACCTACTTATAATAATATAATAACTATTTTTTATCTTTTTAAATGTTTTTTTTTTATATTGAAATATTTAAAAATGTATTTTATATGTAATATTTATGAATAAATGAAAGTAATAAAGAGGTAAAGGTTGTTTTTTTGTTTGTAGGAGGTAATCTCTGGAAGTACTGGTCCGATTGCTAAAATTATTTCACCGATAGAAAGCTGCTTTATTTCTGAGTGACATAGACTATAACATTTTATGTACGCGGGCGAACCTACGGGCGAAGGCTAGTAACAAATAAATTTAAAAGGCACCACTAATATTTAATTAACATACAATTAAATTAAATGGAATTAACCGCAATGAAATCCACCAAAGACCGTTTGAAAATCATAGTAACTTAAGACGGTCTCAACAATCGCGCCTTATTTACTTATTTTCTTACACTCGAGTCGATTCAAATCGATTATTCGTGAATCGGTAATTGCTGTATGTTTAATTTGCTGGCTTACGTAGGCTTTAAGGGGCCTAAAGACTCTCTCAAACTGCTCGGCGTTCATTCATTATGTAATTTAGCTACTTTTGTTGGTTTTTTTCTGAAAGAAAAATGTGTATTACGCAGAATGTGTCCCTCGAGATATTTGTTAATTAGTAATCTTTACGCTTTTCCTCGTACTGGGGGAATAGACTTCCTAATTATATCGGACTAGGTAACATATTTGTAATTTACTTTATATTATATTTATCAAATAATGATTAAATTCACTGGTAAATTAACGTCTAGTGATAACTAAATGGTATTTTGCAAATATGTTTTTATAAAACACTTATGTACCGCGTTGCGCCACCTTTCCATGGTGGACATCCCACCCACATGTACAAAGCCTTTTGGGAATACACTCATTATGCATACAGCTAGCAGCTCTGCCTGAGTCTGTTTCCTGTTAGCTATAGCCTTTAAGTTAAGGGTGAATAGGTTGCTTCTAGGCAAACGTGCTCCATCGTCGGCCACATCATCGCTTACCATCAGCTAAGATAGTGGTATCCATAAAAAAAAAATTAGACGCCAATTTTATCATAATACAGCTATTAGAAGTCAAAATATTTGACTAAAACTCTCGTTTTAGAAGTAAGCACATAAACCGACAGGCCAAAGATAAAAACCTAAATTACCACCCGTAACACCTAAAATAACCCCCAAAACCTAAAATAATATAATGTCAACATTGTAAACATGGATTGCAATAAACGTTTTGACTTCGACCATTATGAGACAACAAATATTTCAACGCTAAATCAAAGCAAACCATCTACTGTTATACCTAGAACAATATTCGAGTAACAAATCAACCGAAACGAGATATTGTATTAAAACACCCTTGAAAGGAAACTTGCGACTCCGCAACAAACTTACAACTTCCTAAAATCACAGTACTGTAATTTTCCTAATTTATATTCACTCCTTGACTTGAAGAAAAGAATAACTTTGGAAACAACTGGCTGACGAACACTAGGAAATTATCCAAAAGAGATTTTTTTTTCTTTTGCTTTTTCTTTTCTTTTCAGTAATTTTAACGTATGTCTGGCAATTTGAGTGTTTTCTGCGGCCTACCCAAATGTCCTTTCTTTGGTATTGTTCGTCAAGTCGTAGAGCTCCTTAGTAGTCCTAAGTTGAGCTTTTCGAATACTGACAAATGCTTACACTGATTGGACAGGTCCACTCAAATCTGTATGGTTCTTTCTTTAAAAGACCATCTCAGACAAATCTGCATGGTTCTCATGTGATTTGACCATTACATATTTACTGTATGGACTTTAAAAGAGACCTTGACCCCTGAGTTTGTTTCGGTGTTTCTTCTCAGGGTAGTCAGATAGGAAACACCGGCCTCATCTAGAATAAAATGACGAAAAAAAAAAAAAAAAAAATTGACGTGTAAAAGTGTTTTTTAAACCTATTTACAAAATAAATATCATTTATCATTTATCATTTATCATTTATCATTTGGCATGCCATAATCATGGCGGTAAGACACCGTTTTGAGGAGTGGGTGAGAGCATCATGGTGTCCTCACCTTCCGTATGACGCAAGCCCTAGACTGCAAATAGCAACTGTTGGATGCAGGTGTATTTTTTAGTGAGTAGAAGTCTGATTCGCTCTGGCGCTCAACTTTTGATCGGGAGAAATCATAAGATAATTTCCAACCCACAAAAAAAGAAGAAATTACACATCTGACGATTTAAGGCTCTTTTGACATCATGCGTTGCGACTACGACGCGTTTTCATAGCAATTGTATGATACGGTTAGTACACAGTAGTTGAGCGATTGGTTGCTGCGCTGCGAGTAGTGAGTTCCATTTCCGCACGGAACTAATATTTGTATGGCATAAATATGAGTTTGTGGATGCATCCACGGTACAGGAGTCCCTAATTCCTAGTATGAAAAAAATATTTAAAAAAGGTGCAATACGACGCATTTTCATAGAAACTGTTCTGTTTAATAAGGGAGAAAAGAAGCTCGAGAAAAGATGACTTTTCAGATGATTGAAAGTACAGATTTGAGTACGCACATGATAGTAGAGCAGAGCCGCCTTGAACCTAAACAAATCCAATAATCCATTGGTTTTTTCATTAATATTAATTTTGATCAAATTCTATTATATTAAAACCTGTTCAGGGAAACTCGTGGCTAAATTGATAAAAGCCACGCTAAAGGAGGTCGGTTTGTGGATGGTTGACCATTCTAGCGTACCATTCCTCCATGCCTCGGAAAGCAAGTTAAAAAGTTGATCCCGGATGTCATCTGACAGTAGTCTTGCTCAGGGTATCATGTAATCTGGGAAAAGACACCCAGAGTGGGTAGAGGAAAGGACGCCGCCACCAGCATATTTCCTGTAGGTTTCATACATTTTATTTATGGTTTCACTGCACATGGTTAAAGCCGTTGGCCGCCACACGCTACAAATAGCCGTTTCTCGCTTCTTAATACAAAACGCTGTCACACTTCACTCGCGCTTCGAAACCTTCTTCTTCAGAGTCTATTATTCAATTAATTCAATTCAATTAATTCATTTAATTTATTTCAGGCATCTAGGCCCATATACGTTTTACACATTTTAACATACAAGTATAAGACATAATAATAATACAATAGAAATCATATAGTATTGCATAAGTAAATGTTAAAAATTAAAAATGCAATAAAATTAAATTCATAAATATTAAAATACAATAAAATTCATAATTCATGTCAAAAATAATTTAAAAAATTAATTAAAAATATATTATGATTCTGCGCGTACAGGTTAAAGAAAAGTATCAGCCACCAGCCACAAGTGGCTATTGCGCGCTTCAGCTTTCTTTGGCCGCTTCTAGTTTCTCGTCGTGGCCCATGAGCAGCGGCACTTGATGATGAAAGAATATTGTCTTCATTATTACGTGGAAAGAAACAAACAGATGGTCAGTCAGAGCCAGAGCTACCTTAGCATTTACAATATTAGCAAAACACAGACATGTTTTTGTCCAAGCTAAGAACTAATAGCTAGGTAGACGCGTATCGGTCCGGTTTGAGGATCGAACTAATTTCGGCAATATCTGCTGTGAGCCTTGCCAAATTGTGTAGGTACTTGTTACTATGCCAAATTAGGAGTAAACCGATAACATTATCTCGACCTGCTGTTTTGAACAAATTGTTTGAGCTAGGTGTGAATCTTTGGGTAAGATAACTGTGTGTATTTAAAACCTTATAATTCTCTTTTGGTATCTTCATAGTAAGAGCATGGTAGCTCAGTGGTAACGGCCCTGATGTTTCTTTTTTAGGTTAGAAATCATCCAATGACTTTTCCCGCTGGTCGTTGGTTTACATCTAGCCAGGAGCATTACTTTGTGTAATTTATATCATCACCACTACACTCAAAACGGTGAAGGAAAACATCGTAAAGAAACCGGTCCAAGAACAAAAAATTCGAAGACATGTGACATTCACCAACTGGTGGATTGCAGGTCGTTCCCTCTCTTAGAGAGGAGGTCTGAGTCTCAACAGTGGGAACATTAGAAGGTTGGTTATGCTATGCTATATTATATACTATCGTCACAGCCAGCATTTCTGCGCAAAAATATGAAACACTTTATACCTCTTTCCAAAATTGTCAATCATACCACTCAGTCCTGCTCTACCATCTTTCAGCAGCAAAAATATACCTTCGTTATAGTATCACTACTACTACCATTAACAGTTCCATGATGGAACTACTGGTGAATTTAATCACTACTTCCATTTTAAAAGAATCTGTAAAAAAAAATAACCAATGTTGAATTTTATTATAACTAATCCACATTTTATTCTTAGCTCTTGTAAAGTTTTTGGCAAATGCTACACGCTCGATATTTATCGTGATATTTGGATCGTAATTCAGGATCACGATATTTATCGAGTCTATAGTATAGCGTTTTGAAGGGTTGGATAAACCCTAGAAGTCAAAATTTACCAGTACCTGGGATCAAATACCTCATAGAAAATTACAGCACATTTAGAGAATAGATATTTTGGGTAGAGACCCCAAAAGACCTAAAACCCTAGAAGGAGCTTCTAGGACACTATATCGTGTGTTAACCTGAATGTGGTTGGAAAAACCCTAGAGGTAAAAACATACCAAGTCATCAAACAGCGCGTTAGCAATTAAAACACATTTAAAGGATAGATAATATTTTGTTTCAAAACCCCAATAGACTTAGAATCTCAGAAGGAATTTCTAAGTCAGCATTATCATGTGTTAATCTAAATGTAGAGTAGATATACCAAATAAATGATTGATGTAGTTTCATTTAGTGTGTCAGCCAGTACAGCTTTGACATCATCAAAGCCGAACTCAAGATTCAAAATTGCTCACAAACCATTGCCGACATTGACAAACGCAATTAATCCAGTTGTATGGGGCACTATGAGTCCGGATTAATTGTCCAAATCTTCGAGTTGGATCGATTCGTCATCGCAAGATGTCGGCGGATTTAATTAATTCGGCTCTCATTGTCTAAAGGCCCGGGGGTTTGGCGCCGAGCCCGTTTTTGTTCAATAACGTGTTACTTTTTGAAACTGTGGGGTTGGGGATCTAAAATAATTGGGGTGAGTTTATACTGAATGTAGTTTTTGACCCGATGGGCGTTAGTTTATTTTTCGCGTTCCTAATTAACAATTGGCATTTGTTTTTTTAGTGATCTCTGAAATTACAACACTATATTGACATTACTATTATATCTAGCCTTTACTGTTAGCTCCGATCAACTATAGCCGTAATCGGAAGTACAGATTGTTTGCTGTTTCTGGGTGTCGTACTGTCGCCTGAGTCCAGACTTCTATACCTCGCGCATTCTCTGCGTTTAATGCTTACTTATATATACAGAGATCTAATGACAGCATCAGTGGACGGCATTGCCGTGTCCAAATACTGGTCTAGGCATGGAATTTAATAAGGTTTGCCATTGACACGCTAAGAAAAAGAACGCTTATTCATTCTTAACTTAAAGATTTCCAAGATAAGACTAAGTTAAGACTTTGTAGCTATCAGGAAACACAGACTCCGGCAGGGAATCCCACTCCTTAGCTGTACGCAAAATAAATGTGTTCCCATAACGCTTCGATGTACTATCACGTGTCTATTTCAGCAAACTATATAAATCTAGAATTTTAATAGAACGTTCACGATAGAGTTACCACACCTTAGCGCTAGTACGAAATGTGCTGACTTGCTAATCGATTCACTACGATATGAGCTATTTCAGGCTATTCCCGTAAGGCGTCGTGCCGACGTGTGAGAAGATCTGGATTCTGCTGACAGAACTGATTTGTTGCAGGTCTGACGTTCAAACAGACAGTGAAGCTATCTTATTGTTTAGAGAAGTTATCCTGCTTCCTACAATGATTAAAATTATTGAGAAACTTATTTTTTTTTTTCTGGAACATAGTAACCCCTAAAATAAATTCTTTTCTTACATATTGTCAAACCATTATTTAGTTTTGTGTATACAAAGGCACATATAAAGGTGAGCTAAACTGAACAATAAGTTTTCTCCTGGCAAACCTTTGAGTGACCAGAAAGACATTCAAAGGTAAGATCCAATGTAAAATATATACCTACATAAATAAGACTTGTATACATATATTAAAAAAAATATCTGCTAACAGTTGTGTGTTAACAATTAAACAATATGTAACCCAAGCTATCAATTAAATCTAGTCACATAATGACCGCATTCAGACACTTCACTCACAAACTGATTACATATGTACATATAAGTGCAAACGACATATATAGTCGGTCAGTCTCAAGCTACGCCTTGAAATACTACCATAAGTTATATAGCATTGCATAAGCATATCGAGACTCTTAATGTTCCCAATGTTGGGACTCGTGCTTTCTCTCTAAGAGAGGGAATGGGTCGTAATCTACCACGCGGGCACAGTGCGGGTTGGTGAATGTCACAATGTCTTCGAATTTTTGGTTCTAGGACATGCCGGTTCCCTCACGATGTTTTCCTTCACCATTTTGAGAGCAGTGGTAATGAAATAAATTACAAAAAGTAATGAGCCTGGCTGGGTTTGAACCCGTGGCCTACAACTCGTAAGTCATAGCTGTTACCATTCGGTCGCCACTGCTCGCCTCTACTATACATAAAATTTAAATAAATAAATATTAACAGTTGCATAATTAATAGCAAGTTTTAAATAAAATAGCTCTCAAGTCCTCCAATTGGTTCCTGATGTCCCCAGAACTGTTTGTCCCACAAACGTTTGATGTTCCATTGTCGCCTTCGGAAAATTAATTGAACAAAGTTAATTGGGCGACACTTCCTATTGTTCAAAGTGATATTTTATCATCCGGCGTAATCTTTAGATGTTTTCTTTTTACAACTTTTTCTTTCGACAAAGACAAATGAGAGAGATGGATTGTTTTAAAATTTATTTATTAAAATTCTTGTGTTTCGTTATTTTTGGATTGCAGTTGGCAGGGAATTTGTCGTTTGACTTTGGTGTATTTTGGAATGCAAGAAAAATATATAATATAATAAATTGTATAAATGCTAAAAAGGTTCTGAAATGGCTACCACGTGCCGGAAGACGCAGCCTTGGAAGGCCTTCTACAAGGTGGACCGATGATCTAGTGAAGGTTGCGGGAATCCGATGGATGTAGGACACACAGATGTTCATTGTGGAGACACTTGGAGGAGGCCTTTGTCCAACAGTGCACGTCTATTGGCTGAAATGATGATGATGATATTGTTTTCTGTTAAGTTGTTTATTAGTGTAGTTGTTTGTAGACAAAAAAATTGACATGTAAAAGTATTTTTAAAGCTACTTTCAGAAATAAATATAATTTACCGTTTTATTAAAACCGTTTTCCATTTACAAACTATTCAATCTCTTAACTCGTTATCGACGAAGACTTACACAATAGACACACCCAAAACATCAGAACCCACCTACGCGACGATAACCACGATACAGTACTTGTATTTCGGCAATAACTCTCGCAAAGCAAACATTTCTATTTCAATAATATACTGAGCTTGGTACACACTGCGATACAGCAAATTGACCGAGAGCTGCGAGGCGTAGATAGTGGAGCGCTATGAAGTGGTGCGGGGGATGAGAGGTAAGCGGGTATCGAACGACGTAGCAAACGGTGCCCATTTGAAAAGCTAACTTTCGTATTTTTTGTGAACCTATGAGCTATATTTTGGCACGGTTTTTTAAGTTCAAAATCAAGTACAATGATCGTTTTTACAAGCTTTTATTTAGTTTCACCTGTCCCGATGTTTGTCTGTAATCAAATCTTGTAAATTAAATTTGACCCACTTCCCGGTTACCGATTGAGCTGAAATTTTGCATGCATGTGTTTAAATCAGATGACAATGCAAAATTATTATGACAAAGAGCTGATCTTATGATGGAACCGTAAGGTGGCTATAGGAACTTGATAATTAAATGACACAACCCCATCGAGTTTGGGCTGGTATGATTCGTCTTGACGAGTATTAATTATATAGGTATACCGAGCTGTAAAAGCTTGCTATGTAAAAATGATTCTCATTAAAAGCTTGTTTCGAAAATAAACAATGTTTTAAACTGGTCGATTGAAAGGGTCTTCCTCGCTTCCGAATGGGAAACCCGGGCTCCTGGAACGCAAAGCAAAGAAAGAATATATGCATGGGTTTTAGTTAGTAAATGGCTGACACGCCCTCGCGCTCCGCCCTAGAGTAGAAAAAGCCATTTGATGATTTCCCACTCATAAAATAGACGGGTACGGGATTTCCTTTTTTTTAAGCCTAGAAAATCATATTCAGACTTTTATTAATATTAAAACTCATCCGTGTTCCTTCCGTTGCCCTTTGCGTACCGGGAGGGTAGTTTCCAGGGTCAAAATAATTACATTTTATTTAGTCCGTATTTTAGATTATAAAAAAATATTGGACAAGTATTTTTTTATTTGTAAATTAAACCAAAAATGACAAAGATATAGTCCATTAAAGTTACGTGTAACGTCAGGCCGTGCTACATTTTTTCGCACGGGGTGACGTCACACGTAATATTTTTGAATAATCTTATAGACGGACTAATTAAATTTTTTTTATGGCAACTAGCCTATTATGTAACACTGGCAGGCATGGTTAGTATGGGATTCCAAAATAATTTTATTTTGTTAATAGTTGTAATAAATATGGGCGGAAGTAAAGATGTAATTTTGTGAAAACTTTAACTGTCTATATATTCAGTTCATGAGAAGTAAGCTGGCAGGTAGACCGGCAGTGGTGGTTTAGTAATAAGATTTTTTTAGGTAGAAAATCATATAAAGACTTTTTTCATTATTGATCGGTTTGCGCGTAACCACTATCTCACCTGATGGTAAATGATGATGTGGTGAACTTCTACCGCTCTGTGGCGGAGTGAGAAAGTGTGTCAGACAAAAACAAAACTACTCCTATCACCACGGTACGGAACCCTAAAACCCTATACCTGTACACCATTGGATGTATGAGTCTCCTTTTCTTGTAATTTATTATATACCATTAATCATCTTAATTGGCAATTTAATATAGCTAACTATTTATTTGAAGACACAAGTTGTGGCACCAGTTATAAAAGTCTGTATCCTAGAACGAGTCATAAAATAATTATTATCGTTTTAATTTTAGGCAAATATAATATTTTCGTTATTTCATCGGCACTCCTCTCAAAATACTGATAGATAACATCGTGAGGATAGCGCCATGCCCTAGAATAAAAAAAAAATCGAAGACATGTGAACTAAGGCCTACTCTCTCTCCTGGGGAGAAAGCCTGAGTCCCCGCATGGTGGACTACAACCCCGTCTCTCTCCTAGAGAGAATGCCTGAGTCCTAGCAGTGGGAACATTATAATGCTGATTATGCTTATGCTTCATCATCTTCCTGCCCTAGTCCCGTTTTATTTGGGGTCGGCGCAACACGTTTTTTTCTTCCATTCTGTCCTGTCACTCGTCACGCTATCACTAACTCCCTTTTCTTTCATATCGCTTCTCACACAATCCATCCATCTTTTCTTTGGCCTCCCTCTTCCCCTCCATCCATCCACTTGTAAACTCATAACTTTTTTAGTAACATGCGTTTCATCCCTCCTTTTCACATGACCATACCAAGACAAACGATTCCCTTTCAACTTTTCAGTCACTGGCGCCACTTTCAAACTTCCCCTAATATACTCATTTCTCACTTTATCCATTCTCGTCACACCACACATCCATCTTAACATTCTCATCTCCGCTACATGCAATCTTTTTTCATCCGTCTTTTTCACAGCCCAACATTCTGATCCATACAGTATGACAGGCCTTATCACGGACTTGTAGATTTTACCCTTCAACTTGAGGGGCATCCGTGGGTCACAAGTGGTTCCCGTGACCTGTCGCCACTTCATCCATCCTGCGTTGATCCGACGTGTTACGTCCCGGTCCACCTCACCATCCCCTTGGACGAGCGACCCGAGGTACCGTAAGTCGGAACAGATCGGTATGGGCGTTCCATCGAGAGCTAAAGGCACTGGATTGGAGACACCGCCGAAATCGCAGAACAAGTACTCCGTTTTGGTTCTACTCAATTTCAGGCCAACACTCTCCAGTCTGTGCCACCACGCCTCCAATCTGTTCTGGACCTCTAGGCCACTCTCGGCAACCAGCACAATGTCATCGGCAAACAGCATACACCAGGGAGCCTCTTCCTGAAGATCCGACGTCGGAGCGTCCATAATTATCAGGAAGAGGTAAGGGCTGAGAGCCGACCCTTGATGTAAGCCAACAGCCACATTGAAGCTGCCAGTGGTGCCAACTGTAGACCGGACTTGGGTATTACATCGACTATACATCGCTCGGATCAACTGCACATACTTCCCAGGCACACCTTTTTTCTTAAGGGCCCACCACAGAACCTCACGAGGTACTCGGTCGTATGCCTTTTCGAGGTCAACGAATACCATGTGCAAGTTTTTATGTGCACTTCTGTATTTCTCGCACAGCTGGCGTATAGCAAAAATGGCATCCGTTGTACCCCGACCCGGCATAAAACCGAATTGGTTCTGCGAAATTTCACTCTCTTCTCTCAGACGCCTTTCAATAACTTTCTCCCAGGCTTTCATTGTATGTGACATTAGCTTTATTCCTCTATAATTGTTGCACTCAAGCACATCACCTTTGTTTTTAAAGATGGGCACCAAGAAACTGCTGCACCAATCGTCAGGTATGGCTTCTTCCTGCAACAACTTATTGAAGAACAAAGCTAACCACGTCCATCCATCCACTCGCAATAACTTCCACACTTCAACTGGTATTCCATCTGGACCAATGGCTTTACCATTTTTCATTTCATTCACTGCTATTCTGACTTCATCCATACTAACCATTCTCACTAACCCTACATTCACTGGTTTACTCTCTAAAATTCCATTCCAATTCAAATTCAAAATAGTCCTTCCACCTCTCTTTGATTTTTTCATCGTCTGATAGGACCATTCCAGCTTCATTCTTTACACATCTTACCTGACAAACATCTCTCGTCATTCTCTCTCTTCTTTTAGCAAGCCGGTACAGCTCTTTTTGGCCTACAGGACTGTCTAGTGTATTGTACAGTTTGTCCTGGGCTTTTGCTTTTGCTAATGCCACGGCTTTCTTAGCTTTCTTCTTCAAAATATCATACTCACTCTTTTTTTCAGCTTTCAGACTACCATTTCCCGCTTCTACACGCTGCCATTCCTTGAACTTTCTTTTCTTCTCTTTCAACACATTCTGAATTTCTATCGACCACCACCATGTATCCCTATCTATTGTGCCTTTTCCTCTCGTTTCTCCCAAAATATCTTTCGCTGCATGTCTAATACACTCTGCCATCTCATTCCAGCTTTCATTTATACTTCGGTCATTCATGTCACCCATCTCTATCATTTTGTCCACCACTCGCTCTCTGAACCTTTTCGCACAATCATTCTTCTCTAACATATGCCACTTTATTTTGGGGGGAGGACGCTCTTTGCCTTTGTTACGTTTTATTTCGACTAGCGATTCCATAACCAGGAGTCGGTGCTGCGATACTAGATCTTCTCCTGGCAGCACTTTGCAGTCTTTGACGTGCTTTATGTTGTTGCGCCTAACTAAAAAGTAGTCGATTTGGGTCTTGTGGTGACCGCTTTTGTACGTTATTAGGTGTTCCTCACTTTTTTTGAACCAAGTGTTGGCTACTGCTAAGTCAAAGGCGGTAGCAGATTGCAGCAGCGTCTCTCCCTCATTATTTGGACTTCCGAAACCCCATCCTCCATGTACTCTTTCATAAATACCTTTCATTCTTCCCACATGTCCATTAAAATCACCTCCAACTATCAATTCCTCATGTACAGGGATGGTCATTAAGGCAGTATCAAAATCCTCCCAAAACTTCTCTTTCACTATTTCATCACATCCTACTTGTGGTGCATACACACTAACTACATTCAGCATCACATTCTCTAACATAACTTTCACAACTATAAATCTATCACTAATCCTTTGAACTTCCATCACGCTTTCTTTCAATTTACTATCTAGCACTACTCCTACACCATTTCTTTTTCCATCACTTCCACAATAATAAAACTTATATCCCTCACCAATTTCTCTCGCTTTTGTTCCTCTCCATTTCGTCTCCTGCAAACATGCTACATTTATCCGTCTTCTTTTCAATACATCCGCTAACTCTCTGGGCCTTCCAGTCATAGTCCCAACATTCCAACTAGCATACCTCAATCTCATTTCCCGAGCTTGCTTCTTACGTTGCACCCGCCCGGGATGGTGCAACAACCCTGGTCCATTTCCCACAGAAGCCGGGTGCTGCCCCTGCGCGTCGCCTGTGGGGTACGCCCTAATCCTATCGCGCATTCTATTATTAACAAACATGTTACAAAAAGATTTGGCAACTGTTTTATAGTCGGCCGCCAGCCTGACACCAACCCTCCTTGGGAACGCTATTGTTGGTGGTTAACGCATCACCATGCGGTGACCTTCGGTGCTTTATATTACGCACGGTCTCAAAATGTCCCTTAGTCGCCTCTTACGACACCCACGGGAAGAAATGGGATGGTGTTATTCTTTACGTCCGGACACCATACGGAACCATGATTATGCTTATGCTTATGATTCAAATTTAAATAAATGGACTGTTCCTGATTTGTTTGGAAGATTGTTTGGTCATAAAAAAGAAACTTTAGATTGGACAACAGCAAAAAGATATCATGTATGGATTAGACAGATAGTAATACAGGAAATTGACTAGAAAGCTGCAATACGTTGATAGCAAAGCCCTTCGTCGTGTGGTACAAGTGTTAGGAGTCAAGCGATAAATATCGCCTGTTTCAATCAGACGAATGAGTCGATGACGCTTGGAGTTCTTTGAAAAAAGGTTTGGCAGCATTCATCATCATCATTCAACTGACAATCCACTGTTGAATATAGACGTTCCCCAAATGTCGCCACAACGAACGATCTTGTGAGTTTTGCATTTATCACATTCCCGCCCATGGGTGATGCGAAAGAGATTCCCGGGGCCCTGGAACAATAGCAAAGAAGAAACAGAACTAGGTTTTTTAGTCAGTAAAAGGCTGACATGCCTTCTCGCTCCACTCAAGAGCCAGTGATCTTTTAGACAACTTTTCCACAAAAAAAAAAACTATCAGATTCCGGCGAATTGCGAACGGGCATATTGTTTACTGCTATTTTAAGTTTGGTGATTTTTTAAGCAATGTTGGCTCCTGCGGATATCTAACACAGCATTCAGCACTTGCCAAGTTACTAAAGTAATACGTTGAACATGTTTACCTTCACAATTGTCAAGCAGGTAGACCCAGCGGATAAGCTGTAACTACTTTCTGTGCTACTATTACTGGTTATATAATGTTAATTTCTGGTTTAGTCCTAAGCAAATCCTTTATGGATCCTTCTTTGACGACCTGGTGGGAGTGGCGAAAAAGCAGTGGATGCAAGACGTACGGGATCGATCGCTGTGGCGACGCTTGGGGGAGGCCTATGTCCAACCGTGGACGTCTTTCGGCTGAAATGATGATGATGATGATGAAATCTTTCACGGTCGAGTTTGGTTTTCGTGTTCTTTCAAATATCTCAGTTGTGAAAGTCAACCTTTATGAAAAGTATTATCCGCTCCCCTCCTCAAACTTACACCACACACCTTGCGGGTAGTGTGGGATGCGGGTACTCCGTAACGTAGCGGTATAGACGAACGGTGGCACAGAAACGTAGCTCGCGTCTGATGTAGTATCCGCTTCCTTCATACCCCCCTTATGTACCGTGATAAATAATTTTCGAGCTGTCGCTTTTGGTTTTCCATTTAAATTATACTGTTCAGAGTGTTAGCGCATTTGGTTCGTGTCGATTTTCTATAATTTATGGAGGAGGGAACCGTATATTAATGTAGTGTAGAAATACGTGTATCTTTAGCAATGACAGATTTTAGTATACGTTCTCTTTTACCATTAGGTTTAGGAGACGCAGGTTATACAGATATTAATTATAAAAGATTTAAGATTTTTTGTTGGTTTTGTAAAAAAAATGTGGTTGGGATATTAAATGAAATGGTTCGCCGTCCAATAAGGACTAAGCGCGAGTCGACATTTTTATTTTCGGTGTGTAAAAATCATCCGGATGACATCCCCCACCCCTTGGGCGGAGCGAAAGATAGTGTCAGACTCTTCCTGACTAAAAAACCCACCCCGCTCCTTCGTTGCCTTTCATACCGGGCCGAGCCTCCCTTTCGGAAACAGACCGTTGGCCCCAGTAGGCTTCGATCCTGCTGGGCCCTTACCGTTTCCCTTCAAGACGTATTTGTAAATATATTTCGCGCGTCAACATTGTGTTTCACGCTGATAGAGTCTGATGGCCGATGCCTGCCATGGTTATGGGATTGTTCAAAAGAGTCAGCGTGACCCTGTAACGAAAACCGCAACTAAAAGAACACAGATGGGTTTAGTCTGTAAAAATCTGACACTCCTTTACATTCCACTTAGAGCAGAATACATAAGTCATTTGATCATTTCATCATCATCATTTCAGCCGATAAACGTCCACTATTGGACATAGGCCTCCCCCAAGAGTCACCACAATGAACGATCCTGTGCGTCCCGCATCCATCGGATTCTCGCAACCTTCACCCGGTCATCGTTCCACCTTGTAGGAGGCCTTCTAATGCTGCGTCTTCCGGTACGCGTTCCAGAACCTTTCGGCCCCAACAGCCATCAGTTCTGCGAGCAATGTGCCCTGCCCATTGCCACTTAAGTTTGGCGATTTTTCGTGGTATGTCGGCAATCTTGGTTCTCCTGTGGATATCTTCATTTTGGTCATTAGCCACCACAAAAAAAAAGGTTTTAAATGAATTAGCTAGAAGTATTTAGCTATGCGAAACTTGACCTTAAAAAGTAAAATTATATAGACTGAATTAGTAGATAGCTGTTAAAATATGAATTTTCTTTTAAACATAGGGTTCAACTGTGGCTTTACTTATTTATTTATTATTTACTGGCTTTAGCCCGCGGGTTCGCCTGCGTACATAAAATATAGACTATGTCACTCAGGAATAAAGCAACTTTATGTCGGTGAAAAAATTTTAGCAATCGGACCAGTGCTTTCAGAGGTTACCTCCTACAAACAAAAAAACAAACTTTACCTCTTTATTATATTAGTGTAGATTACTTTATTGCACACCTTAGCTTATTACAGGACATTTACAAAAAAGAATAAGTGTACAATAGGCGGTCTTATTGCACAGGGCAATTTCTACCAGACAACCTTTGGATAGACTGAACGAAATGAATTAGATATGGGGCTATCAGTGTATATTTATAATACAATAGAAAAAATATAATACATAATAAATAAATTACCAAATATAAACCGAAGCCAATACCGAGCAGTGGTGGCCGAGTGGTAATGGCCCCGACTTACGAGTTGTAGGTCGCGGGTTCGAACCCAGCCAGGCGCATTACTTTGTGTAATTTATTTCATCACCACTGCTCTCAAAACGGTGAAGGAAAAAATCGTGAGAAAACTGGCATGTCCTAGAACCAAAAATTCGAAGACATGTGACATCCACCAAACCACACTGGGCCCGCGTGGTGGATTACGGCCCATTCCCTCTCCTAGAGAGGACCCTGAGTCCCAGTAGTGGGAATTAAAAAGGCTGATGATGATGATGATGATGAAATTACCAAATATTATTTATTTCTTCAGTCTAAACCAACATGGACAAATCTTAGAAAAATTGACACAAAATTCCTTCACTAGCATTTGTAGTATCACAAAAATGAAACGCCACAACTTTGACGACCATCCTCAATTCTGCACGATTTCCTAGTTTTTATGTGACCCTAATACATTTCATTCCTTTCACCAAGATATTATGTGTCTAAAATATAAGAAATCATACGTTTTATTCGCTTAAACAAGTGTTGAATTGACGAATGTACGTGATTCCAATATTGAGGCGGTGTAAAGTATTCTCCCAGCGTTTCGATTAGGCTAGGCAGAATTGTGCTCGATTCGCAATTTATATTCTGTCTGCCGGCTGAATTGTTGAGCTATGTTCAATTGTGTTGAGCGTTATCAATGGTATTGGTTTTGAAGATACCTTCATTTTATGTTTGGGCAAGTTCAGGAAGAGGATAAGCTTCATTGTTTGATGAGTTTTTGTTATTATTTCTAGGTAAATTGATTGGATTTGGACCATAATCACAACACCACAATTTATTTTTTTAGGTAGGAAAATTATCTGACATTCTCCGCTCTTGGGTGGAGCAGGAAGACGTGTCACACTTTTTACTGACTAAAAAACTCACTCCTGTTTCTTCTTTGCATTCGTCTTAGGGCCCCGGGTTTCACTTTTATACTATCCATGGGCCACCATCATAATATTTTTTGTTTTTATTCAAATATTTTTCTATTCGATGCGACATGACACTATTTTCATCCGTACTTCTCTATTATTAATAATCGCATCACAAATCACGTCTCAAAACTGCATCCCTACTAAGGATGGCGATCGAAGAATCGATTTAATAAGCCATGAAAATCGATTTTAAACAATAGATCATGTGTGTGAATAGATCTTGGAAACTTGAAATCAAAATTTAAATGTGACATCACCACCATTAGGTTACGTGTGCTGAAAAGAGATAGCGCGATATTCCTATCACGCCTCTACTCTTCCAACCAATGTTTGGAATGCTAATTGCTGCTTTATTTATTAAATAAGGTTTTGTGTAGTATTAAATAAAAATATTGTACAAAAACGAGCTCAGAGAGATACCGAACTGTGTGAGTCTTCCCTTAGAATTTGTAGTATTTGGTTACACGCTACGCCGTAGCACCGTAGCTCGTAGCGCCGTAGCGCCGTAGCTCGTAGCACACAGAATCCATATCGCGTATCTAAGCGAAACTAGAATGTAGATGATAGATGAGAAACTTTTAACTAGAAAGTTTAAAGCAGATAACAAAGGATGAGAGTGCACTATCGATTTAATTTTGCTATCCGTGTAATTTATTGGCTATTGAAATATGCAGACTAATGCAGAGATAATTTGAAATGTAATTTTCATTCGTTTTAAAAATGTAAAAAATATTCATCATCATCATCATCATCATTTCAGCCGATACACGTCCACTGTTGGACATAGGCCTCCCCCAAGCGTCGCCACATCGAACGTTCCTGTGCGTCCCGCATCCATCGGTTTCCCGCTACCTTCACCAGGTCATCGGTCCACCTTTTAGGAGGCTTTCCAACGCTGCGTCTTCCGGTACGCAGTCGCCACTCCAGAACCTTTCGGCCCCAACGACCATCTGTTCTGCGAGCAATGTGCCCTGTCCATTGCCACTTGAGTTTGGCAAAAAAATATCACGAACTAGCTAACCCGGTGAACTTTTTACCACCTAACAATCAATGAATGTAGTATATCTTTCGATATAGTCAATTAGTCAACCGATTGCGATGAAACAAAGCCTAAGTAATATATCAAGTTTCACACAATTTTAATATATATAAAAGTTGTCTACATCGATTTTATAGTCTCAAACAATGTCCAAAATTTGACAAAATGTATAGATATTACAGGTGTGTTTGACAGATTTGCAGTAAAATGAAATCTGGATTCAAACGATATTTAAAATATCACGGAAATGAAAGAAAATAAGAAAGTTACACTATCGCTAGCTGAAACATCAATTTTTTATCTGAAAAAATTACAGTTCCTAGTATATATGTAATGAAATGACCTCCTTGGAAATGACATTTCATTTTTTTAATTTTTAAGCTGTGGATACGGGGTGACGTATCATTCAATGACAGATGATGTTTAGATTAATTTTGTGCATTTTATTGTTATAAAAACTTGTAGAGAGATAATTAAAGGGATATAATTGAGGAGGCGATATTAGTGAACTTTAATGTCGTTTCTTTGTTTTCAGGTGAGATAAAAGTGTAATTTTAGTTAAACGATAATTTATTACATAATACTGTAAAAGCATCTTGAATAAAACAAATCTTTGTTTTCAGAGAAACAATTTGTGGTTTATTTCGAAAATCCTCAATAATATACCTTATAAAACGAGCTGATGAGCTGAAGCCGGTGATTCATCATACATATATTGTCAAAATGAATACTTTCTCAAAAATAAAAAATAGTATAAAAAAAAGATATCAAAGTAGAAAAATATGGATAAAATTGGATGAAGATCTTAAGAAAACATATAGAGATGAGGAAGGTAATATGCAATTTTTGGATCAATATTTAGAAGAAATGAGCACAAAACAACCAATAGACATAAACGACAATTTCCAACATATCTTGGAAAAATTAATAGAAACTACTACAAAGAAAGAAAATCAACATAACCTAAAACATATTTCAGAGAAATTTATTATTGAAAAATTCACAAGCAAGAACCCTAATGCAATGCAATGGATTGAGAATTTTGAAAAGGAGTGTGAGCGCTTTAATATATCAAAAGATGAAACAAAAATAGATATATTGAGATTATTTTTAGAAAAATCTTGTTTGGATTGGTATAGCTCGATGGCCATAAAACTAACAATAAAGGCTGAATGGAATGAATGGAAAAACAAATTTTTAGAAACTTTTAAAAACCGAGGATGGGACATAGTTACATATGCTCTCGCATTTAGATATAAAGAAGGACTACTAATTGATTACGCTATTAGAAAAGAAAGGCTAATGCTAGGCATAAACAAATCGATAGACTCCAAAACAATGATAGATCTTATTGCAACAGGTTTACCTGGGTTTATCTTAAATAGGTTAAACAGAGATGAACTCAATGACACTACTGATTTGTTCAATGAGATAAGAAAATATGAAGGTATGATGTACAAGAAAAACTCAAGTACAATAAAGAGTTGTACATTCCTTTATAAAAATAAAACTAATGAGAAGAAGCCATGTAACACTTGTGAATCTTTGAACAAAGGAATTAGATATCATCCGGAAGAGTCATGTTGGTTCAAGAAAAATAAAAATGAATCTGAAAAAGTTTTTAAACCCAGAAATGTAAATAACAACTCCATTATTGAAGTAGATATAAATACTGAGAAAAAAAACGAGTAAGTACACCATTAATCAAAATCAAGCTCTTATTAGAAAATAAACTAGAAGTGAGCGGCATTTATGATTCAGGCTCACAGATCTCTTTAATAAATTCAAGACTGATTAAAATAAAAGAAAAAAAGGACAATGAGAATATAGCATATATGAAAACGGTTAATGGTGTGAAAAAAACAGATGGCTTGATAACAATAAAAATAAAAATATTTGATTTAGAAGAAGAGGTGGATGTATACATAGTAGAAAATGAATATTTTGATGATTTTATAATCGGATTGGATATGATAAAGAAATTCAGACTAACCCAAAACGAGGACTTGCGATTAGGTATAAAGATAGCTTGCAGGTGCATTGTTTGTATTATATTATTTAGAATTTTCGTTCCTATGGGGGGGAGATGTAATGAAATGACCTCCTTGGAAATGACATTTCATTTTTTTAATTTTTAAGCTGTGGATACGGGGTGACGTATCATTCAATGACAGATGATGTTTAGATTAATTTTGTGCATTTTATTGTTATAAAAACTTGTAGAGAGATAATTAAAGGGATATAATTGAGGAGGCGATATTAGTGAACTTTAATGTCGTTTCTTTGTTTTCAGGTGAGATAAAAGTGTAATTTTAGTTAAACGATAATTTATTACATAATACTGTAAAAGCATCTTGAATAAAACAAATCTTTGTTTTCAGAGAAACAATTTGTGGTTTATTTCGAAAATCCTCAATAATATACCTTATATATATATATATATATAAACTATGAGAGTTAAACCGCAGGAAATAGTTAAGATGTACTATTTCTTGTCAAAATTTTTCTTTCATTTATTTTTGTTTAAAAATAACATTCCTTACACTAGAGAATTTTAGTTCTGTGTCATGAATGCGTTCACAAACATATTTTTATATTTTCTCTCTAAAAATACAGTTGTAGAGGTATAACGCCACGAGAGTAAAACCGCAGAAAAAGGCAAGTATATACTATGTACTGTATATATATTCTTATCAATGTTTTCTTTAGGACACAATAAAGAGGGGAAAAAATGTTTTCCAAAATTCTTACTTGAAAAAAAAAGTAGTTGACCCACACCAAGAATTATTTCTATTTTATGGATGTGTGTGCACATTTCACTTCATCATCAGTTCTTTTGCTTGCTTTAAGCAAAGTTAAATAACTTTTATTGAAATGTTTTATCGTTCACCATCATCTTTCAGCCGAAAGACGTCTACTATTGGAAATAGACCTCCCCAAGTATCGCCACAACGATCCCTTGCGCCTCGCATTCATCAAATTCCCGTGACTCCATCAGGTCATGAGCCTACCTTGTGGGAAACCTTCCAACTCTGCGTTATATTTCTAATAATAATATTCCACAACTATCACACAACGCTGTCTAGTTTCAAGCTAAGCAGAGCTTGTGTTATGAGTACTAGACAACTGATAAACATACTTATATATTCCTAAATACATTCATATTTTAGATAAATTACACCCAGATACAGAACAAAATGATTGTGTTCATTATATAAAAATTTGTCCTGCAGCCATAGCAGTCAGGGCCACTAACCCTTAGACAGGTCAGTCAACTGTTTTGAGGCTGACTTAAATGTTTTGAGCTATAAGTGAAACAAGTGTATAAGTCCCCAATATACCACCATAAGATGGATCCTGTGGAACACATCATTAATCTCAGAGATAGCGGGTAAGAGCGTCTGAAATCTGTCAGACCCTATTAAAGTTGCGGAGGCTTCGACGGGAGACGTTATACGTATTTATCTTTTAGTTTTTCAGGGGTCGCATAATTGAAAATGGGTCACGAATGTTCGGGTATGGTCGCTTGTTACTCTATTTGTAGAAGACACAGAATTATTGATGGTTTTGCCTATAAATAATTGCTCTTTTCCAACTATACAGTTTTTATCTTGAAATTTGGGATAGGTTTGCAAATATCTCGCAGTGAAACTATTGGCTCATCTATTTAGGGTTCTTAATTATTATTATTTTTTATGTAATTCAGTGGGGTATATTTTATTTTTGTGTTCATTCATTACCACTGCTCTCAAAACGGTGAAGGAAAACATCGTGAGGAAAATGGCATGTCCTAGAACCAAAAACTCGAAGACGTGTGACATTCACCAACCCGCACTGGGCCCGCGTGGTGGGTTAGGGCCCATTCCCTCGCCTTGAGAGGAGGCCTGGGTCCCAACAGTGGGAACATTATAAAGCCGACAATGCAATGCAATGCAAAAATATTTTTTGAAAATTTTGAATTCTGTAAGAGCTGTTTCTTAAGGACTCTCCTCTTCAGAGTGACCAACCCTAGATACATTTCCATACTAGTGCTCTTACGTGATTACGAAATTATTATTATATTTATTCATATATTATATTCTTTATTGTACACCACATCAACAAAAAAGATACAGGACAAACATTATTCAAAATAAGTGTACAATGGGCGGTCTTATCGCACAGGGTGATCTCTTACAGACAACCTTCTCTTCTTCTTCTTCTTCTTGTTCTTGTTGTTTATACATCTTTCTCTAGATATTTTGGAAACACAAGTATCTTGTGGATATTATTTAGACTTCCATTGGAATCCAAATTAGTGTAAAACTAATCCAATGAAGACCCCAGAATATTTGCTATTTTGCGTGAACTTTGGCCTTTCTTAATGTACTCTTAAATTAAAAAGTAAAGAAAATATGTGTACAGAAACCTTACACATTTAATCGAGATTCAGAATGAGGAGTATTTTTTCCAAAAACCAAATGCCAACAGAACGTTCAAACGTTGTCTCAATTTTTTTGCATTGGATAAAATAACAAGCTTTTAAACTGTGCTCAGCTGCAAGCTGACAATAACCGGTCGGGAACGGCTCTCTTAAATGTTTTTATTTTTCTTGTTTTAATATTTAATTAGTTACAATATTAATAAAATTATTTGCATAATTCTTCTCCCCAAAATTCAATGCCTTCTAATATCCGACTCCTCCAAAAGGAGTTTCGCGTTGCCTCTTTACCAATATTGCGGTGGATGAACAAGCTTTTAAACCATAATTACGTTGACAATTAAATAAACGGGTCGAGAAGGGCCGTCTTAAGTGATTTTATTTTTCTTGTTTCAATATAATTTAATTAATCACGATATAAATTGATAAATAGAATTATTTGCATAATACTTTTTAATAAAATTATTTGCATAATTCTTCTCCCAAAATTCTATGCCCCTTAATATTTAACTTCTCCAAAACATCGCCTCATTGTGTGTACGATGTTGCCTCTCGACTACGCCTAACGACGCGTTCACTAATTAATAACCGCGGGTACTTTGATATCTGATTCTTCACGCTTGTTATCGAATCAGGGTACGTAGAGATTGTGATGATATAAACGTGTTATATTTGGTGAGACTTGATTAAGGAACCGTTAATTAAAGAAGGATATAAGGCTATCAGTTTCATCTTTGTACGTTGCTAGCTTAAAAAAATAATATTTATATACCAAACTGAATAGGCGGATATTTTTTTAGTGCCAATTTTTCTGTAGTTTTATCTTATTCGAACCTATTTTTAAAACAAACATTATAGTACATTTTTTCAGAACTCTGTTACGTGTAGATTTTCTAACCCACTAAAACCCACTTATGTTCTTCGGTTACCCTTTGCGTTTTAAAGCCGCGGTAACTTTCGAGTAATCTTAGAAAAAGCGGCCGCGTTAAAGTAGAAAATTGATCCTAGAGATAAATACCCCAGAATAAAAAATATACTGGAATAGCAAATCAAGGACATGGTCTACTCATGTGCCAAATTTCATCAAAATTCGTTAAGCTATTTGAGCGTGAAGAAGTAAAAAACATACACACAATCTTCGCCTTATAGTGTGAAATATTAATGACTTAATCGTAAGTGAGACACAAATTAAACAGATTTTCTTTCATTTTATCAATCTTTTGTCAAGACATTTTAACAACTTATATAATATTAACTAATCTGCATAGCTGTGCAAGCCTATGCATAGCATAGTTGGCCTTATAATATTCCCACTGTTGGGACTCAGGCCTCCTCTCTGGAAGAGAGAATGCACCAAAATCCTCCACGCGAGCCCAGTGCTGGTTGGTGGATGTCACATTTCTTCGAATTTTTGGTTCTAGGACATGCCGGTTTCCTCACGATGTTTTCCTTCACCGTTTTGAGAGCAGTGGTGATAAAATAAATTACACAAAGTAATGCGCCTGGCTGGGTTCGAACTCGTGGCCTACAACTCGTAAGTCAGCTACCACTGCTCTCGAGCCTACGAGAGCTTAACAAAAAAAAAACTTGTTTAATTCCTTTAAATTATTTGTATTTTTTTTTTTTATAGTCAATACATTCAAGTTGATAAATTGAATAAAGAGTTTAAAATATTTTTATTAATTCCTAACACAATTATACCAAACTATTTCTTGAAAAATATATTTCTTTTCCCTCAAAACTCTCGTAACCCCGAAAAGCTGACCCACACCAGAGTCGCGATTATTTAATGTAACTATATTGTTTACGGGCCGTTTACGGCCTCGGCTCATTAAGTCCGGTGTAATTACGGCTTCCGAGTAATAAAAGTGTACACCGCAGCCTTGAGCTGGTGATCAAGCATTAAGTTAGATTTGTTTGTGCTTAGTTGCTTACGAGTAGCTTAACATATATAAAACACTAGCTTTTTCTCGCAGCTTCGCCCGCATATATAACATATAGCCTATGTCACTCAGGAATAAAGCAGCTTTCAATTGGTGAAAAAAATTTAGCAATTGGACCAGCACTTCCAGAGATTACCTCCTACAAACAAAAAAACAATAAAGACGTGTGGCACTCGGGGACTGCCGCGGTAAAGCTATTGCATAGCATTTTTATCAACTTATGCAATTATAATTATTTATTTATTTTATTTATGCAGTATTTTTTTTCCTTTGTTTTTTTTTAAGCTATTGCATAGCTTCTATCGCGGGCCTTGAGCGTGGAGACCGAATCCAGAAATTCCGTAACGAAAATAACCTAACACCACTCACTCATTTGTTTTTTGAGCGTGGTGACCGATAAGAAAACAAATGAGTGAAAGCAGCTGTTGGCGTTTTGAATGGGTGGGGTTAAGCAGCTGTTAGCGAGGTCTGGGTTTTGATGGAAGAGGTTAAGCAGCTGTTGGCGGGGTCTGGTTTTGGATGGAAGAGGTTAAGCAGCTGTTGGCGAGGTCTGGTATTGGATGGGTGGGGATAAGCAGCTGTTAGCGAGGTCTGGTTTTGGATGGGTGGGGTTAAGCAGCTGTTGGCGAGGTCTAGTTTTGGATGGTTGGGGTTAAGCAGCTGTTGGCGAGGTCTGGTTTTGGATGGGTGGGGTTAAGCAGCTGTTGGCGAGGTCTATTGCATAAGTTGATAAAAAATGCTATGCAATAGCTTTACCGCGGCAGTCCCCGAGTGCCACACGTCTTTTTTTTTCTTTAATATTAATATTGAAGTTACACTTTCACACATTGAATTGAATTTTGATTGATTGTTCACTCATTTGTTTTCTTATCGGTCACCATGCTCAAAAAACAAATGAGTGGGGGGTGTTAAGTTATTTTCGTTACGGAATTTCTGGATTCGGTCTGCGCGCTCAAGGCCCGCGATAGAAGCTATGCAATAGCTTAAAAAATAACAAAACAAACTTATCTCTTTATTATATTAGTATAGATTATTTTTAGTTTATGCGAAACCTGAATATAGCTTGTTCAGAATGAATAACTGAATGGACTCCAATAGTTTTTTTTTAGTTACAAAAACAATGACTGCACAATGCCGTTCTAATGGTAGATCACTGATCAAAGGAACTATTCCAGATTACCACATACGTCAGACATTCATTTGTCATTATGTACGAGATTACACTCCATTGAAAGAAATGGCATAGAATGCTATGCCATTTCTTTCAATGGAGTGTCAGTGGATGACAATTGGAAAGTCACATCGACGCCATTATATTAGTAGATTTTAGTTATCGGTACGGATCTTGAGCGCTCGGCGTCAGAGTGGTAATCGCTTTGCGCATTCCATACATTGGCGAGCGAATCGTTGTCGTTGTTAGATACACGCAGCAAGCGCAGGGAACGAATCACGAGTGACGTCTATGACACGATGGCGCGGCGAACCAATCACTGACATTCGCCGCCCCTGCGTCTCAAGTCGCACCACTAAAGAGACCGAATATTTGACTTCTGCGCAACTTGAAGCCAGCGCTCAAGATCCGTGCCGATAACTTTATCAATCTTGTCAAAATCAACAATTATGAAATCAGTTATAAACCATTCTGACACTATTATAATAGTAGATGTGTGGCCCTGATGAGGTTTACAGGAATTTGAAGATTGCGAGATGCATAGAATAGGTCGTTGTCGCCAAAACAACCGATCCTATATCTGGGGGAGAGCAAAGTCCAACAGTGGATGTCTTTCAGCTGAAGTTATGATGATGATGAATTTAACATATTTTTCTCCAATACCAAGTCTCGTAATAAAGAAAAATCTACCACACGTACCTAAGCTGAAATTCTAATCCTCCAATATAATATATCCAACACTCTTGAAAATTCGGGTTAAAAGCATACCCTCTGCACCCCACACCGTGCACCGCTTACCGCCCCGCACCCCCGAAGCATTAGCATAAGAATATGAGTAGCTACGTCATTTTTCTCAAACAGTTTTCACTGTGACACCATCATTCAACGTCTGGTAGCTCCAGCAGTTGAAAAAACGCCCTTATTGCTAAGAAATTAAGGCTCTGACGTTGTCAAATTAGCCTGTGAACGTACGGTTAACTGTAGGGTTACATTTAAGTGGTTACTTGAGGGTTACGTTATAAATTGATGGCGATTGATGAATTGGTAGCAGGTGGTAACAATGCCATTGTGTTTATGTCGGAGAACAAAGAGAATTAATTTGTAGTTGTGAAGATATAGCAAACTAGCTTTGGCCCGCGGCTTTACCTGCGTACATAAAATATAATATCTGTGAAAAAATTTTAGCAATCGGACCAGTACTTCCAGAGATTACATCCAACAAACAAAAAAATGTGTAAATCCAAAAACCAACTTTACCTCATTATAATATTAGGGTAGATGTAGAAGTGTAGATTTTAATTTATTTAAGTAGGGTTTTTTTAAACGAGAAATTATCTAAAACTTTATTTAGTATAATTGATGATGATGATGATGAATGCATTATTATCATCAAAATTTCAAATTTAGTCTTTAAACGTAAGAGTAGGCTGCTACTCCTACGTTTATAGGCTTTTAATTTAGTGTATTTTTGCACTTGGACAGAAAAGTGTAGTCCTTAGGCCCCGATATAATTTATTGTATCAGGCTGGTAGCCGGGAAGCGCCCACTAAGACGCATCCATAAACCATTTCTTATAATAAAAAATACTGCGACTACTATCGTGAGATTTTTTTTTATGAATTTCCACCTACAAAAAGAAAGCATAGCATAATAAGCCTTCTTTAAGGTTCCCACTGCTGGGACTCAGGCATCCTCTGTAGGAGAGAGAATGGGCTGTAATCCACCAGAAAGACACAGTGCAGGTTGGTGAATGTCACATGTCTTCGAATTTTTGGTTCTAGAACATGCAGGTTTCCTCACGATGTTTTCCTTCACCGTTTTGAGATCGATGAAAAGAAAGACCAAGAATTTATCGTGATTACAAAGGCAAAGATACGTAACTCTACAAAGAAAACTAAAACAACTTACGATTCAAACCAATAACCATTTATCTATAAACGATAACAAAAAAAATAACACATTTTTATAAAACTCCGAAGACGAGTCCTCTTCGATAGACAATAAACATGAAGACAGGAATCAATTCCACCAAAGATTTGTTTTGCAATAACTCTCAGATAGAAAGCGGATCATAATATGAAATTGATTGAACAACTATAGGAAATACTGTGGTATGGAGTTTGTTGAAACAATAGTTTAGGGTCAGCAGAATTAATAAGAGGAAAATAAACCTGATTTATCTATAAATTCTACCACATAAGCATAGGATCAATCATTTTGGTGACGTTTTTGATACCCTATGTCTAGTAGTGGATGTCTTTTAGCAAATGATGATGACGATGCGCTTTTTTTTATTTCAGTGCTTGCCTACATTTCGGCTGTGCGATGATACTAGTATGTCAGTAAGTCAGTTTCTTCTTTTATACATTTTTTTTGTTTTTTATTTTGGCATCAAACAGTCATATACAAAAATTGAATTCTTAACATAATTGTTTTTTTATGATAGACCTACAGTGCCGACAATGTAATACTTAGGTAAAGGTTGAACACAGTACACTTAAATATGGAAAGACGCATCCGAATTTATACATTTTTTTTTTTATAAATAAAAGTTTACTGAAACATATAGTATTACCTGTTTGAAAACTAAGTAAAGTCTAAAAGGAAAAGTTTTGATTATAGTATATGGATAATATGTCTGTTTCTGGCTTCTTTACAATCCAAAAGTACCTGTTCATGGTTTATTATTAGTTTTTGTATAAGCTGTATTACTTTTTGGTGTACAATAAAGTCTATTCTATTCTATTCTATATATATATAAATAAACCATGTAAACTGTACAGGCACTTTGAGATTGTAAAGAAGTCAGAAAGCTTTGGGGAAGAATGTACAAAAAACTCCATAGGATTTCAGCAACCCTCACCAAGTCATCTGTCCACCTTGTGGATGGCCTTCTAATGCTGAGTCTTCTGGTATGCGGCCAGAACCTTTCGGCTACTTTGGTTCTCTTTTGGATATCTTCATTTCTGATGCGATCAGGCAATGAAACTCTGAGTATAGCTGTTTCCATTGCCCTTTGAATGACTTTAAATCTTCTAATAAGACCTATTGTGAGCGACTATATTTCAGACCCAATCAATGTTTACATTATAAAGGAAAAAAAATGTACTAAACTACGGAAACATCATTTAGACGTAGCTTTTGCGAACACAGAACAACCCCACTAAAAAGAAATTTTGAAATACGCATCCTAAAACATTAAAAAGAGAGTAGACAACGGAAAATTATATAGAATATAAGTACCTGTCATAATTTATCATGCCTAGTGAGATATTCTAAAAACGAGGCTTTATTTCTAATATCACGCTGCCTTGACGGCGTATCTGTAAATATTCCTCCAGTATAACATGTATAACAAAAATGTTAGTGAAACTTGGATAAGGTAATGAATTATTCATGTTTTCTCTGAATGATTATGTACATACGTTTGTACATAATAATTGTATGTATATACTGATGTGATTTTACACAGAAGTGATGCGGGGACTGAGATATTCTCCACTGTGTGGGAATATACGGGTGTGTAGGAGTGTGTGTGGTGACGCGTGTAAATATGTATAGAAAAAACTATTGTGTTTATGATGTGATTGAATGCGTTGTCTCAAAGATGCTCAATAGAAGTATAATTTTGGTTAGAAAAATATTCAATGCTAGCTTTTGACGGTGACTTCGCTCGCGTAAAATTAAAAAATATATTCCCTATAGCAGTCAGTTATATTGCAGTTACATTTGAATTGAACAGTTTCAGAATTGGTTTATTAGTTTCAAAGATTACACCCTACAAACAAGCTTAACCATTTTACCTTTTTATATCATTGCTGGCTTTAATTAACTGTGGTACCTTTTATAAGGGCTTGTTAGTTTTCGCCAGATACAAATCTGCCTCTTTAGCCTGCAGAGTGCGCTTTAGGTCCAACTCTACAGTAAAGACCATTGAGGAAAGGTACTATTCTCCTATGTTTGGTGATGTTGATCATAGATACCATATGAACAAAAACCTTGTTTTAAAATAGATAGTAAAAATAGTGTCTTTTTTTTAATTGATATAAACGGAGTCTGTGTTTCCTGATAGCTATAACCTAGGGGTCTTTAAGTCAAGAGTGAATAGATTACTTCTAGGCAAGCGTGTTCCATCGTCGGCCACATCATCGCTTACCATCAGGTGAGATTGTGGTCAAACGCGAGCCTATCCATTATAAAAAATAAAATAAAAAACTAGTGCTTGACTGGGATCCCATCTGATGGTATGCAGTGATGCAATTTGATATAATCGTAGAGCATATACTTATAAGTTTTTCTTTCTGTTTTACTAAAAGATGTTACTGATTCGAATTATAATTTTTTTCTACACTAAACAACTTTGTGTGTGGTGTTTAACTGCTAAAGTTATTGTGTATGATAAACAGGCACAAGGTGACTTTGAATTAACCAACAATATTCTCGAGTATCATAATATCTACCTACGATATTACGGTTATGATTAGCTTTTCATAGGTACATAATCAAGTGTGAAATTCTATGAACTGAAATATGTAAAGTTCAGTACATTTATGATCCCACTCGTCAAAGCATAAGAAACAGATGTGTCGCCATTTAAAATGAGTAAATGAATGGCATCTCCTTTTTAGCTTCTCCCACTCTGGGTGGAGTAAGAAAAGCTGTTTTTGACTCAAACCCAGCCTTTAAAGTCTGTTATTTGCCAAGGAATAAAAATAACAGACTTTTAAGTAACAGACGCAAATAACCAAATTTTTCATTATCCCCATAATTCCTAAGCCAAAAACATCCTGAGCGCGTTTATCACGTCACTAAGCATTCGTTCCAACTGTCATGGCGTATGTATCCACATTTTAGCACCCAAAAAAATATGGTTACGATGCAAATGAAGTCTCAATGTTTTTTGCAAAAGAACAGTAATGTTACAGCGCGCTTACATTTATGTAAATTGTGGTCGGTGTAGGTTTTTTTTTGTTTATTAATATGAAAATGTCGTTAGTGGAGCTGTAAAAAAGCTCTTTGTAGTAATGCGGCGAGTGCTGTGTCATCTTAGTTTTGTCGCATTTTTAAAGTGTGTAGATGGAATTTTAGAATCCCGTGTAATTTTATACCTTTGTTTTCTACGTAATTCTTTGTTGTACATAAAAATATAATGTAGAAACAGACAGTTCAAGTATAAAGGCCAGCTTAATTTAGCAATGAGTGTGAATTTGTTTTTTAATGATAAGTATTTTCTTTTTTTTAATGCAGCTGCTGTGTGGTCTCTCCACCACCCAAGGTTGAATGGTAGGGTATTCCTATAGCCGTCTTCGAACATTTATGTTGCATGAAGTTTTAATAAATTACATAAGTAAATGATTTTGTTGTTTGTGACTTTTTGAATAATCATTTTTCCAAATAATAGAACTGACTTCCAAAAATAACAAAAAACATCCAAGTTACCTATTTGTTTTTGAAAGCCATTGTTTTTGGTAATTCTTAATTATTTGACAATAATACACATGACAATCCTTCAAATTTCCATTTTCGAAGTCTGTTTACTTGAACCTTGATATCATGAAGAAGACAACTTTTTACGTTGGCAATGCAATGAGCTAATTCTTTTAAGCTTAATAAGTTCTTTCTCCTTCTATCAGTTTTGTACACAATGATAACTTATAATTAGTAGACATTAAGTAAAAAAGTATTTTAGTGTCTATTAATCTTTCATGTACTTAATATAAACCGATGCATCATCAGAACAATTAAAAGATCTTAAGGTATTGTATTACAAGGCATCCCATTAAGCATCAGTAACATAATGTAACTCAACATACAAACAATTCGTAAATACGGAGCGTCAACGCAACATATTTTAAATACAATAACACGACATCGCTATAAAGATACAGACGTAGGTATATTTTATGTACAATATCAGTCGAGTCAGTTAAGACCCTCCTGATGGATCCCATTAAGCATTAGTAACATAATGTAACTCTACAAACAAACAATTTATAAATACGGAGCGTCAACGCAACATATTTTAAATACAGTAACACGACATCGCTATAAAGATACAGACGTAGGTACACTCAAGACGAAGACATTTTGAAGTACCCATCTACCATACCGTGTTGAACTATAAGTTTCATCTCTCTCCACAATGTACCCACTTAAAACGAACAAGAATAATTACAACTTCATGCATGAAACTGAAGGAACATTCTCTTGTATTATTTTTCATCTGTTCAACGTAATTTTATTTCTAAGGACTCCATCTTTGAACGTTAAATATACAATGTAAGATATGCGTTTAAAATGACGACAGATGTAAGACAGTGTGTATACTAGAGTTTTCATACTATCGTCTGCAATAGAGGGATCTGATTTTTTTAAATAATATAAACTTGTGCTTGACTAGCCCAAAGAATCGTCAAACTTAAGTGGCCGTGAACAGAGCATATTGTTCGCAGAACAGATGGTCGATGGGGACCAAAGGTTCAGGACCTCAAGTCTGCTATTACAATAGTGTCAGAATGGTCTATCATTGATTTCATAATTGTTGATTTTGACAAGTTTTGGTAATCTACTAATAATATGGAGTCATTATGACTTTCCGATGATCAACCACTGACACTCCACTGAAAGAAATGGCATAGAATGGTAATCTTGTGCATAATGATAAATGAATATCTAACGTATGCGGTAATCTGCAAACATTTTTACAGTTCCTTTGATCAGTGACCTACCATATGCCTACCATTAAGACGTCATTGCGCAGTTAGTGCTTTTAACAAGCTCGGTTTTGTCATTCTACCACAATAATTCTACTACAAGACCATTGACGGATCAATGATCGATCATTACGAATTAGCAGATTACAAACTTTTAGCAAAATGACAATGGGATCGTGTTGGAATGACGAATTTATAAAAATAGCAGACTTGGGCCCCTGGTGCGGCGTCCACGTACCGAAAGACGCAGCGTTGGAAGGCCTCCCATAACGTAGACCGATGGCTTTCGGAGGGTCGCGGAAATCCGATGAATGCGTGACGCACAGGACCGGTCATTATAGCGACACTTGGGGGAGGCCTATGTCCAGCAGTAGACGTCTTTCGGCTGAAATGATGACCATGATGAGTGCTTGTATAACCATAATTGTGTTAACGTAGCGATGTTTGATCTATAGTCCAAACCGCATGTACCTTTAGCTAAACATTTTACTTTTTGCAAGAAAATAACCGCTGACAACAAATCATACATTGCAAAAAAAATACAAATAAAAACGGTTTTAGTTCCTCTTTCTACTCAAATATACAACTTAGGAGTCTTTAAGTCGGAAGTGAGCGTGCTTCATCGTCGACCACATCATCGCTTACCATCAGGTGAGATGGTGGTCAAACGCAAGCCTATAATTAATAATAAAAAAAATATATACAACAATATTGTGAAAAAACTGACTGCACTGGCCATAATCGAGGTGATAAGTCCCTTTTTTTAAGCAGTGGCATTTGTTCTCACCGTATGGCTGTTTTGAGAGGTTACTGTTTTGTATTCGAGCAATACGGGTGCAACCCGTATTGCTCGAATACGAAACAGGATACGCTCGAGTGCCAGGTGGAGGCCACTTAGACGGAGCCCCGCCATGTCCTTGCAGAAGAGATAGGGGGTGGTAACTTCTTGCAAACCAATGGCACGAAGCGAGAGGGCACAGAAAACAGCCGTGTCCTTTTGCAAAGCTATATTGCATGAGGCAGTGGAAAGAATGAGGAGCATGGTCATGAGGATTTGCTCTAGAAGTCCTTGGGCATTAAGATTTGCAGGGAGATTATCAGCCACAGTAAACGCGGTTTTGTGGACGGTGTGCAATGGGAACCTGTCCGATAAGGACAGGCCTGGGTCTATGGCACGCTGTAGAGCTAATTATTTAAAAGAATCGCTGCGGCCCTGGAACGTAAAGAGCAACTGAAAGAACACACACTCTCTCACTTCACCCAGAGTTGGGAACGTTATCTAATGATTTCCCATCTTTGAAAAAAAAGGACTGACTCCGATTGCCATTCTTACATGGAACAACTATACATACACAGTCGCTAGAAGGATTTAGAGAAAGATTCCTCAAGACCTCATTTAGGAGGCTATAAAAATAAACGGGGCGGTCACTGGACAGTCTACGTACAAATCTGATACAATAGATCTGTAGCCTGATTCACGTAAAATCAAACAAGCCCAGTATCGTTGAAGTTTTATAATCGTTCGATCGAAGTCCTATCCAAAAGCGGTATTCACGATCTATCGACTTATTTCCAGTTACATTTATAAGTATTCTACTAGGATAATGTAATACAGTTTTTTTTTTTAAATCGACGAATTTCAAACGACTTTAAAATCGGTGTCGTTCGAACTCGATTGATGGATGTGAATACGGAAATGGTCTAAACGACTAAACCGCTACGATATCGTTACGGTTTTCATTACGTGAATCGGGCTACAGATAGATTGCAATAAAATGAAAGGGATAAAAAAAAACTATACATAAGTCGTCAACAGTAGCAGTGTCTCGAAACTAATTTCTCACTTATTCAATTTCACTACGCACGGTAAGATACTGAGTTAATAGTTTTGTGGTATATCGTAAAAACTAGAACAGTACAGTCTGTGCGACGCCTTAGATGTTCATTTAAGATGATTTCAACATAGCTGAAATATAGTTGCTCGATTCAATGTTCGTCAAAGTTTTCACTATCCGTGATTACTCCAACAACATTAAAACAGTTTGTAGCTATAATTGCTACGATTGAAACTTTGGGTTGATCTACATATGATAGCTTGATGTTGTGCTCAACGTGCGGGTAGCTTAGGTATTTATTAAAATATGAGTTGGATTTATAGGTTGGTTTATAGGTTTTATAGAAGTTTTTTTTTAAGTTTAAAGAATCTCTTTCCAATAAACAAATTAAAAAAAAAAACTATTGGTCTTTGATGTAAACTGTAATCTCTTGGCAGTTTTAGATAAACTGTTACTCAGTACACAATTCTGGACCTCCCAGTAACCTCCAATAAACTTTTTTTTTAATTACTTTGTTATGCTAATGACATTTTTAAGATATTTTATGTTTTATTTACACTAGGCAGTAGTTTTTTTTTAATAAAAAAGGTAGTTAAATACTTTTTAATTTAAAATATCTTTGGGATTGATTAGAATTTGAGACAATTTAAAATAAAAAAAGGATTTTTTTTAAATAGTTATACTCTGACAAAAAAATCAGCAATTTAATTTTTATAAAAAAAAATCATGGCAGGTAATCTAGAAAGAAGAAAGAAAACATGTTTATTTTGCCAAGACGAATAATTCGATACAAAAAATATACAAAAAATTTAAAAATAAAATAAAAAGAGTTTCTATGCCAGGCCATGTATGTATCGGGCACTATATTGCACCATACGACCATAGACAACACAGTTGTTTAGGTAATCTGTCGCAAGTACTTGCTGTTGTCTGTGGCATTTTGACACTGGCTTCAACAGAGACTATAATCATAAACAAAATAAACCAGTGAAAAAAACATAAAAATAAACCAGAAAAATAACACAATTATAACAATAAAATGTAAGGATCCAAGTTGTGCGTCGCATCTCGTAGACATACACGTTTAAAACGCAACTAATTTATGACACGTTTTAATTTTTGCCCAGCGTTTGTTCCTATGTTCAATTTCAATAAAAAAGAGCGTTGATTAAAAACCAAGTTTGAATGAGACCTGAAATCCTATTAGAAAATATTAACTGCTAACATTACTACAATTTATACAACATTATTTTTACTTTATGCGAAACTTGAATATTTTTTTCAGAATCAGTAACTGAATGGATTTCAATAGTTTTTACACCATGTTATATTTTACCTAAAAATATTTAAAAAGGTTACAAGTTAGACACCACCGACACTAAGTACAACACAGGTCACGGCAGGTCATAGCCGGTATTACGAGCCAGTAAACAGATGGGTGCAAGTATAAAACAACCCTGTAGTCGCCTGGATGGCCTGGTGACTATGTATTTTTGCTGATATAACAAGCTTATAACTTTGTGTTTTTTCATATTAAAGTTATAAAAATTACATAGAGTCTTTACATAAAAATACTAGACACTTGTTTAGGGTTTTGCATATACTAAAACGAATGTTGTATTCTCTCTTTAGTATCAAAAATTCAAAACCTGTTGTTACAAGAAAAAGCTAAATAAACCATTTAGAAATATTCTTTGTTAGTCACTGGTTATTTAATCTGTAAAGAACATTTTAACACGAGATTAGCATTTCGATTTTGAAAGCTAATTTTTAACAAAATATATGAATAGTATTTACCCTCATCATTCTTCAATTTAAATAACAAAACACCAACAAATTATTCTAACGTGTGATAAATGTTGCAATTACAAAAAATATAGAAATTATTATTCTTTTGTGTTACCTTGTCTCATGAAATTCATGAATACGATATAAAAGGAGCTCCCATTTAATTTACCTGAAACAAACAGTAATAATATTAAAATATTATAATTAATTCTTTTGTAGAGAAGTAATCTTATTATGATAAGTTCTGGAATTCTTGGAGATAAAAATGTAATTTGAATTTATTACGTAAAATAAATAATCGAATACAATAATTATAATAATGATATTAAATGTCACACTTGACTAATTCAAGATATTATTTGTATTATGCTTTGGTTGGGTTGCAAAGGGAATTGTATTTTATTCAAATTATTTTATCTGTTGTTTATTTTACGAGGATTCGTTTTTAACGCCATTTTTCACGCATATTTGGAAGAGGCACTAATTTAATATCAAAGAATGTCTGCAAGATTTGCATTTATTCTTTGTCTTGAATAATGAATTTGTATTTTTAATTATATTTTGGCTTGGTTTTTGGTGTGTATTTTAATTTAATTAGGTACCTATTTCAAGTAATTTACTTGTACAGTTATTAAAGTAAGTATAGAAATAATTCGTCACTCAGTAGACGTCTGTGAGAGGACGATGCCGTCGAAGTCGACCGCGGTAAATTTACTGTGACAATCTAATCATGTCTTGGCCAGAAATCGCTTAAGACAGGTTTAGAAAAAAGAGGAGGCATTTGCCTAGCAATCGGATATCTACACTAATATAATAAAGAGGTAAAGTTTGTTTTTTCGATGTTTTTTTGTTTGTAGGAGGTAATCTCTGAAAGTGATGGTCCGATTGCCAAAATTTTTTCACCGACAGAAAGCTGTTTATTCCTGAGTGACAGGCTTTATTTTATGTACGCGGGCGAAGCCGCGGTCAAAAGCTAGTATATGCTAAAGAATACAAAAAAAAAACGTTTATTTTCACTAAAAACGAGGGGTCGTAGGGCTCTTTGCACAAGGACCGCGGTCCCAACTTCCACGGATATATTTTTTTTGTAGTATTTTGGGACCAAAAAGAAAAACCCGTAAAAACACATAACACGCACGTTTAAAGTATAGTTACCATAAAAGCTGGATTTATTTTATTTGTAGTCACAAAATACTACTAAAAATGTACTATTTTCATAGGTGGAAGTTGGGACCACGGTCCCTGTCCAAAATGCCCAACGACCCATAACGAGGTGGCACAAAAAAGCTAATTTTTTGACAGCAATAACAAACTATGCCATTTTTTCTATTCTTGCCCTACGCTGCGCATTATTCCTGTATCATACATTTATCAACATACAAACTCAAATACACAAGACACCCAGAATATCTGCAACGTGCAATTCAAACCAGGGAATAGATCCGCCTCTCACTATTTCAAACAGGACTACGTACAAATCGTTCAATATATCTATCTAGCTGTGACCTAGCTGCATCTCTTGGCGTTCCTAGTGATAGGTTTAACACATCGCGGCCGGCAGATCAGCCGGTCCGACGGCCGTATTACCCTGAAGCGCCGGATAAACGGCAGTAATACCGGTTGGCCGGTTAAACTACCGGATCACTTTATCGATAGCTTCAGTTTTGGATTAGTTGGGTAAATTACGTGCTAATTTACGGGCGGTTGGAAGGTTGTGTGCTATGCTTTGAAGCAAGCACTATGTATAGAGTTATGAAACGATTTTTTTTTAATATCCCTCTTAACTCTAGGATATGAATGAGACCATATCAAAGAATCAACTGGTATATGAATTATTTTTCAATTATCTTTAGTTTTTTAGTTTCTATACAAAATAATTAGAAAAATTCTCGATTATTTATGTAAAACATCCTTACGTGAAATACAACAGCGTAACTATGTAATGCCATTTGTTTATTTGTAAACTACTTTAGATTTCATGGATGACTGGCAACGTCACAAAACTAAAAATTTGTCATGGGGGTAAAATTTTGACCTAAATTAATTGTGATTGAGGATATCTTCGAATCCATGTATTTTGGACTACATATATTATACGAGTATATTACTTATAGTCTATCATCATCATGAGTTTGTTTTCTTGTTTTTATGTTTGTAAGAGGTAATCTCTGGAAGTATTGGTCCGATTCCTAAATTTTTTCCACCGATAGAAAGCTGATTTATTCCCGAGTGACATAGGCTATATTTTATGTTCGCGGACGAAGTCGCGGGTAAAAGCTATTAGACTAAAAACTTGAGTTATGGGATATCAAAAACAACACATTGCGGTCAAATACTTAGATACCAAATGTAGTCAACGCTTGAAACAGGTCTTAAGGTGGTAATCTGGAAATAATGACCTCCTATTTCATACTAATTCACTTCTACATTAGATACCGTCCATCAATGTTGTAACAATAATAATGTACAAGAGCTTTGTGGCGTTCACTGTTTGTCCAAATATCTAGTTTAAGAGACAGGGTTCTAAAAAATTTAGTACATATTTACAAAACACCTAAGAAACAAATTGTATAACTGCCCAACCTATTGTTTGTTGCTTTATGTATCTTAACTATTTGAAGAATACACATTATTATAATAATTTAAAATTCTTTAACTTCAACAGAATAAATTTCCATGTTATCCCTACACCACTTGTTGACTGGCAAAGAATGCCTATAGCTTTAAATCCACCCATATACCTTTGTGCATGAAGTCTAAATAAATAATAACAAAAAAAAAAAATAATGACAAGAGGAATTCAAATAAGGAACAAGAACAGACCAGAAACATTTCCTTGCAAATGCAAAACGAAACCATAAACAAAATTCTCGAATTACACAAAATAAGCCACCCACTTTTACAACATAAAGCGCCCGCTTTAACAGCCAAGTAAAAATAATCCTCCCTTCTTTATAACATTATCTCAGACGAGCAGTCCAGGCAAACAGCTGCAGATTTAACAAAGGCATTCAAAAGGCTTCGTAAGAGAATAAATCCTGAAACACATTGCCGCCTACGCGTCAACGTGGCATGAAATCTGCGACAGACGTTTTGCCTACACATCTGTTTTAAAACCTTTTAGCTCACCGTCAGATAAGAAACGATGAGCAAACAAAATAATAAAGTGGAGGCTGCATTTGCGTTCTATAATATTCGCTGAAGATTGAATTTAACCTGTAGAAGCGAACGCATTTTAATATCGAGGCAATGGAATACTCCACAATCACAAGCTGTCCACATTATGAGGTGTGAAATAAAGTATATAATTACACTTATATAATAAAGAGGTAAAGTTTTTTTTTTTTTGAGCTAATCTCTTAAAAAACTGGTCCGAGCTAGAATTTTTTATCGATAGAAAGCTGCTTTATTCCTAAATGACAGGCTTTATTTTATGTGTGTGACTAAAGCTAGAAATAAATATTAAAAAAATAATTTCGAATTTATGTTTTTTTTTATTGATAGGCTCGCGTTTGACTACTATCTCATCTGCTGGTAACCGATGTTGCGGTGACGATGGAGCACGCTTACCTAGAAGTAATCTATTAATTTCTCGATTTAGAGACCCCTAGATTGTAGCTATCGGAAAAAAAAGGGTGAAGGTGTTAATTATGGACATAACTCAAAAGAACCCAAACGGTTTTCTTAATGAATTATTGTTTATAGCATTATAATTTTGAATAGTATTTTTATTCATGTGTAAAATTCGAAATTACTGCTTAAAGTCCTATCAAACCTAGTTTAGCGGTCGTTATAATTATAATATTTTGTGTTCTTTTAATTATAATGTTTTGATATTTAGCATAGTAGTTGTTAAATTATTATTTCAGCAAATATAAATTATAAATACCAAATAATATTGATAATTAATTTCAAGTCAAGTCAAGTCAAAAATATTTTATTTCACATAGGCTTACATGGGTACTTATAAAACGTCAGAAGCTAGTGCACGGTTCCAAATTGGTCGTTTCCTATGGAGAAGAACCGGTAAGAAACTCGATGGTTACTCTTTTTAAAAAAAAAGTGGTTGTTATTACAATAGATATTATGTAAGAACAGTGTAGACCAGTCAAATATTGTACACAAAAGCACAATAAAAATTATCTTAGTAAAAAGCAAAGTAAGTCGTAATAGGAAGTAGTCTAAGAGTTCGTGGAGTATACAGTGTTCTCACATTCACATTACAAAAAGAAGCTATATGAAAAAAAGAAATCAGGAATAATATAATAATTATTATAATAATTTATTTTAATAATAATTTATTATAATAATTTGTTTTACAAATATTTATTGACTGTGTACAGTGTAGTTTTTTCTTACCCAAAGGTAGACTAGTAGAGAATGCCTTGTTGTTTAAAAAAAATTTAGCAAGAAAAAATATGAGGATTTCAAAGTCTAGAAAATTATAAAATAACTTAAAGAACCACAATAATAAACGCACCCTTCCAATTGTATCTTGACATTTTTATAGTAAAAGTAGCAAAACTATGTGATGAAATTGAGACCCATATTCAAACTATAAAACTTGCACTTCAAATTGTAAATCACTTAAAAATATATTAGCGTACCTATTATTAAAAAAAAGCACTGACAACACACGTTCCATAGTGTGGACCAAACCTAAATATTACATCTGCTGCCACGTCTAAAGTATGAATTCTTTTATTATATTTATCTGTAGAACGAAGATGGAAGCAAATCCCTTCAGCGGGGATTACTTATCCTCAGAATGCGAATTGAGACGAATCCGATAGTTCGATTAGGAACTTTATTCGTTTTGTTTTTAGTAAATCGCTACGTAAATTTGCTGTTTGTAGATGTCTTAATGGGTTTTTGGAAGTTTATTTAAATTAGAAAGCAATTAAGCAAAGATTTAATGCTCTTTAGAGTATGTTGATGTTAGTTGTTTGTAGTTATTTTGTTTAATCTAGTAATTTCGAAGTGCTTTAAAAATGGAAATTAGTATTTTGACCTTTTTGTAGTAGCTACCTAGAGATAACAAATCAAATTGAAGCATTTCTTTCAAATAAACCGTTTGCAGGCACTTTTGAATTGTCAATACGTTGATTAGTTAGAATAACCAACACGAATGGTACATTTCAGAAATGAAAGAAACTATAGAACAAAAATCTATTCAATGAAGATAACTACGTACAAGAAACTTTATATATACTCTTTTTAAATCATATGACAGTCTTAGAGGAAGACTTAAAGAGATAAATAAGGTTTAAGAACAGTGAAAGTCGTAATTTATTTCATCACCACTACTCTTCCAACGGATCCTAGAATAAAAAATTTAAAGGCATATGATATCCACCAACCTAGCCCCGAGTGGGGAAAAAAAATTCACGGCGCTTGGGCTTCAGACCCATAGCTTTTACCTTAATACAATCAATTTCAAAATGACTGAAAGCATTATAACTCACTTTCCGCTTTGCAGAAATTTCTACCGAAGCTGCGAAGTGCGTAGTCTTTACGAAGATCTTACTTGACTGAGCATCTTCAACTAAGTTTACCTTGAGCACTCCTTAAATAGACACTTAATCTGAGCACTAGATATCTGAGAGTACTCAGTCCTGTTCTAGTGTTTAAATAGTTTCATCGGTTTCACTTGAGACGAGAATTTTGCAATTGAAATATAATGAAAATGGAGTTTTTTGCTATTAGTACTAATAAATTGATTAAAGTATTTAAATTAAAGTATATCATAATGACCAGAAACCATTTCATTAGTTTTTTCTATAAAATACAATATATAAGTACAAGTTAGAACATAAAAACGGGTAAAATTAGTAACATATTTCATGAAACGAAAAAAAATCTATGTTTATTAGTCACATAATTCATAAATATCTTTTCAATAAATATTGTATAATGCACGATTGTTGATTAGTTTGCTCAATCAAAAGCTCATTCATTTTAGTACCAATAAAATCTTATACGAAGCAATTTGGTTTCACCAAAGCACGTTATACAACTGACATTGGCGTCACCTTATTAAAACATATAATTATTTTCAGCGTGGAAAGAGGCCCGAGATACTACAGAAATCTCTCAAAGGCATTTGATTGAGATAATAACGAAACCTTACACTTAAAACTAGAATATTACGAACTAGGTAAACTTGTAGTCAGTGTAGTTAAATCTTATTTAAATAACAGGCAACAGGAGTTCACGGAATTTAAAAGTCAAAATGTGGATACCACAAGGCACAATATTGGATCCTTTTTTCTTTTAATATTATATGTAACACATAATATGATTTAAAAGAGTGTCCATGGAGTTTCTTGCACGTTCTTCTCCATAGAGACCTATTCTTTGAAACGTGCAATTTAACTTTACTTTTCTTGGACTGACCGACATTTGACTTTTCAAAAGTGAATGCAAATGGTCTATTTGAAATTAATGATTTTGATTGATTTTGATTTGATTGATTGATTGATATATACTGTGGAAAGCTAGTGCAGGGGTGCGTACGATTCTAGGGATGTGTAATTTGATGAAATCGAACTATTTGCATATCGTTTGAATCAGTTATATGTCTACGAGTGATTTTTTAATGATATACCCGAAAATAAATCATTTTACTAGTAATTTTTTTTCATTAGCATAATTCCTTATGATGATGCCAATGTTATGCTATGCTTCACAAAAACGTAGAATTTATTTTTATCTTACAATCGGATCAATTTCTCTTCGATATCTTATCGCAAAACCGCAATGTTATTCAAGATTTCTATAAAAGATGAGTAATAAACCGATTTATGCAGAATATCAGTGCCTACTGAGGCAGATTTTCTACGGTTGCCTGGTTAGCTGAGTGTATCCCTTTGGTGCAAGATATATACGCCTCTTTCTTTTACCTGGACTAGTTTAAAGACGTCACTAGCTAGGCTTACTTACTCTTACTCTTAAGGAAACAGAATTTTCTGTTCACTTCGGACCTTTACAGGATTTGCAAGGTATTCAAAAATCTCCTGTTATGGAATCACTTACGAGTATCGTTCTGTATCTCCATTTTTTGAGTGTCTAAATAGACAAACAATCTACAAACAGAAAGGTCAAGTGATAACTGGGGAAAAGACATAAGTCATTACTATGATGGCAGGCTCATATTTCCAGTCTTTATGTATCTGTGGTACAGACACAAGGTGTAGGCTCCTACAGGTAGGAGCAATATTACAATACGTAAATGCTTTACATTTTCAACACTTCTGTTACATGGGTTGTTAAAAACTGATTATTTATTTATTTATTTATTTAAAGCTTTATGCACAAAAAAACTGTACAAAGGCGGATTAAAACAATATTTTCCTTTTCAAATTCAAATCTCATTCTGAAATTGCACAATCATTTAAAACTATAGTCGTCTGATCAGTCCGCATGCTAACAAAATACGTTATTCATACGAACTCACAGTACCATAGAAAAAAAAAACTGAATAACAAAAGATAATTATGAGGTACTACTAGTTACTAAGTACCTACGTATCTTTACATATTAAAATTGCCATCGAAACGTATAACGAGAATAAAACAAAATATGAATGAGCTCTGAAAATAGTAGAGGAATTAGATTCCTAAGCTATTGTCTTGTATAATCTTTGACAAGCTCCGCTCACATGCGATGCAATATTCCTAATAACATCACTATTGTTAGCAACTTCCATTGTTGTAGCTATTTCAATACTGAGAATTTAATTAATCTGCAAACAAACATCTCATAAGTTCTTGATGAAATTTCCGATTTATTCGAGCAAAAAATTAATACTACTACTAGCTGATCATTACTTGCTATTTGGAAATGTCGATCACAGATTTCTGTCATTCTATTAGATTGTTCATATTTTGGCAGCGTTCCTAATCTGTACCTCATAAATTACTCCAACAGCTGATAATCTAGATGGAAAAGATCACCTAACGCTCAATAAAATTGTAATAAAATCTTGAACAAAAGAGCTACTAAACAAATATTAAAAGCTGACATAAACTACTCAAAGCATTTACAAACGTATACCCGATTCACTCAATCAACACGGGTTAGACAAAGACGGCATGAAATACCGACAGAGCAGCCACCACAAAGAGATACCCCGACTAGATCGTTACAAGAAACGTCTAGGGTATAATACTGTACTCCAATCGGGCCATGAAAATGGCGAACGAAAAACGACGGAAGAATTGAGATTTATTACTGTTAAAATAAAATTGGTTTGTTTCGAACGAGGATTGAAATTTATGCTGAAAGTAATTTAGAATTTAAGTACCTGCAGTAGAGTTAGTTGCTGGTGTATTTGTTTTTACTGTTTTATAGAATGTTATTTGAGCATACTGGACTATAAAGTTTTTATTTGGTGTCATCATTTATGCAGAAGCAGTAGAAACTTCAGAGAAAGAACTCAGTTTATTTGATACAACTCACACATGAAACAAAAAGATAAAAATAACATATTTTGAGATGCTTTTGACTACTAAATCTCAAAATGTAGTAATACCGCCAATCTTTTGATCACACTTCCAGTCAACAGCAAAGAGGATTAATTTTTTGACGCCATATCTTTGTTAGGAGTTCTTGTCTTTAGTGTAAAATATTATATAGTTAAGTTTTTTAATAATGTTTAGTTGTTTACAAGTAGTATATTGTAGTTAAATTCTATTGCATATTTAAGGGGCCGGCGGAGGATGAATTTCCATACAAACGTAATACCACGCTCATTTGCAGTTGGAGCATATATCCAACATATTATGATGATATTCGGTTAAAGACAATATTTATCTAGGTTCCTACGTCGAGAATATTAGAAATATTGTTATTTTTAATACAAGAAAAGCCAAATGGCATGTTTTGCCATTTACGCTATAAAAAAGTGCGAAATACAATTTGCTTAAATTTCTTTTTGTTTTTTTAAAAAAGAAAGACGTAGGAACCTAGATAAATATTGTCTATAACCAAATATCATCATAATATGTTGGAAATATGCTCCAACTGCAAATGAGCGTGGTATTACGTTTGTATGGAAATTCATCCTCCGCCGGCCCCTTAATATGCATAATGCATATGCATAGCTTTCATAGGCGAGGCTACTAAGTAGCTATTTATATTTAACCCATCTATAAAAATATATGTAAAAATAAAAATAAAATACGCTTAGAAGTCGAAGTGCCCTCCACATTGTTATCGTGACCAGAAGACAACATTGCCACGTTGAATAGTAATGGTTAAGAGGGCCCTCTCCTGGAGAGGAGGCTTGAGTCCCAACAGTGGGAACATTAAAAAAGCTGGTGATGACGATGAAGAGAGCCCTTCCTCACCCGTCTATCGTCATCCTGAGCACAATTTTAATACATGCATGCATGCTGTTCGTATAAAGGTTCATTGGTTGTTTATTATTATAATTTAGTTTGACACCTGAGCGTACTTTGTCATTTTGTATTATATTTATGTACATAGTTAGGTTTTAGTATAAATAGTTTAGATAGTATTTAAGTTTTTTCTGTACATATGTATTAAAGTGTTTAAGTTTCTTATGTATATATTTTGAGAACAATACAGAATCCATCATACATTAAACAAAGCAAAAATAAAAAATTACTAACATTAATTCATTAAACCCCAAGCGAACGTTCGCGGTTTAACGTTCGGTGCGTTCGCGCACCTATTGTCTTTCTATTGTGTCTGTAATTTCCACGATTGAAAGGTTAAGCTAAGTTGTACTACTACTAATACATGGGTGTTTATTATCTGAAAGAAATATATGAATTAAAAGCAACAAGGTTCATCTAACGCAATCTAGCGTAATATTTGATAAAAACACAACGTGAAAACAGAGAGGTAACACCAGAATACTTTGCCGGCACTCGGTAATACCGCCATTCACTTGAATATGTCCGAAAACTTGTTCCAGGAAATACGTATTTAAAAAAAACAGTAAAAGTTTATTTTCGTCATTCAGAATCTGGATTAAATGTGCAAGGTTTCTACAGTCATATTTAATTTTTTTTTTTTTTCATTTATGAGTTTTGAGTACATTTAGAAGGTTCATAGTTTGCGCAAAATAGCAGATTTTCAGAGGTATTTTCTGGATGGATGGAATGGATATCAGTGTTTTCAAAATAACTAGAAAAAATGTGTAATAACGTCAAAATCACGTAAGAGCGGTTGTATGAAAAACAGTGAAAATGTAAGTAGTGTTGGACGCTCTTAATATTATTCCTGAAACAAAACACTGTGAAAATACGTTCTATCAATGGCATTACGCCATATATTCGAATTCATCATGGACTCAAACTGGTCCTTACTATAGACACCTGACAACATTTTCTTTCTACAAATCCCTTGCATCACACGAAAATTGAACTACAAAACAAACAAGATGTTACTCCATTTCCACGCGACAAAACTCATCCCACTACATCAAAAAACCGTCTACCGCTGTTCGCCTAGCCCCATAGAACAGACTCCATTGCCGGCCGAAGGCATTTGTTTTCCATCACCCCGTATTTTCCCCTTCCATTAAGGTATATTAAAGGACACGACTGCAGATCGGCTCAGGATTTTCATCACTTTTTCACACGGTGTGACACTGTGTCATAAGTGATTTGCCGTTGAGTATGCGTTGGGTTTTAGTTTTTATATTGGAATCAGAGATTGTGTTATCTTTGTTGATCTATTTTGTGTGTGTGCGATCTTATTTTTATGCTTGATTCTGTGATGAAATGGTTTATTGCAGGCATGGTGAACCTTTACTGGATAACGTGCCACAAAAAATATGAAAAAAAAATGCAGTCACAACGTGCCAGGTAAAGAATTTTGACTTCTAAATTTAATGGACAAAAACTAAACTACTATACTATACTTTACCTCTTTCTTTGCTAAAGTTTTCCCCAACTAAGCTGAGGTCAGCCTCCAGTCAAACTGTATGCAGCTGCATACTAGTATTTTGCATGAAGCGATTGCCTATCCGACCTTCACAACCCTGAAACTGGACAACACAAGACCCTTTTGGCAAGTGTAGTGTCAGTTTTTCTAGCTTCTGGCTGACAATTGTTAAAGATCTTCACATGACAGCTGGGACTAATGGCTTAACGTGCTTTTGAAGGCAAGTCAAGAGGAATCTTGGTATGTAGATGATGATGATAGTAGATTGTCATGGTATACGCAGGCCGATCTCGTCACGAGGTAGGCTGTCATTACTAGCTATGAGTTTCCCTTTTCGTAGATATTGGAGTATAAAAGATAATAAAGAAAGCTGGCAAATTACTAAAAAAAAAAAAATTTTACTCCTGACTTCGATAGTGTGAATGACGGTTATTGTAGTTGTAAAGTCGAAGCCAAATAAAAAGTAGCCTATGACTTTCTTTGGGTTCAAACTAAAATTTAATCAACATCGGTTCAGTAGTTTATCCGTGAAGCGTAACAGACAGAATGATAGATTTAATTTTACATTTATTTTATTTGTACGGATGATGACTTTTTTTTCAAATAAAATTCTAAAGAAATATTATTTGAGAATTTTGTAAAAATATTCAGCTTCGTCATTGCAAAAGTAAAATTAATAATTTCGAACGTATTGTTTAGTGACCGTGAAGAAAATTGTCGACTCTGCTCTCCAATTATATCACGCAACATTTAACACCGAGATTAAAAATCTTGGCAATATTGAGCTAGTCAGTTTACTGTGAAAGTATTAAAATGTTTCAGAATTTTATATTTTCAAAAATTTGTGCTGTGAAATGGGTGCAGTTAGTGGCAGTTCCCACTATGTTCAAGCATTGAACAGGCCAATCATACACTGGTATTCCCAACTCATAAATTTCAAATTTGGTACGTGAGCATACCTCCCGCCACTTCCGATCAACACATGCCATCGGCAGCGATTGCCAAGATCCAAGCCGACGTTTCACGAATTTCGTATTTCGAATGTAGCAACCGGACGTCGTCGGACCGACGCCCGGCGGAAACACCCGAACGGACACGCTACGCCAGTTGCCGGTAACAGCTGATTTGGAAGGAACGGTGTGTTCCGTTTTCGAAATTTATATTGCGACATTGTGCTGGTTTTTGAGGGTAGTATTACAGATTTAAAGACTGTTCTTTTGAGCAACGGATTTCTGGATGTCGAGATTAGCGACATTCTTTGTTAGGACTGAATTTCTATGAAAATATTGCCTTCTAAAAATTCACAAGCCCGATATTCGCATTTGCTAAGATGAAAATAACGTATGCGAAAAAGATTTCGTTCAAAACCTTCAACCAAAAAAGGCTTCGTTGCCTAAAATATTCGAGCTTTGATCCAGGCTTTTTCACCAATTTACACACTTCTACACCAAATCGTGCCTGAATGAAAAAGTTGTGTTCCATTTAGCTATAAGCCTCCCAGATAGCACTTTGAAGAGTTAGCGGCCGACAGAGATGCTGACTGAAAGATTAACCCACCCTACTGGCATGAAATCAAACAAATTTAGACTCTCCGACCAAGAAATAGAGTCGCATTTTCCTTAACCTACAACGCATTTCGGAAGCGATGTCCACGCATATTCTTTCGCGAGCTATTTTGCACGCATTGTACGTCAAATAAAAAGTCAACTTTAACCGTGTATTTTAAGGTGCATTTTTCCTTGTTATGTGCAGTATATTTTAGGAGTTATGGCCCACAAATAAGTTTAGGTGCGGTAATGGAAAGCATCGCTTAAAATGTGAGCTGAAATGCTTTTGTAAAAGTTTTGGGTAATCAAACAAAAAGTAGTACGTGCGTTTTGAGTAGTTTGAAGGAGTTTTTTTTGCAATCTCATTTGTTATAATAATGTGAGTAAGATCACTTGTTAGGAACTCGTAATTTAAATATGTTTAAGTACGATTAGTATTAAGTTTTGAGTGTTTAATTTTATTTGCGTGTGTGTAATAATTATGTTTGTGTATGTATTCTGTATCTGTAATTGTATTTTGTGTTATTTATATATTACTAGCTTTTGCCAGCGGCTTCGCCCGCGTACATAAAATATAGTATATGTCACTCAGGAACAAAGCAGCTGTCTAATAGTGAAAAAATTTTAGAAATCGGACCAGAACTTTCAGGATTACCTCCTACAAACAAAAAAACATAAAAACAAACTTTACCCCTTTATTATATTAGTGAAGATAAATGATTAAATAATCAAAACTAAACAAAAACTGACTTTTTGTTTGTGTTTCATTTGTGATCTTGTTTGTATTATTTTTTGCTTGAATGACTTATCTTCTATAATTCATAAAATTAATACATTTTTCATCAAATGAAATTCCCGCTACATTTGCCTTTCAACAGAAATAACATAACACTAAACTACGTTCGCTATTACCCACCGATTAATTTCGAGCACTCCTTACAGTTCGAATGAACTAGTTTGAACTGGATAGAACTGGATGAAACTGGTTACAACCGCTTCGCTTTTGGATTGAAGGCAAATCGTTCCTAAATGTGCTTTGAGTTAACTTAAATTACGAGTACTCTGTATTGGTATGCCTTAAAATCAAGACTTAGTTGGTGTAGTACGTGGAAATGGTAATGTTTGCTGCTAGACATGAGTTTTGTGTTTATTACACTATTAATAGATGAGTTATTATTATAATAATACTTTACAACTGTCACAACGCCACGCCGTCTAGTCACAAACTAAGCAGAGGTTGTACTGTGAGTACTAGACAACTGATAAACATATTATAAATAAATTACACACAGACACATTAGAAATGATTATGCTCATCATAGAAATATTTGTATTTGATTGGAATCGAACCAATGATGCCTGATAATTTCTATAAGATGACTGAAATTGTTAGTTTTCATTTCATTAGGGACAATTTTTATGGAATTTATTTATTCTGCAATATTTTTTGTGTTAGTTTTTTTTCTCAAAGTGCACAAACAAACAATCTAAAAACATTATTGAAACCGGTTTATTCCGGATTAAAATCAAATCACTTGTTAATGCACTAATATCATAAAAGCGAAAATTCCTCACGTTCGAACGGCTGAACAGATTTGGGTAGAATTTAACACTCGGGTAGACCATCTCCTGGAATAGCACATAAGATCATTTATCCAAAGATTATGATCCTTTCAAATAATTTTCTACTAACATAGAAAAACCCACAGGCAGTAGCTTCCTTCTGCGAAGCAGTAATGTTAGAAAAGGAGGAGGCCGACTGCATCAGGCAACGGCGCTCCCACCACCGCCGGGATTCCGATCCCAATTTAGGTAGGCGCGGGCTTGCTGACGGCGAGCAATGGGTAGCTTGCTATCCGACCGTCCGATAATTATCCGGACCGAGCCCAAGTCATCGACGGCGCGCACTGTTCCCACGCGCCTCAATAAGTTGTCAGCAACAGCAGAAGCCCATCTGGATCGAAGCCTACTGAGGCCAGGGTTAGTTTCGAAAGATAGCTCAGCCCCGGTATGAAGGCACAAAGGAATGGGGTGAGTTTTTAGTCAGTAAGAGTCTGACACTCTCCCGTTCCGCCCAAGAGCGGGGGATGTCATTGGATGATCTTTACACCGAAAAAAACAGGCAGTAGCTAGTTTATTGATTAAGCAATCAATAAACTAGTTGATTTAATTTTGAGTTAAGCTCGCCTGTGTACATTGGTCGTCTTACTACTTATAATTTGCAATGTTATGTCCAATTAAGAATGTATAAGATTACGATATAAGTACAATATGAATTACAATCATAAGTTTCATGAAACAAGAAAAGTATTTATACTTTTCCACAAAAATACACTAACTGAAACTAACTGTAAAAAAACAGGAGTCGGTTTTACGCCCAAGTCCGAAATCTAGGTCAACGCTCTATTAACACCTTTCGTAGCAACCTACCCATCTGAGTAAATTAGGCTAAGAGCGCAGGTTCCCGCACCAGACGCGCAGAGAACATCACAGCGGGCCGAATTCTTTTGTAACCCTCATAAAACACCTCTGTTGCCCTCAGCCATTGACTCAAAACCATATACATCACATATCGTAAAATGTGAAAAGTTTTTTGATGTTCTCAAAGGTTTTATTTTTATTACCAGTGTTTATTGCATATTTTTATGTTAGGTACGAATTACTTGCGCACCTTTATTTACCGCTTGAGTGCCATAAATTTCATGTTTTACTAATCTTAATATGGGTTTCTGTGTAGGTCGGATGGGTCACTTGGGTAGGTCTTGTGAGACTTTAGGTTTTACTGTGGTCGTTTTAGTGGGTTAGGCTTTTTATGGTATCACCGTAACATTATAAAGGCGTAATATTGTAAAGTTTGTGAGTCTGTGTGTATATTTGTTACTTTTTACGCTCAAAAGTCGGACGTATGGCAATGTACCACTGCCAAGGCTATTGTCAATTATCCGACTCCTGTTTTTTGCAACTTAAATCGTTGACGAACTTGACATAAAATATCGATTCGTCACTTACGATCGGTTTGAAGTGACTGACTGCAGAGACAAATCATACCGTGTATGGGGCCTTTTAGTCAGTAAAAGTTTAACACGCCCTTCTGCTCTGCTCTAGTGCGAGAGATGTCATAGGATGATTTCCCAACTAAAAACACATACGCACAAAACGTTTTGAGCACACATTCATTGCTCCTACATACTCGTATGTTTATCTGTTCCATGTACGTACAGCTAAGCAGTGAAAATTATAGACCATGTTTCCTGATGGCTATAACCTGGGGATTTTTAAGTCAAGAATGAATGGGTTACTTTTTTTCAAGCGTGTTCAATCGTAGATCACATTGTCACTTTTGATGAGGTGAGATAGTCAAGCGCTATGAATTGTAATAAAATAATAATAAAATAAATGGCTGAACGGATCGAAATCCGTTCAGCCATTTATTTTATAACAAACTTGCTACACGGGTAGACAATGCTCTGGACACATGGGATATTTTTTATCCGAGGAGTGTCAGTGCGGTGCTCTTAACCAGACGATGTCCCACTTATTAGAGTGCCCAAAGTGTTCCTACACTTTGGAGGACCTAAGAAATGCTACTGACATCACCATAAACGCGGCAACCTACCATGCAGGCCATTATCCATACAGTTCCCACGAGTAAATATCATATTGTACTGGCTCAAGCTAGTGGTTTGCACTAGAGACCACTTTAGCTACCCATTAGTCAAGCTACCAACCTCTCTCACGGTGCGCCGCCTCTTGGAGGTTTGTGGTAATTTTTTATAGAGGTTGTCTTCCTCGCAGCCCGGGAAGTTAAGCCAGGACCCTCGACCCCCATCACAAGCCAGAAACATGACGTTGGACAATCTCTGGGGCTACGAGACTAACGGTGGCAGAAGGAGGAGCAAGTCTTCCTCCTGCTCGGCTCCAGCCCCGGTACGAAAGGCAAGAAGGAACGGGGTGGGTTTTTTAGTCAGTAAAAGTCTAACACTATCTCCCGCAAGAAGATCTCGGGAATATGTTCTCTTCGGATAATTGCCTATCACACGGACAATATCACAAGCAGCAGCTAGTTCCGATAATAATAATAATAATAAACTTGAAATGTAGCTATCCTTTACTAACCTATGGAATCAAAAAGAGATGAAAGAGGTCCGATTGCAGGACAAAGACCTCTTTACTCGTCATGTCGGAATGAACAATCAGCACCGCGTTTGTTCACTGTGTGTTAGCGATTTGGACTGTTAAGCCACAAAATAGATAGGTACAGAAGTCAATCTCATGTATGTACTTCAATTTTAATACCTACGCTCGGTAGACGCACACTAATGGGCGTTTGAGCCGGAACTGTTTGACGAGCGGGCCGAGGCGCTCCGAGATATCGTGTCCGTGAGCGGTGTCTATGTGTGCGTTGCTCGAGCGTGCTTTGTTTGTAGATTGTCTTCTGTACCTATCTATTTTGTGGTGTTAGCGATTTGGATTGTTAAGCCCTGCACCCCAATGGTAATTGCGGAACTCATTCGTAATTCCTTTTACTTCAAAGGGATTTTAAAACCCATAACTTCATAAAATAAAGGAAAATAAATGTTTTTTTCCAGTTTTGTATGCTTGCTAAAAAATTCTCCCATCTCTTGGGATAATAAGTATCCTACGTCCAGACGTAGACGTGGTCTATTTTTAACACGAGATTTTTTTTGGTGGAAATCATCCAATTACTTTCTCGCTCTAGGACAGAACGGGAGAGCCTGTCAAACTTTTACTGAATAAAATCCAATCCTGTGTTCCTTCTTTACCTTGCCTTATTACATTATATTATTAAATTACAGATAGTCAGGATTCCAAAGCGAGAAACATCCTCAACAAGTATTTAATGATTTTTTTTTTCATAGCAAGCTTTTATAGCACGACATAATACCTATATAATTAATACTCGTCATGACGAATCATACGAGCCCAAACTAGATGGGTTTGTGTCGTTTAACTACCAAGCCACCTTCCGGTTCCATCATCAGATCAGCACCATGTCATAATAATTTTGCAATGTCAACTGATTTACACATGCATGCAAAATTTCACCTCAATCGGTAGCCAGAAGTAGGTCAAATTTAATTTGCAAAATTTGATTACAGACAAACATTGGGACAGGTGAAACTAAATAAAAGCTTGTAAAATACGAGCCGTGTCCAGAAGCATTATTTCCTCAGTTACGCCCTTTCGCCACCAGCCTAATGAATGCATCCTAAGGTGTTGATCAGGATCATGGGAATTGAGCCCTCTTGATTACTTTTTTAGCGATCAAAAGGGCTTAATTCCCACGAGTGAGGAGCAATTTCGCTAATTTCTAACCAGGCAGGTAATCCAAAATTATTGCTATTCTTATCTTTAGTTTGTTAACCCAATGATGATTAGAAATATTTGGTAGCAATGCTATTTCTCCATGTTGCACAAGAAGGAGAGATACAAAACATATTTAATGCAAACGATTTTTTTTTATTACTTTAAAAATTGTTGCTCCCGTCTAGGAATAACTCTTTTATTACGGATGCGTTTATAGACATTGAAACATAAGAGACCCCGACCTGGAACAATTATTTGTAGGCCATAAAAATATTGAATAGTTCTATGGCTACAAATGGGGGAGGCATATGACCAACAGTGGACGTCTTTCGGCTGAAATGATGATGGTGCTACAAATATTTGTTCCCAGTAGAAATCGTACCCACGACAATCAGCACAGCAAGTCTACTGGAGCCAAGGGTTCGCGAATATTATAATATATATTATATTATATTGTATTATATTATATTATATATTATTATTATTTTTTTTATTTAGCCCACACTGTCCCACTGCTGGGCAAAAGCCTCCCTCCACTCCTTCCAAAGATCACGGTTCCTCGCTTTCTCATTCCAGTTCTTAAGGAAGCCATCCAGGTCGTCCCGCCATCTCCTTCGTGGTCTGCCTCGGCCCCGCGTTGCTGTGTCCGGGCACCAATCCAGCGTTTTACGCGCCCACAGCTCGTTAGACATGCGGCAGACATGTCCTGCCCAGTCCCATTTAAGTATATATATTATATTATATTATATTATATTATATTATATTATATTATGTAAAGAAAAATGTAATTTTCTTTGATATTTTAAAGTTAGGTTTTAATTCCCGCGTATGAAGTTCTGTCTGTATCATAGTCACAGATCTCAACATGCACTATGGACCTATATTGAATCTGTGGTGAATCAGAACTTCAAAGTCCAGCTAAAAGGAAATATTTTTGTTAAAATAATTTAGATTTGGGAATCGGCATTGTGATAAATAACATTTAATGTCGTTTCTTTTATTACAGGTAGGTACAGGTTATTTTGTTAGTACCCAATTCATACGGTATAAGAGTAAGTTTAATTTGATGTATGTTAACACATTAAAAATCTTTTATTACAGAGAAACTCAGTTTTGTTTGATTTACGGTGCCATCCAAATCATTACAATAAAACTATCTTATAAAACGACATTAAATGTTATTTATCACAATGCCGATTCCCAAATCTAAATTATTTTAACAAAAATATTTCCTTTTAGCTGGACTTTGAAGTTCTGATTCACCACAGATTCAATATAGGTCCATAGTGCATGTTGAGATCTGTGACTATGATACAGACAGAACTTCATACGCGGGAATTAAAACCTAACTTTAAAATATCAAAGAAAATTACATTTTTCTTTACATTATATTATATTATATTATATTATATTATATTATATTATATTATATTATATTATATTATATTATATTATATTATATTATATTATAGGAGTAAGTTTTAGTCATTAAAAGTCTGATATGCCATCTCGCTCCGCTCGAGGGCGGGAGATGTCATTAAATGATTAGCCACCTAAAAAAAACCTTTGCGTCAACCGTCTCATCGATGGACCCCAGAATATTTTCCTAAACACGAAAGCCTTCTCCTACGATAATTATATTCAGCCTCCATCCGTGATTCCGTTTGCACCGATATCCCGAGTAACAGCCTATTTCCGTGCGTTTCGGCAATTCCCGTGCCTATTAATAGCACAAAACCCGTTCTCATGTTAAGACCCCATCAATTTTGCAATTCGTACCTCATTGGTGCAACCTTTTTGGTAATTAAGTGGCCCTTTTTGTTTGTTTCCGTGTCATAATACTTGTTTATGGTAGACTAAGCTTGTTATGTTTTTATTGCAATATTATGCATATAGTCTGCCTAAAAAGTCAAACGACTTGTGTACCTAATTAATATTCTAAAATGAAATCTTATGTAATCAACACAGGTTGAATAATCAAGGTTGATTAAGAGATCTTGATCATTGTTCACTAAAAGAACCATAGAAAAAGAATCGAATGTAAGTATTTTTTAAATGATTTAATATTATTACGGGACGTTTTAACAACAAAAATATAAAAAAATCAAAATCAAAAATGTTTATTGTTTCTCATACATTAAACTGCATTACAGAGTTAGACGTAACCCCAGTAAGTTGTAAAATACACTTGTGTTTTGGCTATCTCGCTATTTCTTATAGTATCTATTTTTATAATGTGGAGACCTTTTATTTACAAATAATAATTCAATTTGATTCAATTGAATTTACAATTTAACCTTTAATATAATCCATAATCAATTTACAATCTTCTATAATATAAAAATGAATCGCAAAATGTGTTGGTAAGCGCATAACTCAACAACGCCTGGACCGATTTCGCTAATTTTTTTTTTGTTGTGATCGTTATTATGAGGAGAAGGTTCTTATGGAAAAAAAAATGAAAATTAGGGTAGTGTAGGGTAGAGTAGGGTAGTGTAGGGTAGTGTAGGGTAGAGTAGGGTAGAGTAGGGTAGAGTAGGGTAGAGTAGGGTAGAGTAGAGTAGGGTAGGGTAGGGTAGAGTAGGGTAGAGTAGGGTAGAGTAGGGTATAGTACGGTAGAGTAGGGTATAGTAGGCTGAAGTAGGGAAGAGCGGGAGCGAAGCCGCGCGGGCAAAAGCTAGTTTATGTAAAAATCAATGCCACTTTTCGTTGTAATTTTATAACTCAAGAACGGGCTCACCTATCAAATCAAATCAAATCAAAATCATTTATTTCAAATAGACCATTTGCAGGCACTTTTGAATAGTCAAATGTCAGTCAGTCCAAGAAAAGTGAAGCTAAATTGCACGTTCCAATACGTAGGTCTCTATGGAGAAGAACGTGCAAGAAACTCCATGGACACTCTTTTTAAAATATATTATGAGTTACATAGATCTTGGTTACATATTTCTTGTTGCTTCTATACCTTTTTTGTCCTATGATGAGTTCCCTGACAGTTCTTGTCTGACAATTATAGTGATGTGACCAAACGAAGTTTAATCGATTTTTACAATAACGAATCAGTTGGCAAAGAAAATGGAATCGGATTACCGATTTTAGATTTATAGATGATAAATGTGAAAGTTTGTGTGTGTGTGGATGTTTGTTACTTTTTCACGCAAGAACTAGTCTACTAGTCCAAGATCCTAAGGCCGCCAGTCGTCACGTATTTTCTGACGAACGAAATGTGGACGATTGAGCACTATTAGTATGTGCTAAGAACGCATGCCTACCTGCTAGCTTGCTTAGACGGCCAATTTTCAGGTATCCGGTAATCAAGGTACATAAAATTATTACTTACCTCACGTAAATTCTCAAAGCTAATTTTTACGTATTTTGTAGGCAATATCTTTAAAATCAAGTTGCCAATACTCCCAGACACATTCCGTCGGCCGTATTGCTTAACAGACGCTTTAAAGCTCCCAAAAAAATGACATAACTTCACATGGGGCGACTTGATTTTAAAGATATTGCCTAGTACCTTGATTATCTGATACCTGAAAATTGGCTGTCTAAGCAAGCTAGCAGGTAGGCATGCGTTCTTAGTAGATACTAACAGTACTCAATCGTACACATTTCGTTCGTCAGAAAATACGTGATGTCTGGCGGTCCTGGGATCTTACTCTATACGGATTTTAAAGAAATTTTACAGTAAACCAAAAAACCTGACAAAAATTAAAAACCTGAAATAACGCGGGCGGAACCGCGGGGGACGGCTAGTGGTAAATAAAATGCAGTCTGTTTAAAATAATAATTTATTTATTATTCACTGTCAGAACTTGACTCTTGATTTGAACTCGTATCCATATCGGAATCGGAATCTTTTCCAACTAACCGCGATGATTAATTATTGGCCCTAATTCGGTCGATCCGGATATATTTATTCCAGTCCTCTGTTATAGTTTTTTGAGTTTTTTCTATTACTTTTTTCCAATTTTCTGCCGTTACATGCGATTACAAGATGGCCGCTCCGATTTTGTCGATTAGTGTGTCGTCGAGTAGTGTCAATCTCTATTGGCAGAAGTTCCGTTTAACGCATTACACATTTTTAAGTTCTATACTTTTTTATTTTATTTACTTAATTTATTAACAGTTAATTATAACCACAATAATTTACTTATTAATTTACGAAAGACAATATTTTTTTAATCATTTCATTTTTATTTTTTTTGCCAGTTTATTTTTTAGTAATCTAAAGTAGTATGCGTGCCACGGAAAAAAATGAACTGTCAGGGAACTCATCATAGGGCAAAAAAGGTATAATATGTGAGCACAATGTAGGTAGATACGTAATAATAATAAGTTATTATTCTTTTTATTAAATGTAATTAAAAATAGAAACCGAATTAAGCCACTGGCAGCCAAGAGATGACCAGTCTCAACCGATGGCACCCGTTCACGGGCATGACACGTGCATCAGCCCCACTCAGCTCAACCATTTTAAAGGGAACCGAATGACCCAATAACACGTGCCACCACCAGCAAGACATTTGGGTGAGCAAGCAAGACATTTGGGTGAGCAGCAAGACATTTGGGTGAGCAAACCAAACCAAATGTTTAGTCTTTGTTCGGACTATTTAGTAGATGGTTTATATGAAGTTTGGTAGGGGAGAGTAGGGTATAGTAGGGTAGAGTAGGGTAGAGTAGGGTAGAGTAGGGTAGAGTAGGGTAGAGTAGTGTAGAGTAGTGTAGAGTAGGGTAGAGCAGGATAGGGTAGGGTGGAGTAGGGTAGAGAAGGGTAGAGTAGGGTAGAGTAGGGTAGAGTAGGGTAGAGTAGGGTAGCGTAGGGTAGAGTAGTGTAGAGTAGGGTAGAGTAGGGTAGAGTAGGGTTGAGTTGGGTAGAGTAGGCTATAGTAGGGTGGAGTAGGGAAGAGCGGGAGCGAAGCCACGCGGGCAAAAGCTAGTAATTTAATAATATTAATATTGAAACAAAATTAGAAAAAAAAAAAAAAAAAAGAAAAATTCAAGATGCAAAAGATTTTCCTTTAGAATATACCTATTTCAGTCTCTTTAAGGATATTCATATTACAAAAGTACGATATATTTTACAAAGATATAATAATCAAATTTCATGCTCCTAGCCACAGTAGTTTTGGCTGAGCGTTGATATATGTCAGTCAGTCAATTTCTCCTTTAAATTGATTGATTATATTATTGATAGGCGCGCGCTTGACTTCTATCTTACCTGGGTCCCAAGTCTGCTATTTTTATAAATTCGTCATTCCAACACGATCCCATTGTCATCTTGCTAAAAGTTTGTAATCTGCTAATTCATATTGATCGATCATTGATCGGTCAATGGTCTTATAATAGAATCGTGGTAGAATGATAATTTCGAGCATATTAAAACCAATAACTGCACAATAACGTTCTAATGGTCAAACACTGATCAAATAAACTGTCAAAGTTTTAGCAGATTACCGCAAACGTCAAATATGCATTTGTCAATATGTACGAGATTACCATTCTATGTCACTTCTTTCAATGGAGTGTCAGTGGTTGACCATTGGAAAGTCATAATGACGCCATTATATTAGTAGACTACCAAACTTGTCAAAATCGACAATTATGACATCAATGATAGACCATTCTGACACTATTGTAATAGCAGACTTGAGGCCCTGGTGGTATTGTAATACCTATGTTCACAAATAAAGCTTGATTGATTGATTGGTAAGCGATAATGAGGTCGACGGCTTCAGGTATTTTTTTTATTTATTAGTCTAATAAAAATATTTAAAAGAGCCAGAAGCTAGGAATTCTGCCAACATAGGTGCGGACTTAAATACGACGAGCAATGCTTAGCTCGTCGTCTGTCCGTCCAGTAAAGGCGAGCTATACGTAACTCGTCGTCCGACCATCCGGTAAAGGTCAGGCTCGAGTTGACGGCGCATATAAGTGTTACACGTATGCCTCTAGGACATAGCAGTAAAGCTGAAGGGGCCCAGCAGGGCCAACGCCTGTTAAGGCTGCGAGAACGTTTAAAAAAGTAACCGTATTCCGGTGGGTTTTAATCAGTAAAAAAGTAAGTAAAATTATTCAAAATCAGTTTAGAAGTTTCAGAGATAACCCCCCACGTACCTACAAAAATTTTTTTCAGTTCAGATACCCTTAAGTTGACTCTAATACAAATACACAAAAACACACAAAGCACAAACATAAACATACTAATAACACTAATTCATTTCAATTATATAGTTGACGTCATATAAATAACACGTAAAAATTGAAAAAAATGAACTTTCATAAAACAACCTTAAAATTGTACCTCTTTGTTATATAAGTATAGAAAAAAACATGAATGTAAGCAACTGGTTAACAGTACCTATATCCTTTGTATAAGAAAAAAATGCAAAAACTGAGTACCTTTTCCTTAATTAACTAAAATAATACTGGCAAAAACTCCTTTAGACCCACAAACATGGGCCCCTCAAAACAATATTCCTAATCTATAAACATCTCAAACGCCCAATTTGTTGGAAACGCAAAAAGCTAAGCGAGCAACAACACAACAAAGGCCCAATCCCCTAAAAGGTATCGTTGAACGAAAAAACTAATTAATTACCGAAGATTCGATCGAGTTGCCGAAGACGTATGTTCGGGTCGAATCGGTGAACAGACGAATCATGCAACCTGTTGGCAAATACATTTGTCTTTCCTGATTCGTCAATCGAACGAGTTTATTTAGGTCAACGGTCAACCCACAGACAACACTGAGACGCCGCGGCGACATTGTCAAAACTTTATCAAACCAAGCCTGTCAACGAATGTTTCCGTTTATTATTTCTGGTATTTATTTGTCTCAGGGCCTTGGGGTTTTGCATTTTTGGAAAGCGTACTAAGCCTCTTAGACACTTTTCATGGAATGAGTTTCCAATCGACGAAGTGTAGCCAAAGACAACCTCCGGTTGGTGGAAAACTATTGTGACAGAAAAAATTTGACGTGTAAGGCCCGGCGCCCACTATCGGTGGGCATCGGTGCGGCTCGGTACAGCTCGAGCGCTTTACGCCGGTTTCGAGCGGCTTAGGGCCCCTTAGAGCTCCGTCGGGCGACTTCGGGCGGCCTCGGCAGCCGTAAGCATGGCTAAGGATGCCGAGGCGGTCTTCGGCTAGCTCGGGTGGCATTTTCGGATCAGACACGTCGCAGAACAGTCATTTCGATCACCACACGCGCCTTCATTATCGTATCGTACAAGTAGACGCAAAATAACTTGGCAGTCCTGAACATAGGCTCTGCGAACTTCTGCGCATGTACATTCGTAAAGAAAACTGCATTTTTTTTTAACCAAAATACTAATAAAAATGTCCTAATACCAAGTAAAAATAAAATAAATATCAAAACAATTTGAGACTATAAGCTACAAAAATAACTTATGAATAAACACTTAAACAAAAACAAACTTAAAAAAAATTAAACAAAAACAAAACAATATAATAATATCAGCAAGATGAACAATGAGAACTAAGTCCCAATCCAATAATATAAATACACACATATAACTGTTTTCACGGAACGTTACGAGTGACTGCTCTGCGATGTTTCTGCAGCCAGAACTATTCTTAGGCTACCCAAAATCAGCTACGGCGTCCTTAGGCGTGTTTACGACTGCCGAGGCAGCTCTCAGGCGCCCAAAGCCGCCCGAAGTCGCCCGACGCAGCTCTAAGGCGCCCAAAGCCGCCCGAAGCCGGCGTAAAGCGCTCGAGCTCTACCGAGCCGCACCGATGCCCACCGATAGTGGGCGCCGGGCCTAAAGGTGTTTTTTAAACTTATTTGCAAAATATATATCATTTATAATTATGGAAAACCAAGACAAGGATATGGTTTTGAGAGCTTTTAGTGAACTGGTTAGTAGGAACTATTTAAAAAGTATGGCCTATACTTGAACAATGAACAACGATACAATTAAGGCAGAGGTGACTTGCACACTTATTTAGGACCCAAAAAAAAAACGGTTGCTAGCGCAAAGTGACGTAGCAAATATTATTGGTATTTATTTATTACTATTATTTCCAATTTCTACTGTCCCACTGGGGGGAACTACCTTCCTCAATTAATTTCATTGTTTTCGGCTCTGGACCAGGTTTAGCTAATTATCTAAGTCTATTATACATCTAAGTCATCCCACCATCTCTTTTGTAGTCTGCCACAACCCGTCATGTAATTTCAGGGCACCAATTTTGTATTTTATGTGTCCACCGCTCGATCGGTATGCGGCATACATGTCCAGCTCAGTCTCTCTTAAGCTGGGCAGTTTTCTAAGCCACATGTGTTTTGGATCGCAGTATAGTGTTTCGAACGCGATCCGTTAGTTTAACACTAAGTATACTGTGCTTCATAGCATGTCGGAAAACATTGAGTTTAAACTTACAGTTGTTAGTCAAAGATCAAGTCTGTACACCATAGCTTAGAATGGGGAGAACACACATCTATTAGACGACACTTAAACATGCCACAGTAAACTGTTGCCAATTATCTTCCCTATCAATTGATGTTATGTTATGTTTGTGAGCTAGTTTTAAGATCGCGTCTTTTTTCGCTTAAATAAACTGTTTTTCTTCATTTTTTTCTAATTCACGACCTGTGGCATTAACAGAACTATTCTGACTTTTAAGCCACAACTTGTGTTAAAATTGCTCGACTGTAGGAACGTTTGAAAGTGTTATCGTGATCCTAAGCAAATGAAGGAACATGGTGAGTTTGAGACAGTAAAAGCCTGACACACCTTCTCTCTACGCACTAGATTCGGAGAAGTCACCTCAAAACCGCATAGCATAGCGTAATCAACCTTATAATGTTCCCACTCCTGGGACTCAGGCCTCCTCTCTAGGAGAGGAAATTAGCCGTAATCCACCACGCGGGCCCGGGGCGGGTTGGTGAATGTCACAGGTTTTCGAATTTTTGATTTTAGGACGGGCCGGTTTTCTCACGATGTTATATTTCACTGTTTTGAGAGCAGTGATGATGAAATAAATTACACAAAAATGTGCCTGGTTGAATTTAACCCTGGACCTGGGTCCTACAAATACTAATCTGGTAAAAAAACTGCTCTAGAGTATAACTATTATTAGTACGAGTATTTATGTCTTTAGCCGCTTTCTGAACTCTGTGATTAAAACCCTAATAAAGGTATCCTATTGTTTGTAGTCTACGAACACACTGAATGATAAAGTAAATAAATTATAGACGTTTTTTTGAGTCTGGAGATTACAAAAGGCCGTGTAAGAGATGCTGCTCGCCAATTTACAAGGGTCTTACTATATTTGTGTAGGTATGTGACGCCATTTTCTTTCTGAAATGGAGCTAAAAGGGATATCGATAGGCACGTTGTTTGAAATTGCTATTTTTGCTCTCGATATTTTCTTTTTACTTAGTGGAAAAGGTCGATGCGATATGAATGGTAACCTATAGGTATGTTGCTTACGGTTTCACGTGAAATGCGTCTTGGGATTTTATTATGGAAAGTGTTTTAGAAGTGAAAACCTTATCAATTTTTTGATGCCATTATTAAAAACCTGGCAAGTGCAGTTCGGACTTTGAAAACAGTTCAATTCTCGATTGGGGTCTCGAAGTTTTTTCCAAATTGCGAAAAAAAAAAATTGTAACGTAAGTAACAAATAATTATCTACGCACTAAGGTTTCCATTCTGAAAGAGCTTCGCATCAAACAAAGACTTTCATTGATTGTGCAACTGCGAATTTTTTTTTTTTTTTATTGTAGATAGGTTCACCGCTATCTCGCCTGATGGAAAGCAACGATGCGGTCGACGATGAAACCTATTCACCCTCGACTTAAAGATTCCCAGGTTGTAGCTATCAGGAAACACAATCTTTGAACTGTTTGGACATATCATCCGTAATTAAAGCTCGTTGTAATGTTTAGTAGGTCGACCACCTACCAGATGGAAAAACCTCAACAAATCATCTTCAAAGTGTTGTCTTGTTGAATGCGCACGCAGTGCCACGAATAGAGAGTGATGGAGAAGTCTCGCAAAAGCCGCAATTAAACTACCATCACTGAAAAACACCGGGACACCATGGCGGCGTGACTAAAATATAGCGCTAAGATACCAAACCAGACACCAGAGTCGCCACACGTCCGAGCTGTAACCCGATTTACGTAATGAAAACCGTAACGATATCGTAGCGATTTAGTCGTTTAGGCCATTTCCGTATTCACATCCATCAATCGAGTTTGAACGACACCGATTTTAAAGTCGTTTGAAATTCGTCAATTAAAAAAAAATCTGTATAACTTTATCCTGGTAGAATACATAGTAATGTAACTGGAAATAAGTCGTTAGATCGTGTAAAACTTCAACGACATTTGGCTTGTTTCATTTAACTTGAATCAGGCTACTGGTCGCGCCACCAAATTGGTTGCGCAACCAAATGGACACTAGGTGAGTAACTCCAACCAAACGGACACCAGTTGAGTAACTCTCTATAGAGCTGTATACATTTTATTGGTAGCAGTGACTGGTCGCGCCGCCATAGTGTCTAGGTGAAATATAGCCTTTAGGGCGTAAGGGAGTAACAAACTCACACACACATACATACAAAGTTTTGCCTGTATGATATTAGTATGAGTACGTGTAATACAGAACTCCACAACATTTAATTATGTATTCCAAACCAAACATATGTAAAATAATAGTCAGATATTGAGCTTGAATATCATAGTTGGTAACGAATAATTTGATTTGATGAATTCCGTTTGAAACAGACTGCGATAGAACAGAAATGTAAGCATAAATTAGCATATAATCTAACCGTCAGTAATTTGATTTGAAACGTTTTAGAGTAGAGAGATACTGGTGTGTCTCACTGAGGATAGTTATTAAGGTATTTTCGTAACTTTGAAGACCAGTTGAAGGTTTCAAATTGGACTGGTGTGGTAGTTTTGTTATAAATCATTCATTTTCTGCTGTATATTTTATTAACTGCTGCTATAGCTTTTTTTTAATGATTTTGTTATAGATTGTTATTAACTTTTATGTTTTTTGAAACTTTTAATTACTTTCAATTCATGAATTTTTTTTTTTGGATGTATTTTTATGGTAGCTTAATTCTTTAATTTATTGTTTCATGCATGCGGTGTTTACCTGTAAGTGATTGTTGCGCTGAAGTTTAATTTAATATATGTGTTATGTTGCTGTATTCAGTGTATATAATCGTTGGTGAATCTAATTTAATAAATAAAATAAATAAAAAATATACAAGGCGCCGGATAACCGTGGAATTAAGTACATTGACCTTTTCATAATATTTCTACGTAGGTACCCGAAAAACAAACAATGAATTTCTTTTCATTACTAGATCATGTAGAAGATCAGAATATATATATACACATCATCATCATCATTTCAGCCGAAAGACGTCTCCTGTTGGACATAGGCCTCCCCCAAGCGTCGCCACAATGAGCGGTCCTGTGCGTCTCGCATCGACCGGAATCCCGCAACCCTTACCAGGTCATCCATCAGTCCACCTTATAGGAGGCCTTACCCGAGCCGCTCCCACTTACAAACTTTCGCCTTTACAATACAAATATTAGTGTGATTCGACACTTCTAGCACAAAATAGATAGGTACAGAAGACAATCTACATACAAAGCGCGCTCGAGCAACGCACACATAGACACCGCTCACGAACACGATATCTCGGATCAATCGCCCGGTTCCTATAGCCACCTTCCGGTTCCATCATCAGATCAGCTCCATGTCATCATAATATTGCATTGTCACGAACTTTACACATGTATACAAAATTCGAGCTCAATCGGTAACCGGGAAGTGGATCAAATTTAACTTGCAAGATTTGATGACAGACAAACATCGGGACAGGTGAAACTAAATAAAAGCTTGTAAAAATATTAGCTGTGTTCCTTTAGTTACACTTATCATATCATCATCATGTCAGCCGAAAGAGCCACTGCTAGACCTCCAAGCGTCGCCAAAATGTGTGACGCACAGGACCGGTCGTCCTGTGCGTCACGCATCCATCGGATTATAGTTACACTTATGTTCTTTGGAAATAGTTCTCTACTTCTACGCGGGCAAAACCCTTGTCAGAAGCTAGTTGTGACACATTTGTTTCAAAACAGAAAGTAGGAATACCTACCACTCTGGTCTGAGTGGTTTTCTACGTAACGATATCGTATGAAGTATCTTATTATTATCAAAATGTTTTCAGCATTTCATTTTGTCTATAAAAATAGTTGCCGTTTATTTTCATGGACGAATTGAAAGCTTATGTATTAGTCAATAATTTATTTATTATTATTTATTTATGTACATAATCACTTAAAAATGAAATGAAAAAATACAGATACAGGTACTGCTTATTTCAAATGAAATTCCTTCCAGCAGATCTGCGACAGGAGAGTTGAATGAGAAATGTAGACACAGTGTATACAAATGAGTCAGAAAATTAAAAAATATACTATTATATTTATATTCTATTTTTATTTGTTATATTTATTGACGTCAGCCGCATGAGCAGTGACAGTTGGGCAAGTGTTGCCACCCAGTGGGTTCCTGCAAACGGTAATCGCCGTCGTGGTCGCCCTAGGAAGAGGTAGCGAGATGATTTAGACGCGTATCACGAGAACTGGTTCGAGACGGCGCGAGAGAAGAATGTCTGGAAGGACTTGGGGGAGGCGTTCGCCCAGCAGTGGGACAGTAATGGCTAAAGAAAAAAAAAAATTATTATTTTCTAATTATATCAGTGCCCGTAGAAAAATCGGTGTTTATTTTTAAAATATATAAAAATCTGACTACGTTGTATCGTATACGTTTGGACACACAATTATCCTTGTATTATGAGTGCACAGTAGAGTTGACTACCGCACCGGAAAACGTAGCTTTGAAAGGCCTCCCACAAGGTGGACTGATGACCTGATGAGAGTAGCGGTAATGCGGTGGATGCAAGACGCACCGACCCTTTGTTGTGGTGACACTTGGGGGAGGCCTATGCCTAGCAGTGGACTTCCTTCGGCTGAAATGATGATGATGATGAATGGTGAGTAGAATTGGTGACTACTACAACGGCAGAAACATTTGAAAAAGTTAAGCAGTGTTCGGGCGCCATCGCCTTGCGCTTCGGGATGCTTGACACAAAGGGCAACTTAAGGAACACAGATGGGTTTTAGTCAATAAAAGTCTGACAGCCCACTCCAAACAGGAAGAAATTATTTGATGATTTCTCATCACAATATTAAAAAAAAAAAAAACGTACGTTAGTTCACATACACAGACTCGCAACTACTATCTATAACCATAAAAATATTTCTCCGATGCATGTATCGAACACCTAATTCTTTTGTAAACCCTTTAAGAGAACTATTCAAACTATTCTCAAAGAAAACTAATTTCACTAACTCCAAATTATTGCCTAACAACGCCAGCCGCCATATATCTCAGCTAAAACAATAAACGGACTGAAGACTTGGCTTGCCTTCCTTTCACTCAATAGATCAGCCTGTCTTTGCGGCCAACAGGACCAAAACGAAATGTTCCACTTGGCTGCCCGGGAATAGGACCAGTAAATATATCGGTCCTAGTACCCGAGGCAGCTTTGTTACTATTTTATAAAGCAACGTTGATAAAGCTGAAAAGTGGTTCGATTTCATGGGGTCATTAGGGGTTGGAGACTTTGCAGGAATGGTATTGATTCCACCCAAATGTAAAAAGTAACTAAAATTGTTAAATTGGTTTGTAGAAAATCTAGTTCAGAGCATCCTTTTACAGTCTTCTCGAGGGTGTACCACAGGTGTAGCTCGCTGTCCGGCCGTCCGGTAACTGTCCGGACCGAGCCCAAGTCGTCGACGGCGCGCACTGTTCCCGCGCGCCTCAAGGAGTTGTCAGCAACAGCAGGGGCCCAGCCGGGTCAAAGCCTACTGGGGCCAGGGTTATCCGAAAAGGAACTCGAGCCCCGGTATGAAGGCTAGAAGGAACCGGGAAGGCTTTTAGTCAGTAAGAGTCTGACACTATCTCCCGCTCCGGCCAAGAGCGAGGGTTGTCATTGGATGATTTTACCCACCATAAAAATAAATAAAAAAAAAGCTTGATAATTATGATATTGAACAGAAAGGGTTCCAGAGTGACCTTTTAAGACGTAACGGGATTCTATGTTCTGGAGGTAATCATCGTAGTAGTTGAAACCACATATTTCACGGTATTTTGCAAAAAAATCAAGCACCTCTCGAAATAAAAAATAAATTAATTGACGATTATTTTGATCGATAATACACACCTACAAAAAAACAAATTATTATGAAGTTAAATCCTGAAAGAAAAAAATTGCAGTTCCCGTAAGATAAAACACGCTCCGAGACCGAAGACACAGGGAAAAACTAGTTATCAATAACTACCCTATCCCAACCCCAAATTCGACACTGATTTATATCATCATCATTTCAGTCCAAACTCGTCGATCGTTGTGGTGATACTTCAAATACAAGTGTCGCCACAATGACTGTGCGTCTTGCAACCCCCACTAGACCAACTTGCGAGTGGCTTACCAACGCTGCGTCTTCTGTTATGCTTTCGCTACTTCAGAACCTTTCCGTAATCGACCATCTGTTCTGCGAACAATGTGCCCTGGCTACTGCTACTTAAGTTTGGCGATTTTATAGGCTCTGTCGGTGACTTTAGCTCTCCTGAGCTAAATCTTACCAATGACATCAAACCACTAAATCTAGTCCAAATTTCGAGTTCTTGGCTCCGCAAGCCACTTCCAGTCAATATTAGATCTAGTATATCACAAAAGGAATAAACTCAAAGAAACAGCAGTGCGGTGCAGCCGACTCGCAATTTATTGTTTCGACCGAACTCCAAGCGAAGAATTCTTGAGTCCAACAATTTGCTATGTTTCCTCAGGAAGCAAGCCTACTGCAGTATATTTTATTTTACGAGACTTTCCTGTTTGGATGCTGTTGTATGCCGTTTTAAAATTAATGGTACTCCTGTGGGATGTTTTTCAATAAGTATAAAATTCTAAAGTCAAAGTCAAAGCATTTATTTCAAATAGACCATTTGCAGGCACTTTTGAATAGTCAAATGTCGGTCAGTCCAAGAAAAGTGAAGATAATTTGCACGAATTGCAATTGAAATAATTGCATTACACACTAACATTATTATACCTAAGTTTTCCAGATTAAGAAAAAATCAATCTACATAAAAATCACGGTAAAATCAATGTATTATCGTTTAAATCGAAGCTTTCTACCAAAACCAAATCTAATATTTTGAGACATTTTGTTTGTAAATTAAAAACGCCATATCATCATCATAGTTGGACATAGGCCTCCCCCAACGCCATATCAATAAAGAATTATCACCAGCCTTTTTAATGTTCCCACTGTTGGGACTCAAGCCTCCTCTCTAGGAGAGGGAATGGGCCGTAATCCACCACGCGGGCCCAGTGCGTGTTGGTGAATGTCACATGTCTTATGAGTTATTTACCATACTTATCCACAATACATAAAAAATCACAGTCGTACCAGTAAGGGTAACAAAACACAATATGATATAAATTATTTGCCGAGCAGCGAAAAAAAAAAGCAAGTTCGCATTTTCCGCTCCGAACAAATATTAGTTTGGCCTTAACACAGTTTTTCTACGTTTGAGTATCTTGTTCTTATTGAACGCACCCATCACATAGTTTTTTTTTAGGTGAGAAATCATAACTACCACCAGGGGTTCTCTTTCGCATCACCCACGACCCTGCTACCTTGCAGCCCGGCAGGGTCGAAGCCTACTGGAGCCTACGGTCTGCTAACATCTTGAGACGAGCATGAAACACTACACACCGTTGACACCCATAACATACTCGTAGCTGTAATTCCTAATGTGGAGCCATATTTAAAAAATAACCCCTTTATTATTTTCACTGAAGAACATTCTACAAACTCCGCAAAAACCATTGATACGCCACCAATACTGCTGATCACAATAAAAATAATACACAAACGGAACGTAACATATTCACAAAAAAAAGGACCATCAAAGAAAGCCCAACAACCGAACCCTCGTAAGACTTCAAAGTAAATAAACATAACACGGTGTTAAATTCCCTCGCAAAAATTCAATAACACCTACACATCTTTGCTGAAACATACATGAGAAATAATTGCCTTTTCGAGTCTCGCCTCCTGCGAGGCTAAAATTAAGTAAACCACGTCGGGTGTTGAGTGTAGTCTGTAGGGCTAGGCTAGCTTTTAGATTAGCTGGTGGTGGAAACTTAAATTATTGTATGTTATGTTTGTTTAATGTAGAAGTTTATGTGTTGGTATAAAGTCTGATTTGGGTTGTTGCTCGTTTTGTTTACTGCTCTGTCTGGAGTTTTTTTTTATTCTTATCTATCTGTAACGGGCACGGATAGAGCCCCATTTTTTTAGTACTAATTAAAAAATAAAATGGGATTGGGCGGGTCACATCAATCGCTTGCACTCTGACCGTTGGGCAAGAGTTTTGACAAAGTGGGTACCTGAAGATGGACGACGCTGCCGAGGTCGACCTGAGTAGAGGTGGCGAGACGATCTGGATGCCTACCGCGGGGACGGGTTTGAGATGGCTCAAGAAAAGAATACCTGGAAGAAGTTGGGGGAGGCTTGTGCCCAGCAGTGGGAGAGTAAAGGCTAAAATATTAAAAAAATAAGCGTATAGAATAAGATAATAAATACCTATACAGTTGAATGACCTACTACTCTAAAATGAGACCTCACGTGTGATAATTAGCGAAGTTTTAATGCCATCTACAGAAGTAACTTAGTTCATATCGCTACTTCATCTTATGATAAATTAATGTTGTTAGTAACCTATTTACTTTTAGAAATAACAGGTTGAAATTTTCATAAATATTTTCAAAACTCGGATCTTTAAAAACACCCCACATTTCTGTTCAATCCTATCCAATATGTCAAAAATATTAAAGAAAATAGCGCAAGTGCTAACCCTGCCGTAGTCGTTGGTAGCCGTTATGAGAAAAGAATACGTGAGGTTAAGACAAATGAAAGTTTTTGAGCGCAACGGGTTATTGCGATGTTCATTGTGCCCATGCGATGTTCATTGTGCTCCGTACGATGTGCAGCTGCAAGCCTGTCTTAGTAGAGTACGATTAACTCAATTTCGAAGTGCCGACTGACCGTTATTGGGTTTCCTAACCGCATCTTGCTTTTAGGTATTGATGTAAGAAATTTAATCCATGTTCGTTATTAATCCTGTTTTTTTCTTTGAGGGTGGGAAATTATTAGGCACGCCATAATTATGGCTGGAGAGATGTCCTGGTGTTCTCACCTTCCGCATGAAACAAGTCCTTACTGGATATGGTAAGTTTGGGAAGCCTGGGTGTCACCACTGTGTGGAGCCCGAAGGACTCGGTGAAGCATATGGTAGAGATGTGCCCCGCTAAGGCGGAGCACCTCCGGATCCGATTGGCGACGTTAACCTCTCGCAACGGGTCCTGGTTCAGGCTAGCTAACGTTTGTGCGTGAAAGTGTAGTTCACAAATACAAACTTCGCTTTTAAAATAAATGTTAGTTGCTGTCAGCGACTTCGGCTGTGTAGAAATAGTTAATTATCTCAAGAGAACATACTCCTGGAATAAGCCACATCTTATCTAAATCCCTTCAGCCGATTGAGCGTGAAAAGGTAACAAACACACTCCTAAACCTTCGGCTTTATAATATTAGTGTAGTATAGTGTGACGCTTAGGTATAATTCTATGTTTTATCACAGCAAAGTTGTAAATAACTCAGTTTTCATTACAAAGTTAATATGTCAACTCTATATTTGTTTCATACAACATATTCTACTTAAATATACCTACCATTTAAAACATGACAAGACTTTAAATCTAACATGACAGCCTCTTGGCTCTGACGTCACAAAAGTTTACAAAATGGCCGCCCAGATTCTGACATCAAAATAACTTTGTTGACATTGTTGAACTTTCGAACGAGTCTAAATTTGAATTTAAATAAAGGGTTTCGGTGATCTCATGTTTCGAAGAGTTTTCAATTATTCTGAACGTTTTTGACAGAATTTTTTTTATGTGAAGTTCAACTGTTGTTTTAATTATTTGAAAATTGATTCCTGGTGGATATTGTGATGTAAAATTGATGTATATGTTATTTTATCTTTACAAATCGATAGTGTTTCATGTACCGAATCGACCCTCCACGGGATTAAAACGATCAAAATTTAACGGTGTATATAATATGTATATGCTTTGAGTTTTTACGTTGGAAATCTTTATATGAAAAAACTTTTTTATTTTATTAGCTTTCATGGTTATAAGTACTGTGATATTACAAAAAATGCAAAACACAAAGAAAAAAAAAAATACCTAATTTCGAAAAAAGAATAACGTATATTTAATATAAAGTTAATTTTATACTAATAATTTCCAGTCAATCCAAAGATACAATACTTCAAAGCAACCAGTTTTAGAAAAAGGTAAAACCTATTTATTATGTAGGTTATAAAATATTAGGCAGTTCTTCAAATAAATGTATGAAGATTTATTAAAAACTAAAAGAATGGAAAGAGTTTCTCTATCAGGTGTAAGATCTCGATAGTGCCAGTGACAGCTTGCTGGCATATTGCCTTCATTCCGACCCATCCATTTTTCTTAGAGCCAAGTGTACTTAACAAATTGGTTCTGCAGTTAACACAGAATATTGAATATCACTTGAAAAGTATCGAAGGAAGATTTATACACGCTGAAATTATCTTATATTGTGAGAGTGATATTTTTTTTTTTTCGGCTTACTTAAACTATTGCTTGACTGCGATCTCTCCTAAAGTAAGCAGTCATGGCATAGTTGATGGTGAAGCGCACTATTAACTCTCAAGCCTATTAACTCTAGCCTTGATTCTTCAACTTAAATTATAATAATCGGACAAGAAGACCGTAGTTGGCAAATTGTTCCAGTCCTTCGATGTACTTTATATATTTACTAAGATTAAAATTACATAGAAATGTATAAGTTCACTCAAGTAGAAACTTGTGGTCTTAAACATTCAATTACAATTAATGCAATCTTTTTATTTGAAGTCTTATGCCATCATATTTTTTAAATTATAAAATGAATTAGATTTAAGTCGTATGATTAATTATAGCATTTATATAAATGTACAAATAAAAATCATCAAAAAATTTAATAAATTAATTTTAAGAGACAAAGTTCCATATTACTACAATGCAGTAGGTATTTACGAATATGTTTTAATCAAAACTGTTTCTTTCTAAAATACAAGTAAGTACTTACTTATACTTTAAATAAGTACTGGAACAGGTGCTTCTATTACTTATTTATTTGCACCAAAATCCCTCTATGAAAGCATAATAAACCATCCATTCCAATTTTCGTATATAAAATTCCAATGAAACATGTTTTAGTTTCTATTAGTTTAAAAAAAAATCGTCTTACAATGTTTCACGTTTCTACTAATATTTTATTTCGAATTTAGAAATTGAGTTCTATTTTCGATCAACAAAATCGTGGAAGGAACGAATAAGATGCAGAATATCTAAATGAAATCAACATTCGATTCATTGGATGTTTCGATTCATAAGACGATTGGCATAGCGATTCGATCCTTCGATTCGCAGTCCATTGGACGTGAGTTTAGAATTTGTCAGGCGAAGCAAGGAAATGGAAGAACCAGATATTTTTGTTATTTTCTTGCTGGAACTATTTACTTGTATTTTTATTCTTTGACAGACTTTCAGTTAGGTATTAAAGATGCAGTATTATTGTTTATGTTGCGTGTCATTTTGTTAGAAATAAGTGCAAATTTGCTGCTAAAAAACCCAATATCTAGCCTTCCTTTTCTTGACTATAAAAAGCTCAATGGCTGATTATTAATTTAAAAAAAATCTAGTGTAAAATATGAGTAACGTTTCGAAAAGCGCCATTTTTGATTACGAAAACAAAAATCAAAATCTTCAGCAATAAAAAAAAAAAACAAAGAAACTTCATTTCAAAAACAGAACACATATTTTCTAAAACAGCCAGTACTGAGTGGCAACGTTTTCAATCACTCCCTCTAGGTACAAATCAATGCGGGGGACATTCTCGGTACGTACGCAGAACGGAACGAATGAACCAATTCCTTCAGTATTGCTATTCAAAACGAGTTTGTGGCTCTTATAGCCCGAGGATTGGGAACGAATGAGTTTCGAAGGATTAGAAAAGTTTATTGTGTTCTATTTTAAGGTGGCTTTGTGTTTGAATTAGTTTTTCTGTTCTTCATTTAAATGGGAGTAGGTTAGTGATGTAAGTTTTAACATTTTTCGTTTTTAGAGTTACTATCGTCTTGACTTAAGAGTCGGTATTTAATCTAAATCTTAATGTACACGTATTTTTGGGTAAAAGTTTAGATTGTTTTAAGCGCTCTAAGTATGTCTAATCTCAAGTGAAAAGAGATCTAGGAATTTCTTGTACAGTAAAATTTGATTGATTGATTTTGGAAAACTATCATCGGCATCAATTCAGCCGAAAGGCAGCATTCATTATAGGCCTCCAAGTTTCGCCATAATGATCGGTTCTGTGCATCACGCATCCATCAGATTCCCGCGACCTTAACCAGGTACCTACTCCTACAAGGTGGACCGATGCAACCTTGTGCGCACAACTAAACACTTCTGCAGTTTTTATTTTATAAAGTTAAGATTCAATCCAACGCAATTTTAGTGTCGCTCATGTCTGTCACAGCCTTTATTCCACAGCCTAATCGTGAGTAATCAAACCTATTATGGCAACACTGACACGCTAACGTCCCGCCATAACTCAGGCCATAGCTTACGCTCAAGCAATCACACCCAATGCGTCTTGCTTTATCATGCATTAACACTGGATTGCAGTTGCAGCCAACACGAATATTGCATCTCGATACGGATAAAATATTTTCATGGCCTTAAGATATATGGAGTAGATATCATACGGCACTTTCAGCAGAAATTGTGAGGAATAAAATCCTAGTTTCGTTATAGAAATATAAAGAAAATTGCGTTTATTAGCATTACAAAAAGGGAAACACCGTAGAATTAAACAAATGGTACATTGAGTAATGCCAAAAAAAAAGTAAAAAACTAAAATCCGACTACGACAAAAAAACGACACTGAAAATGTATTCCGCTAGAGGGCGTTACTTTAAAGAGCAAAATTTTGGAAATGTACAAGTAAAGCCCTTTCAAATGATACCAAACACGGCGTATTTATCTCCATTTTTATTTTTAATACGTTACTTTTTGTCCGCCAGAGGGCGTCTTATCGAGTTTTGTGACACGCCACGTAGTCTATTTTTAGCGGACGATTAAGACGGTTCTAACGATACCTCATATGTCGATTTCCGATAAGTAGATTAGGAGCTATGAGGGAACAGATGAACATACATACATAGCCTGTCAAAATCATAACCCTCCTTTGGCTTTGCTGTACTCGGGTAAAAAGGCCTCAGCTCAGCGTAATGCCAAATGGTAACACAATCGACGGCGCGCATTGTTCCTGCGCGCCTCAAGGAGTTGTCAGCAACAGCAGGGGCCCAGCTGGGTCGAAGCCTACTGGGGCCAGGGTTAGTTTCGAAAGATAGCTCAGCACCGGTACGAAAGGCAATGAAGGAACAGGAGTAGGTTTTTAGTCATTAAGAGTCTGACACTATCTCCTGCTCCGCCGAAGAGCGGGGGATGTCATTAAATGATTTTCCCACCGAAAAATAAAATGGTAACACAAAGCCCCCACCTGAGACGCTGATTTTCAGCTTCAGCCCTCAGGTGCCTTATGCTCGAAAAACAGAAAATAACAAAATGTGTTGCTTTTTTTTTGTTATTGCTAAGCTCACGCTTGACCATCTTGATCCATCTGATGGTAAGCGATGATGTGATCGACGAAGCCATGGTGGGATCGTAGTCAAGCACTAGTTTATAAAAATAAAATAACCTATTTACTCTTTACTTTAAAAAATCCAGATTATAGCTATCAGAAAACACAGACTGCAGCAGGGAATTTCAATCAATATAGCTTTATGCACAATGAGTGTGTTCCCAAAATGTTTTGTGGGTGGAATGTCCACCGTATACATTAAACTTTAAAAGATAGCAGTAAAGAATTACATTTTGCGTAACGTTTGTTAAGGCGGACTTTCAGAAGAGCTGTGTGTGGAATATCACAATTTAAATAACATAAAATAAAGATAAGAAGGCAGGAAATTCTTAATGAAATATTTTTTCAACTTACTTCAAAATCCCTAGTCTACCACTATGCTATTAGGCTCTCTACTTTTAATGTATTTTTCACAAGTGCGGAAAAGTATCGCAGTTATGCTTTGCTTATGCATTTTTTTTTTTTTTTTTTTATGGTGGGACAAAATCATGCATTGACATCCCCCGCCCTTGGGCGGAGCGGGAGATAGTGTCAGACTCTTACTGACTAAAAGACCCACCCCGTTCCTTCTAGCCTTCATACCGGGGCTCGAGCGCCCTTTCGGATAACCCTGGTTCCAGTAGGCTTCCACCCGGCTGGGTCCCTGCTGTTGCTGACAACTCCTTGAGGCGCGGGAACAGTGCGCGCCGTCGACGACTTGGGCTTGGTCCGGACATTTACCGGACGGCCGGACAGTGAGCTAACCATTGCTCACCGTCCGCAAGTCCGCGTCTACGTTGGCCGGAAATCGGGATCAGAATCCCGGCGACGGCGGCGGCGATAACGCCGTTGCCTGATGCGTTCGGCCTCCTCCTTTGCGAGCATTACTGCTTCGCAGAAGTCGGCGACCGCCTGCCACTCCTCCTCGCTCCGGACCATGGCCTCAACCAAGGCCCGGCGCGAGAGGTCTACGCCGCCGATCGCCCCCACGAGGGCACGGCGATGCTCCGCCCAAGCAGGGCACACCTCGACTGTGTGCTCCACCGTGTCCTCCGGGCGTTCCGCACAGTGGCGACACCCGGGCGTCACCTCCGCATGAATCCCGTGCAGGAAACTCCCGAACGAACCATGTCCGGTGAGTACCTGCGTCATGCGGAAGGTAAGGACGCCGTGAGGTCTTTCCAGCCACGCCTCAAAGAGGGGACTTACCGCCATGATTGTGGCGTGCCCTGCTTATGCATCATCATTATCATTTCAGCCGAAAGACGTCCACAACTGGACATAGGCGTCCCTCAAGTATCTCCTTAATTATTAGTGGGAGGCATTCCAACGCTGCGTCTTCTGGTCTGTGGTCGCCTCGTCATACCTTTTGACCCTATCGATTATCTGTTCTGCGGGCAATGTGTCTTGCCACTGCCACTTATACGTAACCTTGGTCCTTCTGCAAAATTTCTGATCCGATCACACAAGAAAAGTCCAAGCGTAACCCTCTCGATTGTCGTTTGGATAACTTTGAGACTTTTTATGAGGCTCATTTTGAATGGAACCGTATGTCGTCACTGGCAGCTTGCACTAGCTTACTTTGTCTATTTTCAAGTACTTTAATATATAAAAACTCAATCTAAATCGGATTAAAACACACATAAATCATTGATCTAAACTTTACAAGCCACTAAATCTTCCTACAATCTGCCGTACACTCGCATATGTCCAAAGTTGACTACCAAAGAAAACTGTTCCCGTAAAGGCAGACTAAGTTCGTCGCTGAATCGGACGAATTGCGAAGTTTCCGATCTCTGGTGATTTTCAATAGAGAAGTAATTCAAAGTTTGAAAGCGACATACGGAATTTATTACGACATGTTTGAGTTATTTTGCTTGTTGATATTACAGTAAAAGGGGATATCTATCGAAGTTTAGCTGTTCGAATTAGGGCTTTTATTTGAATTCTGGAACGAGTTTTTGATGTTAGGTTTAAGTATGATATCTGCTAAAGAAACTTGTTGTAAAAATGTTATAATAGTATCCAAATAAATGCCATTCTAAATGCCAGTCAGCGATCATAACTTCTTACGTATTATCTGTGGTGACAAAGTCTGTATCCTATAGGATTGTTCAAAAGAGTCAGTCGCGGCCCTGGAATATATACTCGTACACCGTCGTTTTAATAACGTCAGCTGAGCGAGTCCAATGACCTATAGGTAGTTTGTACGCAACGCCGACTGCTACCTACAGGTTATTGGACTTGCTCAGCTGACGTTTTCTTAAAGGAATTAATTTTTGAAAAAAAGGTACTTCATTTTTTAATTGTATCTTTACATATCGATTGTGTTTCATGTACCTGATCGACCCTCCATGGCATTAAAACGATCAAAATTTAGCGGTTTAAATTATATAAATTGCCTACACTGTCCGTTTATTCGGATTTTGGTAGGACTATTATTTTGACAAGCTGATGTTATAAGGAGTATCTTTTATTTCAAAATAAGAATTATCCTTTCCGAGCAAAAAAAAAAAGAGAATAGATTTAACTTTATTATACACCAAAATAGTAAACAATTTTACAAAAACTTAAATCTATGGGTAGAATGGCGGTCTTGTCATCGACAGTGATATCTACCAGACAAACTTACAATTTCTACAATTTCTAGAAGTTTTTTTTCCCTTTTTTAGTTTCCCTATTTGGTAACTCCAATAGCATTGTGTTTTGTACGAGTCTGACTCGAATACCAACGCAGGTACGAGTTACGTAGTAACAAATTAAAAAGTAGACTACCTTCCTTAAAATGAGACAAAAACTAACAAAACACAATCTCACGCCATAAAGAGATGTCAGCAAAACTGCAGGGGCCCAGCAGGGCCGAAGCCTGGGGCCCATGGCTTCGCTTATGAATGGTAAAACCGGTTGTAGAACGCAAGGTAAATAAGAAACTTAGGAGTAAGTTAAATTCAGTAAAAATCTGACAAGCCCTCGCGCTCCGCGTCAGACTTCTGGAGAAGTCATTGGATGATGTCCCACCTAAAAAAAAAGACCTCATCTTCACACAGCTGAGAACTTCACAATTATTTTTTTTCTACAATATTTGTCCCAAACAATTCTTTCCTCATGATATATAGACTATACTAAGTAGTCTTCAGAGTGTGGCCGAGCTTGGCTCGCATCCAGCACCGGATGAGTTGCTCCCAGTAACCAAACGTGAACGACATATTAAACGGTTTTTAGAGTCCATAAAATGTCATTGGTGCTTGATAGTGGCGATATTTTGATAATAAACAGGTAAAATGAGTTGGGCATTTAAATTTTATGAGGAGATTAATCTGCTGTACTAGAGAGGTATAGATTAGGGATACACAAAACGAGTTCAAGCGAATGTAATATCATCAGTGAAGTTGTAACCTTTTTATTATTGACTAGCTTGCCCGCGGCTTAGCCCGCGTCATGTCATTTGCGAATAAAGCAGCTTTTTAGCGGTGAAAATTTTAGCAGTTAGATCAGTACTTTTAGAGATTACCTCCTACAAACAAAAAAAACTTAACCTCTTTATGATATTAGTGTAGAAGTGAAGATAGCTGTTTTACTAACAGATAACAAGTAGTTTTACCTCTCTATAAAACATGCTTAGAAATGTGATAGCCTAGTGGTTAAAGCACCCGCCTTAAATGCATAAGGTTGTAGATTTAAAACTGTGCAAGTATTAGTGTGATTTTTTTAGGTCTTATGTACTTTTCTAAGTTTAACTAGGACATTACGGTACTCCGTGCCACGGCAAGCACGTAAAACCGTTGGTTCTACCTTTTTTTTATCGTGGGAAAAAATCATCCAATGACAACCTCCGCTCTTGGGCGGAGCGGGAGATAGTGTCAGACTCTTACTGACTAAAAGACCCACCCCGTTCCTTCTAGCCTTCATACCGGGGCTCGAGCTCCCTTTCGGATAACCCTGGCCCCAGTAGGACCGTTGGTTCTACCATGGTTCTACCTCCGAAAGCACGTTGGTCGTGGTTGTCATTCGCAGATCTTTGACAGTCTTTACAAGTAGTCAGGCACCTGAGAGTACGACCATCAATCCATCAAAGTACCGTATTGACCAGTAACTGGATTGTGGAGTTCTGATAGACAATCGCTCCACGTGTATTCAACTGCATCATAGTAGACTGAAAACAGACCTCAAGCCTTTTCGGAAAAGGCTAGCCAGATGGTGATGATGACAGTTTATTCTAAAAAACTTCTCCTTACTGTTATAAGATCATAGTTATATCTCATTTGAACGAAAGGCATAAACTGGAAATAATTTTATGTCACGTTCATTGGTACAAGCAGTTTTAAATAAATGAAACTCTGCCGCTAAATCAGTGTTTCAGGACTCTGATGTAGCTTAAAAATCCAAGAAAACTAAACAATTTTATAAAAACAGTTTGTTAAAATTATCGAGATTATTTTCTTTCCTTAGTATTAATTTAAAATTAATATAATTATGTTTCTTGAAAACAAGCTGGCTTAAGGCTACTTCCCGGAATCCAAATATTTTGTTGCCTCTCTTGAAATGTTGTATCGCTACATTTTCCGGGAATTGTATCGAATTAATTAGAAGCGTTTTGGTAAACTGAATAATATTTAGCTATTAAAGGAAAATATTTGCTTTAGAAGATTTTGTCTCGTTCACACAATGGGCGATGTTGGACAAGATGAGGAAATTAATTATAACTAAATATAAGTACGTAGTCTTTTCATTTTCACGAAGGTTTTTGACGTTAATCTTCTCGTCTGAATTTCAATAATGGTAGCCAATCTCAACTGAGATTAGCTAGGTACCACGGGGGTAGTTAGTGACAGCAACTTTAACTAAATGTTTAGCTCCATTTTCAGTTTTGATCGTAAACAAGCGTTCGGCTTTGCTTCTAATTCCGGCCTTAACTGAAATCGAAACTGACATGGTAAGAGAAAAACTGCTGAAAAATAAAAACAGTGTTTGGATATGGGAATAACTTTTCTAACTATATTTTGACATTATAAGCATTTAGACTCTATTTATCCTAGCCAGATAAAGAACTATAAGAGCCCAGCACGGTTAGCATCAAACTGGGACTTTAATTTACTAGGGTAAATGACCACGAATCGAAGAGTTGAGTCAAGAAATACATTGTGTAATCTACACTAATATAATAAAGAGGTAAAGTTTTTTTTTTTGCTTTTTGTTTGTAGGAGGTAATCTCTGGAAGTTCTGGTCCGATTGCTAAAATTCTTTTACCAATAGAAAGCTGCCATATTTATGTACACGAGCGAAGCTGTGGGCAAATGCTAGTACATTATATAATACCCATCGACATAATGTGTTTCTTGTCTCATTGATATTTTACTTGAGCCAGTTAGTTTCTCATATCACGGTCAATATATCAAGAAGTTGGTTGCAGTAGTTTTTTGCATCAGACTCGAGCACCGTTCAAAGTTTTTTTTTGTGAGCCCTCATAGTTGATAAAGCTTGACTTGTATTAGGTTACGATGGTACTGGCATGGTCGTACTGTGACCAAAAGTCCCTAAATTTATAAGATTAAAAAAAAAAAAAAGTTTTTTTTAATTTATTTAACACTTTGTGCACATGAGTACAGAGGCGGACTTAATACCTTAGGTATTCTCTTCCAGTCAACCTTTGGGATTTTTTTTTCCAATGGGAAAAATCATCCTATGACAACCCCCGCTCTTGGGCGGAGCGGGAGATAGTGTCAGACTTTTACTGACTAAAAAACCCATCGCGTTCCTTCAAGCCTTCATACCGGGGCTCGAGCGCCCTTTCGGATAACCCTGGCCCCAGTAATCCTTTGGGTGATGCGGAGAAAAAGTAGTGGTAGGTGCAATAAAAGAGTGAGAAAAAGGCGAATACAAGAATTGAAATACTAATAGACCATAGAATAGATATACTAATAAACCATAGAATAAATATATACAATTATACAATATATAGTCAAATTAATACACTACATACATGCACTAAAATAGTCAAATAATTGGTCCAAATCGACAATAGGAAAACCTTAACGCTGTAATAAAACTAAAATAGATTGCTAGTTTTTGCTTCCACATCCAGGCTTGAGCTCTGTGTTTATTCAAAATGACTTCATCTTGGTTTTCAGAGTATTAAAATCAGACTCTGAAGTACACCTCACCGAAAATACTCAAAAACTTAATTCCCACTACCTTTGTTCAAGGGGGTTTCAAGTTCCAAGTTTTCCGTCTATCTAGTCCAACACTACACCCGGTTAGACCAACACAATGTTGCTCAAATTATTAATCGAGTTTCATCAAACTTGTAAGTTGGCCAAAGTTGTAACTCAATCAAATTATGCGCACAGCCTGTATAGCGGAGGGAACACCATGTATAGCCCACTCTAAGATTCGCGTTCATTAGTCGGTGCTCATTTAGTGAGCATGATGTGACCTATATCACGCTGTGTGGTATCTGGGATAAGCGTTTTCATTAAGTTATGTTTTTCAGTTGAAAGTTGAGGGTTTATTTTTAGTATAGTTGTATATATTGACTGGCCAGTTGGTCTAGTGGTTAGTAACACTGACTGCTATGCCAGAGGTCGTGGGTTCGATTCCCACCCAGAATAAATGTTTGTGTGATGAGCATAATCATTTGTTCTGTGTCTGGGTGTAATTTATCTATAATATGTATGTATTTAGAAATATATATAAGTATGTTTATCCTTCACCAGGTCGTCAGTCCACCTTGTAGGAGGCCTTCTAACGCTGCGTTTTCCGGTACGCGGTCACCACTCCAGAACCTTTCGGCCATGACGGCCATCTGTTCTGCGAGCAATGTGCCCTGCGACCTGGTGAAGGTAGCGGGAATCAGATGGATGCGTGACGCATAGGACCGGTCGTTTTGGTGACGCTTGGGGGAGGCCTATGTCCAACAGTGGACGTCTATCGGCTGAAATGATGATGATGATGATGATGATGTTTATCAGTTGACTAGTACCCATAACACAACCTCTGCTTAACTTGGGACTAGACGGCGTTGTGTGATAGTTGTGGAATATTATTATTATTATTATATAATTACATCGCTGGTGTATATAAAATAATTATTATTTTTAACTCGTGTCTAGTATTTTTATGTAAAGAATCTATGTACAAAATTTTATAACTGTATCTTGAAAAATCTCAAAGTTATAAGCTTGTTATGTCAGCAATTTTCGTTGGTGGTTTGCATAACAATGTACATCATATATATTTTTTTAGTTTTATCATTCTCTTATTTTAGAAGTCAGAGGGGGGACACACACATTTTACCACTTTGGAAGTGTCTCTCGCGTAAACTATTCAATTTAGAAAAAAATGATATTGCAAACCTCAATATTATTTTTAAAGACCTATCCATAGATACCCCACACGTATGGGTTAGATGAAAAAAAAAAATTTGGGTTTCAGTTCTAAGTATGGGGACCCCCAAAACTTATTGTTTTTTTTTTCTATTTTTGTGTAAAAATCTTAATGCGGTTCACAGAATACATCTGCTTACTAAGTTTCAACAGTATAGCTCTTATAGTTTCGGAAAAAAGTGGCTATGACATACGGACGGACAGACAGACAGACAGACAGACAGATAGACATGACGAATCTATAAGGGTTCCGTTTTTTACCATTTTATGGAACCCTACAAAGCAAAAAATGAAATATAAAAAAACAGTTAATAATGTAAAGGTTTTTTTTTTCATAATTAGCGTAGGTACCTATAGAAGAAATGCCTGCTGAAGTAAAGGATTTATTACCTGTTATCAAATTGCTACAACTTCCTTTATTCTAGTGGTGAATTATGGAAATCTAAACGTATGGACTTTCCAATATATTGGCTAGCTGCCCATTTTTAAACTGCTGTGTCATGAACTACACGTTTGAAAATCTACTAGTAACTGGAATATTGCTTTGTTTTATATAATTCATAGATTTTTTGGTTTGTTCTTCGTTCGGCCTACTGAGTTTTGTCCCACATAAAAAAATCCTGGTTCGTCCCTAACTATATGCTTCCTTCGTCCCGAAATAGTATTTTAATTATTTTGTTCTCGTTTCGTCCTATTTTATATTCCTTGTTCGGCCCATATTTTTTTTGTATAGGCAATTTTGACTTTTTTGTACACTCAGCCAAAAAAATTTATTACTATTTTATGAGTACAAATTACATACTAGCTTCTGCCAGTGGCTTCATCCGTGTGATAGTAAAAATATTCTCGAAGATGTGATGCATTATCTAGCGGATGGTACATTTAAATGTGTGGTGAACCAATTTAAACAGTTGTATATCATTTAAGGTCATCAGAAGTACCAGTGAAAAAATTAATGTTGTGCCATAAATATATGTACTGGACAAAAAGGAACCTACATACGGAACTCTGTTCTCTCTTATTAAATCGCTAATTCCTCGTTGGAATCCCATTTCATTCAGAACTGATTATGAGAAGGCGGCCATGAATGGTATCCGTAAAATATTTCTAAACGTCACATGCAAAGGTTGTTACTTCCATTTCCCTCAAGCTCTTTGGAAAAGAGCAAAAGCATTAAATTTAAATAAAAATAGAATGTTTAAGAAGCATATTGCTTTGTGTTTGTCATTAGCTTTGCTTCCATCAGAACTCGTTTTGTCAAAAATTAAAGCAAGAATTGTTTTTTTTTTTAAAAAAAAAACCTTTTGTTTTGATAGGTACCTACTCTCACTTAATTCTTGGTCGGTAAATTATTTTATAACTAAAATTATCATGTCTTAAATATTTTTTTTTTCATTATTGGTAGGCTCGCGTTTGACCACTATCTCACCTGATGGTAAGTGATGACCATTTATTAAAGATCTGACCGTTTTATCTTATCTGATTATTATACCATTTCTGTGATTTTGATTATGATACTCGATAGTAAAGATGATTTATACAACATTTTTTAGAATTGTTTTATTATTAGAAATCGAATTTCATCATCATCATATCAGCCGAAAGACGTCCGCTGTTGGACATAGGCCTCCCCCAAGCGTCGCCACAACGACCGGTCCTATGCATCACGCATCCATTGAAATGAATTTACTTTTACAAAATACTTGGCCAACTATATTACTGTAAAACCGACAAATAATAATAACTCTAAATTAAATTAAACGAACTAAAATATGATGTTTGTTTTAGTTGGTTTCGTTTTTTTTTTATAAGTCCGTATTTAAAATTGTTGAAATGTTATTCGAAAATTTCAATTATGTACTTACGTTTTTTCGTTGACTGTACTTTTAACGTATTTGGAATTCGGGACGAAACACAACTTTAATAGTGATGTGGGACGAATAAATAATTTTTTGGAATGTGGGACAAAACTTCGGGACGAACGAAGAACAAACCGATTTTTTTTGAGGTGGAAATCGTCAAATGACTTCTCCTGTTCTCTTCTTCTTCTGTGTCGGTACACTCTTGCCAGAGTCGTCGTGGTCATCACTGTGAATCACGATGAGTGATTATCTTTGTAATGCGGTGCCATTCATCGCGGACTGCTGCTTTCCGGGTGCATTCATAAACCGAGCACTTAATTGCGGCCTTGATTTGGTCTGTCCATCTCATTTGTGATCTACCACGCGGCCTGGTGCCCTCAACTTTGCCCTGCACTACGAGACGCTCTAGGGTTGAGCAAAAAGGCGCATCAGACGTTTATTACTAAAACCTATGTCCATTCATTAGCACTATCAGCGTCTCACTGGGGCTCTGTCTTACACGAGCCCCACACTTTGCTGAGCACTAGCCGTTTTGCGCGGATGTGACGCATATCTTACTACTTATAAGTCGTTATTGTTATTTGTTTTTATTTTTTAAGGTATGCGTCATGTTTGACGTAAATAAACTCTTTTTCTTTCTTTCACTTTGCGTTGCAGGACCACGGTTTTCCTTTCAGGAATTTCTCGTGGCCTTAGTGTTACGGTTTTGTTGACATCTTCCTGAGGCGCGTGTGAAACACTACGCATATTAATTGAATGGTTAATGTTACAATCTTGAGAAACACTAAAGTATATTCTATTTATTTTCACCTTCAGGGACTTTACTGGACCCATAAAAAAGGTAGTGCAACTAACATAGCAGTGGTCAATGGGCATTTAAGCCAAAAGAAATCCACTTCAGCACGCAGACCATTTGTGGTTCTCGTTATGTCATTAGTTCATCTTGTGGGGGTCCTTCAATGCTATAATATTCGAACCTTTCAGCCCCCCTAGCCAAGTTACAACCATTTCTATTCTGTTCTCTTGTGTCGAACGCCTCGAGTTGGCCACGGTTCCGATTCTTTTGTTCTGACGTCATCTCAACGCTCAGTCACAAAGGAATAGGAAGTGTGGCCAATTCGAGGCGTTCGACACAAGAGAGTAGAATAGAAACGGTTGTAACTTAGCTAAGGGGCAGTTCCATAACCTTACAATCTGAGAACAATGTGTACTTCCAACTGCCGCTTAGGTATGGAGACTTTTTTAGGGTTTAATCAGAGAAAAAAAAGTGCGAAAAAACCTAACAACAAGTTCAGACTTCTACACACTAAAATTTATAAACAAATTAGAATGAAAACGCCCATAACTTGCACCATAAGGTAGCATGCGTTGTACACCAGTCACCCTTTTAGTCCAACAGGAGTTTTAGTAGGCCGAGCGTTTGTGGGTGCATTGTGGCCGTCCTCTCGCTACTTTGAGCAGGGTGTGTGTGTACATAGATGTATGCATACACACAGATACAGCACCTGTGTATCTGTCGGTATAATTATACATCTGTATGTATGGGTGTGTGTTAACGGTGAATGTTAATTTGTGTGGTTTCGAATTAATTGTGGACATGGGTGGAAGTTTGTGTTGATCGGATGTGTGTTTTATGTGTTAATTACGATTGAGTTAATGTGTTATTGATGACCTTTTAAGTATGTCGTGTTGTTGGTAAGTGTATAGCATTATATTATCGTGCCTGTTTTGCTTGAGGGAAGTCTACACGAAGTCTATTTATATTAATGATGGAGTGAAGATAGTTATGTTTATAATTTAAAATGTGAGTAGAGAATTAACATCATTCTTCTTAGTTTTTTTTCCAATTTACAACCAATTCGAATGTATATGGACAAATAACAATATGGTAAACCAAGCATACATGCCCCAGTCGGCAATATATTATATATATACTTGCAAAACTAAGACACGCAATTACATTTTGATGCTTATTTGAGCCGATCTGATTATTTTGTAAGTATGGCAGCGATGTAAACTATACAACTTTTTTTTTTGCTTTAGTTTTATTTGCGTTGTATAGTTTATGTAATTTTGAATTCGTGTCTTAGTTTGGTAAGTGGGGCATGTTACCGACTGGGGCACGCATGGCTGGTTTACTCTAAAGTAAAAAGTAATTACTTAATCTGTAAATACTTTCTACTTAAAACTAAAAAATAAAAGAAAACAATTTTAAAAAATTAAAAATAAAAGACCTGTGCGAGGCCAAAAAGGCTTCTATCTCAGCATATGCTGCGATATCTAACAAAAAAGTAAAATAACGCAGCGCTGGTATTCTGATAGGGCCTGGTGATTGCCGGTATCTGCCCTGCTGGGCACCTACGGTTTTGCTGACCTCCCTTCGAGGCGCGCGTGGAGCACTATGTACAACTCAGGCTCTGTCTACGAATAAATCCGTGTCGTCGTCATCAGATGGCTGCACGGCAAGCTACATATTGCTTGTCGTCCACAAACCCGTACCTACGGTGTCCACAAGGGTAACACCTGCACCCCTAGCCGAGTTGATAATCTGCAATCGTTAACGGTAGTGGAAAACTTCAAAAATACGAGAATGACGTCATCTCAACGCTTAGTCACGTGGTCAAAAACAAAAGAATCGGGGGCGTGGCCAACTCGAGGCGTTCGACGCAAGAGAAACTGTTGTAACTTGGCTAGAGCTGACTTTGCCATGATCGTTAATGCTGATTGCATGTCATATTATTTTGATCATGAGATCTATCTTAGTGCGCCCACATTTTGCCAGTCTCAAATTCCTCTACTTCACAGGACTTCAACATATTCAAGTTCCGTGTAGTAGAAGGGTTTGTGCAGAAAAAAAATCGATAAAAGTCATATTTCAATCATATTTTGTAAAGTTTTAGTTGGTTGGTTTCAAACTCAATTTCTCTATGCTATTCGAATGAAAATTTGAAGGCAAAAAAACATCAAAAGCGAATTATTATCGTTACATAACTTTCTCCTTCAACATTACACTTTCTCCTTAAAAAATATCTATCCACATAGACAAAAAACTTATTTATTAAACACACAACACACGCTAAGCATCATTATGCAAACTAAACAGTGAAACATTTGGAAAATGCGTCGCATACGCGCCAACTCCAAGTAAATATTATGCCAATAAAATTACATAAGTTTTTATTAGACAAACAGTGAAAGAAACTGTATTAAATAAAGGGGAACATTGTATCGTAACAATAAGTAAACTTTGTAAGTGAAAAGTTGGGCAAAGTTGGCTGGTACAGTCGACAGCAAAGATTTGTATGGTGCCAATTATTTTTGCTCAGCCAGGTTGCGAGGTTTGCTCTAAAGACCACGACTCCACGGCTCTGGAACAGAAACGGCAACTGAAGGAACACAGGTAGATTTTAGACCCAGAGCAGGAGAAGTTATTTAATGATTTCCAATTTTAAACCAACTGGAATGCATATATTGGCACGATACGATATGCGACGACCTATTTTATACATAATATCTAATATACTCGTATAATATTTTATGAGACATGAAATATTCTTAAAAATCAATTGAGGAATTCGTTTTCAATTAAGTCTTAATCTAGATTTTTTTTTTAATATGATGTATCAGTCGTTTTTTATTGATCAGTAACCATTTAAACATAGACTAATACATATTGTGATCGAAATACCTCTGGACTAGGCTTATTTGCACACACAGTCTGTGTTTACTGATAGATAGGTATACTTTGAAGGTTTTTACGTCAAGATTGAAAATGTTACTTCTAGGTAATCGGGAATAGGTTGCTTTTTTGCTAACGTGAAGTGTTTTTATTTCTAGGCAAGCGCTCTCCAAGGTCGGTCACAATTTTGGTTACTATTAAGTGAGGCAGTGATCAAAGGCGACTTTATCAATAATAAAAAAGACTCGTGTGTTAGACGAGTGCGTCGGTCTAATCTAGTTTTAGCTATTTAAGCCTGATTTTTACGTAGAACGACATCGCGGGGCGTGGATCAAGTGTAGCTCTACAAGTCTAGTTTCCATATAAAATTTATAGAGATCGACGCGCCCAGATCGGCGTGTGTGGCACACGTGTGCGCAGTGTAGTTGTGTCTACCTTTATCTTAATCCCAAAACTAACAACGATCTTTTTTCTTTAATTCTTTATTGTACACACAAAAACTTAACCTTAATACATTCATAAGACAATTCATGTTCAAAGGCGAGCTTAACTCAACAATGGGTAAACGGTAATTATTGAAATAACATTTTTAGTCATTTGTAAAAATTGTGTTCAAGACTGTACCCACTTACCTTGAGTGCGAAAAAAGTGTGTTTTCGCTTAAATTTTGTGAATTAATGCGTATTATAAAAATAAAGTAGTGGGGGAAGATGGTGTTAAAAGGGGGGATATGTTTTTCGTAACGCGCATCAAATTTTGTGCGCGGAGTTTAAAGAGAGGATAAGGGAAACGGGTTCTTTTATGCTACCATAAGGAAGTTGTTTTTGGGGAATAATATTTTTTTTTTTTTGCGTTATTTACTTAACATACATTTATTTATTGTTGCACATCTACTATGGTGTACTTTTTTAAACCAAAAGTTGACTGGTAGAGAATGGCTTTAAGTCCACCTGTGTACCACTCCAAGTGTCGCCATTATGCGGATCACTCGGAGAACACAATGAAGCATATGGAGGAGTTATGCCCCGCTTAAGCGGAGCAGCATCGTGTTCTCGTGAAGGCGATCAACGACAGTGACCTCTCGTGCCAGGCCCTGGTTCAGGCCAAGATCCGGAGCGTAGAGGAATGAGTAGCAGTTGCCTTCTTTTGCGAAGCAGTAATCCTAGCGAAGGAGACGGCCACACGCGTGAAAGATTAGTTATATTTACGCCCAAACTAATAATAAAAGCTTCTAAATTAAGTTAAAAAAAATCTATGCAAAATACAGCCTATCCGAATCACTGAATTGAATGCAACAAACTTGAACAATTTGCCCGTATCCATGAAAATATAAGTACCTACTTAATAGTAACAGTAACTTGCAGCAAGCTTGACGGTGCACGGTACTTGCAGTATACATTATAGCCGGGTCAGTAACCCTTTCGCTGCAGAGGCGAAGCTAGTTGTACGACAAGGAATTAAAATTATATAGAATATTTTTCTTTCGTAATGCTGTGACTTTTCATATAAGTAATATTAATTGAAATGGTAAGAATGGAATTATGACTGAAGAACTAAAAATAAAACAAACAAAAGTGTCCGAGTAGTAAAGTTGGAGCCTTCCGAGGTGTAGGCGGAATACATTGTGTAATTTATTTCATCACTGCTGCTTTCAAAACGGTGGAGGAAAACATCGTGAGGAAACCGGCATGTCTTAGGACCAAAAATTCGAGGACATGTGACCTTCACTAATCCACACTGAGCCCGTGTGTTGGGTTATAGTTCACTCCTTCTCTAGATAGAAGGTCTATGTCTCAGCTGCGGAGATATTATAGTCTAAATGTGCTTGTACCTTTTCATGCCGTATATTAAGAAATGTACCCTTTGTACGAAGGCTAACTTACTAGGAGATGTTTCCCAAAAAACTTTATGTTATAAGTTTGTATAGTTTTTTTTTTTGTATTATATTATATCCAACATAACTAAGTTCTTCCTCTTTTTACAACTCGTTCTTTTCCTTCCCATATTTCTAAAAGATAGCATCACGATTACACCAGTCCAAATACCTCGAATACACATGAATACAGCATATGAAGAACGTGTTTACAGTGCTACGCAGTATTATCAACATTTGCGCAATATTATACACATGTGCGCACAATTACACGCGCGTATTATTACACCTGCGCATTATTATACCGCGCGCAGCTAATTTTGTGCGCAATTAAGGGTTATAAGGCCGCATTCACACTAAGCGACAATGTCGGACTGTGTTAGCCGGAATTTCGGGTACATTGTTGTTGTAACGTGACTATGAAATTGTAGTTTCGTGTGTGTTGGTATAGAAAATTTAGTGTTCCTGTTGTGTGAATTTAAATAATTTTGTTGTTGAATCCGGAAGTGTTGGTGTTTTAAATTCGGATCTTGATCGTTTTTGAATTATACATTTTTATTTTTATATTTTATCGAATCTTAAATACCTACTATTGTACATGGTTATGCTCAACCATTCGGTGAATGAAAAAAAAAGTAAAAAGGAAAAAAAAAAACGTTTATTCGTGTCTCACACAATGGTATAAACTAAAAATACACAATAAAAAAAATAATAAGTGCGAGGCCATGAAGGTGCCTAACTCAGCATCAGTGTCCACCGAGTCGTGTCCCGTGGTGGAAATCTGCCCCACTTAGGCATAGTATCGCCGTGTGAAGTCGAAAAAGGTCGTCGAAACTGTGAGGCAGAGGACATCCTCACGCCCCAGCCCACACTGCTGGAGACGCTCCGGGCATCATGAGTCGCAGGACGAATCCCGGTAACCGTATGCGCGGGCTTGCGGACGGCGAGCAAGGGATACCTTGCTACCTGTTCGTCCGTTAAGGACCGTCATTTTTAACAGAAAAAACAACATTAGTACTTTTTGACCCCATGCTCAACACGCGCTTAAAATTACTAATATACAAAAATCTCGTATCACCGTTTGTTATATGCCTACTCCGAAACTACCTGACAGTTTTTTTTTTGGTTATTCTGAGCAAAGGTCATAGGCAATTTTTCAGTTTCCTACTCCCACCCCCCATTTTTCTTCGATGATTTATAAATCAATAAATACTAATATTATAAATGTGAAAATGTGTGTTTGGATGTTTGTTACTTAATCACGCAAAAACGGCTGAACGGATTTGGATGAAATTTGGCATGCATATAGCCTTTGACATGGAAAAGAACATAGGCTACTTTTTATCCCGATTCCTTTAGTACCTAATGCCACGCGGGCGAAGCCGCGGGCAAAAGCTAGTTTTTTCATATAAATATAAAACTATTTTTAGTACAGGTGAAACCTGAATATAGTTTGTTCAGATAACTGAACCGAACTAAGAACAACCACAGGTCAAGGCAGGTCTTAGTGGTCATGGTGGTGTCACCTTGGAGGAGGACTTTTTTTTTTTTTTCGATAGGAAAAATCATCTTATGACAACCCCCGCTCTTGGGTGGAGCGGGAGATAGTGTCAGACTCTTACTGACTAAAAAACCCATCCCATTCCTTCAAGCCTTCATACCGGGGCTCGAGCGCCCTTTCGGATTACCCTGGCCCCAGTAGGCTTCGACCCGGCTGGGCCCCTGCTGTTGCTGACAACTCCTTGAGGCGCGCGGGAACAGTGCGCGCCGTCGACGACTTGGGCTTGGTCCGGACAGTTACCGGACGGCCGGACAAAGAGCTACCCATCGCTCACTGTCTACAAGCCCGCGCCTACGGTGGCTGGAAATCGGGATCGGAATCCCGGCGGCGGCGAGAGCGCCGTTGCCTGATGCGGTCGGCTTCCTCCTTAGCGAGCATTACTGCTTCGCAGACCTTGGAGGAGGACCATGTATTGACTTGACTGGCCTGTTAGTCTAGTGGTTAGTAGCCCTGACTGCTATGCCGGAGGTTGTGGGTTCGATTCCCACCCAGGACAAATGTTTGTGTGATGAGCATAATCATTTGTTCTGTGTCTGGGTGTAATTTATCTATAATATGTATGTATTTAGAAATATATAAGTATGTTTATCAGTTGTATAGTACTCATAACACAAGCTCTGCTTAGCTTGAGACTAGACGGCGTTGTGTGATAGTTGTGGAATATTATAATAATATTATATTATATTATTGTATTATTATATTTGTGCCGACAACCAGGGCCCCAAATCTGCTATTTTTATAAATTCGTCATACCAACACGATCCAATTGTCATTTTGCTAAAAGTTTGTAATCTGCTAATTCATAATGATCGATCATTGACCGGTCAATGGTCTTGTAATAGAATTGTGGTAGAATGATAATTTCGAGCATATTAAAACCAATAACTGCACAATAACGTTCTAATGGTAAAACACTGATCAAATAAACTGTCAAAGTTTTAGCAGATTACCGCAAACTTCAAATATTCATTTGTCAATATGTACGAGATTACCATTCTATGTCACTTCTTTCAATGGAGTGTCAGTGGTTGACCATTGGAAAGTCATGATGACGCCATTATATTAGTAGATTACCAAACTTTTCAAAATCGACAATTATGACATCAATGATAGACCATTCTGACACTATTGTAATAGCAGACTTGAGGCCCTGGTAATAAGCTCATTACTACGTGATTTTTCATGAAACAGTTATGAAATTTTGTACATAGATTGTTTACATAAAAATACTAGACACGTGTTTTGGGTTATCTAAACTATAATATATATAATAAATAGGTAAAGTTTGTTTTGTTTGTACGAGGTAATCTCTGAAATTACTGGTCCGATTGCTAAAATTTTTTCACCGATAGAAAGCTGCTTTATTCCTGAGTGATATTTTATCTACGCGGGTGAAGTCGCGGGCAAAAACTAGTGTTGTATAACAGAGCAACGTTTTCCAGGTCAGCTTGTTAAACTATAAATCGATTGAGAAGACCACTCAAGCTCATGAAGTCATGTCAAGACTATCTGATACTAATAGCCGTCTATTACTGTCGTATATTAATGAACTTGAGTGTTGTGTATTGAGATGCTGTCATATGGCATGTGTCAATTTATCAAAATAATGACAACCGTCCATTTGAAATTACGTGAAATTATTAAATACTAGCTTTTGCCTGCGGCTTCGACCGCGAATAAAATGTAGTCTATGCTACAGGAATAAAACAGCTTTCTATCAGTGAAGAAATTTTACCAATCGAACCATTACTTTCAGAGATTACCTGCTACAAACAAAAAAACAAATGAGTGGGGGGTGTTAGGTTATTTTCGTTACGGAATTTCTGACTCAAGGCCCGCGATAGAAGCTATGCAATAGCTTAAAAGACGTGGCACTCGGGGACTGCCGCGGTAGAGCTATTGCATAGCATTTTTATCAACTTATGCAATTATAATTATTTATTTATTTTATTTATGCAGTATTTTTTTTCCTTTGTTTTTTTTCTTTGATATTAATTGAAGTTACACTTTCACACATTGAATTGAATTTTGATTGATTGTTCACTCATTTGTTTTCTTATCGGTCACCACGCTCAAAAAACAAATGAGTGGGGGGTGTTAGGTTATTTTCGTTACGGAATTTCTGGATTCGGTCTCCACGCTCAAGGCCCGCGATAGAAGCTATGCAATAGCTTAAAAACAAACAAACTGTACCTTTGTAACATTAGTGTAGAACTGTGGTTTTTCAGTGCTTACTTGTTATAATCTTTCGTATACTGTTATAGAGACACAATAAAAAGACAATGAGAGAGCAAACGCCGGCGTTTGTTCGCTTGGGGTTTAATGAATTAAAGGAAGTACCTATATTAATCACATTAGTATTATAAAATTCGTAGATACGTGACATTCACCAACCCGCACTGGGTCCGCGTAGTGGATTGCGGCCCATTCCCTCTCCTTTAGAGGCCTTAGACCCAGCAGTGGGAACATTAAAAAGGCTGATGATGAATATTTTAAAGGAGAAAGTTTCAGTATTTGTTATACTCTTTCACGCTCAAAAGGCCAAACAAATTTGGATAGCACCCAGGTAGACAATGTCCATGTCGTTTTTGCGAAGTGTTTAAACTGGCCTGTTGGTCTAGTGGTTAGTGGCCTTGACTGCTACGCCAGAGGTTGTGGGTTCAATTTCCATTCAAAATTATGTGATAGCATGATCGTTTATTCTGTGTCTAATTCTGAAATCTAAAATTCTGGGTTTAATTTGTCTATAATAATTATGTGTATGTATTTAAAAATATATAAGTATTTATCAGTTACCTAGTACTGATACCACAAGCTCTGCTTGGTTTGGAACTAGATAGAGCTGTGTGAAAATTGTGGAATATTATTGACTAAAATCTACTTGAGTTTTTCAGTCGCTCTTTGTATTTCAAGGCCGCGGTATCTCTTTTAAACAATACCTCAGCAAGGCCCATAAACTCAACAGTCGTGATTACTATCTAGATATACCTATACAAGGCAATAACAATTCTATACATTCACCATTTAAATTACAGGACGGAACAAAATCTCTCCAACTGCACGTCTCACCGTATAGCTGACAACTGCACCCGACAGTATACGATGTTGTTACACACAGATACAAGTATATTGTAATATACATTTGTATCTGAAGGTGTACATTGCGACAGCTGGCCCACGTATCGGACTCATCTAATGAGATGTTTCACGCCTTGTGGTAGGGGTAGACGGCGATGGTATATTGAATGAAATGAAATAAATATGTAATGTTTTATGTTTTTGTTTTAGAAAATTGTAAAAATAAGTGCGGTGTGAATTAGGAGAATATAGTCTTTTTTTGCTTTACCGAGTTTGACCACTATCTCATCTGACAGTAAGCGATATTGTGGCCGACAATAAAGCATGCTCGCCTTGAAGAAACTTTTTGACTTAAAGATCCTTAGGTGGACCTTTTTTTTATTATTTTATTTTATTTAAAAAAAGGAAAGAAATATCTTTTTGACATTGTGACGAAATGGCATTGTGCTACTTTACAAGTTTGATGCGGACGAAGTCACGCGCACCAGTTAGTAGCCAATAAGAAAAGCTACAAAAATGTATTAAACATAGTTTAAGTACCGAATGTAAGTATATGGATCATATAACTATGTACTTAAGTACAATGTAATGAAAGTCGACTCACAAAAGGCAATTGAGTAATATAAGTTTAAACTATCCGACTGCTATTAAACAAGCAGTAATAAACTTGGCAAATTAACAACTCAACGATCTTATAGGATTTGAATTAATCGCGCCAATTACGTTTTATTTCAATTTGATTTCGACCAATAAGTGCTAAAGCTGGCAGTTCATTTGCGCGCTCGCCACTTAAAATGTATAATAAACGTTAAAATTTGATTTTACATTTCGAACATTAAATTCTATGCGCAGCCTGCGACTGATGTCTTGAATAATTCACGCAAATATAGCCAGTATTATAGTGTAATAATTTTTGAATATTAATGTAAAATGTATAGTGTGTTGTGGTTTTAACACATTTTTTGGGAAATGAGAAATTATCCAATGACTTTTTCTTATCTAGGGTTTTTTTTGGTGGGGAAAATCATCCAATAGGTAATTAAATATTTTGATCCTGACTTCTAATATCAAACTCTTTTATAACTGTCAAAACAGGCTCCGTGGTTTTAAAATTAGAATTTAAATGACAAAATGGCGGCACAAAGCTGTCTGTTAGGCTGTATGCACACTATTCGTCATCCGCAAGTGTCATACGCTAGACATGTTTGTGACAAATGAATCTACATCAAAAACTTTCCCTTCCTTTGGCTGGGTCCTTGATTAAAAAAAATATCAAGCATTCGCGTGAACGGAACGTGGTCCTAACTGTTGTGTCACACTGGGGGGATTTTCGTGGGCTTATAGCAGTAATGAGTGACGGGCAAAGCTGCGCTAATTGGAAAGCCTGTCTGCGATTAAAATGACGTCGTGTGATGCGACGCGAATTTCAGTCGCAGCTTTAATGGGGTTTCACGGTTATTTTAATGACGCCGCATATTTTTATGTTGAGTTTTTATGAGTGACGGCTAGTTAACGATTTCGCGTTAATTTCTGGGTGGGATTGCGGGTTCTGCACGTGTCGGTGTCACGTGAGATTTTCTAACCTTCTGTTAAATTACTAGGTACCTACTTCTACCTATTAATTTAGTGGGGTCGAAAAGTTTGATGCGAAAATGTGTTTCAGAGGGATATTATTATATTTTCGTTTGAGGGCCACCAAACTATTTGTTTTAGTCAGTTTTATATTTTATTTACAACTAGCTTTTGTCTGCGGCTTCACCCGCGTACATAAGAAAAAAAAATAATAATAATAAATCATAAGATTGCCTATGTCACTCAGGAATAAAGCAGCTTTCTATTGGTGAAAAATTTCAGCAATCGGACCAGTACTTCCAGAGATTACCTTCCACAAACAAAAAAAAAAACAAACAAGCTTTACTTCTTTATAATATTAATATAGATTAACAAGCACAATACACAATTCTTGATAATAAAATTATAATAAATCTGATCAATGAATCACGACAAAAAATTATTAAAGCTAGAACTACATTAGACCAACGCACACGTGGACCCTGATTGTTACGTAGGACGACGTCGCGTGGCGTATATTTAATGTAGCTCTACAAGTCTAGTTTCCATATAAAATGTATGGAGACCGACGCGCCCAGTAGCCTGATTCAAAATCAAACAAACCAATATCGTTGAAGTTTTATAGTCGTTCGATCGAAGTCCTATCCAAAAGCGGTGTTCACGTATTCCTTAATCGGGGTTGGATAGGACGACAACTCAACTGGCTCGAAACTAAACGTTCTATCGAAGACTTATTTCCAGTTACATTAATAAGTATTATACCAGGATAATGTGATACAGATTTTTTATTTTAATCAACTCTTCGACCAAACGACTTTAAAATCGGTGTCGTTCAAACTCGATTGATGGATGTGAATACGGAAATGGTCAAAACGCCTAAATCGCCACGATATCGTTACGGTTTTGATTACGGGAATCGGGCTACAGTGTAGTTCTAAAATAATTTCTTTCATCCCATTACTTTTAATCGTAATCCTATTTGTATTATTAAAATATATAACTATTATTGACCTGTCTTTATATTTTTGTTTTTATAAATCTAGCGTAAAAGCCTGCATTATGTTCATGTGAACTTTAATTTGTGTTTTGTTTTTCCTAACAAATAAAGTGTGACGTGTTGAAAATGCTTTCATTTTTATATAGAACATAATTATAAGCAGTAATTAATACCTACCAATTATGAATTCTCAAGTAAACATAACTACTTCTTTAATAATGCTATAAATCTATTAAGAAAATGCAGTCTTCGTGTTCACACAAATTATCGTACAAGACCATAATTTCTCAACACGAATGAAAAAGAAAAAACAGCAATTTAACCCCATTAAAAATCACACTACCTGCAAATTACCTTCTCGCAAAATGCAGCCTACTGCATAAAATAAAGCACTTTATTTAATCTAGATTCATTCTGAATAGTCGTAATACATATTGAAAAGAACGATTACTTAGTCGCATTCGCAATAAACCAGCTTCAGATTGATAGTTTCGCATTTAATTTATGCCATCGTAAAATCTTTTGTCGCTCAATAGTGTCGTCATAAAATGTCCAATGTGTATACTGCCTTATAGGTCGCAAATCGAGATGGACATAGATGGTTCCGTCAGAGGAAAGTTCAGAAGGTTAACTCCTTACAACGAACCTAAACTTACTCACACATAAACACGCTTCATTTACAGCAAAAGCAAGTGCACTCGTAACAGGCCTTTGTATGAGGCCTTACCGTACGTACATAGGCGTCTAGGTAAGTTTATATTTTCTTTTAATTGATACGAACTAATGCACTAGTTTATTAAGAGCCTATTCACTCTAGCCTTGAAGATTAGGTATCTTCAAGACTAGAGTGAATAGGCTAATTATAATGGGATGTAAAGACCGCAGCAGGTATATTGTTCTAGTTCATCGATTTACATGGTATAAACAACGAGAGAAAACGCTTAGTCTGAACCGTAAGGTGGACACTCGCTGTACGTCGGGTTGTCCAATGGTAAAAGGTCATAGCGGAAATATGTCATGTAACTCCTGCGCTTACTCTCTAAAATGCACCCTGTAAAATACCGAAAGGCTGGCTACCCTACGCTTGTGCTCTAGGCTTAGTAATGAACAAACCTTCTGTATATGTCTACGTTGTGTAGATGGTTCTGTATTTTATGTTTTTTTATTTATTCATGCAAGGGTTATAAAATTTAATTCGGAAATTGGACTGGGGGGAATAAGTGATGTAATTTTTGATATGTGGTTCCCTACTGATATTATTATGTAGGTCAGAGTAATATAATTCTTAGTAGTGGCCGCGGCTTAGTAAAAGGCAATTCCTTGAGTGAATACGATAAAAAGCTTTGAGATTATGGCAAGAAAATGAAGCAAGATTTTCTTTTAACGGTAATAACAACATTATATTAGAGTTCGTTTCATTCAGCTTGGTGGTTAACCCAATATTCCTTGGGTAATAATCATACTAATTTTTGCGAAGACCTTTTTCTGTTTTGTTTATTTGTTGGCAAATAAATAATCATAATTATGTGGTTACTATTCGCTGCCAGTGACTTTGCCCGTGTGAATGTACAAATCGTCCCAATGGAACCTACTACTGGGATAAAAAGTGTTCCTATCCTATGTGTTATTCTAGGACATGTTCTACATGTGTACCAAGTTTCATCAAAATCCATTTAGCCATTCAAGCGTGAAGATGTGACAAACATACGTCACATCTCTTTGTTAGTGTGTACTAACAAAGAGATGTGACAGAACTATTTATAGCGAAACTTGAGAAGACCTCTTTTGTGCAACATTTCAGCGTTTTAGGTGTAATGCATTGATCACACGTACCGAGTAAACAGGCGAGAAAGTGTTCTCGGCCGAGTACTCGGTACGTGCAAACACAGCGCTGAGTGCTCGGCCGAACGCTTATCGTTACAACTTGCTTACATCACTGTCTCGGCCGAGTAATATTTTACTGTCTCGCCCTTTTACTCGGTACATGTGATCAAGGCATTAAGAGTTTGAGCTGGGCGAGTCAGTGAGAGAGAGCTGAGCGAGTGAGAGTCTGGACCTAGCCTTTCATACATTATTATATAGATTATGGCCATATCAACCATCAGTTCTTCGAGCAATGCTGCTTCTAAAGTGGCAACCGCGTAACGGAAGGCGCAGAGTTGATAAGCTTCTTACAATTTGGACTGATAACACAAGACCAGTTTTTGTGGTGATACTTTTTTTAGGTGGAAAAATCATCTCATGACATCTTCCGCTCTTGGGCGGAGCCGGAGATAGTGTCTGACTTTTACTGACTAAAAACTGTTCCAGGGCCCCGAGGATCTTTTTCGCATCACCCATGGCCCCAGCAGGCTTCGACACGGCTGAGCCGGAGCACGAAGAGGTTGCTGACAACTCCCTGAGGCGCGCGTTGAGCGACACTTGGGGATGCTGATGTCAAGCAGTGTCCGTCTTTTGGCTGACAAGACGATTAATATTCTGGATTTTGATTTAAACATTTATTAAAGGTTCTTGTAGAACCAAAACCAACTAAAACTGGCCATATTTAACCAAACCTGACCAAATTACAGCATAATTTGACAGGTGTGGTCTAGTGGTTAGTGGCCCTGACTGCTATGCCAGAGGTCGTGGTTTCGATCCCCACTCAGGACAAATGTTTATGTGATGAGCATGATCATTTGTTCTGTATCTGGGTGTAATTTATCTATAATATATATGTATTTAGAAATATGTAAATATGTAAGTATGTTTATCAGTTGTCAAGTACTCATAACACAAGCTCTGCTTAGTTTGGAACTAGACGACGTTGTGTGATAGTTGTGAAATATTATATTATTATAATTTGAGTTCAAACGAGACTGAACCTTTACACAAGAAAACACGGATCTCTAATACTTAAAATGCCTTAAATAAAATGAACTGTACTGAAGCGCTATCAAAAGACTCCAGTAAAGAATTAGGCCTCTTTCAACCCTTTATTCAGCCCCTTAGGAAACATGAACACAGAATTACGTGATACCTACGTTAGTCACTCTTCCATTTTATAATATTCCCAGGTACACTGGTTTTTTTTTTGCATTTATTTTGTACTAGCTCTTGACCGCGACTTTGTCTGGGTCTAAGTAAAACGGCATTTAATGGGCCTACCACACGTTTGCCTGCTCAAGACGGTTTGTACAAGAAACACCGTGTAAAGTGTAAACCCTTAACTATTAGGATAGGTATTTTACCAATTACACACACGATGTTCTGCGTACGATGGCGAGCTGCCAATAGCTCGACGTCCGCAAACCCATACTGAAAGGTTCTAAAGTGGCGGGAAGATATCGATAATCTGCAGACCTAGCCAAGTTACGACTATTTCGTTTCGAATCTCTTTCTACAGTCGGATCCCTTTCCTTTTTTTCGGGCCTCTGATGCCTTTGTTCTGCCCACGGGACTTAACATAGAGATGACGACATCCCTATACATTTGAAGTTTTCTAGGGCAGAGCGGAAGATAGTGTCAGACTCTTACTGACTAAAAAACCCATCCCGTTCCTTCAAGCCTTCATACCGGCGCTCGAGCGCCCTTTCGGATAAACCTGGCCCCAGTAGGCTTCGACCGGGCTGGGCCCCTGCTGTTGCTGACAACTCCTTGAGACGCGCGGGAACAGCGCGCGCCGTCGACGGCTTGGGCTTTTTTTTTTTTTTTTTTTTTTTTTTTTTTATGGTGGGAAAAAATCATGCATTGACATCCCCCGCTCTTGGGTGGAGCGGGAGATAGTGTCAGACTCTTACTGACTAAAAGACCCACCCCGTTCCTTCTAGCCTTCATACCGGGGCTCGAGCGCCCTTTCGGATAACCCTGGCCCCAGTAGGCTTCGACCCGGCTGGGTCCCTGCTGTTGCTGACAACTCCTTGAGGCGCGCGGGAACAGTGCGCGCCGTCGACGACTTGGGCTTGGTCCGGACAGTTACCGGACTGCCGGACAGCGAACTACCCATTGCTCACTGTCCGCAAGCCCGCGCCTACGGTGGCCGGAAATCGGGATCAGAATCCCGGCGGCGGCGGCGGAGGCGATAACGCCGTTGCCTGATGCGTTCGGCCTCCTCCTTTGCGAGCATTACTGCTTCGCAGAAGTCGGCGACCGCCTGCCACTCCTCCTCGCTCCGGACCATGGCCTCAACCAAGGCCCGGCGCGAGAGGTCTCCGCCGCCGATCGCCCCCACGAGGGCACGGCGATGCTCCGCCCAAGCAGGGCACACCTCGACTGTGTGCTCCACCGTGTCCTCCGGGCATTCCGCACAGTGGCGACACCCGGGCGTCACTTCCGCACGAATCCGGTGCAGGAAACTCCCGAACGAACCATGTCCGGTAAGGACCTGCGTCATGCGGAAGGTAAGGACGCCGTGAGGTCTTTCCAGCCACGCCTCAAAGAGGGGACTTACCGCCACGACTGTGGCGTGCCCGACGGCTTGGGCTTGGTCCGGACAGTTACCGGACGGCCGGACAGCGAGCTACCCATTGCTCACTGTCCGCAGGCCCGCGCCTACGGTGGCTGGAAATCGGGATCGGAATCCCGGCGGCGGCGAGAGCGCCGTTGCCTGATGCAGTCGGCCTCCTCCTTAGCGAGCATCTGCTTCGCAGAAGTCGGCGACCGCCTGCCACTCCTCCTCGCTCCGGACCATGGCCTCGAGCAAGGCCCGGCGCGAGAGGTCTCCGCCGCCGATCACCCCCACGAGGGCACGGCGATGCTCCGCCCAAGTTTCTACTACCGTTAACGATTGTAGATTATCAACTTAGCTAAGCACTCTAGTGAGGTTCACGAGGATCTTATGAATGAGAGCCGACACTTGGTCAAGGCCTATGTCCAAAAGTGGACTTCTTTCAGCTGTAATGATGATGAGTGGAAACATTATAAAGGCAGATTATATTATGTACCTATTTTATAAAATCACCACCATTGTGAAGTTACAGATACTTTTTCTAGTAGGTACATAGTTTTAGACGAGTTTCTTATGACAGCTTCGGAGACGAGGCGTCGGAGTTCAACTTAGGGTCAGCATTTTTTTAATGATTCGAGTTTACGACCCTCTTCACGTTATAATGGCTTTGCTGACAGACGGATAGACAGAGAAACGTTGCGTTTTATGGTAGGTAGGTATAATTTTATTACGTTTGTTGAAGAAAAAGGATTATCTCTATATTTAAATTAAATGCGTGAATTGCGATTTTATTAAAGGTGTCATTCGAACGTGGCGGCCGCGCTGCAGCTACACGACTGGTTTTCTATGTACCTAGTTAGTATAAATGCCACCAAGCCGCCAAGTTTCGGCTGCGGGTGCTGCCACGACATACAGCCGCAGCCGATCGCAGACCAGTAAACAAAGCCCTGAAATAATCGCTACTCAGAGCCGATAGCGTTCATATTGGATTGAATCGTAGATATGCGACTGGCAGCACGTGCAGCCAGCCTTGAAATCACTCCCAGCTGCGGATGTGGGTAACGGCTTCCTGTCATGCGTCTGTTACCAGCATTCGGAGCCTGCATCCACAGCATGCAGCCGAGGTTCGAATGGCACTTTAATGGTATGCGGGCCTCAAAGAGATGTCAGCAAAGCCATCCAGGGGCCAGGCCAGGGGCCTAAGAAGGCCGAAGCCTGCTGGGGACATGGGTTGACTTCCGAAAGGGAAACCCAGGGTCCTGGGACGTTAGGCAAAGAAGGAACATAGATGTGGTTTTAATCAGTAAAAGTCTGACATCCCTCCCACTTTGCCCTAAAGCGGGACTAGTCATTGGATGATTTCCCAACTTATAAAAACCCTCAAAGCAAATATAAACAAAAGTATAACAAGATATTATTCTGTTGCTGATGATGATGATGAATGAACTTCTTTCGCTCTAGGGAACAGCGAAAGGGCATGTCAGATTTTTAGTGACCGAAACGAAGTCAGTAAAAGAAAACCATCAGAGATTGCATCACTGGTTGCCATCAGGTTCCCTCGCAGTCAAGCACTAGTTTATATCAGTTTAAAAAAAAAGTGTGGCTGTAGTCAAAACCACACTAGTGTCCTTCAGTTGCTCTTTGCGTTTTAGGACCACGAGTTTTCTTGTCAGAAAATCTCCGCGGCCCTAGCATGCATCAGCCCTGCTGGGGCACTACTGTTCGCTGACATCTCTTTGAGGAGCGCGTGGATACGCGCTGTCGACGTTTTGAGCTCTGTCCGAGTGATTAGCGGTCGAGTGGATTGCGAGCTACTCATTGATCGCAGTCCGCAAGCCTGCGCCAACCGTTGCTGGTGTGAGGAATACCGTTTCGTCTCCATTGCTAATATTACTGCTTCGCAGAAAGAGGCGACCGCCTGCCATTCGTCCATAGCCCGAACCAACGCCATCAATATTTAACTTCTATTTCTAGTTTAAATTGGATAAACCTCATTAGGACTTCGCCTTTATCCGAAGCTATCCGAAATTTTTATATCGGTAACGAAGTTTCATACATCATTGATGTAAACAATGAAAGCACCAAAAACGAACCACTAAGCTACATAGCGTTTAAGAATAAAAAAAATGCAGTGAATGATCTCTGAGAAAATTCTTGAACAACTATCAAAGAACAAATAGCTTTCATTCAATCCAAGTGTGCAGACCGTACAGTCCAAAATTCAGGCGTAAAACAAAACGCCCCCAAATAAACTTCCTCTATACCTATCAATACCCTTAACGGAGTCTAATAAAAAAGCGATACAAAACACAAACGGGAACAAGGCTATCGAAACTCGAACATCCATCACACTTCGACAAACTCTTCGCACGTCAAGCCGTCAGAACTCTTAACTCAATTAAAAGTTCAAAAGAAAACACCCCTATAACGTAACCCGGACTAGTGGTGCCCATAAAACATAAACGTACCCACTACACGACCGTAAAATGTACAAAAAAACACGTGAGTCAGTCAAAAATTCAGCACATCCCTACGACTTGTAATGGCGGGTTCAGATGTTGCGACTGATCCTTTTGTTTACATTAGAAAGTGCTCTATGATAAAATGTAGATCAAATATGTCTTATGCAAAATTTTTGCAATAATGTGGCAGTTTTACGTGGCAACATTTTCACGAAAATCGCAATATCTTTTGAAAACGGACGGCATTTATTCAAATTACAAGATAAACGTATTTGATTATACAGTGATTTTCAGCGCGTGACTGACAATAAAAGCAGTGAATTAGACTCATTTAAAATATCAAGGGCTGAAAACAAGTCATTGCTGTCTGTATTTTATAACACTAATTGACGTTTAGAAGTATTACTTATAAATTATTTGCAAAATTAACATTTGGAATTATTCATATAGTTATCATTTCGCAACTTAGTGTTCGGATTACGAATGTACCCGGAAAGCTGCTATCCACGGCGACTGGCGCTGTATTACCAACATCAACAATCATCATGATTTCCAATATTGACCATGATCACTCTGGCAAAAGTGTACCGACGAAGAAGAAAACTCATTATTAATAACAACAAGCTAAGTAAAAGATACTGTCATCGGTGACCTGTAAGGTTCCTCGATCTACTAAGATCAGCTGTCCAAAAAAAGAACGTCAACAATAAACTAGACAAAAACTATACGAAAAGACTAGACTCCTGCATAATAAAACACCCGAAACCTTTTCAAAGGCACGTGCCATCCGACCAACAAAAAGTGGCCCTATAACTCAGAACAACCGGCTGGCAGTCGCCTACTGCGTCCCATCTGAACCCGGACTCATGCGGACCGTAAAAGCGAATGACCGACGTTTCGTGAATTTTTACGACGTATCTGAAACAGCGAGTGTGCACTGCGTATATTTAATATTAAACACGCACTGTCATGGATCGTACTATGTTTTTAATATATTCTGCTAAAAAAGTTGAAAATAAGAGTGAAATGGTGTAACGAGGTCTGTTAAATGGGCCTGTTTTTATATTTTAATCTACTCTGTCTTTTTTATTATGATTGATACGACCCGTGCTATATTCTAATTTGAGAGCTAGCCATAATAAAAATGGAATTTAGATTATTCCATTGTTTAGTCAGCATGTGAACACGGTGTAGAAAATATGATTTAAATTGACACGTCAAATAAGCGTGGTGTACTTTTTTTGAGATGGGATCATCTAATAACTTCTACCACTCTAGAGTGAAGCGAAAGAGGATTTCAGCATTTTACTGGCTAATACTACAAGTATGTTCCTTCACTTGACCTTTGTTTTCTAGGACCACGAGAATCTCTTTCATACTTTTCCCCATTGCCTTAGCAGGCATCGGCCCTACTTACCCTACGGATTGCTGACATCTCTTTGACGCACGTGTGGAATACCACGCGAAGTCGCCGACTGGGGCTCGGTTCTTATAGGATGAGCTATAGGTAACTCGCCGTTTCAGACAGCGAGCTACCTATAGCTCATCCTATATACTGTTGCTGATAGTTGGGGTTGGGATTGCAGCCGCTCAGGCCGACTTGCAACTCACTTTTACTTTTTATATTTTTTTTATACAGTAATCCAGAAGATGATGCTATGCTTATGCTAATCAAGAAGAAAACTAAAGTAATACCCACAGCCAATACCACTCCAGCTTTAATACAGTTAAGTTAAAAAAGGCGAGTTCTTAAATCACTAGACCATGTCTATAAAAACAGGTACTAAACTTTAGTACAACCACTAACACTAAAGAAAACTACAAACGAAACCCAACGCAGGGCAGAAAAGGGTTTCTACTAAAAAAACACTCCAATTTATTTCACTTACAGTAAATAAAACTATTTTAAACATGAAACAAACAACTACATTTCACGTCACAATTAAAAACAAATCTCGATCCCCAAATGCAATTAACAGCATTGCTTTTGCAAATTACAATTCAGTATTAAGAGAAGAAACACAGATCCCCTTTTGTAAGACTAAAAGACTTACATTGTCTGCAGGTGCAGGTAATAAAAAAACTGAGCAAGTGCGAGTCGGACTCGCGCACTGGATTCCGTACAAACTTATTTATAACAGTTCAATTTACGAATTCAGTTGCGAAGATTTTTCCGAATTGCATTTTTTTTTTTACAAATTTATAGTTTTTAGATTTTTTCCTATACTTTTGCTATGAGACCTTGCTTCATGCCATATTTCAGGATTCTAGGTCAACAGGAAGTACCCAATGAATTTTGATTCCCTTGATAGTGTCGAAAAACATGTTTTGTTCGTCATAAACGGCCGTACCTATCTGTTTTACTCGATAACTTGAGAAGATTGATTTTTTCACAACTTCAAGAGACCGTAGACTTGAGTATATGGTTTGATTTTCAACTCAATACCTTCACGCGTTCCCGAGATAAAGGATCTTGACATGTCTGTCAAGACTCTTTATCTCGTCTATCGTCGTTTATGTCCATCTGTCTGTCTATCAACAGACAGACGACAAAGTAATCTTATAAGGGTACCGGTTTTTCCTTTTGAGATACGGAACTCTAAAAAGGAGAAAAGTCCAACGGTAAAAATACAGGGGGAAAAAATAGAGGAGCTTAGTACGGTGGAACGTGCTTTAAAAACAGTAGCCAGATTTTTTTTTTGCCACGCCATTCTGCGCCTTTGTACACTGTACTTAAAAAGGTTTTTGTTGTTATTAAAACACTTTGATGTTACGTTTTAATGTTATTTTTTTAATTTCGTTCAATTTATTTCTAACAAAAATTCAATTGATGCAGCTTTTTTGCGCTTTGTAAAAGATTTTTCTAAACAATAAAGGATTTATTTTGTAAATCACATTAATTTATGGGTGTGTATGTGTGTGTTTGATACTTCTTCACGCTAAAATTACTGAAGGTATAACATCGCAATAATAATCCTCACTAATATTATAAATGCGAAAGTGTGGATGTTTGGATGTTTGAATGTTTGTTACTTAATCACGCAAAAACGGCTGAACGGATTTGGATGAAATTTGGCATGCATATAGCCTTTGACATGGAAAAGAACATAGGTTACTTTTTATCCCGATTCTTTAAGTACCACGCGGGCGAAGCCGCGGGCAAAAGCTAGTATATTATAAAGGCGAAAGTTTCGAGTGTGTTTGTGTGTTTATGTTTTTTACTCCTTGCCGTTAAAACTACTGAAGGAATTTGTTTGGATATGGAACACACTTAGGGCTATATTTCACCAAGACATCATGGCAGCACGACCAGTTTCGCCGCCATGGTGTCCCGATGAAATATAGCCCTAAGCTAACAAACTAGACACCATACAGACACCAGAGTCGCCACACGTCCGAGCTGGTCGCGCCACCAAATTGGCTGCACAACCAAACGAACACCTGGTGAGTAACTCTCAAATTTTGATCGTTTTAATCCCATGGAGGGTCGATCCGGTACATGAAACACTATCGATTTATAAAATAAAATGAAAAAAATAAATTACCTTTTTTTTTCAAAACTCGTATTAATTTACGAGTGTACGAAATTAATTTTTTTAAGAAAACGTCAGTTGAGCGAGTCCAATGACCTGTAGTAGTCGATGTTGCTTACAAACTACCTAAAGGTCATTGGACTCGCTCAGCTGACGATTTCTTAAAGAAATTAATTTCGTACATGCGTAAATTAATACGAGTTTTGAAAATAAGGTACTTTATTTTTTTAATTTTATCTTTACAAATCAATAGTGTTTCATGTACCGGATCGACCCTTCACGGGATTAAAATAATTAAAATTAAACGGTATATATTTTGTTGGTAGCAGTGACTGGTCACGGCACCATGGGGTCTTGGTGAAATATAGCCCTTAGACTACGTCCTGGAATAGGTCGTAGGATACTTTTTTTCTACTTTTACATAGACAAAGCCCTTGGCAGCAGCTAGTAGATTAAAAATAAGAAAAAAAAAATGGTATGACACAAGACACAGACACAATATTTAGGTAAAACGAAACAAAAATAAAAAAGGACCAAAAAATATAGTTGTGTTGTGTGTTGTGTTGTAGGTATGTTGTGTTGTTTTGCGTGTTGTGTTGTATTGTGTGTTGTGTTGTGTTGTGTGTTATGTGTTGTTGTGTATTACACGGCAAATTAAACTATAAGACACCTGATCTGATTCAATTTACTCTACAAAAGAAAAAATTGTTAAGGTTAACAGAAAAATAACAAAGTCAGCATAGTAAAATTATATGCGCGAGAAATAATGCTCTGCGATAACCGGGCCGTTTTCACAGCGTGCCATTTATGGCTATTACAAAGTGAATACTATGTACCTACTACTATGTAGCAACATATAAGGATCAGTACGAGCAGATTCATTATAAGCCAAAAGTACGTAAATAATCACAGTAACAAATTAAACTATTAAAATACAAGCAAAAGTTTGTGAATGTGTGTGTATGTTTGTTAGTTCTTCACGCTGGAACTGCTGAACAGATTTGAATAAAAGGCGAATAGCTTGTACTGGAATTTTTTAGCGCTAGTAAAATGTCGTGTCGTTTTAATTGGTAGGTTATATGATAGACAAAGCCTATTTCAATCCTAAGATTTTTTTAATAGTTCGCCATCCGGACATCCTAAACTACTTAACCGATTTTGATGAAACTAAAACAAGGAAGTACATAGTCTACTATAATCGACATTCATGCGATTATGTGAAAGAAGCCCCAAGTAAAAGCTAGTATATCATAAAGAAGACCAACGAGTATCATCTTATCGACCAAACCCACACCAGTTATTAAGGGGCCGTCGACGGATGAATTTCCATACAAACGTAATACCACGCTCATTTGCAGTTGGAGCATATTTCCAACATATTATGATGATTTTCGGTTATAGACAATATTTATCTAGGTTCCTACGTCTTTCTTTTTAAAAAAAACAAAAAGAAATTTAAGCGAATTGTATTTCGCACTTTTCTATAGCGTTAATGGCAAAACATGCCATTTGGCTTTTCCTGTATTAAAAATAACAATATTTCTAATATTCTCGACGTAGGAACCTAGATAAATATTGTCTATAACCGAATATCATCATAATATGTTGGAAATATGCTCCAACTGCAAATGAGCGTGGTATTACGTTTGTATGGAAATTCATCCGTCGCCGGCCCCTTAAATTAATTTCAACCACAGCACAAGTTGTTCCACAGAACTCTTAAATTCCACATTATTGTCTGAGATTTTTAAAATGGTGTCTGTTTAATCGCGCCTTCGCGTGTTGTTACCAGTGTTGCCTGCTGGGCAAGACAAACAACCCACTGGAGACGTTTTACACAATACTCTGCCTCGTTATCTCTGTGAAATTTTACAATTTTATTGTAAACCTTACATTATTGGGAAGAAAAATTTAGACCCTTTTTTTCGCAAAAACTCAAACAGTTTTTTTTTTGTCTATATCGGTTTAGTAGGCATGTGTCTGGTCAACACTATGCGAGGACTGAATTCACACAGGATTCAAATCTTCAAGGCTTCAAATCTTCAAGGCTAGAGTGAATAGGCTCTTAATAAACTAGTGCGCCTCACCATCAACGATGGCATCACTACTTACCATTAGGTGGGATCGCAGTAAAGCACTAGTTTTTTTTTTTTCAAATTAAGGCCAGGTTCTACTCATTTTGAACTTTTTTGAACCTCTTAAAATCCACAAATATAAAAAAGAACACTGAAAAAATTGTATTAAAATTGATCATATAACTAACCGTCGGGCCAAAATGAAAACGATATCTTGTTTCGATAAAAAAAAACATCGCGAATCTGACCATAACTTATGATTTCAAACGTGTATATCTACGAAATTATGAACTGCAATATTTTAAAAGTTACATTAAATAATAAAATTTATTTTTTAAAAGGGTCTGGCAAAAACAAAAATCTTTAATAGTTACTATGTTTTTTTTTTATATATAAAAATAAAATCGCTGTTACGGAGACGCGAAGTCGACACACATCCGGGCGGAGTAGTTTTTTATTATATTGTAATATAATAATGACTCTCTGCACGTATTGGTTTCGACTGTTATGTCAGAGAGTACGTGTCAATTTATACTATCGCAGAGTCGAAGCGCATCGAAGCGTCTGTCCAAAACTGAATATAACAAATTCAACCTTAACTCCACACCACACATTATTTCTGAGATTTTAAAAAGACGCGCGCATTCTTCGGGATTCGCGCGTCTGCGCGTGAACAACGCTGACGCCACATTCGTGTGGCTTTGCTTTAGTTTTAAAGAATTTGACGCTTCGATGCGCTTCGATAGTATAAATTGACCCTACCTGTAATAAAATGAATTAATAAATAAAATACTCTGTGACTACAACCAGCTCTTAATTCTTCTTCCAAACAAAAAGAAAAAATCAAACATTCAATTTCCTAAAACATAACACAATCATAATATTATCAACCCATTAAAATCCCCGGACATGTTATCCTATGAGGGATCAAGACAAGACTTGCTAACAACCTCTTTGGTACCGGAGGGTATAACCCTCACGCACTGGGAAAACAATGGGAGGAGGAAGGTACACAATGCATTCATTGAGGACAACTCTTGCGAACCGTGTAGCTTGAATATTATGAACACAAACAATTAGTGTTGTCTTACGTTTATGTGGGGAAAGAGCTGGGAATGTGGGATCTTTGCTTTTAAATAATGAGTAGTAGCTACTAGAGGGTTTGTCTGCGTGAAACTTGAAAATTATGCCAAAGGAACATTATCGCGGCATAAAAAAAAACCTATTTGCTATTTTAGGACATGGCCTACTTGTGTATTAAGTACATACTATACCCAGTACTTAATATGAATAACTTTAAGCTGTTACAAATTAAGCCAGAGAAAATAATTTGACGACCACATATTTTTATACTTTGTTTGGAGCGAGAGAGACTGTCGATTATAATTTAGGTGCCTTCAAGATAATAGTGAATAGGCTCTTAGAATAAATTAGTGCGCCTCACCATCAACGATTGCATCACTGCTTGCCATCAGGTGGGATCGTAGTCAAGCACTAGTTTATATCAATAAAAAAATAACTTTTACACAGTAAAACCCACCCGTGTTTCTTCAATTGCTCTAAATGCTCGAAAGACCACACAATCTAACGCCTTTTATATAAATAAACTTTTAATGCGTAAATATAAATAAGATAAACATAAACAAATTTTAAAAATATGGTCAAGGATCATTACCTCTCCTCTTAAACGTCATTATGTATATATTTCTCTGCTTTCAAATATACATTTATATAGATATATTATTATATTGTATAAATTATACAAGTGTTATTAGCTATGTATTGTATACATACATGTAAATAGTACACTACGAACTACCTGCGTAAATTTTCTCCTTTCTCTGTCAAATCCATCCAAAGATTGTCTGTAAAAAGTCGCTTTTAGCGATAAGACCACCCATTGTGACACCCTATTAATTTTAAGCTCCTAATGTAATTATATTTATAGTCTACGACGATAAAGATTATATCTATGTGTCTATAAATGTGTACCTAATTGACATTGGTCTCATTAATCAGATAATTGAACTCGCTCAAGTTTGAAGCTTTTGTATGGCAACATTGCTTGTAATAAACATGTTTATTCAATTTTTTTTCTAGAACCTATTGTTGAAATTTTTATCATAGGCAATAAAAGAATTCTGTTTCATTGGCCTAAAAGTTTCATTATAAACAAGCACAATGAAATATTTCAAAAAGTTTTTTTGGATTTAAAGAATATTCTGAAAGAAAACTTGTGTATAAGATAAATTATGTTCAGAACATAGTAGAAAAGAGCCGATCAATGCGAGTCGAACTTGCACACTGAGGGTTCTATATGAACTTACCTGATGTAAATAGTTCGATCGACTTTCGATGAGTTTTTCGAATTGCCAAAAATATTGTTATGTTTTGTGACATAACTTCAAATGGTTTTTAGAATTTTTCTTTTATGTGTGCTATAAGACCTTGCTTCTAGCGAAGACGTCAGGATTCTAGGTCGAAATAAAATGTTCAACACTTTTTGATTTTATTGTGTGCGTGTCAAAATTTGTGTCAGAAACAGAACATAAACGATTTTATCTTTAGGTTGCGTTGACTTGACTGTTTGGTATTTATTTCAGCCATGCTTTCCTGACAAAAAAAGAGAGTTGACACACAAACCGATAGATAACAAAGTAATCCTATAAAGCTACCGTTTTGCTGACTAAGGCAAGTAAGCACACAATCGCGGTGTGCCCTGCTTGGGCGGAGCATCGCCGTGCCCTCGTGGGGGTGATCGGCGGCGGAGACCTCTCGCTCCGGGCCTTGGTCTTGGTCCGGAGCGAGGAGGAGTGGCAGGCGGTCGCCGATTTCTGCGAAGCAGTAATGCTCGCTAAGGAGGAGGCTGACCGCATCAGGCAACGGCGCTCTCGCCGCCGTCGGGATTCCGATCCCGATTTCCAGCCACCGTAGGCGCGGGCTTGCGGACAGTGAGCAATGGGTAGCTCGCTGTCCGGCCGTCCGGTAACTGTTCGGACCAAGCCCAAGTCGTCGACGGCGCGCGCTGTTCCCGCGCGCCTCAAGGAGTTGTCAGCAACAGCAGGGGCCCAGCCGGGTCGAAGCCTACTGGGGCCAGGGTTATCCGAAAGGGCGCTATGAAGGCTTGAAGGAACGGGATGGGTTTTTTAGTTAATAAGAGTCTGACACTATCTCCCGCTCCTCCCAAGAGCGGGAGTTGTCATAGGATGATTATTCCCATTGAAAAAAAAAAAAAAACTAATAAAAAAAAACAAAATTGTGAATCAAAACAGGCCTATTATTTTGTTTTATCGTTGTTTGATATCAATATTTATCACAACCAATAATGTTACGCTTAATAATTTAATTTTATACTATGTAAAGTTCGATCTCCGTAAAATCATCGTTTATTACTGCCACAAGTAATTCACTTCCCATATTTCTGGACATCTCACTAACCCACATTATTTCTAGCCTAGTACCCAATTTTGAAACTAAACTTAATAAACAATAATTACAGAACGGCTAAGGGGCGCTGTGCGGCTAGAACTTGGCACCAAAGGTAATCTTCGTCAAGTTTAAACTAAGTTTAATGTAAACTGTCGAGGTTTCACGGATTAGCGGTTAACAGTCGCTAAACCCCATCAGGGCCGAACGCACAGTGTAAGTGGATGAACAGTAGGTTAAGAGCGGTTTTAGACAAGCGTTCCACGGTTTATGACTTTAGAAGTCTAAACTTCCGATAATAAGGTGAATTTTGAAGAAACAATCTCAGTCACTTACGAAACAATAAACATCTAATTATTACCATTTAGCCCGAATTTCTATTTCTGTGTTTCTCGAATTTTTTTTCATAGTTGATATAAACTAGCGTTTGACTGCGATCCCACCTGATGGTAAGCAGTGATGCAATCTCTGATGGTGAGGCGCACTAGTTTATTAAGAGCCTATTCACTCTAGCCTTGAAGACACCCAAATTAATATAATATAATTGGACGGGAAGACCGCAGCAGGCAAATTGTTCCAGTCCTTCAACGTACGCGGTATAAATGACGAGGCGAAACGCTTAGTCCGGACCATAGAGGTTTTAACAACGTAAGGGCAGAATTGAGATGGCGGAACAAGTCATGCAATCCCTGCGCATACTCTCCAAAATGCATCCTGTAAAACACCGAAAGGCTGGCTACCCTACGCCTGTGCTCAAGGCTTTGGAGGTAGGACTTAAACAAATCTAGATCACCAATTAGCCTCTTCGCAGGCCTTTCCACCGAATCCAAAGCTGCCAGGTGGCATTTTGCAGCACCAGGCCATATGTGGCTGCAGTACTCCACACACGGACGGACCTGTGCACTGTGTAAATAGAATTATAATTATATTCAGGGAAATTCTACTGTCTTAACCTATATAAAGTCTACTCCATATACTGGTACATATTTCTTTGTAATAAATTATAACCAAATTAGCTAAACTCTTCTTCTATTAATAATATTAATTAACTGTGTAGCTCTTATAAAGCTTTTGGAAGCATAATTTTTTCGTACCTATGTTTTTTTTTTAAATTTCTTGCACCTAATTTTTGATTTCCCCTAACAAAAAAAAAATATATATATATATATTGTGATTTTTTTTATGATTTTTTTGTGTTTTTTTTTTGTATTTGAACTTTTTCTATGGCTTGTGCTGCATGTCATTGCTATTTAGCAAACGCCATGACTCTAGTTGAACTGGAAATCCCCTAGGTATAAGTTTTGGTACCCTTGCAAGCGACAACATATACACCACTAGCTTTTGCCTGCGGTTTCACCCGCGTACATAAAATGTAGCCTATGTAACTCAGGAATAAAGAGACTATCTATCGTTGAAAAAATTTTGGCAATCGGACCAGTACTTCCAGAGATTACCTCCTACAAAAAAAAAAAAAACATAAAAACAAAATTTACCTCTTTATTATATGAGTGTTATCTTTAAGTTTGCTTTGACTTACACATTTATTTGTTTATTGTTCCAATCAAAGAGACAGTATATATGAATATTTGATAATATTTTCAGCTTGATACATTTACGAGTCTCTGAGAAAAAGGATCTCGCCAACAAAGTGATGGGTACGGTTTTTGCTTACTGAGTTACGGAACCCTAAACACACTAATCCTACACCCACTGCCTCTAGTTGCTCTGTGGCAGATTAGTTTATTATGCTTCCTGTCCTAAGGGTATTACTGTAGGTACTAATTATTACCAAAATTAGTTCACTGGCTTTATGGACAAAGGCTGTTTTGGACATTCACACTGTAACATGAAGAAGCTTTACCTTTTCTGTAATTTTAACATTATGTCTGACAGTTTTGAGTACTTAACGTGGCCTACCCAAATGTCCTTTCTCTGGTATTGTTCGTCAAGTCGTTGAGCCCTTTATTAGTACTAAGTTGAGCTACTCGAATACTGACAAATGCTTGCACAGATTGGACAGGTCCACTCAAATCTGTGTGTTTTTAAGAGAGACTTTAAAAGAGACTTTGACCTTTGAGTTTGTTTGAGTATTTTCTTCTCAGGGCAGTCAGCTAAGAAACACCAGGATCATCTAGTTTAAATTGACGAAAACAATGACGTGTAAAAGTGTTTTTTCAAAACCGATTTGCAAAATGTATATATATTTATCATTTAGCATACGAGGTTAGGTTTAAAGCCAGTGCTTACAAATTGTATGATTAGGTTTTTGAACGTCGAGGGTACAAAGGGAAAGCAAGCTAAGGGGTGAAAGTCTGCGGTATCGCCTGCAAACTCCATAGGGAAAAGTATAAGATAGATAGATAGATATATTCTTTATTTTAAACTAAAAATAAAAATTACATCAGGAACTTAAAATTAATACATATAGTGTCACAATGGGCAGTCTTATCGCTAAAATCGATTTTTTACAGACAACCTTTGTATGTATTTGACAGAGAAGGAGAAAAAAGATACGCAGGTAGTAGTGGTATAAGTTTCTGTATATTTGTATGTTATTTTTGTATAAGGATTTTTATCAGTGGGTGCTATATTTTTTTTTTGTATTAGTCACCTATATATAAAGTATTTTAAAACAATGTTAATAATAGTAGGTGTGGAATCAATTAATGATTACAGGACCATTTATGTAAGCACAAAAGAAGTGTTTATTTTTGATTCAATTCAAAATATGTTATCTTACATAGGCCATTTTATAAAACGCGAACACTTGCAAAATATGAAAAGCTAGTGCATGGTTCCAATTGGTAATTTCCTATGGAGAAGAACCGGCAAGAAACTCCATAGTTACTCTTTTTTTAAAAAGGATTGTCTTTGCAATATTAATAGGTATGAGAGGACAGAGTCGACCAGTCATCATTAAAAAATAAAAAGACGTGTGGCACTCGGGGACTGCCGCGGTAAAGTTTTGCATAGCATTTTTATCAACTTATGCAATTATAATTATTTATTTATTTTATTTATGCAGTATTTTTTTCCTTTGTATTTTTTTCTTTGATATTAATTGAAGTTACACTTTTACACATTGAATTGAATTTTGATTGATTGTTCACTCATTTGTTTTCTTATCGGTCACCACGCTCAAAAAACAAATGAGTGGGGGGTGTTAGATTATTTTCGTTACGGAATTTCTGGATGCGGTCTCCACGCTCAAGGCCCGCGATAGAAGCTATGCAATAGCTTAAAATAGTTTGTTGCAGTGCGATTCAATTCTTACCGTATAAATGTAACTTGAATAAAATGAAATCTATTACACCCATGAATATCTTCTACATCTAGTTATAATAATAAATGAACGTAAGTTTTCAGACGATAGTCATTCCAGCTGATTGAAAATGTTTTTTCAACCAAAAACTCTGAAAAAGGTCATGGAAAAAAAACCTATTTTCATTATCTGAGTTCCAAAGTAATGTCATTTAAAAGTTTTTAAGTGTCATCGTTTTAGAGGGCAGATCGAGCAGATAGTACTTTTTTAAAAAGCTATTAAAATAACTTTTTTATTCGGAATCGAAGCTGTCGTTGTCTATGTTCCAGTATTTGACATGGACCTTGAGTTTGAAAATTTGAGATTTGTTTTTTTTTTCTACATTTTTTCTAAAGTTTTAAATCTCCTTATTTAGAACTTCTTTAGAGGTATGCAAAACAGAGGGTAAAGTCCCGCAAACCTCCGTTAAAAAGGGATGATCCTCCGTCCAGACAGTTGTTATATCTGGTTTGGGCTACTGCCCGATTGATAAATTAGGGCAGTTGTATATTAGTATTTGCAAATTTCGCTATTAAACCTTACTGCGCGATGAAGGAATTCGTAGTTTAGTTTACATGACGCGCCACAGATGTCGCTATACTTCTATAAAACTCGATATAGTATTGCATAAAATAAAATTTGATTTTATTTTTCTCTTTTCAAGAACTAATCCATTTATCCCAAAAACGAAAATGCGTTAACGATGACAACTTGACAGTTCAACGTTTCCAATTAATTAAAAAGGTCTAACCCTCAAATGACCTGCAATTAATTTGAGGTCACAATAAATTAATGCATTTTAATAGTGAGTCAAACCCATCTCATAATGACAGATTACAAATAATTCTCCTAGCTAGACGCAAAGTTAGAATAAAATTCACTAATATTTGCAGAAAATTTATGAAGATTTCTTGAATATTTATAGTGTTCTAAAGAAAAGATCATGATTTAAGATATTAATTTGCTTTGAAAAATTAATCAAGGATGAGTAAATTGAATTTATTTATTTATGTAGGATTAATATTTCTGAACACTAAAGATCATAGTTTCAGAACGAAAGAACGTGCGAGTGAAAGGGGAGGATTGAATGGATTTAAGAAAAAAAGATGGCAACCAACGATGTATTAGGAATGTACGTTTTTTGTTTCGAAGATGAAAATAAAATTATTAATTAAAGTGAAATATTGTTTTTTTCTGGATATCCCACTCTACATTTATATATAACTTTTCACGTTCTGGGTAGACTGAGACAGTGTCAGACTCTCATTGACTAAAAGTCACTCCCACGGTAACTCTTTTAAACAAATAGAATGGGAATTATTTGTTCAAAAGATCCAAGGCTAGAATGAATAGGCTCCTAATAAACTAGTGCGCCATGAACAATTGCATCACTGCTTACCATCAGGTTCAATTGCAGTCAAGCCTAGTTCATATAATTTTTTAAAAAAGACGTGGACCTGGAACGCAAAGGACAACTGAAGAACCACAAGTAGGTTTTAGTCAGTAAAAATCTGACACGAAAGAGCGTGTGCGACCCTAACCAGAACGCGAGAAGTTTTATCAGAAAAAAAGCCCAAGTAAATTGAATGTTACATCTGGAGCAAGTATCGAATAACATTAATATTCAATGTGTGTTTTTTCAAACGTGGGTCGCTCAAACGCCCACTATCACGCTTTCTAAACATCAGACTTTCCGTATTAATCCCTAGATCCTAGACACACGTGTCACTAGTAGCAACATATCGACAAACACAAAACGTAACGGCTTAAAAACAAAACAAATTCCCCAAGCTTTCAATAGAAACCCTAACAAAAGCAAATCTACGAAACCTGAACAATTCTAACACAAACGAAAACATCGAAAAACAAATTGAATTCGCTACAAACTACAACAGAATCAAATACACTGAAACTCTCAACTTCAAAGTGACTGCAACCATTTTAATTTGGAGAAAATCCTTGAAAACAATATCAACCAAAATGTAAAGCAGTGTTGCCGAAGATCAGGACGAATCATTTTATAGAACAACTCATGCTTTTTACTACAAAAGTTCTTGGCGGAGTTGAGAACAAATATCTTCGACGGACCCGATTCATTATACGTCTTTCAGTCGACGAAAAGTAATTCAAACTTGCCTCCATCGAACATTCGTCGAAACGACGAACTTTTCTCTCTGTCTAACGGAACAGTTTCAAGGTACATCAAGTCGCGATAAAGTTGCCAAGGATTTAGAACTAATCTAGATGGAGATTCGGTTTTCGATCATTCTCTTATATTGTTTTATTGGTCAATGTTACTAGTCTCTTTTCTACGTTCAATTTTGATCGGTTCCAAATCCAAACTTTCCACTTTTTTCGTGCTAAATGGGTTTGCGAAAAAACTTCGGGAGTTTGAAAGCTCCTTGACAAACTTTTGTGGGGTGAGTTTAATAGAATTGATATTAACCTGACAAGTACATGCCCGTTCATGGTAATGTGTATGTCACTCACCTATGCTCAGCAGTATTTGTGACACGATTCCGTTATAAAAGCATGTTATTGCATTATAAGTAAAAGAGTACCTATTTGAAATAGTATATTTTAATACAATTGGAGAAAGTTTGTCATTGCGACCAAGACGGAATTTGCACGAGCCGCAGGTGAGGGTGTAATGGAGTTCAGTACTGCAGTGGCAAATTTCCACGTGTATCACACGACGTTTTATAATATACTTACAAAGAAATAAATAAACAGAGGTCGAGACGTAATTCGTGAGGATCGGGGCCAAGCTCTATTCCAGAAAAAAGGAAATTGCGTGCCTAAGAGCGGATTTTCGAGCAAGAGTATTGAAAATGCATTTATTGCAGCTGTATAGAAATGGGTACTCTTGCAGTTTGTGCTAAGATTCCGTATGCTATGCTCCTGTTAGAATATTCAACATTGAATAGGTTACTTCTAGGCAAGCGTGATCTACCGTCGACCACATCATCGATTACCATCAAATGAGATCGTGATTGAACGCAAGTCAATAATAAAAATAAATATTTCTTCGCGCAATCACGTGTATTATTTACGTATATGCGCGCTTTTTTCAAAAATCCACAAAAAAAAAAATCGTTTTAGGTAAACCTTAGGATAAACGAAGGCAGATACAAAAATTTTCGGCTGATCAATTTCGTTCACTGATGTGTACAGTACAATGACTTTTAAGCGCTTTTCAAGATTATATAAGTCGTACAGACGCATGTACAATGTACAATCGGCACGCGAGTAAATGTCGACCATAGTCAAAACACATTTAAAAAAAAAATGTCCGGGAAATTTGCGTGCTACAATATTAATATTGTTTTTACATCTTAAAAAACCATAAAAACACAACATAATCAACTGAAATCAGCATCAAGCAAGATTCGAATTTCAAATTCAAAATACCGAAAACATCCTTACATTTTACCAGCCAGATTCATAGCTCCGAAAGACTATTTAAAGTCCCATAAAAAGACACTGCCACGCATCGGGACAATGCCAAAAGATTTATCGGCAAGTGCCCCACATATAAAAGTATTAACATTCACGCCATGTCAACACAGGCTTATGTGAGAAGTTTGGTCTAAATAGCACCTGCCACATTTCACTTTGTTTGAAAATTGTCAAAAGTTTTCGACACTTGTACTCCAAAAGTTTTGGCGCGCGCTCTAAAAGCGACATGAAGTTCAACGGTGTTACTAATGTGGTATCAGATGACGTATCGAATAAGTTCATGTGTGTTTATGTATTTGAATAAACTACTACTTTATTTATCGATAGAGGATTCGTTAAAAGTATATAGGCTTTGTCTAACAAAATAAAAACATTTTTGTAAAAACATTTGATTCAACAAAGGCCCCAGTAGAATTTTAATACTCATTTTTTTAATGCACTCCTCAATGTGAGCTTAGGTGGTAAACATATGCCAAAAGAAACAATCGTGGTGAATCCTGTCAGGCACACCAAAAGAAGAATATACGGATATAAGGTCTACAGGACAGTAAATTGTGTACCAATGCAGTAGGAATAACAGTAGGTTTTTGCGTAAGTATCATGAAAAAAAAAATGACGTCTCCGTATGTCGCTTAAATTAATTGAACAAAAATTAGGCTTCATATTTGTAGTATTCATTCACTTAGTTTTAGGTATTAATATATAAAAGACTTGGCGTAAAGAGAATAATTCCCATCCGCTGCGCTTAGCGTTCAGAAGGTTAAACGTATCAAAATAATTTAGATCAACTACCAACCCACCGTTACTCAAACCATTACCCAAATCCATTTAACATAAAATATTTCTATCCGCACCAGATTCCATGTAAACACATTCCGTTTATGTTCTAATTTGGCAAAGACAATAAATCCGATGCGGCCATTTGTCAAAGTAAGCCACTGGTCAAAATGCTGGCTCGCCATAAGTTGTAAGTCAAAATAATGGCTGGCCACGTCGGCCACGCTATCCACGTTAGCCACCAGGCCGGTTTCCCAGAATGGCCACATTACTCAACTTTAACAGTTAATATAGATATCCTCGGTGCTCCTCTTTAGTAGTGGTCCACTTAAGTGGATTGCTGGATCTGCTGCAACCAATTTATGTTTTCACGTAAATTCTAAAGTCGTAAATTTTTTGAACATTTATTGTAGACACAATTGGTAAGTTAAATGTTTCACTTTGTGATAAAATTGTACGCGGTCATTTCTAAGTCAAGTGTACATTGCGTGTTGTGTATGCTGAAAAAGCAGGTTATGCAATAAAAGTGACTTGTATTGTAAAATGAGAGTTATGGTGGCCGAGTGGTAACGGCCCTGACTTACGAGGTGTAGGCGCATTACTTTGTGTAATTTATTTCATCACCACTGCTTTCAAAACAGTGAAGGAAAACATCTTGAGGAAACTGGCCTGTGCTAGAACCAAAACTTCGAAGACATGTCGCATTCACAAACCCGCGCTGAACCCACGTGGTGGATTACGCCCCATTCTCGCTCCTAGAAAGGAGGCCTGAGCACAAAATAGATAGGTACAGAAGACAATCTCATGTATGTACTTCACTTTTTATACCTACGCTCGGTGGACGTACACTAATGAGCGTTTGAGCCGGAATTGTTCGACGAGTGGTCCGAGACGCTCCGAGATATCGTGTCCGTGAGCGGTGTCTATGTGTGCGTTGCTCGAGCGCGCTTTGTATGTAGATTGACTTCTGTTCCTATTTTGTGGCCTGAGTCCCAGCAGTGGTCCCGGCAATTAAGCGTGTATGTGTTTACGTTTGTTACTTTTTCAGGCTCGAACGATTTGGACGAATTTTGATGAAACATGGTCCACGGATTAACCATGTCCTTGAATAGCACATACATAAAAAGATAAACACGTTTAATCCCAAGAGTATGTTCTTGGATTATTTTCTACTATCACTTCTGCCTTCGATCTTCCTGTCCGATTATAATTTGGTGGTCTTCAAGGCTATAGTGAATAGGCTCCTCATAAACTAGTGCGCCTCACCATCAATGATTGCAATACTACTTACCATTAGGTGGGATCGCAGTCAAGCACTAGTTTATGTTAATAAAAGAAAAATCACACGACTGAAGCCGCTGGCACCAGTTAGTGTTTTAAATAAAACAAAAAATATAACACACAATTATCCTTTCCATTACTGTTACAAGAATAAACATATACAGATCAAACAAGAAATATGTTGTCATCCAATCTCCTTAGGATAAAACCAGTTAAAACAGAAAACAATTTAAAGCTATAATAACATTGCAGAAAACAACTCTAAAACAACAGCAATAAAGTGTAAAATTTAATTTTCCTCACGTTTACGTTTGCAAAAATTTGTGATCCTGGCCCCGCCTTGCGAACGAAATGAATATTTGATATGCCTTCCCCCTTCTTTATGTGTTAGCTGGAAACAGATAACTATTATTTTTAAATAATAAAAACAACAGATGGTGTTGCATTTACCATATTTTAGAAGTATTAGTAAGGCTGTATTTTTTGGAGAAGGATTTATAGGGGTTTTTTTTTTTTTTTTTTTTCGATGGGAAAAATCATCTTATGACAACCCCCGCTCTTGGGCGGAGCGAGAGATAGTGTCAGACTCTTACTGACTAAAAAACCCATCCCGTTCCTTCAAGCCTTCGATACCGGGGCTCGAGCGCCCGGTATCGAAGGCCGCCCGCGCCGCTTGAGGCGCGCGGGAACAGCGCGCACCGTCGACGACTTGGGCTTGGTCCGGACGGCTACCGGACGGCCGGACAGCGAGCTACCCATTGCTCACTGTCCGCAAGCCCGCGCCTACGGTGGCTGGAAATCGGGATCGGAATCCCGGCGGCGGCGGCGAGAGCGCCGTTGCCTGATGCGGTCGGTCTCCTCCTTAGCGAGCATTACTGCTTCGCAGAAGTCGGCGACCGCCTGCCACTCCTCCTCGAGGATTTATAGGGGTGAAGAAGAATAAGTTCAATTTACAGAGTATAAAATTTTGCTAAGAGATTTTCTACTTTGACGTATTCTCTGTGTTATTCAATTTTACGTCTCCTTTGTGTACGTACAATGTCACATAGTACGCGTTGTTAAACCAATGTAACCTTGCACTCTTGACAGAGTAGTCGTGGTCTTGTTTTGGACGAGTCTTACGCCACCGCCTCTCTCGCGGTGCGACGCCATGCAGCTCTGTGTTTGGCAGCTTGTCAAAAGTCAAAAGTCAAAAGTTTTTTATTTCACATAGGCCTACATGGGCACTTATAAAACGTCAGAAGCTAGTGCACGGTTCGAAATTGGTCGTTTCCTATGGAGAAGAACCGGCAAGAAACTCCATGGTTACTCTTTTAAAAAAATGGTTGTACTTACAATATTTCCATATAACAGTATTAAAAGGTATTATTTAAGAACAGTGTAAACCGGTCTATATTGTACTCAAAAGCACAATAAAAATAATCATTTAAAAAAAGTGAGTCAAAATATGAAGTAATCTAAGAATTCGTGGAGTCTACAGTGTTCTTCCATTTACATAATAAAAAGAGGCTATATAAAAAAAAAGGTAGAAAAAATAATAATAATTACAACTGTCAGTAAATGAGACGTTAACAACCAAAAAAAAAAAGAAAATCTAACGAATTTAATGTGGTTGGAGTCAGATAATATTTAAAAAAAAAAAAATTGCAAAAGCAATGTGTTAGAGAGAAAAAAAAAATGTTACAACAAAGATGGAGCAGTTAATAGATACATTCGCATAATATTATAAGTTACCAGGGGGCCACAAGTGCAGAGGCAGTCATTGCCAAACAAGCGTGTCTTCGACATAGTCTTTAACCTTGTAATATGCTTTTTTGGTTAAGACACGCTTAACCTTTCGAATGTCTTAAGTTACACAGTCCGACATAAGGTAATTGTCTTTCTATTGTGTCTCTAATTACGACATTCAAAGAGTTAATATGGGTTTTGAACTTTCCTTCGCTAAGTTCAGTCACCGCTTTTGGTAGCTTGTTATAAAAGCGTATGCTATTTACTAAAAATGACTTACTGGTCTTGGCTAATCTCCATTTGGGCAATATAATTTCGTGTTTACTACGAGTAGGAAGTTGTCATTAATGCTATAATGTGTCACATATTTAATGTGGTCCGTCTACCATGTTGCTGAGTGTCCACGTGTTCTTTTGTCCTCAACTTTCTCTTGCACCACCAATCGTTCCAAAGAGTCCTCGTTACGGGTGATATGTCTGAAGAACTTACCTACGTAGTTTAATAACTATCAGATCACCATCTTTTGACTAACCAGAAGAAGAAGGTTGACCCCAAATAAATGGGATATGGATCTTATGCCATTTATTTGGGATTGGCCGGTGGGCCCGGTGACCTAATTGATCGTGAAGCTGATGGTGATGGTGGTGCAAAATGAAGACAACACCTTGTCTTCTCTTTGCATTGAGCACAATTTGTTACCATGTCTGTATCGAGATGAGCTTCTTTAAGGTCTCCTTGTGCTTTCGCCAGCCAAGTGGAGGGTGGTCTTCTTCACGTGTGCTTCGTCGGAGACAGTTCTAGGGCAAGCTTCACCGTCAACTATCACCATAAGCCAGTTTTGTAACACGTTCAACAAATACTTTACATTAGTACATGTTGGTAGTATATATTGGCTTTGGATTGCCAAAGCTGAATCTTTATAATGCTATAATAAAGAAAATGATAAAATTATGCTCAACAAATCAGACGTATCCCATGAGAACAGTAAGAGCTGCAAGCGGGAAGCGAATTTGCAATGAATTACTATCCCAAAGTGATGCAAACACGGAATCCCTCATCTTTCAAATCTTATGCAGATCACTTAAATAGCTCCAAATGGAATCCCTCATCTTTCAAATCTTATGCAGATCACTTAAATAGCTCCAAATGGAATCCCTCATCTTTCAAATCTTATGCAGATCACTTAAATAGCTCCAAATGGAATCCCTCATCTTTCTAATCTGATGCAGATCACTAAAATGGCTTCAAATGGAGAACTACTTAGCGACTAAGAGCTTCGACTCTCAAAGGTAATTTTATCCTAAATATTGCAGGACCAATCTGTTTTTAAGCTAGACTGTCGGATGTAGAATAGTAGTCTAGATTTTGATTCGTAGTTTACTCAACTATAGCAATTGATACTTCGCGTGACTTTTACCTCGGACAGAGGATAAGCATTACCGTACAGCATGGCAATGCCGCCAGTCTCAAAATCAAAATCAAAATCAAAGCATTTATTTCAAATAGACCATTTACAGGCACTTTTGAATAGTCAAATGTCGGTCAGTCCAAGAAAAGTGAAGCTAAATTGTGCTAGTCTTTTGGGCACATTACCATTACCAGTCCACCAGCGACGTGGAGAAGTTTTGTGATGCCATATTTTACTAATGTATAATTAAAAATAGAAAGTATTTTTAAATATCGGTATAATTTGACGTTTAATCAATTATTAACTTGAGCTATAGTAAAATAACTATTTGTCAAGGAATAAGGAAGAAAATATATAGACACTAGCTTCTGCTAGCGGCTACGCCCGCAGTTAAGTAGAAAATTGTCGCAAGTGAACATATTCCCGGATTAAAAAGTACACTAGCTATTCCAGAACATGGTCTACCCGTGAAACATCATAAGTTACATCAAAATCCGTTCAGTCGTTAGAGTGTGAAGTAACAGACATGCACAAAAACACACCATCACAAACTTTCGCCTATAAAATATTAGTTTAATTTAACAATTGATTCATAAACTATTGATTGAGATAACTGCGGATAAAATAACCCCTAGGCAAACTCATCTCATCAAAAATGCAAAGATCCGACAAGAAATTAAAACGATCAAGCGACTATATTCGATTTAATCGCGACTACTTCGAAACCCGAGGGAAAACTCGTGAACACAACATATTAAACATTCACCTGAATACTAAAGAAATCCAATTAACCCGGCTGATTCAATTCACAAAATAAGCGTCCAAAACACTCCACATTATTTTTATTTCACTCCCAAAAGTTCTTTCTCTTATTCCCTAGAGGCTAAAGATCTGTAAATTCAAAGAAACATAAACAATTTGAAATATCCAACAGAATTTCTATAGAGAAAAACTCGTAAAATTACTGGGTCGTAAAACACAGTGGTGCATTCCGCGGAATAATCTAGATTTCTGAGAGAAAATAGCGTCCCTATTTTTGGGTGCTATTTCTAGATGTATTACAGGCATTAGGGCAGTCAGCCGTTCTGAAGACGTTAGTTTTTTCTCAGATCGATAAAGCGCTAAGGTTACGTTTCCACTGACACGAAGCGAAGTGGAGAGGAGCGGTCCGTGAATTGACCAATCACAGCGCTCGAAATCTTCATTCAGTGGTAACAGTGTAAGTGCAGCGGCATAGCACAGCATCGCATAATCAGCCTTACAATTTTCCCATTGCTGGGACTCAGTCCTTCTCTCTAAAAAAGGGAATGGGCCGTAATCAACCACGCAAATCCAATGACGAAGAAAAAATACGAAGACATGTGACATCCATCAATCTATGATGGATGTCACATGTCTTCGTATTTTTGATTCTAGGACATTTCCTCACGATGTTGGCCTCTACCGTTTTAAGAGCAGTGGTGATGAAATAAATTACGCAAAGTAATACGCCTGGATGAGTTTGAACTCGCAAAACAACTTGCACGTCGAGACCGTTACCGACCACTAGGCCTGCACTGCTCCCTGAAGCATAGAGGACTTTAAAAAAAAAAAAAGTGATTACGCGGCCCCGAACCGGACAGAACGGAATTGAGCGAGTTGTGATGTCTGGTGGAGGTTAGCTCAACTCCACACTGCCACTTTTCACTACTCTTCTCCACTCCAGTTCGTTTAGCTTCGTATCAGTGAGAACGCAACCTAAGTGAACCTCGTTGTGGTTTGTCCAATGTGTGATCATTTAGTTTTTATAAGGTTGAGCTAAAAGGAATTTAGTTTTTACGGGTAGTCGTTTAGAGACTAACTATCCCATATGAGACTAATGGACTGAAATGTGAACAAAATTAAACGGTTATGGGGATACGAGTAAGATTGGAGACAAGAAAATATTCAAAGACGCTTACCTACTATACAATTCAAAATAATTTGATGTAGCTTTTTTTGGGATGGGAAATTATCCAATGCTTCTCCCACTGTATCAGTCTGTGATCTGTATCCTTCAATTGCTCTTTGCATTTTAAGACACCAAGTGACCTTTTTAGAAATTTTTCGTGGAACTTGTAGACTTAAAAACTATAATAATGTGTTAAAATTAAAGCACTTTTCTCTAACGTTTTCAAAGAAGCCACACCACTTATTACCGTCATCGTCATCATCATCTTCCTACTCTTTATTTAAGAGACTCATCAAAAAAATTATCCTACTATATGTGGAGTGATAGAAAGACTTACTGACTAAAATTAGTTGTCTTTTGGGTTCTAGGACCGTAGTAACTGTTTCAAACAATCCTCCAGTTTCATCTTCCTGCCCATGTCCTTTTCTTAGAGACAGTACAACACTTTTTTTCTTCTATTCTGTTCTATCAACCCCCACGCTCAACACAAACTTCCTTTTCATTCATTAATCCTTACATAGTCTATCCATCTTTTCTTTACCTCCACACCATCACAATAATGTCTTCAAAAATCAGCATCAACATAAAATATGATCAAAAATAAACTTGTATACTAAAAAGGCTACACAGCTTCTATTGAATTCACATCCACAAAGCGAACTGGAACCGGTTCATATGAATCATTCAGCAGTTTGCGTTGCATCTGGAGTATAAAGCGTCTTAGTATAAATCCGGTCCCATATACCTCCAAGTATTATTCGTGAAACCGTGTACAGAGGCGATGTTGCGAATGGTTCGCCACGCATGCCTCAACCTGAGGCATACGGCGGAACGAAAAGAAAAGAAAAATAGCTCTGACAAGGCGAGACAAGCAGATTGCAACTGCGGCCTATACATATAGTGATTCATTCAATATTTAAAAAAAAAAGAGAAAAGTAGAAAAGAGGCTTGTGGACAAAACGTTTACACGGTGGCGGCGGCGGCGTTTACAACGATGCAAGGTTCGTATGACACGAATGTTCACTGTGAGCACACTCGTCCACACAGTCCAAGGCATGCGAGACAAACCATTTGGAACGCACGCCTCGCGATGTCTGTACGCGGCTTAAAATGTACAAAACAGCTTATATTATAACGTTTAAGCTCGCAGTACCATATTAACCATTCTTCCCGACTCAAGAAGCAATATTTACGGGTCGGATGCTCTGCCACGGATTAAGTGCGTATATTATGGCATGACTCTTCTTCTGAACCTGCTTGCGATGAAAAAACATGATACATCTTTACCAACTTAACTTTCTTCAGCCAAAAATTTGTAAACACTCAAAATTCGACCTTTTGCCCTTGAAAAAAGATCGCGGCGTAATTTTTTGGACTGTAAGTGTCGTGTGGGGAAGCATAAAGGGAAGATTTTCAGAGTTCCTTTGATAGCAAGCGATCAATATAAATGAGAGTGCTTGTCATATGATAAGCGTGTTCATAGAGGTTTTAAATACTTGAGGTTCTTATACGGTTCGTAAACACGTGGGGGATTGTAATGGGAATCATTGAGAGTGATTTCAAAGTATTTTGTTGTCGGTTTAATGTGTTTTTGCGGGAAGGGTTGCTTATCTTGTGTAACATGCTTTATGGTTCTACTAAAGAAGGTGTTACAAACCTAGTAAAAATTATTATGTCTTCCAAATTGCGCTTTTGTTTCTGAATTCAATAAAATCTTGTGTCACGCTGTTGGATATCAAACTCTTCTGAAACGGCTTAACCGATTTTTATGTTTTTTTTTGTGTATATTTGATAAGTCTGAGAATAAGTGGTGGGGTATTTTATAACCTTTGATGAGGTATCGAAACCCCATTTTTTCTTTGATGATAATATGTCGGGGTCGTGGACTCGTGGTAGACCGCGAAGGAGATGGCGCGACGAACTAGATAGAGTCCATCAGAACTGGCAAGAAGAAGCCAGGGCGCGCGAGAGATGAAAGGAGTGGAGGGAGGCTTTGCCCAGGAGTGGGACAGAAATGGCTAACAAAAAAAAAAGAAAAAAAAAATGTCTATTATCAAAGATAAACATGGACTAATGTTGTATACTAAGGGCTTGATAATGACCTATGTTATTTGTAGTTTTAACGTAAGAAACAATTGCAACCAGCGCTGTGGACTCGTCGCATTTCGCATAAGCTGAGTTCTCAGCCATTTTGCGCGGATGTGACGCCTATTTTCCCTATAAAATGTTAAGCTAGTCTTCAATTACGTCATCTATACTACATATAATATTATGAAGGGGTAAATTTTGTTGTTTTTTTTGTATAGAGGAGGTAATCTCTGAAAGTACTGGTCCGATTGCTGAGATTATTTCACCGATAAAAATCTACTTTATTCCTGAGTGACATAGGCTATATTTTATGTACGCGGGCGAAGCCAAGGGCAAAAGCTAGTTCCTCATAAATAAATTGTCTTCTTTCTTTCTAACATAGTGCCAAAGTCATCATTTCAGCCGATACACGTCCACTGTTGGACATAGGCCTCCCCCAAGCGTCGCCACATCGAACGTTCCTGTGCGTCCCGCATCCATCGGTTTCCTGCTACCTTCACCAGGTCATCGATCCACCTTGTAGGAGGCCTTCCAACACTGCGTCTTCCGGTACGCGGTCGCCACTCCAAAACCTTTCAGCCCCAACGGCCATCTGTTCTGCGAGCAATGTGCCCTGCCCATTGCCACTTAAGTTTGGCAATTCTTTGTGCTATGTCGGCAACCTTAATTTTCCTGCGGGTATCTTCATTTTATATTCGATCACGCAAGGAAACCCCGAGCATAGCCCTTTCCATTGCTCTTTGGGTGACTTTAAGCCTTCTGATGTGGCCCATTGTGAGCGACCACGTTTCGGAGCCATATGTCATCACTGGCAACACGCACTGGTTAAAGACTTAGAAGACTTAGTGCCAAAGTGTTTGTACCTATATTTCATCTTTAGGTACAAGAATGTTTATCCTCTATTCCATTCTACTACAACATTGGTCGACTAACATCATTGAATTACGGTCACCGTTCCATTATTAACTACGCTGATAGACCTCTAGTGTTCATACATATGTATGTGTAGCTATGTAGCTTTACGTGTTGAGCTATGTATATTGTTGAGCTCTAGAGGCAATTCTCAGCTAGCTTACGTGACGGTCTGATAGTCTTAGCATAGTATGGCGACCATGAAGGTCAGATTAATACTACTAACTTACAAACTGGCAAGATATACTTTTAAGGTTTATGGTTTAAAAAGCTTACGATTTAGATTCGAAACAATGATTGATTAGAGAATAATAGAATGTCAAATAAGTAAAAAGCTAAGCAAATGAAATATTTTAAAAAGTCGTTTATTTCAAAATTCGTATTAATTTACGCATGTACGAAATTCATTTCTTTAAGAAAACGTCAGCTGAGCGAGTTCAATGACCTATAGGTAGTTTGTACGCAACGCCGACTATTACCTTAAGGTCAATGAACTCGCTCAGCTGACGTTTTCTTAAAGAAATGAATTTCGTACATGCGTAAATAAATACGAATTTTGAAAAAAGGTACTTTATTTTTTAATTATATCTTTACAAATCGATAGTGTTTCATGTACCGGATCGACCCTCCACGGGATTAAAACGATTAAAATTTGGCGGTGTATAATAATAGTAAATTGGATTGAAAGCCTTTCATTTATGTCTCCACACACCACAATAGTATAGCATAAGCATAATCAGTCATAGAACGTTCCCACTGCTGGGACTCAGGCCTTCTCTCCAGAAGAAGAAATGGGGTATAATCATAAAAAAATGTACGGGTTAGTGAATGTCACAACTCTTCGAATTTTTGGTTTTAGTTCATACCGTTTGGTTTTAGTAACCGGTATGTGTATGATCTATAGGTCAAAAGTCGAGGCCGTTACCACACTAGCAGTAGTTAAGTCACTAATAGCTGGTTAAGTTTAATTTTATTTGCTTTTCACTTTCTGCAGGCCTAGCAAATTTACTACCGTTTTGTGTCAAATCTCTTTTTACAGTCGGTATATTATAATGCCTTAATTTTTTTATTCTTAGCATGTGACTTAACGTTGAGATGATATCATTCCCATACATTTGAAGTTTTCTACTACCGTAACGATAGTACATTATCAACTTGCCTAAGCCCTCTGGGATCTTATCATGAATTTATCTGTGACAGACAACCTTCCGATAGAGAGATGTGTGAACAAAATGGGGGCCTTTTTCATTGCAAGATTAAATTACTGCTTCCTCAGTATAAAAGGTAACTGAAGGAACACTGGATTTTAGACATATTCAAAAGGTTAACCTTTTGAATGTCTTAAGTTACACAGTTCGACGTGAGCAATTGTCTTTCTATTGTGTTTCTAATTACGGCATTCGATGAGTTAAATTCTGACACTTCATCCCGCGTCTCCCGGAACGAGAAAATATATTTGTTTATTTCTAATATTAAAAAAAAAACCAGGCAAGTGTGAGTTGGACTCGCACGCTGAGGTTCCGTACAAGCCAACTTATGAAAACAGTTCAGTTCCCGAATTGAGTTGCAAAAAATAAAAGTTTTTTCGTAACGTAATTACTTTATACTTTACAGATTTTTTCCTATACTTGTTCTATAAGACCTTGCTTCATGCCAAATTTTAGGATTCAAGGTCAACGGGTCCCTATGAATTTTGATTTACTTGAGTGTCGAATTATTCGTTTTTTGCGACGTAAATGGCCGTATATTTTTATTTCGTCAACTCTGTTTGAGACGTTTGATTTTTTCGCAGCATCCAAAAGAACCACAGAATTCAGTATATGGTTTTAATTTCAACTCGATATCTTTACACGTTCCCAAGATAAAGGAGATTGACAGACAGACAGAAGGACAACAAAATGATCCCATAAGGGTTCCGTTTTTTCTTTTTGAGGTACGAAACCCTAAAAATACCTAATAATCTCTGTGCAAGATTCTACATGATAACCTAAAAAACTCCAAAGAGAATATTATCAAAGGAAGGCAGACAATATTCTTTCCAAAGTCACACTTGACGATTTTTTGCTACACGGTCCCTGGGTGCTTACAAAAATGTATGTCCTGGCAGCCTGCCCGGATTTCTGGAGAAATTCCAGTAACTCGAATTGGCATTTTGCTCAAATAACAAGATACCTTGATAATGTTGGATAAGTCTTTCCAAGTGTAATATTTAATTCTCATTTCTAATTAAGTCTTTAACTAGTTTCTGATAGCGGCTTCGCCCGCGTGATAGGTAAAGATTATACAAAGGTAAAATACTTTTGTTTAAGTGGGAAAATCCTTTAATGACATCCCCCGCTCGTGGAGCGAGAGGTAATGTCAGACTTTTACTGACTAAAAACCCACTCCTGTTCCTTCTTTGCTATTTTTCCAGGGTCCCGGGATCTCTTTCGCGTCACCCATGACCCCAGTAGGCTTTGGATCCTGCTGTCTCCTACGGTTGCTGACAACTCCTTGAGGAAACGTACCTACTTGCGGAATAAAAGTCAACTTAGCATCATCCATCTTCATTTACATCAGCAAGGTACCCACTCAAAGTAAGGTGAAAATCAGTATCAGGCAACTGCTAAGTAAGGTCTTTTTTACATAGCATGGGTAAGAGAGGCCTGTATCCCAGCAGTGGGAGCGTTGAAAGACTGATTATGAACTTATTTGGTGCAGACGTAAAACGTTTTTTTTTTTTTTTTTAATTGGGTTTCTCCATGTTTGTTTCTTAATTCTATGTGTCTATGTGCTAAATAAATTTAATCTCTTTTTTTTACCCCTTTGTTCCAGGACACGGTCTAACCATCTAACCCATGCGCTAAATTTCCTTCAATTCCGAAATGGCAGCGATGATAAAACAACCACGTTATATTTCAGCACTGCTGAATAAAGGCCTGTTCCAAAAACGGAACGTGTTACACGGCGATTTATGAAGAAAAAAATTATTGCAATCCCGAATACCACAAACCATCCGTTGAATCTAATATCTCCATATTTATGAATCAAATATAGGGAATATTTGATTCCACCGCCTAAGGGATATTAAAACACATCAAGTATGCCATTTACTGTGTTGGAATCATCATAATTTCGATGTGAGAGAGAGACGGCACTATACAAGCTGTATAGCCCTTTCTAACATCGAAATCATAATGGTTTTAAGTTTTCATGGTAGGATGATTTAAGTTGCCTGTGTTTTGAGATAGAAAATCATAAAGTAACATCTCGAGCTGGGAGGGCTTGTTAGAATTTTACTAAAACCAACCTATATTCCTGCAGTTATTCTTTGTACACTCGTTGTCACTTCAAACAGCGAGAAAATTATTTTATGATTTGTCACCATCAAAACATCGGCACCCAGATACATAGTGCCTGACTACGATCCCATCTGATGGTAAACAGTGATACAATTATTGATGGATATTATGATCACACTTAAGGTAGATCATCCATCGTTTTCCGTGACTTATCCCGCTTCATAACATACATAATCGGCCTTTAAATGTTCCCACTGCTGGGACTTAGGCCTCCTCTCTAGGAGAGGGAATGGACCGTAATCCACCACGCGGGCCCAGTGCGGGTTGGTGAATATCACATGTCTTCGAATTTTTGGTTCCTAGACATGCTGGTTTCCTCACGATGTTTTCGTTCACCGATTTTGAGAGCAGTGGTGATGAAATAAATTGCACAAACCACTCGTAAGTCGGGGCCGCTACCACTTGGCCGTCACTGCTCTCCCGCTTCATATATACAGAGAAAATAAGAATCTAAAAACACTTTTTGAAAAAAATTTTTTTTAAGTCTATGAAAACAACAAAGAGAATTTAAATTAGCTAAAACACTTAATCTCAAACAAGATGGTGTCCTTAAAAAAAAACGTCCAAAAAGACATCCATTATGGAAATTAATCTAAATTATAATACTATTAAGAAAAACAAATTAGGTTCGTGTCGTGTCGAATTGATAAAAAAGATACCTCGGAATGATAAAAAAAAGATACCTTCCCGTTATGATACATGGGATACTTAATTTCAAGGGCTACGTCGCACATAAAGAGCGAATTTAATCAAGCCGGTATTGGGTGGGGCTTCACTTCCAGCGGAGAGCTGAGATCTGTATTTTTAATGAAGTTAATCTGGGCAAGATGATTCCAGTGAGAATGCTCAAATAGCATCGTATATAAACTAACAAGGTTATAAGCTACAAGGTGAGGATGACCGCAGAAAAAAAGACCTGACGAGTGAGACCGGGTGAGTCAGACTCGCGCATAAAGAGTTTCGTTCCGTCCGTAGAAAAAAAACGACAAATAAATCACTTTTGCTGTATGGGAGCCTCACTGAAATATTTATTTTATTTTGTTTTAAGGCTTATAGTCCCTTGAACCATCTGGCCAAAATTATGTGGCACGCACCTTTCGCACCCGCCTAGGCGGCAGTACGCAAATCTGTGCATTTATTTGCGGCCAGCAGCGCCCGGAAAGCGCTTTAAATCCATTTTCTCTGCGAGATATTGATTGATTTACATATGCAATGTTCACTTTGAAGAATATTTAACCACCAATTTTTATGTGTAAAAATGTTTCTAAAGGTCCAAGCCGTTTCGAAGGAGTAGGGAAAAGTTTCGAAAAGTTGCGAAATTGCTAAATATTTTTTTTTTGACAAAAGTATTAATAGCACGAAAAAATCAAATGTTGATAATGTTGTTCATGAGTCTATAATAAACATATATTTTTTTCAAACCTAATGACCTGGCCATTACCGAGGAGTAGGCTTCAGAAAGTCACTGTTTTATGGCACTTTTCATACATAAATACCTATATAATAATTTCTTAACATAAATACATCAACATCTGTGAAAATTTCAACTGTCTAGCTATCATGGGTCACAGCCTGGTGACGGACAGACTGACGGACGGACAGAGGAGTCTTAATAATAGGGTCATGTTTTACTCTTTGGGTACGGAACACTAAAAAGGTTACCAAACCCAAGTAGCAGTGGTTAGGACACATTTCTCACAGAACAGATGGTCGATGGGGCCAACAGATTCTTGAATGGCGATCAGGTGCTAAAAGATGCAGCTTTGATAGGCCTCTCATAAGTTAGACCGCTGACTTGATAAGTGTCGCGGAAATCCGATGGATACGAGAGGCACAGGATTGGTCGATGCGGCGACACTCGAGAGAGGCCTATGTCCAATAGTAGACTTTTAAAAAAAAATGTTTCTACAAAAGTTCTTACAATATTTCCATACTACAGTATTGATAGATATATTATTATGTAAATACAGTGTAAACCAGTCAATATTGTACTTAAATAAAAAAGTGAGTAATCTAAGAATTCGCGGAGTCAACAGTGTTGTCACATTCACATTGTAAAAAGAGGCTATACAAAAAAGCAATGTTTTAGAAAAATAATATGTATACATTACAACCAAGATAGAGCAGTTAATAGGCACATTTACATAATACTACGAGTATGAGTTACAAGGGAGCCACATGTGCAGAAGCAGTCATTGCCAAACAAGCGTGTCTTCAACATAGTCTTTAACCTTGTAATTAATAACTTAATAATTATGGGTAAATATACTACCTAGTATTTGTTTTTTTTTAAATATAAATATAATATCTAATATCCCACTTCTATTCTCCAGAAGGACCCCACACGTACCCGTTAGAAAGGTGTCTGATAGTCGAATCCAAATTGGGCCCGTCCTGACGCATGGCATTTTATTGTTTCCCCGCTCTTTCCACGCCAGCGCCGTGTTTTGTTCGATGTTCGTTTTAGCCGTTTTAATTACGTCACTACAAGAGTTTTTGAATTAAGAGTTCTTTTGGCGCGTAAAAGAGTTTTTATTAAAAAAAAATTGAGTAAAAATTGCTGAAGCAGTTACTAGACTTAATTTTTATAGTATTTCCTAAGTATTTCATTAGTAGCCACTTTTTAAAGGAAACCATCCAAGGACTTCTCAAATATAAAATTTAAAACATTTGAAAATACAAAAAAATAGTAGTTCACCGGTGTCAGGATCAGAGTCTACCGGTGTTTATGGCTCCAGATAAAGGCACCTCCTCACTATGCGACCCGTATCGAGGAGTACTACTTTCTGTATCAGGCCCTTGATCCAATCTCTCACCAACAGCCTTGACTGGTAGGTATTGAGGCTTTTGGCCATCAGACATTATTATTATTAATTACTATTCTCATTTATTCATAAATATTACGTATAAATTATATTTTTTAATATTTCAATATAAAAAAAAACATTTAAAAATATAAAAAATAGTTGCCCACCGGTATCGGGAACAGGGTCCAAGCTACCGGCGGTCAGGGCTCCATTATTATTATTATTATTAAATAATCTATACTAATATAATAAAGAGGTAAAGTTTTTTTTTGTCTGTAGGAGTTAATCTCTGAAAGTACTGGTCCGATTGCTAAAACTTTTTCACCGATAGAAAGCTGCTCTATTCCTGAGTGATATTGGCTATATTTTATGTACACGGGGGAAGCTGCGGGCAAAAGCTAGTATCTTATAACAATATAAAGTCAAATACTTGATACTTGCCATAACGCAACAAATATGTTAAGTTCCACTTATACAACACATCAAACGACTTTGTAATGCATCACTCGAATAAAAAACTTCGCTGGAAGTCTCACAAACTTTCCTGATCTATTTTGTTCAATGCTCGAAGTCACTTTGACAGATACTAAAGAGAACTTCTGTCGTAAATTTCCAGTTTCTTCTACAAAAGTGTCAGTTAGTTTCTATGAAAAGAATAAGCTCTATTCGTGTCATGAGAGATTCGACGGTGGGCGTGTTAATGTGATGTGATCGATGGTTATTTTTAAGATGGAGATCTTTTTCATGTAGTTATTTATTTGTTGAATATGTTGGAACGATTTATTTATTTAAACTTCATGTACAGTAGTGGTACATAGGCGGACTAAATGCAACAAGGCATTCTCTCCCAGTCAACCTTTGGGTTAAAAAAAACAACGTGGTAGGTTTGCACAATAAACAAATAACAGATACTTCAAACGGAAAAAAAAAAATAAGTTATTAATAATAATAAAATATATATGCTAAAATAATAATTTAATAAATACTATGAAAAATATCAAATCATTAAGAGAACTTAATAACAATTCTGACGAAGACCGAACTAAGGTTGAGAGGACTTCAAGTAGTAGCGCCGAATTTTATGTTTGTAAGTCTAGTAATGAGAGATTCGTTTTTGATTATTCTTAAGATCCTTATAACATCATTAGCAGTCCCGGAAGACGTATGCTTGTCCAAAATTTATCATTTCGTCAGAAAAAAATTGAGAATTCAACTGCAGCGCCAGCTTCCAGATCCAGTTGTATTTTCAAACTAGCCAGAGATCTACCTACCTTCCCTAGTAGGTAGGTAAAGTAGGGTAGGAAGGTAGGTAGGTATTCGTTGCCTCCTTCTATGAGACCGTAATGATCCAGAAGGGGGTGGTTGAGCTGGACCGTGAGTGGTCTGATCCCACTCGGAGAAGAAGGCGTCGCGGAGGCAACTGCCTCGATGCCTAACTCGCCGAAACCCCGCGTGCATCATCCAATGCAGACGGTACGTTGGATCCAAGGGCGTGTAGAGTGGGGACTCTGCCCGCCCATCAAGTGATTCCAAGGAAGACAGTGGCACAGTGATCACGTGCTGCCGTACACAAAGAAACTCAGGGGAGACAGTTGTACAGTCTCCTCAGGGATGTGCCGTAATAGGCGTTGCACAATGCGGGTACCAGAATGGTATTTTAAGAAGTAATGGCGCCCCTTTTATGTGCTGATGGTGATCACCGGGGTGGTTTTAGTGACGTAAAAATCCCACATTCCCCGGACTTAACCCCAAAGTCAAAGTGCTTTTTGAAGATATCCCTAAACAAAAGACAAAAAAGGGTCTAGTTGACACTTCACGTGACCCAAAGGCTGGCTTTTACCTTGGACAGAGGATAACCATTGCCATACAGCGTGGCAATGCCGCCAGTCTTTTGGGCACATTACTGTCGACAGCGATGTGGAAGAGTTTTTTGACGCCATATTTTAGTGAGTGTATTTTAGCGTTGGGTTTTATTATTTATTATTTTTTTTAATTTACTGTAATTATAGTAATTAAGTTGTATATAAGTGTAGATAATTAATTAATTTAAATTAAATGTGTTAAACATTAAAAAGGGTAGGTACTCGTAACTAGGTAAGGTAGAGTACCTAGGTAGTTGAGTGAGCTAGACATAAATAAAAAAAATACAATTGTAAAACTAAACACTCAATAAACCCAACATACTTCAAACCACTTACATTATTAGGACTGCTACACACTCATCGACTCAAAAATCGTGAGCAATACACAAACACGTAAACATGTATCTTGCGATACTTCAATAACATTCGAGACGCTTGATGTGGTTTCCTCCTGACTAATTAAGTCTATCCTATTACTTTGCTAATTAGGTACTTGACGACTTAGAGGTTTGTTATGTTTGTACATTGAAATTATGTCATATATCGTGTTTTCTTGAAATTGATTCTACTGAAGAAATTATGAGATTGTGGCTTGTATCTTGTTATTAAGACGTTTTGTGATCCTATGAGGTTGTGTAATGTCTCTAGAGGGTAGAGAAACTCAAGTTTTGGTAAAGTTTGATAGCTTTTTAGTATTAGTTATGTAACACTGAACTTAATTTTTTATTTGAGATATCGATTAAATTTTTAACCATTACAATAAATATGTACCGTTATGTGTATTAATTCACTAAACTCCAAGCAAACGCCGCGGCATTCGCTCCTTCATTGTCTTTCTATTGTGTTTTTAATTATGGTATTCGGAAGGTTAAGTTCGAATCTGTATTATAAAAAGGTTTTTTTTGGGATAAACAATCACCAAATAATTCCTTACGGTAGCGAGAGAGTGGGTGTCAAATTTTTACTGACTAAAATTCACCGTTGTTCACTCAATTGCCCTTTTTACAATACCAATAAACGTATTCTTATTCTTTCTTTTTTTTTCAAATCCGCGATGATTCTTTCGAATAACAGAACACTAGGGATGAGATTTTCCTTAAAAAAAAAAAAAATGAGCGGTTCCTTTGTGATAAGTCACAAAAGTGAAGCTGCTGGAAAAAACAAATAGATATGTACCTAAAAAATAGTCATAACATTTTTTTGAAACTAAACTGCTTCTGATTCAATACTAAAAACAAAACTTCTAACGTGGTCACATAGACTTACAAACAATTCAGTTCTGCTGATGCCCAGCAAATAAACCCCTGACAAATGATACCAGGAGCCATTACACAAATCATATGAAAAAACAATCAAAGACCGTTTAATTCTCTCGCAGACCTCTCGGCAATCTAATACTATAGACATAAGAATAGGTGTACGAAAAGAAAAGCGGGCCACATGAATAATGATTGTGTTTTTGTCTCCGCAATTCCCGGAAGGGCTCGGCTATAATCGTAGATCGTATGGTCCCTAACATTCTTGAGTTATGTGCACCGCAGGAAAACATTTTGTTGAAGACCAGCGTTTAGGCTTGCCACAGACTGAGATACTACTTGATACAATAATTAAGAATCCAAAATTCAGAAATCTGAAGTGTTTGTTTCAAATTGACCAGAAAGGCACTTTTGAATTATCAATCAATGAAAAATAGTTAAGCTAAATTGCACGTTACAAAGCGTAGATCTCTATAGAAAAGAACGTGCAAGAAATTCCACGGACACTCTTTTAGATCATAATTGAGTTCCAAATAATCTTGGTTACATTGTCGCTTCTATTATGTGAGCACTATGTAGATAAGTAATAAAAAAGTACCTAATTGTAAAATAGAAATTGAAATAAGATTTTCGACCAATTTATTTTTTAGAATAAAAACAAAGCCTACTAAAATACTTGATGTGGTATGAATCACAAAAAGTATACTTAGCCCTGATTTTTCAATAGTCAGGTAACTTTTATTTATAGAATAAAATATGTAGATGAAGAATGAAGACGATACTGTCAGAATGTCTAAAATTTTGTGAGATGAATGTATGACTGTGTATTATATTTATTAAATAGGTACCTACCCCTAAAAGTCCTGCGAGACTTGTCTGTTTTTAATTTGAATTATCTATTATATTTTATTGTTCTTTTTTTATTTCTATCTGTGTTTAAATGGTATAACTGACTTTGGTGTATGTTTATATAAAATAAAAAAAATTAAAAAAATGCAGTTTGACATAGTATTTTCTATACAAAAGCCGTTAAATTGCCATTTTTTTTGGTAACCCAAATGCTTTGGATTACCAATAAAAATGACTATTGATCTAATACTATTGTAATCTGGCTATTGATTTTTTTTTATCAACTAGACCGTAAATAAATTCTATTGTTTACCAATTAATCTCATAAAACAAACATTGTTAATATTTAGTTTGATGAAAAAATATATTTTAGCTTCGCTTAAAATGGTGAACTAAAATTTTGTTCGTGGACAAATAGCTTTCTATTTATATTGTTCAGATGCATGATTGATTCATAAAACTAACATTAAATTTACGTAGAACAATTTAAAGAAAATTATCAATTCAATTAAGCTGTTATTGGAGTTTTCTTTTTCTTTTTATTTATTTTAATTGATATAAACCAGTGCTTGACTGCGATCCCTCCTGATGGTAAGCAGTTATGCAATCAAATCAAATCAAATAAAAAAAAAGACCGCAGCAAGCAAATTGTTCCAGTCCTTCAACGGACGCGGTAATTATGGATATGCGTAAAAATCTTTATAAAAATAAATGTGTGGTTATTCACCTAAGAACCGTTCTAAAAATGAAGTTTTAAGTGAAAAAAATTCAAAATAAAATACAATGGGATGGGTGAAAATAGTTGGTCGGTATGAAAAACTAAAGAGCTCTTGGGGACCAAGACTAAGCAATCGCAGAAAAATAGAATGTGTAACTTACTCAAAACTTTACAAAGATGGTGCACTTCTTGCAAGTTTTAAAGTGGAAGAAGCAAAGCAAATGCCTTGCACTTATAATTGTATTCATGGGAATGTTATGCAATAAAAAAATCTAAACGACATAAAAAGTAATATTTGTAGCAATTGTTTGTGCCTATTGCAACCACGGAAAACGATATTTATTAAATTACTTCCTTGATATGTATTCTTAGGGTTCCGTACCTCAAAAGATATAGAATCACTTTGTTGGCCGTTTATGACGAAAAAAAAAGTTTATTTTGATACTCTCATGGAAATCAAAATTCATAGAGTAGGGAAGTACTCTATGAATTTTTTGTTGACCCAGAATCCTGAAATTTGGCATGAAGCAAGGTGGATAGCACAAATATAGGAAAAACTTTAAATTTGTAGTTTCGTTACAAAAAAAAAATTCGATTCGGAAAAATCTTCGCATCTCAAATCCGGGAATTGAACTTTTTTCATTGGTAAGTTTGTACGAAACCTTCAGTGCGTGACTCCGACTCATGCCGCTCACTCTTTTACGCGTAAAAGCAGTTTTCAGAGAATAACTATTAACTTCATATGCAATATAATACACACATAAATACATAAATCTACCCACAGATCCAAGACCAACTCACTTGAAATAAATTATCTTTGACAAAATTTGACCAGACTAGTAAGTTTAAAATGCCAATTTCACCATTTCAAAATCAAACCAAGCAAATAATTTAATAACACTCTCCAATCTTCTCGTTCAGCGTTCAGTCAGAATTAAAAGACAATTACTCACTCAGCCACCCTTGCCTAACAAGGCAACCGCAAGGTTCGCGTTAATTTTAGCAGCGTACCTCCCCATCGATCGTGGGCAACCGGCTTTAATCCCGGTTTAAGTCGCCCGCCGTTGCGATGTGTAGCCTCTTCTGTGGACAGCCTTAGCCGATAAATATTTTATTGTGACGAAATTCTGGAAGTAATTGAAGTTTGTTGAGTAGTATGTTGTTGTTTAGAGGTTTTGTTATTGGTTCTATAATAAACGTATTTTCTTCCTTTCTTTTTTGAGACGACAAAACAGCTTTCTTTGCTTTTATAAATGATACGACCGTTGTAATAATTTTACTGATAAATACTTATAAGTTTTTATGTTTCTGCACCACCCTAAAGTCGACTGGCAGATAATGCCTAAGGCATTAAGTCCGCCTTTGTACATTTTATTGTGCACAAAGCTTTAATAAATAAATAATTTAAAATGATTTAGATAATAATATAATTAAGCGAAAGAGTTCTTTGGATTGTCTAAACCTGCTAATTTCTGGAAATACAAGTCGGATAGAAAAAAAAAATCTATTGTATATGATAGTTTTTTTTTTTCGATGGGAAAAATCATCTTATGACAACCCCCGCTCTTGGGCGGAGCGGGAGATTGTATATGATAGTCAGATTTAAGAAGTAGTATAACATATAGGAGGTGTAACCTAAGAAACAGATAAAACCACAGAAGATCGCTAGTTTTGTATATCAGGCATTGCGTTCTGGTATAATAACAATTGTGATTTTATTTAGACGTGTCTAATAGCATACAAATCTTCTCCCAATAATAAGATCACTCGATCAAAACATAGGCAGAAAGTTGCTCAAACATGCGTATAAAGAAAGACTTTATGAAGCAAAAAAAGAACACTTCTAACCAAACTTGCGTTAGTACCCAACATACGAAGGCCCTTGACCCCGTTTTTGTCTAGAATTGGACACAGAACAAACCTACTGAAATCCTTTTCTTTTACTCACGAAATTCGCTTCGTAAGTGTGTGTCTTCGCTTTCTATTTCTTTCAAGCCCCAATTATTTTGCGATTCTATCATTATAAGGAAATGGGAGATCAGAAAAATATGCTACATATTTTGTGTGTCTTTGACAGTTCGAATAACAGTGAGCTTAGGACTGACCTCAATATTATGTAACTGCTTTCATATTACGGCGAATGTTGATACAGAATTCTTACTTTGCAAAAAATCTGTAAGTGTGAAACGATTTTATGGTTATTTACCATTTACGTTTGAGGTTGTTTTGGTTATTATTCAAGAAAAAATGTTGAAAACACAGAAAGATATCATGTTTTTTTTTTTGCTTTATATAATAATAAATCGGTGGCTCAATAAAACAAGAGTATATTTATAAAAAGTAAATATTCATCATACAAACTACCTATATTTAGTAAAAGTAATTAAGTACGTATAATATTTTTTAACTATTGATAGGTTCACGCTTGACCACCTTCTCACTTGATGGTAAGCGATAATGTTGTCGACGAAGGGGCACATTTGTCCAAGGAACTTATTTACTTTTGACTTAATGATGATTTATAGATAGACACATAAAACTAAATAACTCAGGTGTCGAAGTACTCTTCCACATCGCTGTCATCTGGAAAAGTGTCCAAAAGAACTGTCAGCATTACCATGTTGAATGGCAATGCTAATGCTGTAGGTAAAGGTTGAGTCTGCACCATCTGAGTTTGTCTGGTCACACAAAATGCCGATCAGTCGGCGAGAAGCATCATTGAAAAGGAGACATGCCCTCGGACTTCAAAACCTAAGATTTTTTTTAATGATACGTACCAGTTTGCGATCCTACCTTATGGAAAACAGTAAAGATACATTGCACACACGTGTGCTACGTACGCCAATCTGGGCGCATCGGTCTCCATACATTTTTTATGGAAACTAGTCTTGCAGAGCTATACTAGATCCACGCCACGCGACGTCGTTCTACGTGCAAATCAGGCGTAGCCCCTCTAGCCAAGTTACAACCAGTTTGTGTCGAATTCCGTTCTCTAATCGGTAACGTCTCGGTGACAGCAATTGTAGAAAATGATAAGTTGGTAGCCGTGTTGACGCGCCTGAGTCGGCCGCTCGTTCTACAATGTAGCGTTTGTCTAACAAAGAATGTAGCGTTAAACATTGTAGAAACAATTTTGAACAATGTGAACTTGGCTACGAATTGTCTACGCGACTTTACGTTGAGATGACGTCATTTTTCGACAGCGTTAACGATTGCAGAATAACAACTTGGCTAAGCGTGCAGTTCTAACTTAATGCAATCGTTGATGGTAAAGTGCACTAGTTTATTAAGAAGCCTGTTCACTCTAGCTCTGAAGACACCTAAATTATAATCAGACGAGAAGCCCAAAGCAACAATTTGACCATTTTGTTTAAAAATGTATCATAAAATTCTAGGAACCGTGCCAACGATTTCCTCTCAACGGTCCATTACCACACTCGGTATAAAGTAGACCTTTTGCACCTGTCCATTGTCTCATATCTCCTAATACTACCTGTGAGAGGACCCTCTTTTCCTTCGACAGCTACCTACAGCCAATATCAGAATTTTCGGCTTTATCAACCTAATAAATAGGACGGCTTTGTCGAAGAGCGTTGACATTTTTCGAAATTGTTTCAATAATGAAGAGATTTTTTAAAAGCTTTATCTGTACAGATGTTGGCTTGCTGGCTGAGTAATAACAGCTGCACGGGTCGATATTCAAGGTTAAGCAACGATTTATGAGGTCGGTTTTTAGATGGCTGACCATACATTATTATACCGAGTTTCTTCCTTGTCTTGGAAAGCATGTTAAGCCGTTGGTTTGGGCTGTCAATTTTATTCAACGGTTGATGGCTTCAAATCTTTGATTCAACTAAAACAAATCCACCAACTGCTAAGTTTAATTGTTTCAAATTTTTTAGTAATTTTTTTTTTGTGTTTTTCTACAGTTTCAACCTTTTTTATTAGGTTGTGTGGTTAAATGATAAATGATATTTATTTTGCAAATAGGTTTAAAAAATACACGTCAAAGTTTTTTTTCGTCAGCTAGATGAGGCCGGTGTTTCCTGGCTGGCTACCCTGAGAAGAAACACCGAAACAATCTCAGAGGTCAAAGTCTATTTTAAGGTCCATACAGTAAATATGTAATGGTCAAATCACATGATAACCATGCAGATTGTCTGAGATGGTCTTTTGAAGAAAAAACCATACAGATTTGAGTGGACCTGTCCAGTCAGTGCAAGCAGTTAGTTTCATATCACAAACTAATAGACAGAAAAAAAAATTTTTAGAATTGTCAGTCAGCTATTGTCAAAGGAGTTTGCAGACAGCTTCTGAAGAAATCCAGATAAAAAACTTGCACTTGCTTGATGATATTAAATCCACCCCCACAATCGATCTCAAATTTAATTGACGACACATTGGCACAGTAAGTGAGCGATTAGCTGTTGCTCTGCTCGTTTCTCTTGCGGAACTAATATTAATATGGCTTACAAATAGCAGTTCTGGGTCTTGTATGTCAGTTTACATGTTTAATTACTAGTATGTAGCACCGTTTTGATCAAAAGAAATAAGAAAGATAAAATGCTGCCAAGTGAGTGTCTTGTGGATGTGAGTTTTAATTTTTTTTTGTGACTTAGCAAAATTTTCAGATATTTTCCTATACTTGTGCTATGAGCCCTTGCTTCATGCCTTTCAGAACTCTAGGTCAGCAGGAAGTACCCTATGAATTTTGATTTCCTTGAGAGTGTTGAGTGTATGTGGTTTTTATTCCAACTTCATATCTCTACGCGTTCCCGAGTTAAAGTCTTGACGAACAGACTGACACATGGACACCAAACTAATCCTTAAAGGATTACGTGTTTTCTTTTTGAGGTAGGGAACCCTAAAAAGTGGTAGCAATACCAACAATTTACTGCAGCCAACATTTATCATGCCGTCAACACAACAAAAGTCAAAATTGGTTGAACAGACGGTAAAAAAAAGTTTGTTTACAACTTTAATCTTATTCCGAATAGAGTATAAGTCCCTATTATGTGTACTTTCACTACACAATCCAATTTCATTCGAAAGGACTTATTATCTTAGCCTCCAAGGTCAGGGGGTCACAGTTGACCAATTCCTTTCCCCGGGACTCTACGCTCCCTATTCAGAATTTCCGGGCAATTCTTATAAAAAGGTATCGAGGTCATTCCGCCATATCCTTTTCCAGGAAGATTTGTTATGTTTATTTATTTACGAATCATTTGCCTTATTTTTTGGGCCATTTGTTTTGGGTTAGAATGTGTAAAGTTGGCGCTTTGAGATTGAATAACATGACTGCTGTTACAGTTTTTGGACTCGTGTTGTATTTTTGAGAATTTACGATTTAGCGATTAAAGAAATTACTCACCTACTTCGCGAAAAAACTATTATGATATTTTCCATAGCGTTAACTCCCCCTTACGCGCTATTTGGCTCAAACACTATGATTTCCAAACCCGTTTATACCATCAATGACTTATTGTACAAACGTGTGATTTACTACTAAGATTAGGAAATATTCTCGTCTAAATGGTAAAACAGGATTTTATTTAAATTAATAAAACGCTTGTTGTCAAATAACGCGTAATTGGGAATTAACGCTCTTATATCACCATAGATAATTTAGCCACTATCCGTATATCCTTTTGTCAGTCTGTTTGAATGTGATAAGCTTTAAAAACTTGCCAAGTGCGAGTCAGACACGAAGAGTTCCGTACTACAATCGAGCAAAAACCGCTGACAAAATAACATTTCTTGTATGGGACGTCCTCTTTACTTTTTTTTTTTTTTTTTTTTTTCTAGCCCATACTGTCCCACTGCTGGGCAAAGGCCTCCCTCCTCCTTCCAATGTTCCCGGTTTTGAGCCACCTCTTTCCAATTCCCAAGGAAGACATCCAAGTCGTCCCGCCATCTCCTTCTTGGACTGCCGCGGCCCCGTCGTGCAATTTCAGGGCACCAATTTTGCGTTTTACTGGCCCACCGCTCGGTAGGCATGCGGCAGACATGTCCAGCCCAGTCCCACTTAAGTTGGGCAGCCTTCTGAACTACGTCAACGATTTACGTTTTGGAGCGCAGTGTAGTGTTTCGAACGCGATCCGTTATTTTAACACCTAGTATGCTGCGCTCCATAGCACGTTGGCAAACCTTAAGTTTGGACCTTTGGAGGTTAGTCAAAGACCAAGTCTGTGCACCATAGGTCAGAATGGGGAGAATACACATATCCATTAGCTTTCGCTTGAGTGACATCGGCAAGGTGCCTTTGAATAGTTCTTTCATGGACCAGTAACTCTTCCAGGCATTTTCTGTTCGGCGTGTTATTTCCTTGTCTTGCCTTGCCTGGAAAGAAATCACTTGGCCCAAGTACAGATATTCCTGGACATATTGTATATTCTCCCCACCTATATATATGTTGCTTTTAGAACCATTGGTCATGATCTTAGTCTTCGACATGTTCATCTTGAGTCCAACCTTAAGGCTTGCGTCGCTAAGGTCTTGTAGCATTTGCTCAAGTCCAGCGGCTGAGGGAGAAAAGAGGACAATGTCATCCGCGAAGCGTAGATTGGTCAATCTCGCTTCGCCAATGGCAATACCGCTCTCGTCCCATTTGTCTGCCAACGTCTTGAAGACTTCTTCAAGAGTGCTTGTGAACAATTTTGGAGATAGCGGGTCACCCTGTTTGACTCCCTTGAGAATTTCGAATTTAGGACCTAACGTTTCAAGTTTTATGGCAGCTGTACTTTGTGTGTAAATATTTTGCAGCAGTTGAATATAGGTCAGTTCTATTCCCTGTTTCGTCAGTGCATCAAATATTGCAGAATGTGTGATGCTATCAAAGGCCTTGGAGTAGTCCACAAATGCAAGATACAGTGGGGCCTTATATTCGTGGTATTTTTCAACTATTTGATTGATGGTGTGCAAGTGATCGGTGGTGGAAAGTCCTCGACGGAAGCCTGCTTGTTCTGGAGGCTGTTTTAAATCAAGTTGACCAGATATACGTGTTTCTATAATTTTAATAAAGGTTTTATAGACATGGGAGATCAAACTAATTGGTCTATAATTATTGATGTCGGACTTATCACCCTTTTTGTGCAGTAATATGATGTTTGAATGACAAAAATTTGTTGGAAAGTTACCGGTTTGGAGAATATCGTTAAACAGTCGCGCAAGGTAGAAAAGTAGTGATGGTTCACCTATTTTAAGGGCTTCTGTGCTTATACCATCTTCACCACAAGACCTATTGTATTTTAGTTTGCGAAGTGAATCTTGAACCTCCACTTCAGATATTGGTGGTATACCGTCGGAACATGAATATTTGGATGTTGGTTGTATTTGAGGTATATCGGAATATAGAGTCTTATAGAATGTTGTGCAGATCTCTAGAACGTTATTTCTGTTGATTTGTTTAACGCCCATGTCATCTTTTAAACATGTAATCCATGTTTTAGCCTTGGTGATACCCTGTTTCGCTATTTTCAGTGATCGGTTCCTCTCTAACGCATTCTGTACTAATTTTGTATTGTAATCTCTTATATCTTTTCTTATGCTACGCTTAACTTCCTTATCTTTTAGTCTGTACTCTAAATCTCGGTTTATTTTACTTAGAACTTGTCTGTCTTCTATTAATTTCTGGGTTTGTCTTGATAGTTTTTTGGTTCGGTTTTTGTTTAGTTTTATAGCTTTATTAGCTTTCGTTATACTATTTAAGATTTCTTTATATTGTAGGGCGACACATTTTTCTTCATTTCCTTTGTTTAATATGTCAAAGCTGTTCCTCAACTCTAGATTAAATTCTTTTTTACACTTTATCAGGGTTTCTTTGTTTAGTTTTCTGATTTTATTTTTGAATAAATTTTTACGTTGAATTTTAATGTTTAATTTTAGAAGTGCGCGAACGGGCCTATGATCTGAGCTGAACTTAAATTGATTTAAAACTTGCACATTATTTATTATTTGTTTGTTCTAACAAAAACGAAACGATAACGAAAGGATGTAGTCGATTTCATTTTTAATATTATTGTTCGGAGAGATCCATGTCCAACGTCTTTGTTGTTTCTTGTAGTAGAAGGTATTACTTAAACATAAGTTTTGTCCGAAAGCAAACTGGATTAGTCGTGCACCACGGTCGTTTCGGTCTCCAGAACCGTGCGGGCCGATAATTGTCTTATTATCCAGGTCTTGCCTTTGTCCTATTTTGGCGTTGAAGTCACCTAAAACAATATTCCAAGTGCTTCGATGTTCGTCGTACGCCTTATTGAGTAAGTCATAGAATTCCTCTACTTCATCGTCGGGGTGGGATGACGTGGGAGCATAAATTTGGACAATAGTTAAAGTTTTATTTTTTGAAATTTTAAATTTTAAAACTGCAATTCTATCGGAATACGAGATAAATTCCAATATGTTATTTTTCCATTTCTTTGCAACCAGAAAACCTACTCCGTAGAGTCCAGTCATCTGTCCATAGTGATACAGAATACTACTTTCTCTTTCTACTGTTTCTTCACGACCTCTTCTTACCTCTGACAGTCCTCTTTACTTATTAATTTTATTTTTATTTTATTACTTTTTTTAACCCCACAGCCCCCGCTTAGTTATGTATAGGGAATAATGGAAAGGTTTGCTTATTTTCAATATTTACAGACTACTTTATGAAGAACGTCTACCTAAATTTTTGGATACATACCCTATAAATAAAACGCTCAATATTTTATATTATATGCGAATGCGGCATTCGCTTATATTATAAAATATTGAGCGTTTAACAGAATTGCGCAAAATAACGCTTAACACCGTTCGCTTGGGGTTTGAGTAGTAGTGGCAATCAAAATTACATATTCTGTAAAAAAAAAGATATCTTACGGTATCTCATAGATACAGCCCACAGATAGACAGCCGCACGGTCAGCGGAGTCTTGTCCCGTTTGGGCACGTTGGTAGCCTTCGGATACGGATCCCTAAAAACTACTGTACGATTTTTTATGCGGTTTTCACATACAAGACAGAATGATTCATGAGAGAGGTTCGGGTGTATAATACATGCATATTAAAGTAGAGAAAAGCCAAGAATTTCAAAGATTTATAAGCGTCCGAAGCTTGCGTGGGTCGCTAGCTATTAGCATATTTATTTAATGAAATTAGCATTGAAATTAGAATAAGGTACTTACTTGTTTGTTTATTTGTACTAAAAATTATTAAATAAAAATATAAAAGTCTTTTATTTCCTAATTATACGTAACATCATCATCATCATCATCAGCCTTTTTAATGTTCCCACTGCTGGGACTCAGGCATCCTCTCTCGGAGAGGGAATAAACCGTAATCCACCACGCGAGCCCAGTGCGGGTTGGTATAATAAATAATACGTAACACTATATTAAAATTGTGACAAATTAAAATAAAATTAACTCACAAGAATATTCACGTTATCATTTTACTTTAGTAGAGATTTTTAATCATTGATATTAAATAATTGATAATATAATCAATAACAATCACTGATTTTTTAGTGTCTCACTAAACATTAAATAACACTATTTTTTTTCTGAATATCATACAAAACTTAGTTTAAAATGTGAAGCAGAAAGTTATATAATATGACGAAAATCGTAAATGATTATGTCGGAACTGATTTTTTCAAATTTGGTTTGTTGGAATCGAAACCGAAATTGGAACCGGAGGCGGAGGCAAGATCGTCAAATAAATACCACTAAAACTAATCAAAGACTCCGTTAAGAAGGTAGAGTCTGTCTAAAAATTCAAACGACCTTAGTAATCTAATCAAATAAACAAACTTTTGAAATCTGATATAGTCAACACTGAACAATCAAGGTTGCAAAGGGATGATCATTGTTTACTAATAGAAACTTATAAAAAATATTGCATGTAATATTTATATACCAGATTTTTTAACTCGAAGTCGTTTGACTTTTTAGACAGATTATACCTATAAATGAAATCCGAACTCACAACATTCCAAATACTAAACAAAATAACAACAGACAGAGTAATCGACAGGAGGCATGGGGACAGGTTCTCCGCGCGACAAGTATAAACAGGTTTGTGCGTACGATATAACTTCCGATAAACCGAAATAGGAATCGAAAGCTCCGACCTTTCGAAATCGAAACGGAACCTCAGTAAGATCTCCGACAGAGACGAAGAGATATACATAGAAGAGATGACCTTTGTAGTATCGTTAAAATCTGACATTTCTTCCGGGAGACCCGCAATTTGTAAGTAAACATTTCAATCTAGAATGAAAGCTTAGTAACCATCTCAATACCACAGGTTTCATGACCCAAAGAAGAGGTTCAACCTAACTTGCGTGTAATTTACGACTACTTACTGCAGTGCTGCAATCCTCGGAGCCACTACGACACTTAGAAGTACCATTCTGGCTCGTCCGTATTCCATAAAGGACAATGCATCGTAAAAGAGACTATGCCATGAAGTGTTATGGCCAGTCGTTCGGACGAGAAATGGTGGTACACACCTTGCATACTCGGGCCTCTACTTGTATTTTACTTATGTTGGGAAGGGCGAAATGTGAAGATTTTTTTTTCAGAGTTAGGAAACATTGCCGGTTTTTTTTTTTCTATTTCTTAACACACTATTTTCAAGTTCTTCGACGAAATAAACTGTCATCACATCATATTTGAAATAATAAAACAGTAAGTTTGTCTAAACACATGACATGTGTGTGTACGTTTTTTTAATCTTTTAATATAGAATAGTTGGGTAGATTTAAATGCCATTTGGTACACGAGTATATCATGTCCTGGGCGCCCAGTGTAAGTTGTTATTACGTTCGGCTCTCTGATTGGTTAAGAACTTGAAGCAGGCCAATTCAGGTGCCTAACATCATAAACGTGTCGATTGCGTTAATCGCTACTAAGGAGTAGCAAATAGGATAGTTTTTATCCCGGGGACAGATTTATTTTGGAAAATATTTTTCTTTTACGTTATCGAAGCCGTTTGCAGAAGTATTGAAATATTTAAAAAAATCTAAACTATTTTTGATTAGGTACTGTAAAGTGTAAATGCTATTAATTGTTATGATTTGTCAAAAAAACGTAAACTAAAATGGAACAAAATATTCTTCTGTATAAAGAATGTTACTTGTGTATAAAGAATAAAATTACCCAATGAAATAACTTTTTTATTTTCAAACCCATAAAATTAGATTTATAAGTTAGAAAGTTCACCTTTCATATCTGATCTGAACAACTAATTGGCCAATCCTACCTAAAAGGGTGAAAGGAACAATCCTACTTACCGGCAACCACTTCACTATAAGTCCCCTGTGTTGTATCAAGAATTATTAAGTGTAGTATATGTAGACGGCAGCAACGCTTCTTAGAAAATTACATCCTCCATACTAAGCGCTAGTCTCAATACACCTTCCCACAATCTATCACGGGTGGAATACGACAATATTCCAAGTCGGTCCATTCTCAGTAAAGTGTCAAGTCTCTCAGTAACAGAGATAGTAGTCTTCAACTGAAAACTTTACTCATAAACATGTCGACTGCCTTTATAAAGTGCGCGCCCAAGTTCGGGCCGCCTGTCACACCGAAGAGTAAGGCGTTGGCGGTTTGACGAGGTGGGTGATGCTCGGTGTTAATGAGCAATGTGGAATATTAAGATAGGTAGTTGGGTAGGTCTATCAAGAGGTCAAATCCGACTCGGCTGGGCAGCATTCGGGAAGCTGCGCGGTGTCTTCTCGTCCAATATACCACAGTATCTCAAGATAAAAGTCTATGAGCAGTGCGTGTTGCCAGAGAGCTCCGAAACGTGGTCGCTTATAATAGGCCTCATAAGAAGACTTAAAGTCACCCATAGGGAAATGATAATATCCACAGGAGAACCAAGGTTACCGACATAGCTTGAAGAATCGCCAAACTAAAGGGGCAATGGGCAGGGCACATTGCACGCAGAACAGACAGTCAATGGGGACGAAAGCTTTTGAAGTAGCGACTGCTTACCGGAAAACCCAGCGTTAGAAGGCTTCCCACAAGGTGGATCTGGTTTTTTTTTGGTGGGTAAAAATCATGTAAATGACATCGCCCACCCTTGGGCGGAGCTGGAGATCCATGTGGCGACGCTTGGGGGAGGGCTATATCTAACAGTGGACATCTTTCGGCTGAAATGATGACGACGTAGCAATGATTAAGTGGCAATGGCAGGGCACATTGCTTGCAGAACAGATGGCCGTTGGGGCCGAAAGGTTCTGGAATGGCGACCACGTACCGGAAAACGTTGCGTTAGAAGGCCTCCTACAAGGTGGACAGATGACCTGGTCATGGTCGAGGGAATCCGATGGATGCAAGAAGAAAAGAAAGAAAGAAAACATGTTTATTCTGCCCGTATAGACACACAAATAATTACAAAAAAAAAAAATAAAAGAAAAACAAAAAAAAAAAAATAGGACCAGTCGTGGCGACGCTTGGGGGAGGCCTATGTCCAACAGTGGACGTCTTTCGGCTGAAATAATGATGATGATGAATGATGATGACGTACATCGTCATAGACGACGTGCATTATATTGTTTTTGAGTATGTTTGTGTTCGTTTGTTACTTCTTTACGCTGAAGCTACTGAAGGGATTTGGATGATATTCAGCAAACGGATAGACCAAGTCCTGGAATAGCACATACAATTACCGTCACGGATCTTGAGCGCTGGCTTCAAGTTGCGCAGAAGTCAAATATTCGGTCTCTTTAGTGGTGCGAAGTGAGACGCGGGGGCAGGGAGTGTCAGTGATTGGCTCGCCGCGCCATCGTGTCATAGACGTCACTCCGGATTCGTTCCCTGCGTTGCTGCATGTATCTAACAACGAAGACGATTAGCTCGCCAATATATAGAATGCGCAAAGCAATCCCCACTCTGACGCCGAGCGCTCAAGATCCGTTTCGGCAATTGTAGGATACTTTTTATCTCATGAGTATGCGCTCTTGTGATCATTTTCTATTTTCACTTGGGTGATACCGCTGGCAACAGTTAGTAATTAGTGTGACTTTAAAGACAGATTTACTCATGGTTGTTACAGCATTACATCTGAAATTAAGAACGAAAACTTGTTATTTTGCAATTTAGTCCCAATAAAATATCAATCGGTTTTGTATTTCAATTCGCTTGTTTTTATTTAGAAGTTTTATTTTATTTTACTATTTTGTTATTCAACTTTTTGAATAGCAATCAACAACAACATTTACATAAATATTTTATTTTCAATCTCTCTAAGCGATGCGGCTAAATTATTGGTCCCCAATGTCATTTGTGTGACTATGACAGTCGTTATGGGTAGTCTAAAGCCAGGAAATCTGGCACAAGACTAAGAGCAGGACATGTCCACCGTATGTCTAACGAACTGTGAGCCTAAAGGAAAAATCTTGTGTTTTACACAAGATTTTGTTTTACACAAGATTTTTCCTTCAAGCAGCTAACCAATTTTTTTTTAGGTTTGAAATCATCCGATGGCATCTCCCGCACTTGGGCGGAGTGGGCATCAAGCCTGGTCACAGTGAGGCGGGGCCACGGCAGAACACGAAGAAGATGGCGGGAAAATCTTGATGTCTTCTTTAAAAATTGTAAAGAGAAAGCGAGGAACCGTGATCATTGGAAAGAATGGAGTTGGGAGTTTTACGAGTACCTATCAAAGGGATAGTATGACCTAGCTATATTATATTTTTTTCAGTTAAGAAAAAGATTCGAAATTCATTATAGGCTACTTCACTTCACTTCACTTTTCTTGGACTGACCGACATTTGACTATTGAAAAGTGCCTGCATATGGTATATTTGAAATAAATGTTTTTTTGACTTTTGCTAACTGACAAGATTGTTAGCATAATTTTAATCAGCCTTTTAATGTTGGGAACATTAAAAGGCTGATTATGTTGGGAACAACACACACATAACTGCTAGGAATCAAGCCTCCTCTCACTATAAGAGGGAATGGGCCGTAATCCACCACGCGCACCCAGTGCGGGTTGGTGAATGTCACATGTTTCTAATTTTTGATTCTAGGTTTCCTCACGATGTTTTTCTTCGCCGTTTTGAAAGCAGTGATAGGTAATGAAATAAATTCACTGCTGCGGCTGGGTTTAAACCCGCGACCTACAATTCGTAAGTTGGGGCCATAACCACTCGGCCACCACTGCTCTCAACAAGATTGTTACGCGATCTCAATACGGTGTGATAGCCATCTATATTCGGTCGTCTCTACAAAAGCCTTTGCTAGAGTTCAGCCGACACGTTGTACTACAAAAGTTTTTGAGTAAATACGCATAAGTTTCTTACACAGCGTTTTTTACGATACAGTCTCGTTTTATTGTCAATCCCTTTATGTTGCAAATTAATTTGTTGCTCTGTGCCTCTGAGGAAGGCGGAACAAAGAGCCTTGAATTATCGAAGTAGGAAAAAAGAGAGAAATTGGAGAATAGCCTTGGCACAAATAAAAAAAAAACTGAATAAGAAGACTGAATGTTTGTTGTTAGGAAAATCCAATTGTTAGTAGTTAGGCTTGCCTTTGTACATCGGTATCACTTTAATGTTTTAAAAGCAGAAGTTTTTATTACTATTTACTATGTAGAATAAGTTGATTAATAGCTTTTTTGAGGTGAGAAATCATCCTATGACTTCTTCTGCTCTAGGGTGGAGTGTGAGGGCGTATCAGACTTTTACCACAAAATAGATAGGTACAGAAGACAATCTCATGTATATACTTCACATTTTTTCGTCCACCGAGCGTAGGTACGCTCGGCGGACGCACACTAATGAGCGTTTCAGCCGGAACTGTTCGACGAGTGATCCGAGACTCGACCAAGACATCGTGTCCGTGAGCGGTGTCTATGTGTGCGTTGCTCGAGCGCGCTTTGTATGTAGATTGACTTCTGTACCTATCTATTTTGTGCTTTTACTGACTAAAACCCACTCCTATGTTCCTTTTTTGAATTGCGTTCCAGGACCAATTTAGGTTTTTTAGGTGGGAAATTATTTAATGACGTCTCCCACCCTTAGGTGGACCGGGAGCGCGTGTCTAAGAGTGGATTTTACAACTATATTACTACCTTAGCTTGCAGGTGTAACCTGCTTATAGCTTACAATACACTTAAAGCAGTAAGCACTGCTTCAATAGCACTATTCTAGCTCTTTATTGTCACTCATTTATCTCTACTCTATAACAATTAAGTCACTTTAAGCTCTAAAATCGTGGGCCCAAATCAGGGTTATAAGACAGTTAAAACGCGCTATATCACCAAATAATAGTGCCTAAATAAGATCCTAGGTTATAAAAATCTCTTAAACAGCTCACGTAGCACTAATTCTTAACACCAAAATGTTAGTTGGGGCTGTGTCTATGCTTATTGTGATTGTGCCTTGTGCTGTACCAAATAAATTGTTTCTTTTCTTTCATTCTTTTCTCTCTTTCTTTTCTTTCTTTCTTTCTTTTATATAGAAATTCAAAAAAAAAAAACAAAATATTTTATTTCTTTCTTTGTCTCCTTGAGGCGCATTTGGAATACTATGCGACATCGTCTTCCCCGAATTCGTAACGACAACGGAAAAGCTTATTTACTATTTTCCCTGATAAACTTAGAAACTATTTACAATGACGTAATGTTGACAATAGAGAACTTTGAACAAGGAAACGTTTGACCTAGAAGTTTCTTCATAATGAAGTGAGGGTCGTGCCGAAGGTTTTTGCGAGTTATTTACTTGCAAAACAATGTCTCATCATTAACTCTGCTGTTATATTGTCTTAAATATTTATAGAATAAGAAGACTGCTTTCACTTCCGTGTATAAATGTATCACGTTTTCATGATTTAGCGGTTTTAGATTTTTTTTTAGGTAGAAAAATCATCTAATGACCCCGTTCTTGGGAGGAGCGGGAGATAGTGTCAGACTGTTACTGACTAAAAACCCACTCCTGTTCCTTTTTTGCCGCTGTTCCAGGGTCCCGGGATCTCTTTTGCATCACCCATAGCCTCAGTAGGCTTCCTATGGGTCCAGTAGGCTTGGCGGTTCTTAGATAAGTAGGTACCATAAATCTAGGATTTGTTTCGAAATAAAATAATACTTAAAAAACAATTATCGAATTGAATTTGGAGTAACGGTTTGCCTTTTGCCAACTAGGTTGAAATCAGTCGGTTCCAGTTTAAACTGTTGAATCTAAAATCAAAACATTTATTTCAAACTAGCTTTTGCCGGCGTGTTTGCCCGCGTGAAAGCAATACACCCCTTTTTTTATGGTGGGAAAAAATCATGCATTGATATCCCCCGCTCTTGGGCGGAGCGGGAGATAGTGTCAGACTCTTACTGACTAAAAGACCCACCCCGTTCCTTCTAGCCTTCATACCGGGGCTCGAGCGCCCTTTCGGATAACCCTGGCCCCAGTAGGCTTCGACCCGGCTGGGTCCCTGCTGTTGCTGACAACTTCTTGAGGCGCGCAGGAACAGTGCGCGCCGTCGACGACTTGGGCTTGGTCCGGACAGTTACCGGACGGCCGGACAGTGAGCTACCCATTGCTCACTGTCCGCAGGCCCGCGCCTACGGTGGCCGGAAATCGGGATCAGAATCCCGGCGGCGGCGATAACGCCGTTGCCTGATGCGTTCGGCCTCCTCCGCCAGAAGTCGGCGACCGCCTGCCACTCCTCTTCACTCCGGACCATGGCCTCAACCAAGGCCCGGCGCGAGAGGTCTCCACCGCCAATCGTCCCCACGAGGGCACGGCGATGCTCCGCCCAAGCAGGGCACACCTCGACTGTGTGCTCCACCGTGTCCTCCGGGCGTTCCACACAGTGGCGACACCCGGGCGTCACTTCCGCATGAATCCGGTGCAGAAAACTCCCGAACGAACCATGTCCGGTGAGGACCTGCGTCATGCGGAAGGTAAGGACGCCGTGAGGTCTTTCCAGCCACGCCTCAAAGAGGGGACTTACCGCCCTGATTGTGGCGTGCCCAGCACTGGGTTGCGATAGTCGTTGACGCCATTTCACCATGAGATCCCGCCGGAGCTCTGTCCGCCATGCCGCGACCTGTCGCGGCAGCGGACTTTCACCCCGGCGTTGCATCTCCACGCGCTTATCGTGCATGTGTGCAAGGACTGTTGCCTCCAGATCCCACGGTGGTTGGTAGGCCCTGTTTCATACCTTTTGAGTGTGAATTTTGAAAAAATCCTCTCTTAGTGCTCGCCTTCCTGGTTCCATTAGTTTTGGCCGTCCGTTGATAAGTCAGTCAGTCAGTTTCTCCTTTTAAAAACCATTAAACCACTAGCAGACATTTTTTGTGAGTTGTCAATGCCAAGGCCAAACAAAGGTCAGTCAGTCAAAAAAATAAGTTTATTGCAAATACCAAAGCATAGATCTCTATGGAGAAGAACGTGTTATATGTATACAGTATGATAGGTCATAGTAAGCTGTTTTTGTTTTACCGGCTCTTAAACTGCTTTGTAACGACTGTCAAAGATCTCCAAGCAAATATAATAAAGATAAAAAATAACTAAAACATTAACAAAGTTTTACTATTCAAAATAAATCTTGATTTAAAAACTTACCAGACTAAATATTTACATATATGTCAAATCGATCAGTTTAAAATTGAGATAAATGAATATTGTACATAATATATAAAACTGAGGCTTGAGAAACCTTTCACAGGTCCCTACAGACCTGAAACTGAGGGCATATATCACAAAGACTTTTCGAGGTCGCATAACATAATATACCTATACTAACTCCTTCAAAAACAAATCGCCCTCTACTGTTATCAAAGATGTACAGTCGAGTCCTTTAAAGTTTCTGCGGTTTTCAATATGAATTTATCAAGAACAATAATACATCTTTTCTACTCTTTTATTATGTTTAACTAGTTTATTATTAGATTGACTGGCCTGTTGGTCTAGTGGTTAGTGGCCCTTACTGCGATGCCGGAGGTCGTGGGTTCGATTCCTACCCAGGACAAATGTTTATGTGATAAACATGATCATTTGTTCTGTGTCTGGGTGTAATTTATCTATAATATGTATGTATTTAGAAATATATAAGTATGTTTATCAGTTGTCTAGTACCCATAACACAAGCTCTGCTTAGCTTGGAACTAGACAACGTTGTGTGGTAGTTGTGGAATATTATATTATTATACATTTAGGGGCGAATTTTGTAAAAATCTTCTCTTAGTGCTCGTCTGAGTAACAAAAGGAATCCTTGTACAAAATTTCATGCTCCTAGTCTTAGTAGTTTTGGCGTTGATATGTCAGTCAGTCAGTTTCTCCTTTTATATATAAAAAAATATTATAGGTTACTACCAAATGTGATAGAAATAAGGAAACACTTTACCGATCTCTGATTGATATGAATGAAAAACGGTTTTGACAGACTGGCCATTTTACAAGGTATTTTTAAAAAATAAATCGAATCTTAATCATTTTTTTTTTAATTATTTTAAAGTTAAATTATTATTGATAAAATAGATTGCAGTCCATATTATTTTAGTAATTACGATCCTTAAAAACTATGTTAGTAAAATATACAATAGGAATTCTTACTGTTACTTACTTAATATATCTTTTGCACCTACTTGACACATTGCGAATGTACCCAGTGCATGTAGTCAGTGTATCAAAGGGCCCCAACACGGCTTCTCACCCTTAAAATACTGTTGACGCTCCCATGCACTCTGCGCATCATGTATGCTATTCGCTTTCTTATGATGGCATCAAAGCCATAAATTGTACGTTAGCAAAGACTTCTGATGCACTGCAGTAACTTGGGAGCCCCAACAACATCCAGAAGGCATAATAGTATACTGAACTTTTAGGGTATTGTATCGAAATAATCAATTAGGCACTAAACGCTAATATGTCACATTGGCATTACGATTCTAAGTCAGAAAAGCAATGAGAAAGATTATATTGTTAACACAGAGAACAAAATAGAAAACTTTATGTGACGAACCTATTTCTACTTTGACTGTACCCACTAGAATGATATATACTTTTCAATATGGCCGCCACTGGCGAACTCGTCTGGCAACTGGCAGATTTATACGCCACAATCTTAGGATTTATATGATTATCCGAAATGAACATATCGAGTGCGACATGTGAAATTAATAGGATAAATTGGTTTGTGAGTATTTGCAAGCGATGTTTGTGTGAATGAGAAATATAAACCTACTTAATAAAGAAATGTTTATTAGGTTGGAAAAATATTAAGTTAGGTAGAGGATATATTGGATAATTTCATCGATATCCCTTCTTAGTAGGTAAATACTTAAACATTGACAAGAAACGCCATAGTTACTCTTTAAAAAAAATACGTTTCCATATTACAATAATATTAATAAGTATGTGAGGATAGTGTAGACCAGTCAATTTTGTACCAAAAAGCTAAGAGCCTTGAAAAACTCCATAGAAGGCCTCATTAGCCGGCTGGATCAAGGGCTTGATCCAGAAAACAGTATTTCTGGACACGACGCGTAGTTAGGATGTTCCTCTCCCAAGAGCCCTGACCACCGGTAGCTTGGACCCTGTTCCCGATACTGGTGGGCTACTATTTTTTTTATAAACATGTTTTGATTTTCTATTGCAAAATTTTAAAATATAAATTATATGTATATATATAAGTATTCAATACAATGAATGCAAAAAGTAATAATAAAAGTCGGTCAAAATAGAAAGTAATCTATCAATCCACGGAAACGTCAACTAAAAGTTTCTCGAAGAGGCTTCTAAATAACACAAATGTCAATGAAACTACCCACATATTGATTGCCACTAACGAGCTGAACTTGTGAACTACAAGGCAAGACAGAAGATCATTATACTGTAGTACAACTTTTAACGAAGCTCTTGATCTAAGTGCCAACAATGTACTAAGTTTTTCAGCTGAGACAGCTCATATGAGAATGGGATATACGCTGGCAATGTTAGTCTTGATACTTGAGAATTTATTGCTTTTGAAAGTTTATTTTTATTTTGGAAGTAAGTGTTCAAAGGGGTTTAAGTCTAAGATATAGAATGGTTAACAATGGTATATGTTTTTATTTTCGTGATGCAAAAATTTTAATATAAAAAAATTTAAGATCTTCGCAATAATCTTGCTCTATTTTTATATGTTTATAGACTCAGGAATTTTAGAACATTTATTCAGTTAGTTCCATTATTAAGTATGGCGAGTTTCACTTCATATCATAATCTTTCATATTAAAAACATAAATACAGAGGTAAACAAGTGTATGGCTCAGAGGTAGTTAGTTACTTACAGTTGGATGTGAGTTGACGAAAACCACAGACTTCACAATAATTACGTATATTCTCAAAAGTTACACAAAGTTAAGTTGGATGCTAATCCGCGGTTATAGCGCTACGGCAGCTATCGGTCAACTAAAATTAATATAATTACACGTATTTAAAGTAAACAAAATGAGTAGTAAAAAGTAGGTCGCGGCGTTAGCGTTTTGCCTGTACGTGAACCGTACATGCTCCCGAGGGAAAAGTGGGATGAACATCCATTACAAAGCAAATAATATCTAATATAAAAAAGTATAAAGTAAATATTAAACAATAGTAAATGTGTATAAGTATAAAAGTAATAGTTGTCACTCAATTCACATCGTCAAAGTGAAATACTTTCTTCGGCTGTCTTGCTTCGCTGTAAACGGGCTCCGCTGCTGTCGAATGTATTTCATGTAGCTCGATGTCCTCTCCCAAGTTATTCTTTCCTCTAGGTGTCGTTCTTGTTTTGGCACCGTTCTTTGTTTTGCAGCATCGTTTCATAATAACAAAGAGGGCAAGCACAGCGATTCCTCCCAACAACAAAGAAGTAACGGAGTAGAGATAAATGTCGTGACTTGACAAGTCAGACTCAGACACCTTTGGTAAGATTTCTCTGCTTTTTTGGAATTCTAACTGCTGGTCTATTTTTCTTATTTCTACTGCAGTTGGCGTCCCTTGTTCTGTTATGTTCAGTTTTGCATTTTTCCAGCCGAGGTCAAAGATGTGGTTTATTGTGGAATTTATCGTTGGAACTTCTATGTCTGGTTCCATGTTAAAACTACTTCCCAGCTGATTCTGTGTAAATATTGTGGCGTCCTTTTTCTGTAGTATGCACTTTGATTGCAAGGTAATGACTCCAGTTCCGTCGATGACCGCTGGCGTAACTTGATCGTTACATATAACGCGCATCAGCTGTTTCCCGCATAATGTAAATAGCCACATGTTCGGTTTGTGGAGCTTTGTCCAGGTTTCCTTGCATGTTACGTCATTGAGGATACATGATAAAGACTCTTGTTGGTTGAAGACTTGGGCCTCACATGGGGCATCTTTATCGTGCAAATTGTACACCGGATTACGTGAGATACAAATAAATTCGTCTTCTCCGTATGAAGTACATTGGCGCATGTCTTGATCTTCCATTTTAATATAAGAGTTTTTTTCTGAAGTTGATTGCGATGAAACTTGCAGTTGGTTGTATGAGTTTTAGATTTCCATGTCTAAGGAACGGTATCGGAATGACTCGATGTATCTTGTAGTCTTCATCGCTCAGTAGCGGGATGTGTATTTCAAATAACATATAGTTGTTTGTTATTCGAGCCTTCACATGAATGAGGTCATAGATGTTTTGCAAATCCGTTTGAATGTCCTTTACAGGTAATGACAATCCCTGTGGTAACCTTCCGGATATGATGTTTAGCTGCTCGATCAGTTGGTTGGCTGGGAATAGATGGGTATCTAAATGTCCTTTGTAAATATTGGCGAGGGCATTTATCAACATTTCCAATATTCGATTCAAGTCACTTAAAATCAAAGTTGACGTCACGGCAGCGGAATTTATGTCATTCATCGTGAATAGCATGTGTGCCTTGTTCTCTATTTTTGTGATTTCGCTGCAAGTTTGGCTCATATAGACGCTCAAGGTCTTGAATTGTTTTTCCATGAAGGCAGTGTTTCTTTTTATTATATTGTTTTCAGCCTCTACAATTAATGTTTGGTTTTTCATAAGTTGTAGTAGGTAGTCATCATTAGATTGTAGATTTTGTATGTCTCTCTCGTACTTTTCGGCAAAGTCTGCGTCGAGCACTCCGAAAAGAGTTCTTGCTAGCTTCCCAACTCCATCAAAGTATCCTCGTTTTGGTCTCGAGTGTTGAGTGAGCAGCATCGAGTTGTAGTCGGCTAGGTGGCTCAGTTCATGACGTAGGTGGCTGACAATTGTTTCACAAGGCATATACTCATGTGATATCCTTTGACATAGTTTATCTATTTGGTTGACATAATCATTAATCCGATCAGTTGCTTGCCAGTATGACGTTAAGTTGTAGTAAACCAATAGAGTCCATTCGTCATGTATTAGTTGTATTTTCCCTGCTTCATCGAAGTATATCGGATGATTGCTTGGTATAGCTGTCACCTTCAAGTTGCTAGTGGTTGGCGCTGACTGAGCAAATCCCGTAACTGCTAATATGGATAAAAGAACAAGTGACAGCCAATTGTTCTTGTGTTTTGTTGCCCCTCCCCGTTTTTTAGGTTCCGGAGTAGGTGTTTTTTTATCATCCTCTTCGTCTCCTCTCGGTTCTTCGAGTTTCAGCGGTAGAGGTGAAAGCTTCGTTATTGGCCGTTTAAGTGACCCTTTCCTGGTTTTCAAGGTAACAACCCGTACTTGACCATCGGCGCCTGGATGAAGTTCCTGGACTCTTCCTATGGCCCAACGACCAGGAGGTAAGTGTTCATCTTTTACTAACACTAGGCTTCCTTGTTTCAGGTTTTCTTTTGGTTGCTGCCATTTGCTTCGGATTTGAAGTTGGTGTAGGTATTCGTTCGACCAGCGCTTCCAGATGTGCACGTTCATTTGTTCAACTAGCCTCCATCTGTTTCTTAGATCGTGCTCAGCAAAATCTTGCTCTTCTTGCGGTAGTGACAGTAGGGGGCCGCCAATGAGGAAGTGACCGGGAGTTAGGTATTCCAGGTCTTCGACATCTTCTGTTAATGGGCACAGCGGACGAGAGTTAAGACAGGCTTCAATTTGATTTAGTAATGTAGTGAATTGTTCGAAAGTAAGCTTCTGTTCCCCCAGTACTCGATGTAAGTGATATTTCATGGCTTTAACGGCAGCCTCCCACAGACCTCCAGCTGTTGGCCAAAGAGGGGCATTGAAATGCCACTCAATTTGTAAGTGGCTCATCTCGTCAAAGAATTCTGAAGTCTTGAACGTACTGTGCTTTTCAAATTCCTGTTGAAGTAGTTTTGCTGCGCCCACAAAATTTGTTCCGTTGTCGGAGAATACGTGTCGGGGTGTACCCCTGCGGGCACACATCCTTTTGAATGCAGCAAGGAACGTTTGCGTGGTCATGTCCGACACCAATTCCAAATGCACAGCTTTGGTCACCATGCATATGAAAATTGCTATGTAAGCCTTGCAAGTTTTGACTCCTCTTCCTTTGTTGATTTTCACATCAACGTGTCCGGTATAGTCGACGCCCGTGTTTGTGAACGGTCTCGATGGAGTTACACGCTCCTTTGGCAAGTCTGCCATCAGTTGGACGTTTCGGTTTGGTTTAAAACGATGACATCGGACGCATTGTCGAAGCTCCTTCTTGACTGTTCTGCTGCCTCCAATGACCCAAAATTTTTGACGTAAATGGGCCAAAGTAAGCCGGGCGCCTCCGTGGAGAGTGTTGCGATGAGCCTCTTGAATAATAAGCTCCGTTAATCTTCCTGTAGGCGGAAGTATGATTGGATGTTTAGCTTCGGGAGATAAAGTTGAGTAGCCTAGTCGCCCTTTCACGCGCAGTATTCCACTGTCGTCGAGAAATGGAGTTAACTTCAGCAAGTTGCTTTTTGTTGATATTGGTCGTTTTTTCTTCAAACGTTCAATTTCGTCGCCATAGTTTTCATTTTGGACGTTCTTGATGACCAATTCTGTTGCTCCCATAATTTCTTGAGGTGACAAACACATAACCTCTTTTTTGTTACCGCAGTCGGCTAAGTTATTGACTGAGTTTAGTGTGCGTTTTTGCTTACAAATATTGCTCAATCGTAGAATCCATCCAAGCACTCGTATTACACGTTTATAATTACTGTTTTTATTCAGTAATGTGTCAATTATTTCACAACCTTTGAATGTGACTGCGCAGCAGTTTTTTTCTTGCAACTCAATGTTTGTTGTGTAGGTCAGGCAATTGTCTTGATGAGTTTTTGGCATGTTTGTTTTTAACCAATCTGGTCCATTCCACCATAGGTTAAAATCTAAGAGTTGAGAAGGTGTGAGCCCTCGAGTTGCACAGTCAGCAGGATTTTCTTCTGACTTCACATAGTTCCAGCAGTTTGGCGAGATAATGCTATTTATTTGTTTGACTCTGTTAGCCACATATTTCTCCCATCGATTTATATCGCCCTGCAACCACGCTAAAACGACTTTAGAGTCACTCCAGCACCTTATATGTAGGTTTTTATTGTAGAGAGTGTTCTGAACCTTTTCTAGCAGTTTGGCCAGTAAAACGGCCCCGCAAAGTTCCATTCTTGGCACAGTTATCCTAGTACTGATTGGTGCCACCTTTGTTTTTGCTGTAATTAGTGTTGTCTTGTATTCACCGGCTTGATTTTTCACTCGGCTATAAATCACGCACGCGTAAGCTTTTTCGCTTGCGTCGCAAAACCCGTGTATCTCTAGGTTCTTTTCTAGACTTTGTAACCATCGTGGTATGGAAAGTTTGATGAGCAACTGTATATCTTTTCTTATGGTTTCCCATTCTGTAGCGAGATCGTCGGGTAAGCGTTCGTCCCAGTTAATTTTGCTGATCCAGATTTTTTGAAATAGAAGTTTTGTTCTTATCGTAAGTGGCGATAGCAATCCAAGTGGGTCATATAGCTTGCTTATTTCGCTCAGCAGTACGCGTTTTGTTAGATTTTTCATGACTGGTAGATCCCATTGGTATGTGAAACTATCGTCGTCTTGATTCCATCTCATACCCAACATTTTTGATTTTGTAGTTTGTTCTGGGCTGAAGTCGATGTTTGTACTGCAGCTTTTTTGATCATCCCGCAAGTCTTCCAAGATAAGTGGTTCGTTTGATTTCCACTTTCTCAAGTTAAATCCTCCTTTTTTCAGCAACTCAATTAGCTGAGTGACCAGTGTTTTTGATGCTTCGATAGTGTCCTGCCCGTAAACCAAGTCATCCATGTAGAAATAGTTCTTCAGGACGTTTCCAGCTTCCGGATAGGAATCTTTTTCATCTTCTGCGAGTTTATGTAGAGTGCGCATTGCTAGATAAGGTGCACTTTTCGTTCCATAAGTTACTGTGCCCAACTGCCAATCTTGTAATGGTTCATTAGGGGAAGATCTCCAGATTATAGTTTGTAGATGTTGTTGATTTTCGTTCAGCCAGATAAATCGATAAAGTTTTTCCACATCTGCCGTAAAGACGTATCTGTACGTTCTCCAGTTGATTAGTAGTGTCAGTATATCCTTTTGTAAGTTTGGACCGCAGTACATGTGATCGTTGAGACTGCTCTCTCCTTTTGTCTTGTACGACGCGTTGAACACTACTCTTAGCTTGGTTGTAGTGGACTCGGCTCTCAAAACGCCATGGTGAGGTAGGTAGACTTGGCCCCTACTTTCTCCTGTGACAGGTTTCATGTGTCCCATAGCGATGTACTCGTTCATGAACGCTTGTACTCGTAACCGAGTTCTTTGTTTTTCAGCATTTTCCTTTCCAGTTGAAGGAACTGTGCTAAAGCTTGTGACCTCGCATTTTTTAAGTTTGCTTCGAAATTAGGCTTCATTGGCATTTGTACAATATATTGTCCGTTCGCCAATCTTGTTGTGGTTGCGTTGTAATATTCCTCGCAGTGTTGTTCTTCACTAGTTGCTGATGAGGACTTGTCTGGAATTTCCTCAGTCTCCCAGAATCTTGTCATGTTTTCGAAATCGTTGAGAGTCACGAAGCAGTTGAATGTCTTTACATTCCCGCATAGAACCCAGCCTACTTTGGTTTGTTGAGCTACTGGGTATCTATTATCGCTCCTGATGACGCCGTTTAGTATAAGTTCTGAGTAGACGTCCGCGCCCAAGAGCAGATCAATCGGGCCTGACAGGTTGAACTGTGGATCTGCTAGTTTTAAGTTTTCCAGATAGTCCCAGTTACTGATTGAAAAGGATGCGGTAGGTAAGTTGTTTATAAGTTTTTTCATAATTAATGCTTCAAAGTTGAATTTATAATCGGAATGCATTGACTGACATTCTAAGTTCATTGCCCCTTTGCAGTTACCGCTAAGGCTTCCTACACCCGATACAACAGCGCTCACTTTACGTCGCTGTAGTCGGAGGCGCTGTGCCGCGTTTTCCGTGATCAGGCTCACTTGGGAGCCTTGATCAAGTAGACCTCTCAAGTTGATGAAGTTTCCATCTATTGTTTTAACTTTCAGAAGTACGGTGGTCAACAACACTTCTTTTTCTTCGTTCGTTACGTTGTTGACCCCATAGGAAGTCAAAGGGGTCGACGATGGGTTTTCCTCCCTTTTCGCTTGTTTGTTGCTGGATAGTTCAGTTTCAGCTTCATGCATAAGTGTGTGGTGTGCCTTATGACACAATTTACACGTCTTTCGTGATTTGCATTGTTTTTCTCCGTGGCTGAATAAGCAGTTTTTACAAATATGCAAGTTACGAATTGCGTCACTTCGTTTGTTTATGTTCATAGCCAAGAATTGTTCGCAATTCATCAGAACGTGGTTAGTTTTGCATATTGGGCATGTTTTCGCTGTCGTGAAGAAGGTTTTTGGCGAACTTTGTGACTTGTTAAAGTACGATGACCCTTTTGTTTTATTTTTGTAGCTGTTATTTCGGTTTTCTGATCCCTTATGCGTTGGCTTTTCAGATTTCCATGGTTTGTTTGATGGCGATAGTTTTTGACTATTTCCCTGTAGAGCTTCCAGAGACATGAATTTGGACTCCAAGAACCCGGTGAACTCTTCCAGGTCGGGAAACTCCCTAGGATGTTTAATCTCCTTTATATATTCGTTGTACGTAACACTATCCAGTTTTTGAATCAATAGGTGAACGATGATTGGATCCCAATTGGTGGTATCTAGCCCGATGTTTTTGAGCCCGTTCAAGCACTCCATTATGACGTCGTGAAGAGTCCGTATGCTTGCAGCGGTTGGTTGCTGGATACTAGGTTGATTCAGGAGCGTGTTCATGTATGACGTGAACAACAGCCGTTTGTTATCGTAGCGGTGGGTCAGCATCTCCCAGCACGACGCATAGTTCTCAGCACTGATGCCGAGATGCTGGACCAGTTTCTCCGCCTCACCTTTCAGTTTTGTTTTCAAGTGTTGCATTTTTTGTGCTTTTGAAAGTGTCGGATTGTTGTGTACGCTTTCCAGGTAGAGGTCTCTAAAGGTCAACCACTGGTTATAGTTTCCATGAAATTCCGGTATTTGGATTCTTGGCGTAGATTTTTCATAATGTGCATTGTTCCAGATGTTGTGTTGTAGTTTCCTTTTCAGGTCATCATAAAAGTTTTCTGCTGTATTGTATTTCTGTTGATAAACTGAGTCCTCATCTTGTAGTATGTAATCTAGCTCCCAGTTTACCCTTTCGATGTGCTCCCATTTCGTTTTCAGGGTGCTCAAGTTGTCTTCTAACTCCCATTTTTCCATTGGTACCGCCAATGATATGCTTATCTTCTCCACAGTGCGTTCAAACGCCCTGAAGTTGCAGTATTGTTGACGCAAAAGATCTTGTTGCTTTTCCGTCGACTCGCTTGTTTCCCGAGGAGGTACGTGGAATTTGATGTCGTCGAAAGTAAATTTCGATTGCCTCATAGCTTGCTTAGGCGTCGCAGGTGGCTGTTCCGTCTTGCTAGTAGATGCAGACGGCAATTCTGCTTTACGTTTCAGCATGTCTTGCAGCACTTCTTCATACATCTTCTTCGTACTGCTAAAAATGTCGTCGTTGAAGTATTGAAGGTCCGTCACTCCAGACTCTTCCAGTAGTTGATGGTTGTGAACAAACTTCTCCCAGTTGTTATTCAGCTTAGAGAGACGCTCCTCCAGGTAAGCCAAGTTCTTCCTGGTGGGACTATCCTTCTTGTAGTTGGTACAAATAAGCTTCAAGTCCCTGAAGATGGTTTCTTGACGGCTTATCAGTTCTGTTACGCTCTGAACCATTGTTATAAGTTATTGGTTTGACCGTTGGTAGAGTAGAGTTGTATCACCTCAGGTACTAGTTCACCAAAGTTGCGAAGTTTCCGCAAGTTCTGGATATTGAGTGCGTCGTCAGTTCGTCGCCCTACTAACGCGATCCGCTCTTCTGTTATACCAGCTAGACCGATTTAAGTTAATAGAGACAATACGCACCTGTTATCCGGCTCGAAGGACCACTTTTATGTATGGCTCAGAGGTAGTTAGTTACTTACAGTTGGATGTGAGTTGACGAAAACCACAGACTTCACAATAATTACGTATATTCTCAAAAGTTACACAACGTTAAGTTGGATGCTAATCCGCGGTTATAGCGCTACGGCAGCTATCGGTCAACTAAAATTAATATAATTACACGTATTTAAAGTAAACAAAATGAGTAGTAAAAAGTAGGTCGCGGCGTTAGCGTTTTGCCTGTACGTGAACCGTACAACAAGTCTGCTTTCACGCGGGCAAAACCTTTGGCAGAAGCTAGGCAGAAAATATGTTAAAAAAAGAAAATAGACATATTTTCATAAATTATCTTTTCTGACCCCTGTTTATGTTATTTTAACATAAACACTTATATTTCCTAGGTTACTGAGTCAGTAAAATTACCTAAAGTTAGAAGTAGCCACTTATTAGTAGACAGTACTATCTCTAGAAATTTCTTAGCGGCCATTCATCACAATCACTGAAAGGGCTCAAGCACACTTCTGCAATAGGTCCTCATACAATAACATTCAACATTTTTGGTTGTAATATAAGAGGAAGTTACCCAACCATGTCAAGCACTTGAGAGTCAAGAGCCGGAATACTTTCTAGTGAGGACGCTACTCAGAATGCGAACTGGGTTTATGATACTACTTCAGAAAAGCCTAGTTTTTCTTACATATTCACTAAGAGAATTTACATGTTTCTGGAGATGAGAATGTATAAAATATTCTTGTTGGAGGTCTCGAAATTCTGAGATTGGTTGGTGGCAGTGCCGTAACTGAACTTTTATACGTACGGTGAAAGTTTTTGAAATTGCGCCCCTTATAAACACTAAGTTGGATGTTTAATCTGCCTGACATAGGTCCTTACCGGACGTGAGTGTGTTCAGGAGGTACCTGTTTCGGATATAAACGCTCGGGAATCACCGTTGTGCGGATAGCCGTAAGCTCGCGGTGAAGCAAATGGTGGAAGTTTACTCTGCTGTTCGCTGTGTCTTTGGAGTGGAGTGGAGGTGGTGACGGCTTGAGCGCCTCTGGTTCAGGTCATGGTATGAAGTGAGAGGCAATGGGAAACAGTAACCTTCTTCTGATGAAATAAATGATATAAAACTTGGCCTTGGTTTTGTCTAAAGATTGTGAACTGCACCGTAAGTTAGTGTTAGTCTTTAAGGCAAGAGTGAATAAGCTCATCAACTAGTGCGTGTCACCATCATGCATCATTGCATTACTGATTACCATCAGGTGGGATCGCAGTCAAGCACTAGTTTTTACCAATAAAAAAAGTACCAAACGATTTTCACTTCGATGGATTATAATCTACTGAAAAATAATGCATTCAATTTTATTCAGTTTACAATCTCACGAGATGGATTATAATCTAACGGTTTCTACAATTTCACGGTGACATATATAGTTTAAACTTTTAACCTTTTATTGCCCTCTTTCAACATCATCCAAAAGCTCATCTTCGCCCCTACAAAAGAAACAAACCTTCATAATTACCTCCATTTCGTTGACAAAAAACTCTCTTCTCTCTAACAAATTGGCACAATAAAGAGCTCACATGCGCGACGACTGGTGACGTATTTTTTCGACTATGACGTCACTTCCGTCGCCCGACAGCAGATTGATGACGTAGAAGTCATAGCGGAGGATTGATAAATGTTAACTGACGAGGGTGTTGGGGAGATAATGGTTTTTGATACGGATTGTGAGTTTTTGAGTGTGCATAACAATTTGGAGTTGCTTGCGGGTTAAAATTTGGTATCGTTTTATTTAATTATTTATATTATACGCAATGTTCTACTTAATAAGTATATTGCCCTATTAAGGTACAGTGATCAACTTATTTAATTCTATAGAATATCATTCTATCATTGGACCACCAAACGTAAATCAGTACATGATAAACATTCCACCTCAAAAAGTTTTGAAAACATATTGTTACACTTTTTTTTTTGAGATTGAAAAACATCCAATGACTTCTCCCGCTTAAGGATGGAGCGAGAGGGCGAGTCATACTTTACTGAGTAAACCACATCTGTGTCCTTCGGTTGCCCTTTGAGTTGTAGGACGATGAGTTTCCTTTTCAGAAAATTCTCGTAGTTTGTTGTACTATATACTAAAGGATGAAATTCTCTGCTGGTTTCTGTGATAGCTACAACCTGAGGTCTTTCGAAAATATGATAAGTTAGGTAGGTTGCTTCTAGACAAGTGTGATCTATCGTCGACCACATCATCGCTTACCATTAGGTGAGATAATGTCTAGCGCGAGCCTACCAATAAAAATAGGTAATAGAAAAACATTATAATCAAAAGGAACATAGCTGAATTTTTATGTATTAAATTTAAAGTATATTATTCAGTCATTAATTCATTAACACCCAAGCGAACGCCGGCGTTCGCGCACCTATTGTCTTTCTATTGTGTCTGTAATTTCCAAGATTGAAAGGTACCAGGAGATTTTTCACACAACGCCATCTGTTAATCTAATTTAGAACTATTGTGAAACACACCATCTATGAGCAAAAGTATGAACTAATCTTACTTCATATATTTTCATACTTTTAATACGGTGTAAGAACTTTTACAACGTGAGCCTATCAATCTCAGCTTCCAGTGTGAATGACCGAGAGCAATCCCAATCGTGTTACAGAATTAATATTAATACGTACTTGCTTACTCTTTTGTAAACGAGATTAGCTCGTGTTTGGGAAGTTTTTGTACGAAGCGATTTATTTGTTTACTTTGTGAAGCATCTTGTGCGAGGAACTCAAGCGAAGGAGCTCATGAAATGAGGCGATTGTGAGCTTCTATTTGGTTCTTTTTCAGACAGTTTTTTGGAAGCGTGATTTAATTTATTAGAATGGAAAATATAGAAGATAAACATGGTTTAAGAAAGCTACAGGACCTAAAGCGATCGCTCTCAGACTGCACACGAAAGAAATACGCAAAGACACAATTAATTGTTTACCTTCAACTTATTTTGGTGGCGTTTTTTTTAAGGCGTATAGTCCCTTGAACCATCTGGCCGAAATTATGTGAACGCAACTCTCGCACTCGCCTAGGCGGCAGTACGCAAATCTGTGCATTTATTTGCGGCCAGCGGCGCCCGGAAAGCGCTTTAAATCCATTTTCTCTGCGAGATATTGATTGATTTACGTATGCAATGTTCACTTTGAAGAATATTTAACCACCAATTTTTATGTGTAAAAATGTTTCTAAAGGTCCAAGCCGTTTCGAAGGAGTAGGGAAAAGTTGCGAAAAGTTGCGAAATTGCTAAATTTTTTTTTTGACAAAAGTATTAATTGCACGAAAAAATCAAATGTTGATATTATTGTTCATAAATCTATAATAAACATATATTTTTTTCAAACCAATTGACCTAGCCGTTACGGAGGAGTAGGCCTCAGAAAATCACTGTTTTATGGCACTTTTCGGGCGCTTGGCCCTTAAGTGAAATTCAGTAGCTATTTAAAATATTTGCCAATTGTTTCTTAGTGGATTTTACTTCTAGCTAATATTATAAAGGCGAAAGTGTGTGTGTGTTTGTTACTTCTTTATACCGAAACTGCTAAAGAGGTTAGGATAAATTTTGCACACGGATAGACCATGTCGTGGAATAGCGCATAGGCTCTTTTTTAACACGCATACCCCCGTGTTTTTTCTATATTCCCATTCGCTTGGGATAATTTTCTTCTATAACGCGGGTAGAGCCACTGACAGCTACTAGTTGTGATATAAAACTGGTTTAGTTTTGTATCTTAGTGTCTTCTGTGAGTTTGTTTCGGTGTTTCTTCTCAGGGAAGTCAGATAGGAAACATCGGCCTCATCTAGCATAAGCTGGCGAAAAAATAATTGTAAAAGTGTTTTTTTAAACCTATTTACAAAACAAATATCATTTGTCATTTATCACAACTCGAAACAATTTATGTGGAATCATTGAAACAGATAGAAAAATTTATGAATATTTTATTTCACGATTGCATTCGTTACATCATATAGTGGTTTAGAGGCATCCATGGCGTAAACAAAGCATTACCACTAAAACAGTCCTACACACAAAACACATAATCTACAAAATCCTAAATAATTTCTAAATCCTCCTCCATTCACACTGCCCACACATTACTAAACTAAATCCTTTCTGAAATATAACTTAGTCGACAAAAAAAATATTTCCGTGCCCAACACCACTTTAATAATATGAGATTTGAGCGCGTTACGTGCCTGGTCCTTGCCTCTTTGGGTAATTACCCGGGTCAAAACCCCGGTATAATATGAAAGGCTTTTTGTAACAACCTTTTAGGGTAAAACACATGGACACGCGAGCCTTCGTAAAAAGTGGTTGGAATAAAGTTGGGAAGTGTTGAATGTGTTTGGCTGAAGTTAGTTTTATTTGTCAGGCTGGTTACTCTTGGGGTCGTAATTTGGTATTACTTGATGGCTATGTTTTTTCTAGAATATAGTATACTAGTAACCTGCCACTGTGAAAGGTCACAAAGGACATCTCGCATCAACGTTTCGCCTCGTCGTTTCTATCGCCTACATCGAAGGACTGGAACGATTTGCCTGCTGTAGTCTTCTCAGTCAATTATACTTTATGTGCCTTCAAAGCTAGAGTTAATAGGCGTTTAATAAACTAGTGCACCTTATTGTCAACGATTGTATCACTACTTACCATTAGGTGGGGTCTCAGTCAAGCACTAGTTTACATCAATGAAAAAAAACTCCAGGTCGTACTCATCCGCTGTCTTCACCGTGTCTCTAAGAAACTTAAACTAAGCTTCACGCAAGCATACACCAAGGTTTAATGACGAATAATATGCGTCTATGAAGCTGTGCGTCCATGGTCAGCAGGCCTATCTCTTGGCTTGCGGACAGTGAGCAATGGGTAGCTCACTGTCCGGCCGTCCGGTAACTGTCCGGACCAAGCCCAAGTCGTCGACGGCGCGCACTGTTCCCGCGCGCCTCAAGGAGTTGTCAGCAACAGCAGGGACCCAGCCGGGTCGAAGCCTACTGGGGCCAGGGTTATCCGAAAGGGCGCTCGAGCCCCAGTATGAAGGCTAGAAGGAACGGGGTGGGTCTTTTAGTCAGTAAGAGTCTGACACTATCTCCTGCTCCGCCCAAGGGCGGGGGATGTCAATGCATGATTTTTCCCACCATAAAAAATAAAAAATAAAAAAAAGGCCTATCTCTTAAAATTATTCACTGATAGAAAGCTCAAAGCCTAAACCGAATCTAATGTTATTTTGTACAAATGTTTTATATAAAACGATTTTTAATATGCTTAGAACTCCAATTCATACAAAGTTTAGGTAACATCAATTCTCAACGGGCCAAATAGCTCGTAAATATCATTTGATATTTCGTTGAAACGACATGGTCGTTTACGTTTATTGCCATCTTGTTGTAATCTAGAACTGTCAATATAAAATGACGTGATTCTTTCAACAGTTATAAGAATAAGATAATAAACTTTATTTTCAAACCAGTTACAGATAATAACGAATAAAATAAGTTGGTACTTAATATCAAAAACACTTTTAGATTTACATATCTGAATGACGATCTGTGAAGTATATCCGCCTTAAGAGCATTATCCGCATTATTTGGTTGTCTACTCAGACGACTATAGTAGCTACAAGACAAGGCTGTTGCGAGGCTATGCGACTTGGAGATATAGCAGCGAATGGAAATCAAGAACGAGTGCATCCGCGAACATCCCCGACGAACTACAGAAGCGTGGCACGTATTAGATACTCGGTATTACCCCCAGCGTTACCCGGAACGCTTTATTATATTGAACTTATAGAATATAAGCCTTAAGTGTGGCAGAACCACATAGCTGACAGTAGGCTCTGAACAGTAATGAAAAATGTTGTTTCTTATTCTATCGATCTAAGTTCTATCAATCCTATTTCTATCGATCCTATTTCTATCGATCTTATTTCCTATTCTATCGCGGTTAAACGCCCTCTAGATAGCCCTATGACTTGGCAAGAGTAGTGTTAGCTCGCTGACTACGAGATACACTGGTCCCGTCTATGTTCCTCTGTTTGACTTTACACATTTTTTGCTTTTGTTATGATTTCACAAAAGCCAAATGCTAATCAAACAGTACCAAATTTAGAAAGTATTTAGTTTTTGAAATAGCATACAGCCATTTTTTTTCCATTAAAATGCAGATGTAACACAATTTAATGCTTTTGCTGTATTTGATAGGAAATGTATAGATAGAGCTAGCCTTTTCGGCAAGTTTCGCTGAGGTAGTTGCAATATTACAATAAAATTCTCAGTTTCATCTTACGGAGTTCGCGATTGTTTCATTGATTCTATATTTTTCAGTTGTGTGGGATAGTCGAGACACAAAACGATACCAGTTTTACATAACAATATCCACTATGATTTAATAGTTCCAATGCTAGTATATGATTGTTTTGCTTGTCACTTCTGTGGTTGTAAATACTTTGGTTTTCTTCTGCATTGTCCATGCGTTGCCACATGGGGGAAGCCTGTGTTTGGACGCTGCTGGCAGTAGACATTTTTCGACTGCAATAATTATGAGGATGTTTTTTTTTTTTAATTTTTTAAACTAGTGCTTGACTGCAATCCCACCTGATGGTAAGCAGTGATGCGATTGTTGATAATGAGGCGCGCTAGTTTATTGAGAGCCCATTCAATCTAGCCGTGAAGAGACTTAAATTATAATCGGATGGAAAACCGCAGTAGTCTTTATTGTAACTGTTGAGGTTGTAATGCCCAACAGCGAACATGTTGCGTTGAGTAGAGTAGGGTAGAGTAGGGCAGAGTAGGGCAGAGTAGGGCAGAGTAGGGTAGAGTAGGGTGGAGTAGGGAAGAACGGGAGCGAAGCCGCGCGAGCAAAAGCTAGTAATTACATAATATTTCGACTTAAATGCTATGTTAAATGCACAGGTAAACAATATGTGCATTCATGAGTATGACGTACAAACTAGCACAAAGTTCAATGTACAGCGTAGCCCGTACAGTAACCAAAACTTTACCTTCAACCTTACAATGGACAAATCAATATTATATTAATTAAATACCATTTTCTTTTCAATCTAAACCCTAATCAATTCTTTCCCAGAAGCATTTCTTTCAATAATACCCTCATATAATTTTTCTTTATTATTATTTTTTTATTATTACCTCTGGATTGAATGCCAATACATTGGTTCCTTTCATCTTGAAGGCTTTTGTGCGTCAATGTTCATTATTCCCTTCAGACTTTCGTTTCAAAGACACTGTTTGTTAGGAATTTTCCAGTATATTGTTTGTTGGTATTAAAAATTGATTAGTTTTATGCATTATAGTCATAGTCATAGTGGTCATAGTAGTTTATTGGTAAGGGATTCTTACAAGTCAATACAGATTTTTTTTATATGTCTTTTTGTGTTGTAATTTGTATCTTTAAAAGCTAGGGGTTTATATTTGTAGGTTTCATTGATTAGGCTTGGTTGACTGGTAATGCCTAGGGTATTAAAACCGCCTTTGTACCATTTATTTAATAAATTAATCTAGTTAATTTTTTTTTGTTTTTATATATATACCTAGTGATTATTTTGTAATAAAATAGTCAAAGTAAAAAAAAAACATATTAATTAATATCTATGCTTGTCTAAAACCCGGGGTTTAAGCCAATACAAAAAGCCCACAACAATTTTTGCCCCCAAGGTTGACCCTAATCTAAAACACAGTATAAAAGATGTCTGTGTTGTCGTTTATATGCCTTTTTACACTATGTAGCGAAACTATGGAACGTCTCCTTTTTATCTCCTATCAGTATGTGGGAAGCCTGATATTCTCTTCCTGTCTCTATCGTTTACTTCACTAAAGTACTCAAATAAGACCATTTTATCCAGTGTTTGGAATCATCCATTAATCACGTAATGACGGCTCGAAAATAGGAGTTCAGTTAAATACACGAAATAAAATATGGGACGTGTAGTGAGATTTTGTTAAAAATGATACGACCGTTTATATCATTTCAGCTGAAAGACGTCCACTTTTGGACATAAGCCTACCCCAAGCGTCGCCACAATGATCGATCTTGTGCGTCTCGCAACCACCGCATTCCTGCGACTCTCACCATGTCGTCGGTCCATCTAACCAATATTACGTGTATAATTTTTTTTCGTTGAGCATGCGATTTCTAAACCAAAAAATGGTGCATGACCTGGACTCGCCGTTACCTACCTAACTATATATAATTTGTAAATGACTGTACCAAAAAAAAAAATGAGTTAAAAAGTTGCTAAAAAACATCACGTGATTAATAGACGACCCCTATAGTGACGTAAACGGAGCGACAAAATTACTGAAGAAATGTACAACATCGTAGATACGCAGATGACTGTTTGGGTACCTACTGTGTTCCACAAAGCAATAGAGTACTTTTCGGTCCCCCAAACGCTTATTCATTACGGTCGAAAAAACTTCGAGAAACCCACAGCGTCCCTCAAAAATTTATCTCCATTCACAATTTACCGAAATGCGAAGAACCTAACGCAGTTATTTAACAATTTTCTTTTAAACTTTTTTAGTGAATTACGGCGCCATGACAATAGTACAGTCAGGGCGATAATTACGCCTGTCTCGACGAGCACTTCGCCAAACTTTCCCACTTCTGACGAGGTTTTTTTTTTCACTTAACGCGACCCACGGAAATGCTCAAGTTTCTTATGGCCGAGCCAAAAGATAACTTTTGTAAACTTGTATTACGGGTTTCAATAGTAGAGTCTGTATTTAGTGCATTTTATTCCATTGCCCTTTTTTAAATTTATTTTTATATTTTATTTACTAACAATAAATAATAATATAAATCCATATACCTTTTATTTAGTTGAAAAAAAATACGTTAGCAAATAAAATACTAGTAAGATTAATATTATAAAATCAATAGGCTCTTAATAAACTAGTGCGCCTCACCATCAACGTTTGCATCACTGCTTACCATCAGGTGGAATAGCAGTCAAGAACTAAGTTTATATCAGTTAAAAAAAAATAATAATTAAGGACAAGCTACCGAAAAAACGATAGAGGGATGAGGAAGGATCTGTTTTTAAAACAATGACTTCTTAATTGTATTAAACCGCAAATTATGAAGAGAAGCAAGGGACGCCTTTGTGCTTCAGCGGGTCGAAACAGATTTAAAATAATAATAACCAGTTCTTGGTCACCAGTCCACTTTAAACGTATTGCGCCGACCCCAAATAAAATGGCCAGGAAGAAGAAGAAGAAGAAGAAGGTCACCAGTCCACTTTAGCCTTCGTAAACCTCCTTAGAATAATGATCACCGATTTCTATGTGTCTCAATAGTTTCCACCAGCCGGAGGTTGACCTTAGGTGCACTTGCGCCTATTAGGATAATCGTCGGTTGGTGCCTCATTCCAAGAAAAGTATCTTAGAAGCCTCTGCAACTTCAGCCTCTAGCATGCCTTCCAAAAATCCAAGACCCTGGGGGTCTTGATTAAGATATACCTAAACAATACCAAAGTATCAAGAGAGCGAGATGAAGGAAAAGATGGATGGATTGTGTGAGGAGTGATAAGAAAGAATACTGTTTCTTTCGCATTACTAACTCCCTAATTAGTGATAGCATGACGAGCGACAGGACCCCAAGCAATGGCAGGAAAAGGATGAAGATGATGTAAGGATACCAAAGTTTATGTATGTGCATGCATACTATTTGATGTGTTTGCGCGGTCTAGCTGCTTGATAACCTACATAATTAAATCAATTTTAAATCATATATGTTAAACATTAATTTATCACGCTTTTTCCCCCATTATCATGCAAGATTCCATCTACCACGTCACGACACGACACAGCAATAAAACGTCGCCATGTCACGCGCCTAAAACACATTCGCCCAGCAACGTGAGTTAACTACTTATGACTTGTAAATTAAGTCCATTACCCCACTTATATGCTGATGAACGACGTCCGACTAACGTGTCCCGTCAGTGTAAAACAAACTCCTTAAAACTTACGAGTGCTGACGCCATGTTGGTAAAGGCTGTTGTAGACAAACGAAACACGACAACGCTTTTCCATGTGGTATTTTCGTGAAGTAATTTTTTGAGTTGGAAAATCTCATAACTTCTCCAGCTCTAAGGAGACATGAGAGTGTGTCAGACTTTTACTGATTAAAACCTGCCTTAGATGTCTTTCTGACCAAGGCGAAGGTGGAGAGATGAGCTTAACAACTACTGTAGAGACATGTCCGCAATGGCAGAGAACAGATGTGCGTGGAAAAGGGACAGAGAGACCTTCGCCCAGCACTGGGACATAATGGGCTAACGACAACGACGACATGTTCTTCAGTAGCTTTTTACATTCTAGCAGCCCTAGCAGGCATCGATCCTACTCAGACATCTCTTTGAGGCACGCGTGGAACTCTACATGCCGTTGACTCAGGCTTAGTCTTTACTGGATGGTCGGACGGTGAGAAAGAAGAAGAAAGAAGAAAGAAAGAAAGAAAAAGTGTTTATTCACGTCAAACATGGCGCATACTTTAAAACAAAATAAATAACAATATCGACTAAAAGTAGCACGTAAGTAAGATATGCGTCACATCCGCGCAAAACGGCCAGCGCTCAGCAAAATGCTGGGGTTCATGTAAAACAGAGCCACAGCGCTGATTTTCAGTACCAGCCGTCGTCGACGATGAGACGCCGATCGGTCAGCAAGGATTGAGTGAGCTACTCAGTGCTCTTCGTCTGCAAACCCTAGTGAAGGCAACTAAACAACAATTAACCTAAGAATCTTCCACATCTAACGTCACCTTTTTGTTACCATCTGTATTTTCTATAACCCATAACTAATTAGCCTACAAGGCATGAGTGAATTGGCATCTTTTGGACTGCCTCGTTTCATTTTAAACTACGATCCTCTTTTTCATCAGGTGAGATCGAGGGTAAGACTTCATAATCAATCAAACGAAGGTGATAATTTTGTTGCATCGTTGATGTCACGCCTGGTCTTTCTTCCGGAGCCTTAATCCTCTTCTTGGTCGTTACACTCTTGCCAGAGTGGTCGTGGTTGTCATAAGGGTAGCTCTCCAGAAGCTATCAAGGAACACCGCACAACTTCCTGTCACTTTTGCCTGCTTAATCATTCAATCATTCAATGAGCCGCCAACAACCGCTTTGATCTGGTCTGTCCATCGTATCGGTGATCTGCCACGCGGCCTCGTCCCATCCACCTTTCCTTGTACAATAAGGCGTTCGATGGAGTCGGAGCCTTAATGCGGCGTGTGAAATAATTCTGTCCTGCCCCACCCGCCGTTGTCGCTTGCCAATGTAGTGTTGGCTTTAGATAAGCTTTTTATGGAGTGTAAGAAAGTTAAAACGGTATTGTTGGTAGACTGTGGTCGAAAGGACAATGGCTGCTTGATTTAGGAGCTAAGGAATTTGTATACCTACTGTTTATCTTGAAGTTTGGCAATGGTTTTGCATTTTTTTAGCAAAAAAACTTTGATATTTATTCACATTGCTCATTCAAACTTAATTCTGTAGAGGATCCTAGTGGAAATCTTTCTCCCTAGCTTTTCCCAACAATGTTTGGGTTTTTTTTTCGATGGGATAATCATCCAATGACATCTCCTGCTCTTGTGCGCGAGGGTGTGTCAGACTATTAGTGACTAAAATCCACTCCTGTTCCTTCGTTGCCTTACATACCAGTGCCGAGTTTTCCTTTCAGAAACAAACCCTTGGCCCCAGAAGACTGTGACCCTGCTGGGCCCCTACGGTTTACTGATATCTCCTTGAGGCGCGCGTGGAACATGCTATGCGCCGTCGATGACTAAATGTGCTTTCCGAAGCTCGGAAAGCATGAATATTAAGATGGCCACCTACAAGTATTTACAGACTGACCTCGTCAATTTTGGAGATTAACCACTTGTCGGGGGCATAATTTGGAAATGGATGAATTTCTAAATCTAAAAATTTTTAGATCTTGAGCTTTAGAAAAAGTGAAGTTCTATCAAAAATAACGATATCACAAAGTTCATTAATAGGATTGACTAGCGCTAGTCGTGTTTATTTTTACATAGTAAACTTAATATTGAGAGCATGTCTTTTTCAGATCCGTCAGAGGAAGTAGTGCTCAAGTTTTAGAGCGCCTGAGATCCATTTCCTCTTCAGAATTGTTCGAAAGAGTTCGACCGCGGCTCCAACACTCAATGGGCTACTGAGGGAACATGAGTGTTTAAAAAGAGCAACCATGGAGTTTCTTGCCGGTTCTTCTTCATAGGAAACGACCGATTTCGAACCGTGCACTAGCTTCTGACGTTTTATAAGTGCCCAAGTGTTTCAGTTGAATTCTAACACTCCCTACTACTCCACTCGAACAGGAGAACTTATTAGTAGATTCTAAAACTTAAAATATATAGCTCCTTTTCTGCCTCTGGGAAGTGAATGTTGAAATTCTCTACCTTTATTGAGAGCTTCTGGATGTCACCCATCTTTGATCTGAGACTCCTAACAAGTCATCAATATCATCATTTATCCAAATGACGTCTTGCTGGACATAGACCTCCCCCAAATTACACTACAACGACCAGTCCTACGCGTATCGCATCCATAGGATTCCATTGAACATTGAATTGACTACTAAACAAAACTGCAATTTAGTCAAACGCCGAAGAGCAATATTATTAGAAATTAATACCTTTGATTACCATACAGACTAATAAACATAAACAATACGAACCAGCCGATATCATCAAATAGCCGAAATTCACGCTTATTCAGCACATTTATAATGTATTCAAAAGTACACAAATATGCATTCAAATCCGTATCAAATGATCGCGATGTAAAATATAGTTTCGACAAAATGTATTGTGAAATACAATATGTATACGATGTGCCTTTCCAATTTTAAGAGACATTTTGAATTACCAAAAATGTAACACTAAATATTACAATTTATATGGGGCCGAAACACTTGGTTCATGGGGTCCGAGTGCGCGTCTCCTTTTTAAGGAAATTTCACGCCGACTTATCGACGCTTTACGTGACCAGAGGGCTGGCTCGTTCTTCGCCCAAAGAATTAGCATTGCCACTCAACGTGGCAATGCCAGACAGCAATGTGGAGGAGTACTTTGACGCCTGAGCGTATTTTGTCATTTTGTATTATATTTATGTACATAGTTAGGTTTTAGTATAAATAGTTTATTTAGTATTTAAGTTTTTTTTTTTTTTGTATAAAAAATATTTTTAAATAAAAATATTTTTATTTTTATTAATCCTAGCTTTTGTCCGCGGTTGTCCCTACATGTACCATTAAACATAGCCGATGTCCCTCATGAATAAAGCAGCTTTCTATCGGTCAAAAATGCTATCGGACAAGTACATCCAGCGATTACCTCCTACAAACAAAAAAAAAAAAAACAAACTTTTCCTCATTATTATATTAGTGTAGATTATGTGGATATCCGCAGGAGAATCAAAGTTACCTTCATTGTCCGAAGAACCATCAAACTTAAGTGGCAGTAGGCAGGGCATTGCTCGCAGAATAGGTGGTCATTAGAGCTGAAAGGTCCTGGAGTAGCTACTGTATATCGAAAAACGCAGCATTGGAAGGTGAACCAATGGCCTGGTAAGGGCCGTGGAAATCCGATGGTTGCCAGATGCAGAGGACAGTGTAAAGTTAAGAAAGTACCTAGTTAATTTTAGATACAGAAAAAAGTTACTTTGTTTTCTAGTACATTGCGTATAAAACATATCATAATGCGTTTGCAGTACTTGGCAGCAAATGTATAGAGTCAGCCTTCTTGGCAAGCTATGCTGTGGTAGTTAATACCACAATAAAAATTTTTGGTTTCATTTTATCAAGATCGCACCTGTTTCAATAATTCTACATATTGTCCAGTTATATCTACAGAACAAAACTACATCAATTTTACAATACTCACTAGGAATCATATGCGAATAACCAAAACAGTCACTTCAATAAAAAAAAATCTCGCCAAGAACCGGTTTTAATATTACATTAGTTGTCTAAATGTTTAAGAAAATCTAGCTTTTTCCGGTGATTTCAAATCCGTAACATATTACAAAAATCTTGCATTTAAACTGCTAGATGAGAATGAAAATGGGAATTTTATAGAAGTCCTTTTATTTTAGACTACAGTTGAAAAAAAGTGTTTCAAGAATGGCTCATTTCTGTTGTGTAACCTTCAGAAATTGTGATTTTATCCAGCATAAAAAGTCGATATTCAGCAATTGGTGAGTATCATATTCTGAAATACCTTATTTACGTAATCGTTGCTCAACCAAGCCCTCCGCACCTATTAATGGGAATAAAAACATACCGCCTGAATTTTTCTCTTTCATCAGCCAATTATAATTTAAATTTCAAAACAGGATCAAACGGCGCCAAAATACCTAAGAGTCCTGCTGACCCACAAAATGGCTGCCAAACAAATAACAGTACAGTTATTAATGTGGCCAACTGAGCGTGTTACCGTGTCGCATTGCGGTCATGTGAGTTTCCCACTTTTACCACATTCGGATTACATTTTTTTATCCCAACACCCGGATCTGAGTTCCGTGTTTAAGGAATTTTGCAGCTGACCGTACCTTTTTTTAGTTTAAGTAATTCGTGGACTTCAATTAAAAAAGAACGAAATATTTTTCAGTACAATTTCAAGCGAAAATGTACGGTTAAAGTAATATTTACGTGTTCCAAAAATAAGAACGAAATATGTATTTATTTAAAACATATTTCTGAAGACTATCGAAAAACAAAAATCAACAATTGGTATTCACGAAACCAATTAAAATGAAAACAAAATAAACACTCAATGCACCACACACACAACACACGAGCGTGAATTTTAGCATGCAAATGTAAATACAGCGCTTCGTCGCTAGATAAGAAGGGATGAGCGCGGAACACCGTGGTAACCCCAAGGGATACAGGCGAAGGAATCAGCGCTATTAGTTGTATGCAAAGCAGCGCTTGAAACGCTGTTCGGTGACACGACACTCATGAGACCAACAAGCTTTTTAAAGTGGTATTTTTTTTTAAATTCAGAAGAGAATTTTTAAATCGAAACGGTTAAGTTCGATGGCCGTTGCATAATTTTTGAATTTGTGCGAATTGAAGATATTACTATTGTGGAGAAAGAAGTGTTGGTTTGAGAGTAGGGTAAAAAAGTGAAGAAAATGCTTAAGGAATTGCGACTTTTCAACAGAGAAGATGAACACAAAATATTTATAAAAATGCCAGATGAATAGAGTACAGCAATATTCTTATGTGTGTGTATCAAATCAAAAGCATTTATTTCAAATAGGCTATTTACAGGCACTTTTGACTTCGGCACTTTTCTCGTCAAATGTCGGTCAATCCAAAAAAAGTGAAACTAAATTGCGCGTTCCAAAGTGTAGATCTCTATGGAGAAGAACGTGAAAGATAATTATTATTACTGATTATAATTGTTTACATTCAGTCCTCAAATTTTAGACCACATAATTCTAAGTTACCTTTGTACATTTATTCGACTGAGTTTAATTTATCTCCTGAAGTAGTTTAGGAATTATTTCGGTAAAATGAACGGCGAAATTATTATAAAATAAAGTATGACAAAAGTAAAACTAAAATCGTTTTACATTCACACAATTGTTTCAAAAAGCTTTTCATTGTTTTTAATTTTATCTTTGTTGCTCAATTTGGTACATAGATATTAATATTTCAGTTGAAACTTTTGTAGTCCCTGGACAATATAACTATTTCTTGTTTCAGAATTCAAATTCTTAATTATTTTCTCTATTCACACCATTTTTATTTAATAATAGCTCTGTTGGTGTTCAATATTGAATTTCTTCTAAAGGAAAAATATAAATAAAAAATGTCTAAGTCTATTTGAAAGAATTCAATTTTTTTCACAACTTTTAGGACAAGCCTATAAAGCATTGTCTTACTATAAGTAATTTTATATACAATTGTATACCTATCAGAAGAGCCTCACTAACTCCATAGCTTGGCATGGTTCATTGTTCACAATTTTGACAGGACTAGAAGAAATGTCAAAAATAAAGTCGATTCACAGTCATTTTTACCGACTAAAACCCACAGTTGTTTTTTTTTAAATACATAAGCCGTGCGAAGTAAAAAAAAATGTATCCTTTTAGCAAAATTGTATGAAAGTGCGAAAAAGTGAAATAAAATAAAAATATAATAGTCATTACAGAGTACTTCCTGTGCACAAAGTGAACCTTGGAGGCAAGCCAGAAAACGATATGGTGAAACTGTTTTTAAATACTCAACAGCTTAAGCAAAGAAGGATTAAAGATAAGAGGGGAACTGAAAAAACATAAGATAAAGAGGAAATGGGACAAGAATGCGTCCAGCGGTCCTCAGCGGCACAAAGTTGACGGCACCGTTGCCGCTAAATTCCTTTACCTATTGTATCAACCACCCAGTCATAAAGATATTTATAAGAAAAATGTCTATAATATGTGCGTATTGATTTAAAAAAACATCCCAAATGAATTGAAATTGTTACAGGGTAATGTATCTAAAACAAAATCGACAGAGTGGCTACAAAAAACCTGGGCCCCAAGTCTGCTATTTTTATAAATTCGTCATTTCAACACGATCCCATTGTCATTTTGCTAAAATTTTGTAATCTGCTAATTCATAATGATCGATCATTGATCGCTCAATGGTCATGTAATATAATTGTGGTAGAATGATAATTTCGAGCATATTAAAACCAATAACTGCACAATAACGTTCTAATGGTCAAACACTGATCAAATAAACTGTCAAAGTTTTAGCAGATTACCGCAAACGTCAAATATTTATTTGTCAATATGTACGAGATTACCATTTTGAGCCACTTCTTTCAATGGAGTGTCAGTGGTTGACCATTGGAAAGTCATAATGACGCCATTATATTAGTAGATTACCAAACTTGTCAAAATCGACAATTATGACATCAATGATAGACCATTCTGACACTATTGTAATAGCAGACTTGAGGCCCTGTTTCTATAGTACTGGAGAATTTATGGAATTTGAAAATAAAATTGTATAATTTAATTGGTTAGTAAATTATTGTTGACGACAATTTTGTAAGTGATGATAATTAAAATATTAATCGAATTTATGAAAATTGTATATGATGATAATATTGCGTGGAGTAATAATAATTTGATGACATAAATATAAATAATTTGCACGCTTGCTGGCAAGCAGAATACAGTTACTTTAAGGTTATAAGATCTTACCTCAAAAACAATATATTTCTGGCAAATAAACATTTTGATTTGATTTGATTTGTTGTAGTTAAATTGTTGGTTGCTGCACTGCGGATCGCGGGTTCGATACCCACACGAATAATCATATGTCCTACAGGATGAGTGTTCCGGGTCTGGGTGTCTTGTTTAAGTAAATTTAGATGTTTGTGAACGCACCCACGTTGCAGGATATTTCCTAGTGTGTGTTTAAAAACAAAAAAAAAAGGACACAAAGTGGTACTCTCACGGTGTGAATCACTTTTCTTCATAAATATTTTTACATATACTAGTATCTGTGTGTCTGTATCTATGATTGTGTGTGAACGTTTTGTTAATAAATATTTGTTTTTTTTTTTTTCGCTTTTTTTTACCTACCACAGTGTTGTCTTTTTTAACCCAAAGGTTGACTGGTAGATAATGCCGTGTTGCATTAAGGCCGACTATGTACCACTATTGTACATGAAGTTGAATTAAATATCAACAACAAAATGGCATTCCGAAAATGTTAACGTTACATAGCATTATTTTATTTATTCACGAGTACTCAGAAACTCGCTTTCCCGAATGACCGCAACACCAAAAACCAACTTTATCGACAAACTATAAAACAAAAACCTTTTCATTTTGCAATCGCCATAACGCTTCGAGACGTAAACTTTGCAAATCCAAGAGCTGAATTAAAGAGCTCTCCGGCAACCGAGATTTTATAGGTACTCGCAGCAAAATTTTCACAACATCCAAAACCGAACCTTATTCTCATAACTCCAAAATTCAATTTACATTGATCGTTAATTTTAGGGATATCTATGTGCAATGAGTCACAAAACATCGGTTCCGTATGTCTGTTTATTGTCGGGACCATTAAGTGGGTACTGCGAATGACGGCCGTCTCTGGTTTTTGTCGAGAACTTGCTGGTGACAGGCAACAGTTTACGCTCATAGAGCCTGATTGGTTGTAGGAGTGACGGGGAGTCTGCTATCGATTTGAATGATGGGATTGTCAATAGGGTAATGTATGTTTAGGACAAGGACGAATGGGAATTTACTTGTTCAAGAAATAGGTCATTGGTGTCTTGAATGTACCACAAGCTAGTTTACGCAATTCGCGCGAGTTGCAACCTTTCGACTTCACCTACTTTTTCTGTCGTCATCTCGCTCAAATGTAAAAATCTGACGTATTTTTGTACATTTCAGAGATTATCTCCCTACAAACAAAAAAAAAACAAACTACTTCTTTATAATATTAGTGAAGAAAAAAAAAACTTCATCAGAAATTCACTGGAAAAAATCCCTTCAAAAACTCAAAGGACCGAACTACTTACTTATGCACATTTTCGGCAATAGGTACTTTCGTAACTGACAGCTCACAGATCGCACTTTACGCGTCATTTCTCTCCAAATCGTTTCATCTTTCATTCATGTGTCAAGGGACATCTCTAATCGATGAACTCCTGTCACACACCTCACAAAATGTTTGAAAATGATTGTCTTATCGCTTTTGAGTGATTGTCAGCTTCGTCTTTTTGTCTCTGGATAGGAATTTCATAAATAAATAATGAAATATGTTGCTATACTTGCTATGCAGAACGGCTATACTGCCTTTTGGACATGTTACTAGTCGATAGTGATGTGGAGGATTTTATGACGCCATATTTTAGTTTTTTTTTTTAAACTAATTTAGGGTTTGGATTATTATTTTTTGGCTTTGCTGTTTTTATTTAGTTTAGTATTTATGTATTATTTTATTTTTAGTATTACTAATTTAAAAGTTTTCACTGTATCCCACATTCTATTATAATTTCTCTTATTAATGCATATCAAGGGACATCTCTAATCAATGAACTCCTGTCATACACCTCACGAAATGTTTCAAAATTATTGTCTTGTCGCTTTTGATTACAGCTTTGTCTTCTTGTCTCTGGATAGGAACTTCATAAATAAATAATGAAATATGTAGCTATACTTGCTATGCAGCGTGGCTATACTGCCTTTTGGGCATATTACCAGTCGATAGTGATGTGGAGGATTTTATGACGCCATATTTTAGTTAGTTAGTTTAGGGTTTGTATTATTATTTTTGGCTGTATTGTTATGTTATTTAGTTAAGTATTTATGTATTGTTTTATTTTTATTATTAGTAATTTAAAATATTTTACTGTATCCTACCTTTTTATGCCATTTTCGCTATTGCTTAAAGGTTTGTTGGAAGGAAACACAACTTTGAGTCAAAGTATATAATAAATAATGTATAATATACATGAATAACATTGTCAACCAAAATAACTCATAATGTTATTATAACTTGTTTTGACTGACCACAAAAAATTAAGATTTGAAACTAAAAATCTTATCAAATTATAAAAATATACTTAAATTATTAAGGTTAATCAGGAAAAGATGTATAGGTATAGATAGTTCATGATGAATATATTTAATTCTCCTAATTTGAAAATAATAACCGATTCATCATTTAATTTGGCATGAGGGAAGTTAGTTAGAGTTTGAAAGTTTTAGATTACTTGACTGGAAGCGTGTTTACATCGTGTTACCATTTATTTTCGAACACACTGTTTACTTATTTACTTACATAATATGTACTAAGTATATAAAATTTTGTTAGGTAAAAAAAAATTGCATAATTTAGATGAGTGTGTTACGAGTTTAAAAAAAAAGTAATTTGAATTACTAGATCACGAAAATTAATCGATTTAAATAAAACAAATATTGTAACCGGGATTTACTCTTTTTGCAAGAATGGTCTTTTATTTCCCTGAATTAAAAAAAAAATATGACTACACCTTTTTAAAAAATACGATTTGTTATACTGACATAAAACCACTGATTTATAAAATCCTATTAACGTACGTTTTGTGCTAAATAGTTATTGGTTATGATTGGAAAACTCCGTTCTTCAAAAACGCCAACCTGTCGCTATCATCCTTATAGATAAGCATAAAAAAACCTTTCCAATTTAAAAAAAATCTAAACATGTCCATAAAAACTTATACACACACAGGATTCTTCCTAATTTAAAAAAAAAAAAAAAAAAAATACTCAGTACTCAATACTATATTGCATTCCATATGTAGATGGTATAAAAATATAGTTTATGATCAATATGGACCCTGCGGGGCCAGCAAAGCTAGGAGAGAGGATAGAGGTTAATAAAATAAAGATATTTTAATTTATTTTCATTATTAATAATTTATATACAAATATAATATATATTTGAATTAATATATAATATTTGTTTATTGTAAAATTTTGTTATTATTGAAATTATAATTTATGTATGTATATTATTGTTATAAACTTACCATTTTTAGCCGCCATAGCCAGCAGAGTGGCCCCGAGCGCAGCCGCCGTGACAAGCAAGCGACAAAGCGCCGGCAGCATGGTGACACTGTCACATCAAATCATCACATCACATCACATCACCCACTGACGTGAGCATCATACTAAACTGAATTAAACTAACAACTTTTTTTAAACAAATCACTAGTTGATTTCGATTGGTTGAACAACATCTGAAACAAAAGAAAAACATTGTTAGTTTTTTTTTTTTAAAACGTGTTTCCCCTTTTGTGCTTTGCGCATTGGGGAAGGGGAAGGGGTTGCCATAATCGCCACGTTTGGCAAGCAGGTTGGGGATTGCAGTGCGGTTGTTGTTGCAATACACAGAGAATGCTGCCACCCATTTTTTGGTATGGCACATTGCTCGTAGAACAGATGGTCGACGGGGCTAAAAGGTTCTGGGCTGGCGATCGCGCACCGAAAAATGTAGAGTTGGAAAGCCTCCTATAAGATTGCGGGAATGCAATGGATGCGAGACGTACAGGACCGCTAGTTGTGGCTATACTTGGGGAGGCCTATGCCCAACAATGGACGTTTTTCAGTTGTAATGATGATGATAAAACGTATTTTTAATGAGGTATATTTATTATGATCAAAACTCTTAATTGGTCAAAACCACCTTTAAGCCTCAAATACATTAGGGGTCAAATTGTCCCCCAACATGACGCGTGACACTCAAGCTACATGAAGCTGCAACGTTGCCCAATGTCCTGCAACGTGCCAGTTTAAAAATAAAGAGGTTTGATTTTAAAATTTCTTGCTGGTTCTTCGTTACAGGGAACTTTAGCCTCGCACTAACTTCAGACACTTCAATCACAGAATTTGTCAAAAAGAAATGTTACGTGCAAAACTGAACCTTACCTAATCTCGTCAAGGTTCAATTTCCAATAATCACGTTAAGTACTGCATTAAATCTCTGCGCAATCATGTTATGAATATCAGTAGCTGTAGATAAGCAAGCGATTAAAGTTCCTGCCCTTTTCAAGACAAGTTCTAAGTTCTTGAACTAAGTTTCTCTAGGAAACTTGTCTTGATAAGTGAGTACTGACATGCGATATACATCATGATTATTATATTAATCGTAATCGGTTACAGCGTCGATTTCCCAGCGAAAATCATTACTTAGGTCGTCTTCCTCCCCCTCGAGTTCCATATTACTGAGGGTCATGAAGTTCCTGCTGGATTTAGCATCTTACAGATTTTTTTTAGGTGGGATAATTATCTAATGACATCCCCCGCTCTTGGGTGGAGCGGGAGATAGTGTCAGACTTTTACTGACTAAAAACCCACTTCTGTTTCTTCTTTGCCATTATGCTAGGGCCTCGGGGATCTTTTTCGCATCACCCATGGCCACAATAGGCTTCGACCCTGCTAGGCCCCTACGGTTGGAGACAAATCCGGCACTGGTATATCATTGTAGGAATTGTATTTAACCTCCTTATTAATTTGCAATTAGCTCACTATAACGAACTTTGGTCTTTGGGTCGACACGGTCAGCGGCCGACCCTGAAAACTAGCGCTGTGGACTTGTCAAACTATGTGCTTGACCAGGGCACTATGTTGAGCGTTGGGCCGTTTTGCGCGGACGTTTTCCCTATAAAATGTCTATAATTTATAAGCTGGTCCTGAGATTGGGTTGCGTTGGTTGCGTTGCGTACTGGACTCAAACATCCTGAAAGCATTTATCTCAAATTGTTTTGTGATGGTCGTGGTATGGTGATTATTATTATTTTTGTTATAACTACATGATTTTAATTTAATTTATTGTGTTTTAATTGTGACAATATTTTTTAAATTTAATTTATTATTTTATATGAGTCGACTTGGTACTTGAAATAAATGAATTATTATTATTTGTTATTTCCCGCAAACAAAATTTTCTTACTTACTTTACATGTGATATTCTAACCAAGACGGGTCTAGTTAGAATATTTTATGTACCTATCCTTCTTCGAGTTGGTTACAGATATTCCTATAATATTCTTTAAATTTCCCATAAATATTCCAATCACCGAGGAACCTCCAAGGATATACGTAAAAAAAAAAGTAAAAGGAAACATACAGTGTAAATGTAGAGCACGTGCATACGACACACGTGTACATAAATTTTCCGGAATACACGTGTTACGTCAAGTCCACGCGTCCCCGGTATTTCAATTAAAAAGTCCATATCACATCATATGACCAATAAGGCTTTCGTAACACGAATTTCGTAGTGAACTGGCTCGTTTTTCAGAAACGGTATATTGTAAATAAAATAATACCCTATTTTTTTGAGGTAGGATGATCTTGATGAAAATGGAACGCATTTCAATTTGTTTTATTTTTGCTTGCTTTTAATCATTTGCTAATTTCTTATGTATCAAAAGCCCTGCACATCTAATAACTTTTTTCCGTTCTGGGTGAAGCGAGAGAAATGTCAAACACAGACGTTTTACTGACTAAAACCCACCCCTGTCCCTTCAGTTGCTGTCAGGGTAATGGTAACTCTTTTGAACAATCCTGCAGCCCCCATGCTTTAGGGCTTTGGATTTAAGGTTTTTTTATGGTGGGAAAAAATCATCCAATGACATCCCCCGCTCTTGGGTGGAGCGGGAGATAGTGTCAGACTCTTACTGACTAAAAGACCCACCCCGTTCCTTCTAGCCTTCATACCGGGGCTCGAGCGCCCTTTCGGATAACCCTGGCCCCAGTAGGCTTCGACCTGACTGGGTCCCTGCTTTTGCTGACAACTCCTTGAGGCGCGCGGGAACAGTGCGCGCCGTCAACGACTTGGGCTTGGTCCGGACAGTTACCGGACGGCCGGACAGCGAGCTACCCATTGCTCACTGTCCGCAAGCCCGCGCCTACGGTGACCGGAAATCGGGATCAGAATCCCGGCGACGGCGGCGAGGACGCCGTTGCATGATGCGTTCGGCCTCCTCCTTTCCGAGCATTACTGCTTCGCAGAAGTCGGCGACCGTTTGGGTTTAAGGTGCCAAATCGCGAGCGCTTGCGAGTTCACAGTAGTGAGTTGACGAGTAAGTCGAATTTATACGTACAAAAAAGCATTAGATGCTTTTGCCGTTCTGGTTGTAGCAAGAGAGGCGTCAGATTTTTACTGAGTAAACCCACCCATGTTCTTTTAGTTGCCAATTTTGCACTCTGGCGTCACGGTGACTATTTGGAACAATCCTGTAGCCCTTTGGTTTGCGTTGGTTCGTGACGTTCCGCTAGCACATTTTGGACTCTTTGAGACTCGATATTAATAGAAAAATTATCTACTACTAGCTGTCCGCCCGCGACTTCGTCCGCGTGTACTTCGGTTATCGCACTCTAAACGTGTTTTCCCGTAGGAATAAGATGTTTTTCCGGAATAAAAAGTAGCCTATGTTCTTTCCCATGTCAAAGGCTATATGCATGCCAAATTTCATCCAAATCCGTTTAGCCGTTTTTGCGTGATTAAGTAACAAACATCCAAACATTTTCACAACACTTTCACATTTATAATATTAGTTAGGATCTAATATCGATTCTTAAAGAGTCCAAATTATATTTTGGTGGCAAATCAGCAAAGTCGTCCTTTAAAATTTTTGGGCAAGAGGGAGTGACAGACTTTTCTTATACAGTGGGTACTTTTACAAACATAGAAAATTAACATCGCTAATAATCTTTTTTTAGGTGTAAAATTCTCAAATTAATTCCTCCTCTCAGAGTGAAGTGAGATGGAGTGTCAAGCTTTGACTGACTAAAACATAAGACAACACACAAATGATAGAACTTGTCATAACTAATTAATTGACTTGTATATCCCCTCGAGCGCTAGGGTTTAATGACCCAGAAAATTGCCGTGTTTACGTAAATCACCAACAAAATAAATAAATATATTTTTTTTTTTGATTTTTCTAGGAAAAACAATAATAAATATGGAATAATATAATATAGAAACCAAAATTTTCGGCCAAATAAGTTTCGTACAGACGTGTGTACAAAACGAAAATTAAGCGTTTTTCAAGGTCTTCAAGTTGTACAGACGTATGTACAGTAAGGCCGCAAAAGTCCATAGGAGCGCTAAAGATTACATTGCTACGAACCGAGCGAGCGCGATACTGCCGTGCGTATGTGTGCGCATGTATGAGTATCCACATTCCACAGATAACACACACTAAGGAACTGTCGTCGCACTGAGCTTAAAAACATTATTACTTTTCTGTTCTTACCATAGCAAAATTCGCTCAAATACGTCATGTGCTGGTAGCCGTGTGAACTAAGTGTTGGATTCGCAAATCACGTAACCCGAGTTCAAATCATGGTCGGTCCGTTGCAGTTATTTCTTACTTTGAAATTCCCAATCTATGTTGATATAGTTGTTTTTTTATATTTCTATGAAAAATACTATTGCATTTTTTGCACTAAATAGTTGCAAATTACGAATGTGATCTATTAACCACAAGAAGAATCACATTCGTAATTTGCAATTATTTAGTTGTTACATCTTTTCGATGTTATAAGGTGGAAATAAAAAGACGTGTTTAATAAAAATGTTTATTCTTTATATTTACAAATTAAACATTTATGAGAATTGTGACGTCGAATTGTTACCTAGACAAAAAGTTATCTTGTAACCGTTATCTATGTTACGCCTAAGATTGTTTGTTGGAAGTATACCCACTTAGACCATTCATAATATGAATAACGTAACAATGAACGGATATTCAAATTTTAATAAAATAAAATATAGGTAATTGTTTATATCCAGTTATTTATTGAAAAGTGATATATGATTTGGACTTTGTAAACATTTTATTTTTGTGTAACGTCACAATGAATGTATTGAGGTCATAGCTTAATTGTTCATTTTCTTGACGAAAAGAAGATTGAAACCAAACCTCAATTTCTGTTAAAAGAACTTTAGTTCTCACAAGATAATCGTCAATTAGATGAGAAAAATAAATTGAACTATAGTATTATGTTAAAACAGTGCGGGTAGAAGAATAAAAAACGAAATAGACTCATGATTATTGTCAACAAAATTGATAGCGAGTTCACTGCATTCTTAAGATGAGGCGATGGCACAAGTTAAAAGATATAGCTGTTTTAAACGAAAGTAAACACAATATAATACAGTGTTTGTTAACGAATAATCACAGATATGTTAAAATAAAATGGTAGGCCATTTAGTTTAGTTAACATTAAATATTTAGTGCGAAACGTAATCGTTCTTGTTTGTGCCTCTCTGTCAAGTACGGCTTTTTAGCAGGTTTTCTGTGATGCACGCCTTCAGCGTGAAGTGCACGGCGAACAGTATCCATCGAGGTGTCATATAATTCCGCAAAATGTCTCGTTGGTGCGAAACCATTCGTTTCGTATACGTCCACCATATGTCGTCGCTGCGCCTCGCTAATAAGCTTCGGTCTCCCACTTCTCTTTCGACTAGCAAGGCTACCTTCTTCCTCATATCTTTTTAGCCAAAGATTTACAGTATTTTTCTAAAATAAAAATAAATATATATTAGGCAGCTATACCTACTTCACTTCATTTTCATTATATAAAATGTTAATAATCATAATTATTGAATATAATTTTAAAATAAAACTGCATTTATTAATCCAATAACCAATCCAATAAACCCAACGATTTACGTATTTCTCTTTTAAACCTCATAAAGATACGATGAATGGATTCATAAATGGCATACGTTTTAATTAGAAGATTAATTTGTAATAAAGTTACAATTCATTAATAGCTATTATACTCACATTCAGTCCGGTTTCTTCAGATATTTGTGTTTTATTAAGACCTCAATGATAGTCGCCCTCACTTCAATACTAATATTAGCCTGCATTTTGCGAATATTACAATACTGTCAACCTCACGTCACTAACCAACAACTACAACCAAACGACAGTTCATTTCGGTTAAGTTAAAACTCATGTCTACCTCGCAGAAATCTAATTCTTTATTTAGTTTTTTTGTGATCTACCTTTCTAACTCTAAGAAATGTGTGAACAAGTTAAAGAATAATTTAATATATGTAATGCAAATACATAACTTCCAATCGGGTAAGAACTTACAAAAAGTCAATAATTGCGTGGGATTTGAACTTGCGGCACACTGATTTGCGCTTCAATCTGTGTGCCTATACCACTGGGCCATCTTGACTTATGATAAGTTGATGAAATTGTGAATTTCAATCATTTGTTGGCGAAACTTGAAAATAAAAGGTCGTAAGTCAAACTAAACGTCAAACGAATAAGTTTTAAGAATTCTTATGGACTTTTGCAAGTGATAGTACAATGCGGGACGCACAGGAACGTTCGATGTGGCGAAGCTTGGGGGAGGCCTATGTCCAACAGTGGACGTGTATCGGCTGAAATGATGATGATGATGTACAATCGGCGCTCGAGGGGATATACTTTTTTATAAGTCGTCCCGATTTTTACTTCTTGGTCTGCCGCGACCTCGTCGTGCAATTTCAGTACACTTTGCGTTCTAGAGCCAAAAAACTCGTTGAAATAAACTCGCAGCCCTATCAATAAATATTGTTTTTATTAGCAAAATAAGCCATCACTGAGTACTTCATAATGTACACTTCAGCATAAATTACGTAGGCATGTTAATTTTAAGGGTAGGCCTTAATTGTAATTAACACTTACCTGGTAATTAACTAAAACAAACTGTGATTAATAAATCACTAACAGCAACTCATTCATCTGAACTTTTGACACCCGATACCGAATTTGTCAGCCATGTAATTTCAAATTAACCACGTTTTCAATTAGCATTGCTTTCCAATCTATTTTGTTATAGAAAAACGTGGAGTAAGAAAGAACGGAGGGCTCATTTTTTTAAATTATGTAGGAAAAATTTTTTTGGTCTATGGTAGTTGAAATTCTGTTGCAATTGGAATGTAAGGAGAAAATTGACTAAAACGGAAAATGTATAACAAATACGACCTTAAAAGATCTTAATATGTATCGTCAAACCAAATCGTCAAAAAAAATAATCATAATTAATAGTCGACTATTCCTCTTAAACCGGTATTCCTTTCAGGAAATAAAAAAAAAAAAAAACAAAGAACAAAAGTGCAGTTGCACTGTACCAAAACTAAAGTGTTTAAAATGTGTAAGAGATTCAATAAACAATTTAAATGATAAACTGGCGTCAGACGAATATTTTTGTTTAATCTTTGTTAAGTTGAAATTCTGTTGCAATCGAAATGTAAGGAGAAAAGTGATTAAAACAGAAAATCTACAACTAAAGTATGGACAATCTTGAGAGACATCAACATATATCATCTAATCGGCTGATGCTAATCTTATAAACAAAAAAAAATATTCACAGTTAAAAGTCAACTATTTCTCTAACACTGGTATGCCTAAAAAAAAAACAGCACGCTTAGCCAAGTTGTTATTCTGCAATCGTTAACGCTGTCGAAAAGTGATGAAACGTATGGGAATGACGTCATCTCAACGTAAAGTCGCGTGGTCAGAACAAACGAATAGACAATTCGTAGCCAAGTTCACATCGTTCAAAATCGTTTCTACAATGTTTAACGCTACATCCTTTGTTAGACGAACGCTACATAGTAGAACGAGCGGCCGACTCAGACGCGTCAACATGGCTACCAACTTATCGTTTTCTACAATTGCTGTTGCCGAGGCGTTACCGATTAGAGAACGGAATTCGACACAAACTGGTTGTTACTTGGCTAGGGGGGCTGTAATGCTTAAAAGTATGTACAAACGAGGTCAACGGTGTAGTTGCGCTACCTAAAATATTTTTGTGAAAGAGATTCAATAGATTACCTAAACTAACCAGAAAAAATGCCCGACACAGCAACGCGGGGCCGAGGCAGAACACGAAGGAGGTGGCGGGACGACCTGGATGGCTGAATCCTTGGGAATTGGAATAAGAGAGAAAGCAAGGAACTGTGATCGTTGGGAGGAGTGGAGGGAGGCCTTTGCCCAACAGTGGGACAATACGGGCTAACTATAATAATAATAATAACAACAATGTATTATTTCCTTTATTCATTAATATTGCATATTATAAATTACATTTTGAAATATTTCAATATAAAATAAATAAAACATTTAAAAATATAAAAAAAATAGAAGCCCACCGGTATCAGGAACAGGGTCCAAGCTACCGGTGGTTAGGGCTCCATGTTATTTTTTGTTTTCCCCAATAAATAAAATAAAATAAAACATCTTTTTCGTTGGTTACTCCATCTTACTACTTACTCTATGGACACAGCAACTAAATGTCACCATTTGCAAATAATTATATAATAAATTAGGGTTATCACTGGAAGCACTAACATATAGGAATCATCGGAAACATCTGCTATCGAAAATAGGCTTAAATAGATTGCCAGTATTAATTATTATGAAGGGTATTGCCATAAATACGATGCTAAACAGGATTTGTGGTCGTTTATGAGGTTATTAGAGTATCAGCTCTATGCTGTGACTCATATTAATTTAGATTATATTGTTTAGAATAGTTATTTTTTTATTTAATGACATTCACTGATAAAGACATTCCTGGAGAATATTGCTTTAAAAGAGGATAAGAATAAAAGAAAACTGAAAGCACATTTTTCTATTCTCTTATTAAATATGAACGCAAAATTTACACAGATTAACGTCTGTGGTGTAAACTATTTATAAAATAAACCCCTATTTTCTTTCATTTTGTCAAGTTTTTGACATAGATTGCAAACATGATATTGAGATTTGAGTTTGAACATTTCTAAGTTTGGGAATTGGTATTTACGCTTTAGTGGTTTAAACTACATGATGTCTTCCTTTTTGAAGTCGGTTTTTTTAACCGACTTCAATACGATCTAACCCATTCAATACAAACTAAACACAAACACAAAATTTCCAAATGTCAAACAAACTAACAAAGAGACATCAAAACATCGCCACCAGCCTGGCCGATCCTCCACCATCCCAGCCCACCCCCCTTCTAATTAATGGTGAATACACAATACAAAATTTATTTGCCAACTTGACACGCAGCAAAAGCTAACACAATGAGGCTTGTCCGCGTCATGGCCGAAAATTCGGATTTCAATTTTCGAACGATCAGGGTTAGCAGACGAAAATTTTAACGGTTTTAATGTTTTTTTATAAGTGGTATTTGTTGAGCTTACAACTTATAAAAAAAAAAAAAACATAAGACCTCCAAAAACCGATACACAAAAAAAATGTATATGTAAAGAAATGGACGTTCAACAATGAATGCTTTTGAGTAGTTATCAACAAACTCTACTTAGTTATTACATATAAAAAAATTTAATTTAAAATTACAAATATTGTTATTTCTACCCAATTTACAAATTAAAAATAATTTTTTTATTAAAACCAAGAAATAGTTTGATGAAAAGACCTTTAAATATAATTTTATCATGAACATTCGGTTTTTTTTATGTTTTTTTTTTAATTATAATGTTAACATTTTAAAAAAACGTTAACATTATAATTAAATGTTTTTGTTGTTAAGTGTTTTTTTTAGGGTTCCGTAGTCAACTAGGAACCCTTATAGTTTCGCCATGTCTGTCTGTCCGTCTGTCTGTCTGTCTGTCCGTCCTCGCTTAATCTCTGTGACCGTACTACACTGAGCGTGGCCCGACACGCTCTTGGCCGGTTTTTTTTCGTTTGATTTGATTTGATTTAATTTGATTTAATTAATTAATATTGTTCGTCAATTATCACCAATAACAGTGAAATAAAAAATAGTCTAGGAATTTTGGTTTATGAGTTTTAACTATTTAATATTCAAGTAAACAATTGACCGTCGATTATTAACTAATCAAAACTCATAAACCAACATTTCTTTATTAATATTTTAACTCCATCAACTTTTGTGGTCATTTAGTTTGGATCAACTCTTACCATCACAATGGTTTTCATTAAAGTTTTTTTTTTTTTCATGTCCTTGCAGAAACCATAAAAGGATTGTAAAAGAAGAGTGGTCATCATTTGATCAGGACCACTAACCATTCCCACCCAGGACAAATGTTTGTGCGATGAGCACGATTATTTGTTCTGTGTCTGGGTGTATTTTATCTATAAATATAGATATGTATTTAATATTATTTAGTTATTTTTATCAGTTGTCTAGTACTCATAACACAAGCTCTGATAATTTTGAGACTAGACAGCGTTTTAAAATATTTCTGGAAATTATTATTTACATAGGAAATGTTCAGGGAGTTTGTTTGATTTCCCTAACGCATCATGTATCTTGTGTAAAAGGTAATAATAAAGATATGACGATGAATGATTGATGGCAAGGATGAAACTATTGAGATGATTACAAGGAGATGTACAAAAAACATGCCGCGCCAAACACAAATAAAAATCATCATCATCCTTTTTAATGTTATTTATTTATTTATTTATAACTTTATTGCACACCTTAGCTAAATACAGCATAAACATAATGTTCCCACAGCTGGGACTCAGGCCTCTTCTCTGGGAGAGGGTACGAGCCGCCACCACCACCACGCGGGCCTAGTGCGGATTGGTGAAGGTCACATGTCTTCAAATTTTTGGTTCGAGGAAATGCCGGTTTCCACACGATGTTTTCCTTCACCGTTTTGAGAGTAGTGGTGATGAAATAAATTACACAAAGTAATGCGCCTGGCTGGGTTCGAAACCGCGGCCTACAGCTCGTAAGTCGGGGCCATCCCCATTCGGCCACCACTGCTCTCAAATAAATGTAATGAATAAAATAATATTGCCGTAATCAAAACCTTACCAATCCATGATACTGGAAACCCCCAGTCCTAAAATAACATATTAAGGAACATATCGATTCCCTTATAATTGACCGGGAATTGAGTATGAGCGTAGAAATACAGAGAGGTTTTTTTAGGTGAAAAATCGTCCAATGACTTAGCCCGCTCTAGAGTGGGTCGAGAGTGTACAGACTTTTACTGACTAAAACCACACTTATTTTCCTTCAGTTGTCTTTTGCGTCAGGACCACAAGGTGCCGTTTTCATATTTTTCCTCATGGCCCTAGCAAGCATCGACCCTGCTGGGCCTCTACGGTTTGCTAGCATCTCCTTGAGGCGTGTGAAGAACAATTCGCACTATCGATGACCCGAGCTCGGCCCTTATAAGACGAGAGGACGGCAAGCTATCCATTGCTCTTCGTCCACAACCCGTGCGTAAGGTAGCCGGAGATTACACTACGATTCCCAACGAATACAGAAGAGTAACTACCGTATTTTTAATGAATGGTAGCTTTCACATCTAAGATAAAATCTTACAATTTTAAAAAGAGGTTTTCATTGATTGTCGCTGAGATGATTATTGCGACAGATTGCAACTTGAGTTTAAAAGTTTTTGAAGATATAATAATAATAATATATTTAGGAAAATATCGATTTATATTAAATTTACGGGTAATCAAGTGTCAGCATGAAAATAGGATGAATAAAAATAGATTCAATTGGTCTCCAGGATTGCAAAAATGGTAAACGGGCAAACATTAATTTTACCAAGAGGCAACCCTTAGGTACGTGCAGTGCTAGCCGCGTCAAATGAAATGCGGTTCGTGCTAGAATTCCAATTTCAAAATTTGAACCTCGAATTGTAGATGCTCCGCTATTGGCTAGTGCTAATTTATTTTGCGTATGATACGTCATGTCTATTCTTAGATTTTATAGACCTATGCAAATACATAAAAACATAAATTCACGTATCTTATCGCTTGGGAGTAGGTAGAATGTACAGAATACTATGTGTAATGGATCCTTACCATACACCTATTATACCGTCTTCGTATTTACATTTGATCATAGCCGCTCGCTGGTCATGGCGTTTTGAATTCATAATTCGAGATTATTTCAATTTATTAATGCCAACTATTCAACGGCACAGTTGGGGCATCAGGTAGACTATTCGCTGCAACGCTGCGTGTTGCACGGTTTGATTCTCGTACAGAACAAATATTTGTATGGCCTTAGGTAAATGTCTCGTCTGTTTATTCTGGGTCTGGATGTCGTGTGTGTGTGAGAGAGTTTATAATTATATTTGTGAAATCATTCACAATACAGAGGTATTTCCTAGTGCTTGACTTAAGCTCCTGTGTCCCCTAGATAGTGCAAAGGGCGTCCACAGTGCACCGCTACCATTTCCTTGTGTGGGGTTTCAATTTTAAAAGAGGAAATAGGAAAAGTAAAAAAAATAAATAATATTTTAAACATGCTCTAAAAATGGGTTACGATAGAAATTGAACTATTTCGTGTATGTTATAGAGTTTGTTGTTCAAAAATTTGATGTCAGAACAAAAAATAGGTGATAATATTCTGTAGAGACCGGGCGCTGGATGGAGTTGAGAATGCAAAATATGAGGATTGCATTCTGTAAATTGTTTGAAATTCAGAAATGTTTGCACGTTGACGGATTTATATTATGTTCATTTAATTTTCTTCTTTACCATTTTAATTATTTTTTTAATGGCAGAATCAGTTTTTTTTAAGTTAAGAAATAATTATAGCAAACAAATAACTGTGCAATTTAAAAAAAAAAAACAAAACAAAATAAGTTGCAAATAAAAATAAGTTTGTTTTTTTTATTTTTTATTTGTTTGCTAGTAGTTACAAGCTATCCCCACTAAAAAGGCCGAATTCCAAATACCTACCTTACCTACTTTTGACAGAGAGGAAAAAACGAAAAAAAAAGTTGTGAACAAGTGACTTCAAGCTTTAGGGAAATGTTGAGTTATTAAAACCTCTTTCTTCGTCGTAGTGTCGTATTTTAAACTTACAAATCGGAAGAGCGTACTAAGTAGAAAGGCACCAAAAAGCCATTTGTAGCGAAAAAGGACGACATTTTGCACATTTAACCTTATCCAGTACCTGCATATCACAGAAAAAATGAGAGCTTAGAAAGGAAATACTCTCCGATTTGTACTACAACGAGTGTCGTCGCTTGTCTCACCCTCTTTAACTCCACTACAGGCAATAAACCAATACGAATACGCATTACGCAACTAACAGACCACGCACACTTAGAGCGCAAGTTTGCTATTGGTAGTTGAACTATGAGCACTCCCTACTTCGCCTGCCCCGCCCACAGGGTCATTCTAACCTTTTTTTTTTGTTGGGGAAAATCATCCAATGACAACCCCCGCTCTTGGGCGGAGCGGGAGATAATGTCAGACTCTTACTTACTAAAAAACCCACCCCGATCCTTCAAGCCTTCATACCGGGGCTCGAGTTCCCTTTCGGATAATCCTGGCCCCAGTAGGCTTTTTTTTTTTTTTTTTTTTTTCGATGGGAAAAATCATCTTATGACAACCCCCGCTCTTGGGCGGAGCGGGAGATAGTGTCAGACTCTTACTGACTAAAAAACCCTTCCCGTTCCTTCAAGCCTTCATACCGGGGCTCGAGCGCCCTTTCGGATAACCCTGGCCCCAGTAGGCTTCGACCCGGCTGGGCCCCTGCTGTTGCTGACAACTCCTTGAGGCGCGCGGGAACAGCGCGCGCCGTCGACGACTTGGGCTTGGTCCGGACGGTTACCGGACGGCCGGACAGCGAGCTACCCATTGCTCACTGTCCGCAAGCCCGCGCCTACGGTGGCCGGAAATCGGGATTGGAATCCCGGCGGCGGCGAGAGCGCCGTTGCCTGATGCGGTCGGCCTCCTCCTTAGCGAGCATTACTGCTTCGCAGAAGTCGGCGACCGCCTGCCACTCCTCCTCGCTCCGGACCATGGCCTCGACCAAGGCCCGGCGCGAGAGGTCTCCGCCGCCGATCACCCCCACGAGGGCACGGCGATGCTCCGCCCAAGCAGGGCACACCGCGATTGTGTGCTCCACCGTGTCCTCCGGGCGTTCCGCACAGTGGCGACACCCGGGCGTCACTTCCGCTTGGCCCCAGTAGGCTTCGACCCGGCTGGGCCCCTACTGTTGCTGACAACTTCTTGAGGCGCGCGGGAACAGTGCGCGCCGTCGACGACTTGGACTTGGTCCGGACAGTTACCGGAGGTCATTCTAACCTCTTTCATCTGTTCTGTGCTGCATATAGTCAGCCTAATAATCTTCCCACTGCTGGGATTCCTCTCTAGGAGACGAAATGGGCTGTAATCGATCTCGCAGGCCCTGTGTGAATAGGTCCAGCACCTGCACTAATGCCTAAACCTTTTATTTTTTATGAAAAGTTTTACAGCTTTATAATTTTGGCCAGCAATTTTCATTGGTCGTGACTTTGCGAGCGATAAGATGTCCCTTCCAAGATTACCACTGAGTGACTGCAACAGAACTTCAGGGAGATTAACTTTTAGTAGATCAAAGTTTTCAGTAACAAGATATGGTTGCATATTATAATGAATTTCAATTTCCAGTTTGACTTACTACTCAAACTGGAAATTCCAATCAATCTACAATCAACAATCTCCTCTCAAATCTTATTAGATTTGAGAGGAGATTGTCATGTAATCTGACCGTCACTAAAGAGTTGGAGAGCTTAGGGCCGATTCATACCGAAATGGCAGCGACCGACAGACCCCGGGTACACTTTTAGGGCAATTTCAGTTTATGCATTTTTTGACGGCCTGCTGCGGTGCGGATGCGGTGCGTTAGTCGTATTAGGCGCGCGGTGCGGCAACCGCGCGGCGAACGGTCGACAAGAAGACGGCAACGTCACAAGCATCACGTGTTCAATTCGGTGTTGAATAGCGCATCACTGGTATACAAACGCATGACAGCCAGATACGTTTTCAATTTAGGCGCTTGATGTCGGACTGCTAACGTACTGCGACCGGCCGGCTGCGGCACGGTAGACGTGCGGCAGCCAGTCGGTTGCAGTACGCATAAATTGAAAGCGCCCTTAGAGAAATAATTTTAAAGTTTGTCTTTATTCTTCAAATACCAGTATTGCTTAAAAAGTACAAAACGTGAAAGTCCGTAGTGCCGCGAAGCTGCTTGCGGCGCTGCGAGCAGTTAAGCAGCCATGCTCGTCTTGTCAGTGGTCCTATCAATAGTCCTGCTAGCAACCGTGAGCAGTCGACCGCAGCCCGGTTCTCCGGCCTCTTCGCATCACTACCAGCCGCTACCATTCCGGTGTGAATCGGCCCTTATCCACCAATATCATTTTAAAATAAATACAACTAACTAAATTAAACCTTCATAAAAATCGTTTTTAAGATAAACCAACCATCGTCTGCCTTTTGCAAATATGTGTGTGAATATTTCAAACAGTTCGCATTTCTCGATTCTATTCCTTTTGCAGTACACGTGTGCATGCGGAAATGAAAGAAAAATGGAACGTTTGGATTGGTATGAGCCGACCAATATAGGCTAGGTTACCATTTTTTGGTCGTAAATCATCCAATAACTTCTCTCAATTTGAATGAAGCGAAAAAGAGCGTCAGATTTTTACTGCCTGCAGTCCAGCTAGACCCCTACGGTTTTGCAGACATCTCATTGAGGCGTGCGTGGAACACCACTCGTCATTGCTGACAAGTCAAACTTAGTCCTTACCAAACGGCCGGACAGCAAGCTACCCATTGCTCCTCATCCGCTGGCTCATTTCAGGGAGTGTGCGCTGGAATTGCGCAATTTAATTCCACCTAGTCCACTTCATCATCAGACTACTAGACTTACGGGGTTGCGCCATCGATCCATGGTGGAAATCCCACCCACATGTACAAAGCGTTTTGGGAACACATTCATTATGCGTACAGCTAAGGAATGGAATTCCCTGCCGGAGTCTGTGTTTCCTGATAGCTATAACCTAGGGGTCTTTAAGTCAAGAGTGAATAGATTGCTTCTAGCTGGCATGCTCCATCGTCGGCCACATCATCGCTTACTATCAGGTGAGATTGTGGTCAAACGCGAGCCTATCCATTATAAAAAAAAATGGTGAACATCCCACCCACTCGTACGAAGCGTTTTGGGAACACATTCATTATGCGTACAGCTAAGGAGTGGAATTCCTTTTTCTGGCCTGTGTTTCCTGATAGCTACAATCTAGGGATCTTCATGAGTGAATAGATTACTTCTAGGCAAGCGTGCTCCGTCGTGGGCCACATCATCACTTACCATCAAGTGAGATAGTATTCAAACGCATGCCTATCAATTATTCACGCCTACGGTGACCGGGAATGATAAATGATATTTATTTTGCAAATAGGTTTAAAAAACACTTTTACACGTCATTTTTTTTTTTCGTCAGTTTATGCTAGATGAGGCCGGTGTTTCCTATCTGACTACCCTGAGAAGAAACACCGAAACAAACTCAGGGGTCAAAGTCTCTTTTAAAGTCCATACAGTAAATATGTAATGGTCAAATCACATGAGAACCATTCAGATTTGTCTGAGATGGTCTTTTGAAGAAAGAACCATACAGATTTGAGTGGACCTGTCCAATCAGTGTAAGCATTTGTCAGTATTCGAAAAGCTCAACTTAGGACTACTAAGGAGCTCTACGACTTGACGAACAATACCAAAGAAAGGACATTTGGGGACAATCGCCCTGCGACTCGTGAAGATCAACTACTACCCTGCGATCAACAAATAAAAGCTAAACGTCATCATTGTCATAATCTCGTTGGACATAGGACTCCCCCAAGCGTCGCCACAACAACCGGTCCTGTGCGTCACGCATCCATCGAATTCCCGCGACCCTGACCAGGTCATCAGTCCACCTTGTAGGAGGCCTTCCAACGCTGTGTCTTCCAGGACGTGATCGCCACTCCAGAACCTTTCTTCACCTGATAAATGTCTGCCAAATGATTTTCATACTTTCCACCTTAAACAAAAACTTATGAAAACGATAGTACAAGACTTTACACGGCAGCCACACGAAACAAAACGTTTCTATATCGTTGCAAATTAAATTAAAATATCTCTGCCATTACATGGTAAAGTTTCTTCAAACTACTGCAGTGTAGCGTTCAAGTTTAATCTACACTAATATCTGTGGAAACGATCTAATGCAGACGTTCTTTGTAAAAGAATGGTGGGATCAATGAACTGTGGTAATTTATATTTATATACCGTTAAATTTTGATCGTTTTAATGCTGAGCGAGTCCAATGACCTGTAGGTAGTTTTTACGCAACGCCGACTACTACCTACAGGTCATTGAACTCGCTCAGCTGACGTTTTCTTAAAGAAATTAGTTTCGTACATGCGTAAATTATACGAGTATTGAAAAAAAGGTACGTTATTTTTTTAATTTAATCTTTACAAATCGATAGTGTTTCATGTACCGGATCGACCCTCCACGGGATTAAAACGATCAAAATTTAGCAGTGTATAAAAAGATAAACTGAGTGACATATCAACGCAAAGCCGAAGCTACTGGGCCTATAAGTGTGAAATTTTGCATTTTGTGACGGGAAGGATTTTTCAAAATTCACCACCTAAAGGCATGAAACGGGGGTCTAAAGTTTGTATGGATAAAGCTACTCTCACGCGGGTGAACCCGCCGGCAGAAACTAGTAATAATATAACAGGCTTAGCCTATTTATTGGGGTAAGAAATTATCATGGAAATCCGCATATAACTTCTCTTGTACAAGGTGAAATGTGAGAGAGACTCGGACTTTGACTAACTAAAACCCACTCGGGTTCTTTTGTATTTGTCCACTCTTACATTACTGACACGTCTACGATCCATACTAAGCGTTTCGCCTTGTCGTTTATGCCGCGTGCGTCGAACAACAAAAAATTTGCCTGCAGCGTTTTTCACGTCCTAGGTGTCTTTAAGGCTAGAAAGAAAAGGCTCTTAATAAACTAGTGTGCTTCACCATCAAAGATTGTATCACTGCCTACCATCTGCTACGGTAAAATGCGGTAAATAGAAACAAAACTCCAAAGTGCATTTTCACGATATTAGAATATTTTTACCAGCCGATAATATGGTATCAAAGTGAAAAACTAAACCAAAGTTTTGTTTCTTTTCACCCCTGCATGTCTATTCACCCCATTTTACGGTACTAGTTTAAATCATAAAACAATAATAATAATATAATAATATTCCAAAACTATTACACAACGCTGTCTAGTCTCTGATAAACTTACTTATATATTTCTAAATACATACATATTATAGATAAATTACACCCAGACACAGAACAAATGATCGTGCCCATCACACAAACATTTGTCCTAGTTGGGAATCGAACCCACAATATCCGGCATAGCAGTCAGGGCTACTAACCACTAGACCAACAGGCCAGTCAAAAAAACAAAATGGCGGACTGATAGTTTCATACATCTTATTACAAAAGATATAATTTGTTGGTACGACTAGATACTCGAGACGCTCGGTAGCATAACGCATACAAGCTGTTGCTTAATATCGTCTTGACATCGTCACCGATATCTTGTTGTTATTGTTATTGTCTAATGTGAAAATAGTCAAAGAGATACTCTTTACAAATATCACCCTTTGGTTCAAACCGTTGATCAAATCGTTGTATGATGAGGAAGTTCCTTTCTTTTTAGCCTGACCCTAGAACTTCGTTTACGATACAGGTAGTTTGCAACTTTTTGTACCTTTTTAAAATGTTTAAATAATATGCGTATAGTGCAAATGCACATTGATAAAAAATTATCAAAGGCTTTGCCATTCAACGTGGCAATGCTGCCAGTCATCTGGGCACATTTCCGAGGAGTACTTTGACGCCTGAGCGTACTTTTTCATTCTGTATTACGTTTATGTACGTAATTAGGTTTTAGTATAAATAGTTTATTTAGTATTTAAGTTTTTTTTTTTATGTACACATGTATTAAAGTGTATAAGTTACTTTTTCTTTATAATTAATCAAAGACTTATATGCCTTGGTAAGATTGTGTCTGACTTTCAGGTTTTTGACTACTCTACTACCGACTTTAACGTAACCAGAATAACGTGCACTTGAGTAAAAAAACCGTAAGCAATCATAAAAAAATAACATTCATATTAACCCCAATTTGTTTAACAAAAATTAGACACGCAAGGACCTATTCCCAACAGCCAATCCCAACCCATTACAACAAAATATAACCTCAAAACCATTGTATTTGTTTAACATCCCCACTTCCCTCTTCAAATGGGGTGTCATAACTACTGAACTGCGCTAATGAATCATGCCCAAAGGTCGGGTTTTATGGGCTCTAAATTATGCCCGTCGTTAGGCCATAACTCATGGGCTACCGGCCGATAGGCTAGTTTAGAGTCTTAAAAGGTTAATTGCTCGGGACGTGGATATTTGCACCACAGTGAAAAATTGGTGTTTGGAATGTCCAGCTTTTATAGGAGGCGATCGGTTATATCGATTTTATGTCGTGAATGATAAAATACCTTTTTATTTTTAGGTGGGTATATTATATATCTTCTTCTACTCTGGGTAGAGTCAGATTTTTAGTTTTACGGACTAAAACTCACCTGTGTTCCTTTAGTAGCCTTCTGAGTTCCACGGCTGAGGTAACTCTTTCGGAAATTCCCATAGCCCGATAGAGGGATACCTTATTGCGTGTGTGAGAGGGTTCATTTCGAAAAAAATAGCTCTGCAAATCAAATAACTCTTCTTATACCTACTGATAATCGATGATTGCCAACTTTCTCTTATCTTTAAACTTGAAATCTTGAAATACTGCTTACACGATAAAAAAGATATCTAAAAAAATCCTATTTCAATAATCCTGTAAAAAATAGTCCAATTATACTTGTGTGTGGTAGAATTTTTGCCGAAATTGATTTTTACGAACTCGTGTTTTATTGGCTTTCTTATCATAAATCGTCACCTAAAATCAACTAAAGACTCTCAACGCTGAAGTCGATACTTGAGTTTTTTTTTTTCTTCTATAATACAGTCTTTTTACAGCTTTGGTTTTTTTTTTGTACCATTAAACCAGAATTGGTTTGTATTGATAATCACATTCGCATAACAACACTTCTTAATAACAAATGCTTAATAATGGTGATAATTTAATTGCGTTAGAACAGATATAAAAGTAACATTCTTACAACATTGAGGGTAAATAAAAAATAGAAACAATGACACAAGATAAAAAACGTAAAGATCTATTAGTACGTGGACTTGTAGGTACGTGAATAACTTGCACGTTACGTATCTACGGAGCATCGCGCTATTGGTCACTCTTTAAAAAACCAGTTCAAGCCAATTTATAGAGGTGTTAGTTACATTTTTACAACTATACCTGAACCAGCAAGTATTCAAAACTACCCCAAGGATACAAGACAGTTAGTATACAGTTCACGCAGAAAGAAATACCTAAATAAAATAACTTGCTCGCATTACAGAAACAGAAAAACACAACATTATTTAAACATCACCCCATTATTCCGCAATTCGCATCAATGTTGAGTGTATGTCAAAAAATGTTAATATTACATTCCCTACTGAAATATGTTTTATATGTATTAAAAACTTGTTCTGCGAACGCTCGGTTGAACGAATCGAAATGTAACGTTGGGGACAGGGAACCAGCGAGTATTAGTACTCGTACTCATGCGAGAAAGAACTGGGTATTCCATCTACGGAACGTGTGAATACCGCAAATAACTAAAGTTTTTTTTTTAAACAGTGTATTGATCAGTTTTGTAAAACCTTAATTTTGTTTTTGTGCAAGAAATAGATACTTACTACTTCTTGCACAAAAAGCTTGGTCTGCTACCATTGCTTTCATTATTTGTATATGAAGTATGTACGTTTGTACAGAAACACAAACCTCGTTCTTAAAATAAGGGTCAAATTGAAATCAATATTAAAAACATTTCACAAATGTGGGTTAACGTTCGTGATAATTCATAGTTTGGATGAGAAGATTCTTGACTAAATCTGAAATGGAATAAGTAGATACAAATTGATATTTCTATCTAGTAACCAAAACATATCAGCTTAAAACCGAATTCTATAACATTTAATCCAATTATTCCAAATATCAATGTAATAAACGTTTAAGCATTAATAACAAACACATTATACATAGTGGAAATTTAACTTTACGCGGTAGTGTTAGTAAGCCTAAATATAAATCAACTGGGTACATATCCCTCTGTAAATAACATGCCTACGTGCTTTCAGAGTTATGATTTAATCTGATTTATGTTTACACTACAGCCAACGTTATATAATAATACATATTAGTACTCGCTATTAGTACCTAATAGTTAGTGTCTGACCAAATTCTATTTCAGAAGTTGAAGCCTATTAATCGACTATAGCCACAACCTTCGGTCGAAGATCTACTAACCCTCAGAAACTCGGTCTAAGATCGGTTTAAAGTGGCACTTGCTGGAAACCTTCAACTTCAGCCAAAACTTTGGTTCATTTCGACGGAAGTAGGAGCTTTCATCGGCGATCGTTTCTTTAGCTAATGGTAACAATTTTAGCTATAATTAGTATTTTTTAGATAAAGGTGGTATTTTTTGGCATAGGGAAGTATTTTTTGGCCATAGTTGGTATTTTTTTCCGAAACTGGTATTTTTTGCTCTAAGAAGGTATTTTTTTTCCGAAGGTGGTATTTTTTGGTCTAAGGAGGTATTTTTTGGCCTGAGGTGATATTTTTAGGCCGAAGGTGGTATTTTTGCCGTAAATGATATTTTAGGCCGACGGTGGCCAAAACCGACATCAAAACTTCAGTCGATTACTACTAATAGCATTCGCAATGGGCACTAATGGCATATTTAGCCAGGATTGTATTACGGGTCACGATTATTTCTCTGAGATTATTTCGGTGTTAAGAAAATAAGTGGTTGTTAGTACAAATATAACAAGCTAGAATTTCTAGAACAATGTTTGCTGTAAGTAAATGGATTCTATTACGTCGATTTCTTTTCTGTAATGAACATTTATCTATATTATTTGAGAGACAGATATAATAATCATTTTAATACCTTTATTAAATATACTAAAAGAGACGACTGTGTTTCGCAATGTCAAATTATTTTTTTATGTAACTTGATGTTATAGAAAATTAGAAATCTATGCGAAATTATTTCCAATTTTATGTAAATATTTATAAATAACTAACTTTTGCCTGCGGCTTCGCCCGCGTCCATAAACTATAGCCTATGTCACTCAGGAATAAAGCAGCTTTCTATTGTTGAAAAAAACCGGCCAAGAGCGTGTCGGGCCACGCTTAGTGTAGGGTTCCGTAGGTTCCCGTCCGTCACAATAAGTGTACCCACTTACGAGTTTAAAAAAATGCTTGCATATACGATTATACTACAAACTTAGTCCAGAAATTATTTTGTAGAACCCTTTTGTCTTTTTTGTACAAAAACTGTTCTTTTCATCAAGTTCAAAATAATTTTCCTAGAAATTCCTTATAAAGTTCTACTTTTCAGATTTTTTTCATATTTTCTAAACTTATGGTTCAAAATTTAGAGGGGGGACACACATTGTTTTTTACTTTTGGAGCGATTATTTCCGAAAACTGACAATTATATTGATTGACATTTTCAAAAAATGATTTTTGTAAACCCCTATTCATTTTTAAATACCTATCCAACAATATATCACACATTAAGGTTGAAATTAAAAAAAAATCACTTCCCACTTTACATATAGGGGGGCTACCCTAATAAAACATTTTTTCCCAATTTTTATTTTACCACTTTATTGGCGTGATTGATATACATATTGGTACCAAATTTCAGCTTTCTAGTGCTAACGGTCACAGAGATTAAGCGAGGACGGACAGACGGACAGACAGACGGACAGACAGACATGGCGAAACTATAAGGGTTCCTAGTTGACTACGGAACCCTAAAAATTAGCAATCGTACCAATACTTTCAGAGATTACCTCTTACAAACAAAAAAAAAACTTTACCTCTATAAAATATTAGTGTAGATCATCACTTATACTTTCATACCAGTATTTGATACCTACAGCTGAGTGAATATTGTTTGAAGAAAGTTGAAATATGCTCCGTATTTTGAAATGAAGATGAGAAAAAAGAATAGTAAAAATTAATATTTACACCTTTTCTCGCTTCCCGCTCATTCTATGGCCCCGTGGCTCATGTGACAAATGCATGCACTATTCCAATATATTTCACGTTTCCCCAAAGAAAGAGTTTTCGCGTTCGCCCCCGATGTATTTATATTGAATTTGAAGTTTAACTGTTTATTTTTTTTTCATATTTACTAGAAAACTTATGGAAACTACGTGCAACTGGAGGTACCGTTTACTTTTATGATTTTCTTTCTCTGGATTAGTTTTCACATAAGTTATGAATTAAAGCCGTTGTTAAAAAAAAATCAAAAGAAAATTTATTTCAAATAGACCATTTTTTTTACCACTGCGATACTACTACATCATCGCATCTGCATCGAAGTTAAGTAGTATCGCAGTGAAAATCTGTCGCGGTAACGTGCATCGAAGTCAAGTAGTATCGCAGTGAAGATCTATCGCGGTAACGTGCATCGAAGTGTAGTGGCTTCGCAGAGACGGTCTTTCGCCGTAACGTGCATCGCAATTTTGTAGAATCGTATTAGCAATTATCGATATTTTGTGCGTAGACATTCCGTATTCTACTTCTTTATTCCACAGCAACCGTATTTTTTAATCTGAAATAATGTTGATTATTTGATCTGTATCCCCTGAAGTTACCTCCTACGTACAATCGTCTATCAAATGGTTTCCTTACTTAGTCCATGGCAGATCATAGAAATGTAGGTAACATTTTACGTTTAGATTTTAGGCTTTAAAATATATTGACGTTAGGTTTAGTTAAAGTTGTCAAAAAATAAAAAGCCCGTTTTGATATTTGATGTTTTTATTATTTACGTTATGTAACCGTCTATGTTACATTATGTAACCATTATGCAATTACATTAAAACATTCTATGTAATTAAATTATTATGTTAATTGTTTCTTTCAGTTTAAAAAAAAAGTCTTTTTCAAGTGTCAAAACAGGCCTTTTAGACCTTTTTTTAGTCTGTTTTTGGATGACTGACGAAACGCAAAACTCACTATAACCCTATAAGACTAAACTAGGCTGAACCAGGTTATACTTCCAATGCAATCAACATCACAAACAAAAATTATCATTTTTAGGAAAACACCACTTCATTCTCAATAAAAACATTATTATAAAAATCTATTTTTACAATACAAACGTAATAATTCGCTTTGCTGCTAAATGGCGTGTTCATAATGCAATTACTTGTGTTAAAACATAAATATATGTGTTGGCAATGTCCGAATGTCAGCGGAATTGGCTTTGGGGTAACGTTAAATAAACGCATAGATAAAATTGTGTTGTTTCGTTGACATCGAGGATTTAAATTGTCGCAGTGGTACTATATAGGTTTTGTGATTTATTGTGTTACTAGCTAGCTAGATGCTGGCGGCTTTGCCTGCGAATAAGTAGGAAACTGTCCCAAGGAAACATATTATTACCGGTGGTATAAAAGTATACCATGTCTTCTTCTTCTTCTTTTTCTTCCTGCCCTTATCCTATTTTACTTGGGGTCGGCACAACACTTTTTTTTGTTCCATTCTATCCTGTCACAGGTTACACTGTCACTAAATTCCTTTTCTTTCATATCACTCCTCACACAATCCATCCATCTTTTATTTGGCCTCCCTCTCCCTCTCCGTCCATCTACATGTATACTCAGAATTTTTTTAGTTCATTCGAATCTGTTCAGTTGCTTGAGCGTGAAAGAGACAAACATGAGCAAATGTTCACCTTTATAATATTAATGACATGAATATTTTTATACCATCTATAATATGTACATATGGAACGCAATAAAGTATTGAGTATTGAGTGTTGAATAATAGTTTTAGATACCAAACACATAACACTGGAAAATCGAGTTTGCAGCTCACCCAACCTTTTATTTGTACACACTAATTTATGAATTTGGATTGATCCGGTTCTCTTTTATTTTGCCTACATCACTTCAATACTTGGCAATGCTGCTTCTAGTGGTTGGATGTCACATAAATTTGATTTTCATTAACGGTTTGTTTCTTCACTATTTTGAGAACAGTGAGTGATTGTGACCAATGTAATAAATTACTTAAAGCGCTTGCCTGGGTCTGAAACCGCAACATGATATACAAGTCGGGATATATACCTAACTGTTAGGGCTGTAAATTGTTTGACACAGTCACTATGGCCCTGGAAGACAAAAAGCAACTAAAGGAATACGGGTAGGTTTTAGTCAGTAAAAGTCTGTCACTCCTCATTTCACCCAGAGCGGGAAAAGTTATTTGATGATTTTTAACCCTGAAAAATCATCATCACCATCATCATTTCAGCCGAAGAATGTCCACTGTTAGACATACGCCTCCCCAAGTGTCGCCACAATGAACGGTTCTGTGTGTCATCCACTGCATTCCCCCGACCATCACCAGGTCGATAACCTGGAGAGGGTCGCGGGAATGCGTACTCTGAAAAATAGAAGTATATAACTGTCTAAATATCTGTAAAGTTAAAAAAAATATTCACTACGAACTATAAACTTCGTAAAAAAAAAAAGGTAAAAAAAATACATTACTACGAAGTATAAACTTCGTAGTAATGTCATTTTTTTACCTTTTTCCTAAATGATACTCCGCAGAATTGCCATACTTAAGAGGCAGTAGGCAGGACATATAGATGATCTATGGGGAATATTTATTTTGCAAATAGATTTTAGTTGACACATTTCACGTCAATTTTTTCGTCGGCTTAAATTAGACGACGCCGGTGTTTCTTATCTAACTACCCTGAGAAGAAGTACTGAAACAAACTCAGGGGTCAAAGTCTCTTTTAAAGTCCATACAGTAAATATGTAATGGTCACACCATGTGATGGGCTTTTGAGGAAAGAACCACGTAGATTTAAGTGGACTTATCCAGTCAGTGCAAGCATTTATCAGTGTTCGTATAGCTCAACTCAAGACTATTATGGAGCTCAACGACTTGAAATCACCAACTGCCCCAAAATAAAATACCAATAAATGTAAAAACAAAAGCAGAAAATGATAGATCATAACCAATACTAAGAACTACTAAAGTACCAAATAAGTATAATATTCGCAGAAAAACACTCGGCAACTAGATAAGTTAAACTTATTCCTGTAACTTGTAAGTTATCTGACGGATTTGGGTCGCCATGACGCTGTGGAGTGGGCCAAGGGCTGTCATTCTCCCGCTGTGTCATTCTCGGAGATAGTTCCTCGGAACAGTTTTGCAAACTGTTACTTTGTATAAATGGATATGTGTAATTGGTTAGTAGGTATTTTTTGTAATAGACTTTTCTTGAAATAAATGGTTTGTTTAGAGTTTTTTTGGCATTGAATCTTCATCGTCATCATCATTTTAGCCAATAGACGTCCAATGTTGGACATAGACCTCCCGCAAGTGCCGCCACAATGAACGATCCTGTGCGTCCTCTGCATCAAATCTTAGGCTGTCTTTAATATCGTGCGGATTTCATCACGCATGCGGGATTACCAGATGCAGAAAATTTCACGCGGCGTGAGTTAGGCTTGCCTGCGATCACGCTCCGCGTCCTGCGTGCGTATTTCACACATTACAATAAATACTTGTATGAGAAAGACATTTGCGGAGGATACGCATGCGGGGTAATTCCGCATGCGTGATTGAAACCGCACGATATTAAAACACCGTTAATTATAAAGTTACTTTTTCCTGTGGTTTGTTTCCGAGGTTTAACTTACAGTTTCCATGCCCTATTATTGAGGTTGAAAATTATCAAAATATTCATTCCGTTCTAGGGTGGAGTGAGAGCGGGTATCAGACTTATACTGACTAAATTGCAAACTATGTTCTTTCATTTGCTCTTTGTGCGGGATCCCGCAGCCCAGCATTATCAAAAATAAAGATAAAAGGAGCTTTTGACATTCAGTGATATGTCTACATATATTGAAGATAGTGCAATTATTTTCTACTACTATCAGACTGTGCCTGAAGAAGATTTTGGAAAAACAAAAACCTGAAAACAGAACAACAAATAAAGTAGTGAAACAATAATATATAGCCTTGAGTTACGGTAACATACCATTCATAGTAAAAAAAAAAAAACAAATTAAAAATAATAATAGTTACAAAAACCAAACAATCTAAAGAACGTGTTTCTTAGATAACTGATTGTAGTCTAGGGTGGAGCCAATGAGTTTCTTGGTGCAGAAAATAAAAACAGCTCAATTTATGGGCGATCAAGTCGTAATTAAATATTTATCAAGACTATTACTACAGAAGATTTTATACAATTAAAATAATAACCTATATAAATCATAGTTTTGACACAATTATGACCTCTACGCTCACACTGGGACCCAACCCTAGATATCCTAAGCAAAAATACGATTCATTTCTCACCAAGAAATTGTACGAAATAGAAAAAAACCTATTCTTCTATACCGAAAATTAATAACAGAAGTGCGCTAACCCCTAAGCAATAAGGGTGAAATTGCCATGTAATCAGTTCAAAATCGTCACCATCTGGAAAATGGTTGGAAATGTTCAGAAATTGTACGTTTTCGGTTCGTTAGTCAAGAATATTGGTTCATTGCTGGTAAGGCGAGATTCATTACTGGGAGTTTGGATCGCTACGGGCATTAAGTGTTTACTTGTTACGAGACTATGGCCTGGAAGGGAGAAATTGTTACTGTGTTGTAGACATGTGTGATTTGTATAGTTATTTGGCTATCGTTTTTATTGCTTAGATTACTTTAAATATACATACAATAAACAAATAATAACATCTAATAATATACATATGTCTTTTTATAGTTACAAAGCCTATAAAAGGACAGTATACTCAGGTTTTCGATAGTTTATAAGTAATTCTGATAATATACAACAAAAATATAATTATAAATATATATTTTTTTTTTACATACTTAGTTTTCTGTTTTAAGAAATAATTAAAAAAAAAATTATATATAAATATATGGATAATAATAATATAAAAAAATATACACATATTATGTAAATTATAATATTTGTAATTTTGCATTTACGAAAATTGATTGGCAAAAGAAGTAAAAATCAACCTAGAAGAAGTAACAAATACAACATTGAGAAGATGACCCCAAAGAGTTGTTGGTCAAGACTGATAGATCAGAACGCTATCAAACTGTCTAACAAGTCCCACTTCATGTGAAAGCGTTGTAAAATATTGAGGGGCAAGTTGAGGGACACAAGGCAACATTGCAAAGTAATATACTTAGGTAGCTTTTTTTACCACAAGTTTCACACAAAGCCATCTAGTCCCAAACTAAGCAGAGCTTGTGCTATGAGTGAGAGAACTGATAAACATACTTTTATTTATAAATACATACAGATTATAGGTAAATTACACACCCAGAACAAATAATTGTGATCATCACACAACCATTGGTGGGTGGGAATCGGACCCACATCTGGCTTAGCAATCAGGGCCACTAATCACTAGACTAAGGGTGTTTTTAATATGGTGCGGATTTCATCACGCATGCGGAATTGCTCCGCATGCGTAGCCCCCGCAAATGTCCATTTCTTACAAGTATTTATTTGAAATGCGTGGAATATGCACGCCCTGCATCCCGCGGGGCGTGAGATCGGGCTGCAGCTCCGCATGCAGAGCAATTCCGCATGCGTGATGGAATCCGCCTGATGTTAAAAACACCCTAACAGTCCAGTTAAAATCAGATTGAGCGTAGTTGGTCAAGTTGGGGGACATTTTGTCCCCTTATGTAACTAAAGCTTAACTCTTAAAACCAATATACTTGACACACGTCCCGCAACATTCCGACAATCGGATTAAAAATAATTAATCAGACAGTGTCGCTACGTGTACTGCACAAAATTTAATTACAAAGAGTTGTACCCGACTTCGTGTGACGAAACTAAAAACATCGAGAACTTTTGGGATACTGTTAACCGGTTCACATGTACTTTGTTTATTTTTCCTATGTGTTTGAACTGGGGTGTTTTACAATAAGGAACTCGAATAATGCTTATTACTGATACAGCAGACTTTAAAAATTAAGTTACAATCATAATTTAATCACTGAAATTTTACTTAAATGCTCTTAATAATGATATTCATTAAAAAATAATCATTGCTTCAGCACTCCACCTGAGATATTGGAGCAACCATTCACTACATGGCAGTCCTGCCTATCAGCAATTAGAAAAGCGGCCACCTATGAGACCTCCGTTTCCTCCTCAGTTGCTAGATACTCCTTTGATAGACTGATGGTCAGACTTTCTGGCGGTGTAAAAAGTCCTTGCTGGTACCTGACTACCTACAACGACTGTCAAGATGTCAATCGGGACCAACGACTTTAGATACTTTCCGAGGCTCAGGGTGTCAATAGTGTCCTAATACTTAGAAGAATACATATGAATCGAAAAATTCACCGATACCTCATAAATGAGAGGCGGTTGCCGTAACCATTGGGTCCTCACGACACCTCTAAACCACATCTCACCTCTCTGCTCTATTCGTCGTAATTTTTTTAAGGCCATCGTTCAACAAGCCGCATCAATTGAGACCAATAGACTCAATCCAATTCAGTCCAAGGCCTCTCCACCATGGGATTAACTCTTGAAACTCGAGAATCGGTTAAGATAGTTGTGTAAGGGCGATAAGGATCAAAACTTTACAATTACAAAAACACTCCAATTTATATACTTCACTGGAACTTATTAATTGAATCATAATATTGTACTAGATGTTAGTAAAAAACCAGTGATCACTTTTCTGTTTTCACTTTTCCCAGTTTTGCGGCAGGCTTTTAACAACCAGTCCAGCTCATATTTTTTTGCGTTATGATATCGACGAATGGTTTTTCCCTAATTTTAACATAACACCTGGCAGTTTTTAGTACTTTATGCAGCATATTTAAATGTTTTTTCTAAGACATTGTTCGTCAAGTCATTCAGCTCTACAAAGTCCTGAGTTCAGCTACGCGAATACAGACTTATGCTAGCACTGATTGGACAGATCCACTCAAATCTGGGTAAGATCCACATAGATTTGAATGGATCTGTCCTCCAAACATGTGTGGTTCTTCCCTCAAAAAACCATGTCAAATACATGGTTCTGATACGATTTTACTGTCAACTTTAAAATAAACTTTTTCTTCCCTGTGTTTCGTTGTTTCTTCTCAGGGTAGGAAACTAGGAAACACCGGCCTCATCTAGTTTGAATTGATGAAAAAATCGACGTGAAAAAGTGTTTTTTTTTTAATCTACAAAATAAATATAATTCATGCCAGACTTTACTGACTAAAATCTACCAAAGTTCCTTCAAACGTTCCCGCATAGAGTCCAGCTCAACCTACCATACTTTTCCATTAAGTCCAAGAATTCAATTACATCTGAATCGGTATCAAACGTTCTCTATTCAATAAAATATCATTCGGATCACTTGAGGCCCAATCTAGACCTTTGCTTAATCCGTCCGTCAATACTACGACAAGCTAGGCACGCGACGATATTGAGGTCAGCTAAGGGACCATCTTCACGACCGAGAGACTCGCGACGATTCCGTGCTTATATCGTCGAGTAGTCTCCACGAACGAGCGATTATTCCGCCACCGTATCGTCGCAACTCGTAACGGAATAGCCGCGTGTCCGCGACGACTCATTACGAAGTCGCCGCGTTTGTGCGACAACTGTCGTGCAATACGTTACTTAGCAGACAGGCAATGCAGAAATGACCTGTGTTTGACACAGCCACTTTTCGCATCGCCGTGCTGAGACACGTTCTAAGAGTGTGTATAGAAATACGTGGCACGACGATAATATCGCCGCGATTCTGTCGCTCGTGGAGATGGTCCCTAAATAATGTACAGATCTTTGAGAAATTCATTTACTTCTTGAATTATTCAGAGAAATCAAGATTAGTATTGGTATATAGCACCAAAGTTGGCGTTTTGATTGCTAATTTTATGTGGTGTTGAAATATTTAGTTTCTGTTCTAAAGGGTTGAACTAAATTAATTATTGAAGCTTAACAACCGTAATTGGTGTCGATATTTACTGGCAACGTTAGCAAAAAATCGGTCATTCTCCAATTCGGCGTTCTTTGCCTAATTACCGTAACCTTTCTTATTTTTCTCTGATTTGACTTAAACCCATTAGAATATGAAACAAATCAAAGATACGAATTCAATCATTAATGAGGCATGTAATAATTAATGGTAGTTTTCTAGTTAATGAGACTTAAAAAAATTATGAGTATGGTAATTAGAAAAATTTAATATCTAATGTAACGGTAATTAGAAAATATCATCAAGTCTGTGTAAAAATTGATATAATAAAATAAAAATAACACACATTAATATTGTATACATCTATCTTTATATATAAAAATGAATCTCTATTTCCTTGGTCACGCCATCACGCGTGAACGGCTGGATCGATTTCGCTAATTCTTTTTTGTTGTGTTTGTTATTGTCAGGAGAAGGTTCTTATAGAAAAAAAAATGAAAATAGTGTAGGGTAGAGTAGGGTATAGTGGGGTAGAGTACGGTAGGGTAGGGTAGAGTAGGGTAGAGTAGGGTAGAGTAGGGAAGAGCGGGAGCGAAGCCGCGCGGGCAAAAATCTTGTTCTAAAAAAGTTTGGACGTCTTGTTTGATTTTCTCTACATTAGTCTCTTTATTATTATTTTTTAAATACTTGGGTTCATTTTTCTTATCGTGACTTTGTTTTGGTTTTGTATAGCGTGTCTTTGTATTTCAGTCTTAATGCTTGCTTCCTGTACTTATCTTTTGCTCTTTTCAACTCCTCTATTTTTTTTCTCATATTTTACATTTCTTTTATATACATGTCTTCTTAATAACAATAAGGGTGATTTTTGTTTCGTTTTGGTTTCTCTACAATTCTCTTCGAAGATACTGAAGTTGGTGTTGAACACAAGGAAGACGCCCGTTCCGTAATATTCACACTTGCATCTTTATTTTCTGTCAATTGCTCATTATCGTTTAATAATAACATACTTTCAGTAGAAGATGATGATAGAGCACTAGATGGACGCGGCGTTGATGTGATTAAGGCAGGTTTAAAATTTGGTGTAGAAGACATTTCAACAATTCTTTTTCAAAAGAAGTCGACTGTAGACAAATCTTGTCTTGCTGATTATTATCTTCTCTTTTTGATTTGGGGTTTTCAGAACTATTTTGTAAAGATACTCTTGTAATATATTTTTTTGAGCGCAGCGAGTATGATAAATTATTAAGATGTAGTGATGTTGACAGAGTTTCAAGAGGATCTGTTATATTTTTATCAAGCACATCGATATCTAAGATCACTTCTTCCTCAATTGTTTCCAACTTTTCCTTTTCTTGTTGTCTTTTAAAGTAAGCTCTGAAATTTTCCCCATTTCATTTTTGAGTTTTCTTCCGGTTTTTTGGTGACATTTCGCAGATAGGAAGTATTTTTTTAACTCTTTTTCTTTTATTATACATTTCTTTCTCTTTTTCTTTTATTATACCTTTCTTTCTCTTTTTCTTTTGATTGCTGATACAAAACAGGATCATTTTTAATTCATTCTCGGCGTTGTCGTGCGTCGAGTTTTCTCTTTTTTCTTTAACTTCGTCTTTGTTTTTTTTGGGTTTTCCCATCCTATAAATTAAATAACTTGATGAATGGTCAGCATATAGTATAGACATATTTACGGACAATGATAATCATAATCTACAAGAACCCGTGGGAGAACTTTCTATTGGTACGACATCGCGGCTACAGCACAAAATAGATAGGTACAGAAGACAATCTCATGTATACAATATGTACTTCACTTTTTATACCTACGATCGGTGGACGCACACTAATGAGCGTTTGAGCCGGAACTGTTCGACGAGCGGGCCGAGGCGCTCCGAGATATCGTGTCCGTGAGGGGTGTCTATGTGTGCGTTGCTCGAGTGCGCTTTGTATGTAGATTGACTTCTGTATCTATCTTTTTTGTGGCTACAGTTAGTAAACAAGAATTAATTTTTCATACAACGGTAATTATAATCATATGGTAATTAGTATACGGTAATTAGAAAACGATAGATTTTCTTAAGAATTTCGAAAACCAACACAATATGCAAATACTAGCTTATTACAACGTACGGAGGCCAAAGTACTGTCTCTATTTACATGATCAACTTGGGTCTAACTTAAAAAATTAAGTTTTAACATAAGTATAACGGTAATTAGAAAAGTTTTTAACCAAGGTTACGATAATTATATACTCACGTGCTTTATTGGCAGTACACTAACGTTAGAGACGTGCAACTGCTGATGGGCCGCGGCACACACTCAGGAGACGAGATGCGCGCGGTAGTGATGTGCCAAATACTGTTATTTAGGGATGTGCACCCGAGAACAGAATATGTCACGGCAATTATAACTTTCGATCGGACATCCGGTAATTTAATGATAATTATTTATAGACTGGTTCTATTGAGTCGATATTTTGTTATGCGATACACGATGCTTAACACCGTTTAAAACGTTGAATGGATCAAAGTAAATCTGTGAGTTATAAAAATTACAAGTAAGTTTTAACATTAAGTTGGTGTGCGGACACGCCACGGTAATTAGAGAACAGAGGTTCTTTGAACATAGGTTAAATTAATTTAGTTTTAACTACTTAAAACAGAAGCCAATGTCTTTGTTTATAGCTAGATACGGATGCTATCTAACATATAAAAAAAAATGAATGGTTGAATATGATAATAGTATAGATTATGCAAGCCCGGACACGTAAAACTTGCTAATCGGAGAATGACCGAAATAAAGAAAATCCATAATTTCAAGTAAGACCACTAGCGGTGATTGATGCAACAGCTGCAGTCACTGAAAAGAGTTTAGATATATTTGTTTTTGTTTTTAAGCACAACATATTAAATTAACTGATCACGCTTGATACTGTGCTTCAAAACCTGTTGTCAACGTCATCGACCTGTCGATGACGTGTGTCATAACGCTGTCCAGCTTAAATAACACTGGGTTAGAAACATCTGTCTTACGGATGACGAGTAACGAGAAGAGGCGAGGGCAAAAAGAAGAGACATGTCTACCGTTTACTAGGTGATTTCCACGACCCTTACCAGGTCATTAGTCTAACTTACGGGAGGCCTTTCAACGCTTCGTCTTTCTGTATAAACCGTCCTTTCAGCTCCATCAACCATTACCCGTTTGGCGATTCATGTCCGTATAACACAAAAAATATTATATTGTTTTTACTCCCCAGTTACAAATTGCCCTAAGCCACGATCACATAACATTCGCATCGAAACACCGTTACATAGTTTTAAATATCAGTTCGTATTGCCACCACAGGCCGAACAGATAAATAAAAAATTCTAAAAAAAAAAACAATATATCCGTTTTTTAGCAAAAAAAGTCGCTTTTGTGAATACATGTTTCGAACAATGCCTCCCCTCGCTTCGTTGCGAACCTCAATTTATTCCCAAAATCTGATACCCAAATTGGTTTAGGAAATTTCACTAACAAATTCAATCAACTTGAACAATAGTCAATTTTACGGCGTAAGAGACCTAAAATGATTTATTTTGGAGGACCACAGACCTGGATACATTAACTAATCACAACAAACGAGGCTGCGGTCCACTCGGACTTAATTTGCATCGGTACCAAATAACGATACCGGAAAATACCGAGTTTTGGTACCGGTATACCGGAAATAGGGTTGCCGTTCGCACGGATGACAATGCTATCATGTATGGCTGCGTTTGAAATTGTTTTTTGACGGTCCCCATTCATTGGGAATTATATTCCCAGTTTGCTTTTAGTAGATTGGTACGCCCACGGTTTTCCATCCTTTAGTATCTCTTTGTGTTCCGATATTTTTAGATTAAAAAGTAAATGGAATTTCCAAAGCTTCCAAAACAAAGATTGGCTTGTTGGCTTCTTAAGGCTATACGATTAACCTAAATAAATTACTATATACTTTCATCTATATAATTAATTTTTCATGGTTCAGTATCATCCGAAAGGGCGCTCGAGCCCCGGTATGAAGGCTAGAAGGAACGGGGTGGGCCTTTTAGTGAGTAAGAGTCTGACACTATGTCCCGCTCCGCCCAAGAGCGGGGGTTGTCATTGGATGATTTTTTCCTACCATAAAAAAAAGCGTTCAGTATCATTGTCGGCAAAAATGGAAGCCATAGAAGATCATTTTGTTGCCCATCTGTCTCTCTGTCAAGATCAATTTTCAGTCATTGGAAGTTTTCAAAGTCGTTATAAGACCGTTCATACTCCGTTTAGGTACCTACGCCTAAACGAAATACCTATTTTGACACTCATAAGTAAAAAAAAAAAAAACCTACAAAAACTTCCCGTTGACGTCCTGTTCGCAAAATTCATATTTTGCGAACAGGACGTCAACGGGAAGTTGTGTCGGTCAACGGGAAGTCAACGGGAAGTCAACTCATGTTAATAGTCCAAGATCTCAGAGCGATAAGACATAACTCATTTTCACATAGATGAAACCTTAGATTTTCAGTATCTAGCGTCTCTTGGCCACCACTGCTCTTCAACCAAAACACATACCACCACAAACTACCTCTTATTATCAACTACACACTTCAAAACCGACAATAAAAAAGAAACCACCCACAACCCATTCCATCCCACCCGATCAGAACAGGCATGAATTAAACTCCGTTCTCGATAACCGTCACACGTGCTCAACGCAATTCCGTTTCGAATTGAATGCGCAACGAAGAATACGAATACAAAGTGTGTTTTACAACTCTCGTAGTACGCGAGCACTACGCGATAAACTTACAGTACGCCGTAAACTCCGAACTGGACATTGCGAAGCATGTGTAAGGTATCGACGACTTTACTACCTTTTGAAAGCTTGTCATTTTCACATGACGGATTTGTCAGTCAGTAACTTATAGCTTTTGATTCTGACGATTTGAAAGTGGCAGCTGTGTGACCCGGGCGTGATGTTTGGAAGCTGTCGCTTGAATTTTGATCGTTTGCAAATAGAATCGATTTTCTACTTTCAACTGTTGGCATCGTAAAGTTGGTACAGAATGGAAAGTCGATCGCGAATGTCGTTTACAAAATTTGATGGGTGAAAATGTTTTAACTGTTTATGTAACGAGTGACTGTTAAATATCACAAGTTTGTTTGTCGATCTTTTGATATTGTAAAACTTTGTAGTTCTCTGAGAAGCGATATCAGTTCAATTATGGACAGAGAATGACTTTTTTTGACTTTTAATGATGTCAGCGTAATTGACGAAGCCCATTAAGGTCAATGCCTACGCGGCCCAGAAACGCAAAGGACAATTAAAGGAACACGGGCTTTTTAGTCATCCAATGACTTCTGCGGCTCTTAGGAGGAACGGGAAGGTCTGTAAGACTTTAGCTGTGTAAAACCACCCCCATATTTCTTTTTTAACATGCATTCCAGGACCCTGAGTTGCGCTTTTGGAAGTCAACTCGTGGCCCCAGTAGGTATTGCCGCTGCTGGGCCTCTAAGGTTTTGCTGACATCTCTTTGAAGCGCGCATGGAACACTATACGCCATTGACTCGGCTCGGTACGCACGGCCGTCGGAAGGTCGTCGGACGGCCGAACAGCGAGCTACCCATTGCTTGCAAGTTCGCCTACGGTGACTGAAAATCGAGGTCAAGGTTTCGGCAGATAGGGCGTGAGAATATCCGTTCCCTCATGCGTGTGGCCATCACTTTCACTGGAATTACTGCTTCTTCTCGCCCTGGACCATAGCTTCTACCAGGGCCCGGAGTGAGAAATTGCTGCCACCGATCACCTCCGGGTTCTTAATAAAAGTATGAGACTCGTTCTCACTCCACCCAGAGTAGGAGAAGTTATTTGATAACTTCTCTTAAAAAAGGGGTAAATTTTCTCTATATAATAAACATATAAATAGAAAAAGCCACAGCATCGCCTTGCATTCGCGTGAACTATATAGGATCGCTTCGCAACCTCAGTCGCGTAATCGCCCACGTAACGGCCCGTTCACGACCTTGCCGCTATGAGCGGTAGCTAAGCGCGAGGTGGCGAGCGGTAAGAACCAAAGTATGTAAATGATTGAAGCCGTTGTGACACCGCTCATAGCACCGTGCGACCGCTTACCGATGCCGTCCCGCTCGTCGCGCCGCTAGCCGCACCGCTCGCCGTTAAGACCGAAATCGTGAACAGGCCGTAAAATACTTTACCTTGACCGTCTAAACCTGGTTCAAAGTCTCATCCCTAGCGTCCCATAAAAGTTGAGCAAAGCACCTCTTATTACGGAATCCACACGAAAACTGACAGTTTACTGCGTAAAACTGGTTACCTGCAATGCGGAGGACATACAAACCATTTTATTTTACATTGAAACCTGCCATATCATGAATAAAGAAACTATCAAGCTAATTAGCACATGACCTGTTTATTTAAACAAAGATGGCGGGGGAACCCAACCGCAATGTTCGCTGCAAAGTACTCAAAAGCTAGTAAAAAAACGTAGATTATTATCAAGTAACATTATGCTTAAAGCTAAAGGTTACGGCAGAAATATAGGCTACAGTAACCCACTTTTCTCTATTATTATTGATAGGGTCGCGCGTGACCCTAAATCTTCCGCAATGGTAAGTCATGATGTGTTTGATGGTAGAGCACATTTGCCTTGAAGTAACCACTGCTCACTTAAATTTAAAAACCCCGAGGTTATCAGGAAATACAGACTCCGGCAGGGAATTCCACTCCTTAGCTGTACGCACAATGAATTTGTTGTCAAACACGTTTTACGCGTATGTGCAGGATGTATCAGATAGATAAAGAACAAAATTATCCTAAAGGAGTTTAGTTTTTGCAGACTTATGTTGGAAGCCTAAAAAAATACTTTATACTCAAAAACATAAGCTACTCGAATCGAAACAAACCACAATCTCTCACACTTAAACTAATCCTTCTCCGGAAAATTTAATAAAGGTACCAGGACTGCATAGTACGCAGGAGTCATAAGAAACTAGCGTATGACATTAAGCAGTGCAGATGCTTCAAGTATTCATCCCGTTTAGTGCTCGGTACAAGTACGTGATGATAGATAAGCATACGTGAGATATGCTGCGTGACATCCAGTAGCGTAGCTGGACATGGGCTTCTGCCCTCGGCCTTGCACCCAAAAGGGCCTCGCTCAAACCCTCGCTACTTTAAGAACGAGGGTTTTTTTTTATGATCTCTAGGGCTCTCTAAGGGCAGTGGTGGCCGAGTGGCAATGGCCCTGACTTACGAGTTGTAGGTCGCGGTTTCAAACTCAGCCAACTATAATTACTTTATGTCATTTATTTCATCACCACTGCTCTCAAAACAGTGAAGCAAAACATCGTGAGGAAACCGATATGTTCCAGGAACCAAAAATTCGAAAACATGTGACACCCACCCGCACTGGGCTGGCGTGGTGGATTACGGCCCATTCCCTCTCCTAAAGAGAAGGCCTGAGTCCCAATAGTGGGAATATTAAAAGGCTGATTATGATGTTATGCTAATTGGCTCTTTAAGGCTCTCTTTTGAGCAATTTTTTCACTATCAGGTGAAAAAATTGCTCAAAAGAGAGCGACGATGTGGTCGTACGCTGGATTGCGGCAAAGGCCGTCTCGTTTTCGAATTTATGAAAGAAAAAGGCCTCGCTGATGCACCTTCACCCACGTCTATACTTCTTCAAGCTAGGTCTCTGGTTATATCAAAAAGCGTTTTTCTTAGAAATACATTGAAAAGATTTCCTCTTGTTTATTCAGAGAAATTGGAAAATAACATGTTTTCAATACTTACATAAGTTTAAGACCAGCCAATCTGAGATACATTTCCATACAACCGCTTTTACGTGAAGAATATGAAGTTATTACATATCTTTCTTTAGTTGTTATCAAAACACAGTATGATATGACTATCATCTAGGTTTCTATAGAAATCAAAACATTAATTTGTTTAAAACTAATACAATAAAGACGTTTGAAAATCTGCTATATTCCGCGAACATTGACATTTCATATGTACTATATTAAAAATATAAAAAAGAATATCTATAGGAACCTTGCACATTTAATCGAGATTCTGAATGACTAAAAATGTTTGAAGAATTTTAAGTTTTTTAAAATAAAACATTTTACTGGGACGAGTTCTGTGGAATATTCGAGGAATGTCGGAATTATTGAATGCCAACAGAGCGTTCAGGCATTGTCTCTATATAAAAAACGTAATGTTTGATTGCAATGGATTATGTTGGATGAAACAAAAAGCTTTTAAACTGTGCTAACGTCAACGATGTGGCCTGCTAAAGTACAGTGAGCAACCAGGCTTAACTATAGGCTGTAAAATTTGTTAGATAGAGTCACAATGACCCTGGAGAGACAAGTACAGCTGAAGGAAGGTGGGTCTTAATCAATAAAATACTTAGGAGGTATGTGGAACAGAGAGTCCAGTCCCGCAAACCTTCGTAGAAAAGGAAGGATCCTCCGACCAGACAGAAGTTATGTCTGGTGGGCAACTGCCCCGTAGATAATTATGGGCCGTTCTATATGTTCAAACCGCGCGGTAAAGTTTAATTGCGCGATGCAGGATTAGTTCTTATATAACGCCATAGATGTCATTACATCATCATTAAAAAAAGTACTACGCCAAATAAAAGCAAATTTCCAAGACATGATAACAGCACTCAAGGTCCAGATAAGAAACAAGCAAGTACCTTTATAAAAGACAGTCCTTAATATGCAAGAATAAAAACATACGGCTTGTCAGTTGCACATGTGACTTGACGGGACACATACACAAAGCGACTAAATTGGAAACGTCGCAGCGACACGCAGACGTGTTATTTGTTACCTCAGCTGTGCTGCAAGGTATAAGCGGTAGCGGGTTTAAGGAAGAGGTTATCGGTTGAGATTTTTGGCGGAGTTTGAGTTCATGAATATTTGAACGGTAATTCCAAAGCCTGCAAAAGTTAAATAATATTAATCTTTATATTTTTTAAATACAATAGTAATGATGGGTGTACCCACGTCATTACAATACTAATAACGTTAGGGTTAGCGACTTCTGCAGGATTTAATGAAAGATTTACCGCGGTCTTGGAATACACAAAATAAGTAAAGGACCACAAGGGTGGGTTTTAATCACTAAAAATCTAACACACCTTCATTTTCGCAGCATACAGTCGCACTCCCGCATTTTTTAAAAACTATAGAAGCATACCATGATGTTTCTCACCAGCTCTTCTCCATAGGAAACGACCAATTGGAACCAAGCACTTGCTTCTGATCTACACTAATATAATAAAGAGGTAAAGTGTGTTTTTTTTTTTGTTTTTATGTTTTTTTGTTTGTATGAGGAAATCTCTGAAAGTACTCGTTCGATTGCTAAAATTTTATCACCGCCAGAAAGCTGCTTTATTCCTGAGTGACATAGGCTATATTTTATGTACGCGGGCGAAGCCGCGGGCAAAAGCTAGTGTTTTATAAGTGGCCTTTTAGACCAAATTTAGCTCCTTCTTTTCCCTACTCGCTTCCGCTCTTACCTTAGTCCACGCTGCAAGAAGCATCGCCGCTGCTCTCAAACTACGAACTGGTACAAGTGAAAAATGTCCCCGACGCTGTGCTCCCCGACAATGGAAATAGAAGTGTTTGTTACACACATCGGTCTTACGTAAACAGCTGCTTAAATATTCATTTGCAAGGCAATGTATGATGAACATTTGTGAATAATGTTGGAGGGGTTTGGCAGTGCGTGATTATTGTAAAGGTTATTTTAGAACACAGTTCACGGATAGAAAGATAAATACATGTTTTCTTTACTGTACACCAAAAATAAAAGTTACGTCAGGAACTTAAAATTAATAGGGTGTCACAATGGGCGGTCTTATCGCTAAAAGCGATTTTTTATAGACAACCTTTGGATGGATTTGACAGAGAAGAACAAAAACATACGCAGGAGAACACACTTAGGGTGTTTTTAATATCGTGCGGATTTCATCACGCTTGCGGGTTTGTTCCACACGCGTAACCACCGCAATTGTCCATTTCATACAAGTTTAAATTATAATGCGTAGAATATGCACGTGGGTCGGCTTTTTTTTTGCATTTTGTTTCTTTTGATGGCACGGTTGGCGCAGTGATCGAGAATTTGGCTGCTTCTCTGTGTGTCGCAGGCTCGATTTCCGTATGGAACTTATGTTTGTATGATAGAAGAAAAAGAAATATTAATATATTCTTATTTAAATTTTTTCCTTCACCAGATGGAAAAAAAAAATTGTAGATAAAAATTTTGAGACTGGGTTTCTTATGTCAGTGAATTTATATGTCTGAGTACGCACCTACAAGATAGGAGTAATTAAAATCATTTACTCCTAATACGTTGGTCCGACCAGATGCGCACTGCTCTTGACTCTACGATGTACAATGCCCTTCACACCGCCAGAGACAGGAACAGATGGAGGAATATCATAAGGGTTAGAGTAATGAAGCAGGGAGGTCACGACCCTCAGCATTGAGGAATACGACGCAAGGAGGAAGGAGGGACTCCCAATCTACGCCTAACCAACACCTAGCCTATGCCTAGGCTAAACCTAACCTAAATCATAGCCTACATTAATAGCCCTATCCAGCTCATACAAAATTCACCACAAGCTAAATAATTCAATACAGAAACACCATTTCATTTTATTCATTAGTTTCAGATCTCAAAACCAATTTCGATTCATTGAATTAAACTACCGCAAATGAATTCAACCAAAATGATGTCATTTTGTTTCATTTCAACGTGAATTTGGTGCAATATCATTGCTATACAGGTCTATTCGAATACATTTTATAGACCAGGTATTTGAAATTAGGTGTGTCCGAGGGTTGTCAGATTAATTAAAACAGGGGTAAAGGATCTGTGATTTTTTATGTGTAAGTATGAGTACTTGAGAGCAGTGGTGGCCGCGTGGTAACGGCCCCGACTTGCAAATTGTAAGTCGCGCGTTCAAACCCAGCCAGGCGCATTACTCTGTGTAATTTATTTTGTCACCACTGCTCTCAAAACGGTGATGGAAAACATTGTGAGGAAACCGGCATGTCCTAAAACCAAAAATTCGAAAACATGTAACATTCACCAACCCGCACTGGGCCCGCGTGGTGGATTACGGCCCATTGCCTCTCCTTGAGAGGAGCCCTGAGTCCCAGCAGTGGGAACATTAAAATGGCTAGCTATGCTAAGCCATTCATAACATAAATGTAGTTGGACTAAAGCCCTTGGCCCACGATGCTATTTTGTAGCGATCATCGCTATTAACGCGCGTTAGTCGCATGTGCAAGCGCTACAGAAAAAATACCAACGCGCTACTAACGCGCTACAGCATCGCAACTGTATCGATGCGAACGCGCTACGGCATCGCTACGAAAAGTCGTCGTCGGCGAGGCAAGATGTCCCAGCTCGCTGTCCGGCCGTCCGGTAACTGTCCGGACCAAGCCCAAGTCGTCGACGGCGCGCGCTGTTCCCGCACGCCTCAAGGAGTTGTCAGCAACAGCAGGGGCCCAGCCGGGTCGAAGCCTACTGGGGCCAGGGTTATCTGAAAGGGTGCTCGAGCCCCGGTATGAATGCTTGAAGGAACGGGATGGGTTTTTTAGTCAGTAAGAGTCTGACACTACCTCCCGCTCCGCCCAAGAGCGGGGTTGTCACAGGATGATTTTTCCCATCGAAAAAGAAAAAAGGCAAGATGTCCTAAATAAGCCGGAGGAATAAAGCATGGTGGAGTCCGGATTAATTGGTGACCAATTGAAGGCTTTAGGGTTGCTTCAAGTTACATGGGACTAATAGATAATTATGTAACTGGTGAAACTTAAGGACGTGTATTACGGACTAGTTTTGCCCCTGGCTTCTCCCGCTTACATAAAATATAGCCTATGTCACTCAGGAATAAAGAAACATTTTTTGCAATCGGCCCACCACCAGAGATTACCTCCTACAAACAAAAAAAACAAACTTAGATAAATCTATGTCTTAGCATTCTAATAAATACAAGTGTGATCGAGTGTTATTATAAAGTAAAACTAAAATAATAATAAGTAGACTACATTATAATGATACCAGATCAGTGGCTTCCAACCTGTTTTTGACTGGGTACCACGTTGATTTTTTTTTGTTTGAAGGCACCAGAAATTCAGAAGCTACTTCACAATGTTTTTTTTATATGTGTATTATAACACTAAACAAGAATAATAAAAACACTTAACTAATTAAAACTATATATATACCTATCCACTAACTCCTCCTAAACTTTTAGCTAAAAATGGCTGTGCCCGCGACTTCGTTCGCGCGGACTACAGGATTTTGAATTTATTTTTTCTAAAATAAAAGTAGCCTATGTTACTCCTTATTACATCAGCTACCTGCCAAAAAAAGGCCCGTCAAAATCGGTCCAGCCATTTCAGAGATTACCCCGGACAAACAGACAGACAGACAAAAATTGTAAAAAATGTTATTTTGGTGTATGTACCGTATCATATGCATGTAATAAAAAGCAGTTATTTCAATATTACAAACAGACACTCCAATTTTATTTATATGTATAGATGTATAGATATGGCGTCAAAAAAGTTTCTCCTCATCGCTGTCAACTGAAAGTGTGTCCAAAAGACTGGCGGCATTGCCACGTTGTAAGGCAATGCTTAATCCCTGACGGAGGTAAAAGCCAGCTCATGGTATCTACGCGAAATGTTAGCTAGGCTTTTGGATAATTCTTTAGAGATTGTAGGCTATTAAGCTCTATGTTACATTTCTAATGACTAATTTTACCATGTCAACCCTAGTATCGTTACAGGCTAGTTTTTCCCAGCCAATTGGAAAGCAATTAGGGTGCACGTGCCGAAAATGTAGGAAATATAGCGGCATACCACAGCTCTAACGAGCTGGATCATATTCATAGTACTAACTTATTAGTACCGGGACATTGATACCGAGTATTTGGAACTGGTACTTAAAATGAACATTTATTGATAGGTTTAATTCTGGCTTTTTTATATATCCACTTTTTATAACGTGAATGTGAGAACAATGTATTTTTATTATTATTTTGGGTAAAATATTGACTGATCTGCATTGTCCTTACATATCTACGTATTAATATTGTTATAAGGAAATATTGTAAGATCAACCATTTTTATTTAAAAGAGTACCTAACCATGGAGTTTCTTGCCGGCTCTTCAAGAAAGAGACCAATTAGAACTGTGAATTAGTTTCTGATGTTTTATACGTGCCCATGCAGGCCTATGTGAAATAAAAACTATATTAAATTGAATTAACGGGTATTCTGAACTGGTATTTAAAACAAGTATTTGAAACTGATATTTAAACGGTTTTATTATCGTCTAAATAACCGTTACTTTGAATCCAGCACACACACGTTTTACGTAATAATAATAATAATAATCCTTTATTATCAGGCATCAAAGGCCCATAGATAAAATACAAAGAATAATCCGAATCGGTAATCCGATTGAGGTGAGTTTAACATGTGTAATTCTGTCACAATAAAATTGTAAATGATGATAATTTTTAACCATTTTAGTTAGTCACTTTCACATGGTTTCACGATACGGTATTTTCACATTGTTATACGGTATTTTCAGTTAACTATTTTATTATGTATACAATAAAGGTCAAATTAACACTACATAATTATGTCACGCACACACTACCTGGAAATAGTGGTTTATGATACTGTCATATAACAAAGGTTATTTTAGTATGAATGTGAGTTTAGAAATTGAGCCGCAGATACAGTTCATATTTTAATACCCAGATATATACAACATTAGGTTTAGTTTATCCAAAACCCGAATATAGTTTGTTCAGAATCAGTAACTGAATGGATTCCAATAGTTTTTACACAATGTCATATTTTTTCTCTAAAAATATTTAAAAAGGTCACAAGTTGGACACCACCGGCACTAAGTACAACATAAGTCACGGCAGGTCATTAACCATGGTATGGTTAAGGCGTATAGTCCCTTGAACCATCTGACCGAAATTATGTGAACGCAACTCTCGCACTCGCCTAGGCGGCAGTACGCAAATCTGTGCATTTATTTGCGGCCAGCAGCGCCCGGAAAGCGCTTTAAATCCATTTTCTCTGCGAGATATTGATTGATTTAAATATGCAATGTTCACTTTGAAGAATATTTAACCACGAATTTTTATGTGTAAAAATGTTTCTAAAGGTCCAAGCCGTTTCGAAGGAGTAGAGAAAAGTTGCGAAAAGTTGCGAAATTGCTAAATTTTTTTTTTTGACAAAAGTATTAATTGCATGAAAAAATCAAATATTGATATTATTGTTCATGAATCTATAATAAACATATATTTTTTTCAAACCAATTGACCTAGCCGTTACGGAGGAGTAGGCCTCAGAAAATCACTGTTTTATGGCACTTTTCGGGCGCTTGGCCCTTAAGTATAGTTAAGTATGGTCAAGTAAAGAGGAGAGATTAAAAGCATGTTACTAAAAGAGTTATGAATTTAAATGTGGATGGATGGAGAGGGAGAGGGAGGCCAAAGAAAAGATGGATGGATTGTCTGAGAAATAATATGAAAGAAAAGGGAGTTAGTGATAGCGTGACGAGTGACAGGACAGAATGGAAGAAAAAAACGTGCTGCGCCGACCCGAAATAAAACGGGACAAGGGCAGAAAGATGATGATGGTTAAGTATAGTTAAAAAATTGACAATTTGAAACTTTGAAGTCGACTAGTTGATGTATTTAATGGTATATTAAATTAACATACTGTAGAGTAGGGTAGAGTTGGATAGACTAGAATATAGTAGTCAGTTGACAGGAGCGAAGCTAATTTAAAATAAATATGGGAAGATAAAATAAAGGCCAAAGACTGAAATCTGATCGTCCTCAGGACAAAAGCTAGATAGAAGATTCCCCTGTAGGGTAGGTTATTTAATACGCTGTCGTGAAGCTGTGTGTGATAACACGCTCGTTTCAAGATGGGGCTTAGAACGGTGAGTCAGTTTGCATAATAAGTCTAAGTACGGGAAATATGGGCCTCTAAACACGGCTTAACGTGCCTGCTGTTATTCATAGTGTGTTAAAACGTTTGTTTTTGGTATTTAAACATTTTCTATAATTATGTTTTATTATCATCATCGTTTCAACTGAAAGACATACACTGTTGGACATAAGCCTCCCCAAGTGTTGCCATAACTACTGCCGGACAGCGAGCTACCCATTGCTCACTGTCCGCAAGCCCGCGCCTACGGTGGCTGGAAATCGGGATCGGAATCCCGGCGGCGCGGCGGCGAGAGCGCCGTTGCCTGATGCGGTCGGCCTCCTCCTTAGTAAGCATTACTGCTTCGCAGAAGTCGGCGACCGCCTGCCACTCCTCCTCGCTCCGGACCATGGCCTCGATCAAGGCCCGGCGCGAGAGGTCTCCGCCGCCGATCACCCCCACGAGGGCACGGCGATGCTCCGCCCAAGCAGGGCACACCGCGATTGTGTGCTCCACCGTGTCCTCCGGGCGTTCCGCACAGTGGCGACACCCGGGCGTCACTTCCGCTTTAATTCGGAACAGGAACCTCCCGAACTTGCCATTTCCGGTGAGGACCTGTGTCATGCGGAAGGTAAGGACGCCGTGAGGTCTTTCCAGCCACGCCTCAAAGAGGGGACTTATCGCCATAATTGTGGCGTGCCCATAACGGGGTTGCGATAGTCGCTGACGCCATTCCACCATGAGATCCCGCCGGAGCTCTGTCCGCCATGCCGTGACCTGTCGCGGCAGAGGACTTTCACCCCAGCCAACTTGGGTCCACTATTGGCTAGCGCAAAATCTGGCAGACTAAACCTGTTATCATGACGGTTCATACTAATAAGCCTTATAAATATTTATAAATGGCAACCCTTTACCTTTGGCATATATTTGCATATGCGAGCCAAAGTAACCAATTCGTTCTTGACTAGCTCATGACTATAAACTCTGATTAAGTCCGAAACTACTCGGTTAATACCAAATTAAATATATAACTACCAGTCAAAACACTTAGCCCGTCCTAAAGTAGGTAGATTTTTGTGACCATAAAAAAAAATAGTATTCTAGCTACTTACAACTAAAGCAATAATTTTTCTAGAATTTCCTAGAGTCAAATCAAGTAGAAAAATGTGTGGGGACTCATTTCTTTTTAATTTTGGAGCGATTATTTCCGAAAAATAATAACATTATCAAAAAAAAAAAATTTTATTAAACCCCTATTCATTTTTAAATACCTATCCAACAATATATCAAACAACAAAACAAATAACAACAATTTTTTTTCCATTTTTTATTTTACCACTTTGTCGGCGTGATTGGTATACATATTGGTACCAAATTTCAGCTTTCTAGTGCTAACGGTCACTGAGATTATCCGCGGACGGACAACAGACAGACATGGCGAAATTATAAGGGTTCCTAGTTGACTACGGAACCCTAAAAAGTAAAAAAATGCGTTTCAACTTCAACCAGACAAAACTACTCGTGACAAGCTTATTTGGGCAATAGATCTTTTGATTGTTATATCAGTCGAAAATACTATTGTTAAAGTTTTTTTGATCTTTTGACCAAAATTCCCAGTCAAAAGTACTTTTGATTGATTAAAAATTTGATTATAACATCTACATGAACAAAACCACTAACTTTAATTTGTTCGTCCAGTTTAGGACTTCCTAACATAGCAATACGAACACACATATTGTTATTCAGTACTCATCCAGCACTTAACTTGGTATACAGTTTACAGGCTGTTAAAGACACATTGTGTCTTTACGACTGAGGTTGGGTTAGGGCACATTGTTGTTAGACCTGCGCCTGATCTGAGAGCAAAACGATGAGGCGTCGTAGCTGAGATACTGATACCATAAATGGGGGATTAAGTGTCTGTTCAGTGTAATGGTGGACATTTACTGTTGCACTAGTGAGACATTATTTATTGGATAAGTAATATGGGAGGAGAGGAGGGAGGTATTTGTCCAGGAATGAGACAGAACAGAGTAGGTAACAATGTTATACGCCTGCTTCTAGAGGATCACGTAAGGACATGTACATCTACTAGGAGTTTAATTAGTTGGTGTTAGTATAAACGCTTGTTTCTTTTTAAATCTTGTGTACGTATATGAGTGGTGAGTCTATTGTCATTAACAGTGTGCAGGCTCCACCCAGAGCGATTCTTATTTTTTCCACGAATAAAAAACAAGGATTTCTACCTAATGGCATATTGCTTTATCCGGAATTGAATCCTGGTTCTCACACTCAGTAACTTCAACTTTAACCTTCAATTTTGCCAATAACACGTGCGGACTGTTAATAAACCATCAAACGTTGGAGAGTATTTAGCATGAATTAATAGTGCCTAGTAAAATTCACGCTCAGTACCTAGTAAAATTTTCAATGACTAAATCAAAAAGACAGCACCATTCTTAATATTTTAATTAGACACGAGACTACGTTCTAAAAATCGAAATTAGTTGAAGCATTCTTTATATATTTAAACCATGGCCTACAAGATAAAAAAAAACTATATTTCACCAAATCATTATTTCCAAAATGGTTTTATGTGCCCTCAAAAAACTCAATTCAATATAAAATGTTTTTATTCCACATAGACCTACACGTGCATTTATAAAACGTCAAAAGTTAATGCACTGTTCCAATTGGTCATTTCCTGTAGAAAAGAACCGACAAAAAACTCCATGGTCATTCTTTATAAACAAATTGTTGCTTTTTTACTCAAGCACAACATCCCTTATCTCACGTTTTTCCACAATCAATAATCTCAAAATTTTCCCTTCCAACAGTACATTTTTCCCTCAAATGCTTCATATTATAGCTGGGGCGACATCGAACTAAAATGGTGTATGTTCCTAGCTGCCCTCACCAGGCTGACTCAGTTAATACAACTTCGATAATTCAACGAAACTGTTCGTGAAATATTTCTTTCCCCGTTTGTGATAGGGTTACCAAGCGCTGTAATTGGAAGTTGCTATGTATGTATGTGTGTGTAAATACTATGTTTTTTTGACATACTTTTACTCAGTTTTTGTAAGGCTTTAATAACAAGAGAAACGGAAAAAGCCAATCTGTCTTTCATTGTGTTTGGGTCCACGAAAATAACAAGATAATCTAGACGTAGTGATAAAAATGAATACTTTTATAAAACACTAGCTTTTGCCCGCAGCTTTGCCTGCGTACATAAAATATAGCCTATGTCACTCAGGAATAAAGCAGCTTCTTAACAGACCAGTACTTCCAGAGATTAATAATAATAATAATAATGAGTAACCATGTCATTGCTCCTTCGTCGCAACCAGTGGTACCAGTGATGGTACCACCGTCTAACCATGTCGCCAACCCTGCTGACGTGGAGAGTACTGACATGGTTATACAAGTAAGTACCCAGTGCACTAATGAATTGAGGAGTGCTTTGGAATGCGCTATTCGCGAGTATCGAAACATGCCGTCCGTACTTAGGCCGCGCTTACCTCGCTTGCCCATGCATAACAAGAATAAGGCGCTGGTGGCTGCTCTGGATATGCAATTGTCAAATTATTTTGACAACTGCAAAGATCTCACTGATGCACACTCGATCATGTACTGCGCGGCTGTAGTGGCATGTCGTGTAGCTCACGTCAAATTTCCAAATAGTGATGTAGCTACACGACCAAAACCAGCTGTGCCAGCCTGGCAGTGCAGGATCGAGCGTCGTATTGGTGGGGCCAGAGCACTCATCGGCAAATTAATCTGCTTCAGGGAGGGCAACACTCGCCCAAGAGTGATGCGCTTTGTGAGACGGGCATTTTCGGGGACTGACATCTGCCCCCGAGACTATATGCTCCGTGTCACAGAGCGCATCGACTTCCTGAAGCAGAAGGTGTATGCATGGGCAAACCGAATCCGCAGGTATAAGCGGCGGGTGGAGCGGTACACCCAGAATCGCGCATTCCAAAGTAATGAAAGGTGGGTATACAGGGCTTGGGAGCGACCGGACCAAGGTGTGACTGACACGCGCCTTCCGGATGATGACGCCATGTGTTCGTTTTGGCGCAACATCTGGTCGGTGCCTGTCAGTCATACTGAAGGTGGTTGGACTCGAGAGGTCGAACAAGCGTGCGAACCGATAACAGAAATGGGGGCAATCACAATCAGCCCCCAGGATGTGGCCCGTGCAGTCCGTCCGTTGCCTAATTGGAAATCTCCAGGGCCGGACGGACTGCACAACTTTTGGATAAAGTGGCTTCAAAGGTCGCACGCTTGTTTGGCATCTCAGTACCAGGCTGCCTTGGAGTCTAGTTCACTACCCGAGTTCCTAACAACAGGAGTTACCCACCTGCTCCACAAATCAGGTAGTACCGCGGAACCTAAAAATTATAGGCCGATAACGTGCTTACCTACGGTCTATAAAGTTCTTACATCTATTTTGAGAGATAAGATTAACAACCATATTGACAATAATTCAATCATGTCTGCCTCTCAGAATGGATGTAGGAAAGGGTCCCGTGGTACTAAGGAGCTGCTCCTCATTGATATGGCCATTAGCCAACAGGTTCGGCGCTCCCGAAAGGATCTGTCGACATGTTGGATAGACTATAAGAAGGCCTATGACTCAGTTCCTCATACATGGCTCATGAGGGTGCTAGAATTGTACAAAATTGATGCAACACTACGCACCTTCCTGATGTCGTGTATGAGGTAATGGAGGACGGTCCTTCGCTATCCAGGATGTCGAAATATTCAGAGGAGCAGTGAACCGGTGAGGATTGAGCGGGGTATATTCCAGGGTGATAGTTTGAGTCCGCTTTGGTTTTGCCTAGCCTTGAATCCTCTAAGCACACTGCTGGAGAATTCAGGCCTAGGCTATCAGTTGAAGAGAGGTGGTCAGGTTACATCTCACCTCCTTTACATGGATGACTTGAAACTTTTTGCCCCCAACAAGCTTCAACTGATGGAGCTACTGAAGGTAACTGAAACCTTCAGTAGTGCCATCAGGATGGAGTTTGGTGTGGACAAATGTGCGATCATGCATGTAAAGCGAGGGGAGATTGTGGAGTCCGTGAGTACTCAACTCTCGGACTCCATAAGCCTGAGATCCCTCTCTGCAAATGAAACCTATAAGTATTTGGGTATGTCGGAAGCTTTAGGTATCAATGCCACTGACATGAAGCAATCGTTGAGGGAGCGCTTCTTTGGACGCCTGAAGAAGGTATTCAATAGCCTTCTTTCAGGCGGAAACAAGGTGCGCGCCTTCAACGGTTGGGTCATGCCGGTATTGATGTACTCTTTCGGCGTACTCAAATGGACTCAAACAGAACTGGACGCCCTGGACAGGCGAGTTCGTTCACTGCTTACTGCAAACCGAATGCATCACCCACGGTCATCGGTGATGAGACTGTATATCCCGCGGAAGTGTGGGGGTCGAGGCTTTTTAAATGCTAAGACCCTGCACAATCGCGAGGTATGCAGTCTCAGGGAATATTTCCTAGCCGCCGACGTGGGTATGCATCGTGATGTAGTAGCAGTGGACAAGGGACTCACCCCGCTCTCCTTGGCTAACGAGAACTGGCGCAAACCTGTAGTGCTTGACACTAACGATCGCAAGGAAGTATGGCAGAGTAAGGAACTGCACGGACGCTTTTTCCGGGCCCTTCATGGGCCCGATGTAGACCAACTAGCGTCCGTAGCCTGGTTGCGCGTCGGTGACCTCTTTGGGGAAACCGAAGGTTTTGTCTGTGCAATTATGGACGAAGTTATCATGACGAAGAACTACCGAAGATTTATTGTGAAGGACGGTACGGTTGACATCTGTCGGGCATGTCACCGTCCGGGTGAATCGATCCGCCACATTATTTCAGGTTGTTCTCGTCTAGCTAACGGGGAATACTTGCATAGACACAACCTTGTAGCCAGGATTATCCATCAGCAACTTGCTCTGAAGTACTCTCTTGTGGAATCGGAGGTGCCGTACTACAGGTATGTGCCCGACCCAGTTCTCGATAATGGCGATATCACAATGTACTGGGATCGGTCCATCATCACTGACAGGACTATTGTAGCCAATAAGCCTGATATAGTGGTGGTGGACCGAAGCGAGAGGCGTGCAATGATTGTTGATATATCCGTTCCGCATGACGAGAACCTCGTGAAAGCTGAGAAAGATAAACAAATCAAGTATATCGACTTGGCTCGCGAGGTTGTCGACATGTGGGATGTAGACTCGGCAATCATTGTAGCGATAGTCGTGTCGGGTAATGGCTTAATAGCCAAGAGCCTCGACCAACATCTGAGGAGGCTCGCGTTAGGTAGCTGGATCAAGGGCTTGATTCAGAAAGCGGTACTCCTGGACACGGCTCGTATTGTTAGGAGGTTCCTTTCTCTGGAGCCCTGACCGCCGGTAGCTTGGACCCTGTTCCCGATACCGGTGGGTAACTATTTTTTATATTTTTAAATGTTTTTTTTTTATATTGAAATATTTAAAAATGTAATTTATATGTAATATTTATGAATAAATGATAATAATAATAAAGCCTCATTTTATTCCTTAACAATTGATTTACATAATTTTTGTGCAATATCAAATACATATAAATTTCTAATAACAATTCAAGATTTAAATTTAAAATTTAGATAAAAAAATATACAACACAAAATTTATAATTTAATCATTGATTTTTCATGCATATAAAAATTTATATTAATATCATTAAGGACCTCTCTACAGAGTAAAGGCCTCCTCCATTTTTCTCCATTGATCTCTGTCTAAAGCCTTTCTTAACCAGTCATTTCCCACTGTGTTCAGTATTTCATCGAGCCATCTCTCCCTTGGTCTACCTCTCTTTCTCTTTCCTGGCTTCCAGAGATTACCTCCTACAAACAAAAAAACAAACTTTACCTCTTTATTCGATACATATATTTTTTTTTCGATACATACATATACAGCATTATTTTTAGTTTATGCGAGACCTGAATATAGTTTTTTCAGAATCAGTAACTGAATCGATTCCAATAATTTTTACACCATGTTAGATTTTTTCCCAAAAATGTTTAAAAAAGGTTACAAGTTGGACACAACCGACAATATGTACAACACAGGTTACGGCAGGTCATAGCTGACATTAAGGCGTATAGTTCCTTGAACCATCTGGCCGAAATTATGTGAACGCAACTCTCGCACTCGCCTAGGCGGCAGTACGCAAATCTGTGCATTTATTTGCGGCCAACAGCGCCCAGAAAGCGCTTTAAAACCATTTTCTCTGCGAGATATTGATTGATTTACATATGCAATGTTCACTTTGAAAAATATTTAACCACCAATTTTTATGTGTAAAAATGTTTCTAAAGGTCCAAGCCGTTTCGAAGGAGTAGGGAAAAGTTGCGAAATTGCTAAATATTTTTTTTTGACAAAAGTATTAATTGCACGAAAAAATCAAATGTTGATATTATTGTTCATGAATCTATAATAAACATATATTTTTTTCAAACCAATTGACCAAGCCGTTACGGAGGAGTAGGCCTCAGAAAATCACTGTTTTATGGCACTTTTCGGGCGCTTGGCCCTTAAGCGCCCTGATAACATAACATTCTTATAACTTTGTGATTTTTCATGATACAGTTGTACATAGAGATCTTTACATAAAAATACTAGACTCGTGTTTAGAGTTTCGCATATACCTACATAAGCTAATGTTGTATAATACAGAGGCCCTACCACGAGCTCGCAATGCGATCCATTGGTCGACCTATACTGAACTGTTAAAGAGATGGAGCTAAAAAAACGTCAGCTGAGTGAGTTCAATGACCTGTAGGTAGTTTGTACGCCTCTCAAAGAAATTAATTTCGTACATGCGTAAATTAATACGAGTTTTGAAAAAAAAAGGTACTTCTTTACACATCGATAGTTTTTCATGTACCGGATCGACCCTCCACGGGATTAAAATGATCAAAATTGAAGGGTGTATACATATATAGAGTCAGAAAAAAGCAGACAGTGATGAAGTAGCATTTTACTGGTGAATTTTTTTTTTAAATCACTCACGTGATTGCACGGTCAATGCAATGGTTTGATTCCCGTACGGAACAAATATTTGTATGAACTACACATAGTCGTTCTGGATATCTTATGTATATGAGTCTATAGAAATTTCTAGTGTAGGGGCAATGTTTTTTTAACATAATAAAATCAAAGGCCAGTTTGATATTGTACAGCGATTTTCTGTTGTTTTTTTTATAACGTACAAACAGTATATTTTTATATCTACAATCTTTCCCGTTATGGGGGTTTGTGCACGTTCGGATTGTATTTGTTAACGTGTTCATTCAAAAAATATGAAAAGTCGAGTCTCCCTATTTATAAACAGAACCTGCACTCTACGTTTTGAATAAAACACTGATTTGGCATGTGATTTATATTCTATGTTTTTTTTTCTACTCGATTGTATCTCCATTGATCTTGAGTCAGGAAAACCCACCACTCGATTACACTTCGACTGAGCTAAAGCTTACGTTGATTCCAACTATAAAGTTTTTTTTTTTCTGCAAAATTTTGGCCCTACACTAAGAATTATTCTTGTATCGTGGTTGCAGATACTTTCACAAATATGTGAACTTTCATACTCGAGATAATTAGATCCAGAACATTTATCTATACACCATACAGGTACCGGCACGAATCTTGAGCGCTTGGCGTCGGAGTGGATCGCTTTGCGCATTTCATACATTGGAGAGCCAAGCGTCGTCGTTTTTAGATACATGCAGCAAGCGTAGGGAACGAATTACGAGTGACGTCTATGACACGATGGCGCGGCGAGCCAATCACTGACACTCCCTGCCCCCGCGTCTCACTTCGTACCACTAAAGAGGCCGAATAGTTGACTTCTGCGCAACTTGAAGCCAGCGCTCAAGATCCGTGCCGGTATTTGTACAAATATTTATTTCGTTTGGCATTCGAACCCGCGACACATAACTCAGGAGCCAAACGCTCACCTGCTGCGCCAATCCTACCAACAGTTGATAGTTACAGTTATTATTTAACAACATTCTTTCTTATCATTCTCAAGTCGAAAGTTTTTAGAGTCGAGTGGAGGAAGTTTACTATAAAAAGACTTGCTGAAAACTTAAACAGGACAACCAATACCTTTGTAATGGATTCAGTAGATTGGGAAATCATGTCGAAAAGTAGGAAACTTGTCCATTAGTTTCGATTGACAAATAAAAGTGTAGGAAAAGCAAAGTGTTTCAAGCAGGCGTCAGGCGTCAGTAAATACAACTTCGATAAATTATTGGTCGCTCTGTAGAATTGAGCGAGAAATATTTCTTCTCTCCTCGTCTGTTGCTAGGGCTACCAGAGCTACAGAACTTACTTCCCGTATAAACTTGTTCGTGAAATAATGGAAATAATTATCATGTCAGAGCTTATCGCTTCGATCTTGAGCATTTAAATAGGTATAAATACGGAAATTTTCCGTTTGGAAAGATTGCTTATTTTCGAAATTTACAGACTATTTTATGACGATTTTCTTATTTACATTCTTAGATACATACCCAATAAATAAAACGCTCAAAATTTTAATAATCTACGCGGACTTTTAATAATCTTAGTGTTCAACCGAATGGCGCAGCAGGGACCCAGCCGGGTCGAAGCCTACTGGGGCCAGGGTTATCCGAAAGGGCGCTCGACCGGTATGAAGGCTTGAAGGAACGGGATGGGTTTTTTAGTCAGTAAGAGTCTGACACTATCTCCCGCTCCGCCCAAGAGCGGGGGTTGTCATAAGATGATTTTTCCCATCGAAAAAAAAAAACCGAATGGCGCGAAATCACGCTGGGGTTTGTGGGGTTATAACGTATTATTCTTCACAAAAAATTAACACTGATAATTAATAATGCATAATGTATGCTCGATCGATTCTGAACAAAGATTATTTATTGGATAATCGGCTGTGTTTGAAAAACCATAGACCAGTTATTTTTTTTTTAATATGTATATTAATAAAAGGCACGCGCACCACCACTATCTTACCTGATGGTAAGTGATGAAGTGGTCGTTAGAGCACTATTGCCTAGAAGTAACTTATTTACTCTTGACTTAAAGACCCCTAGGTTATAACCATCAAGATATCAATCCAAATAAAAATATCAAAACTTGATTTACTGCATTCTTGTCTTAGTTATAACAAGCTAGCATAACAGAAAAAGAAAAAAAAACACCATAATAAAATAATAATAAAAATCAGGAATACAAATTTCCAACGCTTGTTTTTCAAACACGTTTCATATTACTTAAGAAACCATTGAACTTGATTCGATAATTCATTAAAAAAAATGTTTTTCTTCACTGGCAACCCTACACCGAACTCATTTTCTTTCTGGCGGAAGGAATTAATTTACTATAATGTTACAAGTTGAGTTCGGGTGCGCCGTGACTATTGGCGGATTCAAATGAGAGGCAAATCTAATGACCACTGTCTTATCTTTGGCAGATGTTTGTGAAACTGTTAACAGAAAATGATTGCGCGAAAACTCTTATTGAAGTGAAAAAATTAACATTTCAAATACCGTAATTTGAGACACAATGGAAAGACAATAAGAGAACGAACGCCGGCGTTCGCTTGGAATTTAATGAATTAAAGTATTTTAGTTTTTTGTGCGTATCCTGAGTTATGTCCAGGTAAATATAGAGCAGTGGTAGCCGAATGGTAATGGTCCCGACTCACGAGTTATAGGTCGCGGGTTAGAACCTAGCCAGGCGCATTACTTTGTGTAACTTATTTCATCATCACTGCTCTCAAAACGGTGAAGGAAAACATCGTGAGGAAACCGGCATGTCCTAGAACCAAAAATTCGAAGACATGTGACATTCACCAACCCGCACTGGGCCCACGTAGTGGATTACAGCCTATTTCCTCTCCTAGAAAGGAGGCCTAAGTCCCGGCAGTGCCTAAAAAAACAATCTATAATATAAAAATGAATCGCAAAATGTGTTGGTAAGCGCATAACTCAACAACGCCTGGACCGATTTCGCTAATTTTTTTTTTTTTGTTGTGTTCGTTATTATGAAGAGAAGGTTCTTATGGAAAAAAAAAATGAAAATTAGGGTAGTGTAGGGTAGAGTAGGGTAGTGTAGGGTAGAGGAGGGTAGAGTAGGGTAGAGTAGGGTAGGGTAGAGTAGGGTAGAGTAGGGTAGAGTAGAGTAGAGTAGGGTAGAGTAGGGTAAAGTAAGGTAGAGGAGGGTAGAGTCGGGTAGAGTAGAGTAGGGTAGGGTAGAGTAGGGTAGAGTAGGGTAGAGTAGGGTAGAGTAGGGTAGAGTAGAGTAGAGTAGGGTAGGGTAGAGTAGGGTAGAGTAGGGTAGAGTAGGGTATAGTAGGGTAGAGTAGGGTATAGTAGGCTGAAGTAGGGAAGAGCGGGAGCGAAGCCGCGCGGGTACAGCTAGTAATAATATTAAAAAAATAGTATCCCACCGGTGGCTCTTTGAGCTGCGGCTCTCAGTATTATTGATAGGTATTATTTTAACATTACTTTCTAATTTAGGTATTATTCCAGTTACATTTACACTAATTTATTAAAGAGGTAAAGTTTGTTTTTTTTTTGTTTTTATGTTTGTAGGAGATAATCTCTGAAAGAACTGGTCCGATTGCAAAAATTTTTTCATCGATAGACAGTTGCTTTATTCCTGAGAGGCATAGGCTATTTTATGTGCACAGGTGAAGCCGCGGGTAAAAGCTAGTGTTGTATAAATTCTAACTTAAACATTGAATCTTCATTTCTCCACTATGTACTTACAGCACGATTAGATTAAATACAGACTACGCCAGCTGCATAAACTATTCGCAGACGTTGATAACTTCGAGAAAGCCTTCTGCAATATAGTGGTATATTAATAGGCTGATTCTGCTTACTTTACACGCGTCCTAGCGTGTAGAAGCACGTATGGTGTCGCACGAGGCATACATTAAACATAATATTCCTGCGCGCTCCGATGATATTTTTTTTTCTCTGAATAACTTTTACGTCGCCGTTGGTTGGTTGAGAGAGACGTGATACATTTTCTATGTTAGTTCTGAGTGCTAGTGCTGGAGAATGTAATATTTAGATATTGAGAATTTTAGCTAGTTTTTCGGGTATGGAAGCACGTCTTTCAAATCACAATTATATGAGCTTAGAAAAAGTTGCATTTTAAAGCAGAAACTACGCGACCAAAAATTTTGCGACTCACGACTCACAAAATTACGCTCGTTTGGCCTCACCCTAAGGCTTACTGCCCAAGGATACGTAGCTTCATAGACGAAGATTCGTCAATACATATATGCTTATTGTAAAATGTAGTTCAGGAAACTTTATAAAAAAACTTAAAACCTTTTAAATTTTTCGCTTCAATAAGAGTTTTCGCGCTATAATTTTCTGCTAACAGTTTCACAATAACAGCTGCCACAGATAAGACAATGGCCATTAGATTTGCCTCTCTTTTTTTTCTATTTATTGAATTTGGGATTTTTATCCACAAGGATACGTCAACTCCATCGTACTCTCTTAGTTCTCGTTATACTAAATAAATAATTGCTTTGAGTGGAAAATAATCTTCAATTGGTTATACTTGCTACTTTGAACGTTGCTTAATCTGAAAACTGAGCCATACAGTCTTCTTATTTAACCAAAAGCTTCTCAATAATGCGCGCGTGAACTTCTATTTTTCTCGGATTTATGACTAAAAATGATAAAAAACTACACCAAATTTTCACCACAATGTCATTCTGGAATCAATTTCGCGGAGGACACGGTGGAGCACATGGTGGAGGTGTGCCCCGCTTGGGCAGAGCATCGCCGGTGGCGGCGATCTCTCGCGCCTGGTCTTGGTACAGGCTATGGTCCGGTGCGAGGAGGAGTGACAAGCGGTCGCTTCCTTCTGCGAAGCAATAATGCTAGCAAAGGAGAAGGCCGACCGCATCAGGCAACGGCGCTCAAGCCTCAGACGCCGCCGAGATTCCGATCCCGATTTCCGGCCCCCGTAGGCGCCGGCTTGCTGACGGCGAGCAATGGGTAGCTCGCAGTCCGACCGTCCGGTAACTGTCCGGACCGAGCCCAAGTCGTCGACGGTGCGCACTGTTCCCGCACTTCAAGGAGTTGTCAGCAACAGCAGGGAACCAGCCGGGTCGAAGCCTACTGGGGCCAAGGTTATCCGAAAGGGAACTCGAGCCCCGGTATGAAGGCTAGAAGGAACGGGGTGGGCTTTTAGTCAGTAAGGGAAGACTCGGCCCCGGTATAAAAGGCAACGAAGGAACAGGGTGGGTTTTTTTAGTCAGTAAAAGTCTGACATTATCTCCCACTCCACCCAAGGGATGTCATCTGGATGAAGGTTTCCCACGGAAAAAAAAAACATTTATGATTCTAGGAGATAAAGAAAGCATTACCAGTATCAACTCAATATTACTTACTTCCATGAACTTTAGGTAGGAGCCTATACGGACCTCTGGTGATTTGACACAAATAGGCCAGTATTTATCGCTAACCGGCAGTTAAGTGAGTTAGTTGATTGATTAGAGCTTGTTATTTATTTCTGGGACAAGCTAAGGCCTGGCGATGTAAACAAGGAAAAAGTATTGATATAGAAACTTTATACATACATAGCTTACATTTATTTGTATGCTTACATATGGTCGTCACAAAAAATACGCTTGACACATGTAATCGCCTAGTGCACATTTAGCGACATCTATGACACAATATCGGAAATATTGTTAGGGTTCTCGGTATAGAAGGCAAAAAGGGAAGGCGTGGGTTTTTTAATCAGTAATTGGACACTATCTTCCGCTCCGTCCAAGGGCGTCGATGTCAATTGGATGTTTTTTACACACGGGAAAAAAAAATTCAGGAATCAATTTGCAAATAATTAAAACCACCACCGAACTTTCCATGAAACAAAAAACTCCAATGAGCTCTTTATATTAAATCAATAAGGAAAACGAATAGACACTTTGGCGATACCATTTATGTACTTATAAAAAAAAATGTTATCATTCATCAATGCCACTCTCAGGGCCGAAGTATTTTGTCTTTGGTATTCTTCTATCGATTTACAAACTCCGTCAGTATCTATTTCATATTTATTTTCCTTCTTTTCATTTGGTGCTATGAAATCAAGTTGGTAAATTAGAAGTAGTATTACTTTCAGAGGTTATTTGAAAGAAACTTAAATGGCTAAATGAAATCATCGAACTCTTAGGTTTTTCGGGATGAGGATGAGACAGTAATAAACTGAAAGTAACACACCACAAAACAGTGGTGTGTGGTGCATAGAGCTGTTTGTTGTGACGATACTTGGGGGAGGCCTATGTCCAACAGTGGACGAAATGAAATTATTTATGTATTTATTAAAGCTTTGTGCACATAAAACTGTACTAAGGCGGACTTAATGCCTTCGGCATTATCTGACAGTCGACCTTAGGATGGTGCAGAAACATAACATAGCAGGAATTATCAGATGATAATGATGATGATGATAAAATACACTCGAGAGCAAAAAAATCGCACATTATAACTTTTGTCAGTCAATGTTGTTTTTTGTCATGAATATTATTTAATATTGAAAAACTTTTAATGCCAACTGAAAGTTTACTTCATTGTCTTTCTAATGATACCTAAATTCAGTATACAACATACCCACAAGGGCTGTTAGGATACAAAACCCAACATACACGTAAAATTACCAAGTTTCACTTTAAATAAAATTAAAATCACGGATAAAATTATTATTCAAAATGTTTATTAATAACGCGTATTCCCACCTCTAGCTCTAATTACAGCTCTTAGTCGGTTTTTCATGGAACGTATTAATTTTTCAACGAATTCTTGAGGTATAGCGTGCCACTGCTCTTCAATGACAAATTGAAGATCTTGGAGACACGTTGGAGCCGGGCGTCTTGCCCGAACTCTTCGTTTAAGCTCGTCCCAAAAATGCTCAATCGGATTGAGGTCAGGACTACGAGCTGGCCACTCCATCGCGGTGATTTCAACATCTTCCATGTAATCACGAACTGTTCTGGCGACGTGCGGTCTCGCGTTGTCGTGCATTAGTATAAATTCTTCACCTAAAAGTGACGCAAGGGGCCTCACATGATCTTCGAGTATTTCTTCGACGTAGCGTACAGCTGTCAGACCTCTCGATCTCGGGGTGGTATTCGACCCAGTGACGAAAAAAATGTCCGTTTTTGTGTCTAACATTATGCCACCCCAAAACATACACGATCCGCCTCCAAAAGCAATACGTTCGCTTATGCAGCATTGTGCAAAGCGCTCTGATGGCCTTCTGTAGACTCTAGAGCGTCCATCGTGACCATGTAGAGTCATTCTGCACTCATCAGAGAACATAACAGCCCGCCACTGTTCGTACGTCCAAGTTAAATGTTCCCTGGCAAATTGTAGTCGGGCTTGTCGGTGTGCTGTGGTCAATTTCGGACCATTTGCTGGGCGATGTGCAGTCAATCCCGCTTCAGCTAATCTTCTTCTAACTGTCCACCGACTTACACTGACATTGCGAACTTCTTGAAGTTGGTATCGCAGTTCAACGGTGTTCAGCTGTCGATTTCTTAACGAATTTGTTACCAGAAAATGGTCATCACGCTGTGATGTTATCCGGTGACGACCCGATCCTGGACGTCGAATGTAGCCACCGGTCTCCTGAAATCTCTGGTAAACTCGTCGAACAGAGAAGCGACTTAAATTTAGCTGCCGAGCAACTTCTTTTTGAATTACTCCGGATTCAAGCAAGGCAATAACTTGAGCGGCTTCTGCGGCTGTAGTATCCATGTTTTTCCAACAAATCCGTATAATTTCAGTAGAGCTGTTATCGCATTGACATCCAAATGTCAAATTGAAAACGCTTAAATTAAGATTTAAAAAAAAATCGTAATTTTTATATCTGCAAAAAGGCACAAGCAGTGCCTGCAAAATGTTAATTTTACGTGTATAAACCCTAACAGCCCTTGTGGGTATTTTGTATACTGTATTTTGGTATCATTAGAAAGATAATGAAGTAAACTTTAAATCAGCATTAAAAGTTTTTCAATACTAACTAATATTCATGGCAAAAAACAGCATTAACTGACATAAGTTATAATGTGCGATTTTTTTGCTCTCGAGTGTAAATAAGTTGATAAAAACAAAACACTGTAATAAAACACAAATAACCGTATTTCCACACCATAACGACATGAATAATGTCATTGCTCAGTATTCAATTGAAATCCGAAATCAACTCGCCGAGCTAATCAACCTGCGCTTGTGTCATAATTCGAACTGATCAACTATGAATACGGCTCATGGTTTCATTCATGACATGCGATATTTTGAGGGTATTACTAAACACATGCAGATCCATCGCACGCTTAATCAGAAAAGACGTAACTCGAAAAAGAGGGTATTTGAAAATTGAACCTTATCTTTTAATCATGTGTTTTCAAACTTAAGATACAAATTTTATATTTTATACCCTCTTTTTGTGGTAGGTTTCTTTATGAGGACAACAGGATGCGACTATATTCATATAACATACTGAAACTTCGGCAAACAAGTTAAGCTGTCAGATCCAGCGGTCAATTCTAAATCTTTCCCAGTCATTACTGATAGTCAAAAGAGAAAAACTATCTGACACCAGTATTCCAACATGCCTGGACTATTGAGTCTAAGACCAAAGAGTGTGTAATTTTCTCCTAACTAAAACCACCCCGATGATCACCATCAATACATAGAAGAGGGCCCCATGACCTCTTAAAAATTGTATGTTAAGAGATATAGAGAAGGCTCCATGGTGGTCCCCGGGACCCTCTCTGTGCAACGCTTGTTAAGGCAAATCACTGGAAAGGCTGTGAGAGGTGTCCCTTGTGTCTCGTTGTGCACGGCACGGCAGCACATAATCACTGCGCCACCGTCTTACTTGAAGTGACTCAGTAGATGGATAGAGCCCCCACTCTGAGTGCCCGTAACCTTGGAGTCCCGCCTACCATAATAGACTGCCTAACGTCTGATAGGCTATCGCTCCATGTCAAATACTATTTATTTATTTTAAACTTGCTTTATGTAAAAAAAACTGTACAAAGGCGGACTTAATGCCTTAGGCATTATCTGCCAGTCGAACTTAGGGTGGTGCAGAAACATAACATGGCAGGTGCAACTTAATAAATAGACAAAACAGAAGAGAAACAAATATATATAATAGTAAATACATACTTAGATACATACATATAAATAAACAATGCTGTAGTGAAAAAACAAATCCAACCAATTAGCGCGGTGATGATTCTACCAACATCTTGCGAATATGCTTACGAGCCTTCACCTTATAAGAAAATCGGCTTGTTGCCATCCTGATATTCAGAGGGAGCGCATTCCAAAGAGATATCGCCTGGACGAAAAAGGAAGAGTGGATAAGCCCAGAGCGGTGTGAGGGACATCGTAGAAGACGATTATTAGTAGACCGAAGATTTTTACTGTGCCCAGAGCAAAGAAATTGAAGTTCTGAAATCAGATAAGAAGGGGAAGAAGGATTATCTAGAAAAGAGAACAGGGTAGTCAAGGCCCCTGGCGCTCTGCCCTGACAAATGGGTAACCATTTTAAAAGCAAACGATGCTCGGATACATGATCGTACTTACGGAGTTTGAAGACAAATCGAATGCAGTCATTACTATTCAGCAGCATCTGATAGGAAGTTGAGCCCAACATTTTCTATTTCGTCGTAATTGATATTGTTGTATGTATTGTTGTGATATTCATTCTATTATGTGTGTATATATATATTATATATATATGGTAGTATATCTTTATATTCATTTCAGCCGATTGTATCTTATAATGGGTCTTTTTTTAAAACGAGTTACTTTGAAATATTATATCTTTGAATTGACTTGGAATTATAAAACAAATAAATAAGGTAGGTAAATTCCTTCCAATAACCTATTTATTGGTTCCTACTTTTTTTTTTTCCCACACTCTTGAATATGTTAGAAAATATTTGAAAGGAGATTTTAGATAATTATCTTATTGTATTTTATTATATATATGTCCATGAATTGTTAAATAAATAAATAATTGGAAAGAGCTAGACAGCTCGTCTAGTGACAATGTAGACAAATCCATATAATGCAAGTAACAAAACAAAAGCCATTACTACCAGTCGCCGATCTCCTATAAAAAGCGACCGCGATTAGGACCTGGATTTTATGTAGTACTTCACATACAACTTATGTATAAACGTAACTAGATTCTAGGTTGCTTGTTTATGTACACTTTATAAAATAGAAAAATAATCCACAAGTTCCTGGCGAAATTTTTTTGAGTGACGTTTAATGGTTGTATTAATTTATTACTCGAGTTGCTAGCCTGTCTGTTTTCTATTGTTTACACTTCGGGGAGTGTGCACTAGAGTTACTCAATTTAATTCCGCCAAGTCCGTTCCATCATCGGACTACAAGACGTACGGCGTTGCGCCACCGGTACATGGTGGACATCCCACCTATACGTACAAAGCGTTTTGGGAGTACATTCATTATGCGTACAGCTAAGGAATGGAATTCCCTGCCGGAGTCTGTGTTTCCTGATAGCTATAACCTAGGGCTCTTTAAGTCAAGAGTGAATAGATTGCTTCTAGGCAAGCGTGCTCCATCGTCGGTACATCATCGCTTACCATCAGGTGAGATTGTGGTCAAACGCGAGCCTATCCATTATAAAAAAAAAACTCGCAAATTGACTTCCAGTCGATATTGTAATGTAAAATTTGTGTAGTTATGTATCTTAAGTATCTACATCTTTCTGCCCTTGTCTCATGTTATTTGAGGTCGGCGCAATATGTTTTTTTTTTTTCACACTGTCCAGTAACCCGTCATGGTATCATTCTCCCTTTTCTTTTATATCACTCCCCACACAATCGATCGATCTTTTCTTTGGTCTTTCATTCCCTCTCCAACCATACCTACATGTATACTCATAAATCTTTTAGTATGACAACCTCCTCTTCATATGACCACACTAAGTGTCTACATGAACGTCGTCGACGTTCTCTTCGTTTACGATGTTTCTATTGACGATAATAATATGCAAGCCACAACACAACCGCTGTTTCCGAATCCATGATTGTAACTGGTTGGATCCCTCCCAGCGTAGAAACGCGCGTAAAACGCGGTATCTGGACAAGCTCTAAGGACCAAACCCGAGTCGTCGACGGCGGTTATTGGCGCAAACCAAAGAACATGATAGTCGTGGTCTTAGAACCCATTTTTTTTTCTTTTTTTTTATGGTGGGAAAAATCATGCATTGACATCCCCCGCCCTTGGGCGGAGCGAGAGATAGTGTCAGACTCTTACTGACTAAAAGACCCACCCCGTTCTTTCTAGCCTTCATACCGGGGCTCGAGCGCCCTTTCGGATAACCCTGGCCCCAGTAGGCTTCGACCCGGCTGGGTCCCTGCTGTTGCTGACAACTCCTTGAGGCGCGCGGAAACAGTGCGCGCCGTCGACGACTTGGGCTTGGTCCGGACAGTTACCGGACGGCCGGACAGTGAGCTACCCATTGCTGACTGTCCGCAAGGCCGCGCCTACGTTGGCCGGAAATCGGGATCAGAATACCGGCGGCGGCGGCGGCGATAACGCCGTTGCCTGATGCGTTCGGCCTCTGCATTACTGCTTCGCAGAAGTCGGCGACCACCTGCCACTCCTCCTCGCTCCGGACCATGGCCTCAACCAAGGCCCGGCGCGAGAGGTCTCCGCCGCCGATCGCCCCCACGAGGGCACGGCGATGCTCCGCCCAAGCAGGGCACACCTCGACTGTGTGCTCCACCGTGTCCTCCGGGCGTTCCGCACATTGGCGACACCCGGGCGTCACTTCCGCATGAATCGAGTGCAGGAAACTCCCGAACGAACCATGTCCGGTGAGTACCTGCGTCATGCGGAAGGTAAGGACGCCGTGAGGTCTTTCCAGCCACGCCTCAAAGAGGGGACTTACCGCCATGATTGTGGCGTGCCCAGTGGTCTTAGAACCCAAGAGGCAACTAAAGAGACATAGCTGTAATTTTAGTCAGTTAAAGTCTAACACGCCGTCTTGCTCCACCCTAGAGCGAGAGAAGTCATTAGATGATTTCAGTCAGGGCTTCGGTAACTCTTTCGAATATTTCCGTAATGCACACATACACACAAGCACACTTAAATATATACTTTCGCTTTTTTAACATCTTTTACATAGTGTGAACAATTTTGACTGGCCTGTTGGTATAGTGGTTAGTGGCCCTGACTGCTATGCCAGAGGTCGTGGGTTCGATTCCCACCCAGGACAAATGTTTGTGTGATGAGCACGATCATTTGTTCTGTGTCTGGGTGTAATTTATCTATAATATGTATGTGTTTAGAAATATATAAGTATTTTTATCAGTTGTCTAGTACTCATAACACAAGCTCTGCTTAGCTTGAGACTGGACGGCGTTGTGTGATAGTTGTTGATATTATTATATATTATTATTATAATAAAGTTCTCTTCAAACCATACTAATGATAAGTGCCAAACACACCCCACCCTCTTCCCAAACCCTACAATAAACTAAGCAGAGCCGTAACCCAAGTCGTTGACTTATATACCAGAACTGGTCAGCTGATATTTTTCAGTCCATTTAACTAAATCGATGGTCCCAAAACTCGTGGGTCCTCATTTAGGGACCACTTTTTCAGGTTAAATATAGATTCCTTTTGTGATCCTATTTTTTATTCGCATAAACTTTTTTTGGTACGAATTTTTATCATCCAGAAGTTATTTTTTGTCATTTTTCATGCTTGAAATATTTTAGAAAATATTTTGCGTGATTTATAGGGAGTTACGGTTAATTTAGTTGATGGGTTTTTTTTCCTAAGTATTAGGTTAGAGCAAATGTTGGGTAATACTCATAAATGTCGCTAGGAAGATATAATTTACGGTCGTTCTCACACATGCCTATTTTTCTTAATGAGCCATAAACTTAAGACTATCTACGTCCTTCGTGTGTAGGTACGGTGGACTGTAGTGGAACTTAAAAGACTACGTTGAAGATATAGTTTTCAACGTAGTCTTTTAAGTTCCACTACAGTTTAAGTTCCACTTCAATTTTTCAACTGTAGTTCTTTTCTATCTTTAGCCTTTTCTAACCTACTAGCTCTGTCTTTTACTTTTCTATACTGAATGGCTTTGTTACTACTTGGTAGTTGGATTTGGACTGGTCACATATTATGTTGCTACCGAAAGAGCTAAGGGCGATGATGCGATGGAAGGAGATAGCAAAATGAGCTGGTTTCATTATTAAAAGATTGGTGCATAGTCTTGAGTTCAATTACACAAATGCTCGCACTGCCTGAACAGGTTTTTTTTTTCAAAATACACTAATACATCCAGATACTAATCAGTATGATTCTTACATGATTAAAATATAATAATTGTTTATTGTATGGATATTAAAAGAGACTTTGACCTCTGAGTTTGTTTTGGCGTTTCTTCTAACGGTCTGTTTACGACTTTGATCTTAGCAACGAGCGGTGCGACGAGCGGGGCAGCATCGGTTAGCGGGAGCCAAGCGCTATGAGTGGCGTCTCAAACATTTTCTTACCGCTCGCCGCCTCGCGCTTAGCTACCGCTCATAGCAGCAGGGTCGTGAACGGACCGTAAGGGTAGTCAGCTAAAAAAACCCTGACTTCAACTAATTTAAATTGGATTGTTCGAAAGAGTCAGCGGCCAAGAGGCCCTGGCCGTCTAAAAACCATATCTCATTGATCTAAAAACTATATTATACCCAGCTAAAATTGCCTGCTTCAAATCCGCGCCACAGCTAGAACTATTCAGATATCTTTGTCAAAGCAATCGCATGAAGCAGATCAAGCGTTTACCAGCTCAATCAAACTTGCTGGCGTACTACAGGGAAATCAGTCGGACTTGATTAAGAATGGCATAATTTAAAGACGATCGCTGTTTGATAAACTTTGTCTTCCAACCAATATGGATTTACTGGGTCACTGAAGTTAAGCTATGATCACTAGTTTGAAGTTCGAGGTGTGATAAGGTTTGGATTCACGATTCATGTTTTTTTATTTTATTATTAATAGGCTCACGCTTGACCACTATCTCACGATGGTAAGCGATGGTTGATGACGGATCACGCTTGCTTTAAAGTAACATATTCACAAAAGCCCAGATTGTAGTTATCAGGAATAACTGACTCCGCTGTCTGACTTCGGCAATAATTTTTTTTTAATTCTTTTTGACTCGCCTTTGAATTTCACGGATGATAAGCGATGATGTGGTCAACGATGGAGCACGCTTGCCTCTAAGTAACATCATATTCACTCTTGATTTTAAAACTCCAAATTGTAGCTCTATCAGGAAACACTGACTCCGACAATGATATATTTTTTTAATTATTTTTAAACTCGCCCTTGAATCTCACGGATGGTAAACAAAGTCGAGTCAAAGTTAAAGTTAAAGTCAAAAGTTTTTTATTTCACATAGGCCTACATGGGCACTTATAAAACGTCAGAAGCTAGTGCACGGTTCGAAATTGATCGTTTTCTATGGAGAAGAACCGGCAAAAAACTCCATGGTTACTCTTTTAAAAAAATGGTTGTACTTACATTTCCATATTACAGTATTAATAGGTATTATTTAAGAAGTGTAAACCGGTCTATATTGTACTCAAAAGCACAATAAAAATAATCATTTAAAAAAAGTGAGTCAAAATATCTAAGAATTCGTGGAGTCTACAGTGTTCTTCCATTTACATTATAAAAAGAAGCTATATATACAAAAAAAACTAGAAAAAATAATAATTAAAATTAAAATAAAGCGAAAACTTTGCCAAAAGGCTTTTTATACTGTAAAAGAGTATCTCGAGGATAAAACGGCTTGGGATTGACCTGCTCCAATACCTACTCACTATAATTGTTATCATTTGAATGATTTTTTGTTTTAACTGCCTTTTTTTTATTGACGATTGTTGTTGTTTTACAATTATGATATTGTATATATATATATATATATTATTATTTTTTTACGATTATGACATGTTTATTTTTACTATTTGACTGAATTTTTATTTATATACTTTTTTTTACAATTTGCAATATTTACACTTTTGTAAATTTTATTATTGTGAATGTGAGAACTATGTGGATTACTCTTTCCTTTTCTTTTATTTTCACATGATGTCTGGCAGTTTTGAGTATTTGATGTGGCCTACCCAAATGTCCTTTCTTTGGCATTGTTCGTCAAGTCGTTGAGCTCCTTAGTAGTCTTGAGTTGAGCTACACGCATACTGACAAATGCTTGCACTGACTGGACAGGTCCACTTAGAACTGTGTGGTTCTTTCTTCAAAAGACCATCTCAGGCTCAATCTGCACGGTTCTCATATGATTTGACCATTACATGTTTTGCTGTATGGACTTTAAAAGAGACTTTGACCCCTGAGTTTGTTTCGGTGTTTCTTCTCAGGGTAGTCAGTTAGGAAACACCGGCCTCATCTAGCATTAATTGACAAAAAAAAATTGACGTGTAAAAGTGTTTTTATAAAACCTACTTGCAAAATAAAGATCATTTATCATTTATCATTTATCATTACAATTGTCAATAAATGAGATGTTAACAACCAAAAAAGAAAAACTAACCAATTTAATGTGGTTGGAATCAGATGATATAAAAAAAATATTGCAAAAGCAATGTGTTAGAGAAAAAAAAAATGTTACAACGCAGATGGAACAGTTAATAGATACATTCACACAATATTATGAGTTACCAGGGGGCCACAAGTGCAGAGGCAGTCATTGCCAAACAAGCGTGTCTTCGACATAGTCTTTAACCTTGTAATATGCTTTTTTGGTTAAGACACGCTTAATATGGGTTTCGAACTTTCCTTCGCTGAGTTCAGTCACCGCTTTTGGTAGCTTGTCATAAAAGCGTATGCTATTTACTAAAAATGAAACGATGATGTGGTTGACGCGATGGAGCACGTTTGCTTAGAAATAACCTACGAACTCTTTATTTTAAGACCCCCAGGTTGTAGCTATCAGGAAACAGTGACTCCGACAGCAATTTTTGTTTTATTCTTGATGCTTTATCTCGCTTTTGACCATAATTTTTACGATGGTAAGCCAAGTAGTCGCTGTTGGATTACGCTTACTTCGAATAACCTATTCACTCTTGATTTTAAGACCCCAAGGTTGCTGTTATCAGGAAACAAAAACTGCGACAGCAAATTCCACTTCTTGGTTATACGCGCAATAAATGCAAGGAGCAAAAGTTTCATGCGTATGGGTGTACCATGTAGTAGTACCATTTATTGATAGAGCATTGCCTTATAATCTAGTTGTTTGATGACGGAACGGGCTTAGTGGAATCGAGTTATACAATTCCGACGCACACTTCCCGAAGTGCAACTGATAGAAACCCGACAGGCTAGCAACTCGGGGTCAATATTAACACTTTGTAGCTTCAAATCAAGGAATATATCATTAACTAATACCTTCTTGGTTCATTTACCAATTAACTCAATTAAATACAGTTACTATCTATCAGATCCGTCCCGATTGGTTCGTTGTTTATAGCATAAATGAAAAAAAAAACCTTAGTAAATTGCGATTACAAGACTGATCCAATTAAAAACATATTATGACGTTTTGATTGAAACATAATAAAATAATATATGAAGAAACCCCTACCTTCTACCACGTACATCGAAAGACTGAAACAATTTGCCTGCTGTGGTCTTCCCGTCCGATTATAATTTAGGTGTCTTCAAGTCTAGAGTGAATAGGCTTTTAATAAACTAGTACGCCTAATCATAAACGATTGCATCACTGCTTACCATCAAGTAGGATCGCAGTCAAGCATAAGTTTATATCAATTTAAAAAAGGGCGAAAATATAATTTAAAAATTTTAAAGCAGTACCCGATTACGATACAATAATTCAGGTTTATTTGCGAGCTTTATTATTCAAATTCAGAAACCAAAAACTATTGTATTACTTAATTTATTTTATGAGACTTTAATATAATTGTTCCCAATGGCAAAGTCTTTCATCTTCATTTAGTTACTTTGTTTATGTTTATTCATTACACCATCAAAGAGTGTTTCTCTTCATTCTAAAGCTTTGCTTAATTAACGAAAAGAAATGTTCTGTCTTTGTGTTTTTTATTCTATAATTGTAGAATATTTTACATCGTTAGACAAATTGACAAACGGTTCGAAAATATAACTTCCAACAAGGCTGGTATATTTCCGCCGCTTGAGGTTCTATATAAGAAACTTAACTATAAACTAAATTACGTATATACTAAACCTAACTATGTATATATACAAAAAATTCCCTCAAGTGTCGGAGATTTTTTAGCACATAACTATTTCAAATGTCTTCACTAATCCGTTTACTAAGCAAGGATTATAAGTGACAATCTTTTTGAATGTCTGTCATAAAGTATTTTTGACAAAATTCAAAGCAATATACAATGCTATCAGCATTTCTTCCGAACCTTGCAACTATCACAATAGAAAACACCGAATGCAAACGAAAGCATCAAATGCATTTTATGATTTAACATTACTCTCAAAAGCTACGAACGAAACTCGTAACTATCGAAACACAAACGAAATATTCCGACATAAAACGAAATAGAAAAGAGACTAACCAAAACCATGATCCGTTTCGCATCCCTTATTTGCCGTAGATCCGACAAACACTACCACTTTTTATCGCCGAAGATCGTCACGGACCACAGCGTACTAAACAAACGAAGTTTGTTTGCAAAAATCGAGACCCACCGTTGGTGTACGTGATCAGATTAATCGATACTACCTACAATATATCGATACAATCACTGCTCGCTTCGCCACGACGGACGCGTGACGGGAAATTTTAGAGTTTAGCTTTTGACGGACTTCTAAAATCGATGTATCGGTTTCACCCAACTTTTTTTGCTGACAAACAAAACTCGAGATCCGATTTCCACGATTTATTTCGAATGGTTTGTCTATTCGTTATTTGTTCTACTTTTTTTGTTGGGGGATTTTTTCATTCGCCCTGTGTTGGATTAATTTTCCTTTGTTGTGGGGAGGGAGATTAAATATTTGGTTCAAGTTTTTTTTTGTAATATTTTGTGGCGTCGTGTTTTATTATTAGGTAGGTAGGTAGGTAGGTACCTTGGAAATAATTGGCGGATTGAAAATGTACTATTACAGTACGTTATCAATTCACCAACAAAAGACGACGGCAAGATAATACATTGTAGGTATTATGATTCAAAAAGATAAATCTACATTAGACCGACGTACATTAACACGCGATTTGTACGTAGAACAGCATCGCGTGGCGTGGATCAAGTGTAGCTGGAGTGTAGGTGCGTCGTAATTAAAACCACCGTCTTGCTCGCTAGCTAGTTTTATTTCTCAATGGCAAACGCCATGTTTTTCACCTGTCATGCGCGCGCACTCGCCATGGATCCGCATACACAACACTCCTCCGACACTATTAATAGAATACTTCGAACTAAACATTAATAACTAAATAACATTCATAACTCATATAACTAAACATAACATTCTACAGGATATTCGTGGCGCAAACCGTTAATACGTTTTTTTTAAATAAAATACATAGTGTCTGATACAATTACAATCTAAACCTTATAATTAATAATCTTACGTCTACAACTACGGATCGGCCTAATAAGCTGTGATTCAGAAACACGATTGCCACCGTCCTCAGCGGCATCCAAGCTAGGCTCAACATTATCATGATCACTAACATCGACCTCCCTCTGAGCCTCAGCCCACTCGTCCTCCTCCACAATATCAAGTGGTAGCGCCTGTGACGGCTGCGCCTCTTGCGCCGCCGGCACGGGTGGGGATGACGGGCGCGGCGCTGCTGACGGCGCGGAGCTCGCGACGTCAACATGTGCGCCGTTACTCTCGTTTTCAGTTACGGTAACACCTGTATATTTCCTTATTTGATCAATATGCCTTCTACAGTTTACATTATAATCTTTAACAAATATCTCAAACATGCGATTTCCTATTAATTTTATTATTTTACCTAAAATCCATATCTCTTTTTTAGCTATGTACCATTTTAACCACACCTTATCACCTATGATTATTTTTCTTTTTGTTTTTAAATGATCATTACTTGTTATATTACTATGACAGTCTTTTAGCAACAGATCCAGTCTAGATGTTAATTTTCTGCCAAACATAAGTTTTGCTGGGCATTCGCCCGTTGCACAGTGTGGTGTGTTTCGATAATCGAATAAAAATCCTAACAATTTTTCGTTAATCACATTTTGTTGATTGTTATCCTTAATGATACATTTTATCATTTTTTTGCATGTTTTCACAGAATTTTCTGCCTGACCGTTACTGCAAGGGTGATAAATTGGGGACGTTACGTATCGTATACCGTTCATTTCACAAAAATGTTTAAATTCATTCGACTTAATTTTTACATCATTATCAGAAACTATGACATTAGGTATACCGAACCTAGAAAACAATTCCTTTAATTTTGTTATAAGCGCCCGACTTGTAGTACCGCAACTCATGTGTAAACACTCCAGCCATTTGCTATATGAATCTACGACGACCAAATACACATATTGATTTATAGTCATATAGTCAATGTGCAAGCGTCGCCATGGAGCCTGGTCGCGCGGCCAGGGCGCAGGGGGCGCGCGCGGCGGCGCAGCGCGGCTGCCGGCGCAGGTGTGGCACGCTCCCACCCATTCCTCAATGTCCTTGTCTATCGATGGCCACCAAAATCTACTACGAGCTGCACTCTTCGTTTTTACTACACCGAAATGACCCGAATGTAGTTCTTTTAATAACCGATTTCGGTACACCGTTGGTATTACAACTCTGTGGCCTCGAAAAATACATCCGTTTTCAATCTCTAAATCTGTTTTGCAGTTAAAATAGGGCAGAACCAGTTTACAATTAATTTTACGCGGCCAGCCGTTCTGTATATATTTAATTACCGTTTGTAAAATAACATCCTTACTTGTTTCTGTTTTCATATCGTTAAAAGTTAACGGTGCGACGTTAGCGTCTAAGAAATTTAGAAAAGATAGATCACGTTGTCCATCTGTTCTACATTCAGATTCAGGCAAGGGCGAGCGCGACAAATAATCCGCCGCTACATTATTTTCACTTTTAATATATTGGACGTTATAATTATATGCCGACAATATTATCGCATAACGCTGTAATCTCGATGCTGCCATTACTGAAACACCTGTTTTTTTCCCGAATATCGAAAGCAAGGGACGATGGTCAGTTTTTAGGATAAACGGTTCCCGACGGCCATATAGATATTGGTGAAAATATTTGACACCAAAAATAATGGCTGTCGCCTCCTTTTGAATCTGACTATAATTTTTCTCACTTGTGGACAATGATCTTGACGCGAACGCCAGCGGTCTCTCGAGGAGCACGCGCCCGCTGCCGCCATCGCCATCGCCGTCGCGCTGTGCCAACACCGCGCCCAGACCAGCCGGCCCCGCGTCTACCGTCAACACTAACTGTGCTGCGGGATCAAAATGAGCTAGCGCTCTTTCTGATGATAATTCAGCCTTCACACTATTGAACGCACGTTCGTGACGTTCGCCCCATTCCCACTGCGCTCCTTTACGCAGTAGTTCGTGCAGCGGGTGCAACTTCGCTGACGCATTCGGTATGAAGTTACGGTAATAATTAATCATCCCTGTAAAACGCTTAACTTCTGTAACATTTGTTGGCCGCGGTGCATTTATAATAGCTTCCGTTTTTTTAGGACAAGTTCGTAATCCATGTCTGTCTATAATGTAGCCCAAATAAGTGACACTATCCTGAAAAAAACTACATTTTTCTTTGTGTAATTTTAAACCGGCTTCTTTCAATCTATTAAGAACTTCGTTTAGCCTACTGAAATGTAATTGACTGTTTGGAGCAGTTACACAAACGTCGTCTAACCATATGCTAACACCGTCTATATCAATTAAGAGAGATTCCATAGCTCTTTGAAAAATAGCGGGAGCGTTTGCTAAACCGTATACAAGCCGTGTATATTTAAAAAAACCTTTAAATGTACTTATTGTGGTCAGCTCTTGCGACGACTCCTCGAGAACGAATTGGTTATAAGCATTACTAAGGTCTATTTTGCTGTAACACTCCCCTCCACCTAACTTGGCAAAAACCTCTTCTATCCTAGGCATTGGGTATTTTTCTATTTCTAAATCTTTATTTAATGTTATAGAATAATCACCGGCTATCTTAACAGTTCCATTTTCTTTTAAAACTGGGACGATAGGAGTTCCATATTTTGGAAATTTTACCGGTTTTAATACCCCTAAGCCTACCAGTCTATCTATCTCGTCTTCCACTTTTTTCTTTAAAGCAAAAGGTACAGTACGTGGCTTATAAAATTTCGGTTGGGCACCTTCTTTTAAAATGAGTTTCACCTCAAATTTGTTGAACCTACCTAGTTCATCAGTAAACAAATCGGAGTATTTTAACAAAAGTTGCTGCACTTCTTTCGTGTCGGACTCAGTTACATATGTATTTCGGATATTATTTATATCCGACGTAAAATACAACCTAAACTTCGTCATAAAATCTCGTCCCAGTAACGGTGGACCTTCGTTCGACAATACAAATACCTTAACGTCGTGAGTATTATTTAAATAAGTTATTCGGCCTTGGAAATATCCCAAGGGCGTGATTTTATGACCATTGTAAAGACACATTTTTAGGGAAGATTTTATCAATTTATGATTGATAAATTTTTTCTTGTAAAGCGTTTCGGGAATAACAGTAGCTCCAGACCCCGAATCCAACTCCATATCTAATCCTACAGAATCAATCAACACATTTATAACAATAGGCGCGCAACTAACATACCTTACATTTAATAATTCGCATTCCTCACAGTCACTATGTTGTAACGATTCAGTTTCCTCCGTGCCGATATTATTAAAATTTGACTTCCTATTTGCACATATCTTCTTAAGATGGCCTTTTTGTCCACAAATACTGCACTTGTAGTTTCTAAATCTGCACTGAGCCGCATTGTGTTTTTTCAAACCGCACACCGTGCATCGCAATAAATCGCCGTCGTCAGATCCGCGGCCGCTTGCGTTGGCGCGGCTCCTGGCCGCCGCAACAGCGCCCGCGCCCTCCCCTGCGGCGGCAGCGGTGGGCCGCCCGAGGCGGCGTCCGCCAGCATGCACATGAAACACAGGCTCCTCCTTCACAACCAGATCGGCGCGAGCTTGCCGCGCACACGCCGCTTTCTGGGCGACCTCCAGCGCTTGTCCAAAACTGAGGCTTTTAGAGTCGCACTCAAACAGTCTATCACGTTCCGGTCCCATTCTGAAGCCAAGCACGAAGCGGTCACGCAAAAGCATGTCCAGCTCCGAGCCAAAATCGCAGTACACGGCTAGCCCTCGCAGCCGCGCAGCCCACTCCTCGATGCTTTCACCGTCGGATTTGATTGCTTCATAGAACTTCGCCCTATCGGCGAATGTTGACCTTTTTGGCGTGAAATGTTTGTCGAGTACTCTCACTAGCTCACTGTAAGCGATTCCTTCGAGCTTATTCGGATGCACTAAGTTCCGAACCAGACGGTAGGATTCGTCCGACAAATACGTTAGCAGCACTGCACTTTGGTTGTCGTTGGGTATTTTATTCAGCTTAATAAACTGCGTCAATCTGCTATGGAATACGTCCCACTCGTGAATTTTATGGTCGAAAACATGTAAATTTCCCATGAAATTCGTCATTTTCACAAAGTATAGATGGGTAGATCGTCCTCGTCGCCAAATGGAGTGTAGGTGCGTCGTAATTAAAACCACCGTCTTGCTCGCTAGCTAGTTTTATTTCTCAATGGCAAACGCCATGTTTTTCACCTGTCATGCGCGCGCACTCGCCATGGATCCGCATACACAACAGTAGCTCTACAAGTCTAGTTTCAACATAAAATATGTGGAGACCGAAGCGTCCAGCGATCCGCGTGTGTGTCATACGTGTGCGCAGTATAATTCCCTCTTTATACTACCCATGTATGTTGTTATTACTGTGATGCAAACGATAAGAAAGGATGTTCCAAAATTCAGCCCCTATAGTCTGAGACGAGGAGACAGAGTAAAGACGAGGATTAAAAGTTTATTTATTTTACTTTTTATGTACTCACAAATATAACAGAAAAAGATACTACATAAGAGACATTAGTACAAAGGTACTGTTTATTTCCAAAGAAATTTAATCCAGCAGACCTTTTTTTTTCGATGGGAAGATAGTGTCAGACTCTTACTGACTAAAAAACCCATCCCATTCCTTCAAGCCTTCATACCGGGGCTCGAGCGCCTTTCGGATAACCCTTGCCCCAGTAGGAATCCAGCAGACCTGCAAAAGGAGAAATCAAAAAGAAATGTAGACAATAGTGTGTAGGAAGCAAAAGAAGAATGTATGAAGTCTTAATCCAAAGTATCATATTATTAAATATTACAATATTATATAACTTCTTCTATAAATATATATCATACATAATACTTACCTAATTAACCTAATTTCACGTGGACGAAGCCACTAGCAGAAGCTTGTATAGCGACAAAAATACATTTTGTTCATTAAAAGCCTTCTTGAATTATTAAAACATGTATCGACTTCAGTAAAAACATTTTAAAGTAGCAATCACTTACGATTGATGAATGAAGAGAACGCCTACCGATAACCCCCACGGATATATATCATGCGATATCAAAGTAATTTATATTCCTTTTTGAAGTATTTCTTTTAATTCATATCACCCATTTTACCTGAAAAGAGTGTTTTATCGTATTAATCATCTATATTATATAAAAGCAAAATAATTCTCACAAATTAATCACGACATCTCAGAAACTATAACACCTACAAACTAAAATTTTGACAAGCAGGTTTCTTAAAAGTTGTAGACATCTGCTAAGAACAAATTTTACGAAACTCTACCCCTAAGAGAATAAAACGGGAGTTGAAAGCACAAAATAGATAGATACAGAAGTCAATCTACATACAAAGCGCGCTCGAGCAACGCACACATAGACACCGCTCACAGACACGATGTCTCGGTCGCGTCTCGGCTCATTCGTCGAACAGTTCCGGCTCAAACGCTCATTAGTGTGCATCCACCGAGCGTAGGTATAAAAAGTGAAGTGCATACATAAGACTGTCTTCTGTGCCTATCTGTTTTGTGTTGGAAGTTTGTATGAAAGCCCTATTTCTACGCGAGCGTAGCCACTTGCCGAAGCAGTTAATATTATAAAGGTGAAAGTTTGTGTGATCGTTACTTCCACACGATCGAACAGCTGTATGGATTTTGATAAACCTCGATACACAGGTAGATCAAGTCCTGAAACAGCACGAGCTTGAAAGTGTAACATACACACATATTTTCATGTTTGCCTAATGTACTTAGTGCAGTTAGTGTTTGGAAAGTGTGCGCGGGAATTGCGTGACTTGACTCCGCCATCTCCTTTCTGCCATCGAACAACCCGACGTACGGCGAGTATCCACCATTACGTTGTTGAAAATATGGGCCGAACTAAGCGTTTTGCTACGTCGTTTACACTACGTACATCGAAGGATTGGAACAATTTGCCTGCTGCGGTTTTCCCATCCGATTACAATTTAGGTGTCTTCAAAGCTAGAGAGAATAGGCTTTTAATAAACTAGTGCACTTCACTATCAACGATTGCATCACTGCTTATCATCAGGTGAGATCGCAGTCAAGCGCTAGTTTATGTCATTAAAAAAAGAGAAGTATTGAAAACACAAATTACGTCGCTTCAAAATAAATTGAGAAAGTGACAGATGTTGATAAATACTTTCACTTTTCCACAAAAAATAAGTAAACTTCAAAACTTATTTCATAAACAACAATAACACAGCACATTCAGTCTTCTTCATCACTGAATCCAATTGGCATCGACAGCATCCCATTTGCCTTTCAGAAACTTCAGTTCGTATACTATATACAAAGTAAATTAAAAAAGTTCATGTAAACTTTTAATAAAAAAAAGGGTTCACTAAAGTTCAACGCGAATGCATTTTGTCGACGTCTGTACTGCGCTGCCCCTAATTACAATATGTTTGGCCAATGTTGGCTGGATTGCGCCGAAGTTTGACGTTTTAGAATTTATTTTAGATCTTTGGAAGTCCCGATTCAAGTTTTGCTTGCTTTCACATACAAATAAATATATACCTGTGCAGATATATAAATATGCCAATGTATTTTATACTAGACTAGCGGCCCGTCCCGGCTTCGCACGGGCAATAAATATAGCCTATGTAACTCAGGCTGAATGTAGCTATCCAATGGTGAAAGAATTTTTGAAATCGGCACAGTAGTTTTTGAGTTTATTCATTACAAACATACACACAAAAATACAAATTTTCCCTATTTATAACATTAGTGTATAAAAAGATATATATTATCGTTCTATTGATCATTGATATAATTACTAGCAAAATACCCTTTTTTAAGGTACCGTACGCGAAAACAAAACCCTTATAAGATCACTTTGTAGTCTGTCCATACGTAAACACCCTTTTTTTTCTGAGGAACGCGTTGAGGTATTTAACTAAAATTACTATAAAAAACTTAAGATTTTTGCTTTTTGGAGCAGAGAAAAAAGTATCTAAACTTTTAGGTCATCGCTTCTCTCTCTCTAAAAACAAGCCCCGCAATGCTCTTTATGCTCTGTTCAGGCGCATATTTTGACATTTTCAAGAAAATCAAAAACTATATACTTCCCGATGACCTAGAATCCTATAATTTGGTGCTTTAAATTTCGCTTCTTAATTTTATAGCACAAGTAAAGCAAATGTCTGAAAACCGTTAACTTATAGTTGCATCATGAAATAATCACTTTTTTACGGAAAAATCTTCGACACTTGATTCGTTAATTGAATATAGAAAAAGGTAAGTTTGTACGGATCCCGGATCCGTTGTCCGAATACGAGTTGTGGAGGTCTGATCAGATGCCCCATGTAAAACACAGGTATTCAAACGCATTCAGATGGACTGGCAGCTGACTTGGGATCGACTTCCAGTCTATCTGACTGTATATATATCTCTATTCAGGCTAGGGAGATAATGACCTAAATATACAGATTTTCAGCTAAATAATTATTTTCAGACAGATAGGATTGAGCAAATAACACAATAAATTATATTTCACACGGATAGTCTAAGCCCTACCCTAAAAGACCTAAGCACTAATACCTAACTAATTCTGGTTTGAAACCCTAATCATTTTTCAATAGGTCCATAACTCCTCAGAACTGCTCAGTAAAATTACGAGCAATTACTACCAAGACCATCTTCTAACTTCCAAAGATACTAAGAACATAATACAAATCACAAGCGTAAACTTCTGGGCATGTTCAACATCTGTATCTAACTGCGCCCTATCATTGAACTTAACCATATCTATAATCGTTTAGAACTTCCCAAGTCCAAACAGTTACTGCTCTTACACACCTATTAGACCCTATCTATGCTACCATAAAGTTCAATTTCAATTGTGCCATCTACAATAGTAAGTTTGTAATGGCTGTCGAGGGCCTAATGTCAATTACATTGTCACTCGAACGCTTGATGTTAAGCGTTGTATAATCGAGTCACAGTATACCGATAATCGATTACGGAATATCGATGTTTAATCGATACATCGCAATATGTGAATCTCGATATGATCAGTGGTTTTTGAATCGAGGCTTTCAGTACTTAAGTTTCGTTGAGAGGATATTTACATTCAGCTCTATTTTTCAATGAAAAAGTGCTTTTATAAGTAATGTTGAAGTTTTTATAGGTTGAAAATGCTTTCAATCTAAATAAAATTATTCGTAGAAATAAATTCAGAGCTTATTTTTTATGGACATTAGAGGGCATTTTTCAGAGCTATTCATAAATCATTAACTTATAAATAAAATCACAACATCAAAGACTAAATTAGTAAGTACCTACTTAAGTTAAATCCGTAACCAATTAGGAGCTAAATAGACAGATTTACTGTGAGAAAATCAAATATATATCTATCAGTTATAGTGATAGTCTGACATTCAATATTTACCTACAAGCACATTAATATAACTAATATTACCTGTACCATACTCTGACTCTGTATGTTCGATTTCTGTTGGTAGCGTGGGTCTACCGACCTACTTAAGTACTGTGGGAAACACGTTATAATTCCTAGATTGAGCGTAATTTCTTTCACAACGATTTTTCGTTATTCATAATATAACTAGCCTAGGTAACTTCTGCCAGCGGAAAGTAGAAAATTATAAAAAAAAACACATGCTTCGTGTCAGTGTAAGCGCAAGCTTGCGAACAACGAGTAATAGGTAGCTCGCCGTCCATCCGGTAACCGTCTGAACCGAGCCCGAGTCGTAGACGGCGCGTAGTTTCACGTGCGCCTCAAAGAGATGTCAACAAAACCGTAGCGTGGGGGCCCAGCAGGGCCAAAGCGTACTGGGACCATGGAATTGCTTCTGAAAGGGAAAACGGTGGGTCTAGAACGCAAAAGGCAAAGTTGAAACACAGGTATGGTTACAGTCAGTAAAATGTTGATATACCCTTCCGCCCCGCCCTAGAGCGGGCAGTCATTAGATTCATCCAATGGCCTTAAAAAATACACACCAAAAAAAGGATGTATAAAGTTGCTTTGAAACACATTATTGGCTCTGGAGTGGCGACCACGTACCTGAAGACGTCCGTCTTTTGGCGACAGTTGGGGGAGCCCTATGTCCAACAGTAGACGTCTTTCGGCTGAAAATATGATGATGATGAAAATATAGCTTCTCTATTACATAAAGAAATCATATTACACTAATCGCCTATCACATAATACGAAGCGTAATCAAAACCTCCCATTGATAACAAATCTATCGCATCAGCGCCCTCCGCGATCGATACGAGAAAGAAAGAAAATGAAATTATTTATCAACGTCTAAGAAAATGGCGGCAAAGATGGCCGTTATGATGACGTCGCCATATAAATTGGAGCAAATTATTCGGGTCTTGACCGATGATGGTTATAAGGGTGCCTTTCTATACAGCAATATTTACGGTAGTTGAGTACAAACGTAAACGTAACGTAACGTAAACACATTTTTTAAATTATTTTTTAGGGTTCAAAGGATGAAAATGGGACCCTATTGCTAGACTCCGCTGTTCGTCTGCCTGTCACCAGGCTGTGTGTGAACCGTGAAATATTTAAGAAAACAATAGATTTTTTGCGTTTTTTGCTACGAAAGATACGAAACCCTTTGTGCACGAGTTAGCACCTTAGTAGGTAAAAACAGAACCCTTACAAAATCATTTAGTAATCTGTCCGTCTGTCAAGACCCTATTTCTCAAGAAAGCGTTGAGTTATCAAGCTGAAATCAATAGCAAATGCACAAAAAGTAAACTTCCAAGTCGATGCAATCTAAAAATGGGGCCGTTTACGCTCCATTCATGACTCCTATTTTTGTCTCGCAAGTGAGTCAAAAGCCATACAAGTTAACCTAGTAGGTACTATAAAATTTGGTAAGAAACAATACAACGTCAAAAAAAAAGATCAGAAAACCTTTAAGTAGGTATATCACAAAATAATTATCTACTTTTTTGCAATTATAAATTTAAATTGGAACAAAACCCCCGGTGTGCGAGGCCGACTCGGACTTGGCCGATGTTTTAAGTTATTGATAGGGTGATCAGAAGGGGTCAGTAGAGCACCAACTACTATAAAAGGTCAAACGAATCAATTAAATTGAATTAACAAGCCAGCTTTTTTTTCTTCCACGTGTATCTTGGTACAGGAATCCTGTAGCTACAAGTATTGCCTCGTGCCGTTTCTACATTTTATTTTCATAGTGTAAGAGCTTATACCGCCTGTGATACAGGTTTATCCTAGTACAGGCACATAACATAGCATTTACCTTTGTAATTACTCTTATGATTTTATGTAACCATTTTACCAAATTTAACCCTGAATAAATATTATTATTATTATTCTTACAATTTATATACTCTTTGGCAGTATTAAGAATAGAATAGAATAGAATAGAAAAACTTTTATTCGGTACAGACACAGCACAACGATTATATACACAAAGTAAATAAGAATAAAAGTACGAAGTACGCTGAGCGTGCCCGCACCGAAAGGGTGACCACCTCAGCATTTGCTGGACGTTAGACACCCAGCGCTGGTTTTCAGTTGGCACTCCGCAGTGACGTATTCGCTGTTAACCAGTCCAAAAGCCGTCCTCTGTGTGATAAAAGCGTTCCCCAGGCATCACCAGTATAAGCTTAAGCTCAAGTCTCGAGACCCACGAAATGCGATCAACATCATCATCATCATCATCAGCCTTTTTAATGTTCCCACTGCTGGGACTCAGGCCTCTTCCCTAGGAGAGGGAATGGACCGTAATCCACCACGCGGGCCCAGTGCGGGTGGGTAAATGTAACTTATCTTCGAATTTTTGATTTTACGACATGCCGGTTTCCTCACGATGTTTTCTTTCACCGTTTTGAGAGCAGTGGTGATGAAATAAATTGCACAAAATAATACTCGTAAGTTGGAGCCATTACCACTCGGCAACCACGGCTCTCAGACAAAATGCGATGCTCCAAGCGAATTCGCCTTGTGCTGAAAGCGTCAGCGCCAAGTGTCAAAAACAAAACGTACGTCTATTATCTATAAGTTCACAAAGTAGCGCTGCAAGCAGCAACACGTAGTGACGAGCGAATTTGCACGAGCGTTGCATGATCCGACGCGCGTTTTATATGAGCGTCGAAAACAACTGTATGAGAAAATTCTACACTGTGCACGAAACAGTCGTTTCACGTGCTTCTGACAGAAGAGCCTAATTAAACACTGGGCAACAGTTTTTATAAAATGACGAAAGTCTTGCAACCACAGGTTCTCACTCCCTATTACCAAGGGATACTACGCAGTTACTGTGTTATATGTCATTGGTAATCATAACAAGACAAATAGCAGTATTGAGTTGTATCTGGAACTACACTGGAAGTCGACTTCAACACAGTTTTGAAAATGCTTGGCGGGTTTACATCGTCACACATACTCGTCAGTGCATGTGTGTGTGGACTTTTAGCCGAGCAAAGAGAGTTTCTAAAAGGAAAACCGTGGTCCTAGAATGCAAAGGGCAATTGAAGGACACAGGTAGGGCTTTAGACTGTAAAATTCTGTAACACCCTCTTGCTTTTCCCTGAGAGCGAGAAGTAATTTAAAATTTACCCTCTTAAAAAAAAATCTGTATACTTATCACAAATTCTTGACCCACTTGATATGTTATTCCACTTTTACAAAGCTATTTATATGTCTTTGCAATGCTAAAATTATTACTGAGCGTCCTAGAACACAAACCAGCTAGATTACTCTCAACCTCAAACAATTTAATCACTGCAAAAGCCAATTTCTGCAAATTCAATGAAATGAACGATCAATCAATTAATTAATTGGATTAATAAGAGAGCTTGGTCATAGTGTAAAATTACACACGCAGCGTAAACCCATTTGTAAGCCAATATCCTATGGCATCGAATAGGGTTGAGACGGAATTTCGCCTCCGCTTTCTGAAATGCGGAAATTCCGCAAGAAGACCAAATAAGGAGCCGCTTTCGCAAGGCTGCGGGAATGTTCAAAAGAGTTACCGTTGCTCTAGAACGCAAATGGTAATTAAAACATAAGTAGATTTTACGACTTGTTTACGACTTTTTTTTTTTTTTTTTTTTTTTTTTTTTAATTTGTATAAACTAGTGCTTGACTGCGATCCCACCTGATGGTAAGCAGTGATGCAATCGTTGATGGTGAGGCGCACTAGTTTATTAAGAGCCTATTCACTCTTGCCTTAAAGACACCTCGGTTTTAGCTGCGCGGGGCTCTATGAGCGACGATTCGTGGCGTGCTTCAAACATTTTCAATTTACCGCTCGCCGCCCCGCGCTCAGCTACCGCTCACAGCGACCAGATCGTGAACGGGCCGAAAAGTGACAAGCCCTCTCTCTCTAATGAGAGAGGGAGATAGCGAGAACCTTATATATACCTTACCCCCGCTACAGTTTATTACATGTATCGTATCAGGCTAGTCGCTAAGCATACCTCACTAATTGCCGGAAAGCCTCGTTCATTCTTCGTAAATGTATTAAAAAACGTCGATTGATACACGTGGAAATTTGTCTCTGCATCATTCGGCTCCATAACACCTTCGCCTGCAGCTCGGGCCGAATCCCACCTCCGTAGTAATGAAAAAGTTTCTCCACTTGTATCAAAATATACTATTTTTACCTTCATTAGACCTCTTACTTCATAGAACTCAAGACCTGCACCTCAACCTCCGCTTCTGTTAAGATTGCATTCCTAATATCGGGTTGAGTGCAACCCCCATACCGCGAGAAGTAATTTCAGACATTGATTGAATTCAGTGAATTGATTTACAATTGTAATTTATTACAATGAACCCATTATATTTCGTGGTAGGGGGGATGAATAAATGAGCACGGTATCTACTTATCCTTGTGAGTTATTTAAGCGAGGCGGGTTATGGGATTGTGTGTTTACTTATAATAAGCTTATGGTTCGAATTCCTTTGAAGTATTTTCTTTTGGGGATACAAATAGAAACCAGCTTCTGAATATAATGCCTTCTTTCAAAATCAGTACAGTGTATGATTGATAAATTATAATAATCAGGAAGAAAAGAGCAAAAAGATGTAATTATGTTCATTTAAAAGCTTTTATCAACGGTTTAAATTTTTTGAAATTAGAAAGTCATTCCTAAGGAATACTCTTGTAATAAAAAGTATCTTGTATCATAATCCAGCGGTGATATTCTCCAAGAAAACAGCCTTGAGCGCAGCGCTGACCTCAGCGACGAGTCGAGATCGCAGTTCATTGAATTAACAATCCAATGTATAGGCATATTAGATTGTTAATCTAATGTACAGTTGCCATCACGGATCTTGAACACTTGCGCAGAAGTCAAATATTCGGTCTCTTTAGTGGTGCAAAGTGCGACGTGGGGGCGTGGAGTGTCAGGGATTGGCTGGCCGCGCCATCGCGTCATAGACGTCACTCTTGATTCGTTCACTGCTTTGCAGCATGTATCTAACAACGAAGACGATTGGCTCGCCAATGTATGGAATGCGCAAAGCGATCCCCACTCTGACGCCGAGCGTTCAAGATCCGTGATGGCAACTGTTCCTATTTATTATTTCGTCGCTGCGGCCAGCGCTGCGCTCAAGGCTGTTTTCTAAAAGAATAGCACGCCAGGTCATGGTCGTGTCAGGGATCAGGTGGCTGCCTCTTTCTACGAGGCATGATAGCGATGGAGGCGGCCGCACGCGTGAGGGAAGAGACTCCCTCGCGTCTAGCCCCTGGAATCCTGACACCGACTCCCAGCCACCATAAAAGTTGGCATGTGAACGTAGAGCAATAGGTAGCTCGCCGTCGGTCCGTCCGCTAACCATCGAGTTGTCGACAGAACGTAGTGTTCCACGCGCGCCTATTTTTATTCTTATTATCATGAGCCCGTTGTGTCCCACTGTAAGGCAAATGCTTCCCTTTCTTTATTCTACTCTGTCCTTAGTTACTTCTGGCCAATCCTTAAGGTAGGAATCCAAATCGTCACACCATCTCCTTCTTGGCCTACGGCGTCACCGGTTCCTGCTGTTCGGAATCCAGTCAGTAGCTTTCGCCCAATCTTGTTGCGACACGCGCCACGCGCATGCGCGCCTCCAACTTAAAAAATGGTCATAGTCTACGCGTAATACGCATATGCCTTTTGTTAAAATCCGCTTATACGTGAAGAAATAACAAACACATACATACAAGATAAACGATTTAAACTCTTGTAATTTCAAAGAAACTATTGCTGACTAAAGCGTCCAGGACTGCTGATAGTTCAGGCGCCGTGAAAATGTAGACACTTTTAGTTTTCAGTTACCGACACCGAACAGTTTTTATGTTATGTATTAAGTGGATGAAACTGGACACAAAATGTTTACGTACGCACAGGGAGTGGATGATTTCATACTGGTTCTATAGAAATCAAATATTCATCGGTAGCTTGTATCTGACACAAGACATACGTTTGCGACCTGCCTTAGATATCACTTAATCGATACTTATCATATCTGCAAGGTTTTGCAAGGTATTTTTATATGACTCAGTATCACGATAGTAAATTATAAAGATAAAATTTTGTGAGTATTATGATGTGTTTATGTAGACTGGCCTGTTGGTCTAGTGGTTAGTGGCCCTGACTGCTATGCTGGAGGTCGTGGGTTTGATTCCTACCTAGGACAAATGTTTGCGTGATGAGCATGATCATTCGTTCTGGGTGTAATTTATCTATAATATGTATGTATTTAGAAATATATCAGTATTTTTATCTGTGGTCTAGTACTCATAACATACACAAGCTATGCTTAGCTTGGGACTTGACGGCGTTGTGTGGTAGTTGTGGAATATGGATAGTATCGGAAGCTTGTAGAAAAAATACATAAAATAATCTTGAACAATAATAAACTAATACATATTATAACAACCTAACTTATTTAGTAATTATATATACACGTAGCATCGGCGTCGTGTTCCGCTGCGTAGTGTCGCGTAGCCGTCCTCGGAAACGTCGATACACGACACCTTTCGGCCGAAAGTCCTCTCTCAAAAAGGGCTCCGGATGATGGTACACGGCACATAGGTTACTTCTTATCCTGGGACTATGTTGCTTTGGGACTATTTTCTACTTTCACGCAGGTAAAGCCGCTAGCAACAGCTAGTCAACAGTACAAATAAGTCCTAGCATCATAGCCCCTTCCCCTACAACGCCCTTAGCCCCGTCCTGTGACCTACATCGGCCTCCCTGCGTAACCATTTTATTCCCAGCTGTACGCCCTTCTTGTATCGGTTTTATAGTCCGGCTTAGCAGATAAACCGCGGAATAAAAGGTCTATTTCATGAAATGGACAACAAAAACCATACATGAAAAGAAATGGATGTGGTTTAATATCAAACCGTATCAAAATAATACATAAGGAGTAAAACCAAAAAAAAAATTATTTAAAGTAGTTTAAAAAGTTAATATCGTTTTTATATTAATAGGCTTTTTTATGGTGGGAAAAATCATCCAGTGAAAACCCCCGCTCTTGGTCGGAGCGGGAAATAGTGTCAGACTGTTACTGACTAAAAGACCCACCCCGTTCCTTCTAGCCTTCATACCGGGGCTCGAGTTCCCTTTCGGATAACCCTGGCCCCATATTAATAGGCTTGCGTTTGACCACCATCTTACCTGATGGTAAGCGATGATGTGGTCGACGATAGAACACGCTTGCCTAAAAGTAACTTATTTATTCTTGACTTAAAGACCCCTAAGTTGTAGCTATCAGAAATATTTTAAAGTATTACATATATATATATATATATAGTAGGACTGTCTATAGATAGTATAAAAAAGATCGAATATGTGAATTGGCGTATTACTTTGTATAATTTAATTCATCATTACGGCTCTCAAAACGGTAAAGGTAAAGATCGTGAGGAAACATCATCGGCATGTCTTAGAACCAAAAAATCGGAGACATTGGACTTTGTGTTTTGCTTGTCCACCGCTCAAGCGGCATACTACAGGCATGTCCAGTTGGGGCCAGGGTTATCCGAAAAGGAACTTGAGCCCCGGTATGAAGGCTAGAAGAAACAGGGTGGGTCATTTAGTCAGTAAGAGTCTGACACTATCTCCCGCTCCGCCCAAGAGCGGGGTTGTCATTGGATGATTTTTCCCAGAGTAAAAAAAAAAAGACACGTCCAGCTCAGTCTCACCTAATACGGGCAGCCTTTTGAGCTACGTTATCAGCGTTTTGAGGCGCAATATAGTGTTTCGAGGCGCATTAATTTGTGTAATTTATTCATCACCACTGCTCTCAAAACAGTGAAGGATAAAATCGTGAGCATGTCCTAGAAACGAAACTTCGGAGATATGTGACATTCTCCAATCTGCAATAGACCCGCGTGGTGGATTTATATAAGGATCATCTGTGTGTTCTATATGTGGCAATAGTTTCCTACCAACTGGGGGTGGTCCTACTAGCATTAAATGATAAATGGTATTTATTTTGGAAATAGCTTTTAAAAACAATTTTACACGTAAATTTTTTCGTCAGTTTAGGCTAGATGAGGTCGATGTTTTCTAGCTGACTTCCCTGAGAAGAAACAACGAAGTATTTGACTCAACCAGAGGTTTGACAACTAATGAGGTTATCATTAAATTGGTGCAGCTTACTCCAATAAAGCCATCCAGAAAGAGCAGCTTCTTTGCCAGTAAGAAAGGTGATAACCTGGAAAAGTTGCATCTGACAGGTAAAGTAGATGGGAAAAGACCCAGGGGCAGGAGTCAGACATTATGTTGGTCAGACCAAGTCCGTGTAACACTGGAAACTACATTCTGCGACGCTATCCACTTCGCCGAAGATAGAACCGAAATTTAGTCCAAAAGAAAGTTATTCGTCGAGGTCACGACCCTCAGATTTGAGGACTCCAATAAATTAAAAGTACTCAGTAGATTATCTCACGAGGTTACACTTACTAATAATTCATATGACTTAACGATAATTTCTGATTGATCTGAAATCAATTAAGCTTTTATAATTGAACCATGACCCGCTCAGGTATTCATTCGAAAGTCGATTGTATTGAACTTGATTGATACGGTAATTAAACGGATAATGAGATGGTTTTCAAACTTAAAGCTGCTTAATAACGAGCCATAAAAGTTGAAAAGCGTTTAATAAATAATGTACTTCATTATGACTTTTATGAACAGTGATATTTCATTGGAATCGTGATGGATTTCGATTAACAACGAGTCTTTGAACTTAAAACATCACATAATTTGGGTCAGATATTTATCATTACAATATTGTTAGCTTTGGCTTCTAGCTGCGCTTGTGTATGAAACGTTTTCATACATCTATTTCATTGATTTTGTTTTTGATGGTCTTGAAAAGAAAGTTTGATCCTAAATTATTTGAATGGGTGTTTAATCTCAGGGTAGTCGGCTAGGAAACACCGGCCTCATCTAATTTATTTAAAAGTGTTTTTAAAACCTATTTGCAAAATAAATATCAATTTATCTACGACGAGGTTTTTTTAAACAAAATTATATCAACCAGTACTTGACTGCAATCTCACCTGATGATAAGCAGTGATGCAATCGTTGATGGTGAAATGCACTAGTTTATTAATATTCTATCCGCTCTTGCCTGGAATACACCTAAATTAAGTTCGGACAGGAAGACCGCATCTGGCAAATTGCTCTAATACTTTTACTGGTTCTACTGAATGTAAAGTCATGAATGATACTGTCTTACCAATAGACTAATCTAGTATTTAACTAAAACAAACTAATCAAACTCTTGACCAACACAACGATATCTAGTAATATTGCCAACATAATGAAACAATGTCCATAACATAAATCATTTGAATTATTATGTAATACTAACTTCAATGGTCGTGACTTGCCTTAGAATGCCGATAACATAAATTATTACTAGGAATATTGTAGTTCATTATTAACTAGGTTTACTATTGTTTTAATGTTAACAGGTTTAATTGAACTGATAATTCCTGTAGGGAGCTATATCCTACAGGCATACCATAGGCAGGAGTCCACTGTTGGATGTAGGGTTCCCCCAAGTGTCCGTACCATAACGCCGAGTCCTGTGCATCTCGCATCCATGGAATTTCAGCGACCCGCACCAGGTCATCGGTCCACCTCGTAGGAGGCCTTCTAATGCTGCTTCTTCCAGTGCGTGGTCACCACTTCAGAAACTTACGACCCTATCGATCATCTGTTTTGCGGACAATATGCCCCTGCCCACTGGCACTGCCACTTGGCGATTTTTCGGGCTATACAGCCATAGATTTCTGGCTTTTGCCATAGATAAAGTAATCAGAGAGCCTCATTAACCTGGACAACTTTAAACATACTCAGGTGGTCTGCAGAAAACATTATCTCAATTGGCGACGTGGTTGAGCAAATGGCTATTGAGCTGTAGATCGCCTTTTGTCACTGGTATCATAATAAAATAAAGACGATCTGTTTTCTATTTTCGTATTTTTTTTATCCTAAAGGGACCCTTTACGTCGACTACTACTGATCCAATTTCAAAAATTATGTCCTTTGGTTTAAGTGCCAATTAATAAAAACATCCCAATCTATTCGTTATTTATTATTTATTCGTCGTATTTCGTATCGTTTGTTTAGAAATATATATTAGTATGTTTTCGACACACTTGCTCAGAAAGTGACTATAATTGCATTACACTTAGGTATATAATGTAGCTTGTAACCAAACTGTGACTTTTTGATTACCATTATGCACAAGTGTGATAATGTAGTGATAACCTTTTTGTTAAACCTCTGTTCTCAAATCAAACATTGAATTCGAAAAAAAAATACATTAGGTATTGCGTTCAATAGTACAAATTAGTGTCTTGCTTGTTTATTTTATGCTAATTTGTGTTTAAATAAACTATTTTAACTTTAACATGTTTAATAAATAAAACCTTTCATTATATAAAAATATTTTTTCTGTTTATAAGTAAGCAGTAAGTAAGTAAGCAACCTCATTCTTATTTTTATTTAAACAGCCTAGTTAGAGTATAGCTAGTCTATGGCCGCCATTTTGGATGCGCGCGCATAAGAAGATAAAACAAATTTTTGCCGCCTTATTACAAAAAAAAAATAGTTTTGGTGATAAAGCAATAATGAATTAATTTATAAAATTTTTCTTCTCAAGTGTGTCGAAAAACGTCGTATGATACACGTGAATATTGGCGATTATATTCGTACGTTTAAGCGTGAAGTAGTAACAATTATACACACACAAACTTTCGCCTGTATTATATTCATGTGATAAGAATCTAAACAAACGGCGTTTGTTACTTGCTAAAACCTCAAACTAACGCATTTGAACTTTGCCCTATAAAATCTAATAACTGACTAACAAAAGCTTACTAGTTTCATTTAGATTTTACCTTCACATTTTTACCAAAACTAAAATCGAATATTAAATTACGCAGCCTTGTAACTTCATTAAGTACTATAATTACATATTGTAATTGAATTTACGTGAACTTTTGGTAGTGGGCGGCGTGAAATGCTTTGTAGACAGATATTGAATTAACGGCAGGTTTTGGCCACTCAATAATATATATTGAACGAGAATTTATTTCTGTGTGAGCAGTAAAAATTGGGATATTATTTGCAGGCATTTTTTGTATGTGGAGAGATTTATGTTTGGTTTTTAGGTGTAAATGGACTGCTGGACAGTAAGTCATCAGGCAACTGATGACTTACTATGATTTAGTAAAAAACGTTTCAAAGACATTTTCAAAATCCAAATTTTCGAGTTTATCATACAATGTGTAATTATTAAAGCATAGTTAAAATTTATATTATACTAGCTTTTGCCTGCAGCTTCGCCCGCGTGCTTAAAATATAAACTATCTCATTTAAAAGTAAAGTAGCTTTATTAGCTATTTTTAAAAACAAACTTAGCAATCAGACCAGTACTTTCAGAGATTACATCCTACAAAAAAAAAACTTTCCCTCTTTTTGTTATTAGTATACGAGTAGATTCTCAATAAATAAATTAACTTAATTTCTCAAGAAATTAAACAATTTTTTTCCAGGTTTTACTAATACTATGTGAAATAATAAAAAACCGGGTAGGCACGAGTCGAATTCGCGCACTGAGGGTTCCATACCAACTTACTTATGAAAACACTTCAATTCTCGCATTGAATTACGTAGATTTTTCGTAATGGCATTTTTGATTTGTGATGTTTACTGTTTTCTGAGTATCAGATATACACACATATACACATCTGATACTTCTCACGCTCAAATGCTTAACTGATTTAGATGAAATGTGGTTCACGAGTACAATCGGATACTTTGTACGTCGAATTCGGATAGATTTTTACTTTTATGCGGGCGCAGCCACTAGCTTTAACTAGTATTAGAATAAAATTATGACACATAAATTGTATAACTTTATCGTCAGTTTCAAACAATAAAGCCTTCATAACAATAGTCTACACCAATAAGGTGTTGCGGAGCCATTGTAGCGCCGTCTACAGCGTAACACTATCTAGAGTTACCTGCTTTAATGTTGTTTTATTTTTAATGTGTCTTTTTAATATTCAGATTTTGTGCTCGTTTATTTTTTATTTTGTTGAGTTGCTTAGATTTTTAATTCTGTGTTTTGTAATCTCTGTGATGCATTGAATAATTTTTTTTTTCTATATATATCGCTGTTAACGGTTTAGCACTATCTACCACGTAACACTGTCTATGGCGTAGCACTGACTGCGGAGTAGCATATTCTACAGCGTAGAACTTGCTACGACGTAGCACTGACAGCAGTAACGCTTTTTACGGCGTAGCACTGTCTGTAGCGTAGCGGTGTCTACAGATCAGCATTGTCTACAGCGTAGCACTGTCTACGGCGTAGACAACATTGTTCGTAAGACTGCTCAGTATTCTAAAGCGATGGAGCCGCTTTCAGTATACAATTATTTGAGAACGTTAACTGAATAGTTAAATAATTTATTATTCAAATACCTACTCTTTCATGGGCCTAGCTTGGAAAATGATTACGTAGATAATGGAAGAACGTCGTAAAAACTCGGAATTTGCTTTAATTATTTTAAAAGATAATTTGTAGATATAAAAGAGTTTCAAGAGAGTTTATTTTGTATATTCTACCCTTGTTGTGTAAATTTGCCATTTTTGGTTTTCTCAAGGAATCCAAGACAGTGATTTTTTTCTTGTATCTATTTAAAATGGAAAATGTAAGTTTTCTTTCTACACAATACATTTGATACTTGAAATGTTATTTTTGTCCCATTGTTAGGTATACGAAGAAAACTCAACTTTTGATTGAGCACTAGTCAATCAAAACTTGTAATCAACTTTTTTAAAGATTAGACGATCTTATCGAGCTCAAAAATAGACTACGTAACTACCTAGTACCTAATTGTCTTATCATATTTAGTGACGTATAAAAAATAGGATTTGATATTTATACACTAGCTTTTGTCCGCGTCTTCGTCCGCTAACATAAAATATAGCAAAAAAAAAAACAACTTTACCTCTTTTTAACATTAACTTTAAAAAAAAGTTCTCTACATATCTGATTCATACGTAAAATCTGAAAATAGTGTGACAAAGTGTAACCGGATGCCACAAAATACATCATCCATCTTGCCTTTTCGCAACTACATAGGATCGAGTTCCAGCCTAACTTAATACCTGGTTTTACACAAAGCAACTGCCCATCAGACTTCCTCAACCCAGTAACTGAGCAACACGATACTCCTTGAATAGACTGATGGTCCGACTTTCTGACGTTTGACTACATGTAACAATTACGGGTAACGGTTGGCACAGAATACTAGGGGCCCAAGTCTGCTATTTTCATAAATTCGTCATTCCAACACGATCACATTGTCATTTTGCTAAAATTTCGTAATCTGCTAATTCATAATGACTGATCATTGGTCGGTCAATGGTATCGTAATAGAGTTGTGGTAGAATGATAATATCGAGCAAATTAAAACTAATAACTGCACAATAACGTTCTAATGGTAGAATACTGATCAAATAAACTGTCAAAGTTTTTGCAGATTACCGCATACGTCAAATATTCATTTGTCAATATGTACGAGATTACTATTCTATGCCACTTCTTTTAATGGAGTGTCAGTGGTTGACCATTGGAAAGTCATAATGACGCCATTATATTAGTAGATTACCAAACTTGTCAAAATCGACAATTATGACAACAATGACACACCATTCTGACACTATTGTAATAGCAGACTTGAGGCCCAGGATATTAAATGCAGCGAAAGCCTATCAGATCTCAGGAGGTCTTATTTTAAGTTCTTATCCATCCTAAGGTTGTCTGGAAGATATCGCTGTTAAAGATAACACCGCCATTGTACCCATTATTTAAGTTTTTGTATAAGCTGTGTTATTTTTGGTGTACAATAAAGTTTATTCTATTCTATCTCCACAAAGCAGTTGTAGGGTAGCAACCTTCAAGCCCTTGGCTAGACCGGTGTCAGATTTTTACCCCACTGTCTCATCATTTCAGCCGATACACGTCCACTGTTGGACATAGGCTTCCCCCAAGCGTCGCCACACCGAACGTTCCTGTGCGTCCCGCATCCATCGGTTTCCTGCTACCTTCACCAGGTAATCGGTCCACCTTGTAGGAGGCCTTCCAACACTGCGTCTTCCGGTACGCGGTTGCCACTCCAAAACCTTTCGGCCCCAACGGCCATCTGTTCTGCGAGCAATGTGCCCTGCCCATTGCCACTTAAGTTTGGCAATTCTTTGTGCTATGTCGGCAACCTTAGTTTGTCCCACCGTCTCAGATCAAGGAAATCGGCGTGTGGTTTCTGACTTACGTAAAAATCAATAAGAATTTTGTATCCAACAGTTCGTGCAATTATCAAGCTAGAAGATATATAGGATATCAAAAGTCTGATACTACCTTTCGGTCCACTTAAAACGAGGGCAGTAATTGTTGCCCTAAACCTAGCTTGCGGCATGAGGGTTGCACTTAACCAGGTATTGGGGATGTTACGAAGATTATTTTAGCAGAGGCAGTGGCGGAAGTATAGGCCGTGAACTCTGTGGAAGTAGAGGTTAATGGAGACGAAAACAAATTAGTTTATGTTTTTTTTTTTTTTAAAGTTGTGCTACACTAGTAATTACTTCTGTATCGTGGGTGCGTTCACCGACATGTGAACTCATATATACAAGACACCCAGATCCAGAATAACAAACTGTAAGCCATATAAATATTTGTTCTGGGTGAAAATCAAACCTGCGCATTGCAACGCAGCAGGCAATTTTGCAACACCAATCACTTACCGATTTAACAAGAAAAAAAAACGGTAAAAAAGACCTTTAAACACACGAATAAGACCTTTAAACATCAAAGAATGCAAACTATAAAATAAACATTAAAATAAATAGAAACTTAGTTCCACATCTTATAAAATCATAAAACCAATTTAAAATACTGTGTACAGCACAAACATTTGAGCGTTCAATAAAATTGAAATGCACCCGACGAAATCGCTTATAAGATTCTAAAAATTCCCATTTCACCGCTTATCCAGGGGCGTACATTTATACCCCTATAGATAGGCGGGCTTATTCTGAATATTAAGAAATTCTAGACCTAAACGTGACGCCGTAGACGGGTTGCGAACTAAACGTTTTGATGTTACGTGAGCCGAAATGCCGATAGGATCAAGTTTTATTGTAGTGTTAGTGCGATTCTGTTGACCGATCTAAAGATTGTCGGATTAGTTTTCGAGAGTTTCTGAAAGGATTTTTAGTTTGATGTCTTTGAAAGATACAAATCGTTTTTGAACAAAGATCGTCGATGTGGATAACGGGAAGGGATGGCAGGCGGTCGCCTCCTTCTTCAAAGCAGTAATGCTAGTGAAGGAGGCAGCTGTATGCGTGAGGGAACAAACTTCCTCCTGCCACAACCGCCGGGAATCTGATGCCGATTTCCAGCCACCAAAGGCGTAAGTTTGCGGATGACGAGCTATGGATAGCTCGCCGTCCTGCCATCCAGTAACTGTCGAGATCGTAGTACTCCACGTGTGCTTCAAAGAAATGTCAGCAAAATCGTAGACGCCCGAATGAGTGCTGAGAAAGAAGGAACTTAGGAGTGGATTTTAGTCAGTAAGAGTCTGACATCTCCCGCTCCACCTTAGACCGGAAGTAGTCTACAGTAGTTCTTGATTCTGTATTTTATCAAAAACTAAATTGTTGTAGTTAGTTATACGAGATTATTAAAGCTCTGTTTACCTACTTAAAGAGGACCATTATGTAGTACTTATGTACTTAGCTAAATTATCATCAGACAATTTGATTAAAAGCATTAATTATCATAATTTTCCTCTAAAGACTATTTCAGACACTAATACTAATTTACTGTATGGACTTTAGAAGAGACCTCTGAGTTTGTTTCGATGTTTTTTCTCAGGACAGTCAGCTACAAAACACCGGCGTCAACTAGATTAAAATGACCAAAAAATGGGCATTCAATTATCATTACTTAAAGAGTGGAATGGTTACACCGGCCTCATCTAGTTTTTTTTTTTTTATGGTGGGAAAAATCATCCAATGACAACCCCCGCTCTTGGGCGGAGCGGGAGATAGTGTCAGACTCTTACTGACTAAACGACCCACCCTGTTCCTTCTAGGCTTCATACCGGGGCGAGTTTCCTTTCGGATAACCCTGGCCCCAGTAGGGTTCGTCCCGGCTGGGTCCCTGCTGTTGCTGACAACTCCTTGAAGCGCGCGGGAACAGTGCGCGCCGTCGACGACTTGGGCTTGGTCCGGACAGTAACCGGACGGCCGTACAGCGAGCTACCCATTGCTCACTGTCCGCAAGAGTTTAAGATGACAAAAAAATGGGCATTCAATTATCATCACATACAGAGTAGGCTCACTGTGTGTATAAACACTAAAGAACGGAACCAACCGAGAATTCACCATTGAATGACTATTTTTTGAAGACCTTATTCAACACAAGAACATCTTAGAAACTCAAATCCTTCAGACTTACACCAAAACACAGAAACACTCGCGGTCAAAAACTTTGTACCATGACAAATGTCTGTAATTTACTAGCCATTATTAAAATTTCTTGGCCGAACATAATGTTCTCTCACAAGTAAAACTCAACAAGGTACTTAAGCATACTTTAAAGTTATGTACACCAACATTTAACTTAAAGTTAGTATTATAAATAGTGTGAGGCGGGTGTTCTACTGACCTCGTTTCAGTCAGAAGGCGTGCAGAGTTAGCGCTAAGATAAGGAGTTGGTTTTATAAATATATTACTGTTAGTACTTTGTAGAAACTATGGCTTATCAGAATGGTATGAGTTCTCTTAATACATCACTGAAAAGAGTTAAGATATAAAAGGCGGTATTATTTTTCTTGCTGTCTTCCGCTTTTTCTGTGTTTACATTGTTTACGCTGATTATATGACGATAAATTCCTTGCTTGCCCCAGTATTTGGCCACAGTAATGACGTCCGCGATGCTGTCATTAGATCCCTACTTGACAGGTAACAGGGCACGTGATGCAGGACGGAAGGTTAGACATGGTCTGCGGAGAGACGCCGCACAAACACTGTAGATCAGAACTGTGATGTCTGTAAATATTATGATACAAGGAAAGACGGGCATTTATAAAAATAGTTTATTGCGGACTGAACTGACAGCCGTCAACCGTGCCACAGATATATAATGTCCCTACATTACATCCCTCCACCACAAATTAACAGCAAACGGACTAATGATATCTTAAATAAGAAATAATAACTAAATCATAAATATAAACCATAAACAAATTACTTCTAAAACTTATAACTAACATTTAGTCTACATTTCCTAATGGGGCGAGACTGGGGCGGCACAAGCATTGGCGATGGCGCTGGTGTTGAGAACTCTTCTTCAGTTTTCTGAGGCGGTGACAACGTAGGCTCCCGTGCAGGCGACGGTGACGCCACCGAGGCCTCTTGGCGCTCCGACCCGCCTCTGAGGGGCGTTACTGGTGCTACTTTAGAAGCCGAAGCTTCCGGCGTACGTGACAACTCTGTGGGGACCACTAAAGAACTCCTCGTCCTACGCCTAAGCTGATCGATATGTCTATGCACCTGTTTGCCGTCCTTGTCTAGCACCTTATAATTGCTAGGCCCTGACGTGTTAACTATGGTACCGGGCAACCATTTTTCCCCCTTTAAAAATTGTCGATACCAAATATCATCTCCTACTTCCACCGTTCGTACCGTCCCTCCCGCACGTTCCACCTGCCCCTGCTGCGCTTTACATACTTTAACTTCCATATTGGGCTTCAGCACGTCTAACTTTGTTCGCAACCGTCTCCCTATAAGTGCGACTGATGGGCTTATTCCAGTAGTGGAGTGTTCCGTATTTCTATAATATAATAAAAATGTGTTTAAAGCCTGTTCTACATTTTTTTCCTCTATATAAGCTTTTTTAATAACTCTTTTTAATGTCTTAACCGCATTTTCCGCGGCTCCGTTTGATGATGGATGATAGGGAGCTGTGAATATATGCTGAATACCGTCGCTTTGTAGGAATTGAGCGAATTCACTACTAGTGAACGGCGGTCCATTATCCGTGACGACCTGCCTAGGGACTCCCCACCTACTCCACAGCTCGCGCAATCTGACCATCGTATGACTCGCTGCGGTACTGGGAACTTGAAATACCTCCAGCCATTTGGAAGTTGCGTCTACTATCACTAAATATGTTTTCCCGCTTATAGGCCCCATAAAATCCAGATGTAGCCGGGACCACGGTAAGGCTGGCCAGGGCCAGGGACGGGGAGGCGCGCGCGGTGGGTCATCCGCGTATGCGGCGCACACGGTGCACGCGCGACATTCGCTCTCCACCGCCTCGTCGATGCCCGGCCACCACACATAACTGCGTGCCAACGCCTTCGACTTTACAATACCCATGTGGGGCTCATGGATAATTTTTAAAACTTGTTGCCGGCATTTCTCCGGTATCACCACCCGGTGTCCCCACATAAGACAACTTAACTCTTCATACAATTCTGTTTTCCTATTAAAATACGGTTGTAAATTCACGATTTCACACCTATCGGGCCAACCGTCTCGTAAGTAGGTTAAAATTCTACTTATTAACGGATCTCTCTCCGTTTGTTTCTTAATTTCGGTATAGTCGAGCAATAACCCGTCTTGTGCGAAGTGCAGGTGTGTTTGTTCAGGAATAGATTCCTCCTCAATATCTTTGACGCTATTATTTTCCGGTAGACGCGATAAGCCGTCAGCACAATTTCCATTAGTACGTATATATTCTATGTCGTAATTGTATGCCGATAATATTACTACCCATCGCTGCATCCTACTAGCCGTCATTGTAGGTATTCCCGCTTGCGGGCCTAACATTGAAACTAAGGGTTTGTGATCAGTGCGTAAAATGAACTTCCTTCCAAAAATGTATTGATGAAATTTCCGTACACTGAATATAATCGCAAGTGCTTCGCGATGTATCTGCGAGTAGTTTTTCTCCGCGGTGGTGAGCGAACGCGACGCATACGCTATCGGGCGCTCACCCGTCGGCCCCGGCTGCGCCAGCACGCCCCCGACGCCCCGCGCACTCGCGTCACATGTCACAATAAGAGGTTTGTTTGGGTCATAGTGTGCTAATACTTCGGTACTCATTAAAGCTTGTTTTATCTGTGCAAAAGCACGCTCACACTTTTCATCCCAATACCAGTCTATATCTTTTCGTAACAATCTGTATAAAGGTACTAAAATAGAGCTAAAATGTTTGACAAACTTTGAAAAATAATTTACCATACCTATGAAGGAACGTAATTCACCTATATTATTTGGAGCTTCTAGTTTATTAATAGCTTTAATTTTTGATTTGTCCACCTTGACCCCTTCTTTGGAAACAACATAACCTAAATAAGTTACTTCATCCGCTAAAAAAACGCATTTTTCCCGCTTAAGCTTCAACCCATTCTCAGATAGTCGCTGTAAGACTTGTTCGAGTGCATATAAATGTTCGCTTTTATTTTTCCCGCCAATAATTACGTCGTCGAGGAACACTTGCACATTCGGTATATTACCTAATAAATTCGACATTATGCGTTGGAAAATACCCACGCTCGACGACAATCCGTAAACTAACCTGTTATAGTAAAATAGACCTCGGTGTGTATTGATAACAGTATATTTTTTTGAATCATCTAATTCTACCTGATTGTATGCACGGGATAGGTCAATTTTACTGAAAAACCGTGCCCCGTTCAGGCCTACGAGCACATCTTCAATTTTAGGAAGCGGGTATCGATCGATCAGCAAGGCGGGATTCAGAGTCGCTTTATAGTCTGCACAAATTCGCAACGTACCGTCTGCCTTATTCACGGGAACTAAAGGTGAGGCCCAGTCGGAGCAGTCGACGGGCTCGATGACGCCGTCGCGCAGCATGGCGTCCAGCTCGGCGTCAATGCGCTCGCGCAGCGCGTAAGGTACAGGCCGCGCGCGCTGGAACACCGGCACCGCCCCCGGCCGCACTCGTAGCGTGGCCTTACCGCCCTTGTATCGTCCCAGTCCACCGCTGAATAATTCCTTATATCTGTCGAGAATGTTCACAATTCCCTCATTAATCTGCACACAATTGATGTCACTCATACTTCTACAAGAAAATGTAGGTATTTTTATTTGTAACTCCGCTAACCATTGTCTGCCTATCAAAGATGTAGTACCATTTTTAATCACAAACAATTCAAGCTGTTTTTCCTGCCCCTGGTATCGAACCCGTGGGCGAATAATACCTAATGGTTTTATTTTAGTGCCATCGTAAAATTTTAAAATTGTATCGTCCTTCTTAAGACACAAATGTGAAAAGTAACGTTTGTACGCGCAATTATTTATACATGAAATCGCTGTTCCTGTATCCACTTCCATATTTAATATGATATCCTCTACGAAAATAGATAAACTCACTGGCTTATAATTGTTGAGTCCCATAAGGTTCAAACTCTCTTCGATATCCTCCACATCGGACTCGCTCACGGCCTCCGCGGAAAACATGTTCCTACTTCGCCGATCGCGATGATATGAAGTTCTTCCTCGTGACGATTGACCAACATTCTCCGGACACACCCGACGTAAGTGCCCCGTTTGTTGGCATTTACTGCACACGAACTCCTTAAAGCGACACACTATGGTTAGTGGCTCCGCAAGCTGTGCAGTTGTTACTGCGTCCCGCACCCGATGCGCGGTGCGCGGCTGGCCCGCCGCCGCCGCCTGCACCACCCGGCCCGCGGCGCATACTGCCTCCGCCGCTCCTGCCGCGGCTCGCACCGCTGCTGTCCCATTTTTTTGTCGAAACCAAATGCACCGTTTCCGCCTGAGGACTACGTATAGACTCCGCATCCACTACCGCCGCGTCTCTTTCTGCTGCCTCCAAAGCGTTCGCTAACTTCACGGCTTGCATAAAAGTTATAGAGTCGTCCTCCGCAAACAGTCGCTGCCTGATGACATCGCTCCTGAGTCCGCATATAAATTGGTCACGCAAGCTCTCGTTTAAATATTCAGAAAATTTACAATGGCGAGCTAATCTTTTCAACTCAGCGACGTAGGTCGCCACGTTTTCGTCAGCTCCTTGTCTCTTCTGACGGAAACGATATCGTTCGGCTAACGAAGATGGCGTCGGTTGTAGGTGCTGACGCATTAAACTAACCGCTTCACTGTATTTTAATTCCGACGGTTTCTTTGGACTCGATAGGTTGACGAGTAGCTCGTACGCTTCATCTCCGATTGTAGAAATCAATGTAGGCAATTTCAACTCCTCCGCCACTTTATTAACGAGAAAATACATGTCCAATCTATCTATGTACGATGACCACTGCCCCGTTTTCACCTCGAATTCACTTAATTTCCCAATCGACATTTCGACTCTTATATGTTACGCACGCGATTTTACAAAGGTAATTAATCCTCGTCGCCACTGTGATGTCTGTAAATATTATGATACAAGGAAAGACGGGCATTTATAAAAATAGTTTATTGCGGACTGAACTGACAGCCGTCAACCCTGCCACAGATATATAATGTCCCTACATTACAAGAACCATCCGAGAACTCCCACCTGTGAAGAATGTCTTTGCTGCGCCCAACTTGGGTGCGGAATTGTGACCAGGCAAGGAATTTAATTAGTTTTGCCATCGATACGCTAAGAAGATCACGATAAATTTATTTTTTTGACTGACTGTTACATTCCTAACCCATCCATTTTTTGCCCTAGCTCATTGAACTTGTGCGAGCGAGAAGGACTCGAACCATACGCGTAATCGTTTATAGAATGACATTTCTGGTTACACTTGCAAATTCAATGGCATTTTCTGACTGATCCTGTTTGTGCTGCGCCCGTATTAAAAATTCGAAAATCATGCATAGTTTGGTATTTGTGCTTCGAAAAACCTCGCTATTGTTGAGCTGCTTATAAATCTAAGTTGAACTACTCTATATCTGACAAATGCTTGTACTACCTGGATGAGTCCACTCAAATATGCGTTGTATTTTCCTTTAGAGGCCAGTTTAGACATGAGCCTTCAAGGTTCTCATATGATTTGACTATTTATTATAATATTATTGTATGAATTTTAAGAGACTTTGACATCTGAGTTAGTATCGGTGTTTCTTTTCAAGATAGTCAGCAAGGAACACGGATCTCTTCTTTTAAATTGACGTGTCAAAGTGTTATTTAAAACCAATTTATACAATTGAGTTGGTTTTATTTTATCAAGGCTATTAGAATCTTTCATCTAGTACTCAAGGAGCAAAGTTACTTTTAACATATTTTTTGTGATTTTAGTTTGACCCTAATTTGCTCCGTGAACACATTCATTGTGCGTACAGTTACGGGGTGGAGTTCCATGCCAGAATAAATTTTTCCTGATAGCTATAACCTAGAGGTCTTTAAGTCAAGAGTAAATAGGTTACTTCTAGGCAAGCAAACTTTTTAATATGGCCGATGCTAACATCGGCTTATTGTTTACCTTTAGGTGAGATAGTGGTCAAATGCGAATTTGTACTCATGATTACAAACAATTTTCAAGAAACTTTTTTCTTATACTCATTAGTTTTATCACAATAACAAAACAGTTGTTCGCGCAAACACGCGCGCGCGCCTGCGACCTTTCAGCTGTTAGCCGCGTGACACCCTTGTCGCTCATGTACCTAACCTACAATAGTGACTGTGCACCCACGCCGCTTGCAAGCCCATCGGTGTATGTAATCAGTGTAGGTACCTACATGTTCCGGTTAAATAATATAAGTTAAATAATGAATATAAAAAAAGTTTATTAGGGAAAGTTGTCTGAATCATATAAGTACAATCACGTGTATAATTATCGGTCACTAATTACCAGTCACTCTATATGTACTTTTCTTAGTTTATCTAGGATATTAATTACACCCTGTGCATCGGAAAGCACGTGAAGCCGTCGGTCCCAATAGGCTAGTTGCCGTAAAAAATGTAATTAGTCCGTCTTTTAGATTATTCAAAAATAACGGACACGTATTTTTTATTTCTAAATTAAACAAAAAATGACAAAGATATAGCCCATTAAAAGTTACGTGTAACGTCACACCGTGCTGCATTTTTTCGCACGGGGTGACGTCACACGTAAATTTAATGGGCTATATCTTTGTTATTTTTTGTTTAATCGAAAAAAGAAAAAATACTTGTCCAATACTTTTTTATAATCTAAAATACGGACTAAATAAAATGTAATTATTTTGACCCTGGAAACATCCCTGGAAAGTTCTGTTATTATTGATATAAATAGTTTTTACAAGTACTCAGACGCCAGAAAGTCTGACCATCAGCCTATCCAAAAAGTAACATGTTGTCCAGTAACTGGTTTGTGGAAGTCAGAGGTCGCTTCACTTGAAACAAGGGTGCATGCAGCCATCTCATAAACTGACCCCAAGCTAGTCGGGAAAAGGCTAGGAAGATGATGAGTCGAGCTGAATGCCACATCTCAGAAGAAACCAGTATAAAACGTTTTAGTTTCATGTTCAGAGTTCTGAGTATACATGTAGATGAATGGAGAGGAAGGGGGGCGGCTTAATCAAAAGATAGATGGATTGTGTGAGGAGTGATATAAAATAAAAGGGAGTTAGTGATAGTATATGTAATAAGGACAGAAAGAAGAGCTTTGCAGTATAGAATTAAGTCCAAATACTGTTGCATATTCCTGCCACCAAGCAATGTAGCTGTGTCCCACTTTAAAGGGCACGGATGCTGGTGAAATTAGGGGCATATGAAATTGTGTCCGAGTGACGAGCGCAATGCACCGACACGTAATTAGGGCACGTCCACATCCTCACACGTGACACACGAGGTTCTGCAACACACGAAATAACGAAGCCTTGTAGCAAGCTTTATTTTCTAAATTGAGCTACTAATGCAGAGGACACGGAGTTTTCATAAAAATGGAGAAAGTTTTTCATTGCAACCGAGGTGGAAATCGCCCGAGCCTTAGGCGAGGGTGTTATGGATCCGAGCGCTGCTGTGATAAATTTCCACGTTTATCAACCGACGTTTTTTAAACGAAAGAAATAAAGTTCGAAAGTCTGATAACGACTTCCACCATGAAGTATCATGCTACCCAGTTACTATATTCTGGAGGACTAATAGGCAATCACTATGTGTATGCATCTCAAATACTAGCTTGGACCTTATTTTCGATATCATCGGTGGCTTAATTGGGTTGGGTTGGTTAATTTTACATGTTTTTTTTGTGTTTTGATTTTTAAGAAAATTTACACTTATAAATAAAACACTTTCACTGAATATTGATTAAAAGTAGCCTTTTAATCTAAAATATCACACTAATAATATTGAGACAATTGGGAGTCCGTTCCGCCGTTCGTGTGTGAACAAACACAAACGGCGGAACGGATTTCAATGAAACTTGGTACACAGCTTGGTGCACAGGCGTAGGGTAGCCAGCCTTTCGGTGTTTTACAGGATGCACTTTGGAGAGTGTGCGCAGGAATTACATGACTTGATTCCACCATCTCACTTCTAGCATCGGACAAGCCGACGAACGGTGAGTATCCACGCTTATGTTGTTGAAATCTCTACGGTCTGGACCAAGCGTTTCGCCTCGTCGTTTATACCGCGTACATCGAGGGACTGGAACAATTTACCTGCTGCGGTCTTCCCGTCTGATTATATTTAATTTATGTGTCTTTAAGGCAAGAGTGAATAGGCTCTTAATAAACTAGTGCGCCTCACCATCAACGATTGCATCACTGCTTACCATCAGGTGAGATCGCAGTCAAGCACTAGTATATCAAGTAAAAAAAAAAGCACGAGTAGAATAAGACCTGGAAGAGCACGTAGAACTTTTTGTTTCCTTAAATATGTTGCCTTGGGATTATTTTCTACTATCACATGGGCGAAGCCATTAGCAGCAGCTTATTTGAAATAAATACTCGGTTAAGCTACCAAGACGTAGTCTCGAGAAAAACTTACATAAAATAATATACATATAAAATTCCTCCTTGAACCGATGACAGACCGACGAAATACAGCAACATGACACCCAGAAAACGTGACAAAAAATATTAAAGTGACAAGTAAAAATCTCACATATTTATTTTATACGAGAAATAAATGTATTGTACCTAACCTGAAATATATTCGAGATAAGCCGAAACTGAAACGAATATCAGGCGATGATTGATGTTAATTTGCGTCAAAAAGAGGACAAGCTGTATAAAAGTGGAATCCAATTAATTTATTTTTATTTATACTTGCATAAGGCGCCGCGCCGTAGCTTCCAAAATGAATAAATGAAATATAACGTGTATTTCATATTTTATTTCATCCTGTTAAGGCATCAGAATTTATTATTATTTTTTTGAAAGTGGATTGCCTCAATAAAGTTAACATTATTTCCAAAAGCATAATCCTTACTAATATTTTAAATGTGAAAGTAACTTTTACGGGTGATGAATAGCCCCTTATCTTCTAAATAATAATAATATTTCCAAAGGCATAATCCTTACTAATATTTTAAATGTGAAAGTAACTTTGTCTGTCTGTTTGCTACGCTTTCACGGTTAAACTACTAAAGCGTGGTTTTACTACTGAAGCTTGAACTCTAAGGAAGGACATATGATACAGTTTTCATCAGTTTTCGACTTCGCGTCCGCATTAACCAACACACACGCGACGAAGCCGGTGGCTAGTATATGTGAAACAGAAACGACATATTATGTGAAATACAGATTCCTTTGTTCTTTTTAAACACATAAATTAAATTTATTTTTTAACAAAATCATATAAAAATCGTCTTAAAATATAAAAAATAGTGTCCACTGACATCAGGAACAGGGTCCAAGCTATCGGTGGTCAGGGCTTCTGAGAGAAGAATCTCCTAACAATGCGCCATTATTTCTAATGATTATGATGATAATATAATAATACTGTTTTTTTTTTTTAATAAAATGCCTGAAACGCATACAAATTTTATAACATTGTCATTTTGATTTTCATAATTGAATTAATAGCACAAGACAAATTGTATAGTAATACAGAAATACTTGTTTTGAAGATAACAAATCTCGGATTTTTTTTTCTCCAATCCACCTAATGTCTCATTTCACAACATTCTACTGCTGCTTCTAAATGTCCTAGACTATGCAAGCTTGATGATAAATCAAACTTTTTCCGGTTTTTTTTTTAAGTATAGGAAATGTTTAAAAAATATATGTTTTAAACTAGCTGACTACCCAAAAGCTGGCTTTACGTCAGGAAAAAAAAATGTGAACCCGATCGCAACGCCACCTACCTAGTTCAATTATATTTTCATCCAGAGAAAGTTTGAGAAGATTAAATATATACACAAATTATATTCAAATCGGTCAAGTCGTTTAAGAGTTAGGTGACAAACACACGTGCAGAAGAATTTTATATACGAAGAAAATTATTTTTTTAGTATTATAATTACGAATTGCAATCTAGAATCTGAATCTGAAATTCAGGTCAGTTTATAAGAGTATTCAAAATCATGTAATTTATATCAAAATTTAACTTTGAATTTATAAAATATTTCAGTTCGATCGTGATTATTATTTTTCAATCAAATTTCAATTTCAATATTACTGTATCTATACAGTAATATTGAAATTGAAATATTAATAATTTATTTTAAATTAATAAGTACCTATCTATAGGTACTTATTAATTTAAAATAAATTATTATTAATCATATCTCAATGCCTTGTTTTTAAATTATTTGTAATTTTATTTTGTTATAAGCCAACGAAAATAATATATAATTGGTTTCTATATTGGATTTGTACATGCTGTGGTCTCATGTAAAGGAAAAAATACACCAACAAGATAGGTACTTAAAAACTTTTTATTTTTTCAGAAGAAATTTTGCCTCGTACTAGGAATTGTTCGAGGACACATTTACAAACATATTATAAACTCACACATCCAAAACACCCAGACCCAGAACAGCTGTCTGTAGCCCATACAAATATTTGTTTTATGTAGGAATTGAACTCGCGATAAGCAGCGTACCAGTCAATGGATCAACCAATGCGTCAACCGTGCCTTCAATTCATTATAAGACACTGCTTCTGCCAGCAGCTTCGCCCGCGTTAGACTAATCTAACGCGGGCCAAAACCTAAGTTTTTCCGTAAAAAACGGAGTCCAAACTTTTAACCCTATTTCATCCTCTTAGGGGGTTGGGCACGCCACAATTATGGCGGTAAGTCCCCTCTTTGAGGCGTGGCTGGAAAGACCTCACGGCGTCCTTACCTTCCGTATCACGCAGGTCCTCACCGGACATGGCACGTTCGAGAGGTTCCTGCACCAGATTCGCGCGGAAGTGACGCCCGGGTGTCGCCACTGTGCGGAATGCCCGGAGGACACGGTGGAGCACACAGTCGAGGTGTGCCCTGCTTGGGTGGAGCATCGCCGTGCCCGCATAGTGGCGACCGGCGGCGGAGACCTCTTGCGCCGGGCCTTGGTTCAGGCCATGGTCCGGAGCGAGGAGGAGTGGCAGACGGTCGCCGACTTCTGCGAAGCAGTAATGCTCGCAAAGGAGGAGGCCGACCGCATCAGGCAACAGCGCTCTCGCCGCCGCAACCGAGATTCCGATCCCGATTTCCGGCCACTGTAGGCGCGGGCTTGCGGACAGTGAGCAATGGGTAGCTCGCTGTCCGGCCGTCCGGTAACTGTCCGGACCGAGCCCAAGTCGTCGACGGCGCGCACTGTTCCCGCGCGCCTCAAGGAGTTGTCAGCAACAGCAGGGGCCCAGCCGGGTCGATGCCTACTGGGCCCAGGGTATTCCGAAAGGGAACTCGAGCCCCGGTATGAAGGCTAGAAGGAACGGGGTAGACTTTAAGTCAGTAAGAGTCTAACACTATCTCCCGCTCCGCCCAAGAGTGAGGGTTGTCATTGGATGATTTTTCCCACCATAAAAAAAATCCTCTTAGGGGGTGAATTTCGGAAAATCCTCTTCAGAAAATACTCGCCTACTTCATAAAAGAAAGCCTTGTGCTAAAGTTCACGCTACCAGTCCCAGCTATTTTGATTGTGCGTTGATATATCAGTGTTTCAGTTTCTCCATTTATATTTATAGGCGGATATTGCAGATCCTAAAAAAATAATTAATCTTAAAACCTTGCGTTAAAGCAATCTACCTAAAAAAATCCAAATTAAAAATCAAACGATAATACCGTCTAATAACCCCTAACCCCCAACCTACCTGTACCCTTTATACCAAACTTTTAACCCTCCCCAGCGGTCCAATTTTTCACATTTTTGTCCCAAAATTTCAGGTCCAGTATCTATCAAAAGAGAGTGGACACATTTGGTATTAATCATTTTTATTGGACAAGAGCTCCCTTTATTGATTGTCGTCATGATAAAAACACCATTAACTCAGTTGGTGTGTCGTTATTTCGCATCGTAATGTTGTGGGTTCGATGCGCTGAAATGTTATATTTTTAGCTGAAATTAATGATAGCCGTTTTAGGGTTGGCCGTTGATTAGTCAACGGGTTATTGCGTTGATTGGTTTGTATGTGAGAGGGATGCTGGGGCTCTTAATTGATATTGATTATTTTAATAACACTCTCCTTTTGAGGTATCTACGTATACTATATACATGACCATGAATACCAAAATATAGCAACGGAGTTTTTTTATGCACAAAGAATGTCCACCATCACCACGTCAGCCGAAAGCCGTTCACTGTTGAGTATAAGCCTTCCATAAGCTTCGCAATCTTGAGCGCCTCGCATTCGCCGGGTTCCCCTTCACCAGATTAGTCGTCCAGTTTGTAGGAGACCTTCCAGTACGCAGTCTCGTGGTTAGCAGGCGAAAGGTTCAAGAGTGGTGGGAATTCTATGTTCAACAGTGGACGTCTTTAAGGTGAAATAATGACTCAAATCTAAATGAACAGTGGTAGCTGAGTGGAAACGGCCCCGACTTACGAGTTGTAGGTCGCGGATTCAAACCCAACCAGGCACATTAATTTGTGTAATTTATTTCATCATCATTGCTCTCAAAACTGTGAAGGAAAAAATTGTGCGGAAACCGGCATGTCTTAGAATCAAATAATTCTAAGACTGGTGAAATTCACCAACCCGCACTGGGCCCGCGTAATGAATTACGGCCCATTCTCTCTCCTAGAGAGGAGGCCTGAATCCCAGCAATGGGAAAATTAAAAGGCTAATTATGCTATGCTAAGATGACTCTAAGTATTTTGTTCCAATTGACATTATTAAATTCTTCTCCAGTCAATATCCGCATTATGGGCAACAATAACGGAATAGTTGCCAAATTATTTCTCAAATCTGTCCGAATTTATTACTTGTTGAGAATGTTAAAGCGATTTACGGCCGTCCAACAACGATTATTAGGAATCCCGAAAGGTGAGCGCTGTCTCAAAAAGGTGCAGAAGTAAACTATGGACGGTCAAGTATCGTGATATTAATATGACTAAGGAATGTTGATGAAATAGTTTAGATCAGCTCGTTATTTATAACTGGTCTGATATTTTACTTCTTGGATACTTTAAATTCATAATTATATCTTTCGATCAAGTCAACCGATTTCTATGAAACTATATCTAAGTAATATATCAAGTTACACAAAATTTTAATATATAAAAGTTATCTACTTCGATTTCGTACATTTTATGCGCGCAAGACTAAGACTTTTCTAAAGATTTATTAGTATCGATATTGTTCTTACTTATTTGCAAAAAGGCTAGAGTATCATTTTTTAAATTGATAATATTGACCTCTATCTCATTTTATCTTGTTTCAAGTGTAAAAGTTGGCATGTCTTGGACTAAAATAAATGTACTTAAGTTAACGCAACTCCGGCCCCCAAAACACAGGCGCTGCCTAGTTTGGGGACCACAGCTCAACTTAATGTTAATTTTACCAGTTACTGTGAACACCCTTAATTGTCATAAGTTTAGTATTTAAGACTTACTCTGTAACACTGGACCAATAAATTATTATTATTATTATGTTAATAGCCCGTGACTGCAAGAATTTTGTTATTTTATAAAATCCGGTTTTAGTACCATCAAAACTGTCTGGCTCCTGAAGAAATATTACCTGACAATTACAGAAGAAACTATTACCATTATAATAACTACTACAAAAAGGAATATTTTTTGTTATTATTTTTTTTAATCATCATAGAAACATATTTTTTTTAAACAAAATAATAATGTATCACGTTCCTACAAAATTATCTAAAGGGCCTCTGCGATTTGGCTTCGGCCCATCGTATGCCTTCCAAAGATTCAGTACCTTAGGATCCTGTGATGTATGAATACATAAAAAATAATTTATAAATTATAATTAAATTATTATTAATAAGAATTAAACTAATTGCTAATAATTATTATTATTACTGTAGAAACGGGGCATCCCCAACAGCCGTTATTTTGCTATGCTATGCTTATACGCTGCGGGACAGCCTGACCTCCTTTGGCCCGAATGAGAACAAAGGCACAAGAAGTTATTGTAACAGCCTGTGGCTCCCATAACACCAACCTATTTACATAACAATATCCCCTCAATTTCACCGACCATAACTAACCAACTTTTTTCTAAATTACGGCACAGGAAATCTCGTTAATCCAAATCCTTATCGGCTCAAGGCTCGATAAATAATAACTTTGATCCCTTTCACAAATTGAGGCGCTGTCAAACGCGAACGTTCACTTTTATCTTCTTTTTCTAACATTTTTGTAATAAGTTCACGTCGATGATAATCAGCAATTTTTGGAGATATTTCTGTGTCGTCTTGGTTATGGGTTTCTGGTTATATGGTGTTTTATTTCATGATTAAGTAGGATGGTTTAGATCAATTTGAGACTTCGTTTTCAAGAATATAAAGATCAGCTTAAGTCACCGATTATGGCCAATTCTGCCAAGGCTGCGGCGTGTTTGAAAGAGAACAATTTATTTATTAAAGTTGTCACAAAATAAAGGGTCAGTTTTGGCATTTGATGTTTTTATAATTTACATTATGTAACCATTATGTAATTACATTAAAACACTTTATTATATTTTATTGTTTCTTTCAGTTTCGTTCCAAGTTACATTTTAAGGTCTTTCTCAAATATCAATACGGACCTTTTATTATTTAACGAGTATCATCATCATCATCATTTCATCCATAAGATGTCCACTGTTGGACATAGACCTTCCCCTCGCATCCATCGGATGTATAAGGAGTATATATTAATTATATTGGCGTGGTCATGGGGCACGGGAACACGTGTGGGCATTAGCCATTACAAGTTTCACACTCCTTGTTGGTCTACTTAGATCGAGAAAATTATTTAATAATTTCCAGACACAAAAAAATAAAACAAAATTTCTCAAAATTACCTAGGTATATCCCGTATGTTTATATGTTGTAATCTCTAGAAATACTAAAATAATAACACTTTCGTCACTAATTAATACACCATTTACTACGCATATGAACATATTCCTATAAACAAATATTTCAAAACGCTCTGCAAAAATTTAAAATAAGTCCAGCCTTGTAACAAAGAAACGAGTAACCATTTGATATGTCCTTATAATCTGCTTGTTCTATCTCACCAAATTCCGAAACACACTCCAACTTCACGATGGATGCTTACCTGTAACAAAGATGTAGATTTAGTTGGGCAGTAATACTGTATTGAACTTCATCACTGTCTATTGAGCAATAATGAGAATGAGAGCAGTGGTGGCCCCATGGTAACGGCCCCGACTTACAAGTTGTAGGTCGCGGGTTCAAACGCAGCTAGGCGCAATACTTTGTGTAATTTATTTCATCACCACGGCTCTCAAAACCGTGAAGGAAAACATCGTGAGGAAACCGGCATGTCCTAGAACCAAAAATTCGAGTACATGTGACATCCACCTAGTCGCACTGGGCCCGCGTGGTGGATTAAGGCCTGTCCCCTTTCCATTTGAATTATAATTTCTTTTTACCCGACTGTAAGAAGGAAGGAAGAATTATCTAGACTAAAATCATTCCATCTAATGTGGATCGCGACTACTGTAGTTGATATTTACTTTGAGTTTATTATTTGTTTTAATTGTTGCGTTAATGAATGCAATAAAATTGGTTTCTACGCTACTGGACTGAGCTTGTTTTATTTTTTTCTTTTCAATTGTTATTTAAAGTTATTTTTGACACAGTTGGGTTTTTTTATTTTTTCTTTAATATTCATGGCAAACTTCATTGAGGTAGAACAACACTACAATAAAAATTTCTGCTCTATTTTAACGAGATCACGCCTGTCTCAATGATTTTGCTTATTGTCCAGCGGCGCAGATACTTGAGATAAATAACTACACAAATTTTACGGCACAATATTCAATATGAATCAACTTACGAAATAATTTAAAAAGTCACTGAACTTCACTCAAATAAATCCAGACAAAAAAGTCCATAAAAATGAGTATGATTTAACATAGAGGTCAAAAACAAAAAAAAAAACTAGTTCAAAAATCGAACTGGCCTCTACAAGCAAAAAAAAAAATAGTACACATAAAAAAAAGGCGCGTGATTAAATAATGCACCCTTATAACGTGACCGGTAACAAAAGGGCTCCACAAGTGACAATACTTCACGACGTCCGGCCTCCCCCATGCTCTCGGTCACACTATCAACCTCGCTTATCGACGAATCTTTTCGTCACGTCACGAACTATTCTCGTATTATGTATCTCGTGCCGGGACTATTTTATGGGATGGTTTTTCCTGTAAACTATGGTTCATAGATATGAACCACAGTTTAATCTGTACTTACTAATATTAAAAGGTGAACAGTATGTTTGAACGCACTTATCATAGAAACGACTGGTTCAAATTTAAAAAATATTTCAGTATTGAATAGCCAATTTGTATAACACTAGATTTTGCCCACGGTTTCGCCCGCGTACTTAAAGTTATAGCTTATGTCACTCAATAATAAAGCAACTTTCTAAAGGTGAATTTTAGCAATCAGACTAGTACTTTCAGAGATGAACAAAAAGTAGTCTTTAGTTTAAAGTACTAGTGTACTTTCTGAGATTACCTCTTACTAACAAAAACAGATAAAAACGAAAAAAAAAACTACTTCTTTATAATATTAGTGTAGATAACTGCAGGCTATATAACATTACACTATGATCAATAGGAACGGGGTAGTAACCAAAAGATTGAATTTCGGGGAAAATAATAATGAAAATATTTATACTATTATTTTTAAGCTATTGCGTAGCTTCTATCGCGGGCCTTGAGCGTGGAGACCGAATCCAGAAATCCCGTAACGAAAATAACCTAACACCCCCCATTCATTTGTTTTTTGAGCGTGGTGACCGATAAGAAAACAAATGAGTGAACAATCAATCAAAATTCAATTCAATGTGTGAAAGTGTAACTTCAATTAATATCAAAGAAAAAAAAACAAAGGAAAAAAATACTGCATAAATAAAAGAAATAAATAATTATAATTGCAAAAGTTGATAAAAATGCTATGCAATAGCTTTACCGCGGCAGTCCCCGAGTGTCACACGTCTTTTTTATTTTATTTATTATTTTATTTCATTAAATTTCACCAACAGTTGTTACAGATGTATATAGATAGTAACTTATAAGTAATCGTGTCTTAAATTTAACTGTATAACCAATTACAGGCAATTATTTAAACATAGATGTAATACTAATTGTGTGAGGAGTGATATGAAAGAAAAAGGAGTTAGTGATAGTTTGACGGGTGACAGGACTGAATGGAAGAAAAAAACATGTTACGCCGACCCCAAGTAGTATGGGATAAGGCAGGAAGAAGAAGAAGTAATACTATTATGGCAATGAAAGAGCCGACGTGACAACAACGATGGATTTCTATGAAACTTGGCACAAAGGTAGGCCATGTCCTGATACATCACATAATAATACTTTTTATTTCGAGAGCATGATCCTTTGGTCTTCAAAAGACCATCTCAGACAAATCTGCATGGTTCTCATATGATTTGACCATTACATATTTACTGTATGGACTTTAAGGGCTATATTTCACTGGGACACCATGGTGCTGCGACCAGTTGCGCTGCCGACACCATACATACACCAGAGTCGCCTCACGTCCGAGCTGGTCGCGCCACCAAATTGGTTGCGCAACCAAACGAACACCAGGAATAACTCTTTATAGAACTGAATACTTTTTGGCGAACAATTGCGCCGCCATGGTGTCCCAGTGGAATATACTTTGACCCCTGAGTTTGGTCAGCAAGAAAACACCAGCCTCATCTAGTTTAAACTGACGAAAACATAAATAAATTGACGTGTAATAGTACATTGTTACACTAGGGGTGAAAGTAACTCATTTCGTCCCGAGAAGGAGTTGGCGGCCGAGCGCAGTGAGGTCGCTAATTCGAGGGGTTAAATGGGTTACTTTCACCCCGAGGTAAACACTGTGCTTTTCATTACGAATACGAGGAAACTAAAAATAAAATAAAAATATTGTAAAACCTGAGTCGTCGTACCTATGATTTTATGTAGGTATCTTTCTTCTGATTTAGGCGGTAAAAGGTATTAATTAATACTCATCTTTAAGTTATTTCAATTTTATATCGCGCTGTGATTGACTGGCTGTATGGAAAATTGGAACATGGTTCAATAGAAATGTGAAGATAGAACTAGTTTTTTTTTAATTATTTGACAGCTGTCAGTTGTAAAGTAAAACTCCCTAGGGATGAAAAGTATCACTTTCAGCCCGCTCCTCAGGCAACTTCAGACCTACTTTCAGAGTATGAGTAATGAAATAGTACATTGTTACACTAGGGGTGAAAGTAACTCATTTCGTCCCGAGAAAGAGTTGGCGGCCGAGCGAAGCGAGGTCGCTAATTCGAGGGACTAAATCAATTACTTTCACCCCGAGGTAAGCACTGTGCTTTTCATTACGAATACAAGGAAAGTAAAAATAAAATAAGAAGTTTGTAAAACCTGAGTCGTCGTACTTATGATTTTAGGTAGGTAACTTTCTTCTGATTTAGGCGGTAAAAAGTTTTCCACTACTGCTTTAGCCTCTTCTCTTTTGAAATTATGCGTTAAATCACTATTTTAATGTGATAAACATAACGTGTTAATACTTTCTGTTGTACAAAAATGTAAACAAAACTCGAAAAAACCAACGATTGATTGCCACTTTCCCGCCATATTGTTTTTTTTTTCTGTGGCCGGCCAGCTATTCAGCCTTGTAAATTAAAAATTAGAAATTAATTGTAATCTTTTATAAATAAAGTATTCTAAAGAAATAGTTGACCAAATAAATCATTTAAAATATAATATTATTTAATTAATACTTATCTTTAAGTTATTTCAATTTTATAATGCGCTGTGATTGACTGGCTGTATAGAAAATTGGAACATGGTTCAATAGAAATGTGAAGATAGAACTAGTTTATTTTTTAATAATTTGACAGCTTTCAGTTGTAAAGTAAAACTCCCTAGGGATGAAAAGTATCACTTTCAGCCCGCTCCTCAGGCAACTTCAGACCTACTTTCAGAGTATGAGTAATGAAAAATTGTTTTTTACACCACCTGCTCGATAATGTCGTTTTACACGTCATACAAACCTCACTTAAAGCAAGTCATTATATGCCTAGGCAGATAATGCAGTATGGCCGATCCCTAGGGAATAAGGAGATTTGAATTTGGAGCATCAAGAATCGTCAACATTGTGAATTAAAATGTAGGCGCATCGAACAAGTTGACTCGAAATTCAAACCAAAGAGTATGTAATCACTATGATTCAAACTAGCCACTAACAACAAAAAGAAAATAGAATAAAACGTGCGTACTGACGACACGGGAGCATTATAGAAAATTGAAACTATAGAATCTTGGAGTAGTGAATTTTGTTTTGTTTGATGAACTTTAAATATAATACTTATATTTCTATAATATATGATTTGGTCGACCAAATTATCTTTTGATTATCTCACAGATGGTGTAAAAAGTAGAGTATGCAACACGGGGATAAAGCTGTCTTTATCTTGGGCGGCTTAAATTCCTCACTTCACTCAGGTTTCTTTATTAACTCCCTCGCAATGCTCGGGAGTTAATATTATAAAACCCTCACTGTCGTTCGGGATTAAAATCAGCAACCTTCGTTTCGTTCGGAATTTAACATGCCGCCCGCGACTTAAAGACACTGCTTTATCCCCTAGTCACATAAACTACTATTTCAATACACTTGCTGAGAAAGTGACTCTTATTGCACTGCACTTAGGTACGTAATGGCCCTTGTTACCAAACTGTAACATTTTGATTACCATTACGCACTAGTGTTATCCTCCTCCTTGCGTCGTATTCCTCAATGCTGAGGGTCGTGGCCTCCCTTTTTCATCACTTTACTTTTTATGATGTTTTTCCATTTATTCCTGTCTCTGGCGGTGTGAAAGGCCTTGTATAATGTGGAGTCAAGAGCGGCGTGGATCTGGTCAGACCAACGTATTGGGCTGCGCCCGCGAGGCCTTTTTCCATCTACTTTACCAGTCACGATTAGCCTTTCGAGGTTTTCATCGTCTTTCCTTGCAATGTGACCGAAGTATTGCAGAATTTTGCGAAGACACTCGGATGACTAGTGCTATAATGTAGTTAAAACCGTATTGTCCAACCGCTCCCCACCATAATTTTAATACATTATCGAATCAGGCTGGGCGCAGGTCGTCCCCTACGAGTCGCCGGTCAACCCCCGTTTATTCATTTCAGTGAGTGTATTGAACGGTAAATAAAAAAAAATATGGGCGCGCATATGAAAACAGATTTTTACCGCCACAAAAGTTTATTAGTTTTACAGTTATTTTCTTCACAAGTGTATTGAAAAATGTCGTATGATACACGTAAGTAATTAGTGATTACCGTTCTCGGCTCTCTTTGACGGTAATCACTAACTTACACACTTATATCATAATTTCAAAGTTCAAACTCATTTGCAAAATAAATATCATTTATCTACTATTACGCGGGCAAGGCCGGTAGCAGCAGTCAGTTTTTTCATATGACAATAGGCCTTCGGATATTCACTGAAAAATATCATTTCTTTCAAGCAAAGAAACATTTTTCCTCCGAACACCCAATAAAAGATAGACTTACATGTGTCCCATATATTCAATTTCGGACCCAACTTCCAATCCTTTTCTCCTACTAGCGAAGGGCATAAAATATACCTAAATAAGTAAGGAACAGAGAAACAGTATCTGTTGGCTATAAATAATGATATTATCTATACATTTTACGTTTTATCTGTTATCTCTGGACAGGATAGCCCGTTTCGAATTCCAATGTCAGGGTCTTTGGACTTAGGAATCAATGTTAGAATATTAATGTCTCAATGTTTTTTGTTAGTACTGGCTGTTACTAACAAAAAGCAATGCTCAAGGATTCTGTTTAGTTTCTAGGCCAGAGAGAAAATAAATGGATGATCAGGACTATGGTTTTCTGAAAAAAAAAAACATGATGATAAATAATATTGTTGGTTTTCTATTACCAGTATAATCTAGAAATCCGAGTGGCATCGCCAGTGATGACATATGGCTCTGAAACGTGGTCGTTTACAATGGGCCTCAAGACTTAAAGTTACCAAAAGGGCAATAGAAAGGGCTATGCTTGGAGTTTCCTTACGTGATCACATCAGAAATGAAGATATCCGTAGGAGAACCAAGTTTACCGACATAGCTCGAAGAATCGCCAAAGTTAAGTGACAATGGACGGGGCATATTGCACGCAGAACAGATGGTCGACGATGACGAAAGTTTCTGGAGTGGCGACCATGTATCTATAATCTTTCGGAGTTTCAGCATTGGAAAACCTCCCACAAGGAGGACCAATGATATTGTGAGAGTCGCTTGAATCCGGTGGATGCGAGACGCATAAAACCGGTGATTATGGCAACACTTCGGAGAGGCCTATGTCCAATAGAAGACATCTTTCTACTTTAATAATGGAGCCTTAAAAGTTGACATTTAATCTAATTTATTAGGCAACTACACTAAACACTAAATCATTTTCCAACAATACACTATTACCAAGTTTACTCACACTATTTACACCTCAGAATTTTCAGACATACTATAATAATAAAAAAACCTTACAACCAAGCTAACTTACCCCATTGTACCCTTACCATTGTTGACTGACAATAGGAGGTTGACAGGTCTTGTCGTACTGGTTGACTTGGCTATCAATCATGGGTTAGTGTCAGCTTGTCAGGAAATAATGATGCATGATGTTCCTTTAATAAATAGTGGACAGTTATTGTAGATAATTGAGTGGTGATCGTAAATCGGTGATTTTTATCGTATAAAGTGACCAGCCGTTAGTTTGATGAACTCATCAGCAAAAATGATAGTCTGCCAATCAAACTTGTGTTCTCTATTTAAAATACTGAGAAGGCCTGAGTCCTTCTAGCTGTAAGAACACTATAAGGCTGATTATTCTATTCTATAAGACTTTATTGTACACACAAAAATTTAAAACTGAATAGAACAAATACAAATGAAAGAGCACTAAGGTGCTGCCTATTTCAAACGAAATTTCTTCCAGTAGACCTGCGACAGCAGAATCGGGTAAATGTGGATACAGATTTTGCGAAGCATGCGCCGCGAACGGCACACAGCGAATGCCTCTGTTTGAAGTGTGCGTGTTGAAAACAACATATGCACCAACATATACTCGGGTCAAGCCATGGCGTACGAAGCAAATGCTTCATTTGTCTGTTTTCATGTTTGTGGCGAGGCATGTGCTTCAGAAACATTGCCTGTGCATCATGCGTGGCATATGCCTCGCAAAGTCTGTATCCACCTTAATTCATTAAACCCCAAGCGAACGCCGGCATTCGTGTCTTACTATTGTGTCTCAAATTGGCGGTATCTGAAAGGTTAGTTTGTAGATATAAATGTAGAAATGATAAGATAAAATAGAGAGAAATAAGTGAAGTTAAGGCCAAGCGCCCGAAAAGTGCCATAAAACAGTGACTTTCTGAAGCCTACTCCTCGCTAACGGCCAGGTTAATAGGTTTGAAAACCTATTAACCAATATAATATTATATTATATTAACATAATTGCCTCCTATATCTATCTATTCTAGCAATTAGTGATTCTCGACCCAAATCAACAATAAAACGGGTAGGTATTTTTTTTTCTTATTTAACTTTCTAACGGTAATCGGAAAAAGCGTTTTGTAGAGTTAGTGGGCGGAATATATACAGGCTGTCACATTCACGCACACAGTGACAGCTTGCGCAACTGGTGATTCTGGTTTATGGAAGACGTTTAATAAAAGTGTTTTCTTCATAACACTCAGAATCAAAAAAACTGCTCCTTTACTGCTACAGAATAATTCTTCACAGGAAACTCCAGTAAAACTTTTTGTCTGACCCGGTAATCATAGGGCTCTACACTCAACAGTCGCTCTTGCAACTGTGAGACAATCGATGCAGTTCTACCCAATAAGGACACGGTGGAGCATACGGTGGAGGTGTGCCCCACCTGGGAGTAGCCTCGCCATATCCTCGTGGATCGAGCCCAGGTACAAGCAATAGTCCGGAACGAAGGTGCGGTCGCCTCCTTCTCATCATCATCATCATATCAGCCGAAAGATGTCCCCTGTTGGACATAGGACCTCCCCCAAGCGTCGCCACAACGACCGGTCCACCGCCTCCTGCGAAACAGTAATACTAGCGAAAGAGGACGCTCTGCTGGAACGGACGTCCTCACTCCTCAGCCGCCATAATCCCGAACCTGACTTTCAATCACTGAGAATTTTGAATGACCTCGATTTTTAGACTGCCCGCTCCATCCTAGAGCGTGAAAAGTCATTGGATGATTTCCCATCCCAAAAAACCCTAACAATATTTCCGATCTATGACAGAATTGTCATAGATGTCGCTAAATGTGCACTAGACGATTACACGTGTAAAGCGTATTTTTTGTGACGACCATTATGTAAGCATACAAGTAAATGTAAGCTAAGTATAAAGTTTCTATATCAACACCTTTTCCTTGTTTACTTCGCCAGGCCTTAGCTTGTCCCAGAAATAAATAACAAGCTCTAATCAATCAACTAACTCACTTAACTGCCGGTTAGCGATAGATACTGGCCTATTTGTGTCAAATCACTAGAGGTAGGTATAGGTAGGAGTATATTTACCTAAAGTTCATGGAAGTAAGTAATTTTGAGTTGATAATAGCTTCTCTATCTCCTAGAATCATAAATGGTTTTTTTTTTCGGTAACATTTCGTTTCAATGACATCCCTTGGGTGGAGTGGGAGATAATGTCAGACTTTTACTGACTAAAAAAACCCACCCTGTTCCTTCGTTGCCTTTCATACCGGGGCCGAGTCTTCCCTTACTGACTAAAAGCCCACCCCGTTCCTTTTAGCCTTCATACCGGGGCTCGAGTTCCCTTTCGGATAACCCTGGCCCCAGTAGGCTTCGACCCGGCTGGGTCCCTGCTGTTGCTGACAACTTCTTGAGGCGCGCGGGAACAGTGCGCGCCGTCGACGACTTGGGCTTGGTCCGGACAGTTACCAGACGGCCTGGCAGCGAGCTACCCATTGCTCACTGTCCGCAAGCCCGCGCCTATGGTGGCCGGAAATCAGGATCGGAATCCCGGCGGCGGCAAGCCTTGCCCGCCGGGTACATGCGGGCGGTGCCGGCGGCTTCGGTGTGTAGAAACCTTACTGGGTTAGCTCCGAAAGGTAGCTCGGCCCCGGTATGAAAGGCAAGAAGGAACGGGCTGGGTTTTCTAGTCAGTAAGAATCTGACACTATCTCCCGCTCGAGGAGGATGCCATTTGGATGATTTTTACCCACCAAAAAAATCTAGATGCCTACCGTTTGACTGTAACTCACAAAAAGCTACTAAAAGCTACCGCAGAACCCCACAATCATACTAAAAAACTTAGTACAATATAAGAATGATGTAGCACAGGAAGGTTAAATACATATTTTATATAATCCCCACACATATTTTCAGTAGAACTAATATTTTTTCACACTTGGCACGGTTGGCACAATGCCGTTGTAATGTATGTGCGCCTTATTTATTTATTACCGGACCACTTCGCTTTGGGGCACGAATCTGCAGTCTTTATAGGATTTGGAGGTTAAAAGATAATCGGTGGATTATTATTTTGTACAGTCTTTCCGTCCAATTGTACTTTAGGTAAGGCTAAAGTGAGTAGGCTCTTAATAAACTGGTGTGCTTCACCACCAACGATTGCATCACTGCTTACCACCAAGCGGGTTCGCAGTCAAGCAATAATCATTAAAAAAAGCCTTGAGAAGTTAAGGCTATTACGGTATGCCGATGTAATAATCTGTCAAATTGTCCTTTCTTTGGTATTTTTCGTTGATTCGTTGAGCTTCATAGTAGTCCTGAGTTGAGCTAGACAAATATTGATATTTGCTTGCACTGACTGGACAGTCTCCCTTTCGGAACTAGACTCTGAACCCAGTGGGCTTCGACCCAGTTAGGCCCCTGCTGTTGCTGACAGCTCCTTGAGGCACGGGGGAACAGTGCGCGCTGTCGACGACTTGGGCTCGGTCCGGACAGTTACCGGACGGTCGGATAGCAAGCTACCTATTGCTCGCCGTCCGCACGCTTGCGTCTGGGTGGGCATCTAAGTCATCTCGCCACCTCTTCTCAGTTTGAACTCGGTGGCCTCGTCCATTCGCAGGTACTCAATTAGTGGAGACTCTTGCCTAACGGTCAGTGTGTATGCTGCTGAATTGAATTTGAGGAAGCCTTTGCTCAGCTGTGGGAAAGTATCAGTAGTGTCACTGTGGAATTGTCGAAACATACCAGTTATAAGTCATAGGTTTAAACCCAGCCAGGCGCATTACTTTGTATAATTTATTTCATCACCACTGTTCTCAAAACGGTAAAGGACAATATCGCGAGGAAACCGGCATGTCCTAGAACTAAAAATTCGATGGTATGCGACATCAACTCGCACTGGGCCCGCGTGGTGACTTACGACCCATTCCCTCTCCTAGAGAGGAGGCCTGAGTACCAGTAGTGGGCACATTAAAAGGCTGATTTTGCTATACTATGCTACAATCACAATCTCTGAACGTTTTAGGGATTGAAATGATAACTTATCTTAAATCTGCAGGCTTGCCCAGTGTACTGCGAAATCTAGTTTTGCAAGTTTCACTGCTGCCTAGAGAGCCAGAAAACTTTTGATATATCCTGTAACAAAGTGAGCTCACAAGTTTCTTATGACTTATATTGTTATAAAGAAGTTTCATATCGTATTTTTTATTTTTATTAGTATCATCCCACCTGGGGCCTAAGCCTGCTATTTTTATAAATTCGTCATTCCAACACGATTGTTGATTGTTTGGGTGTCTTCAAGGCTAGAGTGAATAGGCTCTTAATAAACTAGTGCGCCTCACCATCAAAGATTGCATCGCTACTTACCATCAGGTGGGATCGCAGTCAAGCACTAGTTTATCTCAATTAAAAAAAAAAAAAAAAAATTGTCATTTTGCTAAAAGTTTGTAATCTGGTAATTCATAATGATCGATCATTGATCGGTCAATGGTCTTGTAATAGAATTGTGGTAGAATGAGAATATCGAGCTTATTAAAAGTACTCATTGTGCAATGACGTCGTAATGGCAAGTCACTGATAAAAGGAACTGTTAATATTTTTGCAGATTACTGCATACGTCAGATATTCATTTGTCATTATGTACGAGATTACTATTCTATGCCATTTCTTTCAATTAGTCCAAGATCCCAGGGCCGCCAGACGTCACGTATTTTCTCACGAAGGAAATGTGGACGATTGAGTACTGTTAGTATCTACTAAGAATGCATGCCTATCTGCTAGCTTGCTTAGACGGCCAATTTTCAGGTATCAGGTAATCAAGGTACATAAAAACAGTACTTACTTCACGTAAATTCTCCAAGCTGATTTTTACGTATATTTTAGACAATATCTTTAAAATCAAGTTGCCAATACTCCCAGACACATTCCGTGGGCCGTATTGCTTTACAGACGCTTTAAAGCTCCCAAAATAATGACATAACTTCACGTAAATTCTCATGCTTGATTTTTATATATGTTCATCAGACAACTATTTTAAAACCTTTTACAAGAAGACAGACCGATTCAAGGGACCAATCATCCCATATACTCAATTTAATATAAAAATTATACAAAAAATTATCTGTGATTTAAACAACGTTCTTGGAATAATTGATGTTGCTGCCAGGCTCTAACTGTTTATTAACAGTTATATGGCCCCTTGGATCGGTTTGCAGAAGCTGAAGCTAGGTTGGCTACGTCGCACGAATGTACCCAGACAGGTGGGCGAGGATTGTCACTCACTGGACGCCTGAAGGAGGTCAACGCCGTCGAGGTCGACCGCGGAGAAGGTGGTGTGACGATCTTATCACGTTCGTGGGGCAAAATTGGAAGGAGATCGCCCCTGACATAGAAGTTTGGAAGGAAAAAGGGGAGGTCTTTACCAAGCCGTGGGACACAAAATAGGCTAAAAAAAAGAATATCATCCAGCACCATTAGTATTCACCAGGATGCCAGAATGCCAGTGCTGCGTTGTTACTTTTATGTTTATATATCGCAGCATATGCTGAGATAGGAGACTGTTTTGGCCTCGCACAGGTTTTTTTTTATTTTTTTGTTTTTAAAGTTTTATTTTTTAGGTAATTTATAGTTTTGTAAGCATTTTCTATAATATCATTTTTGTTTGTTCTGTGCTAATCACAATGAAATATTTTTTTTCATACATTTTAATTTACGCAGCATTGGATGGCCCCACAACACCTGGTAAGGATCGCGGGAATCAGATGGATGCGAGACGCACTGAATCGGTTGTTGTAGTGATACTTCGGGAAGTCCAATAGTGAATGTCCAATAGTGAATGTTTTTCGGCTGAAATGATGATGATGATGATGATAATTAAATTTCTTCTTCACGTAGCCAATAAAACTACAGTCACCGATTTTTTTTTTTTCTAAATCCAGAACTGAATATTACTATTTTTTTTTCACTCCCATTATTACACCTACAAGTAAACCTAGGTGTTTTTTTTATTTTATTTTTTATATCTTATACTCGTAATTATTATGCAAACAATGCAAGTTCTCAGCACTCCTTTTTACTATCCATTATTTATTACACTAAATAAAGTAGTGTAGTACACAGCGGGCTAATAGCTGCAAGTGGGCCCTGGTCACTTGTAATACAATTTTTAGAGACCTATAATAGACACCAGTCTCTCACAAAGTTAATTCCATCTTCGTACTCCACCATATATAAAAAGAAACAAATTCTACCAACCATGAAACCACACTTTAACCAGCTCTAAAACCACGATTATAAATGACTAGATTTTGCTCGCGGCTTTGCCCGCGTGCATAAAAATATAGCCTATGTCGCTCAGGAATAAAGCAGCTTTCTATTGCTGATTGCATCACTGCTTACCATCAGGCGGGATCGCAGTCAAGTACTAGTTTATAACAGATAAAAAAAATGTTAGCAATCAGACCAGTACTTTTAAAAATAGACAATATTACGAATGATGAGCAAATAAGTTCTGGGTATGGTGTTCCCCAAGGAAGTATCCTGGCCCCCACCCTATTTCTGATCTATATCAACGACTTATGTAACCTAAATATTAAACATGGCAAAATTGTTTCATATGCCGACGACACGGCCTTAATATTTACCGCAAAAACTAGCAGCGAATTATACGAATACGCTCAATTGGGTTTCAACACTGTGACTAATTGGCTTCAAAGCAATTTACTAACATTGAACGCTGACAAGACAAAATATATTCACTTTTGCATGCGCAGTCCTCAATTTAACACTGATAACTCTCATCTGTATGCCCATAAATGTGGATTCCGATCATCCAGCATGTGTGGTTGTCCCTGTATCTTAAAAACACACGACATCAAATATCTCGGGGTCATAATAGATGAAACGCTCTCATTTAGACCACACATTGAAAGTCTAGTTAAAAGAGTGCGCAAATTAATCTATGTCTTTAAAAAATTGCGAGCGATCGCAGATCCAAAATTGGTGACACAAGTTTATTTAGCCCTAGGACAATCTGTAATCCAATACTGTATCACTTCCTGGGGTGGAGCACTTAAAACTCACCTACTGCCTCTTGAAAGAGCTCAGAGAGCAATTTTAAAAGTAGCCAATTTCCTACCCTTTCTCTATCCTACAGATCAGCTATACAAATCCTGTAACGTGCTTTCTGTTCGCCAGCTTTTCATAATGCACTTAGTACTAAAACAGCACACCATGCTTTCCTACAACGCTGAAATCACTAATAAGATACGGAATGATATTGTTTGCCATTCTAATGCATCCTCAAAATATGTATTTGTAAAAAGATTTTTTTCTTTTTTAGGCCCATTTCTGTACAATAAATTAAATAGAAAATTAAGTATCTACCAATTAAATAAGTATAAATGTAAAAAAATGATTCTCCAATATTTCCTAAGCATATCTTATATAGAGACAGAAGACCTACTTACTGTTTGTAAATAAAACACGCTGTATCTCCAAATTTAGTTAAGTTATTAAAATAATCATATTTAATGTTAATTTATTTTTTTGTATTTGCTTAGCACTCTCTAGCCTGAAACACAGGTTCATCCTAGTTCAGGCAAATTAGCAACTGTGTTCTTTTTAATATTTAAAATACTTTATTGCAAATGTGCCCTATGATATAAATAAACGATTTTATTATTATTATTTTTTTTTTTTAGAGACCACCTCCTAAAACCAAAAAACATAAAAACAAAAAAAAAAACAAATATTACCTCTTTATAATATTAGTGTAGACAGTAAAACCCACCCTTTTAGCATCAACACACACTCACCCTTACAAACACACCTCACACATGGGTTCACACCGTTATTTATCACGGGTGACATGTTCTTGTCGCGACAATCTCCCATCGATTAGAGGATGAGACTAATTAAAGCCAGGCTGACACCTGCTCACTAATAACAACATGGAGCGACAAGTTTGTGTGTAATACCTTCAGAGATATGTTCTGGATTTGTTGATGCAGTAATTTGATTCGGCAGAATTTAGGCAATTCTAGGTTCTGGATATTAATTTGAAATGTTTAATTGCTGCCATTGGCTTTGCCTGAGTGAAGATAGAGAATTTTTCATGGAAATAAACTCCAAAAAATATTCTAATTGCTATTCTAAGGGATCTACCCGTGAGCTAAATTTTGTCTAAATGAGTTTAGCTGTTTGAGCGTAAAGAAGTAACAAACATAGTAACAAACGCCCTTACAAACTTCCCCTTTATAATATTAATGTGATGTTGGTGTAAATATAAGGTCAGTAATTTATTAATAGCTAATTTCTGCCAGCTTTGCTCGCGTGAAAGTTGGTAATAGCCTACGTCATTTAGTGACAAAATACATAGCTTATGTCATTTAGTGACAAAATATATATCCTATGTCATTTAGTAACAAAACATACAGTGTGTGTCATTTAGTGACAAAATATATAGCCTATGTCATTTAGTGACAAATTAGCATTCTACTGGTGCAAGAATTTATAAAACTTGTTCAGTATTTTTTGAGTTTATTCATTACAAAAATAAAACTCTTTTTTTCCCTAAAAGTTAAGTCAGGGTTTTTGAAGTAGCACTGTAGAATTGCTCAAACGAGTTATCATGATCCTGGACCGCAAAGGTCAACTAAATGAACACGTTCAAGTTTTAGTAAAGCAGTCAGCCACTATCTTTTGCTGCACCCATAATGGGAGACCACGAGAGCGTTGTCAACCGCTGTCTTCACCGTATTCTCGGTATCTACTGGCCCGAGAAAATCTCAAATGTAGATCTGTGGGAGCGCTGAGGTGAAACCTCGATCGACCAGCAGATCAAACGCCGCAAATGGAACTGGGTCGGCCACACGCTCCGAAGGGATCCTGAGCATATACCAAGGCAAGCCCTAGATTAGAACCCTCAAGGAAAGCGTAAACGTGGTCGCCCTAAGCAGACCTGGCGACGAACGGTCATCGCAGAGGCGAAGAACATTGGGAAGACCTGGAGCGAAATGAAACGCGAAGCTCAAGACCGAACGGGATGGCGGCGCACTATGGACGTCCTCTGCCCCCTCTAGGGGACACAGGAACTTAAGTCAAGTAAGTCGTGATGGGAGAACATATTGATGACTTCCCACCTCAAAAAAATTCGTTATCTTTGAACTGTAACAAGCCTTTCTACTAAAGCTACACAATACAATCTTCGTTTCACCAAACTTTAACAAGGGCATTTGAAGAATATTTCGTTAGTGCACACCACACCTAAATCAGCTCCAAGTATTTAAGTTATTCAGACAGGAAACTACTAACCTATTAGATGAGCCGGAAAATTGTGTTACTTAACTTTACTAATGTTGTTTAAGTGATGTTTACTGACTTAATTTAAATAGACATGTGTGTGAGCCTATTATATGTGTGAGTAAGATGTGGCTATTCGTACATTTTGTTAGAAGAAATAATGCGTGGGTTTTTTCGCCATATTGTGGCAGACAAGCGCTTTCTTTTTTTTTAACATAGCACACCAATGTCTTATTTACAAATAAATATTATCTTTAAAGTAACAATATTTGCGATAGAATCCAGTGTAAATAAACCACTTGTCTGTGAGTTTTTTTATGAAATGATATAAACTAGTGCTTGACTGCCATCCCACCTTATGGTAAGTAGTGATGCAAACGTTGATACTGAATCGCACTAGTTTATTAAGTCCCTATTTACTCTAGCCTTGAAAATACCTTAGTTATAGTCGGAGAGAAAAACCGCAGAAGGCAAATTGTTCCATTCCTTCGATTATAAACGATGAAACGAAATGCTTAGCCCTGATCGCAGAGATATTATTGATATCTCTAAATTAGGCAACTCATTAATCATTATTAATTTAATTTATCATAATCAACACAAAAAAATACACTTTTGAGTATATTTTTGCACTCAAAATACGACTATAATCTGTCTAAAAAATCAAACGATGTGAGTAGTTAGAACAGAGTTAATAATAATAATCTTTCGCTTCATCAGATTTGTTTACCATAAACGGAATACGCTAGATAATTGACGTTATTTATTATCCTTCAGAAATGTTAATAAGAACAAAGTAGGTACCTTTACTAAAATTATAAAAACTATTAAAATTCCCAAGTCGTTTGACTTTTTAGATAGACTCTATAAGATGAGTGAGTATAGAGTATAATAAGATAGAAGAAAAAAATAAATGAGCTGACAGTGTCAACACAGATTAAAAAAAAAAATATATTAAAAATAAACAGTTTATCGATTTGATGTCAGTCGATTACCTATTTTCTTAATGAGTAAAAACATAATTATCTTAATTCATAAATTCTTGAAAATGTAGTTTTTTATTACTAGGTTAATAAGCTGTCAGTTTCAATAAAAATAAATAAATAAACTGTTCTATTTTTACTTAGGGTCGCAACAGCCACAAATGCCGACACGAAAAGCCAGAACCCTCCTCCTCCCCTCCTTAGGTTGTCTAAAAATCGCTATCAGCGATAAGACCCATAAGCTGTGTTACTTTTGGCTGTACAATGAAGTTTATTCTATTCTATTCTCTGACGCAGAAGGTTTAAATGTGCAAAAGGCGTGTGACAGCGTTTTGTAACGGCGCTTAGTGGCCAGTGCGGGCCACAAGAAGCAAATAGCGGCGATTTGTAGCGTGTAGCGGCCACCAGCGTCAACCGTGTGTGGCGGATCCATATAAAATGTACGAGAACTATAGGAAATATGCCTGTGGTGGCGTTTCATTTATTTATTTAACAATTTATGTACACACAATAATAAAAGAACAGAAGAAGGACACAGAAGAATAGTACAAAGGCGTTAAGGCGTAAGGCGTTTTGTGGTTGTGGCCGGTGGCCCATTTGCGGCGACCTTTATGACTTAATTTTATTTTTTGAATATCTCATCTGCTACACTGGGAACAGAGCAAGTGGAGGTATCTCTTTATGTATTAGTTTATTATTTTGTAAGATTATTTTTGTATTTTATCTATGGGCCTTAGATGCCTGATAATAAAGAGTTATTATTATTATTATCTCCTTTATTTTTCTCATAGTACATATTTTTGATATTTTTAAATATTTTTCATAACAAATATATATAAAAAAAAAAAACTATTATTATTAATATTAAATAAAACGCATTTTTAAACCAAACATCAAATTAAACCCATTGAAAACCATAAATCACATTCACCATTCAAAATTCCTTCCAAATACGAAAAAACCTAACTAGCCCATGCGTACTAGCCCGAAAATACTTATCTGTTCCAGGGCCGTTAAAATATGTCCCGAATCAGTCCTAAATCTAAGATGGCGTCAAATAAATCCATGGAAAGAGTTAACAACTTCAGTCGTTTCTTCTCGGCTTGTTTTGGCCTGTTCCAGAGGTAATTTACGAGAAAACTTCAAGAGAAACACGATGTTAATTTTTTTTAGTATTCCGTATCTCGACAAGAAAAATTGAAACTTTATAGAATCATTGTTGTCCGTCTATCTGCTGGTCTGTCTGTCAAGACCCTTTATCTCGAGAACGTTGTAGGTATAGAGTTGAAATTAAAAGCTGTGATAAGATACGAGATCTGAGGTAACACAACAAGGAAAAAAAAAGTACGGCCGCTTTGTCACAAAAAACGATACGAAATCAGATGATACGCTTCGCTCTCAATGGAATCAAAATTCATAATAAACGTAATTCACTTCCCGTTGACCTAGTATCCTGAAATTTGGCATAAAGCAAGGTCTCATAACACAAGAATAGGAAAAAATCTGAAAACTGTAAATTTGAAGTACGTCACAAAAAAAAACGTTTCCTCCGATTCGTAACTCAATTCGGGAATTGAACTGTAAGTTTGTAGGGAACCCTCAGTGCCCGAGTCCAACTCACACTTGCCTGGTTTGTTTGGAGTTATGATCAAAAGTTGGAAGTATTATGGTTTGATGTAAGGGTGATTCTGGATAGTTACCGCGGCCCTGGTACGCCAAGGGCAACAGAATGAACACAGGTGGGTTTTAGTCAGTAACAGTCTTATTTTTAGGTGAGATATCATCCAATGACATTTCCCGCCCTTGGGCAGGACTCCCAGGACGTTTGAACTTTTACTGACAAAACCCACTCTTAGTTCCTTTTTTATGGAGGGAAAATCGTCAATGACATCCCTCGCCCTTGGGCGGAGCGGGAGATAGTGTCAGACTCTTACTGACTAAAAACCCACCCCGTTCCTTCAAGCCTTCATATCTGGGCTCGAGATGTCTTTCGAAACTAACCCTAGCCCCGGTAGGCTTCGACCCAGCTGGGCCCCTACTGTTGCTGACAACTCCTTGGGGCGCGCGGGAACATTGCGCACCGTCGACCGACTTTGACTCGGTCCGGACAGTTACCGTACGGTCGGATATCGAGCTACCCAAAGCTCGCCGTCCGCAAGCCCGCGCCTACAGTGGGCTCCTAGTTCCTTTCATTTCAGGGCCTGATTTTCCCTTCAGAAGACTTCCAGTCATCGGTTCTTTGGACAATCTTTGTTAGGAAACTTTTCAGAACACCTGTGTATGCTGGTTTTTATAGGTGGAAAATCATCTAATGACATCTCCCGCTCTTGGGTGGTGCGGGAGTGCGTGTCAGACTTTTACTGACTATAACCCACCTGTATTCTTCCAGTTGCTTTATGCGTTCTAAGGCCACGGTAACTCTTTCGAAGAATCCTGCAGCTCTGGCAACTTCTAACCTCTTTCTCTTTGTCCTCTCCTGTTCTTATTATTTGAGGTCGGGTCTCCTCACTTATCGGCGCCAAGATATTCTATCCTGGGTTGTCAGCTTTCGCAAATTAATGGGCTGACTTGAGATCTCTCTCAGTTCTAGACCACCAGGTCAGTGGTGGGCGACCTCTGCCCTGACATTTTCTAGTTAACATCATCATCATCATATCAGCCAAAAGACGTCCACTGTTGAACACAGGGCTCCCCAAGCGTCGCCACAACGACTGATCCTGTGCGTCACGCATCCATCGGATTCCCGCGACTCTGACCAGGTCATCGATCTACTTAGTGGGAGGCCTGGAAAAATTGCCAAACTTAAGTGGCAATGGGCAGGGTACATTACACGCAGAACAGATGGTCGATGGGGATGAAAGTTTCTCAAGTGGCGATCGCGTATCAGAAGACGCAGTGTTGTTCTTCTAGTAAAAGCATTGAACAAAAAAAGTTAATTTAATTTATTTCTTCTAATCTGTTTGAATTTCAGTAACCCTTGTTTAACGTAGACGTTAATCCAATCTGTACTAACAGATTTTCTCTCACATAAAAAAAAAAACGACTGATCAATTTAAATCATTCATCACCACGCTTGCTCGCTAAATCCTTAAATCCCTCTAACATCCGCGCCTTTCGTACGCCCAGATTAAAATATAAAGGTACCCGAAGAATTGTTCCAACATCTGTCACATTACTTACGTATACTTTATTCCGGGAGCCGTGAGACAAAAAGTAAACAAACCATATAAAGCATTATTTTTAGTTTATGCAAAACCTGAATATAGTATGTTCAGAATCAATAACTGAATTAATTCCAATAGTTTTCACACCATGTTATATAAAAAAAAATATATTTAAAAAGTTCACTAGTTGGATACCACCAACACTAACTACAACACAGGTTACGGCAGATCATATCGGGCATTAGACACCAGCAAACAGTTGAGTGCAAGTGTAAAACAACCTAGATGAACCGGTGACTATGTATTTTTGGCGACATAACAAACTTATAACTTTATGATTTTATGATACAGTTAAGAAATGTACATATATTCTTTACATAAAATACTAGATACGTGACTACTAAATAGATTACTACTAAATTATACACCACAGACACTGCAAAAATTTTATATTAAAATGTGACATTTTATGATCGGGCGGCTCATAATCCGCCATCTTTTTCACTATTAAACTTGTCGATATTAGTGCCGCTTTCAGATATTTTCGCCGAAGAAAAAGCGTGCAAAGAAACCCACCAGAAAAGGAGACTGTTATTATTAACAGCCTAAGTATTCCTAACAGCATAAGTATTCAAACACGTTGAAGAAACCTAGCCGAAGGTAGCTACATTGTTTTCTTTGTTAACATTTCGTCTCAAACCCAAATGAATAGGGTATAGTATCCAAAAGTAGCGATTCTTTTACACCTGGCGAATAATTATTTAATAACCCGCAATGGATCGTCGCGTCACTGAGACACGCAGAATTACGAATGTGTAAAGCGACAGACAATTGATTAATGCGTGTGGCGGTTGATAAATTGTTTGAAATGTGGGAAGATTTTGGCACGAGAAAAGTTTACGTGAAGTTTGTACATATGAACTGGAGTGTAGCGAGGTCAGAAATGAAGATATTCGCTGAAGAATCAAGGTTAGTGGCATAGCTTGAAGAATTACCATACTGCTTGCAGAATCAGTTTGATAAGGTTGAACGGTTTTAGACGTGCCACCGCATAAGTACTAGAAGACGCAGCGTTAGAAGGAATCCCATAAGGTCAGGCCGATGGATACGAGACGCACAGGACCAGTCGTTGTGGCGACATGTGGGTAAGGTATATATCCAGTAGTGGACGTTTTTCGAGTGAAATAATAATGACGAGGAGCGAGATCAATGCCCATGCAATGAGTATTGAATTTCGTTCACAGAATTTACAAAAACAATACAACAGAATAGCAGGATTTCGTACTACCAAATTCAACCAGCATTGTATTAATCTCATAATGTAAGTTCGTTGAGATACACGAGTACTGACAAATGCATGTATTGATTGGACATACCCACTCAAATATGTGTGGTTGGGAATCTCAAAAGACCATCCACAACGAAAAAGAAAAAGCGAAAGAAAGAAAGAAAAAGCGTTTATTCATTTCATTTTGTTTATTAGTGATTCTTTTGAAAGCAGAGGGACTTATTTATCGATTATATATTTTTTGTTACGTGTTGACTTACTACCTAAGCTTAAAATGAAAGTAACGTAACTGATAAATTGCAACTTATGAAAAATTTGCAGTCAATTGACACAACATTGATTTTAGTATAATTCTGCAAAACCTCGCCTTTGGGTTCCGGTGGGATGTGGGAGTAGATGGGTGGGGAAACATCAGGGGACACTTCATGTGACCTTCACTCATGTAAGTAGATTGTTCAGAATCAGTAACGAATCGATTCCAATAATTGTTACAACATGTTTTATTTTTTTTTCCAAAAATATTTTTAAAAGGCCACAAGTTTGACACTACCGACTACTTAGTGTCGGTCAAAACAAGTCACGGCAGGTCATAGTGGGGATTAGGACCCAGCGCACAGCTGGGTGCGGGAGCAAAACCACCCCTTAGTCGCCTGGGTGGCCCGGTGACCATGTATTTATGTCGCCAACCAGGTACTATAACTGGCTTATGACTTTGTCATCATCATCATCATTTCAGCCGATACACGTCCACTGTTGGCCATAGGCCACCCCCGAGCGTCGCCACATCGAATGTTCCTGTGCGTCCCGCATCCATCGGTTTCCCGCTACCTTCACCAGGTCATCGGTCCACCATGTCGGAGGCCTTCCAACGCTGCGTGTTCCGGTACGCGGTCGCCACTCCAGAACCTTTCAGCTCCAACGGCCATCTGTTCTGCGAGCAATGTGCCCTGCCCATTGCCACTTAAGTTTGGCAGTTCTTCGTGCTATGTCGGCAACCTTAGTTTTCCTGCTGATATCTTCATTTTTTATTCGATCACGCAAGGAAACCCCAAACATAGCCCTTTCCATTGCTCTTTGGGTGACTTTAAGCCTTCTGAAGAGGCCCGTTTCGGAGCCATATGTCATCACTGGCAACACGCACTGGTCAAAGACGTTCGTCTTGAGACACTGTGGTATGTAACTTTGTGTTTTTTCATAATACAGTATTGAAATTTTTTATATAGATTCTTTACATAAAGTACTGAACAGGTTTCTTATATACTAAAAATAAGGTTAAACTGACTGACTGACATATCAATGCATAGCCGAAACTACTGGGTCTAAGAGTGTTTCCTTTTTTAGGGTTCCGTAGCCAAATGGCAAAAAACGGAACCCTTATAGATTCGTCATGTCTGTCTGTCTGTCTGTCCGTCCGTATGTCACAGCCACTTTTTTCCGAAACTATAAGAGCTATACTGTTGAAACTTAGTTAGTAGATGTATTCTGTGAACCGCATTAAGATTTTCACACAAAAATAGAAAAAAGGCAATAAATTTTGGGGGTCCCCATACTTAGAACTGAAACCCAAAAATTTTTCTTTCATCAAACCCATACGTGTGGGGTATCTATGGATAGGTCTTTAAAAATGGTATTATTTATTTATTTATTTTGGTATTGAGGTTTCTATTATCATTTTTTTCTAAATTGAATATTTTACGTGAGAGACACTTCCAAAGTGGTAAAATGTGTGTCCCCCCCCTGTAACTTCTAAAATAAGAGAATGATAAAACTAAAAAAAAATATATGATGTACATTACCATGTAAACTACCAAAGAAAATTGGTTTGAACGAGATCTAGTAAGTAGTTTTTTTTTAATACGTCATAAATCTAAAAAAATAAACTATTATTGAAACATCGATCAAAGTTACAACGAACTACAAGAACTTTTATATTATGTTACTTGCTGCTACGGAACCCTACATGGGCGAGTCCAACTCGCACTTGGCCGGTTTTTTTTAGATAGGTTCGCGCTTGGCCGCTCACCTGATGGAAAGCGACGATGCGGTCTACGATGGAACGCGCTTACCTAGAAGAAACCTATTCACTCTCGACTTAAAGATTCCCGGGTTGTAGCTATCAGGAAACACAGACTCTGGCAAGGAATTCCACTCCCTAGCTTCACGCACAATGAATGTGTTCCCAAAAGCGTTTTGTGCGTGTAGGTGGGATATCCACCATGTACCGGTGGCGCATCGCCGTACGTCTGGTAGTCCGATGATGGAACGGGCTAGGCGGAATTAGGCGATGCACACTCCCTGAAATGCAACCGGTAGAAAATCGACAGGCTAGCAACTCTGCGTCGATGCTCAAGACTTTGAAGTTTTTTTTTTTTTTATATGTTATAAACTAGTACTTCACTGCGATCCCGCCTGATGGTAAGCAGTGATGCAATCGTTGATGGTGAGGCGCACTAGTTTATTAAGAGCCTATTCACTCTAGCCTTGAAGACACCCAAATTATAATCAGACGGAAAGACCGCAGCAGGCAAACTGTTCCAGTCCTTCGAAGTTCGCGGTATAAATGACGAGGCGAAACGCTTAGTCCGGACCGTAGATGTTTCGACTCGACGAGTGTATCATCGCTAATTATCCTTCTGGTTCGCCTCTCAATTGCCTCAAGTGCATCAAGCTGGTATCGGGCAGATCCGTCCCAAAGATGAAAGCAAATACTCCATACACGATCGAAATTGCGCTTCCTTTTACGAAATAGGCGAGCACTAAGTAAGGATTTTCAAAAATTCATTCCCCTAAGAGGATGAAACAGAGGCCCAAAGTTTTTATGAAGAAACGCCTCTGACAGAAGCTAGTGAGTTCATATACAGGGTTACTTGTTAAACACTGGCAAACTCTCAGGATTATGGTACTAACATCATAAACAAACAACTTTTGTTCTATGACTCTTAAAAATTTATCATATTTTAGTTCATCAGATTTTTATACAAAAATAAAAATATTTAAATTGAACGTTCTCAATGTTACGAAGTCTATGCGAAACAAGTGATAGTACAATAGCGGAAGGGTGCAGGTATCGAGCGGCGGGGGTGCTTGATGCGCTTGCGTCGCGCAATACAGATGTAGGTATAGCAAGCGGCGGGGGTGCTTGATGCGCTTGCGTCACGCAATACAGATGTAGGTATAGCAAAATACAGAGTTGTAATGTGTTAGACTGAACAACGACATCTTGAAAGTTTTGTTTTTGATAAATGAATTATTTTTTTTTTAAAGTCATTGAACAAAAGTTTTTGTTTATGATGTTAGTAATACAGTCCAGTCAAGGTTGTTAGTGATTTACAGATAACCCTGTTTATCTGTATTTGCCGTGTTTCACTCTTACTCATCATTCAGTCTTTTTTCAACATCAGCTTCTGAGTAAGCAATTTTCAAGAAAATCAGATGTTATAGGAATTTTGTTCTAGGTCACTTTGATTCTAAAAATGCTTTAAATAGTATTGGTTAGAAACCAATTTACTAATGGAAGAATGCGAGTTCACTTTACGTTGTGAAATATTAATTAGAATAAAAAATAAAAATAGATAAAATTGTACACCAAAATAGTACCAATTTTACAGAAACTTAAATCTATGGGTGCAATGTCGGTCTTATCATCATCATCAGCCGTTTTAATGTTGCCACTGCTTGGACTCGGGCCTCCTCCCTTGGAGAGGGAATGGGCTGTAATCCACCACGCGGGCCCAGTGCGGGTTGGTGAAGGTCACATGTCTTCGAATTTTTGGTTCTAGGACATACCGGTCTCCTCACTATGTTTTCCTTCACCGTTTTGAGAGCAGTGGTAATGAAATAAATTTGAACCCGCGACCTACAACTCGTAAGTCGGAGCCATTACCACTCGGCCACCACTGCTGTCTTCTTGTTCTTGATCTTGAATTTTGCACTGATACAATTATCTTTTCTATCAATCGATGACATAATACCTACAAGCGCATAAGGCTAAAACCACAGTAGCGGCACAAAGACGTGAATCCACCTGGAAAACCCAATAATTCTAATTACATGTACAAACCTCCACCTTGCATCTGATGAAGTTCCTTCATTACCTCCAGTGTGTTCCGGAAGATTTATTACATGTTACACGTACATACAACACAGGTGTGTGTGTACTTGGGTTTAAAGCTCGGGGTATACCGGAGTTATGTTAGGTAACTATTGGTTCGTTAAATGATGCAAAGGGGATGAGATTAGACCAGTTCTCATTGTTTTTGGTTGTCTAAAAACTATTACGATTTTCGTGTCTACCTAATTCTTTTGGACGTGGTACAGCAAGTCTTTATTTATTTATTAATGATCTACATGGGTTGTGGGATTGTTTAACAGAGTTATCGTGGCCCTGGGATGCGAAGGGCCTTTGCCCAACTGTGGGACAATAATGACAAATAAAAAAACTGGGTAAGTGAGTAGGACTCGCCCACTAAGGGTAAACCCTTTTTTATTATCTATAGGATCGCGTTTGACCACGATATCACCTGATTGTGAAAATGGTTTTACTTTTCGTTACGTAGATTTTTGCGAATCGCATTTCTTTTTTTTTTTGTGACGTTACTACTTATTTACAGTTTTCAGATTTTTTCCTATACTTGTACTTTGTGTTTTCAGATTGTTTACTATGAGACCTTACTATGGAGTCTCATATTAAAAAATCTGCTTCAGCATTCTAGGTCAACGGGAAGTACCCTATGAACTTTAATTCCCTTTCCATCCAGATACACATTTTTTTTGGACATAAACGGCCGTATCTCTGTTTTTCGTTGACTCAGAAGTTTGATTTTTTCATTAATTCAAGGAATTGCGGACCTGAGTATATGGTTATCATTTCAACTCGATACCTCCATGCGTTTCTGAGATAAAAGGTACAAACAGACAGACATACAGACCAACAGAGAGATAGACAGACGGACAACAAAGTGAACCTATAAGGGTTGACGACGACCACCCAATACTCGGTGTCTCGAGCCAGCATATCATTATAAGACTCAACATACAAGGACGCCTATACCTAAAAGGCTGTTACAATCTAGAATAATTGATTGCGATATAGAGGGTTGGTAATCACCATGTTTGTGCCCGCTTGTGTGGACGCAGCTTTAGGGGCGTAGGCAGAACTAATTAATAGCCTTGTTGAGAGTCCCGGCTGATGGTTCGTCTTGATAATTATAGTACGTACATAATGTTACGTGTATGTGCGTGTGAAGTACAAACATAGTGGGGATACATATGTTGAGTGGATGGGCGTTTAGCAAGAGGGAATTGAAATTTGTATTCTTAGATGAAAACTAACTGTAGTGCAAGCTATTTTGAGTCTTATGACTCAGTCGGACGCCTTGTTATGCAAGGATAGGTGGACAGTGGCAGATCACCGATGTCAGTCCATCCCAGTCAGATCAAAGCGGCTGTTGGCGGCCCATTGAACGAGTTCGCCCGCATGACTGCCAGCAGGCAAAAGTGGTGAAATTCGTGTGGCGTACCCTGACAGCTTTCGGAGAGCTACCTTCATGATAACCACAACCAGTCAGTAAAAACGCAGCCTTTATAGAATCGTTTTGTTGTCCGTCTGTCAAGAACCTTTTTCTCAAGAACACGTGGATGTATTAATTTGAATTAATAATAATTTAGGTATCTTCAAGGCTAGAGTAAATAGGCTCTTAATAAACTAGTGCGCCTCGCCATCAACGATTGCGTAGTGATTGCATAGTGATGGTGTAAGCAGTGGCTTACCATCAGGTGGGATCATAGTCAAGTACTGGTTTATATCAGTTTAAAAAAGGTATCAAACTGAAAATATCAAATTCTCAAGTCTGCTACACTTTATGGTATTTTTCTTATTTACATTTTGACCGGCAGTCGTTATAATTTCTTTTCTTTTTCATTAAACTTTTTGTACAGTCGACTATCAGTTTCATTTGCATCATCATGACTTACCTTCGCAATCAGTGTTATTCCAGGACCTAATTTACGTATATGTAAAGTGTATCTATCTATGTATGTGTATCTCAATCCCTTTTGTAGTTTAAACGTGAAGGAGTAACAAACACACACACACACACATTTACAAACTTATCTATACTAATATTATTATGAGGTAAATTTTGTTTTAAGCTATTGCATAGCTTCTATCGCGGGCCTTGAGCGTGGAGACCGAATCCAGAAATTCCGTAACGAAAATAACCTAACACCCCCCACTCATTTGTTTTTTGAGCGTGGTGACCGATAAGAAAACAAATGAGTGAACAATCAATCAAAATTCAATTCAATGTGTGAAAGTGTAACTTCAATTAATATCAAAGAAAAAAAAAACAAAGGAAAAAAAATACTGCATAAATAAAATAAATAAATAATTATAGTTGCATAAGTTGATAAAAATGCTATGCAATAGCTTTACCGCGGCAGTCCCCGAGTGCCACACGTCTTTTTTTTTATTATTTTATGTTTTTTTGTTAGTAGGAGGTACTCTCTGGAAGTACAGGTCGGATTGATATTTTTTTTTTTTTTCACCGATAGAAATCTGCTTTATTCTTGAGTAACATAGCCTATATTTAATGGATGCGGGCGACGCCGCTGGCAAAAGATTGTGCGTTTATAACATTGAGTGATTAATTAATGTAAATGCATAATTGTGTTATTGTTGTCGTGTTTATTCACTTAACAATAGCATGACGTTTATTTATGCACGTGTGTGCAAACTGCATTATTCAGAACTACTGCTTGAACTCCTCTCAGCTTTAGTTGGGTCTTCGTCATAATTGTTATGTTTTAAGTTCTCAGATAATAATTCTACATTTATCTTTTTTTTTTATGGTGGGAAAAATCATGCATTTACATCCCCCGCCCTTGGGCGGAGCGGGAGATAGTATCAGACTCTTACTGACTAAAAGACCCACCCCGTTCCTTTTAGCCTTCACACCGGGGCTCGAGCGCCCTTTCGGATAACCCTGGCCCCAGTAGGCTTCGACCCGGCTGGGTCCCTGCTGTTGCTGACAACTCCTTGAGGCGCGCGGGAACAGTGCGCGCCGTCGACGACTTGGGCTTGGTCCGGACAGTTACCGGACGGCCGGACAGTGAGCTACCCATTGCTCACTGTCCGCAAGTCCGCGCCTACGTTGGCCGGAAATCGGGATCAGAATCCCGGTGGCGGCGGCGATAACGCCGTTGCCTGATGCGTTCGGCCTTCTCTTTTGCGAGCATTACTGCTTCGCAGAAGTCGGCGACCGCCTGCCACTCCTCCTCGCTCCGGACCATGGCCTCAACCAAGACCCGGCGCGAGAGGTCTCCGCCGCCGATCGCCCCTACATTTATCATGGTATTTGTTAGTTTGTAATTTTAGCATATGTTTTTATTATTAAAAAAACAATTTAATAATACTTCGTTCTATTTGTAATATAAAAAGATTTATTTATTGTGTACACCTACCACAGCGTTGTCTTTTTTAACACAAAAGTTGACTGGCAGAAAATGCCTTGTTGCGTTAAGTCCGCCTATGTAAATAAATTATTATGGTGTATATACTACCCTATTTTTTTAAATTGTACAAAAAATATTGAGGCTCTATCCATACCTGTTATTGATCACATTTGTGTAGGCAAAGTAAAAAAAAAACGAAATCCCAAAGTTTTCCACGAAATTTGTTATAATTGGTAAAATTATAATTGAATCAATCATTCATAACAATTGCTGCTAGAAAATACTTTATTTTTATCGCCATTCATTCATTCAAAATAATAAAGTACAGTATTTCCATAAATTGAGTGACATTTTGAGATATAAAAAAACGTAGCGAATAACTTTGCTGTTTATGAATATTGAGACTTTACTTAAATAATAATAAGAGCTTTTCTAATAAGCTCTTTAAGTATTTATACCTTTTAGGGGCTCAGCAAGGTCATAGTCTACTGGGACCAAGGGCAGAAGAAAGGAAGGTTCGGCCCTAGTATGAAAGACAACGAAGGAACAGGAGCGGGTTTTTAGTCAGTAAAAGTCTGACACTATCTCCCGTTCCGCCCAAGGACGCGGAGATGTCATTGAATGATTTTCCCACCTACAAAAAAAAAGTATTGGTACTAATTAAAATTTTATGGTGTATATATCCTACAAGTCGCTATATTGGCTACACAACGTTGCAAGTGCCATTTTTACAAACGTCATTTTACAAAGAAGTGCTACCTTCAGTACTACAAAGAAGGAACCACAGTGTGGCAGATAAAATTTATGACCCACCCATGTTGATGTCAAGTTTTTATGAAAACAGGAGTTACAAGTTAAGTTTGAGTGACAGTTTTCTTTCAAGACAACTTGCCTCCACCCTTCCGAGGAAAACATACGAAATTTGACTTACATTCGCTATTCCCTTTATCGCTTCCGACACGCTTTGCTCTGCTCTTACTATTGTTACCTCAAAGCGAGAATTCAGAAGGTTAAGGCACAAAAATAAAACTGCGATCGACGTCGCATTATAAAGATCTGCGAACTCGCTGACCCATCGTAAGGACTTGCGAAGAAACCAAACCAGAAACATTGACTTCCAAAATTAAACTTTTTAGTGTTTTTTCCTTTATGTAGAGTAGCGGTGGCCGAATGCTAACCACCCCGACTTACCGAGTTGTAGACCGCGAGTTCAAAGTGTTCAAAACCAGCCAGGCGCATTACTTTGTGTAATTTATTTCATCACCACTGCTCTCAAAACGGTGAAGTAAAAACATCGTGAGGAAACCGGCATGTCCTAGAACTAAAAATTCGAAGACATTTGATATTTACCAACCCGCACAGGGCCCGCTTCGTGGATTACGGTCCATTTTCTCACCTGGATAGAGAAGGCCTGTGCCCCAATAGTGGGAACATTAAAAGGCTAATTATGCAATGTTTACTGTTTTGTATGAAACTTCCATACTAAAGATACGATTCTAAAGTCTATTTTTTACTTTGTAACTATGTCCCTAGAAAAAAACAGATTTCATATCATGTCATATTAAAAAATCCAGATAAACAATTTTAAAAAGTTTTTAATTTTCCACTTTTAAATAGAGCGCAATATTAATAGTAAGATACCTATAAAATATAATTATAATAACTCCTAATCAGATCATTAATCGGAAAATCTTGTGATATTGTGAAATCTTGTGTGTTGTTGTATCTTATGTTAGTTGTCTAAATTAGGATCCTACTTCTTTTTTTAAGTCGATTAAAAAAGTAGGCAGAGATGGTTGAGAAGCCATCAAATAAAAATGCTAGTGCTCAAATGTATTTGTATTTACGTTTACATATATTTCGATATTTCCAATGAATTTTTCAGAGCCAACAAAATGACAAAAGGAAATTATGTATTTTTTTTTTCACCGTGAGTCGTCTGGTAAAATAGTAATACATATTGTTAGGAATGGATTTTCTGACTTAACCTTTCATATTTTATGACAATGACAAAGTTAGGTCACGACAAATACAGGTACCGAAAATAACGGATGTTGCGCCCGAATCAAACCATATATTTTCATACAGGGAGGGGAAATTTACACCCTCACATTAATAATTTTGCTCCAACGAATCACCCTCCAGTTTGATTTTACGCGAGTTGTGTTAATAAAAGGTAAAAGGGATTCGGTCTAGTGATGTCCAATTCTCGGATCCGAAAAAAAAATACGCAAATAAATCCGCATGAAATTGAAATTGATTAACGATTTCATTTGCATATTAACTGGATGTTTCTTTAAGCGTTATATTTGGGAATGTGGTGGGATGTCTATATTTTCAATTTCGTATCGGTCACGACATTACATTTTATTTTACAACGTCAAATAGAAATTGAACGTTGCGAAATAAAATAGCTGTTTCAACATTTTTTTTTCCACAACTATCACACAGCCCCGTCTAGTCCCAAGCTAACAGAGCTTGTACTATGGGTACTAGACAACTGATAAACATACGTATATATTTCTAAATACATATATATTATATACAAGTTACACCCAGACACAGAACAAATGATCTACTAGAAGCAAAGAAACTTACGGAAAACATTTTACAACGTAGATACAACCTTCATACTTTCTGAGCCTGTATTTAAATTTCGCATTTCAATTATTTCTTTACATAGTTGAGTTTAATTATTTCAAACATCAATCAGCTTGCCCAAGGCGTCGACGGCGCGCACTGTTCCCGCGCGCCTCAAGGAGTTGTCAGCAACAGCAGGGACCCAGCCGGGTCGAAGCCTACTGGGGCCAGGGTTATCCGAAAGGGCGCTCGAGCCCCGGTATGAAGGCTAGAAGGAACGGGGTGGGTCTTTTAGTCAGTAAGAGTCTGACACTATCTCCCGCTCCACCCAAGGGCAGGGGATGTCAATGCATGATTTTTTCCCACCATAAAAAAAAAAAAAAAAAAAAACATCAATCAGCTTTGCTTTTACCTTTGTATATCGGTTACAAGTCCTGCTATACCAAGTAGCAAGATACCAATATAAACTCATTTAGGTAACCATCGTCGCTTTGCATAAGGTGAGATAGTGGTCAATCGCGAGCCTTAACAATAATAAAAAAAAAAACAAATATATCCGTTTCTCACCAAAGATGTATCTCAAAAATCCGAAACCCATGTCCCATCACTAACCCCTTAAGAGTTAATTTTTCTTCCAAGTAGCATGCTCCTTTGCATCATGTGAGATACCACTACCTCAGCGCAAGCCTATCAAAAATAATAATAAAAAAAAATACAAACATATCTGTTTCTCACCAAAGATGAAAGATCCGAAACCCATGTCCCATCACTAACCCCGTAAGAGGTAATTTTTCCTCCAAGTAGCATGCTCCTTTAACGTCAGCTTTGATACATGTTGCTTATGTTATTATTAAGTATTATTCAAATACACGGTGAAATATGTGTTTTGCTCGACTCTACGTGACTACATAAGTAGGCATTTCACTGTATCCACTTTGGTTTTTTATTTTTTTCTTATTTCGATCACTTTCGCCTAATATGGATTCATGGTGTGTCGGTTTAGTACTTGCCTGAATAAAGTAGGAATGGGTTAGTGTTTCTGAATTGGTTAGGCTTTTTTTAAGGATGAGATGTTAATTACGGAATATAATTTTCCGACTGGTGAAACTCAGATGTTTACTCTAGAAGTGGGAATTGGCCGTATTTCACTATGCTGGTTCAATCTGTTTAGTGAATGTCACTTGCCTTCGATTTTTTGGTTCTAGAACTGGCCGGTTATCACAGCATTTTAAGAGCAGTGGTGATGAAATAAATTTCACAAAGTAAAGCGCCCAAAAGGTTAAACCCTGCCTGGGTTTGAACTCATGACTTGCAACACGTAAGACGCTTAAGATTTTGTTAAAGTCAAATCGAATAATTGTGGATAGGTAAGTTACAACCGTTTCTCTTGCGTCGAACGCCTTGAGTTGGCCATGCCCCCGATACTTTTGTTCTGATCACGTGAGTGAGCGTTGAGATAACGTCATTCCCGTACATTTGAAGTTTTCTACTAGCGTTAACGATTGCAGATTATCAATTTGGCTAGGGGTACTGATTTATTTTGAAACAATAGGTATCATCTTCAAAATATTTTAATATAAATCATGTACTTAAGAGTGGCTAACCTGAGATACGTTTCCATATCCGTTCTTACTTGATTATGACGTAATTACAATTCTTTCTCAAAATATTTTGAAAACACACATATTTTATGAATATATATATAAATTAATGTAGTATAGACCTCGGAAAATCTGCTATTTTTGTTTGGCCCTTCATAATGTTCTCGTAAATTAAAAAAGTAAAACAAATAAAGCTATCAAAACCTTGCGCATTTAATCGAGATGTTCAATAACAATTTTTCCCTAACATAACTGTTGATAGTTCAACGTTTTTAAAAAACAAACGTAAAAACAAACGTATTTTCTGGAACAAATTTTGTGACGTAGCTTTTTGCCATGACTTCGTCTGCGTACATAAATTAATATAGCCTATGTTACCCAGGAATAAAGCAGCTTTCTATCGGTGAAAAAAAATTAGCAATCCGACCTGTACTTCCAGAGATTACCTTCTACAAACTTATAAACAAAAAAAAAAACAAACATTACCTCTTTATTATATTAATGTAGATTAGATGAAACAACAAGCTCACAACAGATTACAATAGATTACTCGGAAAGGGCCCTCTTAACCTGTCAATATCGTATTCTAAAATTAAACAATAAGTTTACAAATTAAAACGATACCTGTACATAAAGTAAATGCTTCACTAACTAAAGGTAAACGGTAAAATACATTATATTTAGCTTAACCCTTGTATCCAAATCACAGTGTAAATGAACCGTTACAATACCCGTACGATTTAACATAACCCTTCACGACCCGTCCTTTTTCCATAAGACAAGCGAATGATAAAATATTTCACATTTTAAACCAAATCTCATTACTCTGTTTCCCGTGGAACGTCAGCAGAGAAATCGACAGGAGATTAATGTGGGCCCAGGGGATGATCGTAATTGATTTTTTTGCTAACCCTCATATCCGAACGACATTAACCTTTTAGTTGATAACGCTACCCATGTTTCGATGTTCAAAATAAATTTTCATTTCAAATATTTTTATACTTCAATTTTGAAATTGGGATTTCATTTTTTACAGGTTTCGGGAGAGATATTGCTGTTGGATATGTGTGTGGATTTTTGGTTACAGATTTCAGGCTTTCACTAAAAGTACGAGCTTTGGTAAATAAAGGGAGATCTTTTTAATATTTGAATTGAGGCTTTTTTGCTCACTGTTCTGCATAGTTAACTATTCAACTGCTGAAAAAAAGGGCTCAGAATATTACTGACTTTTTCAGCATCTAAATGTTCGTATTTCACAAAGTGTAAGAGTCTATTATTTTTTATTTTCAACTATTATTTTGTCTTTATATTTAACTAGCTGCTGCCAGCGGGTTTGTCCGTGTGATAGAAGAAAATTATCCCAAGAGAACATACTCCCGAAAAAAATGTATTTTGTTTGCAATACCAGGACATGGTTTACCTGTGTGCCAAATTTCATCCAAATTCGTTCAGCTGTTCGAGTGTGAAGATGGAACAAACATACATAAACGTAACACTCAAAAAAACCCTAGACCCCAGTTCGTTTTCCGCCAAATAAAATGTTTGTCTTTCTTTCTTTCTTTACACACTCAAAAAGTTTCACCTTGCAAGTATCAAAACATATGTACATAAATAAATTAAATATTAACTAACTACGTATCACACGTAAGTTCAAAACTAATACACTTAGGCGCCGAATCTCACATTGCTGTCATCTGGGCTGAATAAACCATTTACAAGCACTTTCGAAATGTCAAGAAGTCAGTCAGTCAGTCAGAAAAAATGATGCATATTGCACATTCCAAAGCGCAGATCACTATGATATTATGAATGCTTTGATTCTTCTTTTATTGGGAGTTTATTTTTTATAAAAGTAAAATATATTTAATTTTTCATTCCTTAAATTCTACCTGCGGTAATGGCTCCGATTTACGAGTTGTAGGTCGCGGGTGAAGAAAAACATCGTGTGGAAACCGGCATGTGCAAACCGGAATGCTGGACAACAAATGTCACAACCAATGCTTTTCGGACTTTTAAAAATAACAAAGCAAACACAGACTCCGATAGAGAATTTCTCTCCTTAGCTGTGCGTACAATGACTTAACGTTTTATAGGTACCGCTGGCGTAACGTCTAGTGGTCCTATAATGGAGCGGGATTGGCGGAATTAAATTGTGCGATTCCGATGCACATTCCGAAATGAATATAAAACCGACAGGTTTTTTTTTATGTTAAGATTACACCGCAGACATGGTCGTCCGCGCCTTTGTTTGAAATGTTTAATTATTTGTTAATAATAATATTTTTCATTACAGTCGTGGTGCTCCCGTATCGGATACACATTTTATTATTTATACTTACTTGTTTTTTATTTATACTTTTTTTTTTTTTTCTTATTTGACTATGTTGTACTTGCTTAGTCTACTCCTATAATTATTTCTATATAAAATCTAAAAATATTATAGGAGCAAACTCTTTATTTGTTGCTTTTTATATAATTTATGAAAAGGAGCGCCTTCACACCAGCGCTCTCCCAACGCAGGCGCCCGACAAACCAACAGGTTAGGTACTCGACATCGATGCTCAAAACGTGTCTCTTGGAAACTACGTAGTTATTGGATACTAGCTATGAGTAATTAGTATTACAAGTTACGTATTACCTTTGCAGGGTCGAAACCTTCTGGGGCCAAGGGTTTAACGAAGGAACAGGAGTGGTCAGTAAAAGTCTGACACACCCTCTCGCTCCGCCCAAGAGTGGGAGATGTCACTTGATGATTTTTCCACCAAAAAAAGTTGTTTTATCTTTATAGCATTTTATTTTATATAAAATCTGTAGATTTTTAGTAAATCGCTAAACTGCTCATATTTTGCAAGCATTGTGTCTTTGTGCATCTCTTTTTATTTGTATTCAGTCCGAGAGTGACCGCGCTAGACCTTGTAGCCCTCTTAACAGTTTATGTAATTAAATAGATAAAGTTATCTAATAACATAAAACTATAAACAGCATAATATATTTCCAGGCTTTACCAGGGTTTCACGTAAAAAAAAGTGTTAAAGCTACTACGAAAAAACGTGTCTAAAAAAAATAATTCCCAGATAATTAAAAAATGTTTCTCATACATGGAGCACTCGTTCTTAATTAAATTTCTGGGTCCGCGTCGAGCGCGTTTACATTAGTGCAGTTAGTAAACTAATAAGGACGGGCAACTGGAGAAAAAATTGTTTATAACGTGAGGAAACGTACTGGGAGAGTTCGTTACTTAAACCCTGAGATAGAGACGAAAGAAATATGAATGTTTTCGTCACTAATCATCATTTCAGCCGATACACGTCCACTGTTGGACATAGGCCTCCCCCAAGCGTCACCACATCGAACGTTCCTGTGCGTCCCGCATCCATCGGTTCCTTCACCAGGTCGTCGGTCCACCTTGTAGGAGGCCTTCCAACACTGCGTCTTCCGGTACGCGTTTGCCACTCCAAAACCTTTCGGCTCCAACGGCCATCTGTTCTGCGAGCAATGTGCCCTGCCCATTGCCACTTAAGTTTGGCAATTCTTTGTGCTATGTCGGCAACCTTAGTTTTCCTGCGGATTTCTTCATTTTTTATTCGATCACGCAAGCAAACCCCGAGCACAGCCCTTTCCATTGCTCTTTGGGTGACTTTGAGCCTTCTGATGAGGCCCATTGTGAGCGACCACGTTTCGGAGCCATATGTCATCACTGGCAACACGCACTGGTTAAAGACTTTCGTCTTGAGACACTGTGGTATGTTGTATTATTATTCGTCACTAATAGCTCTAGGAATTCTAGTCTAGACAATTTAACATTTTATCATTGATAACAATCATGACATCAAAATGATCAAAATAAATGAGGTTTTTGATCGATTATTTTCATAAGAATTACAAAAATTTACTTAGATATATGAGTTAAGTAAACTAAGTAAACTAAACATAAATCAATCTAGTAGGACGTATTACAAAACTAAACATGTCGATGTTTCGAGGATAGATTAAAAACAAAAGCATACTTTTGTAAAAACAAAAGTATGCTTTTGTTTTGTTAATTTAAAAAATCTATCCTCAAAATTTCTTTTAATTTTTGTCCCAACCCTTGTCTATTCCGGGTCGCACTATTCCCGCGCTCTTTAAGAAGTTGTCAGCAATGGCAGGGGCCCAGCTGGGTCGAAGCCTACTGGGGCCAGGGTTAGCTCTGAAATGTAACTTAGCCCCCGGTACGAAAGGCAACGAAGGAACTGGAGTGGGTTTTTAGTCAGTAAAAGTCTGACACTATCTCCCGCTCCGTCCAAGAGCAGGAGATGTCATTAGATGATTTTTCCACCGAAAAAAAACCTTGTCTATTCCGGCTTGCGTGAAAGTATTTCTATACCATTACGCTAAATCCCTAGACCACAACAGCGTCGGAATCGCGTCGCATTAAAAATGTGTGAGCGTTCTCACCGCTGGCGGGTCGTGTGAACGTTGCACCACTCACCCAAATGTAAACGAAGCATGAGGGTGAAAGTGTTGTTTCGCTAATATATCTCTTTGGGTGGTAAGCAGAGTTTAAGGTCCTAGCTCTCGAGTAGTGTCATAAAACAATGACTTTATAAAGCCTACTCATTAACGGCTAGGTCAAAACGTTTGAAAAAAAAAATAGCACAGCATAGCATAATCAGCCTCTTAATGTTCCCACTGCTGGGACTCAGGCCTCCTCTCTAATAGAGAGGTCGTAATTCACCACGCGGGTCCTGTGCAGGTTGGTGAATTTCACAAGTCTTCAAATTTTTGGCTCATGGACATGCCGGTTTTTTTACGATGTTATCTTTCACTGTTTTGAGAGCAGTGGTGAAGAAAAAAATTATACAAATGAATGCGACTTACAACTCGTCGGAAAAAGCCGGAGCCGTTACCGCTAGGCCACCACTGCTCAAAAAAACATATGTGTTTAAAGATTCATGTACAACATTATAAACGCATGATTTTTTTCGTATGACTAATATTTTTACAAAAAAAAAAAATTAAAGACAATATTTTTCACTTGTTTTTTCTACTCTTTTCAAACGGTTTTGATCTTTAAAATAATATTAATATATTTATTTTAGCTATTTACACAAAAAATTGCGGGATAAGTATCCTTCAGAATGTATATAGCATATTCTTGGTGCAAAAACCTACTAAATGCACTAATATTTTTGTATCTTATTATTATTATATTCGATAAAATCTATCCTAAATATATTATTATAAATGTGAAAGTGTGGATGTTTGGATGTTTGTTACTTAATTACGCAAAAACAGCTCAACAGATCTGGGTGAAATTTGGCATGCATATAGCCTTTGGCATGGAAAAGAACATAGGCTACTTTTTATCCCGGAAAAACATCTTATTCCTACGGGAAAACACGTTTAGAGTACGATAACCGAAGTACACGCGGACGAAGTCGCGGGCGGACAGCTAGTAGGTTATAATTTACTTTTTGCCGAAACTGTCTTTGTAAATAAGTGTCGTAGCTAATAACCATTTTTACTTGTATATTCGTCATAATGAGACGAATCGCAATATTTAACTTAATTTGGGTAAAAAATTGCAGATAGTTGATTTTTGCAATGAGGGTACGTTAGCATTTATGTAAATTGATCAATATTTCGCAAAAGAAATGGTTTTAAGGGCTATATTCCACTGTTACACTATGGTGCCGCGACCAGTTGCACAGCCATGATGTCCCGGTGAAATATAGTCCTAAACTACCAAACTAGATACCAGAGTCGCCACACGTCCGAGCTGGTCGTGCCACCAAATTGGTTGCGCAACCAAACGGACACCAGGTGAGTAAATCTCTATAGAGCTATACATTTTGTTGGTAGCGGTGACTGGTCGCGCCGCCATTGTGTGCCGGTGAAATATAACCCTAAAGGTCATGCGGGTGCAGGAGGTAGGTAGTATGTCTCAGTTAAAACTCCGGCCAGATATTCAAAGGGACTATAAGCCTTAAGAACGAGGAAGTGTTGTTACCGCGTAACTACGAGCAATAATGAGGGTCCAAGGATGCGAAGTTCTATAGTTTGTTACTTTGTGTTGGTCGGAGTAGCGTCGGGTTATGTGGGAGACGTTTACAAGGTCCATTGTGATGTTCAAAGAGAAATAAATATAGAAATTAATTTGTAAACTTTTTTTTTTTTAACCGCCACAGTCATGTATACGTGACCAAAAAAAGGAAGACGGTTGATAACAGGCGTTTTTCATCCATTATACCCGAAAAAAAAACTTTTAGTTAAAGATATATACCTATTTTTTTATTCAGTGACATTTATGTGATAAATAATATAGTAAGTCAAAGCAATAATAGTTCCGACGAACACTCTCGCGTTTGTTCCAACCCGGGTCGCATATTCACGACCAAATACTCCATCTCGTCAGCTCTTCTGTCAACTAGCGGGATTGAAGAGACAAACGAGATGCAGTATCCAGTCGCAAACACACCACCCTGGCGATTAGGACATGAAAAAACTCGTCGGATTTTTTTTTTTTTTTTTCGATGGGAAAAATCATCTTATGACAACCCCCGCTCTTGGGCGGAGCGGGAGATAGTGTCAGACTCTTACTGACTAAAAAACCCATCCCGTTCCTTCAAGCCTTCATACCGGGGCTCGAGCGCCCTTTCGGATTACCCTGGCCCCAGTAGGCTTCGACCCAGCTGGGCCCCTGCTGTTGCTGACAACTCCTTGAGGCGCGCGGGAACAGCGCGCGCCGTCGACGACTTGGGCTTGGTCCGGACGGTTACCGGACGGCCGGACAGCGAGCTAAACTCGTCGGATCAATCCGCAAGCGGTTAAAAGGATAAACATAGTGTAATTCCTTTTCAATGCTTTAAAAACTGGACAAGTGCGAGTCGGACTCGCGCACTGAGAGTTCCGTACAAACTTACCTAAGTATGTAAATAGTTCAATCCCGAATGGAGTCTCGAAGATTTTTTCGAATCGCAAAAAAGATTCTTTTTGTGGTGTAACAACACTGTTCTAAAAATCCTTGCTTTTAGAATTGTGCGTCAATGAATTTTGAATCCCTTGAAATATATCTACCACAATCTACGTTTTTTGCGACTTAAACGACCGTATTCTTTTTTTTCAGTAACTTATAAGTTTTTTTTTTTTCATTTCTATACCTCCATGTGTTTCCGAGATAAAGGGTCTTGACCGATGGACAGACAGACACACAGACGGATATCAAAGTGATCCTAGGATGTTTTTAATATCGTGCGGATTTCATCACGCATGCGGAATGCCGCATGCAGAAAAAATCACAAAGCAAAGAATCGCGTCCCACATGCGTATAACAATAAATACTTGTATGAAATAGCGGGGGTTACGCGTGCGGAACAATCTCGCATACGTGATCACTCCCTATGCGTTCTATTTTTTTCCTTTTGAGGCACGGAACCCTAAAAATCAATAAATACATATCAAAAGCCTGTCTTGTATTCTAAAAACTATTCAGCTATCAAACCACAGGGTGTGAACACCCTGACTATTATCCCTGACGACATGCATGAATGGAATTAAATTAAATTTCAACAAGATACATCTCCATTTCACTCATTTCCCTGCCAACCTCCGGAGGTGAGCCCACAATTTATATACAGCTAGGTTCCCCTGTATTTGAACCTTTTAAATTTATGTTGTGTTGTTAAAACTGCCGACGCAGGGGGAGGTGACGCCGATTCTTTTTTATTGTTTTCATAAAGGTTTAATTTGTGATCTGGGAATTGGGAGTGGCTGGTTGTTTTTTTTGTGGAAATGTGGCACCTGTCGTACTAATATTATAAAAGTGAAAGTTTAAGTGAAGATTTGTTATTTCTTCGTCAGTTGAGACTGTTCATCTCTTAGGCCCCTCGCCCACGGCAACTTTTTATCGCGCGTTTCATAAGCGCGCGACAGCATAGCTACTAACGCGCGTTAGTCACATTTGCAAGCGCTATAGAAAAGATGCCAACACGCTTCAGCATCGCAACTATATCGATGCGAAAAGCTACAGCATCGCTACAAAAAGTCGTCGTGGGTAGCTTGCCAATAGCTTATTTTAATTTGTATTTTTAGATTTATTTTTTTTTACTTTTTTTACATTGCTCTCACGACAGAAAGTCGTCTTGTAGCAGCGACAAGAAATAAATCAACGCTTTGGAATGTGCAATTGACATCATTTTTCCGACTGATTTCTTGACAATTCTAAACTGACTGTAAACAGTTTATCTGGAACAAATGCTTTAATTCTTTACGCTGAACAGATTTTAATAAAACTTGGTACACAAATAAAGTAAATAGAATACTTTATCTCCTGGAAATATATTCTTTTAAGGGATCATTTTCGACTATCACGTGGGCGAAGTCGCTAGCAGTTGCATTTTTTTTGGCTTACTTTGTTTTACAGTAGAAAATGATGGCGATAGAAAACTAAAGTTTCGAAATGCATTAATTATAAATATAACTTTTACCAGTAGTTTCACTTGAGTGAATGTAGATAATTATCCCACGGAAACAAATAGAGATACCAAAATACCAGACATTCTCAATAAGGATCAGTTGAAAACCTGCGTCAGACAACTATCACGTAGTTGTCTGTGTTTTCTGAATTGGAGCTATTTGGTGCTGGTGCGAGACACACAGTATCAGTTATTTTTTTATTTATTTTTTCTGTTGTGTTTACATTGCGTAGGTATATCTGTGTCCCAAATAAAATATTTTTCTTTCTTCAAAATAAAAAATATCATATTGCAGCTGCTGCCAGCTGCTTTGCTCTCGTAGACTAGAAAATTGTTCCAAAGGAACATACTCCCAGAATAAAAATCTTGATCTCTCATGACCTTTATTTGGTTTATAAATAATATTGAGCAGGAGGAGTCTGTCTAAAAAGTCAAACGACTTGGGTAATTCGGTAATAAGGTAAAATGAAATCTGATGTAGTCAACACTGGTTCAATAAAAAATTGAAGAACTTAGAGATGATTAAAATTGAAGAACTGGATTCTGATTAAACTTTTTTCGTTCCCAGTTCATAGAAAAATTAAATTTTAAATAAAATTGTTCCATCAGTGAATGCCGAACTAAAAACTTAAATGGATGGACATTTCAAGTTTATCGACGCCTGATGCGTTTGATTTTGTAAATACATATAATATAATAATGATAGTAACGAACTAATAAAAAAAAACATTTGATTTATTAGTTATTTGATTTTTCAACACTAATATAATAAAATTCGGAAACGTTTTGAAAGAGTAACCATAGTGAGTGGAATTCCCTGCCGGAGTCTGTGTTTCCTGATGGCTACCACCCGGGAATCTTTAAGTCAAGAGTGAATAGGTTACTTCAAGATAAGAACAAGCCGAGATAAAGGAGCACCTGCAGCGCCCCTTTACATCTGGCGCCCCTGGGCGGTCGCCCAGCCGCGCCCTACCCTAACGCCGCCACTGGGCCGATACGAAGTGGCGGCGATGCGGCGAGCACTTTAAAATTGAAATAATTTACTTAAACAAAACCACGGAAAGTTGCCCTGCGTACGGGCGCCCCAGGCTTCAAGGGCGACTGCGCTATAATCGTCACTGTGACATTGTCAGTTTTGACTTTTTTTTGGTGAAATATTTTTTGTTGTATTTCTTTACTTTTAGTGTATTTTATAATTTGTTATTTATTAGGTGTTTAATTTTAGTGCCTGTACAGTGTATATATAGTGATAAGTGTTTTATTTGAGTTATTTTTTAAATGTGCTCAATTTATGTCGTTTTATACCTGTAAGTACTTATTATAATTTTTAGTATCTAAGTTTTTATATGTCTGGTAATGACGACAGTTGTGATGCCTTACGAAGTGCTAGTCAACCTGCCACTTCGCTGGATGTCCTGGTGAGATGCCCTCATTGTTCCCAAGCACGATTTTTTAAGGGTGAACGAGGCTTGAAGGTACATTTGGGCAAAAAGCACAAACCCCAAAATGTACCTTCTTCATGCCCAACATTTTCGATTCCCCCTACACCTGTTTCACCCCCTCAACCCTTTTGGAATACCCTTGCAAAATTAAAAAATTCAACCCCGGTTCTAAAAAGAGTTCCTCGCGGAGCGAGGCCATCCGTGGCGTCGAACTTAGCACGTTGTGTCCGCCTCACCGTGCAAGAGAACTCTCGAAGTGCTTGGGAACAATTACTCACCTTCCCGTTTAGAATTCTACATGTGCAAAAAAATTTGGCAACCAAAAAATCACTAACAGCCCAAATTAAAGATAACTGTAATATTTCGGCCCAGAGTTTCGAACCAAAATCAACATCACACCTCCCTGAACGGGGTTTATTGCACCATGTGGAGTCTAAACTAGGCGAGGGTGATATTAGAGGTGCAGCCAGGATCATTTTTAGCAGCGATGTGGTTGCGCCGTACTCTCCAGAGACTTTTGCAGCTCTGGAGAGCAAACACCCCGCCCCGGCAGATGATCTCACCTTTCCTGACCCCCCTAATTCAGAGTCCAACTCCCTTGAAATTTCAGCCCAACAAGTTTCTGCAGCCGTGTGCTCCTTCCGGAGTGGCTCCGCCGGCGGCCTCGACGGCCTGACGCCTCAACATCTTAAGGACCTGATGAGCGCAGGCGCCGGGGAAGCTGGTGAGTCTCTTCTGAAGGAGCTCACGGCCCTTATTAATCTCATGCTCTCCGGCAATGTGAACGAAGCCGTCATTGACATTTTGTACGGGGCTTATTTATGTGCCCTGCGCAAAAAAGATGGCGGCATTCGTCCCATTGCCGTAGGGTCTACATACCGTCGTATCGCAGCCAAAATTTGCTGTGCTTATTACAGCGAAGCACTGGCCAGCAAATTTCAGCCCCTACAACTGGGATTTGGTTCCAAAGGGGGCTGTGAGGCTGCGGTACATGCTCTGTCCACCTACCTCAACAGCAGTGAAGGTGAGGTCATCCTTAAGGTTGACATCAAGAATGCCTTTAATTCCGTGAACAGGGATACCTCGTTGACAGAAGTTCAAAAAGAAATACCCAAAATTTACAGTTTTCTTTACCAATGTTATAGGCACCCCTCTAAATTACTATATAAGGAAAATCTTTTGGAATCAGCCGTCGGTTGTCAACAGGGTGACCCTCTTGGACCAGTCATTTTCAGTTTGGCAATAAATCCAATCATTCGGCAGCTAAATTCAAAATTCAATGTCTGGTATTTAGATGACGGAACCTTAGCAGGTGATGTAGACACAGTCCTAAACGATTTAATTTTTTTGGATAATAAATTCAGTTCTATTGGTCTACAGCTTAACCTTTCAAAATGCGAAATTTACCTCCCTCAAACGACTGACAGACAGACAACATTAGCAAAATTTAATACAATAGCACCAAATATTCAAATTACTGATAAGAATTCTCTTCACCTCCTGGGTTCTCCCATTTTCGATGAATCCTTTCCAAAATTTATTGAGCAGAAAATAAAAAAATTTAATGACGTCTCGGATAGACTTTTCAAAATTAATTTGCATTCGGCTTTTACACTTATTCGATACTGTTGTTTTGGGCCTTCGCTCCTCCCATCTTTGGAAGTACCCACAACTTTTGGAAAAAGTCGATCAAATTATTAGGAACACTCTTTCTTCTATCTTAAATGTGGCCTTGGACGACCGAGCGTGGCAGCAAGCTACGCTTCCCATCCGAATGGGTGGCCTCGGCGTCCGCAAAATTGCAAGTATAAGTTTACCAGCATTCCTCTCCTCGGTGCACGGTACTGATACATTAACCAGGAATATTTTATCTTCCTCACTGGTTGATGTTGAGGTACCGTGTTTGTCCGATGCGTTGAATGCTTGGAAAATGGCTTGTCCGAACACGGATTTGCCCGACAACCTGGCCTCGCAGAGACGGTGGGATGTGCCGCTCTGCAGTATTATACGTAACAATCTAATTAATACGTCTTCAAATACTGCTGAGCGTGCGCGTCTGCTGGCTGTAGGGGAATGGGAGTCGGGCTTATGGCTTCAGGCACTCCCGTCATCCACCATAGGCACTATGATGGATGACGCCTCGTTTCGGCTCGCAACCTGTCTACGCTTAGGTGCACCTTGTGTTGCTCCACATCGGTGCCACTGCGGCGAAGCTGTCGACAGTCTCGGACACCATGGCCTGTCCTGCTGCAGGAGCGCAGGCCGCATAGCTCGACACGCTAGCATCAACGATATTATTCGTCGAGCTCTTGTCACCGCCGGCGTACCCGCTGTATTAGAACCAAATGGCTTGGTACGTGACGATGGAAAGAGACCAGATGGTATGACGTTGGTACCGTGGAAGGTGGGTAGGCCTCTGGTGTGGGACGCAACCTGTGTCGACACCCTTGCGCCATCCCACATTCCATGTACGGCGGGCTGTGCTGGCGCTGCCGCTGCGGCTGCTGAGACCCTTAAACGGCGCAAATACTGTAACCTTATTGGTAATTACAGTTTTGAGCCGTTTGGGGTCGAAACGCTTGGGTCATGGGGTCCGAATGCGCGTCTCCTTTTTAAGGAAATTTCTCGCCGACTGATCGACACCTTGCGTGACCAGAGGGCTGGCTCGTTCTTCGCTCAAAGAATTAGCATTGCCATTCAACGTGGTAATGCTGCCAGTCTTCTGGGCACATTCCCGGATGACAGCGATGTGGAGGAGTACTTCGACGCCTGAGTGCACTTTGTGTTTTTGTATTTTATTTATATACGTTAGGTATTTATTTAGGTTTTAGTATAAATAGTTTAATATTTAGTTTATTTTAAGTTAATTGTTAAATAAATCATCGATGTCAAATTGTAATTGTAAAATTAAATAAATAAATAAGGTTCAATAAACAAGGTTGATAAAGAGATCTTGATCATTGTTTAGTAGAAGAACCCTATAAAAAGTATCGAATATAAATATTTTTTAAATGATTAAATATTGAGCATACATAAATATATTCGTACGTGTTCATGTTCATACGTGTTCATGTGTGGCGACAGAGTTTGCATCACAATAGGCACTTCCAACCATGTAACAGGAATGTGTGTATGTACTAAGCCAGTGTTGAATTGACCGATAACCGAACACGCTTGTCAACATTCAATCAAACGAGACATTGGATTGAATATCGACATTGTGCCGATGTACTTTGATTAATACCTACGCATGAATAGTACGGTTTAATTTCATTTTAAGAGCAGTAAAATAAATGTATGGTAGACTGTAACCAACAGTGGCTAGGTAAGGTATACACCACACCGCCGCACGGGCTAAGGCCGCAGAAACTAATTACATTTTAATCGCCAGACAAAGCTTTCATCATTATCATCATCATCATCATCATCATCAGCAGCAGCAGCAGCCTATTTAATGTTTCCACCGCTGGGACTCAGGCCTCCTCTCTAGGAGATGGAAACTTAAATAGAACTTTAATTAAAATAAAAAAAAAGACGAGCTACAGTTTTGTAATAGACGTCTTATACCCTTTCATTTGATACCCCACTAAGCCATGTTCGGGAAACTATGTACTCTTCACATAGGATACTTTTAATCCCGGGAGATGTTCTCTTGCCGCTGGCAGCAGCTAGATTACCTATATTTACAAACTACCCACGACACGGTTGGATCAATCAATTATACATTTCGAAAATGTTTTAATATAAGAATTCAATGGTTATCATGAAACTTTGAACAAGAACCGAGAACAAATCTTTTCAACAATCTAAGATGCTGCATAACTCTCAACATCTTACCGTTTCACACAGTAGAATCAAAACCATGTCAACTCAAAACTTAGTTCGGAGCATTACACTATATTATCTGCAGCATCCATTAGTTCCTGTACTAAGCAGGTGTCTTAAATAGTTCTCCATGAACTTTCATAAATGAAGATATTCACAGAAGAACCAAGGTTGACGACATAGCCCGAAGAATTACTGAAATTAAGAGGCAGTGGGTAGGCTACATTGTATGTAGAAGACATGGTCGGTGGTGGAGTGGCGACCTCAAACCAGAAGATGCAGCGTCGGAAAGCTTCTTTCAAAGTGGACCAATGACCTGGTAAGAGTCTCTGGAATTTGATATACGAGATGCACAGAACCGGTCATTATGGCTATGCTTAGAAAAGGCTTATGTCCAACAGTGGACTTTTTTGGTTGAAATGATGAATGATGATGGTGATTAAGTTTCGTTAAGCTTTTTTTCATTTAAAGCCCAGGCTATAAATGTTCATGCACGATTAATGAAAAAAAGGTGTTGATGTGGGATTTCAAAACAAGGAACTGACAAAAATAAAGAAAGAATAAAACAAGAATTAGGCCGTAGTTAAGTATTTTGGATCAATCTTGAAGGTTAAACAATGCATGCCAAAGCATGTCGATCCATAGATGGTGACCATTGATTATATACCGAGAGTTCTCCGTGCCTTGGAAAGCACATAAGGCCGTTGGTTCTAGCTGTAATTTGAAGACAGTCGTTATTCAAGAGCCAGAAAATCTGACACCCAGCCTTTCCAAGAGGTCACTCAGTTACTGGGTTTTTGGAACATTTTTTATCGACATGATCCATTAATTATGTCTTAGTTCGATTTTTTTTTTCGATGGGAAAAATCATCTTATGACAACCCCCGCCCTTGGGCGGAGCGGGAGATAGTGTCAGACTCTTACTGACTAAAAAACCCATCCCGTTCCTTCAAGCCTTCATACCGGGGCTCGAGCGCCCTTTCGGATTACCCTGGCCCCAGTAGGCTTCGACCCGGCTGGGCCCCTGCTGTTGCTGACAACTCCTTGAGGCGCGCGGGAACAGCGCGCGCCGTCGACGACTTGGGCTTGGTCCGGACGGTTACCTTGGGCAAGGCAAAAGTGATTATTTGGGAGAGCTATTTTTGTAATTGTTAATGATATGAAGTAATTTGTGAAACACTTTTAACACTTTTAAATAACCATAACACAAAAGCATCGGTTAAAAGTGTAATTTAGCACAAAAAATACGTTACGACTTTATGCGTAGGAGGTATTGATTTATCTAAACTTTTCAGTTTTATAACATTAATGTTATAAAACTGAAAAGTTTTTGTATTTGATTAAATAAATTTAAAAAAGTAATGGTTCGAATCGAAAAATTCTCTAACAAAATATTTTAACTAAAATATAACATTACAATAAAAATAACAGACCTGAGCGAGGCTAAAAAGGCTTCTATCTCAGAACATACTGCGATATTAAAATATATATATATACTTATATATAATATAATAGATGCTCTGCGAAAAACAGGCCTTATGTTAACTTTCAATCAATCAGTATAGAAAATTCACGCATGACAAAGTCAATTTCCATTTAAAAAAGGCCTCAAAAAAATCTAGTCAAACAATTCAAAACTTTCTATCAGCATAGCCCAAAGCTTAAAATTAATTTCACGCTTAAAAACTCGAAAACTATTTCAATGGATTATTCTATAGCTTCAATAAAATTTGCAAAGAACGGCTCGGCTCTATTGATAAACAACAGTTTAGTATTTTGTATTTTTTTCAATCAAAAATTGTCAATGGGCGCTTTGGAAAAAACCGTTTGAAAGTTCTGGCTCGTGATATAACCGATAGTAGCGTTGAAAATCGAACCTAATACATTGATCACTAACACCAAGGATCATTGATACTAAGGTTGCCGACATAGCACGAATCGTCAAACTTAAGTGGCAATGGGCAGAGCAAATTGCTCGCAGAAGAGATAGGCGTTGGAGCCGAAAATTTCTGGAGTGGCCTCCTACAAAGTGGAACGATGACCTGTTAAACGCTGCAAGAATCCGATGGATGCGAGATGCACAGGATCGTTAATTGTGGCGACACTTGGAGGAGGCCTATGTCCAGCAGTGGACGTCTATCGACTGAAATGATGATGATGATGATGACATTGATCAGTGTGTAAATACGTCATTGGCAGCGGTGAGCGGAGACGCAAGCGAGCAACACAACCATTCGCTTCTACGGACACCACCGCAACAGACAACACCTTTCGCTGCTAATAAATTATTATTGTTTTTTTTATTATCGACTTTGTTATTCTGAATATTATCAACGGTAATACACCACATGCTTATAAGAATACAGTCCACTTATTGGAGACCCATTCAAAAGTAGTAGCAAGCTTTGTTGTTGGGTTAGGATAGACTGGTTGTTATGTGTGGTACCTTACTACTGTTTTTTTTTTCTCTTTGGACTACTTCATCTTCTAAGTTTTTAGGGTTCCGTAGCCAAATGGCAAAAAACGGAACCCTTATAGATTCGTCATGTCTGTCTGTCTGTCTGTCAGTCCGCATGTCACAGCCACTTTTTTCCGAAACTATAAGAGCTATACTGTTGAAACTTTGTAAGTAGATGTATTCTGTGAACCGCATTTAGATATTCATACAAAAATAGAAAAAAAGCTATAAATTTTGGGGGTCCCCATACTTAGAACTGAAACTCAAAATTTTTTTTATCATCGATCCCATTTTGGATAGGTCTTCAAAAATGATATTGAGGTTTCTAATATCACTTTTTTCTAAACTGAATAGTTTGCGCTAGAGACACTTCCAAAGTGGTAAAATGTCTGCCCCCCCCCTCTAACTTCTGAAATAAGAGAATGATAAAACTAAAAAAAATATATGATGTAAATTACTATACAAACTACCAACGAAAATTGTTTTGAACGAAATCTAGTGAGTAGTTTTTTTTTTAAACGTCATAAATCTAAAAAAATACACTATTATTAAAACATCGATCAAAGTTACAACGAACTACAAGAACTTTTATATTATGTTACTTGCTGCTACGGAACCCTTCATGGGCGAGTCCGACTCGCCCTTGGCCGGTTTTTGTTTTGTTCCTCACTAAGTCAAGGACACTCTTGTAGCGTGGGTATTTTAACTTAAAGTCAAACAGTTGAAACCTGGTCTGAATTTGTTCTCTGTTTACGGCAAAAATTTAAAAGCTTGCTGACAGGCACAATGCGACAAAGCGACAACGATACGACGACCCGTTTTCAAATTTTTTTATAGGTACATAGTTGTTTCATATGACGAGTTTTTTATTACGAGTTGTAGTATTATCGCGTCCCACCTGCCTTTGGGAACCTTTTTTACAAGCTTTTATTTAGTTTCACCAGTCCCGATGTTTGTCTATAATCAAATCTTGCAACTTGAATTTGACCCAATTCCCGGTTACCAATTGAGCTGAAATTTTGCACCCATGTGTAAATCAGATGACAATGTAAAATTATTATGGCATGGAGCTGACCTGATGATGGAACCGGAAGGTGGCTATAGGAGCTTGGTAGTTAAACGACACAACCCCATCGAGTTTGGACTCGTTTGATTCGTCTTGACGAGTATTTATTATGTAGGTATGATACCGAACTATAAAAGCTTGTTATGAAAAAGTATTTTCATTAAAAACAATCATCAAAAATTATCTAGTTCTCTTGATGGAGCGAAAGTGACAGTCAAACTTTTACTAACTGAAACCCACTCATAAATTCCTTCTTTGCCTTGCGTTTCAGGACCCCAGGTTTTTCTTTCAGAAGCGAACCCATGGCCCCAGTAGGCTTTCGCCCTGCTGGGCCCCTACGGCTTGGCTGACATCTCTTTTAGGCGCGCGTGGCCGACGACTCGGGTTCGGTCCGGACAGTTACCGGACGGCCACGCCTACGTTGGCTGGAAATCGGCGTCAGGATCCCGGTGGCCAGGGCGTGAGGAAATCCGTGCCGTCCCTAGCATTACCGCTTCGCAGAAGGAGGTGACTGCTTGCCATTCCTCTTCGCTCTAGACTATGTTCTTGTTAATTCAGTTGCTTGTGTATTTCAGAGCCACAGCAACTTTCTTTAACAACTCAGGTATTAATCCCACTCTTGGAACTCTTAACTATAATAAATACGAAGTCAAATATGGCTGTACCAAACTCTCTGCCTATCCTTTTGAAAGAATACAAAGCACGACGTCTGTAAAACCGTCACCGTGTATGTGTTTCAGAATAAATAGTTTGAAAGTTAAATTCGATTTGGACTTGTACATCGAACAGTTTGGAACATATGGGACCGGGTATAAAGCGGAAAGTTTCGTTTCTTCAGATACGCTCAATGGCTGTTTAGGGAACTGTTACAAGAAGACTGATTAGTTTTAATAGAAAGTGAGTTTATCGAGCGTGCGACGATTTAGATGATTGGACATATATGTTAGTTTGTTTGTTGCTTTGAGGAGTTTTTCTTGTCAATATGTTGTGTAGAAGATAGTCTTAGGTATTCGTATATCTATCTCGGCTGCGGAATTGTTCAAAAGAGTTTGTGCGACCCGGGAATACAAAGAGCGATTAAAGGAACACTTTTACCTGCTATGGTTTTCTTGTCCGATTATAATTAAGGTGTTTTCAAGGCTAGAGTGCATCACTGCTTACCATCATCGCAGCCAAGCACTACTTTTGAGAAATAAAATAAAAAAATCTTTTAACACGCTCACTGCGTCATGAGGTCGAAGAAGCCACATGCGTAACTTCTCGCAGGTGCAACAGTCAAAATTGCTTTCTTTCACTCTGTGCGGGGGACAGCTATTTTAACATTTCTATAGGTATAAGAAAGACAAATATATAAAATTGATTCTCTCACGAAACATTGCGGCAGTGTTTTCTAGAAACAAAATTTTGTGATTCCGGAAAGGTCTCCAAGGGCGGAAGATGTCAGAATGATTTTTATCCACCAAAAAAAAAAGCTCGGAAAGGTCTAATAAGCGCTGCAAAGAAGTATAACTTTGCCTCTAAAAGACCTCATACGCACTGGTATGAGGTGTTTTACTGGTATAAGACCATGAAAAATGGCTTTGCAGCGATGGTAGTAATCGTTTTCTATTAAATCAAAAAAAGTCCTGTTTGAGTCTCCGCATCACACCAGTAAACTGTACTGTTTGTTATTTACCTGCAACAATAAAATAGTTAACATTAATATTAACATCGTAAATTAACGTTGTTTTTGTAATTGGATATGATTATAATTGTCATGTCGAGATAATATGACGATATCATATTATAGTCCGGCCTTAGTAATTATTAAAAGGTATGTATGTATCTACAAGCGATCATTGACCTCGTAAAATAATCAAAAGTGTAGATGTTTGTATGTTATTTATTTATTTAATGTTCATGTAACTAAAAAGTAAAAATCTTCAAATGATTTTATTTCACATAAGCGTCAGAAAGTGCACGTTTCCAAGTTGGTCGTTTCCTATGGAGAAGAACCGGTATGAAACCCACTTACCACCATGTTGTCTTATTAAGAAGACAACATTTATTATTATTTTTATTATTATAATTATATCACACTTTTAACATGACCAATATCTGACTATGCTATCAATATCTTCAAAGTGAGATATAATTTTCTTATATTATATATCACTTACAGCATCTTGGGCAACGCGTTCTACCCACTCTTCCTTCTTATGAGGAGTGGGAGGAACGCGCTGCCCAAGACTGGTTGGTCTGGTATGATAAAATAACTATACCTGTGTACTTTTGGTAGACAGCTCCACTTTGGAGTATGGTAAATGATACTTAGCTGGCTAATCTTTCCACTAAGGCTTAAGCAATCCTACTAAGAAAGCATATGTTGACGCTTTAGCGACTCAAGTTAATCTAATTATAAAAAAACATGACCTCGACTTTGTCGACTTTGTCGTGACTTTGTAACTGCTTATTACACAGTTCAATAAATAATCCATTAAAGTAAATGTCAAGACCTTTTAAGATTATCAATTAGACACACATTTATCTGTTAAATAAATAGCTTGTTCTTCTATAACATAATTATAAAATACACATACATAAAACTGAAGTGTCTGTAAGTAATATCTAAATAATGTTTTTTACTAAATTCTTAAGAATGTTTAGGGTATTTAAGTCGGTGAAGTCAATAGTACGGAAGCTTGAGACCGAATGAACGAGCTAAGTGAAAAGTGACACATGTCACTTTGACAGAATCCGGGCTGACGTTTGCACTAACCGAGCAGATAAAAGATTCGACCGCAGAGAAGCGGGGATCATTCCTCTGTCGGCGGAAGATGCCGATCATCGTTGAAGGTCTGTCCATGGACTCCGTTTTGTGCGTGATGGCTGGGTATCGAGCAATAAACAAACTATTCTGCTTCGTTCATTCGTTCTCAAGCTTCCGTACATTTGACTTCACTGACACCATATTTATTTCAAGCTTATATAAAAGGTGTAAGGAACAGCCCTCCACAAACTTTAAGAGCTTGCTCAGTAGATGAAACGAAAACAAAAATCAGCCTCACCATACAAAATGATAAACTTGATTTGACAATTTGTACTGTGAGGGCGATTTTTTTTTCGTTTCCTGAAAAAAAATTTTGTGGAAGGTTGTTCAGTTTCGTCTACTGAGCAAGCCCTTAAAGTTTGTGGAGGGCTGTCCCTTACACCTTGTATACATATTCTTTTGTATTTTGATTTTTGTCTGTTTCTGAGAGCAGTGGCGGCCAAGTGGTAATGGTTTCAAACCCAGTCAGGCGCATTTCTTAGTGTAATTTCTTTCATCACCACTGCTCTCAAAACGGTGAAGGAAAACATCGTGAGGAAACAAAAATTCGAAGTCATGTGACATTCACCAACCCGCACTGGGTCCGCGTCGTGGATTACGGCCCATTCCCTCTTCTAGAGAGAGGAGGCCTGAGTCCCAGCAGTGAGAACATATGGCTATGATATGCTATCTGTTCCGGCTTATCTCCGAAAATGCTAAACCGACTTTGACGGGACTCTCACTGTTACACAGGGAATTTTACAAGGAGTAAGTTAAGGTACTTTTTTATACCTACTAATGTTATAAAGAGGTAAAGTTTGTTTTTTTTGTTTGCAGGAGGTAATCTCTGAATTTACTGGTCCGATTGCTAAATTTTTTTCACTGATAGAAAGCTGCTTTATTCCTGAGTGACATAGGTTATATTTATGTATGCGCGTGAAGCCGTGGGTGAGAACTAGTATTTTATAAAAAGAATTAAAGTTTGAGAGTGATGCGAGATTAATGCGGACAAAGTCGAGGGCACTGTTTAGTTTTTAAATAAAGCTTTGCCTCGCACTAGGAATCACTTCTGTATCGTGGGTACGTTCACAAATATGTAAATTACATACACAAGATATCCAGACCCGGAACAAATACCTATCTTAATCAATCCGCCAATCGGGGCAATAAACAATTAAACATTCCATCAACATGTATTTGCTTATCATTTACAGTGATAAACAAGAATATACTGATACTATATAATTTTTGGTCTGTTAATTATAATAAGATCACTTTTTTCATGTGTAATTTTATTAATATACGTTACCGTTTAATAGTGGGCCCAATAAAAATTGTCTCCTTTTGAAGTGCAATTATAATATTATTTATTTATTTCTAACCACAAATTAAAGAAATATTACTAAGCAGTTTACACAAACAAAATTTGCCCAGTACGGATTATTTATGATACTAACCAAGCACTAGCTACTATTCTTGTCGCTAACCTTTCAGGTTGGTCTTAAAGCTTCTTTGATTTCTGAAATCCAGATTCCTGGGGGACCACAGCCGTTATCTAATAACCAGTATTAACTAATCGATCACTCAGCAACGGTGCCATTGCAATTAAGGGTAATAAAACCACCCGATTTTACCCTCGATGGCCTGAAATGATCTTGGTACAGTCAGGGACAGCGGCAGGCTAGAATTTTTTTTTTTTTTTTTTCAGAAAATGTGCTTGATTTTTTTTTTTATAGTGTCCACAAAAAAGTATAATTAAAAATATTAAAAACATCTCGGTTTCAAAACGACTAGCTGGTGTCAGTGACTTCGCCCGCGTGAATGTAGCAAATTGTCCTGAGGAAACATACCTACTCCCAGGATAAAAAGTAACTTATGAGCTAGTCCAGAACGCGATCTAACCGTGTGTTAAATTTCATCCAAATCCATTCAGATGTGAAGAAAGAACAAAATAACATACACAAACTTTGCTTTTAAAATATTAGTGTGAAGTTTTCTTGATAAACAAATAAAAAGTTTTTCAAATAATTACGTTCATATACATTTAATCTATTAAAAATTGTAACGAATTTTGGTACAGATATTGTATTCGTAATTCAGGTTTTCTTGATTAAATTGTAGGTGTCAAAAAGGTCTAGCTCAAACACCTTTACTAATTAACCTCACATTTTCAACTTACATTTACCTACATAGCAACTCTCTCTCTAAAATAATTCTCCAGAATTAATACGATAACGCTGCCGAGTGTACCCGACCGCGCCCGAACACGGCGGAAATTATAGTTAATGGATTCGAACCCCGGTCATATCAGTGCATAATTGCATCAAGCGTGACGCCAGCGCATCAAATTTTAATATCGTTTCCATGTAAAATCAGAAATTTGCGATCATACGACGACGGGTTATATTTATTCGTCCAATTACGAGTGGGATGTGATTGCGGGGATGATACACATATTTTTTGACATGACTGTACTTAATTTTTTAATGGTTTTGTTATGTTTTTTTTGGGAAAGGAGTGTTTGGATGTATATGAGTTGAAATATGAACTGAAATGTACTCGTAGTATGTTGGTAGATTTCTATTATAATATGTTTAGGTAGAATTTTCTTAGCAGCGGATGAAAATGCGTGTTCATAATCTAAAGAATAATAGGTAAACAACTAGTTTTGAAGCCACCATCCTAGATATCTTGGAAGGTCTGAACAAAGTCTATACTTTAAAATATGGTTATTTTATAATTTCCCACTAAAATAATACTAGCCAAGTGGAAGACGGACTCGCTCACGAAGGGTACTACAATATTAAAACCGAGCAATAAACGCCGATAAAATAAAGTTTATTATATGGGAACACCCTTTAATTTCTTAACTTTTTTTTTTAATTTATTCTTGTAATTATTAGTAATAAATTATATGCCTATTTAAATTAAATTGTGTATAAAACCCTACGCTAATTACAACTAACTAAAAATAAACTAAAATATATTAAAAATAAACTAAATTAACTTTATTTTAAGTTTATTGTTTTGGTTTTAGCGAAAATAGAAATACAAACTTTTTTTGAAAATTTCTCTACCTTTTACGGTTTATAAGATACATACATAACAAACAGACCGCAAGAGCTTCGTAATACGGTTCCGTTAGCATCATTTGGTTACTGACCCTAAAAAATAAAAAATATCTAAAAACTATTTCAAATAATGGCAATCGAATACAGAAATCATAAAACAGCAAACGATTGCGACTCAAATGAATTGATATTACTGATGGATAGTTTTTTCTTTAGTGGTGATAAAAATGGGTTTATATCTGACGATTCTGGTATTTATGATAAGTTATATGGGCAGTTAATCAGCTGTACTTCTTGTCTTGATTTCGTGTAATTTTAAACGACTAATTTATTATCTAACTGATATTGGTTAAAGTTTTTCTTGAATGATATGAAAGAAAAGGGAGTTAGTGATAGTGTGACGGGTGACAGGACAGAATGGACGAAAAAAACGTGTTGCGCCGACCCCAAGTAATATGGAATAAAGACAGGAACAAGAAGAAGTTTTTCTTGCTGAAAAGTTTAAGAAGACTACAGCAGTTAATCCCGAGTTATGTATTGCGCAAAAGTATATGATCCACTATAGTAAACAGAATCAAAAAGATTTTTTTTCTTCAGAATAAATGAAACATAGATAATGTATTCAAAACATAACAACAAACTTTTATATTACGGTAAAAAAAAATACTTTTACCGATTAAATAATAGACTAATATATTAACATGCAATAATCCTGGGGTCCAAGTCTGCTATTTTTATAAATTCGTCATTCCAACACGATCCCATTGTCATTTTGCTAAAATTTCGTAATCTGCTAATTCATAATGATCGATCATTGATCGGTCAATGGTATCGTCATAGAGTTGGAGTAGAATGATAATATCGAGCATATTAAAACCAATAACTGCACAATAACGTTAACGTAATGGTAGAACACTGATCGAATAAACAGTCAAAGTTTTAGCAGATTACCAAATACGTCAAAGATTCATTTGTCAATATGTATGAGTTTACTATTCTATGCCACTTCTTTCAATGGAGTGTCAGTGGTTGACCATTGGAAAGTTATAATGACGCCATTATATTAGTAGATTACCAAACTTGTCAAAATTGACAATTATGACATCAATGATAGACCATTCTGACACTATTGTAATAGCAGACTTGAGGCCTTGATTGTTTGTCAGACAAGTACAACAAATAATCAAATCTGGCACCACTTCATTTTATTTTGTAATACGGTTCTCCCCATCAGAACATCTTCCCCCTGGACGTGAACTGCAACGGCCAATGGCCAATCTAGAAATCTTTTAATCGACTGCAGACCCAGGTTGGCCACTGCAAAAACAACTCGGTCAAATGGGGCTTCGATCCATTTCTAACACAGTGTCTGTGAGGAATCCGATCCACAGGACATACGTCACTGCTGTCTATCCTGCATAACCACCTGCACTTTTTAGGATTTAAATGAAGCACAACACTACTCTACATGTTGCCAAATACTGGTCAGAAAAATTATAATTTGAGTCTACTGACACGATAAGAAGAAGAAATAAGGTTCTACATATATGGTTCTTACTGTATACGACGACACTTATGAAAGTTTTCTGAAATTATAACATCAAGTATAAATAACATTCCTACATACTCCATTTTGTTGTAAACTCTCTGACTATAATAAACAAAATAAAACCCACATTCAACCGTAAACAAAAGAGACAGTTCTTCATTAAACTTAAACTAATTATGACCATCATAAAATTAAATACAATAATGGGAAAAGTAACAAAATTACGTACACAGAAAATGGCTGACTTAATACAATCATACAGACAAACAGACATCAAGAAACAGAGAAATAAATGTATTAAAACTTTTGCTCGCCTCCAAAGTAATTGTGGTCGTGTTTCTAGCGCGACGCCATTTTAATTACACATCTTAGTAATGCCAAAGAGTATATAGGTACAGAAGCCTCATGTAACGAGTGAAAACTGGCGCATACATACAGACGTTTTCACTACAGGATAATATAATTGTATTCTGACCAATTTTTGAAGACAAAAAATGAATAATAATATATAATTTATAAAAATATTGTTACAATAAAGTACAGTAATTTAGCAATAGTAGTTTTTGTATTCTAATTTCATTATCGATTGCATTGGTTATTTAATGGGTTGTTAACAGTTTCAATACTAAATAATATTTGTGCTATAGCGATATTTTCTACTACAGTACGCCCACATCGTCCAATAACAGATTTTGAAAGCAGTGGTGATGAAATAAATTATAAAAAATAAAGCACCTGCCTAGATTTGAATCCATGACGTACAACTCGTTATTCGGAGCCGTCACTATACAATATCACGTGTGTTTTTGGTCGGTGTAAGGAGATAACATTCTGTGCTACTATATTCTGTGTTCCGTTCACGGTCGGCCGCGACAAAAAGTCGGGCAAAAGTTTCAACGATGTTAATTACGTTTTATTCTGTCAGTGCGTTGTTTTTAAGATTTTTAATTTTTATTAATGTTTTGAGTTTTTAATTAATGGTGGTGGGTGTTAATTCGTTTACAGATTTAATAGCTTTTAGTAAGTTATTTTGCATTAATTACTATTATTTTTTAATGTTTTTTTTACCTTTTAAAAGAAAAGAAGATAAATGAATTTATTTGAATTTCTTATCCGATTATAATCTAGGTGTCTTCAAAGCTAGAATGAATACGCTCTTGAACTAGTGCGCTTCACCATCAATAATTACATATCCGTTTACCATCAGGTGGGATCGCAGTCAAGTACCAATTTCTATCGATTAAAAAAAGTAGATATTATTTAAATAAACAATATGAATAAATATGTGTTATTTAGTCCAGAATTACTGAAACACATAATAATAATAATATTCCACAACTATCACACAACGCGCCCTCTAGTCCCAAGCTAAGCAGAACTTGTGTTATGAGTACTAGACAACTGATAAATATACTTATATATTTCTAAATACATACATATTATAGATAAACTACACCCAGACACAGAACAAATGATCATGCTCATCACATAAACATTTGTCCTGGGTGGGAATCGAACACACGACCTCCGGCATAGCAGTCAGAGGCACTAACTACTAGACCAACAGGCAAGTCATAGATACCCCCCACCCCCTTACCCCTACCCCTTTTTTGAGATGATAAATCATCAAATTTTCCTCTGCTTGAGAGTGGTGCGAGAGGGTGCGTCAGACTTTTACTGACAAGAACCCGCCTGTGTTCTTCAGTTACCTTTTGCGTTCTAGGGCCAAGGTAACTCCGTCAAACATTCCCGCTACCCTAAAACACATACCTATCCTTGAAAACAATATATGAGAAGGTAGAGTCACGGGCTGAAACTAGTCTACACTAATATTTTATATTGTAAAGAGGTAAAGTTTGATTTTTGTTTTTTTTTTTTGTTTGTAGGGGGTAATCTCTAAAAGTACTAGTCCGATTGCGAAAATTTTTCACCGTTAGAAAGCTGTTATATCCCTGAGAGACATTAGGCTATAATTTATGTACGCGTACGAAGCAGCGGTCAAAAGCTAATCATTAATATTTTTAGAGTCAGTCATATAATGTTTGCTAATAAAAATCTGCTTACCCCGCTTTATTGGAAAATGATAGAGAAATGTTTAAAATTTTATGTCTGATTGTAAAATACCAAAGAAAACTATAAAATATCAACTAAACCTGTTAACAATAATAATATTAGAAGATACGACCGACTGAAATGACCATATTATTAGGTTTTATTTAAAACTTGCTGTCCCCGCGGTTTCAGCCGCGTTTTAGGTTATAATCCACTCATATTTATCATAGCGTAAACATAGGTTATAATTATAACAACATTATCTATATTTATATATACCAGCGCCTATACCAAATAGGTCCAGCTTAGCTTGATGCCAAAAAAGACGTTACTACTCTTGGGCGGAGCGGGAGATAGTGTCAGACTTTTACTGACTAAAAACCCACTCCTGTTTCTGCTTTACTATTGTACCAGGGCCCTCGAATCTCTTTCGCATCACCCATGGCCCCAGTAGGCTTCGACCCTGCTGGGCCCCTACGGTTGCTGAGAACTCCTGGAGGCGCGCGAAAACCACGCGCTGTCGACAACCTGTACCTCCACCATGAGTTTAAAGCAATAGTATTTGTCGATACTCGATACCGACTACGTAAATATTTTGTATAGCAAATTTTGGTTCCGTAAGTGACCGCTAGAGGCGCTGTAAAATTTGCCATACAAAATATTTACGTAGTCGGTATCGAGTATCGACAAATACTATAGCTTTAGACTCATGGTAGAGGTACTGAGCTCGGTCCGGACGGTTGCCGTACGGTCAGACGGCGAGCTACCCAAGGCGTTACTACTAAGACCATTATTGCTATCTGAAGTAGTAATTCTCAATTTTATTGTACACAAAAGACTTAATTTACATGGCATAGCAAGGTCGGCCTTATAATGTTCCCACTGCTGGGACTCAGGCCTCCTCTCTAGGAGAGGGAATGGGCCGTAACCCACCACGCGGGCCCAGTGCGGGTTGGTGAATGTCACATGTCTTCGAATTTTTGGTTCTAGGACATGCCGGTTTCCTCACGATGTTTTCCTTCACCGTTTCGAGAGCAGTGGAAATGAAATAAATTACACAAAGTAATGCGCCTACCCATTCCCTCTCCTAGAGAGGAGGTTTGAGTCCCAACAGTGGGAACATTAAAAAAGGCTGGTGATGAATGCGCCTGGCAGGGTTTGAACCCGCGACCTACAACTCGTAAGTCGGAGCCTGTACTACTCGGCCCCACTGCTCTCATATACACAGTGATATAACAATTCATTTACAAAAGCCAGCTTAACTCAACAATGCGTTTTCTGCCCACAAACCTTGAGCGACAGAAAGAGATAACGTCGTAGTAATATGATTCAGTGTACAATATACACCTACATAAATAAGTCTAATATAATATAAAAATATACTAATAAATACCAATGTATTCGACATTTATGTCAGTTGTGAGAGGAAAAATCTTGAAGACCTCCAGAGATGGGCTGTCGTGAAGGGAATGTGGGAGAGAGTTTCAGAGACCCACTGCAGATTTTTTTTATTATTATTGATAAGCTCGCGTTTGACCACCATCTCACCTGATGGTAAGCAATGTGTTGCCGACGATGGAGCACGCCTGCCTAGAAGTAACGAATTCACTCTTGACTTAAAGACTCCTAGGTCGTAGCTATCGGGAAACACAAACTCCACGCATTCCACTTCAGTTAGGTACAGTAAAAGAGCCAACTCACACATACATAGTTTTAATAAATAAATAATACGACATAAGACGAATCTTCAATTATTCCATTAAGTTACGCAAGTACACAGCAAACATATTTAACTGAAATACTCACATATGTACATATAAATGCGATTCAAAAGGGAAGTTATACGGCTCAAAGTTTGCGATTCGGCAAAAACGCATTACCATAATAAATTATTCTTTATCAAAGAGATCGGACCGTGAATAGGTCGCTTTAAGGCTCCTTCGAAAGTTGTAGAGATGTGACCTCGGAGGCTGATATAACAAGTTACACGAATGTTGTATGAGATGTGTCTTTTAACGGAAGTACGAGTATTAAACAAGTCTAGATAAACAAAATGATGAGCTGATTGCGGTATAGGCATTTATGCGCATCCATTTTTTAATTATTAATTTTATCTCTTCTTGTATTGTTGATAGCTTTGCGCTTAACCGTTATCTCACTTGATGGAAAGTAACAATGCGGTCGACGATAGGGCGACCTACCTAGAAGTAACCTATTCACTCTAGACTTAAAGAATCCCGGGTTTTAGCCATCAGGAAACATCTTTTTCTTCTCGAATCGATTACCTAGAAGTAACCTATTCACTCTTGACGTGTAAAAGTGTTTTTATAAAACCTACTTGCAAAATAAAGATCATTTATCATTTATCATTCATTTATCACTTGACTTAAAGAATCCCGGGTTTTAGCCATCAGGAAACATCTTTTTCTTCTCGAATCGATGATTTTCTTTCCCTCAAAAATTTAAAACCCAGTAGGTAGCCACGTTTATAGCGGCGTCAGTGACGTTTTTGACGTCCTCCAAAGAAAAAGCGTAGGGATATTTTGGGCACTCTAATAAATAGGTCATTGTCTGGTCAGGAGCATTTTTAGACTGTCTATATTTAGACAGGGCGCAAACGTGGACACGCTACCGATTAATATTTGATCTCTATAGAACCAGTATGAAATCATCCACTACCCATACGAAAACATTCTTTGTGTCCAGTTGCTTCCACTTAACACATACTTATGACGATCAAAAAGTGTTCGATGTCGGTAACTTTAACAAAATGTGTCTCCATTTGCGGTGGGCCTTATGGGGGCTAAGAATACTTCACGAGAGATTATTTTATTTATTCCAGTTAATTCAGTTGACTTTAATTTATTTATACGATATTCTAACTAGACTTAGTATAACTTTATAATTTGAAACTTGTTTTCAAAATGGGTCTTTAAATATTAAAACTAAGCCAACGTACTTTGCAAGTAAATGAACTAGAAACTGAAGAATAAAAAGCATTAATCTTATTAAAACTTCAGTATCAGTATTTACATTCAAACTCGGTCAAGTGCGTGACGGGCCACGCGCAGTGCAGGGTTCCGTCGGCCCGTTACAACATGCAAACATAGAAGGGTGCTTTATGATTGCTATAAAAATAATTCGTTGGTGTAGTGGTTAGAGGCCCTGACTGGTATACTGGAGGTTGTGGGCTTGATTCCCACCCAAGACAAATGTTTGTGTGACGAACTTAGAAATTCTGTGCACAGAGGTTCCTTTTAAGATATACAGAAAGAAAAGAAAGGATGTTTTTAAAATTGATCCCCTAAGGGAATGATTCGGGGGTCCAAATTTTGTATTGAGAAACCTACTTTCATGAGGGTGAGGGTGAAGCCGCTGGCAGAAACTAGTATGTATAAAACATTATTTTTAGTATATGCAAAACCACGTGTTTTTATACAAAGCAACGTACAAAATTACATAGCTAGATCATAAAAAAATACCAAGTTTTACGCTTGTTTTACCTTTTACATTTTCGCGGACAACTATTCCGCAAAAATACATGGTCACCGGGCTATCCGAGCGACTGACGGATTGATTTGCTCTCGCACACAGCTATGTGCTGGCGTCTCATACTCGCTATGACCTGCCGTGACCTATGTTGTACTTAGTGTTAGAGGTGTCCAGTTGTGACCTTTTTTAAATATTTTTGTGAAACAGTGTAAACGGTGTAAAAGTTATTGGAATCGACTGACTAAATTATTGGATTACTGATTCTGAACAAACTATATTCAGGTGTCGAATATACTAAAAATATTGTCACTATATCATCATCATCATCATCACTATATTTATATAATATTATAAAGAGATAAAGTTTGTTTGTTAGTTCGTAGGAGGTAATCTCTGAAAGTACTCGTCCATTACTAAAATTTTTTCACCGTTAAAAAGCTGTTTTATTTCTGAGTGACATAGGCTATACAAGGTGTAAGGGACAGCCCTCCACAAACTTTAAGGGCTTGCTCAGTAGACGAAACTGAACAACCTTCCACAAAATTTTTTTCAGGAAACGAAAAAAAAACAAGCAAGCCCTTAAAGTTTGTGGAGGGCTGTCCCTTACACCTTGTATGTTATGTAAGCGGGCGAAGCTGCAAGCAAAAGCTAATGTTGTATAAACAACACACATTGATCTCCACCATTTTGGATTCCCTCCCGCCTACCGTTTGTAAGGTAAAGGTTAACGATACGGACTTAAAAAAAATAGTCTCGCAAGGTTCCTACCAATCAGAGGACCGCCCTCAAGCTAATAGAAACTTTATCCCTTCAATATTTTCTTTTGATTAAATTCGTCTGCTAGAGGCGGATGAGAAATGTTTTTATTTCCATATTTTTTATAAAAAATATACTGAAATTAAGATTGCTATCTCTTAAGGATATTGGGGGAAATATGTTGGTTTGGGATGAGAAATTGATTATGTTCTACATATACAATATATATTATATATGGCCTGGCCTGTTGGTCTAGTGGTCAGTGGCCCTGACTGCTATGCCGGAGGTCGTGGGTTCGATTCCCACCCAGGATAAATGTTTATGTGATGAGCTTGATCATTTATTCTGTGTCTGGGTGTAATTTATCTATAATGTGCATATTTTTAGAAATATATAAGTATGTTTATCAGTAGTCTAGTACCCATACCACATACTCTGCTTAGCTTGAGACTAGATGGCGTTGTGTGATAGTTATGGAATATTATTATTATTATATACAGGGTAATTTGTACAACACTGACAACCTTGCAGGACTGTATTACTAACATCATAAACAACAACTTTTGTTCTATGACTTTTTACAAAACGTAACAAATTTACCAAAAACAAACCTTCAAGATTTCATTGTTCTAACACATTTCAACCCTGTATTTTGCTGTTTCTACTTACGGCTCCCGTGCACTGTTCTCGTAATAATAGTAAGCAGGCTTCCGAAACATTTTAATTACACCTAGCAAGCATTCGCACCATTTCCGTGTACTCGACATTAGAATATTGATACACCATCATGTAATAGTAGTTTATGTGACTAGGGGATAAAGCAGTGTCGTTAAGTCGCGGGCGGCATGTTGAATTCCGAGCAAAACGAAGGTTGCTGATTTTAATCCCGAACGATAGTGAGGGATTTATAAAATTAACTCCCGAGCATTGCGAGGGAGTTAATAAAGAAACCTGATAGAAGTGAGGAATTCAAGCCACCCAAGACAAAGACAGCTTTATCCCCGTGTTGCATACTCTACTTTTTACACCATATGTGAGATAATTAAAAGACAATTTGGTCGACCAAATCATATGTTAGAGAAATATAAGTATTATATTTACAAGTTCATCAAACAAACAAAATTCACTACTCCAAGATTCTATAGTTTCAATTTTCTATAATGCCCCCGTCAGTAAGCAGGTTTTATTCTATTTTTTTTTGTCAGTGGTCTGTTTGAATTTCGAGTCAACTTGTTGGTCTATACTCTTAGTACGTCAGGAAACGCCATGAAAATGCGCTCAGTTGTTTTTAAGATTATTGCATACAAACAGACAAACGTAGTGGGAGAATGTATTTAGAAAAATGTAGGTGAGTGGTTCATATTTCAGTTTCAAGGTCAAGCAAAGTGGGTTTAACAATCTGGGAATTCTCAGTCATCATCATCATCATTTCAGCCGTATACGTCCACTCTTGGACATAGGCCTCCCCTAAGCGTCTCCACAACGAACGTTCCTGTGCAACCTTCACCAGGTCATCGGTCCACCTTGTAGGAGGCCTTCTAACGTCGAATTCGCAATAGTTAAGCCTTTTTTTGGGCGGGAAGTCATTAATTAACTTCTCCTGCTCTGTGTGGAGTAAGAGGGAGTGTTAAATTTTTACTGACTTTATAGTCAGTAAAAATTTAACACCACTTGTGTTCGTTCAGTTGCTCTCTACGTACCAGGACCATACAGTGGTTTTTTCGAACAATGCCATACTCTAATCAGAAATCAGTCAATCATTGGTTGGTTTGTGGTTGGTTCGGGACTAGTTGGTTGGTGGTTTGATTGGTTGGTTAGTGGTTGTTGAGTGACGATTTGTCTCCGGTTGTTGGGATTCAATTGAGGTACACTTCTGTCTAACTCTTTGAGGAATACAATAATATCATCAGCATCTCAACCGTCTACTGTTGAACGTATACCTTTCCACTCCGGAACATCTTGACCCCATCAGCTATCCGTTCCTTAGATATACAATACTAGCTTTTGCCCGCGGCGTCACCCACGTACATAAAATATAGCCTATATCACTCAGGAATAAAACAGCTTTCTATCGGTAAAAAAAAAAATACCAATCGGACCAGTACTGCCAGAGACTACCTCCTATAAACAAACAAAAAAAACTTTACCTCTATTATATCAGTGTAGATGTATCTATTTTTAAACATGTAGATCATGTTCTGGAATAAGACAAAGGATATTTCTTTCTGGAAGATAGTACTACTCAATATTATAAAAGTTTCTAGCGTAGCAAGGCTACGGCGTAGGCCTGACGTCACGGCTACGGTGCTACGTGATCGTAGCATATTGGATGTGGCTACGCGGAAATAGTTGTTGGAACCCTTCCCTTTGAGCCGGCTTTGTATACATTTTATATTAGTTGAAACTTTGTAAGGATATTTGAAAATTGCCTTTTGAGTACTTTGTACAAAGCTATCATTTCCGTTGTATTTTAATTTTAGATATCGAAGAATCGACCTGTAATTTACTAATTCGATTCTGAAAAGCTATTATTTTTCTGTAGTTTTCAAAAACCAAAATTTAGTTGCATTTTTAAATTGGTGACATTCAATGTTTTTATAGGGAATTTTTAAACACATTAAGACTCAAATTGAATTCCTTTATGTATTTCGATATAGTCAACCGATTGCGATGAAACAAAGCCGAAGTAATATATCAAGTTACTCACTATTCAACGACTGCCTTCCACACAGACCACCTTCGTTAATTTTTTTTTAATAATAAATTTGTAGCGACAGCTATGGTGCTACATATAAACTAAACTACAAAACCGTTCATCACGTAATTGATTTTCTCCGCGTGATTGTAACATATACAACAACCCGGTTACTGCTCCCTGAATAAACTCTTCTTCATAACTAATATCACGAATAGTCCTCTGTGCAGAGAATGCATGGAGTCAGAGGAAACAGTCGTGCATGTGTTCCTAAAGTGCACAGCCGTCAGTACGATAAAGACACAAACCTTGAGAGCTCCGAATTCACTTATAGACGCCCTGAGCAAATTGAAAAGACTCATCTACTTCTGAAGTGAAGTTGGCTGGTTGGAGTAAAGACCGCCATGGCTCACACACAATAGTCCACTAAGGACCGAGTGCGGAAACCAAACCATAATAGATAGATAGATATATCAACCCAGTGTCTCTCGTGCAGTTGCCCAGACTAGACAGTAAGGTTCAGTTGAAAACCAGCGTCAGGCAACTACCATGTAGTTGTCTGGCATTATTGCTGAACTGGACCTATTTGGCGCCGCCGTGAGACACACATTGTTAGTTGTCTCTTTTTTATATATAATAATCTATTGGTGTCTACATGTTGTTACTACATTGTGTGTATCTACGAGTGTGTATGTCAAATAAAATAGTTTTCTTTCTTTCTTCTTCCTTTCTTTCTGTCTGGTTGGATGATCCTCCCCTTTCAACAAAGGGCTGTAGGATGACTCTGTTCCGCATACCTCTAAAAACTTGACAGACCATCTATTCATGCAACTCATCGAATATCAAAATATTCAGCTCAGCAATACAAACCGCAACGCTCCACCACGAAGACGCAACGACACACCACTCACCACACTAAGCCCCCACAATAAATATAGAAGTTTGTTAAATTGTTACCAAGACACAATAAGTTGTGTTTAACAGGGGCTACCACAAGTTGCTGGCCGCGCGGAGAGGGTGAAGCTGGTTGCATACCAAGAGCTAAGCAAGCTATGCTATTATAGCTTCATTTTTTTTATTATTGACTAGCTTTTGCTCGCAATTTCGCCCGCGTTCATAAAATATAGCCTAAGGAACTTACGAATGAAGCAGTTGTCTGTTGGTGAAAAAAATTTAGCAATCGGATCAGTACTTTCAGAGATTACCTCCTACAAACAAAAAAATAAAAAAATAAACTTTACCTCTTTACAATAAGGCAACCAACACTTAAAATGTACTACTACATATTGTTTAACAACTACAGACCTGCCTAAATTTTATTGTGAAACTTACTAAACGATTTCTGTCTATCTTTATGTGTGTTACCTATGTTATTAAGTTATTATGTATGGTTGTGTCATATTTGTGAATAAAGTTATTCTCATATTATTATTAATAGTGCAGAAGATAAGCTCGTGTTTGGCCGTATGATGGTAAGTGGCGATGTGGCCGACGATGAAGCAAACTTGCTTAGAAGTAACCGATCGACTCTTTACTTAAAGATGCCCTAAGTTTTCGCTATCAGGAAACACAGATTCAGGGCCCAAGTCTGCTATTTTTATAAATTCGTCATTCCAACACTATCACATTGTCATTTTGCAAAAAGTTCGTAATCTGCTAATTCATAATGATCGATCATTGATCGGTCAATGGTATCGTAATAGAGTTGTGGTAGAATGATAATATCGAGCATATTAAAACCAATCACTGCACAATAACGTTCTAATGGTAGAACACTGATCAAATAAACTGTCAAAGTTTTCGCAGATTACCGCATACGTCAAATATACATTTGTCAATATGTACGAGATTACTATTCTATGCCACTTCTTTCAATGGAGTGTCAGTGGTTGACCATTGGAAAGTCATAATGACGCCATTATATTGGTAGATTACCAAACTTGTCAAAATCGACAACTATGACATCAATGATAGACCATTCTGACACTATTTTAATAGCAGACTTGAGGCCCTGGCTGGGTGTTCAACTCTTTAGCTGTGCAGATAATGAAACGCTCACATAACTGAGGTGATTTATTAGATTGACTAGGCGCCCGACATCTACAGTACCCATGACGTCACTATTTGACTTGCTGTACATTTAATGTGTATACTAATTACATTACAATTTGCTGGCTGAGTGGAGAGGGTAAAGTTGGTTGCATACCAAGAGCTAAGCTATGCTACTTTAGTTTTTCTCGCATAACTGAGGTGATTTATTAACTGAAGAGAAAATTTATTTAGATTTGCTGAGCACTTTATTTTGTTGATATTGATTGAGATGTCATTAAGGTGGATCTCCACTATAGGAGCCGAGCACGAGCTGAGCATAAGTCGAGCGGCTCTGCTCGCGATGTTAAATGTCAAAAAATCACTTTTTGAAATGCTAAAGTGCTTTTTCTGAAATTTTTGGACTCATTCGCTTTTTTATTTTGATTGTTAAATTGATGTTGTAATCAGTAGATCTTACAGAATAAGGGCTTTAACGGTTTATTATTAGTAATGGACATGTTTTAGCAATAAGACCGCCTTTTGTTACATCACATTTATCTTTGACTAGCTTCTGACTGCGTCTTCGTCCAAGTGAAAGTGGGTTTCTCCATTCAAACTTCGGATCCTTTCATCTCTTTAGTTGGTTAATTTTAGAAAAACCTTTCGTCCTCTTTATATACATCAAGACTTTGAATTTTATATAAATGACACCATAAAAATTTAAATACTGTTTGATTATGATAGATTATAATCTACCGAAAAACAATACGTTAAATTGTAAGCAGTATATTACGGTTCCCAATTTTTCGACAGTTTACAATCTCGCGAGATCGTGTAAGCCTACGTTTTACAATTTTACGGCGAGATATATACAGAAGTTCAATAAGCTAATCTACCTTGTCTCAGCGCCTACTCTGTAACCAGCTTGAACATTCCTGACAAGATTTATTTGCTAACTTCTACCACTGAACTCAAACGATGTTCCTGACATCTGTAGAAGTTTTTTTAAATTAGGATGTGTGTGTGTACTCGTAAAGGCTTGGGGGTGTTACGAAATTTTGGCTTGGATGTTGTTGCAAATGGAAAAAAAAAGAAAATTTGGGTGGAAAAGTTCAGGGTTTTTATCAAAGGCGTAGCGTGAATTAATTTAAACGTGGGCAAAGGTGTAACAGCGAGGCTTTTTTCTTTCCTAAATTCTAAAACGGGACAGCGACTGTCGCAACCCAGTGTTCGATGTGTGAGCCTAGCAATTTAAAAAAAAAACTAAGCAAGTGTGAGTCGGACTCGCGCACTGAGGGTTCCGTACAAACTTACCTATGAAAAAACAGATCAATTCCCGAAAAATCTCGAAGATTTTTCCGAAAACCAAAATTTTTTTTTTGTAACGTAACTCCAAATTTTCGGTTTTCAGATTTATTCCTATACTTGTGCTGTAAGACCTTGCTTTATGCCAAACTTCAGGGATCTACGGCAAAGGGAAGTACCCTAAGAATTTTGATTCCCTAGGAATGTACACGTTTACATACACGTTTTTTGCGACGTAAACGGCCTTATCTTTTTTTTCGTTAACTGAGAAGTTTGATTTTTTCACAGCTTTAAGAGACCATACACTTGAGTATATGGTTTTTATTTCAACTCAATACCTCTACGCTTTCTTGAGATAAAGGGTCTTGACAGACAGACAGATGGACGGACGGACAGACAACAAAGTTATCCTATAAGGGTTCTGCTTTTTTTTTCTTTAAAGGTACGGAACCCTACAAAAACCCTCATTCTTAAAGAGCCTTTGCTTGAGTGAGGCTGCTTTGGGTTCAAGATCGTGGGGAAACCACCTCTTGTTGATTAAATAAAAGGTCATTGTATTCAAGGTAGAAAAGCTATTATGGCATGTGAATTTATAACCTTTGTAGTGAGTGAAGCAGTACTATAAAATTGTAAATGGGAAGGTAAACACTTTTCCCCACACATTACATTACAGCTATGTACACTATGAGTACCTATATACACAATACTAATAAGAAATACATATAGTCTGTCTAATAAGTCAACCGACTTGGGAATTTTGTGTAATATTTAATCATTTAAAAAATACTTATATTCGATATTTTTTATAAGGTTCTTCTGTTAGTAAACAATGATCTCTATCTCTTAATTAACCTTGATTATTGAACCCGTGTTGACTATATCACATTTCATTAAATCCTAATAATTACCCAAGTCGTTTAACTTATTAGACAGACTTACATACTCATTCATTGTGAAAAAAATCCCCCAGTAAAAACTCTTTGACTTTTATTGTCATTCCACGATCAATCTCATTTAAACCGCTAAACATTCATTAAAATTCCTTAACACTGTTACCCAAGCAAGCCTTTACAAACTCTTTAGTAGTGACCTTTACAATTACATTGCTTAATAAAAAGTCCAGCCGAACAAATATGAAAACATATTCAGCGTAATGCTGGCAACATAAAAACAACACAAATAACTTGAATTACACTAACACATAAGTTTGGAATCAAGTCAGAAACTCATAACGTATTATTTTAAGGCTGTGCGCAGACTTAACAAGCTTTTTTAGTACCTACGCTTCACGAAAAAAAAACGTTTACTTTTTTTATGTGGTACGTCATCTAATGGCTGGCCTTGATTGGCCTGTTGGTCTAATGGTTAGTGGCCCTGACTGCTATGCCGGAGGTCGTGGGCTCGATTTTCACCCAGGACAAAAATGTTTATGTGGTGAGCACGATCACTTTTGTTCTGTGTCTGGATGTAATTTATCTATAATATGTATGTATTTAGAAATATATCGACGGTCCCTACGTATTTATAGACATGTCCAAAATAACATTTTTTTAAATTTCATTACTAACTTTGTTTAATTGATACTATCAATTAAAAAACAAAGCAAACAATGTTTTTTTTTAATGTTATTTTAGGCATGTCTTTATATACGTACGGACCGTCGATATAAGTATTTTATCAGTTGTGTAGTACCTATAACACAAACTCTGCTTAACTCGGGACTAGACGGGATTGTGTGGTAGTTTTGGAATAAAAAAAAATGGCTCGACCTGCTTTGAGTGGAGCAAAAGGAAGTGTTAGGCTTTTACTGATTATAACCCACCTGTGTGCCTTTAGTTGCTTTATAGGCCAAGATAACTCTTTCGGACTATCCCGCAGTGAACTATTTTACACAAGAAGTCTGTTATTTTATTTGGCACAACACAAGGCACATGCATTAAACTTAGATAGGTATAAACGCAACCAACAAATAAAATAGTATACCTCACGGCTGCGCCAAAATAGGTTCATCCAAAGCCACGGTAACTCATTTGAACGATCCCACATCGAAAACAAAGATGGCGCCCACGATTTCGCGTCAAAACAGTCTCGCACTATACAAAAGTGTAGCGAATACTTATCGGTTTTGAAACAAAATTGAAACTAATCTGTAAATAAAATGGAACAAAAGTAGAAGATAACCCAGTATTCTGTTTTTCTCTAACATCTGTACACGACGCAGTGGTAGCTAGTAACGGCCCCAAGTTATGAGTCGTAGATCGCGGGTTCAAATCTAGCCAGGTGCATTAGTATGTGTAATTTTTCACGTTTTATCCTAGGAGTATATTCGCTCGGGATAATCTTGATAAGCCACCGGCAGCAGCTTTTTTTTTATGGCGGGAATAATCATGACAACCCCCGCTCTTGGGCGGAGCGGGAGATAGTGTCAGACTCTTACTGACTAAACGACCCACCCCATTCCTTCTAGCATTCATACCGGGGCTCGAGCTCCCTTTCGGATAACCCTGGCCCCAGTAGGCTTCGACCCGGCTGGGTCCCTGCTGTTGCTGACAACTCCTTGAGGCGCGCGGGAACAGTGCGCGCCGTCGACGACTTGGGCTTGGTCCGGACAGTTACCGGACGGCCGGACAGCGAGCTACCCATTGCTCACTGTCCGCAAGCCCGCGCCTACTAATATTATTGATAATACTCCATAATCTACTCATAAAGCTGTTCATTATTCCTCTGGATATTCTGTCAAAAACGAACAAATCTGTTTTCATACTCTGATGTGTTCCCTGCCTTACATCATAACATATCAAAAAGTAATTTCAACTTTATTATGACGTGTGTCTTATATTTACGTCTTGTTTCTAGCTTCAAATATGAAGTTATAAGCCTTCATTTCCAACAAAATAACGAGATCTTTATCGGAGACAAACCAATTACAGCCATGTGATGGGTAATTCCATGTGGGCTGTGGATTTGTTCCAGAGAGTTTCCGCGGCCTTGAAACGCAAATCGTAACTGGAAGAACATGAGTGGATTTTAGTAAAAAAAAATCGGACACTTTTTCACGCTTAGCACATCTAACATGTCCATACATTTTGACTTGTATTTTTAAAGCGCGTCTAAAATGTCCATACATTTTTAACAAGTTTTAGACATCAATAAAAAATGACTGAAAAAGACATTAACAAATCCATATATTATTAAAATGATAATATAATAACAGCCAAGGAGTGGAATTCCCTGCCGGATTTTGTGTATCCTGATATCTACAACTTATGGGTCTTTAAGTCAAGAGCGAATAGGTTTCTTCTAGGCAAGCGTGCTCCATTGTCGACTACCTCATCGCTTACCATCAGGTGAGATGGTCAAGCGCGAGCCTGTCAATAATAAAAGAAAAAATGACATGGATTGTCACCAAGATGGAATTGCGACTTGAATCTGTATGCTATTTGAGTAAGTATAAGACCAGTGCCTTACTGGGACGTCATGTTGGAGCTGCCAGTTCGAGCAACTAAGAAAATGCAGTCAGCTCTATGGTGTGTAGGTACCTCACTTGGCCACTGTTGGCCACACAGCTAATCCATACATTTTGATGGCGTCTTAACCTGGCTACGCTAACATGGCATCCTAGTAAGACATGACCCTAAAAATTTAACTTCTGCCCAAAGCCAAGTTACAACCGTTTCTCTTGCGTCGAATGCCTCGAGTTGGTCACGCCCCCAATGTTTTTGTTCTGACCACGTGGCTAAGCGTTGAGATGACGTCATTCCCGTACATTTGAAGTTTTCTACTAGCGTTACGCGTTTATTACCAACTTGGCTAGAGGTACTGGTCTTCAAGAAACTGTCCCACTTTTAGCTACCACTTTACCTTTCTTCAAAAAACAAGACCGAAATATAAAAAGCCCTCTGTATTATGTTTATTTTTCATCTCACACCGACCTCATAAAAACAGGTAAAGGTATTTTGTATGTTAAATTATGAATCACAGACCGAACTTCAAACTTCATGAATAATTCCCTTAAATATTGTCATTTAAAATTTTTGTAGGAAATGCAAAAATCTCGTCGCATGAATGTAATAAGATGCAAAATGAGTCAAAGTTTGTGTTTTTACAACAAGTTTTATGCTGTTTGGAATATCTTTGCTGGGAACAGAAAGATGCATCTGCTACCTTTTTATAATATGCATTTAGATTTAATACATTTAAGTTTCATTAATTAAATTGCTGATTTGAAAAGTCCAGTATTTTTATTTAGTCTTGTTTTTTTTATCAAAGTAAAGGCGGCGCGGGTGACGCAGTAGCTGAGCGATTGACTGCTGCGCTACGAGTCGCGTATTCGGTCCCCACACGGAACAAAATATTTATACAGCCTACAAATTCTGGGTGTTTTATTATGTCTTTGGTGTATATGAGATTACATGTTCGTGTTTACGATACAGGAGTAATTCATAGTTTAAAGAAACTTTAAAAAAAAAATAGAAAAGGCAGGACTGTCACAGATAGGCCACGTTCACACGGCGATTATTTTCCCGTATACCGTATACGAGATTTTATCGAATAGAGTAGTGACAACAGAATATACATGTAAACTTAAAAATTGTTTACACGGCGTTCATACGGGAAAATCCCGTGTTCGAGAAATATATTTTAACGTATACCGTGCGAAGTTGTCACCGGAACGCCGCGTCTCGAAACGATTTTATCGAATACGACACGCAGTGGCGCTTATGTTCATGTTGTCTCGTTCACACGACTCGCTTACTGTATACATGAAAAAGTCGAATCGAATGGTCGCCGTGTGAACGTGGCCGTAGAGTTTAGGAATTTTCGACCCGAAACTCCCGAGACTCGAGAAAACTAAAATTACTAAAAGTCTCGGGACTTCGAGACACTGGACATCCCGGAACCCAAATCCTAGTCACAGGTCTGCCGGAAGAGATTTCGTTTGAAATAAGCAGCACCTTTACTTTCCTATCTGTATTTGTCTTTTCGATTTTAAGTATTTGTATGTACATAAATAAATAAAAAAGGAAGGAAAGGGAAGGAAAAGAAAATTCAATCTAAGGCCTAGTTGTAAAAAAAGGCTCGTTTCCAATTTCAACGAATATAGTTTGTAAAAAAAAGATATCAGATTTTCCAAGTAAAATGCCTTTTCGTTAGCAACATCAAACTACCGGGAAGTTTCAATTATGCACCGAACGGATGAAACGAAGTTATCCGAAAAGTAGCGAGCAAACTTGCAAGATGTTTATTGGTTTTCTCTTGGACAAGTTTGTGTAAGTTCCCGAATTTTTCCAAAACGTATTTACGAGGTACTGATAAAATTACAGTAAATTGCTCAGAGCAAGTATTTTAGTTTACTGGTTTATGTACAGAAAATAATGTTAACACCTTCCAGTGTGATAGATTTACATAGATGTACATGACAATCATTATTTATATTATATCACTTAATATTACGCTATTACTTACGGCAGCAGAGCAGTAACCAAAGCTGGGGTGAATAGGCTCCTAATAAACTAGTGCCTCACCACGTGGGATCGCAGTCAAGCACTGGTAATGATATAAACATTTATAAAAAAAGTAAGACGCGGGTGAAACTAGTGAAACTATGGGGAACAGAATATAATTATATATATAATTGATATTATTTTATAACATAATACATATTGATGATATTTCATTAAATCACCAATAATAATCATTATATATATAATTATTTATTTTATTTATTATTTAAAAAAAATATATACTGTTATATTTTATATTATTTATGTTGATAATACGATTTATTTTAGTTGTGTGAACATTTATTGAGTTGTTGCAACACCAAAACTGACAATGAGCTTCTAATAAGGGCAGTTAAAAATTTAACCAGAAACAGTATTTCACGGAGAGGACATAAAGCCGAATAAACTGGATAAATCATACTTATATTTATTATAAAAAAAGCCAAGTGTACTGGGGTGACATGATCCGTTTTATCTCCGAGTTCGTTTCCGAGTTTCGCAGAACTAGGGATGTACACATGTTAAATTCATTAATGAACCCTTTCCGATCCGTTTTGAAAAAACTCGTAAAATAAGCAGCAGCAGGTTTTAAGTCCACCTTTGTTCTTTTTTGCATATAAAGCACTAGCTTCTGCCAGCGGCCTCGCCCGCATGAAGTTTCATCCCCCTTAGGGGGTGAATTTCAGAAAATCCGTTCTTAGCGGATATCTACACTCTAAGGAACCTACCTGCCAAATTTTAAGTTTGTAGGCGTTATAGTTTCTGAGGTTTCATGATTAATATTGAGTGGTATTTCGATTACATATATGTTCCACGACTAGATTTAACTATAGAGTCTTTGTTTTGTTATTATTATGGTACCTACCAAAGGGTGTAACGCAGTGACGCCATTTTTTATACGTCACGAGGTCAGAGTCATGTTAAAGGGGCTGAGACCCGAGATGCGTGGGCAGTTTAGCTTGCACAGTTTCAAGGGTCACACACCTCTAACATGAAACTGTCGGTTAACCCGTGTATTCGTGATTATTTAGTATAGGTACTTACAACACTATTGTGAATTATAAAAGTGACATAATAACTAATCGCGAACTGTGAAACTGACATTATAAGCAACCGAAAAACTTAAGTGCATAATTATTAAAATCCCATCAAAATGAACCCAGTACCACTGAATCAAAATGATGCTGGTCATATCGCTCAGCCACTCCTGGCGCCGTCATATATATATAGATTTATCAGGTAACAAATAAATAATACACGTTTTTTTATACTTGTCGGCCACTAATTACAGTTTATTAATAAGATAATAAGACATGCAATTGATTCCCGAGTCACATGAACATAATCGTATGAAGAGCAGAACAAATGGTCGATGGAGTCGAAAGGTTCTGGAGAGGACCGCAACCGCGGACCGAAAGACGCAGCGTTGGAAGGCCTCCCCCAAAGTGAACCGATGACCTGGTGAGCGTGGACTGTTCGTTGTGGTGACATTTGGGCAGGCCTATGTCCAACAGTGGACGTCTTTCGGAAGAAATGATGATGATCAGTAGTATGGTTTAGGACGTGTTAGTGGTGGCTTGTGTACTAAGTAAAAAAAAAATGAGTTACTTCTATTTGTTATTTAAATAAAAAATTTCGTAAGGCTTAGTAGCCAATAATAACAAAAATAAAAAACAGACATTTCAAAAGCAAAAAAGCCGCTTTTTAGACTTGTGTTGTTTGTGCTTGTAGTTAAAGGTTTTATTAGTTTCAAAAGAAAAAAAAACAGGGAAATCCTCTCTAGTGTTGAATACAAGAGAAGATATTTGTTGTAGATACTGGCTAATCCCTGTTATGCAGATCTATTTATTAAGTTTATTTTCTTTTACTATTTTTTATAAAAACTCATGACAGTAACAGTTTTGCTCGTATTTATTTACAAATCCTTTTGTCTTTTTTAACCCAAAGGTTGACTGGTAGAGAATGCCTTGTGGCATTAAGTCCGCCTATGTACCACTATTGTACATGAAGTTTAAATAAATAAATAAATAAATAAATAAAAAATAAATTGTATAAAAAATAAAATATATTACTTTACATCTGCTACAATTTCTCCACAATCCCATGTTCCGCATGTGAGAAAGTAAAAAACACAAGTGCGTAATAAAATAATGGGCACGCTTGTAACGCTGCAAACCGCGACGACGTGTCACGCCGTGACGCGCCGTGACGCGCCTCGACGCGGCTTGACGCGTCATGACGCAAACACGTTGCGAGCGTGACGGCAGGTACTTGAAACACTGCCTAATGTTAGAAAATGGTCCAAGGTGCGAACAAGAAGAGGTTATTTTTACAATATTTTATTTAGTTTTACCTGTCCCGATGTTTGCCATTATGTCTATAATCAAATCTTGCAAATTAAATTTGATCCACTTTCCGGCTACCGATTGAGCTGAAATTTTGCATGCATGTGTAAATCAGATGACAATGCAAAATTATTATGACATGGAGCTGATCTGATGATAGAAACGGAAGGTGGCTAAAGTAGCTTGGTAGTTAAATGACACAACCCCATCGAGTTTGGGCTCATGTGATTCGTCTTGACGATTATTAATTATATAGGTATACTGCGCTATAAAAGCTTGCTATGTAAAAATGATTTTCTTTAAAAACTTGTTTAACAATAAGAAAATTATTTTGAGTTGCAGAGATAGCGTGACACGGATAATTTGCAAGCGTGACACCAGAATAAGCTCTAATAAGAGTACAAGAAATTAGAAACTGTTTATCATTGAGAGTCTTTTGTCATGATATAACAAATGTCATGATGAGAAGCAACTTTTGAGCATTTGGCACAAACTGACGTAATAGCCTGTACCTATTCGAGAAGTGAAAATATAGGTACTTATTAGAATAAGTAATAGAATTAGTTATAAAGTTTAAACTGCGGGATAATACGAAAAAAATACCGCGACTCTGAAACGCAAGGGACAATTGCAAGAACTCAGAAGAATCTTACAGCTTTGGTAGACCTTCTACGATCTTTGTTATTGTTATACAAGGTGTAAGGGACAGCCCTCCAAAAACTTTAAGGGCTTACTCAGTAGACGAAACTGAACAACCTTCCACAAAAAATTTTTTCAGGAAACAAAAAAAAAATTTGGCCTCTCCATACAAACTGTCCAATCAAGTTTATAATTTTCTATGGTGAGGCGGATTTTTTTTCGGTTTCTGAAAAAAAAAATTGTGGAAGGTTGTTCAGTTTCGTCTACTGAGCTAGCCCTTAAAGTTTGTGGAAGGCTGCCTTACACCTTGTATATTCCAGGACCACGGGTATCTCTTTCAGAAGTCAAACCACGGCCCTAGTAGACTTCTGCCTTGCTGGGCCCCTACGGTTTTGTTACATCTCTTTGAAGCTCTACAATTTATATTTTTAGACTCTATAATCGCCCGCGCTTAAAGATTACTCCACTCCCCCCTCGCCACCCATGTAACAGGATACAATAAACTCTAAGAAGCATATACATAGCTCTAATAAACGCTCAATTTGAACGTACACTCGACGCCACGAGTGACGAGGAATTGGACAGGTGACAGAGTTTAATTGATGACGACTGTACGTGCGTGTACTGTGGAATATCTACGCATGTGAGTGTCAGGAGCTAAGGACTGGTGGTACTTCAAAAGAAATGAAGTAGGTACCGGGCTAGGGAAAGTTCATGCCGCCTTTTCATCTCAGAGAATTTCACTCAGAATTTTAGCTTTTGTGGGGAACAGACGTTGTTCATATGACTGTTATGCATTACACTATATTTAAGAGGACTACGTCACCAATTCACCATAGATATCTAATAAGAGATATAGAATTCAGTTTGGGAACTCGAGCATCCGAAAGGGAACTCGAGCCCCGGTATGAAGGCTAGAAGGAACGGGGTGGTTTTTAGTCAGTAAGAGTCTGACACTGTCTCCCGCTCCGCCCAAGAGCGGGGGTTGTCATTGGATGATTTTATAAAAATGTATAAGTTGTGTTACTTTTTTAGTGTACAATTAAGTTTATTCTATTCTACGTCACACAAAGCGCGGTCACTTTCGAACTGCATACAAAAAAAGGGTTGCGCAAATTTGAAGTATTTTAGCAAGTTATTATAAAGCTACGGATTTAATTATAAAATTAAAACACTATAATGTTTCTACAAGTAATTTTTTACGTTAGTAAAATAATCTGACAAACAATTAAAATGATCGCTTGTATATTCAGTCCGGTTTATAATGGATAAAATATTTTTTCGAGGAATTTTCGTGTTTTTTTTCTATTGTGAACAGAACAGATAGTGTGTTCAAAATATAATATAAGTTATGTTTTGAACACACTATCTGTTCAGTCATTCTGAACAATAATATATATTTTTCCAAATCTATTTACTATAGTGGATACTTTTGCGTATTTTAAAACTCACGATAATCTCATATTGTCGTTTTTATTATTGATGTAGAAATAAGAATATATTTTCTATCTATCTATCTATCCATATATACGTAGCCCCTTTTTCTCATAATCTCAGGTTTAGTTGAAAACCAGCGTTAGGCACAAGCAGTCTGGTATGTATGCTGAACCAGGGACTTACCATGACGTGTTAAAATGTCTCTTTAGCAGTAAACAAGCGTCATGATAACTTCATCAAGCTCTCTAGCAGCAAGCGAGCTATACATCCAGCACACACGGCTTCCAAGACCTGAACACAAGCTAACACACACAGCTTTAAAGGGTATCCATAACCGCCAGTATGCCTACCTGGTCATACCTGGTCATCACCCTCAGCCTCAAAGAAAATGATCTACCAATTTACTTAAGTCACTTAATATCATCCGATGCCAACTCCTCTTAACAATATACTTTACAAACAAAACGATATAAAACACCGTCTTTAACTTAAGTCACATTTCCCCAATGTAAAGTGATATGACCCATCAAATAATTCTTCCCAGCACTTCTCAATAGACTCCATTTTATCCACCGCCCCCCGCTTACAAATTAGAGTGGTGACAAGGAATTTAATTGGTGCTGAACGTACGCGCACCTCTAGTTTTCGATTGCTTGAGATATGTTTATTGCTCGAGTGTTTAGTGCAGCTCTAAAACTGTTTAATAAAGGTGGGAATACGCAGCGGTGCTGAGTAGAGCATTATGGCGAGCTATTTGCATTTGTGTTTGAGGTTAAGTACTAAATGTGTTCCTAGAATTGCTTATGTCCTAGTTATATGTATGTTTATATTACATTTATATTATTTAACATTTTATACGTAATTACTAGCGTTTACACGTGGTTTCACTCGCGTTAGGTTAGTTTTTTTTTCTTTGGTCACTGCTCCTCTTTCATGGGTTTTAAATAGCCTATTACTTTCTGTCATAGGTTCGCTCACATGAAAGTGGTTTTCTTCATACAAACTTTGGACCGCTATTGTATCCTCTTACGAGGTGAATTGGAAAATCAATTATTGCTCACGTTATAAAAGAAAACCTTATGCAAAATTTCAGGCTCCTAGTCTCAGTAGTGTTGGCATTGCTTTGATATATCAGTCAATCAGTTTCTCCTTTAATTTTTATAGACTAACTTTCTCACACGTCTTCACCTGTATTAGGTTAGTTGTTTTTTCTTCGGTCATCTTTTATTTACCGTAGTGTGATTTTATAAAGCCTACTAGTGAATCCGACAAACGATGCCCTATCCGAAAGCAAGCTATTTGTCAGAAAAGTAATTGAAAACCCGATTGCAGCGCCACTTCCCAGGTCCAATAGTATTTTCAAACCTTTCAGGGATCGGCTTGAATACACACGCAAAATTTCATCCAAATCGGTCAAGCTCTTTAGGTAGAGTTAAGTAACATAAACACGTACAAAAAAAATTGTTTATAGAGTAATATTCGTCATGTACCTGGCACCTGGCACCCGACTGGTAGTTCTAGAAATTAGCGCGTTTAAACAAACAAAAATTTTCTTCCTTTTTATCGTATTATTTATACTTACATACATCAATATATATACAACATTATAGTATAACTATTTTATTGAACATAATTATGTAAATAGAACATCACGTTCCACCTACATATCTTTTCTCCTTCTCTGTCAAATACATCCACAGGTTGTCTGTAACAGATGCGATAAGACCGCCCATTGTTACACCCTATTAATTTTAAGCTCCTACTGTATTTTGCTATGGTGTACAATAGATACTTATATACAACCTTAGTTTAGTATATGCAAAACCTGAAACAAGTGTCCAGTATTTTTATGTAGAGAATCTATGTACCTGTATATAATTTTGTAACTGTATCATGAAAAATCGCAAAGTTGTAAGCTTGTTATTTCAGCAAAAATAGATAGTCACCGGGCCATCCAACACTCTTAGTCGCCGAGTTTGTTTTTCACTTGCACTCAGCTGTTTGCTGGCACCTAATGCTCGCTATAACCTGCCATGACATGTGTTGTACGTAGTGTAGGTGTCCAACTTGTGACATTTTTAAATATTTTTGCGAAAAAATATAACATGGAGTAAAAATTATTGAAATTCATTTAGGCACTGATTCTGAACAAAGTATATTAAGGCTTCGCATAAACTAAAAATTATGTTAAATAATATCTATCTCGTTTTCAATTCAGTACTATTTGTATTCGTGGCTCAATTCAGTTATTTCTTATTTAGATTTTCATCACCATCAACATGGTATGGGCCTCATCAGAAGGTTTAAAATCACTCAAAGGTCAATAAAGAGGGTTATGCTTAGACTTTCCTTGCCAAAAATAATTGCCAGAAGGCCGGGCACGTTGCTCGCAGAACAGATGATTAATGAAGACGAAAGGCTTTGGAATGCGACCGTGTAAGATGCCTACAACGCTGGTCTTCTGATAGGAAGACTGGCATTGTAGGCCTCTCAGAAGGTGGACTAGTGAGCTAGGTGAGGGTCGCAAGAACCCGTTGAAAGTTTGTGTGTGTTTGCTACTTCTTCACGATGAAATATGGCACAAGGATAGATCATATCTTGGAATAGCAGATAACATACTTTTTATGCCGAGAGTATGTTCTTTGGGGATAATTTTCTACATTCACGTGGGTAAAACATCTGGCATAGGCTCTACTAAGTCAAAAGTCTTCATAAAAAATCAATCCGAAAACACTTTACCTGGTCAAAAACCTACTAATTTCTAAAATACACAAGTATGTGTGTATTTATGTATGTAGGTATATTTGTTTATGTATTATTATTTTATTCACAATATTTCTAATTTTAAAATTGTACACTGGACCCTACCCTCTAATGTCAACTCTCTCTATCGCTCAATGGTTTACTGGAAGAAAACTCAACTTTGAGTTAAGCTCGGCTATGTACATGAACTTTGCTATCCACTTATTTTTGTTGCTATAGTGTACAATAAAGAATTAAAGGAATTAAAGAAAAACGTCTTCACAAGACCAACTTTTCAAATACCTACCAACAACTTTTCAAACGACTTGAAATCGCCGTACAAAGAAAATTGCACACAACACAATCGATGAATGCACACAGAAACGTTCGAGAAGCAGTATGTAAAGTTACAAAGTTACTAACTTGCTTATGTTGCGTCGGTTAAAAAGTTTCAACTACAAACTCGAGTGTTTGGCCTGCTGTTTAGGTTCTATTTCAACAATTTTTGTGTTAGAAAATTTTATAGTTTTGTTGTGTGGGGAAATTCTGTTGGGATTTGCCAGGTGAGGCTGTCTTTTAATAACTATGTTCCGAACGTGAGTAATTAAATGCCGGCTTACTAGCAGAGACCACAAACAATCCTCAGTTCTGACTGGCCTGTTGGTTTAGTGGTTAGTGGCCCTGACTGCTATGCCAAAGGTCGTGGGTTCGATTTCCACCCAGAACAAATGTTTGTGTGTTGAGCATGATCATTTGTTTTGTCTGGGTGTAATTTTTCTATTATATGTATGTATTTAGAAATATATAGGTATGTATGTCAGTTGTCTAGTACCTACTCATAACACAAACTCTGCTTAGCTTGGGACGGCGTTGTGTGATAGTTGTGGAATTAAAAAAAAATTGGCTCATCCTGGTCTGAGTGGAGCAAAAGCCAATGACAAGGTAAAATCAGTCAATGAGTACTAGAACCGCTTAGGTTGTTACGATGCCACTCTAAAACATTGTACCTATTATTGATAGGTTCGCATTTGACCATCATTTCACTTGATGGTAAGGACTTGCTATTCTTCAGAGAACAAAGAAATTAACTTTTGATTAATATTCATCGTATTTTTTACCTAGAACTATGTTGAACTCCATTGACTTTCAGTAGAGAAATATTTTTAATCTTCATAGTCATAGTTGTTATAACTGTTTATACATAATAGTTTAAAGTTTACATCCCTATTTTATTATTAGTACAAAAAAAATATGATCATATTTGTGTAGCCAAAAGTAAAAAAAAAAACAAATTCCACAAAAAGTTACCAGAAATATTTGTTATTATTGGTAAATTCATAATAAAATCAATTATTCATAAGAATTGCTGCTAGAAAATACTGTGTTTTTGCATTTTTATCATCATTTATTCATTCATAATCCTGCACAATATTTTCATAAATTGAGTGACATCTTGGGATATAAACCAACTCAAATAAATTTACCGTTATGGATATTATTTACTAGCTTTTGCTCGCAGCTTCGCCCGCGTACATAAAATATAGCCTATGTCACTCAGGAATAAAGCAGCTTTCTGTCATTGAAGAAATTTTAGCAATCGGACCAGAACTTCCAGAGATTACCTCCTACAAACAAAAAAAAACAAACTTTACCTCTTTAGTATATTAGTGTACGAGTAGATAGTGTAGATTTATTATATTAGTGTAGATTGAGACTTTACTCAAATAAGAACAAGATTTTTTCTAAAATAAAGCTTATTTTTAAGGCACAAATTTTTAATAATTTAAGTATTTGTAAGTACTAATATAATAAAAAATTGTGGTCACCTTCATCCCCTACCTTCAAAGTTAATAACAACTAAGACTAAGGTGAGGTATTGGACCGAATTATCTGGTGAGGCGTAAGTCCTACGCCTCCTTTGGGACGTTCATGTAAACACTAGACTATACAACGTCACACATAGTACATGTATGTGATAAAGGCTTGCATCCATTCATTGCTTGCACTCCTAACAGTGGGTATAGGCGCATAAATAAACATCACGCTTGAGTTCCCGGTAAGGGTGGGCAAAGACGTTGGTTCATGGATTAAGAACCCTAAAGGTCATGTAGGTATGATTTAGTTCGAAGGAATAAGGCGATTTGGGGAGTTTATTGCTATTCATGACGTTAGTACAGAAACAGGATTAAATTAAAATTAGCTACTGTAACTTCGCTGACGTAATGAAAGACATAATTAAAGGACGATATAACAAAAACAAAAATCTATATAAGTTAAAAAAAAGTGCAAAAAAAAATAACAGATTCAATGTTATCTGGTTGTATAACTTTAATTTTATTATGTGAATGAAAACTTATAAAAAGTCCTACGGCTATAAAATTACATGTTAAAAATAATATATCAATCTGATTCGAAGGTTCATGCAATTAAACGGTTTGGCTAGCGGCGGTTTGGTTTGGTTTGGTTAGGCTTATATATAAGATTTATTTTGTTCTTTAATTCAACCCTAAAATATCACAAAATATACAATAAAAATATGCTACATCACCAGATTTTTCAAAAAACATGAAATGGACTACGAAAATGGTCCAAATATACATATGCATATATATGCAAATGCATATTAAACATATTTACAATAGCATATAATTCAGTCTTTAGTGATTACGTATTTCTCACCTCATCGCGGCGGCTTGCTAGCAAATCTAATTAGTCCCTATTTACATGGCATAATGTGTGAGTGATTATACATGTATGCACATACATTTATTATTAAGAATATATGGCAACAAAATATTATCGTAAACCAAAAGTTCAAACTCATGTGAATAATTTTCAAGTTCATGGAACTCAAGAGAGTAAGTAATTAGATTTACGTAAGGTCTTATTTAGGATTTCACATCAATCACGTCAAACATCCTTTGAACTACCTAGAGATGAACATAAAAGAGGTATTCATATTTTGACATTCATCTGCATGTGCATTATAAGTTCGACTTGTTTCAGAAGTAACATATTTTATTTATTTATGGAACAATGTACATAAAATCAGCTTTCACAATTTGGCAGCCCACTGCATTATCCACATACCTATTAAGTGAGCGTACAAGATTACCGGCATTTAATGCCGCTAGATAAATAAACATAATAATAATATAATATAATAATAATATAAGCCTTTATTACTGTTTTTAAATATTTTTACAATATTTCGTTTATTGCTGACGATCGGTTTTTAGAAACAGCTTGTCCTTCGACAAAGGCCTCCTCCAAAGATTTCCACCTATCTCTGTCTCTTGCGATTCTGATCCATTCTGAACCGGCAATTCTTTTGATGTCATCTTCCCAACGTTTTATTTGTCGACCTTTACTTCTTTTGCCATCCCTGGGGTACCACTCTGAAATTATTTTGGTCCATTTCTCATTTGGCTCCCTCAGCATATGTCCTGTCCATCTCCACTTTAGTGTTTTACACACTTTTTTCGCATCTTTAAATTTGGTTTCATTTTTTATTTTACTTAGTTTTATTTTATCTTTTCTTTTTACTCCAAGTACACTTCTCTCTATTGCATTTTGACATACAGTTATTTTATTATATAGTTTCTCGGTCAATGCCCATGTTTGACAGCCATATGTTAGACATGGCAAAATGCACATGTTATAAAGTTTTCTTTTGTCTTTAATTGGCATATCTTTGTTTTTCATGACTTCGCTAAGAGACCAAAATCGTTTCCACGTGTTAGCAATTCTTCTGTCGATTTCTTTATTTATGGTATCACTTGTGGCTATTAGTTGTCCAAGGTATATATCGTCCACGTATTCTATTTTCTCCATGTTTACAATTATGTTATACGTTTGTGAAGAATTAGTCATAATTTTAGTTTTCGTGGTGTTCATTGTGAGTCCTGCTTTTATGCTTTGATCTGATAATTCTTGTAGCATTTGCTCAAGTATTTTTGGACATTCTGAAAATAGAATTAGATCGTCCGCGAAACGTAGGTGGTTTAGGTTTTCCCCGTTTATGTTGAGTCCGTTTTTTTCCCAATCAAGGTTTTTGAATATCATCTCTAGGGCTGCCAAGAACAACTTAGGTGAGATTGGGTCGCCCTGCCGGACGCCTCTTTCTATAGGGAACTCTTCTCCTGTTGTTTCTAGCCTGATTTGGGCCGTACTTTTTGAGTATATGTTTTTAAGTATTCGAATGTACTTTTCTTGTATCCCTTGATATTGCAATGCTTCCCAAATGAATTCATGCTCTAAAGAATCAAAGGCCTTGTTATAATCCACATAGGCCAAATAGTAGCTTTTATTGTATTCCTTATATTTCTGCAAAACTTGTCTCAGAACATGTATATGATCCACAGTTGAGTATTTGCTACGGAACCCCGCTTGTTCTTTTGGTTGATTTTCGTCAAGTGTAGATGTGATTCTGTGTAAGATTATTTTGGAAAAAACTTTATAGATATTCGACATTAAGCTGATTGGGCGATAGTTCCCTATATCACTTTTATCTCCTTTTTTGTGTAGTAATATTATGGTTGATTTTGTCCAATCTGTAGGAATATTTTCCGTCTCTATAATTTCATTGAATAAATCTGTTAGTATAGGGGCAATGGTTGGTAGGGTTGCTTTTAGTAGTTCGTTCGTTATTTGATCAGATCCAGGAGTCTTGTCTCTTTTTTGTGTATTAATTGCACTCATTATTTCTTCCTTTATTATTTTTGGTATTTCTTCAAGGTCTGTTATGTTTCTTTTTGATGATTCTTCTTTTAGGTTCTTACTTTGGTACAAGTTTCGGTAGTAATCTGTAGCTGTTTTAAGAATTTTTGGTCTTTTATTTGTGCAGTTTCCGTCTTTAGTTTTAATTTTCAACATCCAATCTTTTTTAGGATTCAATTCTTTAATAGCCTTTTTTATTCCCCCTGTTTTCTCAATATGTTTATTTAATGTTGTACATTAAATAACATTAAATAAACATACTATGGATCAAATCATTATTATTATAACGTTTGTTAAAAAATAGTTCCCTAAATTATAAGACAACCAAGAACATGAAACTAAAGTAAAATTATATTACAGTACGTTATAGGGGTTATTATAAACATAAAAAAAAAATATTCATAAAATTATTAAAAATATGCATTCATAAAATACAGCCATGTCACTCAAGAATAATGCAGCTTTCTATTGGTGAAATAATTTCAAGAATCGGACCAGTACTTTCAAAGATCACCTACTACAAACAACAAAACAAACTTCACCTCTTTATAATATAACTGTAGATGTAGTAGATAATATCCCCATCTCTAAGATCCCATAATTCCCTTACAGACACCCTGAAAAACAGGGAGGCCTAATCTGCTTTTGGAGACAGGCGGACTGAATGGAATAAGCTTGCCAAATGCTGGCTGCCATGACCCACGCACAATGGTCGACATTGGATAAGCATCCAGTAGATAAACATATAATGAAACCATGATATCTGTACATAAAACCGTTCAAATTCAAACACAGAACACCATATAAAATTACTACAACTATTTTTACCTGAAACAGGGAACAGAATAAAATTTCCAAGATAAGCTGTATTCTATATAACGAAGCTATTATTATGGCACAATAGTACCTGTCACATACAGACATAGAGATCTCCGGAGACCTCTTATTTACCGAGAAATAGAGGAGGAACAAAATAGGACAACAAGGTATTATTTAAGTTTGGGCTCCTTTGAGATCCGAATTAGGTGTATACCTGTGTTTGAAAACCTAATTGGCGGACTGAGTACGTATGATTTCTATGACACAAAGGATTTCTTGTTTTCGGATGATCGCAGGGGATTGCTGACGACAGGCTGGAGACTTGCTTTGATTTGATATTGACTAGTTTTCGTATCGTGCACGTATTTTCAGAAGAAGTAGACAAAAGTGTTATAGTGTTAACACACTCATTTGAGGGTTTGACATGCTCACTCAAATGTCTCATTAATGTCTCACTGACGGGGGCGCATGTGCTGGACCATTCGGTTCCCATTCGTCATGTCCGTAAACGGACACTGTCAATTGATATTGCTCATCTCTTAGCTATAGAGAGTACCCATGGAGTTTCTTGCACATTCTTCTCCATAGAGATCTACGCTTTGGAATGTGCAATTAGAATCATTTTTCTGACAGACTGCTTGACATTTCAAAATAAAATGCTTTCAATCATTGACGCTCGAACTTGGTACAATGGATTTGGTCCGTTCGTACAAAGGTCGAGCGAGACTCAGTGTAGTTAGTAATAACACACACTCAAACACAATTCGATAGACGAAACTTACACTAAATCACGCTCGATTTCGGTACGATGGTTTTGGTCTGTCGTTTCAACACAATATAAATGTCAAAATGGTAGGTAGATACACCCTCACTTGTTGGACACCTATCGCGTGTTGTTCTCAGCCATGCATCAGACATCGCATCTACTGTTTAGCCTTACTGACTATCAAGTCAGTAGGGCTATACAGTGAATGCGATGTTGTCGATCACTGTCGAAACAGATAGTTTCTCGGGTGAAGCTGTATTTTCGGTAAATTTGGAGGCTGTTGCACCTGCCTTGGGTTACAATTAGGTGGCACTAGTACATAACAGACTGCCCCCTTACCTTCCATGTCTTAATGATGATCACTAAAGATGAGAATACCAAATTACCGCTATCCCCAAAAGTTCAAGCGTATTTGAAAATTTTCCCCGATAACGAAAAAAGTGGGTCAACTCTCATTCTGCCAATTATGCATCATGTTTAATTTGCAGTTGTGTACATCCGAGCTGGTCATCCTATATTTGTTATTTAAATGAAAACCGTATCTCTACAAGCTTCCTTTGAAGATGTTCGCTACACTATAGTAAAGTGAAAGCCTGTAGAACGCCAGTACGTTCCAGAACATGGCAATCTGTTAATGGACACCAAGGATTTAAACGTAGGGGATGCGGCAAAGACGGCACAGGGAAATGGAAGATTTTTTAAGAAATAAGTATTTGGCTGTGTGTTTGTTTTATTTTACTGACTTTAAAAAAGAAGGAGGTTCTCAATTCGTCGGTTTATTATGTGTTCCGTGATTATTCGAAGACGCCTGCACCGATTTGGAAAATCCTTTTTTTGTTTGGAAGAGTATACTTTCCAAGTGGTCTCACAGTCATAATCTGATGATGGAATCCTAGAGAAATTGAGGGAACTCTTCAAATGTTATTGCACATTTAAAGCGATTTTTATCTAGCTGTAACCGGTTATAATGGAAGACGAAAGTTGTGAAAAAATGATTTATAAGATTTTAATGATCTAAAAACTTATAAATCATAAAGTTTGATAGCTTTTGTTAAAACTTTTTATTTCTTAGTCGCACGCCTGTTTATATTTTAGTTTCTAATGTGATAAACTTTCTTGTAGGTACTATTTATCTCTAATAATCTAAATTGAAAAAAAAAAACTATCAAAATGTTTTTATTTCACATTGGCATTCTGACGTTTTATAAGTGCCTATGTATACGTAAACAACTTCAGAAGCTAGTGCACGGTTCCAATTGGTCGTTTCCTATACAGAAGTACCGGTTAGAAACTCCATGGTTACTCTTTTAGAATTCGACTGGAAGTAACCTAATCGTCAAGGTCTCTTTGATTCAAGACATTTCTCTCGTGTGGCCTTTTAGGGAAGAGTCATAGTACAGATTTGAGTGGACCCGACCCACAGTGGGTAGGCATGAATTACTCATCGTGAGGCTCAACCCTATCTTAGGGAGTTCATTGACACTACACGATTTTGTATCACGATTTTATGTGGACAATCAAGAAATGAAATTATTTAGCAAGTTAAGTTTAATTTTTAAAAACTTTCCCAATCACGTATTAAAAAAAAATGAGAGCATTTTTTATGTAATGTCTTTGGTTTAGATACTGAGTCTTTTAAGCTATGTCTTTGTATGAATAGTGTGTACATCCATATTGTAATGGTAAACAAACAATAATAATATGGATGTGAACTATAAACAAAAATACGATATAAAAAATATATATATCTAAAAATATGTTCTCAGCTAACCATTTGTGTTTAACTTAGTACTTTATCACTGTAAGTAGAGTACCGACCGGTCCCCGACTAGTGTCTCAAGTATTTATAGCACCGATTTAGAACATCGTTACACTGACAACATGCCGCTGAATTACGGTACTACACTAGCCATTTTATAAGGAAACCGTGTGTTTTGTTAACTTCAGGGTTCAATACACAACTGACAAATATATTAACCGTTAGATCTATAAGAACTGCTTTGGGATAGCACCAGTAACTGTTTAAATGTGTAAGAAAATTTTGGTACAAATAATACTTGAAGCAAAACGCGAATTTGCCACCACAGCTATCTTACCAAACAATTATAACTTTGTTCTGACGTCATCTCAACGCTCAGTCACTTGGTCAGAACAAAAGAATCGGAGGCGTGGCCAATTCGAGACGTTCGACACAAGAGAATAGAATAGAAACGGTTGAAACTTGACGAGGGAGGCTGATGGTAAGTAATAGTGTAGTCGATAAAGTACGCTTGGCTAAAAGTAACCTATTCACTCTTGACTTAAAGATCCCTAGGTTGTAGCTAACATGAAACACAGACTCCGACAGCGAATTCCATTTCTTAGCTGTACGCACAAATTAATAATTTGGTATGTTCTCAAAATTTTTTGTACTTATGGATGCGATTGCCGCCATATGTCTTACGTTTTATAAGTGCCCATGTATGCCCATGTGAAATTAATAAGTTTCGAGTTTAATGTATTGGTGTCGTAATCTATCTATATAAATAAAAGAAAGTCGCTATAACTCAAGAACGGCTAAACCAATTTTGCTGAAAATTGGTAAGGAAGTAGCTTAAAACCAGAAGACGGGCATAGGTTTTTTTATTTTATACCATACCCGTGCAACGTGACATAAAACAAGGTATAACAAAACGCAACTGTCAGCTAAACGCAAAGTTGTCGTTTCGATATTGACCGGTTGATGTGTTTATTGGTATATTAAATTAATGTGCTGTAGAGTTGGGTAGATCACGGTAAAGTAGGATAGAGTAGGATAGAGTAGGATAGAGTAGGATAGAGTAGGATAGAGTAAGATAGAGTAGGATAGAGTAGGATAGAGTAGGATAGAGTAGGATGGAGTAGGATAGAGTAGGATAGAGTAGGATAGAGTAAGATAGAGTAGGATAGAGTAGGATAGAGTAGGATAGAGTAGGATAGAGTAGGATGGAGTAGGATAGAGTAGGATAAAGTAGGGTAGAGTAGGATAGAGTAGGTTAGAGCAGGATAGAGGCGAATAGTGTAGGATAAAGTAGGGTAGAGTAGGATAGAGTTGAGTACAGTAGAATATAATAGTCAGTTGACGGGAGCGAAGACGCGGGCAAAAGCTAGTTATGTATAAGAAGGAGTGCTTTTCTAAATATTTCTGCCAAGCAGCATTCTCGCAATAGTCTTGCCACAAACACAAACGAGGACTGTCGCTAACTAGAGCGAAGTAAAGTCCAGAAATAGTTGCAAGCTTTCGGGCCAGCCACCATTCACGGCAAACACTCGAGCCACGAGCCAGCGAACACTAACTCAGTATAAACACATTACTTCAACTTTGACACATACAAATTAGGTACAGCAGTTGCTAATGCTCTCTATTTGTCTTGCCGACGTGGTATATACCTAAGAATTTGGGTAGAGGTGTGGCTGTAAGTAACAGTACGAGCAATTAAGCTGATGTCCCGTTGTTATGGTTTTTTTTGTCGATGTACGTATGATTAGGGCAAAATAATATAGAATTGGATTTAATTATCCAATTCATCATCATCACATTAATTTCTGCTCTTGTCCTGTTATTATTTAGGGTCGAGGTAATACGATTTTTTCTTCTATTCTGACCTGTCATCTGTTATACTATCACTCTCTTTTCTGACAATGTCACAAATGAATATTTCATAATCACTCCTCACGCAATCAATCCATCTTTTTATTGGCCTCCCTCTCCATCTCCGACTATCCACATGTATACTCACATTTACACTCGTTTAGGAACATGCAAGTCGATTTACGTAAAAAAAATCTAGAATCGAATATCCAAATGTTTTGTACCTTTCAATCGTGGAAATCACAGACACAATAGAAAGACAATAGGTGCGCGAACGCCGGCGTTCGCTTGGAGTTTAATGAATTAAATCACAACCAAGAACCTACTGAAAAATAAAAATTGAAATTAAAATCACAAAACATATTGTTTCGTGATCCAATCTTCAAATACATCATTTAAACCGTCGCTCACGGCAAACAAAATAATAATCATTACTTAAACAAAAAAAAAACAAAACTGTCGACCTCCCAGAAATCTGTCAAAACAAAATCATGGCGGAAAAACTCGAACACCGTCGTTCAACTTCTGGCCCTCCCAGGGCAGCTCTAAGACATGTCATAAAACGCTGCATTCATAATCCCAGCATTCCTGAGAGAGGAAAACGAAGTTGTTTACGAGTTAGAAAAGAAAAAAGAACCAACGCACTTAGAATTATCTGAATTATGAATGAGTTAGCCCTTGATCCCGTATTCTGCTACTTCTTTAGGGACTGATATTGAATAATGTTTAGCCGTTTTACCTATTGAGCTTGAACAAAGGCTATGGGTGACTTGTCAAGAATAAGGTGCTCTTAGAAATTGGAGAAATCTCAAAGACCGATCTCCATTCTAAAAACGAAGGTACTTAGGATGCGATTTGTGGGATAGCTAGGCGGTGCGAGGATGTGTCGCAGCGTTGTGGAAATGTATGATTTTTAAAAAACGTAGCGAAGTCGTAAAACGATACGAAGCTGGTAAACACACATGCCTCGCTTACAAATTTTTCGTACACATTTCTCATTCACAGCATTCTCTTACATTTTTTAACAATAAACTAGTTTCTAATAAACTAGTGGTTTTACTTGCATGAAAGTAGAAAATTATCTGAAGGAAACACGCATTCGGGATAAAAGGTATTTTATGTTTTATTCCAAGAAATAGTCTATCCGCGTGTTAATGTCCATTTAAAAGTAAAGGAGACATACAAACAAACTTTTGCCCCTAACTTAATTAACTAAGCCATGAAAATGAAGTAATACCACTGGTGAGTTTTGTCCCCAGGCACCACTTCGCAATTCAACTCGCACATTTCTGGTAGAAAAGCACCCTTATGGTATCAGAGAAACGATCGTTTAGTAAGCTCTAATTTTGATTTATGTCTAACTGTGCAATGAAGTGGTTTTGGTCCTAGAAAACTAGAATGCCAAAAGATATAAAAAATAAGGCTACCAATGAGCTATATAGAATACTGTATATTAAGAAAATAAACATAACATAAGGTTTTAATAAAAATAACTTGTTCTTAGAAGTGAACAGAAAGTAGATGTTTTTCATATGAAAACAACACAAAAGTGTGCCAAGTGTAGATGTGGGAATCACTAGTGACATACCGATACAATTTGCAGCCGAAACTGTGACTGAATTTTCGGCGTCTTTTCTAGTTTCGGCCGTAAACGAAACTGACGCGTTAACAGAAAAACTGGCCGCACTGGCTGACTACGTACAACATAAAAATAATTATCGACGATTTTATAAAAATAATATACCTTTTACAAAGTACTAAACAATGGTACAAATCGATTACATAAATAAAATCAAAATACACATAGACGAACGAGTCAGTCAGTTTCTAGGTATCTATTACAAGTGTTAGTTCAAAGACGCTGGTTTCGGTCAAGCCGAATATTCGGGCAGTTTTGGTCAAAACCGAAACTCAAGCCGAAGGCAGTTTTTTCGGGCCGAAACTGAAACCGAATCTTTGGTCGGTCTCTAGTGAGAAATATTCTTTTGTATTTTATTCTAAGCCGTATATACTAAGTTGGGTGAATTTAAAAAGATTCTAATAAACCCTGCTGTTCAAACATCTTTGTATTAGATTTCTTCGCTACAAGTTTGTTTTTACCTTTTTTAAATTGGTAAACCATCCAAAGATTTCTCCTGCTCTAAGATGGATCTAGGGCGTATCAAACTTCGGTTCAGTTGCCTTTTGCGTTCTAAGCGTAACACAAAGCACCAAAAAAACGCCGCCACAAAAAAACGCTAGAAGCGACCACAAAAAAATGCTAGAAGTGGTTGAAAAAACAGCTGAAGCGTGCGACACCTCTTGTGTCCGGAGAAGCTTGAAGCCGCTTCAAGCGTTTTTTGAGCACACACGAGCCACAAAAAAGGCCGCCTCAAAAAGAAGTTTGAAGCGGCGTTTTTTTGTGGCCTGTGTGCGGACAGTTAGATCATGGGTCTCCTTTTTCAAAACATCTCAGTGGCCCTTACGGGTATCAGCCCTGCTGGACCCCTACAGTTTATTAACATCTCTTGAGGAGTGCATGGAACATTATGTGCTGTCGACGACTTGGCGGCCGGACGGCATGCTGCCGATTACTCATCGTCCGTAAAGTTTGTTTCTACCTATGGATAATAAATGTACAAGTGTACGTTGACATATGATATGTCCGCATTGTACATAATTACGAGACCGACAACTGTATACGAATATGATGTTGGAACAATTTACGATGACATTAATGATTATGTTGATGACATTTTGAAATTCAATAACTGTCGGTCATTTAAGTTTTAAATTACAAACAGATAACATTCTAGTATTTTTATTATTATTATTACATTTACTAGCTTCTGCCAGCGACTTCGCCCAGGTAAAATCGATTTATCCATACAAACTTCCAAAATTTATTCTCTAAGGGGTTGAAACGGGGCTCTAAAGTTTGTCTCGAGAAATATACTTTTACATGAGCGAAGACACTAACGGAAACTCATCAACATCATCATCATTTCAGCCGGTATACGTCCACTGTTGGACATAGGCCTCCCCCAAGTGTCGACACAATGAACGATCAACTGTTCCTGGAATTTTCCACGAAGCTATGTGAATGGGAGTGAATCAAATAATACACCTTACCTTTCCCCGTGTCCGCTTCTCAAGAGTTCATCTGTTTTTATCTCATTACAAATACTAAAAACTTTATTGCAGACATAAACCATCGCAATAAGGAACAAGTATTTGAACTGTGATGAATTTTAAAAACCATTTACTTGTCCACCACTTTTTGACGTCAACAGCATCACGGTCGCGTCCAATCGTCCAATCACGTATTAGTGTCTTTGCCATAGTGTATGAAGTTACCACAGATTACTAAAACGAGTTTCACAAATTGAGCTATGGGCGCGTCGTGGTGTTGCCACTTTATAAAATTGTATTTGTCACCTTATCTATTTATTTTATTTGTATTTAAAACTTATCTATAGGCCGAGGCCGCAGCTTTATGCTGAGCGTTCGGCCGTTTTGCGCGGAGGAGACGCATATCTTCCCTATTTTGATGTTATGTTCTGTTACCTTCTTTTAAGTTTGCGTCTTTAACGCGTAAATAAACTGTTTTTCTTCCTTTCTTTTTCTTTCTATCCTGTGCGTCTCGCATCCATCGGTCGATCTGGCGGAAACTAATCTTACGTTTTTGTAAAAAAATTATATACATAACTTTAAATAGTCGTGAACAAAGAAATAGTAAATGTTCCACGAAAACCCATGAACCCGGTCATGTAACTAAACCAAATCGGAACTGTACAATGAAACAATTGTAAAACAAGATCAATGAAAAGATTCAATTAGAAGCAGCCCGTGCCGAGTCTAGATTGGTCTAGACAAACACGGTAACTGAGGCAATCAGAACATTGGATACGATACGGTAAGTAATCATGGCACAATTTGTCTTTAAGTTAACATTAGGGATTTTGTCCTTTGATTCAGTTTTGTCTTTGTTACATCGTCTTATTCTGCTCATTTTTAGGGTTCTGCACCCAAAAGGTAAAAACAAGTGCCTATGAAGAGCTACTTATTGGGTTCCATTAAGGCCCAAGCGCCCGAAAAGTGCCATAAAACAGTCAAGTCAAAATCAAAGTCAAAGTCAAAGTCAAAGTTAAAGTCAAAATATTTTATTTCACATAGTCCTACATGGGCACTTATAAAACGACAGAAGCTCGTGCTATTAATACTTTTGTCTAAAAAAAATATTTAGCAAAATCGCAACTATTCGTAAGTTTTCCCTACTCCTTCGAAACGGCTTGAAACTTTAGAAACATTTATACACATAAAAATTGGTGGTTAAATATTCTTCAAAGTGAACAATGCGTATGTAAATCAATGAATGTTTCGCAAAGAAAATGGATTTAAAGGTCAGCCGCCCGGTTTCCGGGCGCTGTTGGCCGCAAATAAATGCACTGATTTGCGTACTGCCTGTAGGCGGGTGCGAGAGGTGCGTCCACATAATTTTGGCCAGATGATTCAAGGGACTATAAGCCTTAAATGCAAGACAACATCGCGGCAGACCAAGGTGGAGAGATGAGCTTGACAACTACCAGAGGGACTGAACAAACGTGTGTGGAAAAGAGACAGGGAGGTATTAGGCGAATCCCTCCCTGTCCCTTTTCCACACACGGCATAGCATAATCAGCCTTTTAAAGTTCACACGGCTGGGACTAGGCCTCCTCTCTAGGAGAGGGTATGGGCCGTACCTAATCGACTACACGAGCCCAGTGCGAGTTGGTGGATGTCACATGCCTTTTAATTTCTGATTCTAAGGTATGCTGGTTTCCTCACGATGTTTTTTTTTACATTTATTTTATCACATTGGTACATTAATTTGATGAAAAAAATTGCACAATGCAATGTTGAGTTGAGTTTGAACCCACGACCTAAAACTTGTACATCGAGGCCGTTACCACTGGATCACCACTGCTCCACGTTCACGCACGATCTTTGCCCAGCAGTGGGACATAATAGGCTAACTAATACCACTACTCAAGGTAATCGATAGATATATACAAGAACCCATTGACCCTACCATTACCACCATTTTCATCTCGGCATCAACCCTCCTTACATCTAAAACTAAAGAAAGATTCAGTGCCGAAGTCCATCTGGAAACAATAAGCTCTTAATTACGTGACAAAGGAGACGTCACATCGCCCACGAATGCTCGACCGGTGGGCAATACCACAGAATAGGTGCAGAAAGTCAACTCCATACAACGAGTGAAAACTGTCTATGTAGACACGTGTGTACGTATCTTAGACATAGAGCATGACTAACATCATCAAGTATGGCACAACGAATGGTCTTGAGTATCTGGGATCCACCAAGTTCGGTCAACCTTGTTGGAGGCCTTTCAACGATGCGTCTTGGAAGTACGCAGTTGCCACTTCAGAACCTTTCGGCCCTGCCAACCATCTGTATGATAAGTAATGTGCCCTACGAACTGGCATTTAAGTTTCAATTTGCAGTTATTGTTAGCTATGATGATGATGGATGGACTATGTTGGTTACCTCGATTCTCCAGCGGTAATTTTCATTCCTGATTCGATCAAGGAAAGAAAACTTCAAACTCCACAATAGGTTTTTTTTAATCCTTCCAATGAGGCTGATTGTGAACTGCCACGTTTAAGAACCATATGTAGATACAAAGCAACTGCAAACACCAATCTCTTTTCTATAAGTTATAGTAATGAAGATGACACTGCAAATCTCTGACGCAGCCCAATCGGGTTTTTTAATAGTAGACATCTATTGACCGCCAGGAACGTTTTATCTCCGACACGTATACTGACTGCCCTTATTTACTGTGTGAATAAGTCCAGTATTCATTTCTCCCCTGGCTAGAAGAAGCTTAATCTTTCTCTACGTCTGCGGAACAGAGATTTTAAACAAAATGAATACCAGGCGCGAGTGCACTTGACGTACGTAAAGCGTGTTTGTTTATTTATTATAAAATTTATTTATTATAAAAAATATGCACTACTAATTATCGCTGAACAAAGGCGGACTTATTGCATAAGGCATTTTCTACCAGTCGACCTTAGGGTGTTGCAGAAAAATAACATGGCTGGTGCAACTTATTAAATAGGCAAACAGAAAAGAAATAAGTACAATAATAAATATGTACATACATAGCATAATCAGCCTTTTAATGTTCTCACTGTTGGGACTCAGGCCTTCTTTCTACGAGAGGAAATGGGCCGTAATCCACCACGCGGGCCCAGTGCGGGTTAGTGAATGTCACACGTCTTTTGGTTCTACGACATGCCGGTATCCTCACAATGTTTTCTTATACCGTTTAGAGAGCAGTGGTGATGAAATAAATTACACAAAGTAATGTGTCTGACTGGGTTTGGACCCGCTATCTACAACTCGTAAGTTGGGGCTATTAGCACTCGGCTGCCACTGCTACTCAATCCATACAACATATAAATAAGCAATTTAGTTGTGAAAAAACAAATCCACCCAATCAATGCTGTGATGATTCTGCAAACTTCTTGCGAATGTGTTCATGTATACCATGTGTTCGCTCATTGTATAGAGTTAACCTTCTGTGCTTATTCATTTAGTGCCACATATCTCGCGACTAAAGGCTAACTATTAAGTTAAGTGCTTTCTTATGTCTCTCCAGTAAATCAGGAAAGAATTCACTATTTTTGGAACAATGTTTTATTAGAGATTTAAAGGACGAGGAAGTTTGTTTTGTTTGGGAAATAAATTTAGGTGATGAATATAGTGCATAAACTATTTATTGATTTAAAATAAGTTGTAGCAATTCATGTTGTTAAAGTCTGTCTAATAAGTTAAACGACTTGGGTAATTATTAGGATTGAATTAAATCTGATGTATTCAACACGAATTCAATAATCAAGGTTGATTAAGAGATAGAGATCATTATTAACTAACAGAAGAACCTTAAAAAAAGTATCGATTATAAGTATTTTTAAATGATTAAATATTATACAAAATTCCCAACACATGTATTCATCACAAGGCTAAAACAGTTAGAGACATTAGAAAAATTTAAGAAGTATTGTAAGTTAATGAATTTTGTTTTAAATTTCAAAAACATGTCGAGTGAGTCACATAAACACTTGTTTTGACATTTAAAACAAAAAAAATCAAGATTGAACGGTGTTAAATTTTCTATAACGCTACCTACCGCTCTTTCATTATTTTTTTTGAGACTCGTCAGTAGTATCTACATTTTTTTTTGTTGGTGGCCAGTTTCATTTTTGAGTACACTTGTTCGGTGCACGTACATTTTAATTCACTTATTGTGTTTTTTTTTTACAAAATAATCGTTTCGACGTTGTTCTATTGATTCAAAATCTATCACTCTTATTCACCTTCACCGTATGTAAATCCAACGTCCAAGAATTAAAAAAAAAAACATCATGGCTGTAGGTATTCCAAGGGTATATTTTATTGTGGGCAGAGATTTATAGAGTAAAACCTACATTTAACGAGTTGTATGTTAGATGATCTAACATCCCTTGGAGATAAATCAAATCCTATTTTCCAAGAATTCTCCTAAGTTCTCTCAAACTGTCTCAAACACGACAAAGGGCACAGACATAATAGTTGTCTTCATCCAAACACAGAATCCACAAATCTCATATAGGACACACGAACTAATAACAATTACTGGGTACTAGGATAGCAGGCCTCACAGAGATGTGACCACTAACAGAGCGTCACACTTCAGACATGTTGTGCCATGTTTGCAGTGCGGCTTACAATAACCGCAGAGGAACGGATTGGTAGAAGGTTTACATCGTAACTATGCCAAGAAACGCCATTGTCTTAAAAAAAGATCTTACAAAATTCTTGATTTTATTCATTAAGTGCGTCTAATTCGAGATACGTTTTCATACAGCCACTCTTACGTAATTTTTTTATGACTTATTACCCATCTTTCTCTAGATATCTAACAAAGATATCTTGTGAATAATTCTAAGTTTTTATTGAAATCAAATCATAAATTTGTATAAAACTAATCTATTAAAGACCTCTGAAAATCTGCCGTTTTGCGTGAACTTTGGCCCTTCATAATGTACTCATAAATAAAAGAAGTTTAAAATATTATATTTATACGAACTTTGCACAATTGATTAATATTCTTAGTAGCTAATTTTTTTTTTCCAAAAACTTTTATCAAAAGTTAAAAAAGACACGTATTTTTTTGTATTGGAACAAGTTTTTGAAATATTGGAATGAAAGACGGAATTACCTACTGAATGCTATCACAGCGTTTAGTGTTAACAGCTACTATTACGAGTAATAATAATAATAACTAATATATATTTTGCAAATAAATTTTAAAAACACTTTTGACACGTCAATGTTTTTCGTCAATTTAAACTAAATAAGGCCGGTGTTTCCTAGATGAGTACCTACCTTAAAAAGAAATACCGAAACAAACTCAGAAGTCTGTAAAGTCTATTTTAAAGTCCATACAATAAACATGTAATGGTCAAATCATCTGAGAACCATGCATGTTAGTGTTTGAGATAGTATTTTTATAATTATATACACATTACATTCTTACATGGAAACTTATAAACACCAGAAGCCAGTTTACGGTTCACACTGGTCGTTTCTCAAACACATTTTTTTTTAAATTGATATAAACTAGTGTTTGACGGCGATTCTACCTAATGGTGAGCAATGATACAATCGTTGATGATGAGGCGCACTAGTTAAGAACCTATTTACTCTAGCCTTGAAGAATCCTAAATTATAATTGGACGGGAAAACCACAGTAGGCAAATTGTTCCAGTCCTTCGATGTATATGGTATAAACGGCGAGATGAAACGCTTGTTCCGGACCGTAGAGGTTTCAACAACGTGAGAGTGGATACTCTATCTATACTTCTGTATTTAATATAATGAAGAGGTAAAGTTTATTTTTCGTTTGTAGGAGATAATCTCAGAAAGTACTGGTCCGATTGTTAAAATGATTTCACCTATAGAAAGCTGCTTTATTCTTAAGTGACATAGGCTATTTTATGCACGCATACTGACAAATGCTTGCACTGACTGGACAGGTCCACTTAGAACTGTGTGGTTCTTTCTTCAAAAGACCATCTCAGGCTCAATCTGCATGGTACTCATATGATTTGACCATTACAATGTTTCTCTGTATGGACTTTAAAAGAGACTTTGACCCCTGAATTTGTTTCGGTGTTTCTTCTCAGGGTAGTCAGCTAGGAAACACCGGCCTCTTCTAGCATTAATTGACGAAAAAAAATTTGTTTAATTGTTTTTATAAAACCTACTTGCAAAATAAAGATCATTTATCATTTATTTATCATTTATCATGTACGCGGGTGAAGCTGCAAGTAAAACCTAGTTTTATAATACGAGTATGTATAGTATATATTGTCCAGTAAACCTTCTGACATAACTCATTCAATTTGAAAACAGCGGCCTTTCTTTGACAGCTGTGTACCTAACGTGACGAGACATAAGATAAATTGAGCTGACAGTTGGTCATGCGTAAACCGAAGCCTTTGCACGTTTGCTCAGCAGTGTACTCGATTGGGTACAGAGACTCGGTTTAGTACAGGTAACGATGTTTGGGGTATGGTCAGTGAAAGTACTAACAATTCTGAATGTGTAGCTGTCTTGACAATTGTATTTCGCTTGTGACGCCCTGGGCCCTAAGTCTGCAATTTTTATAAATTCGTCATTCCAACACGATCCAATTGTCATTTTGCTAAAAGTTTGTAATCTGCTAATTCACAATGATCGATCATTGATCGGTCAATGGTACTTGTAATAGAATCGTGGTAGAATGATAATTTCGAGCATATTAAAACCAATAACTGCACAATAACGTTCTAATGCTAGAACACTGATCAAATAAACTGTCAAAGTTTTAGCAGATTACCGCAAACGTCAAATATTCATTTGTCAAAATGTACGAGATTACCATTCTATCCCACTTCTTTCAATGTAGTGTCAGTGGTCGACCATTGGAAAGTCATGATGACGCCATTATATTAGTAGATTACCAAACTTGTCAAAATCGACAATTATGACATCAATGATAGACCATTCTGACACTATTGTAATAGCAGACTTGAGGCCCTGGTCTTAAGAGGCGGTTGTAGGCACTGGGTATTTTGTATGAACTACGCCCGGGTCTATGTCGATTTCGCGGCCCCGTAACATTGGTTTTATTTTTAAAAAAAAACAATAACTATTCAAGATTTTTGCTTTTATGAGGCCCTTTTAAAAAACCAGCCTTATTATTTTTTGTCACTTTCAAATGTTTCCATGATGTAATCTTATAAATATACATGTTTGAAATCGTACGTTAGGGTCAGATTCGTGATTTTTTTTTTATCGAAGCAACTAATTTATATCAAATTTTGATTATTGCCCAGTTTAATAAAATAATCTTTCATGGTGTTTTCTTTTATGGTTTTTGGTATTGTTATATTTGTTTATTTTCCGGAGGTTTAGAAATTTCAAAATGATTAGAATCTGGCCTTACGTTATTTTCTCCACTTGAATCAACGGTAAACCGAGATAACTGAAGGAAATTAATCAAATTGACAGTTATAGCTTGTTATTCGAGTGGAGTGACTGAAGTGTCCTTCAATGAGGTCTTGGAATACCTATACATGATGGAGGTGAAAAACCAACGATCACCCACAACCACAACGCCATCTAGTCCCAACCTAAGCAGAGCTTGTGCTATGAGTACTAGACAACTGAGTAACATACTTATATATTTTTAAATAATACTTATATATTAAATAAATTACACCCCGACACAGTATAAGTGATCATGCTCATCGCACAAATATTTGTTATAAGTGGAAATTGAACCCACGACCTTTAGTATAGCAGTCAGGGCCACTAACTAGACCAACAGGCGAATCAAAGACTTTCATCATCATCATCATCATTTCAGCCGATAGACGTCCACTATTGTCCAATAGGCCTTCCCCAAACTATCGCCACAATGAATGATCCTGTGGGTCCCGCATCCATCGGAAAACCCTTTCCTCTCCAAAAACAGGAATAAAACCTCTTACAATACGTAAACTATAAACTAGTTCTATATCTTTCAGTATTCATAACCATCGGAAGTAAATTCACAGCCCATAGTTTCGCACAATCCTCTCATAATAGGTATGATTTATAATAGTGGGGGACGTTTTTACGAGCCCCGGGTGGGCTAGGACAGGTAACTTTCAGTAACAGTGCGGGATGGGATGTTCTATGTTTCTAGTTTAATTTTGAGATGGACTTTTTGTGTTACGTGATACGTTTTTTGTACATGTAGATAGATATCGTTTTTGGGTTGAGTTCGTAAGCTTTACCCGTGTCAGTAAGGCAAGCACAAACTTTACCAACTTTTGAAAATATGGTCAATGATCACTACCGAACGCAACGCAAGAATTACTCTTGACCGTCATTTAGTCGTACTTCTCTGCTTTCATATTGCATATATTATGCTTATTGTATATAGTCTCTATTGTATTAGTTATGTAAATAGTAGATATACTAAAAATTATTTGCGTATCTTTCCCCCTTGTTTAACAAATCTTTCCAAAGGTTTTCAGAAAAAAGCGCTTTTAAATTTAAGCTAGCTATTGTAATTTTTTGGTGATAAAAAAAGAAAATGAAGAATATATCAATTGAAAGTTTTTTTAATTAGTCTCCTCTTAACCAATCTACCAGATGCAGTTGAACACAGTTGTGTTACAATATCATGATTAGGGTGACAGCCTACTTAAAACTTAAATCTATAGGTACAATGGCGGTCTTATCGCTAACAGCGACATCTATCAGACAATCTTAGGATGGATCGTGAGATCGTAAAATATAATATATATATAATATTCTACAACTACCACACAATGCCGTCTAGTCCCAAGCTACGCAGGGCTTGTGTTATGGGTACTAGACAACTGATAAACATACTTATATATTTCTAAATACATACATATTTTAGATTAAAAAATTATACAGGGGGTAGTCTGCGATGCTAGCAAAAACTACCTAAATTTCAAAAACCAGAAATACCTGCATCGATTAAAAACTCACTAATCATATATTGTAGAAAGAAATTAAAAGAAGGTTAGAATACATTGAATCTTAATAAACTGTTTACCTGATGGTAGGATCATAGTCCAACACTAGATTATATCGAATAAAAATAAAATTGATAAAGTGGCCGACGATGGAGCAGGTTTGCCTAGAAGTATTTAATTGCCTAATCACTCTTGACTCAAACACAGCCAGAGTTATAACTATCAAGCTAACAAGAAACAGACTCTGGCCGATTAAAATCAAACCAAAAAAAAAATCTAGAAACAGACTTCCCAACATAACATATTTCTCTCTCGCGACCACGACTACAGTAATGCCATAGAAACTTAAGTCTGATAAAACTTATCCACGATAAGCTGAAGCCAAACTATTTATACCAGAACCTCAGACAATGGGTCCAGGTATCAGTTCAATTACCTCCCCCTCTCCCTCCCCAGAGACACAACTTTAGATGTAAACTTAATCATAAGCTATCAACGAGGCAAAATCTCTCAGGCATTAATGCTGGGAAATATAGGCTTTAATGTGTAAGACAATAACGGTTATAATTGGAGTGATAGAATTTGTACATAGGCTTGTACGTCTATACAGACATATCAACAAAGAGTTTTGATATATTGTTGGTAGAAAGAGATTACTAGAAATGACTAATAAGTAAGAACGAGATAAAATACTTGCCTAATGATCTAATATATAAAAACCTCGTGTCACAGCTTTGTTATTGCTACTTCGAAACGGCTTGTCGGATTTTTATGATTTTTGTTGTGTATGTCTGAAAATAGATCATAGGTTATTTTTTATACCCATCTACACTAATTTAATAAAGAGGTAAAGTTTGTTTTTTTTTTGTTTTTTTGGTTTGTAGGAGGTAATCTCTGGAAGTACTGGTCCGATTGCTAAAATTTTTTCACCGATAGAAAGCTGCTTTATTCCTCAGTGACAGAGGCTACTTATATTTTATGTACGCGGACGAAGTCATGGGCAAAAGCTAGCAGGTGATAAGTCTACTATCATGAGAGCGATCTCACTGGCAGCAGCTTAAACCGCAGTAATAATATAAAGAGGTAAAGTTTTTTATTTTGTTTGTAAGAGGTAATCTCTGAAAGTACTGGGCTGATTGCTGAATTTTTATTTACCAATAGAAAGCTTCTTTATTCTTAAGTGACATCTACACTAATATTATAAACAGGTAAAGTTTATTTTTTCGTTTTTACCGTTTTTTGTTCTCTGAAAGTACTGGTCCGATTGCTAATTTTTTTCACCGATAGAAAGCTGCTTTATTCCTGAGTGACATAGGCTATATTGTATGGACGTGGGTGAAGCCGCGGACAAAAGCTAGTCTGATATAAAAAATCACATGTCACAGTGTTTGTTATCGAACTTTACTTATTTCATAAATTTTTTGATTATTATTTTTATATGATTTTTTTTTTCTGGTTTTATGTATATTTGATAGGTCTGAAAATAAATATTAAAGTAATATTCACCCAAAAATAGAAATTTTCAATCGCGATATTTCATTGATGTCTGTATGTCAGAACAACGTTTGCCGGGCCAGCTAGTTAGGTATTTTATAAAAGTTATTTAAAAAAAAAAAAAAATAGCCCACCGGTATCCAAGCTACCGGTTAGGGGTCTAGAGACAGAAATCTCCTTACAATGAGAGCCGTATCAAGGAGTACTGCCTTTCATTTCAGCCTCTTGATCCAAACGTACAGTGACATTCGTCTTCGAGCGATATTCGACAAGGCTTATTCCGACAATCGTCACAATGACAGCTCCACATATCACACACAACCACGTTTCATACTACGGCATATTCTCAAACCTGGGTAAAAAAAATATCCTACGACTTATTCTCAAACCTACAAAATAATAATACACAAAATATTCCATTAAAATCGGTCAAATCGTTTCGAAGAAGTTCTGTTACAAACTCTGTAATCCGAGAGTTTTTATATCAGATTTAAAAATATGATTTATATTATTTTAACTGATCAAAATATTAAAGAATAATACTTTGTTATGTGTCATTATTAACATTGTGCTCACATAATAGAAGCGACGAGAAATATGTTACCAAGATTTTTATAACTCATAACATGATATAAAAGAGTGTCCATAGATTCCTTGCACATTCTCCTCCACGTGCAATTTAGTTTCAGTTATGTTTACTGACCGACATTTTGACAATTCAAATGTACCTGTAATTAGTTTATTTGAAATAATACTTAACTAGCTTCTACCCGTGGCTTCACCCGCGTAAATAAAATATAGCCTATGTGCCTCAGGAATAAAGCAGCTTTCTATCGGTGAAAAAATTTTAGCAATCGGACCAGTACTTTCTGAGATTACCCCCTACAAACAAAAAAAACTTTACCTCTTTATTATAATGTAGATATCCATATTTATACATAGATGGTGTTGAAAATTTTCATAGATCAATATGGACCCTGTCGGGCACCATTAACATTTCTGATTTCCGATTAAAAGGGTTTTGTAACTATAAATGTATATGTCGTTGCTTTCAAATATCCTTATACATCCAGCTTCTTGATTCAGACGAGAAGCCGAACAAGTCCACTATTATAAGAATAAATGGGAAATCTTGATACCCAACAAGCTGCAGATATCCAAAGAGGTTATAATAAAATTATCGCACGAATTACTATGGGTTGCTTTTACAAAGTTGTCCGGTGTAAAAATAGTTAACAATCAAATTTTGTTCAGCTTCAGTTATTTTTTGAAGTACTGTAACTCTTTTGTTATTTTTGATAGCCGAAATAAATTTAAAAAAGAACTTTTGCGTCGTGATTTTTTTATTCATGTTTTACTAGTTGATTTTTAAATACCTAATCATAGAACAGAATTATAGAGCTTAGATTCAAAGCCGACTCTGTAGCCTTTATCACATCTGATTTTTAGAGCAGACTGGTTTCTACATGTGGCTTTACCCGTAACACTAAAAAAAATATCCCAAGAGAAAATATTCCCGAAATAAAAAGTTTTCTAAATGCTATTTTAGAACATAGTCTACCCGTGTGATTTCATCCAAATCAGTTCCACTGTTTGAGCGTAATGGAGTAATAAATATACACACACGTGCATACATACAAACTTTCGGCTTTGCAATATTAGTGTGACAAAAAAACATCACTCCATGAAAACATATGCTCAAAATCAAAATCAAAAGCATTTATTTCAACTAGACCATTTCCAGGCACTTTTAAATAGTCAAATGTCGGTCAGTCCAAGAAAAGTGAAGCTAAATTGCACGTTCCAAACAGTAGGTCTCTATGGAGAAGAACGTGCTAGAAACTCCATGGACACTCTTTTAAATCATATTATGTGTTACATATAATGCTTGGTTACAAATTTTCATGTTGCTTCTATTGTGTAAGCACAATGTAGATAATAAAATAAAAATAATTAAAAGATACAAACTGGCTCACTATGATAGCATAAGATTACGCCTGTAATCTTCAAAAGGTTAGAATAAAAGAAAATTAATTTATTTGTTACAACACAAGGCACGCAAACAATAGATAAGTAAACATGAAACAAAAAAGGAGCAAAATAAAATTGTGTATTATACGAGTTTAGAGTTATTGAGAGTACTGTTATACAGCTTCATCAAAATAAGTCCAGTTCAGCATGAATATCAGACAACTAGTGTTTATGCTGGTTTCAACTCTACCTAACATAAATGCAAAGTATGCCGAAATGTCGTCAAATTACTATGATTCAAGTACGAAATATTCTCTTTCTGAAATACTTTACAGACAGATTCAAATAAATCATGTATTTCAATTTCACCACGTATAGCTACTTTTCTAAGGCTTGAACCTAAATGTATATTCGATCTTTCATAGTTGACAAGCAATTAATCTCTATTTGGATTAATTTTCTTCTAGTGTGATTTATTTTTTTATTATTATGTATTTTTTTTTAGCTCAGTAATCATCCAGTGACTTCTCCCGCTCTTGGGCGGAGCGAGAGTGTGTCAGAGTTTTACTGATGCAAACCCACTCCAATTCCTTCTTTGCCTTCATTCTAAGGCCCGGAGATTCTCTTTCACACAAACTTTAGCCCCGGTTGTGCATAGGCTCGTGTATTGACTACTCAATACCCACTTGAATAAGCAATGATGTGGTCAGTGATGGAGCTCGCTTACCTAGAAGAAACCTAGAAGGCTTAAAGGACCCTATTTTCCTCTAAGAAACTCAGATCTCATTGGGCTGTGGCTTTGTTTGAAAGAGTAAGAGTTAAAAAAACACCTGTATTTTTAGTCAGTAAAATACGAACGCTACCTCTCGCTCCATCCAGACTGGGAAAAGTAATTTGATAAATTTCTACCTCAAAAAAAAAAATATCCCATATAGCCTTGTTTTGTATCACGTAAATGATAGATATTATTTAGATTGCAAACAGGTTTTAAAAAACACTTTTAAACAGCATTTTTGTCGTCGTGTAAATTAGACGAGGCCGGTGTTTTCTAGCTGACTACCCTGAGAAGAAATAACAAACCAAACTCAGGTGTCAAAGTCTCTTTTAAAGTCCAAACAGCAAATATTTAATGATCAAATCACATGAAAACCATGCAGAGTAATGTCTGAGATGATCTTTTGAGGAATGAACCACACGGATTCTAGTGGGCCCGTCCATCGTTTGTCAGTATTCGTAAAGCTCAACTCAGGACTACTAAGCTCAACATATGTTTATGTTATTCCTAATGTATTTATATTTTCATATAATTACTGCCCACATACTACGGAGTTTTCCTTTGTTCTGAGTGGTTACCTACTCAGAATCAAACAATTTATTAAGTCTAAATAAGTCTAACTTGTTTCTTTTTGACAGTCCTTATTGATATCGTTGCTAAGCAAAGATTTTATATATCCTTTGCTAAGATACAGTACTCTCTCTCTGCGAGGTGTGGGCTTAGTGAATGGCACGAATCTTTGAAGTTTTTTTTTAATTCTCTATTGTATACAAAACTTATTATTAAAACATAGTGATTTGACAATTTATGTATAATTGCGAGCTCAGCTCAACAATGAGTTTTCTTCCATCAAACCTTTGAGTGACAGAGCGATCACATTCGAGGGTAGGATCTAGGTACAATATAAACCTTCCTAACCTATTGATAGGCTCACGTTTGATCACTATCTCCCATAGTCACATGAAGGGTAGCAAGAATGTGATCAACGATGGACCACGCTTGCCTAGAAGTAACTTATTCACTTTAAATTAAAGATCCCTAGGTTGTAGCTATCAGGAAACACAGACTCCGGCAGGAAATTCCACTTCTTAATTGTAAGCACAAGTAAGGTGTTCCAAAAGCGTTTTTGCATGGATGGAATGTCCACCATGTAACGGTAGCGTATCACCTTATGTTTGAAATCTGGATTCTAGGGCATACCAATTTTTTCATGATTTTATCTTTCACAATTTTAAGACGGTTATTGCCTACTTGATTTCGAACTCACGATCTGCAGCTTATTTAATTGCTACTCGTACAATTACGCTATATTCATTATGAGCAGTGGTGGCCGAGTGGTAACGGCCCCGACTTACGAGTTGTAGGACGCGGGTTCGAACCCAGCCAGGCGCATTACTTTGTGTAATTTATTTCATCACCACTGCTCTCAAAACGGTGAAGGAAAACATCGTGAGGAAACCGGCATGTCCTAGAACCAAAAATTCTAAGACATGTCACATTCACCAACCTGCACTGGGCCTGCGTGGTGGATTACGGCCCATTCCCTCTCCTAGAGAGGAGGCCTGAATCCCAGCAGTGGGAGCATTAAAAAAGGCGATGATGATGTTGATCACACAAAGCCATCTAGTTCCAAACTAAGCAGAGCTTGTGTTATGAGTACTAGACAACTGATAAATATACCAGTATATTTCTAAATACATACGTACTATAGATAAATTACACCCAGATACAGAACAAATGATCATGCTCATCATATACACATTTGTCTTGGGTGGGAATTGAACCCACGATCTCCGGCATAGTAGTCAGAGCCACTAACCATTAAACTAATAGGCCAGTCAACAGGCATTTACCTTTAGACCATCATTTGTCCCCTTTGAAGTTTTTTTTTTTTTTAATTGAAGAAGATTACCGTCCTTTTGAACTATTTAATACCAGTCTGTACTATGGAGATATCAAGTTCTATTATCTTCTACTCATGAATGAAAACGCTTTGTCCTGAGCAAGTGTGGGTTTCAGCCGTTCGGTTTTAATGGTAATAGGATTATTTCATGCAGCTTTCATGCAATTCGCAAATAAACGCGCTTATTCGCAAAAGACCTTAGACATCTGCGAATGTGCTGCTTTTGATCTAAGGAAACAGAGATACTTTTTGTTCCAGTTACCGACACCGAACACTTTTCGATCGTCATGGATATGAAGTGGAAGCAATTGGACACAAAAAATGTTAATGTTTGCGCAGGTAGTATTTGATTATAATAATAATAATAATAACTCGGCTATCATTGTGCCGACTGTTGTGACCGCTAATGGTCTTATAGCCAAAAGCTTCGACGACCATTTGTCGAAGCTATCGTTGCACGGGTGGATCAAGGCAGTACTCCTCGATACGGCTCGCATTGTGAGAAGGTTCCTGTCTCTGGAGCCCTAACCACCGGTAGCTTGGACCCTGCTCCCGACACCGGTGGATAACTATATTTTTATATTATTAAATGTTTTTTTTCTTTTGTATAATTTTGTAAAAAAATATTTAAAAATGTAATTTTATATGTAAAAAAAATTGAATAAAGAGAATAATAATAATATATTCCACGACTATCACACAACACCGTCTAGTCCCGAGCTAAGCAGAGCTTGTGTTATGAGTACTAGACAACTGATAAACATAGTTATAAATTTCTAAATACATACATATTATAGATAAATTACACCCAGACACAGAACAAATGATCGTGCTCATCACACAAACATTTGTCCTGGGTGGGAATCGAAACCACGACCTCCGGCATAGCAGTCAGGGTCACTAACCACTAGACCAACAAGCCTGACCAACAGGCCTGATTTCATACTGGTTCTATAAAAATCAAATATTCATCGGTAGCTTGTATTTGACAAAACACACAAAAGTGACCAAGTTTCTGCCCTGACTAAATGTACAATAATATTGCACAAAGATTCCAATAAAAACACAATTATTTAAAAGTATATACCAGCATAATACTACTACTACATACCTACCATATTCTACTTGATATATATGTTATTTATATATTGTGCACATCTACCTCAGTATTGTCTTTTTAACCCAAAGGTTAACGAGTAGAGAATGCCTTCTTGGATTAAGTCCGCCTATATACCGCTGACTATCTGAACTAAATTTTTTTTTTTTTAATATTATACTAGTCTGCCAGTAGCTTTGCCCACGTGGATGTTGGTGATACAACATACTCCCGAGATAAAAAGTATTTTTAGTGCTATTCTTGGGTATGATCAATCCGTATGTGGAAGTTTGTCCAAATTCGTTTAACCGTTTCAGAGTGAAAGTGTATCAAACTCACACACAAAGCCGTACGTTTTATACTAATTTCTTCATATTTCCCACAATCCATAAAGAAACCGTTAAATAAATTGTTTCAAATAAGAGCTTCCATTTTAATAGAAAAGTAAATAAGAAGGATGTAAAACGCGCCCACTCTATTCTCTGTTATCAATTTACTTGAAATGTATTGAAATGGATATGACAATAATATTTTATTTCATGAAAAATTCATACATTCATTATGCGTATTGGAATTCCCTGCCGGAGTCTGAGTTTCCTGTTAGCTACAACTTAGGTCAAGTAGAGTAACTTAAGTCAAGCTACAACTCAGGTCAACAAAAAGCTGCGCTTTTTATTTCAATAAATTATATTTTTTTATTTATATTTTCTACGTTTTTTTTTAATTTAAATTATTTAAGAGTCCACACACACAGCACTCGGTGGTCAGGGATCTAGAGAAAAGAACCTCCTAATAATACGAGTCGTGTCCTGAAATATCCCTTTCTTTCTGCCAAACGAAAGTCTTCTGAGGTGTTGGTATTGGTCGTGGCTATTAAGCCATTTTATTTCAAAGTATATTTTATAGACACTTAGATATTGAAGCAGTTTAAATTCTTGAAACACTTTAAATTCAAAGTAAGTAACATACAAAGTGACCTGTATTATCTAGATGAGTAACAGTAATACACTCACTCATAAATCTTGCACAAATCCTGTGTACAAAGACGTGCCTACTAGCGACAATCGGTCACAAATACAAACTCCACGTTATCATCATCAACATCAGCCTTTTTAATGTTCCTACTGCTGGGACTCAGGCCTCCTCTCTAAGAGAGGAAATGGGCCGTAACCTACTACGCGGACCCAGTGCGGGTCGGTTGCCTGTCGGACTCTACAGCATCTGAGAAATTTTACTTTAAAATCTCAATAGCACTTTTTTATTTTTATTTTAACAAGCAATCAACAATATTGTGTACACTGATGAAGATTATATTTGTAATTCACAATGAATACGTAATGTTTTCTTTTATAATCTAAGGTTAGATACTCAAAAATCTTTTTTGAAACACATTCTTTGTGCGTACTAAGGACTAAGGAGTGAAATTCCCCGCCGGAGTCTGTGTTTTCTTATAGCTACAACCTATTGGTTTTTAAGCCAAGAATGAATAGGTTACTTCTAAGCTAGCATGCTCCATCGTCGGCCACATTATCACTCACCATCAGGTGATTATCAGCGATCATCAAAGTAGTCAAGCGTGAGCCCGTCAATAATAAAAAAAAAACAGTAACAATTCACTTATAAGTTTTTTGAGGAGAGAAATCATCGAATATGACTCGGGACAGGACTGCATGACCCATAAAAGCAATTAGTAAAATATGCATATATAGTAGAAGTATGCTTTACTCGACCTTTGGAACAAACCCAGCATTTGATGCTGAAATTAAATTAACTATAGACAATGGATTTAAGTTAAACTGTTCCCGCCCCTATTCCTTGTCTCATAACTTGAGAAAAGGGTGTAATACCATTGCCAACCCCTTGGGAAATACTAGCGTGATATTATGGTTTGACAATTTAACTTTGATAATAATTGAAAATGTCATAATCATGATGATAATTGCAATTTACTTTTAAAAATAGTCAACATCTAGTTGACACTTCGCGTGACCTAAGGACTGGCTTTTACCTCGGACAGAGATAAACATTGCCATACATCGTTTTTTTTTCGGTGGGAAAATCATCCAAGGACATCCCCCGCTCTTGGGCGGAGCGGGAGATAGTGTCAGACTCTAAACCCACCCCGTTCCTTCGTGCCTTCATACCCGTTAGCTACCTTTCGAAACTAACCCTGGCCCCAGTAGGCTTCGACCGAGCTGGGTCCCTGCTGTTGCCATACAGCGTGGCAATGCCGCCAGTTTTTTGGGCATATTACCAGTCGACTGTAATTACCGTAGGATTTTTATAAATATTTTACTGCAATAATAGTTAGTTTATTATTTTTTATTTGTAAATTATTCCCTTCCCAATAAATAAATAAAACCTTTTGAGAATATTAATACTAAAATTCGTGACGAAGATTGTGAAAGAAGCTATAACCATATTTACTCAAAACAGCATCTCCCTAATCTTTTTGCCAACTAGCTTGAAGTCGGTTTCCAATCTAACTGGGTGCGCCTATCAGACCTCCGCAACCCATTTACTGAGCAACACGATAAAATAATCCTTAGATAATCTGATGGTTGGATTTTCTGGCGTCTGACTACCTATGACGACTGTCAAAGATGTATGAATGACACCAGAGACCAATAGCTTTATATGCTTTCCAAGGCATGTAATATTTAAGAATATATGTGTCTTAAAATATAAAATCTCTTTGTCTGTCCGATGGTAAGTTTAACACTTGAAAACTGATTCTATCCGACTTACCAATTCAATTTAGCTATCTCGTTTCAATTTATAATAAATTAGCCGTCCATCCTTGCTTGGCACAGCTTTTACTTCTTGGACAAACAACTAGATTTCTTTGTTATATTAAATTTTATGCATATAAACCTTCTTAAACAAATTATCTTAGTGATGGCGAAAACCGCTCCAAAACCGTAACATAGTTTGGGAAACAACACGACCCTACGATAGACACATAAAGAATTTCAATTAAAAACACTTAAGTGGATAGGTTCTGGGTATATTTAAATTTGTGATACAATTATGCAAGTAAAGCATAGCTGGTTTTTGATATTATTTTACTCCTGAATTAACAAAAAATATTCCTATTTTTTGCGAACACGTTATCTGAGTTGGATCATCGTATGTTATATCAATAAACGAAACAAAATACTATGATAATGACAGTTTATGTAGGGCCTAATACACTTGAATGTTTCTCTTTTATTTCCTTGTATTATCACAAGGAAAAAAGGATCTGCAATATCATAAATCTGTAGAGGTTGTCTTTTACTATAGGTGTGTTCATGCTTCCTTATTGAGGCAGTAAATGCAACCAGAAATCAGTCTCAAGAAATATTTTGGCGCGTAGATATTGTGGTCCAGATTTATATCGAAATGTATTGATTGAGGAAACTGAATGATTGGTGAATTTAATTGAAAGATCCATTAATTTGAGCTATAAATATACGTTATTTAAATGTCGATAATGCGTGTAGGAAGACTGAATCGCTTTTATAGTCAATCTTATTAAGAAATCGCCCCAAAATCACACTTTCCACACAAAAAGGCGGACAAAAAGAAATACCGCCAACGCTACAAAGACACAATACACCACATTTTTAATAACAAATTTATACGCCTCGTCATAAAATCTCATCTCCAATACGTGGACTAGTACATAGAAAGAATTTTCCTTATATCGTCATAGTAAATATCTGTTATTTACCTCAAAAGATTTCATCCGCACTCACACAACACTGTTCACAATCACATCACTATCTGTGCGTCATTCACACATACACAGAACAGTATTGGGATTATACCGACACTTATTAGATGTAATAATGCGTAATTTTTATTCAAGAGAGAATTGTATTCCGAGCGGCGAGATGCGCGTAGCGTGTGCTACGAGCTACGCGCGGGGTACGACTGGCGTAGACCCCACCCCGCGCGCCGCTACGGCCCGTAGGCGCTGCGAGTCGCCGGGGAATATTTTGATATTATTTTTTTGTTTCGAACTGATAAAAATTCGAATACATTTATTTGTTTTTCCGAATGTGATTTTGTATGTTAAATTGTTCTAAAACAGAATTTTGTTATATAAATACAGTTTTATCGCTGCTATATTTTGTCTATTGGCTGTGACAGATTTGAAATCAAACGGTTTAAATGCCTCTAATTCATTGATTCTGTTAATAATTTCAATATTACACAGAATTCCTTTGGATTAACTATACCTGCTATAATATTGAGCATCTCATTATTGTGGTTGTGATAGCCAAGTCTTAGAAACTGGTCACTTCATGATATGGCCAATTAAAATCTTTATAAGCGTTAAAGTTTGATATTATGTCAATTCTCGTTTAGGCCTTAGACCTTTCCAATTTTAGACCTTTAGACCTTTTCCTTAGACCTTTTATTATCATACAAATTCTACATCAATGATATGGCCAAACGAGGATTGACATATTATCAAATGTTAACGTTTAAACGATCTGGCCAGTTTCAGTTGGTCATACCATAAAGTGTTCAATTCTAAAATCTGGCCATGACATTCATACATCTCAAACCCACACTACAACTACTGGGGTCAGAGTTAGCTCCGAAAGGTAGCTCAGCTGGTATGAAAGGCAAGAAGGAACTGGGTGGGTTTTTTAGTCTGGCACTATCTCACGCTCCGCCCAAGGACGGGGGATATCATTTGAATGATTTTTCTCTCTCTTCTTAGTCGTACACTCTTGACAGAGTGGCCGTGGTCATGTCTCGGTCGAGTCCCGCACCACCGCCTGTCTCGCGATACGACGCCATGCAACTCTGTGTTTGGCGGCTTGGGAGCCTTCATTTACGCTGTAGTGTGTCACGGTTTTGATAAGGACCGTCCATCGTGTTGGAGAGCGTCCACGAGATCTTTTGCCTTCGACTTTCCCCCCCATTACGGTATGATTTTTACTCCCCCCAAAAAAAAACCCCACACTACAAAGTGATCATTAATGTTGTATTTTTAGATGATAGGATATTAAGTAATTCTCTATGATTCATTAACTCTGAAGGATCTAATCAAAGAAGGAAGTATCGACTCTCTTAACAGATCGTAACAAATTAATAGATGGTTTAACAGTATAATTATGTATAAATATCTACTTCTACTCTAGAGCAGTGGTGGCTGACTGGTAATGGCCCCGACTTACGAGCTGTAAGTCGCAGGCTCGAACCCAGCCAGCTTTGTGTAATTTATTTTATCACCATTGCTCTCAAAACGGTGAAGAAAAAACATCGTAAGGAAACCGGCATTGTCCTAGAACCAAAAATTCAAAGACATGTGACATTCACCAACACGCACTGGGCCCGCGCGGTGGATTACGGCCCATTCCCTCTCCTAGAGAGGAGGCCTGAGTCTCAGCAGTGGGGACATTAAAAAGGCTCATGATGATAATGATGATGATCTACTTCTAGAGACGTTAAAATTGTGATTGTAAAATGGGAAAATCTATTGGTAGCCTTAAAATCATGAAGAATCTGAATAACTGTTGATAGATTTTCATTAATTAGGCTTAACCTTTTGAATACCGTAATTAGAGACACAATATAAATACAATGACAGAGCGAACGCCGACGTTTGCTTGGGGTTTAATGAATTAAATCTAAGAAGTGAAATTCCCTGTTGGAGTCTTTGTTTTCTAATAACTACAACTTCATCATGAATGATCGTCATTTCAGCCAAAAGACGTTCACTGTTGAGGGTCCCCCAAGTGTCGCCACAAAGAACGGTCCTGAGCGTCTCACATCCCTTGCCAGGTCATCGGTCCACCTTGTAGGAGGCCTTCCGACGCTACGTCTACAACTTAATGGTATTTAAGTCAAGAGTGTATTGGTTACTTCCAGGCAAACGGACTCCATCGTCGACCACATCATCGCTTATCGTCAGATATACAATAGTGATCAAACGCGAACCTGTCAATAATAAAAATAGATTAAATTCTTTAATAATGCTGACTTGAAAAGTTGAAGCAAATTCACAAATTCATGCTTTTTTTCAGGATTATTTCTCCGCTCCAGGGCGCAGCGGGAGGGCGAGTCAGATTTGTACTAAAACCACATCTATGTTCCTTCTATGCCTTGCGTTCCAAGATCCCGGGGATCTCTTTCGGAAGTCAACCCAAGGCCCAATAGACTTCTGTACAGCTAGGCCCCTACAGTAATGAAATTTACTTCATGTTTAGAAAATAAATATGGCTATCTCTTCTCAAAATCTGAAGAAAAAAAAGAGATTTAGGTATGTATGTATGTACGAAAAATAGATAAAAAACCACTTTATACTACGTTGCCTACGTAAAATAAAATGTAACACTCCTCACATAATCCATGCATCTTTTCTTTACCCTCACTCTCCCTCTCCATCCATCCCCATGTATATTCAGAACTCTACTTCTTCGTCTATACCGAAACTAACGATTCCCTTTCATTATTTCAGTCACTGGCGTCACTTTCAAACACCCTCTAGTATCTCTATACTCAATTCTCACTTTACCCATTCTCGTCACTCCACACATCCATCTCTGCTTCATGCAATCTTTTTTCATCCGCCTTTATCAGAGCCCAACATTCTGATCCTTGCATAAGGACAGGCCTTATTACGGACTTGTAGATTTTACCTTTCAACTTGAGGGCATTTATGGGTCACAAGTTGTTCCAGTAACCTATCGCTATTTCATCATTTCATCCACCCTGAGTTCGTGCAATGTGTTACGTCTCAGAGCAGTGATGGCCAAATGGTTAAACCTTCGACTTACGAGTTAAAGGTCGCGCGTTCAAACTCAGCCAGGCGCATTACTTTGTTTAATTTATTCCATCACCACTGCTCTCAAAACGGTGAAGGAAAACATCGTGAGGAAACCCGCATGCCCCAGAACCAAAAATTCGCAGACATGTGACATCCACCGACCCGCACTGGGCCTGCGTGGTAGATTACGGCTCATTCCCTCTCCTAAAGAGGTGGCCTGAGTCCCAACAGTCGGTACATGGTAAGGCCGACTTTGCTGAGTGTGTGTTACGTCTCATCTTTTACAATTGTCTGAAAATTATGTCAGTCAATTGACAATCTTCAAATAAAAAGTAGCATAATTACCATAAACATGACACTGACATATCGTTATTGTCTTTGACAGCTGTCGACATGTTAACCTAACCTTCGTCATGAAAATGGAAAGAAGGAAAAAATGAATGTTACGTTGTACACCGGAGAAATGATATAAAGTAACTGTTACTTGGCAACTGAGTATGTCTACTTTTGTAGTATGATCAGTCTTATAAGGGAGGAGGAGTGGTGGCCCAGTGGTAACTGGTCCTACTTACAAGTTGTAGGTCGCGGATTCAAACCTAGATAGGCTCAAACTTTGTATTTGGAATTTATACGCTAAGTTTATACGTATTTCATCACCATTGCTCTCACAAAGGTGAATAAAAAAATGTTATAAGCATCACCTTTGCACTATTTTTCTGTTTCCTTCTTCTTTTCTTGTATTTCCATGTGTGTACATAAATAGTTAAGTAAATAAATAAATACATATATTATCCAATTAATAAGTATTAAAATAAACATATTTTTTTTCTATAATGCGTAACGAACCCCCCTAGCCAAGTTACAACCAGTTTGTGGCGAATTCCGTTCTCTAATCGGTAACGCCTCGGTGACAGCAATTGTAGAAAACGATAAGTTGGCAGCCATGTTGACGCGCCTGAGTCGGCCGCTCGTTCTACAATGTAGCGTTTGTATAACAATGGATGTAGCATTAAACATTGTAGAAACAATTTTGAACGATGTGAACTTGGCTACGAACTGTCTATTCGTTTGTTCTGACCACGCGACTTTACGTTGAGATGACGTCATTCCCGTACATTTCATCACTTTTCGACAGCGTTAACGATTGCAGAATAACAACATGGCTAAGCGTGAAGGTCTTTAATTGAATATCAAGGAGCAGTATGCGATTCGAACCGACATACTATCGATCTAATAAATTACCGATCTAATGAGCAATCGCTGTACGGTTGCAACAGGATTTTTCGCACAAACGTTACATCGCACCGATAAAGCATCAATGGAATAAAACATCGTACAAATGAATTATTGACACAGTGTTCGATATATTAAAAATCGAATCTTCAAGTTTCGTAATCAAGTACCCGAGAAAACCGTCATGTCCTAGAACCAAATATCCGTAGATATGTGACATCCACCAACCCGCACTGGTCCCGCGTGGTGGATTACGGCCCATTCCCTCTCCTAGAGAGGAGGCCTGAGTCCCAGCAGTGGGAATATTACAAGGCCGATTTATGTTATATTAATCTTATAATTTCTAGATTTCAGGCTTCCTCTGTTTATGAGGGAATGAGTCGTAATCCCTATCAGCTCGGTGCGTGTCAGTGGATGTTTTGTCTGGTTTTTACGGTGAGTAAAAATCATCCAGATGTCATCCTCCGCCCTTGGGCAGAGCGGGAGATAGTGTCAGATTGTTACTGACTAAAACCCACCCCGTTCCTTCGTTGCCTTTTATACCGGGGCCGAGCCTCCCTTTCGGAAACAGACCTTTGGTGACAGTAGACTTCAACCCTGCTGGCCCCTACGGGTGCCTCTAGGAGTTGTCTGCAGACAACTCCTTGAAGCGCGCGGGAACAGTACGCGACGATGTTATATGTCTTTTTTGGTGAATTGTTAAGTCTATGTTAATTGATTTATTACGTTTACTTTAGAGTTCTTGCTTAACATAAACAATACAATTACTAACTAAATACAAACAGTTTAAGTTCAGAAAATCTAAAATTGAAGTTTATTTATTATTATTGGTTTAATTTGAACTTCGTCGTAATTGTTATATTTTAAGACCTCTTTATTATATTTGTATTAATTGACACTGTATGTAATAGTGTTCTATAAATGTATTTTATTATTACAAGTAACTAGGCTAGCCTAGGCTATAGTGAATAGGTTATTAAAAATAATCTAGTGCGCTTTACCGTCAACGATTGTATCGCTGCTTACCATCTGATGAGATCACAGTCGAACACTAGTATATAAACTAGTGCTTAACTGTCTTTAAAAAAAAAACGCAATGACACTTAATTCGATTTTAAATATTATTTGACTTTAACTTGAAACTTGGCACTTAACCAGAACAACATTGTTGTGCGTACAGCCACGGAGTGGAATTCCCTGCAAGAGTCTGTGTTTTCTGATAACTACAACGGCCTACGATATTTAAGGCCAGATCGAGTGAATAAGTTATTTCTAGGCAAGCGTGTTCCATCGTCGGCCACATCATCCCTTTTCAGAAGATGAGATAGTGGTCAAACGTGAGCTTATCTATAATATAAAAATGAATCGCAAAATGTGTTGGTAAGCGCATAACTCAACAACGCCTGGACCGATTTCGCAAATTTTTTTTTTTTTTGTTGTGTTCGTTATTATGAGGAGAAGGTTCTTATGGAAAAAAAAATGAAAATTAGGGTAGTGTAGGGTAGAGTAGGGTAGTGTAGGGTAGTGTAGGGTAGAGTAAGGTAGAGGAAGGTAGAGTAGGGTAGGGTAGAGTAGGGTAGAGTAGGGTAGAGTAGAGTAGAGTAGAGTAGGGTAGGGTAGAGTAGGGTAGAGTAGGGTAGAGTAGGGTAGAGTAGGGTAGAGTAGGGTATAGTAGGGTAGAGTAGGGTATAGTAGGCTGAAGTAGGGAAGAGTGGGAGCGAAGCCGCGCGGGAAAAAGCTAGTTCATAATAAAAAAGAATAATAGGTAGGTACAGTCTATCATAATCAGTTATTTTTTAAAACTGCCCTCAAAATTCAGTTTAAGGAGGGTCGAAGTCGCTTGCAAAATGCTAGTTTTAAATAAATAAAAACTTATTCAGCTAACATTTAGCTAAAAGCTCCTATTGCAATACATTAGTTTCTTTACTGTCTAGTTTTCATTTGCAATAGAGTGTGTGTTTTTTTTTGGGTGGGAAATCATCCAATCATTTCTTCAGGTCTTGGGCGGGGCGGGAGGACGTGCAAAACTTTTACTGACTAAACCCACTCGTTTGTTCCTTCTCTTGCGTTCCAGAAAACCGGGGTTTTTTACTTAAACCGTGGCCCCAGTAGGCTTCGACCCTGCTGGGCTCGTACGGTTGCATATTTAAATTGTGATAAGTTGTGTTGTGTTGTGTTTTAATTGCGTGTGTTGTGTTGTGGACATCTTTCGGCTGAAGTGATGATGAAGTTATGTACTTATATGTTTATTCATAACTCACAGCTACGAGTATTAATTAGCTCTTTCATAATTATCACAAAATAGATGACATAATGACCTGATAGACTGTTTACTTAAGCAACAACGTCATATTATATCTAAGCATACCTATATGTAATGTTTCTGTTGTTTTTATCTTAGTGATAATAATAATATGTTCCACAACTATAACATAATGCCGTCTAGTTCTAAACTAAGCAGGGTTAGTGCTATGAGTACTAGATAACTGATAAACATACATATTTTTTTACACCTAGACACAGAACGTCACTCGTGCTCACGTAACGTTAGGTGGAAATTGAACCTACGACCTCCGGCATAGCAGTCAGGATCACTAACTACTAGACCTACAAGCCTGTAATGGGCGACATCAAAAAGTTTCTAAAGGCGACAGAAATAATATATTTTTACAAGCTTTTATTTAGTTTCACCTGTCCCGATGTTTGTCTGTCATCAAATCTAGTAAATTAAATTTGAACCACTTCCCGGTTAGCGATTGTAGTGAAATTTTGCATGCATGTGTAAATCAGATGACACTGCCAAATCATTATGACGTGGAGCTGATCTGATGATGCAAATGGAAGGTGGCTATAGGAACTTGGTAGTTAAACGACACAACCCCATCGAGTTTGGGCTCGTATGATTCGTCTTGACAAGCATTAATTATCTAAATATACCGAGCTATAAAAGCTTGCTATGAAAAAATTATTTTCATTAAAATCTTGTTTTAAAGTAATGGGCTTGCTTTACACTGCTAACTCATTTGATTATAAACAATTATGTGGTCCCTACCTATTCACTGCTTTTTTTTTTCGTTGGATAAAATTCATCCAGATGACATTCCCCGCCCTTGGGCGGAGCGGGAGATAGTGTCAGACTTTTACTGACTAAAAAACCCACCCCGTCCCTCCGTTGCCTTTCATACCGGGGCCGAGCCTCCCTTTCAGAAATAGACCCTTGGTCCCAATAGGCTATGACCTCGCTGGGCCTCTACGGTACCTATTCACTGCTGACTTAGACCCGTATTAATAAACGCGTCAAGCGTTACTTAAAACTAGTTACCTACAACCAATAAAATGGCTTGAATCTCGTTTTAAGTAATGCTTGAGTATTGAGTGACGTTTATTAATACGGGCCTAAAATGTCCCAAGATTTTTTCTATGAAGATACACATACTATCAGAGAGAATTTCACTGTAAATGCTGCATTTTTAGAGTTCCATACGAACCGTAAAAATGCAATGAAGTAGGATAATATAGGAAAACGCATTTCAACGATACGTCATTCAATTTTTAAATCTTCATCTTCTTCCTGCCCTTATCGCATATTACTTGGGGTCGGCGCAACACGTTTTATTTTATTTCAGTCTGTCCTGTCTCCTGTCACACTATCACTAACTCCCACTTCTGTCATATCACTCCTCACACAATTTCACTATTTCTTTGGCCTATCTCATCATGTATACTCAAACTTTTTTAGTAACATGCGTTTCATCCCTCCTCTTCACATGGCCATACCAAGACAAACAAATTATACAGACAGATTTAACAATTAGATAGACCACTTTCGGCTTTTTTTTTATGGTGTTAAAAAAACATCCAATGACAACCCCCGCTCTTAGGCGGAGCGGGAAATAGTGTCAAACTCTTACTGACTAAAAGACCCACCCCGTTCCTTCTAGCCTTCATACCGGGGCTCGAGCTGTCTTTCGAAACTAACCCTGGCCCCAGTAGGCTTCGACTCAACTGGGCCCCTGCTGTTGCTGACAACTCCTTGAGGCGCGCGGGAACAGTGCGCGCCGCCGACGACTTGGGCTTGGTCCGGACAGTTACCGGACGGTAGGACAGCGAGCTACCCATTACTCACTGTCCGCAAGCCCGCGCCTACGAGACCACTTTCGGCTGAAATTTGGATGATGTTATCACCGACGTCGGCGATCTCTCGCGCCGGGCCTTGGTACAGGCCATCTGGAGCAAGGAGGAGTGGCAGGCGGTCGCCTCCTTCTGCGCAGCGGTAATGTAGCAAAGGAGGAGGCCGACCGCATCAGGCAACGGCGCTCACAGTGCAACAGCCGCCGCCGGGATTCCGATCCCGATTTCCGCCCACCGTAGGCGCAGGCTTGCGTACGGCGAGCAATGGGTAGCTCGCTGTCGGACCGTCCAGTAACTGTCCGGAATGAGCCGAAAAAAAAAAGATGTTGTCACCACACTGGTATATCTACTACTGTACATGAAGTTTAAAGAAATAAAAAGGGAAGAAAAGCATAAACCCTGTACCATTACCCATCATCAAAACACACACTTCCACCAGTTTACCCGCCATACTTTCAACTCGCTTTACGATCACAACATCTCCCGCTGTAAACAGTAAACTCGAACACTTTCCACCATGACAGTACATAAAGTATTATATTAGAAACAAACACGGCCATGTACTACCAACATAAACCCAATGTCTACTTGTTTTCCGATCAGGCACTTTACACAACCAACAAACACGATGAACATTGAACTCTATCTAGTGAAGCACAAAGTGTGTTCTTGTGTGAACATGGCTACTCTTCGTACCCTCAGTTTATATGCAATTATATTTAGTATAAGTATCGAAACTGTAGGAACTGAGATAGTTGGTAGAAGTGAAAATTATTGACAATAGACGTAAAGGACGGTAGGAGCGATAATTGTTGTTTGATTGATTGAATTACATTCTGTTTTCCATTATAATTGGCATTTATTTACATATAATTATGCAAACATGTCCAGAAGGATAATTGGCGATGATACACTCGTCGAGTCGAGACTTCAAAGTCTTGAGCATCGACGCAGAGTTGCTAGTCTGTCGGTTTTCTACCGGTTGCCTTTCGGGGAGTGTGCATCGGAATTACATAACCTGAATTAGGTTAAGTCGCCTAGCCCGTTCCATCATCGGTCTACCAGACGTACGGCGATGCGCCACCGGTAAGGTGGTACGGGTATGGTGGATATCCCACCTACACGCACAAAACGTTTTGGGAACACATTCATTGTGCGTGCAGCTAGGGAGTGGAATTCCTTGCCAGAGTCTGTGTTTCCTGATGGCTACAACCCGGGAATCTTTAAGTCGAAAGTGAATAGGTGTCTTCTAGGTAAGCGCGTTCCATCAGGTGAGATAGCGGTCAAGCGCGAACCTATCTACAGTAAAAAAAAAAGATTATTACTAACCCGTATTGTTCCTTGGCTGGGCAAAGGGCTCCATTCGTTCATTCCAATGATCACGATTCCTCGCTTCTTCTTCTCCAATTCTTAAAGAAGATATCCCAGTCGTCCTGCCATTTCCTTTGTGGTCTGCTGCGACTCCATGCATTTATACAAAATTCTAAGAAATGTTAATATCAGTATAGGTACCGGCACGAATCTTGAGCGCTCGGCGTCAGAGTAGGGATCGCTTTGCGCATTCCATACATTGGCGAGCCAATCATCGTCGTTGTTAGATACATGCAGCAAGCACAAGGAACGAATCACGAATGACATCTTGACACGATGACGCGGCGAGCCATTCACTGACACTCCCCGCCCCCACGTCTCACTTCTTACCACTAACGAGACCGAATATTTGACTTCTGCGCAACTTGAAGCCAGCGCTCAAGATCCATGCCGGTATCTGTAACTTACTCTTTCGCAAATCAGATTCGTAATTTGCGTGTGTCTGTTCTTTGAAGTGGTAAATCATCAAAAAACTTCTGCGAGAGAGTCAGGCTTTTACTGACAAGCTACAGCTGTTTTTAATGCCTTGATCACACGTACCGAGTAAACGGGCGAGACAGTGTGTGTCTCGGCCAAGCAACATTTTACTGTCTCGCCCTTTTACTCGGTACGTGTGATCAAGGCAAAATAGACAGTCTAAACCAGCCGAGTCCATTCGAAAGAAGGCGAAGGAAGTAATCTTCTAATCCAAAAAGTTATACAGCTTTATTCTCTATGGGATTCAAACAGGAATCTACTATCAGGCTGGTGTCCCTCGAGACCTTTACAACTAAAGATGAGGATCCGCATGGTTATAAGGTACTATCGAACTGATCTGATGATAATGATGATGGAGACGGAAGTTAGGCGCCGGAACTCCGTAATTATTAAATGTATCCTATCCTAAAATAGAACCAGCAAGAAACTCCCTAATTACACTTAAAAAATTAAATTGTTTCTTGAATATTTCCACACTAGATTTTTCCCGCGGCTTCGCCCGCGCACATAAAATATAGCCTACGTCATTCAGGAAAAGCAGCTTTCTATTGGTGTAAAAATTTTAGCAATCGGACCTGCCCCCCTAGCCAAGTTACAAACGTTTCGCTGGCACCGAACGCTTCGAGTTAACCTTGCCGCCAATTCTTTTGTTCTGACCACGTGACAGCGTTAAGACGACGTCATTCCCGTAAATTTGAAGCTTTCTACAAGCGTTAACTATTGCAGATTAGCAACTTGGCTAGGGGTACAGTAGTTTTAGAGATTACCTCTTACAAACAGAAAAACAAACTTTGCCTCTTTATAATACTATTGTAGATGTAAATATTATACCTTCGAGAGCCATTAAGTCGCGGAAAATTAAAACCAAGATCCAGAAACGTTTTTTTTTTTTTTATGGTAAAATCTAGTGCTTTTTTATTGTTGATAGGCTCGCGTTAGACCACGATCTCACGTGATGGAAAGCGATGATGTGGTCTACGATAAAACACGCTTGCCTAGAAGTAACCTATTCACTCTTTACTACGATCTTCTTGGTTGACTACGATCGCACCTGATGGTAAGCAGTGATGGTGAGGCGCACCAGTTTATTTTGAGCCTATCCACTCTAGACGTAAGTGAACAGCGCCATCTAGCACCACATCCTAGAACTTATATGACAGATAATGTCAATGACCCTCTACTTCTAAGGAATCTGTTAAGCACGTCTGTTACGTTTAATTATAATTATTATGTCCTTGTGAAAGAAAATATTAATTAACTAAGATAAATGAGTTTATAGAAGTTTTCCTGGAAAACATTCCAGTGTAAGAGTTCATGGGCTTCAGTTGATCGTAAGAGTTACTGTGACTCTGAAACGCTAAGGGCAACTGAAAGAAGGGCTGGTTTAAGTCAGTAAAAGTCTGACACTTCCCAGCACGGGAGTTGTAATTTAATAATTTTTCAACTAAAAAAACCCTATCCAACGCCCCTGTGTTTCTAATTGTTATAAAACAATGGATTGCTTTGGGAAAACCTTTATTAGGTACTTTAAATAAAAATATTCTTAAAATTAGATATTATATTTTCTGTGGTAATTTGTGTGCAAACCAGAACGGAAGAGAAGCAGTGTTCTAACATAACAAAATATCAATGTAGTAAGAACAGGAGGATATTCTCGCCATTATAACTATGCTTGCCCAACGTGCCAATGCCCTAATGCTCATTACACGCGCATGCTCACCCCCAGTATGGTGCACCCACGGAACAGGTTTTTACTGTTCCGTGGGTGCACCCACCGTTTCTTCCCTAAAAATATTAAACGATATGACTTTGGGCAAAATAAAAAAAATAAGAAAAAACCTAATGTTTGGTTCATAAAATGTCTGTCTCGATGAGCTAGTACCTAGTCACAATTACTATTGCATTGCTAAAGTATTTGAAAGTTGAAAGGGCAAATGAAAGAACACACGTGGGTTTTTGTCAGTAAAAGTCTGAAACTCTCTCGCTCTACCCAGAGCGGAATAACTTATTTGATGATGTCTCATCCCAAAAAGAAACATATACCTCTACCTACCCCATCGAAATATACAGACGTGATATAACGTAACATAAAGTTAAAAAAAAAACCATCGGTACATTGTGGACATCCCACCCATACGTACAAAACGTTTTGGGAACACATTCATTGTACGTACAGTACAGTTAAATAATGAAATTCCCTGCCGGAGTCTGTTTCCTGATAGCTACAACCTTGGAATTTATGTCAAGAGTGAATAGGTTACTTCTAGGAAAAAAGTGAAAAATGTGTGACATACAATGTTACTTTTTATTTATTTTTTATTTTATTTTTTTGTTTGTCTTTAGTTTTTGTTGTCTTCAATGTTTTGTGCGCCAAAATAAATACATTTCTTTCTTTCTTTCTTGCTTTCTAGGCATGCGTGCTCCATCCTCGACAGAATTGTCGTTTTCCATCAGGTGAGATAGTGATGCAAGCGCGAGTCTATCTGCGCTAATATTATAAAGAGGTACAGTTTTTTTTTTTTTTTTTTTTGCTTATATGAAGGAGGTGAACTCTGAAAGTACTGGTTCGATTTGAAAATTTTTTCACCTGTGGAAAGCTACTTTATTCCTGAGTGACATAGGCTATATTTTAAGTAAGCGGGCCACGGGCAAAAGCTAGTCAGTAATGTAGATTTTGTTAACATCATCAGCCTTTTTAATGTTCCCACCGCTGGGACTTAGGCCTCCTCTCTAAGAGAGAAAATGCCGTAATCCACCACGCGGGCCCAGTGCGGGTTGGTGAATGTCACATGTCTTCGAATTTTTGGTTCTAGGACATGCCGGTTTCCTCACGATGTTTTCTTTTACCGTTTTAAGAGCAGTAGTGATGAAATAAATTACACAAAGTAATGCGTTTGGCTGGGTTTGAACTCTCCACTCGTAAGTCGGGGCCGTTAATACTCGGTCACCACTGCTCTTAATAATAAAAAAAAATTTATATGCTTTTTCGTTCGTTTGGTTCTGACTTAAGATAATAGCAGCTGCAACGTGTAAACTTTGCAGTCCCAGAAAGCAAGAGCAACTGAAAGTAATGCGCCTGGCTGGGTTCGAACCCGCGACCTAGAACTTGTAAGTCGGGGCCATTACCACTCGGCCACCACTTGACTGCGCTCTCTGACTTTATTAACAAAAATATGCAAATATATGAAAAATTCAACCAAACCGAGGACGGTTTGCTAGTCAAGCTAATAACTATCGATATTTTTTACTAGCAATAAACTTGGTACCCTAAACTAAACGTTTTGGAACGTGAACGTTCGCGATAGCGTGCTAACGACTCGGCTAATGCAACGTGTTAGGTTTAAACATCGCAGTTTATAACTAGTACCTACGTACAAACTGTGTGTACAGTCGAATCAGCGATATGCTATACAGATAGCTAAGTTGCAACCTTTGCACGATGCGATGAGTGTGAGTGAGCTTTTTTTATTGGGGATTCATCAAATATATTCTTTAGGTTTGGGTGGAGCGAGAGCGACTGTCACACTCAAACCCATCTGTGTTTCTTCAGTTGTCCTTTTCGTGTCACGGCCTCGGCATCTCTTTCGATCAAACCCACTGTCCTGGCATATATACTAGGAGTATGCTTTTCGGGGAGCTCAGACCTTCCCTCTACGAGAGGGAATTATTTCATTAATCAATTACTTTATACTTTATTTTTACAGATGCCTTAGACAGCTGCACGCGCAACCGCTGGGATTCCGATGCCGATTTCTTGCCACCGTCCGGAACGAGCCCAAGTCGTCGACAACGTATAGCGTTCGACGTGCGCCTCAAGGCGTTGTCAGCAAACCGTTGGAGTCCAGCATGGTCGAAGCCCACTGGGGCCGTAATTTTTGCGAAAGTCAACCCCGGGGCCCTGGAACGAAGGTAAAAAAAGAACAAGCGTGGGTTTTAGTTAGTGAAAGTCTGACACGCCCTCACGCCACCCAAGGAGGGAGATGTCATTAGACGATTTCCCACCTAAAACCTAAAATAAAATTACCCTAGGCATTTTTACCAGTCAACATTTGGGTGATGCAGAGAAATATAGTGGTAGTTGCCATAAAAGAGAGAAAAAGAAGTCTACCCATATACCAAACAGTTCGTTCGACTGCACCTACGCTACAGCGGGTAATATTGAGCCACTTGATGTAGTAGTAATTATAATATCGTGCTATATTGTTGCTCGATGGTGCTTTATTAAACGAACTATGTAATGCCTTGATTCTAGGAACTACTAGTTCAGTTTATAGGGCTTTAATAAAAGAGAAAATGTAATCAATTACAGCCACAAAGTGTTCGTAAATACAATTTTTAATTAAGTAAAATCATACCAACCCATTAACTAAATAAACCATTTCAATTTCAACTCCTCTTTTCAGGCAGTAGGTACGACTGCGATATTCACTTCTAGCTGACTTCCGTGACGCTAAAAATATGTATATCTTGAAAAAGCTAGCCAAAGAACATTACTTTGCTACCATTCCGTAAAATATTATATTATAGAAACGTATTTAATGACATTTTTATTGATAGGCCCGCGTTTGACCTTTTTTTTTACTGTGGGAAAAATCATCCAATGACAACCCCCGCTCTTGGGCGGAGCGGGAGATAGTGTTAGACTCTTACTGACTAAACAACCCACCCTGTTCCTTAAAGCCTTCATACCGGGGCTCGAGTTCCCTTTCGGATAACCCAGGCCCCATAGCGAGCTACCCATTGCTCACTGTCCGCAAGCCCGCACCTACTGTGGCCGGAAAACCCGGCGGCGGCGGCGGCGGCGGCGAGAACGCCGTTGCCTGATGCGGTCGGCCTCCTCCTTTGCGAGCATTACTGCTTCGCAGAAGTCGGCGACCGCCTGCCACTCCTCCTCGCTCCGGACCATGGCCTATACCAGAGCCCGGAGCCCGTGTTTGACCTCTATCGTCTTTGATGACGCACGCTTGCCTAGAAACCTATTCACTCTTACCTAAAAGACGCTTAGGTTGTGGCTATAGACACATAGACTCCGGCAGGGAATTCCAGTCCTTAGGCGATTGTCACTCTCACGCATCACGCTGCATGTTGCATGTCAACGCACCTACGCGCGTACCTGCGGACGTGCAGATCTGCATCATCGTGCGGGGTTTTTACGCACTCACGCGCGTAGTTGCGTTTTGTAAATTCATGAATAAAAAAAGACGTGTGGCACTCGGGGACTGCCGCGGTAAAGCTATTGCATAGCATTTTTATCAACTTATGCAATTATAATTATTTATTTATTTTATTTATGCAGTATTTTTTTTTCCTTTGTTTTTTTTTCTTTGATATTAATTGAAGTTACACTTTCACACATTGAATTGAATTTTGATTGATTGTTCACTCATTTGTTTTCTTATCGGTCACCACGCTCAAAAAACAAATGAGTGGGGGGTGTTAGGTTATTTTCGTTACGGAATTTCTGGATTCGGTCTCCACGCTCAAGGCCCGCGATAGAAGCTAATGTGTCACACCTGCTTTTATTACGAAAACTATAAAGGGATTCATGGAATAATGCGTGAGATAATGAAAGACCTTTTTTTGAGTGGGAAGTCATCGAGTAACTTCTTCTACGTTGCGTAGAGCGAGAACGAAACTAAAGCTCTAAACGTGCCTACGCAGCTGTTGCCACCTCCAGGAAACCATCAGGTACGTCGCAACCTAAGCGACAAGCGAAAATAGGGGACAAAGAGACATCGGGTTCTCAACCTACCCAGACTGCGGTCCGTAGCTCCTTGCTAAAAACGGGCCAAGTTGATGAAGAGGGTTTCACTCGAGTAGAAAAGAAGAAGAAGAAGAAGCCCTGTTCCCGGAACCTGTGCGGTACCGCGCCGACTGGACCAAATATGCTGCTGCGTCCTGCTGTGCCTACGACGCAGCTGTATATTTCGCGTCTGCATTGCTCTACGAAGATTGAGGAAGTCGTGGAGTATGTGAAGATAAAGAGCAACTGGACTCTGAGGGTCGAAAGGCTGGATTCTCGCCACGACACCAACTTCAAGTCGTTCGTGATACGAGTTCCAACCCACCATCTGGAGACCTTTTTGAGAGAGGACTTTTGGCCGAAAGGTGTCGTGTATCGACGTTTCCGAGGACGGCTACGCGACACCACGCAGCGGAACACGACGCCGACGTTACGTGTATAAGTATTATATAAGTTTTGTTGTTATAATATGTATTAGTTTATTAATTTATAAGATTATTTTATGTATTTTTTCTATGGGCCATCGATGCCTGAAAATAAATGGTTATTATTATTATTATTATTATTATTAAAGCTCACCCGTGTTCCTTCAGCCTGCTAGAACCGTGGAAAAAAGTATGAAAATGGTACCCACTGTCCTAGAACGTAAAGGACAACTTAAGAGCATAGCTGTGGTTTAAGTCAGTAAAAGTCTGACACGCTCGCTCCAGCCTAAAGCGGGAAAAGTCATTAGATGATTCCCCACCTTTAATAAAACCGTGTTCTTGAGTTGCCCTTTGCGTTCCATGGCTACGTTGACTCTTGCAAACAATCCTGCAACCCATAGAAACAGGCATTGAGTCTAAAGGCTATATTTCACCAAGACACCATGGCGGCGTGACCAGTCACCGCTACCAACAAATTGTATACAGCTCTATAGAGAGTTACTCGCCTGGTGTCCGTTTGGTTGCGCAACCAATTTGGTAGCGCGACCAGCTCGGACGTGTGGCGTCTCTGGTGTCTGTATAGTGTCTAGTTTGGTAGCTTAGGGCTATATTTCACCGGGACAATCATGGTGTCCTGGTGAAATATAGCCCTAAAAGGTCCCGAAAATCTACACTAATATAATAAAGCCTTAGGGTGTGAATTTCGGAAAATCCGTTCTTAGCGAATGTCTGCACCAAGAAAAAACCAAAACATCAAACAATTTTGATTGATTATATGTCATCATATAGTTTCTGAGTGTGGTATTTCACTTTTACATATATAATTTTTATTTCATTAGATATATTTAGTATAGTTATTGTGACGGACAATCAAATTCTAGTTACTACAATTTTGCTGACCGTATCTCTAAAACTGAAATAATCACATCAAATTGACCAAATCAATTTCAATCCACACGCACACCGCTAGCTTCCTGGGTAACATGAACAGCAATATGTGAAAGAGAATCAGCACTACAAAGAAAAATAACTGTTTAATTTTCGGAAAGATTTTCAAATAATCCCTTTGGTGGAGTTGGGTAAAACTGAGGCTTACACTAAAATATTATGCCCAAATAGAAGTGAAATAGACAATTGTTAAATTAACCGCAAGTAACAGCCGTTTTTAAGCTATTGCATAGCTTCTATCGCGGGCCTTGAGCGTGGAGACCGAATCCAGAAATTCCATAACGAAAATAACCTAACACCCCCCACTCATTTGTTTTCTTATCGGTCACCACGCTCAAAAAGTGTAACTTCAATTAATATCAAAGAAAAAAAAAAACAAAGGGAAAAAAATACTGCATAAATAAAATAAATAAATAATTATAATTGCATAAGTTGATAGATTCTATGCAATAGCTTTACCGCGGCAGTCCCCGAGTGCCACACGTCTTTTTTTTTATTTAATTTTGTAGATAACATCATAACAACAATAGACATGATGCAATGTGATGCTGATTACATATAATCTACATCTGCATAATCTACACTATTATAATAAAGAAGTAAAGTTGGTTTTTTGTTTTTTTTTTTTGTTTGTGGGGGTAATCTCCGAAAGTACTGGTCCGATTTCTATTTTTTCCCCAACAGAAAGCTGCTTTATTTCTGAATGACATAGGCTATATTTTATGCACACGGGCGAAGCCGAGGGCAAAAGCCAGTAATAAATAGTTCTACAACATTTTACAAAACTTCACGTACGTTCATATAACATGGAAGCATCATAATTATTACCTAGTTCGTAATATTAATATGCGTCGATGTTATAGCGTTATAATGTTGGGCAATAACTGCAAGTATTGCCATCTCGCTCCCGCTCAGAGTTCTCACGGTCCTGCCACCCTTGACGCGTGGTGCAAGACAAAGGATTCTGTGTTTTGTTGATTAAAATTTAGCTTTTCCTTGTTAATAGTTTTTGTCTTTTACTATTATTCATTTATTTTTAAGTAACAGACTCATTTCCATACAGATAATACGAATCATAAATTAAATAAAATTAAAATTAAATCTTTTACCAGCCTGTTTTGCCTTCATCATCATCATCATCATCATTTCAGTCGAAATACCTCCACTGTTGGGCATAATGCTCCCCAATCGTCGCTACAACGACTGGTCCTGTACATCCATCGGATTCCCGCGACCCTGAGCCCTTCCAAAGCTGCGTCTTCCGATTTCTGTTTCCTCTCACTTCTGGCCAAAGGCCTCCTTTCACTCTTTGCATATTTTACAAGCCCATGCTTCCTCCTTCTAGTTCGTCTATTAGTACTTAGAAACGACATACAAACAAACAAATTAATCTATACATCTATACATACATACATCATCATCATCAACATACATACATACATACATACATATAAATAAAATTGGAGTGTCTGTTTGTAATATTGAAATAACTGCTTTTTACTACATGCATATGAATATATATACGGTACTTACAGCAAAATAACATTTTTTACAATTTTTGTCTGTCTGTCTGTTTGTCCGGGCTAATCTCTGAAATGGCTGGACCGATTTTGACGGGACTTTTTTTGGCAGGTAGCTGATGTAATAAGGAGTAACATAGGCGACTTTTATTTTAGAAAAAAAAAATTAAAATCCTGTAGTTCACGCGAACGAAGTCGCGGGCACAGCTAGTCTAAAAGTAAGTAATTTTAATAACAACATATTCAAACAATTTTTTCCATATGAGTGATGGATTTTTACCAATGATATGTAAAGTAAACCTTACCATACATTAGCAAAGGGGTCATCAATATGCAATCGCTTTTGGGGAATTTTAGGGATTCTTCAAGGAAACTCAAAATTGCTTCTAGCTAGTCAAATGTATTGTTCTGAATGATTGTACAAGATAAAGTGCGATGACGTACACATAAATTGAATCTTACAACTAATTAACGTCATGAGACATTGCGTGCATTGCGCTGTTGATCTGCTCAGTAAAAAAGAGCAGGCGTTTGATGACTCGAAGCCAAGCTCGAACAATCGCAATGTAATAATTTTTGGTCAGTGTTCTTATTACGTTAGAAAACAATATTTTGATCTATGCTAACGTAGACAAATCCATAAATCCATGAAAATAAATGTAGAAAATAGAAAATGGCGTATAGATGTCCAAACATACAACGTTGGTTAACGCACTAGATCTCAGGGAGATAATTAAATAAGTGAACTGTATACTATTTTAATTTGAAAATTATATTTGGCAATGGCAAAAAACATCTAAATATATGTATATATACTACGCACTGGAACAAAAAATTATTCTCTAAAAGTTATCTTAGCGCTTTATGTTTCAATAGTTCTGTTAGACGACATAATGGCATTGTAGGGCTGCAGCGTACTTTTGTTTTAACTTTTCAGTATTTTGACAAATAGTTTCCATGAACTTGCTTGTCTATCACTAGAATAAAAATCGATGGCAAGAAATAAGTGGCGGTATAGAGAGGTGTCGATTGACGGGTGCACGTGCCTCTGAAACCGTCGAATCGAAATGCGCCTCCGCCGCGCCGCTCGCCGTCCACCGTGCACTCATCATCTACCCTGTGTCAGCTAACTCGGCCGCCATTGGTGACGACAGTTAACATGCCCACGCATTCAAATGCGTGGGCATGTTAACTGTCGTACACATCAATGTGAGTACAATCATAAAACATACTACTATTATTAGCAATGCTATAAAAACGTAAAGTAGAGTAATTTAAAAAAGACAACAGAATAAAAGGCCAAACAGGAGTAACGTGTCAATGTGAAAAAAAAATGCAAAGATGTAACACATATGCATTTTTTTCGCGTAGAACCATTTTCGAACTATCAACTCAATACTTTGTGAGCGCAATCAACCGGGGAATCGATTCCAGGACGCCACACTGAACAGCTCAACAGCGAACGAGACTAGCGAGGCAGTTAAATTGCTATATAATAACTCATCTTCGCGTGTCCAACTTCAGACCACGAGACCAACCAGAACATGTTTTTAAAAATCTATAAAAAAGTGACCATTTTTTTTAAATATGAACTGCGAATCAAAACTTCACCCTCCGTAACTATGAAACAATTAAACCAATTTTCATTTATCATAGTTTTGTAACAAAACGCTTTCATTTGATACCTATTTGGTCATATTTACAAAAATTCGGTTAATCATTCCCACCTTTACCGGTGTATAACTTGTAAATGGCTTAACAGATTTTGATGAAACATATTTAAGCTTTTAAACTTAAAAAATATCCAAATCGGTTCACCTGTTTCAGAACTACGACACAGACAGACCGACACACACATTGATCAAACTTTTAACACCACTTTTTTGCATCAGTGGTTAAAAATTAATTACAAAATATTTTACTAGTATTTAAGCAAGAACAAAAACATACTATTTATTTATTAACAATCGCTGTTCTCTTATCGCTTGGACCACAGTCTCCCGGTGCTGCGTAACGCAGGCGCAATGCCGACGCCCCGGATAAAAACCCCTGACTTGCGTATTCAGCATTTTTTATAATAGTTAATTACTAACAAACTTCATATTATTTTTATACGTGAAATTCATCGCTGTTATCAATATGAGTATGTGATAACTTTTGGCATTTATTTATCTCAGGACCCTCATGTCCTAGACCATTTGAGGGCGCACAAGGGCCCGGAACTGACTCGCAGAAGCCCTTTAGACAATTTACATGGAACGTGATGCCAACCGAGGATTATCCCTGGACGCGCTATGCTAGTGCATCCAAGGACAACTCCCGGCTAGTGGGAAACTATTGCGACATGAAGAAAACTATGGTAGGCTATGGTTTTTGGAGTCTTAAGTGGATTGGTTACCAAGATCTAGGTTTTTTAAAGTTGAAAATTATGCAGCGTGTCAGGTCTTCATCTGACTAAAACCCACTCCTGTTCCTAAAACCCACTTGTGTTCCTAAAACCTATTCCTGTTCCTAAAATCCACTCCTGTTCCTAAAACCCACTCCTGTTCCTAAAACCCACTCCTGTTCCTAAAACCCACTCCTGTTCCTAAAACCCACACCAACATAGAACCTCCTCCTTTTCGAAGTCGGTTAAAAAAGGGGGTCGTGCCAGCTAAACGCTTTCAGCACGGCCCTCGCGTAACTTGAAAACTATACAGCGTTTTAAAAATTTTCTTAAACTCAAGGAATGTACTCTATCAACACATCATATGTACCGCAAGCAAAAGATATATGAAAAAGAAACCGGTACATATGTTCCTAGAGACGAGTACATTGCTTTGGTCAATCAAAAAAAGAATTTTTTAAATCGGTCCACAATTGACCGATATATCGGTGAACATACATAAAAAAAAAAACATACATTCAGCCGAACATAGAACCTCCTCCTTTTCGAAGTCGGTTAAAAATAGCTAATATCGAGTCAGTAGCCGATTCCTAACATGCTACCTATTTTCAAAATGTTCGTTTATTATGTGACATGCAGTTGTATACAAATCGATCCGTAAATATAGCACGTAGTACTCGAATACTGCTACTACTATTACTTCGATTAAAAACACAGAAGATTCCTCCAAAAATCGATAGCCAAAAGTTACTTCCGACCCATTCAAAGTCAAAACCAACCGATTGAAAAACTTTCAGATTGGAATAATTCCGGAACAAACAGACCGTTGTTTCTAAACAACTGATTTACATTGTGCTTTATATCGAAACTACTTGTGAAGCTACTTCCCTTTCATTACATTAAATGGATGAAAGCAAAGGCTATTAAGGGTTCACCTGAAAGCTCTAACTCCTCCTTTTCTATGACTATATGATATATTTTTAAATTCATATTTTTTATCTTAGTCCCGCCATCTCCTTCTTGGTCTGCCGCGACTCCGCTGTGCCTCTTCTGTGCACCAATCTCGCGTTTTACTAGCCCACCACTTGATCGGCATGCGACAGACATGTCCAGCCCAGTCCCACGAAGATGGCAGGACTACTTACAGTGCCCTCCGTATCCAATACAAAAACGCGTTCAGGGCGTTGTTGGGCCTGCCCCGCTTCTGTAGTGCCTCGGGCATGTTTGCGGAAGCACGCACCGACTGTTTTCACACTACCATGCGCAAGCGGTGCGCGTCTTTGGTGCGCAGGGTGCGGAGCAGCTCCAATACAGTTCTGGCGATGATTGCCGGCAGATTTTGTCCTTATATCGGACATTGCTGTAGCAGACATGTTGCTTCAGTAATGTCCGGACATATCCGATAGTGTGAATGAGTGTGTTGTGTAATGTATTTCTGTGTATTTGCTGGGTGCCTTTGGTTGCCTGAATTAAATGCTTTTTATTTTATTTTTTATTTTGCCCAGCCGTGGGACAGTATGGGCTAAATATAATAATAATATTATTATCTTAGTACCTAGCTTGTTTTTTGTGTCTCTTTTATCACTATTCGCAGGAGAATCAAGCTTACAATCAATCAATAGCAATCGTTGATGGTGAGGCGCACTAGTTTCACCGTGGGATCTGGAGGCAACAGGCAAAGGCGCTCTCGCCGCCGCCGGGATTCCGATCCCGATTTCCGGCCACCGTAAGCGCGAGCTGGCGGACGGCGAGCAATGGGTAGCTCGCTGTCAGACCGTCCGGTAACTCTCCGGACCGAGTCCAAGTCATCAACGGCGCGCACTGTTCCCGCGCGCCTCAAGGAGTTGTCAGCAACAGCAGGGGCCCAGGGAAGGAACAGGGTGGGTTTTTAGTCAGTAAAAGTCTGACACTATCTCCCGCTCTACCCAAGAGCGGGGTTTGTCATTAGATGATTTTCCCACCATAAAAAAGGCGCACTAGTTTATTAAGAGCCTATTCACTCTTTCTTTGGATCTTTGGATTGACTTTGAATTATTACGAGTAGTTCAAATAAACTTTATGTTAAAGGTACGTTATTCTTTTTTCGAAATTAGGCATTTATTGGTCAATTTATGTTTTGTATTTTCTGTAATATTGCAATACTTATAACCATCTTTGTATGAAATCTAAGAAAACTCGCATTATTTTGTAATATTAGTTGAAAGTAACCCATTTTAAAAAACGGCAATAGGCTAGTTGCTGTAAAAAATGTAATAAGTCCGTCTTTTAGATTATTAAAAAATAAGGTACACGTATTTTTTGGTTTGTAAATTAAACTAAAAATGACATAGATATAGCTCATTAAAGTTACGTGTAACGTCATGCCGTGCTGCATTTTTTTGCACTGGGTGACGTTAAACGTAACTTTAATGGGCTATATCTTTGTTATTTTTTGTTTAATCGAAAAAAGAAAAAATATGTGTGCAATATTTTTTTATAATATAAAATACGGACTTAATGAAATGTTATTATATTGACCCTGGAAACTACCTAGTATAATAAAAGCGAAAGTTAAGCAAAAAGTTTGCCCATAATTATTGTAATATCGAAGAAAATCGCATTAAAAGTAAACGTGTAACAAAAAATCGTGACCTCAAAAAACTGAAAAATGAATCGCAAAATGTGTTGGTAAGCGCATAACTCAACAACGCCTGGACCGATTTCGCTAATTTTTTTTTTTTGTTGTGTTCGTTATTATGAGGAGAAGGTTCTTATGGAAAAAAAAATGAAAATTAGGGTAGTGTAGGGTAGAGTAGGGTAGTGTAGGGTAGTGTAGGGTAGAGTAAGGTAGAGGAGGGTAGAGTAGGGTAGAGTAGAGTAGGGTAGGGTAGAGTAGGGTAGAGTAGGGTAGAGTAGGGTAGAGTAGGGTAGAGTAGAGTAAGGTAGAGGAGGGTAGAGTAGGGTAGAGTAGAGTAGGGTAGGGTAGGGTAGATTAGGGTAGAGTAGGGTAGAGTAGGGTAGAGTAGAGTAGAGTAGGGTAGGGTAGAGTAGGGTAGAGTATAGTAGAGTAGGGTATAGTAGGGTATAGTAGGGTAGAGTAGGGTAGAGTAGGCTGAAGTAGGGAAGAGCGGGAGCGAAGCCGCGCGGGTACAGCTGGTAAACCATACAAATATTTGTACCGTGCTGGAATGGAACCACTACGCCAACCGTGCCACACAGGCGGCTTGTTTGAGTACCGTTCAAAAACATGAAAAATCCTTTAGATAGTCAGGTCTTTGAGGGGACCCAAAATGGGAGAGTGGATGATCTAGGTCCTGTATGAAATTGTCCTGGGACCTTATCATGACGTTTTAAAATGACAAGCGTGCGAGCGAGAAAAAGTGATATAGGATACACCGTATACAACATCTATATAATTATATAAAAATATAGAGATAAAGATATAGAGTAGGGTAAAGTAGGGTAGAGTAGGGTATAGTAGGGTATAGTAGGGTAGAGTAGGGTAGAGTAGGGCAGAGTAGGGTAGAGCAGGGTAGAGTAGGGTAGAGTATGGTATAGTAGGATGGAGTAGGGAAGAGCGGGAGCGAAGCCGCGCGGGCAAAAGCTAGTTATTTTAATAATATAGTTTGTTCAGAATCAGTGACTGAATGGATTCCAATAGTTTTTACACTATACCTTTTTTGTCCTATGATGAGTTCCTTGACAGTTCATTTTTTTCCGTGGCACGCATACTACTTTAGATTACTGAAAAATAAACTGGCAAAAAAAATAAAAATGAAATGATAAAAAAAATATTGTCTTTCGTAAATTAATAAGTAAATTATTGTGGTTATATTTAACTGTTAATAAATTAAGCAAATAAAATAAAAAAGTATAGAACTTAAAAATGTGTAATGCGTTAAACGGAACTTCTGCCAATAGAGATTGACACTACTCGACGACACACTAATCGACAAAATCGGAGCGGCCATCTTGTAATCGCATGTAACGGCAGAAAATTGGAAAAAAGTAATAGAAAAAACTCAAAAAACTTTATCAGAGGGCTGGAATAAATATATCCGGATCGACCGAATTAGGGCCAATAATTAATCATCGCGGTTAGTTGGAAAAGATTCCGATTCCGATATGGATACGAGTTCAAATCAAGAGTCAAATTCTAACAGTGAATAATAAATAAATTATTATTTTATACAGACTGCATTTTATTTACCACTAGCCGTCCCCCGCGGTTCACGGTTCCCGCGTTATTTCAGGTTTTTAGTTTTTGTTAGGTTTTTTGGTTCACTGTAAAACTTCTTTAAAATCCGTATAGAGTAACGTAAATTCTCAAAGCTGATTTTTACGTATTTTGTAGAATTTACGTGAGGTAAGTAATAATTTTATGTACCTTGATTACCTGATACCTGATAATTGGCCGTCTAAGCAAGCTAGCAGGTAGGCATGCGTTCTTAGTACATACTAATAGTAGGTACTCAATTGTCCACATTTCGTTCGTCAGAAAATACATGACGTCTGGCGGCCTTAGGATCTTGGACTAGTAGACTAGTTCTTGCGTGAAAGAGTAACAAACATCCACACACACATACAAACTTTCACATTTATCATCTATAAATCTAAAATCATAATCCGATTCCATTTTCTTTGCCAACTGATTCGTTATTGTAAAAAATCGATTAAATTTCGTTAGGTCACATCTCTATAATTGTCAGACAAGAACTGTCAGGGAACTCATCATAGGACAAAAAAGGTTTTTTTTCCCAAAAATATTTAAAACGGTCACAAGTAGGACACCACCCACACTGGACCTTATTGGCGCAAACTTTGTGATTTTTCTTGCACACGTGTTTCGGGTTTGGCATATACTAAAATTAATGTTTTATTTAACAGATCAGTATAAGTCGTAAAATGGATCGTGTTAAGAGCTCATAGTAAGATTTCCAATCTTTGAGGGGACCCGAAATGGGAGAGCGGATGGTCTACGTCGTGTAAGAAATTGTCCTGTACATATGTGCATAAAAGTGGGATGTGGTCGTTCCAACCCTATCGTTCAGTCGTCGGCTACCGATACAGGAAGTGTTTCCTTTCAAACGCCGCCGGCTTATCGCCGATTATCCGACACAATGGCTGTTTGAAATGCTAGTGGGCTCGGTTTAGTCGTGTTAAAGAAAAAAATATCGTATTAGGTGAAAATCTGGTTTTGGAATATGGTGACCCTTATAATGTTATATTAATATAAGCATAATCAGTTTAACTGCTGGGACTTAGACCTCTAGAATGGGCCGTAATCTATCACACAGACCCAGTGCGGTTTCGTAGATGTTACATGTCTTCGGATTTTTGGTTCTAAGACATGCCGGTTTTCTCATGATGTTTTCCTTCACCGTTTTGAGAGCAGTATGATGAAATAAATTACACAAAGTATTGCATCTGTTCGGGTTTAAACCTGCAGCCTATAATTAGTGCCTGTGATTATAATATTACAGTCGTATTTCTCGTAATTTTAGATTGAGGGTTTTTTTTTATGGTGGGAAAAAATCTTCCAATGACAACCCCCGCTCTTGGGCGGAGCGGGAGATAGTATCAGACTCTTACTGACTAAAAGACCCACCCCGTTCCATCTAGCCTTCATACCGGGGCTCGAGCTGTCTGTCGAAACTAATCCTGGCCCCAGTAGGCGTCGACCCAGCTGGGTCCCTCCTGTTGCTGACAACTCCTTGAGGCGCGCGGGAACAGTGCGCGCCGTCGACGACTTGGGCTTGGTCCGGACAGTTACCGGACGGCCGGACAGCGAGCTACCCATTGCTTACTGTCCGCAAGCCTGATTGTGGGTGTTATTTTAAAATTAATGTAATAAGTGCAAGACTGTTATAAATATATCTCTTTATATTTAAGTTTTTTCTTTAAGTGATTATAATATAATCTAAAAAATATTTAGCATAAATGTATGTTTAATTTTAAGTATAGTTGTTAGCTGCACTGTCACATTACGTTTTGAGGCCTGTAAAGATAGATGTAAAGAGCATAAATAAACAAATAAATCTGGACGTAAACAAATGTGAACTCTTAATTGGCTATAGCCAGAGGGTATTCACTTATTTGTTCTATTATAGAGCGCTATTCTCATCTTGAAAAAGTAAAGAATAAACACAAATAAGAAAAAAAAAACAAAAAAGAAGATAGAACCGTAATCTTTTTTAAAATAATGATAATTAACAAATTGTTGCTCACAAAACACATAAACGAACTTATTAACCTGTAACAAAAAGAAAAAAAAAACACAACGAAGCAATTTGTCAAATTTAACTTAATTTCGTTGACAAACTTCAAAAGACACAATGAACGGGGGAAAGAGAAACAATATTTTTTTATTTAAAAAAAAAATTGGGCAAAGGGAAAAGAAGCGAAAAATCTCGTCGGAATTTATGCTTCGTAGTTTCTTTTTCAATTTGCGTAGAGGGGATGTTCGTTAAAAATTCAGAGGACAGCTCGCCGGGTATAGATTGGTCGGCCCTCACGGCTACAGCCTTTTTCCTTTTGTGAACTCCGTTTGTCTGTGAAATGTTTTGATTTCCATTTGGATGCTAAGTTTAGCAACATTGTGCGCATGCATTATTCGTAGGCTGTGCGGTTTCTAGCTCAAAATTGGCTACATTTACTACTGAAAAGGGTCTTAAGGGCAACCAAAGGGCTTTTCAAGTTAATTTAGGCACATTCTTTCCTTATAGTTTTTAAGTGACTTCAATCAACTCAAGGAAGGAAATAGTGGATCTAGCTTTAATTTTGAGTTAAACACCATTAGTGGGATGGACTCCCTATTTATCCTGGTACCCTGGGTGCACATAATGCCATCATCATCACCCTCAGCTTCAGATATCAGCTGAAAGATGTCCACGGCTGGACATAGGCCTCTCTCAATAGTTGCTACAACATCATCATCATCATCATTTCAGCCGATACACGTCCACTGTTGGACATAGGCCTTCCCAAAGCATCGCCACAACGACCACATCTATCTCTCGCATCCGCCAGATTCCCGCGTCCCTCACCAGGTTATCGGTCTACCTTGTGGGAGGGGTATCAACGCTGGATTTTCCGGTACGTGGGCGCCACTCCCACACCTTTCGCCCCATCGACCATCTGTTCTACGAGCAATGTGCCTGCCCACTGCCACTTAAGTTTGGTGACTCTTCGCGCTGTATCACATGATGTAATGACGTAGTTTAGTTGGTAGTTCATCATCACTACAATTTTCGAGGTCACTTTCTGGCTCAATTTAATTTTGCTTCACTTTTTTTGACTAATAGATATTTTGACAATTCAAAAGTGCCTGTAAATATTGTGAATTGAAAAGTGCCTATATCTATTTGAAATAAACGTTTCTGATTTTTGATTCTTTGCTTTTAATGGATTATATAAAAACCGTATAAAACAGTACCGGTCAAGTGGTAGCAACTTGACACATAATGGGCAACTTGCCCTTGAGTGACCTTTACGAACAAAACCATTTTACGTATAGGATTTAAGATGGTGACATATAATTTTAACAGTAGTAAATTTTTATGATTACCAGTGGCAACATATTCTTTTTCCATTGTGGTGACACCGTCGGTTAAAAAAAATATGGCGTTTCGAAGTCGAATGGTGAATATATATATGAATGTCGTAAATTATGGTCAAATTGACCTAAAATAGGTGAAAATGAAGACCGAGGTCAGGTCAAGATGCCAAATAGGTGTGTCAATTTGATCTCTGTTATATTTCTTTGCCAAGAACGCCAATATCAAGGTATTATAGTCTTAGGCAAAAATGTAAAAAAAAAAAATTAAGAAATCGATAGTTACTATGAATTAATAGTTCATTATGGTCACCAACCAATCATATTTTTTTTTTGCGGGTAAATATTATCGAAATGACATCCCCCGCCCTTGGGCGGAGCGGGAGATAGTTTCAGACTCTTACTGACTAAAAGACCCACCCCGTTCTTTCTTGCCTTTTATACCGGGACTGAGCTACCTTTCGGAGCTAACCCTGGCCCCAGTAGGCTTCGACCCAGCTGGGCCCCTGCTGTTGCTGACAACTCCTTGAGGCGCGCGGGAACAGTGCGCGTCGTTGACGACTTGGACAGTTACCGGACGGTCAGACAACGAGCTTCCTATTGCTCGCCGTCCGCAAGCCAATCATATGTTATTAAAAAAATCTATCAGTATCATATGTATTTGATTTTGAAAAAAAAATATGGTCAAGTTGCTACATTTGACGGTACGAAATTTGAAATAAAATGGATAAGATCATCTTTTTCCTATAACCCCTTTCCTCTAGTATCCCCCACTCACCCTTATCGTATTCCACCTAAATCCAGTGCTTGGTATCGTAACATTCAATCAGCACAATCCTGCTGTCCCCATCGATGTAACGGCGCGATAAATTTCGCCAAACTGACGCTTCTGAATGATTTATTGCTCTTTTTATTTGAACGCAACATTTATTTTCATTTTTATATACAATTGTTTCTAAAAAATCGGGAAGTGTATTTATGAAGACGTGTTTTAAATCTGTGTTAATAAAATCAACAGATAGTTGATTTTATCTCAGTCATTGTTGTCATATTCAACCTCATCTTAATTTAGTTTTTTTTAAGCGAGAAATCATCTAATGACTTTTCCTAACTAAAACCGACTCCTATTCTCAACTTTATTGGAATCAATTCCCAGTGTAGCTGGATTTAGCTGAGTGCGATGAAAAGAACCCCGAAAAGGGAACCTCGGGGTTCTGGAACGTACCGCAAGGAAGTGTCATAAGAGTGGCCAGCCCACTCTAGAGCGGGAATAGCTATTGGATGATTTACCAAACAAAAAAAAAATGCCACGTACATGGCTCTTATTGTTAGGAAGTTCCTTTCTCTGGAGCCTTGACCGCCGGTAGCTTGGACCCTGTTCCCGATACCAGTGGACTTCTATTTTTATTATATTTTTAACCGACTTCTAAAAAAGGAGGAGGTTCTCAATTCGGATGTTTGTATTTTTTTTATTTTTTTTTTTATGTATGTTCGCGCATAACTTCGTCATTTGCCAACCGATTTGAAAAAATATTTTTTTGTTGGAAAGGGTATACTTCCCAAATGGTCCCATAGTCACCAAGTCGGGATCTGATGATGGAATCTTGGCGAAATCGAGGGAAATCCTCAAATATTATAGGCAACCATATAGTTCTTTTGATATTTTCATCAAAGACTTAAGCATTTATAGTCAATACATGACATTTGATGAAGTGGAACTGGTGAAGAAGACCAGAAATGGCCAACGGAAGTTCATACTCACACATATCTCTCAATGAACATAGTTACAAATAAATTAATAGTTCTGAATAGGTACGTTGAAAATGGTATCATCGATGTGACCTGATGATGATGATGGAGCCGGAAGATAGGCACCGGAACTCCATAATTAATCAATGTATCCTAGCCATGTTTGGGCTTATTAGAATTGTCATGAGATGCACTTTGGCTATAAGGTACTATTGAACTGATCTGATGATGATGATGGAGCCGGAAGATAGGCACCGGAACTCCGTAATTCATCAATGTATCCTAGCCGTGTTTGGGCTTATTAGAATTGTCATGAGATGCACTTTGGCTATCAGGTACTATCGAACTGATCTGATGATGATGATGGAGCCGGAAGGTAGACACGGGAACTTCATAATAAAACAATGTATCCTAGTAGGGTTTGAGTTAATTGGAATTGTCATGAGAAAAAGGTACTCTGGCTGTAAGTGTATTGCAACTAAAAAGTGTGAAATAGAAAACTTTTTACAAAAAAAAAATAACCGACTTACTAAAAAAAACACTAAAACCATCAAAATAACTTTAATTTCGGAAGTCGGTGTTAAATAACGAAAAGGCAAAACTATTATAGAAACACCGACTTCCGAAATTAAAGTTATTTTGATGGTTTTAGTGTTTTTTTTAGTAAGTCGGTTATTTTTTTAAATGTTTTATTTATATTGAAATATTTAAAAAAGTAATTTATAAAAATTCAGAAAAAAAAAATAACGTAATAAAATACACTAACTTCCACACTAGGATTCATTGTGTGGTAGCCTTTTTCTTCATAACATACATTGTACAATAACCGGAATAATAAAGCTTATGGTAAAAAATAAATAAAAAAAATAAGGCATCATCAGTGTTACCACACAGCAAGATGACTTAATTCATGGTGAGACAGGCAGCATTCACTGGGGACGGTGTCTATCTTGTTATGCTTATTCGCCTTGACATAATGCCATCCATGTTCCCCGGGAGACCAGGAATTATGTGCGTGTGTACATTTAAATGGATTACGTCAACTTAGTGTGATTATGTTGCTTCACGTCCAATGCTGGGAAGTTTGAAAGAGTTGTCGTGGCCTTGAAACGCAAGATGGCCTCAACCAAGAGGGAACCCGACGTACGGCGAATATCCATGTTGTTGAAATCTCTACGGTCCGGACTAAGCGTTTCGCATCGTCATTCATACCGCGAAAGATTGGAACAGTTTGCCTGCTGCGGTCTTCCCGTCCGATTATAATTTGGGTGTCTTCAAGGCTAGAGTGAATAGGCTCTTAATAAACTAGTGCGCCTCACCATCAGAGATTGCATCACTGCTTACCATCAGGTGGAATCGTAGTCAAGCACTAGTTTATATCAATTAAAAAAAAAAGAATATACATCTTCACACCCCAGCTACTGTCGCTGACAACGCCTCAGGCGTCAGGAATCGCAGGGCAATATACAGCCATCAAAGGCGCTGGCTTGTGGACGACGAGCAATGGGTAGCTCGCCGTCTGGATTTCCGGCAACGACCGAGCTCAAATTGTCGACGACGTGTAAGTTTGCTACGCGCACGGCGTGCTACTAAAATACATTTATTTCACTGCAGCCTCAGCATCTTCACTGAAGTAGAACTGTGCATGGATCTTTTGTATCTAAAGAATTCATTTTCTTTATCTTTCACACGTGTGTTTGTCACCTAACTCCACCTAAACTGCTTGATCGATTTCAATGAAATGAGAAAATTAATGAGTGAGTCTCTGGATGGTTTGAAAATACAGTTATTCTCAATTTTTTATTCTGATTAAAATCTAGCTAACGGACAGTACAACGCCCGTCGAGTAATATTTAATATAAATTATTATTGCATCATGTGTATGATGTTATCAACAAAATTAAATCAAAAATGGCTGTTACGTGCGGTTAATTTAACAATTGTCTATTTCATTTTTATTTGGGCATAATATTTTAATGTAAGCCTCATTTTTACCCGACTGCACCAAAGGGATTATTTGAAAATCTTTTCGAAAATTAAACAATAATTTTATTTTTCTTTGTTGAGCTGATTCACTTTCACATATTGCTGTCCATGTTACGCAGGTGGCCAGCGGTATACGTGTGGACTTAGCTCTAGTAGGTATACGACATTATTTTTAGTTTATGTGAAGCCTAAATACTACTCTATCAAGAAAGTACCGGGAAAAGATCAATAATACACAAAATTTTTGTTGTTCATCCAAATTTATTTTATCGCCTTCAAAGTATGCCCCTTCAGAAACGATACACTTACGCCAGCGTATAATCCAATCATCAAAACATTTTTTAAATGCTATTTCCGAAATTGAGTTCAGTTCTCTGTGAATTCTCCTTTATGTCTTGAAACACAGATTGAAAACGGGTGCCACGAAGTGGTAATTTGAGTTTAGGAAAAAGATAGAAGTCTCCTGGAGCCATATCTGACGAATATGGTGGCTGCTCGATGGTATTTGTTGAGTATTTGGTCAAAAATTTGTTCACAATGATGGCCTTGTACGAAGGCGCATTATCGTGGTGCAAAATCCAAGAATTTTCTTTCCACAAATCTGGCCTTTTTCGTCGAAATTGCCCTCTTAAATGCCGCATAACGCTCAAATAATATTCTTTATTTACCGTTTGACCTTCCGGTAAGAATTCCGAGTGCACAACACCGCGATAGTCAAAGAAAACAGTCAACATGATTTTGACTTTTGATCGACTTTAGCGTGTTTTTTTTCGGTTTTGGTTCAGTTGGAAGGCGCTACTCCGAAGCTTGTTGACTTGTTTGCATGTCAAACTCGTAAACCCACGTCTCGTCGCCAGTAACAATGCGTTTCATGAATGTTGGGTCAAAATTGACTCGTTCTAGCATATCCTCAGCGACTCTCATGCGATTGAGTTTTTGGAGAAAATTCACGTCTTTTGGGACTAGCCGAGCGGCGACATGTTTCATACCCAAATGATTAGTTAAAATGGTACAGATCGACTCGTGACATACAGAAAGTTCGGCGGCTATCTCTCTCAAACTTGAATGAGGATTTTCAGTCACTATTTCCTTCACTTTTGCGATGTTAACTTCAGTTGCAGAGGGATGATGGCCTACCAGAGCGAGGGAAATCTTCCATCACATCTCGACCGCTTTTGAATGCTTTGTACCACTCATAAGCACATGTTTTTGATAAAGTCGATTCACCGTAAGCCTTCTGGAACATTTTCAGTGACTCCGAACACGAAATTCCATTTTTTTTTTCCAATTGGCGATGCAAAATTTAAGACAAACTCTTTGTTCGATGTTTTTGTCCATTATGAAATTCGCAATACGCACTAGATATGATATAACTAAAAACAGCGCTGTTGTATTTAATATAAATAACAAAAGCAAATCAAACTCCGCGCCAATCTAGCAAACAAAACATCAAAAAAATCTAAAATTTGAATTTGGAACCATAAACAAATCATTCATTCCCGATACTTTTGTGACTGAATGTATTTAAAAGTAAGTAGCCGTTTATTTAGTCTTCTTGTTAATTCAATATAGGTAATCACCTAACTAACAGATATTAAACCAATTTAACTCGCATTCCTCCCACGATATATCCTCACGACGACTAATTGGTGGGGTGACAGACAGCCGGCCCGAGGGAGCGTGTGTATCGTCCGACTTGAGCCAAGACACGTGTTTTGCGACTGCAACCCCGTACGACATATCGAGGTAATGAATTAAGAATGTATGGAACTTGTTCTCTGGATAAGAAGACCCAAAGATGGATGGATTGTGTGAGGAATGATATGAAAAAATGTAAGAAAAGGGAGTTGGTGATAGAGTGATGGTTGACGGGACAAAGTGGAAGAAAACAAAGTGTAGCGCTGACCTCAAATAACATGAGATCCGGACAAGAAAATAACAAAGACCCAAATATGGATGGATTGTGTGAGGAAGAATATGAAAAAATGTAAGAAAAGGGAGTTGGTGATAGAGTGACGATTGACGGGACAAAGTGGAAGAAAACAACGTGTAGCGCTGACCTCAAATAACATGAGATCCGGACAAGAAAATGACAAAGACCCAAATATGGATGGATTGTGTGAGGAATGATATGAAAAAATGTAAGAAAAGGGAGTTGGTGATAGAGTGACGGTTGACGGGACAAAGTGGAAGAAAACAACGTGTAGCGCTGACATCAAATAACATGAGATCCGGACAAGAAAATGACAAAGACCCAAATATGGATGGATTGTGTGAGGAAGAATATGAAAAAATGTAAGAAAAGGGAGTTGGTGATAGAGTGACGATTGACGGGACAAAGTTTAAGAAAACAACGTGTAGCGCTGACCTCAAATAACATGAGATCCGGACAAGAAAATGACAAAGACCCAAATATGGATGGATTGTGTGAGGAATGATATGAAAAAATGTAAGAAAAGGGAGTTGGTGATAGAGTGACGGTTGACGGGACAAAGTGGAAGAAAACAACGTGTAGCGCTGACCTCAAATAACATGAGACCCGGACAGGAAAATGACTGAAGTGCGGAACTCTAAAAATATAATGGAATTAAAAACTTCAACCTTCTGAAGTAGGCTAATAATACTTTGTCAAGAGTCCCAGCTTTATCTATCTATACTTACTTATAATAAATCTGTAGAAGTGAAAATTCTGTACATTGAAAATATCAAAAAAAATTAATGGCAGGGGGTGTTTTTGTCTGTCTGTCTGTTTGTTCAGGCATCACGTAAAAACTACCGGTTCGATTACGATGAAACTTGGTATGATTATTCTTTAATATCCTGGGCACCATACTTTTTATCCCGGAAAAGTATATACAATAAAAAACAAACTTAATTTTGCGGTTCGATCCCTAGACCCGATTACTGTACCAACCGCAAATAATAAGTCTGTTTGTCGCAGGTAACGTCACCCGCAATGGAGTTCACTAAGGGGCGCTGCACACGGCTAAGATCCATACTTCCATACTCCATACTAATATTATAAATGGGAAAGTGTGTATGTGTCTGTTTGTCCACCTTTCACGGCAAAACGGAGCTACGAATCGACGTGATTTTTTAAGTGGAGATAGTTGAAGGGATGGAGAGTGACATAGGCTACTTTTTGTCTTTTTCTAACCCCCCACAGAAAGGGGAACCGTGTTACCCCGAATTTAACGCGAGTGAAGCCGCGGGCAAAAGGTAGTACCTAATAAATGACTTGAATTTTCAAATATTATCAGAAAAACTTGATCCATTTTATCCAGCAAAACTCTCGAAGCAGGCACTTATACACTGTCCCATCTTGCTCACTTGCCTGTTCATAAACTGCTGCTGTTATTGTTGTTTAAATATTTCTAAAATAATGGCGACATTTTGTATATGTCTTTTAGGTATCTAATACTATTAAAATTTTAAAACACTCGATTTTTTTAGTAATATTTGATGTCCATCTTTGGCCTGGAACACCATAGAGGCTAGGCAATCCCCTTTCATACCAACTTAAATCTACGGGTATGGGGGTCTTATCACCTACAGCGATATCTACCAGGCAATCTTAGAATAAATTGTAAGAACTTAAAATAAAAAGGGTACTGATAGCAAAAAGCTTCATCATCGTCACCTAGGCGGGCGGAGGCTTAGACACAGGACCGTTCGTTGTGGCGACACTTGAGCTCCCTCAAGTGTCGCCACAACGAACGGTCTTATGAGTCAGGTCACACCTGACCATCGGTCCATCTTGGCCTTCCAACGCTGGTGAAACGCTTAACAAATACTATTCCTATAAACTGTTCTTTTATTACAGTTTCAATTCAAAAACAGAACTTTTTCCCAATAAAAAACAACGACACCACTGACCTACATTTCAAACATTGACATCCCCAACTATTCTATGGACAAACAAAATTGATTTTTAAAGCTGGCTACGCGAAAAAATCTGGGTATAATGGACGCATGGGCGATCCAGCTAATCATGATGGATGACCATCACTGGTGGACGAGGCAGATTGATAGCAGCACATCGAAAACATCGTGACTATAGTTACGACCGTAAAATATGGGATTGGGGACAAGGCTATGAATATGACACGGGTCACTTTATGATTTGAGCATATGTTAAAGATATTGAGTTGTAACTCTTCCCCACCAACTGTGTTCCCACGTTGTCGTCGTGGTGGGGCTTGCGTGTCTCAGTGACCTTGAGGGCTATGCCGGTAGAGCTACTCATGCCGGAAGGCCTCAAACGAGAGACCAGACCAAGAGGAACATACGGCGGAGTCCAGTCGGACCGCCCGGAGGGTGCGCTGTCCAGAAACGCTGGCACAACAGCTGTTGGCGCCTTCTGGATAGTGATGTCGGGGAGATAGGGTTCGCCTCCGGTACGTGTCTGTTCAGCAGACATGACCAGGATGGCGAACGTGTAATGGGGACCCCACCCCATTCAAAAAAGGCAAAGCTGTGATCAGCACACCATGAGCGCGAATGGCAAAAAAATAACTACCCCAGGAGGGTACCTGCTTGCAGGAGAATCCCTCCCCGAGCAGAGCTCGGGCTGCCCCTCGTATTCTGGGGGGGGCAACCATCGCCTCGGGTCTTCGGACCCTGTTCCGTCCTCCGTGGACGCACAGAGCCAGGGTGGCTCACACTTCGGCAGCGCGGAGTCCCTGGGACCAGTTCCCAGCACGTCCGCGATGCCAATGGAGGCCGGCCGTAGGTTTGGCCTCAGGGAGGTGAGTGAAGACGCGGCATCGGACTCAGATGCCGCGTCTTCACTCAACTCAGACGGGAAGGAGGTGGAGGAGGTGCGGGAGCCCCTCCATTTGATGGAGGTGGATCCGTCCACGTCCAACAAGAGGAGGGCGTTCATGCGCTCCGTGTCCGACGACGAGACGGGACCTGCCCGGAAAATCTCGTCCTCGGGGCGGGGCGCAGCCCGAAAAACGGGCATAGGAAGAGGGCTCCCCGCTGAGATTGCCAGCGAGGGACGCCAGGCCAGCGCCTTAGTGCCGAAGATCCCTCAGGACTTGCCTGAAGGGATGGTGGAGGCGCTGGCTAAGTTTCGGGAGGTTGTGGCAGCCGCAATAACGAGCGTGGCCAACAAGAGGGAGAGGGTGGCCAAAAAGCGGTCTATTGAGCTGGCCAACACCTCGATTGAGGAGGCGCTGGGGATCGTTTTTGAGCCCTACGAGCGCACCCTCGGCGGGAGGTTTGGCCGGCTCGAGGAGGCTGTGGCCGCTCTCCAGGGCTCTCGTCCCGAGGAGGGGAGCAGACAGGAGCGGGGCCGATCCCGGCCCTCGCCCCAGGCGGAAGTCGAGGTTGTGTCTCTGCTGCGGCAAGAGCTGGCTGCCTTCAGGGAGCAGCAGCAGCAGCAGCAGCAGCAGTTCCAGGGGCACATTCAGCGCCAGCTCTCCGTCCTGGAGGGCATTGTCCTGCGCCCCCCTCTCGCGGCCTCCGGCCAGAAAAGGACGGCATCGTATGCCGCCGTCGCCGCGGCCACGTCTACAGCACCGAAGGCAGGTCCGTCGGGGCAAGCCAGGCGCGTGGTTGCGGCGCCGGAGCCTGCGAGGCCAGCCCCGGCGGCCAGGCAGCAACAGCGGCAAGGGAAGCCTGCCCCTCCCCCGAAGGGCAGGGTGGCGGGTGCCACTAAGCCGGCGGGGACTCCCGCCGCGGCGGCGATAAGGTCGCGCCTGCCGCCTCCTCTGCCCGAAGACCCCTCGGCTAGCGCCGAGTGGACGGTCGTCGGCGCTAAAAAGAAGGCGAGCAAGGCGGCAGGGGCGGCCAAAAAGCGCAAGCGGCGACAGGAGCGAAAGAAGCGGGCCATGGCCGCCAGACTTCGCGCCCCGACTTCCGCAGCTGTAGTGATCACACTACAGCCAGCTGCGGAAAAGAGGGGCGTGAACTATGACATGGTCATGGCAAAGGCGAAAGAGGCGGTGGTGGGCCACCTCGACGAATACGGAGCCTCAGGGGGCTTCCATATGAGGCGCACCGCAACCGGAGCCCGTATCCTGGAGGTCCCAGGTGCGAACAGCGGACAAGCCGCTGACGCCCTGGCCGAAAGGATTAGGGCGTCCTTAGACGTCGAGGAGGCCCGAGTGTCCAGGCCCACCAAGTGCATCGACATGCGCATTATGGGTCTGGACGACTCCGTTAGGGTGGAGGAAGTGGTGGCCGCCATCGTCAGGGCGGGTGGGTGCACGACCGATCAGGTCCGGGTGGGCACTATCCGCGCTGACAGCACGGGCATGCGAGCCGTTACGGTGAGCTGCCCCGTGTCGGCGGCCAAGGCCATCACGACCGAGGGCCGAAGGCTATTGGTGGGTTGGGTTTCGGCTCAAGTCAAGATGCTGGAACCCAAACCTCTGCGGTGCTACCGCTGCCACGTGGGGCACCACGTGGGGGCCCACTGCGCCGCGGAGGTGGATCGAAGTGATCGCTGCCACCAGTGCGGACAGCCTGGTCACAAGGCCGTCGAATGCCGTGCAAAGCCGCTCTGCTACGCATGTGCGGCTGCAGGCAAGCCGGCCGACCACCGGGCTGGGGGCAGGTCCTGCGACCCCCCCGCCAAGGCCAAGGGCAAGGTCAGGCCCATCCACCCTGACGTCCTCACCGCCGCAGCCACCGCCTTGGCTGCCGCCGCTGTCGCCGCCGCTCCCGCCGCGGCAGTGCCCTCACAGGGGGCTCAAGAGGAGACTGTAATGGAATGTCAATAACGACACCATTACGTCTCCTCCAGGCGAACATCAACCACTGCGCTCCCGCTCAGGATCTGTTGCTCCAGAGCATGGCGCAGTGGTCGATCAATGTCGCCATCGTCTCCGAGCCGTACTACGTCCATCCCCGCTGGGTTCAGGACCTGGACGGCTCGGTGACGCTAATTTCGTCGGCCGCCGCCGGTACCCCGCCCCTCGAGGCTGTTGCGAGGGGACGGGGTTGCGTGGCAGCACGGGTCGGGGACATTGCAGTGGTAGGCGTCTACCTGTCCCCGACCAGAACTCCCGATGAACTCCATGTCTCCCTTATGGAGCTAAGTGCCGTCGTCGCTGGGTTTGGTACCCTCCCCGTGGTCGTTTGCGGGGACTTCAACGCCTGGAATACGGCTTGGGGTTCCCGGCGCACGAACACACGGGGTCGGTTGGTGGAGGACTGGGCCTTGGAGCTGGGCCTGGTCGTCCTGAACCGGGGTTCTGTCCCCACGTTGGTGCGGAGGCGGGGTGAATCAGTGGTGGACCTTTCGTTCGCCAGCCCCGCTCTGTCGCCGCGTGTCGTCGACTGGCGCGTTATGGAGGAGGTGGAGACGTACTCCGACCACCGGTATATCCGGTTGGACGTCTCCGCCGAAACCTCGGCCGCGCCGGTCCGACAGAGCCCTTGTGGTCCGCGGTGGGCGCTTAAGCAGATGGACCGGGAGCTCCTCCTGGAAGCCGCGACGGTACAGGCCTGGGTGCAAGCACCGGACAGGCCTGTCGACATCGACGTCGAGGCGGAGTGGTTCCGGGAGGCCATGTCGCAAATTTGCGATGCGGCAATGCCCCGAGTCCGTCCAGGACGTGCTAAGCGCCAGGTGTACTGGTGGTCGCCGGAAATCGCTGCACTGCGCAACACGTGCAATCACGCGCGACGCCGGTACGCCAGATACTGCAGGCGCCGCATCCGTGCGCCGGATGCGGAGGCCAGAGAGGCGGAGCTGTACGAAGGTTACAGAGAGGCAAAACACACCCTCCGAGCGAAGATTAAGCGGGCCAAACTCGAGGCCCGCGACGTGTGGCTGGGGTCTCTGAACGCGGACCCGTGGGGGCGCCCGTACAAATTGATACGGGAGAAATTGCGCCCCTGGGCTCCCCCGCTGACCCAGAGTCTCCGGCCCCAACTCGTGGAGGGTGTGGTGAGCGCTCTGTTCCCTGCGCGAGGGGAACACTCCCCCCCGCCCATGGCTCCGCCTCCGCCAGCGGTGTCTGACGCGGACCGCAATAGCGACGACGACGATAATGCTCCAGAGGTGACCGAGGCAGAGATGAGAGTGGCGGTGCAAAGGCTGAGTGCCAAGAACGCCGCCCCAGGACCCGATGGCTTGCCTGGGAAAGCCTGGGTCCTGGCCATGGAGGCTCTCGGGCCTCGACTGAGAGGGCTCTTCAGCGCATGCTTGGAGAGGGGCCAGTTCCCACTTCGCTGGAAGACGGGGAAACTGGTCCTCATCGCGAAGCCAGGGCGCCCTGCGGACTCTCCGTCCGCGTACCGGCCCATTGTGCTGCTCGACGAGGTGGGCAAGCTCTTTGAAAGAGTGATTGCGAGCCGCCTCGTCGCGCGCCTTTCACGGGTGGGGCCGGACCTTTCGGACGGACAGTTCGGCTTTCGCAGGATGCGCTCGACGGTGGACGCCATCATGCGCGTGCGAGCCCTCACGACGGGGGATGCGGTGTCCCAGGGTAGGTGTGTCGTGGCAGTGTCCTTGGACATTGCCAACGCTTTCAATTCCCTGCCCTGGAGTACGATCCGGAGGGCACTCCGGTACCACCGGGTGCCCGAATACCTCTGTCGAGTAGTCGAGGCCTACCTGTCGGACAGGTATATTGTCTACCCCGGTCACCAGGGAGACTGGAAACGTCGGGAGATGTCGTGCGGTGTTCCGCAGGGGTCGGTACTAGGGCCACCCTTGTGGAACATCGGGTACGATTACGTGCTGCGGGGCGACCTCCCTGACGGGGTCAGCGTGGTCTGCTACGCAGACGACACGCTGGTTCTAGCGCAGGGAGAGTCGTACCGGGCGGCGGCCGCTTTAGCGACACGCGGGGTTGCGATAGTCGTTGGTAGGATCCAGGAGTTGGGACTCGAGGTGGCGCTGCGCAAATCCGAGGCCATGTGTTTTCACGGTCGCGGCCGTCGGAACGCGCCACCGTCGGGTTCCCAACTAACGGTAGGAGGAGTTCACATCGGCGTCGGGACATCGATGAGGTACCTGGGACTCATCCTCGACAGCCGATGGAATTTCGAGGAGCATTTCCGACGTCTGGCTCCCAAACTCAACCGGACTGGGGCCGCTCTCAAGCGGCTCCTGCCCAATCTTGGGGGTCCAGACGCCTCCTGCCGGAGGCTCTACGCGGGGATCGTTCGGTCCATGGCCCTCTACGGGGCGCCGGTGTGGGCGCCGTCGCTGCGAAAGCGACCGGCGGGCATTCTGAACGCCTGCCAGAGGGTCATGGCAATTCGGATGGTGCGGGGATACCGCACGATTTCCTGCGAAGCGGCGAGCCTTCTGGCTGGCCTACCACCGTGGGATCTGGAGGCAACAGTCCTTGCACACATGCACGACATGCGCGTGGAGATGCAACGCCGGGGTGAAAGTCCTCTGCCGCGACAGGTCACGGCATGGCGGACAGAGCTCCGGCGGGATCTCATGGTGGAATGGCGTCAGCGACTATCGCAACCCCGTCACGGGCACGCCACAATTATGGCGATAAGTCCCCTCTTTGAGGCGTGGCTGGAAAGACCTCACGGCGTCCTTACCTTCCGCATGACACAGGTCCTCACCGGAAATGGCAAGTTCGGGAGGTTCCTGTTCCGAATTAAAGCGGAAGTGACGCCCGGGTGTCGCCACTGTGCGGAACGCCCGGAGGACACGGTGGAGCACACAATCGCGGTGTGCCCTGCTTGGGCGGAGCATCGCCGTGCCCTCGTGGGGGTGATCGGCGGCGGAGACCTCTCGCGCCGGGCCTTGGTCGAGGCCATGGTCCGGAGCGAGGAGGAGTGGCAGGCGGTCGCCGACTTCTGCGAAGCAGTAATGCTCGCTAAGGAGGAGGCCGACCGCATCAGGCAACGGCGCTCTCGCCGCCGCCGCCGGGATTCCGATCCCGATTTCCAGCCACCGTAGGCGCGGGCTTGCGGACAGTGAGCAATGGGTAGCTCGCTGTCCGGCCGTCCGGTAACCGTCCGGACCAAGCCCAAGTCGTCGACGGCGCGCGCTGTTCCCGCGCGCCTCAAGGAGTTGTCAGCAACAGCAGGGGCCCGGCCGGGTCGAAGCCTACTGGGGCCAGGGTTATCCGAAAGGGCGCTCGAGCCCCGGTATGAAGGCTTGTAGGAACGGGATGGGTTTTTTAGTCAGTAAGAGTCTGACACTATCTCCCGCTCCGCCCAAGAGCGGGGGTTGTCATAAGATGATTTTTCCCATCGAAAAAAAAAAAAAAAAAAAAAAAAAGTTGTAACTCTTGTAATTGTAATTAAAGAGTATAGTTACGTTTATAGTCAAACAGTAATTAAGATTTATGACAATAGCCTCCTACAATTGACTTGTCAGTTATGAACACTTTTGTAAGCTTTGGTTTATAAGTAGGCAAGTGTATTGTATCCGGCTCGAAGAACCAAAAAGTAAGTAAGTCGCAGACTTAACTTTTTTAGCTGTACAAATAATGAAACTAATTTTTATTACTTTTTATTATAGATAAGGTTGCCTTTCCATTTGAGCGAAAAATGCAAGAATGGGGTAAAAATAAACCTAAACTCATAGAATCTACGAAATTTAAATCATTCACACTCTGTTGATCATGGACACTACTTTATTTCTACGTTGCATTAAAAATTTAGATGACATACTAATAAGACTTGCCTATAACTATAATATCACTGTCTTACTGCAAGGCATAGGCATATTCACATAAAGAGAAGGCAACAGCATCAATAACAACGTTTGCTCAAGCCAGGTTGGCGATAGGATCATTATAACTCTTTTAAAACCAACGTAAAAAAAAGATCACAATCACACTAATACTATAAAATAAAAGCGAAAGTTTGTATGTGTATGTATGTTACTCCTTCACGCTAAAATGACTGAATGGATCTAGATGAAATTTGATAGACGGAGAGACCTTGCCAGATGTCGTGTCTTGAAATAGTAGAAAAGATACTTTTAATCCCGGGACATTTGTATTTTTGTTGTTGTTTTTTTTTGTTTCGTATGGACAACTTTTCACGTCCAGGTAGACGAAATCGCTAACAAAAGCTAGTAAGTCGATAAAAAGCTGAAATAACAATAACTTAAGATTTCAATTACAACAATTTCTTACAAACCTTATAACCCATTTCACAATACCATTAGATAAAAACGTCAAAGTATGAGTTGTCACGGTTCAAAACGGGGCTTATCTACCGGATCAAACCGGACCGGGCCCGTCAGAACCGGCGGCGACCGGATCGAACCGGATCTAACGTTCTGCTTTGATTGATAGCTTTTAATTTGATGGCTATCGCCGTTTATCGACTGTGTGCGTTGAAAAATGGTACGTTAGATATTTTGTAGTTTATTTTGATTTCGGGTTAGCAGTTTTAGTTCTGGTGAATAGAGTAAACGCTTGGTCAAAAAAAAAACGTTTGAAAAATCAATTGTAATTTTTACTAACACTACAAAATATTTGTACGAATTTGGTTATGTACCTAATAATGCAAATATCAAAATGGTGAGTACTCAGATAGAAAGTAAGAAGCTCATCTCTCATCTTCATGAGAGATAATTTTCTTGACTCTTGCCAGAGGAACTGGCTCATAAAGGCAAAAAATAGACACGTCTGTGGAAAAGGAGGGGGATATCTTTGCCCAAAGAAGGCGCCAGATAACCGTGGAATAAAGTACATTGACCTTTTCCTAATATCTCTTCGTAGGTATCCGAAAAACCAACAATGAATTGCTTTTCATTACTAGATCATGTAAAGGATCACGATACATGTTGATTCAAGAAAGCTTTATGTCTTTATTTCCGTTTTTGAAATTAAGAATATCAACAAATGTTGGAGGGTCAATGACCGTTATTCCACGTTTATCTGGCGCGTACCTTAGCACAGAAAGGGCTAATAAGATTAGAGCATGGTACAAAACGTGTCATGTTATTTATTTTAAGTGTTCAATCATTTAGTTAAATCATCAACAACAAAGCACAGCTTCACGAATTCGTTTTATTTATTTAAAAATAAACTATAACAATTTTTACTAGTGACCCGTAATTTTTGCGGTCCAGTGTAATCTAGTCTTTTATACCAAAGAATATCCCATCAATATCACCTTCATAAAAAGCCTAATCTATTTTCGGCCCAAAAATTCCTGATATCTATTACCTGTCGCATAGATATTCACTAGTCCCCTGTCCCTTAACGCACCATCAGAATTCCATTACTCGTCCCCATGGCTGACAGAGTGACGTCACAAGCTAACAGGATAGCCCCGTCCCAAGGGCGGGATGTCTGTCAACCCCAATTAACAGTGCTGGGAATAAAGCCCTTATAGTTTTTCGACAGAATTGAGTAAAATTATAAGAAATATTTATATTTGAGTGAGATTATTTGAGTAAAATTATAAAAACTGTTAAGTTGATAAAAATAACTGGACGAGTGCAAATCGGATGCGCTCATGAAAGATTCTGTACTACAATATTAAAATCGAGCAAAAAAAAACGCCGACAAAATAATATTTTTGGTATGAGAACCCCCGTTTATATATTTATACTAGCTTTTGCCCGTGGCTGCGCCTGCGTACATTAAATAACGCTTATGTTACTCAGGAATAAAGCAGCCTTCTTTCAGTGAAAACATGTTAGCAATCGGACCAGTACTTTCAGAGATTAGCTCCTACAAACAAAAAAATTAAAAAAAAAACTACCTCTTTATTATATCAGTGTAGATTTAGATATTAATATAGATGTAGACTAGATTTTTCCCACAGCTTCGCCCGCGTACATAAAATATTGCATCTACCTATGTCACTCAGGAATAAAGCAGCTTTTTATCGGTGAAAAAATTTTAACAATCGGACTAGTACTTTTAGAGATTACCTCCTACAAACAAACAAAAAGCAAATTTTATTTCTTTATTCTTTCTAACTAATTAATTTCTTATTAGTGTAGATTGCAGCAGCAGTGGAAATGCACATTCTGTGAAAATTTCAACTCTTTACCTCTTACGGTTTATAAAATACAGCTCGCTGACTGACGGACGGACAGACTGCAAAAGTTTAATAATAGGGTCCCGTTTGCACCCTTTGGTACGAAATTCTAAAAAGAGAAAATCGAGAAACAATAAAATTAATAGAAACAAAAATAAAGTGTATCAAATAAAAGCTATCTTGATTAGTACTACCAATAATTTGAATAATAGCTTTATAATATATAAAAAAATCCTAAATTCAAATTAATAAATCTAACTAATTCCAAAATTAAATCCTTAGAATGAAACCCAGCTAAAAAAGGAATCCCACATAATGCCAAATTAGAAATATTCATACATAAAGAAGTTATTGGAATAGCCAATAATTTGAATAATAGCTTTATTCAAATTATTGGTAGAAAAAGAATAAATATTGACTGGCCTGATGTTCTAGCGGTTAGAGACCCTGACTGCTATGCTGGAGGTCGTGGGTTCGATTCCTTCAAATGTTTGTGTCATGAGCACGATTATTTGTTCTGTGTCTGGGTGTAATATTTATCTATAACGTGTATGTATTTAGAAATAAAGCAGATTTCTATCGGTGAAAAAATTTTCGCAATCGGACTTGTACTTTCAGAGATTACCTCACAAACAAAAAAAAAACAAACTTTACCTTTTTATATTATTAGAGTAGATTGCTCAATGTCGCTGATACAAATTAACAAATATCCAGTGCATACAAAAATTCAAGTAAAATATTCTAGTTCTAATCTAGTTTCTTGGTGTTACTTCTTATCACTCCTTATCGCTCAATATTGTAATACATTGATGATTGTTGCCGTTACCGTAAATTGTTTGAAATTTTATCACATCGCAATCGACCATCAGTGCTCAATCGAGCAATGTTTGTTGCCCATGTGTTACAATAGTAAAGAGTAATGGGCGTATAACTATATGTATTTATATCTACCTTCATAGCATGTCAACATGAATAACGGTTATACACTGTATATCAAAGTTCCTGTGACTGCTGTTAGAAGGCTACTTCAACAATCCTGACCAACAAACACAAACCGACTGACTTCCCCGTCTTGCTCGATACCCCGCTGACAACTGCACGCTCGAGCCGCGTGCGCAGCACCTGCCAGCAATATAGCGGGGATACAACGCCACCTCGGCAGAACTAATCAATTACCTTTAAATAACAGCGCAGCGGTCACTTACTGCAACAAGTGACAGGTCGATTTAAAACGCTATCCAAAAACAATTAGATTCCAACACATGTAAGCGCACCTTTATACCTATTCATGCTGTAGATATTCTCAGTACTCCAAACAATTCCTTCTACATTAATAAAGTATGTTCTTTTACAATAACCTAGTCCCATTCCCACCTATTTGTCGGGAAATGCTCGGCTACCACCTCAAAGGCCCGCTATTCCTTTGACTCTAGCTTGGACTATCAAGAACCTGTATAATAACGTGTCGCTTTGAGTAATAATATGCACTTAATGCCAAACACCCGCCGCGCCCTTGATTTCAGGAAGATTGAGACTGTTGATGCTGAACGGGATGTAAGACTTAACCAGCTTATTTTTATTTGACTGGCCTGTTGGTCTAGTGGTTAGTGATCCTGACTGCTATGACAGAGGTCGTGGCTTCGGTTCCCACCCAGGACTAATGTTTGTGTGATGAGCATGATCATTTGTTCAATGTCTGGGTGTAATTTACCTATAGTATTTACGTATTTAGAAATAATTAAGTATGTTTATCAGTTTTCTAGTACTTATATAATGTCAAATAAATCAAGGAAGTAAAAGGAGCATACAACATTAGGTACTTATAGTAAGCAAAACCTGAATATACTCGTAGTTTGTTCAGAATCAGTAACTGAATCGATTACAATAATTTTTACATCATGTTATAATTTTTGCCAAAAACATTTAAAAAAGGTCACAAGTTAAACACCACCGACATTAAGTACAACGCAGGTCACGGCAGGATATAGCGGGCATTAGGCGTCAAAGAACAGCGGGGCACAGGAGCAAAACAATGACTATGTATTGGTGCGGACAACCAGGTAACATAACAAGTCTATAACTTTGTGATTATTCAGGATACAGTTATTTTTGTACATAGATTCTTTACATGAAAATACTAGACACCTGTTTCGGGTTTTGCATATTACTAAAACTGAAGTTGAGTAAGGATTTTATAACGTGATTTTCGGCAGTCTCCATGGATCCCTTCCCATAGGAAACACGTGAATTTATGTTTCATAAATAAAATTGGAGAGTCTGTTTGTAATATTGAAATAACCGCTTTTTACTACATGCATATAATATACGGTACATACACCAAAATTACATTTTTTACAATTTTTTTCTTTCTGTTTGTCCGGGCTAATCTCTGAAATGACTGGACCGATTTTGACGGGACTTTTTTTGGCAGGTAGCTGATGTATTAAGGAGTAACATAGGCTACTTTTATTTTACAAAAGTAAATTCAAAATCCTGAACCTAGTCCACACGAACGAAGTTGCGGGCACAGCTAGTAAGCAAATAAAATTATTCACACTAATTTTTTTTATTTTATTATTAGCTGAAAGTAGAAAATGGTTATAAGGGACATCATTGTCATCATAATTTTAGCTGAAAGACGTCCACTGTTGGATATAAGCCTCCCCCAAGTGTCGACACAATTAACGGTCCTGTGCGTTTCGCATCCATCGGATTCCCGAAACCCTTATCAGGTCATCGGTCTACCTTGTAGGAGGCCTTCCAACATTGCGTCGCCATTGCAGTTAAGGTGCACATATATTATGCTTTTCTTTTTTACGAGTATATACAGGGTTATTTATGTAAAACTCTGGCAACTTCTCAGGACTATGTTACTAACATCATAAACAACAACCTTTGTTCTATGACTTTTAAAAATTTATCATATTTTAATTCATCAGATTTTCATACAAAAATAAAAATATTTAATTGAACGTTCTAAACATTACGAAGTCTATACAAAGCAAGCGACCTAGTACAATAGCGGAGGGGAGTGAAGATTGGGCGGCGGGGGCGTTTATTAATGCACTTGCGTCGCGTCATACAGACGTAGGTAGGTATAGCTAAATACAGAGTTGAAATGATAGAACAACGAAATCTTGAAGGTTTGGTTTTTGGTAAATGAATTATGTTTTGTAAAAAGTCATAGAAGAAAAGTTGTATTGTTTATGTTAGTACTACAGTCTTATAAGGTTCTTGTTAGTGTTTTACAAATAATCGTGTATAGAATAAAATCATTTTTTAGTGTTTGTTGAATGGAAATTTAGTGTGAAATATTTATTGGAAATGTCTTAGGCACACAACTGTACGGTGGCGACGCCGGTAGTTCCCGACGATCGGCTAGTAATTTTTGCCTCTGTTAAGTTTGTTCAGGAAAAGAACAAGGTAACTGACATCTACACTACTCGTAATATAATAAGGAGGTAAAGTTTTTTTATTTTTTGTTTGTAGGAGGTAATCTCTGGAAGTACAGGTCCGATTTCTAAAATTTTATCACCGATAGAAAGCTGCTTTATTCCTGAGTGGCATATGCTATATTTTAGGTACGCGGGCAAAGCTGCAGGCAAAAGCTAGTTTTTAATAATTTAAAGACATAATAATCAAAAAGTCACTGTGGGCGGGGGGCCTTGTTAATTTTACACCAAAATGTACTCATTTACTTATTATCATCATCATCATCAGCCTTTTTAATGTTCCCACTGCTGGGACTCAGGCCTCCTCTCTAGGAGAGGGAATGGGCCGTAATCTACCACGCGGACCCAGTGCGGTTTGGTGGATGTCACATGTCTTCGAATTTTTGATTCTAGGACATGCCGGTTTCCTCACGATGTTTTCCTTCACCGCTTTGAGAGCAGTGGTAATAAAATAAATTACACAAAGTAATGTGCGTGCCGGGGTTTGAACCAGCGACCTACAACTCGTAAGTCGGAGCCATTACCACTCGGCCACTACTATTTACTTATTAAGTCTTAACAAAATATTAAGTTGCTTTACCAAAAAACGTAATCAAATCCCTTTATTACGTCAATTATAAACCCAGTAGGTACCTATAACGTAAAATTAGATTGTCAATACATGCATACGTGGTTTAAAGCCTCATCTTTCCCGGCTTATCCATTCCTTTCATCTCCGTATATTAATAATGTAAATATCTACATGCTACCTTCCCTTTTGTGGTAACCAGAAATATTAAATTGAGTGTTTAATTTGTACGTTCACATCGAGGGTGAATGTTTCAAATTCTGATGGGTATGCCAAACATGAAATTCGACATTAGTATCGCTAATTTTATGGTCGTGTTTGATGTCAATTATTTTTGTTTTAATAATGGCGTTGGCTTTTTTAATAAGACTTGGTTATAATAGACTGAATATAGGTACTTGTAAGAATCCATTACCAATAAAGTGCTTTAATAATAATAATAACTCTGTTTCCAATACCAGTGGTACACTATTTTTTATATTTTTAAATGTTTTTTTTTAATTTTTATTTAAATATTTAAAAATGTAAATTATATGTATATTGTAATGAATAAACGAATAATAATAATATTTTATTTCAACCAATAAAATTACAATATAAACATAGGTACTTAAATAAAACCATACTATAACGACTATGACAATGTAACTGAAATAATGGACACTCTTATACCTACACCCCAATTAGAAAATGAAGTTATAATTTAAATAGTTTGTTTTTTTTTAATCATCATTCAGTCGAAAGACCTCCACTGTTGGACATAGGCCTCCCCCAAGCGTCGCGTCACCACAACGACCGTTCCTGTGCGTCTCACATCTATCTGATTCTCGCTCACCAAGTCATCGTTCCATCTTGTAGAAGGCTTTCCAACGCTGCGTTTTCCGGTACGCGATCGCCACCCAGAACCTTTTAGCCCCATCGACCATTTGTTCTACGAGCAATATGCTCTGCCCGCTGCTACTTCAATTCAGCGATTCTTTAGGTTATGTTAGTATGCTTGGTTCTCCTGTGGGTAGTAGAACTATCATTAGGAGACACAAAAAACAAACGGGGTGAGCTAAATAAAACCGTTTAAAAACAATGTCAGGTACTATACTCAGTTCAAAAGATAATATGAATTTAAAAATATTTCATGTAGTCAATGAAAAGAGGGGTTTGGAGAAAGAAAGAAAGAAAAAACGTTTCGTTTGTGTTTAGCTTTCAGGTGAGCCCTTATTAGTCTTTGCTATCATCCATTTAATTTAATGAAAGGGAAGTAGCTTCACAAATAAAATAGCGGTCGCCACTCCAGAACCTTTTGTCCTCATCGATCATCTGTTCTGCGTGCAATGTGCCCTGCCCATTCCCATACATTGACATCGAATCAGATTCGACTGAAAATAATTCAGACTCGGACTCGCGCACTGAGGGTGCCGTGCATACTACAATTCCCGAATGGAGTCTCGAAGATTTTTCCGAATTGCATCTGCACTAGTTTATTAAGAGCATATTCACTCTAGCCTTGAAGACACCCAAATTATAATCAGATGGGAAGACCGCAGCAGGCAAACTGTTCCAGTCCTTCGACGTACGCGGTATAAATGACGAGGCGAAACGCTTAGTCCGGACCGTAGAGATTTCAACAACGTAAGGGTGGATATTCGCCGTACGTCAGGTTGTTCGATGGTAGAATTGTGCTGTGTGAATCAAGTCATGCAATTCCTGCTCACACTTTGGCGCGCCTTCGCGCTCTATCTTAGAGCTGGAAAACTCATTGGATGGAAGTGATTGAATTTTCCACCTAAACAAAAGCTAGACTACAACACAACAGCTAGAAAATTCAGAAAACAAAATACTAAAATCCAGTCAGATACCCAGTCCCAATCGTCACGACTCGCCCAGAATGTACTGGCGTGAACAAAGCAGTTTGTTAGTGCAGTACTTTTGCCTTACACCGCGCCTCTCAAAACGTCGAGTGCTTTTTCATTTCCTGCCGCCAGGGGGCGACGTCGGTGTTTATTTTATTTTCGCTAATGCCCTCCAACCGGCGTTATACAATTAAATTGTTTTTGGAAGCTATTTTTTTTTGTCTACTACCGTGTTTTGGGTTTGAGCAATGTTTTCGTGATTTGGATGAGGAAGTCGGATTTTAGGGGCGATGGTTGTTTACATGATTTTTTATTTTTATATAAGCAACACGGAGATTGGTAGGAGATAGGAAGGTAGCTTGTAAGATTTTAATTAATGTGTAGTCTATAGACGAGAACGTTTTCACCACAATCACAGCTTCATAAGGCCTCAAGTCTGCTATAACAATAGTGTCAGGATGGTCAATGATTGATTTCATAATGGTTGATTTTGACAAGTTTGGTAATCTACTATATAAAGGCGTCATTATGACTTTTCAATAGTTAATCACTGACGCTCCATTGAAAGAAATAGCATAGAATTGGTAATCTCGTAATGACAAATGAATGTCTGACATATTCAGTAATCTGCTAAAATTTTCATAGTTCTTTTAATTTGTGACCTACAATTAAAACGTCATTGTGCAATCATTGCTTTTAATAAGTTCGATGGCATTCAACAACAACTCTAATACGAGACCATTGACCGATCGGCGGAGACCTCTCGCGCCGGGCCTTGGTTGAGGCCATGGTCCGGAGCGAGGAGGAGTGGCAGGCGGTCGCCGACTTCTGCGAAGCAGTAATGCTCGCAAAGGAGGAGGCCGAACGCATCAGGCAACGGCGTTATCGCCGCCGCCGCCGCCGCCGGGATTCAGATCCCGATTTCCGGCCACCGTAGGCGCGGGCTTGCGGACAGTGAGCAATGGGTAGGTCGCTGTCCGGCCATCCGGTAACTGTCCGGACCAAGCCCAAGGCGTCGACGGCGCGCACTGTTCCCGCGCGCCTCAAGGAGTTGTCAGCAACAGCAGGGACCCAGCCGGGTCGAAGCCTACTGGGGCCAGGGTTATCCGAAAGGGCGCTCGAGCCCCGGTATGAAGGCTAGAAGGAACGGGGTGGGTCTTTTAGTCAGTAAGAGTCTGACACTATCTCCCGCTCCACCCAAGGGCAGGGGATGTCAATGCATGATTTTTTCCCACCATAAAAAAAAAAAAAAAAAAAAGACCATTGACCGATTAATGATCGATCATTATGAATTAGCAGATTATGAACTTTTAGCAAATGAAATGAATTTTTGGAATGACGAATTTATACAAATTAGCAGACTTGGGCCCCTGGTTTTGTGGTCACAAGCGTGACGGTGAACGTGAGGTTATTGCTTTTGACAGAGAGAGTGATATTGGGTATTTCCTTTAGTAATGACTCAGTAATAGCCTAGGGTTTGGAAATTGGTAGTGTGACACCACAGTCAAAAAATAGATAGGTACAGAAGTCAATATACTCGTACATACAAACTCCCGAACACGATATCTAGACTCAATTCAGCTCATTGCGAGCGTGTATGCATCCGCTTAAAACACGCGTCTTTGAACTTTTTTGTGAAATAATGAATAAAACAAAACAGTTATAACTGTTTGTTTGACGGTTTTTTTTTAATTTTAACATTAATTGTTGAATTATCATTTATTAAACTACCAGTTGTAAGACATACCTAATTAGGTAGGTATTTGCTTGTACTTTGGTAGTTTGTTTTTACGTAACGTAGAACATATAGGTAGGAGGAAGATCAGTACATGAATTTGTGGCACGAATGATGGCGGCCGTGAAGTTTGCGCAGAAGGCTGCGCAGTAACGTGTTTTAGGAACTAAATGGCGACGTGCGTGTGCGAGAAGAGTGTAGTATGCGCGAACGTTCGCAAAGGCTAACTTCACGGCTGCCATCATTCGTGAATTGTACTGTAATAGGTATTTATTTATTTATATATTTGGATCTCCAACAAAGGTTACACAGACACAGTATAAATCATTAGGCAAGGGGTCCTTCAACATGTGCTCCTTCAGTTACAGGAGACCACAGCATGCACATACCTATAACTAGGTGAAATATAGAAAAAATTGAATTTCACAAAAAAAAAAAACCAAACAGATTCGACAAAAAACACATTCCAATAAATCATGTCAAATTAAAACTAAAAAATAGGGTCAAGATACAAAGGTCAAAAGGGATACATTAGTCAATGGTCAATTTGAATTAATAATATGGTATTATGAATTAAATAATTAGTAACAATTATTAAAGTCAAAGCTTATAAATTAATAAATAGAATTAAATATAATTATTAAAATTATAATAATTTCAAAATTAAATTTAAGAAGATTAATTATATTATTATTACAAGTATTTTTTAAATTTATATTAGTTATTTATCACCACGCCCGAGCGCGCTCTTTTCGGAAAAAAAAATCTTGTGGCCACTTAGCAAGCCCTTAAAGCCAACAAGCCCTTAAAGTTTATGGAGACCTGTCCAGTATCCCTTACACCTTGTGTAGCTCCATCCCTTTAACAGGTTCGCGCTTGACTGCTATCTCACCTGATGGAAAGCGACGATGCGGTCGACGATAGAACGCGCTTACCTAGAAGTAACCTACTCACTCTCGACTTAAAGATTCCCGGGTTGTAGCTATCAGGAAACACAGACTCCGGCAAGGAATTCCACTCCTTAGCTGTACGCATAATGAATGTGTTCCCAAAGCGTTATACAATTTCATCCATTTCAAATAACTCGCAATATAGTCAAAGTTAAAAGCAATTCCTGGTGTCGTCTATTATTTCAAGCAACCTTAAGTCTCCTAACACGCAGCAAAGCTGAAATCGAAACAGATCACGTTATGAGGGCCTCTACTCTGAGCGCCCGTGACCATCCAAACTATACTCCCACCACGTACTGACCAGTTTACTCCACTAACAAAGCCATAAACACACCTTAGACTAAAGCCACAAAATAGATAGGTACAGAAGTCAATCTACATACAAAGCGCGCAAGAGCAACGTACACAGACAACGCTTACGGACACGATATCTCGGCTCAATCGCCAGGTCACACTCGTACAGTTCGGCGCAACGCGCTGACCCTAGCGCGATCACCTAGCGTAGGTATAAAAAGTGAAGTACATACATGAGATTAACTTCTGTACCTATCTATTTTGTGCTAAAGTGATCAAATTAACGTCCTTCATAAATTAGCATTATCTCTATAATGATAATAAAATCGCGCATAAACTGAGGTCCGAAAACAAAGGAAGTTATTCCTTTGTGTAGGTCTTGTGCACATGTGCGCTATGTCGCGTTAATTTGATCGTGTGTACCAGGGTTAAAAGTGCGGGAAGCGACTTTTGTATTGTTGCTGTATGTTTGTGAGCTTAGTATTTTCATTTTGTTCAGGTTTTGAATCTGGTCCATCTATGTAGATCGCGGGCTTGCGGACGGCAAGCAATAGGTAGCTCGCCGTCCGACCGTCCGATAATCGTCCAGCCCGAGCCCGAGTCGGTGACGGTGCGTAATGATCTAGAGTGACGCCTCAAGGAGAAGTCAGCAAGTCAGGGGCCCGACAGGGTCGAAACCTACTGCTACGACGCCATAGAAAACATGGCCAAGAACAAAAGGCAACGAAGGAACTAGGAGTGGGTTTTAGTCAGTGAAAGTCTGACACGCTCTCCTACCCCGCCTGAGGGTGGAAGATGTTATTGATTTTCCCACATAAAAAAAATGGCTCCATTTTATTTTTATTTTAGATCAAATTCACAAAGAGTGGCCTGTTGGTCTAGTAGTTAGTGGCCCTGACTGCTATTCCGGAGGCCGTGGGTTCGATTCCCACCCAGGACAAATGTTTATGTGATGTGCATGATCATTCGTTCTGTGTCTGGGTGTAATTTATCTATAATATGTATGTATTTAGAAATATATAAGTATGTTTATTACCCATAACACAAGCTCTGCTTAGCTTGGGACTAGACAGCGTTGTGTGGTAGTTGTGGAATATTATATTATTATATATTTTATGTTTAATTTTAATATTACACGCACTTCAATATTATCAACAACGTTAGCAATAAAGGTTGTTTGCCTAACAATAATATAATTTTCAAAACTACTTAGTTTATGCGAAACCTGAATATATTTTGTTCAGAATCAGTAACTGATTGGATTCCAATAAATAAATAAATAAAAAATAAAATATGTAAATTTATTTCGGACTAAAAAATAATATCCATAGAATTTAGTAAGAAAGGTCTTAAAATCTATGTTAGTATTATTAGTAACAATGGTCTTAAAACTATGTTAGTATTACTTTTTTAAATTCATGGTTTCAAAAATTCATATTAATGTCAACAATATAAAAAATTTCAAATGTCATGGAATTAAAATAAAACGAAACACATACAGAAAAGAATACAAAGAAATACTTTTTACATCATGATATATTTAACCAAAAATATATAAAGAGCTTACAAGACACCACCGATACTAAATACAACACAAGTCATAGCGGGTATTAGGCGCCAGCAGAAAGCTGGGTGCAAGTGCAAAACAACCCCTCTGTCGCCTCGATGGCCCGGTGACTATGTATTTTTGCTGACGTAACAAGCATATAATTTTGTGATTTTTCATGATACAGTACTACGGAGTGAAATTTTTTAATTATGTTTATCAGTTGTCTAGTACCCATAACACAAGCTCTGCTTAGCTTGGGCCTAGACGGCGTTGTGTGATAGTTGTGGATTAAAAAAAAAAGAATATAATTTTCAAAAATATGAACACAATCTAGTATCAACCACACATCAATGTACGACAATTCATTGCGACTATAATTTCTTGATCGTTGATAGTGCCACCATCAATTTTCGATGAACAGCTCTGCGAAGCCGGATACTGTTTGTAAATCATAATTAAATTGATTCCGCCATGTTGTTTTAGGCCTATTGAAGTTGGAGATGTTAAGAGCAGTTCGTAGCTAAAATAATATCAGCCGTAAGGGTTGATATTCAAGGTTAAGCAACGCTTGGCGAGGTCAATTGGTGGATGAGTGACCATTATAAGACATCGAAATTCCTGCTTCAGAAATCAAAGGTCATAATTTTATGTCAGAGTTTAGTAATCATGGGGACTTTTAGGGCGATATTTCACCGAGACATCATGGCTCCGCGACCAATCGCCGCTACCAACAAAATATATAGAGATTTACTCACCTAGTGTCCGTTTGGTTGCGTAAACAATTTGGTGGCGCGACCAGCTTAGACGTGTAGCGACTCTGGTGTCTGTATGGTATCTAGTTTAGTAGCTTATGGCTATATTTCACCGGGACACCATGGCGGCGCGATTAGTTGCGCCCGGTGACATATAGCCCTTCGAAAACGAATCTGAATTTGATTCTAACTGACCGGGCAAAGCAGTTCTGTCATATTTTTTTTTTTGTTAGCCTGTTCTGTCCCACTCCTGGGCAAAGGCCTCCCTCCACTCCTTTCATCTTTCGCACGCCCAGGCTTCTTCTTGCCAATTCTGGTGGAATCCATTAAGTTCGTCGCGCCATCTCCTTCGCGGCACAGTTTGTCGGGCATGCGGCAGACGTATAAATTAACAAAAATACATCGCATTACCAATGTTAAGCGGAGAGACGTAATATACCTACACAAAAATTTCATAAAAATCACTCAAGCCGTTTCGGAGGAGTTCGATAACAAACACAACTCTCTAAACGGCGTAAGAAACATTGTGAGAAAACCGCCTTATCTTAGAACTAGAAATTCCAAGAAATGTTACATCCACAAATCGGCACTGGGCCCGCATGGTGAATTGCAGGCCATTCCCTCTCAAAGAGAAGAGACGCGAGTCCCAGCTCTGGGAATATTATAAAGCTCATGCTATTATACCAGGTTGACTTCTAAAAGGGAAACACATGATCCTAAAATGTAAAAGGCAACTGGATGAACATAGGTGTCGTTTTAGTCAGTCAAAGTCTGATACGCCCTCCGGCTCTGCCATAGCGGGAGAAGTCATTAGATGATTTCCCACAACAAAAAACTGGGCAAGTGCGAGTCAAACTCGCGCACTGAGGGTTCCGTGAAAACTACAATTCCCGAATGGGAGTGTCGAAGATTTTTCCGAATTGCAATTTTTTTTTTTTGTGACGTGTGTAACAACAAATCCACTGTTTTCAGATTTTTTTCTATATCTGTGCTATAAGACCTTTCTTTGTGTCATATTTCAGGATTCTGGATCAACGGGAAGTACTCTATGAATTTTGATCTTTGAGAGTATCAAAATATACGTTTTTTATAACATAAACATCCGTATCTTTTTTATTCATTAGCTTAGAAGTTTGATTTTTTCACAGCTTTAAGGGACCGCAGACCTGAGTATATGGTTTCAATTTCAACTCGATACCTCTACGCGTTCTCAAGATAGTCTTGACAGACAGACCGACAGACAGACGGACAGATGGACGGAAAACAAAGTGATCCTATATGGGTTCCGTACCTCAAAAGGAAAACTTTTGAGGTACAGAACCCTAAAAAATACTATGAATTAAAAGTTGTTGGTACTTAATAATTGATTCCTGAAAAAAAAAATATAACTAGGTACTAAAAACAAATATCACTTCCAAGATATGGATCCCAAAGTGATCTATTTTAAAATAAAACTTTATGAAAAATACGATTTTATAGTTCCAATTTCTTTCTAAATATAGTTGTGCTAGCCATAATAGCATACTGGAAATTACCCACAGTAGTTAAATAATAAATCGGCTACATATAATATATGTTGGAAATGAAATATCGTGCCACCTTGAAAGTTAAACGATGAGCGTTTAACTTTCAAGGTGACACGTATCGTTTTATCAGTATTTTCAGGAAATCAATTAATACAATATTTTGAATACATTAATAGTTCTATAATAATCGCACAGGGAACCTATACGCACAAAACGTTTTGGGAACACATTCATTGCGCGTACAGCTAAGTAGAGCATATTAATTTCATATTTAATTTTTTCTTTAAAAAAGCATATTAAAAAAAAAATATTATCACCTTTATTTATTTCTTAAACGTCTACATTTTTAAATGTATATTTTTTAACAAAATCATATAAAAAAAACATTAAAAAAAAAAAATATAGTTGTCCGCTGGTGTTGGGAACAGTGTCCAAGCTACCGGTAGTTAGGGTTCCAGAGACAGAAACCTCTTCTTAATGCGAGCCGTATCGAGGAGTACAGCCTTCTGTATTATTATTATTTATTACTAGCTTTTGCTCGCGGCTTCGCTCGCTTACATAAGATATAGCCTATGTTATTCAAGATTAAAGCAGTTTTCCAGCGGTGAAAAAATTTTAGCAATCGGACCAGTACTTTTATAGATTACCTCCTACAAACAAATAAACATAAAAACAAACTTTACCTCTTTATAATATTAGTGTCATCATCATTATCATCACCCTTTTTAATGTTCCCACTACTGGGACTCGGGCTTCCTCTCTAGGAGAGGGAATGGGCCGTAATCCACCATGCGGGCCCAGAGCGGGTTGGAATATTAGTGTAGATTATTCAATATTCCATCTAAAATCATATCCCATACCAACATAATTCTACTTCAAAGAAACCAGATAATCCTAGCCGTCTGTATATCTAATTGAACCTTATTCTTGCAGGGATTTCTGTTACAGAGCAATGTTTGTGAACGTCACCTTGGAGGCTAGTACTAACCGCATTTGTTCTGCATGAGACTAGACCGGCCTGGGTCTGAGAAGCTGGAAAGGCTGGAGGAGGTATACAATTTGACTTTCGAGTCGTTGGCCATTTTTCAGGGGGTAAAAACTAAGAGTGTTTATTTATTTAAGGATCACCAACGAGTGTTAAAAAAAAAAAACTTAAGAAATAGAAATTGGTACAAGTAACCTGGTCCTATAATGAACACTCAATTATAGGCAACCACAGCTTAAGCATAAATGAGTGAGCATGGCTTTAAATAATTATGAAAATATTAGATAAAATAAAAGTAATGTCAAAATTAAACTTGATACAATACTTATGTCAAACTAATAATAATAGAATTGGAATTAATACATTACGAATAAATTAAAAATAATAAAATAAAAATTAAATTAAATAAAATTTCCTAAAATAAATTAAAATGTCCTGAAATAGATTACATTACTTATATTCAAAATTAAAATCCTAGATAATCATAATTGATTTAAGCAATCCAAGTAAATTAATTAAAACTTACTTAGATTACTTAAATCAAAATACGATTACTTAAATAAAATAAAATGAAAGTAAAAGATAAATCAATAATTAATAATCAATTATATTGTTGGAGTGATATAAATAAGGGGCTTCTGAACGAAAAATACTTTTCTTCAATAAATGTGGCTGCAACACAGTGACTGGTAACATTGCAAGCAATACCAACCAGACTACACAATAGTGCAGTAATGTCCCGGCCATATACCTTGTTAAACTTGCTTGGTGTAGCCACGTATGGTCGATATTACTTTGATAGGTTGCTGGACGATCGCTGAGCGATCGAAATTTCTGCAATTTTAACCAGCTATACAAGTCGCCAGATAAATTTAAAATAAAGTCCATCGACCTTTTCCTAATATCTCCAATATATCAAAGGTACCCGTAAAACCACCAATGAACTGTTTTTCAGAAAAAGTAAAGGATCGCAATAAATGTTGATTCAAGACAGCTTTATGTCTTTAATTCCGTTTTTGAAATTAAGAATGTAAATAAGTGTAGGAAGGTCAATGACCGTTATTCCGCATTAATTTGGCACCTACCTTAATTCTATTATTGTTTCAGTCGATCTCTATTGTGTTGGCATAGTAAAAGAAAGAAAAGAATATTTTGCCCGGAATATCTTACAAGCTTTTAAACCTTTTTATTTCTTAATTTATCTTTTTCATCAAAATAAGCTGCTATAACAATTGTGCTTTAGTCAGGCTTTGTTATTGTTTAGGAGTCTGCATTATTGGCCATACTATTGCAAGCTAGCCATAGATTGCAAAAAAATACTTTTGTGGTGGCCGGAATTGCCAATAGTTCAGTCACATACCTACTGCAGAAAAATATGTGGGCGTATAAGAACACCTTTGATACACTCACGAACTTTCGCCTTAATAATATTGGTGAGGTTTATGTGATGCTGTTTTTGCGCGGACGTGGCACATATTTTCCCTGTGGAATGTTCATAATAGTCGCGGGCAAAGTATGGCGTCTTTGCGATTGGAACATTTGCATCTGAATCACTGACAAATGTTTCGGAACAGTGATATGTATCATTTGGAACATTGACTCAAAAGATACAAACACAGATACTGACTGTTATGAATCGTGATCTGTTACGTCGCGATTTAAGAATAATTTTAACAGATATTTTTAGTTCAGGTTATTAATTATATTTACACTATTTACATTTTATTTCGAATGTTAAAAATACTGCAGGTAATTTAAAGTCAAGAGTGTTTCAGTGTTCCAATTGGTGCGTTTAAAACATTAATACTAACGTTCCAATCTTTCGGAACACTAAAATGTTTCGGAACAGTGAGTCGGTATACTAACAAGTAACACACGCCTAGTTAATAATTTGTAGTTCTAAGAAGGCATCATTTCTCACAAATAAAATGCTTTTCTTTCTATATACATTCTCAAATCCCGAACATCTTCGTAGCTCTTGCTCCGGTAATGTATAATGTATGTAGTACCGAACGAAGCAACCTTTGTTAAAAATAAAACATTCCTTCAGTCCGGGACTTATGTAATTCTATTATGAAGACGTACCTACTTATTAAACTTGCAGACACACGATTTTCTGTAATTTGGTTCTAATTTCGTTTAGTACTTACTTTTTAATGATTTTGTTGTTCTAGAATAGACATGCGATGTCGTTAAGGTCCTTCCGTTGACAGGTGACCATTATTTTCAATATACTTCCGTGTGTCGGAACGCACATATAAAATATGGTAACGGTGGTAATTTTGACTATACTAGGTAATATAAGACCCGGACCAAGCCCAAGTCGTCGACGGCGCGCGCTGTTCCCGCGCGCCTCAAGGAGTTGTCAGCAACAGCAGGGACCCAGCCGGGTCGAAGCCTACTGGGGCCAGGGTTATCCGAAAGGGCGCTCGAGCCCCGGTATGAAGGCTAGAAGGAAAGGGGTGGGTCTTTTAGTCAGTAAGAGTCTGACACTATCTCCCGCTCCGCCCAAGAGCGGGGGATGTCAATGCATGATTTTTTCCTACCATAAAAAAAAAAAGGTAATATAAGACCCGCTTGCGAAGTGACCTCTCGCACCGGTTCCTGGTTCTTGGGCTATGATTTAGAGTGAAAGGAAATGGGCGGCAGTTGCCTCCTTCTGTGAAGCAGTAATGCTGGCAAAGGAGACGAATGCACGCATGAGAGAACGGACGTCCTCACATCCCAGCCACCGAGTTCCCGACCCCTATTACCAGCCACCGTAGACGAGCACTGGGTAACCCATAAAAAAGTGGTGAGATTTCATCCAACGACTTCTTCCGCTCTAGGGTGGAGAGACCGCTGTATATCAGACTTTTACTGACTAAAACCACACCTGTGTCTTTTAGTTGCTCCTGCGTTCTGAAACCGCAAGTTTATACGTTGCGGCTGTTATTAACAAAAGATGACTAAAGTCAGAACCGAAAGAACGAAATCAGAGCAGTGGTGGCCGAGTATTAACGATCCCGACTTACAAGTTGTAAGTCAGCCAAGCGCATTACTTTGTGTAATTTATTTCATCACTACTGTTCTCAAAACGGTGAAGGAAAACATCGTGAGGAAACCGGCATGTCCTAGATAGAACTAAAAATTCGAAGACATGTGACATTTACTAACTCGCACTGGGCCCGCGTGGTGGGTTACGGCCTATTGCCTCTCCTAGAGAGGAGGCTAGAGTCCCAGCAGTAGGAACGTTAAAAGGCTGATTATGATGCATATACCGTTAAGGCTTATAGTCCCTTGAACCATCTGGCCAAAATTATGTGGACGCACCTCTCGCACCCGCCTAGGCGGCAGTACGCAAATCTGTGCATTTATTTGCGGCCAGCAGTCCTGGAAAGTGCTTTAAATTCATTTTCTCTGCAAAATATTAATTGATTTACATATGCAATGTTCACTTTGAAGAATATTTAACCACCAATTTTTATATGTAAAAATGTTTCTAAAGATCCAAGCCGTTTCGAAGGAGTAGGGAAAAGTTGCGAAAAGTTGCGAAATTGTTAAATATTTTTTTTAGACAAAAGTATTAATAACACGAAAAAATCAAATGTTGATAATGTTGTTCATGAATCTATAATAAACATATATTTTTTTCAAACCTATTAACCTGGCCGTTACCGAGGAGTAGGCTTCAGAAAGTCACTATTTTATGGCACTTTTCGGGCGCTTGGGCCTTAAGGATAGGCTCGCGTTTGAGGCATGCTTGCCTAGAAGTAACCTTGGCTTTTTGATTGCTTGGCTACTTTTGATTCTGTTGTATCTATTCTGAGACACATAAGGTTGAGATTCTAAAAAACATCTCAAGTTCCCGTCTATAGCAACATGGTATTTTAATAAACTAATATTGGCAAAAACAACGTAATCGAATATCTACAAGCACAAACAAATTGATCTTGTCTGAAATTGACGAACAATATTTCCATTCAAGTTTAATTTTCGTCTACAAACCTACTTTTGTTTCACAACATAACTTGATTAATTTCAAGATTAGATTTAATTAGATTCTTATCATTTAATCTACATAAGTTAGGCATGTATTTGGAAATTATTTGGTACAGGATATTGTGAGAACATAATAATAAAATGTAATAAATAAATAATAAATCATCCAATGACTTATCATGCTCAAGATGAAGCTCCCAAAGAGCGTGTCAGAATTTTACTGCTTAAAACCACACAGTCGCCATTGCGGTCTGTGACTGCAGGTTTCATTTTCCGGAATTTGCCGTGGCCCTAGCGGGCATCAACCCTGCTGGGATCCTACGATTTTGCTGACATCTCAATTCAATTCAATTCAATTCTATATTGCTGTATCACATGTGTTACATAAGATCTTAAAAATAGCTAAACAAGTGCACATGGATTTTCGGGCACAGCAACTTCATAAAGATAGAAGTGCAATTATTATTATTATTTTTTATTTTTAGAAAAAAAAAACATTGTATTTTGTGTGTACTAATTTTCCTTTTTTACACACAGTGTCTACATCTCTATTTTCTCCAAATCTCCTTTCGCAGGTATGCTGTAAGAGATTTCTTTAGAAATAAACATCACCTTTGTTCTATTCTTCTGTCTCCTTCTTCTTTTCTTTTATTGTTCTGTGTACATAAATTGCTAAATAAATAAAATAAATAAATAATCGGATATAAACAACTCGAAATACAAATGTCACTAACATAGTAGATAAAAATTAAAGTGGACGATGAGCTACCCATTGCTTGTCGTCCCGCCACTCCTATCACGTCACTTGTCTCGTGACTTCTCTGCAAGTAATGTCATGACACTTCCTGTGGGAACGCTGACAAAAAATATATTTGTCTAAGCCTGCTGTTCTATTTACACTGGCCAATTAAAGTTTACGATTGACAGTTTATAAAGTGACGTCTCCAAGTGCGGCACTGAGTCAGATATGACGCCGAGAATATAATTTTACGCCTCGTTTTGCTGACTTCGAAGAAACATGGCGGCGTCGCCGAAAAACAGAGAGTATCGCGAACTTTGTCTGAATTAATTAATTTCGGTTGAAGATGGTGCAGCATTCTGATAGTGAAAAAGAAAGGACATAGATTAAAAATAAATAAATGTAGATGTGCCGGTGTTTTGGTCGGCTGTGGGAAATTTTTAGGCTCAAAAGGAAAAACGGAACCCTTATAGGATCACTTTGTGGTCCGTTTGTCTGTCTGTCTGTCAAGACCCTTTATCTCGGCAACGCGTGGAGGTATTGAGTTGAAATAAAAAACATATTCTCAGGTCTGCGGCCCTTTGAACCTGAAAAAAATCAAACTCTTAAGCTCCAAAAATAAATTCTAAAAACAGTTTATGTCGCAAAAAACATATATTTCGATACTCCCAAGGGAATCAAAATTCATAGAGTACTTCCCGTTCACCTAGAATCCTGAAATCGGCATAAAGCAAGGTCTTATAGCACAAGTATAGAAAATCTCTGAAAACAGAAAATTTGTTGTTACGTCACAAAAAAAAAAATCTTTTGCGATTCAGTTAAATCTTCGAGAATCCATTCGGGAAGCGAACTGTTTATATAAGTAAGTTTGTATGGAACCCGCGCGAGTCTGACACGCACTTGCTCAGTAAATATTTAACTGGTTTGACACATGATTTTCTGAACTCGCAATTTTGAGCGAACGATTTAAGCGGAAATGTTGTTTGATGTTTAACAGTATCCCTCTTATCGCTAAATACAGATTTCTAGAGAAGTAAATAATCGTCAAACGTATGCAATTAATCAATTGTCTATTGAAGCTACGAATTTCATAAGAATTTCCTATGCCCTTGAATCTATACTTGCAAAAGGCACTGAGCTACAGGGGGGTCAAAAGTGGGTCGAAACGGTTCGTGTAAATAGTGCACGGCATGCGCGCGGCCTGTTGCTGGAACTTGGCCTGCGCACGGCCGTGCGCTTAGATCACACACTGAGCTAAATCTCTCTCTCTCTCTACAAATCAATAAGTACTTAGGTAATAATAATAATATTCCACAACTTTCACACAACCCCATCTGAAAAACTAAGCAGGGCTTGTGTTATGAGTACTAGACAACTGATAAACATACTTATATATTTCTAATTACCATTCATATTATAGATAAATTACACCCAGATATAGAACGACGACGCCTCCCACGTAAGTGGTGTAACCCACAAAATGGCGATTTTGTGTTTTTCACTCAAAAGTGTCTAATATATGTAATCTATTACTACAGTTGAAAAAGTCCAAAAAGGCTTAACATTAGAGAAACTATACTTGCATACTAATCATAAAGATTCATTGAAAATTGTGGTTAATATCGCAAAAAGTATTTTTGAAATGCTTTCCAGTAAAATTGTAGTTTAGGGGCTACAACAACTTACGTAGCAGGCATCGAATGATCTTGCTTATCACACAAACATTTGTCTTGGGTGGAAAACGAACCCACAACCTCCGGCATAGCAGTCAGGGCCACGAACTACTACACCAACAGGCCAGTCAAAGTAGGTCAAAAATCAAGGCACCCAGATACTTATTTTTGTTTAGGTATTTACAAGCTCACTTTTATTTTCAAAAAGAATTATAACAAGATTTATAATTGCAAAAAAAAAACAATTTAACTTAATGGCGGACCCTAACGAATAATTGAACAGTAAAATATGGTTCAGAATAAAAAACAAATTAACGGACCCGAATAATTCAAGTCTTCGAATAAAACACTGAAACACACGAATAATAAATAAAATTGTGATTGTCTAGATAGGCTAATGTTATTTAAAATCCATGCTAATTTCACTAAGTCAAACCCATACAGGCACTTTACTTTGTAAAATTTATTTCATCGCCACTGCTTTCAAAACGGTGAAGGAAAACATTGTAAGGAAACTGGCATGTCGTAGAACTAAATATTTGAAGAGACGTGACATCTACCAACCCGTACCCAAATGTGGCTAGCCAATGTTGGTAATGATACAAAATAGATAGGTACAGAAGACAATCTACATACAAAGCACGCTCGAGCAACGCACACATAGACACCGCTCACGGACACGATGTCTCGGTCGCGTCTCGGACCACTCGTCGAACAGTTCCGGCTCAAACGCTCATGAGTGTGCGTCCACCGAGCGTAGATATAAAAAGTGAAGTACATACATGATATTGTCTTCTGTACCTATCTATTTTGTGGTAATGACCTCCATGGTGCGACATCGTTATTGCGCAACACCTATCTGTGGCATATTGTCGCATGTGCATTTGAGCATTGAGCCATGTTAGGGTGACAACAGAATAGTCCGTGGTTACCCGTAATCCTAAAACGCAAAGACAACTGGAGGAACTTAGCTGTGGTTTTAGTCAGTAAAAGTCTGACACGCACTCCGCCCTGGAGCTACAGAAGACATTGGATGGTTTCCCAATTTAAAAAAACTGATGGGTATTTATTTACGGAACTGTAATCATTAAAATTATCAATAAAACTATTTCAGTTTGTCTTAGCCTAATGAATGGCTATTTGATGAAAAAGTTTTGAGCTACCTTGGAGCATAAAATAGATAGGTACAGAAGACAATCTACATACAAAGCACGCTCGAGCAACGCACACATAGACACCGCTCACGGACACGATATCTCGGCTCAACCGCCCGGTCGCGCTCATACAGCGCGCGTTCAAATATATGTATACATCTGTACCCTTATTTTGCTAAATAATCTATTTTTTGTTGTTTTTTTTTTTTGTTCTCCTGCCATGTTTTCTCTTCTCCACCCTAGGTTGGCTGGTAGAGAATGCCTAAGGCATTAAGTCCGCCTTTGTACCTGTGTGTTGCATGAAGTTTTAATAAATAAATATAGTCTAAGATCCGATTAAGAACGACCTTCACCGGTCTGTTTAATGGATGAAACGTATTTTATGATAAATTTAGGGTATTAAATAATATAACGCGGGTGGGTCGCCTAAGAAATTCCTGGCCAGACTATTATTAATTAAAAATTGAAAATTTACTATTTTCTTAGAAAAATGCACAACCGTTATTCATACCAGATTTGTTTACAGACAACACTATAACATCGTATTCGTAATGAAACAGCGTTTACTTTGATATAGAATTTGTTGTATATCAAAATAAACACTTTTATGTTCTAAAGGCTTCACACTTTCGGTTAGTATTAAATTTATTCGTTAAACACACCGGTGCATTTTTCAAAAAAAAAAAAATGTTTGGCCAGGAATTTCTCAGGCAACCCACCCGCGTTATATTACTTAACATACTAAATTTATCATAAAATACGTTTCATCCATTAAACAAACCGGTGAAGGTCGTTCTTAACCGTATCCTCTACTATAATAATACAGTTCGGCGCAACGCGCGTCCGTGTGTGCGATCGCCTAGCGTAGGTATAAAAAGTGAAGCACATACATGAGATTAACTTCTGTATTTATCTATTTTGTGCTTGGAGCGTTGACATAAACGGTTTACGAAAAATAGTCTTAATAACCCCGCAATGTTTTCATAAAACCTATTCAATGATACCCCAAACTACGTGGTATCGAGATTTAAAAAATATGAAGCTGAGGTACCTATCGCAAAAAAAAATTGTTTTTATATTTAAACTTTATCGGGTAGATTAATATACTCATACATAATTACAGCTGCTTTCTAGTAATAAACCTTTAAAAAAAAGAATCTTCTGACCCTTAAAATTTAGTATACCTAGGGACTATACCGTAGCTATTTAGTACTAAAAAACAAAGTCTCCAAGAATCAACCAAAAATTAGGTACAATATTCAGCCAGCGCGTTGACAACTCTGTGGCAATGACTAAGCCGCTGCAAAGTGTCCACATTACTCTTTAAGTGAACCCGTAAGGATAAGTGCTCAACATTCACTATTCAGCAAATAAAAGAGCCATTTTCCTTGGATCTGACCGGGTAATGGAAAAACAGAGGACGGTGATGCGACACGAAAACTAGCAACTTCGCTTTTTTTGTAGTTTTCAACTTTCACTGACACTCAGTCATCATCATCATCATCATTTCAGCCGAACGATGTCCACTGTTGGACATTGACCTCCTCCGAGCGTCGTCACAATAACTGATCCTGTGCGTCTCGCATTCACCGCATTTTAGCAAATCTCACCAAGTCGTCGGTCCACCTTGTGGGGGGCCTTCTAACGCTGTGTTTTTCGGTGCGCGGTCGCCACTTTAGAACCCCTAGACACTCAGTGGTTTACTGAAATTAACCCTTAATTTCGGTGAATAAATTATCGTTTCGTCACAAATTAAAAATATATCAAGTGATTGGTTATTAAAAATCGTTCAGCCAATCACAGCAACGAACTCACGTTTGACTATATGCGTCATTATTAATTTTCGTTCTTAGAACTGAGAATAAATACTTCATCACATCATTGTTTACCAACAGGAGGAACGCAGTTGACTGCTGTCAACTGACTGCTGACTGCTGGCATAATATGATTTAAAAAGAGTGTCCATGGAGTTTCTTGCACGTTCTTCTCCATAGAGATCTACGCTTTTGAACGTGCAATTTAGCTTCACTTTCCTTGGACTGACCGACATTTGACTATTCAAAAGTGCCTGCAAATGGTCTATTTGATATAAATGTTTTTGATTTGGTTTGATTGATTTTGTCTAGTTCGTATCATGAAAAAATCCATACTAGGTTTGGTAATGTTCTCGCCTTTTTTGACGCTATTATCATCTTTTTTTCTGCCCTTGTCTCATGTTACTTGCAGTCAACTCAACATTTTTTTTTCTAACGTTCTATTCTGTCAACCCTTAGAATTTTGGTGACATCAACAAAGATTTTTTTATGACTTTTTCCACTCTAGGATGGGAGGGTGTGTCAGACTTTTACTAACTTAAACCAGACCTGCGTCTTTCAGTTGCCCTTTGCGTTTTAAGACTACGCATTTCCTTATCAACAAAGATACATTACAACATTTAAGTTTCTTCCCATCAAAGAAAGATTGCCAAAATAATTGTTCGATCCACATTGCTAGATTACAACCACTATAGTGTACTTATACACCAACTATACTAAGCTGTCACAAAAAAAAGAATTCTGTCAAAAATAAAAATAAAAGCTATTTCTTCAAAATTACGCCAAGTCCTTATACTACGTGGTCCCGGCTCCCTGCTTCGAGTGTTCGCCGGAGATAAATGTGGTTAGACGTATAATTTGTACTATTTATCCAACAGTTAACAATTATTCGGTCAACCGGTTTAATTTATTCTAGTCCGACTATTTATGTGTCCACCTTGTTTTTTGTACCACCCATCGCGTTTGAAGGTTAGCCTTTTTTGCCACGGTCATTTGTTGGTGGCCAATCTGATAACAGTTTAATTTTGCATAACAAAAGAATAAAGTATTGTTGTTAATAATGGCTTTTAATTTTTGAACGCTTTTGTTTAATGTTATTCGAAACATCTAGATAAGAAAATTGTTCGTCTACATAGATAGCCTTTCTTTTATGGAGCATATCTATATAAAATATATAAAAATCAATGCCACTTTTCGTTGTAATTTTATAACTCAAGAACGGGGTCACCTACCCAAACCAAATGTTTAGGCTTTGTTCAGACTATTTAGTAGATAGTTTATGTGAAGTTTGGTAGGGTAGAGTAGGGTAGAGTAGGGTAAAGTAGGGTAGAGTAGGGTAGAGTAGGGTAGAGTAGGGTACAGTAGGGTAGAGTAGGGTACAGTAGGGTACAGTAGGGTACAGTAGGGTAGAGTAGGGTAGAGTAGAGTAAAGTAGGGTGGAGTAAGGAAGAGCGGGAGCGAAGCCGCGCGGGCAAAAGCTAGTACTTAATAATATTTTCGTTACGCTTGTATTTCATGATGGAATTGAAAGAATGAAATTTACAGGGGGGCCATGAAAGAAACAAAGAAAATAGGTTATTTATATAAAATATTATTTGTAAAACACTAACAACCTTGCAGGACTGTACGTAGGTAGGTACAGCAAAATACAGAGTTGAAATGTGTTAGATAGAACGACGAAATCATGAAGGTTTGTTTTTGGTAAATGTATTATGTTTTGTAAAACGTCTTAAAACAAAAGTTGTTGTTTAAGATGTAGGTAACATAGTCCTGAGAGGTTGCCGGTGTTTTACAAATAAAAAAGAAAAAAGTAAAATAAATTATTAACTAAACATTTAAAAAAATTGTGCGAAGCCAAAAAGACTCCTATCCCAGCATAAGCTGCAATATTAAAAAAAAAATTACTCAGCGCTGGTATGCGAGTTACGTGAGTTTCGCTATAAAAAAAAAAAACGAAATCCGAAACGTGTATGGAGCTGCCATGACACTAGGTTGCCGGACACTAATTCCAACTTCAAGCTTCAAAAAATATCATACGGACCGAACCGAACCAAATATAAAACTTTGCCTACAACCTGATAAACAAACGCCACATTCTATTTTTATGTTTTTTTCAAAAAGGTCTCGTTCTAGGAGTCCCAAAAACAACAAAAGCGAGCATTACAATAGGTACATGAAGCACATTTCTTCAGATTTTTAATAACGTCCCATGCATATTTCCATGACCCAAACAAAATCTCAACGAGCTTGTTATCGGGCCTTTTCACAGATTTCCCGCCCACCTTCGAAATATGAAAGACAAAGGTACAGAAGGTCGACTCCACCACTGAAAATAAAATAGAGTCGAGTAGGATAGAGTATAGTAGAGTAGAGTCAAGTAGAGTAGAGTAGAATAACACAGACTTTATTGTACACAAAAATAGTAACAATTTCACAGAAATTTAAATCTATGAAATAAACTTCGGCTGTCCGTGGCTAAGATTTATGTGGCATTTAAATACAACCCTTTTTGGAGGTATGCGGAACAGAGAGTAACTTAATTTCATAATCGGCAAGCTTAAAAACACCTTGCTGAAGTACCCTTGAAGTACTAATACTAACTCTTCATTTATTTATTTACTCGAATAATTTACATTTAAAAATACTTATCTAACTATAATTACAGTAAAAAATAAATAATAATAATAGAAACACCTACGCTAATTACAACTACCTGAAATCAAGAGACGCGGCATTACCACGCTGTATGGCAATGTTTATACTCTGTCCGAGGTAAAAGCCATTTGGTCACGCGAAGTGTCAACTAGACGTTTTGACAGATCTTTACACAACTTTGAATTATTTTTTAAGCTATTGCATAGCTTCTATCGCGGGCCTTGAGCGTGGAGACCGAATCCAGAAATTCCGTAACGAAAATAACCTAACACCCCCCACTCATTTGGTTTATGAGCGTGGTGACCGATAAGAAAACAAATGAGTGAAAGCAGCTGTCGGCGTTTTGGATGGGTGGGGTTAAGCAGCTGTAAGCGAGGTCTGGTTTTTGATGGAAGAGGTTAAGCAGCTGTTGGCGAGGTCTGGTTTTGGATGGAAGAGGTTAAGCAGCTGTTGGCAAGGTCTGGTATTGGATGGGTGGGGATAAGCAGCTGTTGGCAAGGTCTCATTTTGGATGGGTGGGGTTAAGCAGCTTTTGGCGAGGTCTGGTTTTAGATGGATGGGGTTAAGCAGCTGTTGGTGAGGTCTGGTTTTGAATGGGTGGGGTTAAACAGCTGTTGGCGAGGTCTAATTTTGGATGGGTGGGGTTAAGCAGCTGTTGGCGAGGTCTGGTTTTGGATGGGTGGGGTTAAGCAGCTGTTGGCGAGGTCTGGTTTTGGATGGGTGGGGTTAAGCAGCTGTTGGCGAAGTCTATAGCATAAGTTGATAAAAAATGCTATGCTTTACCGCGGCAGTCCCCGAGTGCCACACGTCTTTTTTTTCTTTCTCTATTTCTTTCTTCTTTACTTATTATTTTTCTTTATTACTACGCGGACTTTTCTCACAAAACCGACCTTCTGTACCAATCCATTCTGTGTTCTCACGGCTTTTAGAGAGAACAATGTTTGGCCCGTCGAAAAAATGCCGAAGTAAGCTCGGCCCCTTCTATTAAAAATAAAAACGTTGTGCCAATTTGGCTGCTAATCAAAGGGAGCTGAGCGAGCGATCTTGCGATAGCTACTGTCTGTGTAGCTCTGAGGACGCTTCAGGCTTGTGACGCCATATTTTCAGGGGTTGTAATCAAGAGTGGAAGTATTTGAAAAGTAGGTATAGGTGGTACAGGTAATAAGTATGTGTTTTAGTTGATTAGGAAACCTACAACCAGTTATGTATAAGGAACTTAATGTAGAATTTCTGGCAATTATTTATTTTATTCCCAATTGGTAAGTAAAATTATAAATTAAGCCCCACAAATCCGTCGCAATGGTTTGATTGTAAGCTGGTTTTTTTTAGGTGACAAATCATCCAACGACATCACCCGCACTTTCGTGTCATACCTACTTTTTCAATACACTTGCTCAGAAAGTGAATCTTATTGCTCTACACTTAGGTACAAACTGTGACATTTTGATTACCATTACGCACTATTACTATAATTTAGTTCAAACCTCATTGTTCAACCTCTCCCCCGCCATAATTTTATTACATTTACCGTATCAGGATAGGCGCAGATCGTCCCCCACGAGTCGCCGGTCAACCCCCGTTTATTCATTTCAGTGAGTGTATTGAAAGGTAAATAAAAAAAAAAATATAAGCGCGCATATCACCAACCACCAAGCAACCAACCAGCATCAGGCACTAGTTGTCTGGCATTCATGCTGAACTGGACCTATTTTGGTGCAGCCATGAGGGAGACAACAGTGATATTTTAAGCTATTGCATAGCTTCTATCGCGGGCCTTGAGCGTGGAGACCGAATCCAGAAATTCCGTAACGAAAATAACCTAACACCCCCCACTCATTTGTTTTTTGAGCGTGGTGACCGATAAGAAAACAAATGAGTGAACAATCAATCAAAATTCAATTCAATGTGTGAAAGTGTAACTTCAATTAATATCAAAGAAAAAAAAAACAAAGGAAAAAAAATACTGCATAAATAAAATAAATAAATAATTATAATTGCATAAGTTGATAAAAATGCTATGCAATAGCTTTACCGCGGCAGTCCCCGAGTGCCACACGTCTTTTTTATATGTGTTATTGTATATTATTGTGTTTGGGCCTTGTGCTGTACCAAATAAATTATTTTTCTTTCTTTTTTTTTTCTTTCATATGAAAACTGATTTTTACCGCCACAAAAGTTTATTATTTTTACAGTTATTTTCTTCATAAGTGTATTGAAAAATGTCGTATGATACACGTGAGTAATTAATGATTACCGTTCTCGGCTCTTTTAAGACCCTCGCCACGGCTTGGGTCTAAATACCGCCTCGACAGTAATAATTAACACTTCACACTTATATTATAATATAGATGTACTGATACTGACTAAATACCACTCCTAGTTCATTTTCCTTCCAGGGCCGGGTTTTCAGAAGCGAACCCATGGCCTAAGTAGATTTCGACCCTGCTGGGCTCCTACGGTTTGCTGACATATACTTGTGGCGCGACTTAAGCTCGGACGGTCGGACGGCGGGCTACCCGCGCCTACTACGGTTTGACGGTCTGAAGGTGATTGATTTATTTTTAAACGTTACCCAATACTAGGAATTACTCGTGTGACACCCAGACTTGAAACAACTGATCATACAAATATTTTTTCCGTGCGGTAAACGAACCTGTGTGACGCAACGCAGCAACCAATCACTCAACCACTACGGTAACCGTGCCGTCAAGATGATCAAACATCGACTAGTTATTACTTGGAAGGGCTGTATAATACAGTTATCTCCGGTTACATCAAAGAACCTTACTAAAGAGGTTTTACTTCAACGACAGCATGAACATAACAATCAACATTCCTTTACAAGGCTAGGCAATAATGGCTGAAATTGTTTATTGTGGTCATTTGGTAAGAAGCCTTTCTGTTGAGCCTGCAATACACGTTGGCCGAGCTGAGACCAACGCGAGCCTTGGCGAGCCTAAGCAAATATAGGCAAATTGACACACGGCAAGCGCCTCTACACGTTCGGCAAGCGCCTCTCTACACGTTCGGCAAGCTTGAACCAATGCAAATGGCCAATAAGACGAGTTTTGAGGAGACGCCCACATGTTGGGCCCTGTCAGTTGTTATTGTGCATTTAAACAATATGGACGACGTAGAAGTCATCGCGACTGCTGCTATTTATTTAATAAGCGCTTATAATTATTATTACTAAACGGAAAAGTATGAAAAGAACCGAAAACTTCATGTTTATTTTTTTCAAATGCGTACTTTTTTTAAAATTAATATAAACTTGATGATGCAATCTGATGGTGAGGCGCACTAGTTTATGAGGCCTATGTCCAACAGTGGACAGCAATTCTTATAGCGCCTAAATGGTGATACTTTGGGGAGGCTTATGTCCAACAGTGGACACAAGTAATTATAGCGAGGGGAGACTTATGTCCAACAGTGGACATCAGTCATTATAACGCCTAAATGGCGATACTTGGGGGAGGCTTATGTCCAACAGTGGGCATCAGTCATTATAACGCCTAAACGGTGATATTTGATGGAGGGTTATGTCCAACAGTGGGCATCGATCATTATAGCGCCTAAATGGCGACACTTGGGGAGTCTTATGCCCAACAGTGGGAATAGGTCATTATCGCGAGGAGGCATTTATTTATTTTATTTATTTATTTATTTTACAATTTATGTACACACAAATATACTGAGGAGGATAACATTATTAGAAAACTTTGTACAAAGGTACTGCTTATTTCAAATAGAAATTTCTTCCAGCAGACCTGCGAAAGGAGAAATTATAAGAGATGTAGACAGTAGTGTGCAGAAATGAGTAAAGAAGAGTTAGTGAAATCTTAAATTAAACCAATAAATACTTATATAACTATATATACCTTATACTAAAAATAAATACATAATATTTATATATATGTATATATTTATATATATATATATATATACGATTATCAAGCAAGAGAGGAAAGATAGTGCTCTTTTACTTTAGCATATGTCCAACAGTGGGTATCAATTATTATAACGCCTAGATGGTGACACTAGGGGAGACTTATGCCCAACAGTGGGCATAGGCCATTATCGCGAGAGGAGGCATATGTCCAACAGTGGGCATCAATTATTATAACGCCTAGGTGGTAACACTTGGTGGAGGATTATGCCCAACAGTGGGCATAGGTCATTATCGCGGGAGGAGGCCTATGTCCAACAGTGGGCATCAATTTTTATAACGCCTAGGTGGTGACACTTGGGGGAGGCTTATGTCCAACAGTGGGCAGGGGTCATTATAGCTAGGGAGAGGCCTATGTCCAACAGTGGACAGCAGTCATTAAAGCCCTAAATGGCGATACTTGGGAGAGGCTTGTGTCCAACAGTGGGCACCGATCATTATGGTGACACTTGGGGGAGGCTTGAGGGAGTTCGATTCTGATCAAGCTAACGACAGTGAAATCGAGATTTTGGCTGAGGAATATTATTATTATTATGTGTATATATATATACTATAATATTTCAATTTCAATAAAACTTGTTTTTTTTTTTCAATTTTTCATGAAATTAACCGAAACAATGAATAAAACATTCGAAAGATTTTTATTTTGTTCCCAAATGATTTTTTCCGCAAAATTTCAATGCAACATGTGAAAAAAACGGAAAAAAACAACAATTTGTTTTTTTCATTGAAAGAAACAATTGTTTCTTTATGAGGTCTATACACGTTGGCGCACATTTGCGAGCGCCTTTGATTTGTGCAGAAAAACCGACACCGCTCCGAAGTGAGGCAAGTGATCGCGAGCGGCTGCGAGTCGTGACAAGCTACTCCAAATGAGGTCTATACACATTGGCGCACATTTGCTTTGATTGGCGCAAGTCTACTCAACCAACTAGGCGAGCGACACCGAGCGATGGCAAGACAAGGCAAATATACTGTCTACATATTGGTATTGGCCTTCACTCGGCAACGCTCGGCCAACATGTATTGCAGGCTTTGTAGGTATTTGATCATTTGGAACTTCACTTAACAGTTCAATCATTCATTCATCAAGATGATCTTCTGTTAAAAACACACAATGCTGGCAAGCATATTATAAGTTGGAACCACTTGGAGGATTGGACTGTACATAAATTATTATCTACTTAAAATTTGTATTTCTGTGTGTGTGTTTGTAATAATGAATAAACTCAATAACTACTTTGCCGATTTCAAAAATTCTATCACCATTGGAAAGCTACATTCACATTGAGTAACATATGCTATATTTATTGCCCGTGCAAAGCCAGGACAGGCCGCTAGCCGCCACAATCATGGCGGTAAGTCCCCTCTTCGTCAAGTCGTCCCGTCCTTACCTTCCGTATGACGCAGGTCCTCACCGGACATGGTTCGTTCAGGAGGTTCCTGCACCGGATTCGCGCGGAAGTGACGCCCGGGGTTCGCCACTGTGCGGAATGCCCGGAGGACACGGTGGAGCACACAGTCGAGGTGTGCCCTGCTTGGGCGGAGCATCGCCGTGCCCTCGTGGGGGCGATCGGCGGCGAAGACCTCTCGCGTCGGGCCTTGGTTGAGACCATGGTCCGAAGCGAGGAGGAGTGGCAGGCGGTCGCCGACTTTTATGGCACGCCACAATTATGGCGATAAGTCCCCTCTTTGAGGCGTGGCTGGAAAGACCTCACGGCGTCCTTACCTTCCGCATGACACAGGTCCTCACCGGAAATGGCAAGTTGGGGAGGTTCCTGTTCCGAATCAAAGCGGAAGTGACGCCCGGGTGTCGCCACTGTGCGGAACGCCCGGAGGACACGGTGGAGCACACAATCGCGGTGTGCCCTGCTTGGGCGGAGCATCGCCGTGCCCTCGTGGGGGTGATCGGCGGCGGAGACCTCTCGCGCCGGGCCTTGGTCGAGGCCATGGTCCGGAGCGAGGAGGAGTGGCAGGTGGTCGCCGACTTCTGCGAAGCAGTAATGCTCGCAAAGGAGGAGGCCGAACGCATGAGGCAACGGCGTTCTCGCTGTCACCGCCGCCGCCGGGATTCTGACCCCGATTTCCGGCTACCGTAGGCGCGGGCTTGCGGACAGTGAGCGACTTCATTTATATTGTTTTGAAATATGTAACCGAAATATTTTAAATCCAAAAAATTATTGAAAACAATGTCCATGGAGTTTCTTGCACATTCTTCGTCATAGAGATCTACGCTTTGGAATGTGCAATTAGCATTTTTTTTTTCTGACTGCCTGACAACTTGACATCTCAAAACTACCTGTAAATGGTCATTTGAAATAAAATTCTTTGAATATTTGGATCCTCATACTCCACACTCCAAATCAATACACGTTTCAATAAAGGTTTCCCTAAAAATCATTATCTGCAAACCTTATTGGAGCTCAAAGTTTATAATATACAGGGCGAGTGAAATGGCTCGATACTGGAGAGTCCTCCATAGTCCTCCATGGTCCTCCAGAGTCCTCGGCCTCTGCTCGGCTGAAGGACCATCGATGTTGCGCCGCGATTAGCGGTAAGTGAAGGCTGCTGTCGTCTTGTGTGCCTAAGATTTGAATGGGGGTGAATATGTATGGGCACTGTTTTGTGGGGGTTAAGTGGCCATATTAGACGCTTGAGGCCATATTAGGATAAATGTCAGATTGTTGCAATCTTGCGGCCGTATTATGACATCTTAAAACCATCATGTTTTCTGTGTGAGAAAAGGATAGTGCTATTCGTCCTGTATAGCTCCGTCTCTTTTTCACACCGAAAACATGATGGTTTTAAGAGGTCATAATACGGCCCCTGTAATCAGTAGGTAGTTCAATAGTCTCGTCTATGAAGCACTGGGATCGGTTTCAAATGCAACTTTTCAATATAACCAAATTCTGTAAATTTTTACTTGTTTTGTGAGGTGACAAATTAACACTTTTCTGCTCCAACTTTGAGTAGAGCGAGAGGGGTCAGACTTTTACTGACTAAATCCTTCCTGTCTTTTTCAGCCAAAGGTATATGACAGTCAGCGTCATAATCACTTTCGCAGCCATGTCCAATATTATCTTATCTACCTATATTGGGCAGGTAACTTACAATTACCGGCACGGATCTTGAGCGCTCGGCGTCAGAGTGGGGATCGCTTTGCGCATTCCATACATTGGCGAGCCATTCGTCGTCGTTGTTAAGAACGCAGGGAACGAATCACGACTGACATCTATGACACGATGGCGCGGCGAGCCAATCACTGACACTCCCCGCCCCGCGTCTCACTTCGCACCACTAAAGAGACCGAATATTTGACTTCTGCGCAACTTGAAGCCAGCGCTCAAGATCCGTGCCACTAATTGTAGGTTATCTATATCTGCTCAATATAAAATAAGGCTATGCGCGCACTGGTGACTTTTGTCTCGGCGACAATTTTGTTTTTTGTCACTCTTCATACATTTTTCTGTCACTGTCGCGACGTAACGTGCGCGCACCTCCATACAAATCCATAAACTTGATAACAGTGACGGAAAAGTCACGGCGACCAAAGTCACCAGTGTGCGCACCCACTAAGTGTCAATGCCAGTGAAAATTTCTCTATTATTATTTTAATTAATTATAGTCGGCAAAGTTCCCCAATCTATCTGAAGTCTCTGTTCATTAAAACTAAATTCTTATTGAAATAAGTTCCCAATATTATAAAATAATAAGACATTTTCCTACTTATCAAAATCGATAGATCAATAAATAAAACAGAGGTTATTATTATTTGTTATTCATTTAGAAACTTCATTTTGACCTATCAACTTTCGTATTTAATTTTCCTTTTGGTTTCTAACAAAAGCCGATGGCTAATCAAAAGGTCAGAAGGGAATCAAACGAGGCAATTCACTTACCGCGGTATAAGGCTTGGCTACATACATGGCCATATTACAATATGGACACCACAGAGTACTGATGCGTTTCAGCGGTCACATACTGAGACGGCATTGCCAAAACTTTATAAACAATTTAAGTGTGTCTGACTTTTACGGACTAAAATCCACCCGTGCTTCTTCTGTTGCCCTCTACGTTGCAGGGCCATAAAATAATAATTTTAATATTCCACAATTATCACACAACGCCGTCTAGTCTCAAGTTAAGCAGAGCTTGTGTTATGAGTACTAGACAAATAATAAACATACTTATATCTTTTTAAATACATACCTACATATATAGATAAATTACACCCAGAGACAGAACAAATGATTATGCTCATCACACAAACATTTGTCCTGGGTGGGAATGGAACTCACGACCTCCGGCATAACAGTCAGGGCCACTAACCACTAGACCAACAGGCCAGTCAAACTCTTTTGAACCCTCTCCCAGGCCACGTCGCATTATCTTGTATGAGATCCGCTGATTCCAAATTCACGTATATCTCCCGAACACGCGTACGAGCGACACAATACCTACACTTCGCCGCCTTCACCATCTGTGGCAGTGAGCAGTGTAGTGTGAAAACCGCGTTACGGTAATACTCACTACAGAGCAAGGGAGCATGAGAAGCAGTCACCTCCTTCTGCAAAGCAGTCAAGTGGGCAGAAAAGCATCAGGGTGAGACAATAAAACCTTTGCGCACAACGGTTTTATAGGGCTTAACTTATAATTTTACTTGCCATTTTGGAATTAAATAAGTAAATAAATAAAAATAAATAATCCTCACGCCTCAGCCGCCGCTAGATTCGCCTTTGGCTTTAGGAATTGTAAGGCAATTTTCGGCCACATACTGTAGGCGTAGGATTGTGGGCGATCGTCCGATTATGAGCAAGCCCAGTGCCCAAGACGGCGTTGGGTGTCAGTATATTTGACTGATGGCTAATGCCTGCCAGGGTAGCAGAATCTTTATCAGATCAGATTGTAATATTAAAAAATATAAACTTAAAAAAATATATATTATCTGGCACACCAAGGCCACCTGAAGGGACACGAGTGGGTTTTAGTTTGTAAAAGTCTGACACTCACGATCCACCTAAGGCCGTACCTCATTGGACGCCATGGAAGTGTAGCCAGGTCAAGACGCCAAAAAAAGTGTGTGAATTGACTGCGTGACCAAGTGAGGTACACACAATAGAGCTTTTTTTTTATATTGATATAAACTAATGCTTGACTGCGATCCCACCTGATGGTAAGCAGTGATGCAATCGTTGATGATGAGGCGCACTAGTTTATTAAAAGCCTATTCACTCTTGCCTTAAAGACACCTAAATTATAATCAGACGGGAAGACTGCAGCAGGTAAATTGTTCCAGTGTACGTGGTATAAACGACGAGGCAAAACGCTTGGTCCGGACTGTAGAGGTTTCAACAACATTAGGGTAGATACTCGCCGTTCGTCGGCTTGTCCGATGGTATAAGTGAGATGGTGGAATCAAGTCATGTAATTCCTGCGCACGCTTTTCAAAGTGCATCCTGTAAAACACCGAAAGCTGCATGCATTTTCTTGGTTGCACGAACTGGCAGCGCTGACATGACGTCCCGGTGAGGCTCGGGCCCCAGAGTGGAAGAAGTTATTTAATATTTACTCACGTACCATTACTTTGTGTAATTAATTTCATCACCACTGCTCTCAAAACGGTGAAGGAAAACATCGTAAGGAAACTGGCATGTCCGAGAACAAAAAAATCGAAGACATGTGACATCCAACAATTGGCAGTGGGCCCGCGCGGTGAATTACGGCCCATTTCCTCTCCAAAAGAGGAGGCCTGAGTCCCAGCAGTGGGAATATTAAAAGGCTAATTATGGCTATTTATATGGCTTTCCACGCGCAAAAAAAAAAACCATGTGACTTAATTTCTGCCTCAAAAGTTTTCAGTCACATCTGCGACGGTGGCGTTCCTTAGTCTGTGACGGAGACTAAACGGTGGGAATCCGATCTAATTGCGCATTATTGTAAGAGCTACACGCCCTGCCACTTCTTGGGCTAAATAACATAGTGCCTGATGAATGTTTAGGTATAACACTCGTGTGATTTCTGAAGGTCGAATAATTTCTTTTCTCAGAAAAGTTTTCTATAGCTCTCGCATCTCTCTAAGCTTTACAAAGCAATGAAACTAAAAAAAGAATAAAATTATAGAAAAGATAAACACAAACAAATATTATAAAGATGAAAGTTTGAAAACGTGTGTGTTTGTTTGTCACTTCTTCATGCTTGCAAGGCAAAGACTTAAATGTACAAGAGTAGACGATATCCTGGAATAGCACAAAGAATACTTTTTATCACGAGAGTGTTTTCCCTTGGGATAATTTTCTACTTTCACGCAGGCGAAGCCATTGGTAGCAGCTAGTATATCACACTAGTCATGTTAAGGGCTATAATGCACCGAGACACCATGGCGGCGCGACCAGTCGCCGCTGCCAACAAAATGTATAAGCTCTGTAGAGAGTTACTCACCTGTAGCCCGATTCACGTAATGAAAACCGTAACGATATCGTAGCGATTTAGTCGTTTAGACCATTTCCGTATTCACATCCATCAATCGAGTTTGAACGACACAGATTTTAAAGTCGTTTGACATTCGTCGATTTAAAAAAAATCTGTATTACATTATTCTGGTAGAATACTTATTAATGGAAATAAGTCGATAGATCGTGAATATCGCTTTTGGATAGGACTTCGATCGAACGACTATAAAACTTCAACGATATTTGGCTTGTTTGATTTTACGTGAATCAGGCTACTGGTGTCCGTTTTGTTGCACAACCAATTTGGTGGCGCGACCAGCTCGGAATTGTGGCGACTCCGGTATTAGTATGGTATCTAGTTTGGTAGCATGGGCAACGGGTCGCACCAACATGGTGTCCCAGTGAAATATAGCCCTAATATTATACAGATGAAAGTTTGTGAGTGCGTGTGTGTTTGTTTGTTACGTCTTCACCCTCGAACAGCTTAAGGGATTTGGTATGAACGGGTAGAACATGTTCTTGAAAAGCACATAGAATACTTCTTTTCCCAGGAATATGTTCCTTTGGGATAACTTTCTACTATCACACGAGCAAAGCCGCTAGTAGCATCTAGTATAAAATAAATATTTAAAAGCTAACGTTCTTAAATTGTTTGCTAAGTGCAATATGGCCCATTTACAGACTGTAATATGGCTCCACTTTATTTTTATTTTAGATCAAATTTTAATATCGAGCACTTCAATATTATCAATAACGATAGCAATAAAGATTTAATACCTAACTGTTATTAAAGAAAGGCAGCGATTACACCCACCTATTTCGATTCCAATATGGCGGACTATAGACGGTACGAAACGTAGAAATCCAATTTAATTACACTCTGTAGCCACATTAAGCTTGCATTACTTTCAGAGCTACACGCCCAAACACTTTCTTTTCGCGAATAAAAATCTATTTTGTATTGGAGCATATAGTGTTAATTAGTGCAGATTTATGGATTACAGTTGTAATTGTACTTTTGGGTACAAAACTGATTGGTCTACATTTTCCTCTAATATCTATAATTATCATCATCATCAGGCTTTTTTTAATATTCCCACTGCTGGGAATCAGAACTCTTCTCTAAGATAGGGAATGGGCCGTAAACCACCACACGGGCCCAGTGCGGTGCCCTATAATAATATTGTAATGTGGTAATATTGTAGAATTTTTTAAAGAGTTAAAGTCACAGCTCATTAGAGCCACCCGGCACCCACTGCGCACCGTCTCGCCTCCTGCGGCTAGTATTCTTTATATGGACTTGTATGGGTATGCGCGCACTATATCAATTCCGTAGCGTCACCGGATCGCCTCGGTCGTAAGCGCTCCACGCGCGGACGGCGGGTGGACCACTCGGTGACAACTCGCTGCTTGCATGCTTGCCTTGCGTTAACCACGCGTTGCCAGCGCACGGGTCCCGAGTGGACCGCGCGCTGCCCCTGAATGATTCACGCAAGGATGATAGCGATAGCGACGTCGACTCGTTGACCGCACGGGGTCCACTGGTTGACCGCGCGACGTTTATTGGTGATAACGCGGCGTCCACCCGTGGATCACCTTTTTTTTTTTTTTTATGGTGGGAAAAAATCATGCATTGACATCCCCCGCCCTTGGGCGGAGCGGGAGATAGTGTCAGACTCTTACTGACTAAAAGACCCACCCCGTTCCTTCTAGCCTTCATACCGGGGCTCGAGCGCCCTTTCGGATAACCCTGGCCCCAGTAGGCTTCGACCCGGCTGGGTCCCTACTGTTGCTGACAACTCCTTGAGGCGCGCGGGAACAGTGCGCGCCGTCGACGACTTGGGCTTGGTCCGGACAGTTACCGGACGGCCAGACAGTGAGCTACCCATTGCTCACTGTCCACAAGCCCGCGCCTACGTTGGCCGGAAATCGGGATCAGAATCCCGGCGGCGGCGGCGGCGATGACGGCGATAACGCCGTTGCCTGATGCGTTCGGCCTCCTCCTTTGCGAGCATTACTGCTTCGCAGAAATCGGCGACCGCCTGCCACTCCTCCTCGCTCCGGACCATGGCCTCAACCAAGGCCCGGCGCGAGAGGTCTCCGCCGCCGATCGCCCCACGAGGGCACGGCGATGCTCCGCCCAAGCAGGGCACACCTCAACTGTGTGCTCCACCGTGTCCTCCGGGCGTTCCGCACAGTGGCGACACCCGGGCGTCACTTCCGCATGAATCCGGTGCAGGAAACTCCCGAACGAACCATGTCCGGTGAGTACCTGCGTCATGCGGAAGGTGAGGACGCCGTGAGGTCTTTCCAGCCACGCCTCAAAGAGGGGACTTACCGCCATGATTGTGGCGTGCCCAGCACTGGGTTGCGATAGTCGTTGACGCCATTTCACCATGAGATCCCGCCGGAGCTCTGTCCGCCATGCCGTGACCTGTCGCGGCAGCGGACTTTCACCCCGGCGTTGCATCTCCACGCGCATATCGTGCATGTGTGCAAGGACTGTTGCCTCCAGATCCCACGGTACCCGTGGATCACCTGTCGACAACGTATAAACCTAGGGGTCTTTAAGTAAAGAGTGAATAGATTGCTTGTAGGCAAGCGTGTTCCATCGTCGGTCACATCATCGCTTACCATCAGGTGAGATAGAGGTCAAACGCGAGCCTATCCATAATAAAAAGGCAACGTCGATTCTAGAAGTATCCATTTAAAAAATAAATCTAATTTTAATTCAGTGGAATCGTTTTTTATTTTTAAGAATAGTCAAGATCTGATGATGGAATCCTGGAAAAATCGAAGGAAATTTAAAAATGTTATTGGTTGACTAAAAAGTGAAAATAGCTTTACATTTCGGAAACCGGTGTTAAATAAAGAAGAAACACCGACTTCTGAAATGTAAAGTTCTATATACAACCAGTTACTTAAGTGCTGCAATATTTCGATACAAAAATAATTGAAGCTTTGCCAGAAACCAATATTAAGAGAAATGAGTGAAAGTCCTGACCAAAGTTTTGTTTCTATTCACCCCTGCGTTTCAATTCACCCCTTTTGCCGGTAGCGATTATCATGACAAGCTTAAGTTAGGCTGACGTGTAAACACCGTATTTGCGCTCGGCCCCACTCTACAAGCTTCGGCAGTAATCGGCAGTAATCGGCTCTTTCCGTCGACGGTCGACCAATAACATTTCACGAGCGGGCTAAGTAACTACCCTCGTTTTGTTGTGTTATGAGCTAAGGTTAAGTTTATTGGGGAAGAATTTTTAGGGTTCAGTTACATGTTTTGTTAAGATTCTGAAAAATCAAGTTCTACAGATATATTTTGGTATTAGTTGAAAGAAATGATCCAATTACATTCCGAATTAAACTAATAAAGGCGAATGTTTGTGTGTGATTATGCACCCGAAACGGATTTAGATAAAAATTGCCTCATGGGTGGACCATAACCTACAAAAGGGCATAGAGTACTATTTATTCCTGGATTATGCTGCTTTGTGATAATTTTCTCTACATTCACACGGGCGACGATGCTACTGATAAAAACTAGTTTTACAATAATTATTGTCCTCCCGTAGAAAAATGCATATACAAGCAAAACTGTACTGTATACAGTCTGTAACAAAATATATTAAAATTGAAAACTATAGAGGCCATAAGAGCCAGAGTGACCAAACTAATTTTTTCAATACTTTTTTCGTTTGGAAAAAGAGCAGTTTATGTTAAGTAAAAAACGTGTTAAAAAAAATAATAGTTTGGCCACTTTGGCTCTGGTGTTATGAGAGCCACAGTGGCCAAACTTTTTTCGATACTTTTTTGGCCACACTGGCTCTCATGGGCTTTCAGCCGAATGATATCCACAGTAGGCCTCACCATAATATCGTCACAACGACTGGTCTTGTGCAACTCGCATCCATCAAAAGATTGAACTCCTTGGATAAAGATAGTATCATACGTGCTACAATTGCCAAAACGGATCTTAAGCGCTTGGCGTCAGAGTGGGGTTCGCTTTGCGCATTCCATACATTGGCGAGCCAATCGTCTTCGTTGTTAGATACATACAGCAACGCAGGGAATGAATCAGGAGTGACGTCTATGATGCGATGGCGCGGCGAGCCAATCACTACCACTCCCCGCCCCCGCGTCTCACTTCGCACCACTAAAGAGCCCGAATATTTGACTTCTGCTCAACTTGAAGCGCTCAAGATCCGTGACGGCAATTGTATTCCCGTACACGGTCTACACGTGTTCAAAGAATCATTAAAATTCTTTCAGCCGTTTGAACGTAAAGGAGTAACAAACACACCTTTATAATATTACTAGCTTTTGCCCGCGGCTTCGCCCGCGTGGCATTAGGTACTTAAGGAATCGGGATAAAAGGTAGCCTATGTTCTTTTCCATGTCAAAGGCTATATGCATGCCAAATTTCATCCAAATCCGTTCAGCCGTTTTTGCGTGATTAAGTAACAAACATCCAAACATCCACACTTTCACATTTATAATATTAGTTAGGATTGTGATTACAGGTGATATATAAAATATAAAGATTTAAAATTCTCTTACACGTCATTCAACCATTTCTTAGTAATTTCTGTACATAAAAACATACATAGTTGGAATAACCATTTCTTTCAAGCCAACATTTCGTGTAATTACTTCTTCGTCATAAAACCCATAAAGCTGGAAAGAGACGATTCGTTGGTTCAACGTTTAATTAACTAAGTATGAATTAGAGGCAGTTCCGAAATATGTAGGTCATAGCTCGAAGAATGGGGGAAAACGTTGACAGGCAACATGTTCAGGCCTCCATGATACGGTGTATTTTCTTTGTAATTATACTACTTTGTAAATCGATATAATAGGCCAGTTAATGCAGAGTCAGCGAAATGAATTGCTTACCACCTAAAAACTGAATGTCACTTGTGCATGTTAAAAGGTATGGGCTGTGGTTTATTTGAAAGACCGCAGCTCTGAGGCCCTGGTACAAGCAAACGTGATCCATTTTACGACCTAAACTGAACTGTTAAAGAGATGGAGCTATATGGGTGTACAGCTGCTTCATCCCTCTTTCTCGCTTGCACGCCTGTCACTTTAACACGTCATGATCCCTGGAATGCAAAGGGCAGTTGCCCTAGCCAATTAGTTGCCAGTTGCTTATATCATATACTTATTACTTACCCTCAGTTGAGGGTAGGGTAAGTAATAAATATAATTGTGATAACTCTCAGTTGAAGGTAAGTAATAAATACATGATATAATTAAAAAATCTGTAAAAAAAAAATACAAGATGTAACAACTGAATCTATAATTTTATTTCATAAAACGATCAGTTAATATAATAAACGATTGATTTAATTTTCAAAAAACAAATTTTTGTAAGCATAACATATATAGGTATACCATTCAAAAGACATAAATTCTATGATTTCCATCATAGAATTTATGTCTTTTAAACATATTTAGAAAATAGATAATTAAAAGAGAATTTAAAATTAATTTAACATTGAAACAAGGGTGGGTTTTAGTCAGTAAAAGTCTAACACTCCCTCTGTCGCTCTACCCAGAGCGAGAGAAGTTATTTGATGAATTCCCACTTTAAAAAAAGGACTGCGGTATTGTTCGAATGAAATAAATAAAGAAAAACATTTTTTGCGGAAAATGATGCAGTCTTAGGAGTAGCTTACAAATTAAAAACATTCTACACCCCTATTTTTTAAATGATACAAAAAAAAAACGAGGCTCTGTACCTGATCATATTTGTGTAGTCAAAAGTAAAAAAAGACGAAATCCCAAAATTGTCCACGAAAAGTCATAATTGGTAAATTCATAATGCTAAACACACTACACGAACTGTTTTTGAACTGTTTTCATTCATAAAATCAATGGCCTGTACAATATGTCCATAAATTAAGTGACATTTTGGGATATAAACAAACGCTAATAACTTTGCTGTTTGTGAATATTATTTATTGAGACTTTACTTAAATAATAACAAGACTTTTTCTAATAAGCCCTTTGAGTGTTTGTACTGATTAAAAACTAGTGGTGTATAAGGAAAATATGAGCCACGTCCGCGAAAAACCGCCGAACGCTTAGCATAATGCTGTGGCCATGCACAAAGTGCGACGAGCCCACAGCGCTGGTCATTATGGCCATGAAACGCGAAGGGCAATTGAAGAAACACATGCGGTGTGTAAAATTCTCACACTCACTCTCGTTTCTCCCAGAGCGGGAGTTCTTCAATGATTTCTCTACGCAAAAAAAAAATACATATTTATCTATGGGCACTTTGCTCGCAGAACAGATGGTCGATGGGGACGAAAGGTTCTGAAATGGCGACCACGTACCTACCGAAGACGCAGCGTTAGAAGGCCTCCTACAAGGGGGACCGATGACCTGGTAAGGTTCGCGGGATTCCGATGAATGCGAGACGAACAGGACCAGTCATAATGGTGACACTTGGGGGAGGCCTATGTCCAACAGTGGACGTCTTTCGGCTGAAGTGATGATGATGATCTATGTGATAGTTACCTCTGAGTGAAGTTTTTATTTACTGTTTTCATTTATTGTTAATAAAAATATATAATAATATAATATATAATATTCCACAACTATCACACAGCGCCGTCTAGTCCCAAGCTAAGCAGAGCTTGTGTTATGGGTACTAAACAACTAATGTTTATATATTTCTAAAAGTAACACATATTTTTTATTTAATTACAAGAAAATATATACATAATAAACTTAAATATTAAAAAAATATATATATATTTAAGTATGCTTAACCTAACTATACACACTAAAGGCTACTCCCTACATACATATTATAGATAAATTACACCCAGACACAGAACAAATGATCGTGCTCATCACACAAACATTTGTCCTGGGTGGGAATCGAACCCACAACCTCCGGCATAGCAGTCAGGGTCACTAACCATTAGACCAACAGGCCAGTCAAATGACAAATGGTAGACAGTGTTTAATGAAAACATTATTCCACAATTCCACACAAGGAACTACTCTTTTTTCGTGGATATTCACAAACATGTAAACTCGCATGCACAAAACACCCAGATCCTATTTGGGAATCGAATCTGCGCCACACAGCGCCGCAGCCAATCACTTAACCACTGATTCGTCTACTTTCTCTGGGATAGGTAGCCCTTCGAACTATGTGCAAATGATGATTAGTTCCCTTACCACGCAAGACAGATAATCCCATGAGTATTCAATCAATCAATTCGCCCTGGGGGAGAGTCCTGAAGGATTTGCGTGTGACCCTTTCGCCCTAATGCTTATTACGTTGCCATCAGATGAGATAACTTCCTTATATAGGGTTATTTGTAAAAAACTAACAATCTACCAGGACTGTATTATCATAAACAATTTTGGATCTATGACTTTTTAAAAAAACATAATTCATTTGCCAAAAACTATCCTTCAAGATTTCGTTGTTCTATCTAACATATTTCAACTCTGTATTTTGCTAAATCTACCTACGTCTGTATGACGTGATGCAAGCGCACCAAGCATCCCGTCACCCGATCCCACTCCCCACAGCACAGTCGGCCCTATAATTTTCCCACTGTAGGGACTCAGGCCTCCTCCCTAGGTGAGGGAATGGGCTTTAATCCAACACGGCGACCCAGTGTGGGTTGGTGAATGTCACATGTCTTCGAATGTTTGGTTCTAGGACATACCGGTTTCCTCACGATGTTTTTCTTCACCGTTTTGAAAGCAGTGGTGATGAAATTAATTACACAAAATAATGCGCCTGATTGAGTTTGAACACGTGACCTGCAACTCGTAAGTCGGGGCGTTTACAATTCGGCTACCACTGCTCTACTTTGTACTCCAATTTTAATGGTACTGCCAAAATTATTAAATAGATCAGTGAGTAAAGCACATTTGATCAGCTAAGTACGAGTATCTAATAATAAAACCTAAATAAAACTTTTTACATATATCTAAAATATACCAAACCAAATATTCAAAACATTTATTTTTTTGTGAACCTTCGTTCTTAAATTCGGCTAAGAACATCCATCCATCACCGTCGTCCGCCTTAAAAACATAAAATATAAACGACAAACGACTTAACCGTCAAATCAGGCATTAATCAACGACATAAAACGATAAGCAGTAACAAAACGTAGTACTTATTATGAGCTTCGAAAGCAGTACAGAAACGCCACATAAAGACGCGTCACCACAGCGGCATGCGGCTAAGCTACGCACGTATCGCGGGCTTGCGGACAGTGAGCAATGGGTATCTCGCTGTCCGGCCGTCCGGTAACTGTCCGGACCAAGCCCAAGTCGTCGACGGCGCGCACTGTTCCCGCGCGCCTCAAGGAGTTGTCAGCAACAGCAGGGACCCAGCCTGGTCGAAGCCTACTGGGGCCAGGGTTATCCGAAAGGGCGCTCGAGCCCCGGTATGAAGGCTAGAAGGAACGGGGTGGGTCTTTTAGTCAGTAAGAGTCTGACACTATCTCCCGCTCCGCCCAAGAGCGGGGGATGTCATTGTCATGATTTTTTCCCACCATAAAAAAAAAGCTACGCACGTATGCTTCGCTAGCTAGTGCGCCTCACCATCAACGATTGCTTCACTGCTTACCATCAGGTGGGATCGCAGTCAAGCACTAGTTTATACAAATTAAAAAAAAAAAAGATTCGACTTGCTTAAAAGTAGAAAATCAACTAATGAATTCTCCCGCCTCCAGACTTCTACCACAAAATAGGTACAGAAGTCAATCTACATACAAAGCGCGCTCGAGCAACGCACACATAGAGACCGCTCACGCACACGACTCAGTCGCCCGGTCGCACTCATACAGTTTGGCGCAACGCGCTGACCCTAGCGCGATCACCTAGCGTAGGTAAAAAAAAAAGTACATACATGAGGTTGACTTCTGTACCTATCTATTTTGTGCTTCTACTGACTAAAACCACACCTATGTTCCCATCTTTGCCCTTTTCGTTCAAAACCACGGGTTTCTATTTCAGAAGACCACCCATGGCCTCAGTAGGCTTCAACCTTGCTAGGCTCCTACGGTTTTGCTGCTGGCTCGGTCCAGACGGTTACCAGAAGGCCGGACGGCGAGCTACCCATTACTCGTCGTCCGCAAACCCACGCTTACGATGGCTGGTAGTCGGATTCGGGGACCATGCGGCTGGGGCGGGAGGATGTCTGTTCCTTCACGCGTGTCTACTGCTTCGTAGAAGGAAGCGACTGTCACCAACTCCCCATCGCTCCGGATCACAGCCTGAACGCGCTGGACCCTGGCAGCGCGAGAGGAGGAAAAGACAATGGTGCTCCGCCCAAGCGGGGTACACACCGTATGCTGCACCGTGGCCTCCAGGCGGTTCGCATAATGGTGATATCTGGGCATTTCTTCCACATGAATCCGGTGCAGGAAACTTCCGAAGACCATAGCCACGCTACGTCTATCAAACAAACGAACTGCGCGGCTAACATGGTAACTTCTTCGCACACATCGCACGTAGCAGTGGACGATCGACCTAAACCGCTGGGGGTTATTTTAAAAACGTTCTTCAAATACATTAAGGCCCGGTGAAACAATAACTTTCACTAAGTTGACTTCGCCAGAGATATACGGCCGAGAATCCTGCGTTAAATTGATTTTGCGAAGTAGGCACCCACTTCGCTAGCATTAGAAGGAAGCGACCGCCACCAACTCCCCGTCGCACCACATCATGGCCTGAACCAGGGTCCAGTGCAGGAGGTCACCACCGCTGATTTTCCGAGCAGGGAACACCACCATGTCGTCCGGGCGATCCGCACAATGATGACATCCGGACGTTTCTTCCGCATGAATCAGGTGCAAGAACCTCCCGAAGACCATGGTCCTACGGCTAACAAACAAACAAACCGCGAAGCTAACATGGCAACTTGTGTGGACGATCGACCTAAACCGCTAGGGGTTATTTTAAAAACGTTCTTCAAATACATTAAGGAGGGGGGAACAATAACTTTCGCTCAGTTGACTTCGCCAGAGATGTACGGCCGAGAATCCTGCGTTAAATTGATTTTTAAAATATTGCTCGAACTTACCACAGTTTGCTGTTCACTGGGAAGTTGTTATGGGAAATTGAGCGCCTAACGCTTTAACATGGAGAGGGCTGGGCTTGCCGTTTGATGCGAGAATAGTGATATTAGAGTGCATTTTCTGCTTGAAATAACCAGTTGAGGTTGTGTTAGTTGAAAGTTGAGAAAAGCGGACACAATTAATGGGTGACATTAAAACTTGGAGCAAGTTTTCCTCAATATTTATTTTGGTTTGAATGGTTTTACACACCTTAGTTACCAATACAAACGCTAACGTTTTTTTCTTCACTTCTTTATTTCTTTCTCTGTTTTTTTTTCTTATCTGTGTCCTTAAGCACATCCACTAAATAAAAAATATAGTTGAATTAAAAAAATACAGGTAAGGTAAATTCATTATTTTATGAATACCATGTAAGCGAGTGGTTTAATACCGAGTGTCAGAATGTATTTTAAACACGTTAACCACTCGAAGCTTCAACAGTAAATCTACTCGTGCAATGTACAGTTTTACCTTTTTTACGTATTTTCGTATTTATTGTCACCAGTGTGGTATTGAAAGTGGTGGGTCCCGTGGGAGTGGGGAAAAACGCTTGCTGAAAAATTGTGTTTGCATAATATTTTAGGAGTTTTTGGCCGACAAAATATTTTTTTTATGGTGGGAAAAAATCATCCAATGACAACCCCCGATCTTGGGTGGAGCGGGAGATAGTGTCAGACTCTTACTGACTAAAAGACCCACCCCGTTCCTTCTAGCCTTCATAACGGGGCTCGAGCTTCCTTTCGGATAACCCTGGCACCAGTAGGCTTCGACCCGGCTGGGTCCCTGCTGTTGCTGACAACTCCTTGAGGCGCGCGGGAACAGTGCGCGCCGTCGACGTCTTGGGCTTGGTCCGGACAGTTACCGGACGGCCGGACAGCGAGCTACCCATTGCTTACTGTCCGCAAGCCCGCGCCTACTGTGGCCGAAAATCAGGATCAGAATCCCGGCGGCGGCGGCGGCGGCGAGAACGCCGTTGCCTGATGCTATCGGCCTCCTCCTTGGCGAGCATTACTGCTTCGCAGCAGTCGGCGACCGCCTGCCACTCCTTATCGCTTCGGACCATGGCCTCAACCAAGGCCTGGCGCGAGAGGTCTCCACCGCCGATCGCCCCCACGAGGGCACGGCGATGCACCGCCCAAGCAGGGCACACCTCGACTGTGTGCTCCACCGTGTCCTCTGGGCGTTCCGCAGAGTGGCGACACCCAGGCGTCTCTTCCGCCTGAATCTGGAACAGGTAGCTCCCGATCGTGCCATGTCCGGTGAGGACCTGCGTCATGCGGAAGGTAAGGACGCCGTGAGGTCTTTCCAGCCACGCCTCAAAGAGGGGACTTACCGCCATGATTGTGGCGTGCCCAGGCCGACAAAATCTGAAACGCGACCAAGAAGACGAATGACTTTTAGTACCTAATTGAAAGCATTGAGTGAAATGAGAATTTCTTACACCCGTAAGCATCTACTTATATTGTAGTGATAGACAAACCCTTTCATGGAAACTATTTGTCAAAAAACTGAAAAATTAAAACAAAAATTACTTGCAGCCCTACGTTGGCATTATGTCGTCTAACAGAACTATTAAAACATGCAGCCCTAAGAAAGCTTATATAGGATACTTATTTCACGACCAAATTGTCTTAAGCGCAATGAATTTCGTTGAACTTACGCCTTTCGTTGAACATAGTGTAAATGTTCAAGGTGTATAGACGATATCACACCTGAGTCGACTGAAGTGAATGTTCGGCACGCCTAATCTAGTGCGTACTAATATATATCGACGCCCGTAGGTATTTATAGACAAAAAAAGTAACTACTTAAGTAACGATTTGTATTCTATAGTTAAGAAATTGCCTGTAGTTAGAACTGCCAACAAACAACAACAACAACTACCTAGCATCGAGGGTTACTTGAGCATTTTTTCAAGTAAGTAACGCGTGTTATTCATTATAGATTCAGATTTTATAATTAAGAATTCTAACCTTAAGTAATCACTTCTTTATAAAGATGGGTGTTACGAGAATGGATAAAGTGAGAAATGAGTGTATTAGGGGAAGTTTGAAAGTGGCGCCAGTGACTGAAAAGTTGAAAGGGAATCGTTTGTCTTGGTATGGTCATTTTCACATGACCATACCAAGACTACAAGAGTTATGAGTTTACATGTAGATGGATGGAGAGGGAGAGGAAGGCCAAAGAAAAGATAGATGGATTGTGTAAGAAGTGATATGAAAAAAAAGGAAGTTAGTGATAGCGTGACGAGTGACAGGACAGAATGGAAGAAGAAAACGAGTCGCGCCGACCCCAAATAAAACGGGACAAGGGCAGGAAGATGATGATAAAGACGGGTGTTAGAGATTATAATCCTGCAATATACAATTATATACATAAAATCAGCCTTAGGTATAATGTTCCCCGATTGACGGGGCCAGTCAGGATCAGGACTGACGCCTGCCGGGGCTGCGGTTTGTTCGAAGGAGTTACCGAGGCAACAACGGTGCGTTTTAGTCAGTAAGTGGTAAAAGTCTGCCACTCCATCCCGCTCCACGAACAGCAAAAGAAGTCATTTGCTGATTACCCACGTAAAACAAAAAGTTATAATCTTATCACAAGTAGGAATAAGGCCTCTCTAGGAGTAGAAGGAGCCGTAATCCACCATGCGTGTGTTAGTTAGAGCCGATGCCTGTTAGGACTACGGATTGTTCTTAATAGCTACCGTGGCCCTCATAAAGGGCACGTGAAGCAACCCTCTGGCTCCACCCAAAGTGGGCGAAATCCTTTGATGACTCCCCACGCAAACAAAGTTTGGTTTTTCTTTTCAAACAGACCTTTCACGAAAAAAACCTACAGAACCACAAAAATCCAGCACAGAAAAGTGCTTTATTGAAAGAGTATGCTTTTAGCGCTATTGGCACCCCTCGACATATTATTCCGCGCGGACGAACGTTTTTTGCTAACGTTACCCGTTCGTGCAGCCACTGGACATTTTTTGTATAATTATTATGGTTTCCAGGTGTTTTAAGCACTTAATAAAACTCATATCAGAAGCTTTAGTAATTATTCAGTGGTTTAATGAATGTATTGTTCGTGGCGTTAATTTTTGTTTTATTGGTTTGGGTCGCAGGTAAAAAATGGTTTATTAAGTTCAAATGTGTGAATAGCATGATAAAGATTATAATTCTCCCACTGCTGGCTTCGAATTTTGGAAAGGGAATGGTTCGTAATCCACCAAGCGGGCTCACATTTCTTAAAATTTTTGGTTTTAGGATTTTCCGGTTTCCTCGCGATGTTTTCCCTCACAGTTTATGGAGCTGTGGTGATAAACTGAATAACACTACGACCTACTGTCACTGTCTGTACTGCCATGCCATCGTGGCAGGGGATCGCCCTGCTACTTCTGACGCCATCCATGCCATGCCATTTACCTGCACGTGGTGCACCCTGCGACCCGCCAACACGCACTGAACCAGCGTGATGGGTTATGGTCCAAACCCCCTCCCCCTCCAAATCACTAGCATTACTACTTCGCAAAACGAAGAGGCCGCATCATATTCCCTCTCACTCCGGAGTATGGCCTGGACCAGGGCGCGGCGTTAGAGCTTGCTGCCTCCCCACCTCCCGTACCGATGCCTCATGTACCATATTTATTAATTAAAACTTTATGCACCAGTAAGAAACACTGTACAAAGGTGGACTTAATGCCAGGCATTTTCTACCAGTCCACCTTAGGGAAACCCTAACGTTCTGTACCGTGGGGAACCGTGGGTCGACAGATGTATACACGGTAGGATACCTGACAGGTTTGCCTGCACAGTTATAACTGTCAGGTAACCTTGTATGGAAACCTGCACCGTTGAGCAACATACACGCTCCGGTTTACCTGTACAACTCAACTGTACAAGCAAACCTGTCAAGAATACCCTAGCGCAGCGGTTCTCAAACTTTTTTTCAATGGAACCCCCATTGGAAGGCAAAATATTTGACAGAGCCCTTAAAAAGAACGGGCAATGTTTACATTGAATGAGCTACAGTAAAATCTAATGCGAGGTATGACACTCCTTTTTATTTGTTAACAATTAAACAAAAATTGAAATACTGAGACCCTACCACAACCTCATAAGGAAATCCATTGCACGACCTAAACCGAACTGTTAAGGAGATAGAGGTATACAGGGTGTATAGTGTATAGCTCCATCCCTCTTTCTCGTTCGCATGCTTGTCATTTTAACACGTCATGGCAAAGCCCCTGGTATTTATACTTTCTTCCACATTATAATTTGTATTCACAAGGAGCCTTAAAAGAGGTTTTGCGGAGCCCTAGGGTTCCGCGGAGCACACTTTGAGTATGGCTGCCCTAGCGTATATAGCGGGCATTAGAGTAACTATCATTCTTATATCATAACAATTACCATTGGTAAAATAACATATTATGCGTGCACGTTTCCTGCATATTTCTATCCAGGATATTTTGGCTGAATACAGTTCTCATAATCTTTCCCGTCTCGCTGACGAATCACGGCACCCTTCTCCTACATTATCTAGACTTAATTAAAAATATAATTCTACCTGTGTTAATTAGGGCCTAGCCTTAATCTCTTAGCTAATGTACTTTTTCATGCCGGTCTAGCTTCGCTTCAAGGAAAAGTTTGGCCGTATCAGATTTACCGAGGCTTTGCCGAGAAATATTATTTTTAATATGCTTCAGAAGAGGAATTAACGTCTTTAGCTGGCCAGATTCTTAATAGTGCTTTAATGTTGCATAAATAAACTATACCTAGGTAGGTATTGTTAAGATTGGAGATAATGAAAAATGTTTATTTATTTATTATTTTAACATACATGTAACATAAAGGTGGGTCATGCGAGCAGTGGTGGCCGAGTGTAGGTCGCGGGTTCAAACCCAGCCAGGCGGATTACTTTGTGTAATTAATTTCATCACCACTGCTCTCAAAATGGTGAAGGAATACATAGTGAGAAAAAACCTAGAAATAAAAATTTGAAGACATGTGACATTCACCAACCGGCACTGGGCCATTACGGCCCATTCTCTTTCCTAGAGAGGTGACCACAGTCCCGGCAGTGGGAACATTAAAAAGTCTAATTATGCTTATGATAGAGGCTAGAGGAGCCGAGCTCGAGCGGAGCACGAGCGGAATATGAGTCGAGCTCAAATTCCTGTACTGCGTACCAACTCTAGAGGAGATGAGTACGAGCGAACGTAACGACTGTCAAAGATCTGAATCCATTTACTTAACATAGATAGGTACAGAAGTCAATCTCATAATATTTGTACATCACTTTTCATACCTACGCTCAGCAATCGCGCTAGGGTCGGCACCGCTCTGTCCGAGCGCGTCTCGGGCGTCGCGATAAATACCTGATATAAATTGTAAAAATTATTACATGTCTTCAAAATCATATCATACTACTAACTGTTCTGCGTTACGTAAAACCGAAATATCAAAATACAAGCAAATACTTACCTACTTACGTCTTAAAATTGATAGTTTAAAAAACAATAATTCAGTAAATATTGTTGAATTTAAAAAAATTACCACTAAACAGTTTATAACTTTTTTGCTCCATTATTTCACTAGAAAGTTCACAAACATGTTTCTCAAGCGAATGCATACGCGCTTGCAATGAGTTGAATTGAGCTGAGATATCGTGGTCGTGAGCGGTGTCTATGTGTGCGTTGCTCGAGTGCGCTTTGTATGAAAATTAACTTCTGTAGGTACCTATCTATTTTATGCAACCGGGAACAACGACTTTACATGCTTACCGAGACACAGGGTGTCAGTAATGTACTACATAAACATGAAAATTACCTGAGAATTAATAAAATTGCATTAGTAATTGCCTGGTTTCGAACCCACTACTACATGCGTGAGAGGCGGGTGTCTTAACCACTAGGCCATCACGACATTTAAATTAAATATGATTAAATAATTTATCTAATTATACATCCTAATGTCACCTGATCATATTTTTTTTTTATTAAAAATTTTACTTGTATGTTGAATTTATTTTATAACAAATAGTAATTTGACCATCCTTGTTGATTATGGTGGATGAACACCCCATGATAAGTCTTAATTGGTGCTATAATGACATTGACAGGGAGACGAAAAAAATAAGATGGGGTCATTAATTCGTGGCCACGCGTCGACAGATCCTTGTATAGCTTTCAACACCATGATTATGAATACTGTAGAGATCCTCTTTAATCAGCACCTCTTAAGAGGGTTTTAAAACGAATGGAACTTTTAACAATTTAAACTTGACATCATGTTATTTTTTTGGCTTGGATACTTTTTTTTTCGTTGGGAAAAAATCATCCAATGACATCTCTTGCCCTTGGGCGTAGTGGGAGATAGTGTTAGACTACTGACTAAAAAGACCCACTGCTTTACGCGTGTGGCCTCCTCCTTTGCTAGTATTACTGCTTCCCAGAAGGAAGCGACCGCCTGCCACTCCTCCTCGCTCCGGACCATGGCCTGTATCAAGGTCCAACGTGAGAGATGGCTTGGATACTAAGTCTTTTAAACCATGCCTTTGTCTGGTAGTAGGTTGAGTGCCATTAGAATTCGGATATACCTTCTCGTAGCATATCCTAATGTTTTACGGTATTTGGCAGCAAATATATCGAATCAGCCTTCTCGGATGCGATTCGATGATTTAGTCAATGCTATAATAAAATTCTCCGCTTCTTTTTACCACAATCACGCCTTTTTCAATGATTCCAGATTCTTCATAATTATCTAGCTGTGTAGACATTTGAGATACAAAATAACGCCAATTTTATATCACAATATCCCTTAGGAATCAATTTACAAATAATTGAAATTGCTGCTGAACTTCACGCAAAAACATCTCGTCAATGTATTGTATATTACTGTTTCCATGTGTAAATAATCGAATCTTATTCCACACACAAACCCTTTAATACACACATTCATGTAACAAACCACTACGACATTCGTTCTCCAGAATCGCGAAGATAAATCGTCTCCAATCAACTGTTCCTACAGAAATCGAGAAAAAACATAACTCAAGTTATTTCTCGAACATCGGACCGAAAAAAAAATCATTTCCTAAAATCATCGGGGCCCAGTGAAAATGTATCGCGGAGGAAATAAAAAACACATGGCCAATCGGTTTGGCTGGTGAAATTATAAATCATACTGCTGTGTGAACCTAAACATGTCCAGTTGACAAAAAGGGTGATTTCTCTAAATTTATGGACAGCCCTAGCTACATAGGGAGACAGGGTAGCAGTAGCGTAGGCGTGGGCGAAGTGGGCCCTCGCCCATGGCCTTACACCAAAGGGGCCTCGCAGGGCTTTTTATACACCTCGCAGGGCATTGACTAGCATTTGCGCGGGCAAAAGTCCGGTGCGAAGCTTCGCCCGCGCACATAAAATATAGCCTATGTCACTCAGGAATAAATGAGCTTTCAATCGGTGAAAAAATTATCGCAATTGGACCAGTACTTCCAGAGGTTACCGACAAACAAAAAAACAAACTTTATCTCTTTATAATATTACTAGCTTTTGCCCGCGGTGTCGTCCGCGCACATAAAATATATGTCACTCAAGAATAAAGCAGCTTTCTAACGGTGAAAAAATTATCGCAATCGGACCAGTACCTACATCCAGAGATTACCTCCTACAAACAACAAAACAAACTTTATCTCTTTACTAGCTTTTGCTCGCGGCGTCGTCCGCGTACATAAAATATAGCCTATGTCACTCAGGAATAGAGCAATTTTCTATCGGTATAAAAATTTTAGCAATCGGACCAGTACTTCCAGAGATTACCTCCTACTAACAAAAAAACAAACTATACCCCTTTATAATATTAGTATAGATATAAGTGTACATAAGCTCGCGTTTGACCACTATTTCGCCTGATGGTAAGCAACAATGTGGTCGAACACTGGGTTGCGACAGTCGCTGTTTCGTTTTCCATTTTATGAAAGAAAAAGGCCTCGCTGATGTGCCTACGCCCACTTTTAAATTAGTCCACGCTACGCCTCTGCAGGGTAGGGACGTAGGGCCGGGATATTGAGAGTTATACTCCGCTGTTGACGTTTGTTTACCCACGGGGTGTCAGCAGACATGGATGAAGGTGGGCCATGTACCTTTCGGTTTATATTTTAAAATATTATACCTGCAATGTTTGAAGGCCTAAACGTTCATCGTAGGTATGCGTTCACCTTCGTACTGACTATAGCTACCTGTTCCTTCAGTTGCCTTTTACGTTTCAGGGCCTCTTTCAAACAACCCTATTGCCTTATTTTTGTTGTGAAATCATCAAACGACTGCTTCCGCAGTAGGAAGAGTGAGGAGTGGCAGACTTTTACTGACTAAAACCTGTTTAAAGGTACGCAAAATAGGGTGTAAAGTCTCGCAAACCTGCGACGAAAAGGGACAATCCTTTGAACAGACGGGTGTTATGTCTGGTAAGTGCAACGGCCCGATAGATGCTTTCGAGCTGTTTTATCTATACATCTATATCTATACATATAAATAAAATTGGAGTGTCTGTTTGTAACATTGAAATAACTGTTTTCTACTGCATATATACGATACATACACCAAAATAACATTTTTTACAATTTCTGTCTGTCTGTCTGTTTGTTTGTCCGGGCTAATCTCTGAAATGCCTGGACCGATTTTGACGGGACTTTTTTTGGCAGGTAGCTGATGTAATAAGGAGTAACATAGGCATACTTTTATTTTAGAAAAAATAAATTCAAAATCCTGTAGTCCACGCGAACGAAGTCGCGGGAACAGCTAGTATATTATAATCGCGCGTAATACCGCGATGCAGGACTTTATAGTTTTTAGTTTCCTAATATACGGCGTCAGTTGCTCTTTGCGTAGTAGTACCATACGCACGAAGCGTTTTGGGAACACATTTATTGTGCGTACAGCCAAGGAGTGGAATTCCCTGCCGAAATCTGTGTTTCCTGATAGCTACAACTTAGGAGTCTTTAAGTCGAGAGTGAATAGGTTTCTTCTAGGCAAGCGTGCTTCATCGTCGACCACATCATCGCTTACCATCAGGTGAGATGGTGGTCAAACGCAAGCCTATCATTAATTAAAAAAAAAAAAAGTACCACGGTAACCCTTCCGTAAAAAAACAATATCAATCAGTTAATTAAGGCTTGTAATGTTCCCACTGCTGAGAACACCTGGAAAGGAGACCCGAGCGGGTCTCCTCTCCAGGTGTGGGTCGTAATCCAACACGCGGCCCAGCGACTTGACGCGGATTTGTGGATGTCACATGTTTTAAATATTTTTGTTCTATGACATGCCGGTTTCCTCATCATGTTTTCCTTCAACGTCTTGAAAGCAATGGCGATGAAATAAATTATATGAATGTAATGCGCCTGGCTGGATTGAACCCGCGGCCGTGGACGTTACCACTAGGGCACCACTGCTCTTATCACGGAACAATAAAAACAGTTTTTACTGTCTCTTATGCACACGCTCAGACTCGTACGCCCATTGATTTAAATATTCGCTAGAATATGTAAAGTCGATGCTTACGGCAAATCCCGCAAAAACATGATCTATTTTTATCTGAATAAAATAATTTTTTCAACTTAAAAATATAGTGTCTTAAATTATCAATTAAATAAATAATTAACTGGCTCTTAATTACACAAAATATCAAAAATAAACCGTCAAACATCATTAAATAACCCGCCCCTGATCGTTCCCGGTGCAAAAGTGCCCATGACACTCACCGCATTACCCCGCTGAATAACGATAGCCAACCTTTGCACCAAGAACTCTTAATTAACTAGAAACCGGTTTTCCAAGTAATAACTTTATAGTGAAAATAACCAAAAACTGTAACTACACTATTAATTTCAAAATCACCCTGAAGGTAATTGAGCAACATTACAAATACAACATAATTATTAACACAGCAAGAAACCGTATTTACACACATAATATACACCGTACATACATACACATACATACGGCTTCGCCTGAGTAACGAACACCTAATTATATCGTAACCTAATTAATACGAACATCAAATATTCAGCTGCCTCAGAGAGGACGAGGTGACCTACAAAATATATATTGTGATATAAGTTTTTACATTAATGATCATTTAGAATAATAATAAATAAATAAAGCTGAGAAAGATAAGCCAACTAAATATCTTGATGTATCGCGAGGTTGTTTACATGTTTTTTAGATGGGAAAATCATCCAATGACATCCCCCGATCTTGGGCGGAGCGGGAGATAGTGTCAGACTTTTACTGACTACAAGACCTGACTGAAAACCCACTCCTGTTCCTTCTTTGCCATTGTTACAGGGCGCCGGGATCTCTTTCGCATCACCCATGGCCCCAGTAGGCTTCGACCCTGCTGGGTTCCTACAGTTGCTGACAACTCCTTGAAGCGCACGTGGAACGCTACGCGCCATCGACGACTTGGGATTGGTCCGGACGGTTACCGAACGGCCGGACGGCAAGCTACCCGTTGCTCACCTTCCACGAGCCCGCGCCTACGGTAGCTGGAAGTCGGAATCGGAATCCCGGAGGCTGGGGCGCGAGGGTCATTGCCTCGCGCGTGCGGCTACCTCCTTGCTAACAGTACATGTGGGAAGTGGATACAGCAGTCATTGTGCCTATAGTCGTGACAGTCAATGGCTTAATAGCCAACAGCCTCAACCAACAACCTAAGGAGGCTCGCGTTAGACAGTTGGATCAAGGGCTTGACCCAGAAAGCAGTACTCGTGGTCACGGCGCATATTTTTTGGAGATTCCTCTGTGAAGAGCTCTAACCACTGATAGCTTGGACCCTGTTCCCGAAACCGATAGGTTTGTTTTTTTTTAATATGCTTTTATAAAGAAATAGTTTAAAATGTAAATAATATGTATAAATAAAAAATAATAAAACCATTTCTTTCGAAACTTGCCATACAGGAAGGAACAAATAGGTGAAAGAAATAGATAGAAGATAACCAATAGTTTAATTCAAAGCTCGGTGAGACACACCGAACCTGGGGAGTGTCTATTTTTTTATTATTGATAGGCTCGCGTTTGACCACCATCTCACCTGATGGTAAGCGATGATGTGGTCGACAATGGAGCACGCTTGCCTAGAAGTAACCTTTTCACTTTTGACTTAAAGACCCCTAAGTTGTAGCTATCAGGAAACACAGACTCCAGCGGGGAATTGCACTCCTTGGCTGTGCGCACAATAAATGTGTTCCCAAAACGCTTTGTGTGTATGAGTGAATGCCTATCATGTGCCGCTGGCGCAACGCCGTACGTCTAGTGATCCGATGATGGAACGGACTTGGCGGAATTAGATTGTGCAATTCCAGTGCACACTTCCCGAAATGTAAACGATAGAAAACCAACAGGCTAGCAACTCGGCGGCGATGCCCAAGACTTTGGAGGTTCGACTGTTTGACTATTTGACTTGGTGGAGTTGTATTTGTCGTAGCTAGATCTTAGAAATTGATCGTTTCATGTTCATGGCCAAATAAAGCTGCCCAGTTCGTTTAAACGTAAAAGTTTGATGATACGTCAATCCACGTTTGGCCTGCATTCTTTAGACCTTTTATAATACATAGTAGGATTCTACATCAATGATATGGCCAAAAGTGGATTGACATATTATCAAATGTAAACGTTTAAACGATCTGGCCAGTTTTTGCTGGTTATTCTATTCTATTCTGGCTACAGCATATCCACCACCCCGAGATTGGAGACTCCCACCTGTCAGCCAGCGTTCTGAGAATGATATTGGGGCTAGCACTTACTTGGCATAGCAAAGAGAGTGTAAAGTACCTAGCATCATATGCATTTCCTTAGAAATACACCCTACAAAAGCCACGTTGCGCTGATTAAGTAAATTCTTTAGTAAGTAAGTTTATTTTATGGAATTATGTTATTTTAATTTTGATTCATTCAATTGGAAGTATAACTGGAAACATGTGTTTTAAGCGCTAACTATATGCACGACTGCACAGAGAGCCTTTTACACATAATGCAAGAAAATCTGGCGACGTTTGCGGACAAACATGCCGAATAACGCGATGTGATGATTTTATGTAAAACGATATTTTCTAATTACTAAGATTTTTTCAGCCGCACTAGGGTGAGGAGCTTGCGTTGGAGCTAAGGTGGGCGAAGTATTTTACATACAGTGTTGTTACTAGGTGCCCAGGCGCAGGGCACAGATCTTGAAGGGAAGGTGAAGTGACCAAACCAAGACCAAGTTTTGAATCAATTTAGAAGGAGATTACTGGTTTCCCACCCCGAATAAAACTCTTGACAGATTTGTGATTTCGCTGAAAGCCAAGTTTCATAAGTGCCTAAAATTAGCACTTATATACCACGGATTCCATCATCAGACCACCATCTAGCTGTACCAGGCAAATCAATACGCAAATACCTGCAGGCCTGTTTATCTGCCGACAGAACAGAGTTGTCAACTCAATCAGATTAGGAACGCATCAAGTCGGCACTAAGTCCCGATTAATATCTAACGCACGCAGCGTATATAGCATAGAAGGACACAGAGTAGTATGCAAATGAAAGGACAATATGTGAGCGAGAGATATCATGTGCAATGATACCTACGTCACGTCTTTACGTGACGTAGGTAGGCCCTAAATGAAGAGGCCCAGTAGAGACTATGCCTGCTAGGGCTACGGGAATGTTCGGAAGAGTTATCGTAGCTCTTAAACGCAAAGGGCAATTGAAAGATCAAAGGTGAGCCTTATTCAATAAAAGTCTGACACGCTCTCTCACTCCACTCTTAAACAGGAGCAATAATTTGAGAATTTTACACACTAAAAAAAATAGTTGGTTCTGGCTTTCATTTGAACATTTTTGTCAATCGTCATGAATAGTCAGGAGTTCGGAAATCTGACATCAACCTTTTCAAGGGGTGTCGTAACATCTATTTACCGTATTGTGGAGACTAGCAGACACTAAAAAATGCCGTTATTCAGCTGATTCATCTGGTTAGATTTAAAGTTACCCTAACATAATTATTGGATAAGGCTAGGCAGACAGGAAAGTCACAGTAACTATTTCCCTATTTACCACAAAACACTAATAAGTGCTCGGCAACACTGACAGCGTGGTGCGGGAATGATGCGGAAGCGGTAACGCGCGCGATTTGCTTGGCCTCACAGGCAACGCGGTACGAGGAGCGATGCGGATGCAAGGACAAGGGTTTTCGCTCATCAACATCATCAACGACCTATGGCGTGAGTAGCCCGCGCGCGTCCCTCGTTGGGCAGCCCGCGCTGCACTCAAATGAAGTTCTTATGTTTGAGATTACCGCGCCGAGCCCGCTCCGCACCCGCACTTCCAGTTTGTCCAAACACAGATATACGGCACTCCATTGTCTTATTACTCCATGGCAGACTATGTATAACAAGCGAGCTCCGTCAATTAGTGACCAATGCACCGGTTCATCTGTATTTATGAGAGAAAACTAGGTCGTTTCAAACCACTACATAGCACTAATGTGTTTGCTTTTTGATGTGATATAACAATAGGTATTCGGTATCCTAAATATTTCTCTCTTTTTTCCCTGGGAACGAACCAAACGTGGTTAGCAAAATTTTCCTATACACACCATTTCAAAATGGGAAAGCAATCACTGAACGAATCGTCGATCGAGTCGAACTCAAATGGAAAATCAAGACTGATGACTCATTTGCGAAATTTTAAGTTGTGAGTTTCTCGCACGTTCTTCTCCATAGAGATCTACGCTTTGGAACATGCAATTTTGTTTCACTTTTTTTTTATTCACCGTAATTTTGACAATTCCAAAGTGCGTGGTCTATTTGAAATAAACGTTTGTGATTTCTGTGCAATCATCGCATAGGTCCAAGTTGCTACATTTGACTACAAAATTATTCGAAAGAGTCACCGCGGCCTTGAAACACAAAAAGTAACTGAAGGAACACGGGTGGGTTTTAGTCAGTAAAAGTCTGATACTCCGTCACGCTCCGCCCGGAGCGGAAGAAGCTATTACATGATTTCCCAACACAGAAAACAAAGTTGATTTTGGGCAAGAGGCGGGTTTTTTGTACTGTTTCTAGTTTAAACCATTTGTCCTGAGAAGACAAAACCCTACGTGTAAATAAAATAACCAAATTATTTAAAACAAAAAAAGATGTCTCATATTTGTCCCAAGAGGGTTGAAAAGTTGTTCCATATGTGAGTGATGACATATGGCTCCGAAACGTAATCGCTTACAATGGGCCTCACCAGAAGGCTTACTGAATGGCAATGGAAAGAGCTATGCTCGGAGTTTCCTTGCGTGATCACATCTGAAATAAAGATATCCGCGGGAGAACCAAAGCTACAAGAATTGACAAACTTAGGTAGCAGTAGGCAGTGCACATTTCTCGCAGAACAAATGGTGGATGGGAATGAAAGGTTCTGGAGTGGCGACCAGATACTGGAAGAAACGCACATTGGAAGGCCTCTCACAAGGTGGACTGATGACCTGGTGAAGGTCTCGGGAACGGATGCGAGACGCGCAGGGTCAGCCATTATGGCGACAAAAGTGTATGTCTTTCCGCTGAAATGATAATGATGATGATGTAGTCCCAAGAGGGTTTTTTTTTTGGTGGGAAAAAAATCATGCATTGACATCCCCCGCTCTTGGGCGGAGCGGGAAATAGTGTCAGACTCTTACTGACTAAAAGACCCACCCCGTTCCTTCTAGCCTTCATACCGGGGCTCCCAAGAGGGTTGAAAAGCTGTGCCATATATGACCCAACAGGGTCAAAAAGTCGTCCCATATTTGACCCAACAAGGTCAAAAAGTCCACTAACCAAAACACATCCAATTCAAATAACACAGAGAAATGTATCCAAATAATTACTCTCATTGTACAAATGTGAAATTGCCTATTTCGTATCAGATCGCATGTCGCATCCGTTAGGGTTGTCACTGCACTGATAAATTATTGTTTGTGGTTTGTTTTTGACTCATAAAATAAATATCAACATTTTTAGGCATGATTTTGTGGCGTGTTGATTCTGATTTGCATGATATGATTTATTTATTAGCAGAGCGTGTTAATTTTGAGAGATTAATTTAGTAGCCGGTTAGAGACCATTGGTATTAATTAGGTAGATTTCAATCATTTCGGATATTCTGTATTTGAATCATTGGACTGTAACATTTAAATGTTTTATACAAGCAAAATGTTAGTAGGTGCCTAAACTCCCGTCTGAAGGACACGATGGAGCACACGTTATAAGTGTGCCCCGCTTGGGCAGAGCATCGCCGTGTCCTTGTGGGGGCTGGGCAGGCCATGGTCCGAAGCGAGGAGGAGGGCAGGCGGTTGCCTTCTTCTGTGAAGCAGTAATGCTAGCAAAGGAGGAGGCCGACCGCATCAGGCAATGGCGCACACGCCCGAGCCGCTGCCGGGATTCCGATCTCGATTTCCGGCCACCGTAGGCGCGGGCTTGTGGATGGCGAGCAATGGGTAGCTCGCCGTCCGGTAACTGTCCGGACCGAGCCCAAATCGTCGACGGCGTGCACTTTTCCCGCGCGTCTCAAGGAGCAACAGCAGGGGCCCAGCCGGGTCAAAGCCTACTGAGGTCAGGGTTAGCTCCGAAGAGAAGCTCGTCCCCGGTACGAAAGGCAAGAAGGAACGGGGTGAGTTTTTTAGCCAGTAAGAGTCTGACACTATCTCCCGCTCCGCCCAAGGGCGGGGGATGTCATTTGGATGATTATTATCCACCAAAAAAAAAGTACCTAAATTCGAAATATTTATATGCACTTTTAAATTGTCAGTGTCGGTTTCTCAAAAAAGAAATAGAAAAAAGAAGATAATGCCAAAAAAGAAGAAATGAAAATCCAGGGTTTCGTTATTTTCATTGAGTGGTCTATTAAGACTATTTCATGTTTCCGTCGAACCCAGATTTTAACGATTTAGAAAAGTAGATATTTCGATAACAAAGTACATTTATTTTGGTATATTCATATGTGTAGTTAGCTTATAAAATAATACTCGTATATAGTTAATATAAATAATTTATGGATGTTTTTAGTTTTGCGAATTAAAAATGTTTGCTAATAAAAAAAAGATAGACAAATACACATTTTTTTTAAATTTATTTATAATACCAAATCGATTCACAATAATATTTTTCTTCGTCAACCCTAAACATACGATCGTAATTCTTGAGAAAATTGTATTTCAATATTGTTCCAAAAATATTTGGGATCAGACGAAAGTGACCTTAGGTAATACGTATTTATTTATTTTATTCGAAACTTTGGCTATAAGCTCTAATTACCCTGCGGCCAGTAATATGGATTTGTTAGTTATAACCACTGGTTATAGCTGAGATAATTTATTACTAGAGATGTGTTTTATATGCAATATTCGGCGTATTCGGCAGAATTTTTTAGGTATTTGTATTTGGCCGAATCATTCGGTTGAAATGCCGAATGTTATTACTAGAGATGTGTTTTATATTTAATATTCGGCGTATTAGGCAGAATTTTTTAGGTATTTGTATTCGGCCAAATCATTCTGTAGAAATGCCGAATGTATTCGGTTTAATGGATCACGGTAAATCAGCTTTTAGGGTAAAATAAATTAAATGAATCCCATATTCTAACAATCATATTTATTAGAAATCTTTTATTGTAAGGTTCTCAAATAAAGAATTAAACATAAGTATCCATATACTACCTAGCATTAATATTTACATAAAATCGAATATCTTAAAAGAACAATAATTTAAAATTACTATTCTTTTCAAAGCACCCAAAATACCAAAATTTTAACCAAATATGTTTGCGCGCCAGAAAGTCTATGGAACGGGAAACCGAATTATCCGGCCGTATATTGGATTGAGTAAAATCTTATTACCGAATATTGTAACCAAATGCCGAATAATATTCGGTTATTCGGTGAAACCACTATTCGGTGCATCTCTATTTATTATCCAAATATTTTAGTAAAGGTGTAAATTATTTTATATCACTTTTGGGAACGATTATTCAGGGGAAAGTTCTTCGTTCCAATCTATGCTATGCTCTACCCGTGATCATCCAAATCTGTTCAGCAGTTGATGCGTGATCGATTAACAAACACCCAAAAGTAGAGTAAAAGGCTTTTGGGTTTGTATATATATTTATAATACTAGCAACTGCCAACGAATTTCTCAGTGTGTTAGTAGAAAATTATTCCAAGGAACCATAGGTCGAAGAAGTAACTAACATGCACTCACAAACTATCAAAGAGCTAGGAGGTTACTTCTAGGCAAGAGTGTTCCATCGACTACGTCATCACTTACCATCAAGTAAGATAGTGATCAAACGCGAGCTTATCTATAAATATAAACATGAATCCCTATTTCCCTTGGTCACGCCATCACGCGTGAACGGCTGGACCGATTTCGCCAATTCTTTTTTTGTTGTGTTTGTTATTGTGAGAAGGTTCTTATGGAAAAAATATGAAATATTGGGTAGGTAGTGTAGGGTAGTGAAGGGTAGAGTAAGGTAGAGTAGGGTAGAGTAGGGTAGAGTAGGGTAGAGTAGAGTACAGCAGGGTAGAGTAGGTTATACAGGGTGGCCCAGAGAGACATGCACTGTTAATTTTGCGCGCATTTTTTAAACAATAAAATGGCGGCGCGCGGGAGTTGTGTCAGTGCAAAGCGCAGACTTTATAATTTTTGTCACCATGAGTTTGTTACACTGGAGAGCTGCGCGCGTTTTGTATCCGCGCATTTTATGAGAACGCTCGATCTTATGTGACTGTTCGACGGCTCTACAGTGCTTAATTCGAATTGTGGCGCATCAGTGAGTGTCCAAGCACTAAATTAATTAAGCAATGGATTGAATGATTCAAAAGGACAAGATCGACGCAAAAAATGCACCCTCGCGGTCGTCAAAGAGTATCACGGACCGACGAAGACAATCAGCGAGTTCGTGAATCTGTACGCGCGAATTGTCGGAGCGCTAAGTTCATCAACTTTGGGATTGTCTAGATCGACAATGCAGCGGATTTTACGGCTTGATTTGAAATAATATCCTTATAAAATGCAGTTGGTATAGGAATTAAAGGCATCAGACTTCGAATTGAGATTGAGATTTACAAATGAAATGCGCAAGTATCAACAAAAAATAATTTTTGGCAGGGGTGACATCTCCTGGCCACCAAAAAGCCCCGATCTCACTTCAGTAGTCTTCTTTTTGCGGGATTACCTTAAGAAAAAAGTACACTCTGCTAACCCAACAACACTGCTGCAACTGAAGTTGTATATTCGGCAAGAAATGGAATCCAGTTCGAGGATAAGTCTAACGAAAGTTTTCCAAAATTTTGATACCAGATTGGAATAATGTTGTAACCGCCAAGAAAATCGCTTGGACGATATAATTTTTAAAAAGTAAATTTCATTTAATTTTCTTTAGATTGTAATAAATAAAGTTATTAATTATACAGATTTTTTTTTTTGAATTTTCAAAAGTGCACTTCTTTCTGGGCCACCCTGTAGTAGGGTAGCGTAGGGTAGAGCGGGAGCGAAGCCGCGGGCAAAAGCTAGTCTACAATAATATAAGTGAGTGAGCAGTTAATACCGGTAAGTATAGTTAAGCATACGATAACCTAATAAGACTTACTGACGATTCGGACACAGTGTCCGATATATTTTTTTTTTTTTTTATAATGGATAGGCTCGCGTTTGACCACAATCTCACCTGATGGTAAGCGATGATGTGGCCGACGATGGAGCACGCTTGCCTAGAAGCAATCTATTCACTCTTGACTTAAAGACCCCTAGGTTATAGCTATCAGGAAACACAGACGCATAATGTATGTACTCCCAAAACGCTTTGTACGTATAGGTGAGATGTCCACCATGTACCGGTGGCGCAACGCCGTACGTCTTGTGGTCCGATGATGGAACGGACTTGGATATGAACCGATGATGATGGTTATGATCTGTGTGAATCGTCAGAAACTCTCTAATGTTTTTATTTTATTGTTAATTGAAAGAGGAGCTTGAAGGGGTGTTTTTTGTGGCCCGTGTGTGGGGACAGTTACAGTAGCCCCAGCATTTTGCTAAGCGCTGGCCGTTTTGCGCGGATGTGATGCATATCCTATTTACTTTTTGTTTTTTTTTTTAAGTTATGCGCCATGTTTGACGCGAACAAACTCTTTTTCATTTATTTAACAATTTTTGTACAAGCAATAATAAAAGAACAGAAGAAGAAAACAGAAGAATAGTACAAAGGTGATGCTTATTTCTAAAGAAATCTCTTCCACCATACTGCCAAAGGAAAATTGGAGAAAAAAGAGATGTAGACACTTTGTGTAAAAGTAAAAGGTAAATGAGTACACACAAAAAAACATAGCTAACAATGAAGTAAAAAAAGATATACTAATCTATACTTATAATAAATCTGTAGAAGTGAAAATTCTGTACATTGAAAATATCAAAAAAATAAATGGCTGTTACTAGACCGACACCGAACCCAAAAATGTGATTAAAAAAATTTTTGTCTGTCTGTCTGTTTGTTCAGGCATCACGCAAAAAATACCGGTTCGATTACGATGAAACTTGGTATGATTATTCTTTAATATCCTGAGCACCACACTGGGTACTTTTTATCCCAGAAAAGTATATACAATAAAAAACAAACTTAATTTTGCGGTTCGATCCCTAGACCCGATTACTGTACCAACTGCAAATAGTAAGTTTGTCGTAGGTTACGTCACCCGCAGTGGAGTTCACTAACCCCCCACAGAAAGGGGAACCGTGTTACCCCGAATTAAACGCAAGCGAAGCCGCGGGCAAAAGCTAGTATTATAATATATACATAAACACTTTCTTACTTTTCTAATAAGTTAACCGGCGAGAGGCCACTCACTAATAAAGCCTTTCTTGGAAGTAATATCTTCATTAAAATATGGGTCATTGTACAGGCCACATCGTTTACGTGGTAATAATAGTTAATTAAACATGAATTTCAAGGATACTTAGCTTCAATCAATCAATTAACGAGCAATTTGACCTAATTAATATAATGTTCTGTTTACACCGAAAATCATTTCCATGGTATTTATAGCTCTATAACGGCTTCTTGATCAATTTTGCCCACAATTCAGAATATCAGAAGCAAATGATAATAATAATAATAATAATAATATTCCACAACTATCACACAACGCCGTCTAGTCCCATAAGCTAAGCAGAGCTTGTGTTATGGGTACTAGACAACTGATAAATATACTTATATATTTCTAAATAGATAAATATTATAGATAAATTACACCCAGACACAGAACAAATGATTATGCTCATCACACAAACATTTGTCCTGGGTGGGAATCGAACCTACGACCTCCGGCATAGCAGTCAGGGTGACTAACCGCTAGACCAACAGGCCAGTCGAATAAATATATTTTACTACTTGTCCAGGAACACAAAAGACAACTGAAGAAACACAAGTGAGTTTCAGTCAGTAAAATTCTTACACGCCCTCTCACTCTATCTTGATCAGAATTTTGTAATTCTCCACCTCAAAAGAAATCATAAATATTTTTATTTTTTAGAGATAGATATAATCATAGGTGGGATTGCAGTGAAGCACTAGTTTATATCAGATAAAAAAAATAAGCCCTGAACCCTGTAGCCAGAATGTTGATTCTGTCCAGTAGCAACCACCAGAATAGTGACAAAGAAATTTTAATAAGCTCGAAAATTCCTGGCAAGCACTTAAACTGCCTTGTTAAATATTATCCAAGTTAGGTAATAGTATTTCATACACTAATTCATACACCACATCAACTCTTCACACTCACACAGCACACCACTACTAGGCTTGAATGGTACTAGCGTTTTATTCTGTTTGTTTCTGAGGCATAAATGTTTAGATAGTAAATTGTAAATCCTTAATTGGCTGTAACATTAGTTTATCTTTAAGTAAAATTTTTGTAAAAGAGCTGTGGATTTTGTGAATAAATAAATAAATAAATCCAAGTTAAAATCTCATGGTAATTTCAATCAAAATTCGTCCACTGCAGGACATAGACCTTCCCCAAATATGGTTACAACGACCGATCCTCACCAGGTTATCGGTCAAACATTGTGGAAGGTCTTCCAACTCTGCGTCTTACGCGTTCGCTACTCCAGAAACTATCAGCCCTATCGACCATCTGTTCTGTGAGCAATGTGCCATCTCCATTGCCACTTAAATTTTACGATTCTTGGGCTATGACGACCATCTTTGCAGCCAGACGTTCTTTGTTATGAGGCCACCACAACGACCGTTCTTGTGCGTCTTGCGTCCATCAGATTCCCGCGACCTTCGGTTGACCAGCGGTCCACTTTGTGGCTTTCCAACGTTGTGCCTTACGCTCAAAAAGATCGAAAAGATCTGCATATACATAGCATGGCATAGACGGCCTTATAATGTTCCCACTGTTGCGAGGCAGACCTCCTCTCTAGGAGTGGGAATGGGCCGTAATCCACCACGCGAATAAGTAACACAAGTCTTCGTATTTTTGGTTCTAGGACATGCCGGTTTCCTCACGATGTTTTACTTCACCGTTTTGAGAGCATTGGTGATGAAATAAATTACACAAAGTAATGCGCTTCTCTGGGTTTAAACTCGCAACCTACAACTCATAAGTCGGGGTCGTTACCACTCAGCCACCGCTGCTCTCTTTGTTTTATTGTATATACATAGAATGCATCAATTCGTCGTCATACTATCACTCAAACTACTCAAAGTTACCAGTCATACAGTCGCCTCCAAGTCACATACAACTCAACATCTCTACCCACCCTCGCACACTTAACAGAGCGTGAAGGTAAGGAAGGAAGGAGCAATATTTCATGTAAACATACCCCGTCTCCCTTGCTTGCAAAAACTTCACGGGTTGTGCTTGGGGGGGTGAGCAGACAATGCTCATCATCACTTTTTACATGTTAATGGCGGAAGGCCCTAATGTCCTTTTGTGGGTCGCTGATTTATTTAAGAAATGTGTTTACTTAGGTACGTTGTAGGTTGGTAGATGCGCTGACTGGCTATCGACTTCGTCAGGGACGAGTTGTTGCTATAACCAGGTACAGATTTTGACTTGAATCTTCTACGAGCTCAAACACATAAACACGTTACGACGACGTCCCGTGCCACGGTACACCACCTGTGGATGATTACGTTACGGCACCGTATCGTGGAAAAAGACGTTGATCAAAAATTCACGTCATGAAACTCCACGTCACGACAACGCAGCGTGGCACGTTGAACGACGTCGTATTGAAGCCTCTGGTGGCGCGTTTGTAGAATTGCCGCAGTTAATTTCGAGAAATGGACCGTACTAGACATGTTCTCCTCCTGCTAATATTAAGAATACGGATAATGAAGAATCAGTTCCACTTAGAACTATGTGGTTTTCTCTTCAAAAGACCATCTCAGACTTCAATCTGCATGGTTCTCATATCATTTAACCATTACAAGTTTACTGTATGGACTTTAAAAGAGACTTCGACCCATGAGTTTGTTTCGGTGTTTCTTCTCAGGGAAGTCAGCTAGGAAACACCGACCTCATCTAGTTTAAATTGAGGAAAAAATTGACGTGTAAAAGTGTATTTAAAAACTTATTTGCAAAATAAATATCATTTATCATTAGATACAAAGAAAATACTTGATCCCTCCATATCGTCGTATTGTCGTGACGTGATATTATTTACGTTGTTCGGCACCGTGACATAGTCTTTCACGACAAGTTACCGTGCTTTGGCACATTGAATAGTCGTAAAGTGTTTATAATAATAATAAAACAAACTAAATATCTTGACTTGGCTCGCGAGGTTGTCGACATGTGGGAAGTGGGTAGAGCAATCATTGTGCCGATAGTCGTGACGGCCAATGGCTTAGTAGCCAAGAGCCTCGACCAACGCCTGCGAAGGCTCTCGTTAGGCAGTTGGATCAAGGGCTTGATCCAGAAGGCAGTACTCCTAGACACGGCGCGTATTGTCCGGAGGTTCCTCTCTCAAGAGGCCTGACCATCGGTAGCTTGGACCCTGTTCCCGATGCCGGTGGGCTACTATTTTTTGTATTTTTAAATGTTTTTTTTTTTAATATCCTTTTTCATAAGAAATATTTAAAAATATAATTAATAAGTATGTATAAATATGAAATAAATGAAATAATAATAATAAATCATTTATTATCAGGCATCTTGGCCCACAGATATATACCTTACAGACTAACATATATATAGAGTAAATACAACTTGTCGTTAGTAAACAAGACTTAAGACTATGTTAGTAACACTTCACATTACACTAAGTTCACTTCGTGCTGTTCTGTGGCACCTGATGTGTTTAAGCCCTATCTGGAACGATCTGACCCATGTCAGCTAGAGCCACTGGAATTTTAGATAGAGATACCGTGATCCTGGAACGTAAAAGGCAACTGAAAGACACAGGTGAGTTTTAGTCAGTAAACGTCTAACACACCCTCTCGCTTCACACCAGAGCAGGAGAGGTCATTAAATGATAACCCACCTCACTAAAAACACGCTTTGTTGCAACATGCTTACTTTATATGAAAATATATTTTAGTATTTAGGTTGTACATGTTACACAACATTTTTAATTAACTATGGTACGGTTCTAAGGAAGCTATTATATTCAATACATTCATATAATAATAATATTATTATTATTTTATTTATTTATTATTATTTATATATATCTTTTTTTTTTAAGTCCGCCTATGTACCACTATTGTACATGAAGTTTAAATAAATAAGTAATATTCCACAACTATCACACAACGCCATCTAGTCCCAAGCTTAGCACAGTTTGTGTTATGAGTACCTACCAGACAACTGATCATATTTAAATTACACCCTTCTATTATAGGCAAATTACTCCCAGACACAGATCAAAGGATCGCGCTTATCACAAAAAACATTTGTCCTGGGTGGGAATCGAACCCACGATCTCCGGCATAGCAGTCTGGGCCACTAACTACTAAACCAACAGGTCAGTCAGATTCAGATCACATTATAATATTTCGAGGAACTCAAGCTAACTAATACGATAACTTAGTTAGTTCTAGAAAATTAAGTAATATAACTGATTTTTTTTTTATTGATAGAAACTAATGCTTGACTACGATCCCACCTGATGGTAAGCAGTGATGCAATCTCTGATGATGAGGCGGACTAGTTTACTATGAGCCTATTCACTCTAGCCTTGAAGAAAGTCATTTGGATGGCCCGATGACTATGTATTTTTGCTGACATAACCAGCTTTTAAATTTGTGATTTTTCATGATACAGTTATGAAACTTTGTACATAGATTCTTTATATAAAAATACTTGACACGTGTTTCGGGTTTCACATATACTCATTAGTTTTATTAAATAATGCGAAACATACAACATTTTGTATACAGAATTCCCAAGAGCTGGAAGCAGCTAAGTGATTTAGCCTTCAAAAAGAAAGCAAAATTTCCTGGCAGATAAAGCTTATTATAACTTAAATGAGTTTTTAATGAGAAAATGTTAATTTATTAGTCGTTGTCATTTTGTTATCAGGACATTTTTAATGACATAATTTTACTCAATGTATATCACATTTACAGACAACAATTATAATTTAGTTTTTGACTCCACATACAAGTCAGGGCACATTACTTGCAGAACAAATGGTTGATGGGGTCGAAAAGATCTGGAGTGCCGATCACGTACCGGAAGACGCAGCGTTAGAAGGCCTCCCACAAGGCGGGCTGACGACCTGGTTGAGGGTTGCGGGAATGTGATAGATGTGAGATACACAGGACCAGTCACTGTGGTGACACTTAGGTTGAAATGATGATGATGATGAACTGGCACCCCATATCATTCCACTGCTTGATTACAATGTCCAGGCTGGGCCTGACTTCTAGCTGTTCTAGTTCCGTCCATAAACAGTCTGTTCCATATCATATATGAAGTGTTTTGTTCGCACACTACTGCACAGACATAGTCTTCCCCGAGTGACGCCACATCGACCGGATCTGTGGGTCTGATATCTACCGGATTCCATGCTGCCAGTAACAGTTCGATGAGGCTAGTTAGGGCCTGCGCCTGCCAAGTCTGTAGGTTGTTCGAAGGAGTTACCATAGACCTCGTAAAATGAGCAACTGAAGGAACACTCTGAGTTTTAGTTAGTAGGTAAAAGTGGTATACTTTTGCTATTTTAAAGGATGTATTTTGGAGAGTGCGCGGGAATCACATGACTAACTTCATTCCGCCATCTCCTTTCTACCTGACTGGCGGCGAGTGTTCACTTTTACATTGTTAAAACCTCTATGGTCCTGACTAATCGTATCGCTTCGTCGTTTATACCACGATATACGCGATAGTCCGAAGGACGACAGGTCCGAAGGACTAGAACAATTTGCCTGCTGCAGTCTTTCCGTCCGCTTATAATTTATATGTCTTCAAAGCTAGAGTGAATAGGCTCTTAATAAACTGGTGCGCTTCACCATCAACGATTTTATCACTGCTTATGGCATTGGCTTATGGTGTATGTCGCTATGTTTATGTCATGTTACTTTTAGGTATACAATAAAGTTTATTCTATTCTATTCTATTCTATTCTATTCTATTCTATTCTATTCTATTCTATTCTATTCTATTCTATTCTATTCTATTCTATTCTATTCTATTCTATTCTATTCTATTCTATTCTATTCTATTCTATTCTATTCTATTCTATTCTATTCTATTCTATTCTATTCTATTCTATTCTATTCTATTCTATTCCATTCCATTCCATTACATTCTATTCTATTCTATTTTATTTCAACGAAAAAAAGGTTGCCAGTGACTAGTAATATACAGAATCACAGACACAGAATCATTTTTATCAAATTTTCCCACATTGTAGGCAAGCATCTGGCGCCCGCACGTATTTCAGGTCAACGCACTCTTTCCATGAAAATCATTTTAATGCCCATTATAATACAACACCGACTTCCGACTTTCGCGTATTACCGACACGATTAACGCATATTATTTCATTTAAATACTACATTATTATTTTAAATTCAGATGAGGGATAATAATTTAAAAAGCACAATGTGGCATTTTACCATAATTCCACAAAGTTGTTATAAAAGATATGTCAGAAAAAGATACATAATTTATTGATTACATTGTTGATTATGCTTAAAATTTATAATAAGTATGTGGAAATTTTTCAATTTACTAATTTTACATGGTACTCTTAAAAAAACCGGCCAAGTGCGAGTTGGACTCGCCCATGGAGGGTTCCGTAGCAGCAAGTAACATAATATAAAAGTTCTTGTAGTTCGTTATAACTTTGATCGATGTTTTAATAATAGTGTATTTTTTTAGATTTATGACGTATTAAAAATAAAACTACTTACTAGATCTCGTTCAAACCAATTTTCGTTGGTAGTTTACATGGTAATGTATATCATATATTTTTTTTAAGTTTTATCATTCTCTTATTTTAGATGTTACGGGGGGGGGGACACATTTTACCACTTTGGAAGTGCCTCTCGCGTAAACTATTCAATTTAGAAAAAAATGATATTAGAAACCTCAATATCATTTTTGAAGACCTATCCATAGATACCCCACACGTATGGGTTTGATGAAAAAAAATTTTTTGAGTTTCAGTTCTAAGTATGGGGACCCCCAAAATTTATTGCTCTTTTTCTATTTTTGTGTGAAAATCTTAAAGCGGTTTACAGAATACATCTACTTACTAAGTTTCAACAGTATAGCTCTTATAGTTTCGGAAAAAAGTGGCTGTGACATACGGACAGACAGACAGACAGACAGTCAGACATGACGAATCTATAAGGGTTCTGTTTTTGCCATTTGGCTACGGAACCCCAAAAACGCCTAACTATGCTAATAAACTTTAATAAATAGCATCCAAAGGTTCCCCATAACACCGTCAACTGGTCACTTGACTTTGACTTAATATTTTATGTCCCATACATGGGCACAGGATTTCCACGATAATCATTCGACGCGAATATTCTTGAGCTTCGCGATTCACACTGTTACATCATCACACACACACACATACGACGCTGGGTTTGACAGGCCAAGAAAACGTGGTCGTCCGTTTTCTTTTTCCATAAGCATTCTACTCCAACGCTTGCTTGATCAACTGGTTAGGTTATGCCCTAAAGTTTTGTGTGTGGCCAAGTTAAAAGAGAGTCCATCTTACCCTAGTCTCAAGGTTACACATCTCAGTTGCCAAAAACGGAACCCTTATAGAATCAATAACAATTCAATAGCAATCGTGGAGGTATTAAAGCTGATATTGATATCAAAAACTTAAGTCTCCCTAGAGCAGTGAAAAATCAAATTTCGAAGTCACCGATATCATCATGCGCCTCACCATCAAAGATTGCAGTGATGCAATCTATGACGGTGTCGTGATGCAATCTATGACGGTGTCGTGATGCAATCTATGATGCAGTGATGTTTAAGAAGTGCTGCTTACCATCAGGTGGGATCGCAGTCAAGCACTATTTATATCAACGAAAAAAAAAACTAAAGATCATCTTTCATACTCTCCTTTTTTTGGAAACATCGCATGTTACCTGACCGATCCCTAAACGCATAATGCAACAATTTACAACACAGTATAAACTGTTTTGCCCCCACCATGTTTTATTTAATACAAACGAGCTGATCCACGTTAATTCGAACGAATACAACAACGGAACGCTCTAAACTGCGACCACCCTGTATTTCAACTATTTAATCATTGCGTCGAAATTGTGTGTCTGAACGCCCATAACTGGTACAAGTGGGGGCTCACTGACAACGGGGAGAATTGCAGTATGTAATTGATAGCATTTAAATGTTGTAAGGGTTAACTGTTGACTAGCACGGCTCTGAAACTAAAACCCTTTTGGGACAAGCTTGGACTAGACCCATTGCATCTGCATCGCCGCTACCAACAAAATGCTCTCAGCTCTATAGAGACTTACTCACCTGTACTCCTAGCCAAGTTGCTAATCTGCAATAGTTAACGCTTGTAGAAAGCTTCAAATGTACGGGAATGACGTCGTCTTAACGCTCAGTCACGTCATCATCATCATCATCATCATTTCAGCCGACAGACGTCCACTGCTGGACATAGGCCTCCCCCAAGCGTCGCCACAACGAACGATCATGCGCGTCCCGCATCCATCGGATTCCCGCTACCTTCACCAGGTCGTCAGTCCACCTTGTAGGAGGCCTTCCAACGCTGCGTTTTCCGGTACGCGGTCGCCACTCCAAAACCTTTCGGCCCCAACGGCCATCTGTTCTGCGAGCAATGTGCCCTGCCCATTGCCACTTAAGTTTAGCGATTCTTTGTGCTATGTCGGCAACCTTGGTTCTCCTGCGGATATCTTCATTTCTGATTCGATCACGCAAGGAAACTCCGAGCATAGCCCTTTCCATTGCTCTTTGGGTGACTTTAAGCCTTTTGATAAGGCCCATTGTGAGCGACCACGTTTCGGATCCATATGTCATCACTGGCAACACACACTGGTCATAGACTTTCGTCTTGAGACACTGTGGTATGTTGGATGAGAAGATACCGCGTAGCTTCCCGAACGCTGCCCAGCCGAGTTGGATTCGACGGTTGACCTCTTTCTCGAAATTAGATCTACCCAACTGGACTGTCTGCCCGAGGTAGACGTAATCGTCCACAACTTCGAGTATAGAGTCTCCGATCTTGACAGGAGTGGGTGCTACATGGTTGTTTATCATGACTTTAGTTTTGTCCATGTTCATTTTAAGACCCACTCTTTCGGAAGCTCTACTGAGGTCATTGAGCATTGTACTGAGCTCTTCTGTAGTCTCAGCCATGACTACTATGTCGTCGGCAAACCGAAGGTGAGTGATGTACTCGCCATTGACATTAATGCCTAGTCCACTCCAGTCCAGAACCTTGAAGACATCCTCCATTGCGGCCGTGAACAGTTTCGGAGAAATGACGTCTCCCTGCCTCACACCTCGCTGCAGGAGGATAGGTTTCGAAGTCTGGTCCTGAAGTCGGACTGACATAGTGGCGTTTTCGTACAAACACTTCAGCACCTCGATGTACCGATAGTCAATCTGGCACCGTTGGAGAGACTGCAGTACAGCCCAAGTCTCGATCGAATCAAAGGCTTTCTCGTAGTCCACAAACGCTAGGCAGAGAGGCAGATTATACTCCTCGGTCTTCTGTATAACCTGTCGTAGCGTATGTATGTAGTCACGTGGTCAGAACAAAAGAATTGGCGGCAAGGTCAACTCAAAGCGTTCGGCGCAAGCGAAACGGTTGGAACTTGGCTAGGGGGGCTGGTGTCCGTTTGGTTGCGGAACCAATTTGGTTGCGCGACCAGCTCGGATGTGTGGCGACTCTGGTATGTGTATGGTGTCTCGTTAATTGGTGCTTAGGGCTAATTTCACAGGGACAACATGGCGATAAAAGACAAAGTAGGATGATCGATTGTGTAGTTGGATCGCTGGGTCACTCGAATCACACCTAATTGTGTAATTAATTATATCTACTGTGAAATAAAGGTAAATTGAATTGTCATTTTAATTCTACGCCATGAACCTTCTACCAAAAAACCTTAACGATGATGGTTGCACCGCTAATTTATCGCTATCACCTTCAAAGGTTTCAACATATGGGTCAGCTTTTTTTGAATTAGGAAATCATCTTATGACTCTATCATCAATTCGTCATCTTGGTCTACATGGGCACTTATAAAATGTCAGAAGCTAAGCGTGCGGTTCCAATTGGTCGTTTTCTATGGAAAGGAGCCGGCAAGAAACTCCATGGTTACTGTTTTAAAAAAATAATCATCATGGCCCTAGCAAGCATCGGTCCTGCTAGACTCAGCTTGCGAATCAAATAACGGGTGTTTGGTATCCCAGTAGATTCTTCATACTCGCTGACACTGGAGCCACACCCCAACCCCAGTCAAAGAGACCATCTCAAAGCAGCCGGATGCAACCAAAATTCATAATCACAAGATACTATGTGCAATGAAATTCTGCGCACTATTTAAATATAAATAGTAGAATTTCGTTGGAATCTCAATGTTCCTGTTTAGTTAGTACGGCATTAGAAATTTAACAAACGTTATGAAGGTTTGGGTACGCCATAATTATGGCGATAAGTCCCCTCTTGGAGGAGTGGCTGTAAAGACATACGGCGTCCTCACCTTTTGCATAACGCAGGTTCTCAGCGGACATGGTAAGTTCGGGAGGTTCCTGCACCGGATTCGTGCGGAAGATGATGATGGAGAACCATTATTTGGACCGCCCGGAGGATGTAGCGGAGCATGCGGTATAGGTGAGCCCAGTTTAGGCAGAGCACCGCAGTGTCCTCGTGGGGGCGATCGGCGGGCGACCTCTCGCGTCTGGTCTTGGTCAAGACGCGAGAGGTCGCCCGCCGATTACTCGCGTCGAACCATGGTTCGAAGCGAGTAATGCTAGCAAAGGAGGCCGTACGCGCGAGGGCTCGGCCCTCACGCCCTAACCGCCGGGATCCCGATTCCGATTTCCAGCCGACATAGGCGTAGGCTTGCGGACGGCGAGCAATGGGTATCACGCCGTTCGTTCACCCGGTAACCGACTCCATAGAACGGATCATGATAAACCGCTACAGCACTACACAACATCCTTAATTAATTCATTAAACCCCAAGCGAACACTGGCATTCGCGCTGTCATTGTCACTTTTTTTTTAATTATTATTGATAGGCTCGCGTTTGACCACTACCTCACCTGATGGTAAGTGATGATGTGGCCGACGATGGAACACGCTTGCTTGGAAGTAACCTATTCACTCTTGACTTAAAGACTCCTAGGTTGTAGCTATCAGGAAACGCAAACTCCGGCAGGGAATTCCACTCCTTAGCTGTACGCATAATGAAAGTGTTTCAAAAACGCTTTGTACGAATGGGTGATGTGACTACCATGTACCGGTGGCGCAACGCTGCCTCATTCTCATATAGTTTGTTGAGTTTAAACTTCATATGGTGGATACCATGTCTTTGAAACACGATTGAAAAAAAAAAAATATTTGGAAATGTTCCAGCAAGTTCTCAAACCAACGAACACACCCACACATCAAATTATCGTTCTGAGAGATCCGATCCGTTGTAATTACTGACAGGTATCCTAGGCAAACGGTAGTGTTAGATCTTAATTAATGGCCCACTAATGCAACCGTAAGCAATTGCACGGATTTGACTAATTGTTCCTGGATACATGCATTCAATCAGATAACATGTAATACGAATCGCCTGAAATGCATATTTTGACGCAAAAATATCTTGGTTAAGTACTCCATAGAAGTCAAGAACCTTTTTCAATACACTTATCTACTCTAAAACCCCCGAAGTAGCAATGGGCAGGGCACATTGTTCAAAGAACAGATGGCCGTTAGGGCCGAAAGGCTCTGGTGTAGCGACCGCGTACTGGAAGACGCAGCGTTGGAAAGCACCCTACAAGGTGGACCGATGACCTGGTGAAGGTTGCGGGAATCCAATGGATGCGAGACGCATAGGATCGTTCATTGTGGCGACACTTGGGGGAGGCCTGTTTCCAACCGTAGACGTATATCGGCTGAAATGATGATGATGATGACTCGAATACCCGCTCTTATCCCACCGCTTTTAGGTACGTACATAGGTTTTCCGCACTAGTGTCGAAAAGAGCGTTAGCTCGCCTCTGCCACAATTTATTGCATTTATCGTAACAGGCTGGGTGCTAAGCGGACCATAGAAGTCGCCAGTCAGCCTCTGTTTATTTCTTTGTAAGTAGATTAACAATGTGCCCTGAACGAGGCTGACCTAGAAAGAGGTGGCGAGACGATCTGGACGTGTATCACGGGAACTGGTTCGAGACGGCGCGGGAGAAGAATGTCTGGAAGGACTTAGGGGAGGCCTTCGCCCATCAGTGGGACAGTAATGGACAGTTAAAATTAAAGAGAAAAATAAATCACTAGGTAGGTATACAAAGTTAAGGCAAAAATGTCAATGACTCCAGAGAAAAACGGTTTGGAAAACTGCTATTTAGGGTACCTACCAATGAAAGATAATGTGAAAAAAAAAACATCAATGTCGTAATAGAATCTTCAGTCTATTTTTTTTTTTAAACCATCACACAACGCCGTCTAGTCTCAAGGTAAGCAGAGCTTGTGTTATGAGTGCTAGACAGCTGATAAACATATCATGGCGGTAAGTCCCCTCTTTGAGGCGTGTCTGGAAAGACCTCACGGCGTCCTTACCTTCCGCATGACGCAGGTACTCACCGGACATGGTTCGTTCGGGAGTTTAATGCACTGGATTCATGCGGAAGTGACGCCCGGGTGTCGCCACTGTGCGGAACGCCCGGAGGACACGGCGGAGCACACAGTCGAGGTGTGCCCTGCTTGGGCGGAGCATCGCCATGCCCTCGTGGGGGCGATCGGCGGCGGAGACCTCTCGCGCTGGGCCTTGGTTGAGGCCATGGTCCGGAGCGAGGAGGAGTGGCAGGCGGTCGCCGACTTCTGCGAAGCAGTAATTCTCGCAAAGGAGGAGGCCGAACGCATCAGGCAACGGTGTTATCGCCGCCGCCGCCGCCGGGATTCTGATCCCGATTTCCGGCCACCGTAGGCGCGGGCTTGCGGACAGTGAGCAATAGGTAGCTCACTGTCCGGCCGTCCGGTAACTGTCCGGACCAAGCCCAAGTCGTCGATGGCGCGCACTGTTCCCGCGCGCCTCAAGGAGTTGTCAGCAACAGCAGGGACCCAGCCGGGTCGAAGCCTACTAGGGCCAGGGTTATCCGAAAGGGCGCTCGAGCTCCGGTATGAAGGCTAGAAGGAACGGGGTGGGTCTTTTAGTCAGTAAGAGTCTGACACTATCTCCCGCTCCGCCCAAGAGCGAGGGATGTCAATGCATGATTTTTTCCCACCATAAAAAAAAAGCTGATATACATACTTATATATTTCTAAATATAGACATTTATAGATCAATTACACCCAGACAGAACAAATGATCATGCTCATCACAAAAACATTTGTCCTAGATGGGAATCGAACCCACTACCTCCGGCATAGCAATCAGGGCCACCAACCACTATAGCAACAGGCCAGACTTTTCAGAATTACGTTCTCAAACGTTTCTGAATAAACACTAGATACCTAACAGATTTAACCCTCTATACCTAGTTCAGTAACACATAGAATTACCAAAGTGATGCGCAGCGCATGCTAACCGCTGCACGACAGCACCGGCCTGCGGTCTGCCGCCAAATGTCAGCGAAATTAACGTCTCACCAGAGGAGATGCAGCGCTGCATCAAGCGCTCCATACCGTGATCATAACTCAGCTTAATGTTGTACAATGAAAAATGAAGCGCTTTAAAGCTAAGTGTTTTAATGTGAATGCGTTCGAAAAGAAAGTTGGCCGATATTTGAATAATGTGTTTTCAATTTGAATAATGCGTTCGAAAACAAAACGGTTTTGTGGAAGTTCTGTATTTTTTATTTCCGTTCAATGGGGAATGAAACTTTAACATGGCTGGCATGTGTTTATTTTTTTCTTTCGCTTAAAAGTAAAACCTAGGCCATGTCTTAAAGGACTGAATGATGAATAAAAAGCAAAAAGAATTAGGTCTACCAATCGTAACCAAACGAAGTTAGAGATTATCTGCACTAATTTAATAAAGACGTAAAGTCAGTTTTTTTGTTTGTAGGAGGTAATCTCTGGAAGTACTGGTCCGATTGCTAAAATTTTTTCACCGATAGAAAGCTGCTTTATTTCTGAGTGACATAGGTTATATTTTATGTACGCGGGCGAAGCTGCGAGCAAAAGCTAGTTCAGTATATTGAATGCTAAAATAATATAATGTCATCATTTTAAACTTGGTTTGCAATAAACGTTTTGACTTTGACTTTGACTTTGATGTTATAGTTTGTTATCAGGTGTTTTTTCTTTTTAATAAAAGTAGTGTAGTTCAATTTTGAGTTTCTATTATTTTTAATTAAAAAAAATAGTTTCCGTTTGTTTTAGCATTCATGCATTTTTTTTCTGCTTTTTGGTTCCGCACGGTTTGTGCATTCAGCCAATATTTCGTTCTAAATGCAAATAACTGCATGTACTAACCTATTTTCCACATTATTTAGTACAAAACAAGACGGTTAAAACCAGCAACCGATACATTTCCTCCCGCCCGCAGCCAGGAAACATCTTTAACAAACGGCCCAGCGAATTCCCGCTAATTCCCGTGGTCAACGCAAAACGCTAAAGTAATTTACGTTTACAAATGAAACTTTTAGCGTGGTCGTAAATTTAAAAAAGAGGGTCTCATAAAAAAACAAGTCGCTATCTCCGTAACTGCGGACGAGAACTTCTTAACGATATCTTGTTAAGATTAATATTGTGATGTTTTAGGAAAGTCATGAAAAGCCTCTTACATATATAAAACTAAGTACCTACACAGAAAAGTAATTAGGACTGTACTTAAAAGAAAACACTCCCAGGGACTCAATATTTTAGACAATATTTTAGGCCTCTGTATTTCATGCTATGAAACAAAATCCCCAGCAAATGCCCTAATTTAAGTTAGGCGATTACCCTGGTTTTCCAGCAGATCTTGACATATTTTTGATTCGATCGTGCGTTCGAGTTTTTTCACTGCACATGCTCAAGTTTGACAATCAATCTTATTTACGGTCCAAATGCATGGAAATATAAAGTACTAGCTGTACCGCACGATAGTCGCTTAGATAGTCTGATGGTCAGACTTTCTGGCGACTGACTACTTTTTTTTTATGGTGGGAAAAATCATGCATTGACATCCCCCGCTCTTGGGCGGAGCGGGAGATAGTGTCAGACTCTTACTGACTAAAAGACCCACCCCGTTCCTTCTAGCCTTCATACCGGGGCTCGAGCGCCCCGGATAACCCTGGCCCCAGTAGGCTTCGACCCGGCTGGGTCACTGCTGTTGCTGACAACTCCTTGTGGCGATTGACTACTTGGTCTAAGAAATATAAGAATGATATTATAAACGCTAGTTTATGTAAAACAAAACTGAATGATCCGTGCCTCAAAAAGAAAACAACAGAACCCTTAGGTCTATATTTCAGCAAGACTCTATGGCGGCGCGACCAGTCGCCGCTACCAACAAAATGTATACAGCTCTATAGAGAGTTACTCACCTGGTGTCCGTTTGGTTGCGCAACCAATTTGGTGACGCGACCAGCTTGGGCGTGTGGCGACTCTGGTGTTTTTTTGGTGTCTAGTTTGGTACCTCAGAGCTATGTTTAATCGGGTCACCATAACGGCACATTTGGTCGCGCCGCCACGGCGTCCCGGTGAAATATAGACAAAGTGAAACTATAGATCACTTTGTTGTCTATTTGTCTGTCTGCAAGCCTCTCTAAGGCGCGATGTCTATATTCTTGAGTTTCGTTTGACTACCCGTCTTATGGAGCAGTGTAGTTGTTAAAACCTGAGCCAGCGACCCAGACTCTAAGGATGACTGGAATTGAGATGCCAGAATCGCGTGTGAGCTGCTATACTTAGGTCAGAAGTTTTGCAGTCCGTCCGGTCTTGGAGACTTCCAGCTTCCAATTTGATAACGGACGAACTGCTCTGGCCACATCTAGTGGGTTGATGAAATCTTTTAAGTATTATTATTACAGTTTTATTATAACAAGACACTTCAAGTTTTAGGGTTCCGTACCTCAAAAAAAAAACGGAACTCTTACAGGATCACTTTGTTGTCCGTCCGTCTGTCTGTCTGTCTGTCAAGACCCCTTATCTCGAGAATGCGTGGAGGTATCGAGTTGAAATTAAAACCATATACTCAGTCTGCGATCCCTTCAAGCTGTGAAAAAATCAAAATTCTAAGTTAACGAATCATAATAATAATAATATAATATAATATTCCACAACTATCACACAACGCCCAGACACAGAACAAAATGATCGTGCTCATGGCACAAACATTTGTCCTGGGTTGGGAATCGAACCCACAGCCTCCGGCATAGCAGTCAGGGCCACTAACCACTAGATCAACAGGCCAGTCATAAAAAAAGATACGGCAATTTATGTCGCAAAAAAAACGTATATTTTGATACTCTCAAAAATCGAAATTCATAGGGTACTTACTTCCCGTTAACCCAGAATCTTGAAATTTGGCACAAAACAAGTTCTTATAACACAGGTATATGAATAAATCTGAAAACAGTAGTTGTTACCTGCGTCACAAAAAAAAATTGCAGTTCGGAAAAATCTTCGAGACACCATTCGGAAATTGTAATTTGAACGGAACCCTCAGTGCTCGAGTCCGACTCGCACATGCACAGGTTTAAATTATTTGTATTGTAGCCTGGTATTCAGTGGTGAAATCCAGCTACCCGATACGACACTGTACGAGAGCTGCCTACAATGCGAAACCTACGAAGTGCTTACTGCGCAAAACCTGATATTTGTACTCTAGATTATATTATCGAGTACCTACGAGCTCATGCTCTCTACTATCTGTATCTTAGCTGTAAGTTTTCCGAAAATAATAAAATAAAATAAATAAATAAATATAGTTATTAAGCTTAAACTTCCTACTAATATACCTACTCTAAAATTACACCTCTATAGCCGTCTAGCATCCTGGTACAATTGATTGTCACTCAATAACAAATTGTAAGGCCCACGCAAGGGCTCTTCTCGCGGCCTGCTGCCTACTTGCCTAAAATGATTTGGACATAGTGTTAAAGACAAACACAGAATTGTAATTGAAAACACCTAATGATTTTTTTTATGGTGGGAAAAATCATCTAATGACAACCCCCGCTCTTGGGCGGAGCGGGAGATAGTATCAGACTCTTACTGACTAAAAGCTCACCCCCTTCCTTCTAGCCGTCATACCGGGGCTCGAGTTCCTTTTCGGATAACCCTGGCCCCCGTAGGCTTCGACCCGGCTGGGTCCCTGCTGTTGCTGACAACTCCTTGAGGCGCGCGAGAACCGTGCGCGGTCGACGACTTGGGTTTGGTCCGGACAGTTACCGAACGGCCGGACAGCGAGATACCCATTGCTCACTGTCCGCAAACCCGCACCTACGGTGGCCGGAAATCGGGATCGGTATCCCGGCGGCGGCGGCGAGAACGCCGTTGCCTGATGCGGTCGGCCTCCTCCTTTGCGAGCATTACTGCTGCCACAAACACCTAATGATGATAAACACTAACATTATTTAAGCTTACCCAACGAACTGTCAAATACTTCTTCGGGCGTCTACCTGTGTACCTATCCTGGTACTATCATCGTCGTCGCTATCAACACTCTATAATGAATGGAAGAGCCAACTAAAGGGCACCTCTGGCACTTTGCTGCTTTCTTACATAGAAGAGAAACGTGGTGTTAAAACCAGCACAAAGTTGACTATTTTAACAATAAAACCTAACTTAGACCTTAGGGCGTAGACAGAATAGGATGTAAAGGCCCACAAACCTCCGATGAAAAGGGAGGATCTTCCGACCAGACGGTTGTAGTATCTGGTCCGGTCAACTGCCCGGCCAGTTGGTTTCGAGCTATTGTATATATTATGTTTATGTTTTAGGCGGTTATCACACTGCCACGCATCACGCAGCGTAGCGCGTAAATGCGTATCTTAAGGCCCAAGCGCCCGAAAAGTGCCATAAAACAGTGACCTTCTGAAGCCTATTCCTCGGTAACAGCCTGGTTAATAGGTTTGAAAAAAATATAGGTTTATTATAGATTCATGAACAACATTATCAACATTTGATTTTTTCATGCTATTAATAGATACTTTTGTCTAAAAAAATTACTACTACCTACACCTTCGAAACGGCTTGGATCTTTAGAAACATTTTTACACATAAAAATTGGTGGTTAAATATTCTTCAAAGTGAACATTGCATATGTAAATCAATCAATATCTCGGAGAAAATGGATTTAAAGCGCTTTCCGGGCGCTGCTGGCCGCAAATAAATGCACAGATATGCGTACTGCCGCCTAGGCGGGTGCGAGAGGTGCGTCCACATAATTTTGGCCAGATGGTTCAAGGGACTATAAGCCTTAACGTTGCTTATATCTCCGTTTGTATAGAAAACACGAAGGCAAGTCCAACACACTGAAAAAGCATCCACGCACGTTCATGCAGATCACGCGCCTACATGCGGAGAAACTAGACACGCAAGGTATGGCACACTGAATCTCGTTGTGCCATGCGTGATACAAAATCACGCAAAAATCGTACGTTATACGAAATGAGTGCGTGCCTGCGTGAATTTACAAAACGCACCTACGCGCGTGAGTGCGTAAAAAACCCGCACGATGATGCAGATCTGCACTCCCACAAGTAAGTGCGTAGGTGCGTTTTCACGCGCTACTAATTAATGACAAGACCCAGAGAGGGTCACTTTTCGCTACTAAAGCAACCAGCACCAAATTAACTGTTTTTAAGGATAGACTCAAACATTATTTAAGTTTACCCAACAAGCTTGCAGCCACCTACCATCCTGGTACACGTTATCGTCACTCTATAATGAATAGCAGGCCCTCAGCCCGCGCGCCTTGCTGCTCACACCGACAGAACAAAGGGTGTGCGTGTAGGACGAACAAAAGACGGCGCACAACATCTTAGTATGACAACTTACGTGTTTGTGCTAGACACGCATCTTAAGTGAGTGCATTTACTCGTACTTACAGCTTTGTCTGGGAAAAACAACAGCACGCTTAGCCAAGTTGTTATTCTGTAATCGTTAACGCTGTCGAAAAGTGATGAAACGTATGGGAATGACGTCATCTCAACGTAAAGTCGCGTGGTCGGAACAAACGAATAGAAAATACGTAGCTAACTTCACATCGTTCAAAATCGTTTCTACAATGTTTAACGCTACATCCTTTGTTATACAAACGCTACATTGTAGAACGAGTGGCCGACTCAGGCGCGTCAACATGGCTACCAACTTATCGTTTTCTACAATTGCTCTCACCGAGGCGTTACCGATTAGAGAACGGAATTCGACACAAACTGGTTGTAACTTGGCTAGGGGGGCTGAGTAGATTGTGGGATTTTTGGAGATTATCGTTAAGGGGATACCACTCGACTTACATTTTTAAGGTTTTTCATACAACCGCTCTTACGTGATTATGAGGTTATTACACATTTTTCATTAGATATTTTGGAAACACAGTACCTATCTTGTGGATATTACCTAGGCTTCTACTGTAATCAAAACATTTTGTGTAAAGCTAATCCAGTAAACCAAGGTCTGGTCGACCTGGGAAGGGGTGGCGAGACGACATGGATGCCTACCGCGAAGACTGGTACGAGGTGGCTCGAGAGAAGAATACGTAGATGTTGGGGGAGGGCTTTGCCCAGCAGTGAGAAATTATAGGCTAATAAAAAAAACCGGCCAAGAGCGTGTCGGGCCACGCTCAGTCTAGGGTTCCGTAGTTTCCCGTCCGTCACAATAAGTGTACCCACTTATGAGTTTAAAAAAATGCTTGCATATACGATTATACTACAAATTTAGTTCAGAAATTATTTTGTAGAACCTTTTTGTCTTTTTTGTACAAAAATTGTTCTTTCCATCAAGTTCAAAATGATTTTCCTAGAAAGTCCTTATAAAGTTCTACTATTCAGATTTTTTTCATATTTTCTAAACTTATGGTTCAAAAGTTAGAGGGGGGGGACACATTGTTTTTTACTTTTGGAGCGATTATTTCCGAAATTATTAACATTATCAAAAAATGATTTTAGTAAACCCCTATTCATTTTTAAATACCTATCCAACAATATATCACACGTTAGGGTTGAAATTAAAAAAAAAATCACTTCCCACTTTACATACATATAGGTAGGGGGGCTACCCTAATAAAACATTTTTTTCCAATTTTTATTTTACCACTTTGTCGGCGTGATTGATATACATATTGGTACCAAATTTCAGGTTTCTAGTGCTAACGGTCCTAGAGATTAAGCGAGGACGGACAGACGGACAGACAGACATGGCGAAACTATAAGGGTTCCTAGTTGACTACGGAACCCTAAAAAGGAATACTTAGCCTAAAAATACCTAACAAATTTTTAAGCAACATTTTTTCAAAGTTTTGTGAGGAGCCTAATAAAATCTAAAAACAAAAAGCCCACCTCTTCCCCTTCCTCTCGCCCTAGTACACTGGCAGCGTCTGGATCTAGTTTTCAATAACAAACAACTCGTTCTCTCCAAGATTTGTTGTCACAACGGATAGCGCCGTCCGCGTACCTACTGAACTCTGCTGCACATTATTATTAGTGTGCGCCGACATGCGACCAAAGATTATGTAGGTGAGCAGAAGAGACATTCGCACGGTGAATTTTATAGAATAGAATAAACTTTATTGCACATCAAAAAAGTAACACAAATTATAAATAAATTCAAATCTATGGAGCTATAAATAAAATCAACTTTAAATACCCCCTGAGTTTGTTTCGGTTTTCTTCTCAGGGTAGTCAGCTAGGAAACACCAGCCTCATCTAGTTTAAACTGACGTAAAAAAACATTAACGTGTAAAAGTGTTTTTAAAACCTATTTACAAAATAGATATCATTTATATACAATGGCGGTCTTATCGCTACCAGAGAACCTTAGGATGGATTGTAAGAACTTAAAAAAACACAGAAAGAAATTGTGGTGAGTTGCGACTAGCTATATACTTAATTTTTTTTTCATATCAAGAAGTAAGTTATAATTCCGCCAACGTTAACTAAACCTGACAACTAAAACTAATACACTAAGTAATAACTGCTTGATAAATAGTAATGATAAATTGCAAATCATGTTATTTTTTCCTCTTTAAGGTATGTTTGAATTGATATTTATTTGGGGTTGGCGTTGCATACCTTCCTTCATTACCCATTTAAAAATCCCTTTTTCCAACTAAAAATATGTTCCATAATTATTTTTATTTCTAGATTAAAGTATTTGTTATAATTTAATCTAGAATTTTTTTTTTTTTAATAAAAACTGAAATTGAATTAATTTGCATAACATCATTATGATTCTGTAGCGACAGCGCGAGCGGTGCTGTGCAAAGTAGGGCTTGACTGATTCTTCATAGCTCTTCATATTACTGGCCGAAGGTGTGATGTGCTTAGCCAAGATCGCTGATCTCTGGAGAGGAGTGATGTAGCGACATCTTTGGCGATAAGAACTACAATAAATACGCAATCCTGGTTTGCGGAACTTTACACTCTATTCCGGATACCTCTAAAATTATTCTTTTTTAATGAAAATATTAATAAACCCCGATCAACCTCGTTTTCCTCCAAGAAGCTTTCCTATATTAGGCACAAAATAATATTACGTAATTTCCGCTCTACATTTTCTTCTGCGGTATTAAGTTATGAATTTTTCATGTTGCGGCCCAGCGCCCATGTGTTCACCGCGGTAATGCTCAGTCGTTGTTACATATACCGACTACGCCTCGACTACGGACCGGGTACGTTCGCGACTGCATTCGATGCCAGGCGGCTATTACCTGACAATTTTGAAGCGTTTTTCTGGTTATGAAAGATGTCATAGATATCGTTCTTTAATTCTTTATTGTACACACAAAACTTAACCTTAATACATTGATTATAAAAATTTATGTACAAAGGCGAGCTTAACTCAACAATGAGTTTTCTCCCAGCAAACCTTTGAGTGACAGAGAGAGAACACATTCGAGGATAGGATCCAGTGTTCAACATAAACCTACTTAAATACGTCTAAAAAAACCCGCCAAGTGCGAGTCGGACTCGCCCATGAAGAGTTCCGTAGCAGCAAGTAACATAATATAAAAGTTCTTGTAGTTCGTTGTAACTTTGATCGATGTTTTAATAATAGTGTATTTTTTTTAGATTTATGACGTATTAAAAAAAAAAACTACTTACTAGATCTCGTTCAAATCAATTTTCGTTGGCGGTTTGCATGGTAATGTACATCATATATTTTTATTTTTATTTTATCTTTATCATTCTCTTATTTTAGAAGTTACAGGGGGGGGGACACATTTTCCCACTTTGGAAGTGTCTCTCGCTATTCAGTTTAGAAAAAAATGATATTAGAAACCTTAATATCATTTTTGAAGACCTATCCATAGATACCCCACAAGTATGGGTTTGATGAAAAAAAAAAAAATTTTGAGTTTCAGTTTTATGTATGGGGGACCCCCAAAATTTATTGTTTTTTTTTTTCCTATTTTTGTATGAAAATCTTAATGCGGTTTACAGAATACATCTACTCACTAAATTTCATCAATATAGCTCTTATAGTTTCGGAAAAAAGTGGCTGTGACATACGGACGGACAGACAGACAGACAGACAGACATGACGAATCTATAAGGGTTCCGTTTTTTGCCATTTGGCTACGGAACCCTAAAAAAGGAATCTTTATTATAATTACATCATCATCACCATCATTTCAGCCGATAGACGTCCACTGTTGGACATGGGCCTCCCCCAAGTATCACCACAATGAACGATCCTGTACGTCCCACATCCATCGGATTCCCCCAACCTTCACCAGGTCATCGGTCCACCTTGTAAAAGGCCTTCCAACGCTGCGTCTTCCGGTAAGTGGTCGCCACCCCAGAATCTTTCGACCCCAACGGCCATCTGTTTTGCGAGTAATATGTCTTGCCCATTGCCACTTAAGTTTGGTGATTCTTAAAAATATGTATTTAATAATTCTTAATTGTACAGTAACAACATTCCCGAATTACGAGTTGCATGTCGTAGGTCCATACCATGACAGGCGCTCTTTTTTACTATGGATAGGCTGGCGTTTCACCACAATCTCATTATTAAGCAATTATGTGGTAGACAGTAAAGCACGTTTGCCTAGTCTATTTACTCTTGGCTTAAAGAGTCCTAGGTTACAGCTATCAGGAAACCGACTTCTGTAGCAAATACTGCCTTTTAGCAGTACGAACCAACATTTGATTTAAGGAACCCCAAGTTGTAGTTATCAGGAAACAGACTCCTGTAGCAAATACTGCCTCTTAGCTGTATGAACCAACACTTGATTTAAGGAACCCCAAGTTGTAGTTATCAGGAAACAGACTCCTGTAGCAAATACTGCCTCTTAGCTGTATGAACCAACACTTGATTTAAGGAACCCCAAGTTGTAGTTATCAGGAAACAGACTCCTGTAGCAAATACTGCCTTTTAGTTGTACGATCCAACATTTGATTTAAGGAACTCCAAGTTGTAGTTATCAGGAAACCGACTCCTGTAGCAAATTCTACCTTTTAGCTATACGAACCAACACTTGATTTAAGGTATCTCAAGTTGTAGTTATCAGAAAACCGATTCCTGTAGCAAATTCTACCCTTTAGCTGTACGAACCATCTTGAATCTAGAATTAAACCAATGTAAAAATTTGCAGAACCTTCCGAATGAAACCTGATAGAATAAACACGGTTCTTCACTGCTCGGTACAATGTAGCACTTAGCAACTCATTATAACTATACAATATAATACCTGTCTACTAGTAATATAGGAGAACCGGGAGTGTAGAAGCCGATGGGGGATATGGCATTTCCTTACCTTCCGCATGACACAGGTCCTCACCGAAAATGGCAAGTTCGGGAGGTTCCTGTTCCGAATTAAAGCGGAAGTGACGCCCGGGTGTCGCCACTGTGCGGAACGCCCGGAGGACACGGTGGAGCACACAATCGCGGTGTGCCCTGCTTGGGCGGAGCATCGCCGTGCCCTCGTGGGGGTGATCGGCGGCGGAGACCTCTTGCGCCGGGCCTTGGTCGAGGCCATGGTCCGGAGCGAGGAGGAGTGGCAGGCGGTCGCCGACTTCTGCGAAGCAGTAATGCTCACTAAGGAGGAGGCCGACCGCATCAGGCAACGGCGCTCTCGCCGCCGCCGGGATTCCGATCCTGATTTCCAGCCACCGTAGGCGCGGGCTTGCGGACAGTGAGCAATGGGTAGCTCGCTGTCCGGCCGTCCGGTAACTGTCCGGACCAAGCCCAAGTCGTCGACGGCGCGCGCTATTCCCGCGCGCCTCAAGGAGTTGTCAGCAACAGCAGGGGCCCAGCCGGGTCGAAGCTTACTGGGGCCAGGGTTATCCGAAAGGGCGCTTGAGCCCCGGTATGAAGGCTTGAAGGAACGGGATGGGTTTTTTAGTCAGTAAGAGTCTGACACTATCTCCCGCTCCGCTCAAGAGCGGGGGTTGTCATAGGATGATTTTTCCCATCGAAAAAATTTGTGTCGAACACCTTGAGTTGGCAACGCTACTGTTTTGTTTGTTTCTTTTTTCCTTTCACTTTTACACACGGTGTCTTTATCTCTTTTTTCCAATTCTCCTTTCGCGGGTATGCTGGAAGAGATTTCTTTAGAAATAAGCATCACGTATGTACCAATTTTTCTGTTTCCGTCTTCTTTTCTTTTATAAGTGAGTACATGAACTGTTAAATAAATAAATAACAATACAGAGATCAAACACCCCACCAGAACCAATTCTGTGCATAATCAGGCGTCAATACTTACAATTCTCTTCCTACCTCCTGCCCTCGCTCCGAAACCTAGACATAGGTACAACATAAGACCGAAATATAACGGAGAAAGGCTGGCGCCGTGACGTGGCCGCCATTTTCCCTACGATAATAAGCCGCACTTCGCTACCACCTGTACAAGCACAGCATTAATCTTCTTCGCGATGTCGGGTAAAAAATGACAATTTAAAGTTGAAAAGAGTTTTCTTTCTGCATAATGATCAGACGGATATTGCTGATGGGTAGTTTAAAAAAGTGTGAAACAAAACCAACGGGAGGCAGTGTGACGAGTGTGACGATTTGTTATAATGCTGAGTGACGTTTCATTGTCCTCCTTGCGTCGTATTCCTCAATGCAGAGGGTCGTGACCACCCTGTTTCATCACTTTTCCTTGTAGGCGCGGGCTTGCGGACAGTGAGCAATGGGTAGCTCGCTGTCCGGCCGTCCGGTAACTGTCCGGACCAAGCCCAAGTCGTTGACGGCGCGCACTGTTCCCGCGCGCCTCAAGGAGTTGTCAGCAACAGCAGAGGCCCAAATGGGTCGAAGCCTACTGGGGCCAGGATTAGTTTCGAAAGGCAGCTCGAGCCCCGGTATGAAGGCTAGAAGGAACGGGGTGGGTCTTTTAGCCAGTAAGAGTCTGACACTATCTCCCGCTCCGCCCAAGAGCGGGGGTTGTCATGGATGATTTTTTCCTACCATAAAAAAAAATCACTTTTCTTTGATATTCCTCCATCTGTTTCTGTCCCTGCCGGTGTGAAAGGTTGTACATCGTAGAGTCAAGAGCGGCGCGGATCTGGTCGGACAAACGTATTGGACTACGACTAATGACGTTTATCACTTCGTAATAAAACTAATTTTTTGCTCGATATTAATATCGTAGTACCCTTCATGTGCGAGTCCGACTCGCACTTGGCCAGTTCTTTTTTTTAATAAAACCATTAGTAAATAGGCTACAACTAGATCGTGGAGAATAAATAAGCAGTCTAGTATTTATACAAAGTACCTATAAATAAAATATAAACCTCACGTAAACAAAAACTGTTGATAAGGTTAATTGATATTTTGAAAAATTGTCTCAATAAAGGGGTAAAGTTTGTTTTTCTTGTTTGTAAGAAATGATCTCTGAAAGTACTGGTCCAATTGCTAAAATCTTTTCATCGATAGAATGCTGCTTTATTCTTGAGTGACATAGGCTATATTTTATGTACGCGGGTGAAGCCACGGGCAAAAGCTAGCCTATTCTTCTATCTTCTTCTTATATAAAAATAAAATTGGAGTGTCTGTTTGTAATATTGAAATAACTGCTTTTTTACTACATGCATATGAATATATACAAGGTGCAGTTTTAAAACTGCACAATATTTCAGGAGGTTGTAATAAAACTCATAAATAATCATGTAAAAAAATGATACCTGGTCAATAATCAGTAATACTTGTTATTTAATTTTTTAATTACACTAAACTAAATCGATTGATCGATGGCCGCGGGGGCGTGGCTAGGGTGTGGCGTGCGGGATGATGATTGGATGATACATTATTTATGAAACTATCGTTGCGAGTTAGTGTGTGTGAAAACGCCCTTTATTGTTCCGTGTTTGTGTGTGTGAAAAAAAGCGCGGTTATAAAAAAAAAAAAATTACCTACTTATTTTATTATTGATTCGGGTCGAGAATCACTAACATAATTACCTCCTGAAATATTTTGCAGCTTCAAAACGACACCTTGTATACGGTACATACACCAAAATAACATTTTTTACAATTTTTGTCTGTCTGTCTGTCTGTTTGTCCGGGCTAATCTCTGAAATGGCTGGATCGATTTTGACGGGACTTTTTTTGGCACGTAGCTGATGTAATAAGGAGTATTATTATTATTATTATTTAGAAGATAAGGGGCTATGCATCACCCATAGTGTAGGGGATGTAGTCTCTGCGACCTAAAAGATCTATTGTGACTCGCCACCTTGTTAGAATAACTCTTTTAGCCCGGAGGCTTCCAAGAAATTTAGAATACTGCTAGCTTTTAGAGTTTTAATAAGGAGTAACATAGGCTACTTTTATTTTAGAAAAAAAAAAATTCAAAATCCTGTAATCCACGCGAACGAAGTCGCGGGCACAGCTAGTTGAAAATAAAATTAATTTAAATTATGATGAATAAACTAATAAAAAAACAAAATGTTAACTTTCAGGTCACCATGGAGCCCGATGCAGAGAAACAAGATATGCCTGCTTGCCTGCATTTCCGAAGCAGAGCTCAACGAAGCGGCAATAACGAAGATAAGCATTTAAATAAAATCATTTCGGACGAAAACCTTGCTTGTAAGGTAAATGGGGTAAGAAAAAACTTTTTACAAAAAGTCGGTGTTTCTCGATATGGGTTGTTCCTTATTAAACACCGACTTCCGAAATTAAAATTATTTTGATGGTTTTAATGTTTTTTTTAGTGAAGTCGGTTATTTTTTTTTGTAAAAAGTTTTTTATTTCACACTTTTTAGTTGCACTTACAGCCAGAGTACCTTTTTCTCATGACAATTTCAATTAACTTAAACCCTGCTAGGATACATTGTTTTATTATGAAGTTCCCGTGTCTACCTTCCGGCTCCATCATCATCATCAGATCAGTTCGATAGTACCTTATAACCAAAGTGCATCTCATGACAATTCTAATAAGGCCAAACACGGATAGGATACATTGATTTATTACGGAGTTCCGGTGCCTATCTTCTAGCTTCATCATCATCATTATCAGAGCAGTTCGATAGTACCTTATAGCCAAAGTGCATCTCATGACAATTCTAATAAGCCCAAACACGGCTAGGATACATTGATTAATTACGGAGTTCCGGTGCCTGTCTTCCGATGATGATGGAATCATCATCAGGTCACATCGATGATACTCTTTTGAACATACCTATTCCGAACCATTCAATTATTTGTATTATCGTAGTCGCATAATTATGTTCATTGTGATATTTGTGTGAGTATTAACTCCCATTGGCCATTTCTGGTCATCTTCAAATGTCATGTTTTGACTGTAAATGCTTAAGTCTTTGATGAAAATACCAAAAGAACTATATGGTTGCCTATAACATTTGAGGAGTTCCCTCGATTTCAATTTTTTCAAGATTCCATCATCAGATCCCGACTTGGTGACTATGGGACCATTTGGAAAGTATACCCTTTCCAATAAAAATTTTTCAAATCGGTTGGCAAGCGACGAAGTTATGCGCGAACATACATTAAAAAAAAAATACCAACATCCGAATTGAGAACCTCCTCCTTTTTTAGAAGTCGGTTAAAAACATCCGAATTTACAACCTCCTCCTTTTTTAGAAGTCGGTTAAAAATATTACCATTATATATTACTAGCTTTTGCCCGCGGCTTCGCCCGCGTACATAATATATAGCCTATGTCACTCGGGAATAAAGCAGCTTTCTGTCGGTGAAAAAATTTTAGCAATCGGACCAGTACTTTCAGAGATTACCTCCCACAAACAAAAAAACAAACTTTACTTCTTTATTATATGAGTGTAGATTATTTCATGTGTTTTTTTTTATAAATATGATTTACAGTGGTACAGTAGGCACAACGGATCTTGAGCGCTCGGCATCAGAGTGGGGATCGCTTTGCGCATTCTATACATTGGCGAGCCAATCTTCGTTGTTAGATACATGCAGCAACGCAAGAAAGGAATTAGGAGTAACGTCTATGACGCGATGGCGAGCCAATCACTGACACTCCCCGCCACCACCGCTCAAGATCCGTTGTGGCAACTGTACCACGAGAATTTTCGCAAGAGATAGGTACCATAGCCCTGGAACGCAAAGGGTAACTGAAAGAACTCTGGTGGGTTTTAACCAGTAAAAGTCTGATTCGCCCCACTCTACTCAGAACGAGAAAAGTTATATGTTAATTTCTCAAAGCAAAAAAAAAGTACTATAGTCTGTCTAAAAAGTAAAACGACTTGGGAATTTTGTATAATATTTAATCATTTAAAAAATATTTATATTACTTTTTATAAGGTTTTTCTATTAGTAAACAATGATCAAGATCTTTTAATCGACCTTAAAATGAACCAGTGTTGACTACATCAGATTTCGTTTTACTTTAATATATAATTACCCAAGTCGTTTGACTTTTTAGACAGTTTTTTTTTTCTAGTCCTTACTAGTCCTTACTAATATTATAAAAGCGAAAGTGAGTTTGTTTGTTTGTTACGTCTTCAAGCCTAAATGGCAAAACCAATTTTGATGAATTTTGGTACAGAGATAGTTGGGACCACGGAGATGGACATAGGCTAATTTTTTACGCGGGGGAAGCCGCGGGTAAAAGCTAGTAATATATATTTTTTACTTTAGTCAAGGCGACAAGAACGTCTCATTGCTGTTACCGTTCTGAGCTATAACCCTTTCACCCTAAGGTACGCTACTGAGTGGGCGGTGAGACGAGTGTGAAATACATTTTCCTCAATTTCGCTCTTTTCTCACTCATACAAAATGCCGGCAAAAACTGATTACTGGTTGAGGGCCGCAAACTGAGTGTTTTACTGTAGTATATAGAAGTTTGCCGTAGTTGTTAGCTGTATTTGAAAGTACAATGAAAACGAGAAATGAAAAAACACTTGAAAGATGTACCTAAGCTTATTATATGCTCTTAGACATTAGAAAAGCATCTTACAGATAGTAAAATAAAGGAATTCAGTCCCCATAAAAGAATGGCGTAGAAATTGTTGATGGGATTCTTAAACGTCTACAATAAATTATGTTAACGTCATAGACATTGATACAACGTTGGTCTGGAAGGATTTGGGGGAGGCCTTTGCCCTGCAACGGAACAGTAAGAGCTAGTTAAAAAAAAATCAAATAATCTATAATATAAAAATGAATCGCAAAATGTGTTGGTAAGCGCATAACTCAACAACGCCTGGACCGATTTCGCTAATTTTTTTTTTGTTGTGTTCGTTTTATGAGGAGAAGGTTCTTATGGAAAAAAAAATGAAAATTAGGGTAGTGTAGGGTAGAGTAGGGTAGTGTAGGGTAGTGTAGGGTAGAGTAAGGCAGAGGAGGGTAGAGTAGGGTAGAGTAGAGTAGGGTAGGGTAGAGTAGGATAGAGTAGGGTAGAGTAGGGTAGAGTAGAGTAGAGTAGGGTAGGGTAGAGTAGGGTAGAGTAGGGTAGAGTAGGGGAGAGTAGGGTAGAGTAGGGTAGGGTAGGGTAGAGTAGAGTAGGGTAAGGTAGAGTAGGGTATAGTAGGCTGAAGTAGGGAAGAGCGGGAGCGAAGCCGCGCGGGTACAGCTAGTTTATGATAAAAGTAATTAAGGCTGAGTTTTTTTTCTTTCAGGCTTGACTTCACGGCAAAGCAAAATTTTTGTTGTTGCTGAGTAGTAAAATTCCAGACCTAGTTATACACAAGGCTGGGCATTATTCCTATATACCAGGTGTGGCCAACTTGACTCGACCCACGATCAACTGTTTACTGGTTAGACTGCGAGATCTACCAATTACAAAGTCAACTTAACAATAACAATAAAAAGAGTGAGTGAGTTCTTGGACAACTTGTCACTAATAAGTGTGATTTTTTTAGTACTAACAAAAAGTTACGAGGCAATCAGGTAATAAAATATAGCGACGGGTAATAGTTGCCGTATTTGTGACTTAGTTCTTTTGGCCTAAAAGTAAACACGCTTGCCGAGATCGACTGGATTAACAGCCGAGATCGACCAGTCGATCGCGATCGACTGGTTAGTCACCCCTGCTATATACCTACTTCCCCACCCAATACGATACAATACAGTTTACACTAGAGTTTATTCTATTCTTTGACATTAACATCAATACTTGGGAAAATTAATCTGCATTACAATTAAATGTGAAAATTATAACAGTCATAGTCGTTTTACGAAAACAGCTAAAGAAAATAAATAAAAAAAACCGGCCAAGAGCGTGTCGGGCCACGCTCAGTGTAGGGTTCGGTAGTTTCCCGTCCGTCAAAATAAGTGTACCCACTAATGAGTTTAAAAAAATGATTGCATATACGATTATACTACAAACTTAGTCCAGAAATTATTTTGTACAACCTTTTTGTCTTTTTTTTACAAAAACTGTTCTTTCCATCAAGTTCAAAATAATTTTCCTAGAAAGTCCTTATAAAGTTCTACTTTTCAGAATTTTTCATATTTTCTAAACTCATGGTTCAAAAGTTAGAGGGGGGGGACACATTGTTTTTTGTTTTTTTGCGATTATTTCCGAAATTATTGACATTATCAAAAAATGATTTTAATAAACCCGTATTCATTTTTAAATACCTATCCAACAATATATCACACGTTAGGGTTGAAATTAAAAAAAAATCACTTCCTACTTTACATATAGGGGGACTACCCTAATAAAACATTTTTTTCCAATTTTTATTTTACCACTTTGTCGGCGTGATTGATATACATATTGGTACCAAATTTCAGCTTTCTAGTGTTACGGTCCCAGAGATTAAGCGAGGACGGACAGACGGACAGACAGACGGACAGACAGACATGGCGAAACTAAAAGGGTTCCTAATTGACTACGGAACCCTAAAAAATGACATCACAACAAAATTCTAAATTCAAATATTTTTATTTCACATGGGCACTTATAAAACGTCACAAGCTAGTGCACGGTTCCAATTGGTCGTTACCTATGAAGAAGAACCAGCAAGAAACTCTATGGTTACTCTTTTAATAAAAATGGTTGATGTTACAATATTTCCACTAAAATACTGTTAAATCCACCACTAAGCCATGTCCGAGGTATCGTCACCAATCAGATGTCAGACTGTTACCAACTTTGAGAACTGTTTAATCCTGTCGTCGTGAACATAAGGTGTCCCAGTTAAGCTCATGCCAACACAACTGAACTTAGCCGTCAACATTTGCAAAGAAAATTTCATTAACTCGGCTGTTCTGATTTATCACAAAGTGTTTCAGTGGGTTTAACAACAAACTTGTACTAAAATTCATTGCCTTAATTGACTTTTTAATTAGGCAAAAAGTTAGGAAACGCCATCGCCCGCTCCGGTACGGTCAAGCTTGATTTATGAATATCAGATTTTTTTCATAAACGCTTGGAGTAAAGTGTTGGTCTAAGGAGAAAAAGTATTTCGAAATAAACTAGTTTCTTAATCCGGAAATTGAGGTATTGCTTTTACTTGGTCGAATTAATATGTACAGTTGCCATCACGGATCTTGAACACTTGCGCAGAAGTCAAATATTCGGTCTCTTTAGTGGTGCGAAGTGCGACGCGGGGGCGGGGAGTGTCAGTGATTGGCTGGCCGCGCCATCACATCATAGACGTCACTCCTCATACGTTCACTGCGTTGCTGCATGTATCTTACAACGACGACGATTGGCTCGCCAATGTATGGAATGCGCAAAGCGATCCCAACTCTGACGCCGAGCGTTCAAGATCCGTGATGGCAACTGTACCTAAGTGAAACGCCATGGTCATGATTGCACAGCATTGAGGAGTAGGTAAGACGCAAGGAGGAGGAAGTGAAACGCCACAGGCCTCAAGCACAAAATAGGTACAGAAGTCAATCTCATGTATGTACTTCACTTTTCATACCTACGCTCAGCAATCGCGCTAGGGTCGGTGTCGCTGTCTCCGAGCGCGCTCGCGCGCGGCGATAAATACCTAATATAAACTGTCAAAATATTACATGACCACAAAATTTCGTCTTAAAACTGGTAGCTTAAAAAACGATAATTCAGCAATTAATGTTGAACGTAAAAAACCATCCACTAAACAGTCATAACATTTTTTTTGCTCCATTATTTCACAAAAAAGTTCACAGACGCTCGTCTCAAGCGGCTACACTCGCGCTCGCAGTGGGCCGAGGCGCTCCGAGATATCGTGTCCGTGAGCGGTGTCTATGTGTGCGTTGTTCGAGCGCGCTTTGTATGTAGATTGACTTCTGTACCTATCTATTTTGTGCCTCAAGGCCTGGGCTCTTAGCGCGATCCATTTGACGACCTAAACTGAACCGCTTAACGGATGGAGAGATACAGAGAATATAGCTCCATCCGTCTTTCTCGCTCTCACGCTTGACATACACGTCATGGTAAGGCCGCTGATGGGCAAAGGAAATCTGTCTCCTTTATTAACAACTAGCTTTTGCCAGCGGCCTCGCCCGCGTACATAAAATATAGCCTATGTCACTCAGGAATAAAGCAGCTTTCTAACGGTGAAAAAATTTTCGCAATCGAAGCAGTACTTCTACTATTAGAGATTACCTCCTACAAACAAAAAAACCAACGTTACCTCTTTGTTATATTAGTATAGATAAATCAAAAACAATAACAATAAATAAATCAAACAATAAATCAAAAAATAAAATAATACTCTTAATTTAATTTCAATTTTAATAAAATGAATCTCTTAATTTCGCAGATTTTCATTTTTTGGTGGAAAATCATCCTACTTTCGCGCCGCGCCTTGGAACAGCGAAGCACACCTCTACCGTGAGCTCCAGCGTGTCCTCTGGGTGATCCACACAGTGGTAACCTCCCGAATTGATCATGTCCGGTGAGAGCTTGAAATAGCAGCAGCTGGGGTCTCCAATGGCAGCTAGAAGTTAAGATGAAAAAAAAAATATTTGTAATATAATCAGCCTTGTGAACAGTTTTGCATGCCGATCGAGCGGTGGGCCAGTAAAACGCAAAATTGGTGCCCTGAAATCGTACGACGGAGCCGCGGCAGACCAAGAAGGAGACGGCGACACGACTTGGATGTTGCCTTGGGAATTGGAAAGAGGTGGCTCAAAACCGGGAACATTGGAAGGAGTGGAGGCAGGCCTTTGCCCAGCAGTGGGACAGTATGGGCTAGATATTATAATAATAATCAGCCTCCTGTCACTGTTAGGACTCAGATCTCCTCTTTATGAGAAGGATTGGACCACTCTGGTCCAGTACGGGCCTTTAAACTTTTCGTTTTGAGACATAGGTTTCCCCACGAAATTGTTCTTCGCCCATTTTAAAAGCAGTGGTAAAATACACAAAGTAATGCGCCTGCCTGGGTTTGTTGAGCGCAAGACATACAACTCGCAAGTCGAGGCCACCCCTACTCTTCAATACCGACATACATATTTATATAGAATTAAGGACTTTTTTTCTGGTCCTCCTCCATAGAAAACGACCATTTGGAACCGAATACTAGCTTCTGAAGTTTTATAAATGCCCATATGGGCTTATGTGAAATAAATAATTTTGAGTTTTTTGGGTTAAAATTATGACTTTATGTCATCTTTAGTTATTAAATTCGACCCTATAAAGAATATAAATGAATATGTCATCATCATCATCATCATCAGCCTTTTTTAATGCTCCCACTGCTGGGATTCAGGCCTCCTCTCTAGGAGAGGGAATGAGCTGTAATCCACCACGCGGGCCCAGTGTGTTAGGATTTTTGGTTCTAGGAAATGCCGGTTTCCTCACGATGTTTTCAGTCACCGTTTCGAGAGCAGTGGTAATTAAATAAATTACACAAAGTAATGCGCCTAGTAGGGTTTGAACCCGCGACCTACAACTCGTAAGTCGGAGCCTGTACTACTCGGCCACCACTGCTAACCACAAATGAATATGTACTTCTAACTAAATATCTCTATATGAGCATATAGGTATACAAGGTCGAGTACATGCTCTTAATCATGCATAATTCAAGCGAACGTCAGCGAAATATTGACAAGCAGTGATGGATGGTAGCAATGACATGACGTGATGTGACCTACAAGATACATATCTACTGCAGCTTCACCTGTAATCTGGGAGGTCACGACTGAGTATTTGCTTATGATAATGCGAGTCTAGGAAATTAAACAACAAAATATACTACTTAAAAAACCAACTTAAAAATGAAAAGCTTTTTCAAAGTTTTCTTTCAGGTTGCCTGGAAGAAATGGCTGAGTGCGATAAGGCCGCCAACTGTATGTTTTTCTATTATAAAGTTTACTTTTTGTATATTGTAATCTAGGTGTACAATAAAGTTTAAACAAATTTATAAATAAAGTAACTTTAATTTCGGAAATTGATGTCAAAAAATTAAGAAGCAAAAGAGTCACTTTTTAGTTATGGTATTTTTTATTATTGATAGGCTCGCGTTTGACCACTATCTCACCTGATGGTAAGTGATGATGTGGCGGACGATGGAGCACGCTTGCCTAGAAGTAACCTATTCACTCTTGACTTAAAGACTCCTAGGTTGTAGCTATCAGGAAACACAGACTCCGGCAGGGAATTCCACTCTTTAGCTGTACGCATAATGAATGTGTTTCCAAAACGCTTTGTACGAATGGGTGGGATATCCACCATGTACCGATGGCGCAACGCCGTACGTCTAGTGGTCCGATGATGGAACGGACTTGGCGGAATTAAATTGTGCTATACCAACGCACACTCACCGAAATGTAATCTATAGAAAACCGTCAGGCCAGCAACTCGGCGTCGATGCTCAAGGCTTTGGAGCTTTGACTCTACAAGCACATCATCACCGATGATCCTCTTGGCTCGCTTCTCAATCGACTCCAGAGCATCAAGCTGATACTTGACAGAACCATCCCAAAGATGAGAGCAGTACTCCATAAACGACCGAACCTGCGCTCGGTATAGGTTGAGCAGCTGTTCCGGCGTGAAGTATCGCCTCACCTTAGCTAAGATCTCCAGTTTTTTGGCAGCCTGTTGTGTTTTTGCCTCGATGTAAGAGCCGAAATTGAGGGTAGACGATAATGTTACCCCAAGAAGCTCAAGGCTGTCGATTATCGGCACGGTCACACCCCGGAATGTTGGAGCCAGGTATTCCACAGCTAAATCTAAACAGCCCTCAGCTCCATAATACACACTTGCCTACGCCTCGTGCGAATTTCGCCTCGGTCGCAATGACAAACTTTTTGTACTTCATTATTTCAAGTTAAGAAATCATCTCATGACATCTCCTTATCTTAGTAGAGCGAGGAGTGTTAGACTTTCACTGACTAAAACCCACCTGTGTTTCTTCAATTGATCTTTGCGTTCCATAGCTGCGGTAACTTCAGGCTTATAGTAAGGGAGGGACGGATGCTTTTCAGTTACTAAAGCGCCATGGGGACCTATTGCATTATGAATTTCTAAAACGAACAAAAGTGTATGACAAGTTTTCATTATAGTGGGGGGGAAGAGCGTGTTGAATTTTCAAAAATGTAAAAAAAAACTTTTTTTTATTGTTGCTAGGTTCGCGCTTGACCGCTATCTCACCTGATGGAAAACGACGATGAGGTCGACGATGGAACGCGCTTACCTATAAAAAACCTATTCACTCTCGACTTTATGATTCCCGGGTTGTAGCTATCAGGAAACACAGTCTCCGGCAAGGAATTCCACTCCCTAGCCGCACGCACAATGAATGTGTTCCCAAAACGTTTTGTGCGTGCAGGTGGGATATCCACCATGTAGCGGTGGCGCATAACCGTACGTCTGGTAGTCCGATGATGGAACGGGCTAGGCGGAATTAGGTTATGCAATTCCGACGCACACTCCCCGAAATGCAACCGGTAGAAAACCGACAGGCTAGCAACTCTGCGTCTATGCTTAAGACTTTGAAGCCTCGACTCGACGTATCATCGCCAATTATCGTACGTATTATACGTAACCACAAAACTACTCGGACACGATTGATTTTTTTTTATCTTGAAGGTAATCCTATCAGGAACGGTTTTATGGGGCGATGTAACTAAAACCATCGATAAGTGTAAAATTTTCAACGTTCCTAACAGAATTATCTTAGAAAACAGTGGTAAAACAATTACTCGTTGCAACAAAATATTAACAGGAACCTTACAATCTAACTTTATGACTCGCCCATTTGCTTATGCCACGCTCAAATTGTCAGATTATTGAAATATACACTTTTCTGCATGTACTTATGTCACCTTGTCTTAATCTGACGCCCTCGAGTTTTTCCGAAGATCATTTTTTTTTTGCTAATCTAACGGGCTGCCCTCAATGAACCCCACCATATCACAAAATAGATAGGTACAGAAGTCAATCTACATACAAAGCGCGCTCGAGCAACGCACACATAGACACCGCTCACGGACACGATGTCTCGGTCGCGTCTCGGATCACTCATCGAACAGTTACGGCTCAAACGCTCATTAGTATGCGTCCACCGAGCGTAGATATAAAAAGTGAAGTACATACTACGCGTTCCAAATGAAAATAGAACAGATTCCTATGTTTTGACGTCTCGTCGTAATGTCAAATCCAAGAAATTTTGGCAAAATTTAAGAACTTACAGATGAGTAAAATTGAAGAACTGGATTCTGATTAAACTTTTTTCGTTCACAGTTCATAAATAAATTAAATTTTTCGTAAATTAATTAATTTTTTTAAATTTCTTTCCTCGATTTGACAGTAAATCGTGACCTCACAACATGGCGGGCGATCCTATTCTCATTTGGAACGCATTGTACATGAGATTGTCTTCTGTACCTAACTATTTTGTGACCATAATAACCTTTTGAATGTCTTAAGTTACACAGTTCGACATAAGCAATTGTCTTTCTATTATGTCTCTAATTACGGCATTCGATGAGTTAAGGGTATAATGTGGTAGGAGTACATTAAAGGGTGCAAGGTTTCTCCATATGATTTTCTGACGCGCTCGAGTATCCCGCAAAATCCCCATCTCGCCGCCCATATATTATAAGATATGAAAAAAAGGTTATAATAAAAATTGCATAATGGTTTCCGGAGAAAATTAATAATTTCTTGAACAATGTCCCCAATATTAAAACAAGCTGTTTAATACTAACAAAATATTCTCCAAAGAATTTAAGGTTTAGCTTTATTACAATGAAGGGACATAAAAATTACCATTTTTATGCTTATAGGTAAATTTTAGAGACGTGATTACGGGAAATTAAATAGTGAGGGGAAAGTACCGAGTATCGATTAACGATTAGTCGACTTTTAAACAACGTAATTATTTTGTGTTCGAGTTACTAGCTTGGAAGCCTTGTAACCGCCCTAGCTTTAAGTGGATTTCGATATTATTTATTCAAATGTAATTGATATCCTCTACCTTGAACTTGGCGTTTGTTATACCTTCTATGAATTTGTTAATGAACTTCAAATGTCAAAGTTCAGTTAGCACAAGTAATTACTAATTCAGTACATTCTATTTTCGATGTCGAAATGGGGCTTCCTTATTATATTGGCCTTAATTAACAGTATCTAATGAACCCTATCTACATTGATAAGATTTCGGATGAACCTTTATTATCAAATTCTCTACAGTAAAATACGTCACTTTTTATTCAGAAGTCAGGATCGACAAGTTCAAGTGAACCGAGTTGTGGTTGAAAAAAATAACCATGTTTTTAAAGTTAATAGAGCCTGTCTAAAAAGTCAAACGAATTGATGTAGTCAACGCTGCGCTGGTTCAATAATCAAGGTTGATTAAGAGATCTTGATCATAGTTTAGTAATAGAAGAACCTTATAAAAAGTGTCGAATATAAGTATTTTTTAAATGATTAAATATTATACAAAATTCCCAAGTCGTTTGACTTTTTAGACAGACCAGTTGATTTTCTTTTGTAAATTATGTACCTAAAACTCTTTTGATATACTCTGAACATATACTCTGAATTAGTGAACTGTACAAAGCCTCTAGATACACTAGTGGAGAAAATGTCCCGTCTCACGTGAATGCGTTGTAAAATGTTGGGGGGCAAGTAGCGGTATACTGGGCAACGTTGCAACATCACGTAGATTGAGCGTTGTGCGTCATGTTTGGGAACATTTTGTCCCCTATTGCATATATACACCGTTAAATTTTAATCGTTTTAATCCCGTGGAGGATCGATCCGGTACAGAATACACTATCTACTAGCTGAGCGAGTTCAATGACCTGTAGTTAATAGTCGGCGTTGCGTACAAACTACCTACAGGTCATTGAATTCGCTTAGCTGACGTTTTCTTAAAGAAATTAATTTCGTACATGCGTAAATTAATACGAGTTTTGAAAAAAAGGTACTTTATTTTTTAATTTTATCTTTACAAATCGATACTGTTTCATGTACCGGATCGACCCTCCGCGGGATTCAAACGATTAAAATTTAGCGGTGTTTCATAGTTAGATAATATCGCAAAGCGTGGAGATTTCTAATGGCTACCGCTGCCAGAGGCAGCACAGTCTGCATTTTCTGTATAAATAGCAAAAATGAGAGAAGTCGTACGCTCAACGCGCTTTTGATGGTACAAATTTTGCTACCATTTCTAAACACCGTCAGTACGGTGATACGTTTCAGTGCCCTGTAGATAGCCGCAAAAAAAATACTCCTACACTACTATTGCTACAGCATGGTGCCACTGACAGCTGTCAGATTCATACAACCTATCCTTTTCCCTCATCTTAAAAATGTCCTGCTGTCATCCTATCCCTGCTACGTAAAAAAGACTTTAATCGCCTAAACACAAAAATAATCCAAAGTAGGTTCATCACTACTAAAAACCGTCTGATTTAGGAGGTGATTTATGTACAATAAGGGGCAACTTTTAATTTCGTAAGGCTGCGATGTCTAAGCTATTTGTTTGAGGCTGGTTATAAAACTGTCTACTCGCCGTGTTTTATTGTTTTGAACGTGACTCCCAAGCTGTTTGCATGTTGCCTAATTTGCACGACGATTTACAATTTTTGGGACATTAACGGTAATGTGAGAAAAATGTTTTTAGTGTGGACTTTTATAGCATTCCTAATAGCCTTTAAGTACTAATCAACTATTTTAATTTCAAATTGTGATTGTAACACTACTTCGACCAATTTCTTTAGTGATGGCGCAGCCGTGAGGCATAAGTTTTTTAATGATTGTCACTTTTTTATTTTATTTCTGTTGTTTGTACCTGGTGATTGTATTTGGATGCTTATAAACAATAGTGTGTCAAGCTACACAGAGTTAATTTTGAGAAATACGTGTCTGATGATTTCACAAATTTTAATGTTCTAGTTAAATTGTTTGAAAAATATCTGCCCAGGTGTTTTTCTTTTCTATTTTTTTAAAGGATTTAACTTAGATTAGTATCACAATAAAGAAAAAAACCTGGTAAATTGTCACAAATTAATAAATTTTTGCATATTTCAAAATATGGAATAGACTTTATTAATTGAAAAATGAACCATTTAATATTACATGGTATTTCGCAAAAAGGTTCCAAGTCTCAACATCTTTATCCAGATGATAGAATGCATATTTTGAATTACCAATGTGTTGAGGAGCTTGATGGCGTATTGAAAACCGTTACGTATACGTTAATTCTTATTAGTTTTATAATAAAAATAATATTTTCTAGTACTTTTTTGATTTAAGTGATTTGAAACACTTTTGTGGTAGGTTATAAGAATATATAAATATTTCCTAATTTAACTTTTTGTGGGTTAACACACTATTGCTTATCAGCATCCATTTATTATCTTTATTTTCTTTCTTTTTGATGTTACCATGCCTACTTCTTACATAAATAGAATTTGTTACCTAAGTTTTCTCTGAAATGTTTATCTACGAAGAAACGATATTTCTCCGAAAATGTTCTAATCTGAAGATTTCTATGAAGCGTAAAATCGCAACCCATCTGTCTGGAGATCCTTTAGTGATTGTGTTTTAGGCACAGAGGACATATTGAAGTTGTCTATGTCTAAATACTCGTCAACGAATTGACAGTGTGCTTACCAGAGTTTGAAAGAGTTGCTGCGACCCAGGACGCATAGAGCAGCAGCAATGTACTTTTTTTTTTCTTATTCTATGCTATTTTAGAATTATAATACTTACTACTTTATTTGAGTACCTACATTTCTCATGTCAACGTATTTAAGATTTAAGAATAACTTGTATTTTTCATATTAAGTGAATTATATTATCTTTGAGAAAAAATAATATAATTCACTTAATATGAAATAAATATCTTAAACCGTAACTGTCCTTCGGCGTTGCCTCTCGCTTCACTTAGAGCATGAGGTGTCGTTTGATCATTTCTCACAAAAAATGGTGCTCCAATAGCGCCCAGAGAATGCGTTTTATGACGAGTTGCGAAGTGAAACAAACTTTCTAGAAAATAGAGGTGCGTACAGACATCGCGAGGCATGCGGTGCGAACGGCACACAGCGAATGCCTCTGCTTGAAGTGTGCGTGTTGAGCCATGGCATGCGAAGTAAATACTTAATTTGTCTGTCTTCATGTTTGTGGCGAAGCATAAGCTTGCGAAGCATTGGCTGTCCGCCCTTCACACCGCACGCCTCGCGATGTTTGTATGCGGCTTAAGATCATTCCAAAATTAGAGAGATACATTAGTAGGAACTACACATAGGCGATTATCACACGCACATAGTACGTAAGTACGTGACGTAGTGCGTAAATGCGCGTTTCAACGTTGCTTGCAAATGTATCCGTTTGTATAGAGAACACGCACAGTCCAACACACAGAAAATGCATCCACGCGCGTTCATGCTGATCACGCGCCTACAAGCGGAGAAACATGCGTCTTCGCGCGTGGGTGGGGCGCGAGACGCATGGTATGGCACACTGAGTCTCGTGATTTTGGACGAAATGAGTCAGAGCCTGCGTGAATCTACAAAACGCAACTACGCGCGTAGGTGCGTTGACACGCAACATGCGGCATGATGCGTGGCAGTATGATAATCGCCTTAGTAAGAACTAGTGTGCCTCTAAGCGACGACATCCAAATTCCCTTTTTTTAATGTGAAAACATACATACATACATAGGTACCAATCTATTTGGTGCTTTTATTGACTAAAACCCACTTGTGTTTCTTCAGTTGCCCTATACGTTCCAATCTTATGGTGACTCTTTTGAACTGTAAAGATATGCGGTTTAAGTCCAGCAAACAAAAGGGGGACGGGTGTTGTGTCTAGTCCGGACAATTGTCCGATATTTGACTTCGGACTGTTTTATCTATATGTTCTAATCGCGCGGAGAACTCTAATACCGCAATTCAGGATAGTTCCTATGTGGCGACATAGATGTCGCTACAGTACGACCCCAGCACTATCAAATTAAGCTCTCTAACAGGTGGACTGTCAACCAGGCCACAAACCCATTTGAACAACAAATAGCGCCGACTAGTCCATTTGCTAGGCTTTGTAATTATGACTATGTCCCCTTTATTGACCGTTCACAACGGTCACTGGTAGAATCATGTGTTTGAGCCACCTGTGAAACACCAATATCTAACTGCACCCACCTGTAGGGTTATTGTCTACTGCTAGTACTGATAAATCTGTGCCACACTCTGTCACACTATAAGGGTGCATTCAAATAATGCTTTTTTTGACGGCCTGCTTCGGTGCGGATGCGGTGTGTTAGGGCTATATTTCACTGGGACAACATGGCGGCGAGACTGGTCGCACCGCCATGGTGTCCAGGTTAAAGCCCCAAGCTACCAAACTAGACACCATACAGATACCAGAGTCGCCACACATCACAGCTGGTCGCGCCACCACATTGGTTGCGCAAACCAAACGGATACCAGGTGAGTAACTGTCTATAGAGCTGTATACATTTTGTTGGTAGCAGCGACCGGTCGCGACGCCAAGGTGTCTCGGTGAAATATAGCCTTTAGTCGTACTGCGTACGGACGATCGTATTTTTCATACAAAACGCGCGGTGCGGCAACCGTGCGGCGAACGTCCGACAACAGGACGGCAACGTCACATGCACCACGTGTTCAATTCGGTGTTGAATCGTGCGGTGTTGGTTAGCGCATCACTGGCATACAAACGCACGGCAGCCAGATACGTTTTCAATTTAGGCGCCTGTTGTCCGACTGCTAACTTACTGCGACGGGCAGGCTGCGGCACGGTAAGCGTGCGGCATCCGGCCGGTTGCAGTACGAATAAATTGAAAGCGCCCTTAGGCTAACTCGCGGCGTATATCGCTGCGCGAACGCGCCGCGGGAACATTTGAAAGAACTACCGTAGCCCTAAAACGCAAAAGGCAATTTAATTAAGGACACAAGTAGGTTTAAATCATTAATATCTGACACGAGTTCTCGTTCTTCCACCTTAGAGCGAGAAAAACACATTTAATTATAATTTCCCACCACAAAAAAAATATAAGCCACAGACGCTAACCCAACAAAAAGTCGTCAGCAAAAAACTATCCGCCAAAAAAATAAACCACAGCATCAAATATTTAGCCCACCCATATCTCCTTAAACGTCGTATACCTGCCGGTTGAATGAACGTAGATTTTTCCGGGAATTTCTCCAGGTATATCCATCAGGCATGTATTATTAAGAAGGCTCCCTCTCATATGTCGTATTCCATGAGGAAGCAATGCTCATATGAAATGCCTTTTGAATTATTTGGCGAGCTCTTTGTAACAATGGCGTTACATTCCTTCTTTGTAGTCGGTTAAGTGTTCAATCTTTTGACGCGCGTTTTAATTTGAATGTTTTGGACTATATTTCTTATGTAAGTAGGGTTTCTGGAATGGAAAGTTACGGAGTTAATTTATGGGTTGTTGGGGTCGAGTTCTATGGGTGAGAAATCATGGAATAAGTCTTTCTGGTCTCCATTTAGAGCAAAAGGCGTTTTTTGTTAAGAGGTTTGCTGTTAAGAGCTTGATGACTGTTTAGCAGGCTCTTTTTGAGGTGACCAGTCATTAAATAACTACTCTCACTCGTGGTGTTGCGAGAATCCATACCTTCTCGTATCACCAGACTTTTACTGACAAAAAAACCAGCCGTGTTCCTTCAGCTGCTCTTTGAGTTCCTTTATTAACTTTATCGAAGAATCTGGCAGCACTATGTTTAGCGCCCAGCCATTACAATCAGTCCCTAGGGATAAGTAATATTTCTAAAAATATACATATGACCGATTTTCAGCGATAAGACCGCCACTGTGCACATAGGTTTAAGTTTCTGTGAAATTGTTACTATTTTGGTGGACAATAAAGTTTATTCTATTCTATTCTATTCTATGTATATATGTGTCAGAATTTCGAAGGCGATTGAAGTGGTTACCTGTTCGGCAGCGTCGGGATTGTCACATTCTATCTTTTCTCTTCTCTATTCTTCATAATCCCAACTCCCCCTTGTATCTCCGGGAACGCTTTGAGTATCTTGTTCCGAGAGGAAAGTCTTGTCGCTCATCATCCTCTCTTCTCCTTCGATTTCCTCCACATTCCTCTAGTCGGTACAGTGGTTCTTTTACTGTTCGAGCTGTTCGCCTTTGGAATTCTCATCCACACTCTATAAGGGCTAGCCCTTCGTTGGACGTCTTCAGGGGAGGGATCAGGGAACATTTCCTGTCAATATGACTCATGTATATATATATATATATATATATACATGTATAGGTTTTATTTGTTGTATTTATGTAGTATGTTTATAAGTATTGTGTGCTGCGCACATATCTATGTAAATTATTTTGGTTTTTGTTGTGCATTTCTTAAGTTCTCCTCTTTCATAAAATTTCTAGAAAAATTAAGGTTTGCTGTAAGAAAACCCAATTTTGGGTTAAGCTCGCCTGTGTACATCGGCTTTCTTACTATGAATAATATGTAAATTTATGTACAATAAAGAATATAAAGAATATATAAGAATATACATTCACGAATTACTCGATCCTGGTTCAACACATTTTTATCCAATTCCTAAGGAAGACATTCAATTCATATGAACGGGATTCCCCGAAATAAACATTTACGAATCACTTACTTCACTATAGAAAATGAAATCGAATATCACGTTCAAACCATAACAAAATCACTTTATAAATCACCAATGAAAACATACAAAGACGCACATAACGAAGTCAACACAATTCAATTAAGTGAGGCACTATGTAAATTAGTTGTGTTGGTATCCCGGCGTTACCCGGCGTTTCCCGTCAAGATACAATAAAGGCGTTATCTGCGAAGCACACCCTCGTTGCTCCGAACAATAGGAGGACACTACGTATAGAGCGCTATAGTTTGGTGCTTAGATTAAAGAGGACTGGATATGAAATGTGAAGGAGTGCTAGACTGAGTGTACAGACAGCTGCATCAATTGGGTATCCCGCCTGACTAAAAACCCACTCCGGTTCCTTCGTTGCCTTCGTCTCATGGCCGAATTTTCCTTTCAAAAACAAACCCTTGGCCTCAGTAGGCTTCGACCCTGCTGGGCCCCTACGGTTTGCTGACAACTCCTTGTGACGCGCGTGGACAGTACAGTGAACAATACGTGCTGTCAACGACTTAGTCTCGGTTCGGACTGTTACCGGACGGTCGGACGGCGAGCTAACCATTACTCGCCGTCCGCATGCCCACGCCTACGGCGGCTGGAAATCGGGAACCTGGCGGCTGGGGCATGATGGTCGCTCCCTCGCGCGTGCACGTGTGGCTTTCTCCTTTGCTAGCATTAAGCTTCGCAGAAGGAAGCGACTCCTCCTCGCTTCGGGCTATGGTATGTACCAAGGCCCGGCGCGAGAATGTCCTCCATTTTTTTTTTACCAGTATGTACTTAAACTTTCTTATCCACGTTCCACTCATCTAAAGTCGCCCATGGAGCGCAACAACAACGGGGTGAGCGATAAGTGTAGATGCCAAGGGTTACGTTTCATACAACATGGCGTTATGGTGCCCCGTCACGGCTTTATAGCCGCCAAGTTATGGGCAAACTGGTCGCCTTTTTGCCCATGAACGGGTGCCAACCCTGAGATCTCTAGATAAGGCATTTTTATGACGGTTGCCCATGATATTCGTTTAAACAGGTGAACTTTGACTGTTGTATTATAATAAGCAAATAGTAAGTTTATTAAAGAATAGCTTTTTTGTTCGAATTATTGTTTTATTGTAGTTAGGTTACTTCCAAGCAAGCGTGCTTCATCGTCGACCACATCATCGCTTACCATCAAGTGAGATGGTGGTCAAACGCGAGCCTATCAATAAAAAAAAAAAAAATAAAGTTATACATTGTTTTAAGGACGTAGTGGACTAGTGATAATGGCCGCTAACTTTCGAGTCGTACGTCACGAGTTCAAACCCAGGCAGGCGCTTTAGTTTGCCTGCAGTGGTCTTCCCGTCCGATTAAAACTTAGGTATCTGCTAGGCTAGAGTGAATAGGCTCTTAATAAATCCGTGCCTTTCACTATCAACGATTGTAATTATTACTGCTTACCATCAGGTGGGATCGCAGTCATGCACAAATCTATATTGAAAAAAAAATATTTCATCACCATTAAGTACTCTTAATTCATTAAACCCCAAGCGAACGTCGGCGTTCGCACACCTATTGTCTTTCTATTGTGTCTGTGATTTCCACGATTGAAAGGTGAAGAAAATAAAAGGTGAAGGAAAACATAGTGAGGAAACCTTTATGTCCTTGAACCATAAATTCGAAGACATATGACATCCACCAATCCGCACTGGGCCCACATGTTGGATTACGACCCATTCCGTCTCCTAGAGAGGTCTGAGTCCCAACAGTGGGAACATTATAACTTAAGTTGAGGAACTAATTTTGACTAAGTAATATCAGCTGCATTAGGCGTTCTCAAAAGTTAAGCAACTATTGCCGAGGCCCATCAGAGGATGGGTGACCTTCTCAACATTTCCAAATTTTTCCTTGCCTCGGATAGCATATTAAGCCATTGGTCCTGGTTATCATTTGTAGGTATAAAGTTTCGACCGTGCACCGGAAGACGCAGCGTTAGAATGCCTTCCACAAGGTGGACCGATAACCTGGTGAGAGTAGCGGGAATGCGATGGATGCGAGGCGCACTGGACCGTTCGTTGTGGCTAAACTTGGGGAGGCCTACATTCAACAATGATGTCATTCGGCTGAAATGATGATGATCATCATCATTTGTAGATCTTTAAAAGTCATTACTGATAGTCAGAAACTTGGACGTCTTTTTTACGTGGGAACCCACTTTTTTTTTATATAGTGGGAAACAAATCTTCCAATGACATCCCCCGCTCTTGGGCGGAGCGGGAGATAGTGTCAGACTCTTACTTACTAAAAGACCCACCCCGTTCCTTCTAGCCTTCATACCGGGGCTCGAGCGCCCTTTCGGATAACCCTGGCCCCAGTAGGCTTCGACCCGGCTGGGTCCCTGCTGTTGCTGACAACTCCTTGAGGCGCGCGGGAACAGTGCGCGCCGTCGAAGACTTGGACTTGGTCCGGACAGTTACCGGACGGCCGGACAGCGAGCTAATTCACCCACTTTTAAAGGAGAGAGAAGAAAATATAAGTGGCGAAACATTTGATCGCATAGGGGATAAAAAAAACACCTGTAGGAAAGATATAAGATGAAGAAAAATAAACAAAAAGCAAATAAATAAATTATTTATAGAAACAGACTATTCAGTCAAAAGTTGTCAAAAAATAAAAAGCCAGTTTTGACATTTGCATTTTGATTACCTAGCGGCTTTTCCAGTGAAATACTAAAATAGCTTAAGTATAGTGCGTTTCACTTAAGAATTCCTTTCGCTGTAATGTTGGCTTCCCTCTCTGTCTAAAGAAAAAGAAAAGAGTTGCCTACTCTAGCAAAATTATTGCACGAAAAATCGTTTTTAAAGGAAGTCGCACCACTATGGAGAATTATAATGGGAATGGGATTTTATTTTAAAAAAAAGCAGGTCTAAAAGGAAATTAAAGGAAAAGGGTTTTTTTTTTTTTATGGTGGGAAAAAATCATGCATTGACATCCCCCGCCCTTGGGCGGAGCGGGAGATAGTGTCAGACTCTTACTGACTAAAAGACCCACCCCGTTCCTTCTAGCCTTCATACCGGGGCTCGAGCGCCCTTTCGGATAACCCTGGCCCCAGTAGGCTTCGACCCGGCTGAGTCCCTGCTGTTGCTGACAACTCCTTGAGGCGCGCGGGAACAGTGCGCGCCGTCGACGACTTGGGCTTGGTCCGGACAGTTACCGGACGGCCGGACAGCGAGCTACCCATTGCTCACTGTCCGCAAGCCCGCGTCTACGTTGGCCGGAAATCGGGATCAGAATCCCGGCGACGGCGGCGGCGATAACGCCGTTGCCTTATGCGTTCGGCCTCCTCCTTTGCGAGCATTACTGCTTCGCAGAAGTCGGCGACCGCCTGCCACTCCTCCTCGCTCCGGACCATGGCCTCAACCAAGGCCCGGCGCGAGAGGTCTCCGCCGCCGATCGCCCCCACGAGGGCACGGCGATGAAGGAAAAGGGTTTTAATGGAGAGGTATGATATTGTAGCGTGGCTTACTGGTATTTAAAAGAATTGCAAGACAATCGAAATGGAGCCACAAAATAGATAGGTACAGAAGTCAATCTACATAAAAAGCGCGCTCGAGCAACGCACACAAGGACACCGCTCACAGCCACGATGTCTCGGTCGAGTCTCGGCTCACTCGTCGAACAGTTCCGGCTCAAAGTCTCCTTAGTGTGCTTCCACCAAGCGTAAGTATAAAAAGTGAAGTATATACATGAGATTGTCTTCTGTACCTATCTATTTTGTGATGGTGCCCAGCGTTGTACACTTTATTCAAAAATAGTTGTTATAGTTTCCAAAAGAAAAAAGAAGAAAATTATAAGGTAATTGTTAAAAGTATCGAAATATCAGATAATCTCCATTATATTAAGTAATTTCATTGTTAAAAATACAGCAAAGCTGTTTTTCCGTATTGACAACATTAAATTACGGGCGGGGGAAGCTACTTCTTACATGAAATGCACTCCTACTACTACACCGGACCAGTAATTATTATGTTATTGTTTCTTTAATTTTCGTTCCAAGTTACATTCTAGGGTTTTTCTCAAAACGGCAGGCTTACTCTTGAGTTCAATTCCGATCGGTCGACATTGAGATTGTGACGTTTCGTACCCTTGAATTCAATGCTAGCGCCAAATTGGTTCAAAATTGCGTGACCATTTTGAGAACTAAGTGAAATCGTATATGTTGACAATTTTGTTTTCAAGAATCACGTAACGTCAAAATTGACATTGCAATCGGATTGAAATTGAAATTAATTTGGAGAGTAAGCCTGCTGGTCATCTATTTTTTAACGAGTTTAACCAAACCCCGATGCGTTTTATTTTCCGCAGCTTGCAGTTGACTCATAGTTTTCCGGGACCTAGTAACACTAGCTTGAAACTCGTTACGCCATGAATTTCAGCTGACTAGCTCTGTAAGCTAAGCGTTCCACTCCACTGGCTTGGCAATTTCACAAATAATAGCCCAGCTTGTATTTTAGACCGTCGACTGATAAAATGATTCCATCATAATAATTTTACGAGGATACATTTATTTTTAATTTTTTAGGCACACAAAAGTATCTGTAGGAGTATGACTTGGTAAAGCTCATCTTATACATATAAATAAAATTGGAGTGTCTGTTTGTAATATTGAAATAATTGCTTTTTACTACATGCATATATACGGTACATACACCAAAATATTTTTTTTTACTATTTTTGTCTGTTTGTCCGGGCTAATCTCTGAAATGGCTGGACCGATTTTGACGGGACTTTTTTTGGCAGGTAGCTGATGTAATAAGGAGTAACATAGGCTACTTTTATTTTTGAAAAAAAAATCAAAATCCTGTAGTCCACACGAACGAAGTCGCGGGCACAGCTAGTCTTTATATAATACATTCTTCTGTGGATGTGTTTGTTACCTATCTCCACCTAAACAACTAGACCGATTTAAATGACACTTAGTGTGTATATTTGAGTGGATCCATAAATGATTTACAAATATAATTGAATCCGGTAGGTAGCGCTGTAATCGGATTCTTAATTTTTTTTCTGACGAAAACCCAGGTTTTGAGCAGGACTGCGTCTGTCGGGACCGCTAGTTTAATATATAACATAAACTTAAAACTAAGCCTCACATTCAGTCTCATAAATCACTAGACATTCAGACAGTATCTCCTTCCAGTTATCAGCGAACAGATCTATACAAGGCGGCAGGTGACCGTGGAATAAAGTACATTGACCTTTTCCTAATATCTCTGCGTAGGTACCCGAAAAACAAACAATGAATTGCTTTTAATTAGAAGATCATGTAAAGGATCACGATACATGTTGATTCAAGACAGCTTTATGTCTTTAATTCCGTTTTTTAAATTAAGAATTTTAATAAATGTAGGAGGATCAATGACCGTTATTCCACGTTTATCTGGCGTCTACCTTAGTAATAGATCAGAAATAATAATCCAGGACTGGATTTCTTTATTGAATTCGTAATCCAATTACGGTGTAAAGTCTCCATACTGGATATGAAAGAAAAGGGAGTTAGTGATAGTTTGACGGGTGACAGGACAGAGTGGAAGAAGAAAACGTGTTTCGCCGACCCCAAGTAATATGGGATAAGGGCAGGAAGAAGAAGAAGAAGAAGTCTCCATACTGGAATAGGTATTGGTTTTCTAGTCAGTATCCGGTTACATTTAATCGTTAAACTGTTTGTTTTAAGTTATATCAAAAACTTTCCCAACTATAGGTAATAATAATACCTAATACCTAATAGTGCGGGTAGTCATGACAGCTAATGACTCAATAGCCAGGAGCTTCGACGAACACAACTGAGGAGACTCTCGTTGGGCAGTTGGATCAAGGGCTTGATCCAGAAGGTAGTACTATTGGACATGGCGCGTATTGTTTACAGATTCCTCTCTCATGAGTCTTGACCACCGGTAGCTTGGGCCTGTTCTATCGGTATCGACCGTTAGGCTACTATAAAACCTAGGTTATATGTTAGAGGACAATACGATTAAAGAACCAGGTCTTTAAACCGTAACCGAACGAAGATACATGAAGAAGAATTAGAAGCATTGCTTGTATATTTTTGTCAGGCGTTCCGTAATATTTTCCTTATATTATAATGAAATGGAAATATAATACGCAATATCTTGAGGTTTCTATTTATAAAATAGATAGAGTCGGTTAATACTGCTATATTTTTGTTTGCATTCGCAGCTTTTCATCACTAAAAAGAGTTAAAAAAAAGCAACAAACGAATCGAAAAGATACGCGTTAGTGTCGCGATATTGTTTGACATTATTTAAAGCATAGCCACTATAAACACCGAAACGAAAACTATATTTAACAATGGGAAACTTAAAATATCAGACACGGAGTAGGTACTTTTATTAAAGAAAAATAACGCGTGATAAAAAACTATAGCAATGTACCAAAGTCTCTAACTTCGTGTGGTTACGGTTGGTAGACATAATTCTTTTTGCTATTAATTTCTCATACAGTCCTTTAAGATATGGCATAGGTTTCGTATTTCGCGAATATAAAAACATATATATATGCCAACAATGTAAGTTGTTGAATTGTGTTGTTGAACCATCGTCACATAATATTGCCTTAATTCTTAAACCCCAAGCGAACGCCGGCGTTCGCGCATCTATGGTCTTACTATTGTGTCTCAAATTGACGGTATCTGAAAGGATTAAATCTGTAACTATTTGTGGGCTTCAATTATGTAGTATAGGTACGGTGATCCCCAAACTAGGCGGTGCCTGTGTGTTGGGGACCGAACTATTCCAAAATCCAGTCGCTGCAGGTTGAAAGCTGAATGGACTTAATATCAGCACTTCACAGTTCACACGTAGCGGGAACGCCACGTGACCTGCGCAACCCAATTTCTGCCCGACACCAATATTCAAACGTTAAGCCTCCTATACACGAGGAGGCCAAATCCCATGAAACGAGCTGCCTGAATGATTCCACATGCACAGTCTCGTCAGTATCGTTGCTTGTTAGACTAGCATTTTGCCGGCGACTTTATTCGCGAAATTTTTTTTTTTTAAACCCGTCAAAACGTATTTTGATTTTGAGGGTAGTTTTGTTTTTAACAGTCTTTATTTAATTTGTTCTGATTAGAATTTGTGCCAAGTTTATAAAACCAAGGAATAAAGCAGGGTCCGCTGCGCCAATTTTCTAACAAAACATCTTATTAAAACATGTTACCTGTTCGTCTCGGCAAACAAAAATTGTTAGGCCACGCCCCTATTTGGTCAGCAAACAATGTTATTCTGTTAGCAAACACGAAAACACTGCGCAACGGACCCGGCTTAAGAACTCTCTATACAATCTTTAATTCATTAAACCCCAAGCGAACGCACACCCATCGTCTTTATATTGTGTCTCTAATTCTCACGATTGAAAGGTAAACTCCCTAAATTTTTCTATTATGAGGTAGTTCTGAAAACAATTATGATGCGCATAAACTACCTACTATGGATTATATGTGGAATGTATTTGCAGGTTATAGTTTTTCAAATATGTACTTGACACCTTGCAGTATATGATGGACTTATCGGAGCCGTTTAGGAGTAGGAAGGACAATACGAGCAAAGAACCAGGTCTTTAAACCGTAACCGAACGAAGATACATAAATAGAAGCATTGCTTGTATATTTTTGTCAGGCGTTACATATTTTCTTATATTATAATGAAATGGAAATATATTACGTAAAATCTTGAGGTTTCTACAAGGTGCAGTTTTAAAACTGCACAATATTTCAGGAGGTTGTAGTAAAACTCATAAATAATCATATAAAAAAACGATACCTGGTCAATAATCAGTAATACTTGTTATTTAATTTTTTAATTACTCTAAACTAAATCGATTGATCGATGGCCGCGGGGGCGTGGCTAGGGTGTGGCGTGCGGGATGATGATTGGATGATACATTATTTATGAAACTATCGTTGCGAGTTAGTGTGTGTGAAAACGACCTTTATTGTTCCGTGTTTGTGTGTGTGAAAAAAAGCGCGGTTATAAAAAAAAAAAAAATTACCTACTTATTTTATTATTGATTCGGGTCGAGAATCACTAACATAATTACCTCCTGAAATATTTTGCAGCTTCAAAACGACACCTTGTATTGATAAAATAGATGTAGTTGGTTAATACTGCTATATTTTTGTTCGCATTCGCACTTTTCATCTCTTACGAGCTGTTTTCTCTGCTTCCTAGTCCTAGTAAGAAGGAACAGCATTAACCTTTTGAACTCACGGGGTCCACGTGTCAGCCGGCCGGCGTTCTCTAGTTTTCACGACTCCTGCTTCAATGACGATGGGGTACACACTCTTCGTGTTAGTGTTAGCGTTTTTAGTCTCTATAGCAGATAAGTTTAACAATAAACAATTTTTCTTATGCACGGTACACCGTCTTAGCATTGCGAGCGATTCGAAGTGACTTTTCTTTATGACCAGTCTATCTGCGTTCTCTTTCTCTCGAGGTTATGAGGGAAAAAGATGTAAAATGGGAAGTGTTGCAAGTTGTCACACAAACAAAAAACGGTATATAATTCAAGACAACGCGTCGTTTTTAGGTGGGAAAATCATCCAATGACATCCCCGCTCTTGGGCGGAGCGGGAGATAGTGTCACAGTTTTACTGACTAAAAACCCAGTTCCATCGTTGCCTTTCGTACCGGGGCCAAATCTTCCTTTCAAAAACAAATCCTTGGCCCCAGTAGATTTCGACCCTGCTGGGTCCCTACGATTTGCTGACAACTCCTTAAGGCGCGCGTCTGACGTCTTGAACTCGGTCCAGACGATCGGACGGCGAACTATTCATTTCTCGCCATCCGCAAGCCCGCGCCGCGCCAGACGTCACGTATGCACGCATGCAGATAGGCATGCGTTCTTAGTACATACTAACAGTACTCAAACGTCCATATTTCCTTCGTCAGAAAATACGTGACACGTCTGACAGCCCTGGGATCTTGGACTATTACGTGTGCGGCCTCCTCCTTTGCTATCATTATTGCATCGTAAAAGGAGTCGACCGACTGCCACTCCTCCTCGCTCCGGACTATGACCTGTACCAACGCCCGGCACAAGAGATCGCTGCCGCCGATCGCCCCACGAAGACACGGTGCGGTAGTACTCTACCCAAGCGGGGCAAAGACAACGCGCCGTCTCACATATCAGCGGTTGCCACGGCGAAATTCTACGAATTACGGTTTGAACTGCTTCATCATCCGCCTTACTCATCAGATCTAGCCACAAGCAATTTTTTTTTGTTTCATCATCTAATTGCGCTCGGAGGATAAGACAAATGTGGAGGCAAAATTCGTGAACAATTATTTTGCAGAGACAAACGCCAACTACTTTTTGAACGGCTTAGAAAGATGGGAACATCGCTGAGAGAAGTATACAAAGAGACAATGTAAAAAAAACAATCGAAGAAAAAATGTCCTGTATCTTTGTTAGATCGGCAACTTTTCAGATCACCTATTATATTATTTAAGCGCTAGACCAGTTGTCATACTAAAGGCATAACTCCTTTAACTACGTAAACCTACAACTCAACGTGCCTACTCCAAAACTAAAGTAATATAAACATTGAATAAGCTAACCCGTTCTTTATCTGGTCTTAACCGTTGTGGAATTTACTTAACGCAGTAATTCCCAAGTAAGCCCTTTATAGTGGTCTCTAACCCGTACGTAGTGTTGTGCACTGTCTTGATAATCCCGGGATGCGGGTATCTCCGCTTCCCGATGTTCTGCATTCTACGACTGATCCCGGATTTTGTGCGGCTATTTCTGTGCTGTACGTTTACCTATGTTATTTTGAATTGTGTCGTATTTGTATGTATGAATTGTAAATTAGAATGTCTTCAATAGTAATATTTTCTGTTTAATGTAACAGACTAATTTGAAACTTTAATTGACACATAATAAAGATACTCTATTATGATTAGCTCGTTCGAAAGCTGTATTTTATTAAAGAAACTATGTTTTTCATAATGTGTAGAATGAAATGAAATAGGTATTGGTAAAATATAGTTTTCAATTTATTTTAAAATATTTCGTGTCACAAAAACTTTTTGTCGATTTAACTGTACAAGTTTAGGCTGCGGAAACATTTAACCTTTCAGATACTGTTAATTTGAGACACAATAGTAAGACAATAGATGCGCGAACGCGTTTGCTTGGGGTTTAATGAATTAAAAGAGTTACCGTGGCCTAGGACGCAAAAGGCAAAAAAGGAACTTAGTTGGGTTTTAGTCAGTTAAAGTCTGATACGCTTTCTTGCTCCACCCTAGAGCAGGAGAAATCATTTGATAATTCCCCATCTCAAAAAGTGTTTTACTATAAATCAATTTTGTATCACGATTACGCAACCTGTAGCGATCCGTTTCTTATACATAAATACCACGCATTTCAATAAAAATGAGACGAACGGGTAATTTTCTATTAAAATGTATTATAAATCCCGGATACAAGGATTTTCCTTCGAATACTTTATATCCCGGGCTCGTGTCCCGTTTAATAACAACACTAATCTCGTGTGTGGGATCAGGGAGGTGTTGCCTTATTATAATATCGTAAATCTTGACTGTTAGTGGTTACTGTTACTGTGGAGTATGCGGGTTCGATGCTCCAAGGTATTATTTTTTCTTATCATATCGTACATGTGTATAGTATGATGGCCTGGGGATAAAGATATAAATAAGTGATTATTGAGAAAGGATATAACAGCTACTAGGTTAATAATAATAATTCTTTATTTTCAGCCAACACACAGACGCGATAAGTACCTACACAGAATAAACTTAAAAATACAAGATGTAGTTTCAGATCTGCAAAAAATTTTAGGAGGCTATTTCAGATTTTCAGATTTCAGATTTATTTATTGTTTGTCACAGGTGGAAATACAGCTCTTAAAATTATTGTCATAACAAGTATCACTGTAACATACCCATGGGGTGTAGAATCTTTGAAATTTACAGTTACACATCAAAATAAAAGGAAACCTTCACAGTACACAAAATAACAAAGGCAACATGATATTAATTACCACTAGAGAAAATAAATTAATTAGGTATACTGTATATCAATTGTTATTTGTCAAAATTATTGCATCATTAAAATATTAAATAAAATTTAGTCAAAACATTTGTCATTTAAGAAGTCATTGAAGTACACAATTATAATGTCAATTAGTATACTATTACATGTCAAAAAGAAAAGAAAAACCGTCATAATGCTCAAAATAATCAAAACAACATTATATTAATTAGCACTACATTACAAATAAACGAATTAAACTGGTCCAATTTTTTATAAATTAAGCATTGTTAGAAAATTAAACAGATTTTAGTCAAAACATTTGTCATTTAGAAATTCATTGATTGTGTAATACACTTTCTGTATCAGTAATTCTTTGAGTTTGTATTTAAAAGTAGTTAACGTTTCAATAGTTTTGATAGAATCTGGTAATTTATTATATTCTGTTAGTGATTCTCGACGCGAAACAACAATAAAAGGGGACCTAGGTATCTTTTTTAAATTTTGTTCTTATTTACTAAACTCAGTGAAAGTGTTTCAGGATGTCGCACTCACGTACAAAGTGGCATAATGACAACAAGTCTGCGTTATGAGACTTTAAAAACTGCTCCGTATGTCAGCATGTCAAGACCCTTTATCTCTTAAAAGCGTGGAGTTACCGAGTTGAAATTAAAACCATATACTCAGGTTTGCGGGCTCTTGAAGATCTAAGAAAATCAAACGTGTAAGTTAACGAGAAAAAAGGATACTTCGGTTTATGTGTGCAAAAAATGTACATTTCGACACTCTCGAGGAATTCAAAATTCATAGGGTACTTCCTGATGACCCAGAATCCTGAAATTTAGCATACAGCCAGGGTTTATAGCACAATTATAGGAATAAATCTGAAAACTGTAAATTTGTCATTACGTCGTATTTTGGAACGAAGTTCCTTATCGTGCGTTGTGAAAGGGGGCTAGACGGAAAAAATTCTCACGAAAAATTGTACCGACACTTTTACTGTCAAAATATAAATCCAAGATGGCGGCTGCAAGAAATTATCAACTTTTTCGTCATGGGTGTCGTTTTCATGGTTTTCGAGGGTGTTGAAACCGATGGTACTGTCAAAATATAAATCCAAGATGGCGGCTGCAAGAAATTATCAAATTTTTCGTCATGGGTGTCGTTTTCATGGTTTTCGAGGATGTTGAAACCGATGGTACTGTCAAAATATAAATCCAAGATGGCGGCTGCAAGAAATTATAAAATTTTCTGTCATGGGTGTCGTTTTCATGGTTTTCGAGGGTGTTGAAACCGATAGTACTGTCAAAATGTAAATCCAAGATAGCGGCTGCAAGAAATTATCAACTTTTTCGTCATAGGTGTCGTTTTCATGGTTTTCGAGGGTGTTGAAACCGATGGTACTGTCAAAATGTAAATCCAAGATAGCGGCTGCAAGAAATTATCAACTTTTTCGTTATGGGTGTCGTTTTCGTAGTTTTCGAGGGTGTTGAAACCGATTCTACTGTCAAAGTGTAAATCTAAGATGGCGGCTGCAATAAATTATCAACTTTTTCGATATGGGTGTCTTTTTCATGGTTTTCGAGGTTGTTGAAGCCGATAGTGCTGTCAAAATGTAAATCTAAGATGGCGGCTGTCAGAAATTATCAACTTTTTCGCCATGAGTGTCGTTTTCATGGTTTCGAAGATGTTGAAATAGTGCTGTCAAAATGTACATAAATAAGGATAGTATTTTTTAGTTATCTTGTATTGGCTAGACGGAAAAAATTCTCACGAAAAGTTGTAACGATACTTTTTGCTATAGTAAGCTTTTGTAAGCCGTGCGGCGTGCGCATGTTTCTCTGTCTGTCTCTCTCTCTCTCTCTCTTATAGAAAGCAAGCCAGAACGGAACTTCGTTCCATCCGGGTGTCCCTTGACACCACAGTAGTTTTTTTTTTTTGCGATTTGGAAAAATCTTAACAGACTCCATTCCAGAATTGAATTATGTATTTACATAGAAAAGTTTGTACGGAACACTCAGGGTTTGAGTCCAAATCCCACTTGCCAACTTTTTTTAAATTATTGACATAATGTAAATAATTTATTTGGTATATAATTCGTTATATTATATAACGACTTATGTACCAAATAAATTATGTAAGAGTCTAGGCGAAGATTGTCAGTCACTCACGCTTGAAAGAGAAAATCGCCATCGGCTAAGATGTGACGATCTGAGTACGTTTACGTGTCAAGCTTGGTCACATCTAAATAGCACAAGATAGAAATATTTGTAACGAGAAAGGAGAGCTTTATTCAACAATGGACGCATAACTCCAAATAAGTATTATTGAGGACTACCCTTTGCCTGCAACTTCACCTGCGTACATAAAACACCTATGTCACTCAAGAATAAAGCAGCTTTCTGTCGATAAAAAATTTTAACAATCGGACTAGTACTTTCAGAGATTACCTATTAAAAACAAAAAAAAAACACCTCTCTATTATATTACTGTATATTATGTACAGTGATTTACTAATTAACCTATTTGTTAATCAATTTACAAAGTCCAGGGTATCTCATTCACGGTCAACGAATCAACAGCAATCATTGTCACTTAAACACTTCCTGCAAGAATACCAAGTCGTCCTTGACTGCATGGTTTTGGCTTCATGGCTAGACTTGACCATGCTACCCAGAACAATCCAAAACCAAATCCGATGAGTATCGTATGTGTGTTAGCAGTCACTTATAGAAAAATCTAGATAAGTATGTCAATAGCATCGAATTATATTCTAGTGATAGACAAGCATGTTCATAGAAACTATTGGTCAAAATACTGAAAAGTTAAAACATAAGTTCGCTGCAGCGGTACATTGGCATTATGTCGTCTAACAGAACTATTAAAACATACAGCGCTAAGATGGCTTTCAAAGGATATTTTTTTCGCGACCAAAATGTCTTAAGCGCTATGCATTTCATGGCACTTACGAGTTTCGTTCAACATAGTGTAATGTTCAAGGTGTACAGACTACATTACACCTAAATCGACTGAAGTGAGTTTGTGCGTTTTATCGATGGTCAATAGTAACAAAGCGTAAGTATTCTCAAACCTATTGTCGCTAAACAAAACATAAACGCAATACTACCATCATTAAATAAAATGAAAAACAGATAAAAGGGCGCATTTCCGAGTCCTCACATAAAGCATAAGACACAATACATTTGGTAGCATACATAAATCGAGAGCCATGTTTAATATTCGTTAAGTCGGGCCTCGGTTTCAACGCGCCATCCCTTATAATATCGGATACGTTTGCCGTTTGTTCAAATACATGGTTTGATGTTACATAGAGGCGAACATTCGGGAGCTCTCAGTTAACATAATATAGGAATGTAAAAAGAAAAAAAAGCAAGAAAGAAAGCAAAAAACACACACTGTAGAAATAAATATTTAGAAACGATCGAGTTTTTTAACGTAACTAGCTTTTACCCGCGGCTTCGCCCGCGTACATAATATATAGCCTATGTCACTCAAGAATAAAGCATTGCAGCTTTCTATCGGTGAAAAAATTTTAGCAGTCGGACTAGTACTTTCAGAGATTACTTCCAATAAACAAAAAAACAAACTTTACCTCTTTAAAATATAGAACGTAGAACTCAAAAGAAAAATTACAAGACAAAATTGCGCGCTGTGGAAACAGACACACCCAACTCCTGTACACTTCATCATCCCATCAGAACATCGTCCCCTGAACGCAAACTGCAATGGCCAATCTAGCAAACTCTTAACCGACTGCAGACCCAGGTTGGCCGCTGCACAAACAATCTAGCTAAACAGAGCTTCCTCGATCCATCTCAAACACAGTACCAGGGTGGAACCGCTTCACAGAACATGGGTCACCTGCTATGCTGCCCATCCTACACAACCACCGATATATACAAAGCCAATTACAGAGCTGTTCAGGTTACCATGAAGATGACCTGTACCCCTAGCCAAGTTGCTAATCTGCAATAGTTAACGCTTGTAAAAACGTCAAATGTACGGGAATGACGTCGTGTTATCGCTCAGTCACGTGGTCAGAACAAAATAATTGACGGCAAGTCAACTGGAAGCGTTCAGCGCAAGCGAAACGGTTGTAACTTGGCTAGGGGGGCTGATAAAGGTTGTATCTAATATAGTATAGCCGTGGAATTAGTATAAAAGGAATTGTAATTTGACAAGATTGATGAAGCCGAAAGGTTCTGAAGAGGCGACTACGTACCGGAAGACGCAGCTTTAGAAGGCCTACAAGGTGGACCGATAACCTGGTGAGAGTCTCGGGAATCCGATGGATGCGAGACGCACAGGATCGTTCATTGTGGTAGCACTTGGGGAAGGTATGTTTCCAACAGTGGACGTCTCACGGCTGAAATGATGATGATGCTGATGATGATGATAGGTTACCGAATACTGGTCAGAAAAAATATAAATTCAGTCCATCGACACGTATAAAAGAAGACAAGACAAAAGAAAGAATTTCCATCCCAAAAACTCATTGCAAAGTCTTGAAAGTTTCAATACAAGTGGAAGAAACCAGTTCTGCTGTGGTAAGAAGCAGGTAAACCCTGCATCAGCTGGTTTGCAAGGAGCTAAATACCCATAGTGTTTCTTTAGGCGCCTTTTATTGCGAGAGTAGCGGTGTCTCTTTCGAACAATTCGCAGCCCTGGCCTGACCTCTATATAAGTACCTAGTGGAATACAACGTGACGGCGTCGATCCGGACTTGATCCTTATCAAATGGCCGTACGGCGAACTACCCATGGCTCGCCATCCACAACCCAGCAACTACTGTGGCCAATAGACGAGTGGCAAGGCGTGAGTTTTGTCTCCACCAGGGTAAAGAACCAGCCCCCCTAGCCAAGTTACAACCGTTTCGCTAGCGTCGAACGCTTCGAGTTGACCTTGCCGCCAACTCTTTTGTTCTGACCACGTGACTGAGCGTTGAGACGACGTCATTCCCGTACATTTGAAGCTTTCTACAAGCGTTAACTATTGCAGATTAGAAACTTGGCTAGGGGTACAGGGATTCTATTCCACTGGACTGCAAGATAGAAATCTGAGGCAAAAACCAACTCCGAATAAATAAAATACAAGCAATATTATCTCAGCCAAGCATGTGCTACCTGACTACCGAACCCAATCGTTCAGTAAAACCGATACTCTATATTTACCCAAGCTCCAAAAATACTTCTTCATTTTTTAACTAAGAAAATATATCGAGTAATACCTAGTAAATGATGTACTGTGCGAACAAGTGTAGGGAATTGTATATTTTAGGCGTATTTTTACGGCAAGAATAATAAAAAGAAGGTTAAGTAAGCATTTCTATTCCTTTCGAAATTTGCAAGCTCTAAAACCAACTTATTGCTTTTCTTCTGGAACAGGTAACGCATAAAATAATACTACTTACATAATATTTTTATCTGCATAGTATTGATAGTGTAGTATCATTCCGAAGGGGCCCATATTTAATATTGGGTATTTTTGGTAAGAAGATTAAATATGGAACCTTCATTCAAGTTTAATGTTATATATTTACCTATAGGTATACCAACCTATAGTCTTGTACCTCTAGGCTTTGATAACTTATTTTGTTAGGGTGTTTTTAATGTCGTGCGGATTTCATTCGGAATTGCCCCGAACGCGTAATCCCCACAAATGTCAATTTCATACAATTATATAGTATAATTATAATGTAATGCGCGGAATACGCACACGAAGCGCGTTTTTTTGCGTTTAGAAATTTTGTGCATGCGGGGAAAACCCGCGTTCGTGATAAAATCCTTAAAACACCCTTAGTCAGGAGTGAGACGGACTGTCAGACTTTTACTGATTAAAACCCACTGTTCCTCTTGTAGTGACAACTATGACGTTATAAAGAACTAAAATTAAATATCTGGCATGGTGGTATTAGGTATTAGAGTAGCAGGTCGTCACCGGACATGATTACTTCGGGATGTTCCTGCATCGGATTGGTGCGGGCGAGACACCCGGGCGTTACGCGTGAGATTGCAGCTCTCATAAAGTAGTTGCCATATTTGAATTGACCAAACGATGGAATTCTCTTGAGGTTCATTGATGACAATAACGTCATTAAGAAAAAAAAAATTATAATATACTTTTTTTTCTTTTTTTTCGTGGTGGGAAAAATCATCCAATGACAACCCCCGCTCTTAGTCGGAGCGGGAGATAGTGTCAGACTCTTACTGACTAAAAAACCCACCCCGTTCCTTCTAGCCTTCATACTTTTGAAACTAACCCTGGCCCCAGTAGGCTTCGACCCGGCTGGGTCCCTGCTGTTGCTGACAACTCCTTGAGGCGCGCGGGAACAGTGCGCGCCGTCGACGACTTGGGCTTGGTCCGGACAGTTACCGGACGGCCGGACAGCGAGCTACCCATTGCTCACTGTCGGACTTGATTAAACAAAATTGAATAACACATACGGAATCACGTTCTCGTGAGAACTATTGCCCCGTACGACCGTCCGGACTGTGACAAAGAGATGTCAGAAAAGCCACCGAAGCCGACGCCTATTGTGGCAATGGGTCGATTTGTGAAAGGGAAACCCGTAGTCCTAAAATGCAAAGGGCAACTGAAGGTGTGATTTTATTCAGTAAATGTCTGACATTTCACTCTAGACCGAGAAGACGGACTTCCATGATGAATTCCCATCATGAAAAAAGGTCATTATGAAAAAAATATCCAAAATATACATGGACATGATTAAATAAAATTGAATAATACACACGTAATCAAAATCAAATTGTCTAATATTTCATTATAGTGCATGCAAACTAATATGAATACAATCAAAATTAGGTCCGATTGTGCTGAGTGAAATTAGCAAATTTTGAACGCTGCAAACATACCCATATGCACCGCCACTGCCTAACCTTTTATACGCCCGGTGCGAGCTTCTATAACTGAATTCCTAAAACAGAACAATACAAACAAAAAGTACTAGGTATAAAATTTTGCGCGCCTCCAGGGACTGCGTTCTGTGTCTGGCCACTCGCTGGCACCGCCCAAGCTACGGCACGGCACTGCGCTTCAGTAATAAAAAGAGGATGCAATTCAGTCGCCACAGACTCGTGTCGATACACGTTGTTAGTCCAATGTATGACCTAGTCCAATGATCACAACCTTCCCTTATTATTAAAATTAAAAAAAAAAAAGATCGACCTCAATGTGTCTGTTCTGCGAAGCAGTAATGCTCGAAAAGGAGGAGACCGACCGCATCACGCAACGGGATCCCGATCCCTATTTCCTGCCACCGTAGGCGCGGGCTTGCGGACGGCGAGCTATGGGTAGCTTGCTGTCCGACCGTCCAGTAACTGTCCGGACCGAGCCCAAGTCGTCGACTGCGCGCACTGTTCCCGCGCGCCTCAAGGGGTTGTCAGCTACAGCAGGGGCCCAGCTGGGTTGAAGCCTACCGGGGCCAGGGTTAGTTTTGAAAGAGTAGCTCAGCCCCGTTATGAAGGCACGAAGGAACGGGGTGTGCTTTTAGTCAGTAAGAGTCTGACACTGACCTATGACGAGACTGAGCAACTTATTGTGTCATAAACGCGGTGAAAACACACACATACACAAATACACACCCCGTCCTCATCCCCACCTCCACTCTACATATATACGACCCAATATCCACATAGTGTATATTATTTGGTATCATAACTTGCCTTATTTAATTTATATTTTCACTTCTGTTGATGGTATCTGGAACAATGTCTATGAATATATTATGTTTAATTGGGCGTTGATAGCTGCGCTACAGTATTTTACTTTTGTCGCTATCTTCGTTTTTCTGTAACCTGTAAACTTATGTTGTTCCAAAATAAACTTTATTATTATTATTATCTCCCGCTCCGCCCAAGAGCGGGGGTTGTCATCAAAACTAACTCAATTTCCGAAGTATGTGTTTCTAGTTTTATTTCTACGTTTTTTCGGTCGACATCCTCTTCCCTTCTTGCTTCAGTCAGTCATCAACTACACATACAAACACAGCCAAACGAAACGGGCAAAGTCAGGAATTAAGGTACTGGCTTGAGAACCGAATCGTCAAACTTAAGTGGCAGTAGGCATGGAACATTGCTCAAAGGATAAATTGTCTATAGGTTCAAAAGGTTCTGGAGTGGCGACCGTGTACCGGAAAACGCAACATTGGAAGACCTCCCACATGGTGGTCCAGTGACCTGGTGATAGTCGTGAAAATCGGACGGATGCGAGACGCACAGGATCGGTGTGATGGAGAGCAATGTCCAATAGTGTACGTCTTTTTTTTATTGTTGATAGGTTCGCGCTTGACCGCTATCTCACCTGATGGAAAGCGACGATGCGGTCGACGATGGAACGTGCGTCTTTGGACTAAAAAGATGATGATGATGATTACACAAAGCCGTTCTTCTTCAACCTTTTGACAGATAACAATAATGATGTAGCGACATCTATGGCGCCACATAAGAACTAATCCTGCAACGCGCAATCAAAGTTCTTCGCGCGATTTGAATATATACGAAAGCCCGAATTCCTGAAATCATCTATTGGACAGTTGCCCACCAGACCATAACACCCGTCTGGTTGGAGGATCCTCCCTTTTCAATGGAGGTATGTGGGACTTTACTCTCTATTCCGCATACCCCCAAAATTGTGATACCCGATCCTCTAAAGAACAAGTCCTCAAGAAAATTTACCCTGAAGGTGATCTTACGAAAATTGTTGCACCCCGAACATTCGCTCGCTCGCTTCTATCAAAATTCGCACTCCATATTAAGTGGTCATAAATCGCTGGTGTCGCGCCGTTTCACTTTTAGACTTTTTTACGTATTATTTTTACATTTCAGCGTCTTCTAAACGCGTGTTACGATACGGCCGGGTATCAAATGTAGCCTTGTAAATGTCTTCGTGAAAAAGAGACCGTCGTACTTTTTGCAGAAAAAAAGATGGATTTCTGGGAAAATAGAACTCTTTTAGGATCTGAATTTTCAAGTACCTTTTGGTAATTTGTCTTGCAGGCGAATTATATATCATACTAAAGTAAGTTTTTTTTTAGTTTTGAAATCATGCAATGACATCTTCTGCCCTGGAAAGAGCGGCGGTGTCAGACTCTTACTGACTAAAACCCACTCCTATATTCCTTCGTTGCCTCGCATTCCAGGGCCGGATTTTCCTTTCAAAAGCGAGCCAATGGCACATAATAATAGTAATAGTGCAAGTCCTGTCCACTAAACACAAACACAAAGGCGAACTTAATGCCTTAGGCATTCTCTACCAGTCAACCAAGGGTGGTGAAGAGAAAACATTCCTCATTCATTATTAATTTCCTTCGTTGCCTTGCATTCCAGGCCTGGGTTTTCCTTTCAGAAGCAAACTTACGGCCCCTATGGTTTCGCTGACATCTTCTTGAGACGCGCGTGGATCACTTCGCACCGTCGACGACATGGGCTCGGTCCGAACGGTTACCGGACGGTGAGCATACTAAAGTAACTTTAAAGATGAGTTCACCTGGGCGCATTAACATTTCTAACAACGGTCACTAATATTTTCATAGATACAGGCACCCCAAAATAAACTATGGTGTTTATATCTAATATCATCTTCCTGTCCTTGTCGCGTGTTACTTTGGGTCGATGCAGCACATTTTCTTCTTGCATTCCGTTTTGTCAGTCATAAAACATGCTCCGAAGAAGAAAAGAAGGGATATTTTTCATAATATCATTCCTCACACAATCCACTCACCTTTTTAGCCATAATTTGTTACAATTTATGCGTACATAGATGTGTTTAATGACATTGACAGGCAGGGGCCATAGTCTTAACATAGTTTCTGATCACCAGTCCACCTAAGCGTCTAAAAACCGTAGCATATCTTTGCTTTCCGTATGGAATAATGACCTACCAACCGGGGGTTGTCCTTAGGTGCACTAGCATAGCACGTACATGGATAATCGTCGACTACGTTCCTTTAAAAACGTCTAAGGGGCTTCTGCGAGTTGGCTCATATGCCTTTCAAAGGTCCAGGGCCCCAAGATCCTGAGATATATGAAAACATGAAAATAATGGGAAAACGTCGTGAGGAAACTAGCATGTCCTAGAACCAAAAAAAACGGAGACTTGTGATATCCACTAATCCGCACTGAGCCCGCGTGGTGGATTATGGCCTATGCTCTCTACTAGAGAAGAGGTCTGAGTCCCAGCAATGGGAGTATTACAAGGCTGATTATGATATTCTATGCTATTTTAGGGGTATGCGGAACAGAGTGTGAAGTCCCGCAAACCTCCGTAGAAAAGGGACCATACCAGACGAATACTATGTCTGGTCGGACAGATACTGAGAGCTGCCGGAAAGATAATTGCTAATTGGATGCAGAGTTAGGTAGTTTAGTTCTTTTGTAACGCCATAGAGGTCGCTAGACTATAAAACATCATCATAATCGTCTCACCCGTCACGGATATAGCAACACGGTCTCACCCACCTCCCTCCGCAGCCACTGACACGCTCCGCATCACTCGGCACATTCTCGTCACGTTCGCAGGTTGCGTGCACTTACCCCCTCCGTGTTAACCCCTTCGCTGGATACATTGTCAAGTAATAAATTAAGTTTTCCTTATGCGGTGTTGTTGGCGCTCTTTTGTTTTATGTTTCTTTCTTTTTTTTTTGTTTCAACGTAATTACTTTTTTGTGGGTGGTTCTGTAACTGGCTTTTTGGTCTAACAGTCGCAAGCCAGTTTGTTGTGAATTAGTGAAATAGTAGTGTAATGATTTTTAAAGAAATATTCATAAATCGTTCAACTTCCAATGATAAGCGATAGATGGCGCTAGTAGTTACATGAACTTTAGACATTCGTTGTAGATATTAAGTAATAATTTATAATATTAGACTTTATGGATTTGTTTTGTATAAATATATCATAATTGTTAAAATGAAATATTTACTTGCAGTTAATTATTAGATAAACTCTAATGTATATTAGTTAGTCAATTGATGTTACGTACTCTTTACTTTGCTCTGATTGGTCGGTTAGTCGACCGAGTGTTTGTGAAAGTTTGTGGTAGGGAAACACTGAGTTTGTTACTGTCATTGTGGACAGAGTCAGTCTGCTTTGAGTCGTTGAACAGAAAACATGTCCGACTAATCTGTGTATTTGTAAATGATTGTTAATAGAACGATAAGTAAGAAATTGTGTTGATCAAAGTGAATAAAATATTTATACAATTTATCCTGAAGTGTTTGATTTATCACATTTCAGAAGTGGGATATGCCTACAAATATGTGCAGTGATAACAGGAAGAGGTTATGTGTGCCTAAATTGAAGATAAATGAGTTCGAGAAATATATTTTTGTCTTTCCAAGTGTACTAGTGTGATTTTAGACAAGAGGTTATGTGTGCCTAAATTGAAGCTAAGTGAGCTCGAGATAATTTTTTTTGTCACTAAAGTGTGCAAGTGTTACTTTAAGCCAAGAAGTTGTGTGCCTAAATTGAAGCTAAATGAGCTCGAGATATTTTTTATTCTTTTTCCCATGTGTGCTAGTGTTACTTCAGACAAGAGGTTATGTGTGCCTAAATTGAAGCTAAGTGAGCTCGAGATTTATTTATTTTTTTAGCCAAGTGTGCCAAGTATTTCAGACCAGTATCATACTCACCCAAATTTCTTACTGATGGTGACAGGCTCGTGTATTGAATCATTCGATTCCCTTCAAATGTGTGAACTGAGTGGTACAGATATGCGCGTCATGTTCGTAATCGAAAGTTGACAAGACTAAACACCTCTTAAATGCTGGTGATTCATTTTAGTTTCTATATTTCAAATTGGGTTGCTTTTCCTTTATTTAATTTCATCGAATTCGTATATGTAAGTAGTCAGTTTATATGTAAAATTTTCCTATTTCCCAAAGCGATAATTGTCACTGTTGCCTCGGATTACTTTGTGTGGCACGATAATTTCCCTTTCGTTTCGACGCATAGTTGTAAAAACATGTTGTACCCTTTATTAGTATGTCACAATAATGATAAATGATATATAATTAGTGATAAATGATAAGTGATCAGTGATAAGTGATCAGTGATAAGTGATAAGTAATTAGTGATAAGTGATCAGTGATAAGTGACCAGTGATTAGTGACCAGTGATTAGTGACCAGTGATTAGTGACCAGTGATTAGTGACCAGTGATTAGTGACCAGTGATTAGTGACCAGTGATTAGTGACCAGTGATTAGTGATCAGTGATTAGTGATCAGTGATTAGTGATCAGTGATAAGTGATCAGTGATAAGCGATCAGTGATAGGTGGTCAGTGATCAGTGATAAATGATAAATTTATTTATTTATAAATGTTAAACGATAAATGATAAATAGTAAATGATAAATGATGATAAATGATAAATTTATTTATTTATAAATGTTAAACGATAAAAGATAAATGATAGATGATAGATGATAAATGATAAGTCTTAAATGATAAATGATATTTATTTTGTACTGTTGTTTTATGAATTAAATTTCCACCTATGACAAACAATAAATGAATTTGAGAGAACAAAGTTAAAACTGAGTTTGTATATGTATAACACGATTCAAAAGGCTGTAAATGGAATTTCTTCTCCATAGAGATCTACACTTTGGAATATGTAATTACCGTCAATTTGCTGACTTACTGACTTCTTGGCAATTTAAGAGTCTGTAAATGGTTCATTTGAAATGTTTTGAATTGATTTCAGTGCTTTGATGAGGCCAAGAGTGTCTTTGATGAGGCCAAGCGTGCCTTTGATGAGGCCAAACGTGACTTTGATGAGGCCCAACGTGCCTTTAATGAAGCCAAGTGTACCTTTGATGAAGCCAAGCGTGCCTTTGACGAAGCCAAGCGTGCCTTTGACGAAGCCAAGCGTGCCTTTGATGAAGCCAAGCGTGCCTTTGATGAAGCCAAGTGTGCCTTTGATGAAGCCATGCGTGCCTTTGATGAAGCCAAGCGTGCCTTTGATGAAGCTAAGCGTGCCTTTGATGAAACCAAGCGTGCTTTTGATGAAGCTAAGCGTGCCTTTGACGAAGCCAAGTGAGCCTTAATAAGACCAAGCGAGCCTTAATGAGGGATGAGGCAAGCATGCCTTTGATGAAGCTAAGCGAGCCCATTTGAGGCCAAGTGAGCCATTTGAGGCCAAGTGGGCCATTTGAGGCCAAGTGGGCCATTTGAGGCCAAGTGGGCCATTTGAGGCCAAGTGGGCCATTTGAGGCCAAGTGGGCCATTTGAGGCCAAGTGGGCCATTTGAGGCCAAGTGGGCCATTTGAGGCCAAGTGGGCCATTTGAGGCCAAGTGAGCCATTTGAGGCCAAGTGGGCCATTTGGAGCAAAGTGGGCCATTTGAGGCCAAGTAGGCCATTTGAGGCCATGTGGGCCATTTGAGGCCAAGTGGGCCATTTGAGGCCAAGTGGGCCATCTGAGGCCAAGTGGGCCATTTGATTTGGCCAGATGAGCCAATTAAGATTCGGGTTAAGTGTGCCCGGTGCAGATGAAATTATCCTCAAGAGCGTAAGTAACGTATGAATTTACCTATTAATGTGATTTTAGTCTGACTACGTTGGCTTAATGCAGATGTAAATGAATTGAATAATTTATTAAGTTTATTCATATCATATTTGAACTGTTTATTAGATGAGATTTGAACATTCTGTTATAGTTTTTGAAGATATTATAGGTATAGATAAATTGAATTGAAAGTATAATTTAACACTGGGATTTCATTCTTAAAAAAGAGTTTCAAATGAACGATACAAGTACTATTTCCTGTAAATGTTTTAACCACTGATTTTTTTTATTTTTGAGGACTTGGATTCCGACAGAACTACAGAAGGAAAAATTGCCAGTCTTATTGAACAAATAGATAGTTCCTGGTTCAAACAGTACAGACTTGAAGAAAAATGATGCAAAGAGACGATTTGGAAGGAATAAGACACCACCACGATGCAAGAAACGAAGAGGTACCCCACGTTGGTCTAAGAGAGTGGTTTCTGTAAATTTTGAGAGTATTTAAGTTTGATTAGAAAGAGTCATTATAATTGATTTGTATTAAGCAAGTAGGATCAGAAACTGACTATACAATTTGTCTCAAAAACTTGCTAGTCTTACCAAGAGAAAATAGAAAATTTACGAAACCTTGCCAAGTTTTGTAAGTTAGCATTTAGTGACGAAGTGGTAAACTAAACTAAAATGATTTTATCTAATGAGCAGAATTATGGTCGGTTTCAAGCAGAAATGTTAGCTAGTAAGAATTAAGGTGTAACTTATGTGAATATTATTACGACAAATTAATGCTTATATATGGATAACATATAAATAAAAGAGCTGCAGATAGAAATTTAAACACACGGGATTAATGATAAATCTATTAGGAATTGAGCCAAACCATTAAATTGTAGACGAGGAAATGGATTTATTACACGTTTTCAATTCCTGTGACAGTATGCACAACTGTAGCGGAGACTGATTCCATAGATAGAGAACACAATGATATTTATTTTACAAGTAGGATAAAATATATACTATTACATGACCATAACTAGTTCTCGTCGTCCAGACTGAAATCGAAGCCGGTTCCTAAGATGATTATGATACAATGAATGATTTAAATAGAGCTAAATATTACATCGTTATTTATTCGGTTAAGGGGAAGATGGATTGAAAATCCATAAACTAGAGTAGAGGACTAATTTCAAGGTTTCAAATAAAAATAAAGTTTGACGAACAGTGCGATCCGAACTTCATTATTAGAACCTTTACTTGGTACGAAATCACGCACATATGCTGCTAATATTATTTGAGAGATAATATTAGTACAATTAAGCCCTTAGCCTCTAGCTGAAGGATCACTTTTATTCTAAATGCTTAAGTTTCTGTTTTATATTATGCTTTCAAATAATGAAAGTAATGAACTCTGACTAAACGAGTCGCCACACAACATGTAGCAACATGGTGGCTACAGATTTGTGAGTTTCATTTAACCACTGAGAGTGTAATATCTAGGACGCGTATGTCGATACCTTAAGTCGTAATATCATGTTTTCCACAGAAATTAAGACGAATACTGTTTTTGTTTATAGTATTGAGACGAGAATTGATCTAAATATCAAATTTTCGAATACTTTGACTAGAGACACAATAGAAACAAAATGAGAGAGCAAGCGCCAGCATTTGCTTAGGATTAAATGAATAAGATCTAGATTTCAAATTCTTATAGCTGAACCCTATGAAAAACCTAATGACATGAAGTGAATTCAGTGCGCGTAAATAATGAAGAATACTTTCGAACAAAAAGCTGATCAATTTTACTTTATGCTTACAGTCTCACATAATTAACATTGACCAATGGTTTTGAGTACCTAATTGAATGTTGGTTGTAAAACATATTTGACAGTAGTTTATTAACTTGAATAATACTGCAATCATGGATTTCTTTTAGATACCCTACTATCAAGAGCTTTTGCGATAGTCATGGTATTGACCTTGTTTTTAACGCTGTATCTTGTTTAGGGTTGAGCGCGGTTTTGCTAAAATGTATAACCACTATTTTAAATCCCCTAGCAAAATAAAATGATTCCTATGACGAACACCAAGGAAACATATGCCTATGGCGTGTGATTAATTCTGTTAAATGTCCCACTAGACAGACTGCCACAAAACTACCAGGATCAGAGTGCCTTTAAATGATAAACATTACGAAGTAAAATACGTTAAAAAGTTTAAGATATGAAGTGAGCGCCAATATCTGGGTTAGACTAGCAAAAAGATACTTTCGTTATCAGTAAAATCCTTGATACAGCCTACAGCATTAGTGGTTTAATAAAGATTAGTAGATCTGATTGCAATTATGAGGGTAAAATTGAATTTGCCTCATTTTAAAATCCATAGATCCATTGAAAAAAAAAACAAAGTTTTAAGTATAAAATTACTGTAATTACCGATTTTGGCAAACTGAGGAATAACATTTAGAAGCATACTTTCCTCCGACCTTATATAAACTCGGATATAGAGAAAAGCCTTTGACAAAAAAAAAACTCTATTCTTCGTGTGATGAGAATGTTATAAACATATGACGTGACGATAAAGCAAATAATTAGACTAAGCCGAATGTAATGATTATGAATGTAAGACTCAGTTCCTTGTAGAACTGGAATTAAGTTTCATAATTTTAATGAAAATATCCTATCATTTTAATTGTAATCGTGCGTCAGGAGATCGCACGATGTCGGATGGCCGAATGTAATGATTTTTAAAGAAAATATTCATAAATCGTTCAACTTCCAATGATAAGCGATAGATGGCGCTAGTAGTTACATGAACTTTAGACATTCGTTGTAGATATTAAGTAATAATTTATAATATTAGACTTTATGGATTTGTTTTGTATAAATATATCATAATTGTTAAAATGAAATATTTACTTGCAGTTAATTATTAGATAAACTCTAATGTATATTAGTTAGTCAATTGATGTTACGTACTCTTTACTTTGCTCTGATTGGTCGGTTAGTCGACCGAGTGTTTGTGAAAGTTTGTGGTAGGGAAACACTGAGTTTGTTACTGTCATTGTGGACAGAGTCAGTCTGCTTTGAGTCGTTGAACAGAAAACATGTCCGACTAATCTGTGTATTTGTAAATGATTGTTAATAGAACGATAAGTAAGAAATTGTGTTGATCAAAGTGAATAAAATATTTATACAATTTATCCTGAAGTGTTTGATTTATCACAGTAGTATAATGGCGCGTGACGTTTACATCTTTTTATGAATTACTACCAGTGGCTTTGCCCGCGAAAATTTAGAAAATTATTTTTAAGCTATTGCATAGCTTCTATCGCGGGCCTTGAGCGTGGCGACCGAATCCAGAAATTCCGTAACGAAAATAACCTAACACCCCCCACTCATTTGTTTTTTGAGCGTGGTGACCGATAAGAAAACAAATGAGTGAACAATCAATCAAAATTCAATTCAATGTGTGAAAGTGTAACTTCAATTAATATCAAAGAAAACAAAGGAAAAAAAATACTGCATAAATAAAATAAATAAATAATTATAATTGCATAAGTTGATAAAAATGCTATGCAATAGCTTTACCGCGGCAGTCCCTGAGTGCCACACGTCTTTTTTTTTCTTCTTTTTTTATTGATTGTTGTTTGATTGTATTTTACTCCCGGTATAAAATATATGTGCTATTCTAGGACATGATCTACAAGTGTGTCAAATTTCATCCAAATCCGTCCAGACATTCGAAAGGGGACGAGCAACAAATACATTTACTGACTCATAAAGGTTGGCATAAAAGTGCTAGGGCTTTTTGGAATCTCGCGTTTACTGTTTGGTTGGTTTGTTGTAGTAAACGCGAGAATCCATAAAGCCTCAAAAGAAGAAATTTGGCGCCGTTAGACCTGACGATCTGGAGCCAGATGTTAACGAATTATACAGTGCTGTTGAAAATTGCCTTTGGACGCGTATAAATCTCTATTTTTTAATAATGAATAGTCATTATACAAGTATACTTAATTTTTGTTATGATGTCTAAAGTACCTTATTTACAGCAGTAATCTTTAATAAAGACAGCAAAGAGCAACTAAAGGACACAGTTGGATTTTAGTCGGTAGAAGTCTGACTCGCTCTCTTGCTCCACCCAAGCACAGAAGAAGTCATTTGAAGATTTCCCGTCACCAAAAAAAAAGTCACTTTCAAAACAAAAGCAAGCATGAGTCCATTCACACAGCATTCACACATTAGTCTTATCACTACTACAGCAATATAAAACGGCAATTTTAGACCAAAATCAATCTTTCAAAATTGCTCTCAACAGTTTTGGCCTTCCGCAGCCATTAAAGGCGCAGCATCTATAAAGTAAAGGTTACATCGATCACGCTATTCCGCAGCGTAGTCGGCTGGACCAGTAAATCAAAAACACCCACCTGCCCGATGACAAACATTTCCGAGCTAAACAAGAGCTATTAATCCAGAAACGTTTTGAGAGCGCAGTTGAGAACTGGCCTTAAAATGGCGCTTCATGAACTAACAATTTGGGGGTAACTTTGACTTATAGTTTTGTGAAACTGAGCAAGTTCATGGCGGCCGTTTTGGATTCGCATATTTTGTGAGTAAATGTTTCGAATGAACTTTCGCGTTTATGTTTCTCATTTTTCTCGTCTATGTGCTAAGGGAATTTTTTGTCTTGTTAGGGGTGTATATCAATGCAGAATAGTTCCAAAGAATCACAGTGACCCTGGCGTACAAAGAGTAACTCAAGGAACATGGGCCACACGATACCTATCAAAAGTTGTCAAAAAATACAAGACCAGTTTTGACATTTGTATTATGAGTACCTAGCAGCTTGTCCGGTGTAGTGTAGCTAATACTAAAATAGCTACAACTACACCGTTCCCCTAATTATTATTTTATCGTTTCTTTCAGTTTCGTTCCAAGTTACATTGTAGGGTTTTTCTCAAATGTCAAACGAGCCTTTTATTTTTGAACGAATTTACCCCATTTTACTCGTCATCTTTTCACGACATATTTTTTTCTTGTTTTATTATAAAATACCCATCAATCAGAACCTGAACCAGCAATTAAATTTAAGTAAATTGCATCGAAACTGTAACAAGGTATTTTCCAAAAAGTTATTTTAACAATGCAGAGATTTTGGTGCAAAAATTTTAACAACCCGGATTTTGATTGGCCTTTTACGCAGATTGTTTTTAATTATTGGAATTGGAGGTGCCATAAATATTTAACGTGAATATAATATAATAGCTTTATCAAAATATACGTGGAACACAGCTTTGAAAGGTTTTTTTTTTGGTGGGTACAAATCATCCAAATGACATCCCCCGCCCTTGTGCGGTGCAGGAGATAGTGTCAGACTCTTACTGACTAAAAGACCCATCCCGTTCCTTTTTGCCTTTCTTTCGTACCGAGGCCGCGCTTCCCTTTCGGATAACCCTGGCCCCAGTAAGCTTTGAATGGTTTTCAAAGCTATCACCATACCACCAGAACCATTCTCAGAACGCTGGCTGACAGGAGGAACTCTCTCGGAACACGGAGAATGTCTCACCGAGAATAAGTACATATTTTGATCTTTATGTTACTAACAATAGTTCTAAATTTAAATTGTTACTAACAAAATATGACAGGTTCCGAATTAAAACCTTTATTTTCTTTATTTCACTTACAAACATATTAGTTACATTTTTAAATATTTCAATAATAAAACAGTAAAAATATGTTTTAAAAATAGTATCCCACCGGTATCGGGAACAAGGTCCAAGGTACCGGCAGTCAGAGTTTCAGAGAAAGGAACCGAGGAAAGTTTTATTATTATTATTATTCAAAATTAGAATTATAAACCATAATAATCTGAATAAAATATCCAATAAGTTTAATGAAAGCAGCGTTTTAGCCGCCTAATATTTCACTTGTCACGGTCGGGGGCACCTAAAACGCCACTCAGTTTTCAACAGCCAAAAGACACTCAGGCAGTATACTTGAAAAGATTCCTTTTTCGCACAAGTGCAATGGACAATCATTAACGTCGAGGTTTTCTGAGATTTTTCGCAGGTAATGGCTTTTATATTTGACGTTTGACCTCCAAATGGGCCAGGAAAACGGTTCGGTAGGTTGAGTGGAATGGTGTCTAAGCGTTCGTTTACGTACAATTGGTTTACCTTTGATTTTACTGGGAGTTTCGGGCAATGATTGGCGTCTGTCAAGTATGACCGACGTGGTGGCTTGAGGTTGATCTACCTTGTGTTTTGCTGCCTGATCACATCTGATGAGGAATTCATATTTCGGTGTGTATTTTGATAACTGATGGGAAAAGTACCTATAAAAAATGTGCTATATAAAAACCTTTGGAATACCGTAATTAGAGACAATAGAAAAACAATTATTATTATTAAATATTATTATTATTAATAATATTGTGATATTAAAAAAAAGAGATTGTATGAAAAATATCTCCTATTAATTTAAGGACTGGCTAAACAATTAGATATGCTTTTAAAGATTTTACAAATATAGAATAAGTGGTTTTAAATTGATAGCTAAAAGAAAACTATTGTTTTTAAGTCAGAGAAAGTAAGACAAGCGATTAGGCGGCTTGAGTTTCACAAATAATCCAATAAAGTAGTGCTTCTAGGAATAAACCCGATAGATAATTGCACAATAGTATTTGTTTACTTTCTGCCCCAAACAATATCTCGTACAAAACGTTTTGGGCACATATTTATTGTGCGTAAAGCTACGGAGTGGGATTCCCTGCCGGAGTCTGTGTTTCGTGATAGCTACAATCTAGGGGTCTTTAAGTCAATTGCTTCTAGGCAAGCGTGCTCCATCGTCGGCCACATCATCGCTTTTTTGGTGAGATAGTGACAGTAATTTGACTGGCCTGCTGTCTAGTAGATAGTGGACCTAACTGCCGGAGGTCGTGAGTTCGATTCTCACCCAGGACAAATATTTGTGTAATGAGCACGATCATTTGTTCTGTATCTGGGTGTAATTTATCTATAACATGCATGTATTTAGAAATATATCACTAGATATAATTATCAGTTGCTGGTACTCATAAAACAAGCTCCGCTTAGCTTGAGACTACACAGTGTTGCGTTGTGTAATAGTTGTGAAAAAAAAAATCTAGTGTGTGTTTGAATCCGGAATCAACCTTGATGACTTGCTAATCTTTTATTCTTATCATTTGTGTTAATACCTCGTTCCCCTATGTTCCTGAAATCAAAAATAAGATGTCAAACTGCTATGTCTAACCCCTATGAGCATTACATGTCTAATTTATGTCACTGATTGCCTCTGTTTCTTAAACCTGAGCAGTTATCCCGGGTTCGCCTGCCTACAATAACTTAGCAGCATGATTCGGTGGCAACACGCGACATAAAGATGGAAACTTAAAGCACAAAATATACAGGTACAGAAGACAATCTCATTTATCCGAAAGGGAACTCGAGCCCCGGTAAGAAGGCTTGAAGGAATGGGGTGGGTTTTTTAGTCAGTAAGAGTCTGACACGATCTCCCGCTCCACCCAAGAGCAGGGGTTGTCATTGGATGATTTCCACCACCGAAAAAAAAAATGTATGTACTTCACTTTTTATACCTACGCTCAGTGGACGCACACTAATGAGCGTTTGAGCCGGAACTGTTCGACGAGTGGGTCGAGCCGCGATATCGTGTCTATGTGTGCGTTGCTCGAGAGCGCTTTGTATGTAGATTGACTTCTGTACCTATCTATTTTGTGCTTAAAGACAGACGTAGACAAGTCTGTCTAAGACGTCTTTTCTCAAGTGTGCACAGGCCTTAAATCTGCCTAAATGAACAATATTGTGAGTTTATATAGAGTTCTGTGCGCTGAGTGCGAGTTGTTTTTACGTAAAGTGATCGAAACGTCTGCCACATTTGGCTCTCTGATTGGTAAAGAGCTTGAGAACATTGAAAATTTTACACTATTGATGGTTTTGCTTTTTTTTTTGGTTTCGCCCCATGAATACCGCCAGATTATATGCGCATTTTTCTACTGTGGCTTTTCTTCAAAAATATGTCTTACATGTTATCTCCTTTCCTTATAATTGTCGCGACAAGCTCCCCAGTACTACTAAATATTTGTCAAAGTTATTACCGACCACTTATACTTAAGGCTAAGCCTCTGCCGAGCTACTAATCCGTGGCTGAAGCGACTGAGGGGCCCCAAGTGTTTGTGTTTCCTACTATTTAGATACAAACGGCTTATAGTCGGGGTTACGAAGTGATAAATTGGCTGAGAATAGGACTTTTTACGAAGTTTGGTGGCCTGCGAAATTGGATTTACTATAAGGTGAAACGCGGGCTCGCGAAATTCGAATTTTCTTCAGTTTACTTTACGACCTTGAAACAGCTCATGCGCACAGGACCGGTCGTTGTGGCGACGCTTGGAGGCCTATGTCCAACAGTGGACGTCTGATATGATGATGATGATGATGAACAGCTCATCGTAACTGGCATGGTTGGCGGCAAACGACCAAGAGGCTGCAGCCCAAAAAGATGGGCAGATCAGGTCCGCTCCACTCTAGACACCCAATTGCACGTCGCACTTCATAACGCCAAAAACCGTCACAGATGGAAACTAATCCAGCGGGACAGTGTCCGACCGAAACCGGTTTTTCAACCGAAACCGAATTTCGGCAACAGTCTCTTTTTCTGCCGAAACCGAAACCGGAACTTCCTTACAAGGATCATGTTTTGAGGAAAAAATAAAAAAAAACGTTAAGTATTATAATCAGTCAGTCCTTATTTTACAAGCTTTTATTTAGTTTTATCTGTCCCGATGTTTGTCTGTCATCAAATCCTGCAAAGTTGAACCACTTCCCGGTTACCGATTGTGGTGAAATTTTGCATGCATGTGTAAATCAGATGACACTGCCAAATCATTATGACGTGGAGCTGATCTGATGATGCAACTGGAAGGTGGCTATAGGAACTTGGTAGTTAACTACCTAGTTTGGGCTCGTATGATTCGTCTTGACGATCAATAATTATATAGATATACCGAGCTGTGAAAACTTGCTATGAAAAAATGATTTTCATTAAAATCTTGTTTTTTAATGCTTATTAAATTTAGGTATTTATATTGATGCACTCGATTTTAGTTTTGGAGTAGGTAAAACGAACTAAGTAAACACAAGCCAGACACGACATGATTGGGCACGTGGACACGGCAAAATATCTTCGTTGCTTACTCGCTTGGAAGAAATTTAACGCGCTGAACATGACCGATCACAGCGCAAAAACTCCCGAGTGCAGCTCCTGTTTCGGTCGCAGTTTCGGCAGGTTTGCCGCCGAAACCGTAACTCGTTTTTTTGCCGAAGAACGACCGAGTCGTGGGTTAAAAATAATGTGTTCTAATATTAAAAAGAGGTAAAGTTTGTCATCTCTTTTTTTTTGTTTGTAGGATTAGGTAGGTTTGATCTCTGAAAGTATTGGTGTCCGATTGCTAAAATTTTTTTACTGATACAAAGCTGCTTTATTCCTGAGTGACATAGGCTTTTTAGATCTTTTAGCAGGCAAAAGCTAATATTAAATGTTGAAGTTTTTGTCGAATGACTTTTTACATACGGCCAGAATCAATCACTGCGCTGAAAAGAATAACAAAAAAAAGAATAAAATAAAAGTTCTGTTTACTATGCATAGGTTGCGTACGAACGTGTGGTAGCGGTATTAGGATTGTGATAGGTGCTATCTGTCACACCAGGACCTAGTATTGGTTTTTAGGGTTCCGTACCTCAAAAGGAAAAAACGAAACCCTTATAGGATCACTTCTTTGTCCGCCCGTCCGTCTGACTGTCAAGACCCTTTATTTCGGGAACGCGTGGAGGTATCGAGTTGAAATTAAAACCATATACTCAAATCTGCGATCACTCGAAGCTGTGAAAAAATCAAACTTAACGAAAAAAAAAAAAGATACTTCAGTTTATGTAGCAAAAAACTTACATTTCGGGAAATCAAAATTCATAGGATATTTGCCGTTGACCCAGGATCCTGATATTTGGCATAAAGCAAGGTCATAAAGCACAAGTATAGGAATAATAATGTAAACTGTATTGTTAAAACATAATTAACTCATCGAATGCCGTAATTAGAGACACAATAGAAAGACAATTGCTTATGTCGAACTGTGTAACGTAAGACATTCAAAAGGTTAATATACTTAGATATATTAACATAATTAAGATACTCCTTTACGGAATGGAACTATTTACTAAGATACGTTTGGACGGAAAACTCAGAGCGCGAGTCCGACTTGCACTAGCTCAGTTTTTAACCGACTTCGAAAAGGAGGAGGTTATATGTTCGGCTGAAAGTATTTTTCTTCTTTTTGGTCACTATTTATCTGCCCAAGTGGCCAGCCTATTCGAAAACTATGTTGGAGTCGTCTAGTCTAAACGGATGCAACTGAATAACAGTCATCATCATAATTTCAGCGAAAGGCGTTCACTGTTTGACATGAGCCTCCCCCAAGTGTCGCCATAAGGACCGATCCTGTGCATCTGGCACCCATCGGGTTCCCATGTCCGTTTGCCCCGCACGGCCCCACAGAATCTGCGTTTTAGGTGTGCACCAAAGCAATGTACTCGTCTCTAAGAACATATGTACCGGTTTTTTAACGGAGGTTCATGGAACTTTAAACCCTAAGCCGCATACCTTTTAAAAATCTCTTTCTCCAAGAAAGTTGCGCCACCGGTACATGGCGGACATCCCACCCATACGTAAAAAACGATTTGGGAACACATTTATTGTGCAAACAACTAAGGAGTGGAATTCCCTGCCGGAGTCTGTGTTTCTTGATAGCTACATCTTAGGGAACTTTAAGTCAAGAATGAATAGGTTACTTCTAGGCAAGCGTGCTTCGTCAGCCACATCGTCGCTTACCATCAGGTCAGATGATGATCAAACACGAGCTTATCAAGAATAAAAAAAGTCTTTACAAATTCCGAAAGAAAATCGCCACTAGCAAACTAACTTCAATCTGCTAATGATAACTTTGTAGCTTTTTTTTTCGATGGGAAAAATCATCCTATGACAACCCCCGCTCTTGGGCGGAGCGGGAGATAGTGTCAGACTCTTACTGACTAAAAAACGCATCCCGTTCCTTCAAGCCTTCATACCGGGGCTCGAGCGCCCTTTCGGATAACCCTGGCCCCAGTAGGCTTCGACACGGCTGGGCCCCTGCTGTTGCTGACAACTCCTTAAGGCGCGCAGGAACAGCGCGTGCCGTCGACGACATGGGCTTGGTCCGGACAGTTATCGGACGGCCGGACAGCGAGCTACCCATTGCTCACTGTCCGCAAGCCCGCGCCTGCGGTGGCTGGAAATCGGAATCGGAATCCCGGCGGCGGCAAGAGCGCCATTGCCTGATGCGGTCGGCCTCCTCCTTAGTAACTTTGTAGCTTGAAGAATGTCGTCATTTTTCATGGTCAGAAGCCATGTCAATATACCTAAATACTATTCCAAACCAACCTTTAAACGGTCTTAAAAGAAAAATAGTTTTGCACTTAAATTCTGAAAACCATTTTTCTGAAACATTGACCATTATTTTCGCTTGGCATATCGATGTTCAACGTATTGAGATATTTCGAAGAGTCACAGTAATCCAATCTATCACCTAATGCTTAAAGCCTGTAACCCTTGATAAGCTTAACAAGCTCAATATTTCATGTGCTAAACAAAATGAGTGTCACACAACATTTAAAAGATGCCTACTGCATTTGTAATGGTGGCCATCCACGCTATCGGCCGGTCTGTCCCACACACCCATAAATTGTAGCCTATCACAGGTGCGTCAATGTGAAGGCAGTTAAAGAAGGTAAACTCTACACAATAGAACCAGAAAGTGTCGCCACACGTGACCCACAAACACCACCACGAGAAGCTAAAAGCGGCCACAAGCCACTTGTTGCCGGTGGCTGCTGCTTTTTTAACCCATGCGCGCAACATCATAATGGACTCTGACGAAGAAGGTTTAAATGCGCGAATGGCAAGCGGCGGTGTTTTGTATCGGCGTTTAGTGGCCGGTTCGAAAAATCGAAACAAAAGAAGCGAACTGCGGCGATTTGTAGCGTGTGGCGGTCACCGGCGTCTTCCGTGTGCTGCGAATCCATATAAAATATATGAAACGTTCAGGAAATAAACCGATGGTGGCGTTTTGTGGTTGTAGCCGGTGGCCCGTGAGCAGCGACCCTTATCATCATCCTTTTTAATGTTCCCACTGCTGGGACTAAAGAAGAAGTTGCAGCACTAGCAGGAATATAATAGAAAGGAAGAAATCACATATAATCTGCCCCCCTAACCAAGTAACAACCGTTTCGCTTGCGCCGAACGCTTCGAGTTGGCCGCGCCGCCAATTCTTTTGTTCTGACCACGTGACTGAGCGTTGAAATTACGTCATTCCCGTACATTTGAAGGTTTCTGCTAGCGATAACGATTGCAGATTAACCACTCGGCTAGGGGTACTGGTTCTGTGGACGAAATCGAAGTCAAAAGCTCCCGCTTTCGATCATTAGGAATTAAAAAATAATAATCTTAGGATGGTCAGGATGACTTTCTGGGGCTGTGGATTTATTTGAAAGACTTAAATTGCTCCTGAAACACAAAGGGCAACTGAACTCCACTTGTTAGGCGGGTCGTAGTCAGTAAAAGCCTGACACTCCCCCTCTCGATCCACCCAGAGCGGGAAAAGTTATTTGATGATTTCCGAACTCAAAATAACATGATTTTCTTGTGTATTTTTTTCAACCATCCTTAAACAAAATGCAACGAGCCAATAAACTCGATCTGTCAAATTTTGAGTGAAAAGTACGGTCTGCAAAGAAAACTTATTTGCGTATCAATTAAGGTTTTTTTTTGCTTTGTATTACTAAGTCTTAGTTAAATCTAAGTGGTTAAAAACGTTATTGTTTAATATAAATCAGCTAAATATATTGTTTTAAGTCATAATTAGTATAAGAATAAAAACTATTTTCTTTCTTATTTTCATTGTTAGGAATAATTCACCTTCTTTCCATTTGCCACTACTCAGACACATAACACAGAGACACAAAATTGAAGAACTGGATTCTGATTAAACTTTTTTTGTTTACGATTCGTAAATATTTTTTTTTTATTCCTTGTTTTGCTCACCCTACCCAATTTCTTAGATTTGACAGTATGACGTGACGTCACAACATGACCATCGATCCTATTCTTATGTGGAACGTGTAGTATAGACCTTCTGAATTATTTTCCCCTCACTCAAAATAAAACATAATTTCAAAAGGTATATGCTCTGTCACGCGGTTACACCTGTCCGCTTTCAGCTCGCATTTTTTAAATACAACAGCATTTACCAGAATGTTTAAACTCGTCCATCCTACAAATCAGAACGAAATAAATTCGTTAAAATTTGTATCCAATTTATCGTCCAAATTGTTAATTATAAAGCGACAGGATTTTGACGACCAATGATTTATTACTTCCCATTCATAATCATCATTTCAGCCGACGTCCACTGTTGGACATAGGCCTCCCCCAAGCGTTGCCACAACAACCGGTCCTGTGCGTCTCGCATCCATTCGAATTCCTGCGACGCTGACTAGGTCATCGGTCCACCTTGTGGGAGGCCGCGCCAACGCTGCGTCTTCAGGTACGCGGTTGCCAGACTTACCTTTCGTCTCCATCGACCATCTGTTCTACGCGCAATGTGCCTTGCCCATTGCCAATTAAGTTTCTCTTTCTAAGTGTTTTTTTTATTAGATTAATATAGTTTTTTGTAACTCTATTACCTGTGTTTACTCGAATTTCGAAAATATTATTGATCGACGTCTTAAAAAACCACAATAGCTTCAGCACTTTACAAGTATATAGCATACTATATAACGTATTATTATGAACATAAAAACAGAACAATCTAAATAATGTTATTCGAACCACGTCTCTAATACTTGCAAATAGGTAACTATATACCCCTATACGCGAGCATATACATAAGTGCTTCACTTAAACGTAATCGCACGAAATCCATTAAACGTATTGGAATCTAACCAAAAGTAGATAAAGTAGTGTTATTTATAATGCTTAATGTATTAACTGGTGACAAATGATACGTCTGAACCCTGGACATAAGCTTGGGGCCATGTGGTACATTTGACAGTTGACTGAAGACCGCAACTCGTAATCGCAAATAAGAATCAAAAGAAAATAATGGACATATTACCTCAGGACATCAAGTTAAATATAACCAGTCCAGATAAATTAGTAATCAAATAAAAAACACATTAGAAAGTATTTAAAACTGTCATCGTCATTTATAAGAAAACAGTTAACTTTATAAATTGACAAATCAATTAAAAATCCATAAGATAACATAACTCTAGATAAAGAATAACATGCTAGTATAAAATGTTTTGTTTTGGAGGAAATCGATCATTAACTATATCAACGAACTCATATTACTACATCTGTATATTTGTTAAATTTAGGAAGGTACAAACAAATAAACAAAATGTTCGTACTATACATATTCGCTATTATAATCCACGTTGTGTTTTCGACCCCTCCCTGTGAAGATGGAGTAAAGATCAAATCACTAGAAACCAACAATCCTGAAGATCTACTTGGAAACTGGACTTACGTTTACCACTGGGATCCTAAGGTAAAATTCTCCAAAGAATTCGTTGACAGAACTGGCCATCCAATGGAGTGCCCTGAACTATATTTCGAAGCAATCACTCCTGAGTTTGTGGAGGCTAAGGAAGCTGAATGCGCGAAGACCAAAGTTCCGTTCAATTGGGCTGATGCTAAACTGAGGGTAGATGCTCCTGCTCTGAGAATGAAAGGAGCCGTTATCATAATTGGAGAAAATGAGAACTGGATGGCAATAAACTGTGCGATGATGGTCAGAGTCGTGTTGAAGCAAGTGTCAGAAAATTGGATGGTAATGACTAACCCTGATATGAATTCCGAATCCGAATTGATTGTTCGTGGGGAGCGGCCATCTTTAGACGAGCTGAAATGTATTGCCCATAACGTGGATATTGGCAAAGGTATGTCGGGTTTAGGACTTTGTTACAATTAGGGTCCTTAATAAATTAAAAGTTACAAGAACAAAATGTGATTTGATTTAAACTAACTTAAACAAAATAGATACTAACTTCCAGGCTAGGAATGATAATGGAGCACCATTATGATTCTTATTTGGAATATTTTCTTACCCTTATTATTTGAAGTCGTCGTGTCGCCAAATGTCTTTTCCCGTCTCACTTCAGTTTTTTATTTCATCTGTCACCCCCTACTAAGATGATCACCAGGTTAACTATTCTAGTTTAACCCAAATCTTGCAATTTTGGTTTAGTTGTTATCAGTTTACACCACACATTCAAATTATGGGCAATCGTCCATATATTAATTTAAGATAAATTAATGAATCATGATAAAGTAATTTACATATAAATTGAAATAAAAATAGATTTGCGTGTTAAATATTTGATAAGAGAAAGAAGATTTATGCTTACTTCTAAAAATTGGTAAGCCATCCTAACTAGCATAAATGGAATAGAAAAACCAGCTATGCCAATTTGCCAAAAAATAATATTATTGTCTATACGGTCAAAAGCCTTCTAAAAATTAAAATGGGTTGCATGGATCGATTTTTTGTTATTCATATTTTTAACAATGAGTCAATTAATAAAATAATTGAGGTCATTAGATGTAGTTAAACGATTTGTAAGGAATGAAAATGGAAATGAGGAAATGTTAATCTTCTGCGAACCATCATTGTGACCTAATTTGGATAGCTCAGCTATTAGTCGGTATATATATAAGTGACTTTTTGGGCCGATTTTACTCACTCAGTTGAACAAGCTATGTTTGCCTACATGGATAAGTTAGAAATAAATTGCTAGGGTTGAATTGAATACTGCTTCTTTTTGCAGTCTTTAACCAGGTTCATCTGGCCCTTGAATGGGTTTTAAAAGTAGTGGAGTCATAGCACCCCGGATTATAATAGATACAGATAGGTACAGAAGTTACTCTATAAAATTGTACTATTTTTTATATTGATAGAAATATTCAGCCATTTGTGACGTATTTCAGATTTTCATTCTCATTCTTACAACAGTGCTTTTTATTCTATTAACACCGATATCTTTCAAAACTTGTTAGAAATATTTAAATATAACATTTAAAAAGGCCGTTAATCGAATAACATTAAAACTCATTACAAAAAATAGTAATTTAGTTACGATGTGAGATTTGGTCATAACGCAAGTACTTTTTCATAGAAACTTAATCGTCAAATAAAAAAAAAACATTAGTCAACTTATTGCCGTCACTTTATGCATCATAAGTATTTAAGTTATCATTATGCAAAATCGATTAAGGAGTCGATTATAAACCCACAAATGTATCTAATTAGATGAAATGTTCATATAAAGAATGGCGTCTTTGACAAATGAATCCATTACGAGTCAGATCTTCAAGAAGGTGATAGTTTTACTGTTGTAACAAAGCCATCATGTTTCCTTTATACATATTGGTATTCCTCATTCACGCTGCATACTCCACAATTCCTTGCCAAGATGGAGTGGAAATCATCACCAAAAAGACGAAGAATCCTCAAGATCTCATTGGAAACTGGACGTACGTTTATCATTGGGATAACCTGAACAAATTCGAATATGAATTCCCCAACGACGGAACTGACCACGAAATGCGGTGCCCTGAAATTTCAATTGAAACAATTACTCCAGAATATTTAAAAACTAAAGAAGCTGAATGTGTTGACTCTCCTGTGCCATTCAACTGGTCTGATGCTAAATTGAAACTAGACGCTCCTCTAATGAAGATGAAAGGAGGCATCCTGGTTATAGGAGATAAGTATAACTGGATAATGATGGAATGCAAGAGGATGGTTCGCGTTGTGATGAAGAAGGTATCTGAAGACTACGTCGTACTGATCAACCCGGAGATGGCACACATCTCCGAGATGATTGCTAGGAGGACTCCGACTATAGATGAACTGAAATGTGTCGCTCATAATGTTGATGTGGGCAAAGGTATGTCGGGATTCGGGCTTTGTGCTTAGAGATTCTTCGTTATACTAAGTTAATTAAACAATTGTATTGAACCAGAGATTCTTTTATTTATCCATAGTGAGTGATTCATTTTTTTTTTTGTGTTTCTTCTATACTTTCTGATACTTTCATAATAATTAAAATATGTAATGGATAAGAAAACAACACCCAATCGAATTCTATCACCCTTATCAGTTAGGCATTAACTGCATAGGTAAACAATTCCCACGACACACAAATTCCCCCTTTCTTAACTTTGTTTTCGTCTTTTGTAACGTTTTTGTTTTTTCCTCCTCCTAATCCCAAAATTATACTAGTCTAGTTATTTTTTATATATAAGTAAGTACATATTACGTATCTAAGTATTACGTATCGTGAATGCATTATTAATGTACAGATGGCCCCTGTAACACAGGTTTTGACCTTGATCATATATCTTGTACCTCGCCAATTGTATCCTAAATTAAGAGTCACCTGCAGGCTTAGCCGAGTTGATAATCTACAATCGTTAACGCTAGTAGAAAACTATTCAAATTTATGGGAATGACGTCAACCCAAAGTTGAGTCACGTACGGCGAGCAATGGGTAGCTCGCTATCCGACCGTCCATTAATTGTCCGGACCGAGCCCAAGTCGACGGCGCGCACTGTTCCCGCGCGCCTCAAGGAGTTGTCAGCAGCAGCAGGGGCCCAGTCGGGTCGAAGCCTACTGGGGCCAGGGTTATCCGAAAGGGAAGCTCGGTTCCGGTATGAAAGGCAAGAAGGAACAGGAGTGAGTTTTTAGTCAATAAAAACCCACCCAAGAGCGGGGGATGTCATTAGAAGATTTTCCCACCGCGAAAAAAAAAGAACTTTAAGTCACGTGGTCAGAACAATCGAGTAGGCGGCGTTAACGATTGTAGAAAGAGATTTGACACGAATGGTCGTAACTAGGCTAGGCCTGCTGTATTGCAAATAAAAAAATATTACAACCAACTAAAACAATTTTAAATTGGAACCAAAGCGATGAACTAACTGGTCTAAGTCAAAGCACGTGGGCAAACATTCTAAGGTATAGGCGTTCAAGTTAAACGCGAACACACCGCAGACGATAAACGCAGTTATATTAAGAAAGTTGTTCCGTTCTTAGCGATAGTTTAAAATCTCGATATTCTCCACTAAAGTAGGAACTTTAAAAGTTTCTCCACCGAGATTCCGCGCAATATGGAAAGCGTGTAGTGACTGCGTGTTTGCATCTTATTACTGACTTAGATTTGGTTAGAAAATATTAGCTGGTAAGGGTGTAGGTAGATGATTTATGAGTTGTTCTTTTATAACTAGATCTCAAAAATCCATCTAATTATATTTTAGTTGTCTTCAAGGCTAAAGTGAATCATCATCATCATTTCAGCCCATAGTCGTCCACTGTTGGACATAAGGTTCCCCCAAGTGTCGCCACAATGAACGATCCATTCACGCAACCTTAACCAGGTCATCGATCCACCTTGTTATGTAGGAGGCCTTCTAATGAATGAATAGACTCTTAATAAATTAGTGTGCTTCACCATCAACACTTGCATAACTGCTTACCATCAGGTGGGATCGCAGTCAAGTACTAGTTTATAGCAATAAAAAAAAACTAAGTAACCAAACCTAACCAAATAATAGTAAGTAAAACGATACTTCAACAAATAAAAATGCTATGAAACGTCAGCGAATTACAGCATATTCTAAATAGAATATCTAGTGCCTTTTTTTGAATAGATAGTAATGTGGGGAGGAAGTTCTCCTACTTTTCACATACATTACATCAAGTTTCGTTTTTGTCATCTACATTAATGTTATAAAACTGAAGAGTTTGGTTTGAACGTGCAAATCTCAAGAACTACTTATTCAAATTGAAAAATTCTTTTACTCTTGAATAACCTATTTATTGAGAAATACTATTTTAATTGATGATTACCTTCATTACAAATGGCTATCAATCAATACCAGCTAGTAGAGATATAACTCTTCGCAAAGGAGAAGGCCGAACGCATTAGGCAACGGCGTCATCGCCGCCGCCGCCGACGCCGGGATACTGATCCCTATTTCCGGCCACCGTAGGCGCGGGCTTGCGGACAGTAAGCAATGGGTAGCTCGCTGTCCGGCCGTCCGGTAACTGTCCGGACCAAGCCCAAGTCGTCAACGGCGCGCGCTGTTCCCGCGCGCCTCAAGGAGTTGTCAGCAACAGCAGGGGCCCAGCCGGGTCGAAGCCTACTGGGGCCAGGGTTATCCGAAAGGGCGCTCGAGCCCCGGTATGAAGGCTTGAAGGAACGGGATGGGTTTTTTAGTCAGTAAGAGTCTGACATTATCTCCCGCTCCGCCCAAGAGCGGGGGTTATCATAGGATGATTTTTCTCATCGGAAAAAAAAAAAAGAGATATAACTCTAAAGCCACGTACAGACAACGCGAGGCGTTGCGGTTGCGAATGGTTCGTCTCGCATGCTGCTTCGGGGTGTGGACGTGTGTGCTCACAGAGAGCATTCGCGTCATACGATCGTTGCAAACACTGCCTCGTTGCGAGCCGTGTGCTCCGTGTGGACGGTAATTTAGGTGATATTGTCATATCAAGTATTCCCATAGTGTAATCGTTTTGTCCAACAGTGTTTTCTTCTTTTCTCTTTTTTTTATATAGAATGAATCGCAATATAAGCCGCAGCTGTAATCTGCACGACTCGCCTAGTCGGAGCCATTTTATACTGACGAACACCATGCGTGGTTGTTTGCGTGCTCAGCTTGAGCATGTGTCGTTCGGAACGCTTGCATAAACTTACCGTCGAATGCCTCAGGTTGAGGCATGCGTGACGAATCTGTTGCGATGTCTGTACGCGGTTTAATAATTCTGCCTTACGGATTAGTGATTTCTTTCAGGACCGTAACATTAATAATATTCCACAACTACCACACAACGCCGTCTAGTCTCAAGCTAAGCAGAGCTTGTGTTATGAATACTAGACAACAGATAAACTTACTTATATATTTCTAAATACATACATATTATAGATAAATTACAACCAGACACAGAACAAATGATCGTGCTCATCACACAAACATTTGTCCTGGGTGGGAATCGAACCCACGACCTCCGGCATAGCAGTCAGGGCTACTAACCACTAGACCAACAGGCCAGTCAAAGTCATTGGAGTAGTGCATTCTCTGAGCCCTCCGAGCATAGCTCTCTCCATTGGCCTTTGTGTGACTTTAAGCCTTGCCATTTCTATACAAATATTTTAACTTGCCTGACATTTGCAAATCAATTAATTATGTAATAGATTGTGAAGACTACAATAGAAAATATCTAAATCCAATCGAGATTAGGAAGATTCTTGTTAGTAGCAAACTAAGCTTTTTACCTAAAACGAAGTCAAACGCACCCAAAAAAGGTACTATTCCTTATTATTTTAAAACTGTCAACAGCGAAGAACTCGGGTTGAATAATTTTACTAGTACACCGTCCGTAAAACCTAAAAAAGGTACCATACCTTTCTACTTTCAACGTAACACAAAAAACGACACATTTTTTCGTGCCTAAAAATACAGCGCCTAAGTCACATAGTTTTAGAATACTCCACCAAAATATTGCAAGTGTACTATCCAAACAAGAGCTTCTAGAATTAACGTTACAGGAGATGAGAGATTTAAACAATGACCCACATGTGATTTGTCTCTCCGAAACATTTATTAAAAAAGGAGAAGAGAGCTATCTCAAGTTACATAATTACGTAATGGCAACCAATTTTTGCAGGGAAAAACATCGAGGAGGCACTTGCATACTAATTAAGAAAGGTATAGGATTTAAAGAATTACCATTAAAAACGTATGCATCTGTAAATACTTTTGAGGCATGCGGAATAGAGCTAACTGAAGAAAAATTGGTAATTATTTGTTTATACAGAACCCCACAGTCTGACCCTAACCAATTTTTAGCTAAGTTAAATAATATTTTAGAATACTTACTCACAAAATACAATTCTAAAACGAGAATAGTTTTAGCAGGTGACTTCAATATAAATACCCTCAAAAAAGGCAAAATCACACAAGACCTGCAAGACCTTGCACACACTCACAACCTAAAGATTCATATTAACGTAGCCACTCGAAAATGTTCTTGTATAGATCACATATTAAGCAATATACCTGACGCAATCGCACAAATACTACCACTTCATCTCTCTGACCACGACACAGCGCAAATGTTAAGTTTTCCTTTGCGAATCCAGACAAGAGCGGCAATATTTCATATCTACAAAAGAGATTACAGTTTAAGTAACATACATAAATTTAAAGAATGTTTACAAAATGTAACGTGGTCTAGCGATGGGCGACTCGAGTTATCTAACTCGAGTAACTCGAGTCAGACCGTAAGCGAGTCAGCCCGAGTCAAAATATCTGCAAACCGAGTTGACCCGGAGAGCGCGCGCGGCGGGCGGTGCGGTGGGTTGGCGGCCCGCGGCTAGCCCGCGAGTCGCGAGGCCCGAACGACGCCGAGCGAGCCCGAGTCAGCCCGATGACCGAACGTCGTCCGAGCCGCGAGTGAAAGAGATAGTTTTCGTTCTTGGTTTCTTAGCAGACGGTTAGTCAGACAGAACGAGAATTAATGTGAGAGTTTTGACATAGAAAGCCAGCTCGCTTTTTTGGTTTGTTTACGTTTTTGTTATTCGTTCGTAGTTTATTGTTTTGTTACCAATAACCAATACCATTTCATTAGTTTGTATTAGTTATTTTTATAAAGTTACGTATATTGTATTTTTTAAACTTAAAACTGGTATTCATTCAGAAATAAGGATGTTGATTAGCTTTTTTTATAGGTGTTACTTGATAGATAGATGACCAAATACCAAACGGTGCGGTGTTTAATTTAATTCATTAAACCCCAAGCGAACGCCGGCGTTCGCGCACCTATTGTCTTTCTATTGTGTCTGTGATTTCCACGATTGAAAGGTAGGAATAAAGTGCCATTATTATTTAAGTTTCTTATTATTTACGAGATGAAAATGCTACCATTCCTTTGCGCTACATAAGTAGTTCGTTTTGTGATGTGATGTTTGTAAACGCTAATTTATAAACGTCTGATTTTTGAACGGGCTCAATTTTATTTAACTACCATTGAATTGACTCGACGCCGCCACGCAGCCCGCGGCCCGCCGAACGTAGCAAACTAGCAACCCGCGGAACGATGCACCGAGTTGAGCATTTACTGACTCGGGCGGACAACGCGGCGACGCGGCCGACTGAACGAGTCAACTCGAGTTGCAACTCGAGTTGGTAAGCGAGTCAACTCGAGTTACTCGAGTTACCAAAAAGTCGACTCGGCCCATCGCTAACGTGGTCAGATGTATATGTAGAAAACGATGCAAATACGGCATTCAATCGTTTTCATGAACTAATATGCCTGTTTCATAATCTCTGCTTTCCAAAAGTAAGGGTTAGGATAAATACAAACAATAATATTAAACGAACGTGGATGACAAAGGGTCTTAAAGTATGTTCTAAAACTAAACGAGTATTACGATATCAGTATTATAAGAACAAAAATAGAACTAACAAGATTAAATATACAACATATTCCAATTTATTGCAAAAATGTATACATAATGCTAAACGGAATGCTAACATTAAGTTTATAAATAACAATAAAAACAAATGTAAAGCCACGTGGTCCATTGTAAAAAATGAAATACACAAGATGAACTATGGGGATAATATTGAATACATACATACTGACAACGCTATACTCACAAAACCTGCAGAAATAGCCTCTGCATTTAACAATCATTTTATAGACGGTTTTCCAATACAAAATAGTATAAATAGTTATCGCAATGAAAACATCACTGCTAACTCGATGTTCCTCACTCCTATGTCTGAGAGTGAGGTACGGCAACATATACTATCATTAAATAATACCAACTCTGAAGGCTACGATGAATTAAACACCAAAGTCATTAAAACATGCTCCAATGAAATAAGTAAAGTGTTGACATATTTGATTAACCTATCCTTTTCACAGGGAATATTCCCAAACGCTTTGAAATTATCTATTGTTAAACCATTGTTCAAAAAGGGTGAAAAATATGATATGGACAATTATCGCCCTATAACGTTAATACCCATTTTGTCAAAAATATACGAGAAATGTATGTATCATAGATTAATAAACTACTGCGAAAAATTTAATATCATAAGAAAAGAACAATTTGGTTTTCAAAAACGTAAATCTACTACATTGGCAATCTTTTCACTTTTGAAAACCATACTAAACGGTATAAATAATAACCAGCTGGTAACAGGACTATTTTTTGACTTATCAAAGGCGTTTGATTTAGTTTCACACCTTAACTTATTACAAAAATTAGAAGCTCTCGGAATTAGGGGACTGCCACATCAATGGATATCGTCATACCTAACTGACAGGCAACAGTGTGTCACTGTCTCCAAACTCGACGGAAATGGAGATATGTTACAGTATACGTCTGAGTATAAATATATAAAACGCGGTGTGCCTCAAGGTAGCATATTGGGGCCTATTTTATTTCTCCTCTACATAAACGATATTGTTGATGTGACTAAGCACAAATGCTTTCTTTATGCTGATGACATTTCTATAATCGTAACTACTGACAAAAAACATAAATCGACTACTGACCATGAATCTGACATAAATAATACAATTGCTGACTTAATTAATTGGTTAAATAATAATAATCTATCTATTAATCTTGACAAATCTGTATATATACAATTTAACAAATATTATAATAATAAATTCAATTTTAAGATGGACATACCAAAAATTAACCAGGTGACAAAAACTAAGTTTTTAGGCGTAGTAATAGATGAACATTTGGACTGGAAGGCACAGGTTGAGCATGTATGTAGCAAAGCGAATAAATTTGTATATGCCCTTAGAAAAATTAAGAAGATTACAAATATAAAAACGGCTGTAATGTCATATCGAGCGTATGTGGAATCCTCGTTGCGGTATGGAATAATAAAATGGGGAAATAGTACCGACTTTAATAGAGCATTTATCGCACAAAAGAAATGTATACGAGCCATTTACGGAATTCCATCAGATGAATCATGTAAACCAATATTTAAAAAGCTTGGTCTGCTACCATTACCTTCACTATTTGTATATGAAGTATGTATGTTTGTACAGAAACACAAAGAACTGTTCAAAACGGCGGAAGAGGTATGTTCACGAAGTCGGCGTGACCAATTCAGACTGGTACTAGACGAGATGCCCAGGAGTGCTAAATATAATAAAAACTGTGTGGCTATGTGTGTGCGTATATTTAATAAATTACCAAATACATTTAAAGTACTAAATTGCAGACATTTTAAAATTAAATTATATAAGTGGCTGAATGAAAATAATTTCTATAGTGTTAAAGAATTTCTTGAACATAAATTGTAATCTTGATACCATAATTTTGCATGCTTTAATATTAAGCAAAACATGTTTGGACTCTTTGTATTATAACACCTTTTAATACCGTGTTTTTTGCAAATAAATATTATTATATTATATTATATTATATATTATATATATTTTTAATCCAAAAGATTGATAGTCTGACCATCGTGTTTCAAACTCGAAAACAAGTGGTTTCCGCCATCCCGCACTGAACCCGTTTTTTTTTTATCTGATATAAAATAGTGCTTGACTGCGATCCCACCTAATGGTAAGCAGTGATGCAATCTCTGATGGTGAGGCGCACTAGTTTATTAAGAGCCTATTCACTCTAGCCTTGAATACACCCAAATTATAATCGGACGGGAAGACCGCATCAGGCAAATTGTTCCAGTCCTTCGATGTACGCGGTATCAATAACGAGGCGAAACGCTTAGTCCGGACCGTAGAGGTTTCAACAACGTAAGGGTGGATACTCGCCGTACGTCGGGTTGTCCGACGGTAGGAATGAGATGGCGGAATCACGTCACGCAATTCCAGCGCACACTCTCCAAAATGCAACCTGTAAAACACCGAAAGGTTACCCTACGCCTGTGCTCAAGGCTTTGAAGATTGGACTTAACCAAATCTGAATCACTATTCAGCCTCTTCGCACGCCTTTCCACCGAGTCCAAAGCTACTAGGTGACACTTTGCAGCACCAGCCCATATGTGGCTGCAGTACTCCGCACACGATCGGATCTGTGCTTTGTATAACATTAAAAGCAGTCCCGGTGTGAAGTAGCGCCGGACCTTTGCAAGAACGCCTAGTTTCCTAGCAGCTACTTTGGCTTTGGACTCAATGAACCGCCCAAAATTTGGTGGATTACAGCCCACTCTCACTGTCTCGCTCCCTCTCTACCGACCAGGAAGGACAGTGTAGAACACACAACAAGTAATCTCAAATTTTATTTATTTGTAATGTCATCCCATAATTCTGATACAAATAATCCGGAAACAAACACAAATATCAGATATGACATGATAACTTGAAAACACTCGAACTATTGGCTCCTCAGTAACTTGAAGTACGTTGAAGCACATAAGTCGTTGCGTGAGGAGTTGTAAATTGTTATTAGCTTTGTTATTAACATAGAGGAATGGAGTGAGTAACGTTGTAACACAATGGAGTCGCGACATTGATGTACGTCACTAGTCTGTGTGGCTATGTACTATCACTTGCAAAAGTCCATAAGAATTCTTAAAACTTATTCGTTTGACGTTTAGTTTGACTTACGACCTTTTATTTTCAAGTTTCGCCAACAAATGATTGAAATTCACAATTTCATCAACTTATCTTAAGTCAAGATGGCCCAGTGGTATAGGCACACAGATTGAAGCGCAAATCAGTGTGCCGCAAGTTCAAATCCCACGCAATTATTGACTTTTTGTAAGTTCTTACCCGATTGGAAGTTATGTATTTGCATTACAATATTAAATTATTCTTTAACTTGTTCACACATTTCTTGGAGTTAGAAAGGTAGATCACAAAAAAACTAAATAAAGAATTAGATTTCTGCGAGGTAGACATGAGTTTTAACTTAACCGAAATGAACTGTCGTTTGGTTGTAGTTGTTGGTTAGTGACGTGAGGTTGACAGTATTGTAATATTCGCAAAATGCAGGCTAATATTAGTATTGAAGTGAGGGCGACTATCATTGGGCTGCATAAAAGTGGTCTTAATAAAACACAAATATCTGAAGAAACCGGATTGAATGTGAGTATAATAGCTATTAATGAATTGTAACTTTATTACAAATTAATCTTCTAATTAAAACGTATGCCATTTATGAATCCATTCATCGTATCTTTATGAGGTTTAAAAGAGAAATACGTAAATCGTTGGGTTTATTGGATTGGTTATTGGATTAATAAATGCAGTTTTATTTTAAAATTATATTCAATAATTATGATTATTAACATTTTATATAATGAAAATGAAGTGAAGTAGGTATAGCTGCCTAATATATATTTTTTTTTTATTTTAGAAAAATACTGTAAATCTTTGGCTAAAAAGATATGAGGAAGAAGGTAGCCTTGCTAGTCGAAAGAGAAGTGGGAGACCGAAGCTTATTAGCGAGGCGCAGCGACGACATATGGTGGACGTATACGAAACGAATGGTTTCGCACCAACGAGACATTTTGCGGAATTATATGACACCTCGATGGATACTGTTCGCCGTGCACTTCACGCTGAAGGCGTGCATCACAGAAAACCTGCTAAAAAGCCGTACTTGACAGAGAGGCACAAACAAGAACGATTACGTTTCGCACTAAATATTTAATGTTAACTAAACTAAATGGCCTACCATTTTATTTTAACATATCTGTGATTATTCGTTAACAAACACTGTATTATATTGTGTTTACTTTCGTTTAAAACAGCTATATCTTTTAACTTGTGCCATCGCCTCACCTTAAGAATGCAGTGAACTCGCTATCAATTTTGTTGACAATAATCATGAGTCTATTTCGTTTTTTATTCTTCTACCCGCACTGTTTTAACATAATACTATAATTCAATTTATTTTTCTCATCTAATTGACGATTATCTTGTGAGAACTAAAGTTCTTTTAACAGAAATTGAGGTTTGGTTTCAATCTTCTTTTCGTCAAGAAAATGAACAATTAAGCTATGACCTCAATACATTCATTGTGACGTTACACAAAAATAAAATGTTTACAAAGTCCAAATCATATATCACTTTTCAATAAATAACTGGATATAAACAATTACCTATATTTTATTTTATTAAAATTTGAATATCCGTTCATTGTTACGTTATTCATATTATGAATGGTCTAAGTGGGTATACTTCCAACAAACAATCTTAGGCGTAACATAGATAACGGTTACAAGATAACTTTTTGTCTAGGTAACAATTCGACGTCACAATTCTCATAAATGTTTAATTTGTAAATATAAAGAATAAACATTTTTATTAAACATGTCTTTTTATTTCCACCTTATAACATCGAAAAGATGTAACAACTAAATAATTGCAAATTACGAATGTGATTCTTCTTGTGGTTAATAGATCACATTCGTAATTTGCAACTATTTAGTGCAAAAAATGCAATAGTATTTTTCATAGAAATATAAAAAAACAACTATATCAATATAGATTGGGAATTTTCAAAGTAAGAAATAACTGCAACGGACCGACCATGATTTGAACTCGGGTTACGTGATTTGCGAATCCAACACTTAGTTCACACGGCTACCAGCACATGACGTATTTGCGCGAATCAATGCTATGGTAAGAACAGAAAAATAATAATGTTTTTAAGCTCAGTGCGACGACAGTTCCTTAGTGTGTGTTATCTGTGGAATGTGGATACTCATACATGCGCACACATACGCACGGAAGTATCGCGTTCGCTCGGTTCGTAGCAATGTAATCTTTAGCGTTCCTATGGACTTTTCCGGCCTTACTGTACATATGTGAGTTTACATATTTGTAAAAGTATCCATGATACAGGAGTATTTCCTAATGTAGGGCCAAGTTTAAAAAAAAGAAAGAAAGAATGACTTTTGTTAGCTGTTAGTTAGGTATAGTGACTATGTGGACAATATTCAGATAGTGTCCACATAGTCGCTTTGTTTTTTCTGAGTCAGCTCAAGTGATAAACGGCAAGAGACTAGAAGTGACAAACAGCAACTGAAGTGAATCAAACACTATTAAAAGAAATTACAAGTGGCACATATGCACCTGTACAGACTGTGTAAACTTGGTATGACTTCACAAGAAAATAATGTCATGCTTCAAAATTGGTAAGAAAATCAACCTATTTTTGCAATATCAACCATTATTCTAGTATTAAAACGGTCGTAGTCACGTTAGTACCAGGGCAGAACAGGTAGGCGTATCAGACTTTTCTTTTACTGACTAAAACCCTTTTGCCATTTTCCTTATTTGCCGTTGCAGGACCCTAGAGTTCCCTTTTGGACCGGTCGTGTAATCTATTGACCGAAAGAGACAAAACAATCGTATGCTTTGTCTCTTTCATATATTTATATCTATTCACTTCACATCACGTTTGGGAACGATCAGACTATTCCTCTAAGTCTACGGTTATTACTTAGAACACGGTAAGTTATGTACTCATCTGTATTGCTGATATGCATCACTTGATGGCATTGATGTTGTAAGTTTGGGAGCTTTTCTTGTTTTTATGTTGTATATGTTTTTGTTTTAAGGGCTTGCCGTAAATATTTTGTTATGGGTCAACAGCAGTGAAATAACATTGTGCTGTTATCATTGACTTGCTTAGGTACGAGTAGTAAGGACAGGGATTGTTATCCACGCACGTTTTTTTGTTTCAAAAATTATTCCGACTTGGTACTGACTTCGGCAGCGTTGGTAATGTTCGGGAGCAGTTGTGTACTTTTGATGTCAGCAATGCATATTATTTTTGACGGCACGGTTACGCGATTAGCTGCTGCACTGAGTGTCATGAGTTCGATTTCCGCACGTGACAAATATTTGTATTTGAGTTCACATTTTTGTGAATGTTCCCACGGCACAAGAGTAACTCCTAGTGAAACGGAACGTCATCAATTCAAAAAAAAATATAATTTCAATGACTGGAAAAATACTTTCAGTCATTGAATTTTTATTTTATTTTTTCAGAGCCAGAAAACGCAATTTTAGCTTTAGATTCTAAGATCAATCCATCAAACAAATCGTCATATTGAAAAAAAAAATACAATATTTCTCCAACATAAAAAAAAACTAAAATAAAATCCGTACAGTCAGCATACGCGTGATTCTCGTCACGACCGTGACACGGGTCGGGTACGGTCAGCACAATTTGTCTCCTGACCGCAATACATCCATCAATTATACCTCCACCCGCTGCAGATATCGCCGATGCGGGAGCGAAAAATGTGGACGAACCCTTACTGATTTTCGGTGATGTATATGAGAAACAATTTCACTTGGCGTGCGTAGCCTTCGCTCTGTGGAGGAACGACATGTGTGGGTGTACCCTTATGTTTTTGGTTAATTGACATCTGTATCAGCTGGAGTTTGTACTGTGATTTTGATAGGACAAAAAAATAGACAACGAGCAACGGGTATTTCGCCGTCTACCCATCTTGTAAAGACTGAGCCCGAATCGTCGAAGGCGCTCAGTGGTCCACGCGCGCGCAAAGTGATGTCAGCAAAAGCATAGCGAGCCCAGCAGGGCCAATACCCGCCAGGGTCACGGGGAAATTCTGAAGGGGAAGTCTGCTTGAATGGTAACGGCAACTGAAAGGGACGTGTGGTTTTAGTCAGAGAAGGAAAAGGTATTTAATGATGATTGACCTCAAAAACAGAAGGGGTAAACAATAATAATAAAAAAAAGACGTGTGGCACTCGGGGACTGCCGCGGTAAAGCTATTGCATAGCATTTTTATCAACTTATGCAATTATAATTATTTATTTTATTTATGCATTATTTTTTTTCCTTTGTTTTTTTTTTCTTTGATATTAATTGAAGTTACACTTTCACACATTGAATTGAATTTTGATTGATTGTTCACTCATTTGTTTTCTTATCGGTCACCACGCTCAAAAAACAAATGAGTGGGGGGTGTTAGGTTATTTTCGTTACGGAATTTCTGGATTCGGTCTCCACGCTCAAGGCCCACGATAGAAGCTATGCAATAGCTTAAAAAATTTTCGTTTTATGATTATAAATTGTTAAAAATTTAATTTATATGAAATGAATAACGAGAATAACAATAAAATTTATTTATTTTCTCCCACAAAATACTTTGAGCATTCAAAGATATTGCTTTATGGGCGAGCTTCCTTATCAATATCGACTGATTACTTTCCATTACCGCAAATTAAAACCATCAGACGAAGCCACGAGCCAGCTAATTCCCAAAACAAAAACAACAGAGTAGCTATAGAAACCCATTCGTCTTGAAAGTATAAATGATTAAAAGATACCCTTTTACTTATTTTTCTCAGCAACTTGTTAAGGATTATTTAATTTGCAGACTTCGAGAAAAAGGCGGAAAGAAAAGACGCTAAAATAATTATAAAAGAGAGGGTCCAATGTATTTATTTTGGGCAGTTTGTTTGATGTGTAAGGAAGCGTTGAGGGATGAATTTATGGGGTTGCTTGTTGAGGAAAAGCTTCCTCAAAAGGTGCTTCAAAAGATGAACGGTGCTGTCCTCCTGTTTAGTTTATCTAGCTTCTGCCAGTGGCTTCGCCCGCGTGTAGGTTAAGGTTAGGTTAGTTAAGGAAGGAAGGAGTATGTTTCTCCATACAAACTTTGAACTCCCTTTTCATACTTTCAGGGGGAACATTTTGAAAAATCCTCGCCTACGTCATAAAAGGAAGCTCAGTGCAAAATTTCACGCTCCTAAAGATTCAAGATTCAAAATTCAAGATTATTTATTTTGCTAAAACATGAGTATACACATAAATGCAAGATGTTACCTAGAAATTAGTTGTCCTATTCTCAGTTATTTCGGCTGTGCTTTGATATGTCAGCCAGTTAGTATCTTTTTTTAGTTTTATACCAGCTTCTGCCAGCGGCTTAAGGGGCCGGCGACGGATGAATTTCCATACAAACGTAATACCACGCTCATTTGCAGTTGGAGCATATTTCCAACATATTATGATGATATTCGGTTATAGACAATATTTATCTAGGTTCCTACGTCGAGAATATTAGAAATATTGTTATTTTTAATACAGGAAAAGCCAAATGGCATGTTTTGCCATTTACGCTGTAAAAAAGTGCGAAATACAATTCGCTTAAATTTCTTTTTGTTTTTTTAAAAAAGAAAGACGTAGGAACCTAGATAAATATTGTCTATAACCGAATATCATCATAATATGTTGGAAACATGCTCCAACTGCAAATGAGCGTGGTATTACGTTTGTATGGAAATTCATCCGCCGCCGGCCCCTTAACCCGTATGATAGCAAGTTTCTCCATACAAACTTTGAACTCCCTTTTCATCCTTTCGGGGGGAGAATTTTGAAAAATCCTCGCCTACGTCATAAAAGGAAGCTTAGTGCAAATTTCACGCTCCTAGATTCAAGATTCAAAATTCAAGATTCAAGATTATTTATTTTGCTAAACCATGAGTATACACATAAATGCAAGATGTTACCTAGAAATTAGTTGTCCTATTCTCAGTCATTTCGGCTGTGCTTTGATATGTCAGCCAGTTAGTCTCTTTTTTTAGTTATATACTAGCTTTGATTATATAATATAATCAAAGTATACTAGCTTCTGCCAGCGGCTTAAGGGCCAAGCGCCCGAAAAGTGCCATAAAACAGTGATTTTCTGAGGCCTACTCCTCCGTAACGGTTGGGTCAATTGGTTTGAAAAAAATATATGTTTATTGTAGATTCATGAACAATAATATCAACATTTGATTTTTTCGTGCAATTAATACTTTTGTCAATAAAAAATATTTAGCAATTTCGCAACTTTTCCCTACTCCTTCGAAACGGCTTGGACCTTTAGAAACATTTTTACACATAAAAATTGGTGGTTAAATATTCTTCAAAGTGAACATTGCATAAGTAAATCAATCAATATCTCGCAGAGAAAATGGATTTAAAGCGCTTTCCGGGCGCTGCTGGCCGCAAATAAATGCACACTGCGTACTGCCGCCTAGGCGAGTGCGAGAGTTGCGTTCACATAATTTCGGCCAGATGGTTCAAGGAACTATACGCCTTAACCCGTATGATAGCAAGTTTCTCCATACAAACTTTGGACTCACTTTTCAGTAGGTGAATTTTGGGAAATCCTCTCTTAGTGCTCGCCTATGTTATAAAAGGAAGCCTTGTGCAAAATTTCACGCTCCTCGTCCCGGCTGTGCGTTGATATGTCAGTCAGTCAGTTTCTCCTTTTTACCAAAATACGGCATAGCCAAAGGAGGGTTATGATTTTGACAAAAAAGCCTGTCAAAATCATAACCCTCCTTATGATTTTGACAGGCTATGTATTTATGTACTACGCGTTCCAAAGGAGAATAGGACAGATTCCTATGTTTTGACGTCTCGTCGTACTGTCAAATCAAAGAAATTTTGGCAAAATTAAAGAACTCAGAGATGAATAAAATTGAAGAACTGGATTCTGATTAAACTTTTTTTGTTCACAGTTCATAAATAAATTAAATTTTTCGTAAATTAATTAATGTTTAAAAATTTCTTTCCTCGATTTGAAAGTAAATCGTGACGTCAAAACATGGCGGGCGATCCTATTCTCATTTGGAACGCATTGTAAATGTATGCGCGTATGTTCATATATTCCCACATAGCTCCTAAACTACTTATCGGAACTCGAAAAATGAGGCCGTTCGTCGGAGAAACAAGAATAGAACAAAAATAAAAACCGTAGTCAGAAGGTAGGTACCAACCGTAACACTTTAATAACGTATGAGCTTTTTGTTCGGCTCTTGTTTCTCCAGTACTTTTTATTTCAACATCCTAAAAATCTTGTTTCATACGTTTTCAGTGGCGTTTCTTGCCGTAGTCGAGTTTTATTTTTATATATGTAACATTATTTTTAGTATTTACTAAACCTGAATAAAGTTTGTTCAGAATCAGTAACTGATTGGATTCCAATACTTTTTACACCATATTATATTTTTTCCCAAAAATATTTAAATAGGTCACAAGTTGGATAAATGATAAATGATACCTATTTATTTTGTAAAAAGGTTTAAAAAACACTTTTACACGTAAATTTTTTCAGTTTACGCTAGATGACGCCGGTGTTTCCTATCTGACTACCCTGAGAAGAAACAAAGAAACAAACTCAGGGGTCAAAGTCTCTTTTAAAGTCCATACAGTAAATATGTAATGGTCAAATCACATGAGAACCATGCAGATTTGTCTGAGATGGTCTTTTGAAGAAAGAACCATACAGATTTGAGTGGACCTGTCCAATCAGTGTAAGCATTTGTCAGTATTCGAAAAGCTCAACTCAGGTCTACTAAGGAGCTCTACGACTTGACGAACAATACCAAAGAAAGGACATTTGGTTAGGCCGCAGAAAATACTCAAATTACCAGACATACGTTAAAATTACTGAAAAGAAAAGAAAAAGCAATCAACATAGTCGACACTAAGTACAACACAGGTCACGGCAGGTCATACCGAGTTGCCCTCGTGGGAGCGATAGGCGGCGGAGACCACTCGCGCCGGGCCTTGGTTGAGGCCATGGTCCGAAGCGAGGAGGAGTGGCAGGCGGTCGCCGATTTCTGCGAAGCAGTAATGCTCGCAAAGGAGGAGGCCGACCGCATCAGGCAACGGCGTTCTCGCCGCCGCCGCCGGGATTCCGATCCCGATTTCCGGCCACCGTAAGCGCGGGCTTGCGGACAGTTAGCAATGACCGCCTGGTAACTGTCCGTACCAAGCCCAAATCGTCGACGGCGCGCACTGTTCCCACGCGCCTCAAGGAGTTGTCAGCAATAGCAAGGACCCAACCGGGTCGAAGCCTACTGGGGCCAGGGTTATCCGAAAGGGAACTCGAGCCCGGTATGAAGGCTAGAAGGAACGGGGTGTGCTTTTAGTCAGTAATAGTCTGACACTATCTCCCGCTCCGCCCAAGAGCGAAGGTTGTCATTGGATGATTTTACCCACCACAAAAAAAAGGTCATACCGAGGAGTATTAGGCGCCAGCAAACAGCTGGGTGCAAGTGCAAAACAACCCCTCAGTCGCCTGGATGGCCCGGTGACTATACAGTATTTTTGCTGACATAACAAGCTTATAACTTTGTGATTTTTCATGAAGTACCTAGATTCATTACATAAAAATATTAGACACGTGTTCGGGTTTCGTATAATAAATATACTAAAACTAATGTTGTATATATAATCTATACATATAAATAAAATTGGAGTGTCTGTTTGTAATATTGAAATGACCGCTTTTTACTACATGCATATGAATATATATACGGTACATACACCAAAATAACATTTTTTACAATTTTTGTCTGTCTGTCTGTCTGTTCCGGCTAATCTCTAAAATGGATGGACCGATTTTGACGGGACTTTTATTGGGAGGTAGCTGATGTAATAAGGAGTAACTTAGGCTACTTTTATTTTAGAAAAAAATTAATTCAAAATCCCGTAGTCCACGCGAACGAAGTCGTGGGCACAGCTAATGTTGTATAAATATTTATTAAGGTATGTAAAAACAATGGCTCGCACTCGTTCAACGTGTGGCGATACTGTCACCTAGGTAATTACAGTTTTTAGCCGTGTGGGGTCGAAACGCTTGGCCAAGAATATTTCTCACCTGCTGATCACCACTTTGCGTGTCCAAAGGGCTGGCTAAATCCTCGCTCTAAATATTACCATTGCAAAAATTAAACGTGGCAATAATGCCAGTCTTCTGGCATGTTCTGAATAAAAGCAATAAGAAGGACGAGGAGGCCTGAGTGTATTTCATTTTTATAAATATTAAAAGTAGTCCAAAGCAGTTGCAAACGCGCATGTAACTACATTTTTAGGGTTCCGTAGTCAACTAGGAACCCTTATAGTTTCGCCATGTCTGTCTGTCCGTCTGTCTGTCTGTCTGTCTGTCCGTCCTCGCTTAATCTCTGTGACCGTTAGCACTAGAAAGCTGAAATTTGGTACCAATATGTATATCAATCACGCCGACAAAGTGGTAAAATAAAAATTGGAAAAAAAAAATTTATTAGGGTATATGTAAAGTGGGAAGTGATTTTTTTTTTAATTTCAACCCTAACGTGTGATATATTGTTGGATAGGTATTTAAAAATGAATAGGGGTTTACTAAAATCATTTTTTGATAATGTCAATAATTTCGGAAATAATCGCTCCAAAAGTAAAAAACAATGTGTCCCCCCCCTCTAACTTTTGAACCATAAGTTTAGAAAATATGAAAAAAATCTGAAAAGTTAATTTTTATAAGGACTTTCTAGGAAAATTATTTTGAACTTGATGGAAAGAACAGTTTTTGTACAAAAAAGACAAAAGGGTTCTACAAAATAATTTCTGGACTAAGTTTGTAGTATAATCGTATATGCAAGCATTTTTTTAATCTCATAAGTGGGTACACTTATTGTGCCGGACGGGAAACTACGGAACCCTACACTGAGCGTGGCCCGACACGCTCTTGGCCGGTTTTTTTACATGTTTTTAGGTTCCTTGAGAGTAGTTAACACTCAAGTTTGCAACCCTAAAAACCCTGTAGTAACCCCATAGTGCTCGAAAAACTGAAATGTTAGTACAAGCTTCAGTTTTTTTGAAAATCATAAAGCAATGCGAGCGTTAGCGATGTTTGATGTCGATTTTGGCTGGTGTACTAAGCCAAGTTGACAATCTACAGTTAACGCTAGTAGAAAACTTCAGATGTATGGTAATAAGTAATAACATCATCTCAACGCTAAATCACGTGGTCAGAACAAAGTAATCAGTGGCGTTGCCGACTCGAGGAGGTTGACGAAAGAGATTCGAAACTAAACATTCGTAACTTGGCTAAGCCTGTTAACTGTTAAAGTGGAGTTGGTTGGAGTGGGTTCGCCACGGCACACGAATGTACCCAGATAGATGGACAAAGATTGTCACTCACTGGACGCCTGAGAGAAGATGACATCGTCGGGATCAGCCACGGTGAAGGTTGTTCGACGATTTGATCATGTTAGCGGAAACTTGGCCTGAAATCGCTCAAGAGAGGTTTGGAAGGAAAAAGCGTCTTGTCCAACAGTGGGCACCCAACATTATGTACTTACATAGGTAGTTTTAGTATAAATATCTCTCTCTCTGTCGTGGAGCGCGAGGGCGAGGAGGATAAAAAGGTCAAGTGACGTTAAATAAGTTAATAATTAATCAGTGTGGGTAGACTATAAATAGTAAAGAGCCAATTATCTTAGTAATTGGGCTAAAGTAATTGAAGTTAGTGAACTCTCTAATTTAGGCTTCAAAGAAAGACGTTTCTTTGCCCAGATTTTCATAATCATAAGCCCCACACATACTTAAACACACTAACACCAATCTGCAACACAGTGAGCACAAACCAATATTAAGCCAAACAACTTCGGCAAGGGTATTGAGATGGTCACAATGTCATATAATAATAATTAACAACCCCACGGACTCGATCTCTCGGAAGAATTCTTGTTCTCTATCTCCGGCTTGCCTTTATTGGCCGGCCGTAGTGAACACTGACGAGGAACAGAGCTCTTACCTCTCTCTTGCCTTAATTGGCTGGCTTGAGTGGAGATTCGAAAAAGCAAACGTGCTCGGGAGAAGGAAGTATAATCCAGTAAGGTGCTGGTAGGGATCTTGACCGTACTTCCAGGATTGTCCTGATAGCCGTGGTATACCTCTCCACTCCTCAAGCACATCAGGCCTTCTTGTTGCTACGTCACTTCGTGCTAGCGACCGTTTTCGGTGGCCCATTTGTTGAGTGTGCAAGTCACCTCCTGCCTTTTTATCGATGGAAATTAAAAACATTGTTCAGGCAGGAGCCATAGCCTTAACATAGTTCCTGGTAACCAGTCCACTTAAGACTCCAAAAACCGTAGCCTTATGACTTAGTTTTCCATGTGTCGCAATAGTTTCCCATCAACCGGGGGTTGTCCTTGGATGCACTAACATAGCGCGTACAGGGATAATCACCGGTTGATACCACGTTCCATTAAAAGCGTCTAAAAGGGCCTCTGCGAGTTGGTTTCGGCTCCTCGTACGCCATCTAAAGGTCCAGGACCTCAGGTTCCTGAGATAAATAAAAGTATAAAAATAATAATAAATCATTTATTTTCAGGCATCTTGACCCATAGATTAATACCTTACAGACTAACATACATAAAGCAAATTAAATACAATTTCTTGTTAATAAATAAGACTTACCTATAACTACGATAGAAACACTTCACACTGCACTTGTTGACTTATGTATAGTGCTGTTCTTTGGCACCAAACACATAAACAACATATACGAGTAGCACAGCATAGCATAGTGGGCCTTATTATGTTCCCACTGTTGGAAATCAGCGCTCCTCTCTAGGAGAGGGAATGGGCCGTAATCCACCACGCGGGCCTAGTGCGGGTCGGTGGATGTCACACGTCTTCGAATTTTTTGGTTCTAGGACAAGCCGGTTTCCTCACGATGTTTTCCTTGGCCGTTTTGAGAGCAGTGGTGATGAAATAAATTACACAAAGTATTGCGCCTGGCTGGGTTTGAACCTGCGACCTACAACTCGTAAGTCGGGGCCGTAACCACTCGGTCACCATAGCTCTCTTCTCTCTAACGACATATAAACAGTAAAAAAAAAAACAAAAGTACAATCCGTGAAAGTGTAGATTAAAAACGGTTTTTTTAAATCTCCTTCAACCAGAATGCTTGCCAAATGCATACAGGAAATAGGGGATAAGGTCAATACCCACTTAACAGTTTTTTAGTACTGCACTAGTTCAGCGCTCAAATATCCCAAACCCGTAACGAAAGCGTAACACTTGTTTATAGCCGTTTAAAAACTTTTAACTGAACACTAAAACTGCATTTAGATAACCACACTGAAATCTGAATTCTGTTTCACAAGTCAGAAGGTTCAAAGTTAGTTTTTGTCTATTTTCGGAAGGATTAAGTCGTCTTCTGTTTGAGTACGAAAATGAAAAACCTCTTCCTGCACCAGCACCGCATTTGGGATATTATTAAAAATGTCTTATAGTATATTTGTGGGTAGAAATAATTAGTTTGTGCAGTAAAATTTTAGCACCCATTTCCCCGAAGAGCGTGGTTGAAAGTTTAAGAGTTTTATGTCTATCTACAAGCTCTATTTAAGATTGTGTAATTGCACAATCTTCTCGCACTCATGGCGTTCATAAGAAGAGTTTACAAAAGCTTCTTTGAAGAATCGCCAAACTAAAGTGGCATAGGGCAGGGCACATTGCTTGTAGAACAGATGGTCGATGGGGTCGAAAGGTTCTGGAAAGGCGACAAGTTGCACCAATGACCTGGTGAGAGTTACGGGAACTCGGTGGATGCGAGACGAACAGGACCGTTCGTTGTGACGATACTTGGGGGAGGCCTATGTCCAGTAGTGGACATCCTTCGGCTGAAATGATGATGAAAGCTTTTGCTAGCGACTTAGCCCGCGTGGAAGACCTACGGTCCGGAGCGAGAATGAAGGCGATGCGGTCGCCTCCCGTAAAGTAATAGTGATAGTGAAGCCGCACGCGTGAGAAAACGGACATCCTGAGAGACGCCCTGACCATCGGGAATCGCAAGGCGATCCCCGGCCAGAGAAGGCGCGGTCTTACGGACTGTGGGCAATGGGTAGTTCGCCAACCGGCCATCTGGCAACTGTCCAGCCTGATCCTGAGTCATCGATGCCGCGTAGTGTCCTACGCGTGCCTTAAAGAGATGTTAACAAAACCATAGAGACCCAGCAGAGCACTGCCTGCTAAGCCCTCAGGGAATGTCCTAAAACGTGGTTACTGAAGGACACAGGTGTAGTTCTAGCCACTTAAATTCTGACATGCCTTTACGCTCCACTCTAGAGCGAGCGAAGTCTATATTATAATTGGTACGTTTGTTAAATTGTTGTTAATTTTTTTGCTGACATTCTCTTTTGACAGTTTTGCGCAATTTCGATTAATCATAGGAACGGTATTTTCCTGTCTTTGTTGAGACTGATAATGAACTATTTATTAATTAGATAATCAGATATTAATAACTGCCCGGTCGTTAAGGTGATACTTGGGGAAGTCCTATGTCCGACAGTGGACGCCTTTCGAGTGAAATGATGATGATTATGAAGACATTAGGTACTAATTGTAATTAAGGGACTTCAATAAAGTTAAAAGTTAAGGCAATTAAAATAATGAATGCAGTCTTCCTTTATATGTTACAAGTGTTAATTATTGACATGTTTTGTTATAAATTGTGTACATGTTTTGTTAATTTATATAATTTTTGTTTGTTTTATGCCATAGATTTAAAGAAAATTACATACTTCAACTATATTTATTATTAGCTTCTGACCGCGGCTTCGCCTGCGACTTCAATGTTAAAAAACACTGAAAAGTTTAAAATAAGTTTAATTTCGGAAGTCGGTGTTTTTCTATAATAGTTTTGTCTCTTCATTATTTAACACCGACTTCCGAAATGTTATTTTAAACTTTTCAGTGTTTTTTAACATTGAAGTCGGTTTTTTTTTTTTTTGTAAAAAGGTTTTTTATTTTACATTTTTTAGTTATTATATCACCACTAAAAAGTACCCCTCAGACAAACTTAAATAACTTTTAAGTCCCCCTTTTCTGACAGTCAGTCATCGACTACACGTATAAACAAAGCAACTTTACTTGTAACCACAGTTCTGCTGTGATTCTATGAGGAGTTCTGTTCCATATCTTCGAAGTTCATGATCAGATCATAACAATATTTGTATGGGACCAACTTGGAAGCATAACCTTTCAATCAAAAAAAAATATTTTTAAAATCGGTTCACAATTGACCGAGATATCGGTGAACATACCAGAAAACAAAAAACATACATTCAGCCGTACATAAAACCTCCTCCTTTTCGAAGTCGGTTAAAATTAGACTTAAGAGGCCCACAAATTGTTGAAACTATACAAGGTGCAGTTTTAAAACTGCACAATATTTCAGGAGGTTGTAATAAAACTCATAAATAATCATGTAAAAATACGAAACCTGGTCAATAATCAGTAATACTTGTTATTTTTAATTTTTTAATTACACTAAACTAAATCGATTGATCGATGGCCGCGGGGGCGTGGCTAGGGTGTGGCGTGCGGGATGATGATTGGATGATACATTATTTATGAAACTATCGTTGCGAGTTAGTGTGTGTGAAAACGCCCTTTATTGTTCCGTGTTTGTGTGTGTGAAAAAAAGCGCGGTTATAAAAAAAAAAAAAAATTACCTACTTATTTTATTATTGATTCGGGTCGAGAATCACTAACATAATTACCTCCTGAAATATTTTGCAGCTTCAAAACGACACCTTGTATAATGTGCCATTACCCAGTTAAGTATGCACCAGATTTGTTGAGAACACTTTTTTAGGGTTCCGTAGCCAAATGGCAAAAAACGGAACCCTTATAGATTCGTCATGTCTGTCTGTCTGTCTGTCTGTCCGTCCGTATGTCACAGCCACTTTTTTCCGAAACTATAAGAGCTATACTGTTGAAACTTAGTAAGTAGATGTATTCTGTGAACCGCTTTAAGATTTTCACACAAAAATAGAAAAAAAACAATAAACTTTGGGGGTTCCCCCCTGTAACTTCTAAAATAAGAGAATAATAAAACTAAAAAAAATATATGATGTACATTACCATGTAAACTACCAACGAAAATTGGTTTGAACGAGATCTAGTAAGTAGTTTTTTTTTAATACGTCATAAATCTAAAAAAATACACTATTATTAAAACATCGATCAAAGTTACAACGAACTACAAGAACTTTTATATTATGTTACTTGCTGCTACGGAACCCTCCATGTGCGAGTCCGACTCGCACTTGGCCGGTTTTTTTATTGATATAAAGTAGTGCTTGTCTGCGATCCCACCTAACAGTAAGCAGTGATGCAATCTCTGATGGTGAGGCGCACTAGTTTATAAGATAAATGAATGATTCTTTATTGTACACCAAAAATAAAAATTACATAAGAAACTTAAAATTAATAAGGCCTGAGCCTATTCACTCTTGCCTTGAAGACACTCAAAATAAAAACTCATCTTTCATAGCAGACTGATGTTCCCAACTTAACGTTCAAGAGCATATTTAGTATACACGCGCCTAATTTACTTAAATCTGCAGTCATCAATCTTGAGGTCACACAAAATTGGATCAAAGTGACTAGACACATAGCCCATGCATCACACACAAGTTAAACACTACACAATATCATAACGATCACACACGCCTTTTAGCCAACCCCAGGCAAACGTCATAATCATTCGGCATTGCCCTCATCAGCTACCATACATTACACCAACAATCCCTCTCAGAAAAACACAATAACACCGTCACAGTCCTCGAAAAGTGCTGAGCAAAAACGGACCGAATCCTTCCCGAAAAACCGGCAATATTGTGTTACACCCGGCATTGAATGACGGGCACAATCGAGACGGCTGCGGTAATTTTCCTGCTGTTTTTATCTGGAAAAGAACAATAGAACTCATTTTTGGTCACAATGAATTTCATTTTGGAGGCCGAAAATACATTGTCATTAAAATCCTTCCGTTCCGTTGCAGGAAGAAGGGTTATCTGCGAGTCCTAGGCACAAAATAGATAGGTACAGAAGTCAATCTACATAAAAAGCCGTTCAAGTAACGCACACATAGACACCGCTCATGGACACGATGTCTCAGCTCAATCGCCCGGGCGCACTCGTACAGCCCCTAGCCTAGTTACAACTGTTTTTCTTGCGTCGAACGCTTCGATTTGGCCACGCCCCGATTCTTTTGTTCTGACCACGTGACTGAGCGTTGATATGATGTCATTCCCGTATATTTGAAGTTTTCTACCAGCGTTAAAAATTGATGATTATCAACTTGGCAAGAGGTACAGTTCGGCGCAACGCGCTGACCCTAGCGCGATCGCCTAGCGTAGGTATAAAAAGTGAAGTACATACATGAGGTTGACTTCTGTACCTATCTATTTTGTGTCCTAGGTTTGTAGTAAGCAATTAATGTCGTATTTGTGAGCAGGGTGAAGTTATTTCGATGTGAGTGGTTGTGATCGAGGCTGCTGTAATTGTTTCAAGTGTGCGGTTAAAGATTTAGATAGTGTGGAAACCAATGAACTGAGTGTTTTATATTAGATACCAGTCTTAGGTAACCGTAAGTTTTGGTTGCTGATTGTTTGAAAGAGTTGCTGCGGCCCGGGAACGCAAAGAGCAACTGAAATGTCAAAGGTTCGTTTTAAACAGTAAAAGTCTGACCCCTTCTCGCTTATCTCAGAGCGGGAAAAATTATTTGAGGACTGTGATGTGCAGTGTGCGTATGTCAAAGAGTTTGCTCTTGGTCTCGTAGAGAATGAGGAATGGGAAAAAATAATATGATGTAAATTCGCGCCCTCTCCATTTCTCATTTTTTTTTTATGTTGGGAAAAAATCATCCAATGACATCCCCCGCTCTTGGGCGGAGCGGAAGATAGTGTCAGACTCTTACTGACTAAAAGACCCACCCCGTTCCTTCTGGCCTTCATACCGGGGCTCGAGCGCCCTTTCGGATAACCCTGGCCCCAGTAGGCTTCGACCCGGCCGGACAGCGAGCTACCCATTGCTCACTATCCGCAAGCCCGAGCCTACGGTGGCCGGAAATCGGGCGGCGGCGATAACGCCTTTGCCTGATGGTTTCCATTGTGACCTGGTGAGGGTTACGGTAATCCGATGGATGCGAGACCCACAGGACTGTTTATTGTGGCGACATTTGGAGGTGGCTTATGTTCAACAGCGAACGTCTTTCTGCTGAAATGATGATGATGATGAGCATAAAACAAAGTAGCTTTTTGCGTCTGTCTTTTTATCCGCTAACTCCTTCTAAACCACGCAACAGGGTCTAAAACCAACCTCGGTCATTACGCCGCTGTGCCAAGGCTTTGTAGGCAATATAACTCGTTGGCTAAATCTACAAGCTTAGACATCTGCGAGTCACTGACAAAGTATAAAAAATGTTTACAAGATTTAATTTAATTTAATTAATGTATTAAAGTTGAATTATTGTATTATTCCTTGTTAATAGAATTCTAATTTTATCATTATTATTATTTTTTCAATCAATTTTCAATCCTTATTAATTTATATCATATTTTTATTGTATTATTTTGTAATTTTAATTTAAATACTCCTTTTGTTAGTTTAACTGTTTAAATTATTTTTTGCATGCTGTGGTCTCCTATAAGTGAAGGAGTACACCAAAAAGACACTGGAACCACTAATATTATAAGACACAAATATAGTGTACACCCTTTGTTGGAGCTCCTAAATAAATAAATAAATAAACCGATTTGATGAGATTTGATGCTGTTGCTCTTCAAATTGTTTCAATAATTTGAAGAGCAGCAAATAAGGAAGATGATGATGAATTTGCACTTATGCAAAGCCAAAGCAGGGCGCTAATTTGCAAGTAAACTACAATAAAAAGCAAACCTGCCGCGTTCTTCCCGTCCGATTATAATTTAGGTGTCTTCAAGGCTCGAGTCTCATAATAAACTAGTGCCCCTCACCATCAACGATTGCATTACTACTTACCAGCAGGTGGGATCGCAGTCAAGCACTAGTTTATATCAATAAAAAAGAACTAAGTAACCAAACCAAACCAAATAATAGTAAGTAAAAAAACCGGCCAAGTGCGAGTCGGACTCGCCCATGAAGGGTTCCGTAGCAGCAAGTAACATAGTGTAAAAGTTCTTGTAGTTTATTGTAACTTTGATCGATGTTTTAATAATAGTGTATATTTTTAGATTTATGACGTATTAAAAAAAAACTACTAAGTAACTAGATCTCGTTCACCAATTTTCGTTGGCGGTTTGCATAGTAATGTACATCATATATTTTTTTTAGTTTTATCATTCTCTTATTTTAGATGTTAGAGGGGGGGGGACATACATTTTACTACTTTGAAAGTATCTCTAGCGCAAACTATTCAGTTTAAAAAAAAAAATATATTAGAAACGTCAATATCATTTTTAAAGACCTATCCATAGATGAGCATGATGAAAAAAAAATTTTTGTGTTTCAGTTCTGTGTATTATGTTGGAGAAAGGGGGACCCCCAAAATTTATTGCTTTTTTTCTATTTTTGTGTGAAAATCTTAATGCTGTTTACAGAATACATCTACTTACTAAGTTTCAACAGTGTAGCTATTATAGTTTTGGAAAAAAAGTGGCTGTGACATACGGACGGACAGACAGACAGACAGACATGACGAATCTATAAGGGTTCCGTTTTTTGCCATTTGGCTACGGAACCCTAAAAACAGGTGCTTCAAATTCATGAACACATTTTCAAACAAATTGAGATTGAAACTATTCCATTTCACATAGACCTTGGACACTTAGAAAACGTCAGAAGCTAAGCGGTCGATCGGTCATCAACAATGCTATCCCCTGTCGCTAGGTCAAACCGTCTGAGGAGACTACCCACATCACAATATCTAGATCGGAAAAGAACTTGTCTCAGCCGGGAATCCAGCCGGAAACCTTTGATTAGGTATGGCTCGTCTAGACGGTAAAGTGATTCTATTATGTGTAGAAAAAAGCCATTTTTAATAGAAATTATTTGAGCATGCCTATACCACGAAATAAATAGGTACAGAAGACAATCTCACGTATGTACTTCACTTTTTATACCTATCCAAAAGCGGTATTCACGATCTATTCGACTTATTTCCAGTTACATTAATAAGTATTCTACCAGGATAATGTAATAAAGATTTTTTTTTAAATCGACGAATTTCAAACGACTTTTAAAATCGGTGTTGAACGACACCGATTTTAAAGTCGTTTGATGGATGTGAATACGAAAATGGTCTAAACGACTAAATCGCTACGATATCGTTACGGTTTTCGTTACGTGAATCGGGCTACTGTTCGACGAGTGGGCCGAGGCGCTCCGAGATATCGTGTCCGTCAGCGGTGTCTATCGTGCGTTGCTCGAGCGCGCTTTGTATAGATTGACTTCTGTACCTATCTCAAAACTTCTTGTTCAAACGTACGGCGCCCATGGGCAGCAGGTGAAAAATAGTGTCAGATGGTAAAACAAGTCTTGTCATCTGGCATACTGAGCTGGTCATCAATCATCGTCATATCGTCAAAAGTGAGTTTTTGTCAGCTAAACTCTAACACATCCTCTCGCTCCAGCCTAGAACAGAAGTCATTAAATGATTTTCCACCTCAAAAAAAACTGAAACTTCTTACAATAATGTTAATTAATTTCTATTTCATTTCTATTAACTTTGTGTGGTGGCGATAAGTGTATTTTTTTCTTACAATTATTGAAACTATAGGTTTATAAGAGGATTGATCGCTCTACAAACTGTGAATAATTAAGAATTAAGCGTCATAAAATCTTGTAAAAAAAGAACTAGCATAGCTGGAAAGCAAAACATTATTTATAAGCAGTCTAAATAACATTAATTACAACTAATGTATCTAAATATTTATGGATTTGCCACATCATTTCCAACCACTCTGCAACTCCTGAAGCTCGACAAAATAATGGGAGTCAACCGTCTTGCAATGAAAACAAAAACATCATCAATATCCACTGGCAAAATTCGCCATTTATAAACCCATCGCATTTCATCTGAAACCTCTTTAATCCTATCAACTCGTCCATTTCCAGAACCCATAAACATCCCATAGAATGAAACAGCACACCATAAAGAACCCCATTTAAATAAACCATTCTAAATTCTACATTAACTGTAAGACTATTAGTTGAGGCATTTCTCACCGCGTTCCTATTCCAGCCACGTAGCAATTAGGAGCCGTTAGTATAATCCGGTCGAAACCAGCCCGGTCCAGTTACAACCAGTTTTAGCCGGTTTTCATCGAACATTCGTCGGATTTGTTGCGTGTAGATTGTTTTTGTTGGCGCTCAACGTGGGAGGAATCTTAAGGGCCTGTAATGTGAACTAAGTCGGAACTGTGAATGTTTGTGTAAAACATGTAACTGTTTCGTTGTTGTTTATAAGGGATGTTATGGATGCGGCGGATAATCTGGATAGATAAATAATGTATCGGGTCGATTGTGCTTGTTTAAGTTGTGATACAAAAGGGGTGTTTAGATGTTAATTTTGTACACAGATATGTTTTACTGTGTTAACATTGTAGGTTTTGTCAGTTTAGTTTGATTTTACAAGCAGTCGATCAGCGATAAAATCTAATGTGTCAATAAAGAAACTACACACTCCTCCAAGAAGTTCCTTTGTTTTTTTTTCAGTTTTATTGTATTACAGACCACATAAAAATAATAATAGAATAGAATAACACTTATTTGCATAAAAACACGGTATAAAAGATGGTACAAAGATTAAATACAGAGCGTACTAATAATATAGGACTTTTTTTTCTCTTTACCAAATTATTCCTTTACCATTTACAAACCAGTGTTAAGCTAAGTGATGCCTGAATTAGGTTTCCATAAGAACCTATATTACAGGTTACTAAGTCCCTTATAATCTACAAATTGTTTCATAATTTTGAGTAGATGAAAAATACAAGTACAAGAAAGCTTTAAATCAATAAACATAATGAAGAGAAATTAATTAAAATATTTAGGAAATACTGAGTCATTTACGATGTACGTAGGCTTTGCCTGCTGCGGTCTTCCCATCCGATTATAATTTAGGTGTCTTCAAGGCAAGAGTGAATAGGCTTTTAATAAATAGTGCGCCTCATCATCAACGATTGCATCACTGCTAACCATTTGGTAGGAACGCAGTCAAGCGACAAAAAAAATAGCAAAAGTTGCGTCAATAACCAGAAGAAATGCTAAAGGATTTTTTTTTTTAAAGTAGTACAATCTTCAAGCAAAGACATCAACACATTCACAGTTTTCTATCTCATATCTCTTAGAGCAATTCGTAATACCTTACCAATCACAATGAAAATAAACGAATGGAATAACATCTTCGACATGGCTATCATTATCGCGAACATTTTCTTCACACACAATTTTTCTTTTTCTATAAAGGCACTGCTCCATAGCGGTCCATAGCTAGTGTGACACACAGGCCACAAAAAAAAGCTGCTTCAAGCTTCTTTTTGTGGCAGCGTTTTTTTGTGTTGGCTTTTTTTTGTTGCGGCTTTTTTTTGTGGCCCGTGTACGGGGGACACTAAGCCACGCCTGTGTACATACTTTGATTTCCGTGGAAATGTCCCTTTAGTTGCCCTTAACGTTCTAAGCCCACACTAGGCTACCGGGTTCTGTCATCGGAAGGGAAATTCAGACTAGTAACCCGCTTTATTCTACCTGGGCAATAGTTATAATTTATAATTAAGGATGTTGTCCCACACTAGGAATAACTCTTGTGTCATAGGTGCGTATATATTACTTTATGTACAATTAGAAGTCTGTCTAATAGGTCAACTGACTTGGGAATTTTGTATAATATTTAATCATTTAAAAAATAGAAATATTCGGTACTTTTTATAAGGTTCTTCGGTTAATAAACAATGGTCTCTATCTCTTAATCAACCTTGATTATTGAACCCGTGTTGACTACATCAGATTTCATTAAATCCTAATAATTACCCAAGTCGTTTAAGTTATTAGGCAGACTTATATTTACGATCAGAGATTTATAATAGTCGATGCAGTGGATGGTCGCCTTAAACTCCTGAACCGTCAGGCGTCCGTAAAATCTTTACGGTTGCCACTTCCCGCCTTGCAGCCGGGTCTTATCCGGGTTACTCGGTCCTGACAACTGGCTGCACACGATATTCACGATCTTACAGCCGGTAACCGGGTGGCTGGGTAGTTACTGCATATATTTTAGCTGATTTGTGTTCGAGTAAATGAATAATAATAAAGCAAGTATCTGTAGTGGATGTGCCATTTGAAAGGTCATAGTAATAACTTCATTTAATTCATTAAACCCCAAGCGAACGCCGGTTCGTGCACCTATTGTCTTTCTATTGTGTCTGTAATTTCCACGATTGAAAGGTTGTATCACATCAACAGTCGAACATGATGCAGGTCAAGAATTGGTACTCGTTGGTTTTTAGCAGGACGATATCTACCTATGTATGTAGATAATGTTTTCAATCAAACACCAAACTTCGATTTTTGTCGTTATAGACAAAATCTTCATCACGCACGTACAATGAATGTGTTCCCATTAATTGTGCGAGCATGTAAGGAGTTGAATTAGGTACCTGCCGGTGTCTCTGTTTCCTGATAATTCCAACCTTGAAGTCAAGTTGTCTTGAAGTCAAGAGTGAATTGGACGCTTCTAGGCAAGCGTGCTCCATTATCAACCACATCATCGCTTAACATCAGGTGAGATAGATCAATAATGAAAAACAACTACTTTATATTAGAAGATGTTCTTCAGAAAGGTGCGTACATCTTCTTCTCTTCTTCTCTTCTCTCTTCTCCATCGACGTTCGTGATCACGTGAGAGCAGTGGTGGCCGAGTGGTACTGGCTCCGACTTACGAGTTGTAGGTCGAGGGTTCTAACCCTGCCAGGCGCATCACTTTGTTTAATTTAGTTCATTACCACTGTTCTCAAAACGGTGAAGAAAAACATCGTGAGGAAACCGGCATGTCCTATCTAGAAACATAAATTCGAAGACATGTGACATCCACCAACCTGCACTGGGCCCGCGTGGTGGATTACGGCCCATTCCCTCTCCTAGACAGGAGGCATGAGTCCCAGCAGTAGGAGCATTAAAAAGGCTGATGATGATGATGATGATGATGTTCGTGATCAAAAATTATTAATTTAAACGATGCATAAAAGCGTCCTAGCAGGTGGTGATATATACTGTTTCTACCACGGATATCTATGGTTTCTACCTATCCCCGATACTCGTGGGAGTGCCACGCACGGGAGCTTAAATTCAGATCCATGGCATCCCCAGGTCAATTAGTGCAGTGCTTGTACCTATATGTTTTTAAAAGTGTAATCTCCTTGGTCGAATAACATTTAAAAAAATATACTTTAAATGTCAAAATTGACGGACTGAGTCAAAGACATAGAGAAATGCCTACCAGACAAACAATAATGAATATATAAAAATATTGATAAAATTAGACAAAATTAAGTTAAAAAAAATGTAACATAGTGTATAAGTCGCTGATAGTCGAACTACTGTCAAATCGACTTCAGACTTCCACAAACTTCCACTTGGTTAGTTATAAGTTCAGAGACCGTGATGAATCGATGAACGTGAAATCAAATGAAAGTGATTCTTAAATTTTTATACAGTTGCCATCACGGATCTTGAGCGGTTGCGCAGAAGTCAAATTCGGTCTCTTTAGTGGTGCGAAATGATTCGTTCTTCTCCATAGAGACCTACTCTTTGGAACGTGCAATTTAGCTTCACTTTTCTTGGACTGACCGACATTTGACTATTCAAAAGTGCCTGTAAATGGTCTATTTGAAATAAATGATTTGACTTTGACTTTGACTTTGACTTTGACTTTGACTTTGAGACGCGGGGGCGGGTAGTGTCAGTGATTGGCTCCCCGCGCCATCGCGTCATGGACGTCACTCCTAATTCGTTCCCTGCGTTGCTACGTGTATCTAACAACGAAGACGATTGGCTCGCCAATGTATGTTATGCTCAAAGCGATCCCCACTCTGACGCCGAGCGCTCAAGATCCGTGATGGCAACTGTACAGTGTTGAGCACTATTTTCTATGTGTAACATTCATTTTAGTATATCGAAACCCGAAACACGGGTCTAGTGTTTTTATTACAAAATTTCATAACTGTACGATGAAAAATCACGAAGTTATAAGCTTGTTATGTTACCTGGTTATCCGCACAAATACATGATCACCGGGCCACCCAGCCAACTGAGGGGTTGTTTTACTCCCGCATCCAACTGTGCGCTAGTGTCTAATGTCTGCTATACCTGCCGTGACCTGTAGGTACTTAGTGTCGATGGTGTCCAACTTGTGACGTTTTTGAAATATTTTTGGAAAAAAATATGACATGGTGTAAAAATTATTGGATTCGATTCAGTTACTGATTCTGAACAAACTATTCGCATATATTTAAAACTAGCTGTGCCCGCGACTTCGTTCGCGTGGACTACAGGATTTCGAATTTATTTTTGCTAAAATAAAAGTAGCCTATGTTACTCCTTATAACATCAGCTACGAAAAAAGTCCCGTCAAAATCGGTCCAGCCATTTCAGAGATTAGCCCGGACAAACAGACAGACAGACAGACAAAAATTGTAAAAAATGTTATTTTGGTGTATGTACCGATATTCATATGCATGTAGTAAAAAGCAGTTATTTCAATATTACAAACAGACACTCCAATTTTATTTATATGTATAGATGTATAGATAATGCTATAAAGTCCTTACTACACTTCTGGACACATCTATTGGCCCACCTTAGAGTTTAGGTTTCGATGGCCCCTACCGAAATATGATTGCTAGATTGAACAAAAACTGTTGATACAGTTTTAAACTGATACATTTTACCATCTTTTTCGATCGTATTGTTTTAAATTTGAATTCAGAATACCATACGACATGGAGCTACGCCTAACAAGTCGGATATGCGCCTTGTTAAAGGCAATTGATTTTTGAATAAAAAACATGTTTTATCAAATAAAGGTTTAATTTAATAACGCGTGTTGCCTCCATGGGCATCTACCACAGCTCTCATACGATTAGGCATAGAGTTTATCAACCGCTCTATGAAATTTTGAGGGATCATCTCCCATTCCTCTTCTATGGCAGTTTTCAACTCCTGCATCGTCTGGGCAACTGGCTGACGAGACCTAACACGTCTTTTTAGCTCGTCCCACATGTGCTCAATGGGGTTCATGTCTGGGCTTCTGGCTGGCCAGTCCATAACTGTGATGTTCACATCCCGAAGATATTCCCTGACGATGCCGGCCGCATGGGCTCTTGCATTATCATGCATAAAAAGGAAATTTGGGCCCACATAGTCCGCGTATGGTATCACGTGAGGTTCTAAGCACTCACGAATGTACCTTTCAGCATTTAATGTTGGCAGCCGTGGTCCTGTAACAACCTTAAGTTGAGTTTTGCCGCTCGCGGATATACCGCCCCAGACCCCATGAGCCACCGCTATAAGCAACCCTCTCTTCAACGCAGCATTGTGCGAAACGCTCTCCCTTACGTCGGTAGACCTTCTTCCTTCCATCATTGCCATGTAACATAATTTTAGACTCATCAGAAAAGAGTACACGGCTCTAATCTTGCTGTGTCCAATTTAAATGACTGCGTGCGAAATGAAGGCGCGCTGTTCGGTGGGCTCGCGTTAGTTTGGCTGGCTTGTGTTGTACCATATCGCGTTCTTTTAACCATCTCCGAACATTTCGAGCGCTCACAGATACTCCGTGGAAGTCGCGAAGTTGGTTTTGTATCTCAATGGAGGTAAGGTGACGATTTCTCAAGCTGGTCGTCACGATGAATCGATCCTGCCTTTCAGTTGTGACCCGAGATCGTGGCCTTCCTTGGCGACGAACAAAGCCGCCAGTCTCTAGGTACCTCCGATAAACATTTCGGACCGCAGATCGACTTAAATTAAGTTGAGCACTCACGTTTCTTTGGCTGTGTCCGGCCTGAATAAGTGCCACAGCTTGGGCGGCGACTCCAGGTGAAGTATCCATAGATTATTGATAGAACCTCACCTTAATGTCAAGAATAAGTAATGTTTGTTGCAAAACCAAAGATATCAATCACTTTTTCAAGAATTAAATCCAAGTAAACCAATAAAACCAAGTTTTCTTAATATTCGATTGTTTGATATCAACAAACAGGCTCCAAATTGTCTTTTGTTTCTTTAAATTCTGTGTTCGAAATGCAAAAAAAAGACAATTGAATGAAATTGTGAATGTGCCAGGTTCAAAACTGCATAAAAACTTTTTGCTCGACCTAATATAAAATTTTAGCTAGGACCAAACGAAACTGAAAATACAAGGTGGGCCAATAGATGTGTCCAGAAGTGTATATTATACAAATCTTAATGTGAACAGCCTAAACATTTTCTTACTAAAACAAGTGTACAATGGGCGGTATTTTCACGCATTTTTAATACACTAACTTATATTCACTATAGCTATAAAAAACGAACAGTTTATTGTTTGTTATTTCAGGATTATTCCGATAATATAGTTGGTTAATCTTTAATTCCTTGAAAAAATAGATTTTTTTTTCATTCTTTCTTACTCGTACTAAACTTAGTACCTAAAATTGTTTACAAAAATCCTTCAGACAGACAACTTAATCTAGAAATACACTCTGAAACAACAACTTCCAAGACACCTAGTGTCTAAACAATGAATAATAAATTTAAAGCTAACTTGTTTTTGTAGCTCGGAGGACTCACTCTTATTGAAGGATGTACTGAGTAAATACTGAGATGACTGAAGCTACAGCGTCAATTCATAGCATTCTGGTAGGTATCATTTATTTATTCCAACAAATTTTAATCATACAACAAAAAGAGGTCGAAAAGGTCATAATATATATTATGACCTTTTCTCGTCTCCGGCCCTGGTTAAGGCCATAGTACGGAGTGAGAAGAAATGGAGGCTGTCACCTCCTGATGCGAAGCAGTAATGCAAGCAAAGGAGTGGCGGCGACTCCCGCGTAAGACAATTTCCGGTCTACACGGGCTTGTTGACGATGAGCAAAGGGTAACTCACTGTACGGCAGTCCGGCCACCCAGTAAGACCCAAACCCGGGTCGACGTGACGTTACGGTCCACGTGCACTTCAAAGAGATGTCAGCAAAAGTAACTTAGCCAGTTGGAGCTGACGCCTGCCAGGGCTACAGATTGTTTCAAGAAATTAGCATGGCCATCACAAAAGGTAACAGAAGAACTGACGTGTTCCGCAGGGGTCGGTACTAGGGCCACCCTTGTGGAACATCAGGTACGACTACGTGCTGCGAGGCGACATCCCTAATGGGGTCAGCGTGGTCTGCTACGCAGACGACACGTTGGTTCTAGCGCAGGGAGAGTCGTACCGGGCGGCGGCCGCTCTAGCGACACGCGGGGTTGCGATAGTCGTTGGTAGGATCCAGGAGTTGGGACTCGAGGTTGCGCTGCGCAAATCCAAGGCCATATGTTTTCACGGTCGCGGCCCTCGGAACGCGCCGCCATCGGGTTCCCAATTAACGGTAGGAGGAGTTCGCATCGGCGTCGGGTCATCGATGAGGTACCTGGGACTCATCCTCGACAGCCGGTGGAATTTCGAGGAGCATTTCCGACGTCTGGCTTCCAAACTGAACCGGACTGGGGCCGCTCTCAAGCGGCTCCTGCCCAACCTTGGGGGTCCAGACGCCTCCTGCCGGAGGCTCTACGCGGGGATCGTTCGGTCCATGGCCCTCTACGGAGCGCCGGTGTGGGCGCCGTCGCTGCAAAAGCGACCAGCGGCCATTCTGAACGCCTGTCAGAGGGTCATGGTAATTCGGATGGTGCGAGGATACCGCATGATTTCCCGCGAAGCGGCGAGCCTTCTGACTGGCCTACCACCGTGGAATCTGGAGGCAACAGTCCTTGCACACATGCAGGATCTGCGATATGGAGATGCAACGCCGGGGTGAAAGTCCTCTGCCGCGACTGGTCACGGCATGGCGGACAGAGCTCCAGCGGGATCTCATGTTGAAATGGCGTCAGCGACTATCGCAACCCAGTGCTGGGCACGCCACAATTATGGTGGTAAGTCCCCTGTTTGAGGCGTGGCTGAAAAGGCCTAACGGCGTCCTTACCTTCCGCATGGCAAGTTTGGGAGGTTCCTGTTCCGGATTAAAGCGGAAGTCACGCCCGGATGTCGCCACTGTGCGGAACGCCCGGAGGACACGGCACACACGGCATGGCACGGACAGTCGAGGTGTGCCCTGCTTGGGTGGAGCATCGCTGTGCCCTCGTGGGGGTGATCGGCAGCGGAGAGCTCTCGCGCCGGGCCTTGGTTGAGGCCATGGTCCAAAGGTTGGGCCAAAAGGAGCGGCAGGCGGTCGCCGACTTCTGCGAAGCAGTAATGCTTGCAAAGGACGAGGCCGACCGCATCAGGAAACGGCGCTCTCGCCGCCGCCAGGATTCTGATCCCGATTTCCAGCCACCGTAGGCGCGGGCTTGCGGACAGTTAGCAATGGGTAGCTCGCTGTCCGACCGTCCGGTAACCGTCCGGACCAAGCCCAAGTCGTCGACGGCGCGCACTGTTCCCGCGCGCCTCAAGGAGTTGTCAGCAACAGCAGGGGCCCAGCCGAGTCGAAGACTACTGGGGCCAGGGTTATCCGAAAGGGAACTCGAGCCCCGGTATGAAGGCTTGAAGAAACGGGATGGGTTTTTAGTCAGTAAGAGTCTGATACTATGCCCCGCTCCACCCAAGAGTGGGGGTTGTCTTTGGATGATTTTCCCCACCAAAAAAAAAACAGAAGAACTGACACTGTGGGTGACTGACACTTTGCATCCATCATCATCATCCTGCCATTGTCCCGTCTTACGTCGGGTCGGTACATAGATGGAAAGGGTGAAGGAATCAAAAGAAAAGATAGATGGATTGTGTGACGAGTGATATGAAAGAAAAGGGAGGGAGGGGATAGCATGACTGCTAACGGGATAGAATAGAAGAAACAAGTTTTCATTGAAAATATTTTTTTTCATAGCAAGCTTTTATAGCGCGATATATACCTACTTATGAAGACTATTCGAAACAGCTCAAACACGATAGGGTTATCTGAATTCCTGTAGCCACCTTCCAGTTCCATTCCATCCCATCAGCTCCATGTCACCGTAATTTTGCATTGTCATCCGATTTACACATGGTATGGTAACCGGGAAGTGAATCTTTAATTTGCAAGATTTGATTACAGACAAACATCAGGACAGGTGAAACTAAATAAAAGCTTGTAAAAAACGGGTTTCGCCGAAGATAATACGGGCTCTCCCTACTCTTGGCCCATATTATCTTCGGCGAAAACGTCAGTTGATGAATGAATTGGACCATAACATTGAGAAAATCATTTTCTGCCAAGTGCTAGAAAGTTATAAGTAATTGTGATTTTTGTTCCTCACAGGGACGAGAAAAGCCTATGGAATGGTGGTACTTGGCACCTATATTTTTGGCATTGGTTTTATTTTTCTTGATGGGCACAATCTTTGAGCGTAGACTAGAAGATTTTTATCATCGCATGGGTAAGTACTTATAAATAGAGTTGAATATATGAATATACATAAACTTATAGACATAATATATATACATAAACTTGTATATTGTAGAAAGAGATAATTAAGAGACATGAGGCCGTGGCAAACCGAAGCAGATGGAGAAACGACCTGGACTGGATGTCTTCTTTAAGAATTTTAAAGGGAAAGCGAGGAATCATGATCATTGGAAGGAATGAAAGGAGGCCTTTGCTCAGCCGTGGGACAACAAGGGCTGATAATAATAAGAGATGATAATGATCACCTTCTTCTCTGTCTGTCCCTGCTCCCAATATCTGAGTACAGGTCTCCTTACAATTCCGCGCCAATACAGTCTCCTTTGTTGCCGATTTTGGCGAGAGATGATAATAATATTGCATCTGAATATTAAGACACATTAAATTCTAGTGTACCTTCTTGATAATAATTTGAAAATTGTTTATTTGTTCAAGTTGTCGCAAGCTAAGAGTGTGCGCAGAGATTGAGGCACAGCAAACTTTGAAGAGGTGACTATAGCCATATCTCCTATGACCGTAGTTACTGTAGTGGTCACGAGTCCACTTCTAGTCTGATAGGAGGAGGCTGTACCCTGCAATAGGACAAAAAGTTCTAAAATAACAAAATATTTGCGACTTCATAAAAGAAAAAATAAAATAGACAAACTTTGCGCCACCGGTACATGGTGGACATCCCACCCATACGTACAAAGCGTTTTGGGAACACATTCATTATGCGTACAGCTAAGGAGTGGAATTCCCTGCCGGAGTCTGTGTTTCCTGATAGTTATAACCTAGGGCTCTTTAAGTCAAGAGTGAATAGATTGCTTCTCGGCAAGCGTATTCCATCGCCGGCCACATCATCGCTTACCATCAGGGCCTCAAGTCTGCTATTACAATAGTGTCAGAATGGTCTATCATTGATGTCATAATTGTCGATTTTGACAAGTTTGGTAATCTACTAATATAATGGCGTCATTATGACTTTCCAATGGTCAACCACTGACACTCCATTGAAAGAAGTGACATAGAATGGTAATCTCGTACATATTGACAAATGAATATTTGACGTTTGCGGTAATCTGCTAAAACTTTGACAGTTTATTTGATTAGTGTTTTACCATTAGAACGTTATTGTGCAGATTGGTTTTAATATGCTCGAAATTATCATTCTACCACAATTCTATTACAAGACCAGTGACCGATCAATGATCGATCATTATGAATTAGCAGATTACAAACTTTTAGCAAAATGACAATGGGATCGTGTTGGAATGACGAATTTATAAAAATAGCAGACTTGGGGCCCTGGTGAGATAGTGGTCAAACGCGAGCCTATCCATTATTAAAAAAAAAAAAAACGTTTTCATAATGTCTTGCCAAATTATTCTTTCTCCTCTTAATATAATTATCTAATATCATTTCAAACTTAAGTGGAAATGGGCAGGGCACATTGCACGCAGAACGGATGGTCGATGGGGACGAAAGGTTCTGGAGTGGCGACCACGTACCGGAAGACGCAGCGTTGGACGGCCTCCAACAAGGTGGACCGATGACCTGGTCAGGGTCGCGGGAATCCGATGGATGCGTGATGCACAGGACCGGTCGTTGTGGCGACGCTTGGGGGAGGTCTATGTCCAACAGTGGACGTCTTTCGGCTGATATGATGATGATGATGAATATCATTTCAGATTATTGTCGCCGAGGAACTTTCACGCGACATTTTGAACATCAACAGAGTCTATCATATGAAGAAGCAAGAGCATCATTGCAAACAGTCTTAGCTCCCTCACAAAGGAGCCTTTTAATTGCCAGAGCCGAAAACTTAATAAAAATAAGGCCCGATGTATATTTTATCAAAAAAGGCTATTCCAACAGTACTGTACTTTATAGGTGAGGCTCCTCAACCTCATTTGTACAAGTATCAGGGTATGTTGACCACCATGTTATGTGTCAACAATAGCTTGGTGCGTTACCAAGAATTTCAAAATTATTTTTTCAAAAAATGTGACCTCGTCGCCAATAGATTGAACGAAGCCTCAGGACAAATGCCAGATGTTCAGGATGTAGATAAATACTATTTCCGGGAAAAACCCTGTGACAAGAGTGGATGGTGGAACTAACAGTGTTAACAGACGCTCGAATTTGGTGCGGCAGGTTTTGGTCCGTTACGTTCGTAAGGTCGAGCGTGACTCGGCGTAAGTTTCATCCGACGAACCAAATTCGAGCGTGTGTTAATACTAATTGTTCTGAGTCACGCTCGACCTTAGTATGGACATAGTATGGACGACCTTGGTATGGTAGACCAAAACCGTTGTACCAAGGTAGAGAGTTTTTAACACTATAAATTGTCAAAACATTATTCACACTAGGGACGTCATTAGGCAAGGCTGTCATGGCATTGTACCGCACGTTCTTTTGCAGCATAATGCTGAGTTCAGACGACAACATTCCGCTGTTGATACTGTAAAAAAATGCGACGTAATGCCATTAGACTTGTGAGCATTGTTATCCAAAACTTGCAGTATAATGTCGTGTGAACTTTGGTTTACTAATAATATTCGAGCCCACGCAATGTACGCTAAGCGTCATCTTCGTCTATTTTATTCGGTTTAGGCGCAAAATGGCCATTTGAAAAATTGGTCATTTTGAGAATTGGCCATTTTGAGAATAAATTAGTCCTTTTACAACTCGGTTGCAATTTTGAGAATTAGCCATTTTGCGCCTAAACCTCATATTCCATATTTAGTCTCACAGTTCGTCAACTCTTTGAGCAAAAGGTGACGGAAATTGATGCGCTTGGCGTGGGTAAATAGTTTTGATGATTTGTCTCTAGTACTGGCTGCCAAGGTTTGTCGATGATCTGAGCTGAACACACATATTATTCTATTTCAGAATTTGAAAAAAGAACACTTTATAAAACTTTAGAACAATGAAAACTTTAACGAAAAAAATTAAGTTTAAATTCCGTTGTAACCCCCTTACTTTAAGGCTCTTTTTAATACAAATGGTCAAGGTTCACTAAATAAAGGTAAAAAAATATAGATTTTTGAGTATCATGGCTATGGTTTTGAATTATCTCCAATTACAAACTGTGGTTAATTTTGACGTTATTGAAAAACGACTAATTTGAAAAATTAATGAGTCCTAAAGCGCGACACTACTGAATAGTGAAAAACTGAATTCTGATAGAATTGATATTTAAATTAAGTTGGCCAACGAGTGAAAATTTCAGTGATATCTGCGTGACCGAGTTGTTTTTCAAAAAAAATATCAAATTGGGTCGTATTCAGTCAAAATAATCATGACCTAGTAGAAATAGTTACGCTAGACTAGTTCGGTTCCAAAAATATACGAATCCATAAAATAATCGCCTACGAAAATATAGCATCTTAAAAGTCGTACCTAAGCATTTCAGCCATCTAAATATTAGAGGGTAGTTTTGGAAATTCATGAATATTCCTTTTGATCCGAATCCATTTGTACTTAACTAAAACTAAGTTAAGTAACTGCGGGCCTCTAGTGGAGTCAAAGCAAATAAAAATGTTTTAAGCAAACCATTTCTTGGCAAATGTTTAATAAAAGATATTGAAGAATTCTCAGAATATGTCTTTTACTATGTAAATCGTCTGCCTTCACTGTTTACCACGACGTTTGTCCCAATTCCCAATAGCAGAGTCGTCCCATAAACCTGTTTCCATTATGCCTTGATCACACGTAACAAGTAAACGGGCGAGACAGTACTCTCGGCCGAGTACTCGGTACGTGTAAACACAGCGCCGAGTGCTCGGCCTACCATTTATCTCTACAAGTCGCTTACATCACTGTCTCAGCCGAGCAACGTTTTACTGTCTTACCCTTTTTTTCTCTCTCTCTCTCTCTTTATATGTACTTGATACTTTTATCTTGGTATTTATGTATTATATTAATGTTTGTTTATTTTAATATACAGTTTCGTACCCTTGTTTTTTTAAATAATACTCCCTCCTCTCCGTCACCTTTAGTTGACTGGTAGAGAATGTCTAAGGTGTGCCTATGACAGCACACATGAGCCACATACTGTGCATGTGGCTCCTGTGCGCTGCCACTTAACTTGCGTGGCGGTTTTTGTAGCTGTGGCCACAAACGCCACCACGAGAAGCTAGAAGCGCCCACAAGCCACTTGTGGCCGGTGGCTGCTAATTTTTTTTAACCCATGCGCGCAGTATCATAGTGGACTCTGACGTTTAATGGCCGCTCCGGGCCCCAAGAAGCGAGAAGCGGTGATTTGTAGCGTGTGGCGGCCACTGGCGTCTACCGTGTGCGGCGAATCCATATAAAATGTATGAAAGCTACAGGAAATATGCCGGTGGCGGTGTTTTGAGGTTGTGGCCGATGGCCCGTGTGCCACCGGCCATAACCACAAAACGCCGCCACCCTAGCCATGACATGAAACCGCCTTTGTACTTTTGTAACGCCAGAAGTTTTAACAAATAAATTAATTCTCTTAGAGGCACGCCTACTTATATATATTAATATTAACAATTTCTAAGAAGTCTTGGTGAGATATTAAATTTGCTTATTTACAAGCAGAAAAAAAATAAAATTAATGTTGACACCAGTTTATATTGATTTTAATTAAAATATTTATTCAAAGAATTTCGCAAACTAGTCTCTCGAATTTAATAAAAATCGTAAAACTTACGTTGAAACTTTAGGATTGACGTTCTTACCACGACTTAGTGCTTATATGTAATGCTTTAAAATAAATAGTAATTCAATCAATTCCTCAAACAATTATTTTATTAACAGATCCTGATTTCAAAGATGGTCTCATGATCATAAAACCGCCAAGTGGAAGATGCGCATGGAGACATGGTTTTTGCATGGTCTTATAATCTTAAAACCACCCTAAGTATGCTTAAAAACATAGATAAAATTACCGTTACTTTTGTTTTGTTTTTTTTTTGATAAGTACTAGCCTTTTGCATCTGGACAGAGGCAGCCGGCGCCTGGTGGTGGAGACCACCACCGGTCACTGTTCGCTAAATAAACACTTCCATAAAATAGGCATTAAAAAAAGAAAGAAACAAAAGGAGAAAGAAAGAAAAACATTTTATTACCGGAAGAGGCGCAAACATTTTCCATGACAAAATAAAAATATATGCGCTACGTCTAGTGTTGCCAGGTCTGTTTGGATAAAAATCGGGACAGATGGTAAAACAAATCGGAATTTAGGGTTTTAGATCGGGACAAATATTTTTTTTAATAAAGATTTTTTGGATGGGAAATCGTCCAATGACTTCTTCCCCTCTGGGGTGGAACGAGAGGGCGTGTGAAATTTTTACTGAGTAAAACCCAGACTTCTTCAGTCGCTCTTTGAGTTTCAGGGTTTTTGATTTATCGGGACATTTAGCGTCTCGATCAGGTGCAAATCGGGTCGCGTCCCCAGACCCCTAAAAATCGGGACGTCCCGCGCAAATCGGGACGCCTGGCAACACTAGGCCACGTCCGTCCAAAACGGCCGTACGCTCAGTATAATGCTGTGTCCACACGCAAAATGCGACGAGTTCACAGCGCCTGCTTTTCAGCGTGGGCTGGTAACGGTATCGACTGACTAAGGATACTCCCTTGTGCAAAACTTGTATTGCTGCGAGACGGAAGATACAGTCGCGCACGTGTTCCTTGATCGCACGGTCGTCACCAAATCCTCTTATAGGCACTCTGAATCAACTACTAATTGGCTTCTGGAAAGGCTGGATGGACTAAAAGCCGCTACAACCCACGTGCAATGATCTATCCTGAACTCAGCGCAGAAACGTTATTAAGCTTTAGATGTGTAGCGACATCTATGGCGCCACATAAGAACTACGAAGATAGTACGAAATCCTGCATCGCGCATTCACAGTTCTCCGCGCGATTTAAACATATACGACAGCTCGAAATCATCTATCGTGCAGTAGCCCACCAGACTATAACATCTGTCTGGTCGGAGGATCCTCCCTTTTCAACGGAGGTTTGCGGGACTTTACTCTCTGTTCCGCATACCACCAAACTGGTGACCCTCGACAAAGAACGTCAGCGCAGCCTTCGTGCAGCTACTACTTCGTGACGTCATCATCACTTCCTCAATCTTTCGAGCAGCGAGCCATACAGCCAGCACCCACGGCTATAGAGGGTATCCTGACCACCAGCATGCCTACCTGGTCATACCTGGTCATGACCTTCAGCCTCATCAGCGACCTTGGCTTGGCACACAGCACCTTCGGCCAGTCACATGAAGAGCTATCAAGAACCTCTCCTGGTCGACGCCAGCAGTCAAGCCCTACGTCGCACAAGCACCGCTCCGACTCACTGGGACAGCACCACCCCGACTCACTGGGGCATCATCCCGACTCACTGGGACAGCACCACCCCGACTCACTGGGGCATCATCCCGACTCACTGGGACAGCACCACCCCGACTCACTGGGGCATCATCCCGACTCACTGGGACATCATCACCCCGACTCACTGGGGCATTATCCCGACTCACTGGGATAGCAAACACCCCGACTCACTGGGGCATCACCGCAGACAGTTCCGACTCACCGAGAACTATGCGGCATCGGTTCCGACCCACTGGAACCAACCTATCACTGGCCTGGCACGCATCATGAAGCATCAAAGAACCATCGATCTCCGATCTCCGGAGGGGAGTGATGTAGCGACATCTATGGCGCCACATAAGAACTACGAAGATAGTACGAAATCCTGCATCGCGCATTCACAGTTCTCCGCGCGATTTGAACATATACGACAGCTCGAAATCATCTATCGGGCAGTAGCCCACCAGACTATAACACCTGTCTGGTCGGAGGATCCTCCCTTTTCAATGGAGGCATGTGGGACTTTACTCTCTGTTCCGCATACCACCAAAGATGTATATACAGAAGGTGTAAAACCCCGCAAACTTAACTTGTAAAAGGAGGATCCTTCGACCAGACAGGTGTTGAGTCTGGTTCGGGTAACTGGCTGATACTTGATTTTAGACTGTTCTATATTTTCTCATATTGCGATCCATGATTTTGTAGCTTAGTTCCTATGTTGATATACTCACAATTAATAATAATAATTTATTGTTTCCAATAAAAAAAAGTGACTTGGCTCGCGAGATTGTTGTGGGATGTGGACTCAGCGATCATTGTACCGATAGTCGTGACAGCCAATGGCGTAATAGCCAAGAGCCTCGACCAACACAGAGGAGGCTCGTGTTAGGCGGTTGGATCAAGGGCTTGATTCAGAAAGTGGTAGTCCTGGACATGGCTCATATAGTTAGGAGGTTCCTTTCTCTGGAGTCCTGACCGTCGTTGGTAGCTTGGACCATGTTCCCGATACCAGTGGTATACTGATTTTTTTATATTTTTAAATATTTTATTTTTATTTCTGGAATATTTATAAATGTGATCAATATGTGTACAAATCAAATAAAGGAAATAATATTTATTGTTTCCAAAAAATAATACAAGACCTTAAAATTATTGTAGAACATTGTTGAGTTGCACTTTATAATAGGGTAGTTTCCAGGGTCAAAATAATTACATTTTAATTAGTCTGTATTTTAGATTATAAAAAAAATATTGGACACGTATTTTTGCTTTTTCGATTAAACAAAAAATAACAAAGATATAGCCCATTAAAGTTACGTGTGACGTCACCCCGTGCGAAAAAATGCAGCACGGCGTGACGTTACACGTAACTTTAATGGGCTATATCTTTGTCATTTTTAGTTTAATTTACAAATAAAAAAATACATGTCCCTTATTTTTGAATGATCTAAAAGACGGACTAATTACATTTTTTACGGCAACTAGCCTATTGACCACTATATCAGCTGATATAATTATCGCAGCTACTAATTTCTCTAGAGATATGCTACCTTCTCGAAGTTAAAACCGCACGGTTTCAGAACAACCTTATTTCCATTTTCTTCACTTAGTCCTAACTGCTTTCTAACACACCTCAGCCCCAAATAATTCGCATACTCCAACACATTATTAACCCAATCCCAAAAATCCTTTCTCGTAAGCCACGCCCGACATCTAAGGAGCCCCAGAGACGCCTAGCCTTGATAACTGGGCCTACGTGAGAAATAATTCCGCACACGTCTTAGAGGCTTATTTAAAATTAATCCCGAGCCTTTGGAGGGCTGTTTTGTTGTCAAACTTGTTGCTGTCCTGATTTAAAGGGAGGGTATAGCTATGGTTATGGTTTTAGGAACATTTGTGACCCAGCTCTTTCTAGAAAGAAAGAAAGAAAAGTGTTTATTTTGGCGCACAAAACATCGTAGACAACAAAAACTTAAGACAAACGCAAAATAAATAAATAAAAAGTAACATTGTATGTCACACGTTGGCGCCAAATAATGTAGTTTTAGTTTTTATTTTAATTCTAGTTTTCACACTAATATTAAAAACCGGCCAAGAGCGTGTCGGACCACGCTCAGTGTAGGGTTCCGTAGTTTCCCGTCCGTCACAATAAGTGTTCCTACTTATGAGTTTAAAAAAAGGTTATTTGTTACGTTGACATACTAAGTACGGATCTCTAATAAATAAGGAACCCTAAAAACGGGCCCACAAAGGACAGTGATAACTAAAACAAAAGTTCAAAATGATTTTCCTAGAAAGTCCTTATAAAGTTCTACTTTTCAGATTTTTTTCATATTTTCTAAACTTATGGTTCAAAAGTTAGAGAGGGGACACACATTGGTTTTTACTTTTGGAGCGATTATTTTCGAAATTATTGACATTATCAAAAAATTATTTTAGTAAACCCCTATTCATTTTCAAATACCTACCTAACAATATATCACACGTTAGGGTTGAAATTAAAAAAGAAATCACTTCCCACTTTACATATGGGGGCTACCCTAATAAAACATTTTTTTCCAATTTTTATTTTACCACTTTGTCGGCGTGATTGATATACATATTGGTACCAAATTTCAGCTTTCTAGTGCTAACGGTCACAGAGATTAAGCGAGGACGAACAGACGGACCGACAGACAGACAGACAGACAGACGGACAGACAGACATGGCGAAATTTTAAATTTTAATTACATCAAATTTTTAAATTAAAAAATATTAAGAATTTAGGTACGCATTTGTGAATGTTGTGCACGCCTGTAATTGGTTTGTTTGCACTGTACAATCTTCTGCATGTTCAACGGGAAAATATTGTAAACAAATTGTTGGTGTGCCTTAATAATAAAATAAATAAAATGGCGAAACTATAAGGGTTCCTAGTTTACTACGGAACCCTAAAAGGCTTACCATCTGTTGGGATTGCAGTCAAGCACTGATTTATCAATAAAAGTGTCAAGTGCGAGTCGGACTTGCGCACGCAGGGTTCCGTACCGTTCGTAGAAAAGGGAGGCCCCCTTAAATATTTATTTTGTTTTGTTTTTAGTATTTGTTGTTACAGCGGCAACAGAAATACATAATTTGTGAAAATTTCCACAGTCTGGCTATCGCGGTTCTTGAGATACAGCCTGGTGACAGACAGCGAAGTCTTAGTAATAGGGTCCCGTTTTTAAACTTTGGGTACGGAACCTGACGCAGACGTCCAACAGTGGACGTCCTTCGGCTGAAATGATGATGATGATGACGACTGAATCGAATCCATTGCTTTCTTACATATTCGACACCATTTGCCTCGCCATTCGCCTCGTCATTTGTATAAAAAGTGCGTGAATTAATTAAAAAAAATATATATAGTATATATGTTTCAAAAACCAACAGTACATGTGCCAAGATAGAAATAGATGTTTACTCCTAGATTTTCTTCAAGTGCTATTGAACACCCACGCATATTACTACCCACACGTTATAACTTAATCTGTGCCTTCAGCTTTACTATTAAAGAAATGACATCCATCTTTATTTTTTTTTATATTCCACAACTACCACAAAATACCATCTAGTCCAAAGCTAAGCAGAGCTTGTGTTATGAGTACTAGACAACTGATAATAGTAATTTATGTGACTAAGGGATAAAGCAGTGTCTTTTAGTCGCGGGCGGCATGTTGAATTCCGAACGAAACGAAGGTTGCTGATTACAATCCCGAAGGATAGTGAGGGATTTATAAAATTAACTCCCGAGCATTGCGAGGGAGTTAAATAAAGAAACCTGAGTGAAGTGAGGAATTCAAGCCGCCCAAGACAAAGAAAGCTTTATCCCCGTGTTGCATACTCTACTTTTTACAGCCATCTGTGAGATAATTAAAAGACAATATGGTCAATATTAGAGAAATATAAGTATTATATTTACAAGTTCATCAAATAAACAAAATTCACTACTCTAAGATTCTATAGTTTCAATTTTCTATAACACTCCCGTCAGTAAGCACCTTTTATTCTATTTTCTTTTTTTTTGTTAGTTGCCAGTTTGAATTTAAGTCAACCTGTTCGATCCACGTACATTTTAATTCACAATGTTGATGATTTTTGATGTTCCGAATTCTAATCTCATTATTCCCTAGGGATCGGTCATACTGCATTATCTCCCTAGGGATAGAATGACTTGCTTGTATGACGTATAAAACGACATTATCGAGCAGGTGGTGTAAAAACATACTTATAAATTTCTAAATACATACATGGTATCGATAAATTACACCCAGACACAGAACAAATGATCATGCTCAACACACAAACATTTGTTCTGGGTGGGAATCGAACCTACGCCCTGCGGCATGGCAGTCAAGATCACTAACCACTAGACCAACAAGCCAGTCAATTCTACTATTTATAAATAACACATAACTATATACGATCGCAATTTTTTTGAAAACTATTCCTATAACGTAGCTGCGTTTACAAATATTTAAACTCGCATACATAAGACATCCAAACTCAGAACAAAATACTGTCTGTAGGCCATAGAAATATTTATTCCGTGCGGGAATTAAACACTCGACACGCAGCGCCGTAGCAGATCTCTCAACCACTGCGTCAACCGTGCTGTCAATTAATAACTAGATCTAAAAATATGAGCACGGAGACGAGCAGGTTTAACTACTAGTAATATTAAACTAAAATATTCACACCTTTATTCCCCAAACGGTTGGGCAGAGGTGTATCTAAATACACTTACATTGCGACAATTATGTTCCAGCTATCGCAATCAAAATAATTAGCATAGCATAGTCGGCCTTATAATGTTCCCACTGTTGGCACTCAGGCCTCCTCTCTAGGAGAGGGAATGGGTTGTTCAGTTTCGTCTACTGATCAAGCCCTTTAAGTTTGTGGAGGGCTGTCCCTTAAACCTTGTATTTTTTTAACGTGTAATGTTAAGAATATACAAAGGTAGGACTAGACATGTGCCGTTGCCGGCAATATGGGAATATTGCTGGCAATATTGCCACCAATATTCATACTTCGGGCAATATTGCCACCAATATTCATACTTCGGGCAATATTGCCACCAATATTCATACTTCGGGCAATATTGCCACCAATATTCATACTTCGGGCAATATTGCCACCAATATTCATACTTCGGGCAATATTGCCACCAATATTCATACTTCGGGCAATATTTCCGACAATATTCCCACTTCATGGCAATATTGCCGGCGACGGCATATCTCTAGGTAGGACTAATAAGGTACTGGTACTGGAACAATTTGCCAGCTTCAGTCTTCCTTCTAGATAATTTAGGTATCTTCAAGGTTAGAGTGAATAGGTTTTTAATAAATTAGTGCGCCCCATCATTAAGTATTGCATCACTGCTTAGTATGCTTACCATCAGGTGAAATCGCATTCCTAACTATTAAAGGAAGTTTGGAATTAAAAATATACCAGTTTAAATTTAATGAGATTATATATATTATGTTGTTATGTTGTTGTGTCAAATTACTTTATAAAACCAAAAAGTCGCACCTTTGCTATTCAATTTGGTCATCGTCTTAATTATGTTTTTTGTCGTCACAGTCACTTAACGCCGAAGCCGAGTGAAAGTGAAAGAAAAAATAAAGACTACTTAGAGTATTATATAATAATTAGACATATAATTTATTATTAGGTTGTTCTGTATCAATTTTAATTCACTCATTTGCTTGACTGAGTTTTCCTTAGACTTTATATTACCAGGACTTCATAAAACCACGAAAGTACACACCCGCAAGACATTGAACATAGCTCCAATTATGTTTTGGTTCTCGATACCGAGTACAAAGATTTTAATGAAAAAAAAAACTATCATAAAAAAGTATTATATTTAGACCTAATTTATCTTACAATGACGATTTTAAACCACTTTTGTCCTTAATTCATATACCGACATTAATGATATTTCTGAAGGCTTCATGTGACTTGGACTTCATAAAACCACATCCTACACCACCGCAAGAAAATTGAACATCGCTCCAATTATGTTTTTTGTACTCGCATACCTACATAATATCACCGCGGGCATAACTATACAATAATAAATCTGTACAAGATTTGCGTTGTGCGCGAGTCACGTAAAATTTACGAAATCAATGTTAAATGTGCGCAACTTGATATATTACTTAGGCTTTGTTAATTAATCGGTTCACTAATTCATTGACGGTACGGTAGAGCAGTGGTGGCCGAATGGTAATGGCTTCGACTTACGAGTTGTAGGTCGCGGGTTCAAACCCAGCCAGGCGCATTACTTTGTGTAATTTATTTCATCACCACTGCTCTCAAAATGGTGAAGGAAAACATCGTAAGTTTTCCGTAAACCGGTATTTCGCAGAACCAAAAAATTGAAAGACATGTGACGTCTACCATCCCGCACTGGGCCCGCGAGGTGGATTACGGCCAATTCCGTCTCCTAGAGAGGAGGCCTGAGTCCCAGCAGTGGGAACATTATAAGGCCGACTGTGCTATGCTATGCTAGGCGGTACGAAGTTCGCCGGGTCAGCTAGTATTTTAATAAAACAAAAGCTATCTTATAAGACTATTCTATTAAAGACCTAGGTTATTTTACCATGACAATTTTAATCCACGTCTGAGTCACTACCACGAGTTCTTAACGCGATCCATTTTACGACCTAAACTGAACTGTTAAAGGGATGGAGCTACATATACAAGGAGCTCCATAATCTTTCGCGCTTGCTGCCCTAACATTTTAACACATCATGTTACGGCCACAAAATATATAGGTACAGAAGTCAATCTACATACAAAGCGCGCTCAAGCAACGCACACAAAGACACCGCTCTCAGACACGATGTCTCGGTCGCGTCTTGGATCACTCGTCGATCAATTCCGGCTCAAACGCTCATTAGTGTGCGTCCACCGAGCGTAGGTATAAAAAGTGAAGTACATACATGAGATTTTCTTCTGTACCTATCTATTTTGTGGCCCCTGTGCATTCATTTACGTGAATGACATTTCTGTAGGCATGTACCAGGACTTCATAGAACCACGCAGTTACCTACACCAAGAAAATTGAACATCGCTCCAATTATGTTTTTTGTTCTCGCAGCCACGTAACACCAAGGCCTCACCTCCGACCTTGTCGCGACATGTTACCCGTTGATACTCACACGCCGGGTACCCCTGCCCCGGGTAATTTCCCTAGCGGCTGCGATTTTGGGACCGTTTAGTACGGAGAGTACTGGCGGATAGTACAGGTGGAGAGTACCTAATGTGTTTAAAAAGTATCATAGCATCAGTGCTGTCTGTATTTTAACGTGGCTGACCATGTTTAAGCGGATGAGCCAGACAATATTAGTAGCCAATGGTCCACAATAACTCTGGAACGAAATGACTAGCAGCAGTCATTGAGTTGCACTAGCACTAGTAGCGGATTAATGCAGACAATCAGAAACCAGCAAAATATGGAGAAAATTGTAGCAATCGAAAGTGGTACATAGAGCGCTTTACCTCTTGTTGCTCATTTGTAAGTAAGTTGTGTGCAATAATTGGCCGTGAATGACGATTTAGCTGCAGCTGATGAGTCAATCAATCAATCAATCAATTTATTTCACGAACAATTTACATTGTGTTTGAAATGCATAAATAAAAATATAAAAAAAAAATAATTAAAATAATTATAAAAGTAACACATAATACATAATTCAATAAAACATAGATACATAATAAAAAAAATGTCAATAACACTACAAAACAATTACTAAATTGAATATTACTCAGTCTCACATTAATACCCTATTATCAAATCGTGGATATGTCATCATCTATGGAATAGAGACATTTCTCCAATAGGAAAGCTTTGAATCTTAACTTAAAAGAGCTCGTGTAAATAATGCTTTTCAAGTCTAATGGCAACCTGTTAAACATCCGCACTGCTTGATATTGAGGACTGTGTTGAACAATGTTAAGGTGGGGTTGTACTTTGTTTTTGAAATCTTTTCTGCGCGTACTCTCCCTTAATTGTCTCTCTTCAGCTGTTTGTGACTAGACTTCAGTGTGACTAAACATAGTATAATCAGCCTTACAATGTTCCCAATCATGCCCCATCAAGGACAGGGAATGGGCCGTAATCTACCTTGCGGGCCCAGTACTAGTGGCTGAATATCACATGTCTAGAATTTTTGGTTCTAGCACACAACGGTCTCCTCACAATTTCCTACACCATTTTGAGAGAAGTAGTGATGGAAAAAATTACTCAAATCAAAGCTATGACTTGATCCCATTAAACTGTCAGATATTAGCCTTTTGAGCGCACTTAATTGAACGTGTTCTAAAATGATTGGCATTTACTCCTTAGTACCTAAGTGTGCAGAGTAAGTAATGATTTCTTTTTCATCATTATAACCTTTTAACTCGTACCTCTCTCTCCTCTACAACTTGTCAGTTACAAGCAAGTACTCTCCCAGTTCAAACGCTCGCTAACAACGCATACTATTTGCCCCACAACGCTTCGGTTAAACGGACAGATTTTATTATTTTAAGCTCGGCCCGTTACCTCTGCTATTTGTACTGATACTGTGCGAACACGGATTCTGCGGTATTATACGACTGTTATATTTCTTCTGTTCTTATTGGTACATAGTTTTATAGAGATTTGTCTCTAAAAAAATCTCCCTAGCATTTTCCCAACTATGCTTTTTATCATTTGGGAAATTATTCAATCTTTTCCCACTCTAGGGCGACGCGAGAGGGCGTTTCAAACTTATACTGACTTTTTTTTCGGTGGGAAAATCATCCATGACATCCCCCGCTCTAAGGCGGAGCGGAAGATAGTAGACTTTTACAGACTAAAACCCATTTCTGTTCCTTCCTTACCTTCGTCCCAGGGCCCGGGTCTCATTTTCACACTGCCCGTGGAACTTTTATTGACTAAAGTCACACCTATGTTCCTTCTTTACCAATCCATGGCCTCATAGACTTTGGCCGTGCTGGAACCCTACGTTTCACTGACATCTCTTTGATACGTACATGGAATAGTACGCGGACGCGCCGTCGACCGTGCCGCAGGACGCGTCTGCCAGCCGGTTGCAGACCTTGCAGTACCTACGTCAGCAGTCCGACAACAAGCGCCTAAATTGTAAACGTATCTGGCTGTCGTGCGTTTGTACGTCGCACGGTTGTCGCACCGCGCGCTTTGTATGAAAAATACGATCATCCGTACGCAGACTAATGCACCGCATCCGCACCACACCAGGCCGTCACAAGACTCATAAATTGAAAGTAGTCTAAGTACATTAAATAACAAAGCATATCGAAACAGATAATACTTACAATCTATGAGTTTATGAAGTCTACAGTGTTCTCACATTCAGTTGATATTACCTACTAACAAGTGACAATATAATATAACACTAAAACATTTGAATAGAAATTATATCCACTAATGAAATTAGTCCGTGGTACTACCGCTACGGATCCTGTAGGTCAAACTAGTGATGTAACGACTATTCGCGTCCGCATTCGTATTCGCCAGAAACATGCAAATCTTTGGCGAATGTTTCTGACAAATAAAAAGGAAACAAAATGTTGATTTAATTCTTTAAACCACCATCCTCATCATCATTCATCTATTGTCTTACTATTGTGTATCAACGGTATCTGAAAGGTTAATGGATATGGAATGGCAATACATGTGAAATAATTTTACAATTTTATATTTATTTTGATATTCTTCTGTTTCACAACTTGCATTTCACATTTATAGTGTCACAAATTGTGCAACAACATGTTATAACAAATCTTTTAGAATGAGCTTTTTAACTTAGCTTCGTTCAGTCAGTCAGTAATGGCTCTGTTATGTTCAGTTTAAACTTGGCTGACACGAAAATTAAATGTCAAACCTGTTTGACATTTTACTCGCACTTCGTTTGAACGTCAACATTCGTATTCGCATTCGCGAATATTTAATTTAAATATTCGCATTATGAGAAATCCAACATTCGTTACATTACTATGTCAAACCCACGTGAAACTTGATAATTTCAACGATCACTTGGGTCTATTTGACGTTACGCTTTCACGTTCACGCAAAGGGATGTAAAGGTAAAAATAGATTTTCCGTAACTCAACTCGCTATTAAATGCGAGAAACCAACTAAGTATTAACGAAATTAAAGGTTGAACCTGCACCCGACCTTTAATTAAAACAATCAAGTATTAGCGAAAGTCTGCGACTTATTTCGGACTTTTAGAACACAGCTAGGGTTGTCGACCCTATACTATAATATTTTATAGGTACCTACAAGTCCAAAAACAATTTTTCAAAACACTTACCTACTCGAAAACCCGCTCTTATCCCACCGCTTTTAGCCACGCAAAACAGTCTATTACTGTTTTCCGCACTAGTACAGAAAAGTGCATATTACATTTATCGTATCAGGGCGTGTCGACCCCCACGAGTCGCCGGTCAACCCCCGGTTATTAGTTTTTTTGTAAGTATATTGAAAAAAGTTGTTTGATACACGTGCAAATTTGCCGCTACTGCCCTCGGCTCCATAACAGCTCGGCCTCGGTCGCAATGGCAAACTTTCTACACTTGTAAAATGTACTATTTTTGTCCTTCTTCTTAATGCAATCTTTCACGGTATGGTACACGGTACTGCCCCACCCGTTGCTTAACTCTAGCTCATTTCAGCTGGTTATGCCTTAAGTAAATCTTGAGGTGCCCTACTTTTCAATATTGAGAAAGCCACTGCAATAGACATAAGTCATTGCTAGTTGATTTGGATGTGTTTTAATCTGGTAATATTGTCGAGTCCAAGGTCTAAGTTTCATTTTTGTTTCCGCGGAAAATCTTAAAATAACTTCTCTCACTCTGGGATGTCTTATATAAAATTTATTTGAATTTCTAATTCCAAGTCGGTCTAAAGTTATGACAGCCCAAAATGATCCGTTTTATAAAACACCAATTTCATATACATATACTTACTGATGGACTTACTGGCACATTTAATAGGTCTTTAAGGACCAGTTTAAGGGCCAGTAAGTCCCCTCTTTGAGGAGTAGCTGCAGAGGCACCACGGCGTCCTCACTTTCCGCCTGACACAAGTTCTCATCAGAAAAAGGATGCTTCGAGAGATACCTGTTTCGGATTCGGTGGAAAGAAAAGCGTGTGCGTAACGCGCAGATGACACGGTAGATCATCCAGTGGAAGGCTGCCCCGGCGGAGTACCACTGCGCCGTGTTTCTGTGGGGGCGGTCAGCGGCGGCAACTTCTCGCGCTCAGCCTTGGCCTGAAGCCATAATCCAGAGCGAAAAGGTATGGTAAACGGTCATCTCTTTCTGCGGAGCAATAATGCAAGCAAAGAAGGTGGCTGAAACCGTGGATATCTGCAGTAGCTGTCGCCGAAGGCGTCGCAAGGCGATTTCTAGCTACCGTAGGCGCGAGTTCGCGAACGACGAGTACTGCATAGCTCGCCGTTCGACCGTCCGGTAAGAAGGCTCCGGGAATGTTTGAAAGAGTTACCGTGCCCCTGACCGCAAAGAGCAACTGAAGGAATATGTGTGTGTTTTAGTCATTAAAAGTTTGACACGCCCTCTCACTCCGGCGGATCAAGCTCAAAAAAACCGGCCAAGTGCGAGTCGGACTCGCCTATGAAGGGTTCCGTAGCAGCAAGTAACATAATATAAAAGTTCTTGTAATGTGTTGTAACTTTGATCGATGTTTTAATAATAGTGTATTTTTTTCGATTTATGACGCATTAAAAAAAAACTACTTACTAGATTTCGTTCAAACCAATTTTCGTTGGCAGTTTTTATAGTAATGTACATCATATATTTTTTTTAGTTTTATCATTCTCTTATTTTAGAAGTTAGAGGGGGGGGGGACACATTTTACCACTTTGGAAGTGTCTCTCGCGCAAACTATTCAGTTTAGAAAAAAATGATGTTAGAAACCTCAGTATCATTTTTGAAGACCTATCCATAGATACCCCACACGCATGGGTTTGATGAAAAAAAAATTTTTGAGTTTCAGTTCTAAGTATGGGGACCCCCAAAATTTATTGCTTTTTTTCTATTTTTGTGTGAAAATCTTAATGCGGTTCACAGAATACATCTACTTACAAAGTTTCAATAGTATAGCTCTTATAGTTTCGGAAAAAGGTGGCTGTGACATACGGACGGACAGACGGACAGACAGACAGACAGACAGACAGACAGACAGACAGACAGACAGACAGACAGACAGACATGACGAATCTATAAGGGTTCCGTTTTTTGCCATTTGGCTACGGAACCCTAAAAAGATTACAAAGACTATTATAGTAACCTCAAAAAGCTGTCAGCAACAGCAGGGGTCCAGCTTGGTCGAAGCCTACTGGGGCCAGGGTTAATTCGAAAGATAGCTTAGCCCCGGTACGAAAGGCAACGAAGTAACAAGAGTGGGTTTTTAGTCAGTAAAAGTCTGACACTATCTCCCGCTCCGCCCAAGAGCGGGGGATGTCATTAGATGTTTTTCCCACCGAGAAAAAAGAAGCGCTATTATAGTAAAACATGAACGCAAATATATCTGACCAAATGTGAATATACTACGTATACATTATCCTTTTCATCACCATTAGGGAACACAGCCATGAACAATTTCTACATTAGGACAGATTTGCAGCCCTATTCAAAGTTGAAGAGCAACTAAAAATCCAGTGAAATTAATTTCTCTGCGACTACTGGCGACCTTCGAGTCACCGTTGGTTAAACCTGCGACAAAAACAAGTTCGTACTGCAAACAAGTTTACTGAACAAATTACAATTTACTTTATGTTACTTCTTTTGGAATAATTTGATGTATTTGAGAAAATATTGGATTTACTTTTGGAGTTAGAGTTACTTGCATATTGAATCAGACTTTGTATTACAGTTGAAATATGTAGATCAACAAGATTTTTTTAAAACCTATTTTATGGCACACTACCTCTTATGCCTTGATCACACGTACCGAGTAAACGGGCGAATCAGCGCTCTCGGCTGAATACTCGGTACGTATAAACAAAGCGCCGAGTGCTCGGCCGAGCCACAAAATAGACAGGTACAGAAGTCAATCTACATACAATGCGCGCTCGAGCAACGCACACATAGACACCGCTCACGGACACGATATCTCGAACAGTTCCGGCTCAAACGCTCATTAGTGAAGTACACACATGAAATTGTCTTCTATACCTATCTATCACACGTACCGAGTAAAAGGGCGAGACAGTAAAATGTTGCTCGGCCGAGACAGTGAAGTAAGCAAGTTGTAAAGATAAACTCTCGGCCGAGCACTCGGCGCTGTGTTTACACGTACCGAGTACTCGGCCGAGAGCACTGTCTCGCCCGATTACTCGGTACGTGTGATCAAGGCAGTAGTGTTCCACGCGCGCCTCAAGAAGATGTCAGCAAACCGTAGGGGCTCAGCAGAGTCATAGTCTTCTGGAGCCAAGGGTTATTTGAAAGTGAACCGCAAGGCCCTGACCGAAGGCAAAGAAGGAACAGGAGTAGGTTTTCAGTCAGTACAAGTCTGACACACCCTCCTGGTCCGCCCAAGTGCGTGAGATGTCAATAGATGATTTCCCCACCTAAAAAAAGACCACCCTGCCTGAAGCCTGGAGATCGGGCGTAGGGTAGCCAGCCTCTCGGTGTTTTACAGGATGCATTTTAGAGAGTGTGCGCAGAAGTTACATGACTTGATTCCGCCATCAACTCTGTACCATCAGACAACCCGACGTACGGCAAGTGTCGGATTATGTTGCTAACACCGCTACGGTCCGGACTAAGCGTTTCGCCTTGTCTTTAATACCGCGTACATCGAAGGATTGAAATAATTTATCTGCAGCAATCTTCTTGTCTGATTATTATTTAGGTGTCTTGTAGGCTCTTAATAAACTAGCGCGATTAATCATCAAAGATTGCTTCACTGCTTACCTCGTGTCGATGCCGAGTTGCTAGCCTGTCATTTTTCTACCGGTTGCATTTCGGGGATATGCGTCGTACAAAATATAATTTCGCCAAGCCCTCTGCGACCACCAGAAGTATACGACCCAAGTACATAATCTAGCGAGTAAAATCGAAAGTAAGAAGCTTAGTAATAAGGCTTTCGTGCCAGATCCTGTCGAAAGTCTTCGAGTTGTCGAGGGAGACGGCAAACGCTTCCCGTACCTCTCGATGACCTCGCTCCAGATGTGGAGTCTGTTTCCTGATAATTAAAATCTGGCTATCTTGAAAACAAGACTAAATAGGTTACTTCTTGGCCATGAATATGTGAAAGGAATGAATTTGTTTGTGTGAAAAGGTCGTATTAGTGTGCTATTATTAATTTTTCTCCAATAGATAACACAGTTTCCTATACTTCATCTCCCTGATAGTAAATCATCAGTATAAAATATGAACGCCGTGTATAATTAATAACTGAATGTCAAACAAAAGTGAAATAATTTATTTCAATTGAAACCCAGCGTTCTGTGAGCACCAATATTCAGAATCATCAATCGACTGACGGAGCAAATTGCAGAAATAAAAACATCGCGATGTTAATAAGAAGTAGTATATATATGTATATATATATATGTAGTACTACGCACTAGATTAGGCGTGCCGAACATTCACTTCAATCGACTCAGGTGTAATGCCGCCTCTACACTTTGAACATTACACTATGTTGAACGATACGCGTAAGTACCTACCACGAAATTCATGGCGCTTAAGACATTTTGGTCACAAAATAAGTATCCTCTAAAATCTATCTTAGGGCTGCATGTTTTAATAGTTCTGTTAGAGGACATAGTGCCAATGTAGCGCTGCGAACTTTTGTTTTAACTTTTCAGTATTTTGAAAAATAATTTCCATGTAAGGGCTTGTCTATCACTAGAATATAAGTCGATGCTTAGTAGAGTGAGAATTAACACCTCTGAGGCTTTAGAGCCTGTACGCACCACGTTTTTTAAACGTGCCGTTAACGCGCGTTTTAATAACTTACATCGACGGTGCGCTTTTATCCTATTGAAGGTCTAGAGGCTGCGACTGACTCGCGTACGTATCACATATGTATCGATACAAGCGCGCGTCAACGGCGCGTTTAAAAACCGTGGTGTGCACGGGCCCATAGTAATAGTTGTTTTTACGTTAACGCAAAACGTTTACCGCGTTCGGCACTCTGATTGGTTAAGAGCTTGGAGCGGGCCAATTGGAACACTGAACGTCATAAACATGTCGATCGCATGAACGTAAAACCAATTCCCACACTGAGCTTCTCCTAGAAAAATTGAATATTTTTTCCGAAGTATACGATTATAAAACGAAGTCGTTTTCCACATCTGTCTGTTTATCATGACAATTAAAAATCGAATGTTTACTGTTTTCTGGCAGGGTAAAATGTGTTAAATGAAATGAAGAACAATACATAATTGAAGTGATTAATTATTTTTTTCATATTACTCCTATAAAATAAAAACAAAATATAAAGATTTACAAAATACTATATATTTTTTTATTATTCGTAGGCTCGCGTTTGACCATGACTATACATATAGTTTATATTTTCTAGGTGCCTTCATCTTGGCCGAAGTTAGCCGAATAACACGCGATAAATTAAGGAAAGCGAAGTGATGCGGCGAATTTTCTGCCAAAACCGAAACTGACGTCATTGGATTCAATGCTGAAACTAGTCTTTTTTTTTCCGAAACTAAAACCGAAACCGAATCTTCGTTCGAACAATACTACATTTAAAAGAGCAACAACATTATCCTAAGATATTCAGCGTATTTAATGAATGTCCCTACCCACGTGTTCCGTCACCCACCACGTGAGCCCAGTGGGAGTTGCTGCTCACCATCTGTACTGTAATAAAATCAGTCCACCACTTCTGAGAAAAATCGAATGTAATTCAGCCCTATTAACCGTAAAAGGACCAATAAGGAAGCACTACCACGAAACATAACATAATTACAGACGAAACTTCTGAGAAGCAGCCGTTTTAGAATCGTCTTGTTACCACAATCCGATATCTGCGTTACACTCGTGAGAATATCGAAAAGTAAATTAAGCCGAGATACACTGTCACACACATTAATGAAATTCATAAATTCATGAGCATGGCACGCTGGATGTGCCATCAAATATTCAACGGCGGTGCGTTCGTGTGTAATCAGAATATTAAAAATGTTTTCTTTTCATATGTAATGTAATGATTTTTATTCGCAATGTCTTCTTAATATCGATGAGGTCTATTTCTGATGTTCGTGTGTGGGTTGATGTTAGGCTGGGTCGTATAAATAGGGCGGTTTGTGCGCCAAATATTCTTGTTTCCAATTTTGTTATAAATAACTGACTGAATGACTGTGTGACGAGAATGGATAAAGTGAGAAATAAGTATACAAGGTGTCGTTTTGAAGCTGCAAAATATTTCAGGAGGTAATTGTGTTAGTGATTCTCGACCCGAATCAATAATAAAATAAGTAGGTAATTTTTTTTTTTTTTATAACCGCGCTTTTTTTCACACACACAAACACGGAACAATAAAGGGCGTTTTCACACACACTAACTCGCAACGATAGTTTCATTAATAATGTATCATCCAATCATCATCCCGCACGCCACACCCTAGCCACGCCCCCGCGGCCATCGATCAATCGATTTAGTTTAGTGTAATTAAAAAATTAAATAACAAGTATTACTGATTATTGACCAGGTATCGTTTTTTTACATGATTATTTATGAGTTTTATTACAACCTCCTGAAATATTGTGCAGTTTTAAAACTGCACCTTGTATTAGGGGAAGTTTGGAAGTGGCGCCAGTGATTGAAAAGTTGAAAGGGGATCGTTTGTCTTGGTATGGTCATGTGAAGAGCAGGGATGAAACGCATGTTGCTAAAAGTATTATGAGTTTACATGTGGATGAAGGGAGAGGGAGGCCAAAGAAATGATGGATGTATTGTGTGAAGAGTGATATGAAAGAAAAGTAAGTTAGTGATAGCGTGACAAGTGAGAGGACAAAATGGAAGAAGAAAACGTGGTGCGCCGTCCCCAAATAAAACGGGACAAGGGCAGAGAGATAATGAAATGACTGCATGAATCCTTTACGCTCGAATTGAAAGACTTTTTTTATCAGGCATAAAACCGCAAAAAATATATAGGTACTTACACGTGATATTTATCACTAGCTTTTGCCCACGGCTTCGCCCGCGTACATAAAATATAGCCTATGTCACTCAGGAATAAAACAGCTTTCAATCGGTAAAAAAATTTTCGACACCGGACCAGTAGGTACTTTCAGAAATTACCTCCCACAAACAAAAAAAACTAACTTTACCCATATATTAGTGTAGATTTGCATCTGTCGGTTTTGTATCGTTTTCTTTTCGAGCAGTTTCACAATTTGATTCCACCCAGTCCATCATCGGACCACCAACGTACGGCATTATTTTTTTATTATTATGGATAAATGATAAATGATCTTTATTTTGCAAGTAGGTTTTATAAAAACACTTTTACACGTCAATTTTTTTTTTTTTTGTCAATTAATGCTAGATGAGGCCGGTGTTTCCTAACTGACTACCCTGAGAAGAAACACCGAAACAAACTCAGGGGTCAAAGTCTCTTTTAAAGTCCATACAGCAAAACATGTAATGGTCAAATCATATGAGAACCGTGCAGACTGAGCCTGAGATGGTCTTTTGAAGAACGAACCACACAGTTCTAAGTGGACCTGTCCAGTCAGTGCAAGCATTTGTCAGTATGCGTGTAGCTCAACTCAGGACTACTAAGGAGCTCAACGACTTGACGAACAATGCCAAAGAAAGGACATTTGAGTAGGCCACATCAAATACTCAAAACTGCCAGACATCATGTGAAAATAAAAGAAATTTTTTTTTTTTTTTTTTTTTTTTTTTTATCTGTTATAAACTAGTACTTGACTGCGATCCCGCCTGATGGTAAGCAGTGATGCAATCGTTGATGGTTAGGCGCACTAGCTTATTAAGAGCCTATTCACTCTAGCCTTGAAGACACCCAAATTATAATCAGACGGAAAGACCGCAGCAGGCAAACTGTTCCAAAAAAGACAAAAAGGAAACAAAGTGACAAAGTGGCAAAAAGGAAAGAGTAATCCACATAGTTCTCACATTCACAATAATAAAATTTACAAAAGTGTAAATATAGCAAATTGTAAAAAAAAGTATATAAATAAAAATTCAGTCAAATAGTAAAAATAAACATGTCATAATTGTAAAAAAATAATAAAATATATATATATATACAATATCATAATTGTAAAACAACAACAATCGTCAATAAAAAAAAGGCAGTTAAAACAAAAAAACATTCAAATGATAACAGTTATAGTGAGTAGGTATTGGAGCAGGTCAATCCCAAGCCGTTTTATCCTCGAGACACTCTTTTACAGTATAAAAAGCCTTTTGGCAAAGTTTTCGCTTTACAAATGTTTTGAATTTATTAATGCTAAGTTCTTGAATAGGACTGGGAAGCTTATTATAAAAATGTATACTTTGGCATCTAAATGAGCGTCCTATTTTTTTGAGCCTGGTTGCAGGAACCACTAACTTGTGTTTGTTCCTAGTATTAACGTTATGAATATCACTGTATTTTTTAAACATGTTTTTATTTTTATGAACATACAAAATATTGTCATAGATATACTGAGATGGCACAGTCAAAATATTAATATTTTTAAATTTATCTCTGAGGGAGTATCTGGGACTTAATTTATAAATTGCACGAATGGCCCTTTTCTGCAAAACAAAAATCGTTTGGATATCGGCGGCATTTCCCCATAATAGAATACCGTACGACATGACGCTATGAAAATAACTGAAGTAAACTAAACGGGCTGTCTCTAAGTCAGTTAGATTTCGAATTTGCCTAACAGCGTATGCGGCAGAGCTAAGTTTTTTCGACAACTTATTTATGTGAGGGCCCCACTGAAGCTTAGCATCAAGAGTTATACCCAAGAACACTGTAGTGTCTTCAGGACTCAATTCTTTACCTTTTATTAGCACACTAGTTTCTACCTGCCTTACGTGAGGCATCGTAAATTTAACAAATTTGGTTTTCTTTTCATTAAGGAGCAGGTCATTGACATTAAACCAGTGTACTATTTTTGAAAGGGCGTTATTTATGTCATCAGTAACCGGCTGCTGACGTTTAAGCTTAAACAAAAGCGAAGTGTCGTCTGCAAACAACACTATATCATGGTTATCCTTTATGAGGTATGGCAAGTCATTTATATAAATAAGAAATAAAAATGGACCAAGAATCGAGCCCTGGGGCACACCCATTGATACTGCAGACCCGGGTGATCTTTTTCCGTTTACATCAACTCTCTGAATCCTATCACTCAAATAAGAAGTAAGAAGATCCAGAGAGGAATTCCGGATATGCATTTGACCACTATCTCACCTGTTAGTAAGCCAAGATATGGCCAACGATGGAGCATGCTTGTCTAGAAGTAACTTATTAACTCTTGACTTTAAGACCCCTAGGTTGTAGCTATCAGGAAATATAGACTATGGCAGGGAATTGCACTCCTTAGCTGTACGTACAAATATTATGTGTTCCCAAAATGCTTTGTACATATGGGTGGGATGTTCACCATGTACCAGTGGCGCAACGCCATACGTCTAAAGGTCCGATGATAAAACGGACTTGGCGGAATTAAATTTGGCAATTCCAAAACACATTCCTCGAAATATAAACGATAGAAAACCGACAGGCTAGCAAGTCAGTGTCGATGCTGAAGACTTCGAAGTTTTGACTTGACAAGTGGATCATTGCCAATTACACTGCTCAACTCTTTGCTCACTCAGCACATAGATCTGGATATCCTCCATGATGAGTCATACCAAATTTGTAAAAAAATATACATCGTTAAATTTTAATCGTTTTAATCCCGTGGAGGGTCGATCCGGTACATGAAACACTATCATGACCTGTAGGTAATAGTCGGCGTTGCGTACAAACTACCTACAGGTCATTGAACCCGCTCAGCTGACGTTTTCTTAAAGAAATTAATTTCGTACATGCTTAAATTAATACGAGTTTTGAAAAAAAGGTACTTTATTTTTTAATTTTATCTTTACAAATCGATAGTGTTTCATGTACCGGAACGACCCTCCACGGGATTAAAACGATTAAAATTTAACGGTGTATTCATTTTTAAGATTTTTGTAATTTATATATTTGTTTAGTTTGTTACTTTTGTTTATTAGTCTTTAAGATTTTAAAATATAAGTATTTTGGTCCTGTACTGTAAACTTTTATTTTTAAATAAATAAATTTTCCGATGATCTTGGCTTGCTTGTCAATCGACTCCAGTGTACAATATATGGTGAAAATCCTAAACATATAAACAAAATATTTAAGGAACACATTCATTATCACGATCGTCACATATCGTCCATCATATAAACAGATGTTCATATTGGTAAACTTGACTCTAGATTCCATAATGAATTGGAAATACTCTTTGGTCGCTCAGATGTCAAAGGCCAATGTACATTTGGATATGTCAATAGATACATCTGAATGCGTCTGGGACTTTGACTGGGGGCATTCCCTTTGATGATTGGAGTGACGGTAGTAGGAACGTCCAAAAGATATATACATATAAACTGAAGAAAGTACTGTGGGGATCGGTGATAGTAAATTGGCTTGGTGTAGAATTCTTACATAATTACTCTTTCACAAGTATTTTTTTTTACAAGTCCGTCATAAGACCTGTCATACTGTATATATCAGAATGTTGGGCTGTGAAAAAGAAGGATGAAAAAAGATTGCATGTAGCGGAGATGAGAATGTTGAGATGGATGTGTGGTGTGACGAAAATGGATAAAGTGAGAAATGAGTATAGGAAGTTTGAAAGTGGCGCTAGTGACTGAAAAGTTGAAAGGTAATCGGTTGCCTTGGTATGGTCATGTGAAGAGGAGGGATGAAGCGCATATTACTAAAAGAGTTCTGAGTATACATGTAGATGGATGGAGAGGGAGAGGAAGGCCGAAAAAAAGATGGATGGATTGTGTGAGAAGTGATATGAAAGAAAAGGGAGTTAGTGATAGTTTGACGGGTGACAGGACAGAATGGAAGAAGAAAACGTGTTGCGCCGACTCTAAGTAATATGGGATAAGGGCAGGAAGAAGAAGAAGCATTTTTTTTTTATTTCAGAATCATCTTCTTCAATATAATTTTCAATGCAATATGATATTCTTTTTATAACGTTTTTCTTTTAGTAATAAACTGGCTGTTGCCTTATTTATAACTAGCTTTTGCCCGCGGCTTCGCCCGCATACGTAAAATATAGCCTATGTTACTCAGGAATAAAGCAGCTTTCTAACAGTGAAAAAATTTTAGCAATCGGACCAATACTTTCAGAGATTGCGTCCTACAAACAAAAAAAAACAAACTTTACCACTTTATTATATTAGTATAGAATTTCCATTAGTTCTCAAACAGAGGCTCTACATCCCTACTCGTAAAACTCAATCATTTTGATAATAGATTAAAAACATTCACTGTGCCCAGTCCTTACTTGGGTTATGGGTCTATACGTATATCAAATCGTCTTTCTGTCTTGCAGAGCACCTTCGTGGAATTGACGGGTGGACGTCGAAATGGTTCCTTCTGTTTGTTTACATTTCTTTTTTTATAGTAACTACTAGAGTCTGTCTAATAAGTCAACCGACTTGGGTTATTATTAAGGTAAAATGAAATCTGATGTAGTCAACGCTGGTTCAATAATCAAGGTTGATAAGAGATCATTGTTTACTAATAGAAGAACCTTATAAAAAGTATCGAATATAAGTATTTTTTAAATAATTAAATGTTATACAAAATTCCCAAGACGGTTGACTTTTTAGACAGCCTATAGTTACTGCTTGCGGTTTCGTTTGCGTGAAAGTATAAAATTCTCTAAGGGAACATAGGTACTCCTGGGATTCATATTCTATGTGTTATTCCAGAACATGGTATTCTTTTTTCGCCTTTCATCCAAATTCGAGCGTAAAGAAGTATCAAACATACCTAAACAAACTTGCCCCTGTATAATATTAGTGTATTATAGTCGTAGATAATCCCTAATTATTCGTAACGTAACATATAGTATTTCTAGTAGGTACTCATTTTATTTTTTAATTTAAGTTGATATTGAGGGACGCAAGTTAAGATGGAAGTCTCATTTGAAAAAGTGTTGTACTGGAGTCTAAGGCCTCTCGGCCACGGCGACTTTTTGTAGCGATGCTGAAGCGCCTTCGCATCGATACAATCGCGATGCTGTAGCGCGTTGGCATCGTTTCTATAGCGCTTGCAAATGCGACTAACGCGCGTTAGTAGCGATGCTGTCACGCGCTTACGAAACGCGCGACAGCATAGCTACAGAAAATCGCCGTGGGCGAGGGAGCTAAGCAATCCATGAATTTGATTGCAAAGCTCCAAAAAGTTGAAAGAAAACCAAAATTGAATTAAACTAAAGTACCCCAGCTATAAAGTTACTTGTCCCGACTCTGTTTCTCACCCAAGCGATTTCTAACAAAGTTGCCATTTCCAATAACAGCGCAAGTTAAACACAAGTATCGAATATAAACACAGTTCACGTGAACTCGGAACTAGCCAGAAAGGAAAACAAGAAATCCATTATGTATTCCAAACAACTTTTTTTTTTATTGGCAACATGTTAAATACGACTCAAGGAAGTGGCCTGCGTTTGTTTAGGACTAGTCAAATAACCTAGCAGAACAAACTTACATCTTACACTTCGAAAAACGCCCTTAAACCTATCTTGGTCCTTACTGCTACGAAATAAGGAATATTTTTTTCAGTGGGTAGTTTGAGAGATGTAGTTAGTACGTTGGTGGGTAAGTCAAGTCTTGATAGAATTAAAATATAAGTAGCAAATGTTAGCGTATCTATTTGAGACGTGTTTGTGTTATTTGTGGAAGCTTTCAGTGTGGTATCGGCTTTATATGGTGTCATATGTCATACCTACTGTATTGTCTATGAGTTATGGTAATCTTTCGAGTTATCTCGTTGGTTTTTTGTGTCGGTAAGAAGTTTCTTCCTGTCCAATTATAATTTGGGTGTCTTCAAGGCTCGAGTGAATAGGCTCTTAATTAACTAGTGCTCCTTACCATCAACGATTGCATCACTGCTTACAATCAGGTGGGATCGCAGTCAAGCACTAGTTTATATCAGATAAAAAAAAAGTAGTTTACCGAACGTCGAGTTAATTAGTTTGCTCAGGTTAATCACGTGTTTAATGAGTAAGTACAGCTAAGAAGTCGAATTCCTTGCCGAAGTCTTGTAGTCTTCTGATAGCTACAAGGAGAAGTACTTAGATATTAAAGGCCCATCGATTACCTATTATACAGGTGAGATGGTCAATCACGAGGCTTTTATATCTGCACTAATAATTTAAAGAGGTAAACTTAGAATAGAGGTAATCTCTAAGCGTCCCGCATACATCGGTTTCCCGCTACCTTCACCAGGTCATCGGTCCACCTTGTAGGAGGCCTTCCAACGCTGCGTCTTCCGGTACGCGGTCGCCACTCCAAAACCTTTCGGCCCCAACGGCCATCTGTTCTGCGAGCAATGTGCTCTGCCCATTGCCACTTAAGTTTGGCAATTCTTTGTGCTATGTCGGCAACCTTAGTTTGATGCGGGACGCACAGGAACGTTCGATGTGGCGACGCTTGGTGGAGGCCTATGTCCAACAGTGGACGTGTATCGGCTGAAATGATGATGATGATGATGAATCTCTAAGAGTATTTACTGGTCCGATTTCTAAAATTTTTTCACTGATAGAAAGCTGTTTTATTCCTGAGTAACATAGGTTATATTTCATGTACGCGGGCGAACTGTGGGCAAAAGCAAGTCAATAATAAAACAGTCATGATTTTAGCATCGTCATCATTCTGTAACCTTTGCCCTAATCTACTTGGAATGGAAGTAATATGAATATTTTCTTCACAAACTTTCAAAGTCGTGGTTGTTATTAAATAAGGCATTAATTTTGAATGTAAAACACTTTGCCCGACCTGAGAAACCTTTGTAGGCTAGTAAGGCCCCAGAAGCATCACAGCGTCCTCACTTTCAACCTGTCTCAGGTCCTAACTGATATGAGCTAGGAAGGCGGCCAAAACCTTGAAGCAAAGACAAGCCTTACGTCCCGGCCCCTGCCGTAGACACGCCAGGTTTCGGGAAGCGCACGGCCGAAAGGGATACAGAGGCTCTAAAGGAACACTGGGTTTTCCAGCCACCGTAGGCGCGGGCTTGCGGACGGTGAGCAATGGGTAACTCGCTGTCCGACCGTCCGGTAACTGTACGGACCGTGCCCAAGTCGTCAACGGCGCGCACTTTTCCCGCGTCTTAAGGAGCTGTCAGCAACAGCAGAGGCCCAGCTGGGTCAAAGCCTACTAGGGCCAGGGTTAGCTCCGAAAGGTAGCTCGGCCCCGGTATGAAAGGCAAGAAGGAACGGGGTGGATGTTTTAGTCAGTAAGAGTCTGACACTATTTCCGGCTCCGCCCAAGGGCGGGGGATGTCATTGGGATGATTTAAATCCACCAAAAAAAAAAAAACAACGTGGGTTTTAGCAGTGGCGTAACTAGGTGACTGGGCCCTGGGGCAAAAACAAACGGGGGCCCCTAAATTGTTTAGACTTACATATGTACATATTTTAAAAATACAACGCTACTTTAGCTTTTATGTAAATTCCAAGTTATAAGAAGATTTATCATAACATGCACACATAATGATATGGAGACAATGTCGTCGTTAATTACCGAATCTTCATCAGTAGGCTTTGCAAACAATACTGCAGTGGTCTCATTATCTGATTCACTATCACTATCAACAGAAATATTTTTCAGATTGTTAATCAGATTTTGTGCCCCCCCCCCCCCCCGGAGCTTGGGGGCCCCTGGGGCACTGCCCCGCCTAGCCCCTTAGTAGCTACGCCACTAGGTTTTAGTCAGTAGATAAAAGTCTGACACTGCCACTCGCTCCACCGAGAACGGAAAAAATGATGATTTCTCCTCAAAAGAAAAAGAAAGAGGGCGTAAGTGACGAATTAGTTATGTGTTGTAGTCAGTGTGATTACAGTACCAAAACCTTCTCTAGTTCGCTACTCCATTTCATGTAGCACGCAGGCGTCCACGTTAGAGCGGCGAAGTGCCACGGTGTAGTAGATACTTGCATAGTTGCGTACCTCTCACGTTTTCGACTGAGCAGCTAATCGAGCACTTACACGAACTAGGTATAGGATGCCGCTAAGTTTTCTAAGTACATTGACTACACTAGTTTTTGGCTGAACTAACCAGGAATATTTGACTGGCCTGGTGTCTAGTTTAATGGCCTCTATGTTAAGCGTCCACTGCGTCGGAATTGGAATGCTAGGAGTACCTATACGAGGCATCGGAACCGGAACGTAAGGAGTATACGAGGCGACGGAATCGGAACGTAAGGAGTATACGAGGCGACGGAATCGGAACTTAAGGAGTATACGAGGCGACGGAATCGGTACGTAAGGAGTATACGAGGCGACGGAATCGGAACTTAAGGAGTATACGAGGCGACGGAATCGGAACGTAAGGAGTATACGAGGCGACGGAATCGGAACTTAAGGAGTATACGAGGCGACGGAATCGGAACGTAAGGAGTATACGAGGCGACGGAATCGGAACGTAAGGAGTATACTGAGGCGTCGAAATTTACAAAATGCCGATAGGTGGAAGGTGTGGGAAGGTGCGTCTACTGCTATATTCGGCTTTTGCATCGGCAATTTCGGTATTTTCAAAGCAATCGAGTTCGCCTGTGCACGTGTATTCACATTATGGAGGATCACAGAACAGATTAAAGAGGTTAAAAACTGTTCGATGAGCGTGCCGAGGCGCTCCGAGATACCGTGTCTGTGAGCGGTGTCTATGTGTGAGTTGCTCGAGCGCGCTTTGTATGTAGATTGACTTCTGTACCTATGTATTTTGTGACGTCATCTTCAGCAGTAATTGCAGTGATGGCCCTGCGGTAATTGTCCCTACTTACGAGTTCCTAAGTCGTGGATCCAAACCCAACCAGGTGCGTTTCGTTTGAGAAATTTATTTCATCACCACTGTTTTCAAAACGGTGAAGAAAAGCATCGTTAGGAAACCAGCATGTCCTAGAAATAAAAATATGTGATATCCACCAACTCGCACTGGGCCCGCGTGGTGGATTACGGTCTATTCCCTCTCCTAGAGAGGAGACCTGAGTCCCAACAGTGGGGACATTAAAATGCTGTCTAATCTTATGATTATTTAGTATATGTTCATAGTTAGATTATAAACACTCGTAGTAAGTCAATATTTAAGTCATTTATGTACATAATATTTGGTTACTTATCAAATTATTTTTATGTAAATAAGAAGATACAATTATTCTTTTCTCGCGCTGAGAACAACGTAAACAAATCATATCATTTGAAATTCTAATTGTCTGGGAATCTATATACATAATGGTAAATAGTTGCATCGATACTTTCGCAATCCCATTTTAGTATTAGCTACTTCAAGAATATGACAAGTTTTAAAAGGATACAGAAACTGAAACCAGCCAAGTGCGAGTCGGACTCGCGCACCAAGGATTCCGTACCGGCCGTAGCAAAACACGGCAAAACAATCAGATTTGTTGTGTGGCCCCACTGAAATAATTAATTTATTCTGTTTTTAATATTTGTTGTTATGGCGAGGGAGAGGAAGGCCGAAGAAAAGATGAATGGATTGTGTGAGGAGTGATATGAAAAAGAAGGGAGTTAGTGATAGTTTGACGGGTGACAGGACAAAATGGAAGAAAAAATGTGTTGCGCCGACCCCAAGTAATATGATATAAGGGCAGGAAGAAGAAGAAGAAGATGGCGGCAACAGAAATACATAATCTGTGAAAATTTTAACGGTGTACGTATAGTTGTCACGGTTCATGAGATTGCCGTGTGACAGACAGACAGACAGCGGAGTTATAGCAACCAGACATGTATGTATGGGTGTAAAATCATTACATATTAATATAATATAAAAATTAAAAACTTGAAGTTTTTAATTTTCCATGTTTTTTTATTAGGTATAGTCGCCCATCTTAGATTATTGTGAGAGCTACTGTTATACTAATAAAGAAATCGTATTTATACATGTAAATTGTTTTTATGATTATAAAAGAATTCCAAATTTATTTGGTATTATTAAATTTATTTTTATTGCTCATGATAATATCCAGTTATGTTTTATTTCAATTTCTATTGATAATGTCGCAATACCAAATGCGAATAAACTCCTGTACTTACTATAATTACGGAGGAAGTAGATTAAACTAAATAGTAACCATCGACCACCGGGGTGGTAGACGCCACCTATTAGTCCCAATCACCATCCCGGTGGCAGCTCAGGGGTGGCTGATGGGAATGAAGAAATGTCATCGCCACCCCAGTGCCAAGCTCAAGGGTGGCCAATGGGAATGAAGGAGTGCCAACTGCCACTCCGATGGCAAGCTCAGGGGTGGCTGATGGGAATTGAGGAGTGCTAACCGCCACCCCAGTAGCAAACTCAGGGGTGGCCAATGGGAATAAACCCCGTTTTTACCCTTTGGGTACGGAACCCTAAAAATGAGAACTAAGTACTAATAAAATTGGTTTGTGTGCCGAAGGTTTATCGATTATAACAACGCTAGTGTTAAAAGAGAGTGGACTACTCATCACTTACCATCAAGTGAGATGATGGTCAAGCGCGAACCTATTCACAATGAAAAAAAAAACAAAATATAACTATGTAGTAAGCTAAAACCTAGATTGGAGTGCACTTAACTTAGAGCAATCTCATTTTCTTTGATCTCAAAACTAAAAAAAAGCCTTGACCTAAATATCTCAGAATCAAAACTATTAAGCCTTGTGTTAATCTCAGCTTTCTCTTTCTCAAAAAGAGGAGACATGCGTCCCAGCAATGGGAAGATTAGGTCATATTTATGCTATAGCATAGAACAGAAAATATCACACCTTCGAAGTGATTTATTTAAGACAGAGACATCTATACAAATAGCCGAGAACTGGTTTGACGAGACGTCATTGCTTTTGGTTCTCAGATTGAGCGCCAGAGGGCAGTATTAACTAAACTTGCATACTACATTCCTCTCAATCAATATGAAAACTAATTGATTATTATATACCTCTAATACCTATCCGAAATTTACAGATTTCTACAAACGAAAGCCCGTTTTGTAAACAGTAATATAAAATTACAATATCAAATCCAATTAAGTACATGTCAGTAGGTTTTTTTCCTCCCGTTATACAATCCACAAAGCTTTTAAATACTTGAATACAAAAAAAAATCCCAATGCAGAAATTAATTGAGGCAAAAAGCTTCCTTCGACTCTCCCAAACGAATATCGGTAAACAATTAAAATTCGAAGTGACAGCACGTGACATATGTTGTGTGGTCCAAAATGAAAGCGATAGCAAACGCAATATTAATACTAGACTTTGCTGTAACAGTCTTTTTGCTGAGCCAAGGGCTGTTTTCATCGAGAAGGATTATTCCAATCAGAAGTCATTCTTTTAAATCAAAATTTCTAGTAGTCTAAGAGCGCCTTCACACTAGCGTTTGTCCAACGTAGGCGTTCGGTAAACGTATACGCAGCGAGGTAACGCCGCAACAACGCGACGTCTGCGCCGCGTTGTCGCAGCGTTTAATTGACTCCAGAGAAAACGCCGCAGCAATGCGACGCGGACGCGTTGTCGCGGCGTTGCGCTGCGCATACGTTTATCGAACGCCTACGCTGGACAAACGCTAGTGTGAAGGCGCTCTAAGAATTAGTTTTGTAAAAAGTCAGAACGAAAGTTGTTATTTATGATGTTAGTAATACAGTCCTGCAAGGTTGTTAGTGCTTGTAAAACACTAACAACCTTGCAGGACTTTAAGGACCTTTCAGGAATAATACCAATATATTCCTAAATATCTAAGGAGAAACTGAGTGACATATCACGCGGTCAAAGCCGCTTGCAAAAGCTAGTCCTACACAGTGGAGCGCAGTATAGCTTATAGTGGTGTTTTTGTAAGTCTCTCGTAACTTGTACCACGACAAGCAGATGCAGAGAGGCATAATCCTAGAACGTATGACGCCTGCTGGGGCTCGGCACCCGGCAGCGGCCATTAACTACTTATCAGAGCTTGCGAGTATTCCACACATCTTTATTGAGGATTGTCATGAGCTATCACTGCCTTGTGGAATTCTGTAGGTACTTTTGTACTGCAGCCGCTCCGTTTCGATTCTCTTGCTTCGAACGCCTTGAGCCGGTCATGCCTCCGATTCCTTTGCTCTGACGTCATCTCAACTCTCAGTCACGTGGTCAGGAAAAAGGAATCAGAGGCGTGGCAACTCGCTACGTTCGATGCAAAATAATCGATATAAAACGGTTGTAACTTGGCTAAAGGGTTGGGTGGCGAATCTGCTAGATGTGAGAAGCATAGGATCGTATGATCGACCGTGATCGAGTTTTATATCTGCAAAATATCTGTAAAAAAAAAACATTTTTTGACTGGCCTGTTGATTTATGTTATGGCCCCTGAATGCTATGCTGAAGGTCGTGGGTTCGATTCCCACCGAAGACAAAAGTTTGTGTGATGAGCACGATCATTTAGTTCTGTGTCTGGGTATAATTCATCTTTAGTATGTAAATATTTTTTAGAAATATATATAAGTATCTACGGTTATCACTTGTCTAGTACTCATTGCACAATTAAATTCTGCCTAGTTTGGGACCGGATGGCATTGTGTGATAGTTGTGGAATATTATTATTGTATTTTATTATTATTCTGTGAAGTGCCTCTATGGCGCTGTTTGTTAGCGCCTTGTGCAAGCGAGTATTAGATACCTTTTTTAGGCTGTAATAAAATAAATGTCATATCCGTCTGATGCAATCATAATCTTGTGACATAAGCTATAATATTCAAGTATAGGGTGCTTTCAATACTTATAAAAACTAAGGTGGCTATAATTATAATAATAATAATATTCCACAACTGTCACACAACGCCGTCTAGTCTCAAGCTAAGCAGACCTTGTGTTATGAGAACTAGACAGCTGATAAGCATACTTACATATTTTTAAATACATACATATTATAGATAAATTACACCCAGACACAGAACAAATGATTGTGCTCATCACACAAAAATTTGTCCTGAGTGGGAATCGACACCACGACCTCCGGCATAGCAGTCAGGACCACTAACCACTAGACCAACAGGACAGTCAATGTCCATGAGCCGCAGGAATTTTTGAAACAGATACCGTAGAGCAGTGGTGACCAAATGGTAACGGCCCCGACTTACCAGTCGCGGGTCCAAACCCAGCCAGGCGCATTACTTTGTGTAATTTATTTCATCACTACTGCTCTCAAAACGGTGAAGGAAAACATCGTGAGGAAACTGCCATGTCCTAGAACCAAACATTCGAAGATAAATGACATTCACTAACTCGCATTGGGCCCGCGTGGTGGATTACGGCCGATTTCCTCTTCTACAGTGGCGGGAGTCACAGCAGTGGGAACATTAAAAAGACTGATTATTATGTATGGCAATGTCCGTCCATTACGTTGCGTCATATACACTAACAGTTCTATTTAATTAAATTTTCATTTGAGAATAATTTTAAGCCGATGTTTTAAGTTCAGGTCATTAATTATATTTATACAAGTTACTTTTTAATTTGAATTTTAAAAAGACTGCTGGTCACTTACAGTAAAGAATGTTTCAGTGTTCTAATAATTGTTCCAAATGATGTGTTTAAAACATACTGCTGTTCTAATCTTTTGGAACACTAAAATGTTTCGAAATAATGAGTCGGTTCAGTTGAAATCGTTACAACTTTTCAGTTGTTACCGTCCAAGAGTTACACACGCCTACCCGAGGTATTCCTCGTAGCGCTCCCGTTTTGAAACGCTCCCATCTAAGCGCTCCCGTTTTGTTCCTCCAAGCGCTCCCAAAAGGAGCGCTTCGAGGAACGATTAAAAATATTAAAATTTATTTCCTCGAAGCGCTCCCACGTTTAAAAATAGGGAAAAGCATGAAGTAATGAATTATATCGATAATTTTTAAAAACTCATGTGTGCATCATCGACATCGAAGTTGCTCAAATTACGAAATTGAGAGAATAATATCTTTTTGCTTTCGGCACTCTTATGTGTATACAAGGACCAATGTTATTGTGTAGGTATTCAAAGAGGATGTTATAAATAAAACTATATATATAATTATCACATAACAACACTTTCTTTCCTTTTTTACTTTGGACGTATTTAATTAGCACGTTTCCAGTACTTGGTCCAGCAATTGGTTCCATACTCACACAATTATTTCACAAACTTTATTAGTAAACAAACTTGCTTCCGTGACACATTCGCGCAACTTGCGATAACAACAAAACGCAATTTTACGTAAACACAAGTTCGGGCAATGCTCGGCTGGGTTCGTGTGAATTCGTTAAACGCGACTCTCTAGGATACAATGGGGAGGCGGGGTTACGGTTTGTATGTGTGTATGCAGGACTCACACGCCGCGCGCGCCGCATCTTTAACTCTTAGTTAAGAAGTTAGTATCGCTATTTTTGGCAAAAATTAATTATAAAATTGTTTTAACCATTTTATCAATCGCATAGGTAGCATCACCGTTGAGCGCAATACGTTACTGGATCCCGGCTCAGAGCAGGTGATTTTAGTCAGTAGGTGGTTTTAGTCAGTAAGAGTCTGACACTCTCTCGCCCCGCCTAGGACAAGGAAAGTCATTTCTACCATTGACGTAAACGATAGACACCTCATTGCCTTATTTCTACGAAAAACTTCCGAAAAAAAACATTGAGGTGTGCGGGGAAGGGGGTAGTAATGGGAAACATAATGGAGAGAAATCATAAGCTTTCTAAACAATAAAAAAATATGAATAGGTACATATGTCGGTAGATTATATTCATCTATTTGGTGGACTAAAGGATTTACAATAAAACAAAAAAAAATTAATTACCAAACCCGTGCGAAGCCGGGACGGGCCGCTAGTTGTATATTATAACAATGTGTTCTACTTATTATCGATAATTTCAGTTAGTAGAGTCCCATCTCTATCCGAAAGTTAATCATGGGAGCGCTTCGAGGAAATAAATTTTAATATTTTTAATCGTTCCTCGAAGCGCTCTTTTTGGGAGCGCTTGGAGGAACAAAACGGGAGCGCTTAGATGGGAGCGTTTCAAAACGGGAGCGCTACGAGGAATATCTCGCCTACCCCAGGTCGGTATTTTTATTTTTTTCTTTAAGTTATATATTTTGTTATTTCCAAAAATTTTACAGACAGTTCAAACTCAAAACTCTGTGGAACGAAGTGACCTATGCAAACGACAAAATAAGTGGGTTGAGTAAAGCCAGACAATGGCCGATCATTACCGCGGCCTGTGTCAATCAGTATACAGTAAACACATCGTCTTCACTGTAACCCACTTTCACTATTTACTGTAGTTATCCTAAGGCGTTACTTATGTAACTTTTGGAGCCTTATAGCATCTTTACTGACGAGATGAAAACACTAGGCTTGTCATCTCTCGCATCTTGCCATGGTTCAGGCCATAATTGATATTTATTTTGCAAATAGGTTTTTTAAAAACCCTTTTACACGTCCATTTTTCGTCAATTTAAACTAGACGAGGCCGGTGTTTCCTAGCTGACTACCCTGAGAAGAAACACCGAAAATACCCAAAAACACCTCATGGGTCAAAATCTCTTTTAAAGTCCATACAGCAAACATGTAACGATCAAATCATTTTGAGAACCATGCAGATTGAAGTCTGAGATGGTTTTTGTAGAAAGAACCTCACTGTTCTGAGTGGACCTGTCCAATCAGTGCAAGCATTTGTCAGTATGCGTGTAGCTCAACTCAGGACTACTAAGGAGCTCATAAGCTGCGCCATGGTCCAGAACGTGAGGAAATGGGAAGAAACACCACCTTCTGTGACCATGAGATGGCCGCTACCATGAGTTCATCCTCACGTTCCAGCCGGCGTCGCCACAGGGCCGCGATATCGAGAGTTGCAGGGCAATTCTAGGGGCCTGTGGACGACGAGCAATGGGTAGCTTGCTGTCCAGCCGTCCGGTAAGGACCGAGCCCAAGACAACGACGCGTAGTGTTCCAAGCGCACCTCAAAGGAATGTTAGCAAAACCGCCCAGCAGGACCAATGTCTGCTTCCTAGCGTGCTTCCCGCAGGAATTTTTGAAAGAGTTACAGTGACCTTGAAACGCAACAAAAAGCAACTGAAAGAAACAGATGGCCAGTAAAAGTCTGACAGGCCTCTCGCTCCACCCTAAGAAACCATTAGACGATTTCCTAACTCAAAAAAAAAGAAGAAAGAAGAACCTGACATGATATCAGCATGAAATACCTTTTTGCTCCTAAATTGAATATTTATCCCATTTTCCGGAGCATTGTCAATATTTATTAAACTCCAAGCGTTCGCTCTCTCATTGTCTTTCTATTGTGTATCTAATTACGGTATTCGAAAGGTTAATTACCTATATAATAATTGGTTCCACGTATAGTACTACTACAGGCAGGGCAGGCGAGAGATAAAATAATTGCAATGCTTGAAAAAGGCTGCTAAGTCATAAGCACTAAAATAATATAATTTCAACATTGTACACTTTGTTTGCAATAAACGATTTGACTCGACTTTTGATTAATTTTCTACGTATAGGTACTTATACCTAAACACAAATTATATTTTAAAATATTTCACTAAAAATCAAACATTTATATAAATAAAATAGTATACCGCCAGTATCGTGAGCAAGGTTCAAGCTATCACTGGTCAGGGCTCCAGAGAAAGGAACCTTCAAACTATACTTCGACTCGTATTCCGAAATCTCGTATCCAGAAATACCACTTTCTGTATCAAGCCCTTGATCCAGCCACCTAGCGTGACCCTCCTGAAGTTTAGTCAAGGCCAGTGATTATTAAGTCATTGGCTGACACGACTATTGGTACAATGAATAGTTGAGTCCACATCCTAGTAGGTACCAATATTATTAAAAGCAACCAAAATAAAACTACCTATTACCGCAACATCCTCTTCTAACGGTCTTAAAGTTTCACTCACTAATAATTACATTAAAAAATCTACGAAACAAATTACATAATTAAATATTAATGACCACATTTATTTACTGCTTAAAATTATTATTACAATAACAATGTGCGTAAAATAAAAGTTAAAATATGGACGCGCACAGTCACAGATATAACTAAGTATGCATTATTGTGTCAATATGAAGAGTAGGGTGAGCACACTGTAGGATATGTAAAGACACTGTACAGCAATAAATCTCCGTTCTATGACAATTCAAAATCATGACAAGAAAACACTCGACTGCCAGATTTCACCAATCATGCCCTTTCTTTATCCAAGTTCTTTTTAGCTTAAGCAACTCTAAATACAGATTATACCTAATTTCATTATCACCTAGCTTAGCTAAAGGATATCTTATTAAATAACTATGGCCGAAACCGTACTCTTATCGATAATTGGTTCCTAGGTATTTTACCACTTTTGGTAAATACACAGCATAGACTGGAATCGATGCCTTATTTATTAGTGCCATGGTTTTATAGTAAGTTTAGGGTATTGATTGGTTTAGGTAGTCCTAAAAATTATTAATTGGTGAAAACGGGTACCACTAATTAGCAGAATGAAACAATTATAAGATAATTTTACAAGCATCATATTCTAACTGTACTTATATTGTGATTATAAGTGTTTGAAGAAAACATAGGTACTGTAAGTAATAAGTTTTTAAATAGGGCCATTAAAATTGACGGTCTATCACTTAATCAAGAAGGCCACAAAGAAAGACCATTTAAGTCAAAACTCTAAATAATCTTTCTTACTTATTAAAAAACTCAAGCACGATTTAAAACAATATCAATATCCTCAGTGGTACCTAATTGTTTATCCCTTTATAAATCATTAGCTACCACCTCAGAACGTCGTATAAATATGCATACATTTAAAACGATATCTCCAAAACTGGTTTATCCCACACCAAACAGAACGCATGGCCACAAAAATGGAGCGTACACAAAATACGTTTTGCAATCTTGAGAGTGAAAGCTCCAAGAATCTGACCACGCCACTGTGGACCCGGCAACGTTACCTGATACACGCACAACATCATGGTAAGTTACGTATATTACATCATTTGAACTGCGTAAAAAAAAAAGAAATGTCTATGACGTGTTAAAAAAAGAACATCAAATGTTTGAATTTGGAAGCTTTGTTTTGTGATAATGGACATTAGAGGAGAGTGTTTTCGCGGGTTTTTTGTGTGAAGTTAAGTGGCTGTTTTAATTATTCACAAATTGATTCTTACCTAGTACCTAGATATTGTGCAAAAAAATTGGTGTCAGTGTCTACGCAATTTGTGGAATCTTTGATACTTATGCGATATCGATAAAATGGGGCTGAGAATGTTATTGTAGTAGGTATTGACTACCTCAGCGCAACTTTCCGAATAGGCTGACTCGATACATTTGCGGCCAAATACTTTCTTTTTTTAAGTAATGGGAGATAATCAAATCATTTCTCACGCTCTGGGTGTAGTGAGGAGAATGTCAGACTTTTACTAAAATCCACCTGTGTTCCTTCTAATACCTTTTGTCAGCAATCCCGCAGCCCTCGCAGGCATAACTATTCAGTAATCTGTGTAACTATTCAGTAATCTGTGTAACTATTCAGTAATCTGTGTCGCAGGCATCATCCCAATTGGGTCCCGTTAATCATGGTAACCGCTGCCAAATACTCCATAATATTAGAATTTGTTACATCCACATTCTAATGAAAAACAAAATGACTGCATTACGTACCAAAAACTAAACTTGACAACGAATAGGTAATCGCAAACCGCGAGAAGCACCAAAAAAAAAAAAATAGTTTTGAATTTAGAATCTGATTGGAAAAGGCGGGAATGAAAACATTTGTATAATGCGTTTGCGTAATTCTCTTTCTGTGTTCATCGGAGTAAATCTAAACATAAATGTGGTTAATTTAATAATTGTTACATTTCTACGCCATAATAGGTATTCGTAGATTGTCCATGGATAGCAGTTAATGTTATGTGAAATGGATTTTTTGTGTAGTACCTACTTGTATAATACACAAGTACTACACAAACAAGATACTATTGGTACTTTGACTTTCTGCATTTAAGTGGGAGACATAAATAGGTATCCGGTACCTAGGCACCTAAGTGACAGTCTGCCAAAATACGCAGTAGATACCAATTTGTTCCATTAATTTCTCATGCGATTTATAAACATGGGAATCGTGAATATTCGTAAAAACCTTTTACAAAAAAAAAAATACAACGGACTTCAATGCTAAAAAAACACTGAAAAGTACAAAATAACTTTAATTTCGGAAGTCGGTGTTTCTATAATAGTTTTGTCTCTTCGTTATTCCGAAATTAAAGTTATTTTGTACTTTTCAGTTTTTTTTAGCATTGAAGTCGGTTGTATTTTTTTTTTTGTAAAAAGTTTTTTATTTTACACTTTTTAGTTATGGTACCACTACTAAAAAGTACCTCTCAGCCAAACTTAAATACCTTATAGCTAGAGTGCATCTCATAACGATTGTAATAATCCCAAACACGGTTAGATTACATTAATTTACCTTCTGGCTTCATCATCAGATCAGTCTGATACATCTCCTCCCCCTTTTCCTTCAGCCAGTCATCGACTACGAAACTGTCGTAACACGTAAAATTGCTTTGTTTATATAAACAAAGCAATTTTACGTGTTACGACAGTTTTGCTGTGATCCTATGAGGAGTTCTGTGCCATATCTTCGAAGTTCATGATCAGATCATAACAATATATCAACGGGACCAACTTGGAAGTTTTCAATCAAAAAAAGAATTTTCAAAATCGGTCCACAATTGACCGAGATATCGGTGAAAATACATAAAAAAAAAACATACATTCAGCCGAACATAGAATCTCCTCCTTTTTGAAGTCGGTTAAAAAAAATGCAAAGTGCGCTTAGCGACAGATGCTGTGAAATTTCGGTTCCAAAAATACAAAAACATAGGATCAATTTTTACTTACTAGATTTAAATTCATCGTAAAAAAATATTCAATTAAAAACTTCATTTATCAGTAATGTTTATTATAATAATAAAAGGTACTTACTTATTTATTGCTAAGTTACTCATTTCTAAACGTTCATTAAACTCGAAAGATATAAAATATGTAAATGAAAGTCCTATCTAAATAAATTTCGTTTTATAATGAGTTTGAAATAAATTCATATAAATAAATCAAAAACTGAAATAATATAAATCCTCTAGTCATTAATGCCTTTGAAATACTATACCTAGGTACTATTGATATAGAAATAATCACTTTGAACGCAAGTCTAGAGTCGAGGGTTTAGACTCTTGAGGACCTGGGGACAAAGCGATATTCTATCTGTACCTTGGGTCAAACGGTGAAGGAAAACATCGTGAGGAAACCGGCATGTCCTAGAACCAAAAATTCGCAGACATGTGCCATCCACCAACCCGCACTAAGCCCGCGTGGTGGATTACGGCCCATTCACTTTCCTTGAGAGGAGGCCTGAGTTCCAACAGTGGGAACATTATAAGGCCGACTATGCTATGCTAACTTTGGTCAAAAGTCGAGTCGGTCATTTGAGAAACTACATAAGATTCTGATGACGTTGCTAAATGTATTGTCTCATCATTTTCCGCCGATCATTGGAAGATATTTGAAAGCCCGTGACCTCTTAGAATGTACAATTATTATATACCTCCATTAGTAAATTATAAACAGATCTCTAACATTTTACTCGCTTTTAAAAATCTTCGGGAATAATAGATGCTAGCACCCATACCTAGCTAATATGCATAATCAGCTTTATAAAGTTCCCACTGCTGGGACTCAGGCCTCCTCTCTAGGAGTGGAAATGGGCCGTAATCCATCAGTCGAGCCCACTGCAGGTGCAAGAAATGTCACATGTCTTCGAAGGTTTGGTTCTACGAGTAGAACATGCAAGATTCTTCATTATTTACTTCGATATTTAAAAACTCCAGATTTGTTACTGAGAATTTTCTATTGAATAAAGCAAAACACTTTTCGGCCAATTCTATATTTGGTTATTAGTCGGCTAGTCGGCCTAGTTTGTAGTCGACTAGTAGGCCTAGTCTATAGTCGGCTATAATCGCCAAACTTAAATGGCAATGGGCAGGGCACGTTTTGGAAACACATTCATTATGCGTACAGCTAAAGAGTGGAATTCCCTGCCGGAGTCTGTGTTTCCTGATAGCTACAACCTAGGGGTCTTTAAGTCGAGAGTGAATAGGTTACTTCTAGGCAAGCGTGCTCCATCGTCGGCCACATCATCACTTACCATCAGGTGAGATAGTGGTCAAACGCGAGCCTATCAATAATAAAAAAAAAAAAAAAAAAAAAAAACGTTGCTCGCAGAACAGATGGCCGTTGGAGTCGAAAGGTTCTGGAATGGCGACCGCGTACCAGAAGACGTAGCGTTGAGAGGCCTCCTACAAGGTGGACCGATGACCTGGTAAAGGTTGCGGGAATCCGATGGATGCGGGACGCACAGGATCGTTTATTGTGGCAACACTTGGGGGAGGCCTATATCCAACAGTGGCCGTCTATCTATTATTACTCTATTGCAAAATACTGACCAAACTTACCATAAATTCCAGGGAGCCTCACACAGCGACCACAGTTCCAAGGCAGAGAAGGCGGACCTGGTGAGCAAAATCAGGGCGCGCCTGGCTTCCGTGGACCCCAACAAGGCCCGCGCACTCGGCGGAGTGTTCCTCTTCAACATTATCAAAGGGACCAGCGTTTATTCCTGGAGTAAGTATTCAGTTTTATATTGTGCTTGCTTTTTTGTCTGCAACTTCCACCAGATGAATGTCGTTTATCGCTTGGTACTATTAGGAAAGAACACAGAAAAGATGAAAGGGGTTAGAAAGGAAATACTTTCCGATTTGTACTACAACGAGTGTCGCCGCTTGTCTCCCACCCTTTAACTCCACTACAGGCAATAAACCAATACGAACGCACATTATGCAACTAACAGACCACGCACACTTAGATCGCAAGTTTGCTAATAGTGGTTGAACTGTGAGCATTGCCCTACTTTGTGGCACGCACAAGGCCATTCTAACCTGCACCCCAAGCCAATTTGATCATCTGCAATCGTTAACGCTAGTCGAAAATTAATCAAATGTATGGGAATGACATCATCTCAACGTTAAGTCACGTGGTCAGAACAAACGAATAGAAAATTCGTAGCCAAGTTCACATCGTTCAAAATGATAGAATGAATTTCTACATCCTTTGATAAACAAACGCTACATTGTACGAGTCGCCGACTCGGCGCGTCAACATAGCTACCCACTAATTGTTTTCTACAATTGCTGACACCGAGGCGTTACCGATTGGAGAACAGAATTCGACACGATACGGTTGTAACTTGGCTAGGGGGGCTGTTCGCCATCTGTTCTGTGGGAAAGAAAGTATTTTAATTCTTATTGCGGAACGTTGAGTTTTTTTTAGGTGAGAAATCCAATAACTGCTCCTGCTCTAAGGCGGGGTAGGAGGGCGTGTCAGACTTTTGCTGACTAAACCACACTCCTATGCTGAGCAGTATGCTCCTTCATTGTCTTGCATTCGAGGACCCCAAGTTTTCCTTTTAGAAGGTAGGCTGATAGGCTTGGCTTGCCCTGCCGTTTGCTTACATCTCTTTGAGGCGCCCGGTGACAGGCAGCCAAATTCTACGCTAACATTACTGCTTCGCAGTTAGAAACGACCGCCTCTCATTCCTCCTCGCTCGTTCCTGCCGATAGCGCCCACGAGGACATGGCGGTGCTCGCTGTCTTGTTTTCGAATTCATGAAAGAAAAAAAGTCTCGCTCGCCTTCGACCACGTCTAAATTAGGACCAATCAGATCAGACTTTCCTTAGTACGTATTTTCTGAGCAAGTAAACACTAACTTAGTGTGAAGAACTCTCTCCAGTAGCTCGTGTGCCAGTTGACTGGCTGACTTAGTTATCGTGAAATACTTTACACACTGACTTTCTTAAGATTTATACTAGCAGAATTTGTTGCAACTCCATACTAAATTACGAAACGTTTAGCCGAGTAACATGCACTCGTAAAATACACTTCTTTATTCTCGTTTAAAATAGTACATTTTTATACGAGTGGAGAAAGTTTGTCATTTTCAACAATTCCCTGAACCGCATATGATATTATTATCGTGCAGCTGAATGCTGCAGGGACTTTCCACGTGTATCAAACGACGTTTTTCAATACGCTTACGAAGAAATAAATAAACGGCGGATGACCGTCAACTCGTGGAGCTTGCTTAGCGCCCAACTGATACAATAAATACAATCAATTGTGGTGGGAGTGTATTTTTCCGCACTAGTGCGGAAAAAAGTAGATTATGTGCCTAAAAACGGGCTTTTGTGTAAGTGTATTGAAAATAAATAAAACGGTGTTAACCGACGATTAGTGGGGGCAGCTTAGTGCCCACTCCGATTTTGATACACAAAATCTACAGCTTAATATGTACTAGCTGTCTCCTATTTCAGTTTGTCTTCTTCAATAAATAGGCTATTCAACACACAAAAAAATAGTTCCTGAGATACTTTCTATTTTAACAATTGTTATGTAATACACATTTGTTTTTAAATTTCATCCACAGCAACTGTAATCCGCGTGATCATTCCGATAAACTCAAAAACTACTCATCAGATTTAGATGCGACTTTCACCAATAGACAGAGTGATTCGTTAAAAAGGTTTAGGGAAAAGCCGAAAGTTCCAAAGATTAACACAAATCTTTGAAATTCTCGGCTTCTATAACTAAAAAAATACTTTAGAGATATACAGACAGACTGTGTCTCGCAAATCTACGTTGAAAAGGGAGGATCCTCTGACCAGACCATTGTTATGTCTGGTTCAATTTTGAATTTTAGTTCCTATGTGGCGTTATAGGTGTCGCTACAATACTAATTATCTCATCTATCTCTCTCTTTCTTTCCAGCTCTCGACCTAAACCAAGTAACAGTATACGAAGGAGAACCGGACGCAGATCCGGACACCACGTTCACGCTGAACGAGCACTACTTCAAGCAGCTGGTGACTGGGCGAGAGGACGCCAGGGTCATCATGCAGGCCGGACGCTGTTCCGTCACAGGCGACATCATGAGGGCGATGCAACTTGAACCTTATATTAAGCTGGAATGATCGTACATCAAAGGACTGGAACAATTTGCCTGCTGCGGTCTTCCCGTCCGATTATAATTTGGGTGTCTTCAAGGCTTGAGTGAATAGTAAACTATTGCACCTCACCATCAGAGATTGCATCACTGCTTACCATCAGGTGGGATCGCAGTCAAGCACTAGTTTATATCAATTATAAAAAAACTTAAGTTGTTACTAGTTTTAGATGCAGGGGCGTAGCATGGACTAATTCAGATATGGGCGAAGGTGCTTTTTCTATCTGTACATAAAAAAAAAAAAATCTCTAGAAGTTTTTTTAATGTGCGCGCATCACGTAAAATGTACGAAATCGATGTAGATAACTTTTATACACTGAAACTGTAAGTAACTTGATATATGATACACAAAGGCCAAGTTGTGTCATCGCAATCGGTTGATTATATCGAAAGATATAACTACTTTCATTGTTTGTTATGTGGTACACGAAAAATGCTAGTTCCTACATAAATTTTAAAACGAGTCAGCGACAAACGCAACCCAGTCGCTTACCATCTGATGAAAAAGTGGTCAAAAATGAGCCTATCTACACTTATGTAGGAGGTAATCTTTAGAAGCACTGGTCCGATTGCTACAATTTATACATCGATAGAAAGCTGCTTTATTTCTGAGTGACATAGGCTATATTTTATGTACGCGGGCGAAGCTGCGGGGAAAAGCTAGCAGTTATAAAAAAAACCTCGTTCTTATAGAGCCTTTGCATGCGCGAGGCTCTTTTTAGTGCGAGGCCGTGAGCTAGGGGCCGCTTCATCCACGCCTAAATTGTACGCTACGCTCTATGTTACTGTTGAGGGGGCTACGAGATTGGCTAACAAAAAAGTCTGCATCACCATCATCATATCCATTTTCATTTTTCTGGCCATTCTCTCTCATTGATTCACGCCATCAAGCTTAGGACCTTTCTAGATTTATGTAGTTTAGAAGTAACTGAAGTAATTTAAGACAAGCTAACATTATATCATCAACCATCCTCACTTTTCATCCACATTTTCCATTAGCATCATGTTTTCCATCAATCAACTTTGTGACTTCACTATTTGTCATTAGAATAGGTCCATAAGAAATTGATGATTTAAAAAACAGGACAAAAAAAATGAAACAACATAAACAAATTAAAAACTACTTTCGAAAAAATAATTAACATGCCTTGAGTCTTTTAGTACATTATGATACATATAGAGAAACTTTGTCGTTGCAACCGAGGCAGAATTTCTAATATTATAATATTTTATTGAATTGCGGATATTCGTCCGAGCAGGCGTTAGGGTGTTTTTGTACAGACAGCCCAAAGTAAATTTATGGATTTAAATCAATCATTTAAAGAACGAGCCTAGGTGACGATCTTAATAATTCTTGATTCTAGACAATGAATCAAGAATTATGACGACTTCATCATCATCCTCATCTACATTTCTTCCGAAAGACTTCCACTGTTGGATATAGGCCTCCCCTGAGTGCAGCCACAAGGACCGATCCTATAGGTCTTGCATCCACCGGATTCCCGCAACCCGGTCATCGGTCCACCTTGGCCTTCCAACGCTACGTCTTCATTCTAAAATCTTTCGTCCCCATCGACCATCTGTTCTGCGAGCAATATATCCTGCTCACTGCCACCTGAGTTTGATGATTTTTCGACCTATGTTAGTAGCTTTTATAACCCAGTCAGTTTAATAGCATTGAGTACCTAGTATTATTATCAACCAGTTATACTTGAGTACAGGTTTTCATTAAATATCTTGCCTCCGGAAATCTGACCTCTTTAAAGTCCTAACTACCTGTCGAGGTAAAGGTATACCTGTGCTGCAATTAGGTATTATGTTTTATTAATTTGTATAGCATTTAAGTTGTTAATGTTAATTTTGTTAAGCTTTAAATAAATGTAATAAGTACCTTAATTAAAGTTTTATTTGCTATTCTATGTTCATTGGCCTATGAGTTTTTTTGGAGTGACAAATCTAATGACTTCTCCTGCTGCAGTGCGGAGCGCGAGGGCATGTCAGACTTTTACTGACTAAAACACTACACCTTTGTTCCTTCAGTTGCCCCTTGCTTCCCAGGATCACAAGTAACCATTTCAAGTCACGAGTCGACCCATAATGGCCCTAGAAGGCTTCGACCCTGCTGGGCCTTTACGGTTATGCTGACATTTCTTTGAGACGCGCGTGGTACACACTAAGCCCTGTCGACAAATCGAATCGGGGTCGGTCTGGACCAGGGTTCGAAAACATCCGATGTTTATAACAAATATCAAAAATCCGATTGTTTAATATTATCCGATGTATATCGGATATATATCCAATTATCCAGGCTAAAAAAAAAGCGAATTTAATTCTGTAAGGGTATTAAATACTTAAAATGTGAAAGGAATTTGTAAAATAATATAAGTGTCAAATTACCACATTTTTTTTTTAAGTAACAAAAGAATTAGTGTTAATTTGAAAAAGATTTCTTTAATGATCACTTAAAAAAACAATATACTTAATATTGTATTATCGGAGCTGAAGCGAGTAAAGTTAAGGGGATGCAACTCGACATACATTTTGACTGTTTTTCATGCAGCCGCTCTTACGCTATTATGACGTTATTACACATAGATATTTCATTAGATATTTTGGAAACACAGTATCTTGTGGTTACTATCCTGGATTAGTTGAACTAATCCAGGAAAGACCTCTGAGCTATTTTGCATGAACTTTGACACTTCACAGTTTACTTAAAAATTAAAAAAGTCAAAAAAACGTAACAATAGAAGCCTTGCAAATTTTATCAAAATTCTAAATGACGACAATGTTTTTCAAAAACTTTTAAGGGTTTAAAAAAAAACACGTATTTCCTAGAACATGTTTTGTAAAATTAAAAAAAAACAAGCTTTTAAACCATGCTCGATGTTGACGCTAGGCGAGTAGAAAAGCAGACTCTTAAAATGTTTGAATTTCAATAAAAAGCTAGTCATACTTGTAAGTTAAAGGGGATTTCCCCAACTTTAAATGAGGTTGCCATTTTGAGAAACAATCTAAATTATTCTGAATTGTAGTTTTTCGCTACGTGTTGCCAGAGTAAACACTAATCTCCAAAATTTTAGTTCAGAAGACAGGAAAACATCAATTGAAATAAATCAAGATAAAAATCAATTGATATATCGTGATATATATCATAATATATATCCGCTAATATATATCGGCGAACACTGGTCTGGACGGTTACCGGACAGCTGGACAGCGAACTACCAGCCCACGCCCACGCCCACGGTGGCTGGTAATCGAGTCGGTATCGCAGCCGCTGGGGCGTAAGGATGTCCGTTCCCTCACGCGTGCGGCCGTCTTCTTCGCTCACTATGCCTCCGCTAGTAATACTAGTACTTCACAGAAGGAGGTGTCCGCCGGTGCTCTACCCAAGCAGGGCAAACCTCCCCTGTATGTATGGTCCACTGTGTCTTCCGGACGGTCCGCACAATGGTAACACTTCTGCCAGTATCAGGTGCAGGAATCTCCCGAACTTACCAATGGTGAAGACCTGCGTCATGCAGATGGTGACGCCGTGACACCTCTCCGGCCACTTCTTAAAGAGGAGACTTACCGCCAGAAATATAGCGTGCCCAGAATTGAGTATTTGAACTTGAAATATTGACGGGTTTTTTGCCTAGATAGAAATTCAATACCAAATTCTTACCTACGACGTGCCAGTACTACTAAAAGTACCCATACTTACTCTTAATTAAATAGCCACTTACCACGTACTTATTATAATTATTGCCCTCATTCTATAAACTCGGTCAAAAACGAGTAGACGCGCGTATTTGACCCATTCCTAATATGGTATTAATAGTTAAGAGTTTGGTACTATTTTTTGTGGCGGTACCGTTAGCAACGGTACGTGAGATACATTTATATTTATGACGGACATGACTGACTGATGTAGGGCAAAAACTTTTACAATTAGATGAAACAAGTTTGATTAAGATTTAAGTACTTACTTGCAGACACTTAACTAGCTAGTTTGTCTGTTTGATGGATGAGGAAAAGATGTTTCGATGCTTCATAATGTCAGTTAAAAGATGTCCAAAACTGGATTTTGGCCTTCCCCAAAGTCACTCCATCGACCGGCCCTGTGCGTCTAATCATCAGATCAGCCATCTTCAACTATCGGAAAGTTTGTTGTAGTGTTTGATGGTGAAGAAAGCAGGACAGACTCGACTTCCACTAAAAGAACCGGCCCATACTCGTAAACAAGTTAAAAGTATATGGAAAAGGCTTGGAAAGGGGAGAAAGAGGCTTTCTCCCTATCGTGGAATTTAGCTACAAGATTTTAAAAAATTATCAATTTCATTGGTACCTAGAACCCCATAATTATAGGAATTACGCTATCAAAAATTAAAGCATTTACATAAACTATATTTAAACATTTAAATTCAAGATTATGAGCTAATATAGAGAGTAGGTTATCTATGTAGTTTTCTGTATCGTATTGGTGTAACATTCAAAGGACTGTCTCTCAGAGAAATAAGATAAAACAGAATTTATTATGTTATACATGCCAAACAAAATCTATATATTTTAGGGCCTTTTTAACACAAATTATTGAGAGTGAACAGTTTACTTCTAGATATCGTCGACTGCATCATCTTTATCAGGTGAGATAGCGGTCAAGCGTGAACCTGTCAACAATAAAGAAAAACAAATTGTCACGTAAAAATCAACTTTAAATATATAGTACTGCAGTTGATTCTCGAGTTGGTGGCAGTGGAACCTTTACATCAAAAATTCAAATATAAATCTTTCTAACGAACTAGCTCATTACGTCACAGACATCACCTCCCAACTTGACAGCCGCAACATTCTGTCAAACTTGTAACAACAAGCCAATAAAATACACTAAAACAAAGTATACCTACTGCCCGGACAGGTTTTGCGAACGGTACCCGAGGTTCACATGGGTCATGCACCTCGGCCGCTCGAAATAGAGCCGGCGTTAATAGGTTAAGGACGTATTCTTATGTGGTGCACGGGTTCTTTATGTTTGTAGATTTGATGACTGAGGATGAAGCTGGTGCCTGCAGAAAACCAACTGCAGTCTGTGGCTTACGGTCATGAACAAAAACGGCACATCTCAAAAACGTCTACTCAATAGCAGTTAGCTTTTTTAAGAGCCTAGGTCAACGGTCGGCAACAGGCGGACCGCGGTCCGTGTCCGAACCGCGGAAGGTCGGCCATGGGACCGCCGAATATTTGATAAATAATATTGTTATATAACTAGCTATTCATAGTATTCATACATTTAAGACCCCCGTAAAATCTAACTAATGAAGTAATTACAAGTTAATAACGACATGCCATATTTCAAGTAAAAAAATGTGCGGGAGCGTTTCACATTGGCCTCGCGCATCCCGCGTCTTTACGAAACTGCAGCGCACTTGCGACTGTCATACACAGTCATACATACAAAGTACTATAATTGAAATAAATATTGTAGCATTATTGTTTTTTTTTTTTGACGTCGTTAAAAATGTTCAACGTTATACGGACCCCACTTAAAACTACTTGCCGACCCCTGGCCTAGGTCTCTGTACCAAACAGAAGAAAATACAACGCCATGCAGCTCTGTGTTTGGTGGCTTGGAAGTTTTCATTTACGCTGCAGTGTGTCACCCATTTGATGAGGTCCGTCCACCGCACGTCCACCGTGTTGGGACTTTTAATAAGTAAGAAATAAACATTGCTTAAACTGCCAACGTCATAAATGAGAGCAGAATACTAGTAATTCAATTTGCAGATCACGTTCAAAACACTACACTGTGTCCAAAACGTCAATCGTTGATGTAGCTCAAAAAGCTGCCTAACTGAAATGGGACTGGGCAGGCCATGTCTACTGCATGTCTGTAGACCCATACAATACAGGATTAGTACCCATATCTATTGGGCTCGGAAATCCACGAAAGACATGGCGGGACGATTTGGATGTTTTTGTAGGTACCTAATTGGAGACGGAGAGAAGAAGCGAGGACTCGTGATCATTGGAGGAAAGGTACGGAGAGGAGGTTACCCTTTGCCCAGCAGTGGGACAATACGAGTTAGTAAAAAACAAACTCATATTTGATATTTGACTTTAAACACATGCAGAGCTAATCAACCTAATCATTATAAAGACATATCATAGTTAAAACTAAATATCGGCAGGTGGAAGAGAAGAGACACACATGATGAGCATTTAATAAGAATAATGTTTAAAATTCATTGTTACAATAAAAAATATATATCTACCTTTAAACTATTGCATAATTATTTAATAGTTATTGTCTGTAACTATTTTAGGAATCTGTTATTTTTGGACGGTGGTCCACATCCCCAACCATTTTGGATCACGCCAAAAATTTTGGATGGTGGTAACCTGTATCTTGGAGACCTGGATTCATATGGAGACGTATTATATTATGACTTCCTAAGTCCTAGCTAATCATGAACCTCTTACAAGCGGTTTTCCTTCAATTTACGGAATCCTAATTAATGCTTTAATCATTATAAAACCTGTCGGTATGGAATTGCAGATGTCAAATCCGGTTGTTAACTAGCAATTTATATAGGTGGAACATACGCTTGATAGAAGCTGTAAGGTACCTAGTTTGTAGCAAATAACTTGGAATACTATGACATTATGAGCACTTTCTTGGTCCTAGAATATTGCTAGCTATTAAAATACCTTTGCTGTTGGTCTGTCTACATTAATATACGTTATACATTAATATAGACTATCTACGCTTTAAAATATTATAAAGAGGTAAAGTTTGTTTTTTTATTATTTTGTTTGTAGGAGGTAATCTCTGAAGGCTCAAGTCTGCTATTACAATAGTGTCAGAATGGTCTATCATTGATGTCATAATTGTCGATTTTGACAAGATTGGTAATCTACTAATATAATGGCGTCATCATAACTTTCCAATGGTCAACCACTGACACTCCATTGAAAGAAGTGGCATAAAATGGTAATCTCGTACATATTGACAAATGAATATTTGACATTTGCGGTAATCTGCTAAAACTTTGACAGTTTATTTGATCAGTGTTTGACCATTAGAACGTTATTGTGCAGTTATTGGTTTTAATATGCTCGAAATTATCATTTTACCACGATTCTATTACAAGACCAGTGACCGATCAATGATCGATCATTATGAATTAGCAGATTACAAACTTTTAGCAAAATGACAATGGGATCGTGTTGGAATGACGAATTTATAAAAATAGCAGACTTGGGTCCGATTGCTAAATTTTCATCGACAGAAAGCTGCTGTGTTCATGAGTGACATAGGCAATATTTTATGTACGCGGGCGAAGCTGCGGGCAAAAGTTAGTATTGTTGAAGTTTGCTTTTTTTTTTTTGTAGCATGTAATCTCTGAAAGTACTGGTCCTGAGTGTTACTTTATTCCTGAGTGACACAAGCTATATATATATTTTATGTACGCGGGCGAAGCCGCGGGCAAATACTAGTCTGTAATATTAAAAATAGACTCAATGATGAAGAATATAATACCTCGTGTTTTTTTAGAAAAAGTGCCAACGAGTTAAAAATAGAAAAAGAAAATTGTGTTTATTGTCAATAAAAAGTACACGGAATAATGCCAATAAGGCCTCTGCTCAGCACAATATCAAATGGTAAAATAACAAATTAATTTAAAAATTAAAAAAAACCTGACTGCGTAAAAAAATTACTTTAAATAAAAACTGAAAAGAAAAATAAACAAGTTCACTCCACAGTTCAGCAACAGTCGGTACTCACATTAGATAGAATGATTTTAGTCTAGATTATTTTAACGGGTCCCGACTGTTGCTGAACTGTGGACTGAACCTGTTTATTTTTCTTTTCAGTTTTTATTTAAAGTAATTTTTTACGCAGTCGGGTTTTTATTTAATTTTTAAATTAATTTTTTATTTTACACTTTTTAGTTACTATTATAATATCACTATTTATTCACTATATTTTAGACGTAAAATCACTATAAAGTTCAAAAACTGACCTAGGCATTCGCCCCAGTACAAAATAAATAACATAGATTTCCTGTTGTACTTTTTTTTAATATGGTCATGACATACCATTTTGAAATCCTCATGAAAAGCCCTTTAATTTGACACCCATATTGCAGAATTAAAAAAAATTTTTTTTTTTTTTACTCTAACATATAGCATCTCACAGTCGATATGTTGTTTTTTTTTAACGTCACCTATCTAAGAACACTTGGGTTATCAAGACAAATCGAACGATATGTTAATTATAAAAATCTGTTCAGTGGTTTGGAAGATATGAGGTAATAAAGAATATTACATACATACAAACATACAAGATACGCGCGAAAAACATAACCCTTCTTGCAGTCGGGTAATAACAAGGCCACCACCTGACGCTGATTTTCAGCTGCAGGCCTGCAGCCCCCGAGTTCCAGTGGGATTTTACTAACCACAGGAATTCATACAAAAGCCAGTAAAATAACTGCTGTAACAGAATATTACACAGCACCTACACTAATTAATGTTTCAGGCACGTATAGCTGTAAGCTGAAGATTCATGTAAACGAAGATGTAAACACTTTTCTATAAGGAATTGGATTACTATATTGTTTTTTCCTTTTTATTCATTGTCTTTTTGTAATTTACTTCTTATTTTAGACCAACTTCATTAGTGATTTATTATTATTAAATAGATAATACAATATAAAGCTATGCATGTAATGTAATGCGGACCATACACGGTCAAACCTGTCGTCCAATCGGCGTTTTACATGCAATAATAAATCATTAATGAAGTTGGTCTAAATAATAAGTAGCATTAGACCACTCTGCAAAGTCCGTAGACTCACTTAATTATACATATGTACTTAGGTCATTATGTTGACTGATCTACACTGTCCTCTCATACCTATTAACCTCTCGAATGCCGTAATTAGAGACACAATTAAAAAGCCATTGTGTCTCGCGTAGATCTGCGTTCCGGCAGTCAACGGGTTAATATTGTAATTTACATCTACACTAATATAATAAAGAGGTAAAGCTTGTTTTTTATTATTATTTTTTTTTTTTGTTTGCAAGTGGTAATCTCTGGAAGTACTGGTCCGATTACTAAAATTTTAACACCGATAGAAAGCAGCTTTATTCCTGAGTGACATAGGCTATATTATTTGTACACGGGCGAAGCTGCGAGCAAAAGCTAGTATGGAAATATTCTAAAAAACGTGTTGCGCCGACCCCAAGTAATATGGGATAAGGGCAGGAAGAAGAAGAAGATGGAAATATTGTAAAAATCAATAGTTTCTTTTCAAAAGAGTTACCGTGAAGTTTCTTGCCGGTTCTTCTCCATAGGACGAGTAATTGGAACCGTGCACGGGTCTGTAGTCGTTTGGGCCCGCTCGATGTTGGTCCCGCGGGCCCAAACGACTACACAATTTTTTTATGTATTTTTGGTGGTCGATTGGGCCCATATACAAATTAAAAAAAAAATCCATTGTTTAAAGCTACTGGTGGCTACAGTCAAGTGCAAAAGTGGTAAGTCAAAATATAATAAAACGCAATTCAGTTAGATGTAAAAGTTTACTAAAGATATTAAAAAAGCAGGCCTATGATTGGATGACCCGAGCAGGTAATCCGTAAAAGGCCCAAATGCTTGACCTTGAAATTAGTAGTGCTCGTACACTTAATTTAGGTATTATTACAGGAAAAAATATGTAGTTTAAATGTTTGTAGACAAATGTGGCACGTAAGTGTAAGTACGTAATTGAATAAATCAAAAATATTTATTCTCAGTAATATAAATAATATTAGGTATATACGTTTTTTAAGTCATAAAAATAAAACTAAAAGATTTGACTTTCTTTCATGACTGTACTTATATTAAAATTGGTCAGTGGGTCCAATCGACACCTTCAAAATGGTACTGTGTCGATTGATCCCGCGGACCCAAACCGAGCGGGCCCAAACGACTACAGACCCGCACTAGCTTCTGACGTTTTATAAGTGCAAATGTGAGTTTTGTGAAATAAGACTTTATTTATTTAAACTTCATGTACAATGGTGGTACATAGGCGGACTTAATGCAACAAGGCATTATCTACCAGTCAACCTTTTGGTTAAAAAAGACAACACCGTGTGGTTATGAAATTTAAATCTATGCTTTACTAGCAAATTTATTTTTAAAAATAAGAGTGCCGTTCGAACCGATAATACCTAACGTCTTCAAAGCACAAGGTACCAGTGTCAGTATGTACTAAAGTTAGTCCTTCAAATGCCATAAATATTTCCTCTCAATAATGTCATTAGTCATAGCACCTGCACAGCTCATCGAGTTCTACTGGTAACCTAACCACCTAACTAGTTAGCTAGTTAACTTTTAGTTAGATAATCGTTAGAACGGTCCGATGTTAAGGACAACTGCAAGACCCTTTGCAAGGAATAAGTATATCCTATGCACTTGATGTACAGGCGAGAACAGATGTGTTTCGCGAACCAATTATTGTTTAGAAAAAATACAAGACTAAACAAAATTACCTGTAGACCATAAAGACTATTAATATGCCATGAGGATGATTTTGCTTGGTAGTGAGATAATGGTAATAAGAAATAAAAGAGAGAGATTATACCCTAAGCTCCCTTGGAACAAGTTTATATACTTACTTATATAAACTTCAAAAAAGGAAAAGGATAAAAAGGTTCAGAAAGCTTATCTTAATTACTTACCTAAGATAAGCTTTTTGAACCTTTTCTAAAGGTTAGTATAGTTTAGTCAATATTTAAGTTTTTTATGTACCTACATATTATGTAGATAGCATAAGCATAACATAATCAGCCTTTTAATTTTCCCACTGCTGGGACTCAGGCTTCCTCTCTAGGAGAGGGAATGGGCCGTAATCCACCACGCGGGCCCAGTGCGAGTTGGTTGCGTTGTAGATATTACAACTTAAATATGTAAATGAATCACTTTTCTAAAAGTAATTTGTATTTCTTATCCTTCATAGGGATTCCAGACACATGCACTAGACTCTAGTTTGATGTGAACTTATACATTAAAAATAGATTTAATAGCGCGCGCAACATAAGAAAAGGTTAATTGTCACCTAGCTTAATCTTGATCTACTTATCTTCTCTGCTATAGGCTCTAACAGCCAGAAAAAGGCCAAAACTTATTCTTACAAAATACGCGATAGACGATGACAGCAAATAAGTTTTTCCATTATTTGTTTTAACACCTTGTTTGGTTCGTTTTCTTAAGCCTCAAATAGCCATAGAAAAAAAAACATATTTTTCCACATCATTATCGTGATCAACACTGTCAAATCAAATATAACAGTTATGAATACACAGTGAAAGTCTATTTTTGCCAAACAAGTTCTCTGCATCTGACTTAGTATATCTTCGTAAGTCGCTCACCACTTTTGCGCTTGACTGCACCGGTATATCCAGCTCCCTAAGCCAGAGTGGTTTATTTTATTATTTACACGACGCTCTCGAACGGCGACCGTGCCAAACACACGCACAAACATACAAGTTTACACTTTGTAATATTATTTTTTTGTTTTATTTAATCTGTGAACGGATAACAGTTTCTTTGAAAATGTACAAGAAGGTTTTCTTTTTGATTTTCGCGGCAACACTGGCTATGAGTGATGGTGAGTTTTCGATTTTTGTTCTTTTTTTTGTGTTCGAAATAATTTAGTTTATTTAAGATTTTTTTTAAATTAAATATTGCACATGTGTAATGGCCGCGTTTTTTAGTTTTTTTTTTAATTTTGATGTTTTGAAAAGTTAAGAGTAATTTTTGGCTGAAAATGTAGGGTAATGCCTTAAAACTTGAAAAATGCAAATTGCATTGGACCATTTACAGTCTTAACAAAGAGTATCTTATTACCCAGTTACTGGGTTATGGACTAAGGAGCAATCGCTCCATGTAAAATACTAGTAGCCTGTTGCATCCGATTACACTGGAATGCGGCCCCTACATGGATACATGTTTATTTATTTATTTATTTATTACATCTTGGAAGGCTTGTGAAAAAAGTACCTATATCGAATTGTGTTTTTTTTTCATTAATTTTGATGGAACAAGGCTTAACAGATTTACTTATGAAATAATATGTAATAAGACATTTAAACATGTTTTATTTCAGACAGATAAAGACGAAAAAAAAGAAAAAAAAAGAGTTCAAAGAGTTCATACGTGTATAACAGTTTAATAATACATTTTAGTAATTATTAATAAATATCTACTTCAAATTCTTTATTGCGAACCAAATGTAGGGTTTAGAGAGATATTCAATAACAATAGGTGCTAGGTACATAGAAATTATTTATTAATTTATTATATTCTTAAATGTACACCACATAAACAAAAAATACAGGACAAATATTAACTATATAAAAATATATTAAAAAAGAAAAAATATATACTTACAAAGTAAATGTTGCAGTTTGCATTATTTATTTTATTAATATATATAATACTTAATTTTAGTACTTGTAACTAATCGAATCGACCTACGATCTCAATCAATAGGTGTTCAGCCCACGAATTACGAAATAAGCCGAAACCAACTGGGCGGTAAGTTTTACCAATTTTACCACAGAATATGTCATTACCATTTACCATTGACAAAAATTCGTCATTACCATGGTGGTCATGTCATTACCGTTCTCATTATTTGTCATAAACGCATGAGATTATAAATCGATGGACTGTTCATCATTAATCAAATGGTGAGGTAATCAACCTGCATGAATTCATTTGTTTCTGTGTCATAATGGAAATTAATTTTTCGATATAATTTGATATTTTTTTATGCTTTATTACCTATAAGTTTACCTTGCGTATATACTTGATCTGTTGATTGCAAACGCTGCTATAGACCTTCGTTTGCGACCCTTTAAGGTACTATTGAGCTGCAGACTGCAACCACAAACTGCAAGCGACACTACTACTTTCTATTAAATCTCTTGAAATTGATTCTGAGTACGGCAACACTACAGCCTGCAGAAACGGCGCGCAGCCTGCTGGTGCAACACGAAGCGACCGCATACTGCAGCACGAGTGGTATCGTGAACCGCAGAGTTCTCACGTACAAAAATGTCGACTTTTTTGGAAGATGATGAAGAGAAATTAACTTTGTTGCTAGTCATCCACATAAGTCGCCATCATCTTCCTCTTCTGATAAAAGTAAAGTATCGATAGCATTGTTGGATATTCTGTCTCGCACAAAGGTACTGGAGTAACTGAGGCATTGTTCTATGCATTGTGCAGCCCCGACATGCCGCTGAGCTTGGAATAGAAGAAACTGCGACCACAGGCAGCACTGCGGTCAACCGCAACCAGCAACTTTAATTACTTAATTTCTATTCATCATGTTCCGAAAAAGTCGACACTTTTGTACGTTTGGACTCTGCAGTTACGACACCACCGGCGATGCAGACTGCAGTCGCTTCATTCCGCAGCCGCAGGCTGCGTGTCACGTCTGCAGGCGGAAGTGCTGCCGGAATCAATATCAAGAAATTCTATAGAAACAAGTGGTCTCGCTTGCAGTTTGAGGTTGCAGTTTGAGGTTGCAGTTTGCAGTCTGCAGCCTATCTCGAAATTGTTGGTACCTTTAGAGAATACACGCGTGATGTTAAGTTCTATTAATCATAATGTCTAGTTACTTCTGAGTTTTATTTAAGTCTTCGTATTCGCAAACTGGACAGGCTTTACCTAGGTGTTTTAGACTTTCTATCTTCAAAGTAGGGGGAGCGCATCTATCTCAGATTACCGTGGACACCAGCTTCCTAAATTCTTCCCACATACATAACCCACTACATACCCAAGTAAATATTTATAAAACCTACTGCAAATAAAGTTAGTGTGTAATTAAGTCATTAAAGTCCTCATTTGTTCCGCTAAATTAATTTCGTTTCGAGGAAATCTTTGCTCTACCTATAAACTGAAAATAACTCGGAAAATTATATAGGAAAAAAAAAATTGTATGCTATTGAATCAAATAGATTCCTTATGTGTATATTTAATACCAATAAAACTATTCTAGGTAGGTAAATGGTTTGGGTATGAAATCCCCATCTCGTGTGTAAATAATATACAATATAGTATACAACGTTTTTTTTTAAGTTATGGGATTTATCCCATAACTTTAAGGAATGAATGAGACCGTATCAAAGAATCAATTGAACATTTTTTAATTATCTTCTTTTTTTGTTTTAATTTTCCATACAAAATAATTCGATAAATTCACGATTATTTATGTAAAACACCCTTATGTATTGTCATTTGTTTATTTGCAAACTATTTTAGATTTCATCGATGACGGCAACGTCACAAAAGTAAAGATTTTTCATACGGGTGTAAATTTTTGACCTAAATTAATTAGGATTGATGGTATCTTCGAAACTATGCATTTTTGAACCACATATCTAGGATTTTTAGTAGATATTATTTTTCCATAGAATATAAACCTTGAGTTGATGGGATATCAAAAACAACACAATGTATATTATACGAATATACTACGTCCAAGAAGATCAACTGCGAGGATTAGTGGTTTTTTTGAGTGGGAAATTATAAAATGACGAGGCAGTGCCAGACATGGGTATACCCACCCAAGTTTAGGGCCAGGGGGGGAGGGACAACTCAGATTGTTTATAAGCAATTAAGTAGTCAAATAAATAAACGAAAATTAAAATAGTTATTTTTTAAATAAATCCTTCAAACATACAATAGGTATTATAAAAGTAACTTTCGAATATTTTCAGCAAATTGGTTTGTTTGTTTATCATGTCTTGCGGTAGCTCGCCGTCCGACCGGCCGGTAACTGTCCGGTCTGAGCCCAAGTCGTCGACGGCGCGTACTGCGCGTTCCACTTACGCCTCAAAGAAATGTCAACAAACTGTAGAAGCCCAGCAGGGTCGAAGCCTACTGGAGCCAAGGGTTTGTTTCTAAAAATTAATATTGTTTCTGAAAGGAAAACTCGGTCCTGCTACGAAAGGCAACGAAGAATTTTTTTTTCTTGTATTGTAATTCAAAAAAAATGGAAACCAATATTAAGAAGAAATGAGTGAAAGTCGTATAGTTTTGTTTCTATTCACCCCACCTACCGCTGCTCAAAGTCACGTGTCGATCAGTTGTGCCCTAGTTGTAGCAATGGTAATTATTATTTTAATATATGCAGCTTGGATATCAAATTCCTAACTGGCGAAATCTCTGCGAGAATAGTTATCTACTAGCTACATTTGTACCTATATGTTCCCCATATGATTTCATCCGCACGTTTGAATTTTATCCGACGGTTGAAAGGCAAAATGGTGTAAGCGACATTGAGTAAACTTTACAAAAAGGTATTTTAAAGTTAAAATTTTGAGTACATTTTTGTAAAGTTTACTTTATGTCGCTTAGATCATTTTGCCTTTCAACCGTCGATATAGGTTATCCAACACTACAACATAGCATATACTAGTAGCATAGCATAGGTATCAGCCCTTTAATGTTCCCACTGCTGGGACTCAGGCTTACTCTCTAGGAGAGGGAATGGGACCGTAATTCACCACGCGGGCCCAGTGCGGGTTGGTGAATATTGTCACATAAATGTCTTCGAAGTTTTGGTTCTAGGATATGCCGGTTTCTTCACGATGTTTTCCTTAACCGATTTGAGAGCAGTGGTAATGAAATAAATTACTGGGTTTGAACCAGCGATCTAGAAACTCGTTCCTGAGATCAGCGCGCTCAATAAAACAAACTTCAGCTTTATAGCGTGTTGTCATTATGTCATGATTTTTTACTTAACTTTATTTTGGTTAAATTTTAGTTAACATATTCATATTAATTATTATCCGAATCCGCATTTAATTAACCAATAGGTACTAACACTACAATTTAATAAAACTGAAATTTAAAAAAAAATTGAATTATTTAGTCCCACGAAAACCTATGACTACTTGTCAAAGCCATTACCGCCATTTTTTACTCCAAAAAAAAATCGAATGTGTCATCTTTACAATGAATAGAATAGCGTCACGCCTAACAAACGTTAATTAGGTACCAACCTAGACTAATTACCAAAAATAAGGAAACATCACAAGGTCGACAGTTTTGTTACTTTTTTAACGTAATTCTGATTCAACCATAATCAAGACGCGAATTCATTATTATTAGGGTTCCGTACCCTAAGGTTAAAAACGGCAACCTATTCCATCACTCCGCTGTCCGTCTGTTTGTCACCAAGCTGTATCTTATGAGCCATGAAAACAAAACATTTGAAATTACAGATGATGTTTTAAATATTTCCACTATCCAACCTGAAGTAGGTTGGAAGGTGGCACATAAAATTCTCAACCTACCAACTAAAGTGTGGGTGGCTAATGGCTAGGTTGGAAGATAGAGTAAGCAAATTTTGCCGCCCCTCATTTTTTGCCGCTCTGGGCAACTGCCCGGCTTGCCCCCCCTTAAATCGGGCCCTGATAGGAACTCCCATACAACAAACGTGTTTTTTGCCGTTATAAGCTCGATAATATAATAACTGCTACAGGTACGGAACCCTTTGTGCGCAATTCCGACTCTTACTTGCCCGGGTTTTTTTTTAACGTAATTCTGATTCAACCATAATCAAGATGCAAATGGCTAATTCATTGTTTTTATAAAGATGCATATCTATTTTACATTAAGACATTATTATTCGTATTATTTTATAATCATGTTATTATAACAGATTCGCTTCCCACATGGATAAGGGCGATTTGTGTTCAAAATGCATGTTTAATCAAGGTTTTGTTATTAATATCTATTGTGCGCATGCGTCGTGTGAATGAACTGCGTTTTGGAGGCTTTATTTTAATTATAACATAACATAATTACATAAAACAAACAAAACGTTACATGGGTGTCTTTGATCAAACGATAAAAAAATAATATATATAATATTAATCATATAATAATAATATAATATTCCACACACAACTATCACACAGCGCTGTCTAGTCCCAAGCTAAGCAGAGCCTGTGTTATGAGTACTAGACAACCGATAAACATACCTACTTATATATTTCTAAATACATACATATTATATATAAATTACACCCAGAAACAGAACAAATGATCGTGCTCATCACACAAAATTTTTTCCTGGGTGGGAATCGAACCCACGACCTCAGGAATACCAGGCCACATAAAATAATCACTAGCAGAAAAAGTTGTCAAAAAATAAAAGACCCGACATTTGTATTTGTTTTTTTTTTTAGTGTAGCTACTACTACACCGGACCCTTAACCCTTTGTGTGTCCGGAACGTGGATCCACGCGAGACACAATAACTTTTTCTCTAATTACGGCATACGAAAGGTTAATTAATATTTGATTGTTACTTTCAGTTTCGTTCCAAGATACATTCTAGAGTCTTTCTGAAATGTCAAAACGAGCCTTTTATTTTACGAGTATAATCGAATACTTACTTCCATAATACCAACAGCCCGTCACTGACCACAATCAAACTGAACAAACACAAACCACTTACTACTGTTATATTAATCTACTACTGGGTTCACCCATGGTCCACCAGACAGCTCACGGGTCCATCCCATAAGGTAATCACAACTAACTATCATCATCACCTAACCGTTCACCAACAGGTTTCGGAATAAGAGAAGTGCTGGACTTTTTGTTAGGAGGCAATTACGGCAACTACCCCTATCCTGTGGGGCCAGGACAGTATGGAGGGCAATACGGACAGGGGCAGTATGGAGGGCAGTACGGAGGGCAGTACGGAGGAGGACACTACGGGCCGCCCGGACCTCCTGGGGCTCATCCAGGGTGCCCCCTGTGCGACTCTTCGGTGTACAGCTACTGCTACCACAAGCAGGCCCACGATTCGTGTTGCTGCAGTTCTGTTTGTGAGTATTCAGCTGTTTTCTTTTTTTTTTAGGGTTCTGTACCCAAAGGGTAAAAACGGAACCATATTACTAAGATACCAGTCTGTACGACCGTCACCAGGTTGTATTTAAAATGAACCGTGATAGTTAGACAATTAAAATTTTCACACATGATGTAGTTCTGTTGCCGCAATAACAACAAACAAGTAGGGCTCCCAGTAGCGGCGTTAGGGTAGGGCGCGGTTGGGCGACCGCCCAGGGGCGCTAGATTTTGCCGATAGAAAAGCTAGAAAAGTATTCTTTTACTTTTTGAAATGCTATTTTTAATTTCTATTGTTATTGTTGTTTTTTGTCGAGATAAAGTGGGAAATGAGTATCTACTTATATTAGAGAAGGATTGAAAGTGGCGATAGTGTAAATTGAGAGGAAATAGTTTGTTTAGGTATGTACATTCATATAAAGAGTAAGTAAGAGCAAAAAAGAGTGAGTAAGTTTGTACCTACGGAATCTTCAATGTGCGAGTCCGACTCGCACTTGCCCAGTTTTTTTGTGTATGAGTTTTAATGGGAGAGTGGGGTGCCGTAGAAATCTGGCCCAGGGCGCTGATAGTGCTAAAACCGGCACTGAGGGCTCCAATACAACAAACGTGATTTTTTTGCTCGATAATAGTTATATTATACCTACTCTAGTGCAAACTTATGCAATTTATATCTATATAGGCAGTGTGTACTACCCACTGGGTGCAAACTGTCATACCGCAGACATGCTAATTTGATATTTTCAACACAGGGTTAGGTACCTATTGGTAACTGAAAGTCTTCCCGACAAAACTTCTAGTGTGTTGAGTTTTTGATTTTTGTATTACCAGAAATATAAGTCCTGGCTTTAAATGAAGGTCGCCACCAGCAGAAGCGTAACTATATCATCTGAGGCCCGTGGCAAATTAATTAGATCGGGCCCCCCAAAGATCTCGTCACGTTGTGATTTAATTTTAATATATTTTTAAATGTTGGGTTAATTCTCTTTTCGGCCTCTAAGACCGGGCGTCCCGTCGGGCAAGGGGGGCCGTGGCATTTTGCCAGCCTTGCCACCCTATAGTTACGCCACTGGCCATCAGCAAGTCCTATCAATCAGACGACAACCTCATAGGTTGACCTGAGAGGCATTACAAAAAAACTCGTGTGTGTAAGATTATACTTCCAAAGTTCGATCTAACAACTTACCTACCTTACTTTCCAGTCAACCCATACAACTGTGGCAAGACTGACTGCAAGTTCCTGCACGCGAACTCGTGCGACGAGCACCACCTGATCACCAACTGCTGCTGCGTCGACCTGTACAAGAACAACCCGCAAGACGCCAATCTCGTGCCTGTCGTCGTATAAGTAACTCTATAATTGTGCAAATAAGATTGTAATTAGCGTAACCGTCGTTCCCGATTGCATCAAACTGATGACCAAGATATGTGACTTATTTCAGCAGTTTTCATAAAAAAATACACTTTTTAACGAGCTATTCTCATGAACTACCTAATTAGGGTCAGTTCACACCGAGACGCTATCGGACGGGACGCTATGCGAAGGGCAACTCAAAAGAAACTTTTTGTCCTACAAGACAAGATACACATATCACTGTGAGAATTCAGAATACGTTGCAACACGCAGCGCTGCGCCGCGAGGCATCTCGATGCGATGTGTATCTTTTCGAGTAGGTAGTAAGTTTATATTTTGAGTCGCTCTTCACACAGCGTCGCGTCGCGTCTTTGTGAACTGACCCTTCGTCTACCTATTATGAAAAGGCTGTAAGATGTTCTTATCGCATGCCAATTCGATAATTTGGTTTGATGCAACAGGACTTAGTTTAAGCTGAATGCTCCAAGATAGACCGCGAAATTCATTTTTTTTCAAGTTTTTTCCATTTTCAGCTGATAACAAAAAAAAAATATTACCGGTAACGACATGTACCTATGTGTATAACTCCGCTTATTGAAACCATCATTATAGTGTTCTCATTTCTTGTAACCCTATTGAATGGCTATTTCATGAATGAAAAAGCCATTTAGTTGTTTTAGTGAAACCGAGGGGGTTGTATTGACGAGTTTAACGAGTACTTTATGTACATGTTACGGTCGCAAATAGTGTTGCCATGCGTCGCGATTTTCACGGGATGTCCCGATTTTTATGGGTCTGGGGACTCGTCCCGATTTACACCTGATCGGGACACTAAATGTCCCGATAAATCCCTGGAACGCAAAGAGCGATTGAAGAAGTCTGAGTTTTACTCAGTAAGTTTGAAACGCCCTCTCGTTCCACCTCTGAGCGGAAGAAATCATTGGATAATTTCCTAACTAAAAAAATCTTTATTAAAAAAAATATATATACCTCTTTGTCCCGATCTAAAACCCTAAAACCCGATTTGTTTCACCATCTTTCCTGATTTGTTTCATCATCTGTCCCGATTTTTATACGAACGGACCTGGCAACACTAGTCGCAAATCATATTTCTATCAATATACAACTTGAGACTGACATACAAAAGATAGAAAAAAAACTTAAATAAAATTAATTTTGCGGACTATCCTGGCGCTTACCCATAAGAATAGTTTGTAATGCATAAACTCATTCAGTCATTGTAACATTATAGTACATTAATATTTTGTAATCATGGTGATTCTTTCTTTTCCGTGCTTATTACAATATTTTCAGGTTTCCGTATTCGAAGTGAAATTCACCGTAAGAGTTGATGACCAAAGCGTACCATGTTATATTGAACTGTTTAGTAATTATACGAGTATACGATTTAGACTCACAATGTCTTAATAGTAATATATATACGAGGTATAAATCAAGAAATAAAATAAAAAATACCATTGACAACTTAATTTGGTCGGTTTATATGATAAACTGAGATTTAGTATAAAAATAAAACTAATGAAAGCAAAATTTAGGCTAGGCTTGCTCTTGTTTTGCAAATATATCGCCTATAATATTAGCGTGATTAAATTTGGTGAAAAATCACTAAAATTATACCTAACTTTGTGTGTGCACATTTATTCTTCTCGATGAAAAAGCTGGACGGATTTGGATGAAATCTGGCCCACGGGTAGACTATGTCCTAGAATAGCACATAAAGATTATCCCGGGAGAATGTTCCCTTGAGACAGTTTTCTACTATCACGCGGGCGAAGCCGCTGGCAACAGTTATTTTGCTGTAGTTGTATTATTTACTCAGTAGTATGATAGTGTATTAAATAATATAACGCACCCGCGTTATATTATTTAATATACTAAATTTATCATAAAATACGTTTCATCCATTAAACAAACCGGTGAAGGTCGTTCTTAACCGTATCCTCTACTATATTGCTTTAAACCCATGGTATAGGTACTGGTACACTATAATCTAAATGGGAATATCAGTAAGGGTAAAAAAAAATGAAACAACAACTTGCTTATAGGTACTTATTCATGAATGCACCACAAATATTCGTACACCATACATACAGTCGCTAAACCGTAGAAAACAGCTAAACGCCACTGGGTGGCCACATTGGCATGGGTGGTTGAGACAACAACCTTACTCTATTACAATGAAGTGTTCCGTATTACTAACATATGTTGTCAATGGCAGTTTTAAACCAGCTATTAGGACGAAATGTTGAGCAATTTTGGGTTATTGGTAGAGGTTCCTGCAAATGTTTGCGGCCAGGCATTAACCATTCAATCGTGGAAATTACAGACACAATAGAAAGACAATAGGTGCGCGAGACAGTACATGCGAGGTTCGCGCGCGCGCCCAGTCCACACTTAGGCGCCCATTACACGATAAGTTTTGCTATCAGTTTTGCCACGATCATTGTTTTGATTGACGTTTGCATGATACTGACTGACGAAAACCATCATTCATGATTGACGGAATTGATTGACTCCTGCATGACCGAATACTTGCTGCTTTCATTTTACCTATCACGTTCCGTTACAGCAGTCTGTACGCAGCTTTAAAGATCAAATTGTGCTGTCAATGCAATGGGCCTTTACAGTCTCACTCGAGAGGTACTTCCCAAACTATTATCACAAAAATTTGTCCTACGGACCAAATACCCTCGAAAACGTTAAAATCGTTGCATTTATCTAAGCTCATGAAACGCCGGTATAAAAATAATATCAAGTCTTGTCAAGTGAAAAAATTTACATACTATTTAATTCAAAATTACTATATTTACTAGACATGCATGTAATCTAAATCTACAATCACTGGGGTACTTGACTATTTTATGTAATTCAAAACTGCCATTGACACGTCACATTTCGATATAACAAGTATTTTAATACAGTGTCATGAAATTCTAAATTATTCCCGATTACGGGCCTCGCAGTATCCTTTAGGCGGTCATACAAAAGTGAGATACCTAATCTAGCTCATAAACATCGTCAAATGATCACAACTCACTCTATTCGAGCCGTCAATTACATAAACAAAAATACTGAAAGGTATAATCGACTACAATATTTAGTCGATTTATCATCATATTCGATTCGTCAACTAACCGTCGATAGTTTTATTGTTACGTTATCTTATTTTAACAACCTGCTGGATGACAAAAGTACAATTTTAGTAAAAAAACAACCATTCTAGCTCGACTCAATATTTTATTTAGATCTGATATCACTCAACCATCCATCAATAAAACATATCAAATTATCGTATCACACAATAGACAATAAAGTAATGGAAATACACTAAACCGAATAAAGTGAGTTGAAACAACTTAATTTTTAATTAATTAAAAATTACTCAGCGACCATATTCTTAATAATCTTGTTGTTACAAAATTCGTTTACTAATTAATTACCAGCCTTCGGACATTGTTTATAGTTGCCCCTATATACAAAGCGACGATAAAAATATCTTAAACATTACACCCATAGCTCGCAACGACGATATTTTAAACGTATATGAAAAACAAGTTTGCTTAAAAGAGTTATCTTGTCGGAACGAAATGGCCTAACAAAATTTATGACCCCTATACAGCTACGTCGCTGACATTTCCAAAAAGAAAAATCTCAAAATACATCGATTGATGTAGTTAACATCTTTAAAAAAAAAAACATAAGATACTAACTTTGCGAGGAAAAGACTAGAGTTAGGCCATACGCGGGAACAGGTTATATACGAATACAAAATTTTTAGTAACAGTCAAATGTTATGTATGGAAGTGCAAACTTAAGAATATTAAGTCAAATGGTACGAGATGTAGAACATCCAGGGACAACTCGCACCTTGCTTGGTAAGAGGACTAGAGGATCAAAAGCGGAGTCACTCTCGGACTGCGTATAGAAGAAAGAAATGCACAGACATAATATCAATCAAAAATATACAAAATTAAAACACTATAAGGGTAAAATGCAGAATAATCTGACCAACAATCAGAATGATTGAATGTATATTAGTCCGGTTTTTAATCCACAAAATTAATTTTTAAAGTCTTCTTCGTGATTTTTTCTATCGTACTAGATCGTATCATGTTTTGAACACTATTTAGACAGCATTTATCATGAAAAATAATGCATATACATTTGCGCATTATAAAACTCGCGATTATCTCCTGTAGTCCCCTTAACCAAGACCACAGAAAAGATGAGAGGTTAGAATGGCCTTGTTTGTGGGCGGGGCAGGCGTGCATCAAAATACGATCATGCTCATAATTGACACAACCAATAGCAAACTTGCGATCTAAATGTGCGTGGTCTGTTAGTTGCGTAATGCGCGTTCGTATTGGTTAATTGCCTGTAGTGGAGTTAAAGAATGGGGAACAAGCGTTGAACACTCGTTGTAGTACAAATCGGAAAGTATTTCCTTTCTAATCTCTTTTATTTTTTTTTTTCTGTGACCAAGGCAGTGAATTTAACATTTTAATTTGATGCATGTATTTACGATACCAATATTGTGTAGTATTCACTGAACTGCGAAAACCACCATCGCTACTATAAATTAAAGGCGCTTTCAAAGTCCAACTGTTATAATAAGTACCACAGACATGCAACTGTACACGGGACAATGTTTCATAAGTCATAAATTGTAAATTGTCATAAATTGTAAATTTTGCGGCAACTATGGCGGTTTAATATTCACTAAAAGCTCAAACACAGGAGCGGCTTGTTACTAACGGCAGAAAAAACTGCAGTCCTCCACATTCCAAGAATTGAAGATCAACGGCAGCCACTGACTTCTACTATATACCACACTGGACTGGCGGCCGTCAAAGTACTTTCGTGCCCGCTTGATATTCGCCATTTTGGCGCTGTCGACCATAACGAGTGCTGGCGAGTGTCTACGGCACTAACACTAATAATGTCGCGCCACTTAGGCGAACATTACACGATAGGTTTTGCTGTCAGTTTTGTCACAGTCAAAGTTTTGACTGACGAAAAACCTACCGTCTAATGCGATGATTGGCGTTTTATAGTACTGATTGACGAAAATCATAATTCATGATTGATGGAATTGATTGATGCTTGCATGACCGTGTAATGGTCGCCTTTCAATATACACACCAACAACACGGAATTCGAACGAAATTAATTCAAAATACAAAAATACTTCAGAGTACTGTACACTTCTCTGCAGCCATTTGCATTATATGTCAAAATTAATTCTCTGGACGTTTGCAAGTGGCGCTTCAAATAGGCACACAAAAAATTAGCTGTCAAACATGGAACAGTGGTATATAATAGAGGTCAGTGGCGGCAGCAGTCGTGTGTTTCAAGTGTAAGTCGAAGGCTGCAGTCACCTCTACCGTTGTCAAAATCCCGCTCGTGTTTGAGCCCTAACAGTGAACACAATAAACCAGCTGCAGAGGAACACGTTGTAAGTATCGGTGAAGGCTGGTATGGATGTAGTCCTGGGCGCCTATCAGCGCATCCTGTAGTGGTTCTTCTCCCGCACCTGGCAGAGCTCGCCCTTGAAGTCGATCTCGATCTCGAAGTCGAGGTCGCGGTTGTTCCGCGCGTTTTGACGCATCGAAAACGTGCCCGTGATCTCCTCGAATTTTTTTACCTGCAGTAATATTAACGTTTTGGTAAGTATTCAACTACCGGAGTTCATTCAATATTGACTCACAAAACTAGAGGTGGGTTGGCTTAAATATAAGCTATCATTGTTCTGTTGTCGAAAAGATATAATTAATTTCTTTAAGAAAAGTCAGCCGAGCGAGTCCAATCACAGGTCATTGGACTCGCTCTGCTGACGTTTTCTTAAAGAAATGAATTTCGTACATGCGTAAATTAATACGAGTTTAAAAAGGGTACTTTATTTTTTAATTTAATCTTTACAAATCGATAGTGTTTCATGTACTAGATCGACCCACCACGGGATTAAAACGATCAAAATTTAACGGTGTATAGCACATAATATTTATCATAATCGAATAACAGACGAGGGAAATTAAGCTATCAGACTTCAAACTTTCAACATACAGTATAAAAAAAATATAAAAAGTCACCAAACAGACGAGGGAAGAGATTTCTTGTACGAATCTCGTACTATTTGTTCCATGCGGAAACCAAACCAGCGACTCGAAACGCAGCAGCCAATCACTCAACCGCTGCGCCAACCGCGCCTCTATCGTCGGACTGTTCATACATGCAACGAGGAATGGGCATCAATAAAGACTCACAGTCATGTAGTCGTCGAAGTAGAAGACGGTCTGCTTCCAGTGCGTGTAGGGCGCCTCGGGCGCGGTGCTGAAGCCGAGCCGCTTGTGCGACTTCGTGAACTCCACGTTGAAGAACGTCACCAGCGCCTGGATGAAGTCGTTGCGCCGCACCTAAAGTGGGCAACGATTTATAAGTATACTTTCTCTTGCAGGATTTCCAAAGAATATGTTTTTTTTTAAGAAAACAACTGAAATAATAATTGCAAACAGATATTTTCCTACTGCAGGATAAAGGCCTTCTCACACATTCTGTATAATACCTATTGTGATGGTCACACTCGAAGGACTTTGTATATCTTCAACCTCATTATCAGAATGCATACAAAATCTATTTTTCAAAACATACCCAATGGAATTGTTAGTTTTTCCAGATCAACAGTTCCTAATTTGTTACATTATTTTTGGCCATTTATAAAAATATGTATATGTATAGATACGAACGTAAACGAACGCACCTTTGAAAACAGCTTTTTGGTTCTTTTGCTTTAATGGGGGTTACGAATTCTGATAATGAGACCTATAACATGTAAAAACCAACAAAATATCCACTGGAAGCAGATGTTGATCTTACAAATATTTACTACAATAGTCAATCACTTTAGAATATTCAATATGTAGTAAAATCAAAATATGCTAGCCATTCTAAAATAGGCATTCCGAACTATCGCGCATACTCGAAGAAATACGCAATATGCATTCGCCATATGATTCTAAAAAGAATTACAGCGCAGTCAATAGTTCCGATAGACTACGATCCCACCTGACGATAAGCAGTGATCCAATTGTTGATGATGAATCACACAAGTTTATTCAGAGCCTATTAGCTCTAGCTTTGAAGACACCTAAATTATAATCGGACGGGAAGACCGCAGCAGGCAAATTATTCCAATCCAAATTGATGTACGTGGTATAAACGACGAGGCGAAATGCTAAGTCCGGATCGGCCAAGATATTTCGACCATACTGTATAAACACAATGTTCTTACCTGTAGGTGGAACTTAGATTCGAAGTTAAGATCTTCTTTCTTAACTGTATATAAGTCTATTTCTTTCAGTAAGCAGGAGTTGGTCACCACCTGAAGATATACAAATTATGAATTAGTACACAATACAATAGGCTAGTTGCCGTAAAAATGTAATTAGTCCGTCTTTTAGATTATTCAAAAATAAGGGACACGTATTTTTTTATTTGTAAATTAAACCAAAAATGACAAAGATATAGCCCATTAAAGTTACGTGTAACGTCACGCCGTGCTGCATTTTTTCGCACGGGGTGACGTCACACGTAACTTCAATCTTTGTTATTTTATGTTTAATCGAAAACAGAAAAAATACGTGTCCAATATTTTTTTATAATCTAAAATACGGACTAAATAAAATGTAATTATTTTGACCCTGGACACTACCCTATTCATATAAATGGGATGTTCTACATTACCGACAATCGATCTGAGACCCTACTACGAGCTTTTAACGCGATTCATTTGACGACCTAAATTGAACTGTTAAAGGGATGGAGCTATAAAGGGTGTTTAGCGCCATCCCTTACTCGCTCGCACGACTGACATTTTAACACGACACAGTAATGCCTCAGTACAAATAGTGTAACGTATTTCATATGCAAATTAAAAAATAAGTGAAATATTATAAACCAATTAAAACTCCCAAAAAACATTATGTACAATAGCTATAACAATGATCCCACTTATTTTTAGTTAGGAAATCATCGAATGACATCTCCCGCCCTTTCGTGTCAAACTTTCACTGACTAAGACCTAGACCATGACGTTTAAACTAAAATTGTTTTAATCTTGTTTCAGTGTGGGTAAGAGACAGAGCTAGCCAGGTTGTCTAGCGCCATCTCTTACCCACACTGAAACATGATTAAAACAATCTTACTTTGAACGTCATGGTAACCCCGTAAAACCCACACCCAATTCCTTCGTCGCCTTGATAGGCAAGGTCAATCGGAATGAAGTCCAGGGCCGGGTTTTCCTTTCGGAAACCAACCCATGGCCGCAGAAGGCAAAAATGCATAACATGATGGTTGCGTAACTTACCTGCTTAGCGTCGACCACATCCACCAACGGCTCAGAGATGGCCACCTTCCGGATGGAGGACATGTCGAAACCGTACACATCATCCCACCAGTTAATCTTCTCGTCCTTGTACTGACGGTCTTCGATGCCGCAGATGAATAACGTGCATCTGTTAGAGGTGAGATGGATATTTTAAGAAAAGAACTTATACAGGCAAAATCGAAAAAGGCCTAATCGGCGAGGTTACGTAAGTTTTTTTTTTTTTGATGATATGTTCCCGGGTTGTAGCCATCAGGAAACACAGGCTCCGGCAAGGAATTCCACTCCCTAGCTGTACGCATAATGAATGTGTTCCCAAAACGTTTTGTGCATGTAAGTGGGATGCCCACCATGTACCGGTGGCGCGTCGCCGTACGTCTGGTGGTCCGATGATGGAACGGGCTGGGCGGAATTAGGTTATGTAATTCCGACGCACATTTTAATTTCTAAATAATGCCTAATGAGGATCAGTCATGATTTTTGTGGAGTAGGCAGACTTAAAGCGTCAAAAAAAACAGTACCTAAATATTGTGACGAAATTATTTAAATCGCATCAAAAAATGACGAAGATACATCAATTTTAGTGTATTCGTTCCAGAAACGCGTCCCAGAATGAAGCCACTCGCTGTGACGTCATCGATCATGATCAATCTCCACCGGCGAATGAAAACGATCAGGCCGTTTTCGTCGCACGGATCGGATAGGCGTTCGGAAAAACTAATAAATCCACTATTTCTTGACAGATTTTTTTAATTTAAAAAATTTAACTCTCAGTAAATTATTCCTCTACGATCGAATCTACTGTAGCGATAGCTATTGAGGTTTATTTCTCAGTAACAGATGTATTTTAAATGCTAGTGTCTAGAACTCATTGTAATTTACCAATAACACTATACTGCGCTCAAAAACCAGAATAGCTGATACGACTCAAAAGGTTGTCTCATTTAAGAATATAATATCTACCACATGCCTAACCAAACGTGGGCCAAAGTAACACTAAATTGATGTCCTGAGACAGTGAGACCGACGGTGTCGCGAACGACCACGAATGTTAGACAGATGGAGAGACGAACTAGATCGATTTCACCAAAACTAGAAGGAGCGAGGAGGAAGCGCTGGTCCACGAAAAATGGAATCAGTGGATACAAATCTTTACCCAAAAGTGGTATAGAATAGGGTAAAAAAAAGAAGTTTCTCATGTATTCAGAGATTTCAAGATAGTCACTTTGGTCATAGGAGAATAAATTGATCATAGCGCTTTAACTTATTAGGACATTCTTCGAGAGAGTCCATTTTCTTTCATTTAATTCCTCACACAATCTATTTTTTTTCCATGAACTCCTCCATATAACTTTTTTAGTCACATTATTTTTGAAAAACTTACGTCTGGACTTAATGAAAGGTTGTAATAACTATTAGAAAACACAGACTAAACAGACGAAACTACAGAAAACTGCACGCACAACGTTTTGTGCGTATGGGTGAGATATCTACCATGTAAGGGTGGCGATGGCGCATCGCCGTACGTGTGGTGGTCCGACGATGGAACGGGGTTGGCGATAGGCTAACAACACGGCGTCGATGCTCAAGACTTTGAAGCTTCGAATCGACAAGTGTATCAGTCTTTTTGACAGTCCATTGCGATATACCAGCAGGTCTTATCACAGACTTCCTAAGTATGGAATGAATAGGATTTCTTTGCTGAAGTATTCTAAATATTGTTTAATAACCATGACGCTCGTATGTCAACGTAAGTTGATGCCTTTCGTAAGTATTATGACAGTTCTAACTTCGACAATATGAGCGCTAAATTAATTAAGATAAGGTTCAAAATAATTTGTTTTGCGTTTGCACATATCCCACAGCTCTATTCAAATGAAAATGTCTTTGAATTACAGCCCTCCATTTGATAAAAGATTGAACTATATTTTTTTGCATTCATCAAAGTAATCACAATAGTTGTAAAACTATGTATAGCTGCCGTATTGTGGGTTACTCAATAGACTAATAGCAGTTACGTACGGAAATCAGTTTAGACGGTGGTTATATTATATTCCCTTTGAGGGTTCAAAGGATTTGCAAATATAACAAGATCTTCCTGACGCGTTTGCCATGTCAAGTAGGAAAAAAAAACAACTAAAAGGTTTCGCTGGTTTTTCTGCATTTTTCCAATTGTTTATTCCATACTGTGATAAGTTGCAAGTGTGTTGCTACCCTTGTTTTATGTATCATCTCACAATAAACGGAAACTAACCAAAATATAGCTACTGAGTACTGGCAAAGTAAATGATGAACAGCATTATAAAGCTTTTTTACTCAAACACAAAATCTAATAGCAACTTCTCCACCTGATCACGATGTTGTCTCTACCAGTGGCAGTGCAGAGCAGCACTACGAGTAGTATACAATCAAATACACTGTCTGTGTCTGAATGTCTATAGTGTGTTAGGCCGCTATCCCAATGGCGTTTTACGAGCGTTGATGCTTCTCCAACGTCTGCGCAGCGCCAACGTTGCGCAAACGCGACGTTAACGTCGCAAGTTTCTAGTGGTAAAGCGCTAACGTTGCGTAGACGTAACGTTAACGTAGCGGTTTCTTGCGTACATATCAAATCGCAGCATGTGCGCGACGTTAACGTTGCCTTCAGCGGATGTAATGTTTGCTTCTAGAAACTGGCGACATTAAAGATAGAACTACACTGCTGCATCTGGGCGCATCGGTCTCCATGCATTTCATATGGAAACTAGACTAGTAGAGCTACACTTGATCCACGCCACGCGACGTCGTTCTTCATACAAATCAGACGTGACACACGTGTGCGTCGGTCTAATGTAGTTCTAGCTTAATTCTTGAATGATTATAGGTTTGTATGTACTGCTCTTTAGGGAATTAGAAACCTTATGGGAACATTGAAATGTTACTGAGACGCTGCTTGCTACTACATAGAAACTCGCGTCATTAACGTGCCGCGCTCGATTTACCTCAACGGATTCACTCGCGGCTTTTAGTGACGGGAAGAAACGTACAGTACAGTCAAAATATCTGGACCACTCTGAACTTCAAACAATTTGCTGTGCAGTGATTATTTTTAAAAATCATAACTATGGCAAATATTACGTATTTTTTCAAGTATGTACCTATTTTCAAACTGGCTAACATAATTATTTAGAAGGTTCAGACGACAAGGTAACATATTTTCAATAGACTGCACCACCTGAATGTAACCAAGCTGTAAATCTGGAATACATGATGAATTCTTAGAAACCAAATGCCTACCTGTCAGGGAAAAGCATGCCATCAGGTTGCAGCCACTTATCGCGCGCGTACAGCACGGTGTCCAGCATGCTCTCGTAGAACAGGCAGTAGCCCATCCACTCCGAGATGATGATGTCCACCTTCTCCACAGGGAGTTCCACCTCCTCAACCTGATAGCAAATGGTTTTATTGAGACAATGTTCTAATGATATTGATGTTTGGTTGATGTAATACAACGGTATCTGTGCTCTTAGAGTTTTTTATAATGTTTATCCTTCCATTGCACATCAAAATCAAAATAATCATAATTCAATATATTTACATACGGTAAAAACAAAGTTGTCATATACAATGATGAATTTATCTCTAAGTTGAATTTTCTCTAAGCAAACTTTGAGTGGTCTCTCTCTAGATCACAATAGAGTGGGATGCTGTGTACAATTTATAGATTATAGTTCTTAGTTGTGAAGGTAATTTGTGGAGGCAACTAAAGTTTGTAATATTGACATTTAGATACATTTTACTGTTAAAAGACACAAAATCAAAGACCTATTTTAGTTAACTGAAAACACACCATGTAATTTTTTCAATATTTTAAGATAATTTTTACAAGAAAACCACAATAGAAGTCTCCTCTTAAATTTACTAAGTCTTTTAACTAATAAAATATAAAAACTTCTTGTCTCTCACCTTTCCTTTAACAATCTCAATGACGTCACTGAGCCTGTTAGCCTCTATAATCTTACGGGCGTAGTCCACAATGTTGGAACACTCGACTGCAATGACTTTAGTGGCACCGGCCTTGGCTGCAAACATGGACAGGATTCCTGTGCCACACCCGATGTCTAGTACCGTCTGTGGAAGAAAAGAGGATATGGATTGCAGAGGTTTTTCTCACTTATATGTATTAGAAGTGTGCTTGATTTTGCTCAGCTATCTAGACTTATGTTGTTAATTTTACAAATTACAGGCTATATAGATTTGTTTAGACTGTTTTTACATTTCAGACTTAATTCATTAAACCCCAAGCGAACGCCGGTGTTCACTCTCTCATTGTCTTTTTATTGAGTGTCTAATTACAGTATTCAAAAGGTTAAAGGGCTTACTGTCAATTTTATGACAAACTTAAAATGATATAATACATTTTTTTTAAGAATATATTTTCTTTAAAATTATGGGAGTTTTAGATGATCCATCACAATTGTTTTAGATCACAAGCATGGTGTTTTTGACCCAAAACAAAAGGTTCAAAAATTGGGTTTTATTAAATGACCTTAAGTTGGCAGTTTCAAGTCTTTAGTAATGGTCAAGGCCAAGTTGATAGTTTTATTGATGAGTCAATTTATTTTCGTGTTCATAGCTTGGAGGCTATTTAAAATGGCGCCAAAAATGAGTCAATGCAAGATGCAGTCAAAATGTGTTAATTATGCAAAATTGCAAACAGCATCTTTCTATTTATCAAAATTCATAGACAGTAGACACAAACAGGCCCACAAAAATGTAAACAAAATGTTATAATTTTAGGTTATAAAAATTATAATCTCTAAAACATGAGTTGGTAACAAAGAGATTAGGATTGAAAATACGGTTTTTTGAAGAAACCTCGAAGTTTGAACTGATAATATGCAGCATTTTGGTGTAAGAAGTGAAGGCATACTTACTTTTCCCTTGAACAGGTGCTTGTTGTGGTACATAGCATTTCTGTATGTAAGTGTTCGTACTTCATCTTTCAGCATCTCCTCGTGAATACCGAAGTGTGCATAAGAGTCGAAGTAATAGTCCCTGGAGGTCATTTCTTCCGCCGTGACATTCTTATCTGGCCCTACACGACAAGAGAACAAAAAAACTGTAAAAAACGAAGCACGTTTCCGTACACCCAAGCGGTCGGCTAAAACAAAACATTTCTCACCATTTTCACCTGCCGGCGTCGAAGCTGCAGAAGTTCCTTCTTGCGCTACATCCATGCTCTCCATTACGATAATTTACAACTAATTAATCAATCAAATTTAACTATTTTTCGATATAACCTGCAACTTCGCAACGCCGAATCGATCTGTCAGTAATACACTACCAAACTTAAAAGTAATACCACTTTGGTTTTAATGTTATTTTTAATAACAACTAGTCCTTACAGCTAATTTATGAGATTAAATGAATAATTATCACAAAATATAACAATAGTTTTACGCAAAATGCTCGAAATCGCTCAATACGATACAACGAGCTTTTTTCACGAAAATTGAAAGACAATTTAAAGTTGCCAGTAAAATTATCAAAATTTTATAGAGTCATTGCTTACTTTATTGTCGATTCTATTATTAAATTAATACCATCCTTTCAATACTGAGAAGTATTGTAAAATTGAGATGCACAAAAATAATTCTAATTTCATAAATAAAACGATAGGTATTTCTAATGAAAACATTTCCTAAACATTTCATTTCAAAAATGATTCCCTGACTGTGGCAACATATTTAAACAATATTTGACTGGCAACACTGATATAGAGCTGCACTACTACCAGTGAGTGACTGGATTGCTTCGAGTATGATTAGTTATCCGATTGGGAAATCAATAAAGTACAATCGATAGTCAAATAAAGTTGAAAAAAACGTACATGAACCCTGAAAACATAACACTCCTTTTTTGGGGCAGTCGTGTAAAAAAAAGGAGTAAAACTAGTAAAAGCGAATTTGTTGCGTTTTCTTATTTATTATTTTAATTTCTAACCAACTCTGAATTCTTTTTCTGTTTAAAGCACTTTTACGATAATTTTATGAATGTAAGTCGCAGAAACTCCAAAATTATAATTTGCTTGCTAACGATATTCTACAACAGGTTTCTTATATTGCCATTGAAATGCACAATATTGTGTTACGTTCCAAATAATTAGCAAATTTTAGGTATTCCATTGGATTATTCTGTTTCAGTAGATTTAAAATAATAATGTTATCTAGACCATTTATTTGCTCATATCTTTTACTTTGCAAACTTGCTCATTACAAATACAGATATACGTGTACCACTGACACCGTAATATACATTTACTACAACATTTTATTTTAATCGGTGTTAAATAAAAGTTACGCCCGAGGTCGACAGCCTTCTGTGATTCTGTTCAATCCAACTCAGTCAGTGACTCTATATCAGTGTCGAAGCACGTTCATTCGTGTAAATTTTGGCGGGAAAGCAATATTTGACGAAGTGATTTGCGAATTAAATTAAATAAAAAGTGAGTAAAAACCTAATTATAAAAACTTATTGACAAATGACGTAAATTGATTGCTTGGAAATCGCGATGGTTGCAATAATATTGAATTTATCATTTTATAATTTTCTATGCTCAGTAGTTAGAAACCGATAAGGTTGCATTTTTAAGTGAATTCTAAAATTAGAACATAATGTATGTTTTTTGAAGTGAAAACTTCTTTAGCGGCGTTGAGCACTTTTTCTGTAATGGGTATAAAATCTTAAACTCGCGTCAGGACACGTGACCTGATCGAAAAAGCGTAAGACGGATGGAGAGTAGACAGCTATCCCTTAACGCGCGTTGTGAAAGGGGGCTAGACGGAAAAAATTCTCACGAAAAATTGTACCGACACTTTTACTGTCAAAATATAAATCCAAGATGGCGGCTGCAAGAAATTATCAAATTTTTTCGTCATGGGTGTCGTTTTCATGGTTTTCGAGGGTGTTGAAACCGATGGTACTGTCAAAATATAAATCCAAGATGGCGGCTGCAAGAAATTATCAAATTTTTCGTCATGGGTGTCGTTTTCATGGTTTTCGAGGGTGTTGAAACCGATAGTACTGTCAAAATGTAAATCCAAGATGGCGGCTGCAAGAAATTATCAAATTTTCCGTCATGGGTGTCGTTTTCATGGTTTTCGAGGGCGTGGAAACCGATGGTACTGTCAAAATGTAAATCCAAGATGGCGGCTGCAAGAAATTATCAACTTTTTCATCATGGGTGTCGTTTTCATGGTTTTCGAGGGTGTTGAAACCGATGGTACTGTCAAAATATAAATCCAAGATGGCGGCTGCAAGAAATTATCAACTTTTTCGTCATGGGTGTCATTTTCATGGTTTTCGAGGGTGTTGAAACCGATGGTACTGTCAAAATGTAAATCCAAGATGGCGGCTGCAAGAAATTATCAACTTTTTCGTCATGGGTGTCGTTTTCATGGTTTTCGAGGGTGTTGAAACCGATGGTACTGTCAAAATATAAATCCAAGATGGCGGCTGCAAGAAATTATCAAATTTTTCGTCATGGGTGTCGTTTTCGTGGTTTTCGAGGGTGTTGAAACCGATAATACTGTCAAAATGTAAATCCAAGATGGCGGCTGCAAGAAATTATTAATTTTTCCGTCATGGGTGTCGTTTTCATGGTTTTCGAGGGTGTTGAAACCGATAGTACTTTCAAAATATAAATCCAAGATGGTGGCTGCAAGAAATTATCAAATTTTCCGTCATGGGTGTCGTTTTCATGGTTTTCGAGGGCGTGGAAACCGATGGTACTGTCAAAATGTAAATCCAAGATGGCGGCTGCAAGAAATTATCAACTTTTTCGTCATGGGTGTCGTTTTCGTGGTTTTCGAGGGTGTTGAAACCGATGGTACTGTCAAAATATAAATCCAAGATGGTGGCTGCAAGAAATTATCAAATTTTTCGTCATGGGTGTCGTTTTCATGGTTTTCGAGGGCGTGGAAACCGATAGTACTGTCAAAATGTAAATCCAAGATGGCGGCTGCAAGAAATTATCAACTTTTTCGCCATGGGTGTCGTTTTCGTGGTTTTCGAGGGTGTTGAAACCGATGGTACTGTCAAAATATAAATCCAAGATGGTGGCTGCAAGAAATTATCAAATTTTCCGTCATGGGTGTCGTTTTCATCGTTTTCGAGGGCGTGGAAACCGATGGTACTGTCAAAATGTAAATCCAAGATGGCGGCTGCAAGAAATTATCAACTTTTTCGCCATGGGTGTCGTTTTCGTGGTTTTCGAGGGTGTTGAAACCGATGGTATTGTCAAAATATAAATCCAAGATGGTGGCTGCAAGAAATTATCAACTTTTTCCTCATGGGTGTCGTTTTCGTGGTTTTCGAGGGTGTTGAAACCGATAGTACTGTCAAAATTTAAATCTAAGATGGTGGCTGCAATAAATTATCAACTTTTTCGATATGGGTGTCTTTTTCATGGTTTTCGAGGTTGTTGAAGCCGATAGTGCTGTCAAAATGTAAATCTAAGATGGCGGATGTCAGAAATTATCAACTTTTTCGTCATGAGTGTCGTTTTCATGGTTTCGAAGATGTTGAAATAGTGCTGTCAAAATGTACATAAAATAGGATAGTATTTTTTAGTTATATTGTATTGGCTAGACGGAAAAAATTCTCACGAAAAGTTGTAACGACACTTTTTCTATAGTAAGCTATTGTAAGCCGTGCGGCGTGCGCATGTTTCTCTGTCTTTCTCTCTTTCTCTCTCTTATAGAAAGCAAGCCAGAACGGAACTTCGTTCCATCCGGGTGTCCCTTGACACCTCAGTAGTTTTTCGGAGAGATAAACTTTTTAACGTAAAATAATTGTAATAGTTTTAAAGTGTTAAATTTTTAATGTAATATAAATTGTCATGTTTGTGTACGATAGCGCAATAAATGAATATTGTATTCTACCACATAAATGATAGTACTTTTATACTGATAAAGCAATTGGTGCAAAATTATTCCCTAACCATTCCAAAATATTAAACATGCTCAACGTTAATAATCAAGTTTTCACTTCTGCCGGCACTCCCGGAGTGCAACCCGTCTTTTTTTTTTATTTGACGACCATTTTCATTTTCACATTAACGTATTGTCCCTGTCTATTAGGTACAGAGTTATTAGCTACTTACTGTAATTACATGAGTATTGTCACTTCGATTATCTTGCATGATTTATTGTTTCCTGTGTATTTTTTAGGGTTCCGTAGTCAACTAGGAACCCTTATAGTTTCGCTATGTCTGTCTGTCCGTCTGTCTGTCCGTCCTCGCTTAATCTCTGTGACCGTTAGCACTAGAAAGCTGAAATTGGGTACCAATATGTATATCAATCACGCCGACAAAGTAGTAAAATAAAAATTGGAAAAAAATGTTTTATTAGGGTAGTCCCCCTATATGTAAAGTGGGAAGTGATTTTTTTTTAATTTAAACCCTAACGTGTGATATATTGTTGGATAGATATTTAAAAATGAATAGGGGTTTACTAAAATCATTTTTTGATAATGTCAATAATTTCGGAAATAATCGCTCCAAAAGTAAAAAACAATATGTCCCCCCCCTCTAACTTTTGAACCATAAGTTTAGAAAATATGAAAAAAATCTGAAAAGTAGAACTTTATAAGGACTTTCTAGGAAAATCATTTTGAACTTGATGGAAAGAACAGTTTTTGTACAAAAAAGACAAAAAGGTTCTACAAAATAATTTCTGGACTAAGTTTGTAGTATAATCGTATATGCAAGCATTTTTTTAATCTCATAAGTGGGTACACTTATTGTGACGGACGGGAAACTACGGAACCCTACACTGAGCGTGGCCCGACACGCTCTTGGCCGGATCTTTTTTAATTAAAACTTTTAAAGTTTTAACCTTTACCTAACCTTTTTGGGGGTTTATATAGATAGATAGTATCCTTTATTGAAAACAAATAATTAAATTAAAGGGTTTAGTTCATTAATCCTCAAGTGAATGCGCCGGCGTTCGCTCTCTCATTGTCTTTCTACTGTGTCTCTAATTATGGTATTCGAAAGTTTAAATGTACCTAATAAATTATGTTTTTTACCCGATGTAAACTGATTTTATTTTCTATTACATAATTTGTCAAAAAAAATCATTGGCTAGAATACGGGATGCACCACTGTCCAAGTAAATAACGGGAGAATTAACACTGAGACAATCGTTAATGGATGACCTACTAACGAACAAATGAGTATAATATTTTAGAAAATAATAAATTTTCTGGAACAGTTATATCTTACTTCCTATCTTGGTTTTCTAATCCTCGGAAACCACATTTTTAACCTCAATCATCATCATCATCACCAGCCTTTTTAATGTTCCCACTGTTGGGACTCAAGCCTCCTCTCTAGGAGAGGGAATGGGCCGTAATCCACCACGCGGGCCCAGTGCGTATTGGTGAATGTCACATGTCTTCGAATTTTTGGTTCTAGGACATGCCGGTTTCCTCACGATGTTTTCCTTCACCGTTTTGAGAGCAGTGGTGATGAAATAAATTACACAAAGTAATGCGCCTGGCTGGGTTCAAACCCGCGACCTACAACTCGTAAGTCGGGGCCGTTACCACTCGTCCACCACTGCTCTTAACCTCAATATTTTGTCACATTTCACGTGTCGATAAATCAATATCAGATGAAATGAACGTGGTATCAAAGGAATCCATTGATAAGATTTACAAATTGCCAATGCCGAGTAAGCTGACACCAATTCAATATGGCTATGATTTTGACAATAAATATTTTATTCAATATAGTGAATATTTTTCATATCGAAGTCATAGTTTAATAAGTGGAACGTGTAGATAGTTTGTGTCAGTTTCAAACATTATTTACTGCGGTAAAAGCCAGATATTATGTGAGTAACTGTTCTGATAAGGGGTTCGTGTCGTTTCAATGTAATAATGATCATTTTCCTCATACAAAATGTCAAAATACAGCAACACGACTATAAAATTAAGAAGAGGTTATTTTTTGTAAAATCACTACTTCTGTATTTGTGGACGTAGAATTGGAAACTATAGGACTTATAAACATTTGGCGTTCTAATACTTTTACAAATTTTGACTGATGACTTTGGACGTATTTCTATTACATATTATTATAGCTAGCCCGTAGTGTCCCAGTGCTGGACAAACACCTCTCTCTATTTCTTCCAACGATCACGATTCCTCACTTCTTCTTTCCAATTCTTAACGAAGATATCCAGGTCGTCCCGCCATCTCCTTCGTGGTCTGCCACGGCCTACCATTTGCACTATGTCTGGGCACCAATACAGTATTTTACAGGCCCACAGCTCATTAAATATGTGGATGCGGTAGACATGTCGTGCCCAGTCCATTTAAATTGGGCAGCTTTTTCTTTAATTCCGTTATTTGGTAAAAAAAATCAACTATATATTAGGACTCTATACAGGGAAATCATTTGATAGATTAACTGTGCGAAAGTAGGGCTGTAACTAATAAATTAGACCTATTTTTTTTTCCTTTTTAGACGTTTAGTATTCGAGATATTTAATCAAATTAGTACTTAATCATTGTTTTTCCGCTTAACCTGTTATGTCGGTTTAATAACTCTATTTTCCATAGGTGACAAAAGACCTGACGAGATAGAGTAGGTATTTAGTCACAAATATACGACCTTGGCAAAATACATTTATAAAAATTTGCATTTGTCATATTAATCCGATATAAGCAGTTAAAGGATAAAAGAGTTCATAGATTCTAGAAGTTCATCATAAGATGTGATGATGATAAATTAGATAAATAATTTCAGGTTTTTTTCCACCGTTAAGTAAATAAAACCAAACTATTTATTACTTAAAGTGCTTTCCATTTAATCAGCAACGTGAAACACACGCACACCACCTAAGAATCTACCTAAGCTTATTTAACTTATCGTGTCATTACTTGATTGCACATCACTTAACTAATTAGTTAAATTAACCAAAGAAGATTAATCGTTCGAGTTAACGAGTTAAATAAATGTCTTTATTTTTGTTTTGTTATCAAATCTCCCCTGTACAAAGTTTGAGACGCAAGCAATACAGTGGACAAGCCAGTCTAACAGAAGTAGTCACCAGAGACTGACGTGTGTATACTTATGTACATTTGAGTAAACAGTGATCACCTCGTGCCGTGCTGTCGTGAAATTTAAATAAACCTTGGAGTAAGGTAATTTGTATTAAAATTTTGTATTTCATAATAGATAAGATTTTACGAAATGCGGTGCGTTTTTTTTTACGAAACTATTTACAACGGGAGATGAATGTTTGTGTGTTAAATTAAATATTTTATATTTTTGTGATTTCGCGCATTTACTTTAGATAAAATACTATTCTTATTTACCTATCAGTCATCTTCTTCTTCTTCTTCTTCCTGCCCTTGTCCCGTTTTATTTGGGGTCGGCGCAACACGTTTTTTTCTTCCATTCTATCTTGTCACTCATCACGCTATCACTATCAGTCATATAAAGCAATAATAAATACATAAAAGTCCAATAAATCTTTAATAATCGGCGTTGTCTTAGCAAAACAAAGAAAAATGTTTATTTTACTGATTATTTATTTTTGAAATCCGTGCAACATAGAAAAATATTTAACTTTATTATCTCTCAAGTATACCTACCACAAACGTGTTGCATCTGTGCTACAAATGTGCGACACACATATTTACTTTTAGTCTTTTATTTATTTTCTTACAAAGTATTTTATCTTAGGGTACGTCTGTCTGTATCAGGCGATTCCATCTGTTTTAGCATGTTACTAACTCGATAGGAAGTGATAATGACAATTAGTACTGATAAATTACAGTTTTATATCGCAAGTACTTACAAAAAGTCGATACTTCTTTAAAATATAATATTAAACAACAGTAGAGATAATACGAAGGAAAGTGTGAAGGAAAGCTTAGTACCAGCTGTAGGGCAGTACCTACCTACCACTTAATAATTATTAAAAAATTATTAACCTAAATAAAATATTCTTAATCATGAAGTTGAATAATTTCAACAAAACGATGTATTATAATAAAAATTATTTAATATTTATTTATTTAGATATTATTTCAAATGTATCTATTATTATCATATTTCAACATTCAGACTCGATTAAGTTGTTCCGTAACTTTGAAATTTAAGCAGTCTAAATAAAAACCTTTAGTTCGTAACAATATTTGATATCATACAAAATGCTGTATGAACATAAATGTGAAGTTTGACCCGATTCGAGGCTGGACATTCATATTTCAATCGTATAGAATGGAATACTTGCTTAACTCAGAAAATGATTACGAAGCCCTTTAACGGGGCGGTCGCCTCTGTTGGCTCAGAGTGACGTCAAATGCTATCGCGACGGGATAGCATTCCAACAATAGACAATGTTTGTGTTATAGGACCCCAGACGTGCTTAGTTTATGTAAATATGTACATTTACGATAACCCGTGACTAAAAGGGATGATTGCTTCGGAATGACACGGTATGTTGATTCGAAATGACAGCTTAAACGCTTTATAAAAATGTTCTCTGGGCTTAAATTGAAAATGTGTTTCAAAAAATTTTGCCCAGAAATTTGACTTAATAGTATTTATTAAATTATTATATTCTTCATAGGGAAATAATAAAACATTATTATATCTGAAAAGTTTCAAACAAACACTCCTACAGTATCGGCCGAAAATTTTATTAAATAACATACCTATTTGATCAATTGGCTGAACCTTTCTAACGAATGCCATTATAAGCCATGTCACCAAAAACACGGAGACAGTTAAATATTATAATAATAGATACACTATAGGTGTTAGAAGGGTTCATTATAACCCTAAAAGCAAACAATAAGCATGCTTGGGCAAACATAATTATGTTTGGATCGTTTGGCATTTGACACAACAAAGCCCAAAGGTCTACGGTCAATTATCAATCGACGTCAGCCATATTGTTAAGTTTTTTTTTTCTTTTCTTTCTGTGCCGGTAAATAGAAAACCAAAACAAACAAAAATATTATGTTGATAATGGCCAAGGTTACGCGTAGGTGCGACTGGAAGCGCCGAGTTTATAGACTGCACGTGCATGCGTTCATAGGAACTAAATATGTTGTCAATAAATATTCAAATCTTGGGACAATTCTCACACAGTGTGCTACGCCACGTGCATCTGAAGTTCTTTGAGATTACGACAAAAACGTTTAGTGGTATTTTTTACATTAACACGTGTCCTTTTTAGAACATGGATTACTGTTCTGGTTCTAAACGATCGTCTAGATAAAGTATCATAAAATCAATCCTGTAAGATATACTTAATATCTAGCTGTTGGTGCAAAGCAATAAAATAAGCTACATTATACATAAGTCCTTTCAAACGGTATATATTATGCGACAATTTTGATACTGTAAAACGCACGGAGTCCTTATAACAAAAGCCGCTGTCCATTTGATTTAAATAAGTAGATAATTCAGTGTAAAAAGTATTAAAACTTCAAAAGGCTAATTTCAATAAATTTGAGTATGGACTTGAAATCCATATAACAATACACATTGCAAGCTATGGTAATGGCTCACCAATAACAAAACTGCGCTACATTTCATTAAAACTAATGACCGATTTATTTCGCTAATTTTTTTTTTTTTTTTTTTTTTTTTAATTTGTATAAACTAGTGCTTGACTGCGATCCCACCTGATGGTAAGCAGTGATGCAATCGTTGATGGTGAGGCGCACTAGTTTATTAAGAGCCTATTCACTCTTGCCTTAAAGACACCTAAATTATAATCAGACGGGAAGACCGCAGCAGGCAAATTGTTCCAGTCCCTCGATGTACGTGGTATAAACGACGAAGCGAAACGCTTGGTCCGGATCGTAGAGATCGTAGAGTTATGTCCAAATTCGCTGTCCTCATACCTACCACCATATTCCTCACCAAATAGATTGGTCAAAACAGTTTCCGCAAAACAATTACCTCTCTTTCAAAGTTGAAATGACAAACATACTTCCATATAATATTTCTAATATGTTATTGATCAATTAGGCAGCCTATACAATACATTTTTCACGAAATCCGAAATTATTCGGGAAAATCCTATTATTTTATTTGGCTGGAAAAGTTTGAAGGATTACTGCTACCAAGCTTAGAATAATCTAACTCTTACCAAGTTTTAAAATACGAGACAGGCCAATATTAAATCCTTCCATGTAATCTTATAATATAATTTATTTGATCTCTGGATTTTTTTGTGTTCTGCATGTTTTCAACCTAACTTTTTGTCCTACCGCTCGGAAAAAATCGTCCCCATAACCTTCCCTAACATACAAAAAGCAAAAAAAAAAAGAAACCTTCAGAAACATTTAGTAATTTCTTCGAATTCTTAAATCTAACATAACTTCTTTACAAATATTTTGTTTACGTATAAGCTCACGCGACAATATTGTGCTTTGTCCATAACCACTGTGCTATCTTAGCATATTTATCGCCAACATATGTACCGTGTTATTTTATCGTAATATTTGTATAACGCACTTTGATACTAATCTTTATTTGTTGAATCATGTTTGTCTGTTCGTTTGAAAGATGCACAACGCCAGTTATTCGAAAGAAGTTTGTCTGAGGTTTTGTGTTGCTTAACTAGTTTATATTGTATTGCATATGTTTTATGTTAAAGATAAACAAGCACGTGAGTGAGTGTACGTTTATTGTGTAGTTCTCAGTGCTTGATATCCCTGATACCTCGTGCATGACATCAACATTACAGTAAATACACTATAAATACTTAAATTGTTTTTGCAGAGAATTATAAACAAAATGTGTTCTTTGTCTCCTCGTCCCCAAGAAAATCGTTAAATTTAGCCTGCATGTCCATTTTAAATGTCTCATACAGTAATAAATAATTAACAAGCACGTCATCACTTATCTTTTTGCTCGGAGATGTAATAAATTATCATTCGAAAAATAATCAACTCTCAAGCTTCGTGTTTCAATTTCGAAGAAGCGCAGTGCGCAGCGGGTGTCGTAAATCATGCAATTGCAACAAAAAGTGCATAGGAGTAACGAAAATAATTTCGGGGAAACTTTGTTTTGTGCCCGCATGCATACTGCGAGTGTCAGCTTGGAAATGTGGAATAACCCGTTTCCATTTTGTGGACGATGCACCGTCCAATTTAATTATAATGCTGCGTAAATCTTGATGCAGTCAGTTCCACTGAGTCGTACACGAAAATCATGCAAAACAAATAAAATTCTCGTTTAAAAAAAAAAACAATTTTAAACTGACATATTATTTGACGCTGAATGCAGGATGCAACCGAGATAATGAAAATAAGCTAATTTACGCTATTCACGGATCACAAAAGCATTGAAATATGTGGTGTCGTTGCACTTTGGCACGAGGGCATTCAATGTTCCAATTTCGTGTAATGACTTTCGCGATTTCAAGGGTATCGCATATCGTGAATCCACGATCTTCTGCTTTAACAGAACTTATTGATTAATTAGAGTAGCTATCTCCTATTTTTGTGCATTTCAGTAGGGACTATGTAGCTAAACTGTAGTTAGGTTGACACCGACTCTTGAAGTTTATTTTGCTGGACGTCCCACGCAAACTGTTAGACATAATTGCGGGAAACGACTAATAGGTTAATGGGTTGAAATTGGTGAGAAGCCACCTGACGCTAAATTACACACCACTCCAGTCTAAAGGAACCACACTATAACTGTCTACCTGCTCACTATTCACCTTTCAATACTTTTAGTACCTCAACGAACTCCAACAAGATTATATTGATGACATATTAGGTACTTCTTCTTGAGTTGTGTAAATCAAGAGTATCGATTAGGAAAAAAATCGGTTTACATAGGAAAATACAAAGAATAGAATATCGTTTGTTTATAAAAGTGGCACTTTTAAAGTAAAATACCTACATAAAATCCATAATAACGTTGGGCGTTATTATAGATTTTATGTAGGTATTTTACACAACACACGCATGAAAATATGCAAGTCACAAAAAGGAATAAATATCTCCTTTAATGTATATTTATATCTAGTTTTATTACATATTAAATAATCGACATAAAGCGTAACGTAAACGATTAAGAAATAAATTTTGATAGCTAAGCAAGGACGACCGCTTACTTAGTTTTAAATGCAACAGCTGTGCATTTGTGATAGTGAGTTTGTGTCTAGCGTTAGTCTTTGGCGTAAGAAATCAAATCTAAAACCGGTTGCTATTGATTTTGAATGGTTTATCAGGCGTACGTATGTGATGCTTCTGTCAGTGGCTTCATCCGGAAAGAAAATTATCCCAAGGGAACATACTTACAGGATAAAAGATATCCAGGATAGGGACGATCAATATGCTAAATTTAATCCAAATCCGTTCAGTCGTTTAAGAGTGAAGAAGATTCATACAAACTTTCGGTTTTACAATATTATAAGTGTGATACTAGTAGATACTCGGCGCAGGCTACAAAGCTAAAAATAGTAATATATTTTGTTTATTCGTTGGACAAAAAAATAACTTGTAAATCTGCATTTTTTTTCGTGACTGGCCTGTTGGTCTAGTGGTTAGTGGCTCTGGCTGTTATGCCGCTGGTCGTGGTTTCGATTCCCACCTAGGACAAATATTTATATGATGAGCACGATCATTTGTTCTGTGTCTGGGTGTAATTTTTCTATAATATGTATGTATTTAGATATATGTATGTTTATCAGCTGTCTGGTACTCTTAACACAAGCTCTACTTAGCTTGGGACTAGACGGCGTGTGTGTGATAGTTGTGGATTTTTTTGTTTTAATAGCCTATAAACTATTTTCGCATTATTACTTTCCTAATGAAACCGGTACGAGGCACATTGGTTGAAACGTTTTTGTGTTTTACATTATAGATAAGAGTGATTTGATGATCCTATTGTCACTATTGTACGATCAAACTAAGGTATGTTATCTGATTCTTTCAACGGGTTTATGTGCTTTTCTGTATAGAATCGTGTTATTCGTACCTACTTATTATTATTTTTTCAGTAGTAATCACATCAGGTATTGATAAGTTTTTCTTTACAGTATCATAATTTTAATCAATCAACCATCAAGTTATAGGTACATGAAAAACGCAGGTTTTTTTTTTAATTTTATTTTTTTCATTCACGCAACCTCAATATGTTGCCTCTCGTTCTTGAAAATAATAATTGTACTTACAATACAATTTTACCTCGGTTTACTTTTAACATTTGCACAAGCTGACAGATAAAGTGATATAAACGCCATATTTTTGTATTAACCGACTTTGTTTACCCAGACTGAAGTACAATATCAAACGCATCAAAAAGATTACTGTATTTACATACTCAAGGATTTTTGTCAAATTCCATGAAATTAGCCTTCGCTTTACCTTGTTGACAAATCTTAAGAAAAATTAAACAATGACTTACGGATACCCCTATCTTATCATCATCAGCCTTTTTAATGTTCCCACTGCTGGGACTCAGGCCTCCTCTCTAGGAGAGTGAATGGGCCATAATCCACCACGCGGGCCCAGTGCGGATTGGTAAATGTCACATGTCTTCGAATTTTTGGTTCTAGGACATGCCGGTTTCCTCACAATGTTTTCCTTCACCGTTTTGAGAGCAGTGGTGATGGAATAAATTACACAAAGTAATACGCCTAGCTGGGTTTGAACTTGTGACCTACAACTCGTAAGTCAGAGCCATTACCAGTCGGCCACCACTGCTCCTATCTTAAGTTTATACCAATTTGTCACCGTAAGTCATGCCAGATAAACTACTTTTTATGTAGCAATGATTTAGTTACCACTATAGCAAATGGTAATTTACTGATTGGATGACGGAAACAATGTACTATCATCAACTTATCTTTAGTGCAAATTGTAAGAGTCAATTAGGAGGTTATTGGATATATTCACGTGTTTTTCTTTATCTCGAATAGTTCTTAACTGCAATCAGAGGTTAGTAAAACCATAAATGCGACAGTAATCGATTATGTGGAGAGTTTAAATGACATTTTAAGACCATCGTGATCGTAAATCGCGATAAGCTACTTGAAACAGCTGACACTATATAAGATTGTACTGTACAATGTCTGGTGATAGTGGTTATTCAAAGTCTGTTGTAACACTCACTTAGTAATTTGTACACCACACAACGTTCATTAAAATTCTCAAAACAACATCGATCTGGCGTTTATATTTCTGTGTGGCCTCTGAATTACAATATATCAGCTTTTGAGTAATACCTGTGTTGTTTTCCACAGTAAATGGGTTAGTCAAGCCGTAAAAGAACAATACGTTTGTATCTATTCATTATTTACAGCTCTGATTAATACCTTAGAGATTACTGATAGTAATATAGTTGCGATAGGTAATCCACCTCGATTCTCCCTAACACGAACCTTTTAGGAAGATTAACTTGTAAGGGTAGTACAAGCGCCCCTAAAAAAAATTTGGTATCTCGCGATTACATGGTCAATCTCAATATTTATTTCGCCGATATTTTTTTAAGAATAATCAGGGGTTTTCTTCTACACATGAATACTGGTCTAAAAAAACGTGGTAGACCCCTTCTAACTTGGATGTCTGTAATAATTAGCAATGACCTAAAGAAAGCCGAAGTGACTCGACGACCCAGAACCGAAATGTCTGGCGAAAAATGACGAGAAGAGCCGACCCAAAATGAAATGGGATAAGGCTAGGCAAAGAGAGAAGAGAGAATTACACTTTTACAAAGTGGTAAAAGTAAAGAAGTTTTTGTAATCGATGGGTATAAAGTGAAAAAGTTAGCTGCAATTTTGCAATTGCGAAAGACGCAGATATTAGTAAACACTCTGGTTTATTGTTACCACACTTGATTATATGGACATATGTATTTGGAATCAAAATAGTTCGCAATTCGAAACGGACATGTCTAAACCAAATAGATAAAGCTTCTCATTGTCACCTACCTGTATTTTTACCTTTCGAATACCTACTGTAATTAGGGACACATCACACAATAGAAAGACAATGAGAGAGCGGACGCCGGCGTTCGCTTGGGGTTTAATGAATTTAATAATTAATTATCATGCAGTTTAATAAACATTTGATTACGTCACGTGGTGAATACGAGTAATTAACGACTTAACACCTTTATGCTATTTCTCTTAAAAAGCACTTTAAAATAATATTGCCATCACCGCGTTTCGTGTTTATCATATTTCTTTTTGAGTTTATCTGGGTAAAAATAGTTTTAACGAAACCGTTCAATGTAACATGATAAACGTAATAACGTGACTTCTTATTTAGACCATCCTTCCTTACCTTGGTTGTAAGTTTGCAAAGAACCATTAGGTGATGAATATACCTACCTACCATACGATATACAGTTATAAGTATACATGTAGTTAGGTACCCATAAATCGAAATACTGTCAATATATACATATGTTGGTAACATCTATAATTGCCCTAAAATTGATGATTTTAATCAAAACGTAAAAACTGTAAAGTCTGTTAAAACGAATGCTAGCCTCACGTAGTGATTCCACGTGAGGCTAGCATTCTGATGTCCAGGGCTGCAGGATAGTTTAAAAGAGTCACCGCGGCTCTAGAACGTAAACGTTAACTGAAGACTCACTGTGGCTTTCAGACAGTAAAAGTCTAACACTCAATCTGGCTCTACCCAAAGTAGAAGAAGACACGATTTAAAATTTTCACCTCGAAAAAAAATGGCTCACGTTCTAGTAAAAACCAAATTTCATTTGCCACATAATTCTATGTACACAAATACGCAAGATAGTATTTCGTACTCTTTAGCCAAAGTCCAGTAAACGCCCCAAAATCATTGACGTTGTATCAAATATCGCTACGTCCACTTAACCAGTGAAATGCGTCACTACCTTTATTTCATTAGTCATCCTAAACTCATCCCGACTCCATGACCTTAATTAAGTTTTTCCATGACCTATATGAGTCAATATAAGCCACCCCCAATGCCATCCCTCATCCCAAAGGACAGCACAGGGGCTCTGGTTCAATACATGGCGGTAAGTAGGTAAGCCATTTTTTTAAATACCCAATGCTAACGACAAAATATTTACATTACAAAACTTACTTCTTCTTTATTCAGTTTGAATTCGTTCGTTCTTTATTTTTCATACAGAATTGTTAGGTATTTTGCAGGATAACATTTGAGTCATACTTATAATTAAGTACCTACAGCTGTCATACGCCACATGCACCTTATCGGTCAAATATAAATAATAAACGGTACTGTAAGTCAACAATTAATAGCCATTTCATATGTAGGATTACCATTTCATATGGAGTTGTATATACCTAATTTACAACTTCCTAATCCTCAACACAATTTGGTTGTAGCAGGAATAAAATGTAACGGAAAAACGTATTAAACGCCATTTTTCACTATTAAAATGAAACTATCGCACAAAACAGAAAGATATCTATGAAAAGAGAAAGATTAGACTAGGTACAAAAAGAAATCTTTCCCATGAGTTACATATGGCTAGAAACTAATAAACCAAATAATACAAATCAACCAAATAATAACAGTTTAAAGAAAGAAAAACGTAAAAACGTTTTTTATACCTCGTACATACATTAAAATTAAAAAAAAACAGAACTATGATATATTAAAAAAATTTATTGGTATCTTTTTTTTTACATTTCATTTTCACATGATTTCGACGTGTTTTACCCAACCAAAAACTAATTAAATCGGAAGGCGATAAAACGCATTGTTTTACAAAACAAAATCATAATAATCTTCATCTTCAACGTTACCAATCTACTCGTTTCGGAAATGGAATTAGTTTGTAACACTTGTAGTAGACCGCATAACACGACAAAAAATTAAGCAATTAACATAGTTAATCCATAACAGTTTAACAAATATCCTAATTACTAGACTAATTAAATATTATAAAACGTTTATGACAATAGCTTATCATAAAAATCTAATATCCTTTTATTTAGTTTCATTAAACACATCATAAAACAAAATCCACACAGCGTCTGTCTGTCTGTTCAACCGTGTTCGCTATAAACTCAAAAACTTCTCAACTGATTTTTATGCAGTTTTCACCAATTTATGTATGTATGTATGTATAAAGTGTATCATGAGGTATTACATTATAATAGAGAAAACCAGAATTTTTTAAAGATTTCGAACATCTGTGCGAAGCTCTAAGGGTCGCTAGTTTTTTATACTTTAGAGCAATTTACGTTGTTTTATGTGTCTTAAGTATTTCTTACGTAACATTAAATAACAATGTAGAAATAGAGAAAATAGTAAAGTAACTCTTATCACCAAAGTTGATAGAGTAGGCACATTTATAAACACTACGAGGAAAAATGCGTGAATACCACGCAAGTTCAAAGTTCACAAGTTAGATTAGAAAATAATGTTTAGATTTATAATGGCACCAAAACGTCAATAATGCAGAAATGACATAATACGATGCTACTGAACCGGAATATACCTAATAGTTCATAATTTTGAATTTATCGGTGCTATTGTTTGTACAATATTTTATACTAAAAGACAAATTTTTAGTCCGAGTGGGGGTGAGGTAGAAATATCTCTTTAATTCTTTTGTACATACGTAATCTAATTAACACATAAGAAGGTTTTGATTCTCTTGCGTGTCAAAATATGTGCCATAAACGGAGCATAAATGGCCCTACCTTTACTTTAACTTTTTCTTTTTCCACAACTTTTTCATTACTCTAAGGGGTAGTAAACTTGAGTAGGTTTTTGATATTACTTTTAGCTTGATACTTGTGCTTGTACTCCACGCATTCCTAAGAAAAAGGGTTTTGACAAAAAGACTCAGGTACAAACCCTAACTGCACAAATTTTATTTTTTTATTTCCATTTTGATTTCAAACGTACGATCTCGGGTGTAATCGATAACTCCGCAGATAAAGGTGATACAGTCAGGTTTCTGTAATCAACACTTCACAGTTCGATATCAGAATAGTAACAGACAATAGCGTCTTATCAGCAATATCGTAGGATGTGTAGTAATAATAAAATGATATCTGTCAACATAACTGCGTTGATGAATGACTGGCGGCGCGGCGGCGGGTGATGCGGTCTAGGATATTTTATTTCAACAAGCCACTTTGGTAGCCAAGTAGTCTTTCTATTGTGTTTCCTGATAGCTACAACCTAGGGGTCTTTAAGCAGTTCATTCATTAACCTTATTTCTATGTTTCCCTTATTCTTGAATGAATAGCTTACTTCTAGCCAAGCGTGCTCCATCATCACCCAAATTGTCATATACTTTCAGGTGAGATAGTGGTCAAAAGCGAACTTATCAATTATAATTTAAAAAAAAAAAACATCAACATCTGACTAAGAATTATTCGTTTCCTTTCAGATAGGTAATATCATCATCATTCATTCATCACATAGTAACATGGTAATTTCAGTGACTTAGGTAATACTAATAAGTCACTGAAATGATTAAGAGTTCATTAGGTAAAGCATGTAAAATCAATTAACGTAAACATAATCATTGATTTCACACTCTTTTTTACATTTTTACTTACTACAGAATGAACAGAATGTCGCTTTATGTTATTTGATTATATTTCAAAAATTATCAATTTGATGATAAAATTAATAAATATTTCTTTTATTATTATTTATGATATTAAATATTAAAAATTAGTGATGAAATATCATATAAGATGAAATTAAGTAAGCATGTTTTTTACAAATTGACATTTGTTTATTGTCGGTAATATTAATTTTTCGATTTGATTTTATTTTTTTTTAAAGAAAGATTGTCCAGTTAGTGATCAACAATAACTAAGATAAAATAAGATGCTGAATGACGAATCGAATCTGCTGTACTCAGTCATAGAAGCCGATGAATGTCGTATTATCTTGATTGGTATAAGTGGGTCCATCCACCTTCATTCGGCGATGAGGTCAAAATGTTCTAAGGCGACCTCTTGTGTAGGTACTACCAATAATTCTTTACAGGGACCACGTGTGAACCAAGTTCATTCACCACCGTTAACTCAATTACATCCTTACGACTTCACACAATGAAGCAAGTTCACATCCATCGATGCTCATTACTCAGTCGAAATACGAACGTTTTAGCAAAGCAACCAGTGAACCAGCAGTGGACATTTCATTTATTTATTCATATATAACAATTTGCATTGTGTTTGAATTTTGTTGTACATTAATTAATTAATTTAACATCTAGAAAAAAAATTAAATGTTTTAAATTTCAAAGAGGATGACAAGAGATAACATTCAATAAACACTAAGTAAATCCTAAGTAATAAACACTAAACAATTAACAACATAACACAGACAGTTGATATTGGACGGTCTGAACTGTACCAACCTTCCTTTCATCGAAGTAATATGTCTTACAAGTAGGTAGGTACCTAGCTGGACCATTGTTAACAACATTGCTCACGAGTTTTTGTAACAACTTGCGACATTGTTGATTCTTACGACTTTATTATGCAACGCATAGGGGCAGCCTTTTTTTGAAACTGTGGTGAATGCACTGAAATGTTAGAAGAGTAATAGACTTTATTTACAAAGCCCAATAGAGCCAACGGCCTTTTATCCTTGACATACTAAGACTAACAAACTAGTAATTTCCTTCTGTTTGTTCCGCAAATTAGCCATTGAGGCTTTATTAACTACTGAAACGCTTTTCCGTTTTAAACAAAACATTTTTAGAAGATTAAAAATATAAGCAGTCCCTAGCTATTTAGGTATTTAGACAGAAGGTGTGAGAATGAGATACTCACGTGCAATATACAATTTTGTATGTAAGCTGAATTGAATTGCAATCCGATACTGAAAACGCTCGGTTGAGCACAACGGTATAACTTATAATGGTTATAAACAATATTACGATGTAAAGCCGCAATACATCATACACATGTTAATGGCAATCATAAAATGTTTTGTTTTATTGTTAAAGGTAAACAAAAATGACTGACAAAGAAGCGGAACTGATTGAAAAGACTGAGACAGGCAATGGAATGGCAAGAGCGTGTGGAAGTGGCGTCAAACTAAAAAGAGAACTGGGCCTCTTCTCAGCGGTAAACTTAATACTTGGGGTCATGATCGGATCTGGTATCTTCGTGTCTCCTGCTTCCGCACTTGAACACTCTGGATCTGTTGCCCTTTGCCTGATAATATGGACAGTTTCTGGAATAATATCCTTATTAGGTGGGTGTAGGTAAGACGCCTATTGATTACCTATGAAAAAAATTCAACAGATAATTTTCTTCTGACTATAGTTTACTCAATTGATGTACTTTTACAGGAGCATTGTCGTTCGCTGAACTAGGAACTGTAGTCGGGAAATCCGGCGCAGAATACTCCTATTTTCAAGAAGCATTTGGGAACACACATAAGTTCTGGGGACCATTGCCTTCATTTATATGTGCATGGATTTATGTTGTTATTTTAAGACCAGCAGAAGTCGCTATTATCGTTATGACGTTTGCTGAATACGCAATTCAACCTTTTACGCCAGACATAGAACCGAGTTATAAAGAAATAGCTATCAAACTGGCTTCAGTAACTGCATTATGTGAGTATCCTTTGAATTTAATTCTGTACTTAAAATAATAAAATAAACTTTATTGTACACCAAAATAATAACAAAACTTTTAAATTAACAATGTAAAATGTTTAAATTATACAGATATTTTAATCGATTAGTAATAGTTAAATCGATTAGGACACAAGGCAGTTTTCCCAGTTAGCGCGCCCCACTAGTACGCTGTGAATGAACTGTCAGTGTCACTGTCATGTCAATTTCAAAATTCAAACAACACTGGACGCGCCAGCGTTTTATTTTCTAAATTTTGTATTTTGTATCGTTTTAACTGTCGTTTATTGTGAATAACAATATAAAAGTGTCCAAGCGGATAAAACTTCATATTCCAAGTAAGTAAAAACAGTTTATTTGTGTAAAATATTGTGATACTTATTCTTGTTAGTATAACGCAAACAATGTATCTTTATTTTACTTGTACTTTTTTAGGATGTCTTCCGATCGTAATAATGAAACAAGAGATGCTGTGAAACGCGAAATAAAAGAAATACAAGCACGTTGCAAGCATGAGTGGAATGTTATCGACAATTCGCCGTTGGTGGCACCGAATATTAGCTTAGATCAAATAAACGAAAAAATGCTGTGTTATATAGAAGGAATGGGTTCTGAGATTCAGAATTCGAATACCCCGATTACAGTGGATGATAACCTGCTTACCAGCCAGTTCCTTAAAGAAATTAAGGATAAAACAAACCAAGTGGAAGAGTATACAGCTTTTATGAAAGGCTCCATACATGATATTGATGCGGAGATAAATAGGTAAGCTGAATATTTTGCTTCAAACTTTGAACTGCTTTATTTCAAAGCAAAGAATGTTAAATCTTAAAAGTTCTTTATGTAGGATGCTTTCTTGATCTCTATGCTTAGAATTACTATTTAAATATGGTCAAGTTTAATAAAATCTTTTTTATTTAAAAAGACAGATCTTGTAAAAAATTCTCAACAATTTTCTGTTAATGCTGAACCTTTCCAAAATAATATTTCAGGTTAAAATCCCTAATAACCATAACACAAGAGGCTAAGTCCCGTCCAAAGTCAAATAAACGTGAAGTTCAGCCGGAACACATTCACAAGGCTAAGGAGAGGTTCCAGACTATGAAGACGGAGTTACATGAGCTTATACGCTCACTGTTCCCCAGCTCAGATATCCTGATCATTGAGGTCATGGGGGTGAGTGAGATGTTTATTACTTATTGTTATTATTATTGCTATTATTTTTATTGTTTTTATTGTTATTGCTTTTGTAACCTAGTGTTGTACTAATCAGCTATTTATTTTTAAAGAAAGAACTAATTATAGAAAAATCCATGTTATCATGAACTACACTAGCTTTTGACTCTATCAACATTAAACTTTGGTTTATTGTTGACAGAGTAAATTTGTTTAAAAAGGCAAGTTGATTAAAAGTTTTGTCAATGTCAAAAAGGTCTAACAATGAATTGTTTCTATTTGCAGCAATTAATGTCTGAGCATCTCAACGAGACTTCAAACGGGTACATACCAATCACAAGAGAGACGTTCCAAATAATAGAACTGCTGAAAGACATGAAAATTGTGACCGTGAACCCTTATAATAATATGGAAGTCAAATTGTCATATTGTTAGTAGTGTGCAGCCAACTTTCTCTGCACTGAGAGGAGACTTGTCAGAATGGAACTGGGGAGGCCTTTACGCTAGAACTACACACTAGTGTTGTAAAAATAAGCGCTGAGAGTCGAGCGTTGAGCGCTGAGTCGCCGCTATTGAGCGTTCAAGACTCGAGCGTTAAACGCTCGAGCGTTTAGGACTCGTGAGCGTTGAAGACTCGGGGGCTCGACGCTCGAGTCGCGCGCTCGAGCGTCGAAGCGTTAACATTTTTACTGGGGGTATATTAATAATTTTATTTGACTAGAGGGAAATCTTTAATCATTGTGATGCATGACGTGCTTTAGATGCACTTCGACTTAAATCTTTTGTGTTTATAATATTTTCGAAACACAAAAGATTTCTATAATTTATCATTATTTTATAATACACCGTTAAATTTTAATCGTTTTAATCCCGTGGAGGGTCGATCCGGTACATGAAACACTATCGATTTGTAAAGATAAAATTAAAAAATGAAGTACCTTTTTTTTTTAAAAAGTACCTTTTTTTTAAAAAAAAAAAGGTACTTTCCTCAGCCAAAATCTGGATTTCAATGTCTGACGAATCGTCAGCTAGATCAGACTCGAGCTCCCTCAAGCCTCCCCCAAGTGTCGCCATAATGATCGGTGCCCACTGTTGGACATAAGTCTCCCCCAAGTGTTGCCATTAGGCGCTATAATGACTGATGCCAACTGTTGGGCATAAGTCTCACCTCTCTATAATGACATATGCCCACTCTTGGACATAAGCCTCCTTCAAGTGTCACCATTTAGGCGCTATAATGACTGATGCCCACTGTCCCAACAGTGGGCATCAGTCATTATAGCGCCATAAGTCATTATAGTGAGGGGAGACTTATGCCCACTGTTGTACATAAGCCTCGTCCAAGTGTCACCATTTAGGCGCTATAATGACTGATGCCCACCGTTGGGTATAAGTTTCCCCCTCACTATAATGATCTATGCCCACTGCTGGACTTAACCCTCCCCCAAGTGTCGCCACCTAGGCGCTATAATGATTGATGCCCACTGTTGTACATAAGTCTCCCCTCACTAATGACCTATGCCCACTGTTGGACATAAGCCTTCTCCAAGTGTCGCCATTTAGGCGCTATGACTGATGCCCACTGTTGGACATAAGCCTCCCCCAAGTATCGCCATTTAGGCGCTATAAAGATTGATGCCCACTGTTGGACATAGGCCTCCCCCTCGCTATAGTGACCGATGTCCTCTATTGGACTGTCCAGGCGCACTAGTTTATGAGCCTATTTCCAAGTTGGACATAGGCTCATAAACTAGTGCGCCTCACCATCAGATTGCATCACTGCTTACGATCAGATAGGATCGCAGTCAAGCGCTAGTTTATATTAATTTAAAAAAAAGTACGCATTTGAAAAAATCAAACATGAAATTTTCGGTTCTTTTGATATTTTTCCGTTTTTTTCGGGTTTATTGGAAAAATACATGAAATTTATACTTTATAAATTTCTTGAAAGTTTCGAATGTTACATTGAATAAACAACAGTATTGGAAAGGAACGGGAATTCTGCCTGCTTTTTTCAACGCTAGTCCCGAAGGAAGTGATAAAACTTTCTATAACAAATAAAAACCACGCAGATAAAACCGCGGGAATAACATATACAATGAGTAGTTAGTATTAAACTGATTTGTACTTCACCTATTTTATAAAGGCTCCTGCTCAAGCTCGAGTCGAGCGTCGAGTCGGCGCTATTTATCGAGCTTTTTTTCTAAACGCTCGAGCGCTGGCTTGAGCGTTTTCAAACCGACTCGAGTCCCGACTCGAGCGTTTTTAAACTGCTCGAGTCCGGACTCGAGCGTTTTAGCGCCGACTCGAGCGTTTTTACAACACTACTACACACACGTGTGTCACACACGGCGATCTGGGCGCATCGGTCTCCATATATTTTATATGGAAACTAGACTAGTAGAGCTACACTTGATCCACGACATGCGACGTTCTACGTACAAAATCAGTCATGTTACACGTGTGTGTCGAACTAATATCTAGCTTTAACGGCTTGCATCGGATTGGCCCTACGAATGTTTTCGCGCCCTATTCACCAGTGTTGTGTTAGCGACTGGTTACTCCATTTCGTTAAGCTCTTCAATCCCCATAGGTGATAGAAGAGCTTACAAGATGGAGTATTTTGGTAGTGATTGTGCGACTCTGGCAGAATTAACGCGAGAGTGTTAGTCAGATATATCCGATTCAGGCGGTTAAAAGGTTAATGACTGAAGATAACATACTGTACTCAAGTGCATTCAATATAAAGAACAAAACTGCAACTTTGTTTATGTGTGTAGTCAAAACTTTGCTCATCAGTTGTAAACTATTTTAATATATTTATTTCTGGACTGGGTAACTTATCTAGTTTGTTGACTGATGATTGTACATACATTGTTGCACACATATCAATAAGTTTCTTTCTAAAGTATTTAGCTACTGTACCAATATGTGCCAATTTGTAATAGCTATTATTAGAATAGATAAAGAAGGGACCAAACAAATACCATTTAAGGTTAATTACTAATTAGTGTTAAAAATTTATCAAATAAAAGTTGTTTTAAGTTTAAAATTATATTTGTTTTATTTACATGTGAACCTATTTAGTGCCGAGTATTCAACTGAGTACGGCAAAAGTATTGAACCAGTTGTAATATTTTTATATGCTTTTTGAAATCTCGTATGTATTGTTACAGAATTAATCCCAAGGGAAAAATCGAATATTTTAAAATCATTGCTATAATAGGATGCTGTACTCGAATGAGCACAACACGCTTAGAGGGGCGCAGGTTAATTTCACCATCTTTTCTTTTTCTTTCATTTGGTTACATTATGATAGTCAAATATTCGGTCTCTTTAGTGGTGCGAAGTGAGACGCGGGGGCGGGGAGTGTCAGTGATTAGCTCGCCGCGCCATCGCGTCATAGACGTCACTCCTGATTCGTTCCCTGCGTTGCTGCATGTATCTAACAACAAATGGCTCGCCAATGTATGGAATGCGCAAAGCGATCCCCACTCTGACGCCGAGCGCAAAAGATCCGTTTCGACAATTGTACATAGGTACACGAAACCATCTACCTATGTCATGAGTCTTAAGTCTTAAATATTTCCACAATCCAACCTGAAGTTGGTTGGAAGGTGGTACATAAAACTCTCAACCTGACAACTTGGGTGTCAACGTGGAACAACCTGGCTAGGTTGGAAGATAGGAATAAGTCAATTTTGCCGCTCTGGGCAAATCGCCCTTAGATCGGGCCTTGCTTGGAGCATTTCTGTGTCTGTCGGTAACAACCAATTTGCTTAAGCAAAAAATATTTCACAGGTAACAGGTTTTACTTATAAGAACTCATCATTCAGTCGTGATTTGTACCAAGGGCGCCGGCTTGTAGAAAACCTCATGGGTGCTCATGCTCATTTGATGACTCGAAAAAGTGGCGAAGTGTGAAAAGAGAAATGCACACACTAATCGACCGACAAATAAATAAATGTCCTACTTACGTACTGCATACTTAATTTAGTTCTAATTATGTGTGACTTCCGTCTTAACCAGCGCTCTAAACCACTGCGCTGTAAGGGTCGTCGGGTAATGAAAAAAACTACCATTCCTAAAAGTCTATTCTCAGGGGTGCTCAACACCCACTGTCTATTTGTCATGGGTGTGAGCCCCCGAGCACCCACAGAGTCGGCGCCCCTGATTTGTACGGAACCCGTTGTACTTGACCGGTTTTATTTTGACTGATTTTTAGTCCTTTTTTTTAAACAGAAACAATCAATTAAATTTGAATATTTTAGCAGGGCGTATTGTGGTTAATTAACTGACAGTTTATTTGTTTTCAGTTGTAATGACCTACATCAACATAACGAGCGTCAAGTTGTTCGTCAAAGTACAGAATATATTCGGAGTGTGTAAAGTTTTCGCGTGCCTCATCGTCATTGGAGGAGGGATATATGAAATTGCAAAAGGTATTTCATGCTTATTAATTTTATTTATTTATTTATTTAAAGCGGTACAAAGGCGGACTTAATGCCTTAGGCATTATCTGCCAGTCGACCTTAGGGTGGTGCAGAAACATAACATGGCAGGTGCAACTTAATAAATAGACAAAACAGAAGAGAAACAAATACATACAATATTAAATACATACTTAGATACACAAAACGTAGACAACTCACCCGCCATACTAAAATGGAACTGGGTAGGCCACACAACATCTGCTGCATGTCGCAATGAAATTGAGCGAAGACGGAGGCCTTCGCCCAACGATTCAGTTCGATTTTTTTTAAATCGTTTCTCCACACTAGGAATAACTCCTGCATCGTAGGCACAAACACAAACATGTTTTGGTGTGCACAAACATGTAAGCTCACAATTATAATGCACTCAGAACCGGAACACGTATTTGTAGGAAGTAGGTACAATTATTTTTTCTATGCGGGAATCGAACCCGCAACACGCAGTACAGCAGCCAATCGCTAATTCGATTCCATTTTGTGGCTCTGGTTCTCTACGGCTAAAACTAAACAGTGAGCAAGTTCTATGGTACCTAATGATACTTTAGAAGAATATCAAAATGCCCAATACGACTATACTACATAGACTTACGACCGCGGCAATGCCCATAGCGACGCAGTCGTATACTACAATAGACATACGATCGCAGCAATCGCGGTTCATTTGCTGTTAACTATTGAAGAGTTCCATCGCCTATCTCCAAAGAGCAACCAATTTTTTCTAACATAATACGTTTACAATTCCAGGGAATACAGAACACCTGAACAAAGGTTTCGAAGGCAGTACATTTAGTCCTGGAGGCATTGCCCTCGCCTTGTACTCCGGATTATGGGCTTACGATGGTTGGAACAGTGTGACGGTAGTCACTGAGGAGATCATTAACCCTGGAGTGTGAGTATTTTAAAAATTAACTTTTTATTAAGTTTAATTGAAGGGTAAATATATGGAACCCTTTTAGTGAGCCTCTGCTGTGCGTCTGTCTATATATACCTAGTTGGTGACCCTGGCAGAATAAAGCGTGAGTGTTTGTCGGATATATCAGACTATCTTTTGCCCGCGACTTCACCCGCGTATTAAATATAGCCTATGTCAATCAGGAATAAAGCAGCTTTCACCAATACTTCCAGAGATTACCTGCTACAAACAAAAAAACAAACTTTACCTCTTTATAATATTAGTGTAGAAGTGTAGATGTAGGCGGTTAAAACGTTAATGGTTACTACTCCGCTCCTACTGGCCGTAGCGTTATATAGCTTATAACCTTACAAGATAAATGGGCTGTCCAATACTAAATTTTGCAAAATAAATATCATTTATAAAATAAATTTTCAATTCGAACCAGCAGTTCTTAAGGCGCATAGTCTCTTGAACCATCTGACCGAAATTATGTGAACGCAACTCGCGCACTCGCCTAGGCGGCAGTACGCAAATCTGTGCATTTATTTGCGGCCAGCAGCGCCCGGAAAGCGCTTTAAATCCATTTTCTCTGCGAGATATTGATTGATTTACATATGCAATGTTCACTTTGAAGAATATTTAACCACCAATTTTTATGTGTAAAAATGTTTCTAAAGGTCCAAGCCGTTTCGAAGGAGTAGGGAAAAGTTGCGAAAATGCTAAATATTTTTTTTTGACAAAAGTATTAATTGCACGAAAAAATCAAATGTTGATATTATTGTTCATGAATCTATAATAAACATATATTTTTTTCAAACCAATTGACTAAGCCGTTACGGAGGAGTAGGCCTCAGAAAATCACTGTTTTATGGCACTTTTCGGACGCTTGGCCCTTAAGAGTAGCACGTTCAAGCAAACAAACTCTTCAGCATACTAAGTACTAGCTTTTTCCCGCAGTTACGAAAACGAAAGTAAAGGACCTATTACACTGCGCTGAATATCGCGTGCTATCGTACTATTTTTCATTCATAGAAAGACAGTCTAGTCTATGGTACGACGTATCGCGTAGTGTAATAAGGGTTAGACTGTCTTTCTATGAATGAAAAATAGTACGAGTCGGAATATCGCACACGATATTCAGCGCAGTGTAATAGGTCTTTTAAATGATAGGCAGGGTAGGTACCCTACTTACCTTTTTATTTATATACTTACTTAGATTTAGATTAAAACCTATCGTGCGCCTTAAGGAACATATGTAAAAAGATAAATTAGCCGACTTGGTGGAGGCATTCTCGAGTTTTGTGCTTAACAACATTCATTTTAATTTTATATATAAATAATAAATGCTAATGCAATAAATCATATTGCTTTTTTCCTGTATCATCATCACATACTATCACCTGGACACGGAACTAATATCTTTAAACAATCGCGTTTTCGAACTCATTAGTGATGGCCTCACGTGGTAAGCGGATTAGTGATTGATAATATTGTTTTGATAGTAAGTTATTATGACGGCGAATCCTTTCGGAAAACGGCTAATCAGCTGTTATTTAATTTGCTGTCCATCCGCTATCAGTTGACCGTGGATTATAGAAAGCTTAAGGCTGGCAATATAATAGTAATAATAATAATACCTAGGTATATTATTTCACAACATCATCTAGTCCCAAAATAAACAGAGCTTGTGCTATGAGTATCTATAAGACAACTAAAAAACATAATTAAATATATTTCTAAATACGTAATATTATATACTAGCTTTTGCCCGCAGCTTCGCCCGCGTTCATAAAATATAGCCTATGTCACTCAGGAATAAAGCAGCTTTGTATTAGTGAAAAAAAATTCGCATTCGGACCAGAGATTACCTCCTACAAACAAAAAAACAAACTTTACCTCTTTACTATAATAATGTAGATAAATTACTCCCAGACAGAACAAATGGCCGTGCACATCACACAAACATTGGTCTTGGGTGGGAATCGAACGCACGATCTCCGGCATAGCAGTCAGGGCCACTAATCGCTAGACCAATAGGTCTCAGATTGACGAATAAAGCTGAACGCACACTTAACCGAGCCGAACGCGTCGAACGAATCGAAAGAAAATAATTTTAAAATTCTCAACAACTTTTTTAATGAAACCCTGCACATCTAAACGCGTCGAATCGTCCAAATCTGAAAGGACTCAGAATAGAGAATTCTAATAGTACATTGTTACACTAGGGGTGAAAGTAACTCATTTCGTCCCGAGAAGGAGTTGGCGGCCGAGCGGAGCGAGGTCGCTAATTCGAGGGGTTAAATGGGTTACTTTCACCCCGAGGTACACATTATGCTTTTCATTACGAATACGAGGAAACTAAAAATAAAATAAAAAATTTGTAGAACCTGAGTCGTCGTACCTATGATTTTAAGTAGGTATCTTTCTTCTGATTTAGGCGGTAAAAGGTATTCCACTACTGCTTTAGCCTCTTCTCTTATGAAATTAGGCGTTAAATCACTATTTTAATCTGATAAACATAACGTGTTAATACAAATCTCTGTTGTACGGAAATGTAAACAAAACTCGAAAAAACCAACGGCTGATGCCTGATTGCCACTTTCCCGCCATTTTTTTTTTTCTGCGGCCGGCCAGCTATTCAGCCTCATTAATGAAAAATTAGAAATTAATTGTAATCATTTAAAAATAAAGTATTTTAAAGAAATAGTTGAACAAATAAATCACTTAAAATATAATGTTAGGTATTTAATTCATTAACCTTTAGAGGACCGCCATTATTTACGTCAACCAATATTAATAATCAGTAAAATATTATCTGCCGTCGAGAACATTCGTTCAAAAACGATTTTAAGACTTATCTTTACTACTAATACAGTTTTAAATCGGCGGGTTTGGTGGCACAAATTTGTGCCAGCGGGGCTCAACGGTAATACTTGTTTACTGGCACGTTTTTGTGCCACCGGTCCCCTAGAGGTTAAACCCCGCGCGAACGCCGGCGTTCGCGCACCTATTGTCTTTCTATTGTGTCTGTAATTCTCACGCTTGAAAGGTTAATTAATACTTGTCTTTAAGTTATTTCAATTTTATATCGCGCTGTGATTGACTGGCTGTATGGAAAATTGGAACATGGTTCAATAGAAATGTGAAGATAGAACTAGTTTTTTTTTAATAATTTGACAGCTGTCAGTTGTAAAGTAAAACTCCCTAGGGATGAAAAGTATCACTTTCAGCCCGCTCCTCAGGCAACTTCAGATCTACTTTCAGAGTATGAGTAATGAAAAAATATTTTCTTTCGATTCATTTGGCTCAGATAAGTGTGCGTTCGCCTTAAGCAGCAGGAATAAACTATCATCTATAATATAAAAATGAATCGCAAAATGTGTTGGTAAGCGCATAACTCAACAACGCCTGGACCGATTTCGCTAATTTTTTTTTTGTTGTTTTCGTTATTATGAGGAGAAGGTTCTTATGGAAAAAAAAATGAAAATTAGGGCAGTGTAGGGTAGAGTAGGGTAGTGTAGGGTAGAGTAAGGTAGAGGAGGGAAGAGTAGGGTAGAGTAGAGTAGGGTAGGGTAGAGTAGGGTAGGGTAGAGTAGGGTAGAGTAGGGTAGAGTAGGGTAGAGTAGGGTAGAGTAGGGTAGAGTAAGGTAGAGGAGGGCAGAGTAGGGTAGAGTAGAGTAGGGTAGGGTAGAGTAGGGTAGAGTAGAATAGGGTAGAGTAGGGTAGAGTAGGGTAGAGTAGGGTAGAGTAGGGTAGAGTAGGGTAGAGTAGGGTAGAGTAGAGTAGAGTAGGGTATAGTAGGGTAGAGTAGGGTATAGTAGGCTGAAGTAGGGAAGAGCGGGAGCGAAGCCGCGCGGGTACAGCTAGTATAAAAATAAAAATGAATCGCTAAATGTATTGCTAAGCGCAAATCTCGAGAATAGCTGAACCGATGACGCAAATTCTTTTTTTGTTGTGTTTGTTATTGTGAGGAGAAGGTTCTTATGGAAAAAGAAAATTAGTGTAGGGTAGGGGAGGGTAGAGTTGGATAGAATAGGGTAGAGTAAGGTATAGTAGGCTGGAGTAGGGTAGAGCAGGAGCGAAGCCGTGGGCAAAAGCTAGTAATAAATAAAATAATAATAATAATTTTATTGTAATTAATACACACAGCATAATTATACAGAAAACTAATTTATACAAGGTGTAAGGGACAGACCTCCACAAATTTTAAGGGCTTGCTCAGTACACGAAACTGAACAACCTTCCACAAAAATTTTTTTCAGGAAACGAAAAAAAAAAACCGCCTCACCATAGAAAATTATAAACTTGATTGGACAGTTTGTATGGAGAGGCGGAATTTTTTTTTCGTTTCCTGAAAAAAAATTTTATGGAAGGTTGTTCAGTTTCGTCTACTGAGCAAGCCCTTAAAGTTTGTGGAGGGCTGTCTCTTACACCTTGTATATTTGAAGTGCAAAATGTTGTTGAACTCTGGTACCCAAATTAAGATTCAACCTGTGGAATAACTAACTATAACCCTATTATTTCTTCCAGTAACGTCCCCCTCAGCATATCAATCGCTGTGCCGCTGATCACGGCGCTGTACGTGTTCATGAACGTGGCGTACATGACGGTGCTGAGCTACGCCGACATGACGTCAGTGCCGGCGGTGGCCGTGGCCTTCGGGACCAGGGTGCTGGGGCCCGCCAGCTTTCTAATACCCTTGGGCGTCGCCATCGCCACGTTTGGATGTGCTATGAGTGTACAATTTGGTGTTACCAGGTTAGATATTTTTGTTTTCCGAACCCGCGACAAGCGGCCCAGCAGCCGATTACTTAGCCACTGCGCCAACGTTACCGCCTTTATCTTTAGTTTTATTTCAAGGCAGATAAGCGTAAGTACATCCACTTGCACCCTTCTCTCGGTGCCCATTTTTTTTTTGTGGGGAAAATCATCCAATGACAACCCCCGCTATTGGGCGGACCGGGATATAGTGTCAGACTCTTACTGACTAAAAAACCCACCCCGTTCCTTCAAGCCTTCATACCGAGGCTCGAGTTCCCTTTCAGATAACAAGATCTCAGTAGTCCTTTCAAGCTGTATCAACTTTCACGGAACCATTTCATCTGTTTCTTTGGTATTTATTTACCAGTAAACTACCCAAAAAGTGGCTATAACACTTATGCCATTCAAATGCATAGTCAAAACTGTCCTCGCGATGGAACTCTAGATAAAAAAATACCGCGTTTGTTGGTGTCCTCTCAATTTGATAATGAAGACTTTTGACTCTGTTTTTGTTTAAGTTCGAATTATTAATGTAAGTATGTTTGTTTCCTCCAGGGTGTGTTACACAGCCGCGCGGGGTGGTCACATGTTAGAAGTATTTTCTTACGTCAACGTGAAGAGGTTGACACCAGCTCCCGCTGTTGCATTCCAAGTGAGTAGTACCCCTTTTCAGGGCTTTTTCTTGTTTGTAAAATGAGCGCCATATTGTTTATTCGTTTGACTTTTAAATTAAGGCCTACTGTTCACGGACGCGTATCTTCATAGCCGCGTGTTCGTCATTATACGCTTGGTGTACGCCTTCTCTCAGCTTAAAAACACGACGGTACAGTAGGCACAACGGATCTTGAGCGATTGCGCAGAAGTCAAATATTCGGTCTCTTTAGTGGTGCGAAGTGAGACGCGGGGGCGGGGAGTGTCAGTGATTGACGTCACTCCTGATTCGTTCCCTGCGTTGCTGCATGTGTCTAACAACGAAGATGATTGCCTCGCCAATGTATGGAATGCGCAAAGCGATCCCCACTCTGACGCCGAGCGCTCAAGATCCGTTGTGCCTACTGTAAGGTCATGTCGTTGCAGCTTCGTCGACAGAGTTTCATAGTTTTTATGTAAGCTGTGAGCAGGCGTACACCAAGCGTATAATGACGATTACGCGTCTATGAAGCTACGCGTCCCTGCACAGTTGGCTTAATTCGTTACCTCATCATCATCATCATCAGCCTTTTTTTAATGTTCCCACTGCTGGGACTCAGGCCTCCTCTCTAGGAGAGGGAATGGGCCGTAATCCACCACGCGGGCCCAGTGCGGGTTGGTGGATGTCACATGTCTTCGAATTTTTGGTTCTAGGACATGCCGGTTTCCTCACGATGTTTTCCTTCACCGCTTTGAGAGCAGTGGTAATGAAATAAATTACACAAAGTAATGCGCCTGACAGGGTTTGAACCCGCGACCTACAACTCGTAAGTCAGAGCCATTACCACTCAGCCACCACTGCTAATTCGTTACCTAAATAGTAATATCACCCTCACAACATCCATATATCTTTTCTTTGGCCTCTCTCTCCCACTCCTCTCCTTCCATATATTGATAGCTCTTTTAGTAACATGCGTTTCATCCCTCCTCTTCACATGACTATACCAAGACAAATGATTCTCTATCAACTTTTCAGTCTCTGGCTGGCAGCACTTTCAAACTTCTTCTACAGACTTTAACTGACTGTAAACCCACACGCATTTTAGCAATCGGATCATTACTTTCAGAGATTATCTCCTACAAAAAAATAAATAAATAAGCTCATTGTTTTACTTTATCTCTTCTCGTCACTCCACACGTACCCACCCATATATCAACATTCTCTCTGCGATATGAAATATTATTTCATCCATATTTTTGACAGCCCAACACTATAATCTGCAACAAGTCTAAATAAATATTTAGATGTTTAAAAAATCGCTTAACATGATTGTTCTTTTTGTTTCAGGCATTATTAACAACAGTATTTATTTTAGTTGGCAACATTAAGACCCTAATAGAATTCGCCAGTTGGTTCCTCTGGTTCTTCTACGGGTTAGCCATGGTCGCTTTATTAGTATTACGAAAAACTCAAGCTACAAAGCCGCGGCCATACAGAGTGCCAACATTGGTGCCATGTTTTGTGTTGGTTGTGGCAATATTCCTATCGATATTGCCGATAGTACACGACCCATCGCTGAAATATTTGATGGCTGTGGGCTTCATACTGATGGGCGTCAGCGTGTACACCGTATTTGTATATTATAAGAAAACTCCGACTGCTATATTAAGTGAGTACCTATGTGTTTCATCAACAAGAGTGCGAGCGAAAAAGAGGAATAGAGATATATATCAACAACATTAGTTTAAGTCTATGTAAAACCTGTATAATTATATTTTGTTCAGAATCAGTAACTAAATCGATTCTAATCTTTTTTACACCATGTTATTTATTTTCTCCCAAAAAAATTTAAAAAAAGTCAAGTTGTTCACCACCGACACTAAGTACCTACAACATGGCAGGGCAGGTCACAGTGGGCATTATACGCCAGCATTCAGCTGGATGGGGGAGTAAAACAATCCCTTGGTAGCCCAGATGGCCCGGTGACCATATATTTGTGCGGACAACCAGGTAACATAACAAGCTTATAACTTTGTGATTGTTCATGATACAATTATGAAATTTCGTACATAGGTGGTTCTTTACATAAAAATACTAGACACGTTTTTCGGGTTTCGCATATTATACTAAAACTAATGTTGTATAGTTTATAGAGAATAATTTTTATAGATGAAATATTTAGAGAAAAAAAACCGTACTTTGAATATTTTTTTTTGCATATATGGGAACTATGGGAATAATAGTTTTCCCAACATTCGTACCAATTTTCAGCTCTATGTTAATTAACTACTATACTCTTACCCTTATTTTACATGATGCCCAGACTAAAATGTATTCTATTCTTAATAATTTCGATTTTAAAGCTTTAAAAATTGCCTTTATACCATGTTACTAGATAATTTATATAATTGTATTTCCAAAACTAAATAAATAACATTACGATATTTAAAAAACTAAACATTAGCGGTACATCACTATTTTTTTGTTTATTGATCACCGAATTATTAAATTACTAAAAAGACCTTAGATGGTGAAAGATTAATAACAAATCCAGTACCTATTTCAACAAAAATGTAACTTTTGTTTTCTTTTTACAGGAAAATTCACATTCCTGACTCAAGTCCTGTTCGAAAGTGTGCCGCCAAGCGATCGTCAAGACTGATTTATTATTATATTAAATTTATAACTGTAAATATAGTACAAAAAGTATACAATAATAAATATATAGATGTAAGTTCGTCACTATTGTTTTATTTTTTAATAGCTTCTTTCAGCGGCTTCGCCCGCGTGACATTCTATTAGTACAAACTTAAGACCCCTATTTCATCTCCATAAGGGTTTTTTTTAGGTGGAAAATCGGCTAATGACATCTCCCGCCCTTGGACGGAGCGCGAGTGCCTGTCAGACTTTTACTGACTTAAACCCACTTCTGTTCTTTTTTTACATTCGTTTGTCTCGGAGGAAATACAAAAACACTCGCAAAAATACCTATGCACCCTAACGATCAGGCAGCTGCGCTTAAAACCAGAAGTTACTCAAAAAGACTGAAAAGGAAAGACATAACATAGTCCAACTGCTAAAGTGGACTCGGCAACTGATTGGGTAGACGGCTCACTGGAGTCACGCTCATACCGCCACGAACTTAAACTCCAACACACCTGCTAAAAGTAAAACTGATTGCAGATTAACTCGTCGTATGCCGGAACGCAGATCTACGCGAGACACAATGGCTTTTTAATTGAGACACAATTAAAAAGCCATTGTGTCTCGCGTAGGTCTATCTCTCTCGATCTCTAATTACGGCATACGAGAGGTTATGGGAAAAAAAAAAACTTTCGTTCCAGGGACCCGGGGTTCTCTTTCGCACAACCTATGGCCCAAGTAGGCTTCGACCCTGCTGGGCCCCTACGGTTTTGCAGACTTGACATTTTGAGGCGAGCGTGGAACACTACGTACGATGGTCCGCGATCCCCTTAGGGGTTGAATTTTGAAACATCCTTTCTTACTCTTTTTATAAGTTCAACTATTGGGGCCACTGCCCAAAAACTTGAATTTATAAAAAAAATACACTTGTTGATGAGTGAGTTAGATAAAGTTAAAACAAGTGTGTGCCTTTTATTTATACAGAAAAATCTACTTGAAATAAACCAGTCAGTTGATATCTGTAGGTTAGACTTAACAAGGCAACCTCTGCAGCAAGTTGTGTAGTTGCACGTTAAATTTTATATTATGCAAATCTAGCTTGAGTTATGTTATAGAAGAGACCAAACTTGGACCACAAAGTTGCAGCACATACGGATAGCGCTTCGCCAGATGTGATGATCCCTAATGAGTTACATGCTCTGTGCTAATGAGATTTGAGTACTTTGAGTCAAAATTATTAATAATTTGTGGGGTGCCCTTTAGATTATAAGCAGTAGAACGTAGTGATTATATACTCTTTGATAAGCAGTTTACTTAAGTTTACTAAAATTACGTAAGGCGATTTTTTTATACAGATGTCATCTTTGGTTATTTTTTTAATGTAACAACACTATTGATTTACTCTATGATCAGTCCAAATTATTGGCATTGGCGACCGCCGAGTTAAAGAAATACAAATAAAAGATAAACGAATTTATTGTGAAAAATTGATGTGTGATTAGTGAAATATCATCATGGCTTACCACTACGTGGTTACTGCACAGAAACCGACCGCCGTGATATCATGTGTTACCGGTAAACGTCCATTTTCATCTATGTTATTGTCACGTTGAGGTTAGGCTAAGCTTTCGATGATGGTAAAAAATATCGCGCCGCTCGCGCTATTTTGAGATGATTATGGCTTTTGATATGGTTTAAAGACAGAGGTAGTCTAGACTATATTATTTAAATGTCTACAGCTCTACTAATGTTGCTACATTGTGCATGCTTTGTTTTCAGAGCGAGATTTTAGACCGTAGTTGTAACAAGTCATGCCTAGTTTTTTGCGAAAACAAAAGTGATGATAACATACGTTTTTTCATATGATTGTGTCATAATACTGTAACATCGAATAATGTTTAAGAAAACATTCCGTTTGGCTGTGTTTACTTTGACTGGACGCACCTAATGGGCGTTTAATCCGCAGGCTAGAGTTTGAATCTAGATATATCTAGAGATAGTTTAGGTTCATGGTTGTCGCACGTCATTTGCTGCATTATTAAGAAGACTGTACTTAATTTGATGATTGCACCCAGTTTCTATACTCCTGTTAACATTCTGGCTATATGGGTTTCTAAATAAGGCAGTAAAATGATATTGTTTCTTAATCATATCTCATTGCAACTTGGTTTTTCTATTTTATTTACCTCCTTAGTTAACATCACCATTAGAAATCCACAGAAGTGTACTGTACAATATGTCTATATAAAAAAAAACCAATTCAAAGTGGTCTTAGTTTATGTTAGACCGACTTTTATACAGATTTTTTTTATTTATCCTGTTGTTAATAAGACTATACAGAAATTGATTTGTGGCTCCAATAACTTTTGAAATAATATGCTGTAGGCAACTTCACTTCTCCGACGGACCTGAACCTCCTGGTTGCGAAGGTGTCCCGTCTAGAGATGTACCTCGTGACTCCAGAGGGCTTGCGTCCGATGAAAGAAGTGGGGCTCTACGGGCGAGTGGCCAAGATGAAGATGTTCAGGCCACCAGTGAGTAACTATCATAGTGTAAAAAGGTTTCATTTTTTTTACTATATTGCAGGAAATGTTACATATATGTCTACACTAGAACTACCAAAACAACCTTTACTGTTTTTATATACTTTAGTGTACCTATTAACTCATAACAGGAACAGGATAAACATTTACTAAAACAAAGATAAACAAATCCAAAATGTAAAATTTCATTTTCATTTACATGGTTTGCTGTAAGAAAATCCAGTTGTGGTTTAAGCTCGGCAATGTACGTCAAATGTCCTGTTTTGTTGTTTGCTGAAATATTTTGTGTTCAATAAAGCATAAAGAGAGAATAAACATGTACAATGGGCACACAGCAAGTACATGCTTTTACTGAACTGACTGAAAGTAGATAAATTTGAGGCTGTCAGTGCAGTGTACAAAAATCCTACTAAAATTATATACTTATGCAAAATTTTTGCAATTTTTATCACACACAAACTGATGCAAAATTTTTGCAATTTTTATCACATACATACTGCATTTGGCTGGCCTTGATTTGTAACAAATATTGTAAGATGAAAAAAAGAAATCATGCTAATTACCTTATTTATCACTAGCTTTGCCACATGAAACTACAGTATTTTCCCAAGTCCCGAGGAATAAAAAGTGTCCTATGTGATATTCCACGGCATGATCTATCCCTGTTGCCTTGCATCTCAATTTTTTTAACCGTTTCAGCTTGAAGGAGTAACAAATACAAGTGTGATTCATATTTACCACTGAGTAGTATTTATCAACCTAAATGGAGTGCTACTAGACTGAATCATGTTAAAACACTACACACTACTGACCCACTACCACACACAACACACAATACACTGAACACTGGTTCATGTTTAAGCTCTAGTATATCAACTAACAAAAAAAATAATGCAACAAAATACTCCAATGATGGCAATTGAATGACTACTGAGCATAAAATAAGAAAATATATAGAAAAATTATGTCAAATGATTTTTGGCCTCAAAAGCACTTACTTATTGATGACAAATAATTTTACAGTAAATATTTAAAAAAAATTACAATACTCTCTTTCAGTATGAAAATAAGGATCTAGTATTCATCCTAACAGCCCGTTACAATGCCATGATATTGGAATGGAGGACCACAGCCAACGGTGAGCTAGAAGTCGTGACTAGGGCTCATGGCAACGTGTCAGACAGAATTGGAAAGCCAGCAGAGAATGGCATCCTAGCCGTGATTGATCCGCAAGCTAGGGTGATTGGTCTTAGACTGTATGATGGTCTGTTTAAGATTATACCACTTGATAAAGATTCTACAGAGTTAAAAGCCGCTAGTTTAAGGTTAGTATTGCGTTTAAATTATGTTTTCGTAACTTAATTTTAAGAAGAATCGCCTAACCTAAGTGGCAGTGGGTAGGGCACATTGCTCGCAGAACAGATGGTCAACAGGGATAAAAGGTTTTGAGTGGCGACCACATACCGGAAGACGCAGCGTTAGAAGCCTTCCATAAGCTGGCCCGATGACCTGATGAGAGTCGCGGTAATCCGATGGATGCGAGACGCACAGGACTGGTCGTTATGGCGACACTTAGGGGAGGTCTATGTCCAATAATGGAAAAAATGTCTTTCGGCAGAATTTTTTTTTTTCACGTGTGCTATCAGCCTATTTGACTATAATTAGATAGGTTGCAGTAAATAGAACTTTTTGTGGGTTAAAGCCACTGCCTTAACTCTCCTTAGTCATGTGCACCTATGGTAAAGCTTGCCTTGAAAACAACTAAAGACACCTTTCAAAGCTAGTAAGCCACGATGTGATCATTTTGGTTCAACACAAACACGGCAAATGAAATTACATTTGAATGTGTACAAAAAAGAAATGCTTGTTTGTTTAGTGCCCATAACTATTTTATTTTGTAACATTGTCTTAAGTAACATTTTTTTTTGTTTTAGACTTGATGAGCTAAATGTGTTTGATGTCGAATTCTTACATGGGTGCTCAAATCCTACCATAATTTTAATACATCAAGATCTCAATGGCCGACATATTAAGGTAATATATACTGATAAAATAAAAACACTGGCTATAATTACTTGTGTATAAAAATATTGATTTTATCGCCATTTCCTTTTAGACTCACGAAATAAATTTGCGAGAAAAAGAGTTTATGAAGATACCATGGAAACAAGATAATGTAGAGACTGAAGCTTCAATACTGATACCAGTGCCTAGCCCACTTGGTAAGTAATTGTTGAAATGGAACTCTTATATCTGAAATGGAACTATTATAGCTGTATGTTTATTTTTGACTAATAAACAATGATTTCGTTAGACCACAGATTTAAAAAAAAAACTATCAAGACGAGGTTGATAATAATAATTCGCAATTATTTGGGTAAGGTCGACCGAATTGAGCCGACCGTGCCCGAATGAGCGTTACATAGCCGAACGTGACGGCCCAGTCTCAATACCCACAAAAGTGTTCTTAAAGTAAGCATAATATTTGCAGGCGGCGCCATAGTCATAGGACAAGAATCTATAGTATACCATGATGGGCAGAGCTATGTTGCAGTTGCTCCGCCACAGATTAAGGTAAATGTTTAAAATATAACATCTTCTTGTATTCCTGAACTGTTTGGCACGAGCAAAGCAGATTCTTAACCGGTGCTAAACAAGGGTCAAAAAGGTTTTTGAATAATGGTGAAAACTTTATCAAATTAAATTTCATTATTTTTGTTTCGAAAGGAAAATAATAAATATTAATAATAAATTGAATGAGATTCTCATAAGCAAACAACCGAATCTCATCAGTATGACGTCAAACCAGATCATCCAAATCAACCTGGTTGATTACCACAACCTCGACACCCGAAATGGTTTTTCAATACATTTACTTGAAAATCCGCTGTTATTCCTAACGCTTTTAAGCACGCAATTTACATCTTTCCGTACTAGTGCGAGAAGTGCTGGCACTCGCTTCTACCGCTGTTTATTATATTTATCGTATCAGGCTGGGCGCTAAGCTAACTTCACGAGTCTCACGTCAACCCCCGTTTATTTATTTCTTTCTAAGTGTATTGAAAAACGTCGTCTGATAAATGTGGGTCACTGCAGCACTCGGCTCCATAACACCGTCACAGCTGCTCGGGTGAATTCCGCCTCGGTCGCAATGACCAACTTTGGCTTTTGGCATACTTGACGGAAATCCCGTCGCGGAAGATCAGCAACGGAACGTCAATACGCGTTATTGTGTATAAACTACAAATAGCGGGCACACTACGCGGAGCGACCAATCTTCCGCGTAGCGTGCCTTAGTACTCCATTTATATGTTAATTACTCCGTGACAATTATTTTACAATACGATTTGAGGCTTACTACACCAACATAAAGTCGCTAATACAATATCAACTTTCAGCTTACTCCTATAAACTGCTACTGCCGCGTAGACGGGCGCGGTCTGCGGTACCTTCTCGGGGACATCGCTGGACGATTGTTCATGTTACTGCTCGAACTGCAAGAGAAGATGGACGGCACTCAGGCTGTTAAAGATCTCAAAGTGGAATTGTTGGGTAAGTAACTTATTAGGGTTCCATACGCAAAGAATAGTCAACGGTCTCCGCTGCCCGTCCGTCCGTCTGTCTGTCAGCGGGCTGTATGTCAAGAACTAACTACTAACGAGCTAGTCTACCTATAATAATAGGTAGACTGTTCTATTCTAGACCATATAAATTTTCCAGCTCGTGTATTTCTAGTCTCGCTATAACAGTAAATAATAAAAGAAACATGATTTCTTCGTCATTATTTTTTTTTTGTGGTCCTGTCTTAACAAGTGTTATACATAACTAACTAATAAAAATAATAATAAAATTGCATGTCGGACTCATGCACAGAGGGCTACTTGCCATTGTATCTTTCCAATGAAGGTTCTCCATCCAATAATACAGAACCTTTCGTAGCGAGGCCGACTCGCACTTGTTATAATAAGTGCGAATGCGAATCAATAATGCATCAAGTCTAATAAATACCACTAAGGTACTTTGCAAGCACGATAATGACTGCGAAACTCAACCAGAAAAATATTCTGGTGTGTTTCCATTTAAAAAATATATCTAAATGTGTTTCCACATTTAACATCACAATAATATTATAAAGGCGAAATTTTGTGAGTGCGAAAAGCTAAATTTGGCACCCGACTAGACACGTAAAATACCATATAGGATACTTTTTATCCCGGGAGTATGTTTCTTTGGGACAATTTAGCATTTTCACACGAGGGAAATCGCCGGCAGTAGCTACTACATGCCTATATGTATGATTCGTATCTGCCATTCCCTCATCGTCACATAAAGCAGGTAAAATAATGCTATCGTAAGTGACAGCCAGGTCGCATTTATTAGTTTATCTGTTTACCTAAAAACGATAAAATATAAAGGTAAATAAAAATTATCTGCTTATCAAAACAGTGGCTGCAGTCATACCCTAGTTAAGGGCCATAGTTAATATTTTGTCGACTTATAAACATCAATATTTTTTTTTATTTTGTAACAGCTCTTGTTACTCGTAAAGAGAATATTAAGTGAGTAGGATTCGTATTATTTATCAACTATAAATGCCATCATGATTCCTGTCCGAAAAAGCGATGGATTTTGACGGTAAATGAGCTAGTCAAGTACCGTCAAAGTGAATAGGAGAGCACGCCATAATCAATTAATCATGGCGGTAATTCGTCCCTTTGAGGAGTGGATGCAGACGCGTTGCGGCATTCTCACCTTCCACATGTCGTAGGTCCTCACCGGACATAAGTTCGGGAGGTTCCTGCACTGGATTCAGGCGGAAGAAATACCCGTCACCATTACGCGGACCGCTTGGAGGACACGGTGGAGCCGTATGCCCTATGCGTATGTATATGTGGAGTAAGGTCGTGTCCTCATGGAAGCGTGAGGCGGTGGTGACCCCTTAAGCTGGTCCCTGGTTCAGGCCATTGTCCGAATCGAAGGGGAATGGCAGGCGATTCTTCTGCGAAGCAGGAAAGCTAACAAAGGAGACAGCCGAATGCGCGAATGACCGGATATCTTCATGCCCCAGCCACTGCGATTTCGATCACTACTATCAGCCACCGCGCTCTGGTAATCGTCCGGAACGAGACAAGGCGTCGGCAGCGCGTAGTGTCCCTCGCGCTCTTCAAATAAATGTAAGCAAACCATAGGAGCCCGGCAGGGTCGATGCCCAAGCAAGAAATAATACTTAAGGCGATTATCACACTGCCACGCATCACGCTGCATGTTGCCTGTCAATGCACCTACGCGCGTACTTGCGGGAGTGCAGATCTGCATCATCTTGCGGGTTTTTTACGCACTCACGCGTTTTGTAGATTCACAAAGGCTCTGACTTATTTCATTCAAAATCACGCACGGCACTACGAGACTCAGAGTGCCATATCTAATCCAATCCTACCTAAACAGCCGTTTTTTTCGCAGGAGACATCCCAATACCAGAATGCATGACGTACCTCGACAACGGCGTCGTATTCGTGGGCTCTCGTCTCGGAGACTCGGCCCTCGTGCGGCTGTCGGCTTCAAGAGACGAGGCCAGTCAGTACGTGCAGCCGATGGAAAGCTTCACCAGCCTGGCGCCCATTGTGGACATGTGTGTGGTCGACTTGGAGAGGCAGGGACAGAACCAGCTCATCACTTGCTCTGGTAAGCAGATTTATGGAATAAGTTCATGTTTTTTTACACATGTTTTTTATGCTTCAAGAACTGTTTGGACAAACTTCTCCATTTTCTAGCTATTTGATTTACACAGATTAATCAGCTCTTAGAAGCTAGTGTTTCTTGCATAAATGAATGTTGCATATATAAACATATTGCACACATTATTCTTAACTTACGCTAGGTTTAAAAAAATCTTTTTCTCATAAAGAACAGGGTTCACTTAAAATGAGTTTACATTATTATGACAATGTTGTTACAAATTTGTGTCAGATGGGTTTCTTAAATCTATGGTTATCAAAAAAATTTCCTTTTATAGTCTGTCTAATAATTTAAACGACTTGGGTAATTTTTAGGGTAAAATGAAATCTGATGTAGTCAACACTGGTTCAGAAATCAAGGTTGATTATGAGATTTTGGTCATTGTTTAATAATGGAACCTTATAAAAAGTATCCAATTTAAGTATTTTTTTAAATGATTTAATACTATTAGGGGACTTTTTAACATTAAAAAATGCAAAAGATTTTCGTTTAAAATATACCTATTTTTCAGTATCTTTAATGATAGTCTTATTACAAAAGTAGGATACATTTGCAAAGACATAATAGTGTCATAAGTAATAAAATAAATCTGGAATCGTACGGGAAATCTGATTCTTAATATTCTATTCCACTTACTGATTCATCATCACTAGCCATACTACGATCAAGATCTGTTGTAGAACTATCATCATCTCAAAAAACAAGTGAATGACAAGTAAAATTCCGGTTGCCAACATTAGATTTTTAATTTCCTTGAAAAAATTCCAAGTCGTTTAACTTACTAGACAGACTATAACATACCTATTCTTAACTTTACCAAACAACTCGCAATCTTTACTATCTCTAGGTAGATCATTAAACAGTTGTGCACCACTTTTTGTTTGAAACAAAAAGTTTCTGTTATCATAAGTTTTGTTTTGGGTTTCCTTAGTTTAATGTTGTTGGTATTTCTCAAGTAACTTACATTTACTATTGAACCATGAATAAACTAAACTTGCTATTATACAGCTAAAGCAATATTTTTTTTTTTTTAATCATTTTGCCAAATCACCTGCTGCTTTTGCAGAATTATTGATACTGAGTGTTTACCAGCAGATTACTGGTTATTTTTTTTTACTAAAAAACCTTATCTCCTTAGGTGCATTCAAGATGGGATCCTTACGCATCATTCGCAATGGCATCGGCATTCAAGAACAAGCGTCCATCGACCTGCCGGGTATCAAAGGCATGTGGGCGCTCACCTTAGCAGAGAACCAGACGTACCATGATACCCTTGTACTTGCCTTTGTGGGACAAACCAGGTAAGGTTCGTTACTAAATATGACACGATGCGGTTTAAAAGGGTTTCTCTTGTATAAGTCACATGATCAGGCTCTTTATAGCAAATTTTTATCTTGTAAAAAAAATGTTGACATTGAAATCTATATCTATAATATAAAAATGAATCGCAAAATGTGTTGGTAAGCGCATAACTCAACAACGCCTGGACCGATTTCGCTAATTTTTTTTTTGTTGTGTTCGTTATTATGAGGAGAAGGTTCTTATGGAAAAAAAAATGAAAATTAGGGTAGTGTAGGGTAGAGTAGGGTAGTGTAGGGTAGTGTAGGGTAGAGTAAGGTAGAGGAGGGTAGAGTAGGGTAGAGTAGAGTAGGGTAGGGTAGAGAAGGGTAGAGTAGGGTAGAGTAGGGTAGAGTAAGGTAGAGGAGGGTAGAGTAGGGTAGAGTAGAGTAGGGTAGGGTAGAGTAGGGTAGAGTAGGGTAGAGTATGGTAGAGTAGGGTAGAGTAGGGTAGAGTAGAGTAGAGTAGGGTAGGGTAGAGTAGGGTAGAGTATGGTAGAGTAGGGAAGAGTAGCGTAGAGTAGGGTAGAGTAGAGTAGAGTAGGGTAGGGTAGAGTAGGGTATAGTAGGCTGAAGTAGGGAAGAGCGGGAGCGAAGCCGCGCGGGTACAGCTAGTATACATATAAAAATGAATTCCTATTTCCCTTGGTCACGCCATCACGCGTGAACGGCTGGACCGATTTTACTAATTCTTATTTTGTTGTGTTTGAAAAAAAATGAAAATTGGGGTAGTGTAGGGTAGTGTAAGCCAAGGTACTCACTCGACAGTCGAAAGGGAGTTGTCCCTCTGTTGCTTTGATGCCAGTTTTGTGTAATGAATTGCAATATTTTTGTGACCAGGGTATTAACACTAAGTGGTGAAGAGGTAGAGGAGACAGAAATCAAAGGTTTCGTTGCAGACCGACAAACGTTCTACACAGGAAATGTCTGCCATAACCAACTTATTCAAGTGAGTACAATCATACTTTATTTTCATTTTTTGGTTTAGTGATAAACCTAAACTTTAAAAACTTAGTGTTATTATTAATTGTCATACTGAATGGCCTATTTTAGAACTTAATGCCTTAGGACCGTGCCTTTATTTCTTGAGTAGCATAGACAAGGATCTACTAAGCGTTACAAAGCCATATACCTTTTCATGTCAATAGGAGTCACAGTGTTAGATATATATCGCGTGTTAGATATACTTTTCGCACATTATTACTATGCTGCATGGTGCTTTTCTACCAGGAACGTGCGAGGTAACGTAGCTACAATGTGCCGGTATGCGACTGTTTCCAATAAAGCTGTGCGATGATGCGTAGTTACGTTATGAAGCGGTGTGCAGCCAAGTGGTGCGAGGATTCATAGGTGACTTTGTGCAGCTGTGCGTGGGTAAATACATTCTTCGCTCGCATTCCTCACAGGTTTGCTAGGTTTTTTCCACCCCAGCTGTGTTAAGTCTGGTTAGGAAGGTTAATCTCGCGCATCACCTTGTTACATCGCACAGGTCTCTATCTACCGTTGTCTACACGTTCAAAGAACACAGGCGTAATTGAATTGATGTGTTGTCACCAGGTAACAGACGAAGGCATCCGACTGATAGCCCGCAGTCCGTCGGGCTGGGCGTTAGCGGCCGAGTGGAAGGTGTCGGGCGCTCGCGGCGTGTCCGTGGTGGCGTGCAGCAGCACCCGCGTGGTGGCGGCGGCCGGGCCGCGCCTGTACCTGGTGGCCGTGCACGACGCGCGCCTGGACCTGCTGGCGTGAGTGTACCATGTAATAGATATCTAGCAGCTCGTGCGTATCGGTCAGACCACACAGTGTAGCCACCACACCGCGCCTGTAACACGCCACCGACGCGTGGGTCAAGCAGCACGTGCGGACACTGCACTCGATGCATGCTTTCACTTCTTCTGTTGTAACACTTGGCAGACCGGTCGTAATCTTCTGGAGAAGTAGATGTGATTCGCTCCACTTTTCGATACTTCTCTCTGCTGACTGACATACTAGTGCACTCATGTAAGGGTCCGTGTAAACGTCATACATAATTTGGCTCGTCCATTGCATAGGCGACCGTCCTCACCCTCTGGTGCCCTTCACTTTTGCCATTCAAGACATAACATTCCATGGAGTCTCTCTTGCAGCGAGGCATGACATTTCTGGAAATAAAAAAATGAATACTCATTTAACTGTCTTTTTCAGCGAGGTATGCATGGATGAAGAAGTAGCCTGCTTGGACCTGGGTCCTGGCGAAGAAGAGGCGCTTCTAGGAGTGGGGTTATGGACCGATATTTCTGTGAGGGTGTTGAAGCTACCCGATCTCCGGCCACTGCACACTGAGAAACTGTCTGGTGGTGAGTTGTAGTTATTTATAGTGATTTATAAGTGTTATGAAGTTACTACTACTAGGCTCCAAAACCAGAATAGCCGATGTGGATCCAAAGTCTGCCCAATTAAATAATGGCAGGATATGTTTGCCCGATAAATTGTGTGGACAGGTGCTAACTAGAAGTTTGCAACTTCATGCAAATTTCGACTTTATTATACAAGACTGAAGGTACAAAGTCCAACTAATAACAATCGAAGCACTTGTGGTACTTGGCAATGGTCCACATTGCTTTGCACATACTTGGCAATGTGGACCTTAGTGGAACTTTCTCCAGTTTTAAATATTGCACGCTACCGTTGATTTCGACGGAGATACGACATTTTAAAGTTATACGGCGTAACAATAATATTGGGCTACACTTTACAAATGTAAACGAAAGTTGCCTGAACTGTTTCGAGAAAAGAATGGTACGGCTGTGCCACTTTTTTTGCTTGCCTTGCACAGCAATGCCGTGCCCCCTAACTATGACAGTGTGTGAAATATTTTATTTTACAACATCGAAAAATTTTCTTTGATAGTCACGCACATTCATGGAATCTTTCGTTTGTAATAAATAATTAACAATTTAAAAAAACTTATTACTAACTCGAAACTACAAAAGAAACTTCACTCTTTTTTCCAGAAATAATCCCTCGATCCCTGCTAATCTGTGTACTGGAAGGTGTGTGCTACCTACTGTGCGCGCTCGGAGATGGCTCCATGTTCTATTTCACGGTGGACCAGGAGACTGGAGCACTCACTAACAAGAAGAAGGTCACGCTAGGAACACAACCCACTGTTCTCAGAAGTTTCAGGTACGTTCAAACCACATGTTCATCTAATTTTTATCAACGATACATCTACAGTGAGATCTATAACGCTACATACAAACTTCACTACCGAACGCGCGGGCTTGCGGTCGGCGAGCAATAGGTAGCCCGCCGTTCGTCCGTCCGGACCGGGCCCATGTCGTCGACAGCGCGTACGGTACGCGCGCCTCAGGGAGATGTCAGCAAAAGGCTGACACAAAAGAGCGGGAGATGTCTTTGGATGATTTTCTCATCTAAAAAAAAACACAAACTACAAAATAAAGTCACAAAAATCCTACAGCGCATTATTAAAGTTATTCGCGCTATTTGAACATAAAAAGTTGCCCACCAGATGCGACATCCATCTTGTCAGAGGATCCTCCTTTTTCAATGCAAGTTGCGAGATTTTACACCCTATTGTGCATACCACTATAAACCGTAGATTGCCTATGAGTACTGAAAAGTGTGTACAGTACAATTCACGAATGATGGCGGCCCGGCCGTGAAGTTAGCCTTTGCGAACGTTCGCGCATACTACACTCTTCTCGCACACGCACGTCGCCATTTGGTTCCTAAAACACGTTATTTCGCAGCCTTCTGCGCAAACTTCACGGCCTTCTGCGCAAACTTCACGGCCGCCATTATTCATGAATTGTACTGCCTGTTATTATTAATAGTACTACCTATGGTGTACGGAAAACGGTTCCATTTTCTACTTCACAATGGACCAGGAGACGGTGCAATGAACGTCGCACTAGGTACGCATCCTGCTGTGCTCAGGGGTTATTCAGGTGTGATCTTTAGCTATCCGGCTCGAAGGACCGTTATTGAGTGTAGTGTGTGTATGTATGATAAGCAGCAAATTAAATGCTTCTAAGCGAGTTAAGGTGAGTTGAGTAATGTCTTGTATAACAAGGTACTACGCAATCTAGTCAGTGTAATCAAGGTTCAGCTCTAACATTTGAAAATTATAAGCTTTTGTTTTGAGGTGTAATGAAATAACTTCTACTCTGTGTAAAGCGAGAGAGCGTGTCAGTGAGCCACGGTTATTCTTTCGAACATTCTCGTAGCTCATGAATACAAGCTTGATGTTTGTTGAATATTATTTTAGTGGTAACCATATTTTTAATCGACTTCAAAAAGGAAGTCATATGTTCGGCTGTATGTATTTTTTTATTCGTCCCCAGGTCGCTCTCAACGACGAATATATTCGCGTGCTCGGACCGGCCTACAGTGATCTTCTCGTCGAACCACAAGCTAGTATTTTCAAACGTCAACCTCAAAGAGGTGACGCATATGTGCTCGCTCAACGCACAAGCTTATCCTGACAGGTGAGTCTGAACAACACATTGTTTCGGAGTTTTGCTATGCAAAATACATTGAAAAATACATAAACCAACATTTATATCGCGTACGTCGAAGGACTGGAACAATTTACCAGCTGCGGTCATTGCGTGTCTAACAAGTGGTCCGAATAAGACCCAAGTTTTGAGTAAGTATACTTAAAAATTAATATTAAACTATGTTGTCTAGTTTGGCGTTAGCAACGGACAGCACAGTCACAATAGGCACCATCGACGAGATACAGAAGCTGCACATCCGCACCGTGCCGCTCGGAGAGACGCCCCGGCGGATCGCGTATCAAGAGGCTTCACAGGTAAATACGACAAGAAACGTTTATATACTCATAATAATCTCTTTTTACTCAAAGTTTAACATTAATTGTATAAATTTGGCGTACCTAAGGGAAAATATATTGTTACGTACGTGAGTAATTAAATGCCGGTTTATCAGCAGAAAATTTTATTCACCACAAACAATAACGAATTGGTCCAGTCAACAATAATCCAAATCACAATTAACAAAGTTCCGTTACACTATGGCTTAGGTCATTATATAAAATCACTTCACACACTTAGATAGTTCGCTCTTGTTTGCAGTCAAAATCAACACTAACTCACTTCCGGTCGGGGGGGGGCTCGTATTTATATGCGAAGCAAGGAAAGACCAATCTAGAACAATAGAGTCGCGTTGCGAGGCCATAAATCATTTTTATTGTAAACATGTACCTCCCTCACTTTCACGCGAACTTCGACTCTATTGTTGAACACGGAAGGTACGAATTCTCTTATCTACGTACGTACCTACCTACTATTATTATTTAAATAATAATAGTCCTAGAGTACTTGTGGTGGACGTTTCGAGAACTTGCTAGGCCTGGGTAAGTACTTTCATTTTAGACCTTTCGAATGCGTTTTAATTATTTGATGCTACTCATTATTTCATCGAAGATATGGCGTGTTCTAGTTTAATGGCGTAACAATATAATCTCTAATCAAGGTAAGTAATTTAATACAGATGGACCAGACTGTTTGGTAGATTTTAAATAAAATCATTAAAATAAAAAGAAAGCAAAAATGGTACATCTATATTTAAATGAAAGTGAACATTTGGGAATAATTTTTTACATAACGTCGTCCAGATGTGCACCATTGTGCGCTGCAAACACTTCTCAAATTAGAACCTCGCTCGGTTAAAATTGGTAAAAACTCGTTGGTATATTGGATTAGTATATTTAATCTTTAACTGATAGTGGAGTGCCGTAAGGCGTTAAATTAGTAAAACCTCGGAATCCGGGGCCAGTCAATGAATTTTAATATAAACCATTGGACTGTATTGTTAAAAGCTCAATAAAAAAAAGTAAAAAAAAAATTGTCCGATTTTTTTTTACCTTATATAAACTAGTACTTGACTGCGATCCCAACAATTGATAACAACAATTTACTGAAAAATAAGAGGGACAGGAGAAAAAAAAAGGTTTAACACCCAAGTTTGTAACCCTGAACACCCTGTGCTACCCCCATGGCCATGATGCTCGAAAAACTGCAAAATTTTGGTACCTTTTTCAGTTTTTTCGTAAAAACTACCTGAACAAAGCGTTTAAGTATATTTGCTTATAATATAATAAAGCTAATTAAATATACTACAATTTGAGCTTAATCCCAGTACTCTAGGTTCATTAGTTGCAGAGATACAGTTTGTCAAAGTAGGCATCTTTTTTGAAAAGTAAAAGTTTTGTGTTTTATTCAAAGACACGTACTAGCTAAACTAATAGTCCTAGAGAAAAGTATGAGGCCACATTTTGTATCAAATTTAATTAGCTTATATTTGATACCAGAGTAATGCGTCTAGGCTTCACAGTTTTCTCAAAAGGTATAAAAATATCGGGTTCGTCTATACATAAAAGGTGTAAGGGACAGACTTCTACAAACTTTAAGGGCTTGCTCAGTAGACGAAACTGAACAACCGTCCACAAATTTTTTTTTCAGGAAACGAAAAAAAAAATCGGCCTCGCCATACAAATTGTCCAATCAAGTTTATCATTTTGTAGGGTGAGGCTGATTTTTTTTTTCGTTTCCTGAAAAAAAATTTGCAGCAAGCCCTTGAAGTTTGTGGAGGGCTGTCCCTTACACCGTGTATAATAAATCTGTAGAAGATTTTTGTCGTGCGCGCATCACGTAAAATGTACGAAGTCATAAGTCGTTTATTTCATAACAATGTAACATTGTGTTGAAAATAAACTAAAAAAATCGATGTTAATAACTTTTATACATTAAAATTGTGTGTAACTTGATATATTACTTAGGCTTTGTTTCATCGCAATCGGTTGACTATATCAATAGATATATTATATTTATTGACTGTTATGCGGTACGAAGTCCACAGACTTTCGCTCTTTTGGAAGGACCTGGTTTCATCCAGTCTAGATCAGTGGAGGGAGTGAAGAAGGAGGAATAATGTTTTCTGGAGGTGGAGACGGCTCGGCATATGATGTTAGATCTTCCACATTCTCGTCCTCTTCATCCAGGACGACAAGGTTGGCGTTGTTGCAATTTCGAGCTTGGCAAAAGAAACATAGGATAGAGCACCTGAGCCTGATCTTTCTGCAAGTGCACGACCTTAACCAAACAAAAAAAAAAAGAAACTGAAACAAGTGACAGAATTTTACAGTTTTCCGAGCACTGCGGTAGAATTGCTCATCTTTGACTTGCTGTATCTTCGTAACCAACGGACAAATTTTGCTCAAGTTTCGCTCAAATTGTAGCAAATTTTGCTTCTTTTATAGGTATCTATATCGCACTATGATTCGAATAATAATAATAAAGATATCGATACGAATCGTAGTGCGATAAGGGTCAGTTTTCGAATATTGAAAAATAAGAAAAAAATGAAGATCGGATAATTTTTTTTTTAACATTTTTACTTAAATTGTTAAAAACACATTTCAAAAGTTTGTATAAAGATTCATTGACTGGCCCTGGATTCCGAGGTATAAATCTTATGGCACTCCACTATGGGCTTCTTTCTTCATTTGTGTTACTGCCATAGAATATCAATTGTTTGTTCCGATCGCGCCGTTTATTGCCACGATTGCGAACGTTTTGAATCGTCTTCGTAAGATATCGCGTAACAATCTAGGGTCGTACTATAACGTGTTAAAATGTCAGGTGTGCGATTGCGAAAGGGGGATAAAATTTTGCAGGTAAGCGGAATAGAGACTAAAGTCCCGTAAACCTCTGTTGAAAAGGAAGGATCCTCCGACCAGGCAGGTGTTATATGTCTGGTAGGCAACTGCTCGATAAATGACTTCGGGCTGTCGTATATATTCAAATCGCGCGGAAAACTTTGATTGCACGATGTAGGATTGGTTCTTATGTGGTATCATAGATGTCGCTACAGAATTATACACGCTATACAGCTTCTTTGTCCATTTAACAGTTTAGGTTGTTAAATGGATCATGTTCATAGCTCATGGTAGGTCTTCTGGTCATGAGTTATAGCGACGCGAAATGCGGTGCGGGGAGTGGCGTCTTGTTAATTCATGTGCTTGCGTATATTATTTTGTGCCGTTTGCCGCGCTGCTGTTCGCGTCTGCTGGTAGCAGCTACGTCATGAGCGGTCTATAACATGTGCACACTCCACAGACATTCGGCGTGATCACGATGCGCGTGGACAAGCTGGAGTGGAGCTCGGCGGGCGGCGGCGGCGGCGCGGCGGCCGTGGCGGTGCGCGCGTCCGCGTCCACGGCGGCCGCGGCCACGTCGGGCGCGCCGCTGGCGCAGCCCAAGCACGCGCCCAACGCGCTCGACCTCGAGGTGCACAACCTGCTCATACTGGATAACCACACCTTCGAAGGTAACACTAGCATTCTTCTCGTTCCTTCTAGCACCATGGGGTAAGTCCCCTCTTTGACGAGTGGCTAGAAAGACGTCACGGTGTCCTCACCTTTCGCACGACACAAATCCTCACCAAATATGTTAAGAGGTTCCTGCACCGGATTCGTGCAGGAGAAACACCCGGATGTCACCATTATGTGGACCACCCGGAAGATACGATGCAGATGTGCCCTGCTTGAAAAACACACCGTCATATCTTCTGAGCACTGCCGTGTCCTTGTGGAGGCGTTCGGTAGCAACGACCTCTCACGGTCTCATAATCTAGAGCGAAGTGAAATGTCATTATAAATAATCATCTCCTTTAACAGTCAAAAAGATATAATTTTTTCAATTATGATGGAGAAAACCGAGGAAAAGTTAGTAGAATATTCACCCCTACTACAAGACATGTTGTCAAAAATTACCTAACTACTAAGTCTGGTTTCATGCAATTGGCTACTGCGCTGCGTATTGCAGGTTCAATTCCCGCACAGTATTTTTATGACTTACAGTTGTTCCGGGTCTGGATGTCTTTTTACTCTTTAAAGTCGCTTATGTTAAAAATATTGATTAAAAGTTAACGCAGCTTGATTGATTTTTAATGCATACATCCCATCCCACAGTTCTCCACGCGCACCAGCTGATGACGAACGAGTACGCGATGTCACTGGTGTCGTGCAAGCTAGGCGACGACCCCAACTACTACTACGCCGTCGGCACCGCCATACTTAACCCGGAGGAGTCGGAACCTAAACAGGTATGCGTTTCTCCATACTATAGAACATCCGTACTCATCATTTCGGCCGAAAGACGTCTGCTGTTGGACATAGACCTCCCCCAAGTGTCGCCTTAATGACCGGTCCTGTGCGTCGCACATCCGTCGGATTCCCGCGACCCTCACGTCATGCTGCGTCTTCCGGTACGTGATTGCCATTCTAGAACATTTCGTCCCCATCGACCATCTGTTCTGCGAGCAATGTGCCCTGCCCACTGCCACTTAAAGGGTGTAGCAGGATAAGGTAGGGCCAGCGGCCCCCACGAGGTTTTGGCAAGATAAATTATGGTAAGAAGAAGGAGATGGCGGGACGACTTGGATGTCTTCCTTGGGAATTGGAAAGAGGTGGCTCAAAACCGGGAACATTGGAAGGAGTGGAGGGAGGCCTTTGCCCAGCAGTGGGACAGTATGGGCTAGAAAAAAAAAAAAATGGTATTTTATCAGTGACATGTATTATTACTGTTGACGTGATTTTAGCCTTCTATCTCACTTCGTTACGGAGATAATTGACTAAAATGTTAATTTTTCAAAAACGTTTATTCAAAAGACAGATGTAAAGTCTTTACTAGCCAGAATGGTCATGATCAGTTTTAATTTTTTTTTGAAGTATTGCACCCATCTGATATTAATGCAATTTTTAGTGACAATACTAGACATAGTGATATATATTATATATTTTTTCTGTGATTGTACCTCTTCGTAAACTATGAATAAAAAATAAAATTTTTTTTTTTTTTTTTTTTTAATAGTAATTAAGGTAAATAAAATCTACAAAAAATATATAATGTAGAACAATTTATTCTCTAACAACCCGTTTTAGTTTTATTAGTGTAGCTATAATAGTTTTTGAAAAAAATAATTTTGAAAAATACCCACGTTTTTGTCTATTTAGCCAAATAACTCCTGAACGAAGTGAGACGGAAGGCTTAAATCACGTCAACAGTAATAATACTTGTCACTAATGTAATACCACAATTTATTTTGGAAATACCTCTCGGGGGCCGCTGGCCCTACCTTATTCTGCTAGACCCTTTGAAGATTCTTTGGGCTGTCTGTAACCTTGGTTCTCCTGCGGATACCTTCGAACATCCGTACTAATACAAACTAATAGTTCTTTGTTATTGTTAAATGATATAAACTAGTGCTTGACTACGATCCCACCTAATGATAAGCAGTGATGCAATCAATGATGGAGTATAAAGATAAAAAGTATGCGGTCAAATACTAAACGTAATAATTATGATTATCGATCGATATTAGTCTCAATTCATAATTATTGGTTGATGCACTGATTTTGACAATTCTTTACTTGATCACGTTCATCATCATCACCATTACAGCTGAAAGAAGTCCACTGTTGAACATAAGCCTCCCCTAAGTGTAGCTATAACGAACGGCCCTGTGCGTTAGATTTTTTTATTTGATCACATTTAATTTGAAAATCAGCATTTCAAAAATAATGTGCTCAAACAATTTTTTTTTTCAATTGCACCACATAATAAACTTATACAATGTCAGTTATGTAGTTTTGTACTAATACTGTATTATTACATTGTTTGATTTTTTGACTAATATGTAAATTTTATATTTTAATTATTCCACAGGGTAGAATCCTACTATTCCACTGGTCAGAAGGCAAGCTGGTTCAAGTAGCAGAGAAGGAAATCAAAGGAGGATGTTACACACTAGTCGAGTTCAACGGGAAACTACTTGCCACCATCAACAGTACTGTACGTATACCTGTGCTTATCTCAAAATTATCAATACGCACTAATTAGATGGCGCTGCGACAGCGAGCACTTCTGCATATACAATCGCAGTCATTTCTGCTTGATCACTTAAAAAAATTTCGCTTTAATCCTGCGGCACGGCGCCAAACCAAACCCTTTGAAGTTTTCGTTTCGAGTGCAAGCAAAAATAAACTTGGTGGTGGGCAGGCGGAAGTGCCTTTGATGGTACCTAGTGCAAACACTAATTGTAGGCGTAATGCATTTTTTCTGAGAGCCAGTCGCAGTTTTAACAAGATTTCATGTGAACGCATTGACCTCTTTTGCACTAAAACGGGCACAGTTAGGAAGCACTTAGCGAAGCCATTTTTTTAACAACCAGCACCTATTTGCGCTTGTCTGACAAAAAGTTTGAGTTACTAATGTAAGGCATATATACTAATGTATACATATACTAATGTATGGATATATATGTACTGCGCACTAGGTTACACGTGCCGAAAACTCACTTGTAATGTAGTCCGTACACCTTAAACATTACATTAGTAGAACGAAACACGTAAGTGCCATGAAATTCATGGCGCTTAAGACATTTTGGTCGCGAAAAAAATTGGTTGCCTGTAAAGTCGGTATACGGGCGAAAGTTTTACGTGACAACGACTTTGAGTGGTAAAATAATTTTAATGTGAATATTCATTCGTATAGTAGGAAGAAGGATGAAAATGTCTGTCTCTCTCGCTCTTAGGCGGGCTAACCATGCCCGAGTGGAAGGGACGCGTGCCTCTCACTCGCTCTCATTGTGAGCGCATAACGTGAGCGGAGCGTAACGCAGTTTCTTGAAGTGTCACCCGGCAAACCAATTTATAAGACGTTGTCACGTCAAAAATATCCTCTAAAAGCTATTTTAGCGCTGTATGCTTTAAAAGTTCTGTTAGAAAACATAATGCCAATGTAGCGCTGCAGCGAACTTTTAACTTTTCAGTATTATGACAAATAACTTCTTTATGAACATGCTTGTCTATCACTAGAATATAAGTCGATGCTGTAAGGTCTGTATTTGCAAAAAAGCAGAAGTGTATACTTTTGCCCTTCCCTTCAGGGAATACTAGCGATATGGTTAATTAATGATGAAATGATTCCCCAGGTACGTCTCTTCGAATGGACATCAGAAAAGGAGTTACGGCTCGAATGCAGCCACTTCAACAACATCGTAGCGTTATATCTCAAAGTGAAGGGCGACTTTATATTAGTGGGCGATCTCATGCGGTCGCTGTCTCTTCTGCAATATAAACAAGTAAGTCTTACCGAGTCTTTCAATACTTCTTTTTTCGGTAAACTCGTTATACTGTTTGGGCCCAGCAGCCCTCATTAAACGTCCCCGCACACGGGCATCAAAAAAACGCCGCCACAGAAAAATCTAGAAGCGGCCGCAAAAAACAGCTGAAGCGCGCGACACCATGTGTCCGGAGAAGCTTGAAGCCGCTTCAAGCGTTTTTTTTTGTGGCGGCACCGCCGCACACGAGCCACCAAAATAGCCTCCAAATGAAGCTTGAAATGGCGTTTTTTGTGGCCCGTGTGCGGGGACAGTAAGTCCTCCAAAGTGCAGATGGGCGCACCTGGAGTACTCCAACGTAGGCTGATGTTTTGTGGCCCGTGTGCGGGGACAGTAAGTCCTCCAAAGTGCAGATGGGCGCACCTGGAGTACTCCAACGTAGGCTGATGTTTTGTGGCCCGTGTGCGGGGACAGTAAGTCCTCCAAAGTGCAGATGGGCGCACCTGGAGTACTCCAACGTAGGCTGATGTTTTGTGGCCCGTGTGCGGGGACAGTAAGTCCTCCAAAGTGCAGATGGGCGCACCTGGAGTACTCCAACGTAGGCTGATGTTTTGTGGCCCGTGTGCGGGGACAGTAAGTCCTCCAAAGTGCAGATGGGCGCACCTGGAGTACTCCAACGGAGGCTGATGTTTTGTGGCCCGTGTGCGGGGACAGTAAGTCCTCCAAAGTGCAGATGGGCGCACCTGGAGTACTCCAACGTAGGCTGATGTTTTGTGGCCCGTGTGCGGGGACAGTAAGTCCTCCAAAGTGCAGATGGGCGCAACTGGAGTACTCCAATGTAGGCTCATGTTTTGAACAGAGGCACCGCATTCACATTGAGTATCCGACGGGTCTATAAAACCCCAATTCGCCAATTTGTGTTTGCAGCGACATACCTTTTAACACTTAATAAATAAAACATTGGCCCTTGTCTAACATAGCAATGTTTTTTAAATTTTATTAACCATTCCCGGGGTCTTTGTATTATGTTATTTGAATTGTCTGCAAAACTTTGTTTTATTTATCAGTAATTTTCAGTTTTTATTCATAACTCCCGGCTTCGCACGGGCAATAAATATAGCCAGTAACATAGGCAGGGTGAAAATGTAGCTTTGCAATGGTGAAAGATTTTTTTGAAATCGGCTCAGTAGTTTTTGAGTTTGTTCATTACAAACATACAAAGAAAAATACAAATTGCCCTCTTTACAATATTAGTGTAGAAGTGCTGGTAGACAATAAAGAATATTACATATATCTGTATCATCTATTTTCAATTACACTGGTTAAGCGATCGTTATCATAACTTATCTACACTAATATAATAAAGAGGTAAAGTTTGTTTTTATGTTTTTTTTTTTTGTTTGTATACTCTGGAAGTACTAGTTCGATTGCTAAAATTTTTTCACTGATAGACAGCTGCTTCATTCCTAAATGTCATTTACAGGTAAAGCCGCGAGAAAAAGCTAGCCTTTAATATAAGTGTGATAAAATGTTCACTTACATTCTAACATTGGGTTTCATTGTAGATGGAGGGTAGTTTCGAAGAGATAGCGCGCGACTACAGTCCGAACTGGATGACAGCCGTCGAGATACTAGACGACGACACCTTCCTAGGAGCAGAGAATAGTTTCAACCTCTTCGTGTGTCAAAAAGACAGGTAAGACAGGTCCTTTCAGGGTATCAATTAAAAATTAAGTAACGTACGGTTGCACAAGTTGCGGACCCGTGATTGCCCATTGCAGGGAGTATGCACTTACGTGTTTTGGTCTCCCGCCGCCCTTCCTGTCGCTAGCCAGCGCTGTCTCAGCGCCAAATAACTGACCGCCGAGGTCGAGAGCCATTTTGATTTTTCCCTTATTTTCAGCAACCAATACCGTTTGTTGACCTGCATCTTAGAATTCATCTACACAACTTCGCAGTCGCACGGAAAACACTTTGTTAAGAACAAAAAAACTACACATCGTTTCCGTGGTTGTGGACTTCATTTGGATGGTTTTAATTCGGCAGCCGTGCGGTTATATTATTTTGAGGAATTTGAATGTAGTTGTTGTAGTTGCTGAGGTCAATAGATGAATGAAACCAAACCGGTCCTCTTACCGAGGCGAAAAAAATAGTTGTTTAATACCGTAACATAATGGAGATATTTGTTTCTAGTGCCGCAACGACAGACGAAGAGCGTCAACAGATGTCTTACATGGGACAGTTCCACGTAGGCGACATGGTCAACGTGATGCGCTCGGGCTCGTTAGTGGGACAACACGCCGACACCGCGGCACCTGTCACCAACCCTGTACTGCTCGCCACCGTCACCGGCTCCATATGTAAGTTTTTACACTACCTGCTCGTTTTATACGTCATACAAACCTCACTTAAAGCAAGTCATTCTATCCCTAGAGATCGGCCATACTGCATTATCTCCCTAGTCACATAATCTACTATTAGTACTTGTAGAAGGATAGCCCTTGGACCTCGAATAGAGTGAAGAGCTACTCGGAGGTGACGACGAAAACAATAGAAACCGTCACTTGCGACGATAGAGGAGGCTACGACCATGGACACCGACGATCTAAGCGCGCGGCAGTCTCAAAAATTCCCAACATCTCGTGGCGGGAATAACAAACACAAATAATCGCATATAAAACACAAATGTCATGTCGTAGAGATATATAGCATAGAATAAACTTTATTGTACACCAAAATAGTAACAATTTCACAGAAACTTTACTTAACTTTAGTATTTTTAAATTGTCTTTTTTTTGCGTACAGATACAGGCAAAATACTTTTTTTTTCTACAAGCATATTCAGAGAGTTTTGCAGGATATCTCACACTTATATGAACTTTTTTTTTATTATGGATAGGCTCGCGTTTGACCACTATCTCATCTGATGGCAAGTGATGACGTGGCCGCTTGCCTAGAAGCAACCTATTCACTCTTGACTTAAATACTTCTATCATTATAGTCGGCCTTACTTACTAAGGCCTCCTCTCTAGAAGTATAATGGGCCGTAATCCACCACGTGGGCCCAGTGCGGGCTGGTAGATGTCACATGTCTTCGAATTTTTGGTAATAGCCGACATGCCGGTTACCTCACGATGTTTTCTTTCACCGTTTTGAGAACAGTGGTGATGAAATAAATCACACAAAGTAATGCGCCTAGCTGGGTTTGAACCCGTAACCTACAACTCGGTAAGTCGGGACCGGACCGTTACCACTTGGCCACCATTGTTCTCAAGACTCCTAGGTTATAGTGTTTATTCGCCTATGACATTCAAATCCAAATGTTCCCCTCCAGGTCTAGTGGTCCAGCTCCCCCCAGAGCTGTACGAGTTCCTGCACCAGCTGGAGGAGCGGCTGACGCACACCATCAAGTCGGTGGGCAAGATCCAGCACTCCTTCTGGCGCTCCTTCAACACGGACATCAAGACGGAGCCCGCCGAAGGGTTCATCGACGGCGACCTCATCGAGAGCTTCCTGGACCTCAGCCGCGATATGCAGAAGGAGACGGTGCAAGGGTTACAGGTCTGTATGTTAAAAACCATATTAACTAATTTTGTAGAGAGGTTTTTTTATGTATGCAGGTATGTTTATGTATTATTTTATTCATATTATTTGTAATTTTAAAATTGTGAACTAGATTGGATTGGACTCTACTGTGATCTCTCTCTATCACTCAATGGTTTGCTGGAAGAAAACTCAACTTTGAGTTAAACTCGCCTATGTACATGAACTCTGAAATCGACATATTTTGTTATTTATCATGGGGTACATTAGAGAATATCTTTGTTTTGTTTTCATAAGTGTATAGATTTTGAGTTTCGGGTACAATTTTTTTTTTTAAATCATTTCAACCGATTGTTTTGGATATTTCTATTACAAATACTCACTAAAAAATTAATTCATAATTCGAGATAATTTCAATCCATTGCCATCAAGTCAAGTATCATGCCATCAAACACATTACTTGTAAAAAAACCAAGGCTCGCAACTCAGTTCTTCTGTCGTAAAAAGTTGTGAGATCTATGTAATACCAAGTCGTTTGATTTATTCAGTTTCTAGTTAGGGAGCGAGAGACTCGCGACGATTTTGTGCATAGATTGTCGAGTAGTCTCCACGAACGAGCGATTATTCCGCTAGCGTATCGTTGCGACTCGTAACGAAAGTGCCGCGTGTCTGCGACGACTCGTTACGGAATCGTTCGACTATCTTTAAACTTTGAAGTGTTCAGCTAGCGTTGTGCAATACGTTACTTGGCAGACAAGCAACGCAGAAATGATCTGTTTGACAGCAGGCCCGCCGCTCGCTGCGAGCGTGTGACGGGCCCGCTGCCAGTAGCAACAGGCGCGCGGCAATACATTTCACTTTTCACTCGCTCGCAGCCACAAGTCGCATCGCCGCGTAGAGACACGTTCTTAAAGTGTGTAAGAAATACGTGGCACGACGATAATATCGCTGCGATTCTCTCGCTTGTGGAGATGGTCCCTAAGGCTTCTTCTGCAACATTTTATAGTGATAACATCAATATTACAAATCTCTCTCATTTTACATTAAAAATGGTGAATTTGATTTCAGATCGACGACGGCGGCGGCATGATGCGCGACGCCACAGTGGACGACCTCATCAAAGTCGTGGAGGACCTCACCAGGATACACTAGCCACGTGCTCATGTTATAGTTCGTATTACAGATTAATTAAATACTTTATGTACGTCACACTTGTTTATCTTTACAAATTGAGCCATCTCATAATATTACCCAAATTGTAGGCAGGGTATTGAGTCAATTTTATAGGTTGATTTATCGAGTTTAGAACCAAATCTTTTACCAGTTTACTTCCACTCAGAAGTGAATTCCGATTATCCACCCCGTTCAGGACGGATAGGCGGACACGTGTTTCCAAATATCCAGGATGGATTAACGGATTAAGCTCTTACGGGGCCGTAAGAGTTGACCAGCGACCTTGCCGCTATGAGCGGTAGCTAAGCGCGGGGCGGCGAGCGGTAAGATGTAAATGCAATGTATGAAAATGTTTGAAGCATGCCACGAGACGCCGCTTATAGTGAAAACGCGCGCGCATACCGATCTCGCCCAGCTTGCCGCGCCGCACGCATCTAAGATCGAAGTCGTGACCAGGCCGTTAAGTTAGGTTAGGTTATTTTACATGGAGTCATTGCCTATCTGATCACGACCCAGTTTCTAACTGGGTAACACTAAAGTCCGGTAAGATGGTGTCAGATTCCTGACATGTAATGAACTGTCAAAGATCTACAAATGACAGCCGAGACCAAATAGCGTTCCGTGCTTCCGGAAGCGCGGAGAGGTCTCGATATGCAATGAAACCCCGAAATTTTACCTATGCGGAAGCAAACAGATTAGGAAAGTAAAATTGTAGGATTTTCAACTTCTAGCGCTGCAAATCAAACAAATACTTTTATTTATTGATGTATGTTATGTTATTTACGTATGTTTCTGAGGATATTTTCCATATCATTAATCCTGGCTTGTCTCAACACTTCTAATCAAGTGCCAAGGTAGATTTTAGCTCTACAACAATTCGAAGGTTGAGGGGAGGATACGTCAAAATTAGACATTTGAACAAACCTTTTTCATTGACCGTTCAACCGATTTTGACTTCTATTCTGAAGCCATAAGGATGGCATTAAAAGAAAAAAAAAAGTGGTTCAACACAAACTATTTACTGCAGCCGACATTTAAATGCCACCAATGCAATAAAAGTCAAAATCAGTTCAAACAGAAAGTAAAAAATGTTTGTCTATATGTTTAATCTTAATTAAACCCCAAGCGAACGCCTGTGTTCGCTCTCATTGTCTTTCTATTTTGAATTACAGTACAATTCACGAATGATGGCGGCCGTTAAGTTAGCCTTAGCGAACGTTCGCGCATACTACACTCTTCTCGAACACGCACGTCGCCATTTGGTTCCTAAAACACGTTACTGCGCAGCCTTCTGCGCAAACTTCACGGCCGCCATCATTCGTGAATTGTATGTACAGTATTTGAAAGGTTCGCGAATGGAGTATAGGAAAATGTAAAGGCTATAATATCATCAAGGTACGGTCCACGGAAGCGGAGCAGTAACTATAGTCGCGGGGGACAGCTACCAAAGTTATATAATGCTACGTTTATATGTGGTCCCAGCCTCGGTCAATCGCCATTGTGTTAACAGCATTTCCCCGTTTATACAATGGCTACACAATAGCGATTGGCCGAGGCTGGGCCCACATGAAAACGAAGGTAGCATTACATTTCATTTATTACGTAAGACGATTTACGGGGGAAGCGGGGAGTTGAACATGTCTTATTTTTTCTTACAAGGGTTTTTTTGGTGGGGAAAATCATCCAATGACAACCCTCGCTCTTGGGCGGAGCGGGAGATAATGTCAGACTCTTATGACTAAAAACCCACCCCGTTCCTTCTAGCCTTCATACCGGGGCTCGAGCTCCCTTTCGGATTACCCTGGCCCCAGTAGGCTTCGACCGGCTGGGTCCCTGCTGTTGCTGACAACTCCTTGAGGCGCGCGGGAACAGTGCGCGCCGTCGACGATCTTACAAGGGGTTGGGAGGGAGATAGTTCTTACGTAAGATCACAAAAATACAAAGTTTAGATTTGAAAAAGTCCATACAATCGCGTGAATGGCGATGTGCGTTTGGATGCGTATACGTAAACTATTTACATGGCAATGTCCCTGCGCCTCTCCGCTTGTGAACGTGATGACGTGACGTTACGTGTTTGCGGAAACGTATATACTTATTCATTTCTTCCTTTAGATTCTTATGTAATAAATATTAAACAAGGGAAGAGAAGGGTCGGCCTATTCTTATCTTTTCTTATATTGGTAGGAGGGGTCAAAAACTAATAAAAATTGTCTTGCGTAATAAATTAATGGCCCCTGTTGGTTGTGTATGTATGCAGTGTAGATTCACGTACACATTGTGTGCGTTAGCTATTTTCTATGACACCCAGCTCTCCTAACTTACCGAAACAAAATAAAAATGCACGTCCAAAATCAACGTTCATTCGTGAGATAGAACTGTACCATCAAAATTGGCACGGTTAGCGCAATGGTCAAAAAACGTTTGGCTGGTGCGCTGATTGTCGCGAGTTGCGATTCCCGCAAGGAACAAATATTTATGTGGCCTACAGATGTCTGGGTATCCTATGTATGTGACTACATGTTTGTGAAACGCACCCTTGAACAGGAGTGATTCCTAATGTTCTACAAAAAAAAGAAAAAAAACAAGTCTGTTTCAAAATTTAATCACAGAAAGGCATTACAATCACAGTTATTATGTACCAATGAATCGTAGTTATCATATGCTTTAGAGCAAAAACACAGATCCCGAGCCACATTTAAATACATAAAATTATTTACAAGCAATTCGGGGACACACAAATTCATGTTGAACTAACGAAGTGTTTGAAGATTCTTCAGTCCGAGCCTGAAATACGATTTAAAATTACTACATACTTAAAAGAAACAAATTGAAAATCATTACATGGGTTTTATTTCCCACACAGACCATAATCTCAAATAAATTAGCCAAAACATAATATATTATTGTCTTTTAAATATAATTCTTAAAATATAAAACCGAATTAATCATATCAAAAACTTTTTTGTTTATTTTACTGTACAAAAACATTATCGTGATGTAACAGCAAGCGCAACTCAAAACTAAAATTTTAATTACGAAAACCTCCTTTATAACTTCTACATAAAGACGGTTTAACCTAATGCCATTTAAGTGTGGTTCCATATACCAATTTTACTTATCATTAGGTCCAAATATGCCAACAAAAAATATCTATCCTTACCTTACTAATATTACAAGAGGGAAGATTTGTATTTTTTTTTTATCACTGGTTGACATAGACATATATTTTCTACTTTCACGGGGACAAAGCCGCTGGTTGAAGTTGTATACTTTATAACTCACGCCTGTAGGGTTAGGGTGGGTTAGGCAGATAGATTACTTTCTAAGGATTTCAAAGATCCGTGAATACGTTTAAAAGTGCTGTTTCAAGCAATTTTTATCGTGACATTATAGATTTAGAGTGCTAATATTGAGAGAAAACATCAAAACTAATATTTTCTTGAGTTACAATGTATGGAGTACTATTTGGTCATAGTAATATCTGTTTGATTGAGCACCACAGGTTTATTGTATTACGTTGAGCGATAGTAAAACATTTTATTTTGTTACTGTAATGCTCACGTCTGACCTCCATACCACCTCAGATTATGTGGTTGATGAGAGAGCACCAAAGTATTTACTCTGGTTTTGAAATTGAAAAACCCTACACTGTATTCGCTTTAGGATTAGAAATTTTAAGAAACCTATTTTACTGTCTGTTCAACCGATTTTAACTTCTATTTCGGATGGATATGAAGGATGGCATTAAAAGCAAAAAAGCGGTTACAATACCAACTATTTACTGCAGCCGCAATTTATCATGCCACCAACGCAACGTAGTAAAAGTCAAAATCGGTTGAACGGACAGTAATAAAAGATTTTCATAAATTTCTAATGTTATTTTGAACAGAGCATAGTTTAAATAATAATACACCTACATTTTAAGACGTTACGTGACGTTTATAGACGTTCTAAGTTAAAATTACATTTTGTTTTAGTGGGGAAATCTACTTTTACTTCTCCCGCTCTAGATGGAGCGAGAGGGAGTGTGAGACTAACTGATAAAACTCACAAGTGAATATTAGTCAAGGGTAAGGGGCAAAAGGCTACTCCCTGTATCTCTTCTTTTAAACAATCCTACAGTAAATGATAAACAGATTAAGTTACAATCCAATCGCAATCCGACTTCCAAGGCTTCGTTTAAAAGTCAAAGCGTTTATTTCATTTTAATCTGCTATTGACAAGCTTATGGGTGAATGAAGGATTAAGAATCCAATGTTTAGGTCCATTGGATTATTAATCCTATGTCAAGGCTGTTTTCTTGAAGAATAGCACGCCTTGTCTTTTTGATATAATTATACTAGGTTTAAAAGCAATAAATTCACTATTAAAACTTACTTAAACTACTGGGAGACAATACTACAGTGATGTAACTACAGAAATAAAACTGGAACATTTGATTTAGTTACAAAAGTTAGAAGTTCTCCTTATTGAAATAGAATTAACTTGACTCAATATATCCCAAGTGCACTTTCTGCAGGGTCATTTAAACTTATTAGTGATACTTCATAAATGTGATGGGTACCTCATGACGGTTAATTACAAGTACAAAGCGATAGTTCACCTCTTAATCAGCCGTAGTGACTTGTAATATAATATTTAAACATCTTTTTTAACTTTATTAAATATCAATACCCCGCGTTTAATGGTGTGGGAAATTATCTCATAACTTCTACTAGTGAGTGAGAGAGTGAGAGAGAATGTCAAACTGACTAAAAACTAGAAAAAATGCAACTGCAACTGAAGAAGTACGGGTGGGCGTGTTCCTTCAGTTGCCCGCGATGACTCTTTCGAACAATCCTGTAGCCCAAGATACCCCGTACATTTATGAAGTTTCACTAAGTTATTTAATATGACATTACGTACCTATGTACGAGTTAGTAACTACGCTAGCAAAACATAAAAGACGGCAGTCGCAGTAATATCAAAAATAAGAAAATATATTTCCGCATTACCCACAAAGTGAATTCTATTCCGATTTAAACGTAAGTAGTTTACTCAACGTGTTATCTATTATGTATATAATCTAAAAGCAATGCCATAATTACGAGATAACCTACCGACACTAAGTACAAACGAATAGGGAAGTAGCTAGTTTATCCTGATACGCGGCGAAATAGATTTTTAAAATTATGGACAGGCTCGCATTTGACCACAACCTTTGATGTGGCCATTATAGTGATCTGAATTTCAATTCTGAATAAGACTTTTTGCAAAAAGGTTTGGCAAACACAAATTCAATGTATGACAAAGTTCAAATTGGAACCATTCCACGAAAAAATTAATACCTTCGCTGCTAGAAACACGCCACTTGCGTTTTTACCAAGTGATTTTGTGTGGGCTCACTCACAGGTTTGGTGTTTTCCAGGTGTGTTTACATTTTTCCTTTTTCCGCGGTTCTTATATGTCTGATATAATAGATAATTATATCTAATATAATAAATCCTTACATAATATTAAACAAACTCCCCCACCACGTCTGTCTGTTCGTGATAAATCCTCAAAAACTATTAAACGGAATTTCATGCGGTTTCCACAAACGTACCAAGCTGGAGCGCTCGTTAGTAAATAGTTTAAAGATTTAAAATTTCCAGTTTATATTAATTACATTGTTGTATTTTCTTTTTAAGATAAAGAAGCGAATGGTAAGTTTTTGGTGGAATGGGCACCCAAAACTCAGCGTAGACTACATTATAGCTAATTAAAGAAGATAATATTGTGTACCTGTTAATTATCTAAGATTCTGAATACATAAGCAACACCACAATTAAGTATCAAGATTTACTAGATACTTTACATAATGAACTGTATGTCACAATAAATTATGAGTGTCATAACTAAATCATTACATCCACGTTACCTACATCCGGTCGTCGTAAAAATGTTCAATAATAATTTGCATAACAATGAAACTTCGCCGCTTCACCTCGCATGCCTATTGTATACGATTAGCATTTCCTAACATCTGAAGGCCTTGACATTGATTGCGATTGTCAAGGACACGAAATGTTTTGATACTATGTAACTGTAATAGCCTGACGCAATCGGATGAATAGTTGCAATAGATTGATGGTATGGCATAAAAATATACACGGTTATTTGTAAAACATTAACAATCTTGCAGGACTGTATTACTTACTGACATCTTATCTTCGATGTGGCGACGCTTGGAGGAGGCCTATGTCCAACAGTGGACGTGTATCGGCTGAAATGATGATAATGATCTTATACAACTTATGTTCTATGACTTTTTACAAAACAATTCATTTACAAAAAGAAAAAACTTTCAAGATTTCGTTGTTCTATCTAACACACTATGTCTGTATGACGCGCTAAGGGCATCGAGCACCTCCGACGCCCGATCACGCTCCCCTCCGCTATTGTACTATCGCTTGCTTCGCGTAGACTTTGTAATATTTAGAACGTTCAATTTAAATATTTTTATTTTTGTATGAAAATCTGATGAACTAAAATATGTAAAATTTTTAAAAGTCATAGAACAAAAGTTGTTGTTCATGTTGCTAGTAACATAGTCCTGAGTCCTGAGAGGTTGCGAGTGTTTTTCGAATAACCCTTTAAAGGTATATAAGATTCATTGAATGTAAACATGAAGCTATTTTTTTCCGATTCAGCTTGACTGCGATTTCACCTGATGGTAAGCAGTGAAGAAATCGTTGTTGGTGAGGCGCACTAGTTTATTAAGAGCCTATTCACTCTAGCCTAGAAGACACCTAAGTTATAATCGAACGGGAAGACTGCTGCAGGCAAATCGCATTACACTGCTATGGAAACGAACGTTGTTATATTTACGTATGCTTACTTACAAAAAGAAAACGAAACTCTTGCAGCTCTTGTCTTAAGATTGCGTCATTTCCCGTAAATAGTTTTTTTTTCTTTACTTTAAGCCAACGGTTTTCGGCAGATGCGTAAGGTCAAATACCTTTAAATTATTTTAAGTATCTATCACCCTTGAATTTACTGTATATTTCAACAACTATTTTTATGACGACCGGCAACAAGCTATGCTATTTCAAAATAATCAATTTACCTACACGATAATAATTTTGTTAATAAAATCATTTACATACATGTAACGAAAAATTCTTCGTTTTTATCGATTTTGCATAAACCGCAGGTGCGCTCAAATGACCTGTCTTGACAGAAAACCGAAGTTAATAAATAAGAATATTATGTATTTTTTTTTCAATTCCAGGTACTTATCAATAAATAATTGTAGAAATATTGGCGTTAATTAGCTTTAAAATGGTTATAAAAGTCATGATTTATAAAAGGTTCGGCGCAAACGGGCCACTGACTATAGCCACTGGTGGCCAGCAACAGCGACTTAGCACAGTTTTTCATATATTTTGTCGCCCCGCACACGTGCAGCCGGTGACGGCCACTTTCTACAGGAGTGTCCGCGACTCGCCACTTGTGGACTCTACGGGGCCACACAAACCGCCGACACCCGCTACTCTCGCACTCACGCTTCTGACACTTACAAATGTGGTGGCAGCAAGCTACAGCCGCCGGTCACTGTGGCGGCCTGTTTGCACCGAGTCTAAGAAGAAATGTTTCTAAGTACTTAAAAAACCCAAGTGCCAACCCAAAATGCGAGCATATTCTAAACTGTCCATATAAAAATATTTTAAGTAAAGGAAACTAAAAAATGTAAAAGACTATATCTACCGTAGTATCCTCAGAATTACCTGCGTCATGATACATAAAAATACAAATAAAAAGCAAGAAAGGATAAACAACATTAACTAAAAATACTTACAACTTACACCTACTGTAAAAACCACGTATTTTACTAGGGCACACAAGTTAGACCTGTCAAAGTCAATTTGGTCTTAGACCTATCTAATTATGATGAAGGTATAAAGCGTGAATTAATAGCCTATTTTTTACGTAAAGTCGCGTCGAGTGGCGTGGATCTAATGTAGCTCTACAAGTCCAGTTGCCATTTAAAATGTACGGAGACCGACTCGCCCAGATCGGCAATATGTATCCCGCGTGGGCCCAATATACTGCTACCTTAAAACTTAAAAACGCCAATATCCACAATATTAGACCGTATAGTCAGCAACCGGGTGCACTGCGTTCCAAACAAATTGACCTACTTTCTGTATTTATCCGCCTTGTTTCGTAAAAACCACATAAGTGCGAATAGGCAAGACGGCGGACTGTTTAGGGGTCCTGGGCCGGATATCCAATTTTCTACGTCCGTGATTGATTTTTCTACAACTTCTATGATTTCATCTTCGACACCGCCGCCTGAGAACAAAAATATTAGAGAATTAAATATTGTTGATTTTACGAGTATCAATGTCAGAATAGTTCAGTGCATGTCTAATTTACAGTACGTCCACATACTGTAAATTAGACATGCGTTAGATAACTTTCATCGATTCTGTTGGTTTTCGTCTAAGACATGTCAACGAGTTTTGTACCAGATTTACTAATAATAAAAATTGAGTATGCTAGTCACCCCCTGACTTTGTTTATCGATGTATTTTAGGTTCCATAGGCAGGGACCATACTGTTAACCACAGAAAATGAAAGAGGTTAGATAGGAAATGCTTCCCGATTTGTATTACAACGAGTGTCGCCGTTTGTCTCCCACTCTTTAACTCCACTACAGGCAATAAACCAATACGAACGCGCATTACGCAAATAACAGACCACGCATACTTAGATCGCAAGTTTGCTATTGGTAGTTAAACTATGAGCATTGCCCTACTTTGTAGCATGCCTACCCCGCCCGCAAGGTCATTCTAACCTCTGTTCTATGCTGTTAACCAACCAGCCAATCGCCCAAGCAGTGCGCCAATACCAGATATCTAACTTCAGGGTTTTATTAAGGGCATATTTCTGTAAATACACACCTCTATTCAACAATGACGGATATGCAAAGGCGACACACAGTTAATCGATGTTGTTGGGTAAAATTAACCTTCACAAACGTCCCTTGAGAAACAAATAATAATTGAACACAAACGCAACGGTATTTACTGTGTACATGGTACTCCTAATCGATAAGTGGAGGCCATCAAACAATTGAGATCGATATCGCAACTAGATTCTTAGAAAGATAATAGAAAATTCCGGCAACGCCTTTCAAATATAGATACGGAATTACGGTAATATTAACGTCATCCCGCTTTTATTTCACCATAAATGTAGCACTTATCGTGAACACGGATGTACTCGAAACGATCGTATATCCGCAATATAAAAATATTTGCAACTGAAACTGATATAAAAGTTTCGGATAAAAACGTCTAAATTACAGGTCACGACAGTTTTTTTTTGTGCTGCTAAGCCAAACAAATGATAGTGTAAACTAGAAATAAAAGTCAAATCTTGTTATTTTTATTTTACTTAGATATTTAAAAAAATCTCCGTAACAAATTATCCGAAACCGCTAGTTTCGGATAATTTGTTACGTCATCATCTCCCTAGCCTTTTCCCAACTGGCGCTCCATTCCAGCGGTGTCGGTTTCCAATCTAACGGGATGCAGCTGAATACCTGTGTTTCGCATGGAGCCTATCAGATCTCTATAACCCAGTTATTGGCCAATACGAGTAGCTACGTCTACCTACATCCGAATCCGTCTCCAGATCAAACATTTCATACCTATTCATAAATATTATCTCTGTTGTTGTCCACTAGTTTCTGTCAACGGGTTCGCCGGCGTGAAAGTAGGGAATTATCCCAAGGGAATACAATCTCGAAAAAGCCATCAAATTATAGTCTGCCCGTGTGCCAAATTTCATCTAAATCCTTTCAGCCGTTTGAGCATAAAGGGGTAACAAATAGAGCCACTGCAATAGCAAGCCTTCTTTTTCGATTTCTGCCAAAAATATTCAATTCTTTCCAAGAAGCCTATGTAACCATGTCATAGAATATACATAAAAAAAATGATCGAATGTGTTTAATTCTTAAATTTTCCATTCCAGATGTGAGTTATATTACCGTGTCAGCCATTATGCTGTGAAATCGTTAAAACCGTTATTCGCTACTCATAATCAATTTCTTGCAGTTGTTTTATTGAGAGGTTGATTTTTATGTACGTTCTTTATGCATAAGATAACGGAATCGTTTAATGTTAGTCTTGCAACGAATATTCGTATGGACATCCTCGTGTCGAGAATCGGCCGATTTCCGGACACCGCAGGCGTGGGCTTGCGTTCGACAAGCAATCAGCCGTCCAGTAAGGACTATGCGCGAGTTGAAGGCGCATATTATACAGTTGCCATAACGGATCTTGAGCGGTTGCGCAGAAGTCAAATATTCGGTCTCTTTAGTGGTGCGAAGTGAGACGCAGGGGGCGGGGAGTGTCAGTGATTGGATCGCCGCGCCGTCGCGTCATAGACGTCACTCCTCATTCGTTCCCTGCGTTGCTGCATGTAACTAACAACGAAGACGATTGGCTCGCCAATGGAATGCGCAAAGCGATCCCCATTCTGACGCCGAGCGCTCAAGATCCGTTGTGCCTACTGTATCACGTGCGCTGCAGAGATGTCAACAAAACTGAAGTGACCGCGAGAACGTATGAAACATTTACCGTAGCCCCAGAACGCAAAGGGCAACTAAAGAACACAGTGGGTTTTAGGTCAGTAAAATCTGACACGCCCTCTCGCTCAAAACTAGAGAGGGAGAAGTCATTTGATAAAAACCCGTTTAAAAAAATACACTTCCTGGTACCGACAAATATTTTACTATCTAGATTAAAAATTTAAATTCCTGCTTGCTTTGCATGTGTAAGAATTGTCATGAACTCATGACATGATAGGTCTAATACTTAAACAAAGATCTGCATATTCTTGTTGCTACTAATTTTTAAACGGTTTTATTTAGCTCACCCCGTTTGTTTTATTTATTCTTGGATCAAATTTAGTAATTCAAATTTCACCCTCTTCCTGTCAACCGATTAATCTGAAATTTTGTATACACTTTGGATTTTGGTGACAATACAATTATGTTTATTCATTATCATTATAAATTCAAGATGGCCGCCGCTACAAAATGGCGGATAATTTATGTTTTATTAATCCCATCAATATGGGTATCAAATGAAAGGGCTCAATAAGCAGAATACAATATACTATAAAAAATTGAAATCCAAGATGGCGGCCGCTACAAAATGGCGGATAACGTAGGTTTTATCAATCCCATCAATATGGGTATCAAATGAAAGGGCTCAACAAGCAGAATACAATATACTATAAAAAATTGAAATACAAGATGGCGGCCGCTACAAAATGGCGGATAACGTAGGTTTTATCGATCCCATCAATATGGGTATCAAATGAAAGTGCTCAACCAGTATAATACAATGTACTATATAAAATTAAAATCCAAGATGGTGGCCTCTACAAAATGGCGGATAACTTAGGTTTTATCAATCCCATCAACATGGGTATCAAATGAAAGGTCTCAACAAGTAGAATACAATTTACTATGCAAAATTGAAATCTAAGATAATTAATTAATAATCTACAATACATAAAATGCAGGGCAGCACTGTGGATCACGCAGTCGTATACTTAGGTGCGAAACTGTTTGAAGAAGGTCAAGCCTACGTGGCTCTTAGTAGAGTAAGATCTTTGCAGGGACTACGTATAGAGGAGTTGGACTGCAATAAACTAACGGGCAAGAAACCTTGCAATAATGAAGCACTAAATGAATTAAACAGAATGCGAAATAAAAACTAAAAACTAGAAAATAAAAATAGGTAAAAAAACTTTAAACGGTTTTATGTTAAACATACATTGCAATGTTTAAGATAAATGTACTAAAAACCAAAAAATAATAAAATAGATACAGTCGTGGGAATTATAAACATATGCATAGACTAGACTAAAATAAAACCGTGGGGCACGTCAATTGTAATTATAGTGTAACATTACAAAACAAACATTTTAATCAACGATTGTAGACAATTGACGTGCCCCACGGTTTTATTTTAGTCTAGTCTATGCATATGTTTATAATTCCCACGACTGTATCTATTTTATTATTTTTTGGTTTTTAGTACATTTATCTTAAACATTGCAATGTATGTTTAACATAAAACCGTTTAACTTACTAAAAAGTTTTTTTACCTATTTTTATTTTTCTTTTGATGTTTCTGGCGAAACGTGAACGAATTCTCAGTACGATATAGCAAGGCGGGATCCATTAATAGATAGATACATATTGAAATCAAGTACAAGATACGCTTACATGATAAGTTAATTCAGCTAAACAAATAAAGATAACATCAATATGATTTACATATATACATAATATCAGGATAGTTTTCGCAATACGTTTTTACAAAGCAAACCTGCTTTGCCCATGCAAAAAGCTAGCAAGCCCACGGACGTAAGGGAATTGTCCTCGAACCCCTTTTTTCAAGGGGGAAAATTATCAAATAATTTCTCCCACGGGAGGGAGTATCAGACTTTTACGGACTAAAACCCGTTAAGTTCCTTCAGTTGCCCTTTACATTCCAGAGCCGCGGTAACTCTTTCAAACAATCCTGCAACCCTGGCAGGACTTGTGCCCCCGCGGCCTAATGACTTTCAATGAAACACAGAAAAAATATGAAATTAAAACTTCAATAAAAAAAAAACACGCACACAACTTTATCTGTAACAATATGTTCGGCTTCTTTATTCGAATCGAAATTTTAGCACTGCGCCTAGACTATGCTATGTGAGATCTCGATTCGCTCGCGCTTTTATAATTCTTCTTTAGTTCCCAAAGCTTTCTGCCTAACTCGACAAAATTAGTTCTATCTCTATGCATGCTATGAGCAAAAGAAAACCTGTCCTATTCGAGGTGGGATTCTGACGATCCAAACCCTTGAAAATAGTAATGCCATTGTCAATTCATCTTCGTCATCAGCATATCAGCCGAAAAATGTCCACTGTTGGACATAGGCCTCCCCCAAGCGTCGCCACAACGACCCGTCCTGTGTGTCACGCATCCATCGGTGTAAATTGCCTAACTAAAAATAAATCTACAGCCTGATAGCACTCTGCAAATTATATTATCAGTAGCAATATTGCTACCGAGTATTTTTTAATGGAAATATCAATAACACCGCCAGCGGCAAATGCCGGTAAATTTTAACCAGTAATGGATGTTAGCATGTGGTGTCAAGGCCAGGGTTGGGCGTCCTCGATTAGATATCAATAACGATAATACACAATGTTATCGTGATAATCACTGCTGAAATCTACCCAGACTTTTCCGCAATTTCTAGAAAATGCCTAGTTCTACTATTACTTCATGTTCGAAGATAGGTAACTACTTATTTCGCTTTCTCGCTCTCACAGGCTCACACAAATGCCTCTCCCACTCCTGGGCAAAGTTTTGTTATGATATTTCTTTATTTTATTAAACAAAGTAAAACAATGGCCAAGATAATTCTTACGTTTTGTGCAACTGATAATTTTATTGTAGTATTGCAAATCCAACAAATTTACTACAGTTTAGATACGCGTCGCTCACTCACTTCAATTGGGACTTAATTTTGTTAATTTATGGTTTACTGACCTTTCCCTTTCTTCATTTCATCGGTGACCTCGCAGTAGAACATCGTCTGTAGCGAGCCCTGCACACCCACTCCGGCCCTGAGTGAAAAATATGGGTTAATAACCAACTTCCATTACCTCTAATTAGTTTCCGGGTTATCATGTGGGCTGAATTTACGAATTTATAATAATTTACGAGTATAATGTCCGACCGAACTTTCGGTTTCGGCGAAAACTTAGTTTCGGCTTCGGCTGCCATCCAGCCGATAGGGCTGAAACCGACACTGAATTCGAGAAGTTTCATGCTGCGACCAGACGTGTTCAGTGCGCTGAACTGCGACCGACGAAGTACCTATCATTTTGACGCTGCGACCAGACGTGTTCAGTGCGCTGAACTGCGACCGACGAAGTACCTATCATTTTGACGCATAACCGCTTCCGCGCGCATACACATGTCAAAATAACGAGGACTCGATGGAGCAATTGGTGGTGCAAGAAAAAGTCGAAGGCAAAAATCCCGTGAGAGCTGTTGTAGAGCTCTCACGGTGGACGGACCTCATTAAATCTTTGACACACTTCAGCATCAATGTCAACTCCCAAGCCGCTAAACACAGAGCTGCATGGCGTCGCATCATGAGAGACGCTTCTCTCATGATGCGACGCCATGCAGCTCATGCCTAGCATCATGCAGCCTCCTATGCATGTCCTAGCATCATGTCTAGGTCGAGTCCGCACCGCTGTGCGGACTCGACCTAGACATGATCACGAACACTCAGTCAAGAGTGCACGACTGAGAAGAACTGACAGTAAGGGTCGCAGGAATCGCATGCGAGGGTTTTAGGACCGGTCCTTATGGCGACACTTGGGGAGGTTTATGTCTAGCAGTGGATGAAGATGAAATGAAATTAAGCTAAACAGTAAAAATACTGACCTGTAAGATGCAACTTTGTGCAGATCATTCAGCGGTACGTCATACCCGCACTCTTCTAGTACTTCTTCCTTGGCGATCTCTTGTAGAGACTTGTTCTTGTCAACAATGCCAGCACACATCTCTAACGTAATACCCAGGGATGCTGGGTACTTACTAGTGTCTATAGTGTGATTTTGACGGTCTTGTAATGGTACACTGTTATAGTATATTGCTGGGGGAAAAAACGGTAAATTTTATTAGAAAAACTAGATTAAAGTATCTGATTTTAGAAGGGATTCCACGTTATTCAGCACAAGATATTCAGACTCGTCTTATTTTTCATTCTAAATAAAACAGTTTATTACACTTACTAGCTTTTGCCCACGCGGCTTCGCTCCCGCTCTTCCCTACTTCAGCCTACTATACCCTACTCTGCCCTACCCTACTCTACCCTACCCTACTCTACTCTACTCTACCCTACTCTATCCTACTCTACCCTACTCTACCCTACCCTACTATACCCTACCCTACTCTACTCTACCATAAAAAAAAAAAAAGTAGGTCTTATGTCCGTCTCCTGGTTTTAAGCTACCTCCCCACCAATTTTCAGCCAAATCGGTTCAGCCGTTCTTGAGTTACAAGTGGTGTAACTAACACGACTTTCTTTTATATATATAGATTACACTACGCGACATCGACTAAGACTGTCTGAATATTGAGTAGTGTAATAGGCCCTTTGAGAAAAAGTTATCCAGATCTACCACAAAGCGAGGACGGTTCACCTCGGGGTTGCCGTCACCCCATTACACTGACAGATTAAAGTGAACACCAGCTTAGTTAACAAAGCAAAAAAAAAGGAATTGTATGGCTATGTAGATAAAAAGATAAAAATCTTACAGTAAAATATTGAAATGGCAGGTTTTCTTTCAGATTCATTCGACATCATAGTCAAAACAAGTAGAGTAGTTTAGCATACTCTATTGCATTCATCAAAGCAGAAACTGACTGACTTACATATCAATGTACAGCCTCAACTATTGAGACTAGGGGCATGAAATTTTGCACAAGGGTTCCTTTTATGAAATAGCAAGCACTAAGAGGCCTATGTCCAACAGTGGACGTGTATCGGCTGAAATGATGATGATGATGATGATGAAGCACTAAGAGTGTATTTTTCAAAATTCACCCCCTAAGGAGATCCAAGCAAAGGCTTCCAAGTATCTATAAGGGATGAGAGTGATTCGTAAATGAAACTCGTAGTTAGTCGTTGATGTCTGAACAAGATCTGTATATTTTCTATAATTACACCCTATTTATATTTACAATGGTACTAATGGAAGTAGTGTCTAGCCTAAGATATTTACAAACGTGCGTCGTTATTTCTCAAACAGAGGGCGCTTGAGGTGCTGCACATTAAACGCACTGAGCGGGCTGCTCACCGCGCATGCGCGACACGGCGTAATCTTGTCGCGATTCTATAAATACGTGTCGCGCGCAGAGCGCGATCCTTTTCACCGTCGAGACGTCACCGAGTGAAGATCTCCGCTGCGCGAGGCCACGTGATCCATCTGCGAGGGTGCTGAGGCTTATGCTTAGCGCTTATAAGCTTATCCTATTTCTTCATTTGTCGTAAAACGTGTTGCTTCACTGTTTCTATAACAGACGTTGTCGTAAACGTGTTGATTCACTATTTCTTTAACAGAACATGGTCGAAAACGTGGTAATTGGTTTTGAGGTATTGGTAACTGGTATCTGGTGTGGTGGTACGATGGTACGGTGGTTTGTGGTTTTCTGGTAACAGGTACTGTGTCACTACATCACTCCCCCCTTAAGTGAAGCGTACGTTCGGTTTCACCGTGCGGCCGGTTCTTGTGACGTAGGTGTGCTTGGGCGGTGCGCTCGATGTTGGTGCTGCGGCTGGCACATTTTGATGATTTTGCGTTGGCGGACGTGAAGTAGGTGGTGGCAAGCGTGAGGTTGCTGAAGGTTGAATCTCATCTTCGTTGTACAGGTGTGCAGGCTTCAATCTGTCGACTGACACGACGGTGGTACGAAGAGGTAGCTGTAATGTGAACTGCTTTCCATCTTCGCTGCGGTGTAGAATCTCGTACGGGCCGTCGTAAGGTGGTGTGAGCGGTCTGCGTACGCTGTCGTTACGCAGAAACACGTGCGTACATGTTGCGAGATCCTTGTACACGAATGTGTTCGCGTTCGATGAGTGAGTTCTTCTCACCGGTGATAGTGACGACATTGTTTCTGTCAGCTGACGAACGAATTCGGCGTCTTCAATATTCGGCGTTGTAGGCACGAAGAAATCAGACGGAATGCGTAGCGTTGTACCGTACGTCATTTGGGCTGGGCTGAAGGAGGTGTTTTCACGAAGTGCAGTACGTAGTCCAAGGAGAACTGTAGGTAGCTCTTCGCTCCAGCGTGTCGCGGCTGCTCTCGCCATCAATGCTGACTTAAGTGTGCGGTGCCATCTCTCCAATTGGCCATTCGCCTGAGGGTGGTATGCGGTGGTTCGAATACGAGTGACACCGAATTTCTTCATCAGCGACGTGAATAATGCGGACTCAAATTGTCTTCCTTGGTCCGTTGTTATACGTAACGGGCAACCGAATCGCGATATCCACCCGTCGTATACGGCTCTTGCGACTGTCTCGGCGCTGATGTCACGTGTAGGTATCGCTTCGGGCCACTTGGTGCAGCGGTCGATTATCGTGACGAGGTATCTGTAGTCATTAGAAGGAGGTAACTCTCCGACGATGTCGACGTGAATGTGATCAAAACGCGCAGATTCTTGGAATTGACCAAGTGGGCTCTTCACGTGTCGTTGAACTTTGGCGCGCTGACATCCAATGCACGCCCTTGCCCATGTAGCTACGTCTTTGTTCATAGAAGGCCAGAAGAATTTATTTGCCATGATTTTTCTCGATGTTCGTACTCCGGGGTGACTTAAATCGTGTTGCGCTTTGAAGGCGGCAAAACGGTAAGTCGGTGGTAAGTATGGTCGAACATTTGTTGTAGATGTTTCGCACAGTATCGGTCGTTGAACTCCGGGCATAGTCAGTCGGGTGAAGTTGAGTTTGGGGTTGTTCAAACACGATCGTAGTTCGGAGTCGTTTTCGTATTCTTGGACGAGTTGATTGTAGTCGATAGTTGAGTTCAGTAGTTCGACTTCTTCTATTCGTGATAACGCGTCGGCCGCTTCATTTTTATCACCGTTGATGTATAGGATGTTTGTGCAGAATTGACTTATATAGTGAAGTTGTCGCTCTCTTCTTGGAGTGTCGCTGCTACTCGGTGGTCTTGTAAGCGCGTATGTTAGAGGTTTGTGATCGGTGTAAATTGTAAGGTCGTTGCCCTCTATTAGCCGACGTAGATGTTGCACAGCGGTGTACATAGCTAATAGTTCGCGATCGTACACGCTGTAGCGTCGCTGAGTGTCGCTCATCGTTTTTGAGTAGAAAGCGAGAGGTTTCCACACGTTGTCGACTTTTTGTTGCAGAACGGCGCCGATGCTGGTATTCGAAGCGTCGGTGAATAAACATAGCGGTGCGTTTGGTATTGGGTGTGTCAGCGTAGTCGCCTCGAGTATGCTTTGGCGGCAATGTTCGAAGGCTTCCTCGGCTTCTGGCGTCCAGGCGATTGGTGATTTATCGTTCTTCTTGCTGTTGTGTAGGTACTTGTTGAGTAGGGTTTGATGTTCGGCTTGATGGGGTAGGCAGCTGCGGTAAAAGTTGATCATGCCTAAGAATCTTCGTAATTCTTGAATTGTAGTTGGTTTTGGGTAATTGACTATGGCTTGGATGCGATCTTGTGTGGGTTTGATTCCTTCTTGTGTGACTTCATATCCGAGAAATTGTATTTTGTTAGTGCCGAACTCGCATTTTTCGATGTTGAGTGTGACGCCGTACTTGTTCAATCGTTCGAGAACTTGATGTAGGTGGCGCTGATGTTCTTCTTCATTTCTTGAATATACGAGTAAATCGTCGACAAAACAGAATACGATGTCGTCGAGTCCACGTAGTACTTCATGCATGAAACGTTGGAATGTTTGACCGGAATTGCGTAGGCCAAACGTCATGCAATTGAATTCGAAGAGACCAAATGGTGTGATGATGGCGGTCTTCGCAGCGTCTTCTTCATGAATTGGGATGGAATAGTAGGCCATTTTCATATCTAATTTAGAAAAGACTTTTTTCCCGTGTAGTTGGTAGGTAAAGTCTTGCATTCTCGGAATTGGGTAGCGATCGGGTACAGTCACGGCGTTAAGTCTACGGTAATCGCCGAATACACGTAGTGAGCCATCTTTTTTCTTGACGACGTGTAATGGGCTGGCCCATGGGCTCTTCGAAGGTTTGCAGATACCCATCTCCATCATCTTCTCGAATTCAATTTTTGCCGCGTTGTACTTGTCCGGAGGAAGGGGGCGTGGCCTTGAGTAGATAGGTTGACCTGTTGTTTCTATGCGATGTTTAACGTCGTGTTTTGCTGGAGACTTGAGTGACATGGGTCGCAGAACGTCAGGATACTTCATCAGTATGTCGTGGTAGGCATGGTTACGGTCGATAATGTAGACGGCTTCTTCAGTTGTTTGGATTTTGATGGCGTTCACGCTGAGATCGGTAACGCGATCGATAAGTTTTCTTTGATGTAAGTCGACTAGTAATTTGTGATTTACTAGGAAGTCTGCGCCTAATATTGATGTCTTGACGTCGGCGACGACGAATGTCCATTTGAAACTTCTACGTAAACCTAGGTTGAGCTCGAGTGTACGCTCTCCGTAGGTACGTATTTGTGTGCCGTTTGCGGCGAATAATTTGTAGGTACTTTCTGCCGGTTTCGAATAGTTCTTGTTTCTTGCTGCTAAGACTGATATATCGGCTCCGGTGTCGACAAGAAACTTTTCTTTGCTGTTCCTGTCGATGATGCATAGGCGGAGGCTTCGTTGATTTACATCGACTTCCGCCACAGTCGATGTATTTTCTAGTTTTCCTTCGTTTTAGAACAGGGAGATTCGCATTTGCGCGCGTCTTCCCCGAATCTGTAGTGATAGTAGCACAACCAATCAGCGTCGCCCGGCTTGCTTGACCCGCGAGAGTTTGCACGGGAATTTTGGCGCGAAATTCTGCGTTGCCGCATCGACGACGGGTAGCGGGAACGGGAGCGAGTGGGGCGGGCGTGCGCCGCGCGCTGTTGCCAGCTTGTGCGTAGGTCGGCGATCTCGAGTGATAACTTTTCGATTTGTTTTGATAACAAATCGACTTGCAGGTTCTTGATGGCTGAAATCTGATGACTTTCGCAGCTTGGTGTGGTAATTGTGGTAGCCGTGGAGACTGCGGCGACTGATGCTGGTTCGAAGTGCTCCGTCATCTTGTCGGCCATGGCAGCTAGGACTTCGAGCATAGATTCGGTGTTCACTGAGAGAACGGCGCGAACTTGCGTGGGCAGCTGATTGAGCCACATTACTTTGAGAGCTTCATCTGTGAGTAGTTTGCCGCTCACATCGCGCATCTTGCGAAGTAGCTGGCTAGGTTTTTGGTCGCCGAGCTCGAGGCCGCCGAGTAATTTCTGCAGCTGGCGATGGTCTGATTCTTGGTATGTTGATATCAACCGGTTCTTGAGTGTGCTATATTTGCCAGTAGGAGGTGGATTTAGGATGATGTCAGCAATTTGTTCCAAATCGCTGCAGCCTAGCAGCGGAACGACGAGGTTGAATTTTTGATCTTCTCCGATTTTACTGGCAGCGACGGCAGCTTCGAATTGCGCAAACCAGAGTTTAGGGTTTTGGCGCCAAAATGGTGGTAGACGTGCAGGCAGTGATATGGTGGCAACGTCGCTCTTCACTGTTGAGGTACTGTGGGCATCGCAGAATTCTTCGGCTTGGTTTTTTGACATGACGATTGCTTGATCTTGACGGTTCTTCTATTTTTCAGAAGGCAGGCGTCTTGATTTTCCAGCGGGGTCACCAATATAAGGGATGAGAGTGATTCGTAAATGAAAGGCGTAGGTTGTCGTTGATGTCTGAACAAGATCTGTATATTTTCTATAATTACACCCTATTTATATTTACAATGGTACTAATGGAAGTAGTGTCTAGCCTAAGATATTTACAAACGTGCGTCGTTATTTCTCAAACAGAGGGCGCTTGAGGTGCTGCACATTAAACGCACTGAGCGGGCTGCTCACCGCGCATGCGCGACACGGCGTAATCTTGTCGCGATTCTATAAATACGTGTCGCGCGCAGAGCGCGATCCTTTTCACCGTCGAGACGTCACTGAGTGAAGATCTCCGCTGCGCGAGGCCACGTGATCCATCTGCGAGGGTGCTGAGGCTTATGCTTAGCGCTTATAAGCTTATCCTATTTCTTCATTTGTCGTAAAACGTGTTGCTTCACTGTTTCTATAACAGACGTTGTCGTAAACGTGTTGATTCACTATTTCTTTAACAGAACATGGTCGAAAACGTGGTAATTGGTTTTGAGGTATTGGTAACTGGTATCTGGTGTGGTGGTACGATGGTACGGTGGTTTGTGGTTTTCTGGTAACAGGTACTGTGTCACTACATATCTATGGAAAAACCTACTTTCGCATGGACGAAGCCACTGGCAGAAGCTAGTACATTATAAAGTACTTCTCTGCAGGTTTGAGTACAATATTTGCCTTAGAATATAGATGGCATGGCAACTTAATAATAATATTCCACAACTAGCACACAACGCCGTCTAGTCCCAAGCCAAGCAGAGCTTGTGTTATGGGTACTAGATAACTGATAAATATACTTATATATTTCTAAAAACATACATATTATAGATAAATTACACCCAGACACAGAACAAATGATCATGCTTAATGGTTGATCATGGAATCAAACCCACAACCTGTGGCATAGCAGTCAGGGCCACTAACCACTAGACCAACAGGCCAGTCAAACTTCACTCACAATCACCTGCAAATTAATGGTATTCAGCTGACAATGCAGGAAAAAAGTAGGGAGATGATTATTACAAGAAAGGCACGAAGGAACGGGGTGGGCTTTTAGCCAGTAAGAGTGTGACACTATCTCCCGCTCCGCCCAAGAGCGGAGGTTGTCATTGGATGATTTTTCCCACCATAAAAAAAAAAGTAGGAAAATGTTTACATGTGATGTTTTACTTACTGGGTCTAAAACGTCTAGTCATAATTAACACTTTTCTAGTCACATTGAAGATCGTAATCATAACAGTGTCGTTCATTGTCCGCATATCTTTATTCATCTTAATACCATTCAAGGTATATAACATTCGAAACACTTTAAATTCAGGCTCTTGTATGTATATAGTATGCACATTAGAAATAACCATATGATCCATTGCTTAGTTGAACAATAATTTATCATATAAAAAAATCAAAATAAAAATCTGACTTTAATTCTCTAAAAATATTACTCAATATTACACTCGAAATTTTATGTTTATTTTTCAAGAAGAAATTTATGTTTTTTTTTTTAATAATAGAATTGTCTGTACTGTCAGGCTGACATATTCAAAAACCAAAAAGTTATATTATTGATGATGTATCCAAACAGATTATTGTGAGGAGTTTCATTAGATTTTTACAACTTTATGTATGTAATAGCTTTATAATGAGAACAGTAAAACTGTTTTATGTCTAATAATTATATAATCTAGTTATCAGATTATGTAACAAATCATATTATTTTCTATGTTAGCCAATTGAACATGAATGTGTCAATGTAAATATTAATAAATCAAAACATTTACTAAAATGATATTAAATAAAAGTAGTGTCATCAATATCTGCAGTAATATTATAAAGAGGTAAAGTTTGTTATTTTATTTGTAGGAGGTAAACTCTGAAAGTACTGGTCTGATTCCCGGAATTTTTTCACCGATAGAAAGCTGCTTTACTCCTGAATGACATAGGCTATATTTTATGTACACGGGTGAAGCCGCGAGCAAGAGCTAGTTGGTTATATTGTCATCATCATCTTCAGCAGCCTTTTTAATGTTCCCGCCGTTAAGACTCAAGCCTCCTCTCTAGGAGAGGGAATGGGCCATAATCCACCACGCGGGCCCAGTACGTGTTGGTGAATGTCACATGTCTTCGAATTTTTGGTTCTAGGCCATGCCGGTTTCTTCACGATGTTTTCCTTCACCGTTTTGAGAGCAGTGGTGATGAAATGAATTACACAAAGTAATGCGCCTGGCTGTATTCGAACCCGCGACCTACAAGTCGTAAGTCGGAGCCGTTACCACTCGGCCACCACTCCTCTATAGTGTCTCCTCTCAAAGCAGCAGATTCTACTGAATTGGAAACTTAAAAATAGAAAGAGCACTCTAGACTCCTCACTCCTCCTAGCTACATTCCGAAATTCAAGTACAGTAATACAGCCAATAGAGTGGGTCATTGCGTTGACCAGAAATAACCATGTTGCAGATATGAGAGAAAAAAATATGTATTTTTAAAATATTATGTAAAAAATTCATTAAACCCCAAGCAAACACCGGCGTTTGGCACATGTATTGTCTTACTATTATGTCTCAAATTAACAGTATCTGAAAGATATGACTAGTTGATGCCTTCAGATTGAGCATGAAAATAGGTTTCTCTAAACAAACTTTAGACCCCCATATTTGATCCCATAATTTGAATTTTGAAAAATCGTTTCTTACTCTTTGTATACATCAAAAAGAACCTTTGAGCAAAAGGTCAGCGTTCTAGGACCAAGGGTTTAGGCAGGTTTTTGAGTAAGTGAGTCAGGACATTGCCTTTTTAAATACAGATCAGTGACAGTACACAGGGAAGAATGAAGGAGAAAATGTGATGCACCAAACACAGGTATCCTGAGACAAGATGGAAGGAGCTTGGTGAAGGAAAATTAAACTTCCAAAAGGGATTCAGTAATGCAGGTAATAAAGAAAACAATTTAAAAAAAAAAAAAAAACGTGTGGCACTCGGGGACTGCCGCGGTAAAGCTGTTACATAGCATTTTTATCAACTTATGCAATTATAATTATTTATTTATTTTATTTATGCAGTATTTTTTTTCCTTTGTTTTTTTTTTTCTTTGATATTAATTGAAGTTACACTTTCACACATTGAATTGAATTTTGATTGATTGTTCACTCATTTGTTTTCTTATCGGTCACCACGCTCAAAAAACAAATGAGTGGGGGGTGTTAGGTTATTTTCGTTACGGAATTTCTGGATTCGGTCTCCACGCTCAAGGCCCGCAATAGAAGCTATGCAATAGCTTAATAATAGTCTACACAAAGAAGCTTGAATAATACATGGTGTTATTCTATCATATAAATTACAACAAAATGGGTCAGTGGGTAGCCTTAGGGGCGGAATGTGTGTGTAGTGTGGAGCAGATCAGCACAATTAGATGGATAACTTTTTAAAGTAAAGAATAATGATAGCCTGAACTCTTTAAGGTAGTTAATTTACCACTACTACATTACAGCATAAAAATTGAGGTTGACCCTCATAATTACGTTATGCTATTATAGTTTATCTCTTTCCTGTTAGCAAAAAAAAAAATACTCGCAAACCTCAACTACTCACCGGGTCTGAATTGCTTCACAAATATCAACACATTCCTGGTAACGTTAAAGACGATGATGGCGACGCTGTCGTGCACCTCCAGCATGTCCCAGTTCTTCTCCTTGCCTCCTTGCGTGTAGTTGAAACGAAAAGGCCTCACGTAAGGCGAGTCCGGCAAGGGAGTCATGTACACTTCAGTTAGATCTTCCATCTTTCGAACTCTATACTATCGGTGGTGAAAATGATTAAATTAACGTTTTAAATTAATTAATGTACTGACTACTGTTTGGAGTGAGCTCCAAGTTAATCAAATTCAAAATTATTCGCTAACAATTTGTTGCACTTCGTGCCTTTCTCGTAGTAGCTGCTCAGCTAAACTGACTTTGACGTCTGGTTTTCTGTCGAATTTCTGTAATGACGTCGGCACGGTATGACAGCAGATAACAGTATTGCCAGTAAGTAAGATATCATATTCCTTTATTATATGGTTAGGCGACGATTACACGATCAAGCAAGCGTCAATCAATTCCATAAATCATGAATGATGGTTTTCGTAAATCAGCAGGCTTACCATGACCTCTTATGGAAACGTTCAATTCCCAGTGAGTCAAATCCCTTTCAAAAGCAGGCCTGCTTCTGAATCGCTAAAAATCATACCATGGAAGTTCTAAAGTTGAACGATTTTTGTGCAAAGGTGAACAGTTACGCTTGAAGATCGCTTAATTTAACATTACAGACGCTCAAAAGACGGTCATCTGCTATTAATACTCGTCAAATAGCACGCCTATAGATGCTGGCGGGAAAAATTCCGAATCTTTCCCGTCGAATACTTCGGAAGTATTCCGAAATATTCCGAAACTTTCGGAATATTTCAACTGTCAAAAAAAAAACCAGGAAAATCGACCTTACTATGTACCTATTTCGCGCTTGGAAGTTGTAAAATATTATCTTTAGTTGTATTGTGAGCGGTAGGAATATATTAAGTTTATAGTTGTGAGTGCACGTCGCATCAAGGACAATAGAACCGACTTCAATAAAGTTCCGACTTTATTGAAGTCCGGCCGGCACCTCTTCAATAAAGTCTTCGCTTGGTGGTGGTTTGAAGTGCTCCGGCTTCATTGAAGTCAGTTCTATCTTTTTACTTAAACATTTTTGTTTCAACATTTTTTTATGTCCCGTATAGGTACATATAGTGACTAATAATACTGTTCTGAAAACTGCATCAAATTCGGTTCAGCCAAACGCGAGATGATCGCGGACAAACATACATACATACGGTTCAAACTCATAACCTCCTTTTTTAACACGCTTTTATTAGCTTCACCTATATGTTTGTTTGTAATCAACGCCTTTGAGCTCGATTTTGACCAGCTTAGAGCGATCAGATTTTTTTAAAACTTTGCACACCCATCAAAGACTGATGACAACACAATGATCCTTTATTCTATGACCTTGATCTCAAGGGCAATGACCTTTACTTAAACCTTTACTTCATTAAAATGTTGGGAATCGCCTGTGACACCCAAAGGCAATGACTTTTACCCCAAGGGCCAGACCTTGACCTCAAGGTCAATGACTGACCCCAAGGTCAAATGTATAAAAAGTTGGAAAACACCTGGGACACCATAGGGCATGACCTTGACACCAAAGTCAATCACCTTGAACTCAAGGTCAAATGCAAAAATGTTGGGAAACGCCCGGGACACCAAAGGGCTGCTTTGACCGCCGGCGAGCGCTACTTCTCTAAATAACACAGATCAATTTTTTTCGATAACATTTTAGGTCAAATACTTAGGGGTCATGGTCATTGACTTTAGGAAAAGCGTGGGGTGCTCGATTCGACTCTTACGAAACATAATATGGCACAAAGCGCCCCACCCTTTTTTACAATTTAATATTAATATTTTTCGTTCAAACAAAACAAACATAGAACAAACAACAACAAACACAAACAACAAATTCAATGTAGGTATTTTATTGACTGGGCTATTTACGCATAATGTTTTTATTGACTTGGTGGGCTATGCGACTCGCGAATCAGAGATCTCTCTCAACCGACTTGAGAATTTTGTATAATATTTAATCATTTAAAAAATACAAACATTCAGTACTTTTTATAAGGTTCTTCTGTTATTAAACAATGATCTCTATCTCTTAATCAACTTTGATTATTGAATCCGTGTTGACTACATCAGATTTCACTATATCCTAATAATTACCCAAGTCGTTTAACTTATTAGACAGACTCTAACCCTTTTTCAAAAAACAAATCAAATAATGCTAGACCTGGTTTTTTAATTCACAACTGACATTTATAAAAATAGCATTCGATTTCGAAATAAGTAGGTACCTACCTAAAAACAAAAGAATAAAAATCCTGTTAATCGCAGGCTAACATTAATCAATCCCATTTATATTAAAATAAACATTTATATTTTACTTACGTATGTGCCACTGAACAATTATTAACTAACAAACACGTTTATTCCGATTGAATTATTCCGGCAATCCGGCGAAATATTCGGAAACATTCGATTGCGGGGTACGAATCTTTCTCGCGGGGGGCAAAACTTCTCCGGGGAGCATATCCCCTCTTACCGCACCCCGCACCGCCATCGCCTGCACGCACGACTCGTGGTAGTGGTGGGTCGTCGACGTTTTTACAGTCGACGAAACGAGACTGGTTTACCGTTCACGTTGAACTAGTTCATAAAACAGTTTAATTTTCGACTAGTTTACATTGTAGACTGAATAGCGTTTCGTAATCAGTCGAGTCGTTGAGTCGGTCCATTCAGTTGTTCCGTTTCGTCGTATGTTGTCGACTAGAATGCGAAACCAAGTTGATGCCTACAATGTCGTTCATGCGTAAACAGGTTTATTCGTTAACTGTAAACCAGACGAACAGTTGACGGCAAGAAAACAGTCTAAAAAAACCGTTCGTTCATTCAACGCCCACTCCTAACTCGTGGCAGTCGGGCCCGCGCACGCGTCGCGGCGCCAGTGTACAAAGTACTCTGTGGCCAGCGCTGCAGCAGCGGCGGCGGCGATCGACGATCGATGCAAAATACAATTATTCAGCAAAAAAAAAAAAATCTTAATTAAATTCATTTTGAATAATTCCGATTTAAAGAAACTTTCCCAGAAGTATTCCGGAATTATTCCGAATGTTTCAGAAGTTTTGCAACTATAAGCACGCCATAGTACAAAAAGTCTATACAAAAAAAAAGGTGAACGAATCTTGAGCGGATTTCGTAAACGTCACTTAGCAGGCCAGCTACAGGCCTGCTATAACGAAGTCATAGTACAAAAATGCCGGGCAGTTCAACTTCAGCCCTGCTATAAGAGGTTATGGTAAGCCCCCAGTACGAAAAACCGTCACGCAATGCAACGCATTAGGCGGTAGGTTTTTTGTCAATCAAGGTTTTGACTGTGGCCAAACTGACAGCAAAACCTACCGTGTAGTGTTTGCCTTATGGATACACAGTATTTTATTCGTGCTACGTAAAGCATGCAATTCCGGAATTCCGTAATTCCAGAATTCCGGGTCAATTATACTGATTTTTCAGTTCCGGAATTGACTGGAATAATTTTGGGATTCCGATATTTATTTTTTTAAATTGTATTCTTCTTAACGCACGCAATCTAAAGGACCTATTACACTGCGCTGAATATCGCGTGCGATCGTACTATTTTTCATTCATAGAAAGACAGTCTATGGTTCGACGTATCGCGTAGTGTAATGAGGGTTAGACTGTCTTTCTATGAATGAAAAATAGTACGAGTCGGAATATCGCAAGCTATATTCAGCGCAGTGTAATAGGTCCTTAACGTCTGTGGAATATTCCACAAATTACTATTAAAGTTGAAAGGGTGGCCATTATGGGTTGCAAGCGCACGTGCTCAACCCTCCGCACTAGATTCGTCTAATAGTGACGATAACGGTTCAAATAATAAACAAACTCTTTAGGAGCAGCTGGATAAAGAAATAGAGAAATGCAAGAAAACCAGTAAGAATATTTCAACAAATTTTGACCTCTCGGGCTTTGTTAAATTAGAAAAGGCAATGTACGATAACGGAGGAGACCGAGGTGTATATTTGACAAAAGTATACATATATATTTCAGCGGTCCTACGGTCCTACCCACGAGTGTAGAAAGTGAGAAAGTATTTTCGAGTGCTGGTTACTTCTGTAACCGAATAAGAAGCTCTCTATCGGATAAAATGTTAGACGCTTTATTATTCTTGAGAACTCATTACCAAAAACAACGGTTCTTATCAAAAAAAGATATTATTCTGGAAAATAATTTGATTGATTTCAATTAATCACTATCAATAAGTCTCTTTCTCCTTCTAGTATATGTTTTATTGTTGATTCTATTTTGTTTTATATAAACCTTGCTAATTTTACGATTCTAAGAATGTCTAATTAGAGTAATAAAGGAAAATAATAAAGTAATAAGGGAAAATGATGACTATGTTTAATCTTTATCTCAAAATGATTAAAAGACCGATTTACAATAACGATAAACAGGTAGGAGACTATTTCGAGAATATTTTTATGTTTGTGTTACTATTTGCCTACATTATTTTGTTTAATATTATTTGGTCAATTTATTATTGTGTGAATATTTTAGAGTACTAAGGGAAAATGGTAACCAAATATGTTTGTAGCGACATCTATGGCGTCACATAAGAACTACGAAGAAAGTACGAAATCCTGCATCGCGCATTCACAGTTCTCCGCGCGATTTGAACATATACGACAGCCCGAAATCATCTATGGGGCAGTAGCCCACCAGACCATAACACTTGTCTGGTCGGAGGATCCTCCCTTTCCAACGGAGGTTTGCGGGACTTTACTCTCTGTTCCGCATACCTCCAAACTGGTGACCCTCGACAAAAAAAAAAAAAAAAAAAAACGTCAGCGCAGCCTTCGTGCAGCGACTACTTCGTGACGTCATCATCACTTCCTCAAGCTTTCGAGCAGCGAGCCATACAGCCAGCACCCACGGCTATAGAGGGTATCCTGACCACCAGCATGCCTACCTGGTCAAACCTGGTCATCCCCCTCAGCCTCATCAGCGACCTTGGCTTGGCACAGCACCTTCGGCCAGTCACATGAAGAGCTATCAAGAACCTCTCCTGGTCGACGCCAGCAGTCAAGCCCTACGTCGCACAAGCACCGCTCCGACTCACTGGAGCCAGCAGCACTACTCCGACTCACTGGAGCCTGCAGCATCATCCCGACTCACTGGGACATCATCACCCCGACTCACTGGGGCATCATCCCGACTCACAGGGAAAGCAACACCCCGACTCACTGGGGCATCACCGCAGACAGTTCCGACTCACCGAGAACTATGCGGCATCGGTTCCGACCCACTGGAACCAACCTACGCTGGCCTGGCGCGCATCAAGAACCATCGATCTCCGATCTCCGGAGGGGAGTGATGTAGCGACATCTATGGCGTCACATAAGAACTACGAAGAAAGTACGAAATCCTGCATCGCGCATTCACAGTTCTCCGCGCGATTTGAACATATACGACAGCCCGAAATCATCTATGGGGCAGTAGCCCACCAGACCATAACACTTGTCTGGTCGGAGGATCCTCCCTTTTCAATGGAGGCATGCGGGACTTTACTCTCTGTTCCGCCTACCTCCAAATGTTTGTAACTTAAAATTATTGTAAGACTGGTTTACACTATTTTTAAACAGGTAGGAAACTACGAGACAAATTTTTATGTTTCTACTGTTTAATTACTTTTTGCTATATATAAACGTTGTTAATTTTACTATTGTGAGAACGTTTAATTAAAGTAATACGGAAAAATTATCACCGAATGTGTGTAATTTGTAACTCGAAGTGATTAAAAGACTGGTTTACAATAATTTATACAGGTAGGTTTTAAACAGTAATAACAACAGTCTCGAAATAGTCTTTTCGAGACTGTTGTTATTACTGTTTAATTACTTTATTTTGTTTAATATACCTTGTTAATTTTATTATACTGAGAATGTGTAATTTTTAACTCAAAATTATTAAAAGACTAATTTATTCTAAACTTTGTTTGATTTTTTTTTTGTATTTACCTGGATCGAGAGAAGACAATTATAAATGAAAATAAAAAATAATTGAAAAAGTATCAATTCCGAAACCAGTTCCGGAATTCCGGAACTAGCTCTCCAGTATCGGATTTCAGTTCCGGAATTGAGAACCTTCCGATATTGCATGCCCTATAATAGAACGGCCGAAACCAATTACACTATTTAAACACATAACACAAAAAGAGAAAACATTAAAACATTAAAATGAACACAGACAAGTCATATGTCGCACAGGACATTAGTGGTAGACAATATTTATTTAATAAATAGTAGACACAGTCATGCATTCATCTCACAGAATTTCATACATTCTGACAGTATCGTCTTCCATTCTTCCCCAAACATATCAAAATCTGTGTTTTTGTTAAGGAGAGCATTAAGCGCAGAGAGTGTCCGCGGTATGGGCGATTTGGAATGTGCAACTGTTCGACACGTCGGAACTGCCAGGAGCCGATGTTTCCTGCCACGGTTGTAGTGGTTTGGTACATACAATTTACAGATAAGGTTTTGTAGATCAGGAGCATCTATAATTCCCCTGAGTATTTTGAATGCCACAATCATCTGGTCACGTGACCGTCTAGCTTCTAAGGAATTGAAGCCCAAGCAACCAAGCAAAAATTTCGTGGGATATAAAAAAGGATAATAGCCATAAAGACGTTTATAGAGATTCCTTAGGAATGCTTTTTGCACTTTTTCAAAAGTTAAAGCATATTGTTTTTCAAAGGGATTCCAGACGCAAGCACTTGACTCAAGCTTGCTACGGACTAAAGCTCCGAAAACAAGTTTGATGACATGAGGACTGTGGAAATCGCGACATTTTCTTAAGACTAAACCAAGACGCCTAAAAGATTCCTTGGCGGTGGATGTTATATGGTTGTGAAAGGTAAGTTTATTGTCAAATGTAACTCCCAGATCTTTCATAGCATCAGTTCGTGCAATAAGATCGTTATCAAATTGATATCTGAAGTATAATGGGCGCCGCATTCGACCAAAACTCATTACATAACACTTTGAGGTATTAAAGTCCATTTGGTTATCCAAACTCCACTTGACTCCACACTGAGTCTAAATCAGCTTGCATGGCCAGGCAATCAGCCTCGGACTATATTTCGTAGAAAAGTTTTAAGTCATCGGCGTATAAGAGGCATTTGGCATTTTTAACACGGATTACAACTTCCTTACAAGGATAATTTTTTGAGGGAAAAATAAACAAAACGTTACTTTTATCAGTCAGTCTTTATTTTTTTGTATGGGAATAGGCAATAAGGTTTTAAAACTCGAAACTTAGAAATGAAATATTTTTATAAGCGAATACTTAGGTAGGTACTTATGTAAGTATTTCTCACTTAAATATACTCATTTAATTATAAGTGTGCTAATTTTATAAGCAAAATAATAATAATTAATGACGTAGTTAAGCATCTAACTTACTCTACTTGCCACTTGATTACCTTGGTAATAAGTAATAAACTGATTCCATGTATTAGTTTGTTATAATTCATTATTTTGTTATATTTGCTCTTATGCTATATCAAGTAATAACACTTACCAAATTTAAAATAAATCATACGAAAACTCACAATACATAAAACGAACTGCAAAAACGGCTAGTTTTTCACGACATGATTAGGCACGTGATCGCGTATAGTCTTTATCGCTTACTCGCTTGGATGAAATATAATGTGCGGAACATGATCAGTCACAATGCGATACTCTTGAATACAGTTTCGGTTTCGGTCATAGTTTTGGTAGGTTTTCCGCCGAAAACGAAACTCGTTTTTTTGCTGAAACTCGACCGAAACCGAATTCTCGGTCGGAAATGAATCTCAAGTCTTTGCACAACTGGACAACATGTGGATTCATTGAAACGAGCGCGATCTTAATAAAAAGGAACTTATCTTATTTTGTACTCAACTTCCTCATCGAAACTTGCAAGAAAACTGACTCGGTACATTTGAATGACAACTGACAACATTAGAATTTGTTACATCCGTATTCAAACGTTAAGTTTGCATTCAATGAAGACTTACCTGAAGGTCTCAGTTACCAGGTCATAAAATCCATAGATGAGAATAAGACAAGTATAGATGGCCGTCTCTCGGTTTTGTACTTTATACTGCCATCTATCCGCCAGACCCCGTACTACTTAGAAATACACACACACACGCAGATGTATCGTACGAAGCTACTACATAGACAGGATGACCTAGGATGACCTTTTACCGGCGGGAAAATTAAAAGAGTGATTATAAACCTCAAATACAACTTTTTCTAGGACCAATAGACTTTTGTATTGGTCCTAGAAAAAGTTGTATTTGAGGTCTAGAATCACTCTCTTCATTTTCCCGCCGGTAAAAGGTCATCCTGTAAATACACAAATTTATATCCAGTTATTAATATTATCCAGTTACTTTTGGAGGTGCTACTAGTTGTGTATTTAAAAATAGCCAGTAGTTACTGTTTATTACATGCTGTATTTTATTAACAAAACGAAATTAAAACTGCCTATTATTAAATACACAATGAGTTAAGGAAAATATTATGAAAGAAAACATTTTTTTTTTCCACGAAAATGTTTATTTATTAAATCTTTTATGGCGTACATAATAATTATGAGCTAATTGTTTCATTTGGTCATTCTCATCCCAAATTGTGTTTTTGCCACATAACAAATTACTTACATCTTTGCACCAATTGAAAATGACTAATATTATGCTTTTTTTTAAAAGAAATTCTTTTAATTTAAGTTTATGTTGGTCGCATTGAATAAATTCGAGTGAAACAAGTGTGGTGGTTACCAATTCTATATAATTAACTATCTCTTTGGATTCACAATTCGTTTTCAAAATTTCAATTGTAATAATTTCTATATTTATTAAACATTCCAGCAAACTTTTACTGGGATAGTGAAGGATACATTTACTCGTATTTTTTTTTTAAAGTAGTAACTTCAAGTATGACAGATATGTTTCTTCACTATCCGCTTCTAATGATTTTTTACATTCAATGCAATTTTTTGAATTTTTTTTGTACATTAAATTAATTAGCCAGCCACAACAATAAGCTACTGCTGCACACTTCTCTATTTCGCTTGGAATTTGACTCGATAATACTACGTCTATAGTTTTTAATTGTATATTTAAATGATTAAAATCAATTTCTGTAGGTTCAGGTAGGGGCCTGGGGATATTTTGACTTAAAATATATTTTAAGCTCTGTAGGCAATGACTATCGTCACTCTCGCAGTTAGCCCCTACTGACTTAGGTGACACCATATTATTAACCAATAAGGCTTTATAAGATGCCTCAAAAGATACCAGATTTGGCATCACATTTCGTTGCCCATGAGCTCGTATGGCACCAAAACAATTCTCCAGCGGGTCTTGGTTGAAATTGCGCAGCAGTACAGATCGCAAGCCTAAGCCGTGTAGTTTGTTGGTTATTTGCTGAAATGCTTGAATTGTTTTTATCCAACTAGAAATAGATGGAACCAACCTTACTCTATCACCAATAAATTTCATTGTTCTTAAAATTTGTAAGCTCTTATGCCATAATTTGTGATGTGGCGGTTTTGGCGAATCTGCTGACCGATATATTTTGCCGTTTACAATTTTACTATAATTTCCGGAATCAAAAAGCCGATAAAAAAACAGTTATAATTCTGCAGTGTCTGTGCTTTCCTTGGAAACCGGCCAATTTCTGAAAAAAATAAATAAATAAATAATAAATTAGATTTCTCACACTTATTACATACAATTTACTCAGAAGTGTACTTTTAGTTATTGAAAAAGTCACAGTGGTACTAGTCAGTTTCGAATTAAACTCCCACTTTAGCCTTAATGTCAAGGAAACTGCTTTTCTAGCCTGAACTGTCCCTGGGCAAAGGCTTTCCCCACTCTTTCCATTTCCACCTATCTAAAATTTCTCTAGGAAGCCATCCCATACCTCCATCTTTTCCTCGGTCTGTCGCAACTCCGACTGTTAGGGCTCCAATCTTGTGTTATACGAGCTCAAGACCAGGACAGCATACGGCAGACATGCCCAGGATAATAAAAAAGTAAAAATGATATAGGTAATTTATTTACCTGCTGTGAATCCCATTGCTACACTGACAGTTTTACTGAAGACTTGTGTGGCGTATTTCACCTTCATTTTTGGTATTAAATTTGGAATGACATGACGTACGGTCAATTTTGGTATTAACCGCCGTCTTTTGAATCCAAGGCCATTTTGATATAGAGCCTCCAGATGAGCCCATTTTGCAATTTTTTTCTTCCCGTCCAGATAATACTCTAAATTTTTTGTACTTAATAAGATTATTTCTTATGCCTTTTAAAGATGTGGCGGGTCAAAAATTCTTCTGGGCAAGTCCAGCTTTAGCTTTTTTGCATCTGTTAAATTCCCCTTGCAGTTTTGCAACCGCTTTATACAGCTCTATTTCAGGCTGGTATTTCAGCCGCCTGCCTGAAAATAAATGAATAGGAATTAAAATTAGTCAATTTTTTTTACTCTGTAGTTGCATGTATAGTGGGCTACATAATAATGTTTGTTACAGAATTATGTTGTATAATTAAAAAAAAAAGGGTAATGCGAGCTACTGCTCTAAAGTCTCGTCTACCAATCTTAGGTAAAATGACCTAAGATTCTGGATCTGTGCCTGATTATACATGATGAGATAATAAACAGACAGGCAGTTTAATTATTATGATATGTAATTAGAGAGCTAATAAATTACTTACTTTTAAAAACATCAGTGTTGCACATTTATTGTAGTAGCCGGTTGTAGCTTATATGGAGCTGGTATTACAGATGGTTTTCTTGCAATGCCTGCAAATAAAACTTCAATTAACATAATATTTGAAATTCCATGCGAACGATGTCGTGAGCAACTGCTTGTTAATAATATTATTATTATTATTTCCTTTATTTGTCTTTTTTACATATTAAAAAAAAAACATTAAAAAATACAAAAAATAGTAGCCCACCGGCATCGGGAACAGGGTCCAAGTTGCCGATGGTCAGGGCTCCTGAGAGAGGAACCTCTGGACAATACGCGCCGAGTCCAGGAGTACTGCCTTCTGGATCAATTATTATTATGAGCCCATTGTGTCCCACTGCAGGGCAAAGGCCTCCCTTCCGTTATTCCACTCTTTTCTGTCCTTAGCCACTTCTGGCCAATCCCTAAGGTAGGTGTCCAAATCGTCACGCCATCTCCTCCTGGGCCTACGGCCTCCGGCGATGCGGTTAATAATAATAATATTGTATTAATATTAATAATATTCCACAACTATCACACAACGCCGTCTAGTCCCAAGCTAAGCAGAGCTTGTGTTATGGGTACAAGACAACTGATAAACATACTTATAATATATTTCTAAATACATACATATTATAGATAAATTACACCCAGACACAGAACAAATGATCGTGCTCATCACAAAAACATTTGTCCTGGGTGGGAATCGAACCCACGACCTCCAGCATAGCAGTCAGGGCCACTAACCACTAGACCAACAGGCCAGTCGAGATAATATTATTAAATATAATCTATATAGTGATTTACTTACTTTTAATAAGGTTGCTGTAGCTACTGGTACTTGCGGCGGGCTGTACATTATCAACAACTATGGGCTCAGGTCTATTAGAGGCAGAACTTGACGGTGCACCTGGAAAAGATTATGAATATATTAGATTAGAAAACATTGTTAACACAAAAAGAATCATAACTTTATCAAAAAAATCAAATTAATACAAGATGTGTAAAGTGGTTATAGCGCTAAAACTGACCACTGGTGACAAATTTATTTGAATATTGATGAAATTAAGATATTTATATTTTCTAGATCTTAAGGGCCAAGCGCCCGAAAAGTGCCATAAAACAGTGATTTTCTGAGGCCTACTCCTCCGTAACGGCTAGGTCAATTGGTTTGAAAAAAATATATGTTTATTATAGATTCATGAACAATAATATCAACATTTGATTTTTTCGTGCAATTAATACTTTTGTCAAAAAAAAATATTTAGCAATTTCGCAACTTTTCGCAACTTTTCCCTACTCCTTCGAAACGGCTTGGACCTTTAGAAACATTTTTACACATAAAAATTGGTGGTTAAATATTCTTCAAAGTGAACATTGCCTAGGTAAATCAATCAATATCTCGCAGAGAAAATGGATTTAAAGCGCTTTCCGGGCGCTGCTGGCCGCAAATAAATGCACAGATTTGCGTACTGCCGCCTAGGCGAGTGCGAGAGTTGCGTTCACATAATTTCGGCCAGATGGTTCAAGGGACTATACGCCTTAAACTCACAATATAAGTCAGACTGATATTTCCTCATATTAGTCTATTTAGACAAAGGAACAATATCTGTTTAATCATTTTATTTTATTCAAAGTCATAATTTACTTACTTAAAACCACGTCACTGTAACTACTGGTACTTGTGATAGGCTGTACATCATCAACAACTATGGGCTCAGGTCTATTGGAGGCAGAACTCGACGCTGCACCTGGAAAATATTACGAATACATTAGATTAGAAAACATTGTTAACACAAAAAATTATCAAAAAATCAAATTAATACAAGATGTGTAAAGTGGTTATAGCGCTAAAACTGACCATTGGTGACAAATTTATTTGAATATTGAGGAAATTAAGATATTTATATTATCTAGATCTTAAACTCACAATATAAGTCAGACTTATACTTCCTCATATTAAGTCTGTTTAGACAAACTAACAATATGTCTTTAATCATTTTATTTTATACAATGTCATAATTTACTTACTTAAAACCATGTCACTGTAGCTACTGGTACTTGCAGTGAGCTGTACATCATCAACAACTATGGGCTCAGGTCTATTGGAGGCAGAACTCGACGGAGCACCTAGCAAAGATTACGAATACATTATATTAGAAAACATTGTTAACACAAAAAAATCTAATTCTTATCAAAATAAATCAAATTAATACAAGTTGTTATTTCCATGCAGATTAAATTAAACCGCATTATTTTGAAATTTCATTAATAGTATTGTTTGTCAGGAGTTTTGCTACTCATTTTATAAATCAAGTTCCCATGTCAAGTAAAGTTAACCAACCTAAAAATTGACATACAGGAAACAATAAAAAAATATCCCGAGTGTTTGTTGTCTGCTGATACCAACACTACGATACATTAGATGTGTGTTAACTGACTATAGAAGCACAGTACAGTTGTAGTAACTGTCCATTGGTGCTATATGAGATTAAAACAAACACTTAAATTAAAAAAAATATGCTCAATACCTGGAAGATGCAGCGTCGGTACAGCCAATTTACTTAATCTGTTTTTCGGATAATGATTTTTTTTTTTCAAAATGAAGATGGCAGATTCTTCTGTTTTTAAATATAAAATCATCATCATCAAAACCAGCATTGACAGCCCATGTTTTAAACTTGTCACTTTCAGTTGAAGGGTTTGGGAAAGCATACAGCACTGCACCTAATAATAAAATACGAAATTAAATTACAATCTAAAAGCTAAATTGCAAACAATAAAATGGAAAAATATTGTAATAAATTTAACCCTCTTCATTATACATATATTATTACTATACTCCATTGGTATTAGGTAGGTGGTTAACTAAATGTAAACAATCTTATCATGTCTTTTATTCAAAAATTGTCTAAAAATGTTTACAATTAGGTATTTGCTTAAACCGATGTTAAGTAATTAACTAAATTTAAAAAAAAAAATATGTCTTCTAGACAATTTATTTTAAATACAAAGACATATATCACGATTACCTACGTTTAGTGAACTATTTAAACAGATGAAGTATAATTACAATGATAGAAATATACACGAGTTTTGGTCCAGCCAGCAAATTGCCTGGAGTGTTGATAATGAAGAATACAAAATAACATTTATCTTTTAATAACTGAAACTATTAGTGATGTGTGATAGTTCAAAGTGGAAGGTAATTTTCCTAATACTAAAAGATTATTGAAATTTATATTATCAAGTGCTAGTGCAATTTATTTGCAAGTACAAGCTAATCTAGAGTTGCTGTTTTTGAATGGCCAAGGCATTATATTTTTTGTTAGTTAAGCCACCAGCAGATGATTCGGTTGCCGCCATCTAATTTTTTGATTGAATAATGTCGTCTATACATATGTCGTTGGTGTAGCAACTGATTTGCCCTACCGCGGTGTCCTAGCGAGATAGGGCAATCTTTTTCCAACCTGTTACAACGTAAATACTATGTAATGTGCAGACGCCAGCAGGTCAAGCTTCCCGAAACTGTCAGATTTCCTCAACTAACCTTGAACCTAATATTTTAGAGATAAAGTTGAAAATCTATTAAAGAAACTGATAGATTGTAGTAACAGTAGTAATTTGTTGCTGGCGTCTGTTCTTAGTTATCACCGGCCGGCAAGCCCAATTAAAGGTAATAATAAGGAACTAACCTGTACCGAGTGACGAAGCGCAAGTAGGAATATAACACGTCTTTTGAGGCATTTTATTGTGTCCATATCACAAAACCGGCCAAGTGCGAGTTGGACTCGCCCATGAAGGTTTCCGTAGCAGCAAGTAACATAATATAAGGGTTCTTATTAGAAACCTTAATATCATTTTTGAAGACCTACCCATACGTACCCCACACGTAAGGGTTTGAAGAATTTTTTTTTTGAGTTTCAGTTCTATTTATAGACCCCCAAATTTTATTGTTTTTTTTTTCTATTTTTGTGTGAAAATCTTAATGCAGTTTACAGAATACATCTACTCACTAAGTTTCATCAGTATAGCTCTTATAGTTTCTGTGGCTGTGACATACGGAGGGACAGACAGACATGACGAATCTATAATGGTTCCGTTTTTTGGCTACGGAACCCTAAAAACAACAAAGTCTCGAACGAGTGGACTTGGAGCTAAAAAGTAAAATAAAGAAATAAAATAAGTTTAAACGAATTATCCTGAATCAGGATCATTGATAACATACCAGCAAGGTTTAACAGCAGAGCTTGTCGAGTAGTAGGTGGTTGCAGTCTCGAACCAGTGGACTTGGAGCTGAAAAGTAAAACGAAATAAAATAATAATAATAATATAATATTCTACAATTATCACACAACGCCGTCTAGTCCCCAGCTAAGCAGAGCTTGTGTTATGGGTACTAGACAACTGATAAACATACTTATATATTTCTAAATACATACTTATTATAGATACATTACACCCAGACACAGAACAAATGATTATGCTCATCACACAAACATTTGTCCTGGGTGGGAATCGAACCCACGACCTCCGGTATAGTAGTCAGGGTCACTAACCACTAGACCAACAGGCCAGTCAAAAAAATAAATTAAAAAAAATAAAATAAAATAAATTTAAACGAATTATCCTGAATCAGGATCTTTAGTAACATACCAGCAAGGTTTAACAGCAGAGCTTCTCGAGTATTAGACGTGAAGCGCTATGTTACACAATTCAAAGTGATCATCAAAAAGATGATGAAACATATTTTCACAAGAAGGTATCAAATATGAGAAACAATCAAACTGTCAACACTTACCCAATACGGAAAACACTAATATTACTCATAGGTTAATAATCAGTGAACAGAACTGGCAGGGCTAATTTACTTAAAGCTAGCGAGACGATATGACATAACATACAGTAGTTAAAAACACTTTAGGTAGGGTCTCTCAGGCAACGGCGCTCTCGCCACCGCCGCGCCGCCGGGATTCCGATCCCGATTTCCGTCCGGCCGTCCGGTTATTGTCCGGACCAAGCCCAAGTCGTCGACAGTGCGCACTGTTCCCGCGCACCTCAAGGTGTTGTCAGCAACAGCAGGGACCCAGCTGGGTTGAAGCCTACTGGGGCCAGGGTTAGTTTCGAAAGACAGCTCGAGCCCCGGTATGAAGGCTAGAAGGAACGGGGTGGGCTTTAAGTCAGTAAGAGTCTGACACTATCTTCCGCTCCGCCCAAGAGCGGGGGATGTCATTGGATGATTTTGCCCAGCATAAAAAAAAGTAAGTACTCTATTTTTGAAAATATGTCTATGTTACTTTTTAATGGTGAATGAATTTTTGTGTTAAATCGAACATACAAACAAATAAATAATTTTTATGCGACTTTTGTACAAATGATTACCCACTAGTGCCGCGTTTCACTGAAGCCGAGTGTATAAATGGTTAGTACTTTGAGTAAGGCTAGTACTTTTACTAACCCCATAAATAAATACTAGTGATGTAACGAATAACGGCATTCGCATTCTTTCATTAGACTTTGATTTTGTCTATTAAAGCTTATAGTCCCTTGAACGATCTGGCCGAAATTATGTGAACGCAACTCTCGCCTAGGCAGCAGTACGCAAATCTGTGTATTCATTTGCGGCCAGCAGCGCCCGGAAAGCGCTTTAAATCGATTCTCTTTGCGAAATATTGATTGATTTACATATGCTATGTTCACTTTGAAGAATATTTAACCACCAATTTTTATGTGTGAAAATGTTTCTAAAGATTCAAGCTGTTTCGAAGGAGTAGGGAAAAGTTGCGAAATTGCTAAATATTTTTTTAGACAAAAGTATTAATCGCAGGAAAAAATCACATGTTGATATTATTGTTCATGAATCTATAATAAACATATATTTTTTTCAAACCAATTGACCTAGCCGTTATGGAGGAGTAGAACTCAGAAAGTCCGTGTTTTATGGCACTTTTCGGGCGCTTGGCCCTTAACTACTCTCAAATGTTACAAAATCATATCAAATTATGATAAATACTAGCTTTTACCCGCGGCTTCACCTGCGTGAAAAAATTAGCCTATGTCCGTCTCCAGGGTCCTAACTATGTCTGTACCAAAATTCATCAATATCGGTTTTGACATTTAGGCGTGAAGACGTAACAAACAAACAAACTCACTTTCGCTTTTATAATACTAGCTTTTACCCGCGGCTTCGTCCACCTCTTTCTCCCCCTTTCCTCACTTTTTTTTTAATTATGCCTATGTCCGTTTCCAACGTCCCCAACTATCTCAGTACCAAAATTCATCAACATCGGTTTTGCCATTTAGGCGTGAAGACGTAACAAACAAACTCACTTTCACTTTTATAATATTAGTAAGGATTAGTAAGGATTCACCCATGATTATCCTAGGTACGTTTTTTTAATCGTGGATCCTGGATAGGCTCGCGTTTGACCACAATCTCACCTGATGGTAAGCGATGATGTGGCCGACGATGGAGCACGCTTGCCTAGAAGCAATCTATTCACTCTTGACTTAAAGACCCCTAGGTTATAGCTATCAGGAAACACAGACTCAGACTCCGGCAGGGAATTCCATTCCTTAGCTGTACGCATAATGAATGTACTCCCAAAACGCTTTGTACGTATAGGTGGGATGTTCACCATGTACCGGTGGCGCAACGCCGTACGTCTTGTGGTCCGATGATGGAACGGACTTGGCGGAATTAAATTGTGTAACTCTAGAGCACACTCTTATTGCCAGTGCAAGAGGTTGTGTCAGACTTTTATTGACTAAATTCAAACAGTTGCCTTCTTTGCGTTTCAGGACCATGATACCTTTTTTGGAAAGCCCGTTGGCCGGTCAATCCAAGCACTTAGGCTGAGTTGCCACCTTTATTTTCATATAACTTTTGAATTATTATACCACAAAATCGAGAATCAATTCAACAATTATTCTACAAACAAAAAAATAACAAATAATATTGACGGCCCTTACGTATATAAAGACATGTCCAAAATATCATTTTTTTATTATTTACTTTGTTTAATTGATATTATGTAATTAAATATTTCAAGTAAAAATTTAATTTAAAAAAAAAATGATATTAATTGATATTTGATAATTGATATCAATTAAACAAAGTAAATAATGAAATAAGAAAAAATATATATTTTGGACATGTCTTTATATACGTAGGGACAACGATATTTTCATCATCATCATCATTATTTCAGCCGACAGACGTCCACTGCTGGACATAGGCCTCCCCCAAGCGTCGCCACAACGAACGATCATGTGCGTCCCGCATCCATCGGATTCCCGCTACCTTCACCAGGTCGTCAGTCCACCTTGTAGGAGGCCTTCCAACGCTGCGTTTTCCGGTACGCGGTCGCCACTCCAGAACCTTTCGGCCCCAACGGCCATCCGTTCTGCGAGCAATGTGCCCTGCCCATTGCCACTTAAGTTTGGCAATTCTTTAAACAACCTTCAACGATATTTTACTTATATAATATTAGTGTAGCTGTGTAGATAAATACAATTAGTTACATACCACTGAGAGGAGGTTCAACAGTTCCTATTGTTGTAGGTGGAGAGCATTGAACAGGATTCAACAATGAAGCTTCTTGAGATTGGAGTAGATAGTCAGTTATCTGGAATCAATGAAATTGTAGTTTGTAGATTGTCATAAAAAATTATGTTCTGAAATTTAATATTAAAAGATTACGGTACTACTGCTAGAACATAGGTGGAACATCTTTAATGGTGAGTCCAGATCAGTTGTCAGATTAGAGACAGTGGGCTGCAATCAACCATTCAGGCCTAGCATTGGTTGGTGGATTTCTCAGTTTTCTCACAATATTTTCCTAAACTCTTCTGAGAGCCAAGGTGAAAAAATAAATTGCTAAAAGAGGCATAGCCCATAACCAACAATTTGTGGTTATTAAAGCGTAATAAGCAACACACGCGTTTTTATTCATTAATCCCCAAGCCAACGCTGGTGTTCGCGCACCTGTTGTCTTTCTATTGTGTCTCTAATTCTCACGATTGAAAGGTTAACACTTATAGGACAGGAGTGGACTGGACTGTGTGGGGTGGACTTTTAGAAGTTATTTTAATATTTGGTTAAGTAGGTACCTGCAATATTTTCTGTAGGTAAAATCAAGGTGGGGACAGTCAATTTGCCAAGTCTATTATTTGGATACAGAAACTGTATCTCATAGTGCCAACAGCAAATTCTTGAAGTGTTTATGGACAGTAGTATTGTCCAGACTTGTAATATCACCTCCAACACTCTTCACCCAAACTTAGAACTTTTCTGCAAATGTTTCAGAATTTGGAAAGTTATACAGATACATCTGAAAATACAAAAACAACTTTATTGGAACTAGGCATGGGAAAAGTGTGTCATCTTTGCGATTAGAACATTTGCATCTGACTCAAAATGATCCGAAACAGTTTTATGTATCATTTGAAATATTTCAAACATCGACTCGCAAGATACAAACGGAACATTTGGAACATTGGCTCAAAAGATTCAAACGGCACATTTGAAACATCAGCTCAAAAGAAACAATCGGAACATTTGAAACATCTTCCGATGTTGGAACATTTGGAACATCAGCTCAAAGATACAAACGGGACATTTAAAATATCGACTCACAGGATACAAATGTTATGAATCGTGGTCTGTTAAGTTGCGTCAAATTATAAGTTATATGTAATTGGATTTTGATTTTAGAATAATATAAAGTAGATGTTTTTAGTTCAGGATGTTAATTATATTACACTATTTACGGTTAAATTTGAATTTTAAAAAGACTGCTCTCTTAAAGAGTGTTTCAGTGTTCCAATTGTTCCAAATGATGCATTTAAAACATTACTGATATTCCAATCTTTCGAAACACTAAAATGTGAACAGAGAGTTGATTCAGTAAAGAGTTACACACGCCTAATTGGAACATCAGGCAACGAAAACACCATTTTTATTTTATTTTTTCCCAGCTTTAATGGGACTCGCTTCCAAACTAACCATAACTTTAAGTATTATAAATGGAATAACATCTGCATCACAGTAGGTAATTGGGTAACATGATGTAGTATCAGAAATTCTGACTTCTAACAATCAGACAAACCATATGTATAAATAACAGCTGGGACCAACAACTTTACATTCTTTCTGAAGTATGGTAAAATCTCTTGATGTAGGTACAAATCATGTGCTCCATGATTTGTACCTACTACTTCAGAAAGATGCTTAACCTTGAAGTTCGACGTAAGGATCGTACGTACTGTCATAATTTAGTTAGCCATCCAAATCCACTAGAAAAAATTATCTGATACGAATACGATGATTCGGCATCCAGGAACACAAAGAATATTTTTAGGCATTGTGTAAAATGTTAAACTAAGATATACTTACGTTTCAAAATCCTTCTGGAGGGCCTATCTTCACGCGTATGTCAGGAATACTTTCAGAACACCACAGTCTTTATTTGTGTTTCTTGTTTTATAGAGGAAACAAAGCTCAAACCACTGTAAATAGCACTCGAAAAACACAAAAAATATTAGTCTCGTTATGGCGGCCATTTTTGGTATGTTACAAATTACCAGTGTTGCCAACTCTATACCACCAGTGAGTGCTAAAAATCTTCTCAAATAGTACTAGATTGCTATAGATTTCCAAAAATAATGCTATATGAAATAAAATCACATGAGTAAATTTTTTTTTACATGAATTACCTTTTTTACATAAAAACTGTTAAAATTATTATTTTTAGTCATACATATTTACAAACAAACAAAAAAAAAGACAAGCTCGCACCACACTAACCACACCACTATCCGGTCTCACACGCTTCTGCCTCTAGCTACTGAGCGAGCTAGCGTCGCCAGACGCGGATTTCTAAATATCCACTATGAATCAATTTGCAAATAACAGTCACTGAACATCACACGAAGAAATCCCACCAAAAACTCATTGTTGTATGTGTTGTTATGTGTAATTCCATAGATAATAAATCTATGTGCCAGTAATACGAATGTGTTTGTTACACTGCACGCATGCTGTGCGTGTGTGCGTTTTATTAGTATCTGAAAATTTCGCTAGACTATTAAATAGTGCTAGATTAAGTGCTGGGTGCTGTATGTTCGATTTCAGTGCTAGACTTGAGAAAATAGTGCTAAATCTAGCACTGAAAGTGCTAAGTTGGCAACACTGCAAAGTACTCTGTGGCGGCCATGACAGAAAACAACCAGTGCATTTTTATGGGCGCGTTCGTTTCATTTTGAATTATTATTGTTACTTGTTTTGTTTATAGAAATAATAAGTTTATTAAATAGGAAAAAAAGTAATAATTATTGTTTTTTTTTTTACCAGTAATTTAAAATAACATGAATAAAATTATATTCATTTGGAACGCATTTTTCATTCGAAAAAGTACGGGGTCTGGCGGATAGATGGCAATGCGGACGCTCGAAATTTTCCAATGTATAGAAGACGAACTAGCATGTAAAATCCATAAAATCCCAAAAAAAACTTCACATTTCATTTTGACATTTACACGGGAAAATAAACATCAGATTTCCATCGATGATATCAAAACTACTCGTAAAATAAAGTACAAATTTTTAATTTATTTGTATTTAACAAGTACGAATGGAGCGACGGGAAGGTTAAATATATTAGAATGGCTCGACAAGATAAGGGCTCTAAACCGGGCTTCGTGATCAAGTTATCTAACGAGACGGCGCAAAAATTAGCCGAAGAAGAACTACAAGCCAAAAGTCAGCTAGAAGAAGCTTCAGCAAGTACTTCTAAGAGTTTGGATTCAGATAAATTGGATAAATCAATAGTTTCTGAAATTAAGGACAAAGAGAATACTGATACAGAAGTGAGTAATTTGCTTAAACCTGATGAAAAAGATTCAAGTTCTACAATTGAGGATTCACGTGATGAATCAGCTAAACCTGAGGTAACTAATAAAGATACCAATAAAGACGATTCAGCATGGGGCGACTATGCACCGTACGTTACCTATGAAGGTGAAGAAGCTATTTATACTGACCCATCTAATAATCAAAAGTATACATGGAGCAAAGAATCCAATTCATGGACCTTGAAACCAGGTCAAGAAGTACTTGGAAGAGAATACAGTTATGAGGATGATACACATATTTACACAGAAGCTGATGGCTCCAAATTTTTCTGGGATGTTGAAAAGAAAGCTTGGATACCTAAGGTAGATGATGACTTCTTAGCGTTGTATCAAATGTCCTATGGGTTTGTAGATAATACATCTGAAGACAAAGAAAAACGCAAAGCTGAGGACAAAAAGAAAGAGCAGAAAAAAGCTGAGCTTGCTACTGGTGTGAAACGAAAAGCTGAACCACAGTGGTTCCAACCTTCAGAGGAAACAAACACCAAGGTCTATGTATCTAATCTACCTCAAGACTTAACTGAAGAAGAATTTGTCAATTTCATGCAAAAATGTGGCCTTGTTGAGCGTGACCCCACTAATCAAAAAATGAAGGTCAAACTGTACAAAGATAAAGAACACGATTGTTTCAAAGGTGATGCACTCTGTACTTATATCAAAATAGAATCTGTAGACTTGGCATTAAAACTTCTTGATGGCAGTGATTTAAAAGGCAATAAAATTAAAGTAGAAAGAGCATCTTTTCAGTTGAAAGGTGATTATAATCCTGCTTTAAAACCTAAAAAGAAAAAGAAAAAAGAACTTGAGAAAATAAAGAAAATGCAGCAGAAGTTATTTGATTGGAGACCAGAAAAGTTTATTGGAGAAAGATCAAAACATGAAAGAATTGTTATAGTTAAGAACTTGTTCCATCCAACTGATTTTGATCAAGAGGTCCAACTGATTCTGGATTATCAGCAAGACTTGAGAGAGGAGTGCGCTAAGTGTGGGGAAGTGAGAAAAGTGGTTATTTATGATAGACATCCTGATGGAGTGGCCCAGATAACCATGAAGGACCCAGAAATGGCAGATGCAGTTGTGCAACTTATCAACGGAAGGTGGTTTGGCAAGCGGCAGATCACCGCTGAAATATGGGATGGTAGAACTAAGTATAGGATTGCTGAAACTGATTCTGAAATAAGTAAGAGGATAAATAAATGGGACCAGTTTCTGGAAGGCAAAGAAGGTGAAGAGGCCAAGAAGAATGGCTCAGGTGATGCAGCTGAAACTAAAAATGATCAAAGTGCTGTTACTGATGAAACTGTAAAAACAAAAGCTATTGAAGAAGTTGATGATAAAATGGATACTTCCAATAAGGTCTCAGATGATGCAAATAGGACAGAAATTTCTGATAACACTAGTGATGTTATAGATGCTGTTGAATTGAGTGAGAAGACAGAGTGAATTTTAAATAATAGTTTATACAAAACTTGTTTGTAAGTAAAATAATAATAAACCAATAAAAATAAATCAAGCATGTTTTTCTTTTCATCACACGTCATAGCAGTGGGAGGAGAGATATATTTATTTTATAAGTACCCTCAATTTAAACTAAATTTTAATGGATTTTTTCTGAATTGATCTTACCTAACTTTAGTCTTCTGAAACAGGTCCAAGATGCGATTGTAATGTGTATATGATAATAAAAGCGGCATTTCATTGTTAATCTTAAACCTAACTGTTCTTACAAAGTTTCGAATAAAAAGAATATTCATGGCTTACTATAAAACTGAAAAGATTATTTAGTCTTATCATTTGTCACGATAATTGGACTTTGAACCCATTTTTACATTTCAACCTACTCATTTGGACAAAACAAGCTGAGCGAAATCAGTTTTCAAAGACAACTGACAAGTAGTTCTATAGTTTTATTGTACCTAGTGAAGCAAGGAATTTGTATACCCTTTGGAGGTGAGGTGGTATTCGTGTCGTATTCATATGGATATGAATTGGTCAGTCTGGGAGGGCAGTTGGGGAAAGAACTTGACGCACTTGACGCTTCATTATACATAGGTAATTGCAATAGGCGCAAAGAAGTTCTGCAATAGGCGTGCTTAGAAAAAATAAATAAAAATTCTAATTCTATTTCTATAAATTAATTTTACATATCAACTTTCTAGTCTATGGTTTATGGGCTGAATGGAAAAAACTCTGCATTTTATTCAATCTCAATTTTAAGAAATAAACATCATACCATAAACAAGAAGCCGTCATGTTGTCTGACACCTGACTTTTTAGTTGCATACACAAATTTATCTAATTCGACGTTTTGTAATCAAAAACGTTCACATTATCGCTTGATATCCAAGAGGCGGATGAATTAAGTTTCCAGTAGTGTATAGTTCTATGATGAGAATTGTGTACGAACGCTTGAATACGCGTCTGTACTTGGAGTGAGGTGTCACGTCTAATCGGGGCTTCTCTAGCGGCCGACTCCATGAATAATAACAGGATAATATGTTAACATGGCTGTGCAATCGGACTCTGGAGGGAAGGACGACGTGAAGACTCAGTTTGTGACGCGAGAGGGCACATATCGCTTGATGACACTCTCGGAGTATTCGAGGCCTAATCGAGTTGGTTATACGAGTGGCTCCGGGTCTTCCCATGTGCGCGTGTCGCTGGTCAGCCTGCCGCCGGGGCCCGGGGGCGGCGCACCCGGCTCCGACGGACAGGGCTCCGACGATAGGATATGCTTCAACCATGGCAAAGAACTTTATGTTTATGTGTACAGAGGTGTTAAAAAGGTATAGTAACTAGTGGTTTCGTGTTGAAATAGAATTCAATTTTATTATTTATTCCTTTGGTGTTAAATCACAGCTACCCTAAGGCTACCCACTGACCCTAATTTGCTTACCACATGGTTTGAGGATGTGTAATATAATGAGATTGAAAGCTACTTCTATTCAGATAAGTTTTATCATAATTTTAATAAACTACCCACCAGTAAGCTGAAAAATAGGATGTAGAACGTTGAACTTTTAATTTTAATAAAACTTAAACACTTTCTGGGCTCAATATTTAATTACCTAACACTCTGCAGCCATATTTTGCAATAAAGCCATATCTAAAGCAAACGTTCCATATCTAAAAATAGGATCTAGATATAAATAACCTTAATTGGTCATTATAAAGTGGGTGTGTATGTATTACATCATGGCAACATGCTCCATAACCAACATATGATTTGAGTTTTAGGGAGTGCAATTTAAAATAATACACTTTAGGCGTGTGTAACTCTTTACGGAACCGACTCACTGATCCGGATCATTGCAGTGAGTCAAAAGATTGGTTCAGTAAAAACGTTTCAAACGCATCATTTGGATCTGAAACATTATTTTGCTCTGATACATTCCGCGAGACGCGTCGCTCGCGAGGCGACTGAGCAGTGAGCGAGCGAGAGAGAGAGAGACAGACACACTGAGTTACTTATTATTGACTGGCGAGTCGTGAGTGAGCGGGCGACATAATTACAATCTATACAAGCTTTCTTCCTTTTTATTCATAAAGTTAGAGCTATGAGACTTTACGTGAGAATTTTTGGTAAATAGACATTGAATTACGTAAATAGGTTTAGTTTAATAATGTAACGTAAGTATACGTAACATTCTGTATTTTGTATCCTTTGAGCCGATGATCCAAATGAGCCAAATGAAACATATCAGTGATTCGGATCATTTCAGTGATCGAGATTCAAATGATCCAATCGCAAAAATGATACACTTTGCCCACCTCTAATACACTTCAACTAAACATTTTGTACTTTATAAATGAAACCAATCATTTCATTTTGATGGATGCTATATTGTTTTTCAATAATCTCTTATCTACTAAGATAAAAAGAAATAAAACCTAATATTCAAATACCTACCTATACAGTAGTAGTATTTATGTTTTAATTATTGTTAGCTTTTCTAGGGTTATTAAAGCCTGTAATGCAGGATAAAACTTGCCTCATTCATCCGGAATGCTCTCTGGACTCATAATCTGAATTCATAATATTAATTCAGCAACACATTAATTCATTAAACTTCAAGCGCACGCCGGCATTCACTTTCTCATTGTCTTTCTATTGTGTCTCTAATCACGGTATCTGAAAGTTTAATGGATATGAAGCCATTCCAGATGTATGAGGCCGAGGCCAGCCTTGAAACTAACTAATATATATAATGTACTTAAAAAAATAGCAGTGGTGGCCGAGTGGTAATGGCTCCGCCTTACGAGTTGTAGGTCGCGGGTTCAAACCCTGTCAGGCGCATTACTTTGTGTAATTTATTTCATTACCACTGCTCTCAAAACGGTGAAGGAAAACATCGTGAGGAAACCGGCATGTCCTAGAACCAAAAATTTGAAGACATGTGTCAACCACCAACCCGCACTGGGCCTGCGTGGTGGATTACAGCCCATTCCTTCTCCTAGAGAGGAGGCCTGAGTCCCAGCAGTGGAAACATTAAAAAGGCTGATGATGATGACTTTATAAAAATATGAAGTTATATTCACTTCTACACACATTCTGCTTAATTAAAAAGGTAGTACTTTGTAGCTTGTTTACTTTTCATGTCTTATATATTTCAATGATTATTTTTATTAGTATCAAGTAGTCAATTTTCATAAAGCACTGAACTCACACATTTGTACATCCGACAGGGCATGTCACTATATTACACACTTCCTCGGCAGGCGGCAGATCTCACGAAGCCAGTTGACAAGAAGATGTACAAAGGCACGAACCCAACCTGTCATGACTTCAACACCGTCACGATGACACCGGACAGTGTGTCGCTAGTTATAGGATTTTCTACCGGCCAAATACAACTCATAGACCCTATTAAGAAAGAATTAAGTAAATTGTACAATGAAGAGGTGAGTTATTTGTTATTTTTATATTATTTATCTTATCTTTAAAAACATCTGCCGCATTCTCATATTATAGTGGTTGTTCCCAGTAATTGGACAATATAGGCCTGATGTTTAACCTTTCGTATGCCGGAACGTACATCATAGATCTATCTCTCTCGATCTCTAATTACGGCATACGAGAGGTTAAATAATTGGAATACTATTCTAATCTTTATACATAAAAGCAAAAACTGACTGACTGACTGACTGACATATCAATTAGCCGAAACTACTGAACCTAGGAACCCAAAATTTTGCAGCAGCAGTAGCCGAGTACTGAGAAGGGGTTTGTTGAAAATTCGTTTTCTTAGAGGGTGAAAAGGAGAAAATTTGTTTGTATTCAAAATGTTGTTTCTTGGGCCCATAGTCCTCGAATTTAGCATAACTGTTAACCCAAGTGAATAAAAAAGACTAGCATTATTCATTTTTCAAAACTACCTCTATAAAACGATTTAGGTCAAATCCTTAAGCCCCAACTTAAGAATTTGACCAGATAAGAAATGTTTTATGTATATTTGGTAGGTTTCAGATTCTAGGCTATTTTTTATCAAACTACCCTCAAACCCCATTTTTTTCTTGGATTAATTTATGTGACAGAACAATGTTTGCCAGGTCGGCTAGTTTATATTGATTGTGAGAAACCTATTAATCAAAATACTTCTTACATCCACCTATAAAATTATACTTATATGTATATATTTCTATTACATCATCAAAATATGTGACCAGATGTAGCAATTCACATCTTTATATAGCTTGCGTTAATATATCTTGACATATGAACATATAAATTGAAGAATATGGGGTGTATCTTTTAATCCATGCATTTGCATATGTAGTAGAATTCAATGGTAATAGCCATGTTTTGATATGCAGAACTCAATATATGCTCAGTGTATGATAGCCTTTATAAAATACCATATTGCAGTAGTTAAAGATTTCTAATAGGTACATGGCTATTGAGCCAAGGGCGGATTCAGCATTATGGGCACAGTGGGCAAGCCCACAACCTTCAGATTGTAGATCATTGAAATATGCAACCAAGATTAAATTGTATCCTAACATAAAAGTTTTCTTTCTATTTACAACACTGCTGGTCGGGGAATTACCGAATAAAGATCGTTTTACGCAGAGTATAATTTTGTTTACTGTGTTGTGCCTCAAAAACACGAAAAAAAATATATACAGGGTGATTTTTTGGACTGGCTTAGAATGGCCAAATTCGAAACTACAAGGATTATTGAAAAATAATCAAACGATGTTTGGGTTCGATTTTGATAAAACTAATGTGCAACACAGGATATTTGAAAAATCATTGTTTCTAGCCAGAAATAGCCCATTGATTTAGGAAAAAAGAATGCACTGTATCAGTATACCATTTAATAGTGTCCCTGCGTAATAGTGCGCACTGGTGAATTTTAACAAAAAGTCACCGTGCGTAACCCAACATGTAGTGCGCGCACTTGAAGACATGACAGTTGGGTAAAAGTTGGTAAAAATGAAAATAAAATTATTGTCACCGTGACTAAAGTCACCAGTGCGCGCTAGATCTTAACAATCAAGTTCTGGGAAGTAATGACCAACATGCAAGTGTGAATGCGATGTCTGTAGTCCGACTCGCACTTGATCGATTTTTGTGTGGTTGTAACCATAACCTCTTGGGAGCTAGATCCGTCCTTGTTGAGCTCAAGTAAACAGAACATCTTTACAATTTCTGTCGTGTATTTTGCGTTATTTTATGCTTTGTTATGAAGATTAAGTTCTTGTGTAGTAATAGTAGTATATTATTTTCTCTTTCTCAGAAGGCCTTGACGTATCCAAGAAATCTATTATATTGTTACGCCATTAAACGTGAACACGCCATATCTCCGAGAAAATAAAGAGTAGCTCGTAATAATTAAAACGCATTGCTGTTCGAAAGGTCTAGAATGGTTGTACGTAGCCAGCCTTAGAAAAATCTCGAAACATCCACAAAGTACTTACAAGTAGTAGTTAGGTATTTATGGGAAATGGTACTCTCCGACGTTAACAATAGAGTCGAAATTCGCATGAAAGTGACTGTTATTACCACGAGTAATAAAAATGATTTATGACTTCGAGAAGCGATTCAATTGTTCTGGAATTCTGGATCGTTCGTGGGAAGTCGGTATCTAGAATTTTCTTGGCTCCGCATATAAATACGAGCCCCCGGCCGGAAGCGAGTCAGTTGTGATTTCGACTGCGATCAAGAGCGAACTACCCTAGTACTTGAAGTGATTTTATCTAACGACCTAAGCGATAGTGTAACGGTACTCTAGTGTTAATTGCGATTCGGATTATTATTGACTGGACTATTTTGTTATTGTTAGTGGTGAATAAAGTTGTCTCTTAGTAAATCGGCATTTGATTACCCACGTACCTAACAATTGGTGTCAGAAGCGAAATGCCATTAACACCGAGGGACGACGAACAGCGACCACGAACAAGGAGGCAAATGGAGATGGATGCTGCGCGTCATCGTATGGAGGAGGAAGATCAGGCTGATATGGGAGCAACAGCAGCTGCTGAGGCGCCAACGGAATCATCCTCGGAAATGAGCCTCGCTACGGTGTTGGCCGCCATGCAAGCTAGTATGGAGGCCAACCAGCGCAAGCTCCAGGACCTCATCGCGGCTAACCAAGAAGAAGCCCGTCGCGAACTGGAAGCCACTCGCCGCGAGCAGGAAGCCGCTCGCCGCAATCAGGAAGCCGCTCGCCGCGAACAGGAAGAAGCTCGCCGAGATCAAGAGGCTAAGCAGAACCTGATCCTCGAAAAAATTGATCACGGCCTCGTCACGTTGGGTGAGAAAGTAAAGAATCTCACCTTAGAGGTCAAGGAGGTTTCCGCCCGAGCTGATAGCCTCGAAACAAGAATTGATGGCCACGAAGATCGGCTGCTGGACATCAACAAAAAAATCGTCAAGCTCGAAGCGCGCGAACCCGTTGCTGTTGGCTCACCATCGCACACTCCCTGTGCAACCGCCGCAAAATTTGATGTGCCACGTTTTGATGGCACGTCTTCCTGGACGGCATTTAAATACCAATTCGAGACATTGGTCGAAACAAATCGCTGGGATGATAAGCAGTCTTTTGCGGCATTAACTTTGGCTCTACGAGGGGACGCTCTGCTGGTCCTAGAGAACCTCCCTGCGGACGGCAGGACATTGGAGCGTCTCATGGAGGGACTGGACACTCGTTATGGAGACAAACACCTCGAGCACGTTTTCCGCGCGCAGTTACGCGAGAGAACGCAGAGGTCGAACGAGAGCCTCCAGCAGTGGGGAGTCGAGGTTGAACGGCTGGTCCGGCGTGCATACATGTCGATGACACCAGAGATGGTGGAAGTGAATCTGGTGCAAGCATTCATCGACGGTCTACGGGATCCTGAAGTCAGGGCTACAGTGCGACTCGGACACCACCAATCTTTAAAGAGTGCGATGGCACACGCTTTGGAAGTGGAAGCAGTACGAAACGATTCTCGTACGCATAGGGTTCGGGAAGTGGTGGTCTCGTCTACAACGCAACCACGTCACCGAGAAGTGGTGGCTTCTTCTTCAGCAAAGTCCCGCTATATCCCGACGTGTTACGGGTGCGGAGAAAAAGGGCACATTCGTACCGATTGCCCCAAGAGGAAGAGGGGGAGTGTGGACTCCGGAACTCAAGTTAACGAGGAGTCGTTAAACTAAATGTCGCCAGGGCCGCGGGGCGGGTGCTGGCTGGTCAACTGAAGGCCCCAACCATCACCATCAATCAAGTTCATAACGGAAATAGTTTGATCATCGAAGGGACGCTGAATCATCGGGCTTGCAATTTTACCATTGACACGGGGGCGTCACGGACTGTTATAAGACCTGAGTTGCTGAAACGCACCATCTTGTGGCAAAGAGAGTCTCCATCCTGCCGACTTCAGACAGCAACCGGCCAGCCAGTCTCCGTCCTCGGTGATACAGAAATTGAGATCAAAATCGGTGATCAAGTGTATATCCATCCTGCGTTAATTGCGAATATTACCGACGATTGCATACTGGGTCTCGACTTCTTGCGGAATAACCGATGTATTTTAGATATCGACAGGGGAGTATTGAAATTCCCAGATCAAGAAGTCTTCCTGCGAGGAATTAACTCATGCAACCTCTACTGTTTAAAGAATACTACACTGGCTCCGAGAACAGAAACCTTAGTCGAAGTAAAGTTTCCCAAGAAAATCAGGCAAACAAGATGTGTTTTGGTAGAGGATACTGGCCGGCACCCGGAGATCATCACCGCGAGGACATTAGTTATGACGACAGGGAAATCCAAGGTCAGGATTGTGAACCTTGGGAAAGAAGAGGTCCAACTGAAGAAAAACAGTGTTGTTTGGAGATGTGAAGAAGTTCAGTATCTCCGTCAAATCAATAAATCTCCAGCAAAGCAAGACACGACCAAAGTCGAAACTGATCACATCCAGCAACTTCTGGAAAATTCTAAGAGCAACTTATCGACTTCGGAACTACAGCAAGCCAAGGAATTTCTGCTACGGTTTCGAGATATCTTTGCAACGGGAAAAGACTGCGGGAGAACAGGTCTCGTCAAGCATGAGATAGATACAGGTGATGCTAGACCAATTAAACAGAGACCGCGCCGCATACCCTGGGCTAAGGAATCTGAGGTAGCAGGAATGGTAAAGGACATGGCTGATAGCGGAATAATTGAGCCTTCTACGAGTCCATGGTCTTCTCCAGTCGTTCTGGTGAAGAAGAAGGACGGCAGCACAAGATTCTGTGTGGACTACAGAATGCTGAATAATGTGACGAAGAAGGACAGTTATCCCTTACCAAGGATAGACGATACGCTGGATATGCTCAGTGGCATGAAGTGGTTTTCGACCATTGATTTGAAAAGTGGCTACTGGCAAGTGGAAATCAGCGAGAAAGATAAAGAAAAGACAGCGTTCAGTACGGGTATTGGCAGCGGCTTGTGGCAATTTAACGTCATGCCTTTTGGGTTATGCAACGCCCCAGCGACGTTTGAACGCCTCATGGAGAGAGTCATGGTGGGCCTTCTTGGTGACGTTTGTCTGGTATATTTGGATGACGTCATTATAATGGGTCGCACTTTTAAGGAAAACCTGAGGAATATGGAGAAAGTGTTCACCAGGATACGAGGGGCTAACCTAAAACTAAGCCCAAAGAAGTGCGACCTGTTCAAGAAGGAGGTCAGCAACCTAGGACATGTTATTTCCGCCGACGGGGTGAGAACCGACCCTGAGAAGATAAAGGCAGTCCAACAGTGGCCGGTTCCAAAGAACAAAACGGAAGTACGTGCATTTCTAGGGTTGTGCACATACTACAGGCGGTTTGTCAAGAATTTTTCGGACATTGCAAAACCTCTACATCAGCTGACTGAGGATAAACGAGATTTTATCTGGGACGAGGACTGTGAGTCAGCATTCGACGAGCTAAAGCAACGGCTATGTGAAGCGCCTATACTAGGGTATCCGAGCAGAGACGGAAGATTTGTCGTTGATACCGATGCCAGCAACACGGGAATTGGTGGAGTGTTGTCACAAGTGCAGGGCGACAGACAGGTCGTAATCGCTTACTTCAGTAAGGCACTTTCAAAGCCAGAAAGGAACTACTGCGTGACTCGACGAGAACTGCTGGCTGTGGTTAAAACCTTGCAGCATTTCCACAAGTACCTCATAGGAAGACAATTTACTTTGAGGACGGATCACGCTGCATTGAAATGGCTTCTACAATTTAAAAACCCTGAGGGCCAAGTTGCAAGATGGCTCGAGCAGCTGCAGGAGTTTAACTTTGTGACGGAACATCGTAGTGGAAAAGGGCATAACAATGCTGACGCCCTGTCGCGACGTCCATGTAATGATGACTGCAGACACTGCCAGCAGAATGAAGCCCGAGAACGCGTTAATTTAATTAGGGCTGAAGGCGACTTCAAGAAGTCCCAGGAAGAAGATGACGATATTCGACCTATACTGGACTGGAAGCGTAGCGGAACTAGGCCCCAGTGGAGTGAAGTATCGTCACACAGTCCCGTAACTAAGAGCTACTGGGCACAGTGGGACAGTTTAGTCCTAGAAAATGATGTGCTTTGTAGGAAATGGGAATCGAACGATGGCAAAGAGGTGACCACACAAGTGATAGTACCACGATGTGAAGTAGTCCCCCTGCTACAGGAAATACACGATGGTGCTTCTGGAGGACACCTGGGCATCAAGAAAACTCTACTGAAAGTGAGACAGCGGTATTACTGGCTCAATTGTAGAGATGACATAGAGCAATGGTGTCGGAAATGTACAGCGTGCGCATCTGTGAAAGGACCACAGACTAGGAGCAGGGGCAGGCTTCAGCTGTACAATGTGGGAGCCCCATGGGAACGCATCGCTATCGACGTCGCTGGACCTTTTCCAGTTACAAATGACGGAAACAAGTACATAGTGGTGATCCAGGACTATTTCACAAAGTGGCCCGAAGTCTTCGCCATACCCAATCAGGAAGCGACGACAGTGGCGAAGAAGGTGGTCGAAGAAGTAGTATGTCGGTATGGCGCACCTTTAGAAATCCATTCCGATCAAGGCCGTAACTTCGAATCTGCGCTGTTCCAGGAAATGTGTACTCTTCTGGGAATTTATAAGACACGTACAACACCTGCGCACCCTCAGTCGGACGGAATGGTGGAAAGGTTTAACCAAAGAGAATTAAACCACTTGAGAGCTGATAGAGCGATTTCGTCTAGGCACACGATTCACTAGCGCGGGGCGGGGGACGGGGGAACATGCAGCGGTTGTGATTGGCAGATGCAACAATGTCAGTAAACATAGTGATGCACAAGTCAATTTTGCATCAATAATATCGTTATCGATAAAATCGACGTCGATTAATTCTGCTTGTTTTTTTAATTTTGCTTTGTAAGGAAAAATAAATGAAGGTAAACCGAAGAATTATCTTCTCTGTCTTTATTTGTTATTCTTACTTATTTATTATTACATTACTAAAAAAATATTATTTTTTTTTTTTTTTAAACTAAGACATCTTGAGATTAATCCACTTTTCTTTAACCTCCGGAACATTTGGAAATCTAAAATGTTAACATTAAAATGTAACTTAATTTTTTATTCACCGTTGAGAATGATCGATAAAATAATTTATCAACTATGTTTTGGAGTTATCACATCACTTCAGCACTCACTAGAAAGTACTTGGGATAGAAAGGGATAGACTTATCTAATATTCTAGTGAAAGTAAAGGACTTTTCAAAAGACATGAACGCGGTATCACTTTTTTCGTAACCAACCATTTTAGCTTGAGCTCTCTAATTACCAATAATGTAAATAAATATAAACATATTTTACTTACCGATGAAAACTTTTGCCAACTTTTTTATAACTAGATGTTCTAGATGATTTCCCGCGCCATTTAATTGCACAGGAACTCATTTTTGCTTCGGGGTTATGCAATAAATGTTTTTTAAGGTACCAAAATTAAGGAATGTGCACAGATCCAACAACTGGTCAGTACTAAAAAATGCACTCATATCGGCATCTAATATAAGTGCAAAATCATGTATGTGTCGTGAGCCAGAATCGCCCGTATGAGCGGTCAAGTGGTTGTATAGTCATTGGGTTTAACCAAACCCTGGAGAACCACCTGGCTAAGGTTGTCGATGACCATCAGAAGGACTGGGACCGGTATATTCCACTATTTCTGATGTCTTACCGATCGGCAGTGCATGATAGCACGGGACATACCCCAGCAAGAGTAAATTTCGGCAGGGAGATGAGACTTCCAGTCGATGCCATAACTGGCGTGCCACCTGACAAGACTAAGCCAGTTACGGACTACGTAAGTGACCTTCAAGATCAATTGGACGAAGTGCATAAACGAGTTCGTGAGAATAGCATGAACACCAGCGTAAAAATGAAAACTAGATACGACCGTAATGCCAATGCCAAGGGATTTGAGGAAGGTACACTGGTCTGGCTTCACAACCCGCTTCGACGGAAAGGGAAGTCGCCGAAACTCCAAGCTCGATGGGAGGGACCTTACACCGTGTTAAAAAGGATTAATGACGTGACCTACCGCATCAAGAAAGGGCTAAGAGGGAAACCCAAGGTTGTCCATGTGGATAGATTGGCGCCGTATCACGGATCTAATAATGCTCGGGACGAGCATGACTAAGAGGGGGGCACTGTTACGCCATTAAACGTGAACACGCCATATCTCCGAGAAAATAAAGAGTAGCTCGTAATAATTAAAACGCATTGCTGTTCGAAAGGTCTAGAATGGTTGTACGTAGCCAGCCTTAGAAAAATCTCGAAACATCCACAAAGTACTTACAAGTAGTAGTTAGGTATTTATGGGAAATGGTACTCTCCGACGTTAACAATAGAGTCGAAATTCGCATGAAAGTGACTGTTATTACCACGAGTAATAAAAATGATTTATGACTTCGAGAAGCGATTCAATTGTTCTGGAATTCTGGATCGTTCGTGGGAAGTCGGTATCTAGAATTTTCTTGGCTCCGCATATAAATACGAGCCCCCGGCCGGAAGCGAGTCAGTTGTGATTTCGACTGCGATCAAGAGCGAACTACCCTAGTACTTGAAGTGATTTTATCTAACGACCTAAGCGATAGTGTAACGGTACTCTAGTGTTAATTGCGATTCGGATTATTATTGACTGGACTATTTTGTTATTGTTAGTGGTGAATAAAGTTGTCTCTTAGTAAATCGGCATTTGATTACCCACGTACGTAACAATATTTTTAATATAGTGATGAATAGTTGGTTGGACACGTAACTGATAATTATAGGCGTGAGAGCCCTACAGTCTATACACCAATATTGGTTTTAAAAAACATCAGTATTATAAGAGTTGCCAACTCGCCACTAGCGATGATGATTAACTGCATCTGGCGCATATGGTCAGTTAGCCTCCTTACGAAAGTTGCTGTCTGGTAAAACAATTTGATTTTAGGCAAGATCTTGCGGACAAGATACCATCAAAGACACTTTCGCCTGACGACCACTAATTTTATTTTTGCTTGCACTCGAAACCAAAATTTCAAAGGGTTTGGTTTGGCGGCGCGCCGTAAGATTCAAGCGAAATTTTTTTCAAGTGATCAGTAGCCCGATTCACGTAATGAAAACCGTAACGATATCGTAGCGATTTAGTCGTTTAGACCATTTCCGTATTCACATCCATCAATCGAGTTTAAACGACACCGATTTTAAAGTCGTTTGAAATTCATCGATTTAAAAAAAAGTCTGTATTACATTATCCTGGTAGAATACGTATTAATGTAACTGGAAATAAGTCGATAGATCGTGAATACCGCTTTTGGATAGGACTTCGATCGACCGACTATAAAACTTCAACGATATTTGGCTTGTTTGATTTTACGTGAATCAGGCTACAGGCAGAAATTACCGCTATGGTACCTACATTATGCGAGATATTCTGACGACATATGGAATAAAGATATTTTCAAATATGTGTATTATTGTGTATATTTCATCAATGATTAAGAACCAAGTAGACTACAAGAGAGTTTGATTGATTGATTGATTTATTTATTCTTGAACAATTAATTGTATTTATGAATATTAAACTTAAAAACTATGATCACACACGCACTTAAAACAAAACTAGGACAGTAATGACTAATAATAATTAAATGTCAAAAAAAAAGTTACACAAAAAAAAAAAGTGTCAATAAATAATTTAGTAACAATGAGTGAATAGAGACTAGGCTTTTCAGTAATGTATTTTTAAGATGTGAGCGAGGCCCGCGGGCCGTGAGCCCCTGTAGGCGTTGGCCCATGTCGCCCACGCTTTACACCGCCTCGGCTATGTAACGCGTGTCGAAGTACGGCCTTTTTGCGATGTAGCATCTGCGCCTTTGTTGCAAATATTATGAGTTTCACATTGTCAAACTACTTAACCACGTATTTATTTAAGCTGGAAAACCATCAAATAACCTCTCCCGTTATGGGTGGAGCTAGAGTTGTTAAACTTTTACTGACTAGTACTACCACCCACTTCATGGTCTTTCAGGTTTCGGCATGTCCTGGCTCAGTGTTTTTATAATTAGGAGAATGCTTTGTTACATTAAAGGGTCCGAAATGCCCGCGGCAACGAAACCTAATAAAAACACTATAGTTGGAAAATAAGAAGTCAAATGCCGTATCACCCAGTGGCAAAAGCAGCAAATGCTATGGGCTCTGGGCTTTGGAGTGGTCCCCACTTGAACGTACAATAACAAGCCAAGATATGCCATATTAAATATAACAAATCCCAGATTTTTCATAGAAGCAATGGAGGCATATGACTATGGGCCCATTGGTACTTAAGGCCCAAGCGCCCGAAAAGTGCCATAAAACAGTGACTTTCTGAAGCCTACTCCTCGTTAACGGCTAGGTTTACAGGCTTGAAAAAAATATATGTTTATTATAGATTCATGAACAACATTATCAACATTTGATTTTTTCGCGCTATTAATACTTTTGTCTAAAAAAAATATTTAGCAATTTCGCAACTTTTTTCCTACTTCTTCGAAACGGCTTGGATCTTTAGAAACATTTTTACACATAAAAATTGGTGGTTAAATATTCTTCAAAGTGAACATTGCATATGTAAATCAATCAATATTTCGCAAAGAAAATGGATTTAAAGGTCAGTCGCGCGCTTTCTGGGCGCTGCTGGCTGCAAATAAATGTACAGATATGCGTACTGCCGCCTAGGCGGGTACGAGAGATGCGTCCATTTAATTTCGGCCAGATGGTTCAAGGGACGATAAGCCTTAAGGGCCGTTAGGCCTCTTTGAAAAATAGTTACTTCGATAAGATTTTAGCGAGAACTACATTAGACCGACGCACTGGTGGGCCACGCCTGATTTGTATGTAGCGGCGCGTTTTGTGGCGTGAATCTAATGTAGCTCTACAAGCCTAGTCCCCATATAAAATGTATGGAGGCCAACGCGCCCAGATCGGCGTATGTGGTCCCCGTGTGCCCAATGTAGTTCTACCTTTTATGTTTCACTAGCGGCTCGCACCGATTCGCTCGGGCAATAAATATATACTCAGGGTGAATGTAGCTTTCCAATGGTGCAAGAATTTTTGAAATCGGCACAGTAGGTTTTGAGTTTATTCATTACAAACATACACACAAAAATACAAATTTTCCTTCTTTATAACATTAGTGTAGATAAAGATTTAGGAGGGAATTTGCTGCTGACCACACTGACTTAATCCGGCACTGTTTAAGTCTACAGTCAAACATAGGTCTCCTAAGTTATGCCGGCGCCAGAACACTTATTTGTCCACTCTCCTTATCTAGAATACCCCCAGGCGCCTACTAAATGATGTCACCTAAGTACGTCAAAACAGAGCAATATATAGCACATTAGGACACGCTTGTTCTTGATTCGACGTGTTAGATAGAGCGTGAAGTGCCTACTTATTGCTACGCTGCATTATCACTAGCCAGTTATCGTGAGCGCATCCTATGTATTGTATTACATGCTCTGTTATGTAATGTGTTTAAATGGGAATGTTGATTAGGTCGACAATCTACATAATCTACATAATATGAGTATAACATGTAGTAGAGCAGGCGCCAAAGGGAGTTGAGTATGCACAATATGAGGACCGCCTTCTGTGAATAGTTTCGGACTCAGAAAAGCATGCAGATTATGATTGTGGATGTTGCTCTTAGGCATATTGGTCCATTTTTTTTAATACAAATTCGGGAATTTAACAGTTTTCAGAGGATCGCGTTGATATTAAAATTATATCCTCAAATCTGCGGTCCCTCTAACCGGTCAAGTTTCTAAGTTAACGAAAAAAAAAGATACGGCCGTTTAAGTCACAAAAAAGCGTGTATTTCGACACCCTTAACGGAATCAAAATTTATAGGGTAAACAATTCGATATTTTTACTTAAACAATTAATAAAATGATTCTAAGCATTTGTTCAAGTCAATTTACTTGCTGCTTCAGGGAGAGGAGTATGAAAAAAAATGGACCTATATGCCTCCTGGCAACATCCAGAATCATAATCTGATTGCTTTTCCGAGTCCGAAACCATTCACAGAATGTGGTCCTCATATTTTGCACACTCAACTCCCTTTGGCGCCTCCTCTATTGGTTTTAAGTGGTGATGAGCAGTGGTGGCTCTGGTAACGGCCTCGACTTACGAGTTGTAGGTCGCGGGTTCAAACCCAACCCGACGGTTCTCAAAACGGTAAAGGAAAACATCGTGAGGAAACCGGCATGTCTTAGAAGCAAAAATCCGAAAACGTGTGACATCCACCAATCTGCACTGGGCCCGGAAGGTGGATTACGCCATTTCCTCTCAGAGAGGAGAAACTCGCTTCAACTCTCTGAGAGGAAACTCTAACAGGGGAAATTATAAAGCTGGTATATTATATGTAGGTTATAAAGTCTAGTATATAGCTAGCTATGCTGAGCTGTTTTTCATAAATTCTTTCCGTACCTTTTTTAAGTGACAAATTATCAAATCTTATCCTCTCGGTCTGGGTGGAGCAAGGAGTGTCACACTTTTATGGACTAAAATCCAAGCGTGGGAAACCCAACGTGGGACGTGGTGACTCATTCGAACAATCTTGCAGCCCTCTTAGTGTACCTACTCCTAAAAGATTATTTAAGGCACTTATCTTTCCATATCTTTGAGCCAGTCATGCAACGACTTTATGCAGGTGCATAGATTGGTAATCGACCCAGATTGTGTAAGTTTGTCAAAAGTAAATTGACAATCTGGTAGGTATAACATTAAAAGTGAGTTAGTAATTTAAATCGAAAATGAAATTCGTAGGGGTCGTGAGAATTTGTAATACTGTGGGCAATGGAAAGTTTTAATTGTGTATTATGGAGTATGAGATTGCGAAAGATTTGTGAATCCGTCGCTACTGCGGCACAGAATACGTAGTGATACATAGGTAGTGATAGTTTGATGACTTACTAAAAAAGTGAGAAGGTAAACCATCTGTCATAGACAAATAGTTGATACATAGTGATACATAGGTATCACTACCTATTTGTCTGCACAGACAGATGGTTTACCTTCTCAGTTTTTTAGTAAGTCATCAAACTAAACTTCCAATGTGCGTCGGTGTATCTATGTCAAGAACCCATTTCCTTTGGCCCATAAATGATGTTAGATCAGACTTTCAACTTATTATAATTTTAGAGAAACCAACCATTATTGTGCTCATAAAGCTAACTTCGAAACATTTAATTACTTTGCGTGTTTAGGATATTCACAGACTAAACTTATCTACGTTAAATATTCAACTGACTTCACAATTTATATTGTGCTATTAACAATTTATTTGAAAGAAAATATGCTGCGTCAGCCCAAAATGATGATGATTATGAGCTCATAAACAAATTATGTATTGCAGAGACTGATAGACAAGACGCGCGTGACGTGCATCCGCTGGGTGCCCGGCTCCAGCAACCTGTTCATGACGGCGCACGCGTCGGGCCAGCTGTACGTGTACAACGAGGAGCTGACGTGCGGCACCGCCGCGCCGCACTACCAGCTGTTCAAGCAGGGCGACGGCTACTCCATCCACACGTGCCGCACCAAGTCCACGCGCAACCCGCTCTACCGGTGGCTCATCGGCGCCGACGGCAGCTGCATCAACGAGTTCGCCTTCTCGCCCTGCGGCACCAACCTCGCCGTCGTCTCGCAGGACGGCTTCCTGCGCGTCTTCCACTACGATACCATGGAGCTGATCGGGCGCGCGCGCTCCTACTTCGGCGGCTTCCTGTGCGTGTGCTGGTCGCCCGACGGCAAGTACGTGGTGGTGGGTGGCGAGGACGACCTCGTCACCGTGTGGTCCTTCAGCGAGCGCCGCGTGGTGGCGCGCGGACAGGGACACCGCTCCTGGGTCTCCGTCGTCGCCTTCGACCCTTACGTCGTCAGCTTCAGCGAACCGGAGAGCGAGGAAGGCGTCGAGGATGACAGACAGAAAACTGAAAGTGTGCAGTGTTATAGGTTAGGTAGTGTATCTCAGGACACACAGTTGTGCTTGTGGGATCTCACCGAAGATGTTTTGAAGCCCCCCGTCAGGGCGCGAGCTTCCGCGCATCTCTCACCCAATAGTCAAACATTCTCTCCTAACGGAGTCCCCGGTATGAAAGTGCCGGCTCCCAAAGGAGCTAAAACTAATAAAATAGGCCACAAACACGCCGAGCTGAGCGGATCGAACGCGGCGGGCGAGCCCTCCGGCACCAAGCAGACGAAAGCGAAAGTGAACAACGTCTCAACGCTCAACATCAGTGTGGGGAAAGCGAAAGAGGAGACTTCGGGATCGTTGGGGGTGAACTCGTTGACGCAGCGGCTAGCCGGGTTTTCTTTCGGGGAGCGCCGGTCGGAGCATCGGAGAAATTTTAGTTTGACATCAAAGCCGGCGGAGCAGAAGTCTTCCGCGTCGAACAGCGTGGCGTTGAGGGGGAAGTCTGCGGGGGCGCAGTCGAACGATTCGTACGATCCGTTGAAGTTGATCGGCACGCCGTCGTGTCCGCGGTTCGACGAGTGCCCGGTGCTGGAGCCGCTGGTGTGTAAGAAGATTGCGCACGAGCGGCTCACGGCGCTGCTGTTCCGCGCCGAGTACTTCGTGACGGCGTGCGCCGACGGCGGCGTCAACACGTGGGCGCGGCCGGCGCGCGCGCACAACGGGGACGCGCGGCCCCCGCGACGCTTCGAGCGCATCGACCTCGTGGACTAGTACCAGCCGCTGCCGACATCGCATGCATACCGTCATACCCGCACTACTAAAGGTCCTACTCGATACTAACAGTTTGGACACCCACATTCCGACAGCTTGGTGTCGATAGTTATTGCACAAATAGGTAGGTACAAAAGGTAGACACCATGCAACGAACGAAAATAAGTGTAAGCATACGTTATCACTCGCAGTTCGTACACGTGTACCTCTTTAGTGTGCAATTACAGTAGCAACGGTAGCAACTTGGCGATTGAGCGGTCCGGACGTACCTACCACTTGTTAAATCTTCTGTCGGCAGAGACATGTCCGAACAAATCGAGCGGGAAACGTAAACTGACTTGCGTCCACCCGCCCTGGTCACGACACCCGCTTGTCCCGCTGCGATCCTCGCTCACCCGCGCCGCCCGCACTTGGTGCGCCTTAGTAAAAAAACTATGTGTTTGCGTTACCCGCCAGCGGATTCCGCTGCCACTGTAATTTCACACTTACGGAGGTGTCTCTTTGTGCGTATATTCTCGTTCGTTTTAAACACTTCTGTCTGCCTGCTGTTCCCATCTATTTTGTGGATATTGCCTTGTCGGCTTCAAAGAATTAAGAGTAAATGTTTAGTACAATATTATAGTTGAAAATATATTTCCTTACTTTAGCAGCACTGAAGGTTGTAAGTAGCCGTTATAATAAACGAAATAGCTGTTATTGCGTTGCGTTCCAAACAAATAACGTTCACGTTTTAGTTGATAAAAAAGTAGCAGTTATTTGAATATGTGGTTTTCACAGCAAGGTTTTAAAATGTTGTGACGGTGTTGCTTTAAAGGATTTTGGATAGACTAAGATGTTAAAAGTTTGTTTGATAAATACTCTGGGTTGTCTGCAGCGATGTCGCCGGTTGTTAGTTAAAAGTTGTGAGTGGTGTTCGTGTGCTATAATTCCATGTTAGACACATTGTTCAGAATGCGTGTAAGTGTATATGTCGTGTCCTGGAGCTCTCCTGTGTCTGCCAATACCGTTCATATATATCTTCATAAATTCCCGGATCGCAGCCAAAGTTTAGGCTTAGACTTGTTTAATGTTTGCACTGATATTGACAAAATTGACACTATTTTGGTTTTTTATATGTATTTCTACGCGATTCTGGGAATGGTAATGTATAATGTTGATGTCCATTTTGTGGGGTTTGCACACCAAATGTGTTTGCGTCTTGAATCTTGACCATGTTATTCATAAAATTATATTTCGTCTCAATGGTGTGTCAGCTCCATAGGTTTTAATAAGTTATAGTTTCCAATATTACACGCAAAATCCAAATAAAACTGTTATGCACAACAAAATGAGCCTTATTGTATTCATACTAGAAATCATTTTAGACAAATCTTTTTTTTTTAATATATATATAATTCACATTGGTCCCTTCCTTGCTCTTAGGTGTTAACACGACACGATACTACATGAGTAAACTGTAACTAAATTGTGATACTCCCTAAATCGTTGGTAATCTGTCCTTATATTGATAATACTGGGTAGAGATAGCAACAGACTTAAATATTGTTAATACTTCCTTGATAGTTCTATCGACATGTTTTCAATTATTAATAGAATAGTCTACGTGCGCATCGGCATTCTGTTCTGATACTAAGTCAATACAGGAAAGTTCCAGTCGTGGGTTCCACTAAGCATTTTCTAGAGTTGTAATGATATACGATGAAAAAAAAAAAACATTTTAGATAGAAATAGATATGAGATTCGTAACTATGTATAGACAAATGTATATTGTAATTAAGGAAAAAAGGTTTTTTTCTCGGCTCACATAATGTAAATATAGTGGTAGGTCAAGCGATCTGATCGCTTCATATTCGCAAACACGCGCGCTTTCATATTAAATCTATTTATTACGATTTTTTTATCGATTTAAATGTTGTTGCATCGATTGGACGTGTCTGAAAGACTTGCAGTGTTTATTCGTTTGAATATTTTTTTTTAATATTGTGAGACTCTTATAAGTTGTTAATTATTTAGATATTAGTTATTAGTCTGTAGTTTAGTGAATTTACTTTTATCATAGATCAATATTTGGTTCTGTAATATGTTTGCTCTCGTGTAGATAAATTGATAAGAAGAGCGCGGATTTGAAAAGGAGAGATATATCTGAATGAATGAAAACATTATTAGGAAAATTATATTAATGATTTTTAACAAAATTTTGGCGTACGTATGACTATTATACATGTTATCCTGTAAAAATCGACCAATTTTAAAATGTGTGGTGTACCTAAAATTATGATTACCACCTGAAGCAACAACAATAACGTTTATCATCGATTGAATGCTAGTATTCGATCTTTAGACTTTATTAGCACTTTCAAGTTGAATTTTAAACAATAAAAGCACTGAATGAAACTCCCTTTTAACAAATCCGCGCTTGAATAAATATTCCTAACACAGAAATCTTAATAATAAGGCAATAGAAGTCGCATAGACGCGTGACCTTGTCGCCGCGCTTATGTGTTGGAGTACACAAGTGCACGCGGAGCGTTTGTTGCGGTTTCTTGTGTTATTTGAGACGCGGAGAGGTAAACATGGTGTTTTGCAGCATATCCAACTGCGGAAACTCGTCCCAAAACTTGTAACTTAACAAATAAAGGAATAACATTTCATATGTAAGTACTTAATTTTTCAAATATTGTCGTTTTTTAGCAAATATAGACAAATCAAATATTTTCACTATCACTACTACGATTTATCACAAAAAACGATTTTTTTGTCAAATCAATAACCATTAACGCTTAAGCTTATTCATGTCTACTATTACTACTGCTAAAAGCAGCAATGAAATTATAGTCATACGCAATAAACAAAAATCCCCGTTTGCGTAAATTCTAGGTACAAGCCGCATGAGTTGGCCGCAATTTAGTGACGTGCTACTACTATTCTGTATCGATAATTATTTACGTTCAGATTAATACTTCGTTTTACCAAATTGGAATGTATCATGTTTTTTTAGGGTTCCGTAGTCAACTAGGAATCCTTATAGTTTCGCCATGTCTGTCTGTCTGTCTGTCCGTCCTCGCTTAATCTCTGTGACCGTTAGCACAAGAAAGCTGAAATTTGGTACCAATATGTATATCAATCACGCCGACAAAGTGGTAAAATAAAAATTGGAAAAAAATGTTTTATTAGGGTAGCCCCCCTATATGTAAAGTGGGAAGAGATTTTTTTTTTAATTTCAACCCTAACGTGTGATATATCGTTGGATAGGTATTTAAAAATGAATAGGGGTTTACTAAAATCATTTTTTGATAATGTCAATAATTTCGGAAATAATCGCTCCAAAAGTAAAAAACAATGTGTCCCCCCCCCTCTAACTTTTGAACCATAAGTTTAGAAAATATGAAAAAAATCTGAAAAGTAGAACTTTATAAGGACTTTCTAGGAAAATCATTTTGAACTTGATGGAAAGAACAGTTTTTGTACAAAAAGACACAAAGGTTCTACAAAATAATTTCTGGACTAAGTTTGTAGTATAATCGTATATGCAAGCATTTTTTTAAACTCATAAGTGGGTACACTTATTGTGACGGACGGGAAACTACGGAACCCTACACTGAGCGTGGCCCGACACGCTCTTGACCGGTTTTTTTTTAATATTTAAATATGAGATGTAACCTTTTTCATTTTCAGTTTTCACTGTGTTTGTTTTCTTTCTATCTATGGTGCGTTTGTTTAGGTGATTAAAAAAAGGTAAACAATCTTGGTATGTCTTTTTATCTAAAAGTTGTTTAAAAATTGTATCTAAAAATGTTTACAATTAGGTATTTACCTAAATTAATGTTAGGTAATAAACTAAATTTAATTATCCTTCGTATGTATTTTATACGACTACCACTTTAATATAAAAAGACATACCAAGATTGTTTACCTTTTTTTAGTCACCTAAACAAACGCACCATAAATAGTTTACAAACCAATTTTTGTAACGATTAACTATTAATTCGTATTCGCATTACTGCTACAAAATATAATTTATCGATATGAGCTCGTAATAGTTTGCACTGCACTATTCTTAAGTAAGAGTGAGCACGCAATATCATTTTTTGTTTTTCGCACACGTTTCTTATTGGCTGCAGGAGTCGCGCCCCCTGACATTATGCGTTTATAAAAAATATTGCGTAATGTCATCGCATAAAGTTTAATTTTGTAGCAGTAATGCAAAGTGCATTTGTAGGTGTAATTGTGTATCTATTTTTTGTTTATGTAGTAGTAGCTGTGACCCGGCGACACTCGTCCCGATATAAAATTTAGTACTATAGCATTTCTATTGCCTTATTATTAAGATTTCTGTGATTCCTAATCTATATTTAGATATTTTCACAATTTGTCCATTGCTGATTGCAAATTAAAACTTAGCAACAATGTAAACTACGGTATGATAACTGTTATAACAATGCAATAGCGTAGTAATGAAGTCTTTTCTTAAATTCGCCTAAATTATTCATTAAAATTATGTTTCATAGTCACTATTATTTATGTGTATAGAGTATAACAAATTATTTTAATTTTGAAAATTGACATTATAAATGAAATACCGTTATTTGTGGCACCGTTATTAGCCGTTACTTTTGGTTGAATAAAAAAACAACGTTTTGAAAATAACTGTTATGCATGTTGCAGAATATTAAAAAGAAATAATTACGTGTCATTTTTATTGTACCATAAAGGAATGTTTTCTGTTTTGTGGCCTTATAAATGTTACTTATTATGAATATCAGGTGGCTGCAATTAAACTTGCCTTTATTTACGTTTGTATGTCAGTTAATTTAAATAAGTTTGTAATAAAGACAGTAGTTGTGATTCAGGGTTAAATATGGCCAACATTGGAACCAGTTTGAGACGAAGTTGACGATACAAAGGCCTATTGGATTCTTAGTGACCGGCTATTGGTGCCAATGTTAAGAGCCAATATGTCTCTTGCGCATCGTGATATCGCATTCTAATGTTTTAATTAATTACGATACTAGTCGTGATGTGCTATTATTGGTACAATTTGAGCCTTGGTAACGTTTAAAGTTTTATAGTTATTTACTTATACAGAATAGGATAACGTCTTCGATAAAAAGGTAACGATAGATGTAAGAAAAGTATCTAATAAATACAAAATACGTAACGACATGAAATTAAAATGATCTCAAGCAAAATTATCTTTTCCCAATCGCTTTAAAATCGCGATGCGCATCGCATAAGACACTTGTGAAAATCCTGAATAATTCTAACAAATTATTTATTATGTAAAATCTTTGATAATTCCTAAATTGTATCGTTGTCGATATTAACTTGTCCTTTGTGAGGTCAGCAGCTACTCAAGTTAAAATGTGTCTGTTACATTCAATGAGCCATTTGTAAGTTTTAATTTCATACTTAATACTAGGTTGTGCTCATAGTTATAATGTTAGCCTTTGAACAATCACTGTGGCGCTGTTTTGACTGTTTTCAAGTACCAAAATGATTTTCTATAATGACTGTTTTCAAGTACCAAAATGATTTTCTATAATGACTGTTTTCAAGTACCAAAATGATTTTCTATAATGACTTTTCTCGAGGCATACGTATACCTCTAATGAGCCGAGGCACGGCAATGAATTCACAAAGACATGCGTTTTCTTTATATTAGTTGCCAATTGAACCCCAGTCTTTTTGCATTTAATTTCATGTGATACTCTATTTAAAATGGTGGATAATTCCTATAGTTTGATAAAATTGACAAGACTGGTTGTATGGAAAAGATCGAAGGATATAGTTTTAAATACGGATGAATAAAATGGCAATTTTTGTCGGATTCGTTAACAGTCCAAACAGCGCTTGAAAATATTGTATTTGATATTTTATTTCAACGATGCAGTGGATGCAATATAAAGCGTCTCAAAAGATCTTTTTGTTATCAAAAAGCCTCAGCATTACTATTTACGAAGCGAAGCAAGACAAATGTAATACTGAAAAAGTCTTATTACTTTGGCCCTGAGGTAAAACTTTGGGCCTAAGCTCACTAGTAACCAATAAAAATACAAGGCACGGCTTACTGTGCCTCTATTGGACGAAAGTCATGCCTGAGGGTAAAGTAATCCGACTTGACGGTACATACATGCTACTTCCAATGATTGAGTATCTTTGTATTGTGTCAGTAGAATTAAATAGCTCTCTGTGTTGAGCAAACATTTTGGGAGTAGAGTTTGCGAGACTGCCTTTTTAATTCAAATATTATTTGAAATATTTAAAAGATTCTGTCTATTGCTGATGGGGTTTAACTTCAGCGCGGAGATTGCGCAACTTACAATCAATAAACATTATTTTCAAACTCATAAAGCAATAGATTATTTCTTTTAAAATCGTTCAGTTTATGATAGAAAGTGTGGTACACGACGGGTACAAGCTCACTAGTGTGGGTGTGAAATGTAATAATAGGCCTTACTACTCGCCCTAATGTTCTTTGAGCACCATCACGGTTTTTGAACATCTCTAAAATCGTCCAACAAATGCGTATTTATAGACACCATTACAAATACCGGCACGAATATTGAGCGCTCGGCGAAAGGGGATCGCTTTGCGCTTCGTACTCATCGGCGAGCAGGGGCGTAGCGTGGAGTCCTTTCTTTTATAAATTCGAAATCGAAACAGCAACTGTTGCAATGCGTTTGACCACTTCGTCGCTTACCATCAGCTGACGTGAGCCTATCAGTTATAAAAAGACCCTCGTTGATAAAGAACTTTCGTTTGTGCGTACCCTACGCCCTCGCCTAGCTAAGCTACCGCCGGGATTACACTCCCTGCCCCCGCGTCTCACTTCATACCAATAAAGAGACCCGATATTTCACTTCTGCGCATGTGGAAAACAGCGCTCAAGATCCGTGTCGGTATCGGTACTATCAGACTACCTACAGTATACACCTAATCATTAGGTACCAGTATTTCGGTCAATCTAAAAGAAGTCATAACACGATGACGACAAGGTTTATTTAATAAGGCAGTCTAATAAACTTTAGTCCCATAACAAGTTAACTATGTATTTTTATCACCGACATTATGCAGTTGTAATATTTAGTAACTATTAATTTATTGGAGTTCTTTGTTCAATAATAGTGAGACACGAATTACAAGCCTATCAAGTTAATATTTAAATAGAGGATTCTCTTTATAATTGTTGTAGTTTTATTTTTATAAGTACCATTCTTAGTCGATTCTTCTTTTCGTGTCGATGCTCTCAAACTATACTTTTTTTGACCAATATTTGGCAACCTGTACAGCTCGATTGTTAGCCTCGTATAGTTCCTGAAAACTACAGGTCGCTACGCAGGGTGGGCAGCGCAGCAGGTGGCGCATGTCTTGCGGAGAGGCTCCACACTGGCACTGCGTTAGTGATGGGACGAGGAAACCCCATTTAGCCAGATTATTTTTACAGCGGCCAACCTGGGTTCGCAGTCGGTTTAGAGATTTCCAAATTGGCCACTGTATTCGTGTCCAGGGAGAAGTTCCGACGGGGTGATCAATATTTGGTTCTGTAATATGTTTGCTCTCGTGTAGATAAATTGATAAGAAGAGCGCGGATTTGAAAAGGAGAGATATATCTGAATGAATGAAAACATTATTAGGAAAATTATATTAATGATTTTTAACAAAATTTTGGCGTACGTATGACTATTATACATGTTATCCTGTAAAAATCGACCAATTTTAAAATGTGTGGTGTACCTAAAATTATGATTACCACCTGAAGCAACAACAATAACGTTTATCATCGATTGAATGCTAGTATTCGATCTTTAGACTTTATTAGCACTTTCAAGTTGAATTTTAAACAATAAAAGCACTGAATGAAACTCCCTTTTAACAAATCCGCGCTTGAATAAATATTCCTAACACAGAAATCTTAATAATAAGGCAATAGAAGTCGCATAGACGCGTGACCTTGTCGCCGCGCTTATGTGTTGGAGTACACAAGTGCACGCGGAGCGTTTGTTGCGGTTTCTTGTGTTATTTGAGACGCGGAGAGGTAAACATGGTGTTTTGCAGCATATCCAACTGCGGAAACTCGTCCCAAAACTTGTAACTTAACAAATAAAGGAATAACATTTCATATGTAAGTACTTAATTTTTCAAATATTGTCGTTTTTTAGCAAATATAGACAAATCAAATATTTTCACTATCACTACTACGATTTATCACAAAAAACGATTTTTTTGTCAAATCAATAACCATTAACGCTTAAGCTTATTCATGTCTACTATTACTACTGCTAAAAGCAGCAATGAAATTATAGTCATACGCAATAAACAAAAATCCCCGTTTGCGTAAATTCTAGGTACAAGCCGCATGAGTTGGCCGCAATTTAGTGACGTGCTACTACTATTCTGTATCGATAATTATTTACGTTCAGATTAATACTTCGTTTTACCAAATTGGAATGTATCATGTTTTTTTAGGGTTCCGTAGTCAACTAGGAATCCTTATAGTTTCGCCATGTCTGTCTGTCTGTCTGTCCGTCCTCGCTTAATCTCTGTGACCGTTAGCACAAGAAAGCTGAAATTTGGTACCAATATGTATATCAATCACGCCGACAAAGTGGTAAAATAAAAATTGGAAAAAAATGTTTTATTAGGGTAGCCCCCCTATATGTAAAGTGGGAAGAGATTTTTTTTTTAATTTCAACCCTAACGTGTGATATATCGTTGGATAGGTATTTAAAAATGAATAGGGGTTTACTAAAATCATTTTTTGATAATGTCAATAATTTCGGAAATAATCGCTCCAAAAGTAAAAAACAATGTGTCCCCCCCCCTCTAACTTTTGAACCATAAGTTTAGAAAATATGAAAAAAATCTGAAAAGTAGAACTTTATAAGGACTTTCTAGGAAAATCATTTTGAACTTGATGGAAAGAACAGTTTTTGTACAAAAAGACACAAAGGTTCTACAAAATAATTTCTGGACTAAGTTTGTAGTATAATCGTATATGCAAGCATTTTTTTAAACTCATAAGTGGGTACACTTATTGTGACGGACGGGAAACTACGGAACCCTACACTGAGCGTGGCCCGACACGCTCTTGACCGGTTTTTTTTTAATATTTAAATATGAGATGTAACCTTTTTCATTTTCAGTTTTCACTGTGTTTGTTTTCTTTCTATCTATGGTGCGTTTGTTTAGGTGATTAAAAAAAGGTAAACAATCTTGGTATGTCTTTTTATCTAAAAGTTGTTTAAAAATTGTATCTAAAAATGTTTACAATTAGGTATTTACCTAAATTAATGTTAGGTAATAAACTAAATTTAATTATCCTTCGTATGTATTTTATACGACTACCACTTTAATATAAAAAGACATACCAAGATTGTTTACCTTTTTTTAGTCACCTAAACAAACGCACCATAAATAGTTTACAAACCAATTTTTGTAACGATTAACTATTAATTCGTATTCGCATTACTGCTACAAAATATAATTTATCGATATGAGCTCGTAATAGTTTGCACTGCACTATTCTTAAGTAAGAGTGAGCACGCAATATCATTTTTTGTTTTTCGCACACGTTTCTTATTGGCTGCAGGAGTCGCGCCCCCTGACATTATGCGTTTATAAAAAATATTGCGTAATGTCATCGCATAAAGTTTAATTTTGTAGCAGTAATGCAAAGTGCATTTGTAGGTGTAATTGTGTATCTATTTTTTGTTTATGTAGTAGTAGCTGTGACCCGGCGACACTCGTCCCGATATAAAATTTAGTACTATAGCATTTCTATTGCCTTATTATTAAGATTTCTGTGATTCCTAATCTATATTTAGATATTTTCACAATTTGTCCATTGCTGATTGCAAATTAAAACTTAGCAACAATGTAAACTACGGTATGATAACTGTTATAACAATGCAATAGCGTAGTAATGAAGTCTTTTCTTAAATTCGCCTAAATTATTCATTAAAATTATGTTTCATAGTCACTATTATTTATGTGTATAGAGTATAACAAATTATTTTAATTTTGAAAATTGACATTATAAATGAAATACCGTTATTTGTGGCACCGTTATTAGCCGTTACTTTTGGTTGAATAAAAAAACAACGTTTTGAAAATAACTGTTATGCATGTTGCAGAATATTAAAAAGAAATAATTACGTGTCATTTTTATTGTACCATAAAGGAATGTTTTCTGTTTTGTGGCCTTATAAATGTTACTTATTATGAATATCAGGTGGCTGCAATTAAACTTGCCTTTATTTACGTTTGTATGTCAGTTAATTTAAATAAGTTTGTAATAAAGACAGTAGTTGTGATTCAGGGTTAAATATGGCCAACATTGGAACCAGTTTGAGACGAAGTTGACGATACAAAGGCCTATTGGATTCTTAGTGACCGGCTATTGGTGCCAATGTTAAGAGCCAATATGTCTCTTGCGCATCGTGATATCGCATTCTAATGTTTTAATTAATTACGATACTAGTCGTGATGTGCTATTATTGGTACAATTTGAGCCTTGGTAACGTTTAAAGTTTTATAGTTATTTACTTATACAGAATAGGATAACGTCTTCGATAAAAAGGTAACGATAGATGTAAGAAAAGTATCTAATAAATACAAAATACGTAACGACATGAAATTAAAATGATCTCAAGCAAAATTATCTTTTCCCAATCGCTTTAAAATCGCGATGCGCATCGCATAAGACACTTGTGAAAATCCTGAATAATTCTAACAAATTATTTATTATGTAAAATCTTTGATAATTCCTAAATTGTATCGTTGTCGATATTAACTTGTCCTTTGTGAGGTCAGCAGCTACTCAAGTTAAAATGTGTCTGTTACATTCAATGAGCCATTTGTAAGTTTTAATTTCATACTTAATACTAGGTTGTGCTCATAGTTATAATGTTAGCCTTTGAACAATCACTGTGGCGCTGTTTTGACTGTTTTCAAGTACCAAAATGATTTTCTATAATGACTGTTTTCAAGTACCAAAATGATTTTCTATAATGACTGTTTTCAAGTACCAAAATGATTTTCTATAATGACTTTTCTCGAGGCATACGTATACCTCTAATGAGCCGAGGCACGGCAATGAATTCACAAAGACATGCGTTTTCTTTATATTAGTTGCCAATTGAACCCCAGTCTTTTTGCATTTAATTTCATGTGATACTCTATTTAAAATGGTGGATAATTCCTATAGTTTGATAAAATTGACAAGACTGGTTGTATGGAAAAGATCGAAGGATATAGTTTTAAATACGGATGAATAAAATGGCAATTTTTGTCGGATTCGTTAACAGTCCAAACAGCGCTTGAAAATATTGTATTTGATATTTTATTTCAACGATGCAGTGGATGCAATATAAAGCGTCTCAAAAGATCTTTTTGTTATCAAAAAGCCTCAGCATTACTATTTACGAAGCGAAGCAAGACAAATGTAATACTGAAAAAGTCTTATTACTTTGGCCCTGAGGTAAAACTTTGGGCCTAAGCTCACTAGTAACCAATAAAAATACAAGGCACGGCTTACTGTGCCTCTATTGGACGAAAGTCATGCCTGAGGGTAAAGTAATCCGACTTGACGGTACATACATGCTACTTCCAATGATTGAGTATCTTTGTATTGTGTCAGTAGAATTAAATAGCTCTCTGTGTTGAGCAAACATTTTGGGAGTAGAGTTTGCGAGACTGCCTTTTTAATTCAAATATTATTTGAAATATTTAAAAGATTCTGTCTATTGCTGATGGGGTTTAACTTCAGCGCGGAGATTGCGCAACTTACAATCAATAAACATTATTTTCAAACTCATAAAGCAATAGATTATTTCTTTTAAAATCGTTCAGTTTATGATAGAAAGTGTGGTACACGACGGGTACAAGCTCACTAGTGTGGGTGTGAAATGTAATAATAGGCCTTACTACTCGCCCTAATGTTCTTTGAGCACCATCACGGTTTTTGAACATCTCTAAAATCGTCCAACAAATGCGTATTTATAGACACCATTACAAATACCGGCACGAATATTGAGCGCTCGGCGAAAGGGGATCGCTTTGCGCTTCGTACTCATCGGCGAGCAGGGGCGTAGCGTGGAGTCCTTTCTTTTATAAATTCGAAATCGAAACAGCAACTGTTGCAATGCGTTTGACCACTTCGTCGCTTACCATCAGCTGACGTGAGCCTATCAGTTATAAAAAGACCCTCGTTGATAAAGAACTTTCGTTTGTGCGTACCCTACGCCCTCGCCTAGCTAAGCTACCGCCGGGATTACACTCCCTGCCCCCGCGTCTCACTTCATACCAATAAAGAGACCCGATATTTCACTTCTGCGCATGTGGAAAACAGCGCTCAAGATCCGTGTCGGTATCGGTACTATCAGACTACCTACAGTATACACCTAATCATTAGGTACCAGTATTTCGGTCAATCTAAAAGAAGTCATAACACGATGACGACAAGGTTTATTTAATAAGGCAGTCTAATAAACTTTAGTCCCATAACAAGTTAACTATGTATTTTTATCACCGACATTATGCAGTTGTAATATTTAGTAACTATTAATTTATTGGAGTTCTTTGTTCAATAATAGTGAGACACGAATTACAAGCCTATCAAGTTAATATTTAAATAGAGGATTCTCTTTATAATTGTTGTAGTTTTATTTTTATAAGTACCATTCTTAGTCGATTCTTCTTTTCGTGTCGATGCTCTCAAACTATACTTTTTTTGACCAATATTTGGCAACCTGTACAGCTCGATTGTTAGCCTCGTATAGTTCCTGAAAACTACAGGTCGCTACGCAGGGTGGGCAGCGCAGCAGGTGGCGCATGTCTTGCGGAGAGGCTCCACACTGGCACTGCGTTAGTGATGGGACGAGGAAACCCCATTTAGCCAGATTATTTTTACAGCGGCCAACCTGGGTTCGCAGTCGGTTTAGAGATTTCCAAATTGGCCACTGTATTCGTGTCCAGGGAGAAGTTCCGACGGGGTGATAAAAAGTGGAGGAGTTGGATGTTTCTGCCTCCACAGCGCGCATCTCTCGTCCTCTGCACTGTCTTTCGAAAAGGTCGTAAATCGCATAAAACTTTTACGGCTCTTGGTATTAGTTGGTGTTTATGCAAGCGGTGACGTTCGTCCTGTTCTTGTTTACTCTTCTCGATGCGGCTGGCTATCTCGCGGTGAACTTCTGGAGGAGCTATACCTGCTAGAGGGTACAACATTGCATGAGGGGTAGGTTTTAAGTATCCTACTACTATGACTACGTTTTGTGTTTGAGTTTTTGTTTCCTGTGAATGATTTTTTTTTATTTTGGAATTCGGTTATATTTTTTGTGTACACTGTATCACTCGCAATCAGTAAGGTTCAATCCGGCACGGCTGGCGTAGCGGTTTAGTGATTGGCTGCCGCGCGTGTGCTGCGTGTTACGGGTTCAATTCTAGCACGGGACAAATATTTGTATAGCCTACAGACTAGGACTTTCGGTAATAAAAGGTCTGGGTGTCTTGTGTAAATATGGGAGTTTACATGTTTGTGAATACACTCTGGATACCTACAAGAGACAACGTTCCTAAGAATAAGGAACGTTTCTAAAGAAAGAAAAAGAACTAAAGCTACATAATGAGCAAGTTCTCCACTGGACTCCACTCTCAAACTGAAAGCTTCGTAACTCAAACGAATCATCATCGTTTTCAGATCAGATTCAGGTCAGATAGTAGTAAACGCGACCTTATATATATACCTACACATAATAAACAACAGGATACGTCACTTCTTGGACTGGCAGATCCCACAAGAACAGGCAGGTTTCGTCAAAGGCAAAGGTACCCGTGAGCAAATCCTAAATGTACGACAGCTAATAGAAAAGGCTTATGAGTTTTACACACCACTCATCTTGTGTTTCATTGACTACAGCAAGGCTTTTGATTGTGTTGTTTGGTCGGCCCTTTGGGGGGTGCTGCGGGGATAGAGTGCCTGAACGTCTAGTTGCGCTCATAGAAAATCTATACCTAAACAGTGAGGGTCTCGTTAAAATTGACGGAGCAACTTCGGGCCCTTTCAGTTTCGAAAAAGGTGTTAGACAAGGCTGCATTCTGTCACCCATCCTCTTCAATATTTATGGAGAATAGGTACATAATTAGGAGAGCCTGTGAAAACTGGGACGGAGGAGTCACCAGCGGAGGCGCCAAGATCTCTAACCTCCGGTACGCAGACTACACCACGCTTCTGGCCGCCAATGAAGCAAGGAGAATGGAGCGCATCAGCCTGGAAATGGGTCTCAAGATTAACCGCAGCAAGACCAAGGTGATGGTGGTGGACCGAAGCAGAAAGCTGCTACTCACGGGAACTCTTGGGCTTGAGGTGGTGATGACTTCATCTATTTTGGTGCGAACATCAGCAATACAGGTTCTTGTGAAAAGGAAATTCGGAGGCGCATAGGAATGGCCAAAAGTGCAATGTCGCAGTTGCAAGGCATATGGAGGGATCGCAACATTTCACTCAAAACCAAAACTAAACTGGTCAAATGTTTAGTCTTCTCCATATTCAGCTACGGAGCGGAGACTTGGACTTTAAAAAAGGCGGACCGCGACCGCATTGATGCCTTCGAGATGTGGTGCTGAAGGAGAATGCTTCAAATTCCCTGGACTGCTTTCCGTACAGACCGCTCTATCTTACGAGAACTGAACATCAAGATCAGACTGTCGACTACCTGCATGTGCAGAGTACTGGAGTTTTTTGGCCACATTGCCAGGAAAAATGGCCACAACCTTGAACAGCTCATCGTAACTGGCATGGTTGATGGTACACGACCAAGAGGCCGCAGCCCAATAAGATGGGCAGATCAGGTCCGCTCCACACTGGACACCCAATTGCACGTCGCACTTCATGACGCTAAGAACCGTTACAGATGGCGAGATTCCATCAATAAAAAGCTAATCCAGCGGGAACTTCACGACCCTCAGTAATGAGGAATACGACTCGAGAAGGAGGAGGATGTATATATATTATCAAAAAAAAAGAGAGTTTGTAGTAAGTTTACAGCACCTGATTATCAAAGAAAACACCATAAAGACTATATTATTATAATGTATATATTTCTTGATCTAAAAGCCGGGGTCCCACGACGTGGTGTCGGAGGCGTCCACCATCTTGTAGCACAGCACGGTGTCCCCGGGCTGCACCTCGAACGGCTGCTCGAAGCGGAGCCCGCACTCCATGTCGCGCTTTATCGTAGGAACTTCATCTTTCAGGTGCTTCATTGATGCTAGCTTGCCTGGGGAACAGAGCGGTATTTAGCATGGAGGTTATAGTCAGATGCAATAGAGAAATACAAGATTTTTATTAAAATAATCTGTAGTTAAAGTATCAAGATTCTTTCAAATCAAGTTGACGTACTTTACTCAGTTTTTCTTTTACCGACATATGACAATCTGACAATCGATCTCTACAAAAAAGTGTGACGGAGATGTATTTCGTCCACTCCGTCACACAAATAAATAAAAAAAAAAAAAGTAAAATAAAGCCCTTGAATAATAATGTAAAGTATTCAATTCAGTTTTTTTTTTAATATTTTAAACTAGTTCCTGATGATTAGCAGTGATGCAATCGCTGAATAAGAGCCTGTTCATTCTAGCCTTGAAGGAGCCTTGAGAAGTAGTTCTGCTTACCTTCAAACACGACGTCTTGTCCTCTGAGGACTCTGTACATCGCGTTCCTCGCGAGGGATCCCTTTACACACCTGCAACCTGCTACCGGTACTTTCTTCTTGTTTTCTGTTACTATGAATTGTTGTAGGACGTTTGCTTCGCCTGGAAGAATAATAATAGTTTTAGTTGGTTAGCACAGTGCCAGTGTGGAGAACCTTCACAGGATATGTGTCACTTCCTTTCTTGCCCAGCATGCACAACTACCTGCACCCCTCATGACTTATACGAAGCTAACGATAGAGCTGTCAAGGTGGCTAAATATTGATCGGACAAATTTTGAGATAAATCGACACGAGATGAAGAAGTTGGTTCATAGTTATTATAGGGACAAAGATGGAAGATATACTGTCCCCCTTTTCTGTCTTGCCATGAGGTGAGGAACAGAGGCGAAAGTAAAAGTCTAAATTGCGGTGACCAATATTTATAAACACTCGCACGTAGCGACAAATTATAGTGAATTATAACCCTAACTACCTTATAAGATTAGGCTTATGAAAATGATCTAGTCCACGTTTCGCGACGATCGATAAGCAAGAAGACCAGAGATGGTAAATAGATGCCAGTGCATTTCCAACCAATCCAATCTCCGTAAAATTTAAACCTGTCTGTAAGTGACCTACCTATAAAATCGTTTTCAGTCCTCTTAGGTATTCTGCTACTGATCTCTTCTACGTCATTAACCAGTAGGTATACAATATTGATATTATTAAGGGTTAATAGAAGCCAGTGCATTTCCAATCTTATCTCAATCTACATAAAGTTTAAATTTGTCTGCAAGTGACCTACCTATAAATTCTTCCTCAGTCCTCTTAGGTATCCTGTTATTAATCTCCTTGACATTATTAACGAACCGGTATACAAAATTGATTATTAAGGGTTAATAGCAGCCAATACATTTCCAAACTTAGTTTCAACACAGTCAAAGTTTAAACTTATCTGCAAGTGACCTACCTATAAACTCTTCCTCCGTCCTCTTAGGTATCTTGCTACTGATCTCCTCTTTGACATCGTCGACCAATCGGTATATGACGTTGTGTAGCTTGACGGGAATGTTCTTTTTTTTAGCGTCCAATGTTAAAGCAGGCGGGCAGTCGACGTTGAACGCGTAGATTACGGCTTTGAACATTTGTGCTGTCTGCAAGTGTGCCAAAATGTGAGATAAAACAGCTATTCGTCCATGTTTGTGGTAAGTTCAGAGAGAGACCAACACGAGTATTTACTTCGCTTGTTGTGCTTATTTATTTAAACTTTGTACTATGTACAGTACTGGTACATAGGCGGGCTTAACGCAACAAGGCATTCTCTACTAATCAACTTTTGGGTTAAAAAGACTATAGCATAGTGCACACCTGCCACTGTACTGTAACTATATTGTGGTAGGTATGCACAATAAATATTATTTATAATATAATTAAATATAGGCTTAGGCAGTCAGTGATAATGTAGTTTCCTATGAGTGAAAGAACTTTCAGCGCTTACAAAAATACCTCTTTTGAGCAACAAATAAACAGTTTTACTTTTTATAATATTAGATTCGATTGTTTAAATTATCTTACCTCCAAATCATTAGGAGTGACTGGTCCAACCCCAAAATGTACCAGATCCAGCCTCACAATGTCATGCTCATCATACGTCTCCAGGATATCCAGGATAGCTTCCACTGAGCCGTCCACGTCACCTAGCGAAAACAATTTTCATTAAAACTTGTAAATAAACAATAAACCTTAAGGGGCCGGCGACGGATGAATTTCCATACAAACGTAATACCACTCTCATTTGCAGTTGGAGCATATTTCCAACATATTATGATGATATTCGGTTTTAGACAATATTTATCTAGGTTCCTACGTCGAGAATATTAGAAATATTGTTATTTTTAATACAGGAAAAGCCAAATGGCATGTTTTGCCATTTACGCTGTAAAAAAGTGCGAAATACAATTAGCTTAAATTTCTTTGTTTTTTTTTTTAAAAAAAGAAAGACGTAGGAACCTAGATAAATATTGTCTATAACCGAATATCATCATAATATGTTTGAAATATGCTCCAACTGCAAATGAGCGTGGTATTACGTTTGTATGGAAATTTATCCGTCGCCGGCCCCTTAATACTTGGTAATACGGGTCAATTTAGCAAAAAAAGTTTAAGTGAATGACTTATGCGATTTGTCCTATTCAAGAGATTTTTTGGTACTACTTAGGAAATAAAAGATTTAAAATAATAAGGTCATTATCATCAAGAATAATTTAATAAAAATCTATAAAAACTACTTGAACGGGTATCTATGGTGATATTTACTAGTCCAGTGCCTGGGGTTTTACAAAAATTAAAACCTTGATTTTTTAAGTGGTGTACAAACTCCCTGATTGGACTACTAGCACTTGGCAAATAAACTACTTTGACTTGTCGGTGAAGCAGTTTCTTTGTTGAAAAACATTATAATTCCACCTACGACTACGTTATGCTGTTTGTTGATTTGTATCTCTAAGCGCCATGTTGTCGGAATCTAAAGTGGTCATAGCTCATTGGTCCCACACCCAGACCAGCACAACGTCATCACTCGGTGCGGCGTTATTAACTACGAGTAGTAAACCGCGATGTTTACGTTAGTTTTTTTTTATTTAGTATGAAAAAAAAACGACAGAAAAAAAAATCTAGAAAGGCGGTGCTAATCGAGTACGAGGTGGTTCTGCCTCCATCACCTTGATTGATATTCGTGGCTGTGTGGCGACTGGTTTTATAAAAAGTGGCGCAGGCGGTAACACAGCGTCTTGGTCATGCGACGAACGAAATACACATAATTGCGAATCTAACAGCACTGAGGGTAGGTCTCAGTTTTCGCTTAACACTAGGTGAAATAGTGGTCAAGCACAAACCTATAGAGTTAAAAAAAAAACAGAATATTTGCAACGTGGAATGCGTGGGCCACGCCTGATTTGTACTTAGAGTTGCGTCGCGTGGCGTCGCTTGGCGTGGATCTAATGTAGCTCTACAAGCTTAGTTGCCATATAAAATGTATGGAGACCAAGGCGTCCATATCGGCGTACGTGGCTCTCGTGCGCTCCATATAGTTCTACCTTTAACAATGACGCTGAGCGTGGGATGCGTGTCGTGCTGTATCATCTTCTGGCGCGGCCCCTCGGCGCGCATCTTGTACCTGCCCAGCGCGCGCTTGTGTGCGAGGCGGGCGTGGTACTCCTCCTGGTGTACGGCCTCCTTGGCTGCTATGACTTCCTGGTCGGCAGCCTGCTTCTCTTTCATACGGAGGTTATGACGCCAGCGCATTACTTCGGCGGCGCGTTTCTATACAAGATACACAAAGTTCTATAAAATTCATTCTGCGTCGCGATCGGGCGTCATCTTTTTCAGTGTAAGTGCCATCTCAATTTTATTTAGAATTAGGCTGTTGATTTTTGTTATTATTTCTATAAAAAAGATAACTTAATCCTAAATCTCAAATAGAAAGTATCTTTCAAATCCATTATACATTATGTAAATTAAAAATCTCAAATCTAAATTTCAAATCTGGTGGTAGGGAAAACTGTCAAATAACAGAATAAGGATGCACAGCACAAACGAGTGGGTACAAAAGAGATATCTAACAGATCTCATAACAATATTTGAATTATGCTAATTGCTGCTTCATTTAAGATCCAATTTTTACGCTTTTTTTTTTCAGAAAAAAGGTTTGTTTTGGTGTTATTTTTGTTTATTATAATATAGTTACCTAGATATTATACAAAAATAAACACACGAAAATATCCAATGATTAAAAATATAGCAAGAAAATTGAAAATATCACATTATCGTCTGCTTTTGAAGAATGATTTTAAGAACGTACAAAAACTCTATCTTCTCTTAGTAGCTTATTTATAATTGGTTGGCCCTAAACTGCAATTTACTCAGAGATAAACATCACTCATGAAATAAAAACTTCAAAACTACGAGTAAAATAGGTACTTACCTCCGAGGTAACTTCTAGAACCTGGTCCCCGGCTGAAGGTAGCTCTCTCCAGCCGAGCACAGACACAGGCGTCGAAGGAGGGGCTTCTTGTACAACCCTGCCTTCTGCCGAGTTCAGTACGCGCACCTGAAGATAAATAGAAAATTAGCAAAGTCGTTAAGAAGACCACCTGCTGAATCATTCCCTATCTAAGTTCGATCAGCTTCCAGCCTAAGGTAGCGCAAACATAAAGATACAGGTTTTTCGGTCCCGATATGTCGGTACGGGTCGGCTCAGATAGGTACCGGTCAAACCACATATAGAAAAAGATAAATCTGGCCGCCCATTGTATGTATGTGTTTTAGTTTCCTTTTTGTATGTGTAATGGTGTACAATAAAGCGTATAATAAATAAATCTGAATGTGTAGAACCCTACGCTGGCCGACGCGACGCATAGATCCGTATGACTCAGTCCAGTCGCTACTTACCAGACCTGTTTCTTTATAAATGAGCGCATAAGAATACACGAGCAAATTATACCTGCACCGATCGGTACCGACCCGCACAGACTCGCCTGCACCGGTAACCTGTTTCTATATGTTTACACCCTATGACCAGATCTGTAACATTAATGAAATGTGGCAATTTTTTTTTTTTTTTGAAAATATGTATTTTGCGCCAAAATTCCACCTATTTTTTTTTTTTTAACTTAATGTATATGACGTATCTTTGCAAAAGAAACAAGCCAATCTGTACCTCCGCGTCTTTTTACAGAAGTAGCTATCAGAAACTCGACTCTGATCTCTAAACAGCTGTTTTTAACTCCCGACGGAAAAGAGAGGTGGTAGGTATAAGTTTGACGTGTCTGTGTGTTTGTCCGTGGCATCGTAGCTCCTAAGCGAATGGGCCGATTTTAATGCGGTTTTTGATTTGAAAGCTGACGTTATTGAGATGGTTCTTAGATACAATTTTTTTAATTTTATAATATTAGATATCTATACAGATTCCATTTAAGTAGGTACAGTACACTGGCGAGTTACAATGTACCTACCTGTAGGTAGAGGATAGGCAGCTTCCAGGTCAGATAAAGGCTATCAACTACATACGCAGAGTAACCCTTAACCTAATACACACACTCGAAACTCATTGCTATTTTGGTGTACAATAAAGTTTATCATATTTTATTCATACATACATTGTTACCAGATGCGTAGCGTGGACTCATTTAAACGTGGGCAAAGGCGCATCAACGAGCTCTTTTTCTTTCTAAAATTCGGAAACAAGACAGTGACTGATGCTACCTAGTGATGTTCGACCTCATCGTCGCTTACCATCAAGAATAGTGGGCAAACGGGAACCTATCTACACTAATATTATAAAGAGATAAAGTTTGTTTTATGTTTTTTTATTTGTTGGAGGTAATTTCTGAAAGTATTAGTCCGATGGCTAAAATTTTTTCACTGATATTAAGTTACTTCATTTTTAAGTGACATAGGTTATATTTTATGTACGCGGGCGAAAGTGCGGGCAAAAGCTAGTAAATTATAAAACAAAACCTTCGTTGTTAAAGAGACCTCATACACGCGAGGCTCCTTTAGACGCCAAATAACCGAGGAATAAAGTACATTGCTCTCAAAACGATGAACGAAAACATCGTAAGGTAACCGGCATATCCTAGAACCAAATATTCGAAGACACGTGACGTTCATGGGCCTGATTGGTGGATTACGGCCCATTCCCTCTCCTAGAGAGGAGGCCTGAGTTCCAACCAACAGTGGGAACATTAAAAAGGCTGATGATGATGATGAAAGTACATTGGCCCTTTTCTAATATCTCTGCGTAGGTACCCGAAAAACAAACAATGAATTGCTTTTCATTACTAGATCATGTAAAGGATCACGATAAATGTCGATTCAAAACATTTTTATTTCTTTATTTCCGTTTTTGAAATTAAGAATGTCAACAAATGTTGGAGGGTCAATGACCGTTATTCCACGGTTATCAGGCGCCTACTTTAGCTATGTCACTGATTGTTGCAACATGAAATCTGATGTAGTCAACACTGGTTCAATAATTAAGAGATCTTGATCATAGTTTACTAATAGAAGAACCTTATAAAAAGTATCGAATATAAGTATTTTTTAAATTATTAAGTATTATATTCCCAAGACGATTGACTTTTTAGATAGACTATATCACAAAATGGTTGTTACCTTTCCCCAGCCAGTGCCTGCCACGATGATGCTGCCGCGTCGCAGTGTGCCGCGTTGTACTAATACTGTAGCTTGTTTCCTGCAACAAATTAGTTACATTAGCACAACAAAGTAAACGATACACAAAGTTCTGTCTGTTTGCAGGATCTTTCTTGAAGAATACAAAAATAATCTAATAACAATCATTGTCCATCATTAAATAAGTCCAAGGTCCTGTGGGGGTTTTAATAGTAAAAGTATACACGACCCTTTAACGTTATGTTTATTTGACATAGTTATTTATATTTGTAACTAAGGTAACTTCGACATGCAGTGTTACTTTGTACTGGATGGCCAGTACTCACAATTCCTCCTCCTATCCTACAATCCTTTCAGATTTGTTGAATAAGAACGCCAAAGTTGGCTATGTAATGCAATAATCACGGTCAAAATGTAATAACCTTAACCAACGTTTAACCAGCTATGTCGGAAATAGGCAAGCGTGCTCCATCGTCGGCCACATCATCGCTTACCATCAGGTGAGATGGTGGTCAAACGCGAGCCTACCAATAATAAAAAAGATATCCAACAAACACTCTTGCGTTCATTTCGTCAGGTTGCACAGCCACGACCAAATACACCATCTTGTCAGCTCTTCTGTCACCATCCACCATGACTTACCCAGTCCTGGGATTCAGTTGGGCCTCAATAACGACCCCCTCGACGTACCCCCCGGGGTCTGCCTTCAGCTCCATTAGCTGCGCCTGTAGCGTCAGTGCCTCCACGAGCGTGTCGAGGTTCTTCTTCTGTAGCGCAGACACTGGTATGGCCTGGATGTCACCGCCTAACGCTTCGCAGACGATGCCGTGCGTCGCCAGCGAACGCATCGTGCGATCCTGTGGACGACTTGGCGGTTAGACTTTGTGTCAATAATGGATACATAACATACATTTAAGATAGAACTACATTGCGCACACGTGGACCAGGTACGCCGATCAGTAGCCCGATTCACGTAATGAAAACCGTAACGACATCGTAGCGATTTAGTCGTTTGACCATTTCCGTATTCACATCCATCAATCGAGTTTGAACGACACCTATTTTAAAGTCGTTTGAAATTCGTCGATATAAAAAAAAAATCTGTATTACATTATCCTGGTAGAATACTTATTAATGTAACTGGAAATAAGTCGATAGATCGTGAATACCGCTTTTGGAGGATCGAACGACTATAAAACTTCAACGATATTTGGCTTGTTTGATCACGTGAATCAGGCTACTGGGCGCGTCGGTCTCCATACATTTTATATGGAAACTGGACTTGTACCTAGAGCTACATTAGATACATGCCACGCGACGCCACGCAACGCGCCGCTACGTACATTTATCAGACGTGGTTCACGTGTGCATCGGTCTAGTGTAGTTCTCGCCTTGATGCTGAATAATTGAAACCAAATAATCATACTATTTAATATTATAAAGAGTTTAATGGTGTAAGTTGGTATGTGAAGAGGTAATCTCTAAAAGTACTGAACCGATTTCGAAATTCTTTTACTAATATGTGTCAGCAATTGGTTATTTTACTTTCATATCATGAGTTTTACGGGCGAAGCCGCTGGCAGAAGCCAGTGATTGATAAACGAATGAGTAATGATAGTAAATGGACTTTTCTATAAACACAATTGTGTTTTAAATTGAGCAAAGTAGAAGTACCTACATTACGGAAAAGTGGAATTCTATGTACATAAGTCAGTTGAGACTGGTCATCTCTTAGCTGCCAGTAGCTTATTTCAATTTCTATATATAGTTTTTTTTTTTTAATTTCATATACTTTTTTCTCACACAATAATAGAGACAAGAACTCTGTAACTAAGATATTTATAATAAGTACATAACGTCATGATTGAAAAGAGTGTCCATGGAGTTTCTTGCACATTCTTCTCCAAAGAGATTTACGTTTTGGAATGTGCAATTAACATCATTTTTTCGAATGACTGACTTCTTGACAATTCAAAAGTGTCTAAGTACATAGGTAAGTGCTTTATTTGAAACTAGCTTTTGCCCGCGGCTTTGCCCGCGTACATAAAAAATGCAATGCAGCAGCAGCACTCTATCGGTGAAAAAATTTTAGCAATCGGACCAGCACTTCCAGAGATTACCTCCTACAAACAAAAAAACAAACTTTACCTCTTTATAATATTAGTGAGTATAGATAAACGCTTTGATTCTTGATCCTAGTATAATACAAGTCGTTACATCGATGATGACAATACTGAATGACTTGAATGACACACAAAAGTACAAAGGCGGACTTAATGCCTTAGGCATTTTCTACCAGTCGACCTTTGGGTGATGCAGGATGACTCAGCGTTTCCTTTTGCTCGCGATTCATGATGACGTCATATTCCCTAATGAGATACAACCTTTTCTTAGCCATAGCGTAATTATGTATTAGTCATTATGTAAAGGAATCATTGCGATGCAGGCACGTGATTGCGATGCGCACTGATGATAAAAAGTATGTTAGTTCTTTATAACTTGTGGTTGATTGTCGTTGTGATGGCATTTGCATACACGTGTAATGAATGAACGTGTATTCTAGTATAAAGTATATGGGCGAACAATAATAATTGTATTTTAAGGGTGATTGTAATGCAGCTGTTCAGCTGTTTCAGTCGTTTGAGCGTGAAAATGTAACAAACATACACGCACTATCTTTCGCCTTATGTCACTGATGGATGAAAATTACATGTTAATAGACATATTAAGTAGCAGTTACGCTAGCTTTTGCAAGTCTGCCATGAGATTTAAGTACCTAAAGCAAAGTATACAGTAAAAATAACATAGATATATAAAAAGAGGCATACCTACAATGTTCACACCTGGCTTGTCGATTTTGTTGATCGCCACCAGAATAGGAACTGGAAGAATATAGAGATAAATTTTAATCTCCTGAAATACTAACTGGTTTTGACTTAATATACAACTTTTTTTGTTAATATTAAACATATTTAATTCCTGCATTAAAAATTCTATAAATCTTACAAGCAAATGAAGTATCTTGACTTGCCAGGTTGTCGACATGTGGGATGTGAACTCGGCGATCATTGTATCGATAGTCGTGTCAGCCAATGAGACTCGTGACTCGAGCAACATCTTAGGAGGCTGTCGTTAGACGTCTAATTAATTATTATTAAAGGCGGTAATTTTTTGGACATGGTTCCGGTTCGTATTGTTAGGAGGTTCCATTCTCAGAAACCCTGACCACCGGTGGCTTGGACCAAAATATTTAAAAACGTAGTTAATATGCATAATCAAAATGAAGAAACAAATATTTAGTCGTATCCATTTCGTAACATAGTCACAAATAAATCTGTGGTAAGGAGTTAATAGATTTGATTTAGTTTGTCACCTCATAAAATATCACGAGTTTGGAGGTATGCGAAGCAGAGAGTAAAGTCCCAAACACCTCCGTTGAAAAGGGAGAATCCTCCGACCAGACAGGTGTTATGTCTGGTAGGTAACTGCCCGATGCTGACCGGGCACGGTTGCTTCAGCGAGAGGCCACGGCTAATTGCCACCATTGCGGGGGCAACCTGGATTCAGCACAGCACACGCTGGAAGAGTGTCCAGCGTGGGCCACAGAGCGACGAGTCCTGGTCGGCAGGATCGGGCGAGATCTATCTCTGCCAGCAGTAGTGAGGGCTATGTTGGCAGACGGCAGTACCAAAACAATTCGTGGCTTCGAAAGTAGGTACGTAGAGCGTACAATTTTGGTCACGGGGTGCTTTCAGAGCCGTCAGTTTGTGTTCGACATCTTCGTTGTAGTGCCAAAAGTATTGACAATACAGTATCTCAGCCTTCGATGCATGTCTTTGTGTTGACTGTACCTATCGCTATAGCCACACTTGATTTACCATTCACCTTCGTCGGCGACGGTTATACCAGTACGACGATGTCAATAGCGTCAGTATGGCTGTGAAGCATATAAGAGAGAGAGAGAGAGAGAGAGAAATCATCCAATGATTTCTCCCGTTCTAGGGCGAAGCGGAAGGGCATGTCAGACTTTTACTGAATAAAACCCAATCCTATGTTCCTTCTTTACCTTGCGTTCCAGAACCCCGGGTTTTCCTTCCAGAAGCGAACCCATAGCCCCAGTAGGCTTCGACCCTGCTGGAGCTTACCATCAGGTGGAACTGCAATCAAGCACTAGTTTACAACATAAAAAAACGCGAGCTCCAACACTCACCGTTGGCCTCCCTGGCCATCCTGATGGACTCCACCGTCTGCTCCATGACGCCGTCGTCGGCGGCCACCACCAGCACGACGATGTCGGTGGCGTGCGCGCCGCGGGACCGCATGGCCGTGAAGGCCGCGTGCCCGGGCGTGTCCAGGAATGTCACTTTGTCGCCAGATGATAGTTGGACTGCAGGAAAAATAGTACTTTTTGATACAAATGGAGAAAGTTTATCATAGCGACCGAGGCGGAATTCGCACGAGCTGTAAGCGAGCGTGTTATGGACCCGAATGCTGCAGTGACAAATTATCATGTGTATCAAACAACGTTTTTCAATACACTTACGAAGATATAAATAAACATGGGTTGTCACGCGCCATTAAAATTTTCGTAAGTTTTGGCATTTTGTAGGTAAGTGTTAAGTTGTATTTTCATCAACTTTCATATACCGTCATAGAAAGACAATGACAGCGCGAACGCTGGCGTCGCTCGGGGTTTAATGAAAATATGATTGGCGGCCTTAAAACGCATTTTTTTTATTATCATCAGTAAAATCATCAATACAACCCTCTCAGTTCAACGAACACAAGCACTTTTTCATGAAATAAGCAATCAATACTAGGTAAACGACTAGTGAGGTAAACATTAGTGGATTGAAAACAAGGATCTTATCGCGTGTTAAAAATGTGAGGCGTGCGAGCGAGAACGAGCGATGGAGATATACGCCCTATACAGCTCCATCCCTTTAACAGTTCAGTTTAGGTCGTAAAAAGGATCGCGTTAAGAGCTTGCGGTAGGGGTTCTATATTCTGAAAGGCGCAATATATAGAAAAGCTTCGCCCGCGTACATAAAATATGGCCAACGTCATTCAGGAATAAAGCAGCATTCTGTTGGTGAAAAACTGTTAGCAATTGGACCAGTACTTCCAGAGATTATATCCTACAAACAAAAAATCAAACTTTATGCACCTCTTTATAATGTTTGTGTAGACTAGCTTCTGCCAGCGGCTTCGCTCGCGTGAAAGTAGTTTTCTTCATACGAATTTTGGAGCCCCGTTTCTTCCCCTTAGGTGAATTTTGGAAAACCATCTCTTAGTGCTCGCCTAAGTTATAAAAGGAAGCCTTGTGCAAAATTTCACGGTCCCAGTCGCAGTAGTTTTGGCTGTGTGTTGATATGTCAATCAGTTAGTCTGTTTCTCCTTTTCTACATATAGAAGAACACAAGATTACCTTCAAAAGCGCCAATATGCTGCGTGATCCCTCCAAACTCCTCATCAACCACAGATGTGTCCCTCAAAGCATCTAACAGCGTCGTCTTGCCGTGGTCTACATGGCCCATCACGCAGACCACGGGCGGGCGGGGCCGTAGCGCTTCGGGAGGCGCCGGGGGTGCCGGTACTGCGTCTTTGTTCTGTAGATAAAGCTACTGTTTCAACTAAGTTTGTTTTTGCATATTTCGCATTGCAATTTGAACTATATTTTAATAGAGTTCAAATTTGTGTGGGAGTACGAGCATGGCAGTTGAGAGATTGTTATGCTCACTAAAATGTCTCGCTGCTGGTGGCACGTGTTATTGGGTCATTTGGCTCCCTTCAAAATGGTTGAGCTGAGTGGGGCTGATGCACGCGTCATGCTCGTGAACGGGCGCCGTCAGTTGAGACTGGTCATCTCTTAGCTGCCAGTGACATATTCAATTTCTATTTTTATTGTTATCATTATTATTTAATTTTTATTACTTATCTTCATTGTGTTCACATAATAGAAGCAAAAAAGAAATATGTAACGAAGATTCATGTAACTCAATACGATTTAAAAGAGTGTCCATGGAGTTTCTTGCACGTTCTTCTCTATAGAGACCTACTCTTTGGAACGTGCAATTTAGCTTCACATGTTTGACTGACTGACATTTTGACAATTCAAAAGTGCCTGTAACTGGTCTATTTGAAATAAACGTTTCTGATTTCTGAGTAAGGTACTGGGAATTAAATATTGCAGTCATGATGGCTTAGATTTTTTAAAATTAATTTTAATGAATATTCTTTTATTTTTTAACCCTATACTAGAAATAACTCCTGTATCGTAACATGTATACTCACATACACAAGACACCCAGACCCTGAACACTTATCTGTAGGCTATACAAATATTTGTCCCATGCATGAATCGAAACCGCGACACACAGCACAGCAGCCAATCGCTCAACCACTGCGCCAACCGTGCCGTCCAATGTTCGTCAACTCGTAACTGTACCTTACGATATTCCCTTAGTTCCAAATTACGTCAAAAGCGATTATATCGCGAATCCGACCAAATTTAATAGTCACAAAAATCAAAATATAAGGACTACTGAGTACTATTTGTCACGTTGCGCGATGGTCGGATTCGCGATATAATCGCTTTTGACGCAATTCGGAACGCGGGGATTACTGTAAATCGGATGGTGTCAACTTGCGAACACTTGCGAGTTTTAGGGTCGCGAGTTGACGAACAAGTAAATTTTAGAGTGATGGTAAAATATATACTTATTTTATTTGCTGTTAACCCGTGATATTTCAAACAGAAAGTTTCACTTGATTCAAATCAAAGGTTTGTTTGGAATACATTACTTAGGCATGAGAATTTACTAAAGCAGGAACTACATTAGGTCTACGCTCACGTGGACCACGCCTGATATGTACGTAGAACGACGTCGCGTGGCGTCGCATGGCGTGGATCAAGTGTAGCTCTACAAGTCTAAATTCCATATAAAATGTATGGAGGCCGACACCAACCAGACACTGACCAGATCTGCGTACGTGGACCACGTGTGCGCAATGTAGTTCTTCCTTAAATATTCTATGACAAGTTGACAACCATGACATACCTCTTCTTCCTCTGCATCCTGATCAGGTCTGGGTACAATTTTGAACCTGCAGCCGGATATCTTGACAATGTCTCTTATGATCTGAGGGTTGTGTATCACAGTGTTCTCTGTGTAATCTACTTCCGAGTTCTTGTCAGCAAATTCTAGGGCTTTTAGCACATGATCTGAACCGAATATAAAAAAGTTGCTGTATTAAAAGAATTGGTCAACAATTCTAAATCTTTATATACAAACATTTTAATAAAATTGAAGTATATTCTGGGATTTTTTTGTGGGATTTGGATTTCAAACTACAGAATGTCTTATGCCAAATTTCATCCCAATCCATTTAGCCGTTTAAGTGTGAAAGAGTAACAAACACATACATACAAACTTTTGTCTTTATACTCTTAGGGCTATATTACACAGAGACAGCTTTATAGAGACGTACGAAATTGGTTGCGCAACCAAACGGACACCAGGTGAGTGTCTGTTTGGTTGCGCCAATTTGGTGGTGCAACCAGCTCGAACGTGTGGTGACTCTGGTGTCTGTATGGCGTCTAGTTTGATAGCTTAGGGTTATATTACACCGAGACACCATGGCGGCGCAACTGGTAGCACCGCCGTGGTGTCCCGGTCAAATATAGCACTTAGTGTTGTGAAGTACAAGCAAAATGATACTAACCCACATCTTTGTTGAGGACAGTGGCTATTTCCTGCACAGTCATGTTCCTCCATATCCCAACAACTTCTGCACTTTTTGGTGAATATCTGATTGATGGCCTGCCCTGAGTCTCAGCCCCCTGCGTATTCATAGAAAGAACTTAGAAACATTTAAAATGATACATTTTGTTTTTACACCTAAAAGATTTAAATTCAATAAAAATATGACACTCCAAATGTGTGTGTAATATGTGTGACTTGTGTGAGACAAACAAGATTTTCAGCAACAGTCAATAACAATTTTTTTTTTTTTTTATTTTTTTTTTATTTTGCAAGTAGGTTTTATAAAAACACTTTTACACGTCAATTTTTTTTTTTCGGCAATTAATGCTAGATGAGGCCGGTGTTTCCTAGCTGACTACCCTGAGAAGAAACACCGAAACAAACTCAGGGGTCAAAGTCTCTTTTAAAGTCCATACAGCAAAACATGTAATGGTCAAATCATATGAGAACCATGTAGATTGAGCCTGAGATGGTCTTTTGAAGAAAGAACCACACAGTTCTAAGTGGACCTGTCCAGTCAGTGCAAGCATTTGTCAATATGCGTGTAGCTCAACTCAGGACTATTAAGGAGCTCAACGACTTGACGAACAATGCCAAAGAAAGGACATTTGGGTAGGCCACATCAAATACTCAAAACTGCCAGACATCATGTGAAAATAAAAGAAAAGGAAAGAGTAATCCACATAGTTCTCACATTCACAATAATAAAATTTACAGAAGTGTAAATATTACAAATTGTAAAAAAAAAGTAAGTATATAAAAAAAAAATCAGTCAAATAGTAAAAATAAACATGTCATAATTGTAAAAAAATAATAATAATATATATATATATATACAATATCATAATTGTAAAACAACAACAATCGTCAATAAAAAAAAGGCAGGCAAAAAAACATTCAAATGATAATAATTATAGTGAGTAGGTACTGGAGCAGGTCAATCCCAAGCCGTTTTATCCTCGAGATACTCTTTTACAGTATAAAAAGCCAATAAAAGCAGTGGTGGTGTCCCAGTGGTAACAATTCCAACTTATGAGTCGTAGGTCGCGACTTCAAACCCAGCCAGGCACATTATTTTGTCTACTTTTTTTCATTACCACTGCTCTCAATATAGTGAAGGAAAACATTGTGAGGAAACCGTGAAGAAAAAGAAAATTTGAAGATATTGATGGTTCCTAAGAACAAAATCGTATATCAAAAATGATCGATTTACAGTATGGGGTGTGTGTAAGAATAAGATAAAAATAAAAATAGCACCATATAGTTTTTTGTATGTGCATAATACATGTATGAGTGAATATGTAATAGAATACATTTGGTTGGTAGATGATTTTGTTTTTGGGACCCATTGATATGTGTCATCCACCAATCTGCACTGAGACGGCATAGTGGTTTACGACCCATTCCCTCTCCTAGAGAAGAGGCTTGAGTTCCAACAGTGCGAACATTAAAAGGCTGAATGGTGGCTACTATGGTAATCCAGTGCATACCTTTTCTTCGGGTGATCTTCTTTTTTTACAGCAAACATATGATATTGAAAGCTGTCTGGCCCATTGACGATTATTATTTAATGGAACTTTTTTGAATCCATACGCTTGGGAAATAAATTCATTCTTAATTATTTTTATTGGTAACCTGAAAAAATCATAATTAAAATCAATGGAATAAAGAAAATAGTTTAAACAGGTAAGTAGGTACCACCCACTTCAGTGTCGGTTTTGTATTGTTTCTGAAACACAATGCAAAATATTATTATTACCTTCTAAATAATAGGGTTTTGTACATTTTTCCTGTTATAATATTCAGGAGTTAAGTCATGAAACAATCGATAGAGAGTTTCAAGTTATCAAAAAAGGTTATGTCACTAAGTTTCAAGGTTATGAGGTACTATGTTTTATTTTAGCTTCTGAATGAGCTTATATATTACATTCATACCGCTTTGTTCTCAATAGTTACAAGCATAGCTAAATATAACGATTTATAAAAATTGCGAAACAAAACATAACCTCTCTTCCATATGACATTGACAGCAGTCAAAGACAAGATTGGAAGTGAGGAAGAGGCTTACGTTTCGTTACTACACAAGCGAGATATCATGCAATGCGAGTTGCGACACCGGTCGGCCGAGGCTGAAAAGGGGGCTGGTTTGTTTATATAATGTTTTGATTGACAGCGACAGGCAAGAAAGAAAATTCTAAATTCATATTATTTCCATCTCGATCATTATTTTCCTGCCCCTGTCCCATGAACGATTACGCGATTGTGCCTAGAGTGAAAGTACAGAATATTCCTATTTCATCCTGTCGGCCGTCACGCTATCACTCGCATCAAATCTTCACACAATCTATCCATCTTTCCTTTACACTCTCCCTCACCATTCATCCATATGTATTATGTATACTTATATAATACTCTTTTTGTTTTCTAACTTCCTAGTTTCAGCCCTCCTCTTCCGCTTTTCATGACCAAACTGGCGCGCTGGCGCACATGGCGCCATTACCTCGACATGGATATAATAAAAGTTATTATACAGTAATATACTAATCAAATGAATTGCCCTTTTCGAATAACATATTTTCTAGATATCGCCACTTCAAGTACCTACCTAATTATTTTTATGGCGAATATCAAAAATAGTATTAGCATGCTTTAAATACATAATCATAATGAAAAACCTTTGAGTAACATCGTGTAATCACACCAATTGTTTATTTTATTCAAAACTTTTGTTTTGCTCTTTTATTTCCATGAGGTTTTGATTCAAGCAAGAATGAAATTCATAAACAATATCCGATAAAATTCATTTAAAAAAGTAAATCATAGACAATTACTATTTATGTCCGCCATTCATTCTTTTGAGTTGCTTTTTCGTTTTACGATTCCCGAGAGCACGATTTGTCATCGAGATCTACGCAACACCATCGCGTAATTAATTAACCTACGTAGAAGCAGTTGAAACAATAAATTCCACGCGTTTAGGCATCACAGCCACCAGTGTAGTGTATCAGCCATCTGACGTGATCATACCGTGAGATCGTATCTACCAGTGATGCTTTTGCTCGCCTTTTACGTTATCGGTTGCGACGTGAGTTCGAGTGCCTGATGGTGTGGAAACTATGTGCGATTAACTTAATAGAAACAGAGGACTCAGTATGGGGCAGTTTTTGAATAAGCCCGAGACAAAAAAATACAACGAGAATGGGGAAGGGAATGGTCTTCGCTATGGCGTGGCGTCGATGCAGGGTTGGCGCGTTGAGATGGAGGATGCGCATCACGCGCAGCTAACTCTGAATGGAACTCTATCGGACTGGTCTTATTTTGCGGTGTTTGACGGTCATGCGGGAGCGCGGGTATCGGCGCACTGCGCAGAGAATCTCCTCGAGTGTATCCTTCAGACGGATGAGTTCCGGCGCGAAGATATAGCCGAGGCGATCCGCACCGGCTTCCTGGATCTGGACAAGAAGATGCGTGAGCTGCCGGAGCTGTGCAACGGCGTGGAGAAGTCGGGCTCGACGGCCGTGTGCGCATTCGTGTCGCCCAAGCAGATCTACATCGCGAACTGCGGCGACTCGCGCGCAGTGCTAGCTCGCAACGGCGTGCCGATCTTCGCGACTCGAGACCACAAGCCGGAGCTACCATCCGAGAAATCACGAATTGTTCAGGCTGGTGGATCGGTCATGATTCAGCGTGTGAATGGGAGCTTAGCTGTGTCTAGGGCTCTGGGTGATTATGAGTATAAGAAGGTAATGAACCGTGGGCCGTGCGAGCAGCTGGTGTCCCCGGAGCCAGAGGTGTCTGTTCATGAGCGGAACGAGGTGGAAGATGAGTTCTTGGTGCTGGCCTGCGACGGTGTGTGGGATGTGATGAGCAATGAGGCACTGTGTGCATACATACACTCACTGCTCCAGCTGACGGATGACCTTGTGGCCGTCACCAACCAGGTCATCGACACCTGCCTTTATAAGGTATGTTCAACGTGGTACAGTAGTCAGTTGTTATTTCAGCATGCTATTTTTGAACTTCATCTTTAGAGTGAATATTAATAGATCATAGGTAAGCACCTGTTATGAAAATAAAACAGGTGATCACTTCCTCACATTGTTTTGTTTTTACTAAAAGTTGCTAATTTTATTTCATTTTACATAATAGGAGGTATGTGGCAAGAAGTCGGGGGCATGGATGTGTTAGAAAAACTATTTTTCTATTTCTATTTTCATGGTTTATGTACACATAATTATACATGTTCAGATAACCTCATTTTGATGAATACATCTAGTTTGTTTTTATTTTCAAGTTTAAAACATTCATTCACGTGTGGTCTCTGCTGTCCTCAAGGCCTTAAATGTTGCCATCAACTACATTATCCTGCGGACTAAAGGAATAACCTAAAAAACAGTCTTGCTTTTTGTTTACTCGGTTAAATTTTTTCTTGGTGGGGGGTACAAAGATGTTCTTTTATCACAGCATACTCAGCAACATGTGTTTACAACCAAGAAGATGGACATAATTCTAATAATGTTTTTGTGATATATACTTAAGACCTATTTGTTTTTTGTTTGTTAAAGAATATAGTTGAGTTTTGTTTGCACTCATCATCATTTCAGCCGATAGACGTCCACTGTTGGACATAAACCTCCCTCCTGTTTACACTCAACCTTTTGAAATTGTTAAAAATCAACATAGTGTTCTTACTCTTATCCTGTGTCATTTGGAGTTGGCACAACACTTTTTTATTCATTCTGTCCTATCACCCATCACACTAATGCTAACTCCCTTTCCTGTCATTACTGTAACTAAATTATGAATGAATAATGTTTTGAATGTTTCACAAGATCATAGTAATAGTGATAAAACAAAAAAAAATAGAAAGGAGAATAAATAATTTTTCTAATAATTTATAAAATAATAATTTAGGATAATTTTTCTTGACTGAATTTACATATGTTTACTACATTAAACCCCAAGCGAATGCTTTCTGAATGAATTCACTCTTCGTTTGTCTTTCTATTGTCTCTAATTACTGTAATTAGACACAATAGAAAGGCAACCGGAGAGTAAATTCATTTCATGAAATTTTTGAAAGGTTAAAGTAAAATATTATGACATCACTCAAGGAAATAGGAAAATCCTAATACCTCTGAAAATATAAAGGGTTTCCTCATTTCATTATTTTAATTTGATTATTTGAAATATACAGTATTGCTACTTCACGTACCTACAACACTGTAAATATGTTACATTATTGATCATTAATATTTTAAAATGTAGGAGGAACTGTAACCAGTAAACACATTTGTGACATTGGGAGCTTCCTTACCTGTTTTTTTTTTTGAACTACAAGTCCTCCATATCTTTTAAATAAATAAAACCATACATAAGTTAACCTAGACCTGAGTTGTATGACTTCAAGTCTGTAGAGCAAGGTCTCATAGATTGCTGCCCCACATTTGCATGAGTGAATACTACCAGCATTTTTTTATACAGCTTGCAACTATTTAAAATGGTGTGCAGAATCTTTATAGGCATAGCCATGTCAAGACTAAAGGTAGATCAAGTCAACACACGATTGGTATATCTCTTGCCTAATAGTGCATGTCAGTGCTACAAAAACATTTATCTCACACATCACCCACTGCAGGAAGGTACATTTGAAAGAGTGACCATAACCCAGGAAAAGTCTGTAAAAGTTCGACTCGCCAATCAATCCACCCTAAAGAGAGAGAAGTCATTGGATGATTTACAACCTCAAAAAAAAAAACATTACCCATAATTCTCATTCCTGCTTCCCATTTACAGGGCAGCAAAGACAACATGAGCATCGTATTGGTGGTGTTCCCTTCAGCGCCGAAGCCCAACGCCGAGGCTCAACGCGCCGACCGGGAGCTCGACGAGACGCTCCGGCAGAGACTCACAGGTTGCTATCATTCACTACTGCATGCCTGCTCACACAAACACAGAGACAGACAGAGGACTGACCATCATATTGACCGACAGAATGACTGTAGGGGCGGCTCTAACGACGCTAGGGCTTAAGTTAGGAGCTTGTGACAGCGCAGGGATTAGGCATGTTGATTTGATAGTAGACAAAAACCCAGTAACTCACGTCATAACTAATAGTTGAGAGTCATTAACTAATCGAGGTGCAGACTCCATTATTTGCTCATTGAGTTATTTGTAAACATGCCAAGTATGACAGGAGTTGACTCATTTATTGAAGTAGAGTTAAAGTTGCATGTGACTAAAATCTGCACGAATTTTGCAGGAATGTAACAAAATATGGGTAGAAATCAGTTAGAATAGTAGCTTCTCGCGCTGTCGCAATGTAATCTGACGTAATCTAATAATTGAATAAACGTTTAGAAAAGGTGATCAGGCGTATCTACTCCGTGCTAAAAAGGGCCTTAATTGACAATTTGATACGTTAAAGACTAAAATTTGACATTTTTTGAATGAATTTAGGGATAGGATTACCTTTTGGTATTTTTACATTATTATCAAATATTAATCTAAAATTTACTCTTTATAATAGTCCTAATCAATTTACGTATTACCGTTTGCCATATCTGCTAAAATAAGTTTATTATTTTAGCAAAATTTTAGCTTTAGATAAAAATTATTAAGTAGTACAAATTGGTATATTTTATTAATTTTATTTTAGCGAATCAACAATGTGTTTTTACCCTAAGACATGATGGGTTTAAAAATTAGCACAGTGTACTGTGAAAAAAGACATGTTCATTTTTTGGAACAATTAATATAATATGATCTTTGGAATGTTGACCAGACTAAAAAAGCATTATGAATTTAGTACACTTCTGAATGTGACTGCTTCTTGTTCCTTACATACTAATATTATGTTAATATCTTTACATAATATGCCTACATTCTTGCCACTGGAATTAAATCTCACCCTGAGCTCTAGTAGAATAGAAATAACCTTCGAATTCTCGCCGTGCCATCTTGGAGTCGTACAAATCACATAAATATGAATGCTGCTGTGTTTTACATAATCAATTTTTTTTTAACTTGATCTCTTCTTTTGCAAAGACGTAAAAAGTTTTAAAGGGCCTACTACACCACTCGATATTCAGACAGTCTTAGTCGATGTCGCGTAGTGTAATAAGGGTCAAACAGTCTTACTCAGAATAAAAAATAAGACGAGTCTGAATATCGTGTGCTGAATAACGCGTAGTGTAATAGGCCCTTAATAGCGTAGGTCATGAGTATATTTGTTTATTTTATTTTTATGAATTCAATTTAACTCATTAATCAAATGTATGAAGTAAAATACAAAAAGACGTATCATGTACGGACTGATTAATTAACAAAATCGAATATAACTTTTATTCGATATACTAACACTTGTGCACATAACATTCAAGGTTAGAAACAAATCCAGGATAGTTCAGAGCACAGATGTGATTAATTTTCAGTTTTAATATTATTTGCAGCTATTAGCTTTAATGCATGTTAAAATGGCCCATTGTTTTCTCTCTGCCATAAGGCACATTATGCAATACTGCATCTGAGAAAGAGATTTACGAATATCTACTTATACACCGTTCCCACATACTTTTACTTTACATTAAGTGTGCAATTGCCGAAACGGATCTTGAGCGCTCGGCGTCAGTGGGGATCGCTTTGCGCATTCCATACATTGGCGAGCCAATCGTCTTCGTTGTTAGATACATGCAGCAACGCAGGGAACGAATCAGGAGTGACGTCTATGATGCGATGGCGCGGCGAGCTAATTACTGACACTCCCCGCACCCGCGTCTTACTTCGCACCACTAAAGAGACCGAATATTTGACTTCTGCGCAACTTGAAGCCAGCGCTCAAGATCCGTGACGACAATTGTTTTCCCATTTCAACATTGAACTAACGAAGCTGCGGTTTTCACTGCCAAACAGATATGAACATTGTTTTCATTAAAATAAAGTTGAAATTTAAATAATCCTAGGTACTAGTCCGCGAGAACATGACAGTGGACAGAGATGTAGTTACGTTTATTTTATTCGTCTTTGTTCTGGGGGGCAACAAGGTTGATATTTGTTTATTATGCGCTGCGCTGTGCGTCGCTAGGTCTGCGTTGACCCTATAGCGCTTTGTCCGCAAAAACCAAAACTGACATGATTATGAACTGCTTAGAGCAGTCTACATCGAATTTACAACGAAATCAGTTAAATTAGGACTAGACTATGGATTCCTTTGCTTCATGGTCGAGGCGACGGTTTATCCAATTTATTTTTGTTTGTTGGTTTTACTTCCTAGAAACATTATAGTTTCAAAACAAATCACCTGTAACTAGTTAAGTTATACGTTTACATACGTTCAGCTAATGGTACGAATTTCGCAGATTGTTATCACAGGTATGATATCACTATCATAGTATATTTACTATCAGGGGATGACATCATTTGCTTAGGTTACGTGCACACCGCGCTTGCTGGACTGTGATCGTGTGTACAGTCCGCCGCGTGATGTTTTCAAAATAATTTATCTTACTGCCTATTTTCTCCCATAATTTTCCTCCTTTCACTATCATGAAAACAGTCCTTGATTTCTTAAGATTATTTCAAGGAAAACAATTTGATTGAGCTCCTATTTATCTTGTTTATGTAAAGGGTTCAAATACAGATGAAGTCATTCAAAGTTAATGATCAAATCAACGAAATGATGAATCGGATGGTAATAAAATTGCTTCGTCAAATCATCGGTTATTTTAAGCGTTGTTTGTCAATCGAGAGTCTAACATTATGTTGTGGGTAAGCATGTGACATTATACGATGCACGTGTGGCGCTCCTAACGTGTTTAGATTCCAATTTCAACCGCAATTTGCAGCCGTCCGCCTGAAAACGTTTAGCGTAATGTGCACGGACCTTTATAATATCTTACAATGAATACAATAGTCACATTAATGTCCGGGAACTTTCATGTGAATTTAAATGCAGTAATTAGTCATTTTTTTAGTTTATATGTAGTAAGTAGTTTAAAGACATTACATAGACCTCGCAATATTATGTTTCCTATATTTTAATTTATTAAAGTACAAATATTTGTGATATTAAAATATCAAAACTTGAGTTTATGGCGTTGTTACCCCAGGAATATAATTCTAATTATTCTGTTTCAATTTGGCACGCAACCCATAAGTCATGTACATAGAGTATATGATGATTATTGTAAATTATGATTTCATAGTTCATACGTCGATTAGATTGCCAAAGCCATTGCTTCCATGTTATTATGTTCGACATCACGAACTGAATGCTAATGAGCTATTATTATTATCAATACAAACAATAAAATCTAGGTAACTGGCGTGGACAAGGCTCCACTTGATATCTGAGTAAGAAATATAAAATAATTTACATACAAAAGGAAGATACCTTGACATGCATTGACTTACCTAAAAATGCTGTCTAGATTTCATCTCGGTATCTGAAATAGTCTACTTGTTTTCATGCCATTATCGCGTTGAGATAATGCAAAATGATCGTTCATTCGCTGACTCACATGGGAGACATTTTCGATTTAGGAGACTGCCAAAGGAATTAAAAGAAACTTTCCACCAAACCACGTTTAGACCATCTAATTTATAAAATACCCAAGTCGTATTAGTAGGCAAAACTGCAGTCTGTATTCAAAAGTTTCAATATACGAGTGCTGGAAATCCTCCGTCTATTGTAGGAATACTAATAGAGCTTAGCATCAGTGAACAGTTATCCTGTCCAGACTAGTAGGCACTTGTCTATGACACGTGTCCACCCATCTCTGTAGACACTTAAATAAATCATGAGCAATATAAGCATATGAATCTACAGAATAATAATGATGCAAGTTTAACCGTGGAACTGAGATTTGATTGGTCGGTTGTTCGGGTTGTCAACGACTTTTGACAGCACTAATAACGTAATTTTTAGGACCAGAGCGTACCAGAAACTTTTTAGTCGTCCAATAGTTTGATCTGGATCTTTTTATGACTGTATTTTTGCCCGATTGGCTCTAATAATGCTACTGTCTACCAGATCACACTGTCGGCTGACGAAAACTCCATAAGTGCTTGCTTTGGCTTACTGTTGAATTTTGACTATACATTTGCATGATTCTAGAATTTTATATCGAATAATTTTCATTACATTCTTTAGATATTAAGAATATCCGATAATCCTTTTGGATATTTACAAGTCCTATAAGCCTGACCTCATTGTATCCTTCTATCCTAATCAATATATTTCCTAGAACGATTTTATTATATTTAAGTAGTTCAATTATATTCTTGCCATTATTCTATACCTACCCTTTATTATTTAGAAATAGCAAACGTTATACAGGTCATTAGTATTATTATAAGACCAAGTTATTGTCTGTTTGAGATATTGTCCCGTTGTTTTTTTTTATTAGAGAAATATTATCCTATTTTATTATTATTAGTAAAATATTTATTATTTATTTAGTGAATACAGTCACTTGTTGTAATAATAAGTATTCATCTAGCGAGAATAAAGGCGATTTTCTACCAAAGTATAGATAGATTCAAATAAAGACATTCGAATTTATTTTTGTGTGTTTGCTTTAGTTGTGTATATTTTATTTATAATTTTAATTATTTCTTTTGAAGAAAGTCGCTTTAAAATACTTGTCGGAGTATCTACACAAAAAAAAAACATTATCGTTATTAGTATACAATATTTTACACACCTATCTTTACTGCGATAAATGTTACCAGTTTATTACTTTATTTATATATAACACAAAGTGTTTTTTTTTTTTTGTTATTTTACGTAGATTATTATACAAATATTTTAACAAAACTATGTTATTGTATGTCAATACTCACAGATGCACCGCATCGGCAATGGAGGCTTTTCAAATATATTTTTGTTAAGAAAAGTGTAAGTTTATAAAATTGGTTTTATTTGTCTGACCATATTATGTGCCTGAGTTTATTCTCGTGTCCCTAAACGTTGGCCGATATTCGGCAACAATCCAGTGAAATTGGTCAGCCAATAAATCCAAATTTACGCCACTATACGTAAACGTTTGAAAAGCCTTCAAATTTTAGCTTAGCTTATAAATATTCTCCGTTGTACAAACTATTTAACTACAATGTACTTAATCGAATTTGTGATTTTCTTTCTATGTAAAAAACTAACATTTGTGATATTAACATTTTAATTCAAAATTTTTACTAAAACTTTTTTATAATACCTAATTAATCCTTTTACAAAATGTTTACTAATTTGTATTGTGATACTAAAAAAAAACGCGATAAAATTATAATATTGTCTAAAAATTTGTTACCCTGTTTTCTAATAATTAAAGTATTTAAAAAAAAATAACCGTTTGTTTTCATTGCTTTAGTCCTGGCCCTGATCATTTCATTGCTCCATGAAGTTTTAAGTAAAGATTTCAGTATTTTAATTTTTTTTTTTTTAAATGGAAGGGTTAAAGCAATGAACAGCGTGCGTGTAGAATGGCGGCCTAGGCCTGTGTGACGGCTGCAGCCCACGACAGTAGGTTTATAAGATTGGAAGTCGTAATAGTGCACTTGTAATCTCGTTGGTTCTTGTCTGTTATCGATTATTATTTATTGTAGTGCATGCTATAAATGCTCGTGAAACAGTATAAATAGCCTTTGAATGTCGTCATTCGCAATATCTTGATTGTCTGTGCGATAAAATTAAACTTGAGCATCATTAAAAACATGATAACGGTTCAACAAGGCAACTTTTCAGGAAATGATAAATAATTCGTAATAATATATAATATTAAATTAGCGGTCCCAAACATTTTTCGTCAGAAAAAAATTAAGCACCCGTTTGCAGCGCCAACTTTATTTTTAAAACCATCCAGGGACCCAAACTAATATACACACAGAGTTTCATTCATGTCCGTCAGACCATTTGGGAGGAGATAGGTGACAAACACACGTACAGAATTATCAAAATAGTATACATATACAAATATGTATAGAAAAGTAACTGAAACAAACAGGTACCATATTATTGGCCACATGATTAAAAACAAACTCTTATTCCTATAAAAAATAATCTTAATACGAAAATTGGGTCTACACCTACAGTATACAGGTTGGCAACTCATGATTTGGTATAGTATTTAATAACACCCTGTCTATTTTTCAATGTGCTTTATTGCTAACAAAACAGACGGAATAGCTTCTTGTAAATATTTCAGAATGCGACTTCAATATAAAGCATCGATCTATTCACGTGAAGACGATTCGACCTCTAATGACATGCAAGGGTAAAGATATTGATTGGACACTGATTTAGTTCATACAATAGATAGTAAGCAAACAATATTATTAAAAGTCGGTTCATTCAGAACGTTGTACGTGTCTCCAAGAGGAAACTACTTGGTCTACTCTTTAAATATATCTCACTGTAAAAACAAAAGTAAATTTCTGCTGAACCGACAATCTATAGCATCAGCGGTTTTACTATGACGTGTTATAATGTCAAGCGTTCGAGCGAGAAAGAGGTCTGTAAGCTCCATCCCTTTAACAGTTCAGTTTAGGTCGTCAAATTGATCGCATTAAGAGCTTGTAGTAGGGTCCCCAGTGTTGGAATAACAGCTCACTTGGCTTGTGGCCAAGAAAACGTCAATTTAGACTAAGAACAAAGCTCCACGTGGTGATAGTAATACGAAACCTTATTTTTCAATACGATTTGACCTAAGCAAAAGTACAACATTTACGCATAGGTTAAAATCCAGTGTGAAAAAAATCTCAAACAATGAAAAATCTCCGGACTTTTGATCTTTTCATCTGGTAACCCTAACTACGGGTGTGGTTTGAGATCGTTTCATATGATCGAGGTTAGTTGAGATTTCCAGCTAGCAATAAAATTAGGTCAACACTTCAAGTTAGAGAAGTTAGAGATACTTAATGACACCAGACTATCGTTGTAAGCTAGGTATTGTTATGGAAGAAAAAATAGTACGATTATTTGGGAATTTATCAACTTGAAAGGTTATCAATTCTTGAAAAAAAAAAAAAACTTTAATTTCGGAAATAGGAGAGAAACAAAACCACAAACCTAAATTAAAGTTAGTATTTATAATGGCCCTATGTCCCAGACCAGCGTTCCACTGCTGAAGGGGCTTTTCAATTCACACGCCATAAGTTTAACCACGAAATGTTTTAGCCCACTTTCCGCGATTGTATATCCCACCTTAGGCGCGAGGTATTTGGCGTCCTCCACGATGCATGTAAAGATTTTTATTTTTCACATTTTGTTTTGGTACCCCACAACTGAAACTAAATAGTGAATAAATTCTCCAGCAACTGTGTTAACGACAATACACCTAATGACCCTCTACGCATTATTTAGGGTTATTGTCAAATGAAATATAAGTAATCAGAATACTACCGAGATCTACTTCGTAGTACTCTGATTACTTTACCCAATACAAAAAGCTCAGAAATCTGAAGTGAAATCGATTCTGTAGTCAGTAGTCGAGTCGATTCTATGCGGAAATCTAACCCGTGATACGCAGCACACAGCCAAACGCCCAACCACTGCACTAACCGTGCCGTCTATGTCAATAACATTATAAAAATAAATTATTAGTTGGTCTGTGAACTTAATATTACTTAGTGAGCAGTGGTGGCCGAGTGGTAACGGCTTCGACTTACGAGTTATAGGTCGCGGGTTCAAACCCAGCCAGGCGCGTTATTTATTTCATCATCACTGCTCTCAAAACGGTGAATGAAAACATCGTGAGGAAACCGGCATTTCCTAGAACCAAAAATTGTGACATCCACCAACCCGCATTGGGCCCGCGTGGTGGATTACGGCCCATTCCCTCTTCTTGAGAGAAGGCCTGAGTCCCAACAGTGGGAACATTATAAGGCCGACTATGCTATGCTGTGAACTTATAATATATGTTTAATTAGGGAAAGTGATAACTTGATAAGAAAGGTGTGTGAAAGCGTTTGATACATAATATATTGAATGATATCTCGTTAAGCTTGAGGCTCGTTTGCTAGTTCAGTACAAATAGCTACTATTATTTATGAATGTATAGATAGTAACAAGTTATTACATCCTCATGCCATTATTAGGAGAGATAGCTCTATTTAGCTAGGTCAGGCAAATAGCCATAAATTACTATGTTATTCAATATTTCGAAACGAAAATAAACTTGTATGGATCATTATTTCCTTCTAATAAATAAAAATCTCATGTCACAATGTATGTTACCGAACTCTTTGTATATTTTTATTTTTGTGTATATTTGGTAGGTCTGAGAATAGGTACTAGAAATACTGAGAATAGCTAGACTATTTTTTACCCTCCAATCCCATTTTATTTTAAGTGGGAAATGGTGGTGGGCCCCCTCCCGTTTTTTTCTGTTATAAAATTATATGACAAAACAATTTTTATCGCGACACCTAATCTTTTTCTAAAATATTTAGTTTATACTGCCCAAGACAATGCCCTTACCAAACCTGGGTTACCTGTCAACGTCAGAATGTACAGTCAGACAAGGAGATCAGCATATAGGGAGCTAACCCAAAAGGGGTTTTTATTCACACGGATACGTCAACCCCATCGTACCTTATACTCTATTTACACACATAAACATATTCTTATATTATAAAATAAGAAGTTGTTAATAAGTCAAGTCTCTTACGTCAAAGTATGTATGAAAGTTTAATTCTGCACACAATGCAGCTAAACTTTCATAGAGTAGGACTGCTAATATTTTGCTTGTAAACCAAATTCTTTCGTTTGACTGTACTGTGAAATGTGTCTGCAGTTTTAGGTATGGTTGCGTGTTAAGCGTCTATATCCAAGATCATACATATTGGATATTAAATGAGCAACATTTTAGCATAACCTTAGTCTTGTCATAAAATATCGTAGATTGCGATGTCGCCTATGACCTGATGCTTCTAGTAGTTTTTGAATAGCTTGTATCATTCATTGTTTTTACTTTGAATGTAAATTAGATTCAATGGGACCATGTAGGTTGTCACTTGCCAGTTTTCAGCACTATTAAAGTTTACAAAATGGTTAAGATATAAGCATTTGAAGTTGAGTATTTCTCAAACTCAACTTCAACTCTTTATTAATGGCATTTGTGGAGACATCACAATTATGCCAATAACACGTGCGAACTATTAATAGACCGTCAAACGCTGGAGAATATTTAGCGAGTTCTCAAACTCTAGCCTGAAAACTTGTCAATTGGCATTTAAGACATTCTTAACTTAAAATACTCAATACGAGAACTTTTTGGAGATTTTTTTTTATTAAATCCGCATCGAAATTATGTTGAATAAAGTTTTGGTTATGTATTAGGAATAAATAAATTCCGCCTTTTTTCATGCATTGAACAGTACGATCGAAAATAAGCCACCTATTGACCTTTTTTTTCTCTTCAAACTATTCTTAATTCAGGATCAGGAAATACAGTTGATTTCGGCACGAGTATAAATCTTAATGTTTTTAATATTTTTTACTTATTTATCAATAGGCCCGCATTTGACCACTATCTCACCTGATGGCTATATGGTCGTTGTCTGATGTTACCATCAGGTAAATAACCAGCAACAACCCACCAACCACAGGTGTTACCTGCAACGCCTACATGCGACGTTTAGAGTCTGTCTAAAAAGTTAAACGACTTAGGTAACTATTACGGCAAAATTAAACCCGATGTAATATTACCGGAACGGATCTTGAGCGCTCGGCGTCAGAGTGGGGATCGCTTTGCGCATTCCATACATTGGCGAGCCAATCGTCTTCGTTGTTAGATACATGAAGCAACGCAGGGAACGAATCATTAGTGACGTCTATGACACGATGGCGCGGCGAGCCAATCACTGACACTTCCCGCCCCGCCGCGTCTCACTTCGCACCACTAAAGAGACCGAATATTTGACTTCTGCGCAACTTGAAGCCAGCGCTCAAGATCCGTGCCGGTAATTGTAGTCAACACTGATTCAATAATCACGGTTGAATAAGAGATCTTGATCATGGTTTACTAATAGAAGAGTATCATATTATACAAAATTCCCAAGTCGTTTAACTTTTTAGACAGACTATAGTCATGTAACTACATAAGTTTTATAGTTAGGTCAAGTCGATGTCAACTCTCGTAGATATAGACAGGAAATACGAAGCATGTGCCAGTTAATGTTTTAATTAACATTCATGTAAAAACATTAACACAAAAACGTGCATTCACTTTAAAAATAATGGCGAGATTGTGTTGGCTATGTTGATGACGTTAGCATAGCGTCATGGCTCTCTAGATAGCAATGGATATCTAGTGACTACAACTAGGTATTATTTTTATTATATTTCTACTCTGCACTGTCCTTTCGTAGGTACCTATGTATATTGTAAATATTACGGAAATATTGTAAAATCTACAAAAAATAAACTTCTGACGTTTCTTATGGGCCTATGTAGGCCAGTGTTAAATAAAAACGTTTTATAAGGCCTTATAAATGCCTAATTTTATTACATTAATATACGCTAATATATTAATTGTAACACTTTTATTTCATTTATAAACCATAGATTGTTAGTAAATTAAAACAATGATACTAAACACAACACACACTAGGTACTGAGGGAAAGTTTTAATCAGTAAAAGTCTGACACTCCTTGCCGCTCTGCCTAAAGCCATAGGGGTTATGATTTTATTTCTACAAATAAAAAAAACACATGATCTATCCATGTGCCAATTTTCGACCAAATCCGTAAAGCCGTTTGAGCGTGAAGGAGTAACAAACATACAAATTTTCATCTTTGTAATATTATTGTGAAAACGGTAACCCTAAAAACCGTTAAATTAACGTGTTTTTTTTAGTTCTTCTAACTTAATAGACGGACGCATTGCAGGAAAGTTCTTGTTATTTTGAACTTTGAAATGTGCTCATTCTCAACCTTATTTGCAGAAATGATTTATGACTTTACCATTATTTTCACAGAATAAATGAAAGAGATTAAAATGGCCTTGTGGGCGGGACAGGCGTGCCACAAAGTAGGGCAATGCTCATAGTTCAACTACCAATAGCAAACTTGCGATCAAAGTGTGCGTGGTCTGTTAGTAGTAGTGGTTTATTGCGACACTCGTAGTACAAATCGGAAAGTATTTCCTTTCTAACCTCTTTCATCTATTCTGTTATTATTTTATCCATAGAATAAGGACCGAATGCAACCAAATTTTTGAACTTTAGCTAACTTGAATATGATGTTTATTTTACAGCGTTGATCGAGCGCAGTGCCGGTAATGAGGAGCGCGAGGATTCGTCGAGTCACTTCTCGTGGGTGCTGAAGCAACTCGTGCAGGAGAACATACAGGGCTTGCCGCCCGGCGGCGGGCTTGCTGCCAAGTAAGTGCTCATTACACTTTACTTTACCCTCGTAGTTAGATCAACAGGGATGAGAAGACGTGGCTCTTCGCGTAATCGAATTTCACTCTCATTTCACAATTGTATCGCTGCTTACCATTAGGTAGGATTGCAGTCAAGCACTAGTTTATATAATTAAAAAAAAAAAAAAAACGGTAAGATCTATTTTTCTGAAGAGATCTGTTGTTGGACTTAGGCTAGTGCGAAAACTAGTCATTGCGTTGAATTTATAACGCACCTTAGAAATATTGTAGCGTCACCGGCGCCACATGACCGATCCTGTGTTTTTCGTATCCAGTGCACTCACTTTGTCTATAATCTTCTTTGTTTAAGTGGCCAGAGTTCTTTGTTTAAGAAAAGAGCCATCAGAGCTATTTACAATCTCCGCCGGTGCGATTCTTTAAGGGAACTGTTTAAAGATATTAACATAATGACGGTACCTTGTCAATATATCTATGAAAACATCATGTATGTTAGAAAAAATCTTCATCTTTTTAGCAAAAGAGGCGATAGACATAATTATGTTACAAGAAATAGGGATCAATTAGTTCAACCAGGTTTCAGACTGGCTAAAGTGGCCTCTTCTTTCATGGGGTACTGTTTGAAATGTTATAATAAAATACCACCCCAAATATTAGAACTCAATGAAACGAAATTTAAATCTTGTATTAAACGCACACTATGCAGGCAAGCATATTATAAGTTGGAGGATTATATTCAAGATAAAAATGCTTGGCTCAATGCTGGTCCAGCTCCACTACCACTAGGGCGTACTAATTAGTTGATTAGTTGGAAACTAATATTATTATTTTTAATTTGAAAGACACAATTGCATTGTATAATGTAGAAGCACTTTTTCCAAGTTTGTGAATGTGAAGCACCATGGAGCATTTTTATTAGGTTACAACTTCTTTTTTGACATTACGAGCATGGCAGTTGAGAGTTTGTCATGCTCACTCAAATGTCTCGCTGTTGGTGGCACGTGTTATTGGGTCGTTCAGTTCCCTTCAAAATGGTTGAGCTGAGTGGGGCTGATGCACGCGTCATGCTCGTGAACGGGTGCCGTCAGATGGGACTGGTCATCTCTTAGCTGCCAGTGGCTTAATTCAGTTTCTATCTTTTAATTATTTTACATTTTTTATTTCATTATCGACATTGTGCTCACATGATAGAAGCAACAAGTAATATGTAACCAAGCATTATATGTAACACATAATATGATTTAAAAGAGTGTCCATGGAGTTTCTTGCACGTTCTTCTCCATAGAGACCTACTCTTTGGAACGTGCAATTTAGCTTCACTTTTCTTGGACTGACCGACATTTGACTATTCAAAAGTGCCTGTAAATGGTCTATTTGAAATAAATGTTTTGATTTGATTTGATTTGATTTGATTTGGCAGTTACATATTTTCATCTTCAGTGAGTTTCAATTTACTTGAAATTGTTATTGATAGAGCAATTACTGGATCGACTGTATCTACTTCATAAACGTATTCTTTTATATACTAAACATTCCCATTGCCTTAGTTTTACAGTTGTCAATCCACATATGTTTGGGGCGTATTTTTGCTAAATAATTAAAAACGTTTTGAGAACGCCCTGAAATGACATAAACGGATTTTTTTAGAAAGTCATAGGTTCTTTGCAGTTTGAATAATACGAAATGTTCTAAAATTAAACTTCTTCCAATTCCAGGCAATCGTTACTGGACAAAATATACAGGGAGTTCTATCCAGACCACCCGGACAGCTCGGAGACCTTCGACTGTCAGACGGAACTGGCCGACGCGTTCAGCCCAAACTAACGCTACAATACTTTCTACACTAACACACGGGACGCAATCGCACACTAGCTGCGCAAGCGCCGACGGAACTAAGAGATAGATACGGAATGTCCCATTCTAAATCGTTTGAACAGTTTGGTAAGTAACTTTAGGTACGTTTCTTTTTATACTAGTGACACTCACTAAATTAATTGTAATTTTGACATATCAAACCAAAGCTAAGTTTTCAAATTAAAAGTATGGAAAATGTTTGGGAACAGTTGTTTTCGGCTTCGCATTTTTAAAGTGTTATCACTTGCTAAGTGTGCGGTTTCGTCCCAAAATTAGCTGAATACATTTCATCATACTAGTAGAAATCGAATGGAGTTACAGTTACATTACTTTAGAATTTTGAACGTTGGTAACATTTCATTTTGTACATAACTGTCTCGAATGTCTGGTAATGTAGTTGGAATTTTGTTTGGTTCAGTCAATATTGGAGCTTTGGCTGCGTTGATGCGTCGGTTTAAAAATACCCTCAAATTACCTTATAATAAATGCATTTTTTTACCTTCAATCGCATGCCTTCTAGAGGGAACGCAATGCCTACCTCTAGTGGCTACTGTTTTAACTGTTTACTTAATATAAATAATAGTAATATTTGGTTCGCATCATGATGCGTTATCCCAAATACATTCTAGTAAACTGACAACTCGACAGAGCCGAAGCAGATTCGAATCCTTAAATGCATATAATACTATGTAATACTCTATAGGCTGTGGTATGGCCTTCAGAATAAATGTTTATTAAGGACCTATTTCGTTCAGCCTCACCACAGCCCCTCACTTGTATCACACGGCACAAAATTTCCTTATTTCCAGCCATGTTTAATGTAACCCTGCCGGATTGAAATATCCCATCCCCTTCGAACCTTTATTTGTATAGCAAACATTTTAAATTTTGTCGCGTTACAATTTTAATTTTTGTAGCTTAGATATTTTTGTTTCGTGTTAACATTGGCCATTTGTGAATGTCATAATATTAGATGTATAATATTAGATATTCTATTGGATGTAATAGAAAGTCTATGATAAATATTTTCTTGTGTGAGCGGTTAAATTCTATAGTTTATGTTCCCACGCTTAACATTTTTGTTAAGAACTTTTTATACAGAAGGTTTGTACCTAAACTTGCTTAGTGTTTAGAGGATATAATTTGTCGGTAGCAAAATCTTCTTAATATGAATGTTAAGCCTGTAATAGCAGATTTAATGGCCAGTCGGATTTAGTGTAATCTTATGTTCCGTTTCACATGAAAGCCTAAGAAAATTGGAAAAATGATTTCTCAATTCTATTAATAAATATCTAGTTTCCTTTTTGTACATATTTTTTTCTTTATTACAACATACATAGTCATTATCCAAAACGTCAAAGTAACATTTTGATTAAAAAAAAATATAAAAACTAGCGTTATTAATCGGGAATTGGAATATGGGGTAAAATTAATTGTTAGTTTTTTATTTCTTAAAAATTATTGTACTTCGTTTCGTGTTACAGAAGATGAAATTAGATTTAATCGCTTTTTGAAAGTTACGCGTTATCGAAAGAAAGTATTGGGTATGCTTTTAAATTTTTGCTTCGTACTTAGATGAAAAAAAAGTAACTAATCAGTTGATACGCGTAGTGTCTGTGGCCGTACAATATACAAATTAGACCGAATTCCATTTTGTCATATAATGTTGTTACCAAATTCTATGTGTACTATTTCATTTCTGATATTCACCTCTTGTAAATAAAAGTGAATAGAAAAGATACTTTTGTACCTGTTTGTGCGGTTTAGCGTGTAACTAACTAATTGTGAGGAGTTTATCGTGTCAGCATTCGTGGAAATACATATAGCATCTTCATAATATACTTTTACATTATTTTATTAGAATACTTCTTCGTGTGAAGTCTTCATCATTACATCTTTTTCGTTTTATGCGGTTTTCAAATATATTGTTGAGTTAAAAGTATGGTTGTGTATATCATTTTAGCAGAACACAGTTCTGTGTGACACAGTTCTACATAAATATCAAACATGATGTATGTATTTCCAGCGCCTGATATAATAATGTAACTAAATAGTTTTTACTGAACAAAAATATTTCAAAGGTTTTCAAATGTGACGTAGGAGGCATTGTTTTCGTATATCTTACGATTGAGGTAATAACCTATAATATTATTATATTATGTTTCTATTTACAAATGGAACTTGAAAACCCCTATGAAAATCACACCTTGATATTTTTATAGTCGAGGCGATAAAAACATGAGTTCATTTGTAAATTCAAACGATCTTATTGAAAATTCAAACCATATCTAAATTAGTTTAATATATTACGAAATAAAATACAGAACATGTTTCCTAGATTTAAAATAATGATTATCTATTTTATTGGTGGTAGCAAAGCTATTGCGACTTTATTATTGTTTTTTTATCTCGTGCAAGACAGCAAAATACGTATTTTCCTATTAAATTCAGTTGTACTGTGTAAAGGACGTAATTCTCGCACTATTATATAGAAATGTATATCGTGTTATGCTGCCTTGCGTTAGTGATTCGCTATGACCCCAAAATTGTCAGTTAATATTGCTTCCATCATAATTATTTTCTATATTTTTTACCCAGAATATTTTATTACCCTTTTCAACCCATTGTCGAGGATCAATACGTTGCGTTCTTCTTTTGTTTACGTAGTTCATATAGATTGTGTTTGTACAACTGTGTTTAGATTTGAATGCCAATTCAAAAATGTGCCTTTGACGCTTAATTCATCGGACGTCTCGTCGAAATGTTGTGGTTGTCAACAAGTCGCATTTAAGTGGCGTCGGTGTCATGGGCTCCCTTCTGTCCTTACGTGGAGGTTGCGTTCGACTTGATTATCCGTTATTTACCAAATATTAACATTAGACAGTGGGTTTTGAATTGGATTTGATGTCCGCCCGGGACGAGTATATAGTTTTACATCTGGTTTTCTTTTTTAAAATTTTGCTTTCGGACGAAAGTCGACGTCTCACAGTGTGTCTCTTAATTATCTAGTAGACGCTTGAACAATAAATACCTGTACCTTGACAACATATTTTTTATTTTTCTTTTATTATTTTTTTATTTGGTCCCGCTTTTGTGGTTTATTTATTATTAAAATTTAATGGTGTACGGTGTAGTCATTAATTGTCGGCTGTATAACCTGTAAGGACTTGAAAATAGTACAATTAATAAATTTTCAAAAAAGTTGTTTTCAAGCCTGAAGGGCGCACAACCAGTAATTAACGCCTATACGTTCACCCTCAATTATTTTGGCAAAGTATGTGTTTTAATATCTATTACGCGAATTATTTACCATAAACAATATAAAGCTTACTTATCTGTGTACAGTAAGTCGACTTGAAAGTGTAATTTGTATGATATTAAAGTTTATAGTGTCAATAAGGGATATTTTTAAAATAATTCTTAACTATCGACACACCCACACATTCGAAGTAGAGTAGTGTTTAGGTAACATGGAAATAAATATTTATAATGTGTATTTGTGTTTGAAAACGGTCATTAGTTTAAAGATCATATACCAATTAGTTTTAATGAATAACAAAACTTTATAAAAAGAAAATTATTTTCCTATTAGGGACGGTAGAGTCGTGGCTATTTTTTTTAGTCACAAATTGCTAAATATTCTAGATAATATTAAATAGGCACCATCACCATGCGCATACGCCGCTGTAAATGAAACAACAAAATTTTACTGAAAAGCTAATTTAATCAATTTCGTTCGATTTCTAATTTCAATGTAAACAAAAAATTAAGAAAAAACTATAAAGGTAATCTTGAATTTAACATGGCACGTCTAAAAAATGTGTATAATTCAAATTCGGCGGTAAATATTTGGCTCTAAATCAGCTTCCCATGCTGCAACTAGAATTGTTTCGCGCAAGTACGGACCATCTCAGTGGCCTTAGCATGTCGTGTTAAAATGTTAGTTGTGCGAGCGAAGATGGATACAGCTATGTACCCTGTATAGCTCCATGCCTTTAACGATTCAGTTTAGGTCGTAAAATGGATCGCGTTATGACATCGTGGTAGGGCCTCTGTTCTCTGTATAGTTGCAGTTAGAAGATATTAGCCTTGTTACAGTAAAATGGGGTAAATAGGAAAAAAAAACTTCAAAGGGTATTTTCACGATATTCGGATATTTTTTGCAGTATTAAATTATATCAATTTGTAAATTTATTGTTATTCTAAAAAGTCGATGTTTTTTTAGAAGCCGATAACATGGTATAAAAGTTTAAACTAAAGTTTTGTTCATTGAATAACCCCTGCGTTTCTATTCACTCCGTTTTTCGGTATGACCTCTGACTGCTCATGTAGTGTATGCATATAATTGGTGGATTTAGAGGCAATACTTTGACTAAAGACGGGTTTCTGTATTGTGTATTTTGAATTAAGAACGCGAAAAACCGCCACCTTATGTGCCAAATTTCCACAGATTTTCAGGCTAACGAAGAGTGAGAAATACTCAACTCCAAATGTCTAATCAAAAATCGAGGGTAAATTCAATAAAATGGAAATCTTGATTTTGGATATACTGAAACAAACAAAAAGTTCAGCGCCATCTGGCGACGCTCGGGCCTATAACTTTCACCAGGTTAATTTTTTTCTTGATTTTGCAGTAGCGAGTTTCAAATTAATTACGTTGAAAGAATTACAAGATTACTTTAATAATATCCCAATGATTCGGCCAACTGGTAATCCAAGGATGATAGATGCATGATGGCATATTGATTATTGTAATCATCCTGGGGTAGGTGCCGCGTCGTCTGCTTGGCCTTCCATGCTTGTCTTTCCGCGTTGGCTTTCTGTAAATACCGGGCAACAGAATTTTTACTACATAATATTCATTCGTGAGTTTTTTGTCGTTGGAGTTTTTCGTCCGTGGCACGACCAGTAGTCTGATTCACGTAAAATCAAACCAAATATCGTTGAAGTTTTATAGTCGTTCGATCGAAGTCCTATCCATAAGCGGTATTCACGATCTATCGACGTATTTCCAGTTACATTAATAAGTATTCTACCAGGATAATGTAATACAGATATTTTTTTTTAAATCAACGAATTTCAAACGACTTTAAAATCGGTGTCGTTCAAACTCGATTGATGGATATGAATACGGAAATGGTCTAAACGACTAAATCGCTATGATATCGTTGCAGTTTTCATTACGTGAATCGGGCTACTGGACGCTGAATGGAAGTATAGGTTGTGGTGAGAGGTGATTCTGAAAAGATTACCTGGAAGGATTTGGGGGAGGAGTTTCAAGGTGGTGCAATAACTCCGGAGACGATTTTATCGCCGTCGGAAAGTCTCTCCTGAACACGAGTTGCCATGGTTAACCTACAAAACTTTAAACCGACTCTGCACCGTAGTTGGGCGCAGCAAGAACAATTTCCACAAATAGTCTAAGATCCGATTAAGAACGACCTTCACCGGTCTGTTTAATGGATGAAACGTATTTTATGATAAATTTAGTGTATTAAATAATATAACGCGGGTGGGTTGCCTAAGAAATTCCTGGCCAGACTATTATTAATCAAAAATTTTAAATTTCCTTTTTTTTTATAAAAATGCACAATCGTTATTCATAACAATTTTTTTTGCTGACAACACTATAACATCGTATTCGTAATGAAACAGCGTTTATTTTGATATAGAATTTGTTGTTTATCAAAATAAACACACCTGTTAATACATACCTGTTTATACCTGGCAACCCATAGTTATGCCAGGTAACAAATAGGCAACCCAGCATTTTTATGTTCTAAAGGCTTCATTCTTTTGGTTAGTATTAAATTTATTCGTTTAAAACACCGGTGCGTTTTTCAAAAAAAAAAAAAATGTTTGGCCAGGAATTTTTCAGGCAGGTACCCGCGTTATATTATTCAATATACTAAATTTATCATAAAATACGTTTCATCCATTAAACAAACCGGTGAAGGTCGTTCTTAACCGTATCCTCTACTAAAATGGGGGTTCTCGGACGGATCAGATCCTCAGTGTTTGTGCAGCGTCTCTCCGCAGACCATGTCCCACCTTCCATTCTGCATCACGAGCCCTGTTAACCTGTTCACGTAATGGCGTGGCGTGGAATACTAGGCCAGGTAAGAAATTTTACTAGTTTTGCCATCGACACGCCAAGAACAGCTCCGTTTAAATGCGTAGACTAATTTTATCAAATAAACTCACATCTTTGCGTGTCTTTTGGATGTCAGTGCGATACTTCTCAGCATTCTTCTTCCAGTTACGAAGTTCTTTAGCGCTCGCCTCGAATCTATAACATTCAAATAACTCCTTTTTAGACGTTCGTGTTCTGAGCTACGGGATTGTTCGAAAAAGTTGCCGTGGCGCTGGACCGAAAAGAGTAACTGAAGATGCACGACTAAAGCATTAAGAGAGAGGTCACTCCACCTAGAGCGCAACTGATCACTATTTAATTAGTAATTTTCCACGTAAAAACGGCATAATAGAAAGAATAACATTTTATTGAACTAGCTTACAAATTATAAACATTCTATGAGGTAAGTATGAGCTACGGCCGTACGCTCAGCATAAGGCCGTGGCCACACGCATAGTGCGACGAGTCCACAGCGCAACAACACGCATGACACGACATGTTCGAGAACACCTGGCATGTTCATTTATTTCAGTGTTCAGTGTTGGAGCTCCAATTCTGGCGTGTTTGTACAGTTCCTCCCAAAAGAACAGTATTATGAATTTTAGACATCGTCCTGCCACTTCATTCTACTTAAAGCAACTATGCACGTGTCGAAGCGATATTACTGCAGCGATTCGATTATCAACATTGGTCGTTACAACATTAGATGATAACGACACGTTATTGGTGGACTGGTAGTTTAATTTGTCTGACGATGTCAAGGTGCAAGATCAACAGCTTGTAGGTATGCGTTATGCTACCGAGTAGTTTTGAGTATCTAGTCGTACCAGCTGATTACATCTTTCGTTAGAAAATGTATGAAACTACCAGTCCGCCGATATCGTGTCGTTATCGTCTAATGTGAGAACGGCCGTTAGGAGCGTCCACACAGCGAGCAGCCTCGCGAGGCGTTTACCGCGCGAAGCAGCTCTGTTAGTGTAGACGTGCCTCGGCCGAGTCAAGCACGCGAGCGAGCGCCCGAGCCATCCAGTGTCGGCGCCTTGTTTAGGTCAAAGGCGCCTCAGTCGTTTGCTAATGGCTTGGGCTTGCCGCGCGCGGCAACCTCGCGATGATACCAAGGCTGCCGCGCTCTCGCGGGGATAGTTTCCTCGGGCGACAAATGCCTCGTGAGGCTGCTCGGTCTGTGTGGACGCGCCTATCGACGAGCAGAACTTCAACTCGCAACGATAGCAATTAAGATGTCAAATAAAACTGAACCAATGTGTCATATAGATAAAGTTGAAAATCTGGGAAATTACTTGCGCTTAATAAGTAAACGACCCAAGGCGTGTATAGGGTTTTTGGGCTGTCTAGTGGCGACTTCGTGCAGCACTTCAGGCAGTATCATACCGAAGCTATCCCAGAGGAACTTTACCGAGTCACTGTCCAGAGTTCCTGAAAACATCAACAACAACGTCAACAAAGCCGAATTAGGTAATGTGATTACGAAAAAGTAAATTCAAGCAATGAGAACAGGGACGATGACTACCTAGGTGTTTGAATTTTCTATTCGAGATAATTTGAATTCATTGCTCACTTATTAGAGTCGTGTCTTTTAAGTTCATGTTTAATTGACCATTTGTATTTTAAAAATACCATAAAAGGGGTTGCAATAGAATTTGAACTCGTTGTCTTGAAGGACAGAATTTGCTGTTCCAAAACTTGATAAAATTATCTCGAATCTTAAATTCAAGTACCTACGTAGGTACTTTAAACACAGAACGGAACGACGTAGTCCGACATCGACAAATTGCAACACTACTTACCATCAGGTAAGGTTGCAGTCAAAAAATGACTGACCACCAAGACGCACCAGTTAAAATTCATAACAAAGGAATAAAACAGCCTTATAATGTTCCTGCTGCTTGGGACTCTGACCTCTCTAGGAGCTGTAATTCACAACGCGGGCCCAGTGCGGGTTGATACGAGTAGATGTCGTGTAATATGTAATTTCTAAATATCAGACCATTTTCCTCGATGTTACCTTCACCGTTTTAAAAGCATTGGTAAAGAAATAGGTAGTAAATTACATAAAGTGCCTAGGTAATGCGTCTGCCTGGGTGGGACCTAGCCAATATACCTACTATAGTAATCTTTGGTGGGACCTACGACCTACATCTCGGTAATTCGGGGTCCTTACTGCTAAGCCACCGCTGCTCCCACCGGATATCTATGGCTTCTACAGTGACGCAGTAGCGATAAGAATATTTGAGAATTCAACTAAAACGCACGCGATTAGAAAGTCTACTGGAACAGAGCGATTTTCAAAAACTTACCAGTAATATCTAAGGGTTCATTCTTCGGTAGGATTTCCTTGTCAGTCAAATCTTTGATCTCCTCCAATCTACACTTCGGATTAGGCTTATAAGAGTGCCCGCAGTCTTTAGTGATCTTCTTTAGCAGAGAGTCCTCACCTACTTTATACTTGCTAGTGCAAAACGAGATCTGGTGGATCTTTTCGCCATTTTCATCAAGTGTATATCGACCATTATCGTCAAAGAAGTATGGCGTGTTTGCTGTATGCTGCAGAAAATAAATAAATCTCATTTACATTACATTTTAATGATTTTTTCTGTTTGTATTAATACGTAATGTAAATGAGATTTTTTTATCAACTTGTAACTGTTTTCTGCATCAATCCCCATATTTTGCACTTGGGTATTTTGGACTCTGTGGAAAGGCGTGCGAAGAGGCTGATTGGTGATCCAGATTTGGTTAAGTCCAATCTTCAAAGCCTTGAGCACAGCCGTAGGGTAGCCAGCCTTTCGGTGTTTTACAGATTGCATTTTGGAGTGTGCGCAGGAATTGCGTGACTTGATTCCGCCATCTCATTTTTACCATCGGACAAACCGACGCACGGCGAGTATCCACCCTTACGTTGTTGAAACATCTATGGTCCGGACTAAGCGTTTCGCCTCGTCATTTATACCGCGTACATCGAAGGACTGGAACAGGTTGCCTACTGCGGTCTTCCCGTCTGATTATAATTTAGGTGTCTTCAAGGCTAGAGTGAATAGGCTCTTAATAAACTAGTGCGCCTCACCATCCACGATTGCATCACTGCTTACCATCAGGCGGGATCGCAGTCAAGTACTAGTTTATAACAGATAAAAAAAAGGTTTAATACAATGGTATTTTAAAGTTGTTCCCACTTTCACATCAGTGGAAACGCCTGAATTGTTGTACACAGTACAATGAAGGAAAGCTTCATTGGAATCATTTTAGGTTGCTACAATTTTTAATTTGAGTTACTTAAAATACAAAATGAGTAGCTTCATAATATTTATAGAGTCCGTCTAATGAAAGCGTGACCTGAGAAAAGGAGGTTAAAACCAAAAATTTTGAATGTGGTATTATTGAAATAGTAGGAGAAAAAAGTTTTGATACTAGAGTATTTTTTGTTTTTGTGACAATTGTATAATAGTTAATCCTAGTCAAAAACATGTGTGTAGACTTAATTATTTGGTGGGTGTATGGTAAAGGTCAATAACACACAAAATGTTAGTTATTATCCCAAATTATTTTATTTTATCTGATCTCTCAAATGTCGCTATATAATATTCAAATAATATTCTTTATTTACCATTTGGCCTTCTGGCAAGAATACCAAGTGCACAACACCGCGATAGTCAAATAAAATGGTCAACATGATTTCAACTTCATCACGTCTCGCCAACACTAATAATGTGTTTCAAGATTGTTGGGTTGGAATCGATTCGTTTTAGCATAGAGAAAATTCAGATCTTTTGGGATTAGTCAAGTGGGAACATGTTTTATACTCCAATGATTGTTTCAAATGATACGGATCGACTCGTGAGACACAAAAAGTTCAACAGCTCTCAAACTTAAACTAGGATTTCAGTCACTATTTACTTCACTTTCGCAATTTTAACTTCAGTTGAAGATTTTGATGCACTATCAGACAAAGTGAGGCAAATCTTTCATTACATCTCAACTGCTTTTGAACGCATTCTACCACTCACTAGCATGTGTTTTTGATTAAGTCAATTCAACAAAAGCCTTCTTTGTTCGATGTTTTTGTCCATTATGAAATTCGCAATATGTCAGATTATCTAAAAATATAAGAAACAAAAAATCATTATATCCTAAATATAACTATCTAATAATATTAGTCGACAAGGATCAAGATTAAAACGTCATACTAACTTAAAAATACAAAAATCATATGTAAACATTGTTGGTTTTCATTGAAAACACCTTCTTTCTCTTCTTGTTTTTGTTTGAACTTATTAACCATAGTGTGTAGCAGATTTTGCACGTTACTGTTTATTGTTTTTCCCATAATTAAGCAATTATTCTTGAAAAATAAATATCTGTTTCCAAAACTGACAATTGCAACCATAGACTTTGACGTGATTTTTTTCGGCAAAACAATGTTGCCAATTTAATTTAAAAAAAAAACTCCAGGTTACGCTTTCAGTAGACGCACTCTACGACCTAATAGGTATTTGTTTGAGTGTCAATGTCAACGTAATTTTTTCAATATTCGGCCAATGATTTATTTATAATGAGCGGCATTTTATGTTTAATGGACTGTTCCGAATGTCCTAAATATCGAAGTACATAGTAGGTATCGAATGTCCTTAATATCAATAGGTACTTATGTATTATGTATGTCACAAGGTAATTTGATAATTCAGATATTGCGAAAACCCGGATAATTAGAAAATGGTGAAATAAAATCTGCGAGCAACATGGTCGTAGCGTTCGCCAGCCGCCGCCCGCCGCGGCACCGCTCCACTATGGGACCCACAGAAATCTTAATAATAAGGCAATTGAATTTTTTTGAATTAAAAATTGCCTTATTATTAAGATTTCTGTGATGGGACCAAACAGTATTTTCCATCTCGAAAATGGTTTTGATGAAAGTCCTAAATCTATAGATTTATTTATGGTTTTATACTCTCAAAGGATGGAACTTACAAATGATTTACGAAAATAATTAAATAACTTAGGTTTAAGTTTATAAAATGAACCTCAAACATTGAGCATAAATATTTTCATGCCAATTAAATTACCGTTAAGGAAGTTCAACACAAAATTATTCGGAAGTTTTCCAAGGAAGTATGTTAGTGTTATATATCATTAGATAGCTTAAAGTGTACACTTTGCAACTACGTTCGGTTTTTGTGAAAAAATATTTTTATTTTATTTTTTAGTAATGTAAAGAAAATTTCGTTTTTATTTATTTCAATTGGAGTTTTCATTGTTGCCGAAAGCTGCCGGTGTCAAGTTATTCACTCTATTAGATACCTTACCTATTCAGTAATATGAGGAATAAAAAAAAACTTGCGCGTTTTTTGCGCCAAAGGTGATTCCGAGGCAATATGTCAATCGGGGGAAAATAAAAAAATACCCGAAAATTACCGTTCTTCTTTTTAATTACGAAATATTATATTTAATCATTACGTTTTGATGTCTGTATTGTTTATTTTTTTTTCATTTCTATGATAGAAGCATACATGACTACTACTAAATTTGAAAGAATCTTCCCATAACACTTTTATTTGCGGTGATCACCTTAACCACAAATATGATAAACTATATTGCTACGAAAGTTCTATTTATCTATTGTGGTAATTAATTACAATCAGTACCTACTGATTAGGTACATTATTTCGATGAAAACTGTCCTAATCAATTGTCCCATGGTTTTTGCACGAGGCACTAAAATATTGGTCCTTTAAATACCCGTGTTTTCAGCATACTATTCATCAAAGTATTCAGATACTTCTTTTCAGTAACAATTACGAGTAATAGACAAAAACATATTTTTACTAAAAATGAATGAATTCGTTTGTGTTCGACGCGATCTTTGTGATCAAATAATAAGACGGAAAAGTACTTCAGACCTCAAACAATATTTGTTGGATAACTTTCAACTATCGGAAACTGACGTTAATACTGTATTAGACAGTATTAAAAAAAAATCTAACATCAAGTTGCAACCAGAAATGGACCAAAGCTCAAAGAAAGCCAGACAGGTTTAAGAGCCTATACTCAAATTGGTTAAATGGCGAGTTTAAAGTACCATTGAATTCTTGCAGTACCTCAACATCTGAAAATTCTGGCTTGAATACTTCTGGTGATCGTGGTAGACCAACAAAACCATACGATGAGTGTTCGGAAAACACAAAGAAACGAAAAAATATGGAACTGGTCCAGGAGTACGGAATGGGACATGTTCGTAACGCTTATGTACAAGGTTTACGATCCATGGGTGAAAATGACGAAGCGTCGATTGTGACTATTATCAGAAATGAGGAAAAAGAAGAGAAAAAGCTAATTCTACAAAACATACTCAATCCAGATAGTGCACTTACCTTTACAAAAGAAGAGGCATTGAGTATGTATATTGTAACGGATCTAACCAAAGCCCAATATGCGTACCTAAGAAAAAGGCTCATTGATAAGAATTTAAGTTCTGTATTACCTTCTTATCAAATACTAAGTGAAGCAAAAAAGGCTTGCTATCCGCCTGCATCCAGCATAACGGTGACAAATATAAGCGCAAAAATCAATCTGCAAGATCTCTTAGACCATACAGTTTGCCGTAGGTATTATAAAGATAAAGTCAGGATCGATGAATAACAATCGTCTTAAGCTATTTACTAAATGGGGATGTGATGGATCTTCCAGGCAGAGTGAGTATAAACAAACTCTACCGGAAGAAAACGAACAAATATCAGATGCTAATTTGTTAATTGTGTTCCTTGTACCACTGCGACTAGTAGACGAAGAAACTTCTGCAGTTATATGGCAGAACCCGACTTGCTCGTCTGTTAGATATTGCAGACCAATTTCATTAGAATTCGAAAACGAAACACCTGAAAAAACTACAGCGGTTGTCAGTGAAATTGAAGCCAAAATTAATCAGTTGATTCCAACTCTTATGTCAATAGACGACAAAGTAATCGAAGTTAAACATGAAAGTTGTTCAAGTGTTAACGAACACATGATCCAGTGGCTACCTGCACTGTTTGTGGAGCAACTCCCAGACAAATGAATGATCTTTTAAAAGTTACAGCGAGAGCTTGAAAATGATAATGCATTTAAATATGGATTGTCGACACTACACGCATGGATAAGATTTATGGAAACGATCCTCCATATTTCTTACAATTTAGGTTTTGAGAAGTGGTCTGCAACAACTCCAGAAAACAAGCAACTTAAAGAAGACAAGAAAAAATATGTCCAAAAACGTTTCCGAGAAGTGCTTGGTTTGCACATTGATAAACCACGTCAAGGTTCCGGTAATAGTAATGACGGAAATACAGCAAGGAGATTTTTCCAAAATTATCAATGTTCTGCAGAGATTACTGGAATTGATGAAGAATTAATCAAGAGATTATATATAATTCTTCAAACTATGTCATCGGGATTCCCTATAAACGCAGAAAAATACGGCCAGTATACATTGGTAACCGCGCAATTATGTAAGCAAATATAACTGGTACTACATGCCATCTTCGGTCCATAAAGTACTTATACATGGTGCTAAAATAATAGAGCATTATGCAGTTTTGCCAATAGGACAATTATCCGAAGATGCCCAGGAAGCCCGAAATAAAGATATATAGGTTACAAGAAACAATAGGTTACATCACGCTAGGAAGTGTTCCAGATCAGCAACAAACGAAGACGTTCTGCATATTTTGTTATATACATCTGATCCTTATATATCTAGCTTAAATAAACCAAGTTTTCTAATAAGTATGTAAAGAATTGTTTGACGAAGCTAAAGAATTGTTGGAAATAGAAAGTGATGAATAGGATAAGTGCTATTTTTTTTTATCTCGTAAATGTTTGTTTAATAATAATAATTTAGATTTAAACTTATTTTAACTAAAAGTGTAACTTTTATTGCTATTTTAATATAACAATATAATTTTTTGTATGAAATTTTATGAAACTTTATCTTTGTCATTTTTTTACGAAAAAGGTATAACTTTTAAAATTATGATGTTTGATTTCTTTTATTGCCTAGGTATTCATAAATACATGAAAAAAAATTCAAGGAGAAAAATCACAAAACAACATAGTTATCGATTTTTGAGATGGAAAGTACCGGTTGGTCCCATAGTGCGCTCGCTCGGCTCACACAGTTCTAATCTAACCTAACCTATTTCACCCATTTCAAAATGATGAATCTACCTGCAACTAGATAATTAGACAATGGTGAAATTTTTGTTAGTTAACTTCTTAGTAGTTCTTTATGTAAAACCTTAATTTCATTTCTAGTCGCACACTTATTAATTTAGACGCTCACTTATTAATTTAGTCGCTCACTTATTAATTTAGTCGCTCACTTATTATTTTAGTCGCTCACTTACTAATTTAATCATTTAACTAGGATTTCAATAACCCACTTTTAGTAAGCTCGTTCTGGATTTTATTTGTGTCGCTTAGGTACTCAAATTCGTGGGTACCGCTCAATTTATTAAAACAGTATCTCATCATCAGTCGCTAAGTTTTTTTTTAGTCGCTCGTTTTATAATTCCCCGAAAACAATCAAGTAGAAAATATCCATTCTGTGGCTTTAATTACCTACACAAACTTTTAAAGATTCAAGAAACGTAGGTAAACCATTAGTTACCTAGCCTCGCCAGTCTCGTGGTCGTAAGCGTGACTGTCGAGTGGGGTGCTGGGTTCGACTCTCAAGTCGGGCAAAAAGTGCCATTGGATTTTTCTGTTAAGAATTACTCTGTAGAAGCCATTAGCAAGCTAACACTAAGTTAGCATTGTTAGACAAGGGTACCACCAACGTACTTCCTAGGAAGTTAGTGGTGTGATTCCTCTGTACCTACCTCGGAAAGCACGTAAAGCCTGTGCCTAGATCTCCCCGGTCTCATCTGATTACCGTTCCATCGGACTATTGAGACTAAAGGAACAGAGTGTGCCTGTGTTTGCGCACACACTTGTGCACTATAATATCTGCTTCGTACTTGGTTACCTATATCTCTGTTTAAATTGGCCACTGTGATCGAAATTCGGTCGAGACGATTATTATAAGGGGCACATGTGCCACCGGCTACAATCACAAAACGCCGCCACCTGCATATTTCCTGTAGTGTTCATAGGTTTTATATGGACTCGCCGCATACGGTTGACGCCGGTGGCCGCCACACGCATCGGTCACTAAGCGCCGGTATAACACGCCGCCGCACGCCATTCGCGCATTTAAACCATCTTCAACAGAGTCCATTATAACACAAGTGGCTGTCGCGCGCTTCTGCTTCCTTTGTGGCAGCTTCTAGCTTCTCGTGGCGGCATTTGTGGTTGTGGCATGTGGCCATGTGCGGCGACACTCACCCGCACGAACTCGCCGTAACAGTTGACGTGGAAGTACTTCAAGCCGTAGTTCGTGATGTATTTCTGATGGTTGTACTCATCAACGTAGAAAGATCCCGCTCTGTCAGTGTACAGGACACGATCCGTTCCTATATTTGGCACATCGTTAAAATCAGGTATCAGTCTCACCAGGGGTAGTTACCATCACAGACATTTCCGCCTGACCACCGCTAAGTTCAGTTTTGCTTGCACTCGAGACGAAAACTTCAAAGGGTTAGGTTTGGCGCCGCGCCGCAAAATCCAAGCGAATTTTTTTTTTAGTGATCAGGCATTAATGACCGCGATGGTACCGGTCGTGTTACCCCAACAACCTTACAGCCACTAGAGGTCTAATATCAGGCTACGCATTTCTGTCAAGAATTCTTCTTCCTGCCCTTGTCCCATCTTATTTGGGGTTGGCGCAATACGTTTTTTTCTTCCATTTTACCCTGCCACTCGTCATGCTATCACTAACTTCCTATTCTTTCATATAATTCTTCACGCAATCCATCCATCTTTTCTTTGGCATTTCTGTCAACACATGACTTAAGTATAGATGTGATGTTTCGACCAATCAGAACGTAGTACCCCGCTCCCCGTACCTCAGCTAGTTGACAATAGTAAGTGCGTAATGTTAGTAATTACCGACGAGGCGGTATTTAGACCCGAGCCGTGGCGATTCGAGGGTCGAGAACGGTAATCATTAATTACTCACGTGTATCATACGACGTTTTTAAATACACTTGTGAAGAAAATAACAGACTATAAAACTAGTAAACTTTTGTGGCGGTAACAATCTATTTTAATATTTTTTTCAATACACTCACTGAAATGAATAAACGGGGGTTGACCGGCGACTCGTGGGGGACGACCTGCGCCCAGCCTGATACGAGACATGTAATAATATAATAATGGCGGGGGAGAGGTTGAACAATAAGTTTTAACTACATTATAGCACTAGTGCGTAATGGTAATCAAAATGTCACAGTTTGGTAACAAGGGCCATCATGTAACTAAGTGCAGTGCAATAAGAGTCACTTTCTGACCAAGTGTATTGAAAAATTGTTTTTATGCTCTAGTTCAAGCATGAGGCGTCTAGTGGCTGTCAGGTCATTGTGTTACCTAGTTACTGGGTTGTGGCGGTCACATAAGCAGTCGCTACATGTATTTAGCTGCACCCTGTGAGACTGAAAGTTGACCCCAACATCGTTAGGAAATGGCTAGGCAGATTTTACAATGAAGAAATTAAGCGAACGCACACGTGGGCGCTCGCGGGTGCACCCGTCGCATGACGTCGCGCGTGTCGTGTGCGGCGGTCCCCGTCGCGGAAACCGGATTATTAGCAGCGCAGTGTCGCTAGTTCAATTTTAACAGTGTGCATGTAGTCGTGTCGATGGAGAGTTTTTGTATGGGACCGCGTGGGCGTCCGCTTAACGCAGCGTCGGCCCTTAGAACCAAAGAGCATGTAAAGCATGCTTAGAACAGTGATAAAGAAAAATAGAGCGTAATATTGTAGCAACACCATATTAATTATACCTAAAAATTTCGATACTGCAACAATGAGGCGCAAGTCATGGTTTGATTGAGTAAGAAGGCTTCAAACTATCAAGTCCAAAATGGTCTAAAACTGTTAGTGAATATATTAAAATGAGTATTTAAGTTTACCTCTACAATAGAAGAAAGTTATGATGGCTCGAGACATTGCCACTCGTTTCTCTTGAAGATACGCAATTCTTTTATCGATATTCTCGCCAATTAACTTGAAACAAGTCGTTTTTGTCCCGGGAAATTCCAAGCACCTTTAAAACAAAGCTTCTCATATTACTATCTAGGTAGTTTTTTTAGAAAAAAATAGCGCGACTTGTAGAGTATGGTTCTGAGTTATTAGGTATTAAATGTTCGGAGAAAAGAATTGTGCCCGGTGGACTCTAGGTGCAGATTTTCAAAGAAATCTGGATATCTACAACATCTCTTCCGAACTGATAATCTGCAATCTCATCAAAACATTCAAATGTACGGGAACGACGTCATCTCAACGCTGTCACGTGGTCAGAGAACAAAAGTATTGGGGGCGTGGCCAACTCGAAGCGTTCAAAATGAAAACGATTGTAACTCGGATACCCCTTAACCGAGTTATTTTTAGTCATGCAAGAGAGCGCCTACTGTCTCGTCCAAGGACTGGAGGAACCGCCACAGAAGAAAGCTTTGAGAGTCATGGATACAGAATAAAACTGGTTACTGGAATAGCTTGCAGAGTTAGCAAGAAATTAAAAATATAGCATGACGACTGACGTGTTCGGTGAATGATGCCAATGAAGTTTGTACCAGGGTTTTACATATCAGTAATTGCGAGTGAAAAACTTTTTAACCAACTTCTAAAAAAGGAGGTTCTCAATTCAGATGTTTGTATTTTTTTATGTTTGTTCATTGCTTGCCAACCGATTTGGAAAATTCTTTTTTTGTTGGAAAGGGTATATTTCCCAAATGGTCCCATAGTCACCAAGTTGATGATGATGGAATCCTGGCGAAATAGAGGGAACTCCTCAAATATTATACTCGGATATCTATTATTATACCATATGGCAACCTTATAGTTATTATAATAAACAACATCCAATTAGTTGCAAGTAGGTATGCGTAAAAAAAAAATGAATTTTACGGGCTACCCTGGCGCTTTAGCCCTAAGAACGTGGTGAAACAGAGAACTACTAGATATCTGATAGTTCTAATATTTTTTCTTAGTTCTCTTTTTTTTAAAATACGTTATCTTACGTTGTCCTATTGTATTGTGTCTGGTCCGCTTCGAGGCTTTCAAGCTCAGTTTGGATTTTGATCAGTGTGGATGCAATCTCGTTAAAATCCTTCAGTCTTTTATTCCAGTACCGATTCTCTAACTCCAATCTAGCCAGAGTCTCTTCATTACCGCAGTGTCCTATCTTGTCTCTCAGTAGATCCATGGTTCTATTTACCTAGATTAAAATATAAGTAAGACATTATAATAGTATCCGCCGCGCCGCCATCGATTTATACAATAAATTTTACGACAGCGGTTCAGCATGGTAAGTCATTTCATTAGCATATCACTAAGAGGCCATTATGATGGCGTCCTAAAACCATATTGCCGCGATTCGAATACCCAATTGTTGCGTTAATTTTTTCAGCAAAACCAGAAAAAGCGCCCTCTGTAGGCGCGATGAACTTCTATGATTGACGTGCATCTTGTAGTACCCTCAATTGGTACGTATGGGTAATGTATTCTGTAGAGAATTTGAGTATGGACAAACCTGCGTCCATTGCTTCGAGGATACGAATTGATTGATAAGTAAACTAGATAAACAAGAAAAAAAATACTATGAGAATATGGGCTTTAATCTTAGGGCTATATTTCAGCGGGACACCATGGCGGCGCAGCTGGTCGCGTCGTCATGGTGTCCCGGTAAAACATAGCCCTAAGCTAGGTACCAAACTAGACACCATGAGTCGCCACACGTCCGAGCAGGTTGCGTCACCAAATTGGTTGCGCAACCAAACGGACCCCAGGTGAGTAACTCTCTATTATACATTTTGTTGGTAGTGGCGACTGCTCTCACCGTCAGTGTCCCGGTGAAAAATTGCCATTAGGCTTATAATTAAGAGGGGACCGATAGGAAGCACACGCCGCAATATGGTCTAGCTAGCGTCCCTCTACGATGTTGGGCTACCAATTCAAAATTCTATGAAGGATACTTAAGTACAGATAACACAAAAATCAGCCATGTTAGGAGTCAGGCCTCCCCTGAAAAATAAGCCTAGATACGCCAATGGCTTTAGTGATTCTCGATCGAGCCGAGTTATCAAGAGCACTAGTATGGCTGACTCTGGCTTGCCCACCATCACAGATCTTAATTTTATCTACAACACCTATTCCAAACCGGTAACACCGTTTACCAAACCAATCAATTTATTCTCGATCGGTGAGATTGATCAACGTCTGTCTGTGTGGAGACAGAATGTATCAGCTTACTGTGATCGACAGTTACTATCGTAACTCTCTATTTTTTCTTCTAAGCCTTCCCGCCTTCGACCATTTTGCCTAATTTTACGTCGAATACAGCTTGGTAGGTGCCTTGTTCACCATTAGATTATGGGTAATGTGTTTGGCAGCAAATATATTGAGCCATCTTTCTTAGAAAACTTCGCTGAGGTGTCAACACTATAATAAAATTTTCAGCTACATTTTACCCAGACTGCGCCTGTTTCAATGTCTCCACATATTGTCGAGTTGTGCAGACACGAGATACAAAACTACAGCAATTTTTCATCATATCTACTAGCAATCAATTTGCGAATAATAAAAACAACCACTGCACTCGAAGAAATCCCGCCAAAAATTCCAGCAACACCCTTATAGACGGGCAGAGAAGAGAACGTATGTAAGGATATCACCAACTTCTGCAGTATCCACGGATCGTCTGCGAATGCGTCTGTATATTTCCAGGTACTCCTTGTTTTTCTCGTACAGATTGTTTAACAGCGCATTCTTCCTGGTACGCCACAACTCTTCACAGTCTTGCTGGTTACATCTGAGACGTCTTGCTGTCTCTTCAAGGCTCACCGCTATTTCGTAAAGCTGTATAAAAATGTTAGAAGACACTGTAACAACAAATCCTTTAAATTCATCAACGGAACATCATACTTTTTTTTTAAGGCGTGAAGTTATCCAATGTCTTCTCCTGCTCCATGGTGAAGCGAGAGGACATGTCAGACTTTTACTGATCAAAACCCATCAGTGTTCCAGGACCTTTATATTCTTTTCAGAATTGTCCCATGGAACTTCATACACGTGGTAAATAAATTCGATCTCTAGTTCTACTACAAAGTGAACTCGTTTTTCATGTCTGTCTGTTTACTCGCTAATTATTCCTAAGGGTCGAAACTGCGTTACGCGGACGCCCGCGCACTTTCATATAAAAGTGTTACGTTGCGGGGACCCGCGCGGGCATAGGTCGCGGGGAGCCGGGCCCCGCACCCCCTTTTTGCTACGTAAATAAAAATACTAAGTTCTCCATCGACACGATTACAAGCACACCGTTAAAGTTGAACTACTGACATTGCGCACACACGCACTTTATTACGGCTGCCCGTCGCGGGTGCCCGCTTATCGCAGTTTCTGCTCCAAACCATGCAAACAGATATCGATGCGGTATTCACTAATAGAAAGAGAGATAAATGGACGGTTGGAGGATGGCGTAAGTACTATTTGCACCAGTGTAATTCTAAAACAGGGTCGTTAGTAAGCCAAAAGACGTTCACGTCTGCGGTCGCTAGCTATTTGCCGTCGTACATACCACGATTCTGTCCCGATGCAAACGCATCAACAAAAAGTACTGTCAAGTTTCTGTCGAGGTGTAAACAGCATTAATGTCACAGTTGTGTGGTTCTCCACTCACGCGCCACCCTTCATCCGTTCTTATCCCGGTATCGTCAACACGGTCGCGCGTTTGCATAGATACAATTGCGATGCCGTATTACCACCTACAAAAAGTCGCCGTGGACGAGGAACCTAATGTCTTTATTAGCATTCTCTGCGTCGTGCAGTCGGGTATAAGTATATAACATTACCTACTTACTCGATCGGCTAACATGTCCGAAATGTAACAATGTGTGAAGTTGCACAAATCACTTGTTTTTTGCATAGCTTCTTCACAAGCCTTCTTTATGAAAATGTCAAATTTATCTTGTCTGAATTCCCAAGCATTTCTAACTTCCCCTAGTTCCTTCAAAAACTTGGCCTGGGCATCTATAACCTGCTGGTACTTTTGTTTTTCTATATCTGAATTCAATGGCTGATAGTGCTTTAAAAATTTTTCATGGTCCTTTTCGTATATTGCTACAGTCTCGTCAACAAGTTTGATAAATTGCTTGTTATCTATAACGTGGCTATAATAATTGACTTTCTTCCCTGTATCGTCTATTAAAGTTGTGAAATAATTCATAAAGCCAGTAATTATTTGTCTTATTTTCCCGTAATACGCATTTGCTTTATAATCTTCTGGTAGTTTCACTCGTTCTAAGAGACGAACGAAAAATTTAAATGTAGGAGTAGGGCTCTCGCATATCATGATGCCAGCCTGTCCTTCGCACATCTTCATTCTCAATCTGTAGATAAACTCCTTTAACCCATGTTGCTCGCTCCTATTCTTTTGGGCACGATAATACTGGTAGTTTGAAGCGGGTCCGCCAGTTATGGGTTTATCTCCCAACTGTTTCAAAAAGATATATTATGGTTTTAGATAGGTACTACTATAAGTAGGCAATTAAAACTAAACTAACTAGGGATTAACGATTAACTGGGACCTTCCGACTGATTTTGTTCAGCTGATAATAACTTTGAAAGGAAAAACTTTTTTTAGGGTTCCGTACCTCAAAAGGAAAAAACGGAACACTTATAGGATCACTTTGTTGCCCGTCCGTCCGTCCGTCTGTCTGTCTGTCTGTTTGTCAAGACCCCTTATCTCGAGAACGCGTGAAGGTATCGAGTTGAAATTAAACCATATACTCAAGTCTGTGGTCCCTTCAAGCTGCGAAAAAATCAAACTTCTAAGTTAACGAATAAAAAAGATACGGCCATTTATGTCGCAAAAAACGTGTATTTCGATACTCTCAAAGATCGAAATTCATAGGGTACTTCCCGTTGACCCAGAATCCTGAAATTTGGCACAAAGCAAGGTCTTATAGCACAGGTATAGGAAAAAATCTGAAAACTGTAAATTTGTTGTTACCTACGTCACAAAAAAAAACTTTTTTTGCAATTCGGAAAAATCTTCGAGAATCCACTCGGTAATTGTAGTCTGCACGGAATCCTCAGTGCGCGAGTCCGACTCGCACTTGCCCGATTTTTTTTGAATTGACTATGACTTCTTTAAGGAACGGCCGACTTGTCCACGGACACGTAGTTTCTTAGACACTTCAAAATACGCCAGGCAGCTTGAGCAGCAACACACAGCGTAAACCTGTCCACGAGGCTTAATAACAAGCGTACGTTTTCTTATATTCTTTATTGTACATAACTTTTACAAAATATAAGTACCTAGTAAGACAGTCGATGTACGCAGGCGAGCTTAACCCAAAATTGGGTTTTCTTACAGCAAACCTTAATATCTCTATAAGATTTTTATAATAAAAGGATAACTTAACCAAATGCACAACAAAAACTAAGTTAACCTATATGAAATCAAACTTATAACTAAAATAAAAATCTGCGCAACACACAATACGTATAAATATACTACATACTTATATATAATAATAAAACCTATACATACATAGTCATGTTGACAGGAAATGTTTCCTGATCCATCCCCTGAAGACGTCTAACGAGGGGCTAGCCCTTATTGACTGTAAGAGAATTCCAAAGGCGAACAGCTCGAACAGTGAAAGATCCACTGTACCGACTAGAGGTACTCTTTGATCCTTAAGGGCCAACGCTGCGTTAAGCGGAAGACCGCGCGTGATCCCGTCGCATGTCTATGCGCGTGTGTCGTGTGCGGCGGTCCTCGTTGCGGAAACCGGATTATTACCAGCGCAGTGTTGCTAGTTTAGCGGTAACATTAACGGTTTGCATGTTGTCGTGTCGATGGAGAACTTTAATTTGTCATTACGTAACAAAAAAGACGTTTGTCGCTGCCAGGCACCCGGACAGAGAACTTTTGTATGGGACCACGCGGGCGCACGCGTAACGTAGCGTTCCCTCCATTTTTACAAATATGTATATATAATAAAAACGTGGTTTCGTTCGATGTACGCCCGCCCCCTGACGTATGACATGCGGTACGGCAGGCGTCATGAAGCCTGCATGCAGCGACGCGAGCACGTTTTGTATGTAAGCTCCGAGTACCTAAGCTTATGTATACCAAGCGTATAATAATGACGAATACGCGTCTACCAAGCTTTGAGTCCGTGGACAGTAGACCTGTACGTACTTACCCATTTTCGTTACACTTTGTAAATCTACCCAATGATTACTTATATTTTATACATAAGTAACAAAATATTCTGAACATAAAAAAAAAACATACCTCTAACTTTGCTTCTCGTTGTATACGTGTTATGAATTCTCTATACGAGTCAATGTTTTTTTCTTTGCTGTTGCTGAAAATTGCAAAAGCCGCCATTTTTTTTAAATTTCCAGTTGCCAGTTGGACGGACTTGCTGACATGAGATGACATAATGTATTTTTAATTATTTTTTTGTTAATATTTTTGGCTTGGATACTAAGTCTTATAAGTCATGTCTTCATATGAAAAGTTCATTAGTTTAGGTATTATATCCTTAGAATGCAGATGCAACACATTCTAAAGTTTTTATATTTAGCAGCAAATGTATCGAGTCAAACTTCTCGGCAAACTTCATAGTTGGGTAGCCAAAACTACAATGAAATTCTCAGCTCCATTTTTACCGAGATCACACCTGTTTCAATGATTCTACACATTGTCCAGTTGCGCAGGCACTTAAGATACCATATTATACCAATTAGGAACCAATTAGCGAATAATTAAGCCACTGACTTCACACGAAGAAATCCCGCCAACATTATCGTATTTTTAATTTTCCAGAAGAAAATCTATCGAGAATATCAGACTTATGTCATAGAACAAAAATGTATTCCAGTTTTTTGACACATCTTGTCATTTTTAATCTGTATTGCAAATGGGCTCTCGAATAATCTGCCAATAGTTATCAAAATTTTATCAAAACGGGCCTGAAAATATGAATGATAACATGTGTTTCGCGACTTTTTCACATAACTTACGGTCAAAATAGTCATCTTTGATCGTGTCGGTGGACGTACAAGGATCCATTTAAGAATCTTAATAAAGAAAAAAGTTGGATCCTCCTCCGGCTTATTGGTAAGTTCACATTATTCTAAATTCGATTCGTTTTGTGTTATAAATTAATACAGCTCTATTACTTATATTGAGGCATGGTTTGATGCCGAGATAAGTAATTGTTATACAATTATTATGGGCACATGTACCGCTCAGTGTCATTGTAGTTTGTCCTTACACTGTGGTGTAAAGAGTTGAATGAACGTTGTTTACTTCGTTATTTCATATACCTGCCTACGTACGTGATCATGGTCACAATGGCTTGTGTGCGACCGCGGCTCGGTAAGCCGCCCAACTTTAATACATTCATCTTGTGACCTACATTGATTATGTTTATGTAATCGGATACACGCGGGATTGTGTTCGAAATGCTTGTTTTTTTTAATAATAAAATAAATTAACAGACTTCTTATTGTTTTTCACAGAAAAAAACGAGCATGGTGTTCTGATCTTGTCAGTTCATTGTTTTCAATCATTCCAGTGAGAAAATAGTTTTAAAAAAGTGAAAAATGGCAAGATATTTTGAAAATACATCTACTTTTAACTTTAGTTGGGATCAGGTTGCTCGTGGATATTGGAAGAGGTACCCAAACCCACAGAGGTGAGTTTGTTTTTGTTATTCTACTCATAAAAGCTAAAAACGGTGTGGTGGTCAAAGGTCAATGTTGTGTTTTGAATGAGAAATATCAATTATTTACAAAATAAGAAAGCTGAATTATGCATTAGAACATAGTAAGAATTATAAAAGATTAAATTGGAAATTCTAAATTATTATTTTCAAAAGTTAAAGTTTTTTGGCAATAATATTATACATTAATTAGCGTCTGCTAATGACTTTGCCGGCATGGAAGTAGGAAGTATATAGCCTATGTTACTCAGTGATAAAGTAGCTTTCTATTACTGAAAGACCTTTTAAAATAAGTTCTGCATTTTTGAGGTAATTCACTACAAACAAATAATACAAATCTTTTCTCTTTATAATATTGGTATGAATTCTAAAACTTTTGAACAATATTTTTTGTTTTATCTAATATCAAACATGTCATTTTAAAACAATAATATTTAATTCATTAAACCCCAAGTGAATGCCGGCTTTGCTCTGTTGATGTTGTCTTTCTATTGTGTTTCTAATTGACAGTATTTGCAAGGTTAAGCTATATAAGTAAAAAAATATGGAAATGTTCATAAGTAAATTGGACCAATCACCTTCCAGTATCTAATAATTGTTCCAAGGCTATGACTTTACATTAATGTCATGGTTTCAACTTTATCAGAGTGTTAAGAGGTTTTATTTTGTCAGCTTAGCTTCTGCCTGCCTCTTTACCTGTTTTGTAGGATTAAAACTATCCAAAGGGAACATACTTTTATGATAAAAAGTATATATTCCAGGATATAGTCTACTCATGTCGCAAATTTATTAAAACATGTTCAACAACATAGTATGAATGAGTATCAACTATTATAAATTCACAAATAATTTCAATAAGTTTGTTGAGGCTACTCCTCAAGTTATGATTATTATTGAAAATTGTAGCCCTGTTTTTTGTTTAATTATTATAGAGTCATAAATATACAAACAGAAAGGGAAATTAAATTTGCTTCCAAAAACACAATTTTGCAAAAATATGATACTTATGTTGTCACTAAACTAGTGTAATCTGTATTTGAGTACATAAGTTAATTAGTATTCACACTGAGCACTGTTTGATGACTCAGGTCTAGACTTGCAGACTCGAAAAACATACAATGATTGGATGATATAAACACTGCAGCTAAAAAAGAAACAAAGAGACTCATTAAGTGGCTAGAACAAGATCGATTCTGAATTAATTAAAAATATCAATGACTTTTTAATAGCATTAGAAAAATCAATCTGTAAACCATTACTATTGTAATTTATTGATATAAAGTAGAACATGAACTAAATTATTTTTATAATATAAATCGTATCTCTATCCTTAGGATTTTGCAATGACCAAATTAGTAATTTTTCTTTATTACAATAGTTTAATTAACTTTTTTTATTCCAGTGTCCATGTTTTGTCAGAGGATACATGGAGCAGAGAAGTGAAAGATGGATGCTTGTACACAAAGAGAGTCCTCACTAAGACAAACAGGGTGCCCAAGTGGGGAGAAAGGTATGTTTCAGAAAACTATTTTATATTCTTCTTCCCTCTTTAAATTAAATTTAGTCATGGTTAGTACAACTCATGTTTTTTTATACATCTAAATTAATTTATTTTAACTTTATGTGCAGTAGTGGTATATAGATGAACTTAATTTCAAAAAGGCATTCTCTACCAGTCAATTTGTAGTTAAAAAATACAACACTAGTAGGTGATTAAATGAAATTAAATAACATATTTCTTGTTGTCATTCCTTTCTTGTTGAAACAATACTTTTCTGCCGAAACCGAAACCGACTCTTCGGTATCTGTTTGTTTCGGTCGAAACCGAATCTTCGGTATCTGTTTGTTTCGGTCGAAACCGAGTCTTCGGTATCTGTTTCAGTCTCGGTCGAGACCGAGTCTTCGGTATCTGTTTCAGTTTCGGTCGAAACCGAGTCTTCGGTATCTGTTTCAGTTTCGGCCGAAACCGAAACCGTGTCTTCGGTTAGTATCTGTTTCAGTTTTGGCCGAATTTGAAACACAACCTTCGGTCGGTCACTTGTTTATATGCGACTTAATTTTGGATTGTTTATTTACATGCCTGAGTTTGAATACCTTGCAACAACTGATAAATAATTTCCAGTAGGTCTTTCCTTATTGACATAACAGTATTGAGAAGTCTTAAATTTAGAACACAATGTATAAAGTACAAGGTCATTGTAATGAATGACTGATGATTTGTTTTTTTTTTTTAATGAATCCATGATAATAATAATTGTGAGACTTATCTCATTCGCAAAATAGCAAAAAAAAATCTATCTGTAGTTCTTTCTAAACAAGAAGTGTATCGATTCCGACCTATCTAGTTTTCACGGCCGAAACTGGAACTTCTCTAAAAGGTCAAGTTTAATTTTTACCTAATGAATAAGATGCAATATTATCATATCCGATCGCAGCATGAAACCTTTAGAATTTAGTTTCCGTTTGAGCCGTGGTTTCGGAACCGGTTTCGTTTTTTGCCGAAACTAGCCCGAAACCAAAACCGAATCTGAAAGTTCGGTTGAACACTAACATTATAATTGACTAATATAAAAATATAATACAGTGTAAGCGATTTTGGTAAAATTGTAAGCTATTTATCAGATGTAACCACTAAACTTGTTTAAGTTTGAAATAGGTCAACATTTATCTGATATCTGCCATTTACCTTGCTAGAAGCGTAATAAACTCGTCTCTCATCAAGCAATATTTGGCTTGATGTTTCCTTTTAATAAACTGTTTTGGTGGGCCAGAGTGGTCGCAAACGTGAGGTACTGGTGGATGCACGGGAGCCTAAAGGTACCTGATTGATGGCAATACCCTTCTTACAAAGGGCTAAAGGTTACCGATATATCCCAAAGATTCGCTTAAGTGACAGGCAGTAGGCAAGGCACATTGCTCACAGATGGTAGATGGGAACGAGAGGTTCTGCAGTGGCCACCGCGTATCGGAAGATGCAACGTTGGAAGACCTGCCACAACGTGGACCGATGACCTGGTGACGGTCGCGGGAATCCGATGGAAGCGAGAAGCACAGGACTGGTCGTTATGGCAATGTTTGGGGGAGGTCTATGTTCAACAGTGGACGTTTTTTGGGCTTGATGATGATGAAACCTAGGTGTTAAATTGAGTTCAACTCTGCTTAAACCTTCGGAGAATATGGGTGTGATATGCTGAAATCAAATAACTTGCAACTTTATGCCAACAACATAAGGTTATCCCAATCTATAGCAGAATGTACAGTAAATAAATACCCAATGGATGCACCAGACGCGCAACCGGGACTAAATATAAAATGTTAGTCATCGCTGCTGGTCAAGGTGAAACTAATAAATCCAGTCAATCTTGCTTATGAGACTGTATCAGTAATTCGGGGAAGACTGACTCTTCGTTGATGAAAAGTAGTCTGTAGCGTTTTACTAATATTGAATCTATCAACAGACAATTTTGATTCGCAGGAACCACCATCCAATATTTTCTACAGTTTGCCAAGAATTTAGGCATGTCCAGTTAAAAAGGTCCCAATTTAAGAATGGGCCACTGCTGGAATTAGAAAAAGCAGGGAATACCTACTTTATATAAGTATCATTTTTAGATCACTAAAAATCATTGATTTCTGATTTCGGTCTGGCCTGACTGTCGCTATATCAACCAGAGTCAAGCCAGCGTTAGTTTACTTTGCATATTTCTACAGTATTATGTCTGGCATTTTATTGTGGTGTTGCGCAGCTGACGTAGACTCTATTTTTAAATTGCAAAAGAGGGCAATCCGGGAATTTCTGAAACATGTCCCTGTGAGTCCCTTAGAGAAAAAGAAATCGATATACTGACTGCCTTCAATGTATAAAAATAAAGTTTTCAATATTATTTCGAATTATTTCTTTAAGATTTATAATATACATCACAAATATGTCCTCATGAGTCTTCCGTGCGCAACGACGGAAATGCTTAATAAAACAGCATTGACGTCAGAATACTAAGTAGGAATTAAGTAATCAACTGAAGCCTAGTCAGCACTTTACCTCAACCTTGGAACTAAAATATTGTTTTAATATCCAATTTATGCTGGCTTTGTACATGTCTTAGTTATTTTGTCATTTAGGCCGTTTTAAATTTGGTGTGTTAGTTCCAGTTGTCATTTGTAGATCTTTGACTGTCGTTATGAATAGTCAGAAGCCAGGAAATCTGACACCTGTCAATAACTTGGTTGTGTAGGTCGAATAGGCAGGCACTCCATGTAAATACTGGGCAGAGCACCGCCGTGTCCTCGTGGCGGTGATCGCCGATAACGACCTCTCGCGCCGGGCCTGTATAGGCCATGGCCCGGAGCGAGGAGGAATGTCAGGCGGTCGCTTTCTTCTGTAAAACAGTAATCCTAGCGAAGAGACGGTCACACGCGTGTGGGAACGGCCATCACGCCTCCACCGCCATGATCGCGACTCCTATTTCCAGCTACCGTAGACATGGGCTTGCGGACAGTGAGCAATGGGTAGACTGGAAGCTGTCCCTAACATGCTCGGAAAACGCTACGTTCCCTTCTACGAGAGGGATCGGTCCTTTGCTGACCCCCTCGACGACTTCCTTCTGGGCTATCACATCTCACTAAAGGAGGCAACTTCGCTCCAGCTATATGTTAGTTGATAGCAATCGCTCTATCTTGGCAACAGGAAGAGTTAATTACCTAACCTACTTTACCTATTATAATATTTGCCGATTTTTGGCAATGTGCCACCGCTGTCATTTCTCTGGGCAGTTACCTAGGGTAACATTTATTATGGTAGGGTTGTTTTATATATAGATTTATGTAGACATGTTTTATTAGCAGACAACATAGTGCTTTTTTATTATTGTTAGACACGCGCTTCACCATTAATTGACCTGATGGTAAGCGATAACGTGGTCCACGATGGAACAAGCTTGTCTAAAAGTAACCTCTATTTATTCTTGCCTTAAAGAAAACCAGGTTGTAGCTATCAAGAGACAGAAGCCAGCAAGGAATTCAACTCCTTAGCTATATGCACAATGAATGTGTTCCCAAAACGTTTTGTTCGTACGGGTGGGATGTCCATCATGTTCCGGTGCCGCGTCACCATGCGCGATGATAGAATGGGCATGGTAGAGTTTTGTAATAAGAAATATGCATGCAATATTTAAGGATTTTTAGCTCTTGTAAATTAATATGAAAAAAAAATCATCAATAACAAAGTTTTAAACCTTCAAAGCTGCTAATAAGAGAGACAAGTGAGATTCTTTTTACAATGTTGAACAAGTTAGTAAAATATTTATCGAGTAATGTCTTGGAAAGTAGGTAAAAATAGTACCTAGGTAAACAAACATCGCTTATCGGTGTGATAACTTATCTAATTCTTCGTGAATTGACGTGTAATCAGAGTGAAAATTGCCCTGTTTAATCTTTGAACGTCAATATTTTTTTTCTACGCCTTGTTTTTATTGAACGTTTTACGACTCCCAGACAGTTAGTGTTTATTTATATAAAGTATAGGTACAATAAAACTGGCTGTAAATAGAGATATCAGTCTTCTGATTCGTTAAATTTAAAGAAATCAGACTAATCATTAGTAGGTTATTAGTTAATAACCTGTAGAACCGGATTTGACAATAAACCGAATATCGAGGTACGATAGGACCGATGCCTGCCAGGGCTACGAGATTGTTTTTTTTTTTTTACAGCTTTCGCATAACGCCGTCTAGTCCCAAACTAAGCAGAGTTTCTGGTATGACTACCACAACTGATAAACTTTGTACTGGGTGGGAATTAAACCCACGCCCTCCGGCAGCATAGCAGTCAGGGCCACTAACAACTAGACCAAACAGACCTGTCAATTTTTCAAATCAGTTACCGTGTCCCTGGTACCTACGCAAAGGGCAACTAAAGGAAGGTTTATAGAAATAAGTGGAACAAGGCTTTTATTCAGTAAAAGTTTGGCAGTCACTTTGGTCCATCTAGAACAGGATGAGTATGTGATGATATCCAACTCAAAAAAAAAAAATTGTATGGAGCAATTACTGACTAAAACTACCAATAAGTACCTGCCTACCTATAATGTATATTACTTATATATATATATATATATATTTTAAAAGCCTATACTGTCCCACTGCTGGGCAAAAGCCTCCCCCAACTTCTTCCAGACATTTTTTCTTGAGCTACTTCAAACCAGTCCCGTGGTAGGCATCCAGGTCGTCTCGTCACCTTTTCCCAGGTCGTCCTCGGCGGCGTCGTCGTATTATATGAATAAGAAAAAATAAAGAACGCAGTGAAGAGGAGTTCGGAAGCAAAGTATTCTCAAATATTTATGCAAGTCGATTCTAAAATTAGGATAATTTATTACCATGAGGAGGGAAGCTGATGCATCTTTATTTTAGTCTTCCTTTCCAGTTAAATTTTCTTTATGTTTAGACATTCCTTGGATATTTTGAAGGTAGACTAGATTCGCCGTGTCCTTGTGGGGGCGATCGGCGGCTGGGAACTCTCGCGCCGGGCCTTGGTACAAGGCCATGGTCCGGAGCGAAGAGGAGTGGCAGGTAGTCGCCTCCTTCTGCGAAGCAGTAATGCTTGCAAGGGAGGAGGCCGACCGCATCAGGCAACGGCGCTCAAGCCCCAGCCGCCGCCGGGATTCCGATCCCGATTTCCGATATAAACGAATCTTCATGCGGTTTTCAATAGACAGAGTGATTAATAAAGAAGATTTTGGTGTATGATACATACTTTTATATTATATCAAAGTCGAACAAAGCCGAGAATGTCAAAGATTTATGCCACCCGATTCATGTCCATAAACAATATTCATTCTTTTAATCGCTGTTGTTGTTACCGGCAGTATAACCTTCATTCGTGACCTCTAAATACATAACTATATACAGGGGCGTAGCTGCTGCCGTGTCAGCCATATCAGCCGTATCAATGATATGGGGCCTCCAAGCTGCCCCCTTGGCCCCTTGTAAAAATTTGTAACATGTTATCCACAACATTCAATTCTCTAATTGATAAGAGTAGTTTATGAATAAAATAAGTAGTTAATGAATAAAATAATTACTAAATGATAGGATGTTTCATTTTTATACTTCGCTCCGTTCGTTTTAGCAGTTAGTTAGGATCACAACATTCACAACAAAACCTTAAATCTCTTTTCTATTCCAGAATGCTTCAATAAACGAGCTCATCGGTCTAGGTTTTACATAATGACGTGGACGAAATCTATCCAGTTAGTCTGGTCATCTCTGATGTGACCTATCGCGACTCCGTGGGTTTCCATGATGGTATGGTAACCCAGTAGGTCTTATGTCTGTGTGCCATTAGGGCGGCCTACGTTGTAAAAAAAACCTTGATAACTTTTGATGTGGGGCCCTTTTTTGACTAGCTACGCCACCAACCAATATTCTCAATGCTAGGAAGTTAGCAACTTGCTCTAATCGATCCTTTTGGTGGAGCAGTGTTTACCGAAATAACCGTAGTGCTAATCACAAGATCAATATATGTATGAGAGGTGAACATACCATTTATGAAGTTATTTTCCAAGAAATTGAACGTAGGAAGCATTTAAATTACAAAAGAGTGTGACTCACCGCGTCTCTGTGTCTGTATGAACTTGAAAATAACAAAAAATTGTGAACTGATTTTGTTGCTGTTTTCACCAATAGACAGTGATTTATGAGGAAGGTTTATAGATGTATAGTACCCGCATAATCTTCTTCTTTCTGCCCTTATCCTAGTGTGGTTGGCGCAACACGGTTTTTCGTCCATTCTGTCCTGTCACCTGTCACACTATCACTAAATCCATTTTCTTTCATATCACTCCTCACACAATCCATCCATCTTTTTCTTTGGCCTCCCTCGCTCTCCATCCATGTACATCTACATAGTACCCGCATAATATTAGCAATAAATCAAATGATTTAATTCTGTGATTAAACTTGCTGCTGCCACCGGCTTCGCTTCCTGAAAGTAGAAAATTGTCCTAAGGGAACATACTTTCTGGATGAAAAATACCCTAAGTGCTATTCCAGGACATGGTCTACCCGTGTGCCAAGTTTTTTCAAAATTCGTTCAGCCGTTCGAGCGTGAAGAAGTGACAAACATCCACAGATACCGGGCCTTGGTTCAGGCCATGGTCCGGAGCGAGAAGGAGTGGCAGGCGGTCGCCTCCTTCTGCGAAGCAGTAATGCTAGCAAAGGAGGAGGCCGACCAAGGAGCCCCAAGGAGTTGTCAGCAACAGCTGGGGCCCAGCTGGGTCGAAGCCTACTGGGGCCAGGGTTAGTTTCAAAAGAGTAGCTCAGCCCCGGTATGAAGGCACGAAGGAACGGGGTGGGTTTTTAGTCAGTATGAGTCTGACACTATCTCCCGCTCCGCCCAAGAGCGGGGGGGTTGTCATTAGATGATTTTCCCACCATAAAAAAAACCACAGACACTCACAAACACGTTCGCCTTTATAATATTAGTGTGTTTCTGTGGATTCTATAGCATTCGCTTCATGCGATTTTTTGTAATGTTTGACAGAATAAGTTCTAAATACGTTATTAAAAAACTAATTACATGCTTTATTCGCTGATAAACACGGAACTAATCGGCCCTGGCCGTGCAAAACGGATGTTTCGCCGCAAAAACATTTCCACGTTAGACTGTATGTAAACACGAATCGATATCGATGTGGTTTACTACTCATTCGCGTGTTTATGTAAACATGGAAAAATGTAACTAACTTTGTATGTAAATGTCGATGTTAATTGTACTTAGCAGTTATCAATAACATCAAAGTTAGTTAATTTTCTTAAAATAAATATTGTGGAACGGCTTCGCCCGCGTACTTAAAATATAGCCTATGTCACTCAGGAATTAAACAGCTTTATATCCGTCAAAAAATGTTAGCAATCGGAACAGAGTACTTCCAGAGAATACCTCCTACAAACAAAAAACAAACTTTACCAAGTTATTATATTAGTGTAGATAATAGGTATGACAGTTCCAACCGGAGGACACCATGGAGGTGTGTTTCGTTTGGGCCACCGTGTCCTCGTGCAGGCGATCAGCGGCGGCAAACTCTCGCGCGTGGCCGTGGTTCAGGTCATGGTCCGTAGCGAGACAGAATGGGATGCGGTCGCCTCCTGTTGCGAAGCAGTTATGCTAGCGAATGAAGTGACCGTAAATGTGAGGGAACGAACTTTTTCACTCTCCAGTGGCCACCCCGGGCAACGGAAATAGCAGGGCAATTCAAATCGGCCTCAGTAGCCGCGGGCTTGCGGAAGACGAGCAATGAGCTCGCCGTCGGGGTCCTAGAGGTTAGAACACAAAGCATAATAAAGGACACAGGTGTGGTTTTAGTCAGTAAAAGTTTGACACGCCCCCTCACTCCACCCTAGAGCGTCAAGCGGGAGAAGTAATTGGATTTCTCACATCAAAACAAATAATTACAGTACAAAGAAAATTAAACCTTGATTAATGGAGTTTAATATCAATTTCGTATGCAATTCTTTTTGTGATAAAGAGAAAGCCATGTGTTATCAGATAATTAAAATTATATGACTTATGTAAGTCGTTAGCATCAGATAATAGTATAATATAAACACGTCAGTACTGTACATAATATCTATGTTCGATGAAGAAAGTAGACGACTTATCTGTTTTTCTGTAATACATAGTGATAAGAAATGATAAACCCACAGTGTACACGTAGTCACGTACCTACCATAAACTACGTATCGATTATTATTTTCTATTAAGCCAAGCTCCATAGATCTAGAAAATACCAAACCAGGTTAAAGTATATGCTAAACTACTGAAGCGATTTTTCTTTAAAAAAGTACAGCTTTTATTGTTGATATGTTCGCGCTTGACCGCTGTCTTACCTGATGGAAAGCGACGATGCGGTCGACGATGGAACACGCTTACCTAGAAGAAACCTATTCACTCTTGACTTAAATATTCCCAGGTTGTAGCCATCAGGAAACACAGACTCCGTCAAGGAATTCCACTCCTTAGTTGTAGGTACCATGAATGTGTTCAAAAAAACGTTTTTTGCGTGTAGGTAGGTTGTCCACCATGTACCGGTGGCGCATCGCCGTACGTCTGGTACTTCTTTTTTTACCTGCATTTACTATCCGACTACCTAAAGTAAGCTCTACTACCTAAGTTTTGTTCACATTTTGGTGAACAATAAAGTTTATTCTATTCTACCTATTGGTTCAAGACCTCTCCAAATTCTTCTAAATATTCTTTCTTAACACAACCTCGAACCAGCCCTTGCGGTTGACATCCAGTCCGTCTCGCGCCACCTTTTCCTATGTCGACCTCGATAGCGTCGCGTTATCCATCCTCTCATTGTAGCGACATCTATGTCGCCGTATAACTATTCTGCATCGCGGTATCAGAGTTCTACGCGCGATTAGAACATTAACAGTCAATTATCAGGCGGTTGCCCGGATTAGATACAACACCCATTTTATCAGAAGATGCCCTCTTTTCATCAGAGGTTTGTGGGAATTTACGCCCTGTTCATACATCTAAATCTTCAATACGGTGATTTAGAACATGTTCTGCATTAGATAATAAACTAATTATTCTTGTATTTACCGTGATAGCGTTACAGCTGACAGGATAGAATGGAAGAAAAAAAAAACGTGTTGCCGACCCCGAGTGATATGGGACAGGGGCAGAGAGATGATGATTTATCGGCAACTACATTAGACCGATACACCCTGATTTGTACGTGGAGTCGCGTCACATGGCGTGGATCTAATGTAGCTTTACAAGTCTAGTTTCCATGTACAATTTACGGAGACTGACTTTCCCAGATCGGAGTATGTGGCCCACTTGTGCAAAATGTTCTACATTTATTCTTTTATTAAACAATTTGCTGACGTCTAAAGTCATTTTATAATATTGTTGTTGCAGGTTTTTCAGCGCCAAATCAGTGAAAATCATCGAGGAGAGTATCGTGGACCCAGATAAGAAAATACTGGTGACGTACACGAGAAACCTAGGATTTACTAAAGTTATGGTGAGAAACTTGTCGTTATTTTCAAAAACTGTACTCCAAAATACAACGTGCCGTTTTGAAACTGCACAATATTTCAGGAGGTTGTAATAAAACTCATAAATCTATAATATAAAAATGAATCGCAAAATGTGTTGGTAAGCGCATAACTCAACAACGCCTGGACCGATTTCGCTAATTTTTTTTTTTGTTGTGTTCGTTATTATGAGGAGAAGGTTCTTATGGAAAAAAAAAATGAAAATTAGGGTAGTGTAGGGTAGAGTAGAGTAGTGTAGGGTAGTGTAGGGTAGAGTAAGGTAGAGGAGGGTAGAGTAGGGTAGAATAGAGTAGGGTAGGGTAGAGAAGGGTAGAGTAGGGTAGAGTAGGGTAGAGGAGGGTAGAGTAGAGTAGAGTAGGGTAGGGTAGAGTAGGGTAGAGTAGGGTAGAGTAGGGTAGAGTAGGGTAGAGTAGGGTAGAGTAGGGTAGAGTAGGGTAGAGTAGGGTAGAGTAGAGTAGAGTAGGGTAGGGTAGAGTAGGGTATAGTAGGCTGAAGTAGGGAAGAGCGGGAGCGAAGCCGCGCGGGTACAGCTAGTAATCATATAAAAATACGATACCTGGTCAATAATCAGTGATACTTGTTATAGGGTGTGCCGTGCGGGAGATGATTGGTGCTTTATGAAACTATCGTTGCGTGTATGTGTGTGAAAGCGCGGTTTAAATAATGGTGCGTTTGTGTGTGTGAAAGCGCGGTTATAAGGGAGGTATCAGACTGGCTGCGTTTTAAAAAAAGGTAGTTCACACATACCGATTTCCATAAATAAGAAAAAAATTACCTACTCATTTTATTATTGATTCAGGTCGAGAATCACTAACATAATTACCTCCTGAAATTTTTTGCACCTTTAAAACTGCACCTTGTATATTTATCGAGTTTCGTACTCAAAGGGTAAAATGGCACCCTATTACCAAGACTCCGCTGCCCGTCCATCTGTCAGTCTCTCTGTCACCAGGCGGTATCTCATGAACCGTGATTGCTAGACAGTTGATATTTTCACAGATGATGTATTTCTGTTGCCGCCATAACAACAAATCCAAAAAAGAGAAAAACAATAATAAAATAAATATTTAAATCCCCATACTACAAACGTGGTTTTTTACTACGGACGGTACCGGTACGGAACCCTTCCGGCGCGAGTCCGACTCGCACTTGGCCGGTTTTTTTTGTACTAGTTACCTCCAAAATGACTACGAGTATAATAATAAATATTTAAAACTAGCTTTTGCCCGCGGCTTCGCTCGCGTTAAATTCGGGGTAACACGGTTCCCCTTTCTGTGGGGGGTTAGAAAGAGACAAAAAGTAGCCTATGTCATTCTCGAGCCCTTCAACTATCTCCACTTAAAAAATCACGTCAATTCGTTGCTGCGTTTTGCCGTGAAAGACGGACAAACAGACACACACACACTTTCCCATTTATAATATTAGCAAATGGATCTTAGCCGTATGCAGCGCCCCTTAGTGAACTCCACTGCGGGTGACGTAACCTACGACAAACTTATTATTTGCGGTTGGTACAGTAATCGGGTCCAGGGATCGAACCGCAAAATTAAGTTTGTTTTTTATTGTATATACTTTTCCGGGATAAAAAGTACCCAGTGTGGTGCCCAAGATATTAAAGAATAATTATACCAAGTTTCATCGTAATCGAACCGGTAGTTTTTGCGTGATGCCTGAACAAACAGACAGACAGACAAAAATTTTTTTAATCACATTTTTGGGTTCGGTGTCGGTCTAGTAGCACTCCCTGCCATTTATTTTTTTGATATTTTTAATGTACAGAATTTTCACTTCTACAGATTTATTATAAGTATAGATATAGATAGCTGCATACATGTTGTATATCTAAAATACCTAAATTAAATATACCTATTTCTATAATGCTAATGACATAAATATGTTAACATTTCCCCAGAGCGTGGTAGAACGCGTGGAGTATCGGTCAGCGGGCCCTGGACAGACGATAGCGCTCCGCTCGGCCTGGATCGACTCGCAGGTGTTCGGCTTCTCACGGGCCATCCGCGCCTTCGGAGTCGATAGGTTTAAGAAGAACGCCAATCAGATGGTCAGTGACTTATTATGTATTTTAGAGGGGCTCGGTCTATGATCGCCGCATGTATTGTATTCAGTATTGTATCCACAGACGGACCTCGACAAGCGTTGCTTTACCTTGGAGATCGATCCAAGCGGCTGTTATTATTCTAGCAAAATTGATCACTTATCCTAATTAGCCTGTTCTTTTTTTTATAATGTTTTTGGCTTGGATACTAAGTCCTTTAAGCCATGCCATGCCAATGCTTTTAGAGTATTTGGCAGCAAATGTCTCGATTAAGCCTTCTTGGCGAGCTTCGCTGAGGGAGTCAATACTATACCTACAATAAAATTCTCAGCACCATTTAACTGAGAAGTTGAGAACGCGTCTGTTCCAATGATTCCGTGCAGTCACTTGAGATAGAAAACTACAGCAATTTCACATCACAATATCCACTGGAATTAATTTGTGCATGGTAAAAACAGCCTTTGAACTTCACTCCAAAAAATCCTATTATAAACCACCATAACTATGCTGTTTTATCGTTTGCCTACAGAATACCATCTGCTATGATCGTCAGATATAACTTAGCTTCTGTTTGTATCTCCAGAACTAACGTTAAACTTATCTCAATCCTCAGGTAAACGGCTTCAACCACGTCCTGCACAGCATGTTCCCCCGTCAGGTGCCGTCCTCGCACACCATGACGCACACGCTCAAGGAGATGCGCGAGGCGGCCGCGGCGGCCACGGACCGCGCCAAGCACAACGTGCTGTCCTCCGTCAACAGGACATAACACGACGCCGACTGACCCAGGACCTAAGGACTAAGTGAGTGTAGTTCAGTTTACACGCAGTTCCGTTAAGCATAGAGTAGTGAGGGAATGGAGTGCTTAAATCATCTAAGTTGACAGCCCAAACTGCATTGCTGGTAGTGTCCAAACATCCTTTAACTTTAATCAAGCATGCATTGCTGGCAGTGTCCATATAAAATGAGCAAGCATCGCACCTAGGACTTGATGATAATAAGTGACTAATTGATTGTGGGACAGCGATATATATTTCGGGAGTGATTGTATTTGAAATGTGTAGAAGAAATGTGTCCATTTTATGAGATGCGTGAGAGATATGCTTCGATATTTGCCATTTCTCGTCAACACTGGTGATTACTCTAACAGTTTTTGGCGATTATTGAACTTATCTCTATATTAGATTTAAAAAAAACTTATAAAACGGCAATGTATAGGATACGTGAGTGTCAGTTACGACACATGTTATTCCGCTAATGAACACTCCATGTTTCAATAATCTATGACAATGTGATGCCTAAGTAGGAAAGTACAACGGGAGGATTACAAGTGAAGGACTGCTTTAGAAGACAAGTTTGTTGTAGACTATACAGAGGGACTATATAAGGAATTGTAATTAATGATGAAAAGGTTCTAAACTATCTTTCACTCAATAACACTGGCTTGTTGAGGATACGACTTGAAATGGATTTATTTTTAACTGGCGTTATTCAATCAATCTTTAAATCTGTTTTCCCGCTCCAGTTCAGCGTATATAAGGTGAAATATGGCCTGCATTGGAAAGTCCGATATCTATCTAATCATTATTTTCTCGAAACACATTTTAGTCAACATACGAACTTATTGGGACTGTCACTTGACTGGAAATTGACAAACACATAGGAACCTTTAAATTTTGTGAGCTACCTTAGAATGCCAGAGCAGTGGTGGCCGAGCGGTAGCGGCCCCGACTTACGAGTTGTAGGTCGCAGGTTCGAACCTAGCCAGGCGCATTACTTTGTGTAATTTATTTCACCACCACTGCTCTCAAAACGGTGAAGGAAAACATCATGAAGAAACTGGCATATCCTAGAACCAAAAAATTCGAAAGACATGTGACATTCACCCGCACTGGGCCCGCGTAGTTACGGCCCATTCCCTCTCCTATAGAGGCCTGAGTCCCAGCAGTGGGAACATTAAAAAGGCTGATGATGATGATGATGATTAGAATGTCTCCCCAGTTCAAATTGAATCCATTGCCTCTGTCTTCAAAAGGCCTGTGTTTCTTTTACTTTCACTGCCATTTTCGTCATTTATATGCACACACGCTACTTGTACCTTCACCACATTCCAGCCGTGTGGTATGTAATATATATTATCTATTTGTATATGTTTGGAAATAACTTCTGCACTACGTAGAGAGAACGGCAAACTCAGGGCTAAAGAACAAATTCATGCAATCAGGTATTAATGCACTCGGACATAAAATTAATGGTGAGACCGAAAACTTATGGTCGCAATGCCATGGTGCTTTGTGCATGCGACAAGCATGCTGTGCGGCAGGTTATGCACAACTTAATATTTACGTTAGTTTCACTATTCTACACGGCAGGTGAATGATGAGTTTTTGGCCTCAGTACAAACACAACCATATATTATACTTGCTGATCAGGGCATTGCCCCAATTGGTAATGCCTATTGAGCATGCTTTTCTCTCGAAGCTGTGAGTTCTGACTGAGTTTTTTATTTGGATAGATTAAGGTTAGCGATGTTGTGAGCTGCAGGTGAATTGTAAAGAGAAATTAAAAATAAGTTTTCGTTTGAAATTAAAATCAGTGAATGTATTGATGATAAAATGATAACGGTCATTTGGCTACGGAGCCCTAGAAATTTCAGTTTGTTGCTACATAGATCTTGCAGATTATTATTGATTGATTATTTAAATTTGTTTATTATTGTGATGGTTGATTATTTAAAAATATAATTATGTGATAATTATTGAATAACATAACATACGTGTATTATCGCAAAGTAATCAGTCAGTTGATTTACTTTCAAATCAAGGAAAGTACCTAGTCATGAGACCTTATCAAAACATCGGATGATGAGGCAACTAGAAGACCATATCATTGTTAAATGAAAATGGCGAAAATTGTCTCAAACTTAGCTAATTTAATTGTTAAAGTTATTATTGTCACAAAATCGAATCAACAAATCTAACTACACAAATGAACTTACTAAAAATCTCTAAAAAGTCTCCCGGATGAGTGATGTTTATTAAGGTTACGCACACGTGGACCATGTACACCAATCTGGGCGCGTCGGTCTCCAAACATTTTATATGGCAACTAAACTTGTAGAGCTACACGTCTACACTAGATTCACGCCATGCGACGTCGTTCGACGTACAAATCAGGCGTGGTTCACGTGTGCATCGGTCTAATTAGTTCTAGCTTTATTTTTCCGATGACTTTTTTCAAGATGTATTCGACTTTTTGCCAATATATCCTGACTTTGTGAAGTGACAAATGGCCGGAGCATAAGATATAAAGGGGGGGAGGATGGGTTGATGATTTTTGATTTTTAAATGGAATATTACCTACCATTAGCGAGGCCTCGAATTAAAAAAATCTTAACTACAAAATAAAGTGAAAATTGATTTTACAAGAAATTAAATTTTAAGCTACGTTTACATTTGGGCCCACCTCGGCCAATTGCTATTGTGTAGCCATTGTATAAACGGGGAAACCCCGTTAACACAATGACGATTGGCCGAGGCTGGGCCCACATGTAAACGTAGCATTAGGGTTGTCTTTTAAACTTCCGAATGGAAGTCGGTACGAATCGAGTGGCGTAGACGCCTCACTGGTATTACCCACTCAATGAATACTACTTTCACAACTGATGTTATTGTTTTCTTACTGCGCCCATAGTTACTTCACAGGTATACAACTTTATAATTTCGTGGATTGTTATGTATAAAGGCAGCTCCATCTCGCTAACTAATAAACAAATGGTTTGATTTCTATGTAAACGTTTATTTATGAATTGTCTTCATTTATTTCGTCTAAATCTAAATGTAAACTATCAAATAAATTCATCTTATCTGCTTTATTATTATGTGATGTGCTTAGAAGATTATTAAAAGTAAAAATAAATATATCTATACCTAATGTTCCATAAGACGAAGGCAGATAATAATAATAAAAATGTTATGAATGAAAATGAATTTCTTGTTTTTGTTATTACCGGATTATTCTCAATGATTTATTTACTATAATACATACCAATAACGTTTTAATCTCGCCAAGAATGTTCATACTATGTTAAGTGTTACACAATTTTAAAAGAGCCTATGAAAATGTATGAAAAAAAAAAACGTTCTATGTAAATAAACCATTAAATATTGAATTGAATAAAAAAAATATCTATCTTGTCTTTGAGAAAACCTTGCTATAAAATAATTATGAAAATCAAATAGAAAAAGGGAAAATATCAATGTTTAAAATGTAAGAAATATATTTTTACTCAGACGGTATGTTTAGTCTAGTCTCTTTGGGAAATCATAGTTTACTGTACCTACCTGTTGCATTTAGGTGTTTTAGCAACTACTAATAATTCTAGTGACTATGACTATTATTAAATGTTGGCGCCACTTTCAATTATGAAGAAAAGAACGCGCGCTTTTTTTTAAAATAAAATGGGACAATATTTAAAATGTGTTGTTTAGCACCATGTCTTTTAAGTTATTTATTGTGATATAAGCGTGCAATGTCTTCCTCTATCGATAATATTGTTATAGTATTTAATATTGTCCAGGTCTTTTTTGTTTAATATATACCGTGTCCTAGACAATGAAAAAGCGTGAAAAAAATATTTATTTTCTACGTAATTCAAAGTGGCTTTTTATGGGAGGTTTAAATGTTAACTTGACGGTTAGAGATATTTTTAAAGGATATTCTAAACACATGTTATCATAACACAAAGTTTGGAACCGTTTTCGCAGATCCATAGTATAATAAAGATTAGTATTAGTTACCATAATCAATATTAAGAAGATAATAAACGAGTCTATTTAATTTTATGGTTTTATTGACCGCTCTATACCCTATTCGCGTTAAGGGGCCGGCGACGGATGAATTTCCATACAAACGTAATACCACGCTCATTTGCAGTTGGAGCATATTTCCAACATATCATGATGATATTCGGTTATAGACAATATTTATCTAGGTTCCTACGTCGAGAATATTAGAAATATTGTTATTTTTAATACAGGAAAAGCCAAATAGCATGTTTTACCATTTACGATGTAAAAATGTGCGAAATAGGTACAATTCGCTTAAATTTCTTTTTGTTTTTTTTTTTTAAAAAGAAAGATGTAGGAACCTAGATAAATATTGTCTATAACCGAATATCATCATAATATGTTGGAAACATGCTCCAACTGCAAATGAGCGTGGTATTACGTTTGTATGGAAATTCATCCGTCGCCGGCCCCTTAAGATTAGACATTTACAGCAACCTTTTTTATTGTCTGTTCAACCGATTTTAACTTCTATTCCTTAGGCATAAGGATGGCATTACAATTACAATACCGACTATTTACCTACTGTAGCCGCCATTTGTCATGCCACCAACGTAATAAAAGTCAAAATTGGTTGAACGGACAGTAATAGGTTTTTATAAATGTCTAATGTTATTTTGAACAGAGTATACCATCCTAAGCTTGTAATTTTGGATGTGGAAGTAATCTTCGAAACATTTCATCCAATTTCAAGAATTCTTTGACTATTAGAATGCTTTTTTTAGGGATAATCTTCAAATAACTTTTCTGACTCTGGGTGAAGCGAGAGGGAGCGTCAGACCTTTACTGACCAAAACCCACGTGTCCCTTCAGTTGCCCTTTGAGTTCCAAAGCCACGACAACTCTTCCGAACGATCCTGAAGCCCAACTTTTACGGCTACATTATCGCTGTCAGTGCGTGTAGCTAATGATGATATATGGCACTGAAACGTGTCACGGTCACTTGCAATGAGCCTCATCAGAAGGCTTAAGATCACCCAAAGGGCAATGGAAAGGGCTACCTATGCTCAGAATTTCCTTGCCATGAGGATGAAGATATCCGCAGGAGAACCAAGGTCGTTGTCATATCCCGAAGAATCAATACACTTAAGTAGTAGTGGGTACATTCTTCGTAGAACAAGTGGTCGTTGGGGCCGAAAGTTTTTGGAGTGGCGACAGCGCGCTGGATGACGCAGCGGTGGAAGCCCTCCCACAAAGTGGATCGATGACCTGGTGAAGCTGTCATAGGGTTTTCATACCGGATACCAGAAAAAAAATTACGGTGGGTATGTCATCGCTTTGCAGTGAAAATATTAATGCAAAAGATATATCGTTAAAGGAGGAAGAAACTGGGACCTGGGTGTAGTTCTTCCTCTTATAAGGGAATTGTCGCTTAGTATCGCAAGTACTTAGCGACCCAAAGGTTGCTTGTATATCCCAGAATTCACTAGGTAACTGCAGAGGGTAAAGGTGGTAGTATAGATGTAACATGTAATATGGTTTCTGAGAATGACATTTGGGACAAATGTGTACCTGCTTCATTAAAGAAATATGTAGAGCAGACTCCTATCTGGTTTTCCAAATTCAGAACTATTCAAAATTATGCTTTAAATAGACGATTCTAAGAATCGGCATAGACTGTGCCATCTAGTGTTGCGAATTTGGAACTTCAATTTTATAAATAAATCGCATTGGTGCATAGTTCCTGCACGCCCCCTTTTTGAAGCATCTAAAGTTGAGTATTTCTGAAACTCTAGCCTGAAAACCCATCATTTGGCGTTCAAGTAGGGTTTGACACATTCATTTAAAATACTCAATTCACAAAACTTGCCCTATGACGTGAAAGAATAACAAATATTAGTGTGATGTGCTATTGTGATTTGAAGTATGAAATGAGATGATTTTAAAATAAAACCACAGTCATCAGTCTAACATTTTCTAATACTACATTCCTTAAAAAACAAATTGTATTTACAAATAATACAACCAATAACAATTATTAAACTACATTACATTTTGATCAAAGTTGCATGGTCACATTCATGATTTCATTTGACTTTAATGGCTGCCCGAAGCCTTGCACTACGGCTTCTAGGATTCCTCTCCACTTCTTCCTCACTCGGTACTTCCACATGCTTGTTGATGGCTTGCCAAGGAGTATCCAAAAACTGATTGATGGTATCTTGATTTTGGACTAATGTAGGACTTAAATACTTCAACGGAACAGGGTTAGCAACTTCATTGATGAGATTTCCTGCTATATGTCGCTTGACGATTGTATCTTCTAAAGAATGGAAGCATATTGTAACTAATTTACCATTTATTTTCAAGTAATATCTTGCTAGTAACATGCCATAGTTGAGCTCATTCAATTCATTATTTACGAATATACGTAATGCTTGAAACACCTTAGTAGCATTTGATTGAGGCCTTTGTAGTTTATCCAAGCGTTTCTCATCCGGACAACATGAATTAACAAGTTCTACTAATTCTTCAGTGGTCTCAATATTTTTGATCATGTATCTAGCTTGTATGATTGTTTGTGCTATTTTAGCAGCTTTCTTTTCTTCCCCATATATTTTGAATATCTTGTAAAGTTCATGTTCATTTGCTGTTGCTAAGACTTCCCTTGCTGTTATTTGATTTGGGTCCCTGCCAGCATCCATTCTCATATCTAAAAAACCATTTTTGCTGATAGAAAATCCTCTTTCTCCTACATCTAATTGCATTGATGAACATCCAAAATCAAATAGTATTCCATCTATAGAGGATTGTTTTATTTTTTTGGCTTTTAGCAGGGAAGGAAGTTCACTAAATCTTCCTAATAATGGAGTTACTCTGTTTGGGTACTCTTCAGCCAACTTTTGAGCTTTCTCATAAGCTACGGGATCTCTGTCTAAAGTTATAAGTTTACAATCTGCTGCTTCTAGTATTTTCCTTGAGTGTCCTCCAGCTCCAAATGTCATATCAATGTACTGCTCATTGTCATTAGGATTTAAGTATTTTATTGACTCATTTAACATAACTGGTGTATGATCTCTGTACTGTACTTGTTCTGTGGACATTCTCCGGGCGAGTACTGCCCTGTGGAGTCGCTGAAAGGGTCTTAGAATCATTTTTTGTCTTAACTAAAGATTTTACTGAAGAAACCTTTGTTTTGTTCCTTCAAATAATCGAGAACTTCGTTAGAGAGGATGAGGTTACACTCTTCAGTACTCAGGCCTGTAGCTGTACTGCTATGCTTCCGTTTATACTTGTTTTTGTAATGGTTATCGGCTATTTTGTTAAGGGAGTTGTACTGTCGGTTGCAGAACTCAGAATCCAGGGTCTGCCGCTCGGATGACTCAAATGCAGCCTTGACCTTATCTCTGATGAATTTTCCCAGATCTCTGTAATGTAATTTTAAATTAAATGGGTAATGAATTCGAAGAGGATAAAGTATTATTTCGCATAACCTCACTTTTCCTCACCTTTCACCTTTACTGTTGTCTACGGGCCATTTAGCTATGAGTCTAGTGAATTTCTTATATTGAGTAGTCATAGCTAGTTACGTTAGTATACCATGTTATTATTTAGCTTCGTTATTTTGATAATTTCGAAGTATATTTTTAATTTTATATACGCACTGACTGAAGTGTCTGTTTCTGTCAAACGTCAATGTCACCTCACCAGTGCAGTTTCTGTCAATCTCAATGTCATATTGAAACTAGGTTATTCGTTCAGAATTTTATTGGTTGCGTTCTGTAAAGATCTACCACACTTTGGATTCCGTATCATAAGATCATATGAACTCAAACAATATAATAAATTGTTGTCCGGTCACGCTGGGGTAAATGAAGGTTACTATTTTACCCTGATGGCTACTGAGTGAAATATTTTGTTGTTGGTCACGGGATCTATCAAAGTCAAAGCTATTTTTGGTAAAAGATTTATTACTATTAATTTTTAACTGCAGCAGACGCTATAACCAAATAATCACATCAATACTAAATTAATGTGATTATTTTGCTATAGGTCTATAATGAATGATTTTAAACTAAGGTACGAGTGACTGCTGAGAATCAGCAACACTGCTTCAATTTTTTTGATTTGAAAACGATTTTGAACGAAGTGGTTCTCCTAAAATACTGAAAGGTTCGGCGCCGAAGCTTTCAGTATTATAAGAGAACTATTTCGCGGGTAGTTTGCTATTACCCCAACAAATGAGATAAAATATTGAAGATTCTAATGATTTTGCCTTAAGAAAGGGCTCTATGCAATCAAAGAAAGTAATAAAAAAAGGAAAGCTATACGGAATAAGAGTATCAACCACCTATCGAGGAAAATAATATAATTATGAAAATTAAGAAGTTTTCTTTGAATTTTCTACAAGGAAAACCAAATAAAAATCTCTTCCCTTCTTATCGGAAATATGGTGAACAGTAAAGAAGACATGTTCCGAATAAGTATGGAATAAAATGTCTACTTTTCATGAAATTTTCCATGACTTTTGCACAGAGATGTGGCTGTATCTCACCGATGACGCGTTGGATTTCCGATTTGAGCTCAGGAATTGTTTCGGGTTTATTCGCATAAACCCAAGATTTCACAAAACCCCATAGAAAAAAATCGCACGTCGTTAAATCGCACGATCTTGGTGACCAGTTGACATCAGAATTTCGTGAGATAATGTGTTCTGGAAATCGTTGCTGCAATTAGTCGATTGTTTCATGCGCGGTGTGGCAGGTTGAGCCATCCTGCTGAAACCACATGTTGTCCAGATTCATGCCGTCCAGTTGAGGCCACAAGAAGTCCGTTATCATATTCCTGTAACTTTCTGTAAGCGTAACTTTCTCCATTTTTGTAATGAGTTTTCACAATTATAACGCGTTGTTCTTTCAAAAAGCGCTCCACTTCTAATAATCGGAATAAACAGAGGTGACAGCTGTCAAATTTCAGAGTTGCCACTTGCATGAGAAAAAAAAGATTCCAATTTTAAAAAGTGCACTCTTACTGAGACACCCTTTAGGAATAGAGGAAGTTCATTATATTTTTAGCTAGTAGCTAGTCAAGAAATTATCTATAGGGAACGTACTACCCAGATATAAAGTCTCGTGTCCTAATTCAGGCTATGGTGTAGAAATGACCAGTTTCAAATAATTTTTTTTAGTTCTGACTTTTTTTCCTCGCTCCACCCAGAACGAGTGAGAGCGTCAGACTTTTACTGCCCACCTCTATCAATACAATTTGGGTGTCTTCAAGGCTAGAGTGAATAGGCTCTTAATACACTAGTGCGCCTCACCATCAAAGATTGCATCGCTACTTACCAACAGGTGGGATCGCAATCATGCACTAGTTTATCTCAATTAAAAATTAATTTAAAAAATAAAAAAAGCCTGACTGCCTAAAAAAATACTTTAAATAAAAACTGAAAAGAAAAATAAACAAGTTCAGTCCACAGTTCAGCAACAGTCGGGACCCATTAAAATAATCTAGACTAAACTCATTCTATCTAATGTGGGTCCCGACTGTTGCTGAACTGTGGACTGAACTTGTTTATTTTTCTTTTCAGTTTTTATTTAAAGTAATTTTTTAAGCAGTCGGGTTTTTTTATTTTTTAAATTTATTTTTTGTTTTACACTTTTTAGTTACTATTATAATATCACTATTTATTCACTTTATTTTAGACGTAAAATCACTATAAAGTTCAAAAACCGACCTAGGCATTCGCCTTAGTACAAAATAAATAACATAGATTTCCTGTTGTACTTTTTTTTTAATATGGTCATGATATACCATTTTGAAATCCTCATGAAAAGCCCTTTAATTTGACACCCACATTGCAGAATTAAAAAAAAATTTTTTTTTTTACTCTAATATAATTAGCATCTCACAGTCGATATGTTGTTTTTTTTTTTAACGTCACCTATCTAAGAACACTTGGGTTATCAAGACGAATCTAACGATATGTTAATTATAAAAATCTGTTTAGCGGTTTGGAAGATATGAGGTAATAAAGAATATTACATACATACAAACATACAAGATACGCGCGAAAAACATAACCCTTCTTGCAGTCGGGTAATAATAAAAAAAAAAATATTATAATTTTATTAGTATTGATTAAATAATAAAATATTACAGACCACCCGCCATCTTGTCAATATGGCGGGTGTACCTTAGCACAGACCTTAGTTTAGAAATTATTTTATTCTGAAGGAGGTATAGATATTTATGAGCTGGGTACTAATAGTACAATTTAGGTACATTTTAACGGTAATTACTTTATTTCGCTGAGGTACACCCGCTATTTTGACTCTCACATTCATTGACTGTTAGGCGGTACGAAGCTCGCCGGGTCAACTAATCATATAATAATAATAAGTAATAATACTTTTTATCGCTGGAATATTTTCCTCTACGATAATTTCTTAGTTCCACGCGGGCGAAGCCACTAGCAAAACCTAGTATATAATATTAGTAGAATCGTAGCAAGTAGACTGATATTGGAATTCGAAAACGTCACGTAGTTATTATAACAGGCTGGCCATGGCTACGGGTGAGGGAAAATAATTGGGTTACCATCTGCGCTCTGCGGTCCATGGGACCGCCGATGGAATTTGTATTTAGAAGTTGGTCGGTAATGGTATTTACCTACTGAGCATTGGTATGTTTGTTATTGCAGGAAGCTAATAATAGTAGACAGTGCGGTCAGCATGTGAATAGATTGCTTCTAGGCAAGCGTGCTCCATCGTCGGCCACATCATCGCTTACCATCAGGTGAGATTGTGGTCAAACGCGAGCCTATCCATTATAAAAAAAAAAAAAAGCAAGAAAAATGGATGGAACAGGTTCGTTAAGGAGCAAAAGTTCATAACATTATCATAAATTAGCCTTTTAATGTTTCCACTGCTGTTAATCTGGGCTTGCGGACGGCTAACAATGGGTAGCTCTCCGTCCAGCAGTTCGGTAACAGTCCAGACTGAACCCAAGTCGTCGACACGGCGACGCCGCGACGGCGCAAAGTGTTCTTGCACGCCTCTAGGTGAGTGATGTCAGCAAAACCGTAGGGGCTCGCAGCGTCGAAGCTTACCGGGGCCATGGGTCCGCTTCTGAAAGGAAAACCCAGAGACCGGAACGCAAGGCAGAGAAGAAACATAGGAGTGGGTTTCAGTCAGTTAAAGGCTGACACGGCCTCCCGCTCCGTCCAAGAGCGAGATAGTCATTAGATGATTTCTCATCTAAAAAAAGGCCTTCTCTCTAGAAGAGCCCGTTTGGCGGGACCTGTGTGGATTGGTTAGTCACATATTGTCTTAGAATTTTTGGTTCTAGGCCGGTACATATTGGTTTCTACATGCCGATTTCCTCGCGATGTTTTCCTTCTCCATTTTGAAAGCAGTGGCAGTGGATGAAATAAATTATATAAACTAATCCACCTAGCTGAGTTCGACCCCGTGATCAAAATTTGCTGCTGTTTCAAAACTTAGTTATTTTGTGTAGGTAACACAAGATAATTTTTTCAAAGAAACCGCGTTGAAGAGACCAACCACACTGCTGTGCACGACCTAAAGAGTAACGAAAGCACTGCAGCCTTATCTTGGCAATTGTAAAATAAGTTAATCGTGAAAACAAATCATTGTGGAAATATGCAAAAACGTTTTAGGAACACATTCATTGTGCGTACAGCTAAGGGTCTATACAGACGGACTGCATTTCAACTGCAATCCAACTGCAAATTGCAGTTTAAGTGCAGTTTGAATGCAGTTGACACGACTGCAATAGAACTGCAAACACGACTGCAATAGAACTGCAAACCAAACGTGCGGTCGGTGTGCAGTTCACACGACTGCAATCGGACCGCACGTTTGGTTTGCAGTTCTATTGCTGTCGTGTCAACTGCATTCAAACTGCACTTTATCTGCAATTTGCAGTTGGATTGCAGTTGAAATGCGGTCCGTCTGTTTAGACCCTAAGGAGTCGGATTGCCTGCCGGAGTCTGTGTTTCCTGATAGCTACAAATATACACGGTTATTTGTAATACAGGCAACCTCTCAGGACTATGTTACTAACATCGTAAACAACAACTTTTGTTCTATGACTTTTAAAAATTTAAGTATCATATTTTAGTTCATTAGATTTTCATACAAAAATAAAAATATTTAAATTGAACGTTCTAAATATTACAAATTCTATTTGAAGCAAGCGATAGTACAATAGCGGAGGGGAGCGGGAATCGGGCGGCGGGGGTGCTTGACGCGCTTGCGTTGCGTCATACAGACGTAGGTAGGTATAGCAGAATACAGAGTTGAAATGTGTTAATAGAACAACAAAATCTAGAAGGTTTATTTTTGGTAAATAAATTATGTTTTGTAAAAATTTATAGAGCAAAAGTTGTTGTTTATGATGGTTCGCAAGATGTTGGTAGAATCATCACCGCGCTAATTGGTTGGATTTGTTTTTTCACTACAGCATTGTTTATTTATATGTATGTATCGAAGTATGTATTTACTATTGTATATATTTATTTCTCTTCTGTTTCGTCTATTTATTAAGTTGCACCTGCCATGTTATGTTTCTGCACCACCCTAAGGTCGACTGGCAGATAATGCCTAGGTACGGCATTAAGTCCGCCTTTGTACAGTTTTTTTTGTGCATAAAGCTTTAAATAAATAAATAAATAAAAATACAGTCTTGCAAGGTTGTTAGTGTTTTATTTAATAACCCTGTATATATTTGTAATAACTAAAACAAGTTTCAGTTGGTAAAACTCACAGTCTGAGTTTCCCATTTAACCATTTCCTCTCCAAAATATCTTTAAAACAAAGCAATATTGGCAATCGACTATTACTGACTGTCTTTCTTGATGACTGACATTTCCTGCCCTAAAGTGGAAACCCATGTAACCCCACTTACAATTGACTGACTATAAACAAACAGAAGTATTCTCAACAAAGTCCGATTTTATTTCTTCCTCATACTTCATTGGGAAGACAATACAAATTAAAGCTTAAGGCGTGTAGTCCCTTGAATATCTGGGCGGAGTTAAGCGATTACCACATTGCCACGCATCACCCTGCATGTTGCGTGTCAACGCACCTACGAACGTACTTGCAGGAGTGCGTATCTGCATCACCGTGCGGGTTTTTTACGCATTCACGCACGTAGTTGCGTTTTGTAAATTCACACAGGCTCTGACTCATTTCATACAAAATCACGCACGGTACTACGAGTCTCAATGTGCCATATCTTGCGTGTCGCCTAGCATCCACGCGTGAATGCACGTTTCTCCGCTTGTAGGCGCGTGATCTGCATGAACGCGCGTGGATGCATTTTCGATGTGTTGTACTGTGCGTGTTTTCTATACAAACGGAGATATTTACAAGCAAAGTTAAAATACGCATTCATGCGCTACACTGCGTGGTGCGTGGCAGTGTGATAATCGCCTTATGGTAGAACTAAACTGCGCACACGTGGGCCACACATGCCGATCTAGGCGCGTCGGTGTCTATTTTTATTTGGAAACTAGTCTTGTAGAGCTACACTTGATACATATGACGCGACGTCGGCGTCGATCTACGTACAAATCAGGCGTGTTACACGCGTGCGCAATGACGGTCTAATGTAGTTCTAGTTTTATATGCACACAAACTCGTACTGCCGCTTGCGCCTGCATAGGACCCCGCTGATCTTTATAACCATTTTTTTTGCGCAATATTGATTGATTTACAAATGCTATGTACATTATCAAGAACAATTAACCAGCATTTTTTGTATAAACATATTTCTAAAGATCAAAGCCATTTGAAAGGGGTAGGGAAAACAAGCGAAAAAACATCATGTCGTGAATTTTTTTTTGTGGCAAATGTCATACGAAAAAATCATATGTTGATAACTGAATCTGTAACAAATATACTTTTTTTTTCAAATCTATTAACGCTGCCGTTACCTAGGAGTATGGCTTCAGAAAGTTATTGATTTATAGCACTAAATGGGAGCAAGGGCCTTAAACTCAGCCCAGTTTACAAAAATATAATAGGATTAATAGGTCATAACTCACGCCATCTTTTAATAGTCGTGTTGTTATTTTAAAGCCGTTAAAAATGCAATTCTTGTCTTTGGTTACGTTGGGTCCGGGTGTCGCGCCCGAAATAGGGGATTAGTAGCGAGTTCGCACCGTAAGGTAGACTTTATTGTAGCTGGTATTTTAATTCCGAATCATTCGTTGATATTATTTTTAAGTATGGTATGTAGATGAATGTCTGCGGAAACTTTTGAAATAGTTACCGAGGCCCTATAGAACGTAAAAGGCAAATGAAGGAACATTTAAAAGTTAAGGTTACAGTAAATAATAAATTTGACATGCCTTCTCGCTTTATCCTAGATTGGGAGAAGCCAAGCATTTGGTTCCCTCTTAAAAAAGTAGGTAAAGGGGATTGCCCAGCCTCTATGGTGTTCCAGGCCAAAGACGGACATCAAATATTACTACCAATGATAAAACTATTGTTTTTCCACAAAGTTACTTTTTATTTACCACTTATTGTTTATTATAAGTAGTAGCGCTCATTTGGAACTAAAGGAATACTTATATTTTTTTTTATGGAAAAATTAATGAACAAAGCATTTTTTCTCTAGTCAATTGTCCGCTCATGGCCTCAAATGAGCAATCCCCTTTTTTGTATAAATCCGTTGAGCTGGGGTCCTACGTAGTGCTTCTAATTCTGGTGTGATAGAGACGGAGCTATATAGGAATAGCTCTATCCCTTTCTCATATCGGATTTGTGATGACTTTAAGACGTCAAGGCTTGATTCCTTGACCAAATTGTTGAATACAGAAAATTGGAAGAAGGAAATGGAGGACTTTGTCCTACAGTAATAATATAGGTGAATGTTGTAAGAAAACCGATATGTAGAGCAAGGTTGCTTAACCCCCATGGGAAAATTGCTGTAAATTTTAGATTAATTTAAATTGAGCAATTTTTACTGCGTCCACGTAATGTTTATTATTCATCTCCCCACGAGCAATCACGAAATATACCTAAGTAATCGTCTTATATCAAAACATTGGCTTTTTGTACGAATAGGGCGCGTACTCTTAATTATTTAAACCCTAAATCGTACTCGGAATGAGACGCTAGCCATGGTATCATAGACTTTATAGAAACAAACTTTTAACATTCCTCTTTTCCGTCGGGGGATGTTTTTTTCCAAAAAAATATACAATCGACTTCAAAAACAAACTAAAACGACTAATAGAACTCAAATCTATCGCTTCTAAAAACCACTGTCGCACACACAAAATTATTATTACACCTAAAGAACCTATCCAGTGCGACGGGGTCGCGGCAGACCACGAAGGAGACGGCGCGACGAACTAGACACTACTAGACATATTTTACCAGAACTGGCAAGAGGAAGCACGGGCCCGCGAAAGATCTGTGGAGGAAGTGGAGGGAGTGGAACAGAACTGCCCCCCTAGCCAAGTTACAACTGATTCTCTTGCGTTGAACGCCTCGAGTTGGCCACGCCCCCGATTCTTTTGTTCTGACCACGTGTCTGAGCGTTGAAATGACGTCGTCCCCGTACATTTGAAGTTTTCTACTAGCGTTAACAATTGCAGGTTATCAACTTGGCTAGAGGTACAGGCTTATAAAAAAAAAGAATCTATCTGTAACTATCAATTTCTTTGCGACATACAAGTTAAACTAAGCTAAAAAGCTTATTTCCAAAAGTTTCCTCGACAAAAATTCATTACATTTTCCTAGCACGCCACTTAGTTGAGGCACAGTTGAAGTAGACCTCAACAAAATGACGTGAACTTAGCCCAACACGTTACGTCGTAGGCGCCAATCACGCGGCATTTGTCACTTCTTCTCTTGTATTACACGTAATATGTCACGCCAAGTGTTCACTAGTGCGTGGGTGTACGAAAATCATGTGTGCCTGAATTAATGTATCAGACATGAAAGGAAAGTTGGAGAGAGAACTAACGAGCCGCGAACTCCGATTCAGAGTTTTCAGGACAGCTTAAAAGTCTGTGTTTTCTATGGGAAGGTTACGTAGCGCTTAAGCTGTCTGATTCTTAGCGAGTTCATTCCATTCATCTAATATTAGGCCTATGTCCAACAGTGGACGTCTATCGGCTGAAATGATGATAATAATATTACAAAGAGAAATGGATTTTTGTATTTTTAATTGTAATTAAATACTCAAAAGCCACTGGATTGATTGTAAAAATTATTTCACTAGTAGAACATAATGCTACATATTTTATCACTGAGTGACATAGCTTATTTTTTTATGGTTTTTTACGTGGGAAAATTATCTAAATGACATCTCCCGCCCTTGGGCGAAAAGAGAGGGAATGTCAGACTTTCACTGACTAAAACCCACTCTTGTTCCTTCTTTGCCATTGTTCCGGGGTCCCAGTAGCCTTCGATCCTGCTGGGCCCCTATGGTTCTGGAGGCGCGCTTGGAACAGTACGTGCCGTCGACATAGGTTAGGTATATAAGGTGTGAGGGACAGCCCTTCACAAACTTTAAGGGCTTGCTCAGTAGACGAAACTGAACAACCTTCCACAAATTTTTTTTTTTAGGAAACAAAAAAAAATCGGCCTCGCCATACAAATTGTCGAGTCAAGTTTATCATTTTGTATGGCGAGGCTTATTTTCATTCCATTTCCTGAAAAAAAAAAATTGTGGAAGGTTGTTCAGTTTCGTCTACTGAGCAAGCCCTTAAAGTTTGTGGAGGGCTGTCACATTTTATATATGTTCTACTTTTATGCAGACGAAGCCGTTGGCAGACGCTAGTGGCAATAGAAAGAAGTCTGCAAAGACTTTGGCCTCAAGTTTGACGATGGGACTCATACATATTGCCATCAAATACTTGGCTTATTAGAACTTCTAATTCTAAAAAGTGTGTAAGAAACTATAGTGAGTTGTCTGTGTGGTGTTTATAATAAAAGCCTTATTGTAGCAAAAACTTGGTTTATTATACTGAGAACAATTACATATCAATACAATGTTTGGTTCATCACTCGTACGCTGACAATTAACGACAACCCGGTGTCGCCATCCATATACTTATAGGGCTGTGCTATGCTAACTAGTGATGTTACAGCCTGTACAATTTATAGCCAGAGTGCATCTTATCACAATTCCAATAAGTTGAAACACTGCTAGGATACCTCTTATTCAACGTACTGAACAAATGTTAAGACATTACACACTAACTCAAAATTCAGAACTAATATTCTAGTGAAATAACGATTGTGTCTTTGAGACACTACCTATCAGTTTAAACACAACGTAGATATTTTCTCTATGAAGTTTATGTTTCTGTAACTATTTGATAGTTATGCTCTTGACTGTACTTACTCCCACACATATCGGAAACTAAAATAGAAAAATTCTATTTATAAACCTCGTGAAAGACCTCGATTCTATTAATGGTCAAAAGTAAATGTCATTGAATGAACGAAATATACTCAGAATCGGATTTGAAGAATGAGCCATTCGTTCTTCCAAACCCACTTATAACTATAATCTGGTTTAGTACCTCGTTTCGCATATCGCTCTACTTAGTAATTGCTAGAAAAAAGTTTTAGGTTTAAGTACTAAATTACTTCGAACAATATTCCTTTAATTCTTTATTGTACACTATAATAGTTTATAATCATCATCACTGTTGGATATAGGCCTCCCCCAAGCGTCGCCACAATGACCGGTCCTGTGCGTCTCACATCCATCGGCTTCCAGCGACTCTGACAAGGTCATCGGTCCAACTTTTGGGAGGCCTTCCAACGCTGCATCTACCGGTACGCGGTTGCCGCTCTAGAACATTTCTGTTCTGCGTGCAAAGTGCCCTGCCCATTGCCATGTAAGTTTGGCGATTCTTCAAGATCTCGTAATTATTGAACCAGTGTTGACTACAACAGATTTCATTTTGCCCTAATAACTACCCAAGTCGTTTGACTTTTTAGACAGACTCTACTTTATAAAACAAGTGGAAAATGGAATTCATGTACATAGGCGAGCTTAACTTAAAGTTGAGTTTTCATCCAGCAAACCATTGAGTGATAGAAAGAATTCACAATAGAGTCCTAGCAGCGAGAAATCCCCCGCTGCTGGGACTCAGGCCTGAATAGGACGAGACTAACGCTGATTATATGATTAAACTCTACCCAACACTAGAAATTACTCCAGTATCGTGGGTGACATTGCAAACATGAAAACTCCAAGATACTTAAACTTAGAACAACTATTTGTAGGCCATGCACATACATTCTTTTACCGTGGGAATCGAACCTGTGACATGAAGAGAAGCATACTGCGCCAACAGTGTCATCAAACAATATAAATGTATGTATGTTGGAATGTAACATTTTCAACTCCGTAACATATCCATGATGTTAATAACCGTTACAGTCAGTCTTATTAATTCCCCCTGAGATGCAGGTTTCCACCTAGTTCAGGGGATAGAGTCGAAACTGTTTGGCGTATATCACAGCCACCATATTATATACTGCAGAACAATATAAAATATTGCTTTGTATCTATAGTACTGCTAAATTAAGTTCCTTTATATTGTAAACTTGGTGGTGAGAAACAATTGACAAAACAAAATTATTAATTGCGCAGAACTTTGTGATATAAAAACCAATCGGTGCTTGATAATAATTTACCTAATAGATTCATAAATATCACGTTTCTTCAACCCTCATTCTAAAAAAAGTAATAAGCAAATAGCAATCTCTTTCACTCCAATAAGAGATCAAAGACTGTTGTGCATATACAAGAATAAAAATCCTTAAGATCCGATATTTACTCCCCGCCTTACATCTCCATCTTAGGCTTGACTCAATATCTTATTGCACATGTGAATTCGAGGCTTCGTCTTAAAATCAACATTTTTTCACGACGACTTGCCTGCTCCTACTGAAAAAATAATACTATAAGACTACATCTAACTTTTCTATTTCCATTGCGGGTTTTATTCAGCCATTTTACTAAGTCGACAATATATAAGCGGCAGTGTATGCCGTACATTTGCAGACGTTTTAATAAGTTGTGCCTTCGGTACAAGGTAACGCTGAACGTTACAAAGTGCGAGCCTTTTGTCTAGATTAGGGGGTTGTTCTACTGTTGCGTTTAGTCGATAGGGGTTTTAATTTAATTTTAATTAGTGAGATTATCTTAGGGCTCCCACACTAAAGTTTGATGCGATGCGATTTCGTGGGGTATAGCATCGGTTCAGGTGACCATACAATGTGCGATGCGAACCAATTTTCAAGTTCTTGCGTCTTGTGATACGTCGTCTCATCGCTTGAGCGGGTTATTATGAAAACTGTTTATGGAGAATAGTTTTGTTTTTGAAGATGTTTCTTATCCAATTACTCCATGACCTTTACTCTAAGTTAAGTATTTTGTTACCGTTTTTACTTGCGTGGGAATCTCATGTTACTTGGGGCAGGTATAAAATGTTTTCCATTTCCACTGTACCTTAGTAGATATCACGTTATCATACACTCCTTTTGTACTAAATTCAACCTAGTTTAATAATGTTATTCAAATAAAATCTTATGGATTTAAAAAAACGCCCTACCAGAGCAACGGTGGCACAATGTTAACGATTTAGTGATCTTACATCGTCGTCAGGTACTTTCCTTAGTGTAATTTAATACATTATCACTGCTCTCGAAACGGTAAAGAAAAATATTGCTGAAACCTATAACCGAGAACCGAAATTTCAGAGACATGTGACATCCACCAACACGCACTGGGCCCGCGTGTGTTATTACGGCTCATATTCTCTCTTAGAGCACAGGCCTGAAACTTGACAATGGGAATATTGCAAGACTGATTAAGCTCTATAACTGCACCATGCTATCGGGCCTATATTCCCCGAATAGCTCATACAAAGGTGTATTTATTATACCTACAATCCTATTTCGCCTCTTATAAAAGAGTTTCAGAAACTTTTCTTTTTCAACTTTCCTAAAATTGTGTGTACCTATTCTTATCTTCTAAACATGTCCATGTGAAAACCCATCGCGAATTCTTCCACTGAGGTAGGAGCCCGATAACCGTGGAATAACGGTCATTGGCCCTACATTATTTTGTGGACATTCTTAATTTCAAAATCGGAAATAAAGACATAAAGCTGTCTTGAATCGACATGTATCATGATCCTTTACATGATCTAGTAATGAAAAGCAATTCATTGTTTGTGTTTCTAGTACCTACGCCAGAGATATTAGCAAAAGCCAAAAGGTCAATGTACTTTATTCCACAGTTTTCTGGCGCCTCCTATAACTTTTCACATTCATGATAAAGACACCCACGCAAAAATACCCTCGTACCTCGTACCGCTTCAGCAGAACCCCTCTCTAACCGGAGGGCGGGCGGCGCGCGCAGTCGTCCGCCATTTCTATCTGCAGTCGTTCGCCGCGCGGCCAGCACGCGCCATGCAATAACGAGCCCATTACATAAGACCACAAACAATCATCAACATCAGTGATCAGTGTTACATAACTAAAATAACATTACAACACTAAAAAAACCAAGTGCAAGTGATATACCCAAACTGTGTTGAAAGGACGCTCTCTCATACCAGGTACAGTACTCTCTATGTACGTTTTCGTACACACGCTAAGTTTTATTATATAGTTTTATATTTACTATGTGGTTTTTAGGTTCCAAGGTTTTTTTAACTGTTATTTTTTCAGGTATTAGTGATATTTTTGGGGGATAGTGTTGTTTTCGTTGAGATATCGTAGTTCAATGTTTGGTTTATCGATTTATTCTCCGAAACGTTATTAGTTTTACCGCTTTTATGTTATTTTAACTGTACGTTGTATTTTTTAGATGATTTATTAAAAAATTGTCGCCGTGCCTTCATTATATTTTGTGTAAAATAAGTTTTAAAAAGAAATAATGAATGAAAATTAATTTTGATTGAGGTTAGGATATTTTCATCTAGCTATAACTTGAAGAAAATAAGTATATTTCTAAGTTCCGTTATGCAAATACTAGTTATAACGGTATATTAGAGTTTTACCCCCATATATATGTGGTTTTATTCATTCAGTTTCAATCACCGCGCTCTCTAGAAGGTATTGACCCCGCGTTTTTCGAGAGCGTAGTACCTACCTTCGTAAAGCTTGCATAAAGTAGGTAAATACTTAAAAGATTTTAGTATATTTCGTTTTTTTTTTCTAATTCATGTTGCTATAATGAGTAGGTACCTACTTATTGTGTGATTAAACAAATAAAATAAGTTAATGATAAAGATAAGCGTATTTTTAGATTTGATCTAGGTTGTTACTCACATTTCTTATTGATAAGTTTTTTTATTTTTTTATTTATGTTAAAAAAAAACAGTCTTTTTAAAAACCACTAAAGCCTTTAGTAAGTTGTCAGTAAGTAAGTTGTTAAGCTTTCTTGTAGATTCTATCAAAAACTTGGTATTTGTGCTGGTTCCACGCGTTAGCCTTACCTTAAGATAAAAAAGAAATTGATAGACTAATCAATCACACTAATATTAAAAAAGTTGAAAGTTTGTGAGTGTGTGTGTATATTTGTTACTTTTTCACGTTCTAACGTCTGAATGGATTTCGATAAAACTTTGTACATGGGTAGACCATGTCCTCCAAAAGCACAAAAGGATAACTTTCATCCTGGAAGTGTTTCCTTGGGACACAATTTTCTACTCTTGCGCAAGCGAAGCCGCTGGCTGAAGCTAGTAAATCATAAACAGGGATTAAAATTAATGGTACGGTTGGCGCAGTGGTTGAGCGATAGGTAATTGCCGCTCTGCGTGTGGTGGGTTTGATTCCCTGAACAAACATTTGTATCTAGCCTAGTTTTTCCGGTTTTAGGTGTGTAGTGTATGTAATGCTTTGATCACACGTACCGAGTAAAAGGGCGAGACAGTAAAATGTTGCTCGGCCGAGACAGTGATGTAAGCGAGTTGGCCGAGCACTCGGCGCTATGTTTACACGTACCGAGTACTCGGCCGAGAGCACTGTCTCGCCCGTTAACTCGGTACGTGTGATCAAGGCATAAGTTTACATATTTGAACCCACCCACGATACAGTAGTTTTTTTGGAGTAGTTTATGAGACAACTTTCTTAATTCTTTATTGTACACAAAAACATAATATACTATGAAGTTACAGACAGTTTATGTACAAAGGCGAGCTTAACTCAGCAATGAGTTTTCTCCCAGCAAACCTTTAATTTGCGTTTCGCGGCGTTCGCGCACCTATTGTCTTACTATTGTGTCTCAAATTGACGGTATCTGAAAGGCTAAGTTATAGAGAGAGAACATTTTCGAGGGTAGGATCCAGTGCACCATATTATAAACCTACATAACTAAATACATAGTTATATATTGTACATAAGTCTAATATGTAATTATATTATACTCTAGCTTTTGCCCGCGGCTTTGCTCGCGTTAAATTCGGGGTCTTCGGGGTTCCCCTTTCTGTGGGGGGTTAGAAAGAGACAAAAGGCAGCCTATGTCACTCTCCAGCCCTTCAACTATCTCCACTTAAAAAATCACGTCAATTCGTAGCTCCGTTTTGCCGTGAAAGACGGACAAACAGACTCATACACACATTTTCCCATTTATAATATTAGCATAATTATGGATCTTAGCCGTGTGCAGGTCCCCTTAGTGAATTCCACTGCGGGTGACGTAACCTACGACAAACTTATTATTTGCGGTTGGTACAGTAATCGGGTCTAGGGATCGAACCGCAAAATTAAGTTTGTTTTTTTATAGTATTTAATTTTTCGGGATAAAGAGTGCCCAGTGTGGTGCCCAGGATATTAAAGAATAATTATACCAAATTTCATCGTAATCGAACCGGTAGTTTTTGCGTGATGCCTGAACAAACAGACAGACAGACAAAAAAATGTTTAATCACATTTTTGTGTTCGGTGTCGGTCTAGTAACACCCCCTGCCATTTATTTTTTTGGTATTTTCAATGTACAGAATTTTCACTTCTACAGATTTATTATAAGTATAGATATAGATACTACACTAATATTATGTCGATAATGAAAGGAAGTGCTCTATAAGTTTCCTTTACAAGACATCTAGAGAAGGGCTGCCGCGAAGAGTGTGGCAGATAACGTTTTTTAAACCAACAAAAAATCTGATGAGTTAAAAGGAAAGTCAAAGGACTGACAATATAAATCATATCGTAATCAATCACTTTTACTTTTCAGCTACAAAATTAGGGATAAACTCTTTACAGTGTTGGTAAAAACCCTATTACAGAATGTAACACATAGTCATTATAGGCACTATTCCCACGCAAATAAGATCTACATCATATAAAATATGATACAATAGTTTTTGTGCCTTTTAGGGATGCCCAGGACGTGACCATTTTGTCTAGGACGTCTTTATCCATAAGTAACATGATTGTAATATCTAGAGGCGATAAATCAATTGTCTGGATCTATGGTCTTAGATTGGATACGGCCAAACGTATATTTTGTAGGTGTGTTTGTCGCTTAACTCCTCCTAAACGATAGATGGCGCTAGTGCCGCGCGTAAGACGTACGGCGTTGCGCCACCGGTACATGGTGGACATCCCACCTATACGTACAAAGCGTTTTGGGAGTACATTCATTATGCGTACAGCTAAGGAATGGAATTCCCTGCCGGAATCTGTGTTTCCTGATAGCTATAACCTAGGGGTCTTTAAGTCAAGAGTGAATAGATTGCTTCTAGGCAAGCGTGCTCCATCGTCGGCCACATCATCGCTTACCATCAGGTGAGATTGTGGTCAAACGCGAGCCTATCCATTATAAAAAAAAAAGATCAGCTCTGTCTATTTTTTTATTGATTAAAATTACTCAAATAACATTAATTCGCAAATCAAGAGTGCAGTATTGTATAATCGCCGAATAACCAAGTTTAAGCGTTCTCTCCGCAATATCTTCGAGGAAAACGCATAAAATAACTTTTTCATTACTCATACTCTGAAAGTAGGTCTGAACTTGCCTGAGGAGCGGGCTGAAAGTGATACTTTTCATCCCTAGGGAGTTTTACTTTACAACTGACAGCTGTCAAATTATTAAAAAAAAAAACTAATTCTATCTTCACATTTCTGTTGAACCATGTTCCAATTTTCCATACAGCCAGTCAATCACAGCGCGATATTAAATTGAAATAACTTAAAAACAAGTATTAATTAAATAATTGTATATTTTAAGCCATTTATTTGTTCAACTATTTCTTTGAAATACTTTATTTTTAAAAGATTACAATTAATTTCTAATTTTTTATTAATGAGGCTGAACAGCTGGCCGGCCGCAGAAAAAAAAAACAAAATGGCGGGAAAGTGGCAATCAGTCGTTGTTGTTTTCGAGTTTTGTTTACATTTCCGTACAACAGAGATTTGTATTAACACGTTATGTTTATCAGATTAAAATAGTGATTTAACGCCTAATTTCATAAGAGAAGGGGCTAAAGCAGTAGTGGAATACCTTTTACCGCCTAAATCAGAAGGACTCAGGTTTTACAAACTTTTTATTTTATTTTTAGTTTCCTCGTATTCGTAATGAAAAGCACAGTGTTTACCTCGGGGTGAAAGTAACCCATTTAACCCCTCGAATTAGCGACCTCGCTTCGCTCGGCCGCCAACTCCTTCTCGGGACGAAATGAGTTACTTTCACCCCTTGTGTAACAATGTACTATTTCAACATACAGTGTTAAATAGTTTGTTATTTGTATATTTCATCAATTTGACTCTAAAGAAAATTAAAACTGCCAGTGCAGTGCTATTAATATCTAGTGCGAATGGAACAATCAACAATTAGCTATTTTAGTTAAAATAAAGTGTTCAATTGTGTTTATGACTAATAATAAAAAAAGGTAGTTACAAAAACTGACGGTGGTTGCAATTAATACGTATGATTTGAATTTACGTCCTAATGACGTGTAAAGAACTCTATGAAGCAAGATCATATCGACGGTTGAAAGGCAAAATGATCTAAGCGACATTGAGTAAACTTTACAAAAGAAGTTAAAATGTTTGAGTTCACTTATGTAAAGTTTACTTAATGTCGCTTAGATCATTTTGCCTTTCAACCGTCGATATTTTAATAAAATCGTTAGTAGTCACTTTGGCTTTGTGGAGATTCATGCGACCTTGCAAACTACGAGGTCTGAGATCGATTCCAGCTAACAACATCGACTTTTTGGAACGTGTTATTTGTTACACATAATTAACACAAACAAAATATTTAGCAAAAGTAATAACAACTAAGGGTGAGCTACACCATTTAACTATAACGATAACAAAGCCCTTAACAGTTGTCAAATCGTCGAATTGACCAATAGGCGGCCGTTTCACGGCTGGTTAAGGTTTGGTTATCGTTTAATGGTGCAGCTCACCCTTAGAAGATAAAAAACCATAAATATTTAAAAATGTCGTTAAAGCAGATTATACATTTATGTGGCGGTTGTATGAATCTTATTGAACGTGAACAGTACCTTATATGTTTTCTGCAAAAAACCGTACGATCTACTTTGCGCTAATGTCCCAGAAGTTACGTGTAGTGCGATGAGTACAGAACGAAAGGAAAAATGGGTATGTCTTGAGTGTAGATGAAACAAACAACCTAGAGGCGACAATTCTAATACTCCAGTTCGGTCTACAAGATTGGAAAAGGGTCACAGTTGTCACGATGCTCGCGCTCCTACACTGACCAGATTAATAAAACCAGACATTAATGTAACGATTAGTAAAATACAACCAAGTCAAAATCAAACTAGTACTGAACAATTTTGTGATGAGTAGATATGTGCACCCGGATGAGACATATTTTGATAATAATCTTCTTACTATCATCCGAGAGGAATTTGAACATGGTATATGTCAGCGCCTGACCAATATGATTAGCGATATGGTGACAAAACAAGTTACTCTGATCGTTGATAGTGGCATCTTTATACTTCATGATCGAATAATTAGACTCGAAATTCAACTAAAGCAGATGACATGTGATCCCGTCGTTTCTAATAATATTCGAGGGACTCCATGCCGAGTAGGTACTAAGAATTTGAACACGAGTACTGACATCAGCAATATAGATACTCCTATTTTCGCTAAAGAACCTCAACAATCGTATATCTTAGCCTCTTCTACTATACCAGTGCCTAACCAACATAAAAATACTTAAGATCCTAAGTTTTTAGCTGATTATCTCAGGGATCGGAAACAATTTGTAAGACTAAACGGCTATCAGTCATCAGAATATTTTACTAGATCGGGTGTCAGTCAGGGTAGCACAATGGGACCTCCACAATTTTTAGTTATAGTTAATGATCTGCCAGGGGTTCTATCTAGGGCACAATGTCTTATGTTTGCGGATGATTTGAAAATATTTTTGTCTATAACTAAAGCTGAAGATTGTCTCGTTCTTCAGCAAGATATCGATGCCGTTGTTGATTGGAGTAAGAGAAATACGCTGCTGCTAAATGTTTCTAAGTATAAAACCATCAAATTTTCTAGGTCTCGTACGCCAGTAACCACAACCTACAGACTGGCCGATAAAGAGCTTGAACGAGTTTCAACAAAACGAGACCTCGGGCTCACGTTGGATAGCGGTTTCAATTTTCACGAGCATATAAAAAATGTATATGCAAAGATAGAAATAAAGCGTTGGGCTTCATAATTAGAACTTCCTCCCAATTTCATGATGTCAGAGTTGTAAAATTACTGTACAATGCATACGTGCGCACTAAACTGGAATACAACACAATTGTGTGGGATCCCCAGGAAAAAATATATACTCTTATGGTTGAGAAAATTCAAAGGAAATTCTGCCGATATGTTTATAGACGTACTTACGGATATTATCCTTTTCTGTATCCTTCATTGTTTGTATCTGGAATGGTTGGCCTGGACACTTTGCAGCTCAGGCGAAAATTAATGTATATCATTAATTATTATTTAATTTTTATTTTTATTTCCGAAACGTGGTTGCTCACAATGGGCCTCATCAAAAGGCTTAAAGTCACCTAAAGAGCAATGGAAAGGGCTATGCTCGGAGTTTCCTTGCGTGATCGAATCAGAAATGAAGATATCCGCAGGAGAACCAAGATTGCCGACATAGCACAAAGAATCGCCAAACTTAAGTGGCAATGGGCAGGGCACATTGCTCGCAGAACAGATGGCCGTTGGGGCCGAAAGGTTCTGGAGTGGCGACCGCGTAACGGAAAACGCAGCGTTGGAAGGCCTCCTACAAGGTGGACTGACGACCTGGTGAAGGTAGCGGGAATCCGATGGATGCGGGACGCACATGATCGTTCGTTGTGGCGACGCTTGGGGGAGGCCTATGTCCAGCAGTGGACGTCTGTCGATTTGATGATGATGATTAATTATTATTTATTGTTAAGTTATAAAGTTGACAATTCGTCGGTCCGAGAGCATATTCACTTATATGTTCCACAGCAATACATACGTGGCGTAGGACGGCGGCGTCATCAGCTCCTAGCATGCCCCCCGACATGAAACATTCGTCAGACCAATACTAGCCCAACAGCAAGAGCAGTTACTCTCACGACTATCTTGACCACAGTCCGAATGCCGACATATTTGTTGATAGTTTGAATGTGCTGAAGAAAGATGTGATGACCTTTCTCAACAAAATGTGATATTTTATTTTTATGTATAATTTGTGTTTTATTTAATCTTTAATGCTATTTTTATACGACAACTATGTAGACAACTTTATTTAATATGAGGTTTTTTTTTAAAAAATTATTATCTGTGACGAATTTATTATTTATGATTATTTTTCCGACCCAAATATCGACCAATAGAATTGCACCATTCGACGTCACGTGGTACAACCTACATGGTATTATACTGATAATTTTTTGAAAATTTTCTCTGGTCCTTGACATATATAAAAAACAAAACATGATCACTGACAGGTTGAATTCAATTGTGAAAATTGGAGATTTTGCGACATTTGGGACGGAAAAATAATCCCCCGAATACCACACGAGCTTCAAAATTATCTGGCGAATATTTCCCTCAAGGTTCCCTGCAAACAAATAAAATCGTCAAGTTTTTCAGGAAAAATCACTCGCGCCGCTCGTGATTTTTTAACCTGAAAAACTTGACTCCTTCATTTGTTTGCAACGAACCTATCGGGAAATATTCGATAATTTTGAAGCTCTTGTGGTATTATATATGACAATTTCATTTTGCTTGACCATTCATAACAATTTAATTCTATGTGACAATTTTATTTTATTTGACATTTTATTTTATATGACATTTTATTTTGTGTCATTTGTTTTCTTTTATTATTATCTTTCTATATTATAAAAATGAATCGCAAAATGTGTTGGTAAGCGCATAACTCAACAACGCCTGGACCGATTTCGCTAATTTTTTTTTTGTTGTGTTCGTTATTATGAGGAGAAGGTTTTTATGGAAAAAAAAATGAAAATTAGGGTAATGTAGGGTAGAGCAGGGTAGTGTAGGGTAGTGTAGGGTAGTGTAGGGTAGAGTAAGGTAGAGGAGGGTAGAGTAGGGTAGAGTAGAGTAGGGTAGGGTAGAGTAGGGTAGAGTAGGGTAGAGTAGGGTAGAGTAGGGTAGAGTAGGGTAGAGTAGGATAGAGTAGAGTAGAGTAAGGTAGAGGAGGGTAGAGTAGGGTAGAGTAGAGTAGGGTAGGGTAGAGTAGGGTAGAGTAGGGTAGAGTAGGGTAGAGTAGGGTAGAGTAGGGTAGAGTAGGGTAGAGTAGGGTAGCTATAGAGTAGAGTAGGGTAGGGTAGAGTAGGGTAGAGTAGGGTAGCGTAGGGTATAGTAGGGTAGAGTAGGGTATAGTAGGCTGAAGTAGGGAAGAGCGGGAGCGAAGCCGCGGGCAAAAGCTAGTTTTGTATAAAAATTGTACTATACTTAATTTTATTTCATTTTCTGGTCGGTACTAGTTATAAGCGTTTTGGTTTCAGTATTGTAAGCTTGTAATGCATTTCTTAATAAATAAATAAACGGCTAGACCGATTTAGATGAAATTTTGTGGGTATATTAGAATGGGTTTATGGAAGGTTTTTTTTTCATTGAGTACATATCATCCAAATGACATCCTCCGCCCTTGGGAAGAGCTGGAGATAGTGTCAGACTCTTACTGACTAAAAACTCCACTCCGTTCTTTCTTTCCTTTCATATCGGGGCCGAGCCTCCCTTTCGGAAACAGAGCCTGGCCCCAGTAGGCTTCGACCCAGCTGGGCCTCTGCTGTTGCGGACAAACTCCTTGAGGAGCGTGGGAATAGCGCGCGCCGTCAACGACTTGGGCTTGGACAGCGAGCTACATATTGCTCGGCGTCCGCAAGTCGCGCCTATGGTGGCCGTTCCTGGAAGGTTTGAAAATACAACTGAACTTGATAAGTAGTGCCGTAATTGGGTTATGCTTTTTTTTCCGGTGGGTATCTGTATTCGGCAGGACAAGAACTGTTGGGACCGCTAGCCGCATATCTATAACTAGCGTTTGCCCGCGGCTTCGCCCGCGTACATAAAATATAGCCTATATCGCTCAGAAATAAACCAGCTTTCTATCGGGGAAAAAATTTACCAATCGGACCAGTACTTCCAGAGTTACCTCCTACAAATTTTACCTCTTTATAATATTACTGTAGACACACGTATACAATAATTACAATTATACAGATATTAATCTATATGTGTGTCACTTGTTTAACTATTTTGACTGTCTGCAACCTCACTCCAAACGGTTTGACTTTGACCGAATGAGTCCAGTACGTTTGTCCCAGCGATTATTAGTTGCATTTTTAGCATACGTATTTAGCATACCTAATCGGTCTTTTAATTTTCCCGTTGTTGGGACTCAGGCCTCCTGTCTAGGAGAGGTAATGGGCCGTAATCCACCAAGCGGGCCCAGTGTGGGTTGATGAATGTCACTTATTTTCAAATTTTTAGTTCTAGGAAATACAGTGAAACTTGGTTAAGTGGGACCTGGATAAGTGAGAAACCTCCATAACTGGAACTCATGCTGAGGTCCCAACACTTTGGCACTGAATTACCTCTGTTAGTGGGACGAGGTAAGCCTCTATATCTGGGATTTGTTCTTTCGATTTATCATCATAGTTACCTCTATAACTGAGACAGCGAGTAAATTTTATATGCATAAACCTCTGTAACTGAGATAACATTGTTTGTTTACTCATTCTTATTACCTTTAAGTACTAATTTCTTTTTATTAAAACTCATTTACATACATAACACGTTATTTTATTTAATGATCGCACCTGTATAACTGAAATAACCTGTATTCTCACCTCTATTAATGGAACCCTCTGTAAATGAGACAGATATTTATTTATACCTGTATATCTGAGACACTGGGTAAGTGGAATACCTCTATAAGTGAAACGACATTGCAGGTCCCTTGATGTCTCACTTAACCAGGTTTCACTGTACTAGTTTCCTCACGATGTTTTCTTTAACTGTTTTGAGAGTAGTGGTGGTGAAATAAACTACATGGCGACTTGGTTTGATTTTTTTTTTTAATAAAATCTTTAACCCTCACTAGGAATCACTCCAGTAACGTGGGTGCGTTCACAAACATGTAAACTCACACACCCGGAACCACTATCTGTAGGCCGTACAAATATTTGTTCTATGCGGGAATGGAACTCGCGGCACGCAGCATAGCTTATGAGTCCTAGATAGATGATATAATATTCTTTTCAATACACTTGCTCAAAAAGTGACTCTTTTTGCACTGCGCTTAGGTACATAATGGCCCTTGTTACCAAACTGTGACATTTTGATTACTATTACGCACTAGTGCTATAATGTATTTAAAACCTTTTTGTTCAACCGATCCCCCGCCATAATTTTAATACATTATCGTATCAGGGTGGGCGCAGATCGTCCCCCACGAGTCGCCGGTCAACCCCCGTTTATTCATTTCAGTGAGTGTATTGAAAGGTAAATAAAAAAAAATATGGGCGCGCATATGAAAACAGATTTTAACCGCCACAAAAGTTTACTAGTTTTACAGTTATTTTCTTCACATGTGTATTGAAAAACGTCGTATGATTCACGTGAGCAATTAATGATTACTGTTCTCGACTCTCTTAGAACCCTCGCCATGGCTCGGGTCTTAATACCGCCTCGACGGTAATCACTAACATTACACACTTATATCATCATGTAATATTATTGTACACCAACAATAAACTTTCCACAGGATTTTAAAATTAATAGGGTGTCAGTTTACAGACAACTTTGGATGGATTTGACAGAGAAGTAGAAAAGATACGCAGGTATGTATATTCGTGAACGGATGCCAGCCATGCCGTCAGGCATCCTCTCTAGGAGATAATCCACCACGCGGACCCAGTGCGGGTTGGTGAATGTCACATGTCTTCGAATTTTTGGTTCTAGGCCATGCCGGTTTCCTAACGATGTTTTTCTTCACCGTTTTAACAGCAGTGGTGATTTTTTTATTTTTTTTTTTATTATTTTTGATAGGCTTGCGTTTGACCACCATCTCACCTGATGGTAAGCAATGATGTGGTCGACGATGGAGCACGCTTGCCTAGAAGATAGGTTTCTTCTAGGCAAGCGTTCACTCTCGAATTAAGGACTCCTAAGTAAATAAATAAATTATACAATGATGAAATAAATTACACAAAGTAATGCGCCTGGCTAGGTTTGAACCCGCGACCTACAACTCGTAAGGTTAAGTTCATCCATAAGGTCAAACACGCATACCACCTTTCTTCTCCTATGTCACTTATGTTAAGTTGTTATATTACTGCTTTGACTGGCCTGTTGGTTAGTGGCCCTGATCGCTATGACGCAGGTCGTGGGTTCGAATCCCATCCAAGAGAAATGTTTCTGTGAAGAACACGATCATTTGTTCTATGTCTGAGTGTAATTTTTCTATAATATGTATGTATTTAGATTTTTTTTTATACATCTAATAAATCTGTAGAAGATTTTAGTTGTGCGCGCATTACGTAAAATGTACGAAATCGACTTAGATAACTTTTATACATTGAAATTGTGTGTAACTTGATATATTACTTAGGATTTGTTTCATCGCAATCGGTTGACTATATCGAAAGATATACTACATTCATTGACTGTTGGTGTGGTAGGTGGTACGACGGTCACCGAGTCAGCTAGTACATAAATATGTTTATCAGTGACTAGATGGCGATGTGTGATTTTTATGGAATATTAAATCTTCTACACTAATATTATAAAGAGCTAAAGTTTGTTTTTTTTGTTTATTTATATATTACATCTAGGAGAACTTATCGAGCCTTTTTAGGAAGAACGTCGTAAGCGACAGTGAGCGTTTTTGCAGGACTAGATTTTCTCTTCCAAAATTAAAAGGTATTCATGATATAGTCTGTCTAATAAGTCAACCGACTTGGGAATTTTGTATAATAATTAATTATTTAAAAAATACTTATATTCGGTACTTTTTATAAGGTTCTTCTGTTAGTAAACAACGATCTCTATCTCTTAATCAACCTTGATTATTGAACCCGTGTTGTCTACATCAGATTTCATTAAATCTTAATAATTACCCAAGTCGTTTAAATTATTAGACAGACTCTAACTACATTTTATAAAAAAAATATTTCTTCATATAACTACCAATCTAATAGAATTGTTGCTACAACATAGGTATTTTCGTAAATACTTTTTAATTATGGAAGTAGAGAAAACTCATTCCCGCAAAAAATGCAAATTGTCGCTTACGATGTTTTTCCTGAAAAGACTCGTTATGTACGACTTAAACAAACTAAAAATAAAGACAAACATAGACGACAGCAAGCCAATTACAAGTCCTCACGTATAGTGTCAGAATTACAATTGAGAAGTGACCATAGCACCCTTTACACTGTGATTAATGTAGCCTATTAAAATGTTACATATAAAAAATAATGTTTTTGTTAATGTTTATAGGACTTAATCTCTGAAAATACAGCACGCTTAGCCAAGTTGTTATTCTGCAATCGTTAACGCTGTCGAAAAGTGATGAAACGCATGGGAATGACGTCATCTCAACGTAAAGTTCAAAATCGTTTCTACAATGTTTAACGCTACATCCTTTGTTATACAAACGCTACATTGTAGAACGAGCGGCCGACTCAAGCGCGTCAACTCAACATGGCTACCAACTTATGGTTTTCTACAATTGCTGTCACCGAAGCGTTACTGATTAGAGAACGGAATTCGACACAAACTGGTTGTAACTTGGCTAGGGTGGCCGGTCCGATTGCGAAAATTTTTTCACGGATAAAAAGCTGTGTTATACCTCAGTGACATAGGCTATATTTTATTCATGCGGGCGACGCCGCGGGCAAACGCTAGTTATTAATATTATTTAAGCTCAAGTTCCCTAGGTAATCCCTTTCTTTCGGTTACGTTCATCCATAAAGTCAAACACGCATATCCCCTTTCTTCTTCTTTGTTACATAAGTTATCATATTGCTCCACTGCGTTTCGTGGGTTCGATTTCCGCGCGGAATAAATAATTGTAAGCCCTACAGATGAGTTACAAGTCTTTGTGAACCGTTGGGTTTCTTGCCGGTTCTTCTTCATAGGAAACGATCAATTGGAACCGTGAATTGGTTTCTGACGTTTTATAAGCGCCCATGTAGGCCAATGTGAAATAACATTTTTTTTATTGAATTCTGAGTCTTGTTGGTGTTAGTGGACGCACTGACGATACTGGTTTAATTCCTAGTGCAGGGAAACTTTTTTTTTTGTTAACATGTATTATTATTAGCGTCTGGGATGACGCTAATAATAATACATGTTATTATTAGCGTCATCCCACTCTCTGCTGTAAAGATTTATGACCGATTTTAAAATTTAGTATTGTGAGTTAACCATTTGAATGTCTTAAGTTACACAGTTCGACATAAGCAATTGTTTTTCTATTGTGTCTCTAATTACGGCATTCGATGAGTTAAGGCTGATCTAGTCGCGGGCTCAAACTCGCTGATGGGTGAGGCCAAAAAGTGCGATGTCTCCTCTGACATTGTGCGATAGCGATAACATCTATACATCTATATGTATAAATAATATTGGAGTGTCTGTTTGTAATATTGAAATAACCGCTTTTTACTACATGCTTATGAATATATATATACGGTACATACACCAAAATAACATTTTTTTTTAATTTTTGTAAAGTTTTGTCGGTACCGATTTCGTTTTGGAGATTTTGTACGTTTTTTTATTACTTTTTTAAACCTAAAGTGGCATTAAAATCATTCAAAAACAGAAACTTTGTTGGCTAATATATATTTTTTTTTGTTTTTCTGTGTCCGCACAGACTAATTAATAATAAGTTAAAACCATCCCATGTTTTATTTTGGATGTACAATGTCAAACGATGGAGTAATACCCCCCATTTGTATGGAAGTAATACATTTGTATGGAAAAAGTATCGGCTAGTGTAACCTTAAGATCAACTTTCAGGCGAAAGTAGAGTTGGACTAATCTTTCATATATAAATTCACAAATCGGGGATAATTTTTCGTCCTTATGTGGCATACTTCTTTAATCTGTGCACATTTTGCTACACGCGAGGGGTCACTGCAGGCGCCTGTGCCTGAACAAAGCAATTATCTAGACATCGTCTGGGGCAATAAGATAGCTAGAAAAAGTCCCCTGGGGGTTATATTGCCCGCGTTGACATGAATAGGGCGAATAATTGTGTTTGGGGTTTGGGTCATAGGGCTCAAACTGACGGTCGAGTCTTTGTGAACCTTAAATGGATTACAGATTGTAGAAAGATTACATTTGGATTCCATTTAAGATTGCGAATCAAGAAAACAATGTTGACTGGCCTGTTGGTCTAGTGGTTAGTGACCCTGACTGCTATGCCGGAGGTCGTGGGTTCGATTCCCACCCAGGACAAATGTTTGTGTGATGAGCATGATCATTTGTTCTGTGTCTGGGTGTAATTTATCTATAATATGTATGGATTTAAAAATATATATATGTATGTTTATCAGTTGTCTGGTACCCATAACACAAGCTCTGCTTAGCTTGGGACTTGACGGCGTTGTGTGATAGTTGTGTGGAATATTATTATTATATTATTAATGTATTGTGACATTATAAATGCACATCCTGAAAGTAGTATGTTCAGAATAGTCTATTGATTCGATGGCAGTTATTTTTAAAAATAAGTATTTTGTGGGATCACCTTACTTTTTTGTTGTATGAAAGTATTTAGAATCTTGTGACTAATAAGTTCAACTATAAATAATAAGAGTAATAACCATTTAATTTCAGGCAACGGAGGCCCATACATAAATATATAAAAACAAACTTTAATAATAATAAACTAATAATGTATTAGTTAAAAAAAAAACTTATTTAATTATAATTTACACGTAATGTAGTTAGCGTCGGATATAGTACATTTTAATACAAGTTCAGAAAGTTTGTCATAGCGACCGAGACGGAATTCGCTCGAGCTGTAGGCGAGTAGTAGTATTATAGAGCCGAGGGCGGCAGTGACAATTTGCACGTGTATCAAACGACTTATTTCCATATACTTACGAAGAAATGAATAAAGAGTGGTTGACCGGCGACTCGTGAGTGTCGACGCACACCAGCCAGCATCTATCAGGCATTTTATCGTATCACGATAAATGTAACAAAATTGTGGCTGGGAAGAGCACGCGCACTTTTCTGCACTAGTGCAGAAAACCTAGTGTTTAAGTTTTAGCATGTAAGTTACTAACATATATGGTTCCATTGTTGTCCGAAAATAAACAATTTATTATTATTATTATTTTAAAACAATCTATTGCGTGCCTAAAAGCAGTGGGATAAGACCGGGTTTTCAAGTAAGCGTATTGAAAAAATATTTGCTCTCGAAATCAACTGAACTTTCTGCAAAAAGTCACCAACTCACTCGTATAGCCAACATACATCAGAATGTATAAGTTTAATCTCGTTATTAATTGCCTTTTAAACCATGTCGGGCTATAGGGGCTATTAAAACCACACTTTGCCACAATTTTGCAGCGCAGTGTAAAGAGATTTAATTAAGTGTCAGTCAATGCGAACATTGTCTTATTTCTCATGTACCTGTGGTATATACTCGTATACTCTATACTTACTACAATATTCAAAAGTCAAAAGTTTTTTATTTCACATAGGCCTACATGGGCACTTATAAAACGTCAGAAGTTAGTGCACGGTTCGAAATTGGTCGTTCCCTATGGAGAAGAACCGGCAAGAAACTCCATGGTTACTCTTTTAAAAAAATGGTTGTACTTACTATATTTCCATATAACAGTATTAAAAGGTATTATTTAAGAACAGTGTAAACCGGTCTATATTGTACTCAAAAGCACGATAAAAATAATCATTTAAAAAAAGTGAGTCAAAATATGAAGTAATCTAAGAATTCGTGCAATACAATGCCTCTCTTACTTTGCTTAACGTCACCCCATCTGTATGTGGCCAGCAGTTTTTCGGACTAGTGTCGATGCGGACTTAGAAATTAGCAAATAACTTTTCCCGCTTCGGGTGGAGGAAGAGAGAATGTCAGACTTTTAACGCCTTAATCCCAGATCTTTTTGGCAGACATCGGACGGATATGCTCTCTCACTCCACACACAACAGTGTCTCCTGCGCACTTGGTTAATCTCTGTTGAAATTGCTCACCGAGATAGAAATTCGGTGGGAAGGAATATTTTTTTACAAAATATAGATTATCAAACCACATGCTATAAGTACATGTCGAAATACTGTAGTCATAGTGTCTCTTGTCTTTTCCACGTTTAAAGGCAAGACATACTATTTACTAATTATGATTGGATCACAGTCATTATTATTTATAACTAGCTGTACCCGCGCGGCTTCGCTCCCACTCTTCCCTACTTCAGCCTACAATACCCTACTCTACCCTACTCTACCCTACTCTACCCTCCTCTACCTTACTCTACCCTACTCTACCCTACTCTACCCTACTCTACCCTACTCTACCCTACTCTACCCTACTCTACCCTCCTCTACCTTACTCTACCCTACTCTACCCTACTCTACCCTACTCTACCCTACTCTACCCTACTCTACCCTACTCTACCCTACTCTACCCTACTCTACCCTACTCTACCCTACTCTGACAATCTTAACGTATTTAAAAAGCAATTGCACAATTTACTGCTAAATAAGAGTTATTACACAGTGAATGAGTACCTGTTAGACAGGAATTTATGTGTACAATAATGACAAGGGTTACTTCTTTCTAAGTCCGACTTACTTTACTTAATCTACTTATTGTATTTATTTTGAGTTTGTTTTTATTTTGTATTGACATTATTTGTTTGACTATATTAATTTTATTTTGTTTTTTGTTGACATTATTATGAGTAGGTATTAATCTCTGACATATATTAAGTATCCATAATGTTTAATTTATTACAATTTATTACAATTTTGCATGCCTAATTTGGTAAAACACAGTTTGCTGAGCATTCACATGACATCCAGAAATGTATAATTGATTGTACTGTGTTCTGCAATAAAGATTTTGACTTTGACTTTGACTTTGACTCTACCCTACTCTACCCTACTCTACCCTACTCTACCCTACTCTACACCACTCTACCCTACCCTACTCTACCCTACTCTACCCTCCTCTACCTTACTCTACCCTACACTACCCTACTCTACCCTACACTACCCTAATTTTCATTTTTTTTCCCATAAGAACCTTCTCCTCATAATAACGAACACAACAAAAAAAAAATTAGCGAAATCGGTCCAGGCGTTGTTGAGTTATGCGCTTACCAACACATTTTGCGATTCATTTTTATATTATAGACTAGCTGACCCAGCGAACTTCGTATCGCCTAACAGTAAATGTATAGTTGCCATCACGGATCTTGAACGCTCGGCGTCAGAGTGGGGATCGCTTTGTGCATTCCATACATTGGCAAGTCAATCGTCTTCGTTGTTAGATACATGCAGCAACGCAGTGAACGAATGAGGAGTGACGTCTATGACGCGATGGCGCGGCCAGTCAATTACTGACACTCCCCGCCCCCGCGTCGTACTTCGCACCACTAAAGAGACCGAATATTTGACTTCTGCGCAAGTGTTCAAGATCCGTGATGGCAACTGTAACTAGCTGACCCAGCGAACTTCGTACCGCCTAACAGTCAATGAATGTAGTATATCTTTCGATATAGTCAACCGATTGCGATGAAACAGAGCCTAAGTAATAAATCAAGTTACACACAATTTTAATGTATAAAAGTTATATTTATCAATTACTTTGATTTTACGTGACGCGTGCACAACTAAACACTTCTACAGATTTATTATACGAGTTTATGTAGGTACATATACTAGTCATAACAACGTCTGTTCCATAATACCTATTTGATATCTTCAGTCTGTGCCTGGAGTCTAAGAAATAGGATCTGGCTTGTTTTAGCAAGACCTTATTGTAGTCTATTATTGGGTTGGGTATCTTGTTATTTCTGTACCTCAGTAGGTATCTAAGTTATTCAATATCTCATTTCCAACTGATGTATATTGAAAATGGCGATTGAAGGAACTATTTCAGTACGATCGATAGCTATATTATGTTTTTGCGTTACAGAAAATGCTCGTATTAATCTTGACTCCTATTTCTTGCTTGTTCAGGAGCTTGGTTTATTAATTAAATTGAATTATTTGTCGAAATTATGAATTTCTACGATATTTTATTAGGGTTATCTAAAATCTAAAAGTTTAAAATTAATGTAACCTTAATATGTCAGTATGACTCTCCTATAATACATACATACCACTAACCGGGTGCAACAACGTTATAAGTAACAAATGGCGTTTTTTTCAGGAGATCGATTTAAAAGTTTTTGTTTTGTAGTTTAAAAATAATTATTTGGCTGTATGTTGACTTACCCTAAGTGTCTGGCCTACTTGCATCCAGTACTTGCATTCTGTGTCGCCGTCGCCACTCACTCTGGGGACACGGCAGTCATTGTGAGTCGCAACTGAAGGGAAAAATAGAAAAAATATTAAATTCATACTTTTACATTTTACACTTTGATTTATTCAAATAGCCATCAATAAAAATAAACGACACTCACCTTTCTGACTAGATACGAATCTTTTTTCACTTCTTTCTTCTACGAGTAAAACACTGACTATAACTGATAGATATTAAGCACTTTGTTTCATTGCGATATTTCTTTTTTATTTCCAAAGTACCCGAAATTATAACAAGTTTTTTTATTTTTACATTTCGCGCTGTTGACAGTTCGTTCATTGCGCCTAGCTGCCCTAGACATAATGAATTGGCGTCCCGATACACTGCGCAAGCTTACGGGCGTGGTATTGTTTTGAGATTGAGTCGCTTCAAAGCCGGTTGTTTGTTGCGCATGTAATTATGCACGATTAGATAGACCTATTACTATTTTTTTTTATTTTTTTTGTCGTTTTTTTTTTTTGATTTGATATATTTTGTATGCTGAACACCTATTTATTTATTATTTGTCGCACATAAACATATATAATATGTAATTTATTTACCCTACACCTAATCACTAATAACTGAGTACTAAAATATAAACCAATTTTCAACCGTACACTCGAAATAAGGTTCAGTTGAAAACCAGCGTCTGGCAACTACCATGTAGTTGTCTGGCATTATTGCTGAACTGGACCTATTTGGCGCCGCCGTGAGACACACATTGTTAGTTGTCTCTTTTTTTTATATATATAAATTTATTAGTGTCTACATGTTGTTACTACATTGTGTGTATCTACGAGTGTGTATGCCAAATAAAATAGTTTTCTTTCTTTCTTTCTTTCTTCTTTCTTTTGATAAAGTGAAATACTCCATATTTGAAAATTAAGGTTGCTTCAGAAATAAAAATGTTATTTATGTGGTACATCTTTAATTTTTTAAAAACGATACCTACCTACATTTATGACGTTATTGTGCAGAAAGTTAGATTGACAGGTCATTTTAGGAGTTACATTAAATTATATTGTCGCAGAGGATGTAGACGCATGTTTGACATCATTTGTGATCAATAACTCATTATAGCAATTTTAGCATTTATGACGTATTTGCACCCGGTGTGCGATACATACATACAAAATACAAAAAAAATCTGCTTCTGTCTGTTATAGACTTTAAAACCTACCGTCCGATGTGCCCCAAAAAGCAATAACGCGAAGATGGTTTTAACTATTAAAAAAAAAATGCATCATCATCTTCCTACCCTTGTCCTATATTACTTGGGGGCGGCGCAACACGTTTTTTTTTCATTTATGTCCTGTCACCCGTCACGATATCAAGAACTTTATTTTCTTAATTTTCAAAATCAAACTTGTAAGTCAACGCAATCTAAAGATAATGCCGTTTATGTTTCGTTTAGGCATCCGTTCCATCATCGGACCACAAGACGTACGGCGTTGCGCCACCGGTACATGGTGGACATCCCACCTATACGTACAAAGCGTTTTGGGAGTACATTCATTATGCGTACAGCTAAGGAGTGGAATTCCCTGCCGGAGTCTGTGTTTCCTGATAGCTATAACCTAGGGGTCTTTAAGTCAAGAGTGAATAGATTGCTTCTAGGCAAGCGTGCTCCATCGTCGGCCACATCATCGCTTACCATCAGGTGAGATTGTGGTCAAACGCGAGCTTATCCATTATAAAAAAAAAAAAAAAAGGCGCATGTTTTGACACTCGCTAGGAAATCCAAACCTATAGGGCAAGAAGAAGATTAGAAGAAAGAAGCAAGCTCTCAAATAATATAGGAAAAAGTCTGAAACTGTTTTGTAGTTACATCACAAAAAAAATCTTTTTGCGATTAGGAAAAATCTTCGAGACTCGATACACCTACCTACCCCTACCTACCTTGGTACCTACGTTGATACTCAGTGCGCGAGTGCAACTCGCCCGGTTTTATCCAACCAAATATAAAGCACAAACCGGGCATCAGCATAAATATAGTCTATAACATTAAAAAGAGGAAAGATTCGATTTTTGTTTGTTTGTTTGTATGTTACGATTTAATCAAAAACTACGTGACCGATTTCGAAAATTCTTTCACCGTTATAAAGCTACATCTTCACCGAGTAACATAAGCTATTTATTTTCTATTTTCATGCGGGCGAAGCCGCTAGCAGAAGCTAGTTAGGTCATATAGCTCAAACATATCTGGTTAGACTAGCCAGAGTGATAAAAAACCAACCTGATATAGACCGACTAACCTCAAATACTCGCCCGAGATAATCCCCTAGCCTTTTCCTTTCTTCAAGGAAGAAAGGTATTGTTTTCACTAAGTGTAATTTAGGAGGAAAACTGATGCAAGTGAAAGAGATGGCGTACAATGTTGTATGGCTTTATAAAGGGAGGGGGGGGGATTAGGGAGGATCAGAAGGGCAATAGCATGTAACTCGTGTTACTGACTTACTTATGCACGGTTGTTTACCTTTGTATATCAAGATGTACGCTGCAGGGATATTAAGGGGAGGTGTTGGTTTTTGGTCGGTAGTGATGTAGCGATATATCTAAGTTGTGGTGACTTATGGAACTAAAAATCTTATAGCATAGCACAGTCGGCCTTATAATGTTCTTCGGCCTTGTAACGTTTTTTAAGCTATTGCATAGCTTCAATCGCGGGTCTTGAGCGTGGAGACCGAATGCAGAAATTCCATAACGAAAATAACCTAACACCCCCCACTCATTTGTTTTTTGAGCGTGGTGACCGATAAGAAAACAAATGAGTGAACAATCAATCAAAATTCAATTCAATGTGTGAAAGTGTAACTTCAATTAATATCAAAGAAAAAAAAACAAAGGAAAAAAAAATACTGCATAAACAAAATAAATAAATAATTATAATTGCATAAGTTGACAAAAATGCTATGCAATAGCTTTACCACGGCAGTCCCCGAGTGCCACACGTCTTTTTTTTCTTCCATGTCATTTAGTGATCGTGAAAACGTTTTTAAAATCGTTGCAGTAGTCTTTGAAATTATTAATTACTAACAAAATTACTATAAAAATCATTCATCATGTGACTACCGTGACATAACCGATAATAACTATATTTCTAATGATAAAAGTAGTCCAGTGATATACCTCAAAAATAAAAAATCGCCGAATGTCAAGTGTGTATCGTGTGCTTTAGAATATTAACGTAAAGATGACCTTATATAAACCGTTTAAGCATAGCATAATCAACCATTTAATGTTCCCATCCCGCTGATGGTACTCAGATCTCCTCTCTAGGAGAAGGAATAGGTCATAATCCATCACGCGGGCCCAGTGCGGGTTGGTGGATGTTACATGTCTTCGAATATTTGATTCTAGGACATGCCGGCTTCCTCATGAGGTTTTCCTTCACCGTTTTAAGAGCAGTGGTGATGAAATTTTGTCTGTTGGTCTAGTGGTCAGTGGTCCTGATTGCTATGTCGTGGGTTGTGGGTCCGATTCCCATCCAGGACAAATGTTTGTGATGTAGGTAAGTACTAGATTATTTTTTGTTATCAAGTTTTATAGTATTGTCATCATCATATCAGCCGAAAGACGTCCACTGTTGGACATAGGCCTCCCCCAAGCGTCGCCACAACGACCGGTCCTGTGCGTCACGCATCCATCGGATTCCACTCCAGAAGCTTTCGTTCCCATCGACCATCTGTTCTGCGTGCAATGTGCTCTGCCTATTGCCACTTAAGTTAGGCAATTCTTCGAGCTATGTCGGTAATCTTGGTTCTCCTGCAGATATCTTCGTTTCTGATGTGATCACGTAAGGAAACTCCAAGCATAGCCCTTTCCATCGCCCTTTGGGTGACTTTGAGACTTTATATTGTATTAACCTCTCGTATGCCGTAATTAGAGACACAATTAAAAAGTTATTGTGTCTCGCGTGGATCCACGTTCCGGACACACAAAGGGTTAAAGTTAATTTTAAGACCGCACTATCGCATTAGGTATTTACCTGTAATAATAGTTGTAAGGAAATAAATAAATAAAATAAAATAGATTATCAGTCCGCTTTATAGCATGCCCACTAACACTGCGTCTTTCGCTACGCGGTCGCTATTACAAAACCTTTCGACCCCGTCGACCATATGGTCAGGTCTCTCTGTCTATATATTCATAGCAGGGTCGGATCAGGGTATTCAGTAATTAACACTATTGTCTAATACACAGGCGTTTCCCTAGTTAATTAATCTGCCAAGATTGTGCGAGACGTAATTAATGATTAGCCTGGTATACCGCCTGTTGATTTCTTATCCTCTGCGTATGAATGGGAACCATGTATTGACGTTATTGTTGCAGAATCTGTATCAGATACATTGAAACAGTATAATAGTCTGTCTAAAGAACGATTAGGTGGCGCACTGTTTAGTCTGACATATAAGTTTTTATTTAGTTTCTTGCTAGCCAGCTGACCCGGTGAACTTCGATTTTTTTTAAATTGATATAAACTAGTGCATGACTGCGATCCTGCCTGATGGTAAGCAGTGATGCAATCTCTGATGGTGGGGTGCACTAGTTTTTTTAGGAGCCTATTCACTCTAGCCTTGAAGACACCCAAATTATAATCGGACGGAAAGACCGCAATAGACAAATTGTTCCAATCCTTTGACGTATGCGGTATAAAGAAGAGGTAGATAAAGAAGGCGCCAGATAACTGTGGAAAATAAAGTACATTGACCTTTTCCATAACTCTTCGAATGCCGTAATTAGAGACACAATAGAAAGACAATGGCTTATGTCGAACTGTGTAACTTAAGACATTCAAAAGGTTAAAGCTCGTAGGTACCTGAAAAACAAACTTTCGGGCAATCAAAATCATAGGAGCCCAGCAGGGCCGATGGTCGCTAAGGCCTCGGAGAATTTCTAAATACCAAACCTGTTGTCCTAGAACACAAAAAAAGGCAATTGAAGACCACAGGTGTGATTTTAGTCAGTAAAAATCATTGGTTGATTTCCCAATTAAAATAAAAAAAAAATACCCTCTTAAAAAATTCAACCTATATACTTATTTAGATCAGCTAACATACTGCAGTCCATTCCCAATTTACCTTTAAACCCTACATTGTCGACCTCTTCCCAAAGCGAAGGCACGATCCGTAAAATCCCATGTAATTTGAATGAGTTTAGGATTGGAAGTTCGCGAAGATGTCGCGTCGCGAGGTGGTGCCCGCGGAGCCTAAAATAAACCCCGGAATATATTAAGCGAGCCAGACTGTTACGTAGGTACTGGGCTGAATAACCGAGACTTCGTTAACCTTAATATACTTACTGCTTCACTGTTACGCAAGTTAGGTATAACTGTAGGAAAAAACGCGGGTAGTTAAAAGATTACACGCGTATCAGTCCTTTATCACGCGAATATTATAAATCTGAAAGTTTGTGTTTATGTTTGCGTACGCATTTCGATGAATATTGGTACATGGGTTGCCTTAGACTAGAACAAATAATTTTTATCCTACGAATATGTTCCCTCGACGGCGAGTAATAAGTAGCTCGCCGTCAGACCGTCCGGTAACCGTCTGGACCGAGTCCAAGTTGTGGACGGCGCGTGGTGTTCTACTCGCGCTTCAAGGAATGTCAACAAACCGTAGGAGTCCAGCAGGGTCGAAGCTTACTGGGTTGTGCGAAAATGAAACCCAGGCCCTGGAATGAAGGCAAAGAAGGAACAATAGTGGGTTTTTAGTCAACAAAAGTCTGACACAAAAGGGCCTGAATTTTTTTCTATACCTTTGAATATAACTTTCACGCAAGCGAATTTGCTAGCAGAAGGTTATTTTAGCTTTTTAGTAAAGTTAAACCAAAATCTATACTAATAATAAACGAACGACTCTGTCTGTCTGTTACACTTTCACGGTTAAAGTACTGAACCGATTTTACTTCATTTTCGACTGCGACTAACCCGGACGAAGCCACTGGTAGCAGCTAGTCTATAATAGATATTTTAGGAGAAACTGACTGACATATTATAAGGTGGGTTGTTCGGCATTGGGGTAAGAACGTATAAATCAATAATTAGAATTAGAATTAAATTGAATTGGGAGGGCACTGACTCCTGACATACAGGCATGCCTAGTTCGGGAGTGAGAGGCTTCATGAATTCTATCAACCTTATAATAATTATGACAACAAAGAATTTTTATTATTTTATTATTATTATTTATTATTTAGCTTTATTTTTAATGCCAGTTACATTGCTGGGCAAGGTGGAACATAATAACGCGGCACGCAATATGACTAGCATTAAAAATAAAGCTAAATAAGTAGTATAATTTATATTTATACGGTTTTACCCCAATGCCAATCTTACCTCAACGCACTATAACAGACAGCTGAAACTACTGCGATTAAGGGTGAGTTGCACCATTTAACTATAACGATAACCAAACCATAACCAGCCGTGAAACGGCCGCTTATTGGTCAATTCGACGATTTGACAACTGTCAACGGCTTTGTTATCGTTATAGTTAAATGGTGCAACTCACCCTAGGAATGTGAAAGCATAAGGTTTCCTTTTATGACGTAGGCAATCACTAAGAGCGGATTTTCCAAAATTCACCCGCTAAGGGGATGAGCAGTAGTGGCCGAGTGGTAACGGCCCCGACTTACAAGTTGTAGGTCGCGGGTTTAAAACCAGCCAGGCGCATTACTTTGTGTAATTAATTTCATCACCACTGCTTTTAAAACGGTGGACAAAAACCAAAAATTCGAAGACATGTTACATTCACCAACCCGCATTGGGCCCGCGTGGTGGATTACGGCCCATTCCCTCTCCTAGAGAGGAGGGCTGAGTCCCAATAGTGGGAACATTATAAGGCCGACGATGAAGGGGATGAAACATAGGTCCAAAGTTTGTATGAAGTAACCTACATTCACGCGAACGAAGCCGCTGTCAGCACTAGTCTAAAACAAAACTTCAAGGTCCCCTAAAACCTTAGCATAAAACCCGAGATTACAATCACAGACCCACTTAAACTAGCTCGCCAACTACTTAAAACTTTAATTAATAAAAAACCGTAATTTTGATAAACCGTACTTTCTAGCGGCACTAACACTTCACGAACTACCATTAAAAGTGAGCCTAAAATATGGCAATAAATTAGGCCAGGCTAGACCAGTCCACTCCGGGGTTTATACCTTATGTACCGTAGTTTATGAGCTACAAAGTATTGTAGGTAAAATGGTGTAGGTTTTTGCTGGACTTTGTCGAAGATAATCTATACTAATATTATGAAGAGGTAAAGTTTGTTTTTTTTTTGTTTGTAGGAGGGTATATCTTAAAGTACTGGTCCGATTGCTATAAACAAAAAATTGGGAAGTCCGAGTCGGACTCGAGCACTGAGGGTTCCGTGCAAACTACAATTCCCGAATGGAGCCTTGAATTTTTTTCCGAATTGCTAAAAAATTTTTATCACAACAAAACTGTTTTCAGATTGATTCCTATACCTGTGCTATAAGATCCTGCTTTGTGTCAAATTTCAGGATTCTGGGTCAACGGAAAGTACCCTATGAATTTCGATCTTTGAGAGTATCAAAATATACGTTTTTTTGCAACATAAACGGCCGTATCTTTTATATAAGTAAACTCAGAAGTTTGATTTTTTCACAGCTTGAAGGGACCGCTGACCTGAGTATATGGTTCTCGATACCTCCACGCGTTTTCGAGATAAAGGGTTTTGACAGACAGACGGACGGACGGATGGACAACAAAGTGATCCTGTAAGATTTCCGTTTTTTTTTCTTTTGAGGTACTCCTAAAAAACATAAAAACAAAAAAATAATTTATACTTTCTCGCGGGCAAAGCCGCTGGCAGAAGCAAGTGATCAAATAATTGAATTTGGCTAAAGACTAAACCAGCATAAAGGTGTACAGTAAGTACAGATCACCAATTCTGAAGCGAGTCTTGATTTCCCTCGGCACTTTGCTGTGACTACCGCCGCCGCCTAGGTCTTAAAATTTAACTGTATCTCAACTTTATGGCTAGGGTAGGGTGTAAATCAGTACAAAGTCTTAACGTCGAGATAGGATTCGATGCTATAAATCTAAACTGAAATTGCAGGTAGAAGGTAGCGTCTGGAAGTTCCGACCAGAAGGCCAATTCTTTTACTTAAAATCGTTCTGTAGCAATGTTATTTCGGCGGTTTAAGTGGTTCCTGTTCCGGATTCAGCGGGAAGAAACGCCTAGGTGCTTTTTTACGGTGGGTAAAAATCACCCTTGGGCGGAGCGGGAGATAGTGTCAGACTCTTACGGACTAAAAAATCCACCCTGTTCCTTTTTGCCTTTCATACAGGGCCGAGCCTCCCTTTCGGAACTAGAAACGCCCAGGTGTCACAATTGTGCACATCGCCTGGAGTACATGGTGGAGCACAGCAACGTCGTGTTCCCGGGGAGGTGGCCCACGCTGGCGACTACACCTTGACTCTACTTGTATCTGGGCCATGGTCACGTCCAGGCCATGGTACAGAGTGAGAGGCAATGGGAAACAGTCATCTCCTTCTGAGAGAGGAGAAGGTGGAAAGCGTGACGCCCCGGTCCTACCAGGGACGCCCTGGGAGTCGAAACTCGCAGGGTGACACGCAATCATTACGGACACAGGCTTGTGGATGGCTAGCAATGTGTAGCTTGCCGTCGGCAATGCACACACGTTACTTGACGATTTCCTACCGCAAAAAACTGCTCATCAAAACAATCTGAAAAGCTCACAGACCACAATAACTTTCTTGGGAATAAACAGATGTACCTACTGTATCTGTACGCACTGCAATAGGTTTCCAGTACACACATACATAGTCTTCCTAAACTTCTACCCAACAAAGTACTAACTGTATCTCGAACAGCCCATACGATCATGTAGTACTTACGGCAGTGGAAAGACTGAAGTTTTACCGGCAGTTACCTAAGTTTCATCCAAGCGTGTGCTGCTGCTATGAATTCATTAGCGACGCTCTAAGTTACTAACGTAGTCGCATTTTACTTGGGTAAATGATATTTATTTTGCAAATAGGTTAACCATAACACTAATTTTAAGTCGTTTGTGGTGCGGGTGCCGACTCATCATTTGGACACCTTCCTCAAAGGAGAGTTTTGGCCGAAGGGTGTCGTGTATCGACGATTTCGTGGAAGGATACCGACCTCGCAGCGGAACACGACGCCGTCACTTCGTGTGCAATAGTATATAGTTTAAAAATGATTAGTTATATTATCTCTTTATATATTAGTTTATTATTTTGTAAGATTATTTTTGTATTTTATCTATGGGCCTTAGATGCCTGATAATAAAGAATCATTATTATTATTATTAAACTCCAGGCGAACGCCGGCTTTCGCTCTGTCATCTATTGTGTCTTTAATTACAGTATTCGAAAGGTTAAAAAATACTTTCAGATGTAAATGTTTTGGCCCTCAGTAAGTTTCATGACTAATTATAAAAAATACTAGCTTTTGCCTGCACCTTCGCCCGCGTACATAAAATACAGCCTATGTCACTCAGAAATAAAGCAGCTGTCCATCGGTGAAAAAATTTTAGCAATCGGACCAGCACTTCCAGAGATTACCTCAACAAAATATATAGGTACAGAAGTCAATCTACATACATAGCGCGCTCGAGCAACGCACACAAAGACACCGCTCACAGACACGATGTCTCAGTCGCGTCTCGGATCCCTCGTCGAACAATTCCAGCTCAAACGCTCATTAGTGTGCGTCCACCGAGCGTAGGTATAAAAAGTGAAGTACATACATGAGATTGTCTTCTGTATCTATATATTTTGTGTTACCTCCTACAAACAAAAAAACAAACTTTACCTCTTTATTATATGTATTAGTGTAGATTTCCATATAATAATGGGCGAGCAGATAAATCAAATAGGTATCTACGTTAACTAAAATGTTATTTCAAAATGTGTGTGTGTAGGACGAACAAAAGAACTCAGCGGCCATTCGTCAAAATATTCCTTCCCTTTTCTAAACACACATTTAGCCAGGAGTTATTCACGTTCACTGATTTCATGTAGGCCTCAAAGGTCAGGTTTACTTAGAAGAGTATGTCATAGTTCTATATTTCTATCTTGCAGTGTGGGAAGATCGTGGGAGTTCTCAATATAAAGACTTCATAATACGAGTGAGTGTTTATAAGCTCTCGTATGTTACTGTAAAGCAGTAGATCAGGGGTGGGCGAGTGGTAACGGCACCGACTTACGAGTTGTTGGTCGCAGGTTCAAGCCTAGCCAGGCGCATTACTTTATGTAATTTATTTCATCACCACTGCTCTCAAAATGGCGAAGCGAAAGCAAAATCCTAGAACCAAAAATTCGAACACCCACTAACCCGTACTGGGCCCGCGTGATGGATTACGGCCCATTCGCTCTCTTAGAGAGGAGGCCTGAGTCCCAGCAGTGGGAATATTAAAAAAGCTGATTATGCTATGCTATATGTTACTGTAAAAGAGGTTTAACTTCAAATGGAACCTTTTTGAAGGTGTATTGAAGTGTTTGCATGCGGTTTGGTATTTGCTGACCGAGCCCAAAACGTCGACGGCGCGTATTGTTCCACGCGCACCTCGAGGAGTTGTCAGCAAACCGTAGGGGCCCAGCAAAGTCGAAGTCTACTGAGGCCAAGGATTTTTTTCTGAAAGGAAGGTTCGGCCCCGGTACAGGAACAGGAGTGGGTTTTAGTCAGTAAAAGCCCGACACTACCTCCCACTCCGTCCAAGAACGGGGGATAGTGTTAGACTTTTACTCTTTGGATGATTTTCCCACCTAAAAAAAACCTATTTGCAGTAGGATATTCATTCATGTTTCGACTTTTTAACGATCTTCATCTCTCTGAGACTTAATTCCGCCAAGCTCGTTCTATCATCAGACCACCAGACGTACCCAATTGATTTCGTCTTTTTTTCCCCACTGCAAAAGGGTTCATCTTGGTAGTGTTGGTAGACCTTTGTAATTTTGACTGTAATGATATACTTAGGTTACAATTGGGTAACTCTAAGGTTTGTGAGTTTGTTCGGGCCCTAAGGATCGAAACTGCGTTAAGCGGGCAGCCGTTGCATGACAAAGCTCGTGTGTCGTTTGCAACGGTCCCCGTCGCGGAATCCGGATTATTAACTGCGCAGTGTCGTTAGTTCAACTTTAACGGTGTGCATGTAGTTGTGTCCATGGAGAACTTAATATTTTATTACTTAGCAAAAACGGGGTTAGGGTGACGGAGGCTTGCGTGGGTCGGGCATCGGAACACTTTTGTATGGGACCGCGCGGGCGTCCGTGTAACGCATTTTCAGCCCTTTTTTTTATGTGTTATAAACTAGTAGGTACTTGACTGCGATCCCGCCTAGTTTATTAAGAGCCTATTCACTCTAGCCTTGAAGACACCTAAATTATAATCAGACGGAAAGACCGCAGCAGGCAAACTGTTCCAGTCCTTCGATGTACGCGGTATAAATGACGAGGCGAAACGCTTAGTCTGGACCGTAGATGTTTCAACAACGTAAGGGTGGATACTCGCCGTGCGTCGGTTTGTCCGATGCAATCTGTAAAACACCGAAAGGCTGGCTACCCTACGCCTGTGCTCAAGGCTTTGAAGATTGGGCTTAACCAAATCTGGATCACCAATCAGCCCCTTCGCACGCCTTTCCACCGAGTCCAAAGCTGCCAGGTGGCACTTTGCAGCACCAGCCCATATGTGGCTGCAGTACTCCACACACCAGCCCTAAAGCCTGTTGGTTGGTAGGTATGATAGTATAATCATAGTCATACTCTCCCCAGCCAACAGGTCTAGGACTGGGCCCTTAGCTAGGTGAGGCGAGTGGTAAGACATATCAAAAAGTTACCACCTAACGTCAACTTGGCCTTCAGTAAATTTTATGACTAATTATAATAAATATTTTAATGTAGAAAAGGTCAAAGAAAAGTTTTTAACAGAACAATTTTATAAAATAACTACCTTTTACCAGCGGCTTCGCCCGCGTACATAAAATATAGCCTATGTCACTCAGGAATAAAACAGCTTTCTATTGGTGAAAAAATTATCGCAATCGGACCAGTACTTTCAGAGATTACCCCTACATACAATTCATACAAACTTACAAATTTTACCTCTTTATAATATTAGTATAGATAGAATATGTAATGAATATAAAAGACTTAAATATAACTAACTACGAGTATTATTTTATAAGCTAAATACGTATGTATACACCGTTAAATTTTAATCGTTTTAATCCCGTGGAGGGTCGATCCGGTACATGAAACACTATCGATTTGTAAAGATAAAATTAAAAAATAAAGTACCTCTTTTTCAAAATTCGTATTAATTTACGCATGTACGATATAATACGAGTTTTGAAAAAGAGGTACTTTATTTTTTAATTTTATCTTTTCAAATCGATAGTGTTTCATGTACCGGATCGACCCTCCACGGGATAAAAACGGTTAAAATTTAACGGTGTATATAGCGTCTACATCTCTAATCCAACTCTCCTGTCGCAGGTCTGCTGGAAGAAATTTTGTTAGAAATAAGCAAGATCTTTGTACTCTTTTAACTGTATTTGTTCTTTTCGTTTTTAAGTGTTTATTTGTACATAAATAAATAAGAGGTACGTTTGTATATAAAAACTAATACTCGTCCATATCGCTGTCATCTGGGTGTCGCCAGAAGACTAACAGCATAGCCACGTTGAATGGAAATGCTAATGTTTTAATTTCTATCTACACTTTGTCGAAATCATTACACTTAGTAAACAAATTAGAGATACATGTTACGGTTCCATTTCGATTCCGAAAGTTTCAAACTACCAATTGTTTCCGATTTTGGTTCCCATTTTAAATAGGAACGTATCGTTGGTGATACAAATAAGTTTATAATTGTCACATATGGAACCTCCTTCCCAATTAACTTCTGTTGATTACTCTTTCACTAGTTGTTTTGAATTTGAAATACACTTCTGGACACATCTATTGGCCCACCTTGTATTTTCAGTTTCGTTTGGTCCTAGCTAAAATTTTATATTAGGTCGAGTAAAAAGTTTTTATGCAGTTTTGAACCTGGCACATTCACAATTTCATTCAATAGTCTTTTTTTGAATTTCGAACACAGAATTTAAAGAAACAAAAGACGATTTGGAGCCTGTTTGTTGATATCAAACAGTCGAATACTAAGAAAACTTGGTTTTATTGGTTTACTTGGATTTAATTCTTGAAAAAGTGATTGATATCTTTGGTTTTGCAACAAACATTACTTATTCTTAACATTAAGGTGAGGTTCTATCAATAATCTATGGATACTTCACCTGAAGTCGCCGCCCAAGCTGTGGCACTTATTCAGGCCCGACACAGCCAAAGAAACGTGAGTGCTCAACTTAATTTAAGTCGATCTGCGGTCCAAAATGTTTATCGGAGGTACCTAGAGACTGGCGGCTTTGTTCGTCGCCAAGGAAGGCCACGATCTCGGGTCACAACTGAAAGGCAGGATCGATTCATCGTGACGATCAGCTTGAGAAATCGTCACCTTACCTCCATTGAGATACAAAACCAACTTCGCGACTTCCACGGAGTATCTGTGAGCGCTCGAACTGTTCGGAGAAGGTTAAAAGAACGCGATATGGTACCACACAAGCCAGCTAATGGGCCCAAACTAACGCGAGCCCACCGAACAGCGCGCCTTCATTTCGCACGCAGTCATTTAAATTAGACACAGCAAGATTGGAGCCGTGTACTCTTTTCTGATGAGTCTAAAATTGTGTTACATGGCAATGATGGAAGGAAGAAGGTCTACCGACGTAAGGGAGAGCGTTTCGCATAATGCTGCTTTGAAGAGAGGGTTGCTTATGGCGGTGGCTCATGCACTGTCTGGGGCGGTATATCCGCGAGCGGCAAAACTCAACTTGAGGTTGTGACAGGACCACGGCTGCCAACATTAAATGCTGAAAGGTACATTCGTGAGTGCTTAGAACCTCACGTGATACCATACGCGGACTATGTGGGCCCAAATTTCCTTTTATGCATGATAATGCAAGAGCCCATGCGGCCGGCATCGTCAGGGAATATCTTCGGGATGTGAACATCACAGTTATGGACTGGCCAGCCAGAAGCCCAGACATGAACCCCATTGAGCACATGTGGGACGAGCTAAAAAGACGTGTTAGGGCTCGTCAGCCAGTTGCCCAGACGATGCAGGAATTGAAAACTGCCATAGAAGAGGAATGGGAGATGATCCCTCAAAATTTCATAGAGCGGTTGATAAACTCTATGCCTATTCTTATGAGAGCTGTGGTAGATGCCCATGGAGGCAACACGCGTTATTAAATTAAACCTTTATTTGATAAAACATGTTTTTTATTCAAAAATCAATTGCCTTTAACAAGGCGCATATCCGACTTGTTAGGCGTAGCTCCATGTCGTATGGTATTCTGAATTCAAATTTAAAACAATACGATCGAAAAAAATGGTAAAATGTATCAGGTTTAAAACTGCATCAACAGTTTTTGTTCAATCTAGCAATCATATTTCGGTAGGGGCCATCGAAACCTAAACTCTAAGGTGGGCCAATAGATGTGTCCAGAAGTGTAGTTGTGAGGCCGCTTTTCATTTAGGTATTTACTAGTTGTCCTCCGCGGTATCACCTGTTTAGGCTACTGCTCCGATCATATTGATCGCAGCGTGATGTTGCAAAGCTTATGTATTCTTTCTCAATAAATAGGCTATCCAATACAATGTACAATTGTAAATTTATTTTAGTATGAGCCCGTAGTTCTTGAGATTACCGCGTTCAAACAAACAACAAACTCTTCGACTTTATAATATTAGTCCGATTTTGCCTCCGATTCCGACAAATTAAAATTAAAAACTCCGCTTCTAAATTCGGTTCCAATATAACCACTTCGAAATAAAGCAACGAAACTCGTTTTTTGTATTTATTATTCATTATTTGGCAAAACAGTTTTTATCAATTGAATCTTTTGTACATGTATTTTTTCTGAAATAAACTATTATTTGTATTAGCATAGCATAGTCAGCCTCATAATGTTCCCATTGCTGGGACTCAGGTCTTCTCTGTAGGAGAGGGAATGGGCCGTAATTCACTACGCGGGCCCAGTGCGGGTTGGTGGATGTCACATGTTTTCGTTTGTACTTTTTTTTTACTTTGAATGTTTGTATTACTTCGATTATATCCCTATACCTAGTAAACGTAGTTAGAACAATTATCATAATATAGTGATCTATTACAATCAGCTTTCAAAATATTATTTCATTGTAACTAGGGGCCTAGAACGACTGCCAAGGCCGACCAACTTGTCAATTGTACAGTAACCATTGACGGAGATCGATCGATTGCAATACTATTGAAGTTCATATCTAGATTCAAATTTTAACCTTCACCATATCGATAGCAACAACTGGAATTGATGGAAAACTGTAAACAAATTACTTTTCTGTTGACTTTTCAACGGCATCGATACTATCGACTAATGCAGTAGACTCAAACACAAAGCATTTACTTAAAATAATTGCTTTTCTTAAACTAAACTCTATTTATGCGCTCGTATTTCCTTTACAAGGAGGAATCCAGTTAGAAAAATAAAGCTTTTTCCACATAAATCATTATTTTTTATTGCTGTTTGATTTTTCTGCAGTCTGTACTGTACATAGAAAATAAGCGTGACGAGTATACAATTCTCTCAAACATTGTAAGACGATAAACTAAACTTGTGACGAGTGAATTCGTCACATAAATTTTACAGTAAAAATCGTTAAATGTGGCAAGTTTACAATAACCCTTTCAAGTGCTTGTATATTTGTCTCGAGTGCACGGGCAGTGACGGTTGGTAGTTGAACGCCGTCGTTTGACCGAGGTGCACGTTTCAGCTTAGCTGCTGGTGAGGTAACGAGCCAAGGTGTTACCCCCTGTGCTAGAGCGTGTGCTACACCCTTGAAAACGCTCTAATTCTCTGTAAAATTATGCATAGATATTTAAAAAAAAAAATTTAATGAACTATCTAGCAGCACCTAGCAGCTTCGCCCGCGTGAAAGTAGGAAACTATCACAACACCCAGGACGGGTAGACCATGATGTCTACTCCAGGCCATTCTTTACCCGTTTCCCCCTTTTCATCTAAATTCAACCGTTTGATTGTGATGGAATAATGAACACAAACATACAACGTAGCCTTTATAAAATTCGCGTGATATTTACATTAAGCTACACCTACTCCAACCGAACTCACAAAAAAACCTTTCAGAGCTTAAAAATATAAACACTTAAAGTTATCGTTAACTTGTAGAACGGTTTCCCAGTCGTCCTTGAGCGTAAGGTCGCGGCGCTTTCATTGGTCAGTCCAAGGGCGCTGGAGTAGTGTCGTGTCGAACTACGTACAACTGTACCAGGGGCGTAGCTACCGCCGTATCAGTCATATTAATGATACCCCTCCGAACTACAGAGGCCGAACCCCGATATATGCCATAATTCGTAATATGTTTATTTATCTACAATCTTAAATTCCCTTATTGATAGGACGCTAGTAATTAATGAATAATATCTAGGTACAACATTAGTTTAAGTAGGTATATGCAAAACCCGAAACACGTGTCTAATGTTTTTGTGTAAAAAATCAATGTACAAAATTTCATAACTATATCATGAAAAATCATAAAGTTATAAGCTTTTTATGCCAGCCAAAATACATAGTCAGCGGGCCATTCCGGGACTGAGGGGTTGTTTTGCACTTGAACCCAGCTGTTTGCTAGCGCCTAATGCCCGCTATGACCTTCCGCAACCTGTGTTGTACTTACTGTTGGTGTAGTCCAACTTGTGACATTTTGAAAAAATAAATAAATAACATGGTGTAAAAATTATTGGAATCCATTCAGTTACTGATTCTGAACTCACGTTTATTATTAAGGCCTTTCGAGGCACTAATTTTACGCTAGTAGGACTTGATTTTTGACAAAAAAAAATTGCAAAAATATTTGATCTTCTCTGTCGGTATCACTCTTGATACTTCAGGTTTTGGTGGCAAGCTTCACAACACGCCACCACTCCTCTCTGATAGCCGCCTTCTTCGTGCATTCGTGTAGTGATGACGACCCGTTCACTGCAGCTTTTAAAATATTTGATATGGGGCTCCGATGACCTGCTCAGGGTCGCGGGAATCCGATGGATGCGTGACGTACCGGACTGGTCGTTTTGGCGACGCTTGTCGCTATGTCCAACAGTGGATGTTTTTCGGCTGATGGGGCCCCATTAGGACTAACTACGCCACTGGACTGTAGTCTAGTTAGTGAAGTGTGACGTACGCTGGACGGGGTCACATTAGGCAAGGCGGCGGAGGCCCGACGTTTTGTTATTAATGTCTTAAGTGGAGCACCTAGTGTTCTGGGGCCGCTGTTATGTAATGTCAAAGCTATATTATTTACTAGCACTTTACCGGCGACTTTGTTTGCGAGAATGTTTAAATAAAAACTTTCATTAGATATTACATATTTGATAGTTATTTCAGCCGACAGACGTCCACTGCTGGACTTAGTCCCCCAAGTGTCGCTACAATGAATATCATCATCATCATCATTTCAGCTTAAAGACATCCACTGTTGGACATACGCTCCTCCAAGTGTCGCCATAACGAACGGTCCTGTGCGTCTCTCTTCCATTACATTCCCGCTACTCTCACCAGGTCATCGGTCCATCTTATAGGAGGCCTTCCAACGCTGCGTCTTCCGTTGTGCGGTCGTCACTCCAGAACCTTTCTTTCCATCGACCATCTGTTTTACGAGCAGTGTGCCCTGCTCACTGCCACTTCACACAAACATCCAGACCTGGAACAATTATCTGTAGGCCATACAAAATACGGTCTATATATTTAGTCTGTAGTGAAAAAAAGATGGTGCGTCTGTGCATATCTGTCTTATACTCGTATTCAACTTCAACTCTTAATTAATGGTCTTTGTGGAAGAAACACCACAATTTTGCCAATAACATGTGCGGACTGTTAATAAACCATCAAACGTTGGAGAGTATTTAGCGTGAATTAATAGTAAAAAAATGTCTTTCTTTTTAATGAATTAATGAAAGTAGAAAATTAAAGATTTTCTTCGCAGATATAGACTGACAAGTGACAAGTCCTATGACCACAGATTATAATAATAATAATAATATTGTTGTTCTCGTTTGGCTAACGGCGAATATTTGCACAGACATAACCAAGTAGCCAGGATTATCCACCAGCAACTTGCTTTGAAGTACAACCTAGTGGATTTAGAGGTACCGTATTACAAGTATGTGCCCGACCCAGTTCTCGAAAATGACCATGTCACTTTGTACTGGGATCGGTCTATCATTACTGACCGGACTATTGTAGCCAATAAGCCGGATATAGTGGTGATAGACCGATCAGCGCGCCGTGCAATGATAGTCGATATCACCATCCCGCATGACGAGAATCTCGTGAAAGCTGAGAAAGAGAAACAAATGAAATATCTCGACTTAGCACACGAGGTTGTCGACATGTGGAGTGTGGACTCGGCTGTCATTGTGCCGATTGTCGTAACCGCCAATGGTCTTTTTGCCAAAAGCTTCGACGACCATCTGTCGAAGCTGTCGTTGCGCGGTTGGATCAAGGGCCAGATACAAAAGGCAGTACTCCTCGATACGGCTCGCATTGTGAGGAAGTTCCTGTCTCTGGAGCCCTACCACCGGTAGCTTGGACCCTGCTCCCGACATCGGTGGACTACTGTTTTTATATTTTTAAATGTTTTTTTTTTTTAAATTTAAATATGAAAAATATTTAAAAATATTAAAAATATGTAATATAAGAAAAATAAAGGACATAATAATATTATTATTATAATTATTAACCAGCAACTTGCTCTTAAATACAATCTTGTAGAATCAGAAGTACCGTACTACAGGTATGTGCCCGACCCAGTTCTCGACAATGGCAGTATCACGTTATATTGGGATCGATCTATCATCACTGACAGGACTATTGTTGCCAATAAACCTGATATAGTGGTGATAGATCGACTAGAGCGTCGCACAATGATTGTTGATATAGCGGTCCCTCATGACGAGAACCTTGTGAAAGCTGAGAAAGATAAGCAGATCAAATATCTTGACTTAGCTCGCGAGGTTGTCGACATGTGGGAAGTGGATAGAGCAATCATTGTGCCGATAGTCGTAACGGCCAATGGCTTAATAGCTAAGAGCCTCGAACAACATCTAAGGAGGCTCTCGTTAGGCAGCTGGATCAAGGGCCTGATCCAGAAAGCAGTACTCCTGGACACGGCGCGCATAGTTAGGAGATTCCTCTCTCAGGAGCCCTGACCACCGGCAGCTTGGACCCTGTTCCCGATGCCGGTGGGCTACTATTTTTTATATTTTTAAATGTTTTTTTTTAATGTGCTTTTTAAGAAATATTTAAAAATGTAAATAATATGTACATATATAGATAATAAATGGAATAATAATAATAATCTTTATTAAATCTTTTATACAGAAAAGTACAGTTACATATAATAGCCACAAGTAAATCTTAAATAAATAATTATGCTAGTACCCAACCAATATTAAATATTATGACCAGTACATGACAGCATCTTGTAAGAGAGAAAATAAAAATATATAAAAAGGTTATATACTCGTATTAAGAGTTTACTGTTATAAAACTATGATGGTATCGTTCGTTAGTCACCACGACCCTGAAAAGGAAATGCGGAGGGTATGGGAGAGAATGGAAAGACGGGATTTATCTTATATATTGTGATTACACACCAAAGAAAGTCCGTCACGTCCACATAATATATCAGGTCTTGCAGAGTCCTGCGGCCGTATTATGACATCTTAAAACCATCATGTTTTCTGTGTGAGAAAAGGATAGTGCTATTCGTCCTGTATAACTCCGTCTCTTTTTCACACCGAAAACATGATGGTTTTAAGAGGTCATAATACGGCCCCTGTTTTATCTTAGAATAGGTAATCCACGTCTCTACAGATGACTTAGTTATTTACGGACACATGGGGCCTTACCATGACGTGTTAAAATTAGTGTCTGGCCGAAACTGGTTTTTCAACCGAAACCGAATTTTGGCAATAGTCTCAGTTTCGGCCGAAACCGAAACTTCCTTACAAGGATCACGTTTTGAAGGAAACATAAAGAGAACGTTATTACAATTAGTCAGTACTTTTTTTTTTTTAATGCTTTTTTTAGGTTGACTATCATGAACGTTGCTGTATTCGATTTTAATAATATATTATAATAATATTCTACAACTATCACACAACGCCGTCTAGTCTCGAGCTAAGCAGAGTTTGTGTTATGAATACTAGACAACTGATAAACTTATTTATATATTTCTAAATACATACATATTATAGATAAATTAGACATAGACAAACACAAACAAACATAAACATTTGTACTGGGTGGGAATCGAACCCACGACCTCCGGCATAGCAGTCAGGGTCACTAACCACTAGACCAACAGGCCAGTCGAAAGTTTTAGTTTGGGAGTAGGTAAAACGAACTGCAAACACAAGCCAGTCACGACATGATTAGGCACGTGGACACGGCAAAAAGTCTTCGTTGCTTACAATTACCGGCACGGATCTTGAGCGCTGGCTTCAAGTTGCGCAGAAGTCAAATATTCGGTCTCTTTAGTGGTGCGAAGTGAGACGCAGGGGCTGTCAGTGATTGGCTCATCGCGCCATCGTGTCATAGACGTCACTCCTGATTCGTTCCCTACGTTGCTGCATGTATCTAACAACGAAGACGATTGGCTCGCCAATGTATGGAATGCGCAAAGCGATTCCCACTCTGACGCTGAGCGCTCAAGATCCGTTCCGGTAATTGTACTCGCTTGGAAGAAAATTAACGCGCTGAACATGACCGATCACAGCGCGAGAACTCCCGAGTACAGTTTCGGTGTCATTCGTAGTTTCGGCAGGTTTGCCACCGAAACTGAAACTAAACCGAAACTCGTTTTTTTGCCGAAACTCGACCGAAACTGAAACCGACACCGAACATTTGGTCGGACACTAGTTAAAATATAAAGCATGCGAGCGAGAAAGAGAGATGGAGGTATACACCCCTTTAACAGGTCAATTTAAGTCGTCAAATGGATCGCGTTAAGAGTTCGTGGTAGGGCCTCAGATACATGTGGTTCTCCAATTATCGCCTTCTAAAAAGGAGCCTCCAATTAACGCCGACGTAGTCATGATTCGTGATACTGATATCACGAATCATGACTTGATATTTAGTTTTTTTTTTTTGGTGGTTAACTCTTTGAATGCCGTAATTAGAGACACAATAGAGAGACAATTGCTTATGTCGAACTGTGTAACTTAAGACATTCAAAAGGTTAAACATCATCCAAATGTCATCCCCCGCCCTTGGGTGGAGCGGGAGATAGTGTGAGACTCTTACTGACTAAAAAACCCACCCCGTTCCTTCTCTTCTACCGGGGCCGAGCCTTCCTTTCAGAAGCAGACTCTTGGCCCCAGTAGGCTTCGACCCAGCTGGGCCCCTGCAGTTGCTGACAGGTCCTTGAGGTGCGCGGGAATAGTGCACGCCGTCGACGACTTGATTCGTCCGTCACCGGACGGTCGGACAGCGAGCTACCCATTGTTCGCCGTCCGCAAGCCCGCGCCTACGATGGCCGGAAATCGGTATTTGGAGTTGAGATACTGACGGTTTGGTACACCTGTCCTTTCTTTATCTTATGTTCCGACATCACTTAAGAAAGTTTGTCCTATTTTTATCTCAATAACCGTTTTGTCTCTAGTGGATTTCCTGTCCCTGGCCTACATAAGTAGAAAATAACTCAACAAACCAGGTTACCTTGTTCAAGAAGCTCACAAATCTGTTGCCCAGTTACTTCCTACAACTTGCGTGAGAGAATAAGCAGATGTAACGAAATTGTGATACTAAGACATCATAAACTTGTTGGTTTACGCCGAGGACTGCGGGCTGTAATAAGTTGGAATTGTCTTGTAGATATTATGACATGATGTTTTCGAAATCACAATACCGCAGCCAAGAATATAATGATTTTAGCTGTCCCTGAATACTTTTTTTAGTGACCCGAACTGCGGGGTGGTTCGAAAGATTTATACGACCTTGGAACGCAAAGAGTAACTGAAATAACCCTAGTGGGCTTTAGTCAGTAAAAGGCTGACACTCCCTCTTCCTCCATACAGAGGGGTAGATTTATTTCCCACCGAAAAAAATTACCAATATACTCGTAGTACTTTTATTCTGGGTTTGATGTCAACAAAGCTCTTTGCTTCGGCGTAGAGTCCATTAGATCCGTTCCTTGTTTGTTTAACCAATGCGAGACACAATGGCTTTTTAATTGTGTCTTTAATTACGGCACTCGAGAGGTTAATATAATTTCCTACTATGATCCCATTTTCAATCTGATTATATTTTTCCAATACATTCGATCGCAGCTCTTTGTCTAAATCGGAAGCTTCATCACCATCATTTCACTGCTGGACATGTGCTCTTCCAAGTGTCGCCACAATGACCGGTCTTGTGCATCTCGCATCCATCGGATTCCAGTCACCAGTGCGTCGGTCTACTTTAGCTCCTGAAGCTTGAAGCATAGCTCTTTTCAAAACAGTCTTCTATTTCATACTACCTTTCTGAGTTGACAGACTTAATTCTTCTTCAGAAATCATTTTCATTGTTCTAATCGTGTCCCACAAAATATTTTAGACAGTCATCATTGATTTACCGTTCGGAACTCAGCGGATACGGGGCACGGCTAAAGCATTATTCCGTGAATTCCGGCGCGCCGCGGAATTTGCAGCATCGCCGGAATCCGCGATTGCGGTGTGCGACTGCAATTGTGCATTGGGGGCGGAATTCGCAATAATGTCTGTTGTACTAGCTCTGATGTAGTTATGTGTGTTAGTTATATTGGGATCTTTAGCCCTAGAATCAAGAAAAATAGTCTTGAAATCGAGTGGGTTGTCGAAACGAAGCACTCGGGAATACCTTGGGGAAACGTGTCTTGCTTTCACGCCATGAAACATGTGATACTCGTGGGCTGCAGTTGAAAATCAGCGTCAGATGGTGGCTTTGTGTTACTATTTGCCGTTATGCTGAGCTATGGCATTATTTAGTGTACTTTTTGTTTAATTTTAAGGCGTTTTTATAATGCCAATAAACGCAATTTTCTTTCTATGATATTACAAAGGTGTAAGTTTTTGTGTATGTTTGTTACTTCTTCACACTTAAACAGCAGAATGGAATTGGATGAAATTCGGCACATGGGTGAACCATGTCCTAGATTAAGAAATGGGAACTTTTTATCTCAGGAGTTTAGGCGGGCGAAGCCGTGGGAAGCAGGTAGTTTATCATAAGCAGCAGACCTAAGTTTCTGCGTCTTACGTATTCATTCTACACCAAATCAGCAGATCAAATCAGACTACTCAACCATTACTGGACCAAAAACCAATCCAACCAACCAACCAATGGATCTGTCAAAATGTAAACGACATTTGGTTGAAATCTCGACATTATCAATTAAAGAGCTCTACATTAGATAAGAAATGACGGAGGTTTTGATCTGCAAGGAACAGCTACGTAAAGGTTAGAGTTATCTCAAAGGTTACAATTTACTTCCGTCACACTAATCTTTATATTTTGAAAATCTCGAATTTATGAGCCGTTGCCTGCAGGTTGTATTTGTGGCCGATTAATTTTAATTTTTTAAATCTGATATAAACTTGTACTTGACTGCGATCCCACCTGATGGTAAGCAGTGACGCAATCGTTGATGGTGAGGCGCACTAGTTTATTAAGAACCTTGAACACTTTAGCCTTGAAGACATCTAAATTATAATCGGACGGGAAGACCGCACCAGTCCATATGTGGATGCAGTACTCCACACACGATTGAACCTGTGCTTTGTATAACATCAAAAGCTGTCCCAGTGTGAAGTACCGCCGGACGTTGAAGTTGAAGTTCCTAGCAGCTACCTTGGCTTTAGACTCAATGAACCGTCTCGGACACCACAGATCCACATTTTTTTTAGTAGTCTTATGTGAGGAACCTAAAATTAAATACGCACATTCTTCTCGACATGCATATATTTTACAAAGTTACCTATCTCTGAAAGAAAGAAGGAATAAAAGAAAGATAGACAAAAAGATAGAAGGAAAGAAAGAAAGAATTAAAGAAAAAAAAAGAAAGAATAAACAAAATAAAGTTTATTCTGCTCTACCTGTTATTCGAAATTTAATATCAAAGCACCAGATTGGGCTGTAAACTACAAGCAAAAAGCGACCTTATCTCACACCGCAATCCCATCTCTTCAATGACTTATAGGTAGCTATCCTTACCTGAAGACGCCAGACGCTTAGTTACAAGTACATCGCAAAAACAAAGCGTCAGGTATCTAGTTACTTGTTCAAATACGAAGGAACGTGACCAATTAGCCTAGTTACCACTTTTAATAACATTCCCAGTCTCTTTCAGCCCTATCTGTGTCTAGATCGGAATTTGTATTCACTGTGACTCCTAGCCTAGGCACGATGGCGGGAATTAAGCGGAGCTGGCTCTAGGACTATTTGCTGAATTTTCGGGATGCGTTGTTCTCTGTGTGCTTTTGTTGATTGCGATGTGGCTGGCGGTTATGATTTGTTGTGGGGAGGTAATAGTTTATCTAGTACCATGTATAACTTATAGAACACTATTTTAAGTACATGCAAAACCTGAAACAACTGTCTAGTATTTTTATGTAAAGAATCTATGTATAAAATTTTAAAACTGTATTATGAAAAATCACAAAGTTATAAGCCAGTTATGGTACCTGGTTGGCGACATAAATACATGGTCACCGGGTCACCCGGGCGACTGAAGGGTGGTTTTGCTTCCGCGCCCAGCTGTGCCTAATGCCCGCTATGACCTGCTATGTACTTAGTGTCCTTGATGTCGAACTTGCAACTTTTTCTAAATATTTTTGCGACAAAATATAACATGGTGTAAAAATTTTGGAAGCGATTCATTTACTGATTCTGAACAAACGATATTCAGGTTTCGCATATATGTACTAAAAAATAATGTTCTATATACTTTTTCTTGGAGCATTATTGAATGTGTCCATAGTGACTAGTAACTACTTGTTAACTAATTTTAATATTTTTTTAGCTTACAACACTAAATAGGTCTATATCTCGGGTGTTATTTATAAGCTTTGAAAGAACCACTGCGGTCCGGAAACGCAATGGCTGGGTTTTAATTTAATGTAATGTGTATAAATGTAAGTGATCTAGATTCAATCAATGTTTGCTCCTTACCACCACTATATCTGCTGATTCAGGCTCGAATTCAGAATTATTGGTGAACCAATATTACAACTAAGCATTATATTACAAAGATACAAATGAAACCTAATACATCCCAGGACACACAGGATCTCTGACATCTGGAACAGTGTTATCAATCTAAGTCTGGAATCGTTCCAGAGAATTCTAGAGCGTTCCAAAGTATTCCAGAACGCTTTCCCCGCACTATTGCCGCACAGAGCTACTCCCCAGGGTTGAGAGGCGGCTCATCGTGGTCTAAATTGTCGCTCATTATTTCCGACCATGTGCCGGAAATCCTTACATTTTCGTTATTACACACACAGGGGTATTATTAAGGATTAACTGGTAATGAACATAGAATATAGATGTATGATTTCTCTTAATACATGAAGCTGATTGATGAAAAAGGTATCCCATCTTATTGTATGCTGACCTATATCTTTAGCATTGTTAACCTGCTCTAATTCAAATTTATTTGTCTAGTATGTTTGTTCTTTAATTATTTTTTATTTACTGTCTTTTGACGATGGTGCATGCTTGCCCAGAAGTAACTACTCTTGATTGAAGCATCCCCAGTTTGTAGCGATCAGGATACACAATCAATCAGGATACTGTGGTAAAGAATTCCATGGATTTTCCAAAATTCCTTCCCTAAGGGGTTAAATATAGGGTCCATAGTTTGTACAGAGAAACCGACTTTGACGCGGGTGAAGTCGCTGACAAAAGCTAGTAATGAATAATTTGATTTCATAGTAAGTTATGACTTGACTTAAGATCCTATATCCCCTAGATGGGACAGTAGCGTCGACAGTAGTCACCCATCGCGTCCGGTCTTGAGCTTTACGCTTCACCTCGCTCCATGTCAATCCGATGGCCGTTGCTTCTGCCAACACGGTACGTCGCCAGTTTTGCCAAGAAAAGCCACGCTCCCTTCTCCCTTGGGGATTCCTCTCCAACGCCCGATCGGAATCTCTCCTAAGCGTGTGACCAATCCATCTCCACTTACGACGTTTGATCTGGCGCGAAATTTCTCTAACAGTTCTAAGTTTGAGATGGTAATTTGCGAGGATGGGACGAAGACAATGGTTTACGAAAACCTCATAGGTATGGTGAAGGTAAATCTCTACCTATAACTAAGCGAAACATAAAAGCGTGAAGTTTTTATGTAAAATAACGTAAGTTGTTTAAGTGGGATACAAGAATAATAGAGATACGGCTCCGCATGGCTTAGACTGACTCCAACGAAATTATCTGTACGTTATAAAAGAGTGAAAAATTCTCATGTGAGAAATTTATGAACATATGAAAATATGTCTTAGGGTGCTCTATATAAGATGCTAATTAAATTATCATAGAACACGTTACAAAACTGATTGGAACGAAATTGCTTCGTATAAGCTTCTTATTCGCTTGCAAATCTTGTGTAGTCTCGGGTAAAACCTTGTTCTAGAAACATTCAGGGATTTTAGAGAAGTAATTAATTTTAAGATTGGTACACCTGGATTTTACTGTCACCGTTTTGTAACATAAATGTGGTAAGTGTGTGGTTGTATATTGCTAGATATTCGCTGTTTCTGATTCCCTGAATTCTTCAATCATCATTAGATTCACCACAAATGTGGACAAACCAATCAAAAATATGTTACACTTGGTGGAGCGAGAGGGAACAATAATAATATTCCACAACTATCAAACAACGCCGTCTAGTTTCAAACTAAGCAGAGCTTGTGCTATGAGTACTAGACGATTAATAGTCACACTTATATATTTCTAAATACATACATATTATACATAAATTATACCCAGACACAGAACAAATGACCGTAATCTTCATACAAACATTTGTCCTGGGTGGGAATCAAACCCGCGACCTCCGGCATAGCAGTCAGGGCTACTAACCACTAGACCAACAAGCCAGTCAGAATTCAGCCAACATTTGTACAACACTGTGGTAAGTACGCACAACAAATAAATAGCAGATATTTCAAATAGAATGTAGTACCAGTAAATTAAGTTATACTTGATAAAGATTTTCTTATTAAGTTTTCGTTAAGGTACTCGTATTTCTTCCTCATGTACAAATTCACTGATTAAACACTCTTGAGATTTATTCTTTATAGATAACTTTAAAGAACAGTCTGCTTTTACAATAATACAATAACAGTATCAGACTTTTACAAATTAAAAACCACCTCTATTCCTTCAGTGGTCCTCTACGTCCCACGGAACTCCTACAAACTTTAACAATCACGTAGAGTGCAGGGCCCTGATAATGTGACGTTTGGGTTTTCCAAACTGAATTTGTCAGTAGAAGACTTTTTTTCCTGTTAAAGGCAATAGGTCCGTCCACCTTCTATTAAAACTTAAAGATATTGTGGGAACTTCAACATAGCTTCTTGAATTAAACACATCTGTTTAACAGTTTAGAAAATATAAGAATTTTTTTTAGGTGGGAAATCATCTAATTACATCTCCCGCCCTTGGGCAGAGCGTGAGGGCGTGTCAGACTTTTAATTACTAAAACCTACTCTTGTTCCTTCTTTGCCTTCGCTCCAGGGCTCCGGGCTTCTCTTTTGCATAACCTATGACATCAGTAATTGAGAGCAGTGGTGGCCGAGTGGTAATGGCTCCGACTTACGAGTTGTAAGTCAAACCTTACCAAGCGCATTACTTTGTATAGTTTATTTCATTACCACTGCTCTCAAAACGGTGCCGTGGTGATGGAAAACATCGTGAGGAAACCGGCATGTCCTAGAACCAAAAATTCAATAACATGTGACATTCAACAATCCGCATTGGGCCCGCGTGTTGGATTTACAGATTACGGTTCATTCCCTCTCCTAGAGAGAGGAGGCCTGAGTCCCAGCAGTGGGAACATTAAAAAGGCTGATGTTGATGGCATCAGTAGGCTTCGACCCTGTTGGGCCCCTATGGAAGAAATTAGGCATGATGATGTTATCTTCTCACTTACGTGTGACCTTGCGAGCAGTTTCCACGACATGCCTCAAATCACTCCTCATTTAGAAAGCCATTATAACCACCATAGCGTTCTCCATCGGGACGAAAACGTGAACATTAAGGCCCTTGTTCCATTTAGTGCTACAAAACAATGACTTTCTGAAGCCTAACGGACTGAAGGCTTCAGCAAGCAACAGAGTTGAAAAAAAAATAGATTCATTAACACTAGCTTTTGCTCGCGGCTTCGCCCGCGTATCTAAAATATGGCCTATGTTACTCAGCAAAAACAAAAAAAAAAACAAACTTTATCTCTTTATATTATTAGTGTAGAATGTGTAGATTATCATGATTTTTTCGTATGACAAATAATTTAGCAAAAAAAAAAATAAGTAAATTATACTTTTTCACTCGTTTTCCCTACTTATTTCGAACGGCTTTGATCTATAGGAATCATCATTAGCCTTTTTAATGTTCCCACTGTTGGGACTCAGGCCTCCTCTCTAGGAGAAGGAATGGGCTGTAATCCACCACGCAGGCCCAGTGCGGGTCGGTGAATGTCACATGTCTTCGAATTTTTGGTTCTAGGACATACCAGTTTCCTCACGTTTTCCCTTCACCGTTTTTGAGTGCAGTGGTGATGAAATAAATTACACAAAACAATGCGCCTGGCTGGGTTCGAACTCGAAAATATTTTTAGGAATATGTTTACACAAAAGAAATGCTTTTCTTTAGAATGTATGTAGCATTACGGTACATAGCATATGTAAATCAATCAATATTTCGCAAAGAAAATGGTTTTAAAGGTCAGCGAGGTTCTATGCGGGTAAAACGGTAATATGAGTATGTGTGCATTAACTCCGGCCGGTTATTTAATTCATTAAACTCTCCTTTGTCTTTCTATTGTGTCTCTAACTACGGTATTTTAAAGGTTAAGGGACTGTACGCCTTAACAAGGCTACGTAAATCACGCATGGTCATAGACCACTCCGATACAATCTAGACGTAATAATGGTCGTTTGGCATAATATAGGGGGCGCCACTCTCGTTACGACCTGATACGGCTGAATAATTTAGTTGTTTGGACGTTTGGCCGGCTAGAGGTTATATCGGCCGAAAGTTTCGGTGTGTTTTGGTCGATCTGTAATTGTCTTACCTTAGGGCAATAGCCTTTTGTCATTTGAAGAAGAGTCGTGTGTTGACCTCAAAGCATTTTCGTTGCGTGTCGGTAATTTCAAGTTCATTTTGACTTTAATCGGTCGTAATGATATTCGGAAAGTCACCTTGGCACTGGTTATCTTGTCTATAGATTTCTTAGGTTTTACTTGGGACTGTTTGGGTTAATATAAAGTACTGATAGCTGAAAATAAATGCGTCGGACGACTTGCTAAGGTAGAAAAACTGACAATATAGGTACCTTTATATTCCAAAAAGGAGAGGTATTGTAGATTTTCAATTTGTAAGTGCTTTATAATGGTTTTTTTTCCTATTTTTGCTGAAAATAGACTATGATTTTAAGTAGGTATCAAACCACTGACTCGGCAAACTTTGTACCGCGTAACAGTCAATGAAAGTGGTATATCTTTCGAAATAGTCAACCAATTGCGATGAAACAAAGTCTAGATAAGTAATATATCAAGTTACACACAATTTTAATATATAAAAGTTATCTACATTAATTTCGTACATTTTACGTGATTCGCGCACAACTAAAAATTTCTATAGATTTATTATTTATATATAGTTAACCGTGCCTACGCTCCATTAAAATGAAAAGCAAAATCATCAAAGGAAAATAAACCTTATTACAGTATAACAAATGTATGGAAATCAGTTATGTAATTCTTGCTAAAAGGGTTCGCTCATTGAAATAAAAACTTGCTTTATTAATTTATTTTTAGAGCTTCAAGCGTTTCATTTTCAGTGATCATTAGTGTTCAAAAGGCTTTACAAGAGGTAAACTTTGTAATTTAGTAAAAAACATCTGTTTGTGTTTATTTTATTCTTTATTTCAAACGAAACTTTGACGACAAAAACATATGAGTCAAATAAAACAATAATTTAATAATAAATTACTCAAAAAACATATAAATATATAAAGTGGCATTTTGGAGGTATTACTTACATATACCTAACGCATGTTAATGAACAATGAATTTATTTTGTTTGCAATCGTGTTCTGGATAAAATAAAACATACAATTTACATTTTAGATTACTAAATCTATAAAATAAACCTACAAGGTAACTCACAATTGAAAGAAAGTATATATATAGGTACTTTTTATGTACAAAGAAGACAAACAACCAAGCCAAATAAACAGAAACCCTTCTAATTGTATCACCGTTTTTTTACGTGAAGCTAAGAACTAATATGAAGTTAAAATTATTGCAAGCAAGCTTAGAACTTTAATTGAAAGAACAGAAGATTCAAAGTTTAACAACAACCTTGCCGACCATATCCCCTCGGAGCATACCGATGAACGCATTCGGGAGTTCTTCAAAACCATTTGTAATGGACTCCTTTACTTTAATGGAACCATTTTCGATCCATTCCTTGATCTGTTGTATGGCAGCTTTCTGTTCCTGCCAGCTCCATTGTGTAAAACTGAAGCCTTGTACCTTTACATTCAAAGGTATCTTAGGCATCTTCATCAGCGCTGGGTTCCCGTACGAACTTGTGGAACCACACACAGCGACGCGGCCGTTGTTCTTCATACACTCCATGAGTGCCACAGATAGATCCCCTCCAACATTGTCGAAGTAGCAGTCGATGCCGGTCGAGACAGAAAGTATTGCCTCCTTAACGTCCTTCACCGTTTTATAGTTGAAGGCATGGTCGAAGCCCAGTTCTTCGGTCAAAATGCGCACCTTTTCATCAGTGCCAGCAAATCCGATGACGACGCAGCCCTTCAGCTTGGCTATTTGTCCGACGATGGAGCCGACGGCACCTGCCGCGCTCGACACGCACACTACTTCTCCAGATTTCGGCTGACATATATTCAAGAGGCCGAGGTAGGCCGTCATACCGGGCATGCCTAGCGCGCCTATCGCTAGAGACATAGGCAAATCCCCAATTTGTGGGTCGTACGGTTTAATGCCAAATATGGGGTCCGGGTCGCCGTTGAGGACGACGTAGTCGCGCCACCCGGAATGTGAGACTACGGTCATTGTGGTCGGGTACTCAGGATTAGTTGTCTCTACAACTTTGCCGACTTGAAAGCCGAATTGTTCGTACGGCGCGATGCGCTTGTTCGCAAAGGACCTCATGTAAGGATCGGTGCTGATGTACTCGGCCTTAACCAGAAACTCACCATTTTTCAATTTCGGTGGGTATTTCTCATTTCGTAGTTCAAAATCTCCGGGTTCCGGTAAAAAGTCTTTGAAAGGACTTTTGACAACGTATTTTAAAATTTTCATTTTGTTTAATGATTTGAAAAACCGCATGAAGTTATGGCCGGGTTAGGATTCTGATTATGTAAGAACTATAATTAATTTTGCTCCAATCCGAAAATATATTGTCGGTAAGAATAAAAGACTATTGTAAAGTGACGTTCGCTAGTGACAGCACTGAAAGCATTCTATGCTGTCACTCTGTTTGAAATGACAGCAACGTTTCGTTAATGCTTTCGAAAAGCTTGTTGCGTGAATGTACATACGTTTAATGTTGTAAATTATATTAGAAATGTTCTTCGATAATGTACTGAGAATTGTTCTATTATAAATAAATAATCTGCCCATGATTTAAGTGCTATGTATTATTAAGTATCTTTAAAAGTTGTAGACGTTGACTGTTGTCATAGGCATTGCTAGAATTTGCTCTATGATCTTCTTGAATCATAGAGCAAACTCTACAGGCTTTGTTTTTTAGCTCGTTCCTATTCATATATTATTTTGATAAGAACAATTTCCAAACAAGCGGCGGAAATATAATAACCTTGTTGGCAGTTATAATTTTCAAACCGTTTGGGGTTGAAACTCTTGAATCGTGGGGTCCGAGTGCTCATAAATTGTATAAAGACATATCTCAACGCTTGTTGACCCTTCGCGTGACCCAAGGGTTGGCTTTTGCCTTAGACAAAGGATAAACGTACAACGTGGCAATGACACCTATCTTTTATATATGTCGTAGCTAGATTTCTAAAAATTATCAATTTATAATATGGCCTAGTAAAACTAGCCAGATCGTTTTAAACATTAAAGTTTGATGATATTTCAATCTTTGTTTGGCCTACTTTCTTTAGACATATATAATATAAAAGTCCTACTTCAATGATATGGCCAAACGAGGATTGACATACCATCAAATGTTAAGGCCCAAGCGCCCGAAAAGTGCCATAAAACAGTGACTTTCTGAAGCCTACTCCTCGGTAACGGCTAGGTTTTATAGTTTTGAAAAAATATATGTTTATTATAGATCCATGAACAATATTATCAAATTTGATTTTTTCGTGCTATTAATACTTTTGCCTAAAAAAATATTTAGCAATTTCGCAACTGATCGCAATTTTTTTCCTACTCCTTCGAAACGGCTTGGATCTTTAGAAACATTTTTACACATAAAAATTGGTGTTTAATAATATTCTTCAAAGTGAACATAACATATGTAAATCAATCATCATTTCGCAAAGAAAATGGATTTAAAGGTCAGCTGCGAGCTTTTCGGGCGCTGCTGGCCGCAGATAAATGCACAGATATGCGTACTGCTGACTAGGCGGGAGCGAGAGTTGCGTCCATTTAACTTCGGCCAGATGGTTCAAGGGACTATAAGCCTTAACGTTTAAACGATCTGGCCAGTTCTAGTTAGTCAGTTAGAAGTGATTCATTCTAAGGTCTGGATCCGTGGATCATGACAAATACGACAATCGACAGCGCTGCGGAGTTTATCGCCACATTTTAGTTGGTTGTAAATTCATTAAAACCCAAGCGAACGCTCTCATTATCTCTCTAATTACGGTATTCGAGAGGATAATTAGTTAGTATAATAATTCTAAATATGTGGGTATGTAGCATCGATACCTACTTATTATTGGTATTGTTCGTCAAGTCGTGGAGCTCCTTAGTAGTCCTAAGTTGAGCTTTTCGAATACTGACAAATGCTTACACTGATTGGACAGGTCCACTCAAATCTGTATGGTTCTTTCTTCAAAAGACCATCTCAAACAAATCTGCATGGTTCTCATGTGATTTGACCATTACATATTTACTGTATGGACTTTAAAAGAGACTTTGACCCCTGAGTTTGTTTCGGTGTTTCTTCTCAGGGTAGTCAGATAGGAAACACCGGCCTCATCTAGCATAAACTGACGAAAAAAAAAATTGACGTGTAAAAGTGTTTTTTAAACCTATTTGCAAAATAAATATCATTTATCATTCATATATTAATTAATAATATAAAGCTGAAAAGTTTTTTTTTTTGAACACAGTATAGCATAGTTGGCCTTATAATGTTCCCACTGTTGGGACCCAAGCCTCCTCTCTAGGAGAGGGAATGGGCCGTAATCCACCACGCGGGCCTAGTGCAGGTTTGTGGATGTCACTAATCTCCAATTTTTTGGTTCTAGGACATGCCAGTTTCCTCGCTATGTTTTCCTTCACCTTTTGAGAGCAGTGGTGGTAAATTAAATTACACGAAGTAATGTGCTTAGCTGGGTTTGAACCCGCGATCTACAACTCGTAAGTCGGGGCTGATACCACGCGAGCACCACTGCTCTTGAACACAGTAAAGTCAAGTTAACTACTAGATCAATTTAAAAAAAAAAGTGTTGGATAGCCCATTTACCGATGAAGGCTATAAGGCTGTATAACATCAAGCTACGATCAATGGTCATCATCATCATCATTTCAGCCGATAGACGTCCACTGTTGAACATAGGCCTCCCCCAAGTGTCGCCACAATGCACGATCCTGTGCGTCCCGCAGCCATCGGATTCCCGCAACCTTCACTAGGTCATCGGTCCATCTTGTAGGAGGCCTTCCGACGCTGCGTCTTCAGGTACGCGGTCGCCATTTGCCAACGGCCATCTGTTCTGCGAGCAATGTGCCCTGCCCATTGCCAGAGTTTGGCGATTCTTCGTGCTATGTCGGCAGCCTTGGTTCTCCTGCGGATATCTTCATTTCCGACTCGATCACGCAAGGAAACTCCGAGCATAGCCCTCTCCATTGCCTTTTGGGTGATTTGGCCTTCTGATGAGGCCCATTGTGAGCGACCACGGTAATCAATGGTAATGGAGCATTACCAAAGGATGCGGGTGAAATCGCGGAGTACAGACAAGTTGATAAAAATAACAATTTCTAAACAAAACATGGAGTAAACCTCCGGAACTATGAAATAACCTGTCAATCTTTCAATGGTCCCTCGTCAGTTATCATATAATAGATTCATCCACCCCACTATGAATATATAACATTTTATAACAAGCCAACTGTGGCTACACGGAAACAAAGAGTTACTTCGAAAAGGGCGCAAGTTTATCAAAACACGTAGCAACTTAAGCGCTTGTGGAATGATAGGTGTGAATGGGTTGGCCCATTCGTGCCAGTTACTTTCAACTCAGTGCTCAGGATATATGTATAACTATAATTTAGCCACCAGGTGTTGGGAATTGATAAGTTTCCACGATTTTTGTACGTTTCGATCTACTACCGTTCGTGGTTGAAAAGTTTTATGATTTTGACGTCACTGTTTCTGTTTTGGTGTTTAAAATATTATTCTGTTTTAAATGTAGTTTAGTGCTCTTTTCAATCAAGTTTTGATGGCTTAGTAAAATCGTGAATTAAATATAATTTAACCTCTTGTTCAAATGATATGTTTTAGTCAAGATTGGACTGTGTCACAAAAATGTTCACGAATCAGCTTTTCTAAGATATTTCCTGGGTCCCATGATAAATGATATTTGTTTTGCAAATTGGTTACAAACTTTTTAACACGTATTTTTTTATCAATATAAACTAGGTGAGGCCGGTGTTTCCTAACTGACTACTCAGAGAAGAAACTTCGAAACAAATTCAGAGGCCAAAATCTATTTTAGAGTCCATACAGTGTCCATGGTCAAAGATTACAACTAAGTAGACTCAAACAACTGGAACATGGATAAACTTAGCTCTAGAGTCTGTGGGTAGAGAAAAGAGAACCTATGTCCAGCAATGGGCTAAGACAGGCTTTTTTTTTTTTTTTTTTTATGGTGGGAAAAAATCATGCATTGACATCCCCCGCCCTTGGGCGGAGCGGGAGATAGTGTCAGACTCTTACTGACTAAAAGACCCACCCCGTTCCTTCTAGCCTTCATACCGGGGCTCGAGCGCCCTTTCGGATAACCCTGGCCCCAGTAGGCTTCGACCCGGCTGGGTCCCTGCTGTTGCTGACAACTCCTGTTGGTGATAATGATAATGAGGCTCGAACACTTTATTAAGGAATAGATGACAAGATTTTGAGCAGTCACGCTAACCATCTAATAAATACAGACCAATGAACAAATTATAATAATGTTTAACAGATCGGAAATAAAAAGTCTTGTAAAAGCAGACTGTTCTTTAAAGTTATCTATAAAGAATAAATCTCAAGAGTGTTTAATCAGTGAATTGTAAACGAGGAAGAAATACGAGTACCTTAACGAAAACTTAATAAGAAAATCTTTATCAAGTATAACTTAATTTACTGGTTCTACATTCTATTTGAAATATCTGCTATTTATTTGTTGTGCGTACTTACCACAGTGTTGTACAAATGTTGGCTGGATTCTGACTGGCCTGTTGGTCCAGTGATTAGTGACCCTGACTGCTATGCCGGTTGTTTGTTGCGCATGTAATTATGCACGATTAGATAGACCTATTACTATTTTTTTTTATTTTTTTTTGTCGTTTTTTTTTTATTTGATATATTTTGTATGCTGAACACCTATTTATTTATTATTTGTCGCACATAAACATATATAATATGTAATTTATTTACCCTACACCTAATCACTAATAACTGAGTACTAAAATATAAACCAATTTTCAACCGTACACTCGAAATAAGGTTCAGTTGAAAACCAGCGTCTGGCAACTACCATGTAGTTGTCTGGTATTATTGCTGAACTGGACCTATTTGGCGCCGCCGTGAGACACACATTGTTAGTTGTCTCTTTTTTTTATATATAACAATTTATTAGTGTCTACATGTTGTTACTACATTGTGTGTATCTACGAGTGTGTATGCCAAATAAAATAGTTTTCTTTCTTTCTTTCTTTCTTTCTATGCCAGAGGTCGTGGGTTCGATTCCCACCCAGGACAAATGTTTGTGTGATGAGCATGATCATTTGTTCTGTGTCTAGGTGTGATTTACCTATGTATGTATTTAGAAATATGTAAGTATGTTTATCAATTGTATAGTACTCAAACCACAAGCTCTGCTTAGCTTGGGACTAGATGGCGTTGTGTGATAGTTGTGGAATATTATCATTATTCTGTACTAGCCATTATTTGTACAAGCCTTGTTGCATTAAGTCCGCCTATTACCAGTACTGTACGTTTAAATAAATAAAAACAATACGAGTATAAGTGAGTATTGACGTGGTCTGGCGGACTTAATGCCTTAGCCTTTTTTTACCAGTCAACCTCAGAGTGGCACAGAAATATAACATGGCAACTTAACAATAATAAATACATACAGATGTGGATCATCATTGCAGCCAAAAGACGTCAGACTTAAGTGTCACCACGACGATCGGGCTTGTGCATCTCGCATCGCATCGAATTCCCACGACCCACGAGGTCATCTGTCCACCTTGTGTAAGGCCTACCTACTGCTCCAAAGATGAGAGCCAAAGATGAGGATAGATCGAGGCCAAATACCAGCTTGATACGCTGGAGTCGATTGAGAGGCGAGCCAAGAGAATCATCGGCAATGATGCACTTGTAGAGTCGAAGCTCCAAAGCCTTGAGCATCGCCACCGAGTTGCTAGTCTGTCGGTTTTCTATCGTTTACATTTCGGGAAGTGTGCACTGGAATTGCACAATCTAATTCCGCCAAGTCCGTTCCATCATCGGACCACACGACGTACGACGTTGCACCACCGGTACATGGTGGACATCAGACCCATACGAACAAAGCGTTTTAGGAGCACATTTATTATGCGTACAGCCAAGGAGTGGAATTCCCTGCCGGAGTCTGTGTTTCCTGATAGCTACAACTTAGGGGTCTTTAAGTCAAGAGTGAATAGGTTACTTCTAGGCAAGCGTGCTCCATCGTCGACCACATCATCGCTTACCATCAGGTGAGATGGTGGTCAAACGCGAGCCTATCAATTATTTAATAAAAAAAAAAGCCAACGCTGCATCTTCCAGCACGCGGTCGCTACTCCAAAAGCTTTTAGGCCTATCGACCGTCTATTCTGCTAGTACTGTGTTCTGCTCATTGCCAATTATGTTTGGCGATTTTTCAGGCTATGTCGATAACTTTGGCTAAAACAACATCAACAAAACTTTAACTATACACGAAACGTCGGCGTCATGTTCCGCTGCGTGGTGTCGCGTAATGGTCCTCGGAAACGTCGATATACGACACCTTTCGGCCAAAAGTCCTCTATCAAGAAGGTCTGTAGAAGGTGGGTTGGACTATGCAGTATGACCCATATTCGTGTCCCAACAGTATTACATAAAGGTGCTGTTACATAAATCATAGAGCTTATGATATTAAGGGATAAAAAGAGGTCCCATAGGGTTACCCGTCACCTCGGACTTGTAAGGTAATCTATATCCTATGATATTGGTCCTCAGGCCGCGCCTCCCAAGGCGGAGTATTGAAACTAAGAGGAGTTTCAGGAAATCGAGTGAAAAAGTGACTTGATAGATTGTGGTGCTGATAGAATTAATGGGAAGCAAGGTTTTATTTGTCTGGTTCAGACACAGAAGTCTATGGGTTGAGACTAAGTTTCAACAGCCGCATAGGTCAATACCCATTGTAGGCCTGGGTTTGAGGACGATGAGCAATGGACAGCTCGCCGTCCGGTCGTCCGGTAACCGTCCGGACTGAGCCCGAGTCGTTGATGTCGCGTCGTGTTCCACGCGCACCTCAAAAAGATGACAGAAAAACCATAGCTGTCCAGCAAGGCCGCAGGCATGGGCTTGTGGCCGACGAGCAATGAGTAGCTCGCCGTCCGATAACCATCTGAAACTAACAAGAGTAGTCGATAGCGCGTAGTATTCCACACGTGGCCGAAGGAGAGTCGTTGACAGCGCGTAGTATGCCACGAGCACCTCAAAAAGATGTCAGCAAAATCGTAAGCCCTGCTGGGCGGGCTGATGCCTACTAGGACAATGGGTCTACTACTGAAAAGGAAACCCGTGGTCTTAGAACGCAAAGCAACGAAGGAAAATAGGTGTGGTTTTAGTCAGTAAAAGTCTGACACACCCTCCCGCTCCGCACTAGAGCGGGTAGAAGTAATTGGATGACTTCCCATCTAAAAAAAAACACCTAATAATAAAATTCCAGAAATCTTAATCTACACTAATATAATAAAGAGGTAAAGTTTGTTTTTTGTTTGTAGGAGGTAATCTCTAAAAGTAATTGCTAAAAATTTTTCACTGGTAAAAAGCTGCTTGATTCCTGAGTAATATAGGCTGTATTTAATGTACGCGGGTGAAGTCGCGGGCAAAAGCTATTATAATAATAATAATATAATATTCCACAACTATCACACAACGCCGTCTAGTCCCAAGCTAAGCAGAGCTTGTGTTATGGGTACTAGATAACTGATAAACATACTTATATATTTCTAAATACATACATATTATAGATAAATTACACCCAGACACAGAACAATTGATTATGCTCATCACACAAACATTTGTCCTGGGTGGGAATCGAACCCACGACCTCCGGCATAGCAGTCAGGGCCACTAACCACTAGACCAACAGGCCAGCCATTTTAAATCCACTTTACTAATAACCAGTTTACAATCGCTTAACCTTATATTAAACAATCCAAAACTGTATCATTACACCTCTTTTATCCCCCTCACAACTCTCCATCCCTACAAAACGATCCTCCTCGCTATATCGTCGCAAGAAAACCGTGTACAAGTATCTATATATAAAACGTTTGATTTATCCGCGTGTGCCGACGACGTTTACTGCCTGCTGGCCACTTGTGTGGAGTTCCGTTGACTGCCGAGAAGGGTGCTTGTCTATGTCACTAGTTTAGAGAAAAAATGTTTAAGTAGGGGAGTGTTTACTTGCTTTATAAGTTTAGTTAGAGTAGCTATAATTTTCCTTTTTATTAATAACTAGCTGTGCCCCCGACTTCGTTCGCGTGGACTACAATGATTTCATTTTTTCTAAAATAAAAGTAACCTAAGTTACTCCTTATTACATCAGCTACCTTCCAATAAAAGTCACGTCAAAATCGGTCCAGGCATTTCAGAGATTATCCGGAACAAACAGACAGACGGAAATTGTAATGTTATTTTGGTGTATGTACCGTATATATATTCATATGTCGTAAAAAGCGGTTATTTCAATATTACACACAGACACTCCAATTTTATTTATATGTATAGATGTATAGACTAGTTGCTGCCAGCAATTTCGCCTGCGTGAAAATAAGAAATTGTCTCAAAGGAACAACAACTGCAGAAGTCTGCGTTTCCAGATAGCTACAACCTAGGGGTCTTTAAGTAAAGAGTGAATAGGTTACTTCTAGCCAAGCGTGCTCCATCGTCGGCCACATCATTACTTACTATCTCATTATCAGGTGAGATAGTGATAAAACGCGAGCCTTTATTGATAAATAATAATAAATAAATGAATAAAAACTTCCGGGATAAAATTTATTTTATGTCTTATTCTAGAACATGGACTACCCGTTTGCGAAATGTCATCAAAATCTCTTCAGCCGTTCGAGCATATACACTCGTAAATTTTTGCTTTTATAATATTAGTGTGATGTGATTTGAAAATGTGTTTATTTTTTTATCAATCACGTTTCAATGGATAAACAATGTTGGATAAGAACATAGGTAGACTGTGTGACAGCCGTTCCAGGTTTGAAGCCTTTGTTGGCTATAGTAGCTGACTTTAGTCAGATACTAGTATTTTTATCAAAAGTGGTTTTGGTTGCGATATTATCCAATCTAATCTAAATCTAATAGTTTTGGATGGAACGAAAGGGGAATAGATTAAAATAAAGACATTCGTCCCAGGCTAAGTAATTCTAAATTGCGTCTCACAGAATAGAGTAACCTATCTATAATTTTTTTTTTGGGTGTTAAATTATCAAATAACTTCTCCAGCTCTGAGTGGAGCGAGCAGTGTCAGACTTTGCTGACTAAAACCATCTGTGTTTCTTCAGTTACCCTTTCCGTTCTAGGGCTGCGAAGACTCTTTCGTACAATTCAGCAACTTATAACAAGGGGTAACGTGTTTTTAGTATTTATTTCATGCATTCATGTTGTGAATACCTATTTGTTACAACCCTATACAAATCGGACCTATACAAATTAATTAATACAACAAACATTACATACAAATTAATACAAATCCATACGTTAATAATATTATATTGAGTCATTCGATATTATTATTCCATTTTCTATTATATTAAATTATTAATTTTACAATTTATTACGATATTATTAGTTATTTGTTTATTTATTTTAATAGTTTGTCCTCGATAGATAGATACGTAGAATAGGTACTTTAACCCCGACAGTTTTCAACTTTTACATGGTCATAGAGTCGATGCCCATGACAAAAGCTACTACTTAACATACCTAATGTTGTTCATCGATCAAAGTAGGTGTTTTGTTAACATATTTGATGAGGGTTAAGAATACCATGTTTGACAAATGTGCTGAACAATCGATCAATGATCGAGTGGTATTCATTAGTATAAGTAATCTTTTTTTTTGAGGTCAGAACACATCTAATGACTTCTTCCGCATTAGGGCGGAGCGAGAGGGCGTGTTAGACTTTTACTGACTAAAACTACATCTATTTTCCTTCAGGGACCACACGATTTCCTTTCCAAGTTAACCCATGGCCCCAGGAGGCTTCGGCCCTGCTGAGCCCCTACGGTTTTGCTGGCATCTCTTTGAAGTGCGGGAATACTACGCACCGTCGGTGTCTCGGGCTTGTCCCAGACGGTTGCGAGACGGCCAGACGGTGAGCTACGCATTGCTCATCGTCCTCAAGCCGACCCTTAAGAAGTCGTCGACGGCGCGCAGTGTTCCTGCGCGCCTCAAGGAGTTGTCAGCAACAGCAGGGGCCCAGCTGGGTCGAAGCCTACTTGGGCCAGGGTTAGTTTCGAAAGACTAGCTCAGCCCAGGTTTGAAGGCACGAAGGAAAGGGGTAGGTTTTTTAGTCAGTAAGAGTCTGACACTATCTCCCGCTCCGCCCAAGGGCGGGGGATATCAGTTAGATGATTTTTACGCACCAAAACAAAAAAAATCCCTAAGACGGCTGGAAGTCGGGGTCGGGATCCCAGGAAACATAACTACCCGTCTCAATGTTCAATCAAGCAATTACAGATATTTGAGTACCTTTTTAATCATTGCACGCTATTATAATTGCCCAAACAATTAATTAAAACAGAAAACTCAAAGGAAAATGAAAAAGGCAAGCTCAACAAATCGAGAAGTTTCGCACAAGAGCACGTCAAATCAGTCGTCGGGAGGGAAAATCGTCTCGGGCCGAAAAAAAAAACCGGTAAAAAACCGGCTGGAACCGGTAAAATCCGGGGTCGGTGCCAACTTTCCGCTCCAGCGGGATGACTGGGCGCTTCCCGCGCAGAATGACCCTCTCACTCAAGAAGTTTTGGACGAGGCATAAATTAATAGCCTTTTTTAGCTCTCGGGGTTTTAGGGACGTATTTAGTGCAGCAGTGTATAAAAAGTCTTTAGTGGTACGTTGGGTTTATTTCACATAGGCCTATAAGTGCCTATACTTATAAAATGTCAGAAGCTAGTGCACGGTTCGAAATTGGTCGTTTCCTGAAAGCTGCTTTATTCCTGAATGACAGCCTATATGTTATGTACGGGGGCGAAGCCGCGGGTAAAATTTAGTATTTAATATAAATATTAATATTTTTATATATAAACTTCCTCTATTTACAAAGCAAAAAAATGCATCCTAGTACCTTATACATAAATTTCAAAAGCTTCTTAAAAATATAACAAGAATAAGTTTAACAAGACACTTATTAAAAGCTAATTTAACTTATTCCCTCATATCTCCACAAAGTTCTCAAGGATGCACCAGCTGCTCATTACATTACATTTTTTAACTTACAGAAGCAAACTCGTCACAAAAGTTTCCGCGCTCATTACTTGTCCATTAGGATGCCTCCTCCAAACATTCGTACATCACATTTCCCGTCGGCCTACTTTCTTCGGCAACTGCAGCTCTTTTGTGAAAGCAAGTGCCTTTTACCTGCACTAGATAGTGTATCTTAGAGTCACATTTATTTTCTAGCGTACTGTGCTTATGTTTTGTTATTGTAAGGAATATTTTCTATGCTGTGACTGTTGGTTGTGAAGTTTATGCGCCTGATGGGGTTAGAGTGCTTGTAGCAGTTGAGTTTCTATTTTAGAATCGCGCTAGTTTATTAAGAGCCTATTCCTTCTAGCCTTGAATACACCTAAATTATAATGAGTCGGGAAGACCGCAGCAGGCAAATTGTTCCAATCCTTCGATGTATGCGGTATAAACTGGACCGTAGAGGCTTTTCCTAATTACCGGATGAAAATAATATATCAGGGAATTATTTGGGTGTTACCATAATAAGAACTTCGAAGTGTTTTTTATCAAATAAATACATGACACAAATGTTTTATAGTGGCCTTCTGTAAATTTACACTTTGACTTGTTGCAACATAGACCAAACACATCTTGCTAATAGAATAGAATAGAGTAGAATAGAATAGAAATACTTTTATTCGGTACAGACATAGCACAATGGTTATAGGTATACACCAAGTAAACAAAAAAAAATGAGCGATGCTTTTCACAAAATCACACTTCCACTGCGCCTTCTTAATTTGATTACTGACTGGCTTCTGCCAGCAGGTTCGCCCGCGTGAAAATAGGTAATAAGCCTATTTCATACAGTAATTAATTGGCTTTCTATTGGTGAAAGAATTTTTGAAATCGGTTCAGTAGTTTTGAATTAATTCATTATAAAGAAAAATAAAAATCTTTTTTCTTTATAATATTAGTACAGATGAGATAAGCTCATCTAAAATAATATAATATTGATCTGTAACACATCCATGATTTTGTATTCTTAGACTTTTCATTGTTTTTCATGTAAACAAATTAAGCAACAACATTACTCATTCCTTCGAGAAACTATGATAAACTAATTTAGAGTCCAGTTCATCCCCCAGGGATAGGTAGGGGTTGGTTACGAGGACCCTTTCCATCCCATGGGGCTCATAAAAGGTGACTCAGGGATAACGTTACAGGGATGGCGTCGGCAGCTTCCGAACTCATGTATCATGTTACGACAAAAAAGAGTGGCGCAATGACGTAGATTTTTTGCTATGTTGAGCTTTGTTTTTCCCACTGTGCATTACCACTTGATTTGTTATATAGCAGATTCTTTTTTATTTGTATACTTCTGCTTAAAAAGTGGGCCCTTTATTTTCATTAAATTAGCAATTCTCCTTAATATTACCTACATTAAACACAGAAGATGTTTCTACCTAATGTATGTCCAATAGAGATTTTTAAACCAGCTTCAATAGAAAGATAACAATGCAAGAATGGTTTTAGAGCATTAAATAATGCATTAACAAAACGCAAATTTTCTTTTTTATAGACGTTTCTTTCTTTCTTTAGTCAATTAAGCAATATTGTAAAAGAACAATAAACAATGTTTTGTATGAATATCTCTATTTACATACTTATAAATTATTTGACTAATACAGTACACTTACAAACAATTTATTATTCAAACTACGAATAAAATGAATTAATTGGGCATCAAAAATTCGTCTATATCGCTGTTATTGGAAAAAGTTCTTAAAACGCTGGCAGCTTGACCACGTTACATAGAAATAATAATCTCTGGTATCTGTAACAACTGGATGAGCAGTCGAACCCCATGGCTCTAGTGTTTCACTAGGTAACAAGATTGCTACATTTGCACCGTTGGCAGTTTTCTGCACCTGCAGTTTCCGGCAATTTTATGTAATCTTTTCACAATCCACTTACTGGATGACACGAAATAAGTCAGACAGCAAGTCTTAACCCAGTGGGGAGTGGTAAAAGTGGGAATCAGACATGTTACTGCAATATAATAATACTTTTAGAGTGTTGATGAGCCTGCCTCGCTTCTGCAGCATATCAGAGTTGCAAAAATGCGTGTTGATTGCTTTTAAGCATGAATGCGTAAAATATGTGCATCCCTGGTGCGCAAGATGCGAGCCAGTTCCAGCACAATCCTGGGCATAATCGCTGGATTACTATATAATCGTTGCTCCAGTGTCTCAGCTGGACTGCTGAAGCAATGATTATTTGGTTTTGGTTTTTATATGTGTTTATTTATTTATGTACTCTACACACAAACATTTATAAATGAAAAGAACAAATCATGTAAAAAATAATTTGTGTAATGTGTTGATGTTATTGTGGTTGTATTGTGTCACCAGCATAGTTGTAAATTTGTTTATTGTTATACGAGTCTCATTGTTACTCGCAATTACAGAATATTATAATTATTACAAATAATGAACTTACTAAATAGAAACGAAACCTCTGTGTCAAGTCGCCATGCCCCAAATATGTACGAGTGTCATTAGGAACTAATCGATGAACGCCATCATTCATCAAAATTGATCCATACTCATTTGATGTTATTAGAGCGTTTGTGTACACATAGTTATCGTTATAATAACGCCTTGTTGAATGAAAGCATAAAAAAAAACAAAGAAATGTACTTTCTTATGTGAGATGTTTTTTTTTTAAATCTTTTTCCAATTAGCTAAAGTTTGGCGTCCACCGCGTCGGAGTCGGAGCGTACGCAGTGTACGAGCCGTCGGTATTTACAAAATGCTGATAGGATGCGTCTACTGCATTCGGATTTTGTATCGGCAATTTCCGATCCAGTGCACGTTGTACCATGATGATGTCATCTAACCGATTTCGGCCACAGCGACCGCAATCTTTGGCTCCTCATAGTAGTTGTGAGCTCAGATCTGCTGCTCTTTTATGCGCCCTCATGTGACTTGCATATCCAACCTTGGCCAAAAATCTCCGAGCACAAAGCGGACATGTCAAGACATCATTAACGACATGATAAATTATAGCTGTGTAGCGGTGGTCTAGCTTTAAGTTCATCACGCTTCCGGTCTAATTCCAACCTCCGCTTATCTTCAAAGGCTTGCACGTGCTGCTGCACACGACGTCTCCATTCAGGCCGATCTTGTGCCTGTTTCTCCCAAGTGGCGGTACGCTGTACCATCCAAACCGCTCCGTGTGCTCCGATCCCGACGCAGCGGACTTTAGGGCCGGCTTCCAGTCTTACCGGATACTGCTGAATACCCGAGTTTTACATGGAGCAATTGCCTATCACACACAACCCAGTTACTGGGCAACAGGATACTTCCTTTTTATTTTAAGTTCTTGCAATCCATCCTAAGGTTGTCTGGTTGTTGTTGTTATCTATTAGCGATACGACCGCCATTGTACCCATAGATGTAAGTTAATATAATATAATATATATATATATATTCCACAACTATCACACAACGCCGTCTAGTCCCAAGCTAAGCAGAGCTTGTGTTATGGGTACTAGACAACTGTTAAACATACTTATATATATTTCTAAATACATACATATTATAGATAAATTACATCCAGACACAGAACAAAATGATTATGCTCATCACACAAACATTTGTCCTGGGTGGGAATCGAACCCACGACTAGACCAACAAGCCAGTCAAGTTGTTTTAAAAGTTTTGTTACTATTTTGGTATTCAATAAAGTTTATTTTATTACTTGGACAGACTAATGGTCAGACTCTCTGGCGTCTGAATACCTGTACCGGCAGTCAAAGATCTATGAATGAGAAACGGCTTTACGTGCTTTTCGAGGCACTGGGTGTCAGTAATGTCCTGAATAAAATTATATGTGAAATTAAAAATTCACACTGGTACTCGGTTTTAAACATGCAATCTTATGTATGAGAGGCGAGTGCTCTAACTACTGGGTCATGACGAGAACTGCATGTGTCTTGCTGAAAAGTTTATATTTCTCGCTTCAGAGTTCTGTAAAGGGAGTTTGAAAACTTATAACGTGCTGCATTTGTTGTGCAGGCTTTAGTTTTATACCACTAATATTACAAAAGCAAAAGTTTGTATGTATGTGTGTGTGTTTGTTACTCCTTCACATTCAAACGGCTGTACAGATTTCGATGAAATTGGGAACTTATGAAGGCCATGTCAATGTCTATTTATTTCGGGAGTATATTCGTTTAGGATAATTATCCTGTTTCACATGCGGGCAGCCATTGTCAGGAGCCAGTTAGTTTTTAAAAAAATCTTATCACACACTCACCAACTTTCCCCCTGTATAATATTAGTTTGATATAGTTATAAACTTTCGGTAGTCTACCGTGGGCTATAAAATATATAGAAGTAAAATTATTCGGTTGTAAACTTTCATCTACGTCACTGTAAATAAGAAAAGTGCTCAAGAAAAAGGCGGGCAGCACGCTTGTCACGCATAAGGAAACAAAAAAAGGCTTGTTCTGCCGTCATTTGAAGAGTGCTAACAAGCAAAAAACTAACTATCAAAGATCTTTCTTTGACAGTTAGTTCAGTCTCGAATAAATCAATGAGCATTTAGCCTAAGTATTTCGACCCAAACCGACTCCCAGTGAGGGATTTATAATAATAGGCCTAAAAATGTTTTTTTTTTATTAGCTTTAATAGTAATAAGTATTGCGATATTACAGAAAATACAATACACAAAGAAACCAATAAATAACTAATTTAGAAAAATAATAAAAAATAACAATTTCGTAGATAAAGCTAATCTATTATTATTAACTCCCGAGATCCGCGAGGGAGTTATTGTAACTCTCAATAAGATTGTTATAAATTCTCGGGAAGCATTAAAACCTAAAAAAACATATCTCTTTAATTATGTTTTTCTTTGTTACAGCCGCAAGAAATGAAACGCAGAAGGAGCCACTCCTCGGGCGTGTTGTGACGTGTTGAGCAGCCATGCCATCCGACGTCGCCACGATGCGCTACATCCTGTTCTGCCTCCTCTCACTGTCATTCAACAGAAACTTCGCGTTCGTCCTCGACAAACAAAACCCCTACTCGCAATTCCGCAAATGGAACGCCGGTTTGAATGGAACACTCGAATTAGAATTCAAAACTGACCAGCCGAACGGTCTACTTTTGTACACGGATGACGGCGGCACTTATGACTTTTTTGAACTGAAGCTCGTTAATGGGGCACTGCGATTGAGGTATAACTTGGGGGGTGGTGCGCAGATTATTACTGTTGGCAGCAACCTGAATGATGGACATTGGCATAAAGTTCAGGTGAGTCGATTCAATGATCTATTTTTATAGTTTTTGGGCTATTAGAAGTTAGTACCTTTAAACGGGGTGATTAGAAACATAGGGGTGAATAGGAACGAATAGGTTATGATCTTCACTTTGGTATATATTTCCCTCTACTAGAGAGGAGGCCTGAGTCCCAACATTAAAAAGGCTGATGATGATGATGATATATTTCTATTATTGATTTCTGTGTATGTCAAATAAAAAGCATAGATTTTTGTTATAATTAACGAATACTTGGTACTTAAATGCTGGAAAAAATTGTTTGAATATGTGAAAAGCCAGAAGCAAGGCAATCAAACAGATTGCCATGATGCAGAATGAAAAAAAGAAAAAAAAAAGTGAAAATCCACTTCAAATTTATGTTTTTATAAACCTCTGCGTTCCTATTCAGCCCGATGTATACACTATTTTCTGCTTTGCGTTTAATTGTTGATTCAATTTCAATCCGTAAGATACTTAATCACAAGAGACTTGCCATAAAACAAGTTAAAAACAATGCCTTTACCGTAAAGAGAGATACCAAGGGCTAATAATAGTTTATCAAATACCACTAAGATAAACTTAATTGAAAACTGCTCCTTAAAACTTGTGGGTATCATAAAAGACCACGGAGATTACCCTGAAACAAAGAGCAGTACATTCAGGGGCGTAGCTACTGCCGCATCAATGATACGGGGCCTCCGAACTACAGGGACTCTGACACGTGCCATAATTCATAATATTATGTTCATTCATCTACAATCTTAAATTCCCTTATTGATTGGACATCAGTAGTGAATAAATAATATCGATATGATAGGCTGTTTCAATAGTTATAGCAGTTTTTAGTTCGTTCCGCTCGTTTTAGCTTTTTCTACGTAAGGCGATGAATAAAACTTAACCCATTGAAGTACATTTTCGAGGCCTTTCAAGGCAATAATTTTATGCTGGAGTCTGTCTAAAAAGTTAAACGACTTTGATAATTATTAGGGTAAAACGAAATCTGATGTAGTCAATACTGGCTCAATAATCAAGGTTGATTACTATTAGTAAACAATGATCAAGATGGCTGGTAATATTTTTAAATGATTTATTATTCGAAAAATCTCAAGTTGTTTGATTTTATAGACTATAGTAGGACTTATTTTGTACCAAAAAACAAAACTGCAAAAGAATTTGATAAGGAGCCCCATTAGGAGTAACTACGCCACTGGGTACATTCATCTGTGTACCTATGCCATCGCTTGCTAATCCCTTTCGTCGACACCGACACGGTCGTTAATTATAGTTCTAAAGACGTGAACACACTTCGACGCGAATATGAACGAACATCGATCAACGAATTTGTGTTGTTTGATGTTGGTAGTAGAATAGCAGGTTTGTGAATGATATGGATAGGTAAATTGTATAGGTATTGAGTACCTATACGAGTATATGTAGGTAGCGGCGGAGACCTCTCGCGCCGGGTCTTAGTTCAGGTCATGGTCCGGAGCGAGGAAGAGTGGCAGGCGGTCGCCGACTTTTGCGAAGCAGTAATGCTAGCAAAGGAGGAGGCCGACCGCATCAGGCAACGGCGCTCTCGCCGCCCGCCGCCGGAATTTCGATCCCGATTTCCGGCCACCTTAAAGGCGGGCTTGCGGACGGCGATCTATGGGTTGCTCGCTGTCCGACCGTCCGGTAACTGTCCGGACCGAGCCCAAATCGTCGACGGCGCGCACTGTTCCCGTGCGCCTCAAGGAGTTGTCAGCAACAGCAGGGGCCCAGCTGGGTCGAAGCCTACTGGGGCCAGGGTTAGTTTCGAAAGATAGCTCGAGCCCCATTATGAAGGCTTAAGGAACGGGGTGGGTTTTTATTCAATAAGAGTCTGACACTAGAGTAGCGGGGGTTGTCATTAGATGATTTTTCCACCATAAGTAAGTAGGTTAGGTTTAATGACGTTCTTCGTAAGAAGGATGATATTAACCGAGAATCGGGAAATAGAGTTTGTAGAGGCCAACGCATAACTTTGATGTTGCAGTCGAACGTCTGCCGGGTCGATGCCTGCTTGGGCCACGGGGAATTTCTGAAAGGGATACCGTGGTTCTGAAGCGGAAAGGGCAACTGAAAGACTCAGATGGGTTTTAGTCAGTAAAACTCTGACTCGCCTTCTCACTACAATTACCGGAACGGATCTTGAGCGCTGGCTTCAAGTTGTGCAGAAGTCAAATTATCGGTGTCTTTAGTGGTGCGAAGTAAGCCGCGGGGGCGGGGGAGTGTCAGTGATTGACTCGCCGTGCCATCGTGTCATAGACGTCACTCGCGATTCGTTCCTTGCGTTTGCTGCATGTGTCTAACAACGATGACGATTGGCTCGCCAATGTATGGAATGCGCAAAGCGATCCCCACTCTGACGTCGAGCGCTCAATATTCGTGCCGGTAGTTGTACCTCTAGGGTAGTGAGAAAGCGTGTAGGAGAAGTCATTGGGTGATTCCTAATCTCAAAAAAAGTACGGATGATAACTTTTTATAAACTTGCGCTTGAACCTCTCACCTGATGGTAAGCGATGTTGTGGTCGATGATAGAGTAGGCTTGCCTAGAACTAACTTATTTAGTCTTGACTTAAAAGACCTCTTACATTATCCTCATTTATAAGAGAAATATGATTAAATGATTCCTCCGGCTCTGCTTCCGATAGAGCAAGAGAGTTAAACTTTTATTCACTAAAACTCTTGCTCTGGGTGGAGCGAGAGGCATTGTCAGACTTTTACTTGCTAAAGCTCTCTTATGTTCTTTCATATTCCTTTTGCGATCCAAAAATACGGTAAAGCTTTTGAATAATCCTACAGCCCACCCTTACACTATTCTAGCCTATAACAAAGGTAGATAGTGCGACTATGCCTTTTTAGGGTTCCGTAGCCAAATGGCAAAAAACGGAACCCTTATAGATTCGTCATGTCTGTCTGTCTGTCTGTCTGTCTGTCTGTCTGTCTGTCCGTCCGTATGTCACAGCCACTTTTTTCCGAAACTATAAGAGCTATACTGTTGAAACTTTGTAAGTAGATAAACAAAGTGGTAAAATGTGTGTCCCCCCCCCTCTAACTTCTAAAATAAGAGAATGATAAAACTAAAAAAAAATTATGATGTACATTACTATAAAAACTGCCAACGAAAATTGGTTTGAACGAAATCTAGTAAGTAGTTTTTTTTTTAATGCGTCATAAACCGAAAAAAAATACACTATTATTAAAACATCGATCAAAGTTACAACACATTACAAGAACTTTTATATTATGTTACTTGCTGCTACGGAACCCTTCATAGGCGAGTCCGACTCGCACTTGGCCGGATTTTTTTTTTTTGGTGGGTAAAATCATCCAGTGACAACCCCCGCTCTTGGGCGGAGCGGGAGATAGTGTCAGACTCTTACTGACTAAAAAACCCACCCCTTTACTTCAAGCCTTCATACCGGGGCTCGAGTTCCCTTTCGGATAACCCTGGCCCCAGTAGGCTTCGACCCGGCTGGGCCCCTGCTGTTGCTGACAACTCCTTGAGGCGCGCGGGAACAGTGCGCGCCGTCGACGACTTGGGCTTGGTCCGGACAGTTACCGGACGATCGGACAGCAAGCAACCCATTGCTCACTGTCCGCAAGCCCGCGCCTACGGGATTGGAATCCCGGCGGCGGTGAGAGCACCGTTACCTGATGCGGTCTGCCTCTTCCTTTGGTGCGACTATGGCTTAATATTGGGTTCAAATAAACATGCATGTCTCTCTTTGAAGATGCATTTAAGTTAAGATGCAAATGAAGACAGTAATTTTACTGCACTAAAAGACGTAGCTAGACAAGACTTGCTAAGAATTTTGTCACCATATTACATTTTAAGAAACGCTCAAACATGTCTACTTTTCCAACCGTACTAAGCTTCATTAGAGGCTACTTTAAACATGTTCTCCTGTAATTAATGCCTCCGTTCTCCGCCAGGTGGCGCGTCGCGACGAGCACACGTCATTACAAGTGGATGGTTCCACGCAGAGTAAGACTTCGCGTGGCAAGGAGTTTGTCTTCGGGAAGTTTAATTCTAACTCCGATGTGTTCGTCGGAGGGATCCCGCCATCGTAAGTATTTTTTTACTTACTGACGTTCGATATTTGAATTTGACAGGTGTTCTTTTTTTGTGGTTTATTTAGGATTATAGGACTAGTTGCTGAACAGAGGTTATGAAAATTGGTCCTACGGTCCGATTGTAACATTTTTTACAGATTTTTAATTATAGATACAGGTTACGTTCTTCTGAACGTAATGTCTTCATTATTCATATAAGTAAACATGAATACAAAAAAAAAACCAAAACTGCTTGCTTGGATTGGTCGGACGAATGTTTACGGGTCCTATTCGTCAGGATCGAATATATGAATTTTACAGGTGTTCTTTTTTTTTTGATTATTTAGTAGGATTAAAGGACTGATATCGGAACTGAGGTTATAGAAATTGGTCCTACGGTCCTGTTGTATTTTTTTTTACATATTTTTAATGATACAGGTTATTCTGAATACAAAAAAAAAAACAAATTTAACCACTTATGTCTGATTAATTTCACAAGTGTTTACGTGTTCTATTCGCCAGGATCGTGGGATTGCGACTGAGTACCCCATCTTGTTTAGCTCTTGAATCCCCATAAGTTACAGAACAGCTGACGAGATGGCGTATTTGGTCGTGGATGTGCGACCTTAGCGGAATAACCGCGAGGGTGTTTGTCGGATTTATCTGATGTAGGATTTAAAAGATTAAAATACGAAATTATTTTGCACTATAGTTGTGGGCCTCTTCTATAACTACAATTCGGGCCTGTTGGTGTAGTGGTTAGTGACCCTGACTGCTATGCCGGAGGTCATGGGTTCGATTCCCACCCAGGACAAATGTTTGTGTGATGAGCACGGTAATTTTTTCTGTGTCTGGGTGTAATTTATGTATAATATGTATGTATTTAGAAATATATAAGTATGTTTAACAGTTGTCTAGTACCCATAACACAAGCTCTGCTTAGCTTGAGACTAGACAGCGCTGTGTGATAGTTGTGGAATATTATTATTATACTTTTTTTTAATATATATCCAGTAACATTACAACTTCTACAATGTTTCTTACACAGGAGTCTCCTTTTAAGTATATGAAATACCTGTGCTAGGATGCCCTACTCTTCTACAACTAGTACAATATTTGCAGGAGTGTCCTTACATGACAATTAGGTTACTTATTAACTAGGTAATGTAAGAAAAAAGGTGAAAAATAACAAAAATGATAAAATTAAAACGTGTGTGTGGGTAAATTAAAAACATAACATCAACATACCAGGAAATCAGATAACAATAGGTGCTTAATCAGCTCAAATTTAATTAATGCTTCGGTGTACATGATTAATGCGATGTACTAATATTTATCATACCTAATTAATTGTTGCTGCCCATGATTTGAAAACGTAAATGTATTGTTGGTTACCTATTCATTTGGCAGGCGATACTCATTTATTTTGTGTTGCGTGCAGACAGGAGTACTCACTAAGTGTTAATGGTTTTATTAAAGTAGCTTTTAAGTTGGCAATGGAGCTATGGGGTGTCAAATTGTTGGTTGAGGTTAAGTTTGCGGAGGTCATTCTTGAGGACGGACAAGGACACGAAAAAAACACAGATTAAGTTTTTTGAATGTCTTTGTAAGTTGAGCATATTTTTGTTTTGTATTCGCTAATGTGTAATGAGTTTTACTATTATACTGTTAGCAAGTGCGTTGTACAAGCATAAAACAGAGGATGCAAACCATGATTCTGCGGTTTTTTCTGATGTTCCTTGGTTCGTAACTAACACTTGAAATCCACGAGGACATAATGATGGATACTGTTTTGTTTTGTAGCGACACTTGGAGGAGGCCTATGTCCAACAGTGGACGTCTTCCGGCTGAAATGATGATGATGACTGTTTTGAAGGAAATCCAAAAACACTAGCAAAAATACCGGGAAGAACTGAAATGGCACCACGAGTATCTGGTGGATTACAAAAGGGGACTTAGCAACTGATTGGGTCAGCGCCAGATTTAGACTTTGGCAGTCTATAGGCAGAGCATGCGGTGGAGGCCCTCAAATCGTTTGTGCTGCCAACTGCCTATGTTGCCTATGCTTAAATCCGGCACTGGATTGGGTAGATGGCATCCCATACACACAAACAAAGCGCTTTAGGAACACATTTATTTTAACTACTGCTAAATAGTGGGATTCCCTGCCGGAGTCGATTTTCTCATATCTAGAGGTCTTTATGTCAAAAGTGAAAAGGTTATTCTAGCAAGCGTGCTCCATCTTTGGTCACATCATCGCCTACAACTAGGTGAGATAGTGGTCAAACGTGAGCCTATCCTATCAGATAACAAAAATACTTGTTTCATGCATATTTCCTGCTGTAAATAATGCTCACCACAGCCTACAACAGTATCATAGCTAAAACCGCAGAATTACCAGTGCAAGAACCGCAACATATTAAAACCAATTACTGTACCAAGGGAGACGTTACCTATATTTATTTCAGCTTACTTCTAATGAGATAGTTTAATTAAACTAAGTTAAACAGTTCAATCTTAACAGATGGTTAAGTTAGCAACGAATTGAGAGATTACACACGCTTTTAGTTAATTGCAATGAATTAACTGGAGGTTTAGCGATGTATAGTGAAACATGGTTTGTGTGGATTGTGGTAATGTAACAAAAGAAACAGAAATTACAGTGTCGTTAAGGTAAACGGTGTGGAGTTAACGGATGGTTAGATGTAGATTTAGATCGTATATCTTACTTAAATTACGCAATTTGATATGTTGGGAAGATGTAGCGTTAGAAGGCCTCCTACAAGGTGGATCGATGACCTGGTGAAGGTTGCGGGAAACCGATGGACAGACAGAATCATTCATTGTGGCGACACTTGAGGGAGGCCTATGTCCATGAGGGACGTATATCGACTGAAATGATGATGATGATGATGATATGTTGTGGCATAGATTAGAGCAGTGTTAGCCCGGTGGCAACGGCCTTTTTAAGCACCTCGCGGATTCAAACTCAGACAGGTGCTTTACTTTATATAATTTATTTTATCACAAATGCTTTGAAAATGGTGAAGAGAAACATCGTGGGGAAACAGAGAACCAACAATTCGAAGATTCTGGCTTTAAGATAGTGGGAACATAATTAGGCTGACTGTACTTACGTATAATTTAATCTGCTGTTTGTGTCTTTAATATGATTCGAGAATAACAAAATAAAGTTAATCATTTTATTTGCAAAAAGTACTCAAGTAATTATGTAGTTGTTTTTCCATTCTTATCTTTACTAAACGTTTATTATCTTTTAAATTAGGTTACATTTCGTTAGGTTTGGCATAAATAGTTAATATTAGAGTTTCTTCTGTACATAATTACTTAAATAATTACTTAAAATTACTTAACTAATTAAACTAAAATATAGCAATTAAAAATAACAAACTAAAATAATGCATTAATGAAACTTAGGATAAATAAATTATAATTTATTTTTGGTTTTGATATTCAGATGTGCCTTTTGTGATCTTACTGTAACAAATTAGCTGATTGAGACTTTAAGAACTAAGTTAAAGTGGGTTTACATAATTAATGCACTCGGACAGACAGGCGGAGATCATTGGATGCCTGACGGAGGACGTCAATATCAAAGTCGACCGCTGCGAAAGTGGTGAGATAGAGAGGTTTGGAGGGAGAGGGAACACAATGAAATGATGATATGGTTAGCGCAGTGATTGAGCAATTAGCTGCCGCGCTACGTGCCACAGCTAAGCACGAGACATTAGGCTAGTTGCCGTAAAAAATGTAATAAGTCCGTCTTTTAGATTATTCAAAAATAAGGGACACGTATTTTTTTATTTGTAAATTAAACCAAAAATGACAAAGATATAGCCCATTAAAGTTACGTGCAAAATCACGCCGTGCTGCATTTTTTCGCACGGGGTGACGTCACACGTAACTTTAATGGGTTATATCTTTGTTATTTTTTGTTTAATCGAAAAAAGAAATAACACGTGTCCAATATTTTTTTTATAATCTAAAATACGGACCAAATAAAATGTATTTATTTTGACCCTGGAAACTACCCTGAGTCTGGGTGTCTAGTTTATTGTGACCACACCCACAACACATGAGTAATTCCTAAAACGGGGCAACGAATTTTTTTAAATTCCCTATTTTGAGGTTACAAAAAAATATTAAATGAGAATGTATCGTTACTTATAAGCATAAAAAAATAATAAATTGAGTTAAAAGACCAGGATTTGTTGGTGCATTTTAAACGACAAATGCCTAAAGAAGGGTCTAATGCAAACCACCAGTTACTAATCAACAAATAGCGTTCAGACGACCATTACTGAAATCGCTCCTCTCACAAACATTCACAGATTTACCAATCGAACTCGTATTTTTACTGATACGATCTTTTTCACTAAACAGCCTCGGTATTCAAACTTAAACCCTAAATTTTACACGTTAAAGTTGGAATTTGAATGCACATTTTAGAAATATGTGAGTCAATTCAAATTCGTGCTTTAAATTTTAACTTATAAGGTTTATATTGCAGTGAAAATGCATTGGGGTGGTGTTGGGTGGCTGTTCAGTTAATTGGTGTGTCGAAAACCGTTAGTATATCTCGATTCGTAGAGTCCTTTGTGAATCATTGAAATTTATTCTTGGGTAAATTTCTAAATGGTGTATTGAACAGCTGAACTTAGCTGATTGCTTTTACATTAGTCTAGAATATTTGCTACTGAATACGTATCGGTTTTTAATGACATGTAACTGAAATACTCGGTTCTTGTAACTGAAAATCAAGCCATTTTCTCACTATTTTGTATTTTTTAACACTAAAGTTTCTACTTATTCCTTACTTACTTCATTCTTATATTGTAAAGGTAAGTTAGTAAGTTTTGAGTGTGTTTGTATTTTTGTCACTTCTTCACGCTCAAACAGCTGAAGCGATTTGGATATTTTGCACACAGATTACTTTTTCTTTCGGAAGTATATTTTCTCTTGGCAAAATTTTCTAAATTTACGTAGATGAAACCGCTAGCACTAGCTAGTATATTATAAATGCCGAAGGACTTCTGCCTGTCTGCCCGTTTGTCTGCCTGTTTGTTACCTTTTCACAGCTTAACGGCAGAACGGATTTAAATTAAACTTGGCATACGGGTAGACTATGTTCTAGGTGTCCTTCTAGGCTAGCGTGCCAACCATCAGATGATGTTGTAGTCAAATGCGAGCATACTCAGGAATAAAGTAACTTTCTATCAGTGAACAAAATTTGGGAATAGGACCAGTATTTCCAGAGATTACCTTCTACAAACAAAAAAAAAACAAACTTTACCTCTTTATTATATAAGTGTAGATAAGAAACACAATAAAAACCTTTGATTTTTATGTGAGCGACGTTGTTTGCAGAAGCTAGAGCCAAATTATTCTTCAAAGATCTGAATTTTTCTGAAAAAAAAAAAAATAACTGGCGAACCTTAATACAGGTTACTGTAACCTAGCAAGGACGCCAGAACACCCTTCTTCTACTTTTAAATTGGTCATATCTATTGTAAACTGTTAAGACTGTACCTCATTTTGTGAAATAAGCATATTATTATTAATAAAAAATCAAAGGTTTTTATGTGAGCGACGTCGTTTGCAGAAGCTAGAGTCAAATTATTCTTCAAAGTTCAAAGATCTTAATTTTTCTAAAAAAAACTTATAATAATAGAAGAACATTAAGCGACTCTAAAGACCAAGAAACTTCCGTCTTCCGAGACGCAGTTTGAACCACTAACGATCGGCAAGACGAGGCCCCAGGTGCTTTAACTACGTTTGTAATTGAAAACAAACACCCCGTTGAGTGGTCGTTAGTTAGGAGATTAAAATACATCTACGGGTTATAATCCTTAACCAGCCTCACTTTTTACGAGCATCGCTAAGAGCTAAATAGACGTAGAGCTAGTTTACAGAATAGCGACTAAGGGTGAGTTGCACCATTTAACTATAACGATAACCAAACCATAACCAGCCGTGAAATGGCTGCCAATTGGTCAATTCGACGACTTGACAACTGTTAACGGCTTTGTTATCGTTATAGTTAAATGGTGCAACTCATCCTTAGGAGCAAAAGTAAAATGGCTGAGTGGTGGGAAGAGACCTTTTTTAGAGTACCGGAACGAAATGGGTAGGGTTCAAAAAAACGAAACACTTATCATCAACATCATTTCAGCCGATACACGTCCACTGTTGGACATAGGTCTCTCCCAAGCGTCGCTACATCGAACGTTCCTGTGCGTCCCGCATCCATCGGTTTCTCTCTACCTTCACCAGGTCATCGGTCCACCTTGTAGGAGGCCTTCCAACGCTGCGTCTTCCGGTACGCGGCCGCCACTCCAAAACCTTTCGACCCCAACGGCCATCTGAAACACTTATACCCCCACTTTATTGTTGTCGGTCTGTCTGTCCATTTTTTTTTAAATTGAAATGAACTAGTGCTTGACTGCGATCCCACCTGATGGTAAGCAGTGATGCAATCGTTGATGGTGAGGCGCACCTGTCTGTCAAGATCCTTTATCTCGAGAACGTGTGGAGGTATCGAGTTGAAATTAAAACTATATACTCAAGTCTGCGGTCCTTAGAATCTGTGAAAAACTAAAAATTCTGAGTTAACGAAAAAAAGATACGGTGGTTTATGTTGCAAAAATGTCGACGGCGCGCACTGTTCCCGCGCGCCTCAAGGAGCTGTCAGCAACAGCAGGGACCCAGCCGGGTCGAAGCCTACTGGGGCCAGGGTTATCCGAAAGGGCGCTCGAGCCCCGGTATGAAGGCTAGAAGGAACGGGGCGGGTCTTTTAGTCAAGAGTCTGACACTATCTCCCGCTCCGCCCAAGAGCGGGGGATATCAATGCATGATTTTTTCCCACCATAAAAAAAGGGGAATCAAAATTCATAGAATGGTGAAAGGCGAAAGCGTAATTTGTATTATGTGCACAGTCAAAGTGAAGAAGTTCCCAACTACATATAAGAAAAATCGGACTAGTGCGAGTTGGGCTCGTGCACGAAGTGTTCCGTACCGTCCGTAACAAAAAACGGCAAAAAAAATGACGTTTACTGTATGAGAGCCCGCTTAAAAATTTTTTTGTTTGTTCTGTTTTTAATAGTTATTGATGAAGTGGTTAGAGAAATACATTTGTGAAAATTTCAACTGTCTGGCTGTATGAGATACAGTCTGGCGACAGACGGACAGCGGCGTCATAGCAATAGGGTCCCGTTGGGTACGGAACCCTAAAACACCTACTAATAAAAAGTACAAACAAGCCTTTTAGGCCCGCATGCTCTATCGTTAACTTCGGACTAAAGCACTCATCACGATATAAAAAGTAGTTTTCAGTATTTTTTGATATAATATAGACATGTATAAACTAGTAATTTAATAACAATCAACCAAGACCCTAAAATAACATCGTAATCCCTAGTTTCTGAACACTTACTCTTAGGTAACCCACGTACGACTTTTAGTTGTCATTGAACCAATCACAAGAGTTAACACCTTTTTCATTATTTATCTACATTGTGCTAACATAATAGAAGCTACCAAAATATGTAACCAAGATTAATGCAACTCATAATATTATGATCTAAATGAGTGTTCATGGAGTTTTTTGCACATTCTTTTCCTTAAAGATCTACGCTTTGGAACGTGCAATTTAGCTTTACTATTTTTGACTGACCGCCATTTTGGCATTTCAAAAGTGCCTGTGATATAGACCATCTATTTGAAATGAATGTTTCTGATTTTTGACAACAGTTTTTCTAATGTTCTTTAATGCAATCAGCTTTTTAGACCGGATTTAGTCTTATGTAGGATAAGATGTAGCCTAAACCTTTTTTTTGGGAGTGGAAAATTTTCTAACAACTTCTCTCGCTCCATACTACGGCCTGGACCAGATCTAAACTCTAGAAATAGTTGCAACTGATCTCCTTCATAAGAAAATAGCGGTATTTCACCCAAGCGAGGCTATCTCCACCGTGATCTCCGGGTAATCCACCGCTGTTTCTTCCAGTCGATTAAAAAACAGACCTGCGTTAGGCGGAAAGTGAGGACAGCTTGGTGCTTCTATAACCACTATTCAAAGATGGGACTTATCGCCGTGATTGTGGCGTACCCAGCGTAGCCCACACCTGTACCTAAGAATATATATTTTATTAGTATTCGTCGCGTTTAGCCTTTTGTTAAACCTTCGAGGAGCAGCTATTAGGCTCTGAAACGTGTCCTGACTATAGATACGGTTAGGTCATAGCTATTGTGTGGATATTGGGGTATTTTTTAGAAAGGTTATATTGGACCCGTTTGGGCCCATATTGTCCGTAATTTGATGGACATTCGGCTTGTTTTCTTTAGGTTTTTTTGGGACAGGTTAGGTAATAAGTTTTGTATCGGATAGTTTAAATGGTTGGTTTTTTATAGTACCTAATGTTCTTGAACATTATAAACTGACATTTTGTCCTTTTTTATGATTTGCCACTTTATCTAATTTGTATACATAAAGTGGCTAGTTAATATGTAACTCATTATTTCCTTTATAACATTGACCGTTGTTAGAATGCGTTAAAGATATTTTATTCGGTCGAAAGGCGGTATGGTAATAGCTAGATCTTATCTATCAGTTTTCTTTAATGTTCAAGCCTTAATTTCACTGAAAAATATCTAAATAAAATGTACAATGCTATTAACATGCTGCATCATAACAATTAGTTAGATTAGATTCGAAGGACCACATTTCGTAAATTGAAAGTCCTCGAAGGACCAATTTAAGTGACTTTCAGACTAATTGTTTTAGCTCTAGCACATTAAATATTCAAAACTAGCAATCCACTATTCATTAAGAGATAGTGAAGGACTTGAAATAGTTTTTATTAAATTGAGTAAATTTTTATTATTTTTGTTTCTTTCTTCTGGAAATTTTATAATTCCTTTTCACCGTAGAGTTTGCTCAGAGACCGTTTATTGCCATTGCAGAGAAAATGCACCATTTTCTGATGAAAAAATAAGGTTATTGTTCAAAGCAGTTATCTGTTTGTATTTAATTGTTTATTTCATGAGCTTAATATCTGAAAAAAACACAGGGTAAGCTACTGAAAAGAAATTGATCGAAAATATTCAAACATACGATTAGTTTGTTGTGATTAGGTAAATGAATTTTCAATAAGCTTATGTATCTTCGTTTTAAGTGGGAAATCACCATGTAACTTCTCTTATTCTGGGTAAATAAAGAGGTAAAAAGGTACTAATGTTGTAATATGGAAACATTGTTACAAAAACCATTTTTTGAAAAGAGTAAATCATTTATTTATTCATTTTAATTAATTACAACGGTTAAACAACCAATTAAAGTACCAAAGTAAACAAAAAAAAAAAAAGTTATTTAAAACAACATGAACATTAATCCCTCTTACAGTGCTTCTGACAAGCCAATAAACCATGAAGTTTCTTGGCGGCTCTTCTCCATAGGAAACGACCAATTGGACCGTTTTTCTTTTGAACAATCTCGCAGAAGCTTATTCTATAATTAGTGGTTCATAAATATTTTATGTTGAGGAACAGTATTTTAGTAAAATATTAAACATACATTAGTAGTCGTAAAGTTAGTTTTAAAGTAACAACACGCAGAAGGAAACGAACGCGAAATTAGTGGTAATTAGTATCACATTATCAACATTAAAGGAGAACTATTTAGAAAGCGAACTTTGTTTAAAATAACTATACGTTACACAACACCACATGTCTGCCATGAAGATTTAGGTTTTTTTATTATTATTGATGCCTTGCGTTTGACCACCATCTCACCTGATGGTAAGCGATGATGTGGTCTACGATGAAGCACGCTTGCCTAGAAGAAACCTATTCACTCTCGACTTAAAGACTCCTAAGTTGTAGCTATCAGGAAACACAGATTCCGGCAGGTGGAGGAGTACCTTCTTATTTTGTGGGAAATCATCAAATAACTATTCCCGCTCTGGGTGGAGCGAGAGCTGTTGTTAATCGGCTTTAGGATGTTTCGCGTAATTGCTGATGGAAAGTCTCGCTAACAGTTTGCCCGACCCGTGAATCGAACCCAGGACTTCAAATTCAGTACGTTGCGATTGGGAATGCTAAACCAGAGAGGCATTATACAGTAAATCGATTGAGTGAAATTACTGTTAAAACTAAAAGGATTATCCACTGACGTGTATTAACAGCATTTCGATGCAATACCATTCATTCATTGTTACTATCTATTAATTTGAAAGTGTTTATCAATCATGAAAGAGAATAATTTAATTTGATATTTATTTAAAGCTTTCATTTTAAAATCGATACATATTATATTATTTTATATTTGAAAGTCTATGGCATTAGCGCCAAGCGGATTGCACCTTTGGCGAAACTAACTACTAGGAAACTATGTATTAAGTAACTAAACTATTTACGTGACTTGGCGTTGTGAAAATTGAAAGGGAATCGTTTGTGTCGGTAGGGCTATGTAAAGAGTAGGGATGAAACGTATGTTACTTAGTGTTATGAACATAAATTTGGATGGATGGAGAGGAAGAGGGAGGGCAAAAAAGAGATAGATGGATTGTGTAAGAAGTGATATGAATGAAAAGGGCAAGGGTATTGTACCAACCCAAAATAAAAAGGGACAAGGGCAGGAATATGACTACAATCAAGTGATTAGATAATGTAATTAAGTCCATAATAAATCATTTATTTTAAGTAAACCATTCACAGGTATTGGATTGGCAAGAGGTTAATTAGAAAGATGAAGCTAATTGCATATTCCAAAATGTATACCTCTATGGAGAAAAAACGTGCAAGAAATTCTATGGATACTCTTTTAAATGATGTTAAGTTTTAAAAATTATTTGATAGGGTAACATTAAGATATCCTAAACAGTTGTGCAACTGTTAGAGAATTACGACCTCGAAATTTATTATGTACGGTTTTGATAGCTCTTTTCTATTTAAAGCATGTATGATTTTATTAATTCAATGCTTTTAATTCATTAAATCCCAAGCGAACGTGCGTTCGCGCATCTATTTTCTTACTATTGTGTTTCAAATTTAAGATATCTGAAAGGTTAAGACTATTTTAAAACAAGATTAAAATGATTAACAGGAAAATAAGTTATAAGAAGTAAAAGAAAACACTCGAAGAACTTATGAAATTTTGTCAATAGGACCGCAGCATACAATTATGTCAAATGGCAACATTAGGTACGCTACCACTATCGCTACTATATCAGTTGCCGCCCACGAGTGCTCTCTTTCTCTTTCAATTTACAACGCTAAATAAATATATAAACCCGCTACTCTCATAACTTGTACCACACGTCAAAGCGTTGCGTGCACACAATACAGCTCAACAATCCATTGTCCCCGCAACAAACTTGCCGCCGCAAGGTAATGGCAGAGGCGAGCGCTTTGCGTTGTCGCTCGTAATGCTTGCGCTTTTTATTACAAACACTTTTCTTGTAATTATGAACGATTAGTTTGACGGTTCAAAGAGAAATGTGGGTGGATTTTATTTACTTAAAGCGATGAACATTACTGTTGCATTGTAAATTGTACTTTGTTTATGTTCTCTTTTAATAAAGAGAACGCTGGTTCTTATAGTTTGTTTATTTATAAGCTATATTTTTATACTGATTTGTTAGTAATGTTAATTTTTGTGCTTAAAATAGGACTAGTATTGTTAGGTGAAAGGGCTGCTTATCACGGGGAAAACCTCCTCCAAACTTTACAGCGCTGTGCTAGGTTTCAGTAATACTTTATTTTAGTTAATTTTATGTCAAGGTGATAAAAAATTTCATTTACACCCCAATATTAGACATTAATTTTTTTTCCTTATTTTGATCTTGTCATGTTTTTTATTTATTTTCTTTTTTTTGTGACTGTTATTTAGCATTAATAATGTTCTACTGATGATGATAGCCGAAGCCGGGCACAACAGCTAGTTACTAATCAGTTTGTACACATTACTATAAAGCCACTACAGTATCAGAATTAATTCCAGCAGCAACTGATTGGTATAGCACGCCAATGCACACTGCATGTGCGTAAACCGCTTTACTGAACCATCTCGTTGAGATGAAGCCATAATCACCTCGTGCTATAATACTATATATATTTATCCTGGGTGTATGCTCTTTTAAGATAATTTCCTACTGTCATACGGGCGAAGCCATGGGCAACAGCTAGTATAGACAAGTTTCTTCTCCTAAATCTGAACCCAAATGACCAATTCACGTCACACAACATCAATAACTTGTTACAGTATTCACACAACCTAGATACCAGAATATCAACGTTCCAGCCTAGATTTAGCCCGACATATACATACATATATATACGGACTATCACAAACTATTTGGTCTCAACAATAGCTGCAAACACTTTCGTCCGGAAGGTCGCGAGTTCGAGTCTGACCCACTTGTCTATTGTTAACCACTTTGAAAATAGTTTGAGAGGTTAAAAGCTGAAATAGTCACATTAAGCGTTAAAGTGCTGACTCACAGGCCTTTATATTTGTAAATTAAATTCGTATCGGGGTAACATCTCGGCTATCGCAAATCGATCAGCAGTTTGGTTATTAGGGTCGAAATGTTGATGGCGTGGCGAAAGGAGCTTAGTTAAGTTTCCTAGGTGTTGTTAGGTTATGCTTTTATAGCTCTAGGTAAATTGTAGTTAATAGGTTTTTTACAAATACCGGAGTATGAAAGGTCAATGTTTTTATGAAGAATTTTTGTGATTTTACAGGAGCGACGTAGATGAAGTTTTTGATGTCCAATTAATTATTTGTAGAGGCACTTGTACATGTTCATGCGGGCAGTGGTGGCCGAGTGGTAACTGCCCCGACTTACAAGTTGTAGGTCGTGGGTTCGAACCCAGCCAGGCGTATTATTTTGTGTAATTTATTTTCGTCACATCAAACCGGCATGTCCTAAAACCAAAAATTTGAAGACATGTGACATTCACCAACCCGCACTGGGCCCGCGTGGTGGATTACGGCCCATTCTCTCTCCTAGAGAGGAGGCCTTAGTCCCAGCAGTGGGAAGATTAAAAAGGCTGATGATGATGATGATACATCTTCATTTTATATATTTACCTATTACGGACTGGTCACGATTTCGGCCTTAGAAGCGCGCGGCGTGGCGAGCGGAGCGGTATCGGTAACCAAGCGCGTTATCACTATGAGCGGCGTGCTTCAAACATTTTTGTTGTACTTTTGATCTTACGCTCGCCGTTACTTTGTTTATTAGTAATCTAAGGGGCCTTGGGCAGGGCACATTGCTCACAAAACAAATTGGTCGATGGGGCTGAAAGATTTTGGTGTAGTGACCACGAACCAGAAAACTTAGTGTTGAAAGGCCTCCCATAAGGTGGACTGATGACCTGGTGAGGGTCGCGTGAATCCGATGAACGCAGGACCGGCCGTTATGGTGAAACAGAGGAGGGCTATTTTTAACAGTGGACGTCTTTTGGCTGAAGTGATGTAATAAAAATGATGTGATTAGTAAACTAATTTACATTCAGCGATAATTATTTATTCAAAGATCAATAAAAGCGGTAATTTGCTTCTCCTTGAAAAAAAAATTGGTTGCCTGTAAAGTCGGTATACGGGCGAAAGTTTTACGTGACAACGACTTTGAGTGGTAAAATAATTTTAATGTGAATATTCATTCGTATAGTAGGAAGAAGGATGAAAATGTCTGTCTCTCTCGCTCTTAGGCGGGCTAACCATGCCCGAGTGGAAGGGACGCGTGCCTCTCACTCGCTCTCACTGTGAGCGCATAACGTGAGCGGAGCGTAACGCAGTTTCTTGAAGTGTCACCCGGCAAACCAATTTATAAGACGTTGTCACGTCAAAAGTGTAGACTTTATATTAAAAGCACTACTTTAATTTAATATCACAGCAAAACACCAGCAAATGAAAAACTCCATCTCAATAATTTTCCTACCTAGAAACGCGTAGCAATCGTCGTAGCAATACATTGCTACGCCGTAGTCGCCTACGCCGTAGCAAGCCTTGTACGTATTGGGGTTATTGCTTCCGAATTGTGACGTTCTGTGCGAGTTTGCACATAATATTGGCTACGTTATAACCAAGCAATGTTATGTACTTTATTTATGAAGTCGACTTAGATTTTGAAATGGTATTTCTTATTGCTGGGTAATAGTCGTAATCGTAAATGGTTTTACCTTGATTCTGAATAGGTTTGAAATGGTTTGGATTAGTATGGTTATGGGTTTTAGTTTTATTAACCCATTGTGAAGTATTTGAATAAATCGTTTTTTATTTTATTGTAAACTAGGTATTTAGAGGCAACCAACAAGGTCAAATTAAATAAGCTAACAAAACTCAATAAACGTCATGAGTTTTGAAAAAAAAACACTTAATCATTTAATTTAAAAAAAAAACTTCATATGGGTTAGTAAAAGCGTCACACCTTCTCTCGCCCACATAGAGCAGGACATGATTTCCCACTTAAAAAAAGTGCTATCTAGAAAAAATATTAATACTAGCGGCAAAGCATAGCTCAGAAAAGCCGTGGAAGACTTGTTCATAATCCTTACTAATATTATTAAAGCGAAAGTGAGTTTGTTTGTTTGTTACGTCTTCACGCCTAAATGGCAAAACTGATTTTGATGAATTTTAGTACAGAGATAATTGGGACCCTGGAAAAGGACATAGGCAAATTTTTTCACGCGGGCGAAGACGCAGTTAAAAGCTAGTATTCTGATATTACTGATTTGTTTTTTTTTGTTCTGCTCTGAATTTAAAATAAATAAATAAAAGGTTTTCATAGCTAAAGCATATATTTAAAAAAAAATTTCTTCCCTCATCTCAATTATATATTTTTTTTATTTATTAGTATATTATTTGGTATTGTATTTAAGTCTACTACATACTTTAACAATATTTATATTGTTGTACATTGACAGCCCTAAATCTTTTCATTTCGTTCAGTTCATCCAAAGATGACTCAAAAAAAAGCCCTGTGCAATACGACCGTCTATTGTACACTTATTTTTGTTAATGTTTGTCCTCTGACAAGTTAAGGTGTGCAGTATATAATAATAATACCCATATTATCAGTGAAGTTATGATAGCTGATTTAATTAACCTCACATCATAAATTAACTGTTGTTCTACGAATACGTTACAGGCAAACAAACTTAAATAACAACACGTTAGAACTAGCAGTAGTTAGTAACACCTGTCGAGTTCGGTATAAATTGTGGGCTTAACTGAGATACATCGACGGCGAGCGACGCGTGATCGACGTCGAGTGTATGTTATATTTCATCGATTAAACTGCTGGCACCTCACTAGCTAGGATTTTATTTGGTGGTCCTTTGAACCGGGAACAAAAAAATAGGACCAAATTTCTTTTTTTTTTTTTTATTTGTTATAGACTAGTGCTTGACTGCGATCCCAACTGATGATAATCAGTGATGCAATTTTTGATGGTGAGGCGCACTAGCCTATTTACTCTAGCCTTGAAGACACCTAAATTACAATCGGACGGGAAGACCGCAGCTGCCAAGTTGTTCTAGACCCTCACTCCCTCACCCTCCGACTATTGTAATTCTTTCTTCTTTTTTTTTGACCTGGCAGATCACCTCAATTACTCTGCTGGGGGGAGCTAGAGGGGAGTTTCAGACGTTTATTGACTAAAACCTACTCGTGTTTTATTAGGGCGTTCCAGGGCTGGTGACTCTTTGGAACAATCCTGAAATATTTTCCATCCCCTGCTGAGTTTAAGTCGCATTCCTTATGTGATTCCGTAGCCTTCTGAAATTACCCTTTATAATATTATTTCACTTTTCAACACATTTAGATAAATAAAAAATAGTGGGTATATTTTTCACAATCATTTTGAGAATTGTTTTTCAAGAATGTCCTTGGAATAGATATATAACTTTACCCTTTTTTCTTTGTATGTGATTTAGTAATATGTATTAAAAATTTTGCCAAATCATAAAAAGCGTGCGAACTAACGTGGGTCGCTAGTGCAAGAATTTCTACTTTGGTTACAGACATGAAACGACACCCACGACTGTGAAAGCGTTATCATTTTGGACGCAAAAGACACTTACTAAAACACAATTTCCTTACAAAATATAAAACTACATTTCCAACGCCATTTCACTGCAAGAACTAGTAAGCTGGTATTGAAACTACAAAAGAAAGTGCAGAGAAAGGATACGACCCCGATTGGCCAGCAACTGGGCCAAGGAGTATTACTGATGAGGTCGTATCGAGATCAGCCCCTTTCTAAGGCGACTTTATACAACGTATCATTTTGGTCCTTGCAGTCGCGAGTGTTTTGTTTCTTGAAGCGAGTTCGTTTGTTACGAATAGTGTAGTCTTTATTAGTTGGTATGCTACGAGTATCAAAGAATACAGTTTTAGACACTGAAATGATAAGACAATACTGTTTTGAATATGTATGTTTTCTACGCAACTAAGGATTGATTTGAAGAAGTTGCACTTAAACTCTGCTTAATATTTTTTTACTGTGGGAACCATGTCCTTCTCCTGCTCTAAGGTGGAGCACGAGGACATGTCAGACCACAAATTTCCCTTTCAGAAAATCCTCGCGGGTATCGACCCTGACGGGCCCTACGCTTTCCTGACATTTTTTTGAGGAGCGTGAGGTTCACTACCCTTTGTCGACGACTTGAGCTCCGTCCGGATGGTTACTGAACGGCCGAACGGCGAGCTATCCACTGCTAATAGTCCGCAAGTCTGCGTCTATCGTGGCTGGGGTCGGGGTCGCGGTACTCAATAATATTGAGAACGATAAGTGAATCCAATCCCTCCATACGTTTGAAAAGACGCAAACTGTCGCTTCCGATGTTCTTTGTAAAAAGCATTTATCGTCACGATATGTTTTCCTTTTCCTAAGCCTTATACCTCTCTCAAGACTTGAATACAAAACATGAGCGTTTGTAATCAACCTGATAAAATGTTAAAGTGTCATCATCATATTTCTTGAAACGGTCAAAATCTTTAGAAACCGTTTGATCTCGAACTACTCCTTCAACTTAAGTAGTTTTGCCTCTTCTAAGGAAACACAACAGATTTCGCAAATCTTCAAACTTAAACAATTTCACATTTAAGTACGAAGAAAGTAGGTCAAAATTGTGTTGCAAGTTTTTATTTATTTGCTGCACCATTCTTTTTTTTTAATTGACATAAACTAGTGCTTGACTGCGATCCTACCTGATGGTAAGCATCGCTGATGGTGAGACGCACTAGTTCATGAGCCTATTCACTCTTGCCTTGAAGACACTTAATTTATAATCGCAGTCGCAATTATGTTTAGGAATAGTGACAATTGTTAAAGGATAAAAAGTTAATATTGTCTATCTTCCATACTTATGAGAAAAACATTTAACCTGCGTAATATATATACAACGTTAAATTTTAATCGCTTTAATCCCGTGGACGGTCGATCCGGTACATGAAACACTATCGATTTGTAAAGATAAAATTAAAAAATAAAGTACCTTTTTTTCAAAACTCGTATTAATTTCGTAGACCTATAAGTAGTAGTCGGCGTTGCGTACAAACTACCTACAGGTCATTGAACTCGCTCAGCTGATGTTTTCTTAAAGAAATTAATTTCGTACATGCGTAAATTAATACGAGTTGTGAAAAAAAAGGTACTTTATTTTTTAATTTTATCTTTACAAATCGATAGTGTTTCATGTACCGGATCGACCCTCCACGGGATTAAAACGACTAAAATTTAACGGTGTATATTAAAAGGAGAAATTGACTGACTGACATATCACACACTTTAATGACGTAAGCGAGCACTAAGAGAGGAATTGCCAAAATTCACCCCTTAAGGAAATTAAACAGGAGAGGAAACCTACTTTCATGCAAGAGAAGCCACGGGCAGAAGCTAGTCCAAATATAATAATAAAAATAGTTTTTTTTTTGTCACAAAGCATTAGTTTTGGTAAAGTAACTCTATAACCTTTGCTTTCAATTCGGACTTATTGAAATCTTGAATACATACACAATAAGTCTGTATTGTGTTGTATGTATTCTTATAGTCCTTTTCGAAGGACAAAACATCTTATTCTGATTTTTTAGGTTGGTAATCATCAAACTCTCTTCCGAGGTGGATTAAGAGAGCGTGTTAAGTGTGTTAGCTCTTACTGACAAAAACCCACCTGTGTCCTTCAGTTACCCTTTACGGTCTAGGGCCACGGTCACTCTTTAAAATGTTCCCGCAGTCCATCTATTTTCGATATGACCTTTGCGTTATTGCCTCTCTTCACCGTACCGATGCAATTTATTTCTTATTTCCTCTGAATATTTGGTCCCACTGATGGAAAGACATGGCCGGAACCTGCCCGCAGAATCATTTCACACGTATATTTATTATAATTATATGGAAATTATTTTTAAAATAAATACAAATAAATCGCAACAATCACAATTTCTCTTGAACAGTCGAGAAATAATCTCAAAAAAATGCGTTAATTGTTTTTGTGTCGTTTTGTTTTGCTTTATCAAACTATTCATCTGAATTTATCTAAAAAATTATATGAAAAGATCTCCTATTGATCTAGCCCCAAATTCAGAAACGTAAACTCTTATTACTCGTGCAGTAATAAAAAAAATCCAATAATACACAAATCTTACTTCGACCTTTATCCAAGGATAACAGTTACCGAAAATATATTGATATAAAATGTACTTTTCAACTTAGCCAATGCACATCCAAGATGTAAAAAAATCACACAAAAAAAAACCACGCACAAAATGTAACCCAGAATTCAGCAACGCAAACTTCGATGGTCGCATCAAAAATCCGACAATACACAAATCTTAGTGCGACCTCTCTCGAAGGATAACCGTTGATCCGCGCCCTCGATCGCGTTGAACCAGCTATAGATATTGATTCAAACTTCACACTATGGCGGGGTGAGCTCGCTCATCAGTTATACTGTTACACTCGGCTAGATTTATTCCCACTAATCTTCGTGTTATATGAGAGAGAATGTCTCTTTTATCTTAAGAAAAATGAGATATATTCTGTTACTATTATCTTTGTTTTAATTTGCGAGATGTGTTTCGCTTATGTTTGCAGATTTATTTAATGAAATTAATGTTCGTGTTGTCTAAGAGAATGCATTTTATTTAAGTGAGGTTTTGAGTACGATATTTGTCTTCGTAATCATTTTTGATGAAATATTTTAATTATTTATTCAGTTCTAAAATGTACTCATATATTGTTACATAACGAGTAACGATTTAAGGCATTTAGTAATTAAATAAATATTACCAGCGCCTTCGCCCGCGTTTTAGCAGAAAATTATCCTTAGGGAACATACCCTCGAGATAAAAAAGTATCTTATGTGCTATTATTGCAGGTTCACCGGTTTATCCGTGTACCAAGTTTCGCTGAAATCGGTTCAACCTTTCGCGCGTGAAGACGTAACAAACAAACACGCCCTCAAACTTCCACCTTTATGATATTATAGAGTGATCACATACAGCTCATAATAATGCATAATCAGCCTTATAATTTTTCCACTTCTGGAACTCAGGCCTCCTCTCTAAGTGAGGGAATGGGCTTTAATCCACCACCACCACGCGTGCCCAATGTGGATTCGTGGATGTCACATCTCTTAATTTTTTTTTCTTCAAAGACATGCCGCTTTCTACATGAAACCGGCAAACAATAAAGCGTTTCTATATTATTTCCACTATTATACAGCAATTTGTCCTCCGATCCCGTTTGCCTTGTATACACACAAAAAGGATGAATAATTTATTGGCAGAATTGCGTACAAATAAATAGGAACCGGTCCTGTGCTCGTAAATAACCGTTCTCCTGCCTATTACAACAAATGCGAGGTAATTTCCTGCGCGATTTGTGGAGCATTATGAAGACAATGTGACAGGGAAGCAGCCGTAAAATTAGTTTGGTTTCCCCACGGGCTTGGAGCGTAAATCATAGTTTTGGACCCAAATTGGCCTTGAGAGTTCGGACGCGCTGGCCAACGTTTGTGCTGCATTTGAATATGAATACAAATTATATGTAAAGTTTAAACTCTGTGCGAGATTTCACACTAATTTCATATAAAGGTGAAGCTTTGTATGTTAGTTACTTCACGCTTAAACGACTGAAAGGATTTTGATGGAATTTGGTAAGCGGGTAGAGAGTGTACTGAACTGGCTTTATTGGCAAACTAGATGCTGCCAGCGGGTTCACCCGCGTGATAGTAAGTCAGAAGACGGGGGAGGGGGAGTAGTGTAGTCACACGCACACTAAATGAATTCAAGGGAACATACTCTCCAGATAAAAAAATATCTTATGTGCTATTCCAGAACATGGTCTATACATCAGCGTGAAGAAGTAACAAATATACACACACTCAAACTTTCACTTTTATAATATTGGTGTGATTTACATGAAGGAAATTGTTGATTTGTAATGTAGTTATTTAACATTGTTCAGTTCAGTTAAGCAGTGATGGTCCAGTGGTAACGGCCACGATTTACGAGCCGTACGTGGTGGGTTTGAACCCGGGTATGTGCTTTACTTTGTGTAAATTATTTTATTACCTCTGCTCTTAAAACGGTACAATCCGTTTCCTATCTTAAAGGACGCTTTTATTGGGGTAAAATATCCTCAAATAAAATACTAATCTCACTCTGGCTGGTGCGAGAGGGAGTGTCAGACTTTTACTGATTAAAACCCAAATGTGTTTCTTTAGTTGCCCATTGCGTTCCAGGGTCAGACGTGTGGTTTGAGTGGGAAATCATCCAATGACATCTCCCGCCCTGTTGTGTAAGACTTTTACAGACTAAAACCCACTTCCAGTTTCTTCGTTGCATTTCACACCAGCCGGGTCGCGTTTTCCTTTCAGAAGCAAACCCATGGCCCCAGTAGGCTTCGACCCTGCTAGGCGCCTACAGTTTTAACTTTTTGAGGCGTGCGTGGAACAAAACGCGCTGTCGACGACTTGGGCTCGGTCCAGACGCTTACCAGACGGTCGGACTGCGAGCTACCTATTGCTAGACGTTCGCAAACCTTGCCTACGGTGGCCGGAAATCGGAATAGGGATCCCGGCGGAGAGCGGGTGAAGTCACTAATAGATTTAAAAAAGTCTGACTATGCATTTTAAAGGGTTAAAAAGAACAAGAATTCATAACATAATGATGAAGAAAAATTTGTGACAAAATTTTCAGAGACATTTTGAAATGGAACAGCTGCATCCCTTAATTAAGAGGCTGCTTTCCCACTCGTCTATCGTTAACATCGAGCATGGTTTCAAAGCTTGTTACTTCATCTAACGCGATGTTTGACGAAAAGGCAACGCAAAAAAGAGAGATAACGCCTGAAAACTCTGTTAGCATTCGGTTATTCCGTGATTTACTTGAATATTTTATAAAACTTGTTCCACGAAATACGTGCTTTTTTTAAACCTTTAAAAGTTTTTGAAAAACAATGTCATTATTTAGAATCTTGATAAAATTTGTATGTTTGTACTTTTTTGACTTTTTTGATTTTTGAGTAAATTATGAAGTGTCAAAGTTCATGCAAATGGCAGATTTTCTAAGGTCTTAATTGGATTAGTTTTACACAAATTTATAAATTGATTTCCATAGAAGCCTAGATAATATCCACAAGATACTGTGTTTCCAAAATATCTAATGAAAAATGTGAAATAACGTCACAATCGCGTAAGAGCGGTTGTATGTAAAACAGTGAAAATGTATGTCGAGATGCATCCCCTTAAAACAGAGCCTTTAAATCCAGTCAGAATTCGTGTGTTAATGAAAATCTCTGCTTATCAATCAAATGTCAAAGTATTACTATGTATTGACATTCGGAAATATGCAGTTTTGATTTGAACGAACGTGAAACAAAATTGAAATGAACAAAACAAAAACAGAACAAAAAGAAAAGCTGTAGTCACACGAGGTACCAACCGAAACACTTTAATAACGTGTGACTGCGGCTTTTCTTTTTGTTTGTTCTTGTCTTTCCAGTTACCTTGTTTATTTCAGCATCCTGAAAATCTTGTTTCATACTTTTTTTCAGTGTCGTTTTTTTGTTGTAGTGGGGTTTTAGTTTTTTTACTTTTTTTATGTTTTAACGAGAATAATTTAAAACAATTTAATGAGATTTAAAAAAAAAATTGGACCAATTTATATTCAATATGTAATGTATCCATTTGTTACATGAAAGATTTACAGACACATTAAATCAGTATTTAAAGCATAAATAATCCACTGTTGATTACAAATTACTGACTTGCATATACAGGGTTATTTGACTACTACTAACTAGGACTATGTTACTAACATCATAAACAACTTTTATTCTACGAATTTTAAAAATTTATCATATTTTAGTTCATCAGATATTCAAAACTAAAAATATTTAAGTTGAACGTTCTAAATATTACGAAGTTTATGCGATAGTACAATAGCGGAAGGAGTCGGAATCGGGTGACGGGGGTGCTTGATGCGCTTGCGTCGCATCATACAGACGTAGGTAGATGTAGCAAAGTACAGAGTTGTAGATGGAACAACGAAATCTTGAAGGTTTGTTTTTGGCAAATGTATTATGTTTTGTAAAAAGTCATAGAACAAAAGTGGTTGTTTATGATGTTGTACAATACCGTCCGCCAAGGTTGTTAGTGTTGACAAATAACCCTGTATATATATTATTGTGTTTTGTAGGCCCATTTAAACTGTTAATTAATATGAAATTCACTTTGACATTACTATTTAGTCTTACATACTCAGTCCCTATGATTCAGTGCCTAAAGGTCTCAACGGTAAACACTTAATATGAATTATGGAGGCACCACTTTAGACAATAACAATCCAACCAACAGCCAACATTGGTGCCAAACTTTCTCCTATAAACAATGGTCGTGCTTGAGCTTGGCGCATTGTTGGGCGTGATTTGTGGGTAAGAGACTGTATGATTTGTTTTTGAGTTTAGTCATGCAACCAAGAAGCAGTAAATTTTGTCGAATCATAACTGTGAACAAACTGAAATCTATAGGGATTGAACTTTCATCACTGGAATGTACGAGGTTTTGTTGAAATCCTTTATTCTTCTCTCTCTATAATAAGATCTGAATTGTAAACGATCAATTATTTTGACTGGTCTGTTGGTCTAGTGGTTAGTAGCCCTGACTGTTATGCTTTATATATCATTGGTTCAATTCCCACCCAATACAAATGTTCCATGTGTAGTCCGAAAGTGAACCCCGGAGTGCTGGAAGCTAAGGTAAAGAAGGAACATAGGTGTGGTTTCAGTCAATATCTGACACGCCCTCTCGCTCCGCAGTAGAGCGAGGGAAGTCATTGTGTGGACGATTTCTCACTTTTAAAAACTCAAGACAAATGTTGGTGTAATGAGCACTATCATTTGGTCTGTGCCTAGGTGTAACTTATCTACAACTAGCTTTTGCCCGCGGCTTCGCCTGCATCTTAAAATATAGCCTGTCACTCAGGAATAAAGAACCTTCTATCGGTGAAAACATTTTACCAATCGGACCAGTACTTTCAGAAATTACCTCCTACAAACATAAAACCAAAAAAAAAATCAAACTACCTCTTTATTATATCAGTGTAGAATGATGTAAATATGTATGTATTTAGAAATATATAAGTATGTTCTATCAGTTATCTAGCACTCATAGCACAAGCACTGCTTAGTTTGAGACTAGATGGCGTTGTATGAAAGTTGTAGAAAATAATAAAATAATAATTAAATTACATCCAGTTTCTAAACTGTAAATTTCAAGTTGAGAACTTGTCAAACTTTATTCAAGCAAGATACCAGACCCGCCTGAAGTTTGGCCGTCGGTCCGAGCTAGTAGGTATACACTACTCAATCTAACACATTTAGTTAATGAGAAAATAAGGCATATATTTTAGGTTCAGATTTTGAATTAGGAGTTTTCAACTTAACATTCTTAACTCAGAAATCAGAAAGTCATCATTCATTTAATTATTTTACAACCTTGTTTTTAGTATTTATGTAAAACCTGAAACACGTGTCTAGTATTTTTATGTAAAGAATCTATGTATAAAATTTCATAACTGTATCATGAAAAATCACAAAGTTATAAGCTTTTTATGTTACCTGGTTGTCCAAACAAATACATGGTCACCGGGCCTTTCGCGCGTCTGAGGTTGTTTTGCTCTCGCATTCAGCTGTGCGCTAGTGCCTAAGGGTGACAACATAAAGAAACAGGTTACCGGTGCAGGCAAGTCTGTGCGGGTCGGTACTGATCGGTGCAGGTATAATTCTCCCGTGTGTTCAGCGTTCATTATAAAGAAACAGGTTTATACTTGTCGGTACCGACTGCCCGTACCGAGTCAAGCATTGGCCAGTGTAGTGTTTTACACATACAGATTTACCTGTTTCTTTATGTGATTTTACCGGTACCTGTCTGTACCGACCCGTACCGACATATCGGGACCGAGAAACCTGTATCTTTATGTTTGCACCCTAATGACTGCTAAGACCTGCCATGACCTGAACTTTACTTAAGGTCGGTGGTGTCCAACTCGTGACGTCGAATCAGTTACTAATTCTTAACAAACTATATTCTGGCTTCGCATATACTAAAAATAATGTTATATACATAATTTCATTTTAAAAATTAGATTCTTGATTAATTATTTGATTCCCAATAAACATATTCAAGTAACACTAAGCCCTAATCAGTAACCACCCAGCAATAACAATCGGCATTGGCAATCCCACACAGCCAACATTGGCGCCGATTCACCCCCGAACAAAGGTCTCAGCGCGGATTTCAACGCATTGTTGCTCAATGATTTGTGGTCGGCAGGCTGTATGATTTGTTGTAAGTTAGGCCCTTACATCAAACAATAAACCCTTCTAAATCAATTTACTAGTTTTTGGGACCAATAACTTGGTTCTCTTGGAAGTGTATTTGAATTTGAGATTGAATGCGGATTCGAGGACCATTTCAATGGTTATTTGTATCAGTTATGGGATTGGATAACATACTAATGATTTATCTGATGAAAAATAGTTGCAGATGCTGTGTGTTTACAATGCAGTAGAAAGTAGATTTCTAACACATTTAAGCGGGCGCACGCGCGGGCGATCGCGCGAGTTCCCGACGCGTGACGTCGCGCGTTTTTGTGTGCAACGGTCCCCGTAGCAGAAACCGGATCATTACCTGCGCCGTGTCGCTATTTAAACTTTAACGGTGTACATGTAATCGTGTTGATGGAGAACTTTAATGTTTAATTACTTAGCGAAAGGGACGCGGGGCGCGGCTTCCCGCGACGGAACACTTTTCTATGGGACCGCGCGAACGCCTGCTTAACGCAGCGTCGGCCCTTAGACAAAACTCAAAAGTTTAGAAATCTTTAGATACCACCACTTTTTTGGGTGGGAAAAAGAAGAAAAAAAATATTTTATTGTATGAAGGAACACCGATAATCTAAAAAAAACCAGTAGGGAATCATCAAACTGTCCGAAACTTTCTTGGCGGAGCAACAGTTAAACTGACTAAAACCTACCTACGTTCCTTTAGTTGCTCTTTGCATTCCAGGACTGCGGTAATTCTTTTGGAAAATCCCGCAGCTCTTCAGTTTCTATTAGCATCCATATTTTCTTTTGAAACACTTAATGCTATGAGCTCGATCGAGTGGTAATAAACAGCTCAGCAAAGCTTTTTACAAGGAGCTAGTACTTAGCATTACAGTACACAATACAATTTATGAAAATACTTTGTAAGAAAACTTGAAAAACTTTTGTTGTACATCTGTTAGTAATATTTTTCTGACCCAAAGATAAATTGAGAAATGATTCATTTTTGTGGCGTTAATTTGCATTATGTACCACTTTTTTTTGTCTAGCCTGTCCCGCTGCTGGGCACAGGCCTCCGTCCATTCCTTCCATTGTTCCTGGCTCTGAGTCACTTCTTCCCAATTCTAAAGGAAGACATCTAAGTCGTCCCACCATCTCTTTCTTGGTCTGCTGCGACCCCGTCGTGCAGATTCAGGGTACCAACTCTAATTTAGTTTAGTTTTTGCCCACGCTTTTGCCCACATGTATAAAATATATCTACTGCCTATGTCACTCAGGAATAAATCAGCATTCTATCGGTGAAAAAATTTTCGCAATCGGACCAGTACTTTCAGAGATTACCTCCTAAAAAAACAAAAAAACATGAAAATCAAACTTTACCTTTTTATTGTATTAGTGTAGGTTGAAAAGCATATAAAATATAAATATAATTAATTTTATAATTTTCTAACTGCTGGGACTCTGGCCTCAGGGAGAGGGAATGGGCGGTAAACCACCGAGCGGACTCATTACGGATTGGTGCATATCAAATGTCTATGAATTTTTGTTTTTGAATATTCCAATTTCCTCACGATATTTTTGTTTACCATTTTGAGAGCAGTGGTGATGAAATAAATTACAGAAAGTAACGCTAGCTGGCTACAACTCGTGCCCAGGCGACCACTGCTCACAAAAGACGAGCTAAAACAAAATATACAATTATTATTTAATTAAATTTACCAGCGCTCTTTAAGTTCACATTTATCACCATTGCTGTTACCACGAAACATTTAACAGAATTGGTAGCCGCGTGAACAAAGGACGAGGCCTTCCTTTCTCAACGAATTTCAGTGCATTGTTGTTCTGTGATTTGTGAGAGTAAAACAGGTTTTTGTTATTATGTTTGGGGGACTGACGACATGGAAAGGGACTGCGCTGTTGTGTACACCATGTTTTTAGAACAAATAAAATATGCTAAAGATGGTTTGCTGAATTGCTGACCTAATTTAAAAAGAGAAAAAATATTTTTAAATAATTAAATAGATTCTTGTACCATTTTAGGTCTTAAAACCTTTCGTCAAACATGAATAAAAAAACAGGCCTTTTTGGTCTGCCTGTGTTGTGAGGGGTTGGTAGTTATAATTAACAAATCTACCTAAACTAAAATTATAATGAAGTAAAACTGTTTGTAGAGCTGTGGTGGCCAAGTGATAACGACCTCGACTGACGAGTTGTTTAGTAATTTATTTCATTACTACTACTCTCAAAATGGTGAAAAAAAAAAGACGGGTTGCACTCCGGGAGTGCCGGCAGAAGTGAAAACTTGATTATTAACGTTGAGCATGTTTGATATTTTGGAATGGTTAGGGAATAATTTTGCACCAATTGCTTTATCAGTATAAAAGTACTATCATTTATGTGGTAGAATACAATATTCATTTATTGCGCTATCGTACACAAACATGACAATTTATATTACATTAAAAATTTAACACTTTAAAACTATTACAATTATTTTACATTAAAAAGTTTATCTCTCCGAAAAACTACTGAGGTGTCAAGGGACACCCGGATGGAACGAAGTTCCGTTCTGGCTTGCTTTCTATAAGAGAGAGAAAGAGAGAAAGACAGAGAAACATGCGCACGCCGCACGGCTTACAATAGCTTACTATAGAAAAAGTGTCGTTACAACTTTTCGTGAGAATTTTTTCCGTCTAACCAATACAATATAACTAAAAAATACTATCCTATTTTATGTACATTTTGACAGCACTATTTCAACATCTTCGAAACCATGAAAACGACACTCATGACGAAAAAGTTGATAATTTCTGACATCCGCCATCTTAGATTTACATTTTGACAGCACTATCGGCTTCAACAACCTCGAAAACCATGAAAAAGACACCCATATCGAAAAAGTTGATAATTTATTGCAGCCACCATCTTAGATTTAAATTTTGACAGTACTATCGGTTTCAACACCCTCGAAAACCACGAAAACGACACCCATGAGGAAAAAGTTGATAATTTCTTGCAGCCGCCATCTTGGATTTACATTTTGACAATACTATCGGTTTCAACAGCCTTGAAAACCATGAAAACGACACCCATGACGAAAAATTTAATAATTTTTTGCAGCCGCCATCTTGGATTTATATTTTGACAGTACTATCGGTTTCAACACCCTCGAAAACCATGAAAACGACACCCATGACGGAAAAGTTAACAATTTCTTGCAGCCGCCATCTTGGATTTACATTTTGACAGTACTATCGGTTTCAACACCCTCGAAAACCACGAAAACGACACCCATGACGAAAAAGTTGATAATTTCTTGCAGCCGCCATCTTGGATTTACATTTTGACAGTACCATCGGTTTCCACGCCCTCGAAAACCATGAAAACGACACCCATGACGGAAAATTTGATAATTTCTTGCAGCCACCATCTTGGATTTATATTTTGACAGTACTATCGGTTTCAACACCCTCGAAAACCATGAAAACGACACCCATGACGGAAAAGTTAACAATTTCTTGCAGCAGCCACCTTGGATTTACATTTTGACAGTACTATCGGTTTCAACACCCTCGAAAACCACGAAAACGACACCCATGACGAAAAAGTTGATAATTTCTTGCAGCCGCCATCTTGGATTTACATTTTGACAGTACCATCGATTTCCACGCCCTCGAAAACCATGAAAACGACACCCATGACGAAAAATTTGATAATTTCTTGCAGCCGCCATCTTGGGTTTACATTTTGACAGTACCATCGGTTTCCACGCCCTCGAAAACCATGAAAACGACACCCATGACGAAAAATTTGATAATTTCTTGCAGCCGCCATCTTGGGTTTACATTTTGACAGTACCATCGGTTTCCACGCCCTCGAAAACCATGAAAACGACACCCATGACGGAAAATTTGATAATTTCTTGCAGCCACCATCTTGGATTTATATTTTGACAGTACCATCGGTTTCAACACCCTCGAAAACCACGAAAACGACACCCATGGCGAAAAAGTTGATAATTTCTTGCAGCCGCCATCTTGGATTTACATTTTGACAGTACTATCGGTTTCAACACCCTCGAAAACCATGAAAACGACACCCATGACGGAAAAATTAATAATTTCTTGCAGCCGCCATCTTGGATTTACATTTTGACAGTATTATCGGTTTCAACACCCTCGAAAACCACGAAAACGACACCCATGACGAAAAATTTGATAATTTCTTGCAGCCGCCATCTTGGATTTATATTTTGACAGTACCATCGGTTTCAACGCCCTCGAAAACCATGAAAACGACACCCATGACGAAAAAGTTGATAATTTCTAGCAGCCCCCATCTTGGATTTATATTTTGACAGTACCATCGGTTTCAACACCCTCGAAAACCATGAAAACGACACCCATGACGAAAAAATTGATAATTTCTTGCAGCCGCCATCTTGGATTTACATTTTGACAGTACCATCGGTTTCAACACCCTCGAAAACCATGAAAAAGACACCCATGACGAAAAAGTTGATAATTTCTTGCAGCCGCCATCTTGGATTTATATTTTGACAGTACCATCGGTTTCAACACCCTCGAAAACCATGAAAACGACACCCATGATGAAAAAGTTGATAATTTCTTGCAGCCGCCATCTTGGATTTACATTTTGACAGTACCATCGGTTTCCACGCCCTCGAAAACCATGAAAACGACACCCATGACGGAAAATTTGATAATTTCTTGCAGCCGCCATCTTGGATTTACATTTTGACAGTACTATCGGTTTCAACACCCTCGAAAACCATGAAAACGACACCCATGACGAAAAATTTGATAATTTCTTGCAGCCGCCATCTTGGATTTATATTTTGACAGTACCATCGGTTTCAACACCCTCGAAAACCATGAAAACGACACCCATGACGAAAAAGTTGATAATTTCTTGCAGCCGCCATCTTGGATTTATATTTTGACAGTAAAAGTGTCGGTACAATTTTTCGTAAGATTTTTTTCCGTCTAGCCCCCTTTCACAACGCGCGATAAGGGATAGCTGTCTGTCTACTCTCCATCCGTCTTACGCTTTTTCGATCAGGTCACGTGTCCTGACGCGAGTTTAAGATTTTATACCCATTACAGAAAAAGTGCTCAACGCCGCTAAAGAAGTTTTCACTTCAAAAACATCGTGAGGGTACCGGCTTGTCCTAGAACCAAAAATTCGAAGACATGTGACATCCACCAACCTGCACTGGGCGCACGTGGTGGATTACGGCCCATTCCCTCTCCTAGAGAGGAGGCCCGAGTCCCAGCAATGGGAACATTAAATGGCTGATTAAGCTATGCTTAAACGGTTTGTATACGGTCATCTCTATGTTAATATTTTAAAGCACACGATACGAGCACTCGATATTCGGCGATTTTTTCTTTTTTAAGGTATATCACTGGACTACTTTTATTATGAAAAATATTATCATAGTTGCTATCGGTTATGTCACGGAAGTCAGCAAATCTCCATTGTACTAATATGAATTATTTGTATTGTAATTTTGTTTGTAATGAATAATTTCAAAAACTCCTGCAACGATTTTAAAACCGCTTTCACGAGTAGAATGCTAATATATCACTAATTGACATGGAAGAAAAAAAAAACGTGTTGCGCCGACCCCAAGTAATGTGGGATAAGGGTATGAAGAAGAAGACATAGGCGTATATTTTCACGCGGGTGAACCTAAGAGAGCAGTGGTGGCCGAGTGGTAATGACTCAGACTTACGAGTTGCAGGTCGCGGGTTCAAAGTTTCAAGCCCTGCCAGGTACTTTGTGTAATTTATTTCATTACCACTGCTCTCAAAACGGTGAAGGAAAACATCATGAGGAAACCTAAAATTCGAAGACATGTTACATTCACCAACCCACTCTGGGCTCGCGTGGTGGATTACGACCCATTCCCTCTCTAAGAAAGGTGGCCTGAGTCCCAGCAGTGGGAACATTAAAAAGGCTGATGATGATGATGATGATGATGAGTGAAGCTAGTACAATACTAGCTGGCTAGCTAAATACAAAAACAAGTATACTACAATCTTTAAAGTACAAAAAATCTCAAACAAAATCTTTAACATCGCCTCACAAAAGACAAGGTTTCTTCCAATTTGTGAGCTTTGTGGCCAATGATTTGTGACCACAAGCTGTACGATTTGTTAGATCAGTAATGACGGGCTGCTGTAACGACCGGTTATCAACATGATCGGTCCTTACACATTATGTTCTTGTCATTTCATTTTATTGTGCGCTGCGATTGGTCCTTGTGTGCCGCGTTATGTTTGTGATTGGTCCTTGTGTGCCGTGTTATGTTTGTGATTGGTCCTTGGTGTGTTCTTTTTTTCTGTGATTTGTGTCTTTGTTTTTTTTTTCCTTGTAAAAGATTTGTTTTGTAATAATGTTACTTTGTCTACTATTGTGTCTGTGTTTCTTATTGATCTGTAAGTGTTATGAGGGCCTTTAGTTTTGAGGTGGGAAATCGTCATATTACTTCTCACGGTCTGGGTGGGGCGAGAGGGTGTCAGACTTTTATTGATTAAAACCTACATGAGCTCTTTTGCCCTTATTGTCATTCTTGAACCATTTGTAGCTATATACAACAATATTTTTAGTTTATCCGATACCTGAATATAGTTTGTTTAGAATCAGTAACTGAATAGATTTCAATAGTTTTTACACCATGTTATATTTTTTCTCAAATATATTTAAAAAAGTCACAAGTTGGACTCCACCGACACTAAGTAAAAGACAGGTCACGGCAGGTCATAGTGGGCATTGGGTGCCAGCAAACAGCTGGATTCAAGTTCAAAATAACCCCTCAATCGCCTGGATTTTTTTTTTTTGGTGGTGAAAGTCATCCTATGACAACCCCCGCTCTTGGGCGAAACGGGAGATAGTGTCAGACTCTTACGGACTAAAAAACCCACCCCGTTCCTTCAAGCCTTTATACCGGGGCTCGAGTTCCCTTTCGGATAACCCTGGCCCCAGTAGATAACCTGTATGGCCCGGTGACTATGTATTTTTGCTGACATTAAAGCTTACTTATAGCTTTCTAATTTTTCATGATACAGTTATAAAAGTACATGGATTGTTTACATTTAAATACTAGACAACTATTTCTGGTTTCGTATATAGTAAAACGAATGTTGTATAAGTACAGCTCTGTCATACCATTTGAAGAATATTCTGATTAAATTTATTTACATCTGCTGTACACTCAAAGTAAGGTTCAGTCGAAAGCCAGCGTCAGGCAATTGCTACGCAGGTGTTTGAAATAATTCTGAACTGGACTTGGCTTGGCGCAGCCGTGAGACACACAATGTTGTCTTTTATTTTTATTTAAGTATACTTATTTCTTCATTGTGTACGATTATGTCTGTGTGCTAAATTTTGTTTTCTTTCTTTCTTCATTCATTTATTTATTTAGTACTGAATGCTCATCAAGGTACTGAGGCGGGTTTAATTATATCATTAGGTATTTTGTACCCATTCATGGGTGATGCAGAATAAAATCCTCCTTGGGTAACTATTCCTCCTTTTTAACCGAATTCAAAAAGGAGGAGGTTCTATGTTCGGCTGAATGTACCTATGTTTTTTTTTATACATGTGTTCTTTAGTAAAACGTAATGAATATTGTAATAGTACTACACACTAGTCATCATCATCATCTTCCTGCCCTGGGCCCCAAGTCTACTATTTTTATAAATTCGTCATTCCAACACGATCCCATTGTCATTTTGCTAAAAGTTTGTAATCTGCTAATTCATAATGATCGATCATTGATCGGTCACTGGTCTTGTAATAGAATTGTGGTAGAATGATAATTTCGAGCATATTAAAACCAATAACTGCACAATAACGTTCTAATGGTAAAACACTGATCAAATAAACTGTCAAAGTTTTAGCAGATTACCGCAAACATCAAATATTCATTTGTTGTGTACGAGATTACCATTCTATGTCAATTTTTTCAATGGAGTGTCAGTGGTTGACCATTGGAAAGTCATAATGACGCCATTATATTAGTAGATTACCAAACTTGTCAAAATCGACAATTATGACATCAATGATAGACCATTCTGACACTATTGTAATAGCAGAATTGAGGCCCAGGTCCCATGTTATTGGGTGTCGGCGCAACACGTTTTTTTCCTCCATTCTATCCTGTCACTCGTCATGCTATCACTAACTTCCTTTTCTTTCATATCACTCTTCACACAATCCATCCATCTTTTCTTTGGCTTCCCTCTCCCTCTCCACCCATCCACATGTAGATATACTCATAATTCTTTTAGTAACACGCGTTTCATCCATCGACTTATATTCTAGTGATAGACAAGCATGTACTTAGAAACTATTTGTCAAAATATTGAAAAATACAACAAAATAATGAAAATACTTAAAACAAAAGTTCGCTTCAGCGCTACATTGGTATTATGTAACAGAACTATTAAAACATACGGCGCTAAGATAGCTTTTAGAGGATACTTTTTTCGCGACCAAAATGTCTTAAGCGCCAAGAATTTTGTAGCACTTACGCGTTTCTTTCGACATAGTATAATGTTCAAGGTGTACAGACTACATTACACCTGAGTCGATTAAATCTAGCGCATAGTACATATACAAGGTGCAGTTTTAAAACTGCACAATATTTCAGGAGGTTGTAATAAAACTCATAAATAATCATGTAAAAAAACGATACCTGGTCAATAATCAGTAATACTTGTTATTTAATTTTTTAATTACACTAAACTAAATCGATTGATCGATGGCCGCGGGGGCGTGGCTAGGGTGTGGCGTGCGGGATGATGATTGGATGATACATTATTTAAGAAACTATCGTTGCGAGTTAGTGTGTGTGAAAACGCCCTTTATTGTTCCGTGTTTGTGTGTGTGAAAAAAAGAGCGGTTATAAAAAAAAAAAAAATTACCTACTTATTTTATTATTGATTCGGGTCGAGAATCACTAACATAATTACCTCCTGAAATATTTTGCAGCTTCAAAACGACACCTTGTATAACAATGGTTTCATCCCTCTAGTACTACTCACTAGTAATAGAATTTATTTGATATCTTAATTTTGATCCTGTCAGTTGAATGATGAATCTTAACAGATGCCCTACATTCAGCAAAGGGGTTAAAGCGATTCCTGTCGAAGTCCCATTAAGTATTCGTTCAAACACATTACCAAGGGTTTGTGGTTGATGTACAAAACACAATGCTTAATCATTGTCGGCTTTGTAACGCAGACTTATCAGATATTTTGAGTTCCCTTTGTGTATTTTTTGACGTTTTCCTGTTTATCTTAAATGTTTTTAATATTAGGTTCGTTTTTGTCGTTATCGATCTTGGTGTGGAGAATGGTTGACGTAATATTCTGATGCAAGTTGAAGGGGTCTTTTTTTACGCACCGTCGCTCGACGGCTTGATTTTTCGGTATTCCCGTCACTACGTTTGTGATTTTCTTTCGATAGAAGTGACCAATTTATACAACTTTTTTGCTGTGTATCTTTCTTTTTCTTTACGGATTTCAAAAGACAATTTGTTGCTATTTTCAAGTTACATTTGTATTCTTATCAGCGACACTCTCATCAAAATCGGAATAACCGTCGTACATTACGCATTAAAGCTCTTTAAGGGGGTGCAACTCGACAAACATTTTCACTGTTTTTCGTACAACCGCTCTTACGCGATTATGAAGTTATTACACCTTTTTCATTAGATATTTTGGAAACACAGTATCTTGTGGATATTATTTAGGCTTCTATTGAAATCAATTTATAAATTTGCATAAAACTAATCCAGTAAAGACCTCAGCTGCTATTTTGCATGAACTTTGACACTTAATAATTTACTCCAAAATCAAAAAAGTATAACAATAGAAGCCTTAAAATTTTTATGAAGATTCTAAAAGACGACATTTTTTTTTAAAAAACTTTTATGGGTTTAAAAAAAAAACACGTATTTTCTGGAACAAGTTTTGTAAAATATCGAGTAAATTACGAAATTATCGAATGCTAACAGTTTTCAGGCGTTATATCTCTTTTTTCGCATTGCCTTTTCGTCAAACACCGCGTTGGATTGCGTGACAATGAAGTAACAAGCTTTTAAACCATGCTCGATGTTCACGATAGGTGAGTGGAAAAGCAGCCTCTTAAGTACGAAAACACACTAGCTTGTGTCCTCACGTTCCTCGCATAATTCAGCCTCTCCACCATATGGTGCACAGGATTTAGTGGCAACCTCACTTAGGGGATGTTTATCGAATCATTTTATGAATTTTATACGCGAACAAGCATTTCAATTTCTATATTTATTCGTACGGTTGGGATGTTTTTGTTGTCATTTGTGAATATTTGATTGGACTATGCGGTATGTTCGGCTTATAATTTTTTTTCTCGTTTTATTTCTTTGGCCAAGCGCTCTGCCTTGACCTACTTTGCCTGGAATCATGTTAGATATTGTGGATCTCCCCAAACAATTAACCTCATTCCAATGAGAATATGTTCTTAGTAAAATGTGGGGCGGTATAGTTAGCGTAATGGTTGAGTGATTGGATCCTGTGCTGCGTGTCGCAAGTTCGAGTCCAGCACAGTACAAATATTGCCTACTGATTGAGGGGGTTTGAATAATTCTTTCTACTTTCGATTTGCGATAAAGCTATTTAAAAAAATAGTCAAGTACCTCAGTAGACGTCCATTGCTGGACATAGGCTTCCTCAAGTGTCGCCTCAACGACCAATCCTGTGTCTTGCATTAATCTGATTCCCGCGACCCTCACCAGGTCATCGGTCCACCTTGTAGGAAGTCTTTCCCATTTACCTGTGAATTACAACGGTAATCATTCAGTTCATCACGAAAACACGTCACAAACTGGACAAGGTGGGATCGCAGTCAAGCACTAGTTTATATCAATTAAAAAAAAAAAAAACTATAATCCACAACATTGATGAATAAAGCGGGAACTACATTAGACCGACGCTCACGTGGGTCACGTCTGATTTGTACAGAGAGTCGCGTCGCGTGGCGTGGATGTAGCTATACAAGTATAGTTGCCAAACAAAATGTATAGAGACCGACGCCACAAAATATATAGGTACAGAAGTCAATCTACATACAAAGCGCGCTTCAATAGACACCGCTCACGTACACGATATCTCGGAGCGCCTCGGCCCGTTTACCGAACAGTTACGGCTCAAACGCTCATTAGTGTGCGTCCAACGAGCGTAGGTATAAAAAGTGAAGTACATCAATGTGATTGTCTTCTGTACAGTAAGCACAACGGATCTTGAGCGCTCGGCGTCAGAGTGGGGATCGCTTTGCGCATTCCATACATGAGCGAGCCAATCGTCTTAGTTGTTAGATACATGCAGCAACGCAGGGAACGAATGAGGAGTGACGTCTATGACGCGATGGCACGTCGAGCCGAAAGCACTGACACTCCCCGCCCCCGCGTCTCACTTCGCACCACTAAAGAGACCAAATGTTTGACTTTTGCGCAACCGCTCAAGATCCGTTATGGCAACTATACCTATCTATTTTGTGCCGACGCGTCCAGACCGTGGCACACGTGGCCCGCGGGTGCGCAATGTAGTTCTACCTTCATGCTTCAAACTTCTAATAGTTGTAATGAAAACTACTCGAACTAAGATGCTTCCTCAATATTCCAAGCTCCAGCAACCCCACATTAGCTACACATGGCCTTGAGGAATGTGTGAAGCGAGCTCCGTATAAAGAATTTTACGAGTTCTTGACGATTTCAACTTCTACTTTTATTCGTTTTTGATGGCAGCTGCGATATTTTACGGCTGTAAATGTAATTTTTTGGAAGTGGATGACTAGTGGCTTTTAGAGGGCTCGTTCAGTCACTGATAATATTTTTATGACGCATTTTGCAGTTGTCGCTGAAGTTAGGAGTTGTAATACCGTCATTGATATTGATTTTTTTTTTGGGAGTATTTTTTTAAATGATGATTCATAAAAGCAAATCAGCTTTTTAGGGTTCCGTGCCCAAAAGGTAAAATGGGACCCTATTGCAAAGACTTCGCTGTCTATCCGTCCGTCTGTCACCAGGCTGTATAGCTCATGAACCGTGATAACTACATGGTTGATATTTTCACAGATGATTAATTTTCTGTTGCCGCTATAACAAAAAATACTAAAACCAGAATAAAATAAATACCTATTTAAGGCGGCTCCCATATAACAAACGTGATTTTATTGCCGTTTTATACGGAACCCTCTGTGCATGAGTCCAACTCGCACTTGGCCGGTTTTTTTTTATGTTGTCACTGCTTAAGTCTCAACATTTTTTTTAACAAAGTAGATTTATTTTCAGTTACTTCTCGTACATCATGATTTCGTACGTAAAAATGGACCACCCTAAAAGGAAATCATAATCAAGCTTATAATGTTCCCACTGTTGGGACTCAGACCTTTACGAGAGGAAATGGGCCGTAGTCCACTTAGGCCCACCACGCAGGCCCAGTGCGGTTTGGTGGATGTCACATATAGAATTATATCTTCGAATTTTTAGTTCTAGGAAATGCCGATTTTTTTTCGCGAGTTTTTCTTCACCATTTTGATTCTACTCAGTATTTTTTTAACTGGAAAATCATCCAATGATATCCCCCGCTCTTGGGCGAAACGGGAGATAGTGTCAGACTTTTACTGACGAAAAACCCACTCCTGTTCCTTTGTTGCCTTTTGTACCGGGGCTGAGCTATCTTTCGAAACTAACCCTGGTCCCAGTAGGCTTCGACCCAGTTGGGCCCCTGCGGATTCTATTCAGTATCAATGCTATGCCTTAAATGCAGTTTAGTATATATTTTGTTTTTTAAATTTTATGATTACCTAAACAAATTTGAAACTAGAAATATATACTTTTATAAATTTCAGGTTTTTATTTCACACAAGTGCCATAAATAAGCCGTCAGCCTTGGCCATAAAGTATAACAGTGAAAGCATTGCTTTATTTTCAACCAGAAACTTTATAAAGGCACTTTGGGGTCCAGTTTGGGGTCGGCCATATTTTAAGTCTGCAAATGCACTGTAAAATTGTGGCCTTGGCATTTTAATATTTTATTGAGGTTGAGATATGTACCTGTTAAGTATACATCGTTAAATTTTAATTGATTTAATCCCGTGGAGGGTCGATCCGGTACATGAAACACTATCGATTTGTAAAGATAAAATTAAAAAAATAAAGTACCTTTTTTCAAAACTCGTATTAATTTACGCATGTACGAAATTAATTTCTTTAAGAAAACGCCAGCTGAGCGAGTCCAATAACCTGTAGTTAGTTTGTACGCAACGCCGATTACTACCTAAAGGTCACCTTATTTTTAGTATATACGAAACCTTCTTTACATTAAAATACCACTTGTCTGGTGTTACTATTCGATATATGAATTTCTAAATGATGATAATTTGACTTTTTGACACTTTGACATTATTATTATTATTTTTTGACATATTGTTTTGTGATTATTAATGACATAAATCTTGTATTATTATTATTATTTTTTGTAATTGACACATTGTTTTGTAATGATAAATGACATCAATTTATATAACATTCATTTGACATAGTATTTTGCAATTATTACATGACATAAATTTATATAACTTTTATTTGACATATTTTTTTATTAATTATTTTTTTTTGACATTATTTGAATTTGACATATAACACATAATTATTAAATACATCCATTTATATTGAAATACTAAATAAATTGTAATCAGATGTTGTGTCCATTGATCTCAAAATAAATAAAAACTGTTTTGCATGCCTAGTTTAAGGTAGTTAGTAATGGATCCATGTATATTTTTTTCCAGACATCTTTATTATTTACCTACTAACTGAGCAAATAAAAATATTATTATTATTATTATTATTATTAATGTAAAGAATCTATGTACAAAATTGTATGTATTATGAAAAATCACATAACATAAAATAATATATTGACTGCTGGTTATTGCAGTCATTGGTATTTATTATCCCCTCGTTTGTTTTAATGATCAAATTAAATGTTTAAAAATGTAAATCACTTTTTCATAATAAATTAGCCTGGCTTTAATTGTAACACAGCTTACAAAATGGAGTTCAAACCGACAGTAACAAACAATTAAATCACAATCGACTAACCTGACAGAGTTTAAAATTATCTTTATTTTAACCAATCGGCGTTCCTCTATTTAAATTTATACATTGGCAACATTCGAATGTTTGAATTTTAAAAAATCCGTCTCACGTATCTAATTAATTCGGCGTTAGATAAAACCTTTGCCACAGTAACATTAAAAATACATTTAAAAATTATTTTTTAGCTGTGGCAACATCACAACATTTACAGTCGTGGAGGACAAACATCATAAATCTCTAAAGCGGTACACTTTCATTTTAATTTTAAAAAAAGGTATATTTTTCCCTCTCCTATCTCTGTTTTGACGTTAAACTGGTTGTTACGACCTCTGGTACAAATGTACTGACCGTTAAACTCGGGGGTAGTCGATTATCCTTTTCCGAGTGAGTCCGGGTGAACGAGTAGTCGATTCCGTCAGCCATTACTGAAACTAGAATCATAATCATAATCATAATCATTTATTTGGTTTGTAAACATAGGTAGGGGAGCGGGGGGCACGTTGTTACAATTTTTAGATAGTTGTTAATATGACAAAAGCTATCAAATAAATTATACATTTGATTACTTGTAATGTTAGTATGTCTATTTAGCTAATAAAATATGACTGAAAAATTATTAAAATTTATATAATTTTTTCACAATGGAGAATTTAACTAAACAAGTAGATTGTAACATCTTACCCCGGAATTGGGGCTAGTTGTTACATCATCGGGGCACAATGTTACGGTAGATAAATAAACAAAATCATCAGTGATACATATTTTTTATTAGTATTTCAAAACGATATAAACAATAGAGATCACTTTATACAGTCTCTAACATTTATGTGTAATTATAATATCTATTATGGTAATTATTTAAGTTTTTTTTTTGTAGAAAATCACTTTGGCTGGAACATTTTTAAATCTTATATAAAAACACAGACTTAGTCTGCAAATAACAACTTGTAGTAATTAAACTATTCACTTTCACTTCTAAAATTTTTAAGGCACTTAGATTATAGAAAGATATATAGTAATTTTTATAGAGGTAGGGTCTTCATCAGAATTGCAATTAATGCAAATGAATGAGCGAACATTTCCCGTTACACATTTGACATGAGCCCACATTTTGCATTCTAAACATTCTACCCAATTTTCTTTTATCGAGGTGCTATAAATTTCGCTACACACTATACAAAACCATTCATCAGTATCAGAATCTGAATCGGAAACCAAAATTTTTTTCTTCACCTTTTCTTTTCCTTCTTCGCTCATTTTCGAGGACTTTCCTTTACCTTTTCCTTTACCTCTGCCTTTTTCTTTAGTTTTGTCACACGTTTTTTTGTAACAACTTACCCCAAACAATTGTAACTACTTGCCCCATGGCACGTTTTTTAATAAAAATTGAAATCATTATTAATGGATATCGATAGTAGAATAAAACAATATTGTAAATTAAAGGTAGATATATTATGAACATTCAAGGTTAAAAATTTTGACAAAATAAAAAATATAGCCATCAGGAATCAAAAATTTCGTAAAGGATTTTTTTACTTACGTGGTTGAAATCGGGACACACGCACACAACCTAGTAGCTCAGCGCTTGGCGGGTCACTGATTGTTTTTATCTAATGCACGATGTTATAAGAAAACAAATGAGTCCAATTATGTCCATCAAAGAGCTTAAAATCCCGGTAAAAAACGCGTGTAACTTCTTACCCCTGTAACAACGTGCCCCCCGCTCCCCTATTACAGAGGGTGGTATAAAATGGATAGTGCGCTATGTTTTGCCAAATATTGGTATACAAACTTACATAAAATTTCAGCATGCATATTAACAAAAATTTAAAATTACCATACAATGTTAAACAATTAAACAGTAATTGCAAAAAATAGAAATCGAACAGAATGTCAAAATAAAATAATTGAAATCTCACAAAAATTAAATACAATGTCAAAAATTAAATGCAATGTCAGAAACTCAAATACAGTGTCAACAGAATTAAGCATAATGTCAAATAATTAATTACTTCGTCAAAAAAAAAAAAAAAAACTAATACTAACTAACTAGAACTAATTATTAGTTTAGTTGGTTTCGTATTTTGAAATGACCTAGTAAGGAAGTAGAGAAATTGTTTTCTATTACCCACTAAAGTACTTTGGACTAATACCGCAAAGTGGAGTTGCAATTATTTTCGATGCGGATTTAAAGACCGTTATTTGTTAGCTGAGCTTTTTATTGTACGCCATTTTTTTTTAATGGGATTTGAATGTCTGACTACTCTTTAATAACTCGCACAAAAAATAATGTTGTTCGCAAAGTCTATTTGTGTTTAAAAAAAATATTCTCATAAAAGACTACAGTCACTTACATGACAAACATGTATAGTAAACATAAATAAAAATATTATTAGGATTAGAACACTTAATCACATTACACTAATATTATGAAGGCAAAAGTTTGTCGATCAAAGGGTTGAAAGAATTTAAATAAAACTTTCCTTGGGTTAATTTTTTTCATTTTGCAAGAGCAGATCCGCTGGTAGAAGCTTGTTAACCACAAAAATAAGTTACCAAGCCATCTAAGTTCATCGCAAGCTCAAGCTTGCGGACGATATGCAATCGGTAGCTCACCGTCTACTCGTCCTATAAAGACCAAGCCCAAGTCGTCGACGGCGTATAGTGGCCTAAGCACGCTTCAGATAGATGTCAGCAAACCGTAAGATCCCAGCAGGGTCGATACCTGCTTAGCCATAGAGAAAGTAAGAAAGGGATACTCGATGCTCCTTGAACGATAAAGGTAACTGAAGGAACATAGGTGTGGGTTTAGACAGTAAAAGTTTGACAAGCCCTCCCGCTCCATACTAGAGCGGGCGAAGTCATTAGATGATTTGACCACCACTCACCAATAGGTCCTATCTAGAGGTCCTAGTAGGTAGGATACGCTTAGTCTGCACACGTCTCGCATTATCATTCACTCAAACGGTTCATGTATCATTCACTCCCGGTATCGTTCAAATCCGTCTATTGCTTCAAAGAACGAACCATTACTTATTGTGCCAAATGGCTGATTCACTAGAATACATAAAGTCTTTCTGTAAAGAGGTCAATGGGACGCTTTGTCTGGAAGTTTAGGGTCAACTTGGGTAAACTAGATTTTTTAGGGTAAATGAGACTAACTTTTACCCTATTTAGTCGGCAGTTTATTATCTCTTTTGTACCGGGTAAGAGGCGACTAAGAGATTATTTTAAAAGAATGGAAGGCGTCGTCCTTTTGTCCGCTTATTATAACATTTTGTAAGTTGTGACCGAGATGTTTCTTAGCTTTATAATGTCGGTAAAAAATTTTAATATTCTCAATTAGATAGTATAACTATATTACTATAATAATAATAATATTCCACAACTATCACACAATGCCGTCTAGTCCCAAGCTAAGCAGAGTTTGTGTTATGGGTACTAGATAACTGATAAACATACTTATATATTTCTAAATACATACATATTATAGATAAATTACACCCAGACACAGAACAAATGATCATGCTCATCACATAAACATATGTCCTGGGTGGGAATCGAACCCACGACCTGCGGTATAGCAGTCAGGGCCACTAACCACTAGACCAACAGGCCAGTCAGTCTATCTTTTTTTTTCTTTAAAAAAAACATTGCTCCATACTTGATATAATTCCTAGTGTTAGTTTTAACTCTTTTTTTTTCTATTTATGGTTACCATTTTGATTGTCTTACATAAAAGTCATTCTCAATGCAAATCCTGAAGACCCAATTTATCCAAGAATTAAGATGAATAAACATGAATATGGACCTTATCCTCTTGCATGAATAAACACAACTTCTAGCAAATAATACATTACAAATGTACAACCAAATTGTACATATACATATATACGGGCAGATGGCGACTATAGCGTTTCAGTGACCCCGATATATCCCAATTCAGCAAATCTGGAATGTCTCCAGTATATTAATGCTGAATAACAGACTACATATCCCTTAAGCAAATTATGGACTAACCTATTTATCGTGGATGGAGCCAGGTTTTGAATTACAGTGTTTCGAACTGGTCCTATTTGCTAGTGCAACCGTGTGATGGAATTAGGACCCTGGGACTAGTGTCACAAAATAGACAGGTACAGAAGACAATCTCAGGTATGTACTTCACTTTTTATACCTACGCTCGATGGACGCACACTAATGAGCGTTTGAGCCGGAACTGTTCAACGAGCGGGCCGAGGCGCTCCGAGGTATCGTGTCCGTGAGCGGTGTCTATGTGTGCGTTGCTCGAGCGCGCTTTGTATGTAGATTGAGTTCTGTACCTATTTATTTTGTAATAGTGTCCTAGGGTTCTGATTCTATCACACGCTTGCACTAGCATCACTGCTTACCATCAGGTGGCAGTCAAGCACTAGTTTATACCAATTAAAAAAAACACTGTTTTTTGTGTGGAATTTTGAAATTTCCTATAAAAGGTGTTGTAAATATACACTCTTACACTAATATTATAAAGAGGTAAAGTTTGTTTTTTTGTTTGTAGGAGGTAATCTCTGAAAGTACTGGTGCGATTGCAAATTTTTTTTCACTGATAGAAAGCGGCCTATATCCACTGTTTATCATTGCTGTATTTTATGTAAGCGGGCGAAGCCGTGGGCAAAAGCTAGTTTTTAATAATGTCATCATAGTCATCATCATCTTCCTGCCCTTGTCCTATGAGTAACATAGTGGTCTACACGTGGTCGGCGCCACACATTTTTTTTCTTCTATTCTATCCTGTTAGCCGTCACGCTATCACTAACTCCCTTTTCTTTCATATCGCCCAATTTTCAACAATGTTTCGCATTTAAAACGTTTAAAACAAGATATTTGTTCAGTGTTTTCTGATGTCTACAACCCGGGAATCTTTAAGTCAAGAGTGGATAGGTTACTTCTAGGTAAGCGCGTTCCATCGTCAACCGCATCGTCTCTTTCCATCAGGTGAGATAGCGGTCAAGCGCGAACCTACCAACAATAAAAAGGCTATAGGTATTTTATGTATGCGGGCGAAGCTGCGGGCTGAAGCTAGTTACAAATAAAGAGTTTTAAAAAGTATTCAGGCTACAAGGTACAACAAACCGTCCTAGTAACAACGAAATATGATATTTTTGAAACAACCGCTTGGTAACCGTTTCTCTTAGAACAAATTTAAATTATTTAAATTTATTGCCAGCTGCGAGCTAACTTAGATTACTCCACGGGAATATAAACTTTATTAAAAAGTTGTAAGGTTTAATATTGCGTGGGATAGTTTATATTTTCGTGATGTTGGTAATGGGAATCTAAAAGTGGATTGTGTTACATATTCAGGCGGTTGGTATCGATTTTGTGACAAAGTAATTAGTGGAGGCTTATTATTCTCGTAATGATTATGGGGGAAGCTTACATGAAATTGGTCCTTCAATACGCGTTTGTGGAAGATATCATATAATTATGAACAGAGACGTAGTGTGCACTAATCAAGACGTGGGTGAAGGCACATCAGTGAGGCCTTTTTCTTTCATAAATTCGAAAACAACAGCGCGTATCGTTCCACGCACGCCTCAAGGAGTTGTCAGTAAACCGTAGGGGCCCAACAGGGTCGAAGCCTACTGGGTCCACGTGCAGTGTGAAAATGGAACTTGGGGCCCTGGGCGAAGGCACGGAAGGAACAGGAGTGGGTTTTTAGTCGGTAAAAGTCTGACATTAACTTACGCTTCGTCCAAGATGGATGTAATTGGATGAATTTCCAAAAAAAAAAAAAATATACGAAAACAAGCCAGCGACTCTCGCAATTTAGTGTTCAACTACATCGTCCTTACCGCTAGGTGAAAGAGTGATCAAACGCGAGCCCACCAATTTTTTATTATTATTTTCGTTAATCATAGATAGTTATATAATTACTAATTATAGATAGGCTCGTGTTTGACCACGATCTCACCTGATGGTAAGCGATGATGTGGCCGACGATGGAGCACGCTTGCTTAGAACTAACCTATTCACTCTTGACTTAAAGACCGCTAGAGCCCACTTCGCCCGCGTTTATCTACGCAACTGATTGTGAACAGGCGTTTGTGATTACTGTAATAAATAATAATAGACCCGGCACCATCTTTGAGCGTTCCTTCGGTACGAAAAATAACTGACAGAAATTAACAAATATTCAATTGAAGTGACAGGGTAATTATGACCTGTCAATTAATTTTATGAAATATATTTTTAATAAAACGTAATTATGGATATTACGTTTTCATTTTTAATTACCTCTTTCAAGTATTATTTAAGTATCAGTTTTTTTCATGATCATCATCATTTCAGCCGAAGGACGTCCACTGTTGGACATAGGTTCTCCCCCAAGTGTCTGTCATGGTTCATAAGATACAGCCTGCTGATAAACAAACGGACAGCGGAGTGATAACAATAGGGACCAGTTCTTACTCTTTGGGTACGAAATCCTAAAAATTGACACCTTACTAAGATTTTAATTATTTCAAGCTTTATGCACAAAACACTGTGCAAAGGCGGACTTAATGCCTTAGGCATAATCTACTAGTCGACCTTAGGGTGGTGCAGAAACATAACATGACAGGTGCAACTTAATAAATAGACGAACAGTAGAGAAACATATACAATAGTAAATACATACTTAGATACATACCTACATATAAATAAGCTATTGCTGTAATGAATAAACAAATCCAACCAATCAGTGCAGTGATGATTCTACCAACTTTTTGCGAATAAGCTCATGTGCCTTGACCTTAAAAGAAAATTGGCTGGTCGCCATTTTAATTATTATTTGATTATTATATACAAAATTTATTTGTCGATGTAAGAATTGGGAGAACATTTTGATGCGCTGTCCTTTCAGTACAAATTCCAGCAACGTTTTCAAACAATAGAGCTTACAGGAAACTCTCTGGAACACAATCACCAATCAGCCGTGACCCTCGACACTGAAAAAAAAAAAACAAAATGATTAATTTGTCACACTGACCGCGATAATCGGAACGCAAACACTGGTCGAACAAAATTAAACTTTATCAAAACGAATGAAGGTTTAAATCGGTTCGTGTGACATTTGTTAATGATTTATACTGTGCGTGAAATGCGAACAGTAATTGGCTGTATTAACTCGTTTGGGTTAATTTAAATATATTTCGATGATGGGGATAACATTGCTGATAAGGGGAGGTGATGGGAATTGCAAATATTCACGCTAATCTAAGGAAACAAAATCAGAATTAATTGTGATCATTTCTTTAAATTAAGGTGATTGTCACACTGCCACTGCTGTGAATGCGTGTTTTAACGTTGCTTGTAAGTATGTATGTTTGTATAGAAAACACACTTATATAGAAACACAGTCCAACACACAGAAAATGTATCCACGCGCGTTCATGCAGATCACGCGCCTACATGCGTGGGTGCGGGGCGACACGCAAGGTATGGCACATTGAGTCTCGTAGTGCCGTGCGTGATTTTGGATGAAATGAGTCAGAGCCTGTGTGAAACTACAAAACGCAGCTATGATGTGAGTGCGTAAAAAACCCGCACGATGATGCAGATCTGCACTTCCGCAAGACCGCGCGTATGTGCGTTGACACGCAACATGCAGCGTGATGCGTGGCAGTGTGACAATCGTCTAACGACTAAACTGTGGTCCCTCAATCTTCACAAAAAAGATAAATATTTTAGTGAATATTACCGAATCTAATAAAATCTTTTTTTTCTGCATGTTGTAGTAAAAGTCTTAACACATATTGTAAAAAAAAGCCGATAAGAAATATTGATGCAATTCAAGGATAGTGATTGTTAAAACAAATAACAGAATACTGCAGCTTGTATTAAACCCTTGATCAAAATTATTTTTATCATGCTAAGTACAATGACATGGTTTTGCATTGAATGATTAAATTAAAAAATATATAGAAAAAGCAACACCAACCACCAATAATCATTTATTTATTCTCACAGTTATTCGATTGGTATTGGTATCCGATTGGAGGTTCTTGCATGTTCTTCTCCATAGAGATTTACGTTTTCGAACGCGGAATTTAGCTTCACTATGTTTTTTTTAATGACAGATATTTTGACAGTTCTCCTGTCATAAATTACACTTTTCTTTTCTTGAAATCATTTATCCTCATACCCCTCATCCAACCCCAGTAAAATGTCTGCTTTCTTTTGTGTTGCGTTTTGTATTTAAACTCTACAAATTTATCGAAATTAATAAAATTAAGTTGCGTTGTACTGTTCCTTTCTTTCTCTCTGATTCACTCGTTCGAGTTTCTATCATGTACTTATCCATAACTAGTTTTGTCCGCGTACATCAAATATAGCCTTTGTTACACAGGAATAAAGCAGCTTTCTATCGGTGAAAAAGTTTTAGCAATCGGCAATCGGACCAGTATTTTCAGAGTATTTACAAACAAAAAAAAAAAAACTTTACCTCATTATAATATTTTGCCCAAGGCATTAAGTCCGCCCTTGTATCTTTTTGTTGCATGAAGATTAAATAAATAAATAAATAAATATTAGTGTAGGTCAATCTGAGTCTGCGATGAAATCTTTTTCAACTTTAATATGTTTTATTACTGTTATTACTTACTAAATATTTTCCAGCATATGTCGGTCTATCAGTTCGCACGTGTTGTTGACAAAATTGTTTTCCACAAATGCCATTATTGAAGAGTTGAAATTGAAGTTGAAATAAATTATTCTGATTTGTGTTTCATACATATAAATCAGAATCATTTATTTCACAGCCGAATAGTGTGAACACAGCCTAAGGGGCGACTTATTTTCCCCCAACATGCCTTAACATAGCACAAAAATTAAACCTCATTACAGTATTACAATTCACAATAACTCACACAAACATAACAAATGATTACGAAACAAAATCTCATGTGGTTGCGTGACCCGTCATGGCCGCGCCGCCCGCCGCCATATTGGATCGGTCGCGTGCTGCCATTTTTATTGACACACGAAACTTGCTGATCCGCAGCTTTATAGCTGGTTATCAATCAATTTATTATTAGTTTGATCTATATTCTAGATGTTTTAGGGCTAATTTTGGGGTTGTGAACTAGTTATGGCAGTTTTTTGAAGGTCATCAAACTAGCAAAGTTAAAGGTTTTATAGTTTCATAGATCCGAGCAGTTAATTATTTTGTAATAGGTACATTTACTCGAAGACACGCTCTTATCCCTATAGCTTAGGCATGCGATTTACTGTTTTCCGCACTAGTGCGGAAAAGTCCGTGAGCACGCCTTGCTACATTTGATTGTATTTATCGTATAAGGCAGCGCGCTAAGCGATCCCCACGAGTTAACGGTCAAACTCTATTTTTATCTTTGTAAGTGTATTGAAAAACGTCGTTTGATACACGTAGAAATTTGTCACTGCAGCACTCGGCTCCGTAACATTCCGTCTCGGTTACGATGACAAAGCCAACTGAAGAAACATAGGTAGGTCTGGCTGCACCCAAAGCGGTAGAAGTTATTTAATGACTTCCCATCACAAAAAGGGTGGCAAACTGGCTCACTGTTTCATACATATTTCAATCAATTTTTTTTCTTAAAAAATGAAGTTACCCCACTCTAGGAATCACTCCTGTATCTTGAGTGCGTTCACAAAACAGAAACTCGCATACAAAAGACACCCAGATCTGGAACACTCATCGGTAGGCTATAGAAATATTTTTTACGTGTGGTGATCGTACCCGCGACCTGTAGCGCAGCAGCCAATCGCTCAACCACTGCGCCAACCGTACCATCAAATTAAAATGTCAGTGTCGGCTTACAGTATAACTTCCCTTGACTCTAAGGCCCCTCGAGCACGGCGACTTTTGGTAACGATGCTGTAGCGCGTTCACATCGTTACAGTCGCGATGACCTAGCGCGTTAGCAGCGCGTTGCCGCGTTGGCATCTTTTCTATAGCGCTTGCAAATGCGACTAACGCGCGATAAGTAGCGATGCTGTCGCACGCCTGCAAAACGCGCGACAATATCGCTACAAAAAGTCGTCGTGGGCTTTCGGTGTTTTACAGGAAGCATTTTGGAGAGTGTGTGCAGGAATTGCATGACTTGATTCCGCTATCGCAATTCTACCATCGGACAACCCGACGACGTACGGCGAATATTCACCCTTACGTTGTTGAAACCTCTACGGTCCGGACTAAGCGTTTCGCCTCGTCATTTATACCGCGTACGTCGAAGGACTGAAACAGTTTGCCTGCTGCGGTCTTCCCGTTCGATTATAATTTGGGTGTCTTCAAGGCTAGAATGAATAGGCTCTTAATTAACTAGTGCGCCTCACCATCAAAGATTGCATCGCTACTTACCATCAGGTGGGATCGCAGTCAAGCACTAGTTTATATCAATTAAAAAAAAATAGCATATTCGGCCTTATAATGGTGGGACCTGTTGGGATTCAGGCCTCCTCTCTAGGAGAGGAAATGAACCGTAATCCACTACACGGGCCCAGTGACACATTCTTAACACACTGAGTTTTCTCCGTGCTTTGTTTTTGCAAAAACAAAAAAATACTGTCGCACAGCTGAATAAAATGAATCCCATTTTTTCACATTTTTCTTTTCTGCAAACTTTTCGAATCATTTCGTGGTTATGAACCATAAAATTGGACGCAGCCTTGATATAAAATGAGGCCTTTGCCTTGCAGTTATCATGAAGTCATTTCTCCATTCTGCAAACCATAGAGCCTACTAAAGCTAGATTAAAAGAAAAGCTTTTTCTTTGAAACCTCGTGCATAAGTAATAAGTTTCAGCGACCTATGACCTTGAATGGGGGCGCTCCGTAATACAGCACTAAAGTATTCAATCAAATTGCAAACGACCTAGCGTTTTCTTATGCTGCCTCACTGCAAGGTTACTCATACTGGCTAAATTTAGATTTAAGGGGAATTTTAGTTTATTTGTGGATTTATTTTATTCATTATTTATTGAATATTAGCTGACCTGGCGAATTTCGTACCGCCTAACAGTCAATGAATGTAGTATATCTTTCGATACCTATAGTCAACCGATTTCGATAAAACATAGCCTAACTAATATATATCAAGTTACACACAATTTTGATGTGTTAAAGTTATTTACATCGATAAAAGCTTCTACAGATTTATTATATGACGTATAGAAGTATTTTTTTTGTAGTTGATTAAACAAGTTGTGTTAGTAGATAATTCTCTGTGTGGCTTGTAGTGACAATGTTCTTAATCTGTAAAATATTTAAAAGGGTTGGAGAGTATTTTATTTCTAAATAAAAGTACCGTAGGTATGTTTTTTAGCGATACATTATGAACTACAAGTTCGTGCTGAGTCTTTTTTCTTTTCTCAGTTTAGCACTATATCAACAATTTTCAACTCACTGCAATAATATGAGGAAAAGAAGCTTTAGCACATGCGTATATTTTCTCTTTCTCTGTCAAATCCATTCAAATATGATCGAATAGTTATGTGGCTATGACTGTACAGAGGCAGTTCGTTACGTTGTTCTTGTTTGTTCGTCAGGACTAACGGCGGGTTAAAAAAAGTGTCAAACTCAGTGCCGTAACTAGAGCAGTGCCAGCGGTGTCCAAGCACAGGGCGCGGTCTCTGGAGAAACGCAAAAATATATAGTCCTTTTTGTTTGTATTATACTTTTTTTGGAGCGCAGTCTGTCCAAGCACAGGGCGCGGTCTCTGGAGAAACGCAAAAATATATAGTCCTTTTTGTTTGTATTATACTTTTTTTGGAGCGCAGTCTGTCCAAGCACAGGGCGCGGTCTCTGGAGAAACGCAAAAATATATAGTCCTTTTTGTTTGTATTATACTTTTTTTGGAGCGCAGTTGTAGAAACTCGCACCGGGCGTATAAAAGGTTAGTTACGGCACTGGTTAAACCCTAGATACTTATTTGAGATTGACAGGTTTTCCAGATTAAAAATTGACACTGAAAAAAAATTAATTAAAAATTACTAATTCTCCATGGGCTGTACGAAAATGAACTCCACGGCCCTGGAACGAAAGCAAAGAAGGAGCAGGAGTGGGTTTTAGTCATTAAAGTCTGACACTGATGATTTCAAACCTAAAAAAATAATCCTAATTCCGACATTGAGCGATAATCTGCCATCATGACTAAGAATCTCATTTAACGATTGATTAACATTCCAAAATAAAACGTCAAATGAGATGTAACAGTTGTCGTTGTTTTACGACATCTGTTGTTTCGTGATGTTTCTTTTGACGCCAAGACGTGGCACATTTATTTGTTTAGTTTCTAGGTTTATTGTTACGACTGATCGCAAAGATGGCAACGAATGGTTGTAGGTTTTAAGAGCACGCTTAGTCGAATTTGGATGTATTGGAGGATTGGAACAAAGTTTTTTTTTTCATGGAATATCATAGTATAGATAATTATTTCATCACCACTGCTGTCAAAACGGTGAAGGTAAACATCGTGAGGAAACCGGCATGTCCTAGAACCAAAAATTCGAAGACATGTGACATACAGCAACCCGCACTGGGCCCGCGTGGTGGATTACGGCCCATTCCCTCTCCTAGAAAGGAGGCCTGAGTCCCAGCAGTGGGAAAATTAAAAAGGTTGATGATGATGATGATCATAATGACTTCTCCCTCTCTATGGAGAATCGAGAGGGCGTGTCAGACTTTTACTGACTTAAACCCACTTCTATGTTCGTTTTTTGCTCTGCATTCCTGGACTCTGGGGTTTTCGGATTACCCATGGAGGATTGAAAAGGATAAAGTAACTTTTTGGGAACAAATTCATTGTGTGTGCAGCTAAGGAGTGGAAGCATGGAAAATTACTTAAGATAAAAAAAAGAAAGGGAAAAAAAATTAAAAATAAAAGATCTGAGCGAGGCTAATAAGTTTCTATCTCAACATAATTATGCTGTGATATCTAACAAAAAAGTAAAATAATGTAGCGTTGCTATTTTGGCGCTGGTGTCTGGGTGTAATTTATCTAGACTAATATAATAAAGAGGTAAAGTTTTTTTGTTTGTAGGAGGTAATCTCTAAAAGTACTAGTCCGATTGCTAAAATTTTTTCACCGACAGAAAGCTGCTTTATTCCTGAGTGACATAGGCATATATTTTATGTGCGCAGGCGCAGCTGCGGGCAAAAGCTAGTCTGTAATATGTATGTATTTAGAAATATATAGTATGTTTATCAGTTGCACTCATAGCATAAGCTCTGCTTAATTTGGGACTAGATGACGTTGTGTCAAAGTTGTGGAATAATAATAATAATAATATTCCACAACTATCACACAACGCCATCTAGTCTCAAGCTAAGCAGAGTTTGTGTTATGAGTACTAGACAACTGATAAACATACTTATATATTTCTAAATAAATACATATTATAAATAAATTACACCCAGACACAGAACAAATGATCATGCTCATCACACAAACATTTGTCCTGGGTGGGAATCGAACCCACGACCTCCGGCTTAGCAGTTAGGGCCACTAACCACTAGACCAACAGGCCAGTCAAGAATATAATCTTTATTATATTTTAATGCTAGGTACGACGAAATGAGTAGAGTTTCCAATTGTGAGCAAGTTTGCCGGATTCCTTCAGTGTTCCTACAAACTTATGTACTTAGTGTATGTACTTATGTACTGTGTATTCCTACGTGGAATGTGTGCGTCTAGCCGGATGCGAGTTGGCGCAGCAAACATCTGGTCTGTGTATATTTAATTCTGAAATGAGATTTTAGACTAATTAGTACTCTAATTATACGTACATTATTATAAATGCAGTGTGTAGATGAAGTTTTCTTTAGTTCAGTTTAGTAGAGCTGCTTCTCAGTGTGGCGTTGAGTGGTGGCCGAGTGGTAATAGTCTTGACTTACGAGTTGTAGGTCGTGGGTTCAAACCCAGCCAGGCGCATTACTCTGTGTAATTTATTTTATCATCACTACTCTCAAAACGATGAAGAAAAACATAGTGAGGAAACCGGCATGTCCTAGAACCAAAAATTCGAAGACATGTGACATCCACCAACCCGCATTGGGCCTACGTGGTGGATTACGGCCCATTCCCTCTCCTAGAGAGAAGGCCTGAGTCCTAACAGTGGGAACACTATAAGGCCAACTATCCTATGCTATGCTATGCTTCTGAGTTATATTGATACTGAAAATTTCTGATTTTATCTATACTGATAATTCAATTTTGATGATAACTTCTGGGGAAAGTTATCATAACACTCAGAAGCAGCTCAGAGAATATTGAATCGTTTTTAGGGTTTCGTAACTGAAGGACACAGGTGTGATTTTAGTCAGTAAAAGTCTGACACGCCCTCTCGCCCCACCCTAGAGCGAGTGAAGTAATTGTTTGATATTCTCAAAAAAAAAGCGTTCCTGCATTCTCACTTATCAAAACACAGTCCAGCCTCAAACTGAAACGGAAGCCGTTTTTCAATCTAGCCCAAGTTTGCAGGTCTGTACAAACTTGCATCTACATAGTATGCGCTGTGTGCGTAGCTAGGATATGAGCTGGCAGGACAAACATCGCCCTCAGCCGCTTGGGTTCTGTACACTTGAGAGACTGGCTGCAATTTGTCTTGAAACTTGAAAGCTTTCATGTTTGCGTTCGTGATATTTGTATTTAATCTAAATGAATACAGTTGGAAGTGCACATATATTACTCGCAGAACAGATGGCCGTTAGGGGCGAAAGTTTCTGGATGGCGACCACGTACCGCAAGACGAAGCGTTGGAAGGCCTCCTACAAGGTGAACCGATGACCTGGTAAGGGTTGCGGGAATCCGATGGATGCGAGACGCACAGGACCGTTCATTGTGGCGACACTTGGGGGAGGCCTATGTCCAACAGTGGACGTCTTTCGGCTGGAATGATGATGATGATGATGATGATGATGACAGTTGGAAGATTTCTTGTGATGTTGATGGAAGAGTAAGTAGATGGCAAAAACTATTAACATGGTTGGTTTGTAAAACAGGGGGTTTACCATGATGTGTTAAAATGTTAGGCATTTGAGCAACAAAGAAGGATAAATGATAAAAGAAATTTATTTTGCAAATAGGTTTTTTAAAAACACTTTTACACGTCAATGTCTTCGTCAATTTAAACTAGATGAGACCGGCGTTTTCTAGCTGACTACCCTGAGAAGAAACATCGAAACAAACTGGGATTAAAGTGTCTTTTAAAGTCCAAATAGCAAGCATGTTATGGTAAATCATATGAGAACCATGCAGTTTAGAGTCTGAGATGGTATTTGAAGAAAGAATCACACAGTTCTGAGTAGACCTGTCCAGTCAGTGCAAGCATTGTCAGTATTCGTATAGCTCAACTCAAGACTACTAAAGAGCTCAATGACTTGACGAACAATACCAAAGAAAAGGATGGAGCTATACACCCTATATTTCTTTAACAATTCAGTTTAGGTCGTAAAATGGATCGCGTTAAGTTCGTGGTAGGGCCTCAGGCTAGATGCCTGAAGAATTGCTAGTCATTGTGAAAACGTTAATCATTTAAGTATTTTTGTAGAATGTTCAGTGATTTTCAAAAGTAATTTAACTGTAAATAACTTTACTTCAATTGGTCCTTAGAGCCACATAATCTTAACCCAAAACCTAAGAGAAAGACATAAATTAGGACAAATTAAAACAATTCCAAACTAACTCCAAGTTTACTTTTTCTTAACGAAAAAACGATCACTCTTGCTTAGGAGAGAAAAAACTAACTAAAACAAAAAACTATCAACACTTCAGTCGCGCGTGTGTAGCCAGCTTACCTACACTTTCCACTCAGGCAGAGCGGCGTCACAAAATAGATAGGTACAGAAGTCAATCTCATGTATGTACTGCACTTTTCATATCTACGCTCAGCAATCGAGCAAGGGTCGGCGCCGCTCTGTCCGAGCGCGCTCGGGCGCAGCGATAAATACCTAATATAAACTTTAAAAATATTACATGGCAACAAAATCATTTACTTATCTACCTACCGTTCTGCGATACGTAAAAACAAACTATCAAAGTACAAGCAAATACCTACTTAGTTCGTCTTAAGGCGTATAGTCCCTTGAACCATCTGACCGAAATTATGTGAACGCAACTCTCGCACTCGCCTAGGCGGCAGTACGCAAATCTGTGCATTTATTTGCGGCCACCAGCGCCCGAAAAGCGCTTTAAATCCATTTTCTCTGCGAGATATTGATTGATTTACTTATGCAATGTTCACTTTGAAGAATATTTAAACACCAATTTTTATGTGTAAAAATGTTTCTAAAGGTCCAAGCCGTTTCTAAATTTTTTTTTGAAATTGCTAAATATTTTTTTTTGACAAAAGTATTAATTGCACGAAAAAATCAAATGTTGATATTATTGTTCATGAATCTATAATAAACATATATTTTTTTCAAACCAATTGACCTAGCCGTTACGGAGGAGTAGGCCTCAGAAAATCACTGTTTTTTGGCACTTTTCGGGCGTTTGGCCCTTAAAACTGATAGCTTAAAAAACGATAATTAACTCTTTGAATGTCGTAATTAGAGACACAATAGAAAGACAATTACCTTATGTCGGACTGTGTAACTTAAGACATTCGAAAGGTTAAGCATTTAATGTTGAATTTAAAAAACCATCCACTAAACAGTTATAACTTCTTTTTGCTCCATTATTTCACAAAAAAAAGCGGATGCATACGCGCTCGCAATGACCCGGGTTGAGCCGAGATATCGTGTCCGTGAGCGGTATCTATGTGTGCGTTGCTCGAGCGCGCTTTGTATGTAGATTGATTTCTGTACCTATCTGTTTTGTGGCGGCGTCGCTTCCCTCGAGTGATATACAACTACACATATAATATGACAGTTGCATGCATGCGACATGATTAAAATCTATACGCAAACATAGTCGAACTTGGAAATTATCTTGTATGTTAAACTACTTGCTCCAGGCTTTCGAAGATTGGTTTAGATTTATGTAATTTTAGTGTTTATTTGGTTTTTCAGTTGATTGCTTGCTTGATTGAGAGAGGTGCCCTTGGTGATATTTTTGAAATGTCAAACTATTTAACAAGCAAAACTATATTACACTATCTGATGGGGTCCGCAATAGTTGAAATACGCAATTGAAATACGCCGAAAAGTGAAAAACTGAAATATGCCAAAAGATTCTGGAGCGGCACCATATACTAGAAAACGCAGCGATGGAAGGTCTCCCGCAAGTTGGGCGGACCATTTGGTGAGGGACGTGGGAATCTGATAAATGCGAGACTCACAGGACAAATCATTGTAGCGACACATAGGGGAGGCCTGTGTCCGGTAGTGAACGTCATTTAGCTGATGATTTTATGCGAAAAGTTTAAAATTTATAAACTCTCCTACTGAAAATTAACGTTGATGCGAACTAACCTTAAGTATACATCAGAAATGTTATGTTCTATGACAATGTTGGCTACTTTTGTTTGATTTAAGAGAATATATAGATGTTTTCTAAGTTTTGAATTATTATATAAGTTTTTATCTAGCTGCTATTAGCGGGTACATCAATGCGCGGCGGATAAGAAATCGAATAAAAAATCTGTGCTGATTTAGACGATATGGTGTATTTGTGTGCTAAATGTTTGTCCAAATCAATTCAGCTGGTCCAGCGTGAAGGAATACCAAACATACACACTCACCAACTGACGCTTTTATAATATATATTTTTTTTTTATTGAGATTAACTAGTGCTTGACTGCGATCCCACCTGATGGTAAGTAGCGATGCAATCTTTGATGGTGAGGTGCACTAGTTTATTAAGAGCCTATTCACTCTAGCCTTGAAGACACCCAAATTATAATCGGACGGGAAAACCGCAGCAGGCAGACTGTTCCAGTCCTTCGACGTACGCGGTATAAACGACGAGGCGAAACGCTTAGTCCGGACCGTAGAGGTTTCAACAACGTAAGGGTGAATATTCGCCGTACGTCGGGTTGTCCGATACATTAGTATGATAATCTTTTCTTTTGGACTTCTGGACAACAAAAATATAAAATGATCTCTGTCAAAAATGTTTGTGAACCACTGTGGCACAGTGAACAGACTTCAGTTTATTTTAGTGATACATTCTCAGAGGCATCTTTATCTGTACTAGCGGTCATTCTCCAATTCGGCGTTCTTTGCCTAATTACCGTAGCCTTTTTTATTTTTCACTAATTTGACTTAAACCCATTTGAATATGAAACAAATCAAAGATACGAATTCAATCATTAATGAGGCATGTAATAATTAATGGTAGTTTTCTAGTTAATGAGACTTAAAATAAATATGAGTATAGTAATTAGAAAAATTTAATATCTAATGCAACGGTAATTAGAAAATATCATCAAGTCTGTGTAAAAATGATATAATAAAATGAAAATAACACAAATTAATATTGAATACATCTATCTATATAATGTATAAAAATGAATTCCTATTTCCATGGTCACGCCATCACGCGTGAACGGCTGGATCGATTTCGCTAATTCTTTTTTTGTTGTGTTTGTTATTGTCAGGAGAAGATTCTTTAAAAAAAAAAATGAAAATAGCTTAGAGTAGTGTAGGGTAGAGTAAGGTAGAGTAGGGTAGAGTAGAGTAGGGTATAGTAGGGTAGAGTAGGGTAGGGTAGAGTAGTGTAAAGTAGGATATAGTAGGGTAGAGTAGGGTGGAGTAGGGAAGAGCGGGAGCGAAGCCACGCGGGCAAAAATCTTGTTCTAAAAAAGTTTGGACGTCTTGTTTGATTTTCTCTACATTAGTCTCTTTATTATTATTTTTTTTACTTGGGTTCATTTACATACATGTCTTCTTAATAACAATAAGGGTGAAATTTTTTTTCGTTTTGGTTTCTCTACAATTCTCTTCGAAGATACTGAAGTTGGTGTTGAACACAAGGAAGACGCCCGTTCCGTAATATTCACACTTGTATCTTTATTTTCTGTCAATTGCTCATTATTGTTTAATAATAACATACTTTCAGTAGAAGATGATGATAGAGCACTAGATGGACGCGGCGTTGATGTGATTAAGGCAGGTTTAAAATTTGGTGTCTTCGTCAAGGGAACTAATTCTTTTTCAATAGAAGTCGACTGTAGACAAATCTTGTCTTGCTGATTATTATCTTCTTTTTTTGATTTGGGGTTTTCAGAACTATTTTGTAAAGATACTCTTTTAGTATAATTTTTTGAGCGCAGCGAGTATGATAAATTATTAAGATGTAGTGATGTTGACAAAGTATCAAGAGGATCTGTTATATTTTTATCAAGCACATCTGTTTCTAAGATCAATTCTTCCTCAATTGTTTCCAATTATTCCTTTTCTTTTTGTCTTTAAAGCTCTGAAATTTTCCCTATTTCTTTTTTGAGTTTTCTTCCGGTTTTTTGGTGACATTTCGCAGATAGGAAGTATTTTTTTTATCTCTTTTTCTTTTATTATACATTTGTTTCTCTTTTTCTTTTGATTGCTGATACAAAACAGGGTCATTTTTAATTCGTTCTCGGCGTTGTTGTGCGGCGAGACATCTCTTTTCTTTAACTTCCTCTTTGTTTTTTTTTGGGTTTTCCCATTTTATAAATTAAATAACTTGATGAATGGTCAGCATATAATATAGACATATAAATTTACGGACAATGATAATCATAACCTCCAAGAACCCGTGGGAAAACTTTCTATTGGTACGACATCGCGGCTACAGCATAAAATAGATAGGTACAGAAGACAATCTCATGTATATATGTACTTCACTTTTTATACTTACGATCGGTGGACGCACACTAATGAGCGTATGAGCCGGAACTGTTCGACGAGCGGGCCGAGGCGCTCCGAGATATCGTGTCCGTGAGTGGTGTCTATGTATGCGTTGCTCGAGCGCGCTTTGTATGTAGATTGTCTTCTGTACCTATCTATTTTGTGGCTGCAGTTAGTAAACAAGAATTAATTTTTCATACAACGGTAATTATAAACATATGGTAATTAGTATACGGTAATTAGAAAACGATAGATTTTCTTAAAAATTTCTAAAACCAACACAATATGCAAAAACTAGCTTATTACAACGTGCGGAGGCCAAAATACTGTCTCTATTTACATGATCAACTTGAGTCTAACTTATGAAATCAAGTATTAACATAAGTACAACGGTAATTAGAAAAGTTTTTAACCAAGGTTACGGTAATTATATACCCACGTGCTTTATTGGCGGTACACTAACGTTAGAGACTTGCAACTGCTGATGGGCCGCGGCACACACTAAGGAGACGAGATGCGCGCGGTAGTGATGTGCCAAATACTGTTATTTAAGGATGTGCACTCGAGAACAGAATATGTCACGGCAATTATAACTTTCGATCGGACATCCGGTAATTTAATGATAATTATTTATAGACTGGTTCTATTGAGTCGATATTTGGTTGTGCGATACACGTTGCTCAACACCGTTTAAAACGTTGAATGGATCAAAGTAAATCTGTGAGTTATAAAAATTACAAGTAAGTTTTAACATTAAGTTAGTGTGCGGACACGCCACGGTAATTAGAGAACAGAAGTTCTTTGAACATAGGTTAAATTAATTTAGTCGTAACTACTTAAAACAGAAGCCAATGTTTTTGTTTATGGCTAGATACGGATGCTATCTAACATATAAAAAAAAAATGGATGATTGAATATGATAATAGTACGGATTATGCAAGCCCGGACACTTAAAACTTGCTAATCGGAGAATGGCCGTGTATTGTGCTACTCAATAACTGGATAGTGGAGGTCAGACATATGGTCACTTCATGTTAAACACTGATATTCAGCTTCATCCAGTTATCAAAGATGTCTTTCAAGAAGGTACCATCGCGGCTTTTTCTGCCTGATCATAAAAAAAAGTTCACTTGAATCCTAAGGCGCGGCGCCAAACCAAAACCTCAGAAGTGTTCGTTTCGAGTGCAAGCAAAAATGAACTCGGCGATGGTCAGGCGGAAGTGTCTTTGATGGTACATACACACAGCGTCATTATCTGGTTATCCTCCCTTTTTCTATTGAATTTTAATATGAGAAGGGTATCTAATTGATGCTTCTGTTTGTGCTACTACCATCCCAATTAGCTCTAAGTATGATTGCTAGCACTCGTGTGGTCAGACCCAAATGACACTTGTGATTAAGGCTTAGGCTCGATCATACTTCACCGTCCGTCTCTCCAATCGAACCTACTCCGGAGGTGTCCAACGAGATGTAGTATGATAAATATCTACATATGTATGTAATTATGTATGTGCATATGACATATACAAGGTGGACCGATGACCTGGTGAAGGTTGAGGGAAACCGATGGATGCAAGACGAACAGGGTTGTTCATTGTGGCGACACTTGGGGGGGGGGGGGGCTATGTCTAACAGTGGACGTGTATCGGCTGAAATTATGATAATGATATGACAGGCAGATTCCTTTTGGCGATACTTAGGGGAGGCCTATGTCCAACAGTGGACGTATATCGGCTGAAATGATGAGCTTGGAAGACGAGCCGCAACTAAATCCCTAGTAATACGTCTCCCTCTGTTTCGACTCTTAGATTTTTGCGCATTAACCATAAGATTTACGTCCGCAAACGCACGCGGAAAACGTGACAAACGGTTTCAATGTTGTCAGCATTTAAAAATAATTGAAACTTTTCCCCATTCTCTCGTCCCAGTGGCCCATATCGCACTTTTCCTCGTTTAGCGATCAATATCCACGATTGTTGCGGTTATCTGCTCCTTTTTAATCGTCCCAGTCGTTGTGACGCTGGATGTGGCTCTCTGACACAGTTTTATTGAGAATAATAGCTTTCTAGGAAACAGGAGTAAATGAATTGCTTCTGTTAAGACGTGCAGCGCTTCAAGCGGGTTTATTTGCTGAGTTATGTTGTGTTGTATTTTCTTATTGATTTAGTTTCGTATTTAATCCAATGGATTGGGAAATGGATTGCTTAATATATTTTGTAGCTGCTCTTTCTGAGAGAAACATTGATGTTTGATTCCTTTATAAAACTATGACTAAATAGTAAATTGATGAGTATAAAAAAAAATTCAGCAACAATGTGTAAATTGTTTTGCATTGATTCTACCTTATTAACTACTAGCTTTTGCCCGCGGCTTCGCCCGCGTGGCATCAGGTACTTAAGGAATCGGGATAAAAGGTAGCCTATGTTCTTTTCCATGTCAAAGGCAATATGCATGTCAAATTTCATCCAAATCCGTTCAGCCGTTTTTGCGTGATTAAGTAACAAACATCCAAACATCCACACTTTCACATTTATAATATTAGTTAGGATTAGCCCAAATCGGATTTAGCTTTTTATGTTTTGTTTTTAATTTGATTTTGATTTGATTTATTACTGTTATAATTATTCAAGTAGGCACTTGCAGCATAACAATATTTATTAGGTACTTTTATGGGGCAAGCGATGTTAACCCATAATAAATTCTAACACTAACTAGATTTTTAATTCTTTTTTTAACACCATAATAAGTTATATTAAAGTATTGGAAGAAAAGAAAGAAGTAGAAGTAAAAAAAAGGAAAAAGACGAAGACAGAAAAAATGTGTAAATATTATTAATTACATTTCTCATTGTAGGTATACAATTGTTTATTCGCCAATACAATAAATACCTAAACAAAATAATAAACTGCTTCATAATAGAATTAGTCTTAAAACAGTAGTATCCCCTATTGAGAAATAATTCACTGAGTCGTTCGATTCTAAGAAAACTTTAGTGAATCATGTTACTATGAAATCATAACGTTCTTGGAAACGATAAAGTATTAACATCAGTAAATTTTGAAGAAAATATAAAAGCCAGTAATAAAATGGCTGTATAGTGTAAACATAGATACGAGTGTTACAGTTACCACGAGAGTCGTCACATGTCTAGACGAAGGACAAACAAAGCTGGAATCTTTAGACGAGTGGCCACGCCACGCATGACTCACTCTTAGCATAATGGAAACAGAACAGAAAAGTTACTTGTGTCGACGAAGAACGAATGCCCACCGAAAAGACAGTTTATATCAAGGTAAATTTATGGCTAGTGTTTCTCTATATATCTGAAGATACGGGATTATATGTAAATTTTTTCTTAACATGACATGTTGCCAACGAAGCCAGTGGCTATTATCTTTTTTCTTCTTCTAGGCTTTTCTATCTGACTGCTGAGTAAAGGCTTCTCCCAAGTACTTCCAGATATTTTTCTCCTGCACTGTCTCAACATAAACATTACGTAATGTCATCATTGTACACTTGGTTTACAATAAATGCTTTGACTTTGATTTTGACAAAATTAGCCGTATAAAGTTCCTATTACTGGGACTCAGGCTTCCTCTCTAGGAGAGGGAACGGACCGTAATCCACCACGCGGGCCCAGTGCGGGTTGGTGGATTTTACATGTCTCCGAATTTTGGTTCAAGGACATGCCAGTTTTCTCCCGATTCTTTACCGTCTTGAATCGTGTCCTAATCTCTTGACAGTTCTTTCTTGACGGGCCTCCACGGTCGAGGTTCAGATTCAATTATGGCCTACGTCATGAATACGGCTATTTATAAGGTCGATTCAACACACTCACGAGTTTTTGCAAAACTTTAATTCTATTACTAAACGGGTAACTTACAGATTTCGTCTTAAAACAAAGTCACGTAATAAAAAATCGTTATAATTCAAGTCGCAAGTTCGTCTCAGCGACAATTGATGTTTAAAAATGGTAAAAAAATTAGAGAAATTGCAGGCGTTTTTTGACAGATGAAAGACTATTTAGAGTAGAAGATTAGCATGTAAACGTTCTCAAAAATACAGAAATTGCTCCTCTGAGAGTTACGTTTTGCACAAGGTCCAAACTCAGGCAGGCGTTTTACTTTGTGTAATTTATTTCATTACCATTGCTCTCTAAGCGATGAAGGAAAACATTGTGAGAAGACCGGCATGCCCGAGAACGAAAAGTTCGAAGACATGGGTTATGCATCAACCCGCATTAGGCCCGCGTGGTGGATTACGGCCCATTGTTTGTCTTAGACAGGAAGCCTGTGTGTCAGCAGTGGAGACAATATAAGGCTGATATACATCTATCTATATGCTCCTTTTTATTAGTTATGACATCATTAAATAACTGTTCCCGCTCTGTGTGAAGAGAAAGTGTTAGTCTTTTACTGAATAGAACTCACCGTGTTTCTTCAGTTACTTTTCAGCAAAGGCTTCGTTTAACGAATATTTCTTAGTTGGGTTGGTTTTTATTTTTTTAATTTGGTCTTCGTCTTAAATGTAATATTTTAAATTCTCTTAATTATTATGATTTGATATTTATGTCAGTATTTATTAGTTTGTAATTTTAGCATAGTCGTATATTATGTATTTTATTACTGTAAGCAACTTATTTTGATGATTTTTTTATTGATTAAAAAAATATATATCATTAATTTACTGTGCAAGCACCTAACACAGTGTAGTCTTTTTTAACCCAAAGGTTGACTGGCCGAGAATGCCTTGTTGCATTAAGTCCGTCAATGTACTACTACTGTACATAAAGTTTAAATAAATATTTTGGTAGCAAATTGACCTTCTGTCTGTCCATTTGTACCCGCAGCCACTTCAATTCGGCTACCAAGGATTACGACTCGGCTTCACAAAAAATACAATGTATCTTTTCTTCAAGTGTAGTACGGTTGGCAATGGATCGATAAGCCTCTTTACTGATTAGTATAGTGCTTGTCAGGATCCTTCTCGATGTCCTTTTCTTTAACCCTCACACGGCCACATCGCAATGTTTTGATTGGTTTTTGTAGTCTTTCTTCCAGTAGTTCGAATGAAAATGTTCGCAAGTGTATGTGATAAACCAAACGAGCGTAAATTGGTTGAATGAAATGGATTATGTTTTTTGGGTGGGAAAATAATCTAAAGGGATGTCGACATATATTTTCACTGTTTTTTATATAACCGCTCTTACGCGAATATGACGTTATTACACATTTTTCGTTAGATATTTTGGAAACACGGTATCTTGTGGATATTATCTAGGCTTTTTTTTTTTTTTTTTTAGAACTATTTATTTATTTATTGTTAATTCAATTTAACTTATTACATACACAACTAAAAACTATAATTACAGTAAATTAAAAAAAAATAATAATAAAATCAAACTAAAATATGGCGTCAAAAAACTCTTCCACATCGCTGTCGACTGGTAATGTGCCCAAAAGGCTGGCGGCATTGCCACGCTGTATGGCAATGCTTATCCTCTGTCCGAGGTAAAAGCCAGCCCTTGGGTCACGCGAAGTGTTCTAGGCTTTTATTGAAATAAATTTGTGTAAATTGAATCCAGTAAAACCTCAGAAAATTTGCTATTTGGCATGAACTTTGACACTTCATAATTTATTCAAAAATATAAAAAATCAAAAAAGTATAAAAATAAACAATAGAAGCCATTCAAATTTTATCAAGGTTCTAAAAGACGACGTTTTTTTTTTTCAAAACCTTTTAAGGGTTTAAAAAAGCACGTATTTCCTGGAACAGGTTTTCTAAAACATTCAAGTAAATCACGGAATAACCGAATGCTAACAGAGTTTTCAGGCGTTATCTCTCTTCTTTTCGTCAAACATCGCGTTGGATTGCGTTTGATGAAGTAAGAAGCTTTTAAACCATACTCGATGTTGCCGATAGGCGAGTGGCAAAGCAGCCTCCTAACTTCTCGTCGTTCTGAGTGGAGTGAGATGTTACTTTTACTGGTTAAAACGAACTGTATTCCTTCAGTTGGTCTGTGTATGGCAGTGAATGAATTGGCCTGGTTTTAGTATTGCGGGACAATCTCTTAACAAAGACTTATGTCCATCAACGATCTAACCGTTGCGTCATCACTGTGACTCGAATAGTAGTGAGAATATTTTGGGATAATTTTATATCAGTAGTAACAAAATATAAACAGCAGTCTGTAAAGTGATTACAAACAAATAATGTTTGTAAAAGTGAAGTTTGGTTGAGTTTTATCTCCACCTTAATACAATAATTAGCAGTTTATCTATGTATGTAAATATTAATCCCTAATTTTTATGGTTACGCTATGGTGTGTGTTTTAACTTGAAAATGACTACCGACAGCATTCATCTGTTTTTTTTTGTTTTCTAATTATTTGTGGTAGGTTTTTACGCAAAGAAAAATGCGCAAAAAATCGGAAAATTTCAGAAAAAAGCTACGTCCACTTAACCTTAGAACTTTTGACAGTTCGAGTTTTTGACAGTTCGCGCGTTTGACAGTTCATAGCTAAGATAAAAAAAAACGTGTGTCAGACAAGTTAGCACACAATAATTCCAAAGAATCTTTTCCCCAAAAATATTCAAACGAAAGCTAAATATTTTTTTCAAACCAATATAATCTTAGCACGCACGGTCCGTCTGTATGCAGCCATTTTTCTTAGCCAGCGTTACCCAAAGTTCACCGCATTAATATTAATGCCCACTACATATTTATGGTTCCGCTCCGTGTTTTTATTTAATTCAATTATGGAACGGTTTAGCTGACACAGCTTTTTGGAACGTTTTCCTCCATTTTATTTTTGTTCTACACGTAGGCAACACATTTTGGCGGTGTTGTGTCTTACAAATTTTAATGGTAAATTGGTTTTATGAGAACTTGGGTATAGAATATCGATGCCTTTTGCACAAATATTGGTCAGCGTCTCATCATCTGCACTTTTTCCAACTTTTTTTTTAATGGGAAATCATCTAATGACAGCTCGCGCCCTTGGGCGGAGCGAAAGGGGTTTTTTTTTTATAATTGATAGGCTCGCGTTTGACCACAATCTCACCTGATGGTAAGCGATGATGTGGCCGACGATGGAACACGCTTGCCTAGAAGCAATCTATTCACTCTTGACTTAAAGACCCCTAGGTTATAGCTATCAGGAAACACAGACTCCGGCAGGGAATTCCATTCCTTAGCTGTGGGGTGTCAGACTTTCATTGACTAAAACCCAGTCCTGCTTCTTCTTTGCCTTCATTCCAGGACCCCAGGGTACACTTTCGCATAACCCATGGCCCTAGTTGGCTTCGATCTTGCTGGGCCCCTACAGTTTGCTGACTCTTTGAGGCGCGCGTGGAGCACTACGCTGTTTATGTTATGTATGATATGTTAGCGTCACCTTTGTACTTTTTTTCTGTTTTTTTTTTCTTCTTGTCTATATTTTATTTGGCAAATAAATAAATATCCTTGAGAAGATAAAAACTGTTGAAACCGAGCCATTATTTATTATTATTATATTATTTAAGCTAGCCTATATGTCCCACTGCTGGGCAAAGTCCTCCCTCCATTCTTTCCAATGGTCACGATTCCTTGCTTTCTCATTCCAATTCTTAAGGAAGCCATCCAGGTCGTCCCGCCATCTCCTCCATGGTCTGCCGCGACTCCGCGTAGCTGTGTCTGGGCACCAATCCTGTGCCTGTGTGTGAAAACGAACCATTACACAAGACTATTACAAAATAGAAAACGGTACTAAAACGCGTGACGTAAGCAAAGCCATAGACAACGCCATGTAGGTTAATGGGGAACCATTCAGTTGACACATTAATTCTGAACAACAAGTTAGTACTTTTTACAACAGGCCCGATGCCAAGGGATGGCAATTAAAAGTTTGTACATAAACACGGCCGAGCCTACCCGCCTAGATACGTATTCATGAATATGTGTGAATTTATTTTGGTTGTTTTAGTCCTAAATTAATTGGTTTGGTTTCTAGTAGAATTTCTTTTTCGGTTATTAAGCCTTTTATCGAAAAATCTAAAGGTTCTGGGATTTCTTTGTTAATGATTTCCGATTTCATGATAAAATTTATGTTAAGCTAGCTTTTGCCTATGGTTTTTTCCGCGTGAAACAGGGCCTGGTGCGTGAGATCGCCGTGTATTTCACGATGTCCTCCGGGTAGTTCATACAATGGTGACTCTCGGGTGTTTCTTCCAGCTGTATTCGATGCAGGAATCTCCCGAACTTTTTATGTCCGATGACGCCTTGCTTCATGTGGAAAGTGAGAATGCCGTGGTGCCTCTCCAGCCACTCCTCAAAGACGGGACTTACCGCCATGATTATGACGTACCCAGTCTCAAAGGAACGTAGTCCCGGGAAAAAGTATTCTATGTGTTATTCATGGTCGACCTGTGTGTCAAATTTCATTCAAATCCGACTAACTGTTTGAGCGTGAAGCAGTAACCACACATACATAAAAACACACACGCCTTTCTTATATTGGTTTGATTTTATCAACAGTTATTTATCATTTAGTAAGACACACTAGCAGCAATTAGATGAAGCGGGTGTTTCAAATAGCTTAGAGACACTTCCGTAAACTAAACAAATGATATGTATTAATTTTTTTTTTTAACTAAATAACAGCATTAGGTATCTAAAAAAAATATTTTCAGCAACCCGACTGACACAGAAATATTTAATTCATAAAACCCCAACGAACGCCGGCATCCGCTTTCTAATTTTTTCTATTGTGTCTCTAATTACGGTATTCGAAAGGTTAATTATTGTTATAACGGAAAATAGAACATTACACACACGTGTGACCCACTCTTCACTTGATCCAAACAATCACAAATACCCTAAACACTGCCCACTCAATCAACACAATTTAATTATTCCAACAAATGTCAACGTTACTGACATAACCAAAGATTTCGGTTCATATCGCCGACTAAACCGATGTGTTATCATTGGATTTGTTCACTGTCATTCCCATTGAACGGTTTGAAAATCCAATATGGCGGATGACATTTGAATTCTGCCAATTTGAATCACAGATTTTCTATTGTCGAATTCTGTGATATTGTGCGACATTTTAGATTAATTTGTGTTTGGATTTAGGACTAGAGAAATAAAGAGTAGGAAATGCGTATTTGCGTAATGCTCATATTCTTTACCTTTTGTTTAATGTGCTCTTTTCTCCTTCAACGGGACTCCCACATAAAAGTTCCTAAATTCTTAGGTCATCAGATAACTTGAGACTTAAAATGCCTATGCATTTAACTGATTTCCTGAATAAGTCATTTACTGTCCAAACCGTTCGTCTATGGAATGCATTACCTGTGACAATTAAACGTGTGCAAACACTGGCTTTGTTTAAAAGGTTTGTGAAGAAACATTTATTTTTCACTGTGCACTTGTTTTTGTTTTTCCAATTAATCTCTTGCTTTGTATATTTTCTATGTATATGCGTATTTATTTGGTTAGTTTTAAGTACCTATTTAATTTTTGTTTCCTTTTATATTTGCACTAAGTGTAAAATCATTTTGTGTCTAGGCAATCTCTGTTCGTTCTAGGTTGCCTGGAAGAAATCGCCGAGTGAGCCTATAGAACGTTTCCTTTTAGATATATAAATGGTAATCTTGTTGTACAATAAAGTAACATAAATAAATAAATAAAAGGACTTACCACATGTAATTCCTAGCTTGATTCCGCGATAGTTACATGACTACAAAACCATTTGGGGCCTAATAACACTTTGACAACCGCAGTAACAATTCATTATAATAATACGCCATATTCCCATCAAACTGGGTCTAATTGCTCTAAGCTTTTAAAGAGTCCACGTAGAGCTCCGATTTACCGAAGAGCCCCTAATTTTGTGAGGGTCACGCTAATTTAACCGGAAATATCCAGTTACGTCAAGTAAAAAAAATACTGTTTGCTTAGGACCAAAGTTTGTTGAAACGTATCTTCTACAAGATACTACATTTAATGTGACATATTTGGTAACAAGCTGGCTGAAATGTTACCCTTTTATGTTGGTCCTTCGAGACTTAGTTTATGATAATAATATCAGGCTGTAACTATGTTAGTGTGTTGTAAAGACTTCTTCTCCGACAGAAGCGTGAAGCTTTGATGATCACGTTTGTTTATTGCGGGGGTTGAGCTGAACTATTACGTTCAAGTTTCTCAACAATTAATTTGAAGTAATGCCAACTGAAATGTAGGAATCTGATGGTTACTAGACGCATAGAACCGGTCGTTATGGTAACAATAGGGGAACGCCTATGTCCAACCGTGGACGTCTCTGGGCTGGAATCTTATATGTATTAATTTTAGTTAACACTAGCATACACAAAACACCTTGACTTATTTTATTTCAAATTGTTTTCGTTGTGAGTGGGTGGGTGGGTGCGTGATTAACTTCTTTCACTCTGGGTGGAGTAAGATGTGAGACGTTTACTGACTAAGACCCACCTGCCTATCTTCAGTTGCTCTTTGCGTTCTAGAGTTGCGGTAACTTTTTCGAATTTCCCCGCTGCTCTGGAAAGCATCGGCCCTAGCGGACCCTGTAACTTATGCTGATATTCTTTGAGGCGCGCGGTTTTCCTGCCTGATAAGCATGATGCCATTTTTTTAAGAAATATTAGATTCTGTAAATATTTCAGTTTTTTTTTTCTGTGTTCAATCTATACTAATCTACATTATTAATATAATAAAGAGGTAAAGTTTGTTTTTTTGTTTGTAGGAGATAATCTCTGGAAGTATTGGTCCGATTGATAAAATTTTATAACCGATAGAAAGCTGCTTTATTCAGTGACATAGGCTATATTGTATGTACGCGGGCGAAGTTGCGGGCAAAAACTAGTATTATATAGAGGTAAAGTTTGTTTTTTTTTTTTTTTTGTCTTTAGGAGGTAATCTCTGAAAGTACTGGTCTGATTTCTAAATTTTTTTGACCGATAGAAAGCTGCTTTATTTCTGAGTGACATGCTATATCTTAAATTCGCGGCTAAAGTCACGGGCAAAAGTTAGTAAAGTATAAAGAAGAATATCCATTGTCTGAATATAAAAATATTCATGACCTCTTTTGTCTTTTTCTTCATAGTACCTATTTTAGAACGCGGTGCCAGTATCTAAAGTTCAACTTGAAAACTATTTCGATCTCCGGCGATGGTATATAATGCAAGTTTGAAAACTTTTACATTCTACCCCTTAAATACTTTAATTTACTCTGACATACAAAATAAGTATCTAGGTAGCAATATAAAGTGACTATATTTCTGGTGGTAGGGACATCTGAAGAACTCTAATGATTACGCTTGAAAATTGGTTTTGATAATCGCTTTATAAATAGTCGCAAGAACTAGAAGCAAGAATTGTATTTAATGAAGCAGATAATTTTATTATCATCATCATTCCAGCCGAAAGACGTCCACTGTTGGACATAGGCCTCCCCCCAGTGTCGCAGCAGTGAACGGTCCTCTCTCGCATCCATCTGATTCCCGCAACCCTTACCAGGTCATCGGTTCACCTTGTAGGAGGCCTTCCAACTTTTCTTCTTAATTTTATTGTAGTAAGAATTGGTAAACGTTTCTCTGCCCTATAAATTATTATCAAAGAAAAAATGGGGGTTTGGGGTAGGAGGGTAACTCATAGCCTTTATATTTGGTAGGTCTAAGACTTATTTTTAGACCTACTAAATATAAACAAAAATTTCATATACATTGGTCAAGTCATTTCGGTGAAGTTCGACAACAATCACTGTGATACGAGATTTTTGTAATATTAGATTAACTGCCCCAGCGAAACTTGTCCAGAAGATTTACTTGATACATTTAAAGATGGATTTCATCTGCATTCTGATGAAAAGTGACTGAATTCTGTATTTTTTTTAATTCCCTCTTGGTCCTACTCTGGGAGAAGTTATTTAATGACTTTACACAAAAAATAAGTTGTATTCTGTATCAAATACTACATACATACTAAACTTGACACTGGTTAAATTTACATAACTTGTGAAGCGACAAGAAAAAAAAGACATTATATTGTTTTTGAATATTACCATCATAAAATTAACGTAATAATCACAAATTTGTTGCATTTTACTGTACCAAAGGACCAGTTTTCCAAACGGGACTTAATTAGCAATTAAGACCCGTTTGGAAAACTACGAACATTGTTATATTAAAAAGAAAAAAAAAAAAGAACCACACCGAGTATATCAAAGAACCATTAAACGCTTCACCAAACCCATTTCCGAAGCATAAAAGTTAATCGAACACAAATTAATTAGTTAATACAAAATCAACATGCCATTTAAAGTCGCATCAAGCTGTAGTAAAAGTGGTGTTTTTTTTTTACAAAATTACTGTAATAAAAGTGGGATACCAACGCCTTAGGAATTTTAATTGAGTTCCCCGTTTTTAGTCTGTGGTCCAAGCCACAAGAGGATGAAGGGTTGGTCTATTGTGCGAATTGAATGAAAAATTCCCGTCAAATATAGAAAAAGAAAGCATAGACAATGGTTCGCGGCGTTACGTCGCTTCTTTGTGTTCTGGCGCCCCATATGCTTTTACTTTTTTTTTATTTTAATGCTGGCAACGTGTGGCGGGATTTACATTTAAAAATAAAAATGACCTGAGAATTTGAGAGTTGCGTGTTTCATTACGGTTGTCGTGAGTTCTATAAAAGATATTTCGGTCACTGGAATTATTTGAAAAGTGTTTCGAATGCATGTTAAAATTTAAGATTCGAAGGTGAATTTGAATTTCAACCTAGTTATTACATGTAGTCTTGTTAGGTTGTGAATTTTTATTTTCCTTGAATCGACTGTTTTCTTGTTTGCTACCCTATAATTATATTATTGTTAAATTGCTATGACTTTTTATTAGAAACTTAACGATTGCTTGCTTTTATTTCCTGCAAGTTACATGAAAATGCTTAGTCATTGCAGCACTGACATCCAGGGCTGGGTGTCTGACGCCCAGCAAATGCTGAGGTGGTTTCACAATTTTGGTGCGGGCATGCTCGGCGCATACATTACAATTATGTACTTTATTTTTGTTTTACTTGGTGTTTGTAACCGTTGTGTTGTTGTCTGTACCGAATATTTTTTTTTGTATTCTATTCTAAGAATCGCGAAACTTAAGTTGCAGCGTTGGAAAGCCTCCCACAAGAAGGACCGATGACCTGGTGAGGGTCGCGGTAATCCGATGGATGTGAGACGCACTGGATCGGTCGTTATGGCGACAATTGGGAGAGCCTATGTCCAACAGTGGACGTTTTTCAGCTGAAATTATCAATTAAGCGAGATCTACACTAGCTCGACAAAGACGGTGAGCAATGGGTAGCTCACTGTCCGGCCGTCCGGTAACTGTCCGGACCAAGCCCAAGTCGTCGACGGCGCGCACTGTTCCCGCGCGCCTCAAGGAGTTGTCAGCAACAGCAGGGACCCAGCCGGGTCGAAGCCTACTGGGGCCAGGGTTATCCGAAAGGGCGCTCGAGCCCCGGTATGAAGGCTAGAAGGAACGGGGTGGGTCTTTTAGTCAGTAAGAGTCTGACACTATCTCCCGCTCCACCCAAGGGCGGGGGATGTCAATGCATGATTTTTTCCCACCAGAAAAAAAAAAAAAAAAAACATGTGGAACACGCCTGATTTGTACGAAGCGGCGCGATGCGTGGCGTCGCGTGGCGTGGATCTAATGTAGCTCTGCAAGTCTAGTTTCCATATAAAATGTATGAAGACCGACGGCTACGCGCCCAGTAGCCTGATTCACGTAAAATCAAACAAGCCAGTTTTCATTACGTGAATCGGGCTACAGATCGGCGAACGTTGCCAACGTGTGCACAATGTAGTTATACCTTGTGGTTTTAGTTGATACGAACATATAGCATAGCATAATCTGCCTTTTAATGTCCCCACTGCTGGGACTCAGGCCTCCTCTCTAGGAGAGGGAATGGGCCGTAATCCCACGCGGGCCTAGTGCATATCACATGTCTTCGAATTTTTGGTTCTAAGACATGCCGGTTTCTTCACGATGTTTTCCTTCACCGTTTTGAAAGCAGTGGTGATGAAATAAATTACACAAAGTAAAGCGCCTAGCTGGGTTTGAAGCCGTGACCTACAACTCGTAAGTCGGGGCCGTTACCACTCGGCCACCACTGCTCATATTAATTACATACTATTCGTTAATCCCGCATTGTCTTATCACTTGGAACTGTGCTGAGTAAAAGCTCCTGAAACTAGATGGGTCTCCACAAAATATGACGTCATTAATACCAAATTCCGTTCTTTTTCTGTGTAATTCCGACAAAACCGTTTTCAGGTCAACAGGGATGTTTTTAGAGTTGGTAAAACCGGTTGTTAGTCCAAAAACACCAAAGAGTATAATAAATTACTCGGACGTAAAAGAAGCTGTTACTTAACTAAATTATCTTTAACAGCGATCTTTTTTCTTTTTTGTTTCGGGGTTCTGTTCCTAAATCGGTAAATGCGAAACCCTTATAGGATTCCTTTGTTGCTTGTTTGTCTGTCTGTCCGTCTGTCTAGATCGTTTTTCTTGGGAACGCTTGGAGTTTTGAAGGTGAAATTAATTTCAAATCTTTAGATCAGCTACCTCTTGGAAAAAGAACGGAATTTGGTAGATATTAATAACGTCATATTTAGTGGAGACCCATCTAGTTTCAGGAGCTTTTACTCAGCACAGTTCCAAGTGAAAAGATAATGCGGGATTAACAAATAGTATGTAATTAATATGAGCAGTGGTGGCCAAGTGGTAACGGCCCCGACTTACGAGTTGTAGGTCGCGGGTTCGAACCCAGTCAGGCGCATTACTTTGTGTAATTTATTTCATCACCACTGCTCTCAAAACGGTGAAGGAAAACATCATGAGGAAACCGGCATGTCCTAGAACCAAAAATTCGAAGACATGTGACATTCATCAACACGCACTGGGCCCGCGTGGTGGATTACGGCCCATTCCCTCTCCTAGAGAGAAGGCTTGAGTCCCAACAGTGGGAACATTAAAGAGGCTGGTGATGACCTCTTGGAGCCGTGAAAAATCAAACTTCTAAAATAACATAATCTAAAGATAAAGTCGTTTAAGTGCATATTAACTGTATGTAGTACCCTATAAATAAAAAATCTATAGATTAGAATACAGAAAGGCGATAAGCAAGTTCCTATATCACAAGTATAGGAAAACGTCAACATTTTGCAGTTACACTTTTATGCGATTCAGAAAAATCTTAGAGACTCGATTGGGGAATCAAATTAAATAATAAATTACAAGCTTATACGGAGCGTGACCGACTCGCACTTGACTGGTTTTTTTTATTTGCATGACAGAGAGGACGAAATACACCTCTGTCAAACTTTATCGTACAGATCGGTTACGATAGAAAAGATGACCGTCCCATGTAATCTTGTCAATCATATAAACCACTCTATCAAAAAGAAATAATAGCTAGTAAGAAAATTGGAATTACCCCATTTATTATTATATAAAGTGATTTTCAAATTAATAATTATTAAAATTCTACAACTATTATACAACGCCATCTAGTGCCAAATTAAGCAGAGCTAGGAGAAGATAGCTGATAAAGAAAGAAGAAAGAAAGAAAACACGTGTATTTGGCACACAGGTATCATGAAATAACAATTATAGAAACTTATTCATCATCCATCATCATCATCAGCCTTTTTTTTTTAATGTTCCCACTGCTGGGACTCAGGCCTCCTCTCTAGGAGATGGAATGGGTCGTAATCCACCATGCGGGCCCAGTGCGGGTTGGTGAAGGTCACATGTCTTCGAATTTTTGGTTCTAGGACATGCTGGTATTCTCACGATGTTTTCCTTCACCGTTTTGAGAGCAGTGGTGATGTAATAAATTACACAAAGTAATGCGCGTGGCTTGGTTCGAACCCGCGACCTACAACTCATAAGTAGGGGCCATTACCATTCGGCCACCACTGCTCTCGCCAACTTATTATAACTAATTAAAAAACATTAACATTGTAAAATAAATATATATTTTTAAATATATTCATATTATAGATTAATTACACCAAGACCCAATGATCGTGCTCATCTCACAAACATTGTCTTGGGTCGGAATCGAACCACGACCGATGGCAGAGCAGTCAGTGCAAATAGCCATTAGAAAAACAGCCCCCCTAGCCAAGTTACAACCGTTTCGCTTGCGTCGAACGCTTCGAGTTGGACGCGCCGCCAATGCTTTTGTTCTGACCACGTGACTGAGCGTTAAGACGACGTCATTCCCGTACATTTGAATCTTTATACAAGCGTTAACTATTGCAGATTAGCAACTTGGCTAGGGGTACAGGTTAGTCAAGAGATATCTAGATCGGTTTTCGATAAAAAATAAGAACGTCGCATGTAATCATATCAATCACAACGCTCTATCAAAAATAAACCAAAGTGTAGTAAGAAAACAGAAATAACCCAATTCATTCGCATCAAAACTGATGTCCAAATTCAAACAAAAACACTGATATAATAAATTTCCGGTGCCAACTGAAACAAGTCCGGTGTCACATCAGTATTCCCTCCATATTCTTGTCCCATATTCCTATTTTAAGAGTTTTTTATGGGAATAAAATGGAAATCTGCTGACTCTATGACATACGGTGGCCGGGGCCCGTGAAATATGGTCCCGACATTGTTTTGAGGCTCGCTGCATTGTTGTCCTCACAAATAGTACGCTCCGGCTATTTTATAATTTATATTCGTTACGGAGAAGGTGATTTTGTTCCTGGGCTGACTTTTGTATGTGTAATTTCGGGTTTTACTATCTATCCATTTATCTATACTATAATATAATATATATAATTTTGATATAACAAAGACATATAGTATAGATATAGATAGATAATAAACAGGTAAAGTTTGTTTCTTTGTTTGTAGGAGGTAATTTTTGAAAGTGCTGGTCTGATTGCTAAAATTTTTTCACCGATAGAAAGCTGCTTTATTCCTGAGAGACATAGGCTATATTTTATGTACGCGGGCGAAGTCGCGGGCAAAAGCTAGTGAAACATAAAAATAAAATTGAAGTGTCCGTTTTTATATGCATGTAAAGAAAAAAAAAAAAAGCATATTCCATGGATTTTTTTTTATTATGCAATTACATTTTCCTGTATTCCTGTATCTGTTGGTTACAGTTAATCTCCGAAATAGTTGGACCGATTTTAACTGATAGATACCTGATGTTATAAATAGTGACTAAGGCTACTTTGATTTTAGAATAAAAAATTGGGTTCCGTGCAAAAGACAATCTTGAAATTATGGCCTGACCACCATTGTGCTGCGCTGTTTTACGAGTTTGACGCAGACTAAGTTGCAATTGCAGGTATCAATACAGTCACACCATCACAATAATATTATAAAGCCGAATGTTTGTGTGTTTGGATGTTTAATATTTCTTCACTCTCGAACGGCTGAACGGATTTAACCATGTCCTTTTTATCTCGGCAGTTTGCTTATTTTTTAAATATTTTTTTTACTTTCCCACAGGTGAAGCTACTGTCAACACTTATATTAAAGTAGTAACAAACTACATCAAAAGTTAATATTCAAACGTTTACCAAGATTATAAAATGGTGATTTAAAGTTTTATGTAGAGTTAAACCGCATGAAAATAAAAATATATCTCAGGGGAATGTGCTACGGAGATAAAATATATCTTTTGTCGTAATCTAGGCCATAATCATTAGCCAGGTGAGATTGATAAATATACAACCAAGTATCTAAATGTCTAGAAACATATCTGTACGTCTGGAACGTTTGTAGGTATTCACTGTTATAATATTAGGACTAAGAGGACTGAATGATTAATATTAGTCCTGCTGTCTATCTTGTGGCATAAATGGTCCATAATACCGATGAAACAGATATCATCTACACTAATTAATATTAGCATAGCATAGTCGGCCCTATAATGTTCCCACTGTTGGGACTCAGACCTCATATCTAGGAGAGGGAATGGGTTTTAATCCACCACGCGGGCCCAGTGCGGGTTGGTGGATGTCACATGTCTTCGAATTTTTGGTTCTAGGACATGCCGGTTTCCTCACGATGTTTTCCTTCATCGTTTTGAGAGCAGTGGTGACGAAATAAATTACACAAAGTCATTCGCTTGGCTGGGTTTGAACCCGCGACCTACAACTCATAAGTCGGGGTCGTTACCACTCGGCCACCACTGCTTTCATCTAATTAATATTTTATACAGGTAAAGTTTTTTTTTTATGTTGTTTTGTTTGTATGAGGTAATCTCTGAAAGTACGGGTCAGACTGCTAACATTTTTTCACCAATAGAAAGCTGCTTTATTCTTGAGTGACAATAGGCTGTATTTTATGTACGCGGGCGAAGCCGTTGGCAAAAGCTAGTTTGTAATATTAGGACTAAGAGGACCGAATAATTAATATTAGTCCTTCTGTCAGTTGCAGAATAAATGGTCCATAATACACACGAAACAGATATCATAAATAATAATGACGAATTGAAAACATCATCAGTGAATATTAATTACGCAGATTGAAAGTTAATAATATTTCAATAAATCGATTACGGTAATTCTAGGAAATTGGGCCAGAAAGCCACAAGAGAAATCATAATTGTTGGTCCTTACATATTTAATATTAATTTTGTTATTTTTGGTCCTTCGCTCCGAGAGTATATTTTTTGTATTCTTTAAGTAATATGAATCGAAGTCATTAGTGGCGACTTAGGTAAGTGCCCTGTCGTAAAGACAAAGAATAGTACAATATTTTATATGGTATCTTGAGAAAAATATATTCGGTAAATATAGTCATTTTAAAATGATTAGTTGAATGAAATTTTTGATCTATTAAGAATATTATAAGTTTGTTTAATTTTTAGTAGCGGCTCAGCAGCGTCGTTCACGTGACAGCAAAAAAAATCCTAAGGGAACAATCTCGAGGTAAAGTGGCCTATGTGCTAGTCCAGGATATGGTCTACCCGTGTACCGAGATTCATTGAAATTCGTCCAGTCCTTCGAGCGTGAAAAAGTAACAAACTTACACACATAGATAGATAGATAGATATATTCTTTATTGTACACCAAAAATAAAAATGACATCAGGAACTTAAAATTATTAGGTGTCACAACGGGCAGTCTTATCGGTAAAAGCGATTTTTTTCAGACAACGTTTGGATGGAATTTTCTCCTTCTCTGTCAAATCCTTCCATCCGAATTTATCTTTTAGATGGATTTGACAGAGAAGGAGAAAAAAGACACGCTGGTAGTTTGTGGTGTACTATTCACATATATACAATACATAAACTAATAAGTTACATATAACACTGTAACACATACTTAAACTATCGCCTTTATGTGTATATTAAATAATAACTGTGATTCGGTATAAACCGCAGAAATGCAGAAATTATTTATTTTCCATTCTATTTCCAAACTAAATATAAGCATCGATATATATGTACTATGCACCCTTAAAACATAAAGTTGACAACAAAACCTTTACACGCGTTGTTATTTACCCAACACCGGCGCAATCCAGTTCGCGCCGGTAAGTCCCGGTAAAAACTAGTTCCGCGCGGTAAAAACTAGTTTTCAAGTGTTAACTACACTTCTGCGTGACCCAGTTATAACCGGTTCCCGGTTTGGCTCGTTACTCGGGACGGAACCCGGCTGCAGTCACGTTCCTGCTGTCTGTTTGTCTTTCTGCATCATTATGCACTGACAATTAATTTGTAGCTTTTTAAAATAACACCCAGTATTTTGAAGAAGGGATAAAAATAAGTGAACTGTTTTTTTTTGCTGGGATTGTTTTTTTGTTTGACTTGTCTGTGGTGTTTCAGAGGTTATGATGTAATTTGATCAATTCATAATAATATTATCACTAAAAGTTGGGAAGAATAATGAATACCTATAAGGGTTTCATTTTTAAGTAAGCATACGTAAATAATGTAAATATATAAGTACGTTTGTTTCCATAGCAATGTAACGCAATTTGCCTGCTGTAGTCTTCCCGTTCGATTATAACTTAGACCAGGTGTCTTTAAGGCTAGAGTGAATAGGCTCTTAATAAACTAGTGCGCCTCACCATCAACTACTGAATCGCTGCTTACCATCAGGTGGGATCGCAGTCAAGCACTAGTTTATACCAATTAGCGGAAGGCACGAATTACTTTTAATAAACTAAAATTTATTAAATACAAACAACTGTAATACTTTGTGGTGGAAAAAATAAACTATATTGTTATTTTATTGCTTTTTTTAAACTACAATACAAAAAAAAAATCTCAGCGCTACAGCTCACTGAAAGTATAAACAAAAAACCGGCCAAGAGCGTGTCGGGCCACGCTCAGTGTAGGGTTCCGTAGTTTCCCGTCCGTCACAATAAGTGTACCCACTTATGAGTTTAAAAAAATGCTTGCATATACGATTATACTACAAACTTAGTCCAGAAATTATTTTGTAGAACCTTTTTGTCTTTTTGTACAGACAGACAGACAGACGGACAGATAGACATGGTGAAACTATAAGGGTTCCTAGTTGACTACGGAACCCTAAAAAGGTTCCCAATTCAATCCGATTATAGGGATCCTGTAAATCTAGTTTCATCAGAAAGTGCATTTACGACGCGACATGCACCCGCTACCCAAAACGTAAAATTTTATTCCTGGTTTTAGGGACTACCAAGCTTGGGGACAGCGAATTTTCATTTTCGCAGCAAAATAGTCGAAATGAAGCCTCGTCGTCGGATTGAATTATGCCTATGGCGTTGACTCAACATCAACAGTTTTCAAACTAGCTTGTGTGTTTTAAAGTTTTGTGTGTTAGGTAGGTGTGTCAAATAATAATAATTTGTTGTTTATTTAAACTGAATGTACAGTAATGGTACACTAGTGGACTTGATGCAACAAGGCATTATTATACCAGTCAAACTTAGGTCCCCCCTTTAGCTTAATAATAATTATATTTATTCCCCAACTTTCACACAGCGCTTTTCTTTTTTTTTTCTTATTCTGTATTTGCATCCTTCTCTTTTTTCCCAGCAATTAAATATTATCGATATTGTCTTTTAATAGCCAGCTATTTAGCATACCACACACACACATACACAGATTTTAAAGTTATAAGATAACTTTAAAATCTGTGCAAGGCCAAAAAGGCGCCTAACTCAGCATATGCTGCGATATTTAAAAAGATAAATAACGCAGCGCTGGTATTCTGTTAGGGCCCGCGGTGATGCCACGGTCACACTCAAGGAGGTTCAATAAACTAAAAGGTACTAATTACCGATACCTATTAATGTATTGTATACTGCTGTTTGTTATCTCAATAAAACAAAATAAAATAAACGCCATGTAGTCTCAAACTAAGCAGAGCTGGTGATGTGAGTAGGTACTAGACTACATGGTTGACGTATCCGTGTGAATAAAAGCCCTTATTAATAAGGAATAAAAAATACTGATAAACATACTTATGTATTTTTAAATACATACATATTATAGATAAATTACACCTAGACGGAGAACAAAATGATTGTGCTTTTCACTCAGACATTTGTCTTAGGTGGAAATCGGAACTACGACCTCCGGTATGACAGTCAGGGCCAGGTTATCCGTCCGTGGCACCACTTTGGACCAATTGTAGCAGTCCATTTTTGTTGCCAGCCCAACTTATCTTTATGTTTTAAAAGTAGCAAATATAGAAAAATGTACACTAATAAATAATATAATAAAGAGGTAAAGTTTGTTTTTTATTTGTAAGAGGTAATCTCTGGAAGTACTGGTCCAATTGCTAAAATTTTTTCACCGATGGAAAGCTGCTTTATTCCTTAGTGACATAGGCTATTTTGTGTACGCGGGCGAAGCCGCGGGCAAAAGCTAGTCACTAATAAATTATAAAAACCGCTAACATAATTAGATATTACCTCTCACTGAGTAGGTATATCGATAAGCCTTCCAATAAAGCCTTACACAAGTTTCAATATACCTAAAGCATATGGTCGTTGCTTTGTGTCCCGAAAATACGGGCAATGTTCAAAATACGAGCAATGTTCAAAGTGTCCATTAGTGAGTTTCAATTATGGTCCTAATTGTGGCTCAGTTTAAACTGTTTTGCATCGATTCAGGTTGATGCTGTGATTTTCAATGTTGGAATTGGCGAATGTTTCAACGATACCTACCTCGTGGATGAAGTTAAATCTATATGAAAACTTGAAAACACATTTTTCTTTGCTGTCTTTGCTATACTTTATCTACATTTTGAAGAGTTTGAAGATTAGTAACAGTTATTATCTTGTTCGTACTGTATGTTCACATATTGAATAATGAAAATTATAAAAAAAAATGTAAACAAAGGTGTCATGATTGTGTGAATCAAACGATTTCGAAACACGATGGCGTCACTTCGTGTGCAATAGTTTAATTCGTTATGTATGTTTTTGTTGTGTTTTGTATATGTATTATTAGTTTTTTAAATGAGTATTAGTTTATTATTCTTTAAGATTGTGATATTATGTATTTTACAAATTATAAGTATGATGGATTCATGAGCCAGGGGTATAGTATTCTCATAGTCTTAACATAGTTCCTGGTAAACAGTCTACTTAACCCTCCTAAAGCCATAGCCCTATATATTTGTTTTCTATATGCCACTATAGTTTCCTACAAACCGGTAGCCAGTTGCTACCACGTACCATGAAAAAATCTAAGGGGCTTCTGCAAACCGGCTTTAGCAATTTGTATGTCTTCCTAAGGTCCAAAGCCCCAGGATCCTTAGATAAATAAATCTATAAAAAAATGATAATAACCTTGATTGTAGATATATCTTTTATTTATTTATTTAAACTTCATTTACAATAGTGGTACTGCGGACTTAATGCAACAAGGCATTCTCTACCAATCACTTTTTTTTCTCAACAGACTCTCTGGCTATCAAAATAATTCATTAACTTTTTAATTTGAAAAGTTTAAGAAAAGTTCTCCAGCACAATAATTCAACTACACAACAGATTGTTGACTTAAAAACCTATTTCTTTGTACAGCAGTACAGTGGGAACTAAATAAAGTGTTAGTCGCAGATTTAGCAATAATATATCACGAGAAATCTTTTATCCGACTGAGTAGAGTAGCTAGCTAGCTATGGAAAGTAGGGATAGGATTGAGTTGGAAGCAGGTAGAGATTCTTTATATTGAAATGATGTTGGTTTGGTGTGATTGTGAATTTTACAATTCATATGTTATTTTCTACAACATTACTTTTAGTAAATTCGAAATCCGAAACACGTGCCTATACTCCATCTCTTTAGGTAGGTAGTAAACTAAATACTAAGTAAACAATCTTAACATGTCTCTTATTGACAAAATTGTCTAAAAAAAATATCTAAAAATGATTACAATTAGGTATTTACCTAAACCGATGTTAGGTAATTAACTAAATGTAAATGATCTTTGTATGTCTTTTATACGATTTATTTTAATTAGAAAGACATATCAAGATTGTTTATCTTTATAAATAAATTCTATTTGTCTATAAATAGAATTTATTTTTTGGCTAGGGCGATCTCTGGCTGAAAGCTAGTTAACAAAAAAAAAAAAACTATTTGTCTCGCATTCATAAATCTTTCATCTATAAAATTAATGGAAAACGAATTCAGTAAGATCGACACCTTCAAGGCGCCGACATTCCCCGAGAGCCTGGCTCTACAAGGCTGTGACCCGATTCTGAACTATTTTCTTAGGACAAAGAAAATAAAATAGGTAAGGCAGAGCATAGCGGGTAATATGATGTAATGTGCAGAATTTATGCTGAAACTCTTTTAGCATAACGGGCTTATGTTTACGAGAGATTTTAAATAAGACTTATTTTAATGTTTTTGCGAGGAGTCGACCATCTCATGATGGTATTTTTTGTTGAGAGATATCAAAAGTTGACCTTACAAATCATCGTTTATATTATACTTGCTTTTGCCCGTGGCTTTGCACGCGTGCTTACATAAAATATAGCCTACGTCACTCAAGAATAAAGCAGTCTTCTATCGGTGAAAACATTTTAGCAATCAGACCAGTACTTTCAGAGATTACATCCTACAAACAAAAAAAAACAGACTTTACCTCTTTGTAGTACGTTTTAGTAACATTTCATTATCATTACATCTTCATCACAGTCTTTGTGGCAGTAAGCAGGGCACATTGTCCACAGAACAGATAGTCGTTAAGACCATAAGGTTGTCGAGTGGTGACCATGTACCGGAAGGCATCGTTGCAAGGTCTTCCACAAGGTAGAACAAAGACCTGGTGAGGGTCACGGGAATCCGATAGATGCGAAACGCACAGAACTGTCATTGTGGCAACACTTGGTGGAGACTTATGATCAGTAGTGGACGTGTGTCGGCTGAAATCATGATGATGATTATGAGTCTTTATGACATAGCGTGCCTTAAAGTCAAAAGAAAACCTTCAGAGGATTTTTATACCTGTACTAGCTTTTGTCCGCGCGGCTTCGCTCCCGCTCTTCCCTGTACCACCCTACTGTACCCTACTCTACCCTACCCTACTCTGCCCTACTCTACCCTACTCTACCCTACTCTACCCTACTCTACCCTACTCTACCCTACTCTGCCCTACTCTGCCCTACTCTAACCTACTCTACCCTACTCTACCCTACTCTACCCTACTCAACCCTACTCTACCCTACTCTACCCTACTCTACCCTACTCTACCCTACTCTACCTTACTCTACCCTACACTACCCTACTCTACTCCACCCTACACTACCCTACACTACCCTACTGTACTCTACCCAGCACTACCCAAATTTTAATTTTTTTTTTCCATAAGAACCTTCTCCTCACAATAACGAACACAACAAAAAAAGAATTAGCGAAATCGGTCCAGCCGTTCACGCGTGATAGCGTGACCAAGGAAATAGGGATTCATTTTTATACATATAGATTTGCACGTAGGAAATCAACATAATTATAACTGCTCTCGCTCTAGGTGGAGTGAGAGAGTTTCAGAGAGTCGGACTTTTACTGACTAATACTCACTTGTATTCGTTGTCTACGTTCCAGGGTTACGGTAACCTTACCAAAACTTATCGTGGCCTAGTGGGCACGGGTAGGTTAAAGGGCATTTTTATATCGAAAAGAATCGAGCATGTTCGATCGTTCGTAGAGTGGTGATTCCTTGTAGCAAAGTTTTTATCGATGTCCTCTTTCAAGTAATAGAGTCCTCGACTTTATAACTTAGATATAATATTATCATAGTCTACGAAATCGTAACTATTGAAAATCCATTAGTTTTTATGGCGCGTTTGGTTCGACTAGTCTGACAGCTTAGCCGGTACAACTTGAACTGTAAATTGGATGTCTAGACTAGCTTCTAGTCTAGGTTTTTCACACTAATATTATAAGGCGAAATTTTGTATGTATGTGTGTTGCTTATATGTCTGAACGGATTAGGATGAAAGACTTAAGGCTCAAGCGCCCGAAAAGTGCCACAAAACAGTGACTTTCTGAAGCCTACTCCTCGGTAACGGCCAGGTTAATAGGTTTGAAAAAAATATATGTTTATTATAGATTCATGAACAACATTATCAACATTTGATTTTTTCGTGCTATTAATACTTTTGTCTAAAAAAAATATATAGCAATTTCGCAACTTTTCCCTACTCCTTCGAAACGGATGGATCTTTATAAATGTTTTTACACATAAAAATTGGTGGTTAAATATTCTTCAAAGTGGACATTGCATATGTAAATCAATCAATATTTCGCAAAGAAAATGGATTTAAAGGTCAGCCGCGCGCTTTCCGGGCGCTGTTGGCCGCAAATAAATGCACAGATTTGCGTACTGCCGCCTAGGCGGGTGCGAGAGGTGCGTCCACATAATTTTGGCCAGATGGTTCAAGGAACTGTACACCTTAAGGGCTATATTTCACCGAGACACCATGGCGGCACGACCAGTCGCCGCTACCAACAAAATATATACAGCTCTATAGATAGTTACTTACCTGGGGTCCGTTTGGTTCCGCAACCAATTTGGTGGCGCGACCAGCTCGGACCCGTAGCGACTCTGGTGTCTGTATGGTGTCTAGTTTGGTAGCTTAGGGCTATATTTCACCGGGACACCATGGTGGCGCAACTGGTCGCGCCGCCGCGCCATGAGATCAAGTCTTGGAATATCACATAAGATATCTTTTATCCCGGGAGTATGTTCCTATGGGATAATTTTCTACTTTTACGCGAGCGAAACCGCCTACATAAGCTAGTTATTAATATATAACTACACTATTATTATTGTCTCGAATACATTCTCCTGAACAAAATAGAGCTAAGTACACAAACAATTTACATTTAAACAAATTGAAGATATAACTTACGATTCCACTCAGACATCTGCATTGTCTGAGCGGGATTGTAATTTAAAATGTTATTTATTTATCCTCTTAATAGAATATAGAGCTATTGATTTCTATGGAAAGACGGGCATGATTATAAAATAATAATATAAGCCTTTAATTAGTTACAAATTCGTTACATTTCACTCATTGTTAACTCAACTTATAGTGAATCAACTTCAACAACCAGCGAAACGGTTGTAACTTGGCTAGGGGGGTAGCCAAGTTACAACCGTTTCGCTTGCGTGGAACGCTCCGAGTTGGACGCACCGCCAATTATTTTGTACCGACCACGTGACTGAGCGTTGAGATGACGTCATTCCCGTACATTTGAAGCTTTCTACTAGCGTTAAATATTGCAGAATAGCAACTTGGCCAGGGGTACAGAGGGCTAAGCCAAGTTGATAATCTACAATAGTTAAAGCTAGTATAAAATTTAGTTGTAACCTTCATGCCTTTGCCTAAGTCACTGGCTTATCCGTACTTTTTTTATTTATGTCATACCAAATTACAAAACTGTGCGCTCTAATTTATCAATATTAATTTTAGATATTATTTACCGGTAAGTGAATTATGTTTGCAATTCTTTATGAGAAGTAAAGCTGCTTTTTTTTAATAAAAATCAAACCGCTGTTAGGGGGCCGCGAAATCGACAAAGACCCAGATCAGGCAGTATTCATTCAAAGACCACAATGTAATGTAAATATAATATATTATATTGAAATGGAATGAGTGCCAGAAATACATTACAAGTAGTAAGAGTTCACACAAAATACTCAGTGACTACAACCGGCTCTTAATAAAATATCGTTCTCACCAATTTCACAATTAAACTCCAAGTTTATTGTCACCGACTTATTATCTATTTTATTACAAAACTTATTAAAATATTTCACAATAACTTATTGTTAACAGTGTTTTCAAAGTTCCCTAACGTTTCCAAGTTGTGTCTGGTTTTAGTCAGACTAATCTATAGATCGAAGTTAGCTTGTAAAGTCTGTGGAGCTTGTAAACTTGTAAGACATTTAACATTAAGTATTCATTGCTCTGTTGGAACTAAGTTATAAGTTGAGGAACCTAATCTAGTGGGCGATGGAAACGGTCCATTAGCCTTTGGCGCGTCTAAAAGGTACTTTTAATTGTTGCGGCCCTTTTTTCGGTGGGAAATCATGAAAATCAATACCAAAATAATTTTATTTCATACTAGCTTTTGTTCGCAGCTTTGCCTGCGTACATCAATATAGCCTATGTCACTCAGGAATCAAAGAGCTTTCTATCGGTAAAAAATTTTAGCAATTGGACCAATACTTTCAGAGATTACCTCCTACAAACAAAAAACATTACAAATTTTTATTATATTAGTTTAGATAAACTTACATGGGAAACGTTAGAAGTGCATGTTTCCAAGTAGTCTTTTCCATAGAAAAAGAAGTTCGGTTTTGGTACTAATTAAATAATTCGGTAATAGTCTAAATCTATGGCTGTACCCTATAGAGAAGGACCGGCTAGAAATTCCATCACATAACGTCTCCCTCTCTAGGTGAAGCAAGGAGCGTCAGACTTTTACCGACTAAAACCCACCGAGTTCTTTCAATTACCTTTTGAGGTCCAAGGCTACAGTAACTCTTTAGAAAAATCCCGCAAATTTGAGTCTGTGGTCTCGTTGTTCGTGGTTGCTGTCAACAAATTCGAATTTATTTATTTATTTATTATTTATTATATTCTTTTTACACCACCTGCTCGATAATGTCGTTTTACACGTCATACAAACCTCACTTGAAGCAAGTCATTATATGCCTAGGGAGATAATGCAGTATGGCCGATCCCTAGGGAATAATGAGATTTGAATTTGGAGCATCAAGAATCGTCAACATTGTGAATTAAAATGTAGGCGCATCGAACAAGTTGACTCGAAATTCAAACCAAAGAGTATGTAATCACTATGATTCAAACTGGCCACTAACAAAAAAAAAAAGAAAATGGAATAAAACGTGCGTACTGACGACACGGGAGCATTATAGAAAATTGAAACTATAGAATCTTGGAGTAGTGAATTTTGTTTGTTTGATGAACTTGTAAATATAATACTTATGTTTCTCTAATATATGATTTGGTCGACCAAATTGTCTTTTAATTATCTCACAGATGGTGTAAAAAGTAGAGTATGCAACACGGGGATAAAGCTGTCTTTGTCTTGGGCGGCTTGAATTCCTCACTTCACTCAGGTTTCTTTATTAACTCCCTCGCAATGCTTGGGAGTTAATTTTATAAATCCCTCACTATCGTTCGGGATTAAAATCAGCAACCTTCGTTTCGTTCGGAATTCAACATGCCGCCCGCGACTTAAAGACACTGCTTTATCCCCTAGTCACATAAACTACTATTATTGTACACCACATCAACAAAAAAGATACAGGACAAACATTATTCAAAATAAGTGTACAATGGGTGAATGGGAATTTATTTCTGTTACGGGATTTTTTTGTTGTTGGGAGGCTCGCGCTTGACCGCTATCTCAACAGATGGTTAGCAATGAGGTTGTCACAGTCAAATAACTCGTAGTTTATTAAATAACTTATAAAGACATTTGTTTGTGTAAATTATTTGTTTATAAATATGCAAAATTTTTTTTTACATACATATATTCAAATCTATAAATATTTATTACAAAATTTCAAAAAAATTTGTAAGTACATAAATGACATAATGAAAAATTATTAACTAGTTTATGTTAAATAATAAAAAAATCGGTTATCTATATGTATGTATGTGTCATGTTGGGGGATATTTTGTGCTCAAGTGTAATTGAAGTTTAAAAAAATTAAAAGAATTTTCGGATTCTCTGTAAAATAAAAACATTGCATTAATCTAAGTTCAATTTTTATAACATAGAGTTTGCAGTTTTTGTATTCGAAATAAAGTAATTTCAAGATTGATGTTAGAGAAAGTTTTATTTTCTCGTTAGGAATGAGAATTTCTTTTCGATTCGCATGCACGTTCAGAGTAATGTGGCTATTTGCACCGAGAGACGAATTCAGTGATTCAATATCGACTTTTCTTTTGTTCTTCAATGGATTGGTACTGTGGACGCTTTCAATAAGCACGTTTTTCTACATCATTCTTACATAATACACAAACAACATAATTAACTACCATAACAACATAAATAACAACAACTACATCGAAGGACTGCAACAATTTGCCTGCTGCGGTCTTGCCGTCCGATTATAATTTAGGTGTCTTCAAGGGTAGAGTGAATAGGCTCTTAATAAACTAGTGCGCCTCACCATCAACGATTGCATCACTGCTTTCCATCAGGCGGGATCGCAGTCAAGTACTAATTTAAAACAGATAAAAAAAAAACTGATATAACAACATAAACAATTACAACACAACTAACATAACAACATCAACTCTCATTGTGAAGAGTTCGGCTTCCAGTCTAGCTGATTGTCAGTCTTTTATATGGAGCGAGACGGCTTGTCTGACCTTCAAGATCCAGTAAATGGGTAAAACAATACATACCGGATTTTTTGAAGATTTTCCTTTGCACATCTTAAATTCTAATGACATCTCATATTTCTTGTTACTTCCATTTTCGCATTATTTATTCTCACTTCGCCTCCATCATCATGAAAATTAAGATCATCCTAAAAAACAGCTTTAATATTATTTCTTTTTATTACTTCGGTGTTCCCGTGAAAATTATCTGCAGAACTTTGAAAGTCGTTACAAAATTCTGAAGGAGAGATTCCGTTGGGACGGGAATATTTAAAAACCGGCCAAGTGCGAGTAGGACTCGCACGAAAGGTTCCGTTTCGTCCACAGCAAAAAACGAGCAAAAAAATCACGTTTGTTATCTGTCAGCCCCCTTAAATATCGCGGGCTTGCGGACAGTAAGCAGTGGGTAGCTCGCTGTCCGGCCGTCCGGTAACTGTCCGGACCAAGCCCAAGTCGTCGACGGCGCGCACTGTTCCCGCGCGCCTCAAGTAGTTGTCAGCAACAGCAGGGGCCCAGCCGGGTCGAAGCCTACTGGGGCCAGGGTTATCCGAAAGGGCGCTCGAGCCCCGGTATGAAGGCTTGAAGGAACGGGATGGGTTTTTTAGTCAGTAAGAGTCTGACACTATCTCCCTCTCCGCCCAAGAGCGGGGGTTGTCATAGGATGATTTTTCCCATCGGAAAAAAAGCCCCCTTAAATATTTATTTTATTCTGTTTTTTTTTTAATGTGTTGTTATAGCGGCAACAGAAATACATCACTTGTGAAAACTTGAACTGTCTAACTATCACGGTTCATGAGATACAGCTTGGTGACTGACGGACGGACAGCGGAGTCTTAATAACAGGGTTTTAACCGTTGGGTACGGAACACTAAAAAGCAATAATTCTGCCATCTTTTTCTAGGTTGTTTATGTAATTTTTGTTGTTATTTTGTTCGTTTTGCTTCGCACGTAGTGATTGTGTTCTTGGAGTACTTCGACTTCGAGTACACGTTGCTGTGAATGTAGTTTGTGTGTATGTTAATGTTTGCACTCCTATGTGGAGTAACTTTCTTCTTAATTAGGATTATGGAGACTGGAAGCTTTTAGTGAATAGTGTGAGTGCAGTGCGGTATGAGACTGTTGGAAGAGACAATGCAAGCACAATAAATACATTTTATTCAATTGATGAATTTTTTAATTTTAAATCTGTATGATACTATGATTACATTTAATTTTATTTGTTGCCAAATTATTAATCAGTTATTCGTAAACATGTATTTCAAAGAAACCATGTACAGGAACTTTTGAATCTTCAAAATGTCGGTCAGTCAAAAAAGTGAAGCTAAATTGCATGTTGCAAAGCGTAAATCTTTATGGAGAAGAACGTACAAGAAACTCCATGGACCTAATTTTTGTAAACAATTTTATGATTCATAAAATCTGTTAATATTAACTATTATTTATCATTTAAGGATACTGTAATTAGTAATCACATTCTGTTGATTGTAATAATGAGAATAATTTGATATAGGTAGTACTAACGTGTACGCAGTCAAGCACTAGTTTATATCAATTAAAAAAAAATGCTTTTCTACAATGATAGATAGGCGGTAACTTGTTCTAACAGTCTTGCAACTCACAGTTACATAAATGATTTTACCTCTTTCTTTACAAAAAAAAAAAAGAAAAAAAGGAGGCTCCTGTAAAAGTACAGGAGCCTACTTTACACACATTAGGTAAACTGAAACACAAGAGTTAAGGACTTCATACAATTTTAGAAACCCTTTCTTACTTAAATATTTATTATTATTAAAAAAAAAAGCAAATAGAAAGCGATTATTTTCGGTTTGTTCTTAAATCCTTAAGCCTTTACTAAGTTTAAAGTAGGTTGGCAACTTCGTAAATACCTTTAACAATATAAACAAAACAACTACCGAAACGAGATGTCTCGGAATTCTCGGGACCATAATAAAATAGAAAACCCGAATTCGAGAGCAAAGTCGTAAGGTATGCCTCGTCCCGCTGTTGGAATACCTTCTGTCCTCAACTATTTTTCCGTGAGATTATTCTCGAGACAGAGCAACAGTAAATAGAGTAGAAACAATTTTAAAGCAAGCTTCTACGTACCATGTCTCTCTGAAATATTGTTCTACGGTGCGCTGAAACAGAAAAGGACGCAAGATAAATTGTTGTTAGCCATCTCTGTCTTCCCGTGACGAATGTTCTTTGAAAATGGGGTTTTATTAAAAATATTTTAAACGCATACGTCACTGTTTCCGGACGTGTGAGCAGAATAGCTTTTATTATTTCTATTTGTAAGTTATTTTGCACGTCTTGTAGTTAAGGCTTGAGATAAATCCAATTACTTTAAACTTGAAGAAGAGGAAAGAAAATAGGATATGGTCGTATTTTTCATTCATGTTTTTTTTATACGAACGCTGGTCGTTTTTCAGTCAATTTGGAAAATTGGTCTTTTGATCCGCAATTTTTCTTTTAGTTTCTGGTCCTTTGCAATTGGAAACTTTAATCTCGTGTGACCTTTTTGATTTTAGGCCATATTCGTTTTATGCTAACATGGCTTTTATATATTTTTTTTATAAGGCCATGTATCCGATTGGATTGGATTGGATTTATATCCTATTCAAGATTTTTTAAATTAATTTTTTAATTATCTCCTTTTTTGCTGTATAAAGGAACTCTTGTGTGAACAACATTCTTGTTCGAAACTAAATAATTTAATAATTTGCGGTGTCTGCCACAACATAAATTTAATTTATTTTTTAATAAAATAACTTATTAAGTTACTTATACTTTCCATTTCTTTTGTTCTAGGTACAACTCAAAACTGACGACATTAGCGCTACCATCAGTGATATTCGAGCCCAAGTTCCGAGGGTCTGTGCGAAACTTGGTGTACTCAGACCTGCCTGGACAGCCGCCGAGGAGACAGGAGCTGAGGCATTCCAGAGATTTGAAGGTAAGTTTAGTTAGTAAGGAAAGGCTACAGAATCAGAACTGTGGCTGTGAACTTATTTGTGAAACATAGGTTAATTAATTTACATAAAAGTCTTAGATTTATTATACATGGGCGCTATGTTTTGCCGTGAAAGCGTTCAAATTGTGAAAATAAAATAATTAAAAAATAAATAAAGAACTAACAGAAAAAATAAATAAACTAAAACTCTTACAAAATAATGATGAATAAAAATCGTGTATAGTATAAATATAGGTACTATACAAATCAACCTTAAGGATTAGGACCATGGAAGTACTTCTGAAAAGGTAACGCGTGGTCCTAGAACACAAGAGGCAGCTGAAGGATCATAGGTGTGATTTTAGTCAGTAAAAGTTTGACACTCCTTCTCGCTCCGCTATAAAGCAGAAGTCATTAAATGATTCGCCGCTTCGTCCAAATCTGTTCAGCATTTGAGAGGTGATTTATTAACAAGCATTCAAAAATAAAATGACTTTAAAACACAATAATAGAAAGTATGTTTATAGAAGCTTTTATAAACTAACACCAATTAGCACCAAGAGACACTCTAAAGGAACTCCGTGAACTGTCTTCAAACACAGTTACAACAACAAACTTTGTTTCCGACATCTTAACATTACTATTCAACGTTTTCCTCGGCGAAAAATCAAAGTTCAAATAAAAAACTAGGTTAAAAACAATCAGCAGTCTCCCAAGAGGCGACAATAGGAAACTTATGAATAAATTCACTCGCCAAGTCTTTGTTTTATGCTAATCTTATTTACTTTGAGGTCGAGACTAAATCAGCTGAGCTTAACGAACACACCCACTCATTCTTCATGACTTTTCACGTCTCTAGTTTTTTGTAAAAGTTATAAATAGAAGCATTCATGAACTAACTATGGAAAGTACTGTTTAATGATTTACCGGAATAATTAAAAAAGTGTTTAATATATTTAAATCTAAATTTTAAGAAAAGTATTATGTATACCCTGCAGTCGCACCGAGCAGTGGTGGCCGAGTTGTAACTTACGACTCGTAGGTCGCGGGTTTAAAACCAGCCAGGTGTGAAGAAAAACATCGAAAATCAAATCAAATCAAATCAATCATCGTTCTGTGTGAAGGAAAACATCGTGAAACCGAGAACCAAAAACTTCGAAGACAAGTGACATTCCACAACCTGTACTGGGCACGCGTGGTGGATTACGGCCCATTCCCTCTCCTAGAGGGAGGCCTGAGTCCCAGCAATTTTATGCTAATCTTATTTACTTTGAGGTTGAGACTAAATCAGCTGAGCTTAATGAACACACCCACTCATTTTTCATGACTTTTCACGCTTCTAGTTTTTTTGTAAAAGATAAAAATAGAAGCATTCATGAACTAATTATTGTAAGAACAACACTGTTTGAAGGCGGCTGTTTAATGATTTAAGAGAAGAATTAAAAAAGTCTACATAAGTGTACATTTAAAAAAATGAATTATACCCTGCAATGGTATCGAACTGTGGTGGCCGAGTGGTAACAACCCCGACTTAAGACTCGTAGATCGCAGGTTCAAAATGAGACAGGCGCATAACTTTGTGTAATTTATTTCATCATCACTGCTCTCAAAACGGCGAAGGAAAACATCGTTAGGAAACCGGCATGTCCTAGGACCAAAAATTCGAAGACTTGTGACATTCATCAACCTGCACTAGGCCTGCATGGTGGATTACGGCCATAAATATCTAAAAAGGGTCACAAATTGGACACCACCAACACCAAGTCAACACAGGTGAAAGCGGCCATTAGACGCCAGCGCACTGTTGGGTACGGGAGCAAAACCACCCCTCTGTCGCCCGGATTGCCTGGTGACCATCTATTTTTGCGGACAACCAGGTAACATAACAAGCTTATAACTTTGTGATTTTTCATGGTACAGTTATGAAATTTTGTACATAGATTCTTTATATAAAAATACTAGATACATGTTTAGGGTTTCGCATTACTAAAATTAATGTTGCATATGAATTGAAAAATTCACATTGATACTTGTTCGGTTTGCGGGTGTCTTAGCCACTACGCCATCACAATACGACTGAGTACAAAAATTATATATTTCACAAAATATTGCCGCATTCCACAATGGCACATTACCAACAGATCATTTCCAATTAATCCGCGTTCTTTCAACAAAATCATAAACATCGCAATTTGCAAGCCATTGTCGTTTCTTCAGCGCACAACCTGCATGGGAGTTTGAACTTTAAATTGAGTGAAAGACGGTTGATTTTGTCAGTCGTCTGTAGAAGGTTAAGCTTAAGTTGGATTTAACAAAGAAATTCCATTGAGCGCTGGTTTAAACTTATTCATGGTTTTGTTGTGTGTGGTACGAGTACACAACTTCGCCTGTCATCATCTTCATCATTTCAGCCGAAAGAAGTCCACTGTAGGACATAGACCTCCTCCAAGCGCAGCCACAACGACCGGTCCTGTGCATCTTGCATCCATAGGTTTCCCACGACCCTGACCAGGTCATTGGCCCACCTTGTGAGAGACAGAACCCCAGAACTTTTTGTCCCAATCGACTATCTGTTTTGCGAGCAATGTGCCCTGCCTATTGCCACTTAAGTTTGGAAATTCTTCGAGCTATTATTTTGCCTGTACCTGGATAAATTTAATGAATTAAGGATATACCATCAGGTGAGATAGCGGTCAATCGTGAACCTTTCAACAATAAAAAAAGATACGGCAGCCATGATGAGTATAAACAACCCTAAATCTAAAAAATGCTTTCTTTCAGTCCATCCAAAGGTTGTCTGTAAGAGATTGCCCTGTGCGGTAAGACTGTCCATTGTACACTTATTTAAAAAAATGTTTGTCCTGTTTTTTTTTGTTTATGTGGTGTACAATAAAGAATATAATAAATAAATAACACTAATATTATAAACGCGAAAGCGTGTTTGTGAAAATAGGAAATTGTTTCAAGGGAACGTACCCCTGAGATAAAAAGTTATTTGTGTTATTCCAGGATATGGTCTACTCGTGAGCCTTTTATCCAAATTCCTTCAGTAGTTTCAGTGTGGGTGGAGGAGTAACAAACATACTCACAAACTTTCGCCTTTATGTCCCAGTCATCCTATATACAGTGTGAAGCGTGATATATACTGATTGGACTGGTCCAACCTGTGTGGTTATTTCCTTAAAAAATACCAATCTGCATGGTTCTCACATGTTAGCTGTATGGACTTACAAGACCTCTGAGTTTTTGTTTCGGTGTTTCTTCTCAGGGTCAGGCAGGAAATACTGGCCTCATCTAGTTTAAAATTACGAAAAAATTGATCTGCAAAAGTATTTTAAAATGGTGAAGGAGCATTACCTTTCTCTTTGATAGATATATTTTTCTTCTCCTGGTTCAACTATATATTTGATATTTATTAGTATATTTTTTATATTGTATGTATGTATTTGTGTTAATGTATCTTGTTAGTATTATATCTGATGCTTGTACACTGACAACCCTAAATCTATCTTTTTTTTTTTTTTTTTTTTTTTTTCGATGGGAAAAATCATCTTATGACAACCCCCGCTCTTGGGCGGAGCGGGAGATAGTGTCAGACTCTTACTGACTAAAAAACCCATCCCGTTCCTTCAAGCCTTCGATACCGGGGCTCGAGCGCCCTTTCGGATTACCCTGGCCCCAGTAGGCTTCGACCCGGCTGGGCCCCTGCTGTTGCTGACAACTCCTTGAGGCGCGCGGGAACAGCGCGCGCCGTCGACGACTTGGGCTTGGTCCGGACGGTTACCGGACGGCCGGACAGCGAGCTACCCATTGCTCACTGTCCGCAAGCCCGCGCCTACGGTGGCTGGAAATCGGGATCGGAATCCCGGCGGCGGCGGCGAGAGCGCCGTTGCCTGATGCGGTCGGCCTCCTCCTTAGCGAGCATTACTGCTTCGCAGAAGTCGGCGACCGCCTGCCACTCCTCCTCGCTCCGGACCATGGCCTCGACCAAGGCCCGGCGCGAGAGGTCTCCGCCGCCGATCACCCCCACGAGGGCACGGCGATGCTCCGCCCAAGCAGGGCACACCGCGATTGTGTGCTCCACCGTGTCCTCCGGGCGTTCCGCACAGTGGCGACACCCGGGCGTCACTTCCGCTTTGATTCGGAAAACCCTAAATCTATCTCCTTTCTCTCAGTCCATCCAAAGGTTGTCTGTAAGAGATCGCCCTGTGCGATAAGACCGCCCATTGTGCACTTATTCTTTTAAATGTTTGTCCTGTATTTTTGTTTATTTGGTGTACAATAAAGATTATAATAAATATTTTTTTAAAGACCTATTTGCAATGTAAATGTTGTTCATCGCTTGTATGGTACGGCATCATAAATAAAGTATCAAAATATTTGCCATAGAGTACACCGTCAATAATTATTGAAAACCAACCGAGTAATTCGAACATTTTGAACTACTAGTATAGTACCTTCGTATTACAATCACTATTATAACACGAGGTGATTATGGCTTCACCCCAACGGGATGGTTCAGTAAAGCGGTTTACGCACATGCAGTGTGCATTAGCGTGCTATACCAATCAGTTGCTGCTGGAATTAATTCTGATACTGTAGTATTAAGCCTCTACAGTATCATAATTAATTCTAGCAGCAACTGAAATGTGTGTACAAACTGTTTTATTGGTAACTGGCTGTGGGTACCGGCTTTGTCTTCGTGATAGTAGAACATTGTCCCAAGGTAACATACTTTCGGGATAGAAAGTATCCTATGCGCTATTTTAGGATACAATCTGCCTGTGTGCCAAATCTCATCCGAATCTCTTCTGTAAATAACCACCGATCTTATATACTTAGGTACCTTGTCAATTGATGCAAGACAAAGAAGATACATAAGTGTGGTTTTCGTTTAACCTTTCGGATACTGTAATAGAGACTCAATAGAAAGAAAATGAGAGAGCGAACGCTGGCGGTCGTTTGGGGTTTAATTAATTAAAAGTCTGATATACTCTCTCACTCTGCCCTAGAGCGGGAGAAGTCATTAAATGATTTCACACCTTAAATAAACCTTGTCAATCGATCTTGCTACTATTACACTAATATTATATGTACAATAAAATAATATATGTAGTTTCTTTGGGAAAGTTGTCTATAATCATGAGTACAATCACGTGTATAATTATCGATCACTAATTATCAGTCACCCTATATATATATTATATGCATAATAATATTATATGTCTAATATTTGATGTGGGACTTCCGCTTAGCATAAATTAAAGACAAGAGCTCGATCGTTTCATTTTTGTCTACAACACTATGATTCTACTGCACAATCACACTTCTCTATTTATTATTTACCTACTAGCCATTTTTTCTAGTAATCCGTGGTCGATAGGTTTGTGGAAATATCAAGCGGAATAGCTTGGCAATTTTCCGATCGATACATATGATTGGTATGGTTTTTTCTGATGTTGTAAATACTAATAGCGAATAAAAAATTGCTGTAGCAAAATTTAGAAGACATATAAACAACTACGGCGAGGAAATTGTTGATGAAATTATTAAATGTCTACATAAGTTACCATGATATACCAACGAAATAATTTACTTAATTTTATCAAATTAAGATTATAGCCAGTCTAAGGACTGCAAAATAATCGTCATAATTGAAAACTTTTACTTAGATTTGTTACGAAAACAAATTTTAATAGCTTTGTTTTTTATATATTTGTAAACATAGGCAACAATAATAAGTGAGACATAGCAATGGTTGTATATTTTGTCGCCTTACAATATTGATTTAGACACTTACAGCTTGACATTTAGCGGCCACTCCCTAATAAATCAGCCCAGTGAAATGACATAGATACAAGATACAATCTCCCCTGCTGATGCCCTTGGGCTAGTTCCGTCGTGTGCTCGGCCAACCGCTATAATCGCCTCTTGACGTAGCTAATGACTAATTGCAGAAAATAGCATTTGCTTTTTTCGGAAACGTTTGTGGAGATGAAAATCCAAGTTTTGCTTTGGATTTTAGTCTGTAGATATTTATTTTGCACGACTATTTTAATTACTAATTTAATTGGTTTTGTAAGATTATATCAATTACTGTTTAAAAGAGATTTTCTCGTAATTATAAAAATGATATCAATGAATTTTAGAATTAGATACTTAAAAAAAAAATACTTATAGTTTTCTTTACATACGAATTTAGATAAAGTGCAAAGAACTAGGGCTCTAACTTACGAGCCGTTAAACCTGTACACCATCTGACAACATACGTTCTCGAAAATAACGCCAAAATATGCCAAAAACAATACAATGATAGAGCATCTCTCAAAATATAATTAAACAAATTGACTACTGTGACTGTGGAGCACGACCGGCATTTACCCAAGTATTTTGATCAAGGATATAGGTATATAACCTATTAAAAATTCGGAGAGCATGAGGTAAAAACAATCACCTTACAAAATATAAAATACTAGCATATGCCCGCAGCTTCTCCCGCGTACATGAAATATAATCTATGTTATTCAGGAATAAAGCAGCTTTCTATCGGTGAAAAAATTTTAGCAATCGGACAAGTACTTTCAGAGATTACCTCCTACAAAAAAAAAAAACAAAAAAAAAACAAGCTTTACCTCTTTATTAGTGTAGAAAACAAAATAAGGAAAACAAAATATATTAAAAGCGACACTCACAAAGACATTTATTAAACACGATATTTCTTGTCATAAATTAATATATAATTGAAAGCTTTTCACCTAGCAGACCAATAATTAAAATTATAATACCCTTTTCGTAACATAAATATTAAATAATTACTGAAAACGGTAAAGGCAACAAATTAAACGCGGCTCCCACAATAAACCAAATAAGGGTCGAACGATACCTAAAGTTATTCACAGAACGGTTTAAAAGTACCGTCAGCAGGAAAACGATGACCCTTGAACATATATTTTGTTTATCTGTTTTTTTCAGGCAGTCATTACAGTTTACAGCAAAGAAATTAAGTTTAAAATAGTTTGGCTTGGACACAACTAAGCTTGTCTATTTGTTAATCTGCTTATCTAAGCATTATTTAGATAAGCTGATTAATAATATTCCACAACTATCACACAACGCCATCTAGTCTCAAGCTAAGCAGAGCTTGACTATATATGATCCACTTCAGTAAACAGTATCAGAAAAAATATATGTTATTTATTTAGTACAATAGGAGAAAAACACGAAGTTGCCGCTAATAATATTTCTATCGATTAAAAACTACACTAATATACATGCAATCTTGCTGATTGTTTTTCAGATTATTTGTAATGCGTGACTATGTACGTGAAACTCAGGTCAGTACCCCTAGCCAAGTTGCTAATCTGCAATATTTAACGCTTGTAGAAAGCTTCAAATGTACGGGAATGACGTCGTCTTAACGCTCAGTCACGTGGTCAGAACAAAAAAATTGGCGGCAAGGTCAACTCGAAGCGTTCGGCGCGAGCGAAACGTTTGTAACTTGGCTAGGGGGGTAGTTTTAGTTGGTCATATTATGAAGTGATCGACTACTATGATCTGGCCATGACAATATAAGCTTCTAAATTACACCAATTTATTCTGGCCAAAAAGACAAATAAACTTAAAAAAAAGAACGGTATCATAAACAAAACAACTCAAAGGTCGCCTGTCCAAATGATTCACAGGAAAGTTTTCAGCTGTACAATATTGTCTCTGGTTTACCCTTAGATTTAATCTGTCCATATAGCCGAGGTTGGCGGGTTGATGGGGTCAGCCAGTGGTTGTCGTCACCTCGGGGTCTTGTGTTACGTGTTAACCAAAGGTTATGGTTATAAATAGAAGAATGTCAATCGATGAGGTTGAGGTCTTGTGAATGACAAAGTGCATTTTGTAAATCAAATTGTATACCTTTATTTTATGGTGGGAAAAATCATCCAATGACAACCCCCGCTCTTGGGCGGAGCGGGAGATAGTGTCAGACTCTTACTGACTAAAAGACCCACCCCGTTCCTTCTAGCCTTCATACCGGGGCTCGAGTTCCCTTTCGGATAACCCTGGCCCCAGGGTCCCTGCTGTTGCGCGCGGGAACAGTACGCGCCGTCGACGACTTGGGCTTGGTCCGGACAGTTACCGGACAGCCGGACAGCGAGCTACCCATTGCTCACTGTTCGTAAGCTCGCGCCTTCGGTGACCGGAAATCGGGATCGGAATCCCGGCGGCGGCGGCGAGAAAATTGTTTACCTCCGACCTCAATTTTGGGCGGTTCATTGAGTCCAAAGCCAAGGTAGCTGCTAAGAAACTTGGCATTCTTGCAAAAATCCGGCGGTGGCGGTACTTCAAACCGGGACAGCTTTTAATGTTACATTAAGAACAGGTCCGATCTTGTGTGGAGTACTGCATTTCAGATAAAAAAAAAACTTAGCTTTTTTATGATTCTAAAGACCTTGGGGTTCCAAGATATGCTGATACATAATAATAAATGAAATAAAAATTCAAATTTGTTTTTGAGATAAACCTTTAAAACCCTCTCAGGGTGAAATGAACTTTTACTGACTAAAACCCACATATCAGTCGCCCTTTGCATTCCAGGGCCACAAAAGGGCCTTTCGTACAAAGTCAAAGTCAAAGTCAAAAGTTTTTTATTTCACATAGGCCTACATGGGCACTTATAAAACGTCAGAAGCTAGTGCTCGGTTCGAAATTGGTCGTTTCCTATGGAGAAGAACCGGCAAGAAACTCTTTGGTTTCTCTTTTAAAAAAATGGTTGTACTTACTGTACAATATTTCCATTTTACAGTATTAATAGGTATTATTTAAGAACAGTGTAAACCAGTCTATATTGTACTCATTTATTGTAATCATTTAAAAAAAGTGAGTCAAATATGAATTAATCTAAGAATTCGTGGAGTCTACAGTGTTCTTCCATTTACATTATAAAAAGAGGCTATATGAAAAAAAGCTAGAAAAAAATTAATCCCGTACAATCCCGCAGCCCTTTTCCAACCTGTAATCTAATACTTGAACTATCGTCAAACGTACTTCGGATGTCATTAAGCTATCTGCGGAGCGTGCATAGCTGGGACGTAAAGAAGTGTTTCAATAATGCATAGCACTCTAGCATGGCGTGTCGTTTAGCGATAAGCGATGTCTCAGTTACAAAGTGTGGATATTCTGTGTGAACGTGATGTAGTTTAGTAACTGAGGACGTAAGAATCGACGTTTCCTAACATCTTTTTGGTTTTTGCTAAATTTTTTGAGAACCCAACTTATTCGAAAGTTACTTTGTGTTACATACACACATAGTGTGTTTGTTACTTATTAACGCTCCTACGTAAAGAAGTGTTTCAATAATGCATAGCACTCTAGCATGGCGTGTCGTTTAGCGATAAGCGATGTCTCAGTTACAAAGTGTGGAAATTCTGTGTGAACGTGATGTGGGTAGTTTAGTAACTGACGACGTATGAATTTTTTGAAAATCCATCTTGGTATTTATGGCTATAATGACGATTATTGGCAAATTGGGGTATTTTAGGGTTTGACAAATGTTACATCCCATTTGAATTCCGCCCTTAGTAGGAGCTCTACAGTTCAACGATAAATGTAAATGTAATAAACTTATTGAGAGCCTATTTACTCTAGCTTTGAAAACCCTTAAATTATAATTGGACGGGAAGACCGCAGCAGGCAAATTGTACAAAGCGCAACGCTTAGTCTGAACCGTAGAAGTTTCAACAATGTAAGGGAGGATACTCGCCGTACGAGGGGTTGTCCAATGGTAGAATGGAGATTTTGGAATTAAGTCATGCAATTCCCGCGCACACTCTCCAAAATGCATCCTGTAAAATACCGAAAAGCTACCCTACGCCTGTGCTCAAAGTTTTTTTAATTTGGATTTAACCAAATCTGGATCACCAATTAGCCTTTTCGCACGCTTTTCCACCGAGTGGAAAACTTTGGATGAAGTGACAAGGCGTGTCAGACTATCACAGGCTAAAATAACTCTTACAAACAATCCACAACTTTGACAGGTGTCAGTTTATCCTGTTCGCACTACTACCACAAAATAGATAGGTACAGAAGACAATCTCATGTGTGTACTTCACTTTTTATACCTACGCTCAGTGGATGCACACTAATGAGCGTTTGAGCCGGAACCGTTCGACGAGTGGTCGGAGACGCTCCGAGATATCGTGTCCGTGAGCGGTGTCTGTGTGTGCGTTTCTCGAGCGCGCTTTGTATATAGATTTACTTCTGTACCTATATATTTTGTGCCACTACGCAGTATTGATTGAACACCACTTAAATGACAGTTAATTGAATGAACGCCAAACCCGTCATTAATGCCAGGGATTTCATCATATCACACACGACCCCATTAATTGCGAAACGCTATTAAATATTAAACAACATTTCCATTTTCCACTCGCTCTTTCAACGGAAAAATATTAAAGTCATCCGACGAAAAGGGTGTCTCATTAAAATATTCAATATTTTCCTTGTCAACGCTCATATCGGCTTCTCGTCTAGCTCGTTCAACATAAAGGGCAGGGTAATTCAATAACTTGAAAGCAAATGAGATACGCAAGATGTTGGGTAAATCCACACATCTAAAAACATAAGATGGTTAACGAGAAGTAAGGGTGATGTAGGTTGGGGCAACCCGCTCTTAAATCCAGAGTTACGGGGTTTTTCTTTGTTTTCTTCACGCAAACCCCGCGGGGAAAGAAGATTGAAAGCCACTGTTCATGTTATGAATTCTAGTTTTGGGGAATGTGGTTATATGTGAGCTGAAATATGGAGGAGTTGAAGGAATAGAAATTATTTTGTTAAAATATTTTAGTGAGTTATACAGTCTTGAGAAAATCGACAGAAGATCCATAATATAAACAACATGTTGACTGGCCTGTTGATCTAGTGGTTAGTGGCCCTATGCTATGCCGAAGGTCGTGGGTACGATTCCCACCCAGGACAAATGTTTGTGTGATGAGCATGATTATTTGTTCTGTGTCTGGGTGTAATTTATCTATAATATGTATGTATTTAGAAATATATAAGTATGCTTATCAGTTGTCTAGTACTCATAACACAAGCTCTGCTTAGCTTGAGACTAGACGGCGTTGTGTGATAGTTGGAAAAAAAAGAAAAAAAAAAACAATTAACTGAAATATGCATACCGTTAGGCACTCCAATTAGCAAATTAATTATAATTCAAGCACTTAAATCTGCTTGTGACTATGAGGGTGGGTGCTGATGCTTACAACTACTAGATATTAAGTTAGCTTAGGTATGAGCTGTAACACTTAAATATCACAATTAATTAACCTTGCGACCTAATTTATTGTAATTTGGAAAACTTGTTAACTTGAAAGTGCAAATAAACAATTTTATTTTATTACTTGAATTTTTTTTTTTTTTTTTTTTTCATGGTGGGAAAAAATCATACATTGACATCCCCCGCCCTTGGGCGGAGCGGGAGATAGTGTCAGACTCTTACTGACTAAAAGACCCACCCCGTTCCTTCTAGCCTTCATACCGGGGCTCGAGCGCCCTTTCGGATAACCCTGGCGCACTTAGGTTGTGGAAAATATTAAAGGAATCGATGGTCTACACTTGTGTTGTGGTGGACCAATGGTAACCACCCCAGCTTACGAGTAGGGGTGGTTTAGACACAGAAAGAACAAGAGTGGATTTTAGTCAATAAAAGTCACGCGCTCCCGCCCCACCCAAAAGCGGTAGAAGTCATTGGATGATTAACCACCTTTTAAAAAAATTACTATCAGGATACGATTATTACCTATGTTGTACAGGTATTTTATATCCTGTATTAAATTGTGTGTTTAATCTACGAACAAAAGCTTCAGTTAACATAAAAAAAAACTGCTGATTTATCGCCAAAGTAAAGTTTTAATAAAAGGCGTCTTTCGTCATTTCTGTGACGAGTTTCTTCTTTAACGCGATCGTAAAATGTCCCCCACTTAACACGTCTCCCCTATAAACAATCATTTAACTACACTTCAACAACTTTATGAACAAAATACAAATTCAGGTCACTCGTGTTAAAACTTTACTATAATCTTTTTTTTTATTACGTACTAGCTGTGCCTGCGACTTCGTTCGCGTGGATTACAGTATTTTTTTCTAGAATAAAAGTAGCCTATGTTACTCCTTATTACATCAGCTACCTGCCAAGAAAAGTCCCGTCAAAATCGGTCCAGCCATTTCAGAGATTAGCCCGGACAAACAGACAGACAGACAAAAATTGTAAAAAATGTTATTTTGGTGTATGTACCGTATATATATTCATATGCATGTAGTAAAAAGCAGTTATTTCAATATTACAAACAGACACTCCAATTTTATTTATATGTATAGATGTATAGATAGGCTCACGCTTGACCACTATCTCACCTGATGGTAAGCGATGATGTGGAGAGACGCTAGGCGCACTTAGTACTTTTGCTTTTTTTTTACATGTGTTTATAACCACTGTGTTGTGTCTGTCCTGAATAAAAGTATTTCTATTCTATATCAATGTATTATATCTATACTTCTATACCAATATTATAAAGAGGTAGTTTGTTTTTTTTAGTTTATTTGACTGGCCTGTTGGTCTAGTGGTTAGTGGCCCTGACTGCTATGCCGGAGGTCGTGGGTTCGATCCCCACCCAGGACAAATGTTTATGTGATGAGCATGAACATTTGTTCTGTGTTTGGGTGTAATTTATCTATAATATGTATGTATTTAGAAATATATAAGTATGTTTATGAGTTGTCTAGTACTTATAACACAAGCTCTGCTTAGCTTGGGACTAGACGGCGTTGTGTGGTAGTTGTGTGATATTATTTATGTGTAATTTCTGAAAGTACTGGTCCGATTGGTTAAATTTTTTCATAGATAGAAAGCTGCTTTATTTCTGAGTTCTGAGTGACATATTTTATGAACCCGGGCGACGCCGTGAGCAAAAGCTAGTTTACATAAAATTTATGGACTAAGTTATGTAATATTTTTTTGAAAGACACGTGTTTCAGCACAAGTACATTGTACATTATTACAAAATAGAATTTATTTTAAAAAGTATTTGAATAATGTAAAACTGACAGTGCACGATCAAATATTCCTTTTGTAGTCAGAATTTAAATGTGAAAATGTGACTCGACACAATAAATAAAAGTTCAATGCGTTTTTTCACCCCGACCTCCCCGCGACCGTTACATTCAAATATTTGACACTTGTTCATGCAAATGTCTTTACAACTTGAATAATATTGTTTTGTGTGATATTGATGCTCCTGTAATAAATATATATATATATATATATATATATATATATATATATATATATATATATGTATATGTATATATATATATTTTTATCCGATATAAACTAGTGTTTGACTGCGATCCCACTTGCTGGTAAGCAGTGATCCTAACTAATATTATAAATGTGAAAGTTTGGATGTTTAGATGTTTGTTACTTAATCACGCAAAAACGGCTGAACGAATTTAGATAAAATTTGGCATGCATATAGCCTTTGAAATGGAAAAGAACATAGGCTGCTTTTTATCCCGGAAAAACATCTTATTCCTACGCGAAAACACGGTTAAGTGTGCGATAACCGAAGTACACGCGGACGAAGTCGCGGGCGGACAGCTAGTGTGAATATAATTTGTTTCTGATTTTATTGTAAGTTGAAACCTCTACGTTTTGCCTCGTCGTTTATACTGCGTACATCGAAGGACTGGAACAATTTGCCTTCTGCGGTCTTCCATAGAGAAGTATTATTATGTATGCGATGCGATTTAATTAATTGCAATTAAGATCGATATACATCGTGAGGAAAGCGGCATATCCTAGAATCAAAAATTCGAAGACATGTGGCATCAAACAAGCAGCACAGGGCCCGCGTGGTGGATTACGGTCTATTCTCTCTCTTAGAGAAGAGGTCTGAGCCCCAGCAGTGGGAACATTATAAGGCCGTCGATGCTAAGATCGATAATTATAAAGAAAAACTCAAATAAAAACTCATATTAACATAATTGGCTTTTCAACAAAACTCCTGCAAAAATAATATAAAAATCTCGGCCAACATCAATCAAGTCGGGGAAGCTGCGTTCAAATCGCGACTCACTCTCAAACGTTGACAATGCAAACGATCGCAGCTTTTTATATAGTCTGAGTGACTTCATAATTTTTAACAAACAACCATTGATAATTGGACGTTTCTGTATTAATCATTTTTTGTTTATATGGTTGGAAAGTAAATTTTAATCGTTTGTTGATTTACAAAGATTTTAAGTGACGATGAAAATGCTCTTAACTTTACATCATGTTCGTGAACATATCCAAGGAACTAAAGTCTAGAGTGAATAGGTTACTTCTAGGCAAGCGTGATCCATCATGGACTGCATTTTCGCTTTTCATCAAGTAACATTCAGACTTGAGTATATGGTTTTAATTTCAACTCGATACCTCCACGCGTTCGCGAGGTAAAGGGTCTTGACAGACAGACAGACAGACCGACAGACAGACAGACAGACGGACCACAAAGTGATCCTATAAGGGTTCCAATTTTTCTTTTTGAGGTACGGAACCCTAAAAACCATTTTTATGTATTTTGCATAATATGAACTTATGCAACATTATTCTAAAAAGCAAGTACATTATGCATTAAGCATAAAATGTGCTTGCTTTTTACAAGCTTTTTTTTGTGGTTCTTATCAGGCATTCGATGCAAAGAAATATCTGGCGACAGAGAACCAAAAATACAAAAACAATCGCTACTTGAACAACAAAAAAAACCAACAAGTTCTGTATAAAACAGTTGAAAAGCGCCAATAAAATAAACAAATCAAATCAAAGCCACCCACTTCCATAACAGTTTGACAAACAACACATAACATAATTTTCTCTTCAAACGGAAAACTCTCCTACTATATGTCTAAATGTATTCGTAAGCTGGGTACAGAATATTGTAATGTAACGTGCAAGGTAACATGAAATGAGCATTTCATAAGTGTGGACGCAGCGCACGCATGAATTGTGCATGCATGTATCTACTCGTATCTATTCCCGGCTTGTGCGCGAACATAGCTCAGTCTGCCGAGAACACGTGAACCCGTCCACATTGAAGTTTTTGTGTTCGGCGAAGGCGACGGGCACGGGAACACGAACATGTATCATGTAATGTAACAGAATTCTCTTAGTGTGGACTAGTTGCGAGCGCGAACTGTGTACACTACGCGCGCGAGTCGAGCATTAAGCCGTGAACGCATGTACGAATACGAACATAACGAACACAAAAATCAAACTTGAACACTTGGTTTGTTCTTATGGACGGCGTATTCGAACATGAACGCAAAAATAGTTCTAATCGAAATCGCCCACGACAGTCATGAAATTTATTTTAATAGCTATGGTAAATTGTGAAGTGGCGAAAATTTTGTTTGTGTTCGCATTGATTCATGAAGAACACCGTCCATACATAACATACTTATAGGATCGCCACAAACAAGTTTGACGAACAGAGTGTTCGATGTTCGTTAGTGGTACACACATGCGAACCAAGTTGTTGCGTATCATGCAACGCAACAAATTTGTTCGTGCGTGCGTACGCGGCCTTAGTAGAACATCGGATGTTATCAAAGCTATAACGTAAAGGTTTATAGAGCAATGTTGGAAATTGTAATGGCGAACAGGAAATAACAAGCTAGCTCTTTGCCTACACCGGCGTGAGAGTCAGTTCTATGCAGTTTCTAGTTAGTTCTAAGAACTTGGAGACTGCATTGATATCGGTTGATATTTTACTAATAATTTTCTAGAGTAGAATCATTTTCTAAAGTAATATTTTTTTCTAGAGTAGTGCACTATAGAAAATTATACAGGTGTAAATAAATAGCATCAAACGTAGGGTCTTGGGCCGGTTAGTATCTTTCGAAAACAGGCAGAAAAAGGAGATCGATCGGCGTATCCAGAACGCCTGGAAAAGCTACTGGTCCATGAAGACGCTAATGAAGGGTGATCTGCTGATGTTCCTGAAGCGTAAACTCACCGACATGTGTTTGTGTATCCTGCCCATCATTACCTACGGTGCTCAGACCTGGTCGCATACATCGAACTACAAAAGTTTCACCTTGGGGTTTGCAAGCTATGGAGCGCAGCATTTTGGGCGTAAAAACGACGGACACGTACCGCGAAGACTGATTGAAAGCACTTGGGGCAGGTGTTTACCCAACAGTGGGACAGTAAGGGCAAGTTAAGAAACTAAAATAGTTTCACCCAGCGCCTTAACCCGAGAAAATTGAAAATTACCCCAAGCGAACATACTCCCAGGATAAAAAAATACCCTTAAAAAAAACCTAACGTATACAGGAGTAGGTCAAAAATGCAACACAAATTTCTTTCCAACACTTTCAATAAAATTAGACCTTGTTCAAATATATAGACTTTAAGGTCAACTCGCCACGACCGTGAGGTCCAAACTGGTCAGGAGGACGCTAAAATACCAAACTTTGCGACCAAGAACGAAAGTCCAATTTCCTGTTCATATATTAAGGTTGTTATTACTTTTTGTTTCTAAATTATTTTACTTTGTAACACCGTTTTTGTTCAGTGATTTGGATCGGCTAATTTGAAGTGCAGGGGAAGTTATGCGGCGTTAGTAATAGCGGTGATTTAGGGGCTTAATTGTTACATCTAGAGACAGACCGTTGATTTGGTTTCGGCCAAAAAATCTGGATTCGGCTGTAGCTGTGGTTTCGGCCAAAAAGTGGCCTATAATATTTATTTGATTCTAAATTTATTTGGCTCTAACGAAAGTGGCGTCTTTTGAGTTGACGGTAATGATAACTAAAAACTAATTGGCACGTTTTATACATAGTCTATCTATATATGTTACCATTTTTGGGTAATCGTTAATGTTTTCAATTATTCAGTGTTTTATCAAAGTTATAGCTATATAATTAGCATAACTTTACCAAAATATTAAAATGCAAGGTGACATAGCCGCAGACCAAGGTAAAAGTGGAGAGATGAGCTTGACAACTAGTGGAGAAAACGGCCCGCAATAACCGAGGACAAATGTGAAAAAGAGGAGGCCTTCGCCCAGCAGTGGAACATAATAGGCTAACTACTACTACTACCTACGTTCAGTTGAAAACCAGCGTCAGGCAACTGCTACGTAGTGGCCTGGCATCATGCTGAACTGGACCCATTTGGCGCAGCCGTGAGACATACCATGTAGATATCTTTAAGTTAAAGTTTCTATACTATAATAATTGTTATCTCATTGTGTGTACCTATGTGCTAAATAAACGTATTTTCTTTCTTTCTTTCTTTACTATATCAAAATAATATGGTTAGAAATAATTATATCGAATCATTTTAGAGTTCCGTACCTCAAAAGAAAAAAACGGAATCCTTATAAGACCACTTTTTTATTACTTCTCAGTTTTTCCGTCACCTCGTCACATTCGGTTTCGGTTTCGGCCGAAACTGGAAATTCGGTTTCAGCTGTAAATTGTGTTTCGGCCTAACACTAGTTACATCTATAGCTAGTAGAGCTTACACCCTAAATGTAGATGGCATTTTGAAACCGAAATGTTTGAATTGCTGGCTGGTAATGATAATAGCGCTGTTAACTCTGGCGGCGGGATTAACCTCAATACTAAATCTAAATCAAAGGTTAATTTTAGAGCATTAACTGTATGATAAAGCGTCATACAGTTTTTTTTGCTTTGTTGCTTTTTGTTTCTGTTGAAGTTATTTAAAATTCTATAAATGGGTTTGACATTCACCAACCTGCACTGAGCCCGCGTGGAGGATTACGGCCCATGCCCTCTCTTAAAGAGGAGGCCTGAGTCCCAGCAGTGGGAACATTAAAAATGCTGATGATGATGATGATACATGAGTTGGTTTATCGAAAGGTGTGAATGCGTGATACTGTGGTCTAATAGTTGAAATGTTATGTTTAGGTACACAATATTTAATAAAAAACTTTAGTATTTCATTCACTGAAAGACCACGAACAGTCGTAATTGAACTTTGTACGCATTTAACGAATTTGAGCTCTGCCAAATATACTAAACATGACTTTTATGTTGACTGCTCGAAAATGCCTAAGGTATTAAAGCCGCCTCCATACTTTTGTCTGCATAAAGCGTTTAAATAAATAATAAATAAATATTTAAAAAAAAAACAAATATGTTGATAATCGGAACACTCTGTAGCTGACACGCTAGCTAAGTTCAAGCCACACGAACCATTTAAAGCTATTTTTGACTCCGCCAGAAAAAAGAAAGAAAGAAAAGTATTTATTTTTGGGCACAAAACATTGTAGACAACAAAAACCTAAGACAAACAAAACACAAAAAAAAAAGTAACATTGTACTATATGTATGTCTCAAATATGCTCAAAAGAGTGAGAATGTGAAAAATTCATTTTACCCATGACTTATAAAAAAAGATGAATGCTAAAAATACGAATTATTATTTAAAGACCTGCTCATCAACAGTAAAACTTTCGCAGGAAAGACCATTTCCCACCTCAAAACGTCTCAAACAGATATTATAACAATTTAAAAGGAACATGGCGATACGGCATCGTCGCTCAATTTATGCGACGTTCGTGACTCGTCTGTTGAACAGGTCCTTAGGTCTCTAGAGTCATAACCTGGTACATCTGAATATGAATATTCTTTGAAAGTTGCGTATTTTTGAGGTGATATTGAACGTCGAGAAGGCGGCATTGAGTGTTATAATTTGAGATAGTATTCGGAAAATAGTCTGAGCATAAATAACATTTATATAGGTACACTATATTTCATTTCATATATAGTTAAAGTATTTATTGTACACCATAAAATATTGCAGTAGGAGCCTTTTTTCATTTATATAAACTAGTGATTGACTGCGATCCCACCTGATGGTAAGGAGTAATGCAATTGTTGATGATAAAAAACACTAAAATAAATAAAAGAACCCTCTCCTAGAGAGGAGTCCTGAGCCCCAGCAGTGGAAACATTGAGAGACTGATTATATATATATTATGTAAATAAAAGAATACCTACCTGTCTTATTATTATTGAGTTTCAATACTGCATTTTTTTTACATTAAATGCCTTTAAAATAATATAACCATCGAATCCATGACCGACGGTATTAGCCAACCAGCAAAATCATTGGAAATGTAGGCTGACTGAAAAATAATAGAATCATCCTCTTTTAATTCTTGTCACCACATAGTATGCTTAAGAACGACAAAGCTAACATCATCTCACATGCTCAGGCAAATTTTGTTCGGATTAAGAAAATTCTGCAAGAGAAATTTTTCAGACTGTAGGATTAATTTATTTGAGGAGAGCTGGGACCTTTGGACCGGCTCAGCGTCGTCTGAGAGGGAGAAAAATGAGCATGCATTTATGTGCATTAAATATGAGTATATGCTTTGGGGAGATACGGGATAAATGGACATGCTTAGGAATTTAGCTAGGCGAAAATATTTTGTGTTTTATATTACTTTTGTAAAAAGATAATGTCTTTGATCTTTGTTAATTCATGTTTTTACCTAGCCTGCCTGAAGCACAAGTTTACCCTAGTTAAGACAAATAAGCAATGTGCCCTATTTTACAAATAAACGATTTATCTTTGCATGTGGTAATGTAATTTTCAAAATGTATTTGCATTTAAATAGATATTTTTTGCCTCATGTTTGATGATATTCACTCTACAAAATAAATGCAAAATTTGAACTGTCACGATGCGATTTCATATTTATCTTATCAGATGTACCTAAATGCTTTCGGTGACAAATGAACATTATTTTTTCTTTTCTTTTACAACAAAACTTACACACACTAACACTAGGTATCATGTCATACATAGTCTACATCTTTCAATACCATATACAAGCTAATCTCAACCTCTAACTATAAAAAAGCGCTAGATATCGGCTAGAGCGCGTAAATGGTACATCATTAAAAATCCATTACGCGGTGCATGCCCGATGGCTTTTTAATCTGAAGCGCTGCAACGCTGAAAGGTGGCGTGACGTGCTTACAACTAGACGAGGGATTTATCCGAAGGTGCTTCAAAATGCTCGAGATTTTTTGCTGGGATGCAGCGTTGATAAAGTTTGGTTTAGCTTTGAATTTATTTTGGTATTCAAAAGTGAAATTCTAATATGATTGCTATTGTTGAGTGTCATGACGGGCCCGTTGCACCCGCCTCTCATGTATGAAAGAAAGACATATATAAAGATAGATAGAAAGAAAGAAAGAAAGAAAAACATTTTATTTGACGGACAAGACGCAAACTTAAGACTAACATATACCAGGTTACAAATATTTTCCATGAAAAAAATATTTACGGTTTTAAAACCGAGCAAGTAACCAATGTGAATTTTTCAATTCATATCTACTATTCAAATTTTATCCAGGACATTGCTGTCATAACCTGCCTCGGAAAACACGTAAAGCTGATAGTCCTGGTTATCATTAACCAATTTACTTGGTTGTCATTAAATAATTATTGAAATTTTGACAGTTTTTACTGGTATTCAGATGACAGAAAGTCTAACCATTAGTACAGTCTATCCAAGTAGCCTAGCCATAGTTGCCCAATAACTGGATGATTTCCCAAGTTAAAAAGAAAACCCTCATAAAAAATAATGTTATTAATAATATTATTACGTAACTAAGTCGTCCATATAAATTACTTCCTACTTATGATATCAACATAAGTAACTTACAAGGCTGTCACATTCAGAGTCTGTTTTCTGTTAATAGGGATGGGCTTAGTGTAACATAGAGAGGCATACACGTGTCTTTTTCCTGTATATAATATAAAAAAAAACTGGGCAAGTGCGATTCAGACTCTTATACTGAGGGTTCTGTACAGATTTACCTTTCTAAATATTTCAATTCCCCAATGAGTCTCGAAGATTTTACCGTGTAAAAATAAGTTTTTTATGTAACGAAAAATGTACTGTTTTCAGATCTATTCCTATACCTGTCCTATAAGACCTTCATTTATGCCAAATTTCAGGATTCTGGGTCAACGGGAAGTAGCCAATGAATTTTGATTCTCTTTCTTTGACTTGTGAGTGTCGAAATAAATGTTTTTTGCGACGTAAACGACTGTTTCTTTTTTTTCGTTAACTTAGAAGTTTGATTTTTTCACAGCCTCAAGGGACCGCATACCACCCTTTTTTTTATGATGGGATAAATCATGCATTGACATCCCCCGCCCTTGGGCGGAGCGGGAGATAGTGTTAGACTCTTACTGACTAAAAGACCCACCCCGTTCCTTCTAGCCTTCATACCGGGGCTCGAGCGCCCTTTCGGATAACCCTGGCCCCAGTAGGCTTCGACCCGGCTGGGTCCCTGCTGTTGCTGACAACTCCTTGAGGCGCGCGGGAACAGTGCGCGCCGTCGACGACTTGGGCTTGGTCCGGACGGTTACCGGACGGCCGCACAGTGAGCTACCTATTGCTCACTGTCCGCAAGCCCGCGTCTACGTTGGCCGGAAATCGGGATCAGAATCCCGGCGACGGCGGCGGCGATAACGCCGTTGCCTGATGCGTTCAGCCTCCTCCTTTGCGAGCATTACTGCTTCGCAGAAGTCGGCGACCGCCTGCCACTCCTCCTCGCTCCGGACCATGGCCTCAACCAAGGCCCGGCGCGAGAGGTCTCCGCCGCCGATCGCTCCCACGAGGGCACGGCGATGCTCCGCCCAAGCAGGACACACCTCGACTGTGTGCTCCACCGTGTCCTCCGGGCGTTCCGCACAGTGGCGACACCCGGGCGTCACTTCCGCATGAATCGAGTGCAGGAAACTCCCGAACGAACCATGTCCGGTGAGTACCTGCGTGGAAGGTAAGGACGCCGTGAGGTCTTTCCAGCCACGCCTCAAAGAGGGGACTTACCGCCATGAGGACCGCATACCACCCGAGATAAAGGGTATTGACAGACAGACAGACTGAAAGACGGACAACAAAGTGATCCTATAAGGGTTCCATTTTTTCTTTTTGAAGTACGGAACCCTAAAGAAGTAATTTATGAATATAAGAAATATCGAGAAAAAAAAACTTTCTTTTCATCTTATTCTCATCCAAGGAATCAAGTTTCATTCAAGTAATTTAAAAAGAAGTAAAAGAAAATGAAAATGAAAATGAAAATGTTATATCGTGTTATATTCAGTACTCTTTTTCAAAGAAAGCGATGTTACAAGAGTATCGGATCAGACTTTACTTCGTTGGTACAATTAGGTATCTATAAGATTATTTAAAAAATACGTTTCTTTGTAAATATACGGGTAACTATATAATGGTAATGAATTCTTTGTATTTATTTAATACTAGCTACGATCAGTGGCTTTATTCTTCTTTGCGTCCCTTTAAAACATTAGTTTTCATCATATCAGCCGATAGACGTCCACTTTTGGACATAGGTCTCCCCCAACTGTCGCCACAATGAACGTTCTTGCGCGTCCCGCATCCATCGCATTCCCGTAACGTTCACCAGGTCATCGGTCCACCTTGTAGGAGGCCTTCCAACGCTGCGTCTTCCGTTACGCCGAAAATGTTGTTATTATTCACAATGAACGATCCAGCGCGTCCCGCATCCATCGCATTCCCGTAACCTTCACCAGGTCATCGGTCTACCTTGTAGGAGGCCTTCCAACGCTGCGTCTTCCGGTACGCCGAAAATGTTGTTATTATTATTAATATGAGGCCATTGTGTCCCACTGCAGGGCAAAGACATCCCTTCCGTTCTTCCACTCTTTTCTGTCCTGAACCACTTCTTGCCAATCCTCTTGGTAGGTGTCCAAATCGTCACGTCATCTCCTTCTGGGCCTCAGTAGGTGATGCGAAAGAGATACCCGGGGCCCTGGAACAATGGCAAAGAAGGAACAGGAGTGGGTTTTTAGTCAGTTAAAGTCTGAAACTATCTCCCACTCCGTCCAAGAGCGTGGGATGTCATTGGATGATTTTCCCACCTAAAAAAAACCATTCCATTCTTTTCTGTCTTTAGTCACTTCTGGGTAGGAGTCCAAATCGTCACACCATGTCCTTCTGGGCCTACCGGCTCCTGTTGTTCGGAATCCAGTCTGTGGTTGCCTTCGCCCAATTCCGTTGGACATAAAAACTTAACGATTCAATAATTTATGACATTTCTAATCTTCGTTTTTACGGCGACAGGTAAAGCCAGCAACACATTAAAATAACGCGGCTCAGAAATAAAACGCAAAAATTATATCGTAAAGCGACCCCTGATAAGTTGTAAAAATTTAATTGTTTCATTAATCTACAGAGAAAGAACGATAAATAATTATTATTGCATTTTTGGGGTGTGGTGTGGTGGAGCGGGGAGCAATGGACCGGGTCAGAAATGTATTCGGGTTTGAAAAAAAATGTTTGATATATAGTGACGGAAAATTTAGGTCAAATTATTGTAGTAGAGTCTGTCTAAAAAGTCAAACGACTTGGGTAATTATTAGTGCAAAATGAAATCTGATGTAGTCAAAACTGGTTCAATACTCCAAGATGAATTAAGAGATCTTACTAATTTATTTATTATTTATTTATTAATACTTCTTGCACAAAACACTTTACAAAGGCGGACTTAATGCCTTAGGCATTATCTACCAGTCGACCTTAGGGTGGTGCAGAGACATAACATGGTAGGTGCAACTTCAAGGCAAACAAACAACTAATAGTTTACTAATAGAAGAACCTTATAATAATTGTCGAATATATGTATATTTAAATGATTAAATATTATAAAAAAATCTCAAGTCGTTTGACTTTTTAGACAGACTATATACTCGTACATTTCGTAATAAAACTACATAGTAGTATGTTAAGGATGAATTCAATAAGTACCTACTTACTAAACGAAACTCATAAATCAGTAATTTTGGTTATTTAATTGAATCTGTACAAACATGAGACACAAGCTGTCGCCTTTTTTTGAATTTTAATTTCTACAATTTTATTTCAACATTGAGTGTAACTGTGAGTGCCAAATAAACAAGTTTTTTTTCTATAAATGTAAAAAGAAAAGCGTAAGTATAAAAGAAAAGCTTTATGCTACACAACGGGTTTCTTACCCCTTTAAATATATGAATGAGAAACAAGCTCCATGAAATCCACTCAACCAGAATGTAGGTGGCAGTATTCATACAAAAAAGGATCACTGATACTACCAAAATTATGTTTTGTTAAGTCCCGAAACTATCGAAAACTTTCGGTGCTCCATACGGTGGTCGAATATTGATAAGGCAGGAAGCGCTCATCAGGACACATGACAAAGAGGAATAAAACTTTTCCCATACATTGCTGGCATGTATTTTTTTTTTTCGCCAAAAGCTAAGCCGTATCTTAAAGGACTGTATGATAAACCAAAAGTAAAAGAATCATGTCTTCCAACCGTAACCAAATGAAGTTAGAGACTATTTAGTATATTGCTATAGTTTGTTATTAGGCGTTACTTTTCACATTTCGTATCTTTTGGATTCGTTTATCATTGTTTTACTGATGAAAAGCTGCGAGTGTGAAAAATATAACTGTACCAATTTAATCTACTTTATCAATGGAAACCTCAAAAAATTACGTATTATATTTCCATTTCATTAAAATATGGCGAAAATAGGTAACGCCTGACAAAAATATACTAGCAATGCTTCTATACGTATCTTCGTTCGGTTGCGATTTAAAGACCTGCCCCCCTAGCCAAGTTACAACCGTTTCGCTTGCGCCGAACGCTTCGAGTTGACCTTGCCGCCAATTCTTTTGTTCTGACCACGTGACTGAGCGTTAAGACGACGTCATTCCCGTACATTTGAAGCTTTCTACAAGCGTTAACTATTGCAGATTAGCAACTTGGCTAGGGGTACTGGTTCTTTTTGCTATTGATTCCTCTAACATATAACCTACGTTTAATTTCTGGCGAAAAGAAAAAAGTAAAACATGACAACAGTTTGCATTGGTCTTTAATGGAAGCAGACCTATTTGAAAATTTGGGTAGACAGCACCCCATTGCCATGATATGCCGGTGAATAAATTTGTTTAATGTGCACTGCATTCGAGTAATCGACTTGACATGTTATGTTCAGTTGTTTAATCAATTGAAATACCAAACTGTTTTCAGAACATTTCCTGTAATTCATACTGTATAATACTAATTGCTGCTAGTGGTTTCACCCGCAAGTAAGTAGAAAGTTATCCCAAGGTTCCACTACCGGGAAAAAAATATCCCAAGGTAAATACACTCCCATGAAAAAAATTAGCCCAAGGTAAATACATTGCCGGAAAAAAAATTCGATTGCTCCATAAGTTTTTTTTTTTGTTAACTATACGAGTGTGAAGAAGTAACAAGTATACACAAACTCAAAAATTGACACTTTTATAATATTGGTGTGATTATAATTGTGAAAATAACTCTGTTACAATTTCACAGTTAAACTATTGAATCGATGTTTATAACTTTGTTACGGAGTGAGATTGAACTCTAAAGAAGAATGTAGGTTACTTTTTATCTGGCTTCGACTTCACCTTTGTGTCTGCAATAAATAACCGATATTCACGCGGACGAAGTCATTAGCAAAAGGTAGTATACCTAATATAAAAGTCCAAAGACTTAATGAGAGTGTAGGTTTTAAATAAGCCCTCTTAGCAAGGTAAATAAAATGTAGGCGTTCAAATTCAAGTTAATATACTTGATATGTTTTATTCCAAGGTCAGGCCGTCTGGCCCAAAAAAAGACGTTTGTGTGGATCTGTAGAAGGTAATTGACTATTTAACATTTGCTAAACGTTTTCGATACTATCTATTCATCTGCCTTTATCCAGCCTTTTTCGAACTGTGTAGGGGTCGGAGTCCAGTTTAGTTGAATGCTGCTCAGTACCAGTGGTTTACATAGAGTCACTACCTCTCTGACTTCCCTATCATAGTATAAATATTCTGATACCCTTACGAGACATCAGTATTTTACATGGAGTAGTGACTCCTGCCTTGCTGACCTCCATAACACAGTATGTATATGCTGATGTTACCCTTAGCAAGACTTGTCATTTCTTGGCTTTTTAAAAATTGATATAAACTAGTGCTTGACTGCGATCCCAACTTAGAGTAAGCAGTGATGCAATCGTTGATGGTGAGGCGCACTAGTTTATTAAGAGCCAAATTTTATTTTTTGTTCATCCTATTCAGTCTAGCCTTGAAGAAACCTAAATTGACTATCCATATTAACTATTAAAGATCTACAAATGACTAAAACCAATGGCTTAACGTGATTTTTGATCATTCATCGCTTTCCATAGGTAAGTTCGTATTATGAAAAAAAAGGAAAAATTGTCCTTCTTCGCAATTCAAAACGTTATTTATTTATTTAACAATTTATATACACACAATAATAAAAGAACAGAAGAAGGAAACAGAAGAATAGTACAAAGGTGATGCTTATTTCTAAAGAAATCTCTTCCAGCATACTTGCGAAACGAAAATTGGAGAAAAAAGAGATGTAGAATCTCTCTGTGTGTAAAAGGAAAATGAGAACATATAAAAAACATAGCTAACAATGAAACAATATAACAACATGCAACAAAAATAGGATATACTAATATAATAACATGCATAGACATAGTAAAATAAATAACACAAAAATACATAGGTACTAAATAATATTATAAAATAATACATACTAATAAGCAACTATGACGAAATGGATAGATAGTTTTCATTATTTTAGGGTTTCGGGATTATTCGAAATAGTGACCGCGGCTCCGGAATGCAAAGGGCAACTGAAGGAATACGAGTGGATTTTAGTTGATTGAAACAGGTTTCAATGACGAATGACGAATGATGAGGGAGGGTCAGGACACTCCCTACTCCTTCTCGCCCCTCCTAGAGGGAGACAAGTTATCTATAATTACCCACCCCAAAAAAAACCATCTCCACGGAATTAGTGTAATAAGCCAGTACATAGACGTGTCACCCCAATAATTTTAAACCAATTAACTAATTAATTACGTCGATACCTGCAATTCCACATCCCAGTTAATATCACATTTGAGTCGAGACTCGTAATGGAGTAGGGGTGGCAAGTGAATGGAATTAATATTACTTGAACAAAGTTATTGATTGTGTGGTAATGTGTCTGCCGTTTTGGTATAAATTCAATCATTTAGCGACGCGATATTCGTTGAGGTGAATGCTTCACCTTCATGAGGGAACCGGCATGCCCTAGAACCCGTAAGGGCCCAGTTGGGGCTAGGGTCAGTTTCAGAAAGGTAGGCTCGGCCCCAGTATGAAAGGCAAGCAGCAACGGGGTGGCTTTTTTAGTCAGTAAGAATCTAACACTATCTCTCGCTCCGCCCAAGGGCGGGGGATGTCATTTGTCAAATGTCAAAATGTCCTAGAACCAAAAATTCGAAGACATGTGACATTTACCAACCCGCACTGGGCCCGCGTGGATTACGGCCCCATACCCTCTGAGAAGAGGCCTGAGTCCCAGCAGTGGGCACATTAAGGACTGATTATGCTTATGCTATGAATGCTTCAAGCTCGTGAAATTCATCGTAGCTACGTTTCATTTAATTGGATAGTAAAGTTAAAAAAAAAAACCGGTTAAGTGTGAGTTGGCCTCGCGCACGAAAGATTTCGTACCGTCCGTAGTGAAAACCGTCAAAATAATCACTTTTGTTGTATGGGCCATTTATTTTATTCTGTTTTTTATATTACCTGATATAGCGGCAACATACATCATCTGTGAAAATTTCAACTGCTTAACTATCACTGTTCAAGAGATACAGCTTGATGATAGATAGACGGACATCAGAATCCTTAGCAATAAGGTTTTACGATAGTGACCTGTTTGTATTTACACAATTATACTAATGAAAACCATTACATATTATATAACTCTTTAACTTAGAGAAGACTTAGCATGTGCTAAGTCTTCTCTAAGTTAAAGAGTTTTATAAAAACTTGCCGTTTTAATTTGTATTATATTTAAAGTGGCAATGCCACGAGCGTTCTAGGCAATTTTCTTCAAATTAGCTTTTGCCTGCTTTAAATTAGCTTTTTCAGGAATAAAGCAGCTTTTCTATCAGTGAAAAAATTTTCGCAATCGGACCAGCAAGCCAAGACCAATTCTCTTTCGTCGATCGCCTCGAGTCGGCCAAGCCTCCAATTCCTATGGCTAGGCGTGTTTTACTTTTAGAGATTTCCTCCTACAAACAAAAAAAAACAAACTTTACTTCTTTATAATGTTACTGTAGAGGTAGATTCTCAACGCCACATGTTTCGTTTTGCCATGACAACAGCATATACGAGTACCTACCTTCCCTACTACATATACCTACCTATCCCTAATACCTCTGCGTAGAAACATGAACAATAAATAATGTATCGCTGTCCATTAGCAAAAATGATGAGGATCACTAAAGATGTCGAGTCAGGACGGCTTTTTATTTAAAAAATAAAATAAAAAATGTTGACGTAAATGGCTGGCGATGGGCGTTACTGTCACACTAAAGTGCTAAAGTTCGGCTTACAGTGCTTTTCACTATGTTTTTGGGACATACATCGTATTACATCTTTAAAAGTCACCGTAGGCGTGGCCTTGCGGACGACGAGCAATGGGTAGTTTGTTGTCCGGCAGGTCAGTAACCGGCTAGACCGAGGCCGAGTCGTCATCGGTGCGTAATGTTGCGTAATGTTGAACGCGTGCCTCAAAGAGATGTCAGCAAAACCGTAACCGAAATCTAGGGTCCTGGAACATAAGGCAAAGAAAGAATATATGAGTGGGTTTTAGTCAGTAAGTTTGACACGTCTTCGCGCTCCGCCCTAGAGCAGGAAAAGTAATAGGATGATTTCTCATCTAAAAAAAAACTCATTACAAAATAATTTCCACACAAATGCAGAACCGCCGAAACAGTACAAAAATAATAAACCCGGAAATCAAAACCGCATTCATTTTCGCATCAGAATGTAAACGCAAACAGTTCACTCAATTTCCCGCGCTCAACGTAAACGTCTCTCAGCCCTATGACACGCCGCACTCGACGGTGATTGCGGCAGCCATGTTGTGACGTCACGCCGTGACAGCCCGCGAACGAATATTAAAGCGTGTTGATAGTGGAATAAACGTGTGTGACGTAACACCCCGACTTCCCCTCGCTTACTTAATTGAGGCTTATTTTAAATTTGGAATCTAGAACTTTGTGGCCGCTTTTTTTAGGCCTTTTTGACTTTTCGCTCTGAATTTTGCTTTCATTTTATGTAACACAGGTTTTTACTTCGGAGTTTACCTATGTCATTTTTAGTGACAGTGACGGTTTTAACATTGGCGCGACTGGCCGCTGATTGAGGGTTATTTTGGGGTGAGAAGAGAAGTGGTATACAGGTGTATATGTAACGAGTTTTACAGAGCAACATTTTGTACTTTAACTCTGACGTTGACGTGATGTCACATACAGTCGATTCTAGTAAATTTTCATTGATAAATAATTTGTTGAGTAAAAAAACGGATAACTGATGTAGAGTCTGTCTAAAAAGTCAACCGACTTGGGTTATTATTAGAGTAAAATGAAATCTGATGTAGTCAACACTAGTTCAAAAAAAAGGTTGATTAAGAGATCTTGATCATTGTTTACTAATAGGAGAACCTTTTAAAAAGTATCGAATATAAATATTTTTTAAATGGTTAAATATTATAAAAAAATCCCAAGTCGTTTGACTTTTTAGACAGACTATACTTTTACTTTTAGTATAGACAGATCCTAGAGTACAATATCAATAGATAACTTTTCCACAAACCAAATCTTTTTTTCTCAACTGCGCCAGAAGAGGAGTTATGTTTTACGAGTGTGTTTATAATAATAGTGACACTGGATACCTACCTCGAAATCTCAAATAAAAACAAATTTTTGGCGCTAAATTATATGTTATTTTGATACGTGTATGTATACGTATCAAAATAATAGGTTCGAGGAAACTATTTCGAAAGTATTACTTATTAAAAAGTATAAAATAAAAAAAAATAACATCAAAAAACCGCTAACAAACGCTTAAGCTCCAAAGCCTTGAGCATCCATGGTGGATATCCCACCCATTCGTACAAAGCGTTTTGAAAACACATTCATTATGCGTACAGCTAAAGTGTGGAATTCCCTGCCGGAGTCTGTGTTTCCTGATAGCTACAACCTAGGGGTCTTTAAGTCGAGAGTGAATAGGTTACTTCTAGGCAAGCGTGTTCCATCGTTGGCCACATCATCACTTACCATCAGGTCAGATAGTGGTCAAACGCGAGCCTATCAATAATAATAAAAAAAAAAGTTCGAAAGGTACATGGCTATGATTGAACTAAGATAAATTCCACTAACAACTGTTTCATTAGTGTTTAACACTTTATGGGAATTACTAATTTAATCAATTGTAGAGCTACAATACTGTGCTCACAAATGTATTTACTCAGCATGAGTAATGACGCCAGAAAATCAGATCAGTTAATCCTGGGACTGGGGAAGTGGAGATCTAATAGACAGTCGTACCATATAGGTACGACTGTCAAACACAGGTATTCAATCATATTTGGTGAGATTGGATGATGATTGGTGTTGCAATATTACACAATCATAAGAAAAACTAGCCATTATATAATGTACCCACTGCTGGGACTCAGACCTCTTCTGTAGGAGAGGGAGTGGGTCGTAATCCACCACGCGAACCCAGTCGTGCATATTGCATATCCGATGCTAATTTTGCACATATTTTGTAACTTTAATGCAGAAATGCAGAATCTAAAACTGTACCAAACTCTCTAACAACGGAACTTTATTTATTGGCTTTCATAGTTAGACTGTATTTTAGTGCCAGTAAAGTTGGATTAGAATTTTAATTGCCTGCAATGGACAAGCGTGTGCTACTTAATTTTAGTCTTTGAACGTGGCCATTTAAAGTGGTTGGACAATATGGTCATTTATTAGAATATTAATTTTCAAACAAACGATAAAATTTGAGAAGTTTGAATTTTTTTTTGAAAAACATACGCTTATTTATTATTATATACTTTGTTGTACCCATCATATTGGACAGGATAAACATATACAAAAAAAGTGTACAAAGGCCAGTCTTATCGCTTAGGCACAGGCTTATTGTTTATTTATACATTATAATGTTTTAATTTTATTTTATTTCATGTGGTTTTCTTCTAAGCAATACTTATATTTAAAGTTCATAAAAGAAGATAATTATGTTTGATTTCAAATCATCCTACAAACATAAGTTAACAAAGCAATCGTATTAAATTATCATAACTATAATAAATAACTATTTGAAATATTATTACGACTTCTCTATACATTAAACATCTCTTATTTGAAGTTAATATTCTCTATATAAAAACGAAATCGACATCATTACGACAAAAAATCCAAAAAAGAATAACACACATAAGAGCGTGTCAAACTATGTAATATCGTGTGACATAACGCCCCGGCCTCCTCGTGACGTTAATTGAGGCTTATTTTAAGGGGATGAAATATGTTAGCGTAGTTTCAGTACTGCGACAGAATTCTAATATTAGAATATTTTTTTTAATACTCGTAGTTGCTGCATTTCTGTGTAAAATGAAATAAAAACATTTTGGGTAATATTTCTCCCTTGATAAGGTTATAAAAAATACGCATGTACGAAATTAATTTCTTTAAGAAAACGTCAGCTGAGCGAGTTCAATGACCTGTAGGTAGTTTATACGCAACGCCGACTATTAACTACAGGTCATTGAACTCGCTCAGCTGATGTTTTCTTAAAGAAATTAATTTCGTACATGCGTAAATTAATAAGAGTTTTGAAAAAAGGTACTTTATTTTTTAATTTTATCTTTACAAATCGATAGTGTTTCATCTACTGGATCGACCCTCCACGGGATTAAGATGATTAAAATTTAAGGGTGTATATAACTTACGTTTGAGTGTCATGTCATATGTTGGAGTCCCTCAAGTGTATGGGTTCATTTTTGAACGACTTTAACGATCCTAATAATGTGGCAATCACTATGATATAGAAATAATACTTAAATTACTAAATTCACTTCTTCAGATGAACTATAATTTATTGATAACATTAAACCGACATTTTACGAACAGTAAAAATACTTAACTAATTTACTATCTCCTAGCTAAAATATGTCGTCGAAAAAAAATCCTCCAACTCGCTGTCGATTGGAAGTGTGCCCAAAATAACTACTGGCGGCTTTGCCACGTTGTATGGCAATGCTGAGGTAAAAGTCAAAAACGAGTTGATTTTATTAGGTGAAACTAAAACTTTCATCAAAATATTCGATCTCAATTCCAACTTATAGAAAAGTTCACCTAAAAATATCGTTCGGATATCGAGAACATTTCTGGTAGCAATAAAAGTCGCATATTCAGGGTGGATTTAATATCGACCATCACTCGGGAATGTGACAGAATTCTAATACTAAAATATTTTGTGTTCGTAGTTGCTGCATTTCTCTGTAAAACTAAATTATACATTTTTAGGTATTATTTCTCCGCTGTTGGTTATAAAATAATAATAATAATAACTTACCTTCTTCTTCTTCTTCCTGCCCTTATCCCATATTACTTGGGGTCGGCGCAACACGTTTTCTTCTTCCATTCTGTCCTGTCACCCGTCAAACTATCACTAACTCCCTTTTCTTTCATATCACTTCTCACACAATCCATCCATCTTTTTTTCGGCCTTCCTCTCCCTCTCCATCCATCTACATGTATACTCAGAACTAATAATAATAACTTACCTACACTAATATAATAAAGTGGTAAAGTTTTTTTGTTTGTAGGAGGTAATCTCTGGAAGTACTGGTCCGATTGCTAAAATTCTTTCACTGATAGAAATCTGCTTTATTCCTGAGTGACATAGGCTATAGTTTATGTACGCGGGCGAAGCTAATATTAGTTGGTAGTAAATAACTCTTATTTATATATTAGTTTATAGATATAATTTTATTTGATTATTGTTTATTCTTTATTATAATTATGTTCCTATTTATATTTTTTTATGTATTGTTTATTAAATTTACTTTTGAGTGTCGTGTCATATGTTGGAGTCCCCCAAGTGCACGGGCCCACTTTTGTTTGACGAACTAAAAGTTAAAAACGAACAGACTTTATTAAGTTAAACTGAAACTTTCAGTTTCATCGAAATATTCGATCTCTATTCCAACTTATAGAAAAGTTCACCTAAAAATATCGTTCGGATATCGAGAACATTTCTGGTAGCAATAAACGTCGCATATTCAGCGTGGATTTAATATCGACCATCACTCGGGAATGTCAGGAGCGCGGAATATAAAGTACGTACGTGTAGAAGTACAGGCGATGAACTGGATAAGTGTATAGGCTTGTTGGTGACTGTCACATTAATATTATAAAAGCGAAAGTGAGTGTATTTGCGTGTTTGCTACTTCTTCACGCTCAAATGGCTGAAGGGATTTTGATGAAACTGGGTAGACCATGTTCTGAAATAGCCCATAGGGTACTTTTTATCTCGGGAGTTTTTAGTTTCATATATGTATCATGTTGTATTTACTATACTTTATTGTATAATAAATAAATAAACAACAAGTATGTATGCAAAAGCTGTTGAGCACAAAATAACAACATTTTTTACCAGAGGATTGTCAATACAAAAATACGTTGCTAAATATTAAAACTACTGCTGCTCCTCAGTAGGGGTGAAAGATATTGAGTTTTTAAGTAAAATTTACGAGTATAATTTTATTTACATTATAAATGTTACTCAAAAACTCAATATCCTTCCAAGTTGGCGTCATCAGTTCAATGAAAAATATTCTTATATATAATAACAGTTTATTTATTTCTTGCAAATTAAAAAGAAATTAAGCAAATTTACTGAGACAGTTTTATAATTAACTAACTTCTACCAGCGACTTCGTTCGTCCGCTCCGTTCATATGTCACTAAGTGATAAAGAAGCTTTTTGCTGGTGAAAGAATTTTTAAAATCGGTCTAGTCCAGTAGTTTTGAGTGTCTTCGCTAGAAACAAAAAAAATCTTTTGTTTTTATAATATTAGTATCGATTTATAGAAAACTGGTGCCTAAACGATTTTTTAAAATAAAATCTGTGAGTCAAGTCACCAGGCCTCCTAAATAAAGTACGGTGTGCGCGCGGAAGACGACACTTGTGTGATGAACGGTGTGTTTATGTTGGGGTGTTGTCTTTGTGGTTTTGCTGTATTTTTTAAAATAATGTTATATTATATCTTTTAATATAAATCTAAATTTTTTGAAAAACCCAGCATCAGCTGTATTCCAAACTTGTTTGCTGTGTGTACCTACTGTAGGCGAGCATTTCAAGGAAGTTCAATTCGGTAACTGTAAGGATTTTGACAAATGCGGTATATTTACATGCCCGCATAAGGGGACGTCAAAGGCTTCTCGCTTTCAAATAACTTGTGAGCAGTTTGTCGAGTAAAGTCGGGGTTGTGTTTGTTGTGTTCTGATACTGTAATTTAGAATTTTAGGTGGAATACATTTTAATTGGAGTTGAAAACGAAGATCTGGGATTATTCTTTAAGAGGAGTCTACAGTATTGCATAGAATGAATGTTGGTCTGTGCTTTGTTAAATACTTATAGTTTAGAGAAGGATCAGTTTGACAATATTTTGTTATAATAAACATAATTTGTAGTGTAAATCAATCTACAATAATACTCGTATAATAAAGAGGTAAAGTTTGTTTTTTGTTTTTTTTTGTTTGTAGAAGGTAATTTCTGAAAGTACTGGTCTGATTGCTATTTTTTTTTTCACCGGTAGAAAGCTGCTTTATTTCTGAGTGACGTAGGCTATATTTTATATACGCGGGCGAAGCCGCTGGCAAAAGCTAGTAGTTAAATATAAGTAATTATAGTCCAGTAGTAGTTTTTCGAGATGATTCTCTAAATTATTTACTTAATCTCTAAATTATTTTTTTTGAAGTGGGAAATCGTCTAATGACTTTGTAGCTTTAGGGTGTATAAAACTTTAACTGACTAAAACCCCCTGTGTCCTTCAGTTGCCCTTTGTCCTTTTAAGGCCACGGTCATTCTTTCAAACGTTCCCGCAGCTCTAGCAGGCATCATCCTTGAATGGGCCCATTCAATTTTGCTATCATCTCTTTGAGGCTTAACCTATTTTTTTACATACAATCAATTCTTCGAGAACCTAAATTCTCTTTACTAGAACTAAAACGTTGTCGTCCATAAAAACCTTGCTTTTTCCTTAAATTCATTGTCAACAAACATTTTAAAGGATAAGTGGAAATTTCCAGAAACATACAACATACAGTGAATTACATAAATCATGTAGACACCCCGTTAAAAGCTAACGTCAGTAACATGACAAATTAAGGATGGAACACAACGTCACAACTTCTGACGCGGAATATCATGTGAGAGGTTGTTATGTTGTTAGAATGCTTTTAGTATGTAACATACAGTATTGAACGATCCTTCATTACGGGCGTACGCAGCTTTTGGCCCTGGAAGGGGCAAATCAAAAGCCTCTGAAAGCTACGAATTTTCTGCGCTTGTTTTACTATATTCGAAGACACATTCTAAGAAGACTGGTTTGAGACGGTGTGGAAAAAGAATGCCTGGAAGGATTCGGGGAAAACCTCTGCTCAGCAATGGGATAGCAATGGGTAGAACAAATATGGATACGATAAAGCCAGTTTCTGCCAGCAGCTGAGCTCACTTAACATAAGCATAGCATAATCAGCCTTTTAATGTTTCCGAAAGGGAACTCGAGCCTCGGTATGAAGGCTAAAAGGAACGGGGTGGGCTTTTAGTAAGTAAAAGTCTGCCACTATCTCCCGCTCCGCCCAAGAGCGGGGGTTGTCATTGGATGATTTTTCCAACCATAAAAAAAAGCCTTTTAATGTTCCCGCTGCTGGGACTCGGGACTCTTCTCTAGGATAAGGAATGGGCCGTAATCCTCCACGCGGCATAGTGCGGGTTGGTGGATGTCACATGTCTTCGAAGTTTTGGTTCTGGGACATGCCGGTTTAATCAGATATTTTCCTTCGCAGTTTTGAGAGCAGTAGTGGTGAAATAAATTACACAAAGTAAAGCGCCTGGCTGGGTTTAAACCAGCGTCCTACAACTCGTAAGTCGGGGCCGTTACTATGCCACCGCTTCCTGCTTTTGACTCGGGAGGGGCAAATCAAAAGCTTTTGAGGCCTGCGAATTTTCTGCTCTTATTTTACACCACGTTTACCACGACAACTGGTTTGAGACGGTGCGGTGTTAGAAAAGAATGCTTGGAGGACTTTAGGAATATCTCTGCTCTGTAATGGGACAGCAATCGTTAGAAAAGTTCTATGTAATCTCTATTATTTGGAATAAAGTACTTTGCATCCATGGTCAAGAAATAATTAAAAAAAAAAAACTACTGAGGTGTCAAGGGACACCCGGATGGAAGGAAGTTCCGTTCTGGCTTGCTTTCTATAAGAGAGAGAGAGATAGACAGAGAAACATGCGCACGCCGCATGGCTTACAATAGCTTACTATAGCAAAAAGTGTCGTTACAACTTTTCGTGAGAATTTTTTCCGTCTAGCCAATACAATATAACTAAAAAATACTATCCTATTTTATGTATATTTTGACAGCACTATTTCAACATCTTCGAAACCATCAAAACGACACTTATGATGAAAAAGTTGATAATTTCTGACAGCCGCCATCCTAGATTTACATTTGGACAGCACTATCGGCTTCATCATCATCATCACCAGCCTTTTTTAATGTTCCCACTGTTGGGACTCAGGCCTCCTCTGTAGGAGAGGGAATGGGCCGTAATCCACCACGCGGGCCCAGTGCGTGTTGGTGAATGTCACATGTCTTCGAATTTTTGGTTCTAGGACATGCCGGTTTCCTCACGATGTTTTCCTTCACCGTTTTGAGAGCAGTGGTGATGAAATAAATTACACAAAGTAATGCGCCTGCCTGGGTTCGAACCCGCGACCTACAACTCGTAAGTCGGGGCCGTTACCACTCGGCCACCACTGCTCACACTCGAAAAAGTTGATAATTTATTGCAGCCGCCATCTTGGATTTATATTTTGACAGTACCATCGGCTTCAACAACCTCAAAAACCGTGAAAAAGACACCCATATCGATAAAGGTGATAATTTATTGCAGCCGCCATCTTGGATTTACATTTTGACAGTACAATCGGTTTCAACACCCTCGAAAACCACGAAATCGACGCCCATGACGAAAAAGTTGATAATTTCTTGCAGCCGCCATCTTGGATTTACATTTTGACAATACTGTCGATTTCAACACCCTTGAAAACTATGAAAACGACACCCATGACGAAAAATTTAATAATTTTTTGCAGCCGCCATCTTGGATTTATATTTTGACAGTACCATCGGTTTCAACACCCTTGAAAACCATGACAACGACACCCATGGCGAAAAATTTAATAATTTTTGCAGCCACCATCTTGGATTTATATTTTGACAGTACTATCGGTTTCAACACCCTCGAAAAACATGAAAACGACACCCATGACGGAAAATTTGATAATTTCTTGCAGCCGCCATCTTGGATTTACATTTTGACAGCACTATTGGCTTCAACAGCCTCGAAAACCATGAAAAAGACACCCATGACGAAAAATTTGATAATTTCTTGCAGCTGCCATCTTGGATTTATATTTTGACAGTACTATCGGTTTCAACACCCTCGAAAACCATGAAAACGACACCCATGACGAAAAATTTAATATTTTTTTGCAGCCGCCATCTTGAATTTATATTTTGATAGTACTATCAGTTTCAACACCCTCGAAAACGAAAAATTTAATAATTTTTGTAGCCGCCATCTTGGATTTATATTTTGACAATACTATCGGTTTCAACACCCTCGAAAACCACGAAAACTACACCCATGACGAAAAAGTTGATAATTTCTTGCAGCCGCCATCTCGGATTTACATTTTGACAATATCATCGGTTTCAACACCCTTGAAAACTATGAAAACGACACCCATGACAAAAATTTAATATTTTTTGCAGCCGCCATCTTGGATTTATATTTTGATAGTACTATCGGTTTCAACATCCTCGAAAACCATAAAAACGACACCCATGACGAAAAATTTGATAATTTCTTGCAGCTGCCATCTTGGATTTATATTTTGACAGTACTATCGGTTTCAACACCCTCGAAAACCATGAAAACGACACCCATGACGAAGAATTTAATATTTTTTTGCAGCCGCCATCTTGAATTTATATTTTGATAGTACTATCAGTTTCAACACCCTCGAAAACGAAAAATTTAATAATTTTTTTAGCCGCCATCTTGGATTTATTTTTTTACAGTACCATCGGTTTCAACACCCTCGAAAACCATGAAAACGACACCCATGACGAAAAATTTGATAATTTCTTGCAGCCGCCATCTTGGATTTACATTTTGACAGTACTATCGGTTTCAACACCCTTGAAAACCATGAAAACGACACCGTTGACGAAAAATTTGATAATTTCTTGCAGCCGCCATTTTGGATTTATATTTTGACTGTACCATCGGTTTCAACACCCTCGAAAACCATGAAAACAACACCCATGACGAAAAAGTTGATAATTTATTACAGCCGCCATCTTGGATTTATATTTTGACAGTACCATCGGTTTCAACACCCTCGAAAACCATGAAAACGACACCCATGACGAAAAAGTTGATAATTTCTTGCAGCCGCCATCTTGGATTTATATTTTGACTGTACCATCGGTTTCAACACCCTCGAAAACCATGAAAACGACACCCATAACGGAAAATTTGATAATTTCTTGCAGCCGCCATCTTGGATTTATATTTTGACAGTACCATCGGTTTCAACACCCTCGAAAACCATGAAAACGACACCCATGACGAAAAAGTTGATAATTTCTCGCAGCCGCCATCTTGGATTTATATTTTGACAGTACCATCGGTTTCAACACCCTCGAAAACCACGAAAACGACACTCATGACGAAAAAGTTGATAATTTCTTGCAGCCGCCATCTTGGAATTTCATTTTGACAGTAAAAGTGTCGGTACAATTTTTCGTGAGAATTTTTTCCGTCTAGCCCTCTTTCACAACGCGCGATAAGGAACTTCGTTCCAAAAATCTTCCAAATCTTAGCAGCAACCACGTAAATACTGATTTAATGAATAGCTGCTAGAATAAATCATTTTATTATGAAGTTCCTGTGTCTACCTTTCACCTTCTGGCTCCATCATCAGATCAGTTCGATAGTACCTTATAGCCAAAGAGAATCTCATGACATTTCTAATAAGCCCAAACACGGGTAGTATACATTGATTAATTACGTAGTTCCGGTGCCTATCTTCCAGCTCCATCATCATCATCATCAGATCAGTTTGATAGTACCTTATAGCCAAAGTGCATCTCATGACAATTCTAATAAGCCCAAACACGCCTAGAATACATTGATTAGTTACGGAGTTCCGGTGCCTATCATCATCAGGTCACTTCGATGATACCATTTTGAACATAACTATTCAGAACTCTTCATTTATTTGTATTGTCATAGTCGCATAACTATGCTCATTGTGATATCTGTTTGAGTATGAAGTTCCTTGGCCATTTCTGGTCTTCTTCACAAGTTCCACCTCATCAAAGGTCACTTTTTGACTGTAAATGCTTAAGTCCTTGATGAAAATGAAAATATCAAAATGACTATATAGTTGCCTATAATATTTGAAGAATTCCCTCTTTCACCATCAGATCCCGACTTGGTGACTATGAGACCATTTGGAAAGTATACCCTTTCCAACAAAAAAATAATTTTTCAAATCGGTAGGCAAACGACGAAGTTATGCGCGAACATACATAAAAAAAAAATACAAACATCCGAATTGAGAACCTCCTCCTTTTTTAGAAGTCGGTTAAAAATTTTGGAAAGTATCCTATATCCAAGTTTTCCAAACATAGAAACCTGTTCAGCAGTTAAAACGTGAATCATATATATATACACAGCAAACTATCACTTTTATAATAGGGTAACTAAATTTAACTAACCTATCCTATCCCATACTGACCCTTCGTAGTGGAATACGACCTGTTCTATCTCATAAAGAAGACGCTTGAGTCAATGCAGAGAGAACATTATGAGGCTAATCAGCTTTATAATGTTCTCTATAGTCTATGGTAGCAAAATCTGCGACCTGTGATAATTAATTTTCACAAAAATTCATTTTCTATAGCATCATCATCATACGGTAACTGAAGATGTTTTCCTTCGGATACATTTTGTCTTTTTCCTTCAAAAATGGCTTAATCTATAGGTATATGCAGCTGTCATACCTCTCCACTTTCTCCTCCTACCCCTTCAGTGAATACAGGCGTGATGTTGACTTTATGTGACTCTGATTACTGACGTCAAAAGCCGTAATCAATCATTTTATCAATCAATCAACCTCCACTTATTGCTTTCCATTAGCAACAGGTCGCTTCCGAGTTACTACAAGTAAAATTTCATAATAATATCGATGAGTAATCTGGAAACCAATTAAGGAAATTCAATATTCCTTAGATTAAAAATATCTCAAAAAAAGAACCTTCAAAGAAACGCGAGGCCTAAGAAACCGAATATTTTCCTTAATTACCTACATACTCCACATTCTCTAACCAAAAAAAAAAAACATTAATTTAATCACGCACGAAATATTCTCCAAGATTATCTTGAAATAATTTTGTCCAGAAACCAAATATTAATCAAGGATTCAAGGCATCCCAAAATAACATTCCTGTACGTATTAGATATCCCAAAGGTTCGCAATATTGCGCGGGAAACGGTTCGAAAAGACAATATTATTTTATCGTAAAATTTGTAGCAATTAACGATTAATGAAAATGCGGGTAGTTCGCGAAAAGGTTTAGGTTATGCGTGGGTGGGTGGTGCACATACAGGGCGGTTTTGTGTATCGACTTTGTTACTAAAATAAGGGTATTGTTTGGTTGTTTTCTCAATCTATTCCTATCTTCTACCACAAAATATTCCTTTGTTCCAGAAATACTAATTGTGTATTAATATTTATACTCTTCTAGGTTTAAAAAAAAATAAACCACGAAGGGGATGGTGGGGTTTGTCTTCGCTCGCTCGTTAAACCCCGTCGTCCTTTTCCAGGGTGTCCCAAGTCCATTGATTATTGTAAAAGTTCATGAGTATTTGGTGTGAAATTAATGTGTGATGTGTGAGTGTTTGGTGAAAAATAAGATTTATAAAAAGTGTATCCTAAAATAATATTTTTGTTATTAATGTTTAAAGGTAATCATAATCAGGTCGTTTGCCAGAATTTTCTTATTCAATGATCCCATACGAAACTATTCCAACAAAATCTATGAAAGAATACGGGTGTTAGACGTACATTATGGCTATGTCTTGTTATTAGAGGTACACTTTATGCATTAAAAGAAAAAGGAAACCTAATTTTATTTACTAAGTCTCAGAATATCAATTTATAAACCCCTAGTAAAGCCTACTTTATGCTTCCATTCATAAACCAGCAGCTTTCATGTAATTCTGCGTAGGTGTAGCACCCCTGCCTACACACACCGCCCACGCTGGGTTGCCCAGACTTTCGTCATGCGTAATTGGCGATCCGATATGAATACCGCGAACGCTTTCAATGATCATAAATTCTTTGATGTTTTTCAATGAATTTGTATTTTATTTAAATGAGGGCAAGGTATTCATTGAATATTTTGTTGTTCAAGTAATTTTTCGATAACAATGAACATGGGTTTGTTACGGTTTTTCTTTTTAGCGTAGTCAGCTAGAACATGGCTTCATCTAGTTTAAATTGACGTATAAAAGATTTTTTTAAAACCTTTTTGCAGAATAAGTATTATACTCGTAATAAAAGGAGTAACTTCGTGCGGAAGTGACAGCCGGGTGTCGCCACTGTGGCGCACACAGTCGAGATCTGCCCTGCTTGGCTTGGGCAGAGCATCGCCGTGCCCTCGTGGGGGCACAGCGATGATCTCGCGCCGGGCCTTGGTTCAGGCCATGGTCCGGAGCGAGGAGGAGTGGCAGGCGGTCGAAGACTTCTGCGAAGCAGTAATGCTCGCAATGGAGGAGGCCGACCGCATCAGGCAACGGCGCTCTCGCCGCCGCCGCCGGGATTCCGATCCCGATTTCCGGCCACCGCAGGCGCACGCTTGCGGACAGTGAGCAATGGGTAGCTCGCTGTCTGACCGTCCATTAACTGTCCGGACAAATCCCAAGTGGTCAACGGCGCGCACTGTTCCCGCGCGCCTGAAGAAGTTGTCAGCAACAGCAGGGGCCCAGCCGGGTCGAAGCCTACAGCTGTGGACATGATCCAGTGTTCCACTATGTAACTATTGTGGCCCTTCATTATTAATCTCTTATGTATCGCAGAACTGTTGTTTCAAGTTATGTTTGTATCACAAACATACGCATAATTTTCTCAGTAAATCGCGCGTGGGTGTAGTTCTCTGAATGTATTTCAATCTACCCACTCATCATCCACGCTACGGGTATCCTGAAATAATAGAAATAGAAAATATACTGAGGAATGTCTTCAATATTCCTTATTGTAAGCCAAAACGTCGTCATATAGTACATAGTGATAGTATATGCAAAAAGGTGAGCTTAACTTAAACTCAATTTTTTTTTTCCAACAAATTATGTGTGATAGAGATCTCGAGTCTAGGATCCAGTTTAGAAGTTTTAATTGCATAAAGCTTCACAAAATTTTCTACCTATTCTGTAAAAAGAGACAAAACGAGTGTGTGGTAACTACTTGTGTCTTCTTATATTCACTATGTTCAGAATTCATCTGTTGTAGCCGTGTGCAGCCTAAGACAAGAATCAAACGAGACTAAAATTATTGGAAAATAACAAAATTGAAGAAGTCATAATTTATTTTCTAAATATAGGTGCAATCTTTGCCATTTTAAAATATGTTTTATGGGTCTCAAGTGCTGTAGATAATCTTATTTATTTATAAAAACTTATAACATTTTTAATTACGTAAAACAAAAAAACACAATTTCTTTTCTATTTAAACAATGTCTGGCTACTTATTTTTTTTTTTTAAATTTAATTCTCAAATTATACAAAGCAAAGCAGCTACTTTGCTTTGCATGATTTGTTGAACCCCAATATTTAGGTTAAATGGCTAGATTCAAAATTATTTTTGAAAAAAAAAAACAAACTTGTACAGCCATTTGCTACATATTTTTTAAACGGAATTCTATAAATGTTATTCGACTAGTCTTTGACTTACCAACTTTCTACACAGCCGGGTGTGAAAAAGACCTCGTTAGACCAACTACGTATCTGAATATCCTTCCTGGAAGCTCCCCAAAGACGGCAACAAAGGGTAGGGCTGCAATATATTGTCAAAATAAACCCCGTCGGTATCAGACGCGTTGGCCATCAAAGCGTTTCCTGGGACCGGTGCGTGAGACGTAGAACCGGCAGGAAGGAACACTAAACAAGTAGATACAGAAGGCCGACTCCTTAAATGTATCTGCCTAACCTTATTTAAACTCAAAATTTTTGGTTGGGTCAAATCTAATCGCACGAGGGTAAATATTTACATAGAACGACTGCGTATCTGACCTCCATAATTGAGTTACTGTTTACGAATGACAAATAAGAGGTTTAACGTGCTTTACGAGGCAAAGGTCTTCATAGGCGGAATTGTTCGAAAGAGGTACCGTGGCCCTGATAAGGCAAAAGAGTAACTCAAGGAAGACAGAAAGATTTTAGTCAGCAAACATCTGAAACTCATTCTCGCTGTACCCATAATGGGTCCTTTATTTGACAATTTACCACGTAAAAAGGATTGATATGTAAAAGTGGAGTACGGAGTGGAGGGCAGTGGTGGCCGAGTGATGGTCCTGACTTACGAGTTGTAGGTCGCGGGTTTGAACTCAGTCATGCGTATTATTTTGTGTAATTTATTTCATCACCACTGCTCTCAAAACGGTGAAGGAAAACATCGTGAGGAAACCGGCATGTCCTAGAACCAAAAATTTGAAGACATGTGATATTCACTAGCCCGCATTGGGCTCGCGTGGTGGATTACAGCCCATTCCCTCTCCTAGAGAGGAGGCCTGAGTCCCAGCAGTGGGAACATTTAAAAGGCTGATGATGATGATGCAAAAGCGGTTAGCCTCTACTGACTGTTATGTATTACTTTATCTTGAACCCCTGTGAAATCTACTTCATATAACGAGCAAAAGCACATGTACACCCAAACACACTTCACGTACGATAAGTACAAGTCCACTCGAGACTTGCATTCGTTTCAGATCGCCGTACGTACGCTATGTATGCGTGTTGTCGGTTGTTGTATGACCTTCTGTCCCTTTCTATTTTATGGCAGAAAATTTCAATGGGTCGCTGAATAAGGCTTGCATTGTAGGTAGCGGAGGTACGGCTCAATGCGTGGGAGTTGTTAGGCATCACGTACGAGTATATGTCTTTGAGTGAAGAGTTATTTAATAAAAGTGACTATGGTATTTGGGCTCAGGCTTTTAGGTAAGAATGGAACTGGTATTTGTGCTTTGCTGTTACAGTGATGGTTGAAAGAACATCTTTTACAGTTGTTACGGATAGTCAGCCACCCTAGCCAGGTTACAACCGTTTCTTATCTATTCTCTTTTGTCGAAAGCCTCGAGTCTGCCACTCCTCCGATTCCTTTGTCTAGACGTCATCTCAACGCTCAGTCACGAGATCAGAATAAAGGAATCAGAGGCGTGGCCAACTCGAGGCTTTCGATACAAGAGAATAGAAAAAAAAACAGTTGTAACTTGACTAAGAGGGCAGACTGGATGTGGACCGATGACCTGGTGAAGGTTGCGGGAATCTGATGGATGCGAGTCGCACAGGATTGTTCATTGTGGCGACACTTGGGGGAGGCGTATGTCCAACAGTGGACGTTTATTGGCTGAAGTAATGAGGGGGGCAGAAGCCAATAATCTGACATCAGTCTTGCTAAGGCATTTCGTGCTACCCAATTAATGAGTTGTGGAGGTATCATCAGGTTTGAATAGAAGCTAAGCCAGCAGGCTTTGTTGAGAGATTCCACTGAAACTGTAGGTTATTAGTTGCCATTTTGTCGTATAAAAATAATTAATTAGTCCTTAATTAGGAACAATTTGCCTGCTGGGGTTTCCCGTCCAATAATAATGTCTTCAACGCTAGAGCACAAAATAGATAGGTACGGAAGAGCAATCCCATGTTTGTACTTCACTTTTTATACCTACGCTCGGTGGACGCACACTAATGAGCGTTTGAGCCGGAACTGTTCGACAATTGGTCCGAGACGCTCCCGAGACATCGTGTCCGTGAGCGCTGTCTATGTGTGCGTTGCTCAAGCGCGCTTTGTATGTAGATTGACTTCTGTACCTATCTATTTTGTGGCTAGAGTGAATAAGTGTTAATAAACTAATGCGCCTCACAATTAACGATTGCATCACTGCTTACTATCAGGTGGGACCGCAGTCAAGTACTAGTTTATATTTTCTACTTAAAAAATATTTTGAGTAAAAGATTTTATGTTTTTTCCTACTTTGATTATACGTGGGCAGGTAATTTCAGTTTGATTAGGCGTGGGTAGGTAAATTAATCACAGTGATGTTATAAAGACGAAAGTTTTTGAGTTTATGTAAAAGAAAGAAAACCTTTTAAGTATTTGGCAGAAAAGACGTAATCGTGATTTAATCGTCAATCGTGAATCGTGATCGTGTGTTTGTGTGTATGTTTCTTCTTCATGCTCGAGTGATTGAACGGATTTCGACGAACTTTTTTTTTCGTTTTGAAAATCATCAATCTCTTGGGCGGACCGGGAGATAGTGTTAGACTCTTACTGATTAAAAACCCACCCCGTTCCTTCGTGCTTACATACCGGGGCTCGAGTTGTCTTTCGAAACTAACCCTGGCCCCAGTAGGCTTCGACCCAGCTGGGCCCCTGCTGTTGCTGACAACTCCTTGAGGCGCGTGGGAACAGTGCGCGCTGTCAATGTCTTGGGCTCGATCCGGACGGTTACTGGACGGTCGGACAGCGAGCTACCCATTGCTCGCCGTCCGCAAGCCCGAGTCTACGATTTCGACGAAACTTGCCACACGGTTAGACCATGTCTTGAAACAGCATGTAAGATACTTTTTATTCCAGGAATATTTTTTCCCTTGGGATAATTTTCTATTTTTACGCGGACAAAGCCGCTGGATGTACCTTTATTTCAATTTGATTATGCGTGGGCAGGTAACTTAATTTACCAATAACCTTTAAATAAAACAGAATAATTTCAAAACAATAGCAAAGGTTCTTCATCTCACAGTTATCTTTGTGCAAATGAAACCATTTCGATGACCTTTTACAACCTTTTACCCTTTGATCTGCCACCCCTACCGTATCACGTGTGTGGGCGGAAATTAATTGACCTTTTCAGTTTAAAAATATGTCTAAACTGGTTTTGTTTCACAAATGGCCCCCTTTTCTAGAGACCGACTAGAGTTTCAGTTTTGATTTCAGATTCGGCCAGTTTTGCCCAAAACAACTGGTTTCGGCTTTCGGCCTAAATATGGGTGAATGTTTGTCTTGACCGAAACTAGCGTTTTTAAGCTGATAGAGGCCTAAAAAGAAAAGAAAGAAAGAAAAAGTGTTTATTCACGTCAAACATGACGCATACCATAACAAAATAAATAAATAACAATATCGACTAAAAGTAGCACGTAAGATATGCGTCACATCCGCGCAAAACGGCCAGCGCTCAGCAAAATGCTGGGGCTCATGAAAAACAGAGCCACATCGCTGATTTTCAGCACCAGCCGTCGTCGACGATGAGACGCCGATCGGTCAGCAAGGATTTAATCTACTTGCAATCAATTAAAAAAAAACAAACAAATTAAAACATAAAATAACAATAAATCGAACAATAACCTTAATTAAACATAAAACAAAGATAAATAAAAACACAAATTGACTGAAAAACTGACTGTCTTGTACGTCTACATGTGTTGTATTTTTTGTGTAATCATCGATTTTTTAATTTATTCATCATTTGATGAAGGTTATAACTACAAAATTAATCATCACAATATGTCGTGAAGAATGAAAATATTGGAATATTATTTTAAAGTTTGGTCAGTGTTTCTCTGTATAAATACGTCAGTTTCGGTTTTGTTAACTGCTGTAATTAGAAGTAGAGCCGAATACTTCGTTACAGTTTCGGCTGTAAACCGTGTTTCGGTTGGTCACTACCCTTTTCGATTGTTTTTAGTTAGTTGCAAATAAATAAAAGGAAAAATAAATTTATACGATTGAGGTTTTTTTTTTAGGTATTGCATCTTTTAGCTGTGAGAGCAATGAGGCTCACTGGTAACGGCCCCGACTTACGAGTATCTCGTTGTGAGTTCAAACCTAGGCTGGTTCTTTACTTTGTGCAAAATGGTACAGGAAAAAATTGTAAGGAAACCGGTATGTCCTTTTTACCCGACTGCAAGAAGGGCGTATCTTGTATGTTTGTATGAATGTAATATTCTTTATTACCTCATATCTTCCAAACCGCTGAACAGATTTTTATAATTAACATATCGTTAGATTCGTCTTGATAACCCAAGTGTTCTTAGATAGGCGACGTTAAAAAAAAAACAACATATCGACTGTGAGATGCTATAATGTTGGCAGTGTCAGATTTTTAGTTTCTTGGAACTTGGAGTGAGTTTTAGTTGGTAAAATTCTGTAAAGTAAAACCCTTTACAAGTAAAAGGAATTATTTTCATAGACATTGTTCTACAATTTCTACAAAAAGGGTCATCGCATGGTCGTGGCTGGTATGTTTGAGTCTGAAGTCTAGAAAACAGCCTTAATTCAAATTGTCAACAAAAATCCTCGTAGAAAATGTTTTCAGAAAGCTGTGTGGTGGGTACTTAATTTAACTTTGTGAAATTAAAAATGAAACGTAGTGTGGTTTTCGTCCCACTCAGAACGTTAATCAGCATTCAGACTTAGAGTGGGCGTTTTGTGGTAGCCTATAAACTACTAGCTTTTGCCCGAAGCTTCACCTGCGTACATAAAATATAGCCTATGTCACTCAGGAATAAAGCAGCTTTCTATCGGTGTGAAAATTTTAGCAATTGGACCAGTACTTCCAGAGATTACCTCCTACAAACAAAAAGAAACAAACTTTACCTCTTTATTATATTAGTGTAGATTAACTCAGTTAGATACGAGTATATATTTTTTTGTCTCAGTCAGTAAAAACCTGACACTCATTCTTGCTAAACACAAAAAAAAAAAAAATTGAAACCATGAAAACAAATTACTCGAACCAGACTTCCTATATTCAGCCTTTAACTCCTTATGCTACCGGCTCCTTCTGCGAAGCAGTAATGCTAGCGAAGAAGATGGTCACACGCGTGAAGAATCGGACATCCTCGAGACGAGCATTGGGTAGCTCGCCGTCCAGCTGTCCGGTAATCGTCCGGACCGAGCCCAAGTCGTCGACAGCGCGTAGTGTCCCATGCGCTTCTCAAAGAGATGTCAGCAAACCATAGAGGTCTCCACAGGTGGGGGTTCTCGGATGGTTCCGGTCTTCAGTGTTTGCGGCGTCTCTCCGCAGACAATGTCCCACCTTCCATCTTGCATCACGTCCCCTGTTACCAGCTCACGTAGGGACCTAATGATAGCATCAGCGGACGGAATTGCCGTGACCGAATTCTGGGCCACGGCAATGCGTCTTAGCGTATCGAAGGCAAAACTAGTTAAATTAAGGAATTTATCTTTTATAAGGTCCTAGCGGGGCTACATGGATTTTCGGAAAAGGAAACTCGTGGTCTTAGAACGCAAAGGGCTACTGAAGGACACAGGCGTGGACAGTCAGTAAAAGTCTGACACGCCCTCCCATTGCCCTGTCATTAAATGATTTACCTCCTCAACAAAAAACCTCCTTATTTATTGATTTCTCAATACGAAAAATGGCTCTACAAGTAATAAGAAGACTTCATCTCAATCATTTGAAAACGAACAACATTAATATCACATAACGTTATGGGGAAACATTTATATGAAAAATGTGCTCTTTGATTTAGCGAGATATGACATTTTGCACTCGCATCACGTACATTGCGCACCGCGTGAGAAATGAAAGAACCTTTCACGTACAAACGCGACGAGGTATAAGGTATAACGACGTTTCATCTTAGCGTAGGATTATATTAATTTTTCTTTTTTTTTTAATCGCTGTCTCACTCCAGCAAATAATCCTGTATCCTAGATTCAACCGATGCAACTAGATGACGAGCCTGTTGGTGTAGTGATTAGAGGCCCTGATTGCTATGCTGAAGGTCGTGGGTACGATTTCCACTCAGGACAAATGTTTGTGTGATAAACGAGATTATTTGTTCAGTGTCTGCGTGTAATTCGTCTATAACATGTATGTATTTTGAAATATATAAGTATGTTTATCAGTTATCTAGTACTCGTAGCGCAAGCTCTGCTTAGTATGGGACTAGATGGATGAATTTCTACCTAAATGGATACGATGAATGGTTGATATTTGATATATTTGATAAAGTCTATAAACTATGAAGGTAAATTATTTTGACGTCTATCTTATTTTCTACAACAACTGTTCCCAAATGAATTTGGGATCAGGTATCTTATGTTCTTGCTGGGGTAAATTATCTTATTATTATTATTGTCATAATAAATTATCATTTGGTTTCTCCAGTACTAATGCAGGTGTCCCAACCATTCATCGTATCCATTTAGATGGAGATTCATCGCACCTACGCATAATCCTTGTTATAAGGTGCGATTTAGATTAGAGAGAAGATTTTTCCATCAGATTCTTATGGTCACGAAGTACGGTAATGCTGTGCAGACGCTGACCCGTATATTGTCAACCTGATTATGGTTTACAAAGCTTGCTGCGTCTATCCAACGCAATGTTTGATAAAGAGGCAATGCAAAATAAGAGAAATAGCACCTTTTTTTTTTATGGTGGGAAAAATCATGCATTGACATCCCCCGCCCTTGGGCGGAGCGGGAGATAGTGTCAGACTCTTAGTGACTAAAAGACCCACCCCGTTCCTTCTAGCCTTCATACCGGGGCTCGAGCGCCCTTTCGGATAACCCTGGCCCCAGTAGGCTTCGACCCGGCTGGGTCCCTGCTGTTGCTGACAACTCCATGAGGCGCGCGGGAACAGTGCGCGCCGTCGACGACTTGGGCTTGGTCCGGACAGTTACCGGACGGCCGGACAGTGAGCTACCCATTGCTCACTGTCCGCAAGCCCGCGTCTACGTTGGCCGGAAATCGAGAAATAGCACCTGAACGCTCGGTTATTCACTCGAATATTTCAGAAAACTTGTTCCAGGAAATCTTGATTACCTAAATGTGCAAGGTTTGTATAGTTTTATTTTCCTTATTCTTTTAATTTATGAGGACACTAGTTTTTGCCCGCAGCTTCGCTAGAATAAAGCTTATGTCACTCAGGAATGAAGCAGCTTTCAATCAGTGAAAAATTTAGTAATCGAACCAGTACTTTCAGAGATTACTTCACAAATTACCTCTTTAAAATATTAGTGTAGAAGTGTATATATGAAAGGGTAAAAGTTCACGCAAGTAGCAGATTTTCAGAGGTATTATTTTTTTGTTTTACTGTTAGACTATGATGTAATCTCAATAAAAATCTAGATAATATCTACAAAATATCAGAGTTTCATAAATATTTAGAAAAAGATGTGTAATAACGTTATAATCACGTAAGAGCGGTTGTTTGAAAATGTACTTCGGGAAGGACGCTCTTAACTTACTTATGTGACCTTTAAATAACGATATTTTATTGAATAGGTACCAAGGAAAACTCACTGATTCCTGGAACCGAGTAAGCATATTTGTCAACAACCATTCCTTTGGGAATCAAACGCGTACCGACTTTACGTCACATGACATCAATCATGTATATTTACACCACTAGTGACTATTTCCATACGAAAGAAAAACAAGCCATTTCCATTACGTCATCTTGTAAATAGAAAAATCACGGAATTGGTAGCGTCTAGATATGCTACTACTATTATGTGCAGCAAATACGTAGAATATGCTAGTTGCCGTAAAAAATGTAATTAGTCCGTCTTTTAGATTATTCAAAAATAAGGGACACGTATTTTTTTATTTGTAAATGAAACCAAAAATGACAAAGATATAGCCCATTAAAGTTACGTGTAGTCGCCGTGCTGCATTTTTTCGCACGGGGTGACGTCACACGTAATTTTAATAGGTTATATCTTTGTTATTTTTTGTTTAATCAAAAAAAGAAAAAATACGAGTCCAATATTTTTTTATAATCTAAAATACGGACTCAATAAAATGTAATTATTTTGACCCTGGAAACTACCCTATTCTCTGCCGTAGTCTGTGTTTTCTAATAGCTACAACCTTAGGGGTCTCTCAAGAGTGAATAAGTAACTTCTAGACAAGCATGTTCCATAGTTGAAAGGGCGCTCGAGCCCCGGTATGAAGGCTTGAAGGAACGGGATGGGTTTTTTAGTCAGTAAGAGTCTGACACTATCTCCCGCTCCGCCCAAGAGCGGGGGTTGTCATAAGATGATTTTTACCATCGAAAAAAAAAAAAATGTTCCATATTCAACTATATCATAGCTTACCATCAGTGGTCAAACATGAGTCTATCCACATCTTCACTAACGTAATAAAGAGGTAAAGTTTGCTTTTTTGTTTTTATGTTAGTAATTTTTTTTCATCAACAGAAAGCTACTTTATTCCTGAGTGACCTTAATGTAATAAAATAATAAGACTACTCATTGTACACTTATTTTTAACTAGCTCTTGCCCGCGGCTTCGCCCGTATACATAAAATATAGCCTATGTCACTCAGGAATAAAGCAGCTTTCTGTCAGTGAAAAAATTTTAGCAATCGGACTAGTACTTTCAGAGATTACCTTCTATAAACAAAAAAACCTAAAAATAAACTTTACCTTTTTATTATATTAGTGTAGAAAATGATTGTCCTGTATTTTTTTGTATATGTGGTGTAAAATAAATTATATAATAAATAAATCAACTTGGTTTGTATGAAAAGTTCTGACAGTGCCGACTCTAGCAGTAACCATATGAAACGTCTGTGTCTTCAAATCTATTTACAAATATACAAAGTTGCGTGGGAGTTGCAACTGTCACAGACAAAATTTGCCTGGATTTCTAGGTAGAGCGTGGTTTTGCGTGGTTTTTCGGTTATGTATAATAACGATTCTCGAAAATGTTAGGGATTGTGGTATATTATTGTAGAAAGAAATGATATTAACGTTCTAGACAGACAGCTATGAGACAATGCGTCAACCATTTTCGTTGATAGCAATTTATTAAATAAAACCGGGCTAGAGCGAGTCGGACTCGCGCACTGAGGGTTCCGTACAAACGTACCTATGAAAACAATTCAATTCCCGAATTGAGTTACGAAATTTTTCCGAATCGCAAATATTTTTTCTGCGACGTAATTACAATTTACAGTTATCAGATTTTTTCCTTATTGGTACTATGACCTTGTCTCATGCTAAATTTCAAGATTCTGGTTAACAGGAAGTACCCTATGAATTTTGATTCCTTTGAGTGTGTCGGAACCCTAAAAAGGTGTCGTATTACACACATTGACTGACCCGTTGGTCTAGTGGTTAGTGGCCTTAATGGGATGCATCTCGAATTCTCGACATACATTTTTACTGTTTTTCATACAACCGCTCTTACGCGATTATGACGTCATTACACATTTTTCATTAGATATTTTGGAAACACAGTATCTTGTGGATATTATCTAGGATTCTATGAAAATCAATTTATAAATTTGTGTAATACTAATCCAGTTAAGACCTCTGAAAATCTGCTATTTTGCATGAACTTTGACACTTCATAATTTACTCAAAACTGAAAAAGTCAAAAAAAAGCCTACATACAAGCCTAGCAAATTTTATCAAGATTCTAAATAATGACAATGTTTTTCAAAAACTTTTAAGGGTTTAAAAAAACACGTATTTCCTGGAACAAGTTTTGTAAAATTTTCGAGTAAATCACAGAATTACTGAATGCCAACAGAGTATTCAGGTATTATCACTCTTTTTTCACGTTGCCTTTTCTTCAAACATCACGTTGGATTGCGTTAGATGAAGCAACAAGCTTTTAAACCATGCTCAATGTTTACGATAGGCGATTGGAAAAGCAGCCTCTTAACTGCTATGCTATGAGGTCGGGTTCGATTTCCATACAAAACAAATATTTGTGTAATGAGAGCGATCATTTATTCTGTGTCTCGGTGTAATTTATCTATAATATGTATGTACTCGTATTTAGAAATATATAAGTTTATCAGTTGTCTAGTACTCATAGCACAAGCTCTGCTTAGTTGGGGACAAAATGGCGTTGTGTGAAAGTTGTGGAATGTTATTGTAATTTTTTTTGCGTTGTTCAGGTCTAGGTTACTTAAAGTAAGGTTAAGTTCACTTTAAGAGCTCTTTGTGATGGAGGTGGTCTTAGGAGATGCTTATTTGCGCCTCAAACCTAGATAGTAGCTCTTAAATTAAAGATATCCAGGAACAAACAGATACATTACAAATGTGTCTCCTTCAGGCCCCCTAGCCAAGATGTCGTAACCCCTTTTTTTTTTTTTCGATGGGAAAAATCATCTTATGACAACCCCCGCTCTTGGGCGGAGCGGGAGATAGTGTCAGACTCTTACTGACTAAAAAACCCATCCCGTTCCTTCAAGCCTTCATACCGGGGCTCGAGCGCCCTTTCGGATTACCCTGGCCCCAGTAGGCTTCGACCCGGCTGGGCCCCTGCTGTTGCTGACAACTCCTTGAGGCGCGCAGGAACAGCGCGCGCCGTCGACGACTTGGGCTTGGTCCGGACAGTTACCGGACGGCCGGACAGCGAGCTACCCATTGCTCACTGTCCGCAAGCCCGCGCCTACGGTGGCCGGAAATCGGGATCGGAATCCCGGCGGCGGCGAGAGCGCCGTTGCCTGATGCGGTCGGCCTCCTCCTTAGCGAGCATTACTGCTTCTCAGAAGTCGGCGACCGCCTGCCACTCCTCCTCGCTCCGGACCATGGCCTCGACCAAGGCCCGGCGCGAGAGGTCTCCGCCGCCGATCACCCCCACGAGGGCACGGCGATGCTCCGCCCAAGCAGGGCACACCGCGATTGTGTGCTCCACCGTGTCCTCCGGGCGTTCCGCACAGTGGCGACACCCGGGCGTCACTTCCGCTTTAATTCGGAACAGGAACCTCCCGAACTTGCCATTTCCGGTGAGGACCTGTGTCATGCGGAAGGTAAGGACGCCGTGAGGTCTTTCCAGCCACGCCTCAAAGAGGGGACTTATCGCCATAATTGTGGCGTGCCCATAACGGGGTTGCGATAGTCGCTGACGCCATTCCACCATGAGATCCCGCCGGAGCTCTGTCCGAAATGCCGTGACCTGTCGCGGCAGAGGACTTTCACCCCGGCGTTGCATCTCCACGCGCATGTCGTGCATGTATGCAAGGACTGTTGCCTCCAGATCCCACGGTGGTAGGCCAGCCAGAAGGCTCGCCGCTTCGCAGGAAATCGTGCGGTATCCCCGCACCATCCGAATTGCCATGACCCCCTGGCAGGCGTTCAGAATGGCCGCCGGTCGCTTTTTCAGCGACGGCGCCCACACCGACGCCCCGTAGAGGATGTCGTAACCCCTCGAGTAGGCCATGCCTCTAATTCCTTTGTTCTGACCACGTGACTGAGCGTTGAGATGACGTCAGAACAAAGGTATCGGAGGAGTGACCATCTCAAGGCGTTCAACACAAGAGAATCGAAACGAAATGGTCGTAACTTGGCTAGGGGAGCTGATATTGTAAAGAAATATCCGCATTATTTCCTACCACTTACACAGAAAACTCCATCCATATTTCACCAGTCCCGCAACAAACTAATTCAGCAATTTCCTAACAAAAAGCTCCGACTACTTGTAAAAACTTAAAATATTCGGTTTTCTTTTCAGCAATTAAAATTTCAGGCCGTTCGTGTTTCAAGAAAGCAGTCGGTCAAAAAAATCTTTACTAACACGGAAACTCGGTAGAAACATGTGGCTTTACTTTGTGTTATTTTAATTACTTGGCAACATTATATATGGCTTCGGCACGAGTTTTCAAAGGGCATGAATATTTTTGAAGTTTTTTTTCCTTGTCAAAGTTCAAGGAGAAATCTAAACGAGTATTTGTAAAGATGATTAAATGTTTCTGTTTTTTGGATATCAAAGAGCGGAGTTACCTAACACTACGAGTATAAAGGTGATCTCTAAATGATGTTTCCATTACAAGTCATATGAAATTGAAATAAACATTTTTTTTTCTTGGTGGTAATCTTTATAATCTAAGTCAGGCTTCTGTATTTGACACTAATTTCAGTTTCATATCATCTCATGTTCCTGAGAAAACAGGGTTCTTACAGACGAATAACAAAGTGATAGTGGAACCCTAAAATTTTTGGGAATTACAGTTTTAAGACAATGCTCTCAAAACTTTTCAATACACTTGCTCGAAAACCTGCTCTCATTCCATCGCATTTATGCACGCAATAGACTGTTTTTCGCACTAAGCAGAAAAGTACGCGTACCCTTCCCTGCCACAATGTTATTACATTTATCGCATCAGTTTAGGCGCGCGTCGACCAACACGAGACGCCGGTCAACCCCCGTTTATTCCCCCGTAAGTGTATTGAAAAAAGTTGTTTAATACACGTGCAAAGTCGCCGCAGCCCTCAGCTCCATAACACACTCGCCTACGACTCGTGCGAATTCTGTCTCGGTCGCAATGACATACTTTCTGCACTTGTAGATATCAAAATGTACTATTCTATAGGTACTGTAACTATACTCCATCAGTTTAGGTAGTTAACTAAAGATAAACAATCTTGATACTTATGTCTTTTATTTAAAATAAATCGTATAAAAGACATACAAAGATTATTAAAATTGAGTTAATTACCTAACATCTGTCATACTGTATGGATCAGAATGCTGTGAAAAAGAAGGACGAAAAAAGATTGCATGTAGCGGAGATGAGAATGTTGAGATGGATTTGTGGTGTGACGAGAGTGGATAAAGTGAGAAATGAGTATATTAGAGGAGGTTTAAAAGTGGCGCCAGTGACTGAAAAGTTGAAAGGTAATCAGTTGTCTTGGTATGGTCATGTGAAGAGAGGAGAGATGAAGCGCATATTACTAAAAGAGTTCTGAGTATACATGTAGATGGATGGAGAGGGAGAGGAAGGCCGAAAAAAAGATGGATGGATTGTGTGAGGAGTGATATGAAAGAAAAGGGAGTTAGTGATAGTTTGACGGATGACAGAACAGAATGGAAGAAAAAAGTCATGTTGCGGCTACCCCAAGTAATATGGGATAAGGGCAGGAAGAAGAAGAATTACCTAACATCGGTTTGGGTAAATACCTAATTTTAAACATTTTTAGATATTTTTCTTAGATAAAAGACATGTTAAGATTGTTTACATTGAGTTAACTACTTAAACCGATGGAACATAGGACTTTAATGAATGAACTAGGTTGTTCTTTGAAACTTAGGTACTTACGGTTTATATAGGTATTATGTTATGGTTTATATACGGGAGATAGCGGCAGATGAATGGAGGGCGTCCGTCTCGGGTGTAAACTCTGACCTTTTGCTTGTGTCATAGTGAAGGATAAATTATACCCTGCAGGTATAATGTACCTACTCACATAGCAATAAGGTTTATTTCTGGATAATCAAAATTATATAATGATCAAAATTATATTATGATTTGTATTCTTATTTTCTGATTATAATTTAGGTGTCTTTAAGGTAAGAGTGAATAGGCTCTTAATAAACTAGTGTGCCTCACCATCAACGATTGCATCACTGCTTACCATCAGGTGGGATCGCAGTCAAGCATTAGTTTATATCAATAAAAAAAAAAGTTTGGAAACTAAAATGACGAAAAAAAAACCGATCAAGTGCGAGTCGGGCTCGCGTATTGAGTGTTCCGTACAAATGTAAATAGTTCGGTTACCAAATCGAGTTTAATGATTATTCCTAATCACAAAAAAATAATAATTTTGTGACGTAACTACAACGGTTTTCAGACTTTTTATTTGTGCTATAAGACCTTGCTTCTTTCAAGAAAAAATACTTCTGAGCTGACTTCACTGCAAGTGAAATATTTTTTAAATATTGTTGGATATTATAATACATACGTATGTCAGTCAGAAATAATGCAGTTTTTTATTAGTGAAAGAATTTTCAAAATTCGATCATACAGTTCAAGAGATTTACTTTCTGAAAACATACTAAACACTTATTTGGCTGGGTAGATCAGATAAACACCAAACAGTAAATCTAGTGGATTCTTTTCGGAATTAACGTTGAACTAAAACAAATATTTTCTTCAATTATCCCGCTTTTTAAAGTTACTTTTCTAAGTAAACATTTACCTTTTCTATTTACAAAACAAATACATTTTCATAATAACTCAGCAAACAACTTTATTTTACTACAATAAACATTATATGTAACATATTACCTTCAACACAGCGTCGACTGAAAAATGGATTTTCTACTTTATTTTCACAATTCAGAGTATAATTTCTAATGGCACGTGACTTATTCAAACATAAATAATTCAAAGGATTTTCAATTTTAACATGTAGCATTCAAGGTACAACTTTGAGTGACGTTACAATATTTTTTGCTCGTCGAGTTGATTTCGTGACCGTGTGATATGATTAATGCAAGAGGTCGATAGGTGAATGACTTGTAAAGGGTTTTTAATTTAGACATATTGGTTTAAATATTTATTGAAACTTTACTGTAGAACACGATAAAAGAAAGAAAAGCGTCTGGCCGCGCCCGACGCCGCGCGCCCGCGCCTCTGGCCGCGCGGCTGCCGCAGCTCTGGATGAGCCCCGAGCAGAACAACGCGCCATCCATTTTAGTATTTTTTTTTATTTTTCTATCTTTGTTAAGAGGGTGTATTACATATTTGCTTACATATATTATTAGATTAGTTACTTGGTGAAGGTATAAGTAGAGTAAGATAGTACGTTGATATCCTCCGTTCCTGCGACAAGAGCAGGCACAGTATCATAGACACTTTTCCGTTACTGAGTTCCGTCATGGGAGTTCTACATCCCATAAAATTATGTTTAGACAAATAAGTTTTTCCTTTCGTAGTCAGCAATGTCCATTAGGTATATAAGTCACAGGTAAAAGAAGTTTAATTTGTAGTTAGTGTTGTTCACCTATAGAACCCATAGATATATATAGATTTAGTTAAAATTTTCGTCATCCGTATCACTAGGCATCTTGTTAAAGTTTGTCGACAGAATACTCTTGACATGTTGTTACAGATTAAAACAAAGTTATGATGTGTAAAAAAAAATATATTTTATTTGACACACACACACAAATAAAAGTAAAAATAACCAACATTTTAAATAACTTGTGGACGACGAGCAATAGGTAGCTTGTCGTCCGCCTATCTGATAAGGACCAGGCCCGAGTCGTAGGCACATAGTTTTTGTTTTTATTTTGTTTAAATGATTTGAAACAGAGCTTGACTGCGATCTCCTCTGATGATAAGCAGTGATGCAATCGTTGATGGTCAGGCGCACTATTTAATTATGAGCCTTTTCACTCTGGCCTTGAAGACACCAAAATTATAATCAGACGGGAAGACAGCCCAGTGTTCTACGCGCCCCTCAAAGAGAAGTCAGCACAACTGAAGGAGCCCAGTAAAGCCAATGCCTTGTAGGGCTTCGAGAACATATGAAAGAGTAACCGTGTTACCCATAGGTATGTTTTGTTCAGTAAAAGTTATGTTAAAACTTTGCCCCTCACTAGGAATGAGTCGTGAGTGCGTTCACAAACATGTAAACTCACACACACATGACACATAGGCCCGGAGTAGATCTTTAGGCCATGTTATGGTCGTTGTAAAATGTTGTAATACTGCGATGCACGCTAATTAAACTTGTAATGTAGTAAAAACTCATTAAGGTCACAAGCACAACATAGAAAAACATTTTTTTTATTAATGCATTTACCTATGTTACTAAGAAATATGAAATATGATTTAAGAAAAAAAAAAGAATAGGTTCACCTATTACACATTTCCGTTTATCTCGTCGGCTGCAATATGAAGTGACCTAAATGGCAATAATATATATAAGTATCAAGCTTTTGCCCTTGCGGCTTCGCTCCCGCTCTTCTCTACTCCGCCCTACTATACCCTACTCTACTCTACCTTACTATACCCTACTCTACCCTACTTTACCCTACTCTACCCTACCCTATCCTACTCTACCCTACTCTACACTACACTACTCTAATCTACACTACTCTACACTACTCTACTCTACACTACTCCATCCTACTCTACCCTACTATACCCTACTCTACCCTACCAAATTACACATAAACCATCTACTAAATAGTCCGAACAAAGCCTAAACATTTGGTTTGGATAGGTGAGTCCGTTCTTGAGTTATAAAATTACAACGAAAAATGGTATTGATTTTTATATATATAGATGATGCCATTCAGGGGATATTGTAAAGAGTTATCGTGGCCCCGGAACGCAAAGGGTGACTGAAGGAACACAGGTGGATTTCAGTCAGTGAGTCCGAATTTCCCACTCACTACATAGAGCCCGTGAGAAGTTATTTGATGACACCTCATAAAAATTGATATCAATGTATAAGTTCTTTGAAATTTAGAGTTTTAACAATCCTTAAAATGTTATTATTTTATTCTGTTTTTAGGGTTTCGTACCTCAAAAGGAAAGACGGAACCCATAAAGGATCACTTTGTTGTCCGTCCGTCCATTCGCTTGTCTATCTGTCAAGACCCTTTATCTCGAGAACGCATGGAGGTGCCATATACTCAAGTCTGTGGTCCCTTCAAGCTGTGGAAAATCAAACTTAATAAAAAAGATACGGCAGTTTATGTCGCAAAAAACATGTATTTCGATACTCTCAACGATCGAAATTAATAGGGCACTTCCCTTTGACCCAGAATCCTGAAATTTGGCACAAAGCAAGGTCTTATAGCACAGGTATATGAATAAATCTCTAAACAGTAACATTGTTGTTACTTACGTCACAAAAAAAAAACAGTAAATGTACTTACGTCACAAAAAAAAAACTTTTTTTGCAATATGGAAAAATCTTCGAGAATCCATAGGGGGAATTGTAGTTTGCACGGAACTCTCAGTGCGCGAGTCCAACTCGCGCTTGCCTAGTTTTTTAATTATGCATAGGCTTACGTTTGACCACTGTCTCATCGGTCTCATCTGATGATAAAGTCCGCCTCTGTACCCATGTGTGCATAAAGCATTAAATAAATAAATAATTAAATTCTAAGTTACCTTCATCATCATCATCATTTCAGGCGAAAGACGTCCACTGTTGGACATAGGCCTCCCCCAAATGATGATGTGGCCGACGATGGAGCACGCTTGCTTACAAGTAATCTATTCACTCTTGACTTAAAGACTCCTCGGTTATAGTATCAGGAAACATAGACTCCGGCAGGGAAGTCGACTCCTTAGCTGTACACTTAGTGAATGTGTTCCATTTTATTATATTATATCATTTTATAGACACTGGCAACATCGTAACCCATTTAATTAACACAAACCATAGATATTGTATGACATTCCAATTTGTGACTGTTTGACTATCTGGTGCAACTTGCTTCATTTGTTATTCAGATTTATACTAATCGCCGTACCTCGGAGAGCTTGCGTTGTACCGGCTCAGGACGAGAGATATTTAGGCAGTGGCTGGGAAGTGGCAGTGTTCATTTATGCGTGTTATATACGGGACGGGACAATTTAAGAGCAGCTACCATAACTGTTATAGTTAGATTAATGAAAGATAATTTGAACAGCATTCACACACTTATTGGAAATAAGGGTTCCTAGTTGACTACGGAACCCTAAAAAATGGAGTCAGCAAAAATAACAAAAAGATTTCTGTGCCTATGAATGATAAATGATATTTATTTTGTAAATAAATTTAAAAAAAAACTGGGCAAGTGCGAGTCGGACTCGCGCACTGACGGTTCCGTGCAAACTACAATTCCGGAATGGAGTCTCGAAGATTTTTCCGAATGGCAAAAATTTTTTTGTGACGTAGGTAACAACAAATTTAATGTTTTCAGATTTTTCCCTATACCTGTTCTATAAGACCTTGCTTTGTGCCAAATTTCAGGATTCTGGGTCAACGGGAAGTACCCTATGAAATTCGATCTTTGAGAGTACTTATCAAATTATACGTTTTTTTTCGACATAAACGGCCGAATCTTTTTATTCGTTAACTTAGAAGTTTGATTTTTTCACAGCTTAAAGGGACCGCAGACTTGAGTATATAGTTTTAATTTCAACTCGATACCTTTACGCGTTCTCGAGATAAAGGGTCTTGACAGACAGACAGACAGACAGACAGACGGACGGACAACAAAGTGATCCTATAAGGGTTCCGTTTTATCCTTTTGAGGTACAGAACCCTAAAAACACATTTACACGTAAATTTTTTTTTTGTCAGTTTATACTAGATGAGGCCGGTGTTTCCTAGTTGACTACCCTGAGATGCAATACCAAAACAAACTCAGGGGTCAGTCTCTTTTAAAGTCCATACAGTAAACAAGTAATGGTCAAACCATATGAGAACCATGCAGATTAGTGTCTCAGATGGTCTTTTGAAGAAAGAACCACACAGATTTGAGTGGAACTGTCCAGTCAGTGCAAGCAATTGTCAGTATTCGCGTAGCTCAAACTTAGGACTACTAACTAGTATCAATCCTATTTCATGTAAGGAACAAAACAATTGTTGTTTATTAACACACATTAAAACTGGCAAGGAAATATCGAAGAACTAAAACTTAATAAAGATAAAGTGGAGATTGAGCGATATAAGAACATTAAAAAAAAAACAAAAGCGTGACTGTTCTTTTTTTGAAATGGCCTTATTCGAAATGATCTACACTAATATTTTAAAGCGGTAAAGTTTGATTCCTTTTTGGTTTTTATTTTTGTGGGAAGTAATCCCAGAGATTACCTCCTACAGTAAGTATATAATATTATACAGGTCCATTTGCTAAAATTTTTTCACCGATAGAAAGCTGCTTTAATCCTGAGTGACATAGGCTATATTTTATGTAGGTACGTGGTAAAAGCTAGCACGATATAAAAGTTTCATTAAATTATGCTAGATTGAACATGTAACTGCCATCAGACCAGCGGGTTAGTGAAAAACGTCATCGCAGTTCTGGAACGCAAAGAGCAACTGAATAAGCACGGGTGGGTTTTAGTCAGTAAAAGTCTGATAGTCCCTCTTGCTCCACTTAGAGCGGGATAGTTATATGTTGATTTCCAAGCCTCAAAAAAGAGGAGTAAATTTACCACAAGCGCAGTTCTTGTCAGTCATGCCTTGATCACACGTACCGAGTAAACGAGCGAGACAGTGCTCTTGGCCGAATACTCGGTATGTATTAACAATGCGCCGAGTGCTCGGCCGAGCGCTTATCTCTACAACTCGCTTACATCACTGTCTCGGCCGAGCAACATTTTACTGTCTCGCCCTTTTACTTGGTACGTGTGATCAAGGCATTACATGCATGGTTTGAGAGCAGCGGTGGCCGAGTGGTAATGGCTCCGACTTACGAGTTGTAGGTCGCGGGTTCACACCCTGCCAGGCGCATTACTTTGTGTAATTTACTTCATTACTACTGCTCTCAAAACGGTGAAGGAAAACATCGGGAGGAAACCGGCATGTCCTAGAACCAAAAATTCGAAGACATGTGACATTCACCAACCCGCACTGGGCACGCGTGGTGGACTACGGCCCATTCCCTCTCCTAGAGAGGAGGCCTGAGTCCCAGCAGTGGGGAACATAAAAATGGCTGATGATGATATTCCATCTCACTGTAAAAACACTGTCTTAAACTATTTCTATAAAATGACGCTCCCCACTTACAACTTGGTCTTCAAATTTTCTTAGATTCAAACTTACTTTAATTCCATCTCCCTATTACACGAAAACGCAATATCCATGACTACTTTAGTAAACTTTAGGTCTCTTACACAGGTTTAGGTATTTCGAATAATCTAGATGTCTGGACGTTCGAATAAGGAATAATTCGAGTTGCCAGACACGATTAAAACCATGAAAATCGCACTCAATCGTTGCAAGTTCGTTCAGTGAACTTCAAAAGAATGTTGTTCTGATTTAGTTCCTTTGAACGGGAGTTCATAATTGAATTCATTCTTTATTCATCGTGAATGAATGTAGTGATTGAATGGGATCGAGGAATGAATGATTGATTTTGTAGTGCGGTAGAGGAGTTATTAATTTGGTGTCGTATCTATTTATTAATTTATCTTTGACGTTACATGCGAAAAGATAAGTGCAGTTGGTATACTGCGCGTAAATTTTCGTATCCTTTGCAAGATCACATTGTATTTTGGAGAGTGTGCGTGGGATTTGCGTGACTTGAAACTAGTGATCCTCACCATCAACGATTGCATCACTGCTTACCATCAGGTGGAATCGCAGTCAAGTTTATTTCTAACACACTGAAAACTAGCTTCTGTCAGCAGCTACACCTGCGTGAAAGCAAGTTACTACATACAAACTTTGGATCCCCTTTCATCCCTTTAGGGGGAAAATCCTCTCTTGTCATAAGTCATAAAAGGAAACCTTGTGCATAATAAAACGCTTCTAATCCTAGTAGCTTCGGTTGGGCGTTGATATGTCAGTTAGTCATTTTCTCTTTTTATATAATATACTTATATCTACATCTCTTCTTAGTCGCTTCACTGTTGTCAGAGTAGTCGTGGTTACCATGAATTTAGCTCTCCGAAAGCTCACAGGGACTTCCCGCCACTTTTACCTGTTGGCAGTCTTTCGGGCGTACTTCTATCGGTCGCCAATTGCCTATATACTTTCCACGGCCTGCAAAATGCATCCACCAACTTCTTTCAAGTATTCTTTCCTCGAGCCACTTCGAACCAGCCTTAACGGTAGGCATCATCATCTCGCCACCTTTTTCTAGGTTGACCTCGGAGGCGTCGTGCATCCTCAGGTACCCATTTTATAGAGATTTGCCCAACGATCAGTGTGCATGCTGCTGATGTGACCCGCCCAAGCCCATTTTAATCAAATGTCACAAAATATAAATCGTAAAACGAATAGTTTCACCCGAGTATTTTTGATATGGATATGTCCACACATTTTTCTGTTGACTTTATTGAAACTGCTGAAAAATACCGTGACTCACAGTTATTTTTCATGTTAGCCAATTGACTTAGCGACTGAAAAGGTAAGGCTATTGTGATGCTTTTGGCTTTTCAGTTTATTGGTTTCAGTTGGGGTACAAAGGACAACCGAAAAGGTAAAAAATCTACGACTAGATTTTAGCTTTCAGATTTTTTCTGAAAATTGTTCTAGGAGGATTGATTCATTCTTAATTGTATTCATATGTGATGTGTTTCTGTTTGATTCAATTTTCATCAATCTATAATATAAAAATGAATCGCAAAATGTGTTGGTAAGCGCATAACTCAACAACGCCTGGACCGATTTCGCAAATTGTTTTTGTTGTGTTCGTTATTATGAGGAGAAGGTTCTTATGGAAAAAAAAAATGAAAATTAGGGTAGTGTTGGGTAGAGTAGGGTAGAGTAGGGTAGAGTAAGGTAGAGGAGGGTAGAGTAGGGTAGAATAGAGTAGGGTAGGGTAGAGTAGGGTAGAGTAGGGTAGAGTAGGGTAGAGTAGGGTAGAGTAGGGTAGGGTAGAGTAGGGTATAGTAGGGTAGAGTAGGGTATAGTAGGCTGATGTAGGGAAGAGCGGGAGCGAAGCCGCGCAGGCAAAAGCTAGTACTAATATAATAAAGAGGTAAAGTTGGTTTTTTTGTGTGCAGGAGGTAATCTCTGGAAGTACTGGTCCGATTGCTAATTTTTTTTTACCTTTAGAAAGCTGCTTTATTCCTGAGTGACATAGGCTATACTTTATGTACGCGGACGAAGTCGCGGGAAAAACCTAGTTGAATATATTTGGAAAATATTGCCCTACCTACTTTTTTTTGACGGTTGGCAATCCACAAATAACTCAGAGTCAATCAGACTTTTACCAACCAAAATATATCCATATTACCCATGTCCTTCAGTTGCGCTTTGCCATTTACCTTTTCAGGGCCGCGGTAACTTTTTTGAACAATCTCACAGCTCTAAAGATATCGGTTCTATGCTCCGCCAATTGACGGTACGGTTGGCGCAGTGCTTTCTGGGCTGCGAGTCGCGGGTTCGATTTTCGTTCAGAACAAAAAAAAAAATGGTCTACAGATAGTTGTTCCGAGTCTAGCTGTGTTGTGTATATGAGTTTACATAAATATTTGTGAACGCGCCCACGATACAGGAGTAATTTTCTAGTGAGACAACGTTAAAAAAAGATGCCTTACTCATGGCCTGATTTAGGACATAGAACACTTAGCCTAGAACTATGTACATTAGGCTGACGCACAAATGTAACACGCCTGATTTGTACGTAGAACGACGTCGCGTGGTGTAGATCATGTGTAGCTCTACAAGTCTAGTTTCTATATAAAATGTATGGAGACCGATGCGCCCAGATCAGCGTGTGTTGTACACGTGTATTAGTAGTTCTAGCTTTCTAGCTTTATCCCTTATGATAGAGTAGAATAATTTACACTACCACGCGAATGAAACCGCAGACAAAGCCTAGTTCAAATAAAGTATTGACGATTTTTCTGAACTTTATTGCCAGTGGTTACAAGTACCTCTGTGTTGCAAGGTCAAAGATTCTATTCTGACCACTTGAAATTAATGTTATAATTCTAACATACAAATTACATAATCGTAGCCTTTGCTAACACGAGCTTTTGGACCTGTAAGTGGTTTCAACCACGCGATGGTGGGTCGAAAAAATACGTAAAGTCTGGTACTATAATTAATACAGTGACTAATTCAGAAGGTAGATTCTCGCACACAGATCAAAAACTAATTCAGAAGACAGGTTCTCGTACTTAAGGGCGCTCAACCCGAATTAAATTTCTATACAACCGCTCTTACGTGATTAATACGTCGTTAAAAAAATGGCGTATAAAAGTGTTTTTTAAAACCTATTTGCAAAATAAATATCATTTATCAGTTACACATCTTTCTCTAGATACTTAGGAAAAAAAGCTAAGGTAGGAGTTCTGCTCCGTTTCGCTCCCGCCTTAGCCTTTTTAATTATTAAAGCTCATGTTTGACCACGATCTCACCTGATGGTAAGCGATGATGTGGCCGACAATGGAGCACGCTTGCCTAGAAGTAACCTATTCACTCTTGACCTAAAAAACCCTTTTTTTATTTTTTTTTGCGGTGGGAAAATCATCTAATGACATCCCCCGCTCTTGGGCGGAGCGGGAGATAGTGTCAGACTCTTACTGACTAAAAAACCCACCCCATTCTTTCTTGCCTTTCATACTGGGGCTGAGCTACCTTTCGGAGCTAACCCTGACCCTAGTAGGCTTCGACCCAGCTGGGCCCCTGCTGTTGCTGACAACTCGTTGAGGCGCGCGGGAACAGTGCGTGCCGTCGACTATCTGAACCAAATCTTGGGCTTACCGGACAGCCGGATAGCAAGCTACTATTGCTCGCCGTCCGCAAGCCCGCAACTTATTCACTCTTGACTTAAAGAACCGTAAATTGTAGCTATCAGAAAACGCAGACACCGGCGGCGTTTGTGGTTATTTGCCCGTTCTCTCTCTCCTAGCGAGGAGGCCTGAGTCTCAGCAGTGGGAACATTATAAGACTTATTGTTCTATGCTATATTATGCTACATAATCTTCCCGTTTTTGACCCATGTTATTTGGAAGTCTACATCACCAGGATCTACATATAATTTTCATACTTTAGCCTTTCTAATTTCCTGAGTTAATCCTTAGGTGTCCGAAAGCTGGCTTTGGGTTCATGTCAGAAATTACATTTTATCTAAAGTTTTCCTTTGTATTCTACTGCTTCGATTTTGTAAAAAAAAGTATGCGAATTTCACTTCATAAGTACACTAACTTCGTAAGTTCACTTATGAATGAAATTCGCATTCTTTTTTTTTTAATTTATATAAACTAAGTAACATAAGTTCTTGACTGCAATCCACATGATGGTGAGGCGCACTAGTTTTTTATGAGCCTATTCACTCTAGCTTTGAAGACATCTAAATTATAATCGGACGGGAAGATCGCAGCAGGCAAATTGTTCCAGTCCCTCGATGAACGTGAAATGACGATGCAAAACGCTTGGTCCGGACCGTAGAGGTTTCAACAACATAAGGGTGGGTATTCGTCTTTCGACAGGTTGTCCGACGGTAGTAAATGAGATGGTGGAATCAAGTCATGCAATTCCCGCGCACATTCTCCAAAATGCTTCCTGTAAAACACCGAACGGCTGGCAACCTTACGCCTGTGCTCAAGGCTTTGTAGATTGGATTTAACCAGATCTGGATCACCAATTAACCTCTTTGCACGCCTTTCCACGGAGTCCAAAGCTCCAAACGCTGCCTACGTTTTTCTTCAGTCTTTTTCTTTTTGATGGTGTGGAGCGAGAAGTACTTTTACTGACTGTGGAAGTGACGCCCGGGTGTCGTCATTGTGCGGAACGCCCGGACGACACGGTGGAGCACACAGTAGAGGTGTGCCCCGCTTGGGCAGAGCATCGCTGTACCCTCATGAGGGCGATCGGCGGTGGCGATCTCTCGCGCCGGGCCTCGGTACAGGCCATGGTCTGGAGCGAGGAGGAGTGGCAGGCGGTTGTCAGCAGCAGTAGGGGCTCAGCCGGGTCGAAGCCTACTGGGGCCAGGGTTATCCGAAAAAGAAACTCGGTCCCGGTACGAAAGGCAAGAAGGAACAGGAGTGGGTTTTTAGTCAGTAAAAGTCTGACACTATCTCCCGCTCCGCCCAAGAGCGGGGGATTTCATTGGATGATTTTTTCACCGGAAAAAAAATACTTTTACTGACTAAAACCCAACTCATTATACCAGGTGCTGTTATACCTGGTTAGACAACAATAAGAAAATTGATCAAAGTACGAACATACATTTTAAGAAAATCGCTTTTAAATTGGGTTCACCGCTAACGAGTAGATTATCCAGTAATTGGGTTCAGATCTAGACTCAGCTTAGAGACGTTGGTCTAGACGCTAGGTCTTAATATGCTGAGATAACTAGTACTATCGGCCGTGTGCGGCTATGAAATTAGCGCTGATAAAGGTAGAAGAATTTATTGACGTAATAGGAAGTTTTTTTTTGCGGGTTTGTTAGAAAGAGTTACCGCGGTGCGATGGAGATATTCTGTGAGGGCGGTAAAATATAACTTTGTACGTAACAGTCACCGTGCCTCCCAGAGGTTTATTAAAAAATGCAAAAAAAAAAAATATGGAAAAATCAGAAGCAATAGGTAAACAAAATTATTCCCCCTCGAAAATCTTTAGTAACTGAAATTATATGTTTTCTCTCTCTCCATTCAGAGCGGAAGGAGGCATTTGATGACTGCCCACCTAAAAAAAAGGTAGCAGCTACATAAATTGCACCATTTTGATGTAGATACATTAGTTATTAACATTCCGCCATTTCACCTATCTTATTGCACTGAAGATCACCATGATACACAACTACTTTTATTCAACGTTAGTTTCTGAAAGGCACGGTCCGGACCAAGCATTTTGGCTCTTCCCTTATACCATTTACGTCGAGGGATTGGAATAATTTGAGTGCTACGGTCTTCCCGTCCGATTATAATTTAGGTGTCTTTAAGGCTAGTTTGAATAGGCTCTTAATAAACTAGTGCGCCTCACCATCAACGATTGCATTACTACTTACTACTAGCTTACTAGCTTATATCTTATCAACACCATTTGGACATACCAAACGGTGTCTGTCTCATGTCTTTTATCTCAATAATTAAAAACTAATTACCTGAAACCTCTTATTTATACCCACGCTAATTTCAGGGCCTACTTTATAGCCAGCCTAGCTAGCTAGCCCAGTTAATCTTGCAGACTGGCTAGACGCTAACTTTAATCTGATAATAGACAGACACCAGCACTAACTAGTTTCCTGCGGTTTTGCCCACAAGGCTTTATAGGACTATTTGGAGGTTCAGCTGTGAGATTGGTTTGGTAAGAAAATATTGTTTTCATAAGGGTATGTTGTTTTTATTATTAGTTAATTTATTGACCTTTTAACTGCTTGGTACGAGGACTGTTTTCGTTTATTCACCAGGGTTGTGTATTTACTAATTTGTACTCCATTTCGTTTAGTTCTTCAATCGCCGTAAGTGGCTGACGAGATGGAGTACAAATTCGCGAGTAATTGTTTGTAGATGTGCAACCCTGGCAAAATAAATGCGAGATATGTTCGATGTCGGCGATTAAAAGTTCCTGAGGTAAGCGCGTTAGTTGCTCGCCCCGGGGTGCAATTTTTGTTTCGATTTCTTTCGTTTAGTTTCTTTGGTTAGCTTCTATTGTAAAGTTGTCAATTCGCACATTGGCCCTTATACATACGACCCATCGATAATATGATTTTGTATTATAGTGAAAATTGGTTATAATACTATTTATAATCTAACAAGTTACGACACACGAGCTGTCAAAGCTACCACTCGAATAAATTCCGGGTTTTTAAATACTTTCATGGCGAATATATTTTATATGAAGTAACAATGTGTAGACCAGAGATGACGTAACATACTGCGCACACATTAAACGCAAACTCAGCACACACACAGACATTCAGCACAAACCCTTAAATAATTATAACGACTAAAGCAAGTTAATTACTTCCTTTATGACCGAACATACAAGCGACAGCACGGAATTTTAATAAGTTAGCATAAAGAGGTAATATTCAGCATAATCACTTGATCCTACCCTAAGGCTGCGGGCACAGTTAGCGCGGATTGCGTACGGGCGATGGCGTGTCGCGGCTTTAGAGGATCAGCCCAGTCACGGCATGAATGACATTTTCGTAAACAAAAATGATTTACTTGTGACTATACAATAATTTTACCAAAAAAAAATATTAATTTTGCGTAAGTAGATACCTAGAAACGAGTATGAGAATGCGAGTAGAAAATTGGTTTTAAAAGAAAATAAAGAAAGAGAAACATTTATTTAGCACACAGACACATACAATGAAAAAACAAGTATCCATACATAAAAAGAATACAATGAAGGTTGTACCAAATAGAAAAAAAAAACGATTTCAATTAGATTACGATGTTTTATATTTATTTTGTGACTGATTAAAACTACGATTAAAATAACGATTAGTTTGTTTCACGTACATAGCTTATATCCTTTCGACTGTTCGGAACATTTTCAAAAAACATAATATTTATATGCTCGTGACAGTACATGCTTAAGATCACGTTGATTGTTCGGGTATTTCAATGGTCAACGTACGTAGATTATTAATTTGTCACTATTTTAAAATCTATTGGTGCTTCCAAATAAAGCCGACGATGTGTTAAGGACGCGACTTTTTTTTTCAGGAAGCGAAAAAAATATCAGCCTCACCTTAAAAAATTAAAAACTTGATTGAATAGTTTGCACGAAGAGGCCGTTTTTTTTTATCTTCCCAAAAAAAAATTGTGGAAGGTTGTTTAGTTTTGTCTACTGAACAAGCGCTTAAAGTTTGTGGAGGGCTGTCCCTTACACTCTGTATATTCCTAAATATTATATCAAATGCTGAAGTATGTCGGATATAATATCGCGAAAAGTCTCGAGAAACTCGCGCTCAGTGTGACAGAGGCTTAAAAAGGACCTATAATGTTGAATTTATAATACCAATGCCGCATCCCTAATTTCCTTAGAACGTTCGACGCCAGTCTTTTTGGTAATTAACAAAACCTTCCTATCTTAATAAACATACTTACTTGAATAAAATGATCTAATCATCATCATTATCATCATCATCAGCTTTTTTAATGTTCCCATTGCTGGGACTCAGGCATCCTCTCTAGTAGAGAGAATGGGCCGGCCCGTAATCCACCACGCGGGCCCAGTGCAGGTTGGTGAAAGTCACATGTCTTCTGATGAATATTTTGGTTCTGGGACATGCCGGTTTCCTTACGATGTTTTCCTTCACCGTTTTGAGAGCAGTGGTGATGAAATAAATTACACAAAGTAATGCGCGTGGCTGGGTTCGAACCCGCGACCTACAACTTGTAAGTCGGGGCCATTACCACTCGGCCACCACTGCTCTGTAAATTTTTCTAAGCAAAAAAAAAATTCAATCTATTTTTAATTCACATAGGCCTACATGGGCACTTATAAAACGTCAGAAGCGTTTGTTTAATCCCAACTCTGTCTTAAAAGTTTTCCGGAAATGGTTATTCAGTTAAAATCTGGATATAATATACCTAGTAGAATTGTTTGGCAGTAAGAAAATTATTTACTTTTTTAAATATAAAAACGGAGAATTGGTACCACCGTCAATTTTCTGTCACTATTTGACATTTTTGGCAGCAAAAGCAGGTAGATGATTTTCACTGTTACTATAGGTAACGTCTTCGGGCTGAAATAATGATGATGAAATGTAACATTTTAAAGTTACGAGTATATTTTCGAACCGTTTGGAGTTGAAACTCTCGAATCATGGCGTCCGAATGCTCACAAGTTATATAAAAATCTGTCGAAACGTCTAGATTTGATACATCGCATGAACCAAGGGCTGGCTTTCATCTCAGACAGAGGATAAGCATTGCCATATAGCGTGGCAATGCCGCCAGCCTTTTAGGCACTTTATCAGTCGACAGCGATGTCGAAGAATTTTTAACGCCATATTTTAGTTTGATTTTAGTTAGTTGTAATAAGCGTAGGGTTTTTATTTTATTTCTTATTTTATTGTAATTATAGTTAGTTCAGTATTTTTTGCATGTAAATTATTCCCTAACTAATAGATGATGACGTAGTATAATTGAAAAGTTATTTCTGGACTTAGTAAGCCTGTCCCAAATGAGCTTGTAACTGTATTTTTTCTGAGGTTAACCAACTTGGTGACGAAACGGTTTTGATTTTATAAAGTCCTTTAATTAACCACTAACAAAAAGTTCTTGTTTGTTCTGTCCGACTTTTGAGGTCGAAGTTTGTTTGTTTGGCTTTATCGTCATAGCTACGTCATAGTAGGTATCTACGACAGTATTCTGAGTGAGTCTGACTGTGGTTACAATAATTAACTTTGGTACTTAAAAATTGTGTGTAATGGCACACAATTATTAAGTTATGAAGTTAAAAATATCGCTTAAGTGTGAATCGGAGAGATAAAGTTTGTTTTTTATTTGTATACGGTAATCTCTGAAAGATACGATTGCTAAAATGTTTTCACCGATATCTGTTTTATTCCTGAGTGACATAGAGTATCTTTTATGTAAGTGGGTGAAGCCGCGGGCAAAAGCTAGTTTCTAATAAACTATGTACAAGCAATTTTGAATTGTCAAATTGCCGATCAGTCAAATCAAATCAAAATCATTTATTTCAAATAGACCATTTGCAGGCACTATTGAATAGTCAAATGTCGGTCAGTCCAAGAAAATTGAAGCTAAATTGCACGTTCTTTACACGCACGTTCACGCGTAAATCTCTATGGAGAAGAACATGCAAGAAACTCCATGGACATTCAAACATGGGAATTACAAAAATCTTGGTTTCTTGTCACTTCTATCTATTTATCACATAATATCCATTATCGCACAATATAAATATATATAATTAAAAAGTTATAAACCACTGGCAATTAAGAGATGGCCAGTCTCAACTGACAACGCCCGTTCACGAGCATGACGCGTGCATCAGCCACACTCAGCTCAACCATTTTGATTTGATACATAGACTGCTAAATACTGCTAAAACATTAGAATGTTTGCATTCTTATAGAAACAAAATGACAGCATCCCTTATCAGAAACGAAATACTTTTTAAACTAGACACTGGTTTTAAATGTGCAAACAACCATGGGAAATCAAAAGAAAAAAAAGTTCAGGTCCTTCCACTTACCAGTACTTACCACTTCTTATCTCTTGTTGCAGACTTCTCGGAACAGCAATGCTAGTGGAGACGCGTGTGAACGCCGCGACCCCTGCCAGCACGGTGGTGTCTGCATTAGCACCGACGATGGACCCATTTGCGAATGTCGGGACGGAGACTACGAAGGCGCATTCTGTGAGAGAGGTAAGTGTCTGTTGCGAGAGGAGATGTATGTGAACGCTACGTGCCAGCATGGTGACATCTGCAGGCCTACCCAAGTTACGACCGATTCGTTTCGATTCTCTATCGCTGATCACCTCAAGTTGGCCATGCCTTCGATTCCTTTGTTCGGATTTGAAGTTTCCTACTAGCGTTAACGATTGTGGATTATCAACTTGACTAAGACTTCTAGTTCTAGACTAATCTTTGAGACCGGGAACCCGGACCGGGTGGTGCGTCTCAGATGGCTTGTGTGCAGTTAAGAAAACTCTTCTGGCGTTGTAACAACTTGGGTTGACTTTGATATAAAGAAAAGGACCTAGAATGCAATAAAATATATGTATTATGCATAAAAGTGTGCTCTGGATCTATGATTAGCCATAGTCTTTAAAGTTTTCTATGAGTAACATAACTCTTTTATCAGGTGAGATAGTGGTCTAACACGAGTCTATCCATAATAAAAAAAAATATATATAGCAGTTTTGAGTGCTGCTTTAACACGTCAAAGGCAGCACAATTTTTTGTATTGTTGTACTGTACGAGTTGTTTAAGACCCCTTTTGAAACTGACATTGTGCCGGTAAGGGGCTTATTAGACTCCGGAATGTTTAAGAAACAAAAGCTTGTCGGTAAATTGAAAAAAAAATCTTTTAAAATAAAATTTATTTCTTTAGTTCGGTCACAGTGACCCCGTATTAAAGTGAACACTACATTGCATTCTGTTTTAACCTTTCGAATAACGTAATTAAAGATACACTAGAAAGGCAATAAGAGAGTGAACGCGAAGAGAGCCAGCGTTCGCTTGAGTTTTAAGGAATTAATAAGGAATCTTAAATGTATATCCATCTCTTTTTTAAACTAAACTAAATTGAAGTTATTGCCTCCACACAGCAGAGAAGACTATGTTTTTCTTAGCCGAGACACATACGAGGCGTATTCGACCTCGTACTGCACTGAACGTGTTAACAATCGCGTGTTAATCTTCAGTCACGTCTTAAACCTTTAGTAAACCACTACTCCAGTAAATATAACTGTGGCGCTAAACTAACGTCGGTTTGAACCTTAGCTAATGTGCCATTAGTTGAAATGTCAGCTCTTACAGCTACTGAGCGAGTGAACGAGTGAATGAACGACGACTAAATGCTGTGTTGGCACGCGAGCTTTCCGAAAATTTTGCTTTTCAGCTCGGTGTTAAAGCTAGAATGTAAGACTTTTGTTTTGGAGTTCATTGCGATTTGGTTTAACAGCGTTATTTACTCTGATATACTTGATTTTGCTTGTTGAAGTAAGTCTTTCAAGTTGGTAATGGTAGGGGTTCCTCAATGGTCTATTATTTTTCTTTCAAGTTGGTAATGGTAGGGGTTCCTCAATGGTCTATTATTTTTTTAAGGTTCCGTACCTCTAAAGAAAAGAACGGAACCCTTATAGGATCACTTTGTTGTCCGTTTGTCTGTCTGTATCTCTGTCAAGATCCTTTATCTCGAGAACGCGTGGAGGTATCGAGTCGTTTTCGATCTCTCGGTCAAGATCCTTTGTTTCAAGAACGCGTAAAGGTATTGAGTTGAAATTAAAATTCATAGGGTACTTCCCGTTGGCTCAGGATTCTGAAATTTGGCATACAACATGCTCGTATAGCACAGGTATAGGAATAAATCTGAAAAAAAGGAAATTTATTACGTTAACGTCCCAAAAAAAAAAAAACTTTTTGCAATTCGGAAAAAAATTCGAGACTTCATTCGGGAATTGAACTATTTACCTTAGTGCGCGAGTCCGACTCGCGCTTCGCCCAGTTTTTTTTTAATGTAGCAGGCCTGTGAAATCCTCGCGGGTGAGACAGCCCGGGAAATACCAGACTCTTACTGATTAAAACCCACCCATGTACCTTCACTTACCCTTTACTGCCCAGGGCTGCGGTGACTCTTTGAACGATCCTGCAACCCAGATACTGTAACCATTCGAGTATATTTCTTGACTACTTTCTTCAACTAACTTCCAATAACAATAAGTGAGTTGCATAAACTAAGTTTAACGACAGCCAATGCCTATCAGCCGTCAAATCTCTGGTTAAGCGAAGTTGTACTTTAATAAAAAGCTTGAAATAAAAGAAAATTGAGAAATTGAAAAAGGACAAGCGTAAATACGATATTTACATTATGTTTCAAGGAGACAATTCGCTGTCTGTTAAAAAAAGAACGAGTCAGATGTTAATTGATGACTTTTGTCAAAACTTACGTTTATGTGACGTGTGCAAATAATAATAATAATATTTATTCAGTCAGAAAATAGTGATCCATAATGGTTAGTAACAATTGAATCTTATAAACTTAAAAAAATAATTTAATAGATAAGATAAGATAAGATAAGATATTCTTTATTTGTTTAAACATTGTATACATACAAAAGCATGCAAGATATAGGTTTATTGTTTGAGTCCAGTCATGTTTATGCCATAAGTATCGGCGTACAAATATTTATAAAATTGAGAACTAAAAATAACAATATTGATAATAAATCCTAACACATAAAACTTAGCCAGGATTTCACTTATTATTTTTATCTTATCATGTCAACATTCGAAATTAATTAAAAACAGTGATGTTAAACAAGAGCAATGTCAAAGCTACAAAATATATGTCAAAATTAGAAGATTTATGTCCAAGTTACAAACTATAGGTCAAAATTAACAGTTTTTTGTCAAAACAGTATGGATGTCAAAATTACAATATAAATGTCACAATTACTATATACATGTCAAAATTACAATATAAATGTCGCAATTACTATATACATATCAAAATTATAATATAAATGTCAAAAATTACTATATAAATGTCAAAATTACAATATAAATGTCACAGTTACCGAATAAATATCCAAATTACAATATAAATGTCAAAGTTACAATAAAATCTCAAAACACTAAGTATAGAAATGTAAAAATTATAAGGATGTCAATATTATAAGAACCATGTCAAAATTACAATCCACGAGCATTAATGTCAGAATTTTAATTAAAAAAAACTTTTCTCGGCTAGAAATTCGGAGACACTATAATATGCTCTTTGCAAAAGGAATGCCTTCAATCGACGCTTGAGTGCACTACTATTTAACTCTTTCCATCGTTTAGGCAATACGTTAAATATAGTAGGAGCCATGCAGACGATGCTCTTGCGCATTAGAGCCGTTTTTGCTGGATAGATGCGTAGAATCGTCATATCTCTTCTGTTACGCGGTACAGCGTCTTCTAGACGTGGAAACAATTTTGGGTTTGTTTTAACAAACATTGCGGTTTCCAGAATGTACATACAGGGAAGAGTTAATATTTTGTATTTTTTAAAATATGGTTTGCATGTATCAATCGTTTTTAACCCAAACATAGATCTAATACATCTCTTTTGGGCCTTGAATGCCGTGTCAGCGTCAGTAGAATTTCCCCAAAATATAATGCCGTATCTTAGGTGAGACGCAGCTATGCCATGGTAGGCTGTAATCAAGGTATCTGCATTCACAACTGCAGCTAGAGAGTGCAATGCAAATGCAGCGCTACAAATTTTTTTGCAAAGGTACTCTATATGCGATTTCCAATCCAGTCTTTTATCAATCATTAATCCAAGGAATTTAGTATCATTTACGACTTCAATAGTTTTATTATCAATATTTATGTCCATATTTTCTATAGTCAAACGTTGGCTAAAATGTATGATTTTTGTTTTATCTAAATTAATTTTTAAATTATTGTCATTTAACCATTTTATTATTGATGTCAAAGTATTACGAATGTCAAGTTTATATTGAATCATGTCACTGTTATTACTAGAAATAATAAGACAACTATTTCATAAAAAAAGAGATTGTGTTATTATATATATGTTTCAATATATATAATGTTTCAATGACCAGTGTTAATGTTATTATTGAAATTAACTTTGACGTAAACTGTAACGTCAACCTAACCTACCGTTAGGGATAGGCGATGTAATCGGTAGGGTGAACAAGAAGAAACGGAATGTTTAGTGTCTTGGAAATATAAATTGCGCTTCTGTTTCTGCGTCGGCACCAAAAACATGATTAAAGTAAACCTTCCTACTAAAACGTCTCGATAGATCCTGAAATAGCTGATACCCTTCCATTTTAAATCTGGGGGCACGGTAGTGCCCCCGCCAAGATGAGCCAAGCGAAGCGCAAGGGCACTACCTACCTTTTCTCGAAGTGTTTCGTCGTTTTTTTGAACCCTCATAGAGTTCGTTTCCGATGTACCAGATAGTTCGTATTTTCAGAATATGATTTCAATAATAGACTAATTAAACATACAAAGTCTCAATTGAATAGCTCTAATACTTTAGATTTTATTGATATATAAAATACACCGATTTCGTCACTGACACACTCACTGATACACTGATAAACTGATGATCATCAAAATGTTTGGCTATTTCCTGAAGTGAACAACAAAAAATTCATAAACTTATAACTTTCGCCCCCAATTCCCTAAAATGGGGGTGTGGAAGTTTGTATGAGACTTTCACCAATTTTATGAATTAGGACATGAAAGTTTACACGGGACTGCAGACAGTAACTAAAAAACCTACTCGTATTAATAAGTACTTACAAGAACCTCCGCCTTAATCAAGAGTCTCATGGTAGGCTCAGTTATTTACGCCCTTTGACGATGAGGTGAGCAAATCGACTGTAAGTACTTAATTAATACGAAAAAACTGCCTAGCAACTTACAAAAAGAACTGAAATCCCACAAAAAACATTTCATGTAAAATGTTGCCAAGACGACCACATAAGGTTTGCCCTGTGAAAAAGATATCAGATCTCATGTAGAACCAAGCTTCTGAATTTACACGGCCTAAACTCTACCGACCCGAGCTTCACAAATTCTACATATCAGTAAAAATGTATGGCTTGGCTGTTTCTTTACACTAAACAATGACCTGTAGGTTCAATGACCTGTAGGTAGTTAGTATGCAACGCCGACTACTACCGTACAGGGCATTAAACTCGCTCAGCTGACGTTTTCTTAAAGAAATTAGTTTCGTACATGCGTAAATTAATACGAGTTTAAAAAAAGAAAGTACTTTATTTTTTAATTTTATCGATACAAATCGAAAGAGTTTCATGTACCGGATCGATCCTCCACGGGATTAAAATGATCAAAATATAGCAGTGTATGTATTATTTTGTGAAATTATTTGTGTACAAATACAAATAATTTACAATATTATTATTATTTTCCCATTTATTCATAAATATTACATATAAATTACATTTTTAAATATTTCAATATAAAAAAAAAAACATTTAAAAATATAAAAAAATAGTTGCCCACCGGTATCGGGAACAGGGTCCAAGGTACCGGCGGTCAGGGCTCCAGAGAAAGGAACCTCCTAACAATACGAGCCGTGTCCAGGAGGACACAGCTACACGGCTTGTTATTATTTTTATTATTATTATGTATTTGTTTAAAATACAAATACAAATAATTTGCAATAGGTCTTAGTTGCCCTTATTATTACAAGCTGTTTTCATCATAATCTTATCTCTGATTTTACGTTCTTCCAAAAAATATGTCTTTTGGAAGTTTCGATGACATGTGACATCCACCAAACCGCACTGGGCCCGCGTGGTGGATTACGGCCTATTCCCTCTGCTAGAGAGGAGGTCTGAGCCCTAGCAGTGGGAACATTAACATTATTAACGCTGATGATGATGATGTCTTTTGGCCCTATTACAATCAAATAAACTAAAACGGAACTCTGAATATTAACATCATACATCCTTTTACTAGCACAAAGTGTAAAGGACAGTGGTTATCAAACTTTTTGCCGTCGACACGTGTTTCGAGTAGTTTCGTTTCGCCGGAACTAAAGTTGGAATGACTCTTGTAGGGGTGCCAACCGTGTGTTACACAGTTTGTCATATGTATGCAAATGACATAGGAATGTTAGAATGTGACTGCAATGTTAAAGGTAAAGGTAAAATTGTACTTTAAATGTGTATTTCTTGAACCCTAAACTAGTGTTGACTACTAGTGTCTGTACAGTAGAAATTATTTGGCTCGCTCGGGCTCCGCTAGCCTGAGACACTCAGGCGAGCGAAGCCTGTATTTTGTCAGCTTAGTAGTGTCGGAATCATATTTTAGTTCTGTTTGCTTAATTTCGATTTCTCACTGCACTAAATCACCTCTCAATCACATTAAGCAGGCAAGAAATGTCGTATTTTAAGAAAATTTGCATTCCAGTCAAGTTTAAAGACCAAATATATTTTTTTATTATTTATATACGCGCAGACCACTAGCTCACCTGATAGTAAGTGATGATGTTATTCTAATTAACAAACATTTTGTTCACGTTATGAACACTGATTGCCGTTGAGATGAGATTGTTTTTTTTTCTTTAATTCTTACGTTTTTTGATACGAGTATTATTATCTTCAGATAGAGTTCGACAGCTAATGCTTTATAGATTCACTAGCTTTTGCCCGCGGCTTCGCCCGCGTACATAAAAGACCTTCCCTCTTTCTCCCCCTTTTCTCATTTTTTTTATAACAAAATTAGCCTATGTCCGTCTCCAGGGTCCCAACTATCTCTGTACCAAAAGTCATCAAAATCGGTTTTGCCATTTAGGCGTGAAGACGTAACAAACAAACAAACAAATAAATAAACAAACAAACTCACTTTCGCTTGTATAATATTAGTATAGTAAGGATTAACACGTTCAACTTAATGAGATTTAGTAGGTGCTTGTGCATTCATATACTCTAGGTAACCTAAGCATTACCAGTTAAGGGTTTGTCTCCTTCCATTAAACTATTTCAATGAACGGCCGTAATGAATTTGTCCTATTATCACGATCTCTAAGTCATACCACAAAACACATGGCAACAGTACTACAGTATCGAATAATGAATGAAACTATAGTAACCCATATCAAAGGGCAGCGGTTCTCAAAGTTTTTGCGAGCGACACGTGTATAGTGGTTCAGAAGTTGGCACAATCCGTGCAGGGTTGTCAAACTTGTGAAATATCGCTCGATTAATTATAACTAAGTGAGTGTATGCTCAGGTTTAGTTATTAGTAGTTGTTAGAAGTTAGATGTAGATTAGCGTCGATATAGTTCTCGTTTTTTTTCTTAATTTTATCAGTTTTCTTTTTCTCTTGACTTTAGTGGTCAAAGTGTCAGTCTAAATTCTGCATTTTAAAGACCTGCTTCGGTGACGACGCCTGTCTTCAAACGCGACTGTTAATGAAACAACCTACCTTAGTTCCATTTTAGTATCATATAAAATAAGTAAAAAAAGAAACTTAATTCCGACTATGAAAGACAATTAAGCAAAGATAGATGAGAGACTTGCGTAGTCGGTTAAAAATGTTAAAACAAAAGTTATACAACTCGTAGCCTCGTAGGCCGTAGCGGTGGGGTCATTTGCTACGATGTAGACGAAGACGGCTACGACGCGCGACGGCTACAGTACTACGTAGCAACTTCATGCCTACTTACTTGTTCTTCCCACGACTACGCACGCCGCACACGAGCCACCGAACCAAACCATAAAATGCCGCCACTAGCATATTTCCTGTAGGTTTTATACATTTTCTATGGGTTCGCCGCACACAGTTGATGCCGGTGGCCACCATACGCTAAAAACGCCGCTGTTTCTTGTGGCCCGAACCGGCCACTAAATGCCGATACAAAATGCCGTGACACGTTACTCGTGCATTTAAACCTTCTTCGTCAGAGTCCATTATGACACTGCGCGTATGGGTTAAAAAAAGTAGCAGCCACAGGCCACAAGTGGCTGTCGAGCGCGCCGAAACAAACTCAGGGGCCAAAGTCTCTTTCAAAGTACATACAATAAATATGTAATGGTCAAATCACTTTAGAACCATGCAGATTTGTCTGAGATGGTCTTATGAAGAAAGAACCATACAGATTTGAATGGACCCATCCAGTCAGTGCAAGAATTTGTCAGTATTCGCAAAGCTCAACTCAGAACTATTAAGGAGCTAAACGAGTTGACGAACAATACCAAGGAAAGGACATTTGGATAGGTCGCAGAAAATACTCAATTAGCCAGACATGCGTTAAAATTACTGAAAAGAAAAGAGAACAAAAAAAAGCAATCAGCATAGTCCTCACATTCACAATAATAATAGGAAATATATAGTTTAATACGAATACGAATACTTTTATTTATTTAATAAATTTTACATTTGTGTCAAAAAGTTTAAAAATTGACAATAAATACGGAACACAAAATTTAAGAAACCACTATAAACTAAAAATAAAATCTTTGTAACATGCTCGTGTAGAAAATTGCCCGGTAAATAAATGAAATTATATTCCACATTGGTCATCATCACATTAAAATCAAAGTCTATGTCAAAAAAAAATAAAAAAATAAAGTATAATGTCTGTCCTTGAATACGAATCCCTAAAAGTGAAATGCTAGCAAGACAATTGCTGATTGCAAGCTATTTACAGCAGTATTAACCTATTCCGAAAGATTAATTTTCTATCCAAAAAACTGATCATGTTTTTCATTTAATTTAACTGTGGCAGCCCTAATACAAGAGCGGAAATAATGTCGTGAGTAGTTGGATACAAAGTTTTTTGCCTTTATTATATATCGGCGGACATGTTGGACGAAACAGTGCGAATACTATGTTACGTCAAGTAATTGTACCTAATTGTGTGAGTGTGGAAAGGTCAGACAGTCACCTATATTGTTGTATGAGATGAGTGAGAGAGAGCATTTATGTTTAATTTGGTACTATTTTACGTATTATTTAGACTATGCTAGTTAGTTAGTTACTAGTTAGTGTAGTTTATGTATCCGTTGTGTTACTTTTTGGTGCACAATATTCTATTTTATTCTATTCTATACTTTCCCTCTAAAGGGCAAAGGCCTCATCCAACGTCTTCCAGGTAACCTTTTCATGGGCCACCTTGAACCAACCCTTGTGGTAGGCGTCTAGATCATCTCGTCCCCTCTTCCCAGGTCGACCTCAGGTACCAACATTATGGAACTCTTGCCCAATAGCCAGTGTGCATGCGGCTGGTGAACCCTCACAAGCAGGAATAGCTAGATGATAAATGCGAGACGCACAGAACCATCATTGTGGCGACACTTGGAGGAGCCCTGTGTCTATTTTACTTAAAGAATAAACTTAGGCTCAAACTAGAGTTTTACTGGGGTTATAGATTGGGCGAAAGAAAATCCCGGGTTCCGGAAACAAAGGCAAAGAATAAACATAGGACAACGAACAATGACATGCTCGCCGTCCGCTCGTTCTATAAAGACCGAGCCCAAGCCGTCGACGGCCTCAAAGAGTTGTCAACAAACCGTAGGATCCCAGCAGGGCTGATGCCTGCCAAGGTCAAGGGGAAAAGTATGAAAAGGATCATATAGATCCTCATGGTCCTAGAACGCAAAAGGAAACTGAAGGACTACAGGTGTGATTTTAGTCAGTAAAAGTCTGACCCGTCCTCCCACTCCACCCTAGGACGGGAGAAGTCATTGACTAATTTCTCACTTAAAAAAAGTCCCTAACAAAATTTCTTCAACACTTTTTTCTCCTTTTTAATGACACTTATTCTATAATAATTAAGCAACTTACTATCGGGTTGCCAGCCCTGTGAAGGCGGAAACGACATCGCCAACTACGGCTGGCAACAAAGTGCTCTCGGTTTATTATTTACTTGCGGCAACCCTGTTCAGAGCCGGTGGTTGCGCTGGCACAATTAACTTTTAATTGGTCTGTATTATTTTAGGCTGTGGCTTATATTTAAATTGTAGGGTTCTATGTTTTGGATAGGGAAATCAGTTTGGTTAGCAAATCAGATTGGAATGCATATGGTAAATCAGACATAATTTGAATTATGAGCCTGTCTTCTGTCGTGCATAGTTAATGAGTAGAAGCTTAACAAATACAATTTATATAAAAGGTGTAAGGGACAGCCCTCCACAAACTTTAAAGGCTTGCTCAGTAGACGAAACTGAACAACCTTCCACGAAATTTTTTTTCAGGAAACGAAAAAAAAAAACGGCCTCGCCATACAAATTGTCCGATCAAGTTTATCATTTTGTATGGTGAGGCCGATATTTTTTTCGTTTCCTGAAAAAAAATTTCGTGGAAGGTTGTTCAGTTTCGTCTACTGAGCAAGCCCTTAAAGTTTGTGGAGGGCTGTCCCTTACACCTTTTATATAAATTGTATTTGTTAAGCTTCTACTCATTAACTATGCACGACAGAAGACAGGCTCATAATTCTATAAAAGCCCATTTAAAAATAGTTATAAAAGCTTTTTTGTGTTGCACGACATTGAAGTAATAGTATTAGCCTTAACGTCGCTTTTGACGTGAACCTTATTTCATGTTTTAGGTCTATTAAATAGGAGTCTTAGATTTATATAAGGGCATTAGTCAATTTTATTTATTTACTAAAGTCCCAGCTTTGCGTAGATTTTTTTTCTACGGTGGATAAAATCATCTAATTGACATCCCCGGCCCTTAAGTGGAGCGGAAGATAGTGTCAAACTCTTACTGACTAAAACACCCACCCCGTTCCTTCTTGTTTTCATACCGGGGCCGAGCCTCCCTTTCGGAAATAGACCCTGGCCCCAGTAGGCTTCGATCCAGCTGGGCCCCTATGGTTACTGACAACTTCTCGAGGCGCGGGAACAGTGCGCGCCGTCGACGTCTTGATCTCGGTCCGGATAGTTACCGGACAGTCAGACAGCGAGCTACCCATTGCTCGCCGTTCGCTTCGCGTAGGTGTTGAAAATATTTGAACAACACCTACAACGTTTGCTGATTCAGCAAACGTTGTAGGTGCTGTCTTGTAAATTATCAAAGAAAAAACACCATAAAATAAACGTTATAAGGGTCCGTACCTAAAGGGTAAAAATGGAACCCTATTACTAAGACTCCACTAACCGTTAGACATGTTTTTTTGCCGTTTTTATAGATATTGGTGCGGAACCCTTCGTGTTCATGAGATACAGCCTGACGACAGACAGACGTACAGCGGAGTCTTAGTAATAGGGTCCTGTTTTACCTTTTGGGCACGGAACTCTAAACAAGTAATTTTGCAATACTTTCATATTACAATATTATTAGATACTTACTAGCTTTCGCCCGCAGCTTCGCCCTCGTTCAGTAAATATATGTCAGTCAGGAATAAAACAGCTTTTTATCGGTTAAAAAATTTTAGCAATCGGACCAGTACTTTCAGAGATTACCTCCTACAAACAAAAAAGCAATCTTTATCTCTTTATGATATTATAAGTGTAGATGAGGTTTCAGGCCCGAAAACAACTTCGGCCCGTATTACAGAACGTCACTCAAAACTCAAGCGTTACTTAAAACTAGATTCAAGCCATTTGATTGGTTGAAACTAATTTTAAGTAACGCTTGAGTTTTGAGTGACATTTTGTAATACGGGCCTTAGTCAATACAACGCAAATACCACACCACCTCTTCTATTTACCCCCTTCCCATTAAAAAGCGTAATCACTTCGTTTCCTGCTCCACCAAGTTCCTCGTTGCAAGGAAGCAATCTTCGCAAGGAATCGCGTGAACTCCTTACTTTCAATTGTTTTGAAGTGTGGTAATTAATTCTTGCAGGCACGTTGCACATGTCTGCGCTCTGAAGTCTGCAGGATTTGCTTGAGGGTTTTAACTTATGGAAAAGTTTGGTGAGAGGAATTAGGGTTCGAAGTGAGCTCTGTATACATGGTTCTTGTCTAAAGGTAGAGTTTTTTTTTTCGGTTGGAATGTCATCTAATGACATCCCCGGCTCTTGGGCGGAGCGGGATATAGTGTCAAACTTTAACTGACTTAAAACCCACCCCGTTCCTTCAAGCCTTCATACCGGGGCTCGAAATGTCTTTTGAAACTAACCCTATCCCCGGTAGGCTTCGACCCAGCTGGGCCCCTACGGTTGCTGACAACTCCTTGAGGCGCGCGGGAACAGTGCGCGCCGTCGGCGACTTGGGCTCGGTCCGGACAGTTACCGGACGATCGGACAGCGAGCTACCCATTTCTCGCCGTCTGCAAGCCCACGCCTACGGTGGCCGGAAATCGGGATCGGAGTCCCGGCGGTGGCTGGGGCGCTGTTAGCCCACGCCTACGGTGGCCGGAAATCGGGATCGGAGTCCCGGCGGTGGCTGGGGCGCTGTGAACGCCGTTGCCTGATACGGTTGGCCTCCTTTGCTAGCATTACTGCTTTGCAGAAAGAGGCGACCGCCTGCCACTCTTCCTCGCTCCGGACCATGGCCTGTACCAAGGCCCAGCGCAAGAGATCGCCCTCATGAGGGCGATCGGCGATGCTCTGCCCAAGCAAGACACACCTCTACTGTGTGCTCTACCGTGTCCTCCGAGCGTTCCGCATAGCGGCGACACTTCTAAACGAATCCGGTGCAGGAACCTCCCGAACTTACCATGTTCGGTGAGCACCCGCGTCATGCGGAAGGTGAGGACGCCGTGAGGTCTTTCCAGCCACGCCTCAAAGAGAGAAATTAGAGGTGGTGTTGAAAATAGTTATAAAGTAGCGAATTGTCCCAAAGAAACATATTCCCTGTGGTTTTCCTTTCAGCGGGTGCGTTACATGATTGCGAAAAGTGAAACCTCGAATAACACGTCCCCGTAAGTTTACTAATCCGAAGCACGTTACAACGAATGCACGTTACAATGAAAAACTTAACGCCGTAGCCATGTGATCTCGAATAACATGATTCAGAAAAATGTAATATCGTAGAACACGTTCCCGTAACTTTGCTAATAGGAAACGCTTAACAAAGACTCCACGCTACCACGAAAAATCTAGACACCCTAGTCATGTGATCTCGAATAACTAAATCTCAAAATTACAATTTCGAAGCATTTAACAAAAAATATAGGTACACTATGTTATCTCAAGTATGGACGCACTTAGTCCCATGCGGCTATATAAAATCTATATCTATATATATAAAAATCAATGCCACTTTTCGTTGTAATTTTATAACTCAAAAACAGGCTCATCTATCCAAACCAAATGTTTAGGCTTTGTTCAGACCATAAATATAAGAATGTTTTTTATATTTCTATGATTCGGTCTATTTAGTAGATGGTTTTGATAGGGTAGAGTAGGGTAGTGTAGGGTATAGTAGGGTAGAGTGGGGTAGAGTAGGGTAGATTAGGGTATAGTAGGATGGAGTAGAGAGGAGGGGGAGCGAATCCGCGCGGGCAAAAACTGGTCTCTAATAAATAACACTGAAACAAACGTCTGCAATGTTATATAAAATATCAAAAAGTTCTCTTTTCAAAGAGAGACTTCGACAAAAGTTTATGAAATTAGATTAGCTAGATGCCTACGTACATTTCAAACTCATACGTCTCAACTAACGTCATAATTTCTTCAACTTTTCCTTCTTAATTACGTTTAATAATATTAAGTAAGTCATAAGCGTAAATTTCGAAGTCTCTCTCTAAATGACGGGTGATTCGATGAAGTTGGCAACATCGTGTAAAACAAGTTAATTCTGGCTGTTAGAATTTGATAAATTCTCCTTTATTACCGCTGCGGATTACTTGAGAAGTTGTCCTGATTTTTCAAATAACTCTCATTGGATTCTTACTTCTTGTTCCTTTTTCGATTTTATCTCGAAAGTGAGTCTGTGTGAATTAGAAAATAATGTTATCAAGAAAATATAGCGGATTACTATTGTGCTAAAAAGGAAAACATCGTGAGGAAACCGGCATATCCTAGAACTAATAATTCGAAGACATGTGATATTCACCAACCCACACTGGGCCCGCGTGGTGGATTACGGCTCATTCCCTCTCCTAGAGAAGAGGCCTGAGTCCCAGCAGTGGGGACATTAGACATTAAAAAAGTAAATTGTGATTTGATATTTATCACAGTATTTATAAGTTTATAATTGTAGCATATATCATTGTGTATTTATAAACAAACTTTCGCTATTATAATATTAGTGTGATCCAACTATTACTAATAATCATAACCCTCCGTAGTCGGGTAAAAAGTAGATACCTAGTCTATCTCGCACTTAACATTTATTTTAGATAGGTACATATTCAATAGATATTTTATTTAACGCTCGCAGCTAAATTAACTCAGCCTTTTTCGAATCTTTATTCAATAAATAAAGCCTACAGCAACATCTATCTAATAGTGAAAAACCATTTTCATTTTCAATGATACTAGGTATTGTATGAAATAAATACATCAGAACAATGTTCTGAACAGAATAAAATTGCCATAAAATTTTAGGTATTATTTCGAGGCTTCAGAGAAAATAGAGAATGGACGAGCACCTTTTATTTATTTTTTTAATCTAATACATTATTTCAAACGTAAATTGGAATAAAGCCTTTGAAAAATAGTTTGAATATTTAATTTTATGAAAACAATTTTTATGCTTACGGACAACATTTTGTTTGGTATTGAAATCAAATAGTTTAGAAGTTTGCTAGAGGGGCAAACCATTGTTCACCATTTTTTTGTTGAGCATTCGTTCAAAAAAAGTGGTTCTTAAATATGTATTCAAAAAGGTACTCAAAATATTTTTCAAAGGATAAAGCCTTAGGAATATATTTTGAATACCTATTTTCAATTGGTCTTTATATATTTTTTTAAATTTGAAAAAAAAAACTTCTCTTTTGTTCTCTTTTTTCTTTGGAACTTAAAAATAATACAGTCTACCAGTATGGTTTTTGACTGTCAGATTAAAAAGTAAAAGTCAATATTTTTAAAGAGTAGCCGTGGAGTTTCTTGTCCTTAAGGCTTATCCCATTTTCCCATTAGTCCCTTGACATCTGGCCAAAATTATGTGGACGTACCTCTCGCAACCAACAGCGCCCGGAAAGCGCGCGGCTGACCTTAAAATCCATTTTCTGTGCGAAATATTGATTGATTTACATATGCAATGTTCACTTTGAAGAATATTTAACCACCAATTTTTATGTGTAAAAATGTTTCTAAAGATCCAAGCCGTTTCGAAGGAGTAGGGAAAAGTTGCGAAATTGCTTAATATTTTTTTAGACAAAAGTATTAATAGCACGAAAAAATCAAATGTTAATAATGTTGTTCATGAATCTATAATAAACATATTATTTTTTTCAAACCTATTAACCTGGCCGTTACCGAGGAGTAGGCTTCAGAAAGTCACTGTTTTATGGCATTTTTCGGGCGCTTGGGCCTTAAGAAACGACCAATTGGAACCGTGTATTAGCTTTTGACGTTTCATATGCGCCCATGCGGGCTAAATGAAATAAAATATTTGTAATTGATTTGAGATTTTGGCCATGGTTTGGCCCAACCACTGTAATATTACTGGATCAGTTGGTGATTGGTGGTATTTGAGTGAGTTGCTTGGTTGGTGGTTGGTTAGTTGGTTGGTTAGAGTACCTGTAATAAAATAAATAGATAAATAACTATGAGAATGGGTTGACTCAGAGTTGTGACTTTAATTTAGTCATAGTAATGACTCTAGTCAAGTGAAATTATTACAGTAAAAGTGTGGCACTAACGATTCTCAAAAAAACCAAACTAAGCGGAATGCTTTTACAGTGTTTTTTTTATTATTGTAAATTCATGTCTTTGTTTTTAGTCTATTTAAAAAAATTAAATCTTGAACGTTCAGTAAGTGGCTCCGTGGCATCACAGAGGGCCGTAGCAGAATACCAGCGCTACATTATTATTATTTTAATAAATATTGTAGGATATGATTTTTTTTTTTCGATGGGTAAAAATCATCCAGGTGACATCCCCCGCCCTAGGGCGGAGCGGGAGATAGTGTCAGACTCTTACTGACTAAAAACCCACCCCGTTCCTTCTTGCCTTTCATACCGTATGATGAGATAAATGCCATTTGGGCTTTGAATATGCTCAGATTTTTATTTTATACTAGCTGATCCGACATACACGTTTTGACATTAATAGAAGAGCGTGAACAAAAGTTTCACGCAACTTTCTTAATTTTGTTTTTAATAAGAATCTTTTTTTGAAAAAAATAACTGACAACAAAGAAAGAAAGTGAAGTTGTTCCAACTGTTCACGCATGATGACGTGCCCAAGAGAAAAATCATTGTGTGAGTCACACTTAACGTTTTTTCTTTATTTCTAGCCATTAAAGTCAAAGTCAAATGTATTATTTAGTTAAATATATCAGAACCATTTTTAATAACTGAAATAGGTTGCTACTAAGGGTGAGTTGCACCATTTAACTATAACGATAACAAAGCCGTTAACAGTTGTCAAATCGTCGAATTGACCAACAGGCGGCCGTTTCACGGCTGGTTATGATTTGGTTATCGTTATAGTTAAATGGTGCAACTCACCCTAAATAAATCGGAGAATCAGTTTGTTACTTATCTTCTAGATAATAATTAATACTATAATATGCATTTTGTAGTAGGAATATTATGACAAGAAAATGAAATAAAAACTCTATCCATATTAAATTAAAGTATATATTTAATGCATAAAAAGCAGCCCCCTTCAAAAGTTTATGACAAGGAGTTTTACGACGAATAAGCTCTCTGTATAAAATATTGAAGGTTTAAAATATACGTTGTGGTATATGGATATGCGGTGAGGTATTTTTAGGTATCTTCAGTCTGATTTCCCTTAGGAGTAACACATTTTATTCGGTGGCCTACTAAGTTGGTTTTGTGCGTAATAACGTTATGTATTTCCAAAATCTGTTTGACAACACAGTGTAATAATATGTCATGCATAGCATAGTCGGCCTTATAATGTTCCCACTGTTGGGAATCAGGCCTCCTCTCTAGGAGAAGGAATGGGCCGTAATCCGCCACGCGGGCCCAGTGCGGGTTGGTGGATATCACATGTCTTCGAATTTTTGGTTCTAGGACATGCCGGTTTCCTAAAGATGTTTTCTTTCACCGTTTAGAAAGCAGTGGTGATGAAATAAATTACACACAGTATTACGCCTGGCTGGGTTTGAACCCGCGACCTACGACTCGTAAGTCGGGGCCGTTACCTTTCGGCCACCACTGCTATGCCAACCACCAATATACACCAATATGTCATGGGTAGTCCGAGAAGGAACCCCGAGGTCCTGGAATACAATGTTTGAGATTGAATAAACTTATTCCCCACACTTGGTTGTCTATGTACCTACGTGCTATAGAGTAATTACGGTCACTGTTCGTGGGTCCGACGTATACAGTTCCCGTGTTTCTCTGTGAGACTATCGAAATATAAAATCCGATGTAATCTCTTTATTCTAAAATACGCTGCGCCCCATAACCCAACATGCAAGGCAAAGATGGAATATATAGTGGGTTTCAGTCAGTAAAAGTCTGACACGCTCTCTCGTTCCGCCCTAGAGCGGGAGAAGTCACTGGATGATTTACCACCTAAAAAAGGTGTAATAATATGTATTTTATAGGCACTGGCACGAATCTTGAGCACTCGGCGTCAGAGTGGGGATCGCTATGCGCATTCCATACATTGGCGAGCCAATCGTCGTCGTTGTTAGATAGATGCAGCAGGTGCAGGGAACGAACCACGAGTGACGTCTATGACGCGATGGCGCGACGAGCCCATCACTGACACTCCCCGCCCCCGCGTTTCACTAAAGAGACCGAATATTTAACTTCTGCGCAACTTGAAGGCAGCGCTCAAGATCCGTGCCGGTATCTATACTAGAGGTAAAAATAGTTCCGTTGTACAAATTTGCAGAATCAACTAATAAATCGATCAAGTACGAGTCGAACTCGCCATGACGGGTTCCGTACCAATGTAATTTTAACTTCATTCATTTTCTCGCCATCTCCTTCGTGGTCTGCCGCGACCCAGTCACACTGTATCAGGGTACTAAAAAGATTACTGGTGTCTTTTAAAAGAAAGTAGCTTGATATTCTGAAATGCAGATTGGCTTATCTTGTCCAAACGACGACTGATAAATAGCATTACTTTTGTCTCAATTTATTTTGAGAAAAGACAATGAATTAGATATTTTTTCTGCTTTGCTAGACTGTTTCTATCCACTATTCAATTCTGAGAGAAAGTTTTTTTTAATCTTAACTAATATTATAAATGTGAAAGTCTGGATGTTTGTTACTTAATCACGCAAAAACGGCTGAACGGATTTGGATGAAATTTGGCATGCATATAGCGTTTGACATGGAAAAGAACATAGGCTACTTTTTATTCCGGAAAAACATCTTATTCTTACGGGAAAACACGTTTAGAGTGCGATAACCGAAGTACACGCGGACGAAGTCGCGGGCGGACAGCTAGTTTTAAATATATAAATAAAAATATACCACAACTATCATACAACCTCGTCGTAAAATTTGTGTTATAAGTACTAGACAACTGATAAACAAACTTGTATATTTCTAAATACATACCTGTTGTAGATAAATTACACCCAGACACAGAACAAATGATCGTGCTCATCATACAGACATTTGCCCTGGGTGGGAATCGCACCCACGACCTTCAGCATAGCAGTCACGGCCACTAACTACTAGATCCACAGGCCAGTCAAATTATAAATAACCATGAATGGCATTATGTGTAAAATATAATTTTGGACTAAAATCTGTTGTTGCTCTCGCATTATAGTCGAATCGTTTTGAATAACATCTTCTCATTAATTAATACGTATAGTAGTATCACGTAGTTAATATGCAAAGATTTTAGCAAGTAAGATTTTTATACTGTTTACACCTCTTTTACGTACCTATTAGTTGACTACTTTACTTTTTATTATGTAGTTACTGTGATTATTTTAGTTATTTTACCTTCTCTCGCCTGAAACACAGGATGTCTTAGTTCAGGCATATAACACATGTGAACTCTACATAGAATTAAGAAAAAATGTATTTACTGTATTACTTTATATTTTTTGAATAAACTTATTTATTTATTTATTTATTTAATAGGCTCAAATTTTTGAAGAATGCGAGTTATGCACGGCTTAAGGGCGGCAATTATCTGAGGTTTGTTAGAATAATTGAGATTTCACGTAACTCCACAGATATTTGTCGACCGGCATTATGTCAAGCGATATCGATGGACGATGAATTTTGGAGTTATAGGGGAATGGAACATAGTACACAAAACTACGCACTCAGAATATTGATTTTGAAACTTAATTTTATTAATTTCAACATGTTGTTGAATTGTGTACAACATTAGTTTCAGTCTATGCAAACCCGAAACATGTGTCTAGTATTTTCATGTAAAGAATCTATGTACAAAATTTCATAACTGTACCATGAAAAATCATAAAGCTTGTTTTGTCAGCAATAATACGTAAACACCGGGCCATCCGGGCGACTGAGGAATGGTTTTGCATTTGCATCCAGCGGTTTGCTGGCGCCTAATGCCCGCTATAACCTGCAATGACCTGTATTGTACTTAATGTCTGTGGCGTCCAACTTGTACCCTTTTTAAACATTTTTGTGAAATAATAACATGTTGTAAAAACTATTGGAATCCATTCAGTTACTGATTCTGAATAAACTTGTGGGTGACTCACATATATTTACACTGTATACACTACACGTACACAATAAATATATATTCACCTACATCTATTATGTCTATTTATACATTCATATATATTTATATATTTCCAAGTTCACAACACACATATTCACCAACACTAAACACGACATACACATTGACGTGACGCTATGGACACGCACACAGTCGATGACGCGCCGGCGATTTATTTTCTTCTACCGCCGAGTTGCAGCACTAAAGTTATATTTCGTTTCTCACCAGTCACGATCTATGCTGCCCGCTAAGCCTACGTGCGCTCGCGCCGTTAATATAAAAGTGTGAACTATATCTACCCGCGCTAACTGTATAGCTGTTTGCAAAGACTGTGCATTACATTTATTTCACTGCTGTATTTATTTGCTTGTGCCTGGCTTATCTTGCGCCTTCAATTAACTTGTGTTGTTGTGCTGTGTGTAAGGAGATTATACCTGGAGATACTAGAACAAGGAATTTTATTCACTCGCCACCTACCCAGTGAGTACCTACCTACACCACACACACACCACCCGAACAACCAAATTGGTGACCCCGTCTGAGCACAGAAGACAGCCAAGATGAGCAGCGACGGTAGTGACACCGAGGTATCCCAGCGCAGCCAACGCTCTACCCGTCGGCCAAGTAAGTGCGCGCGCGTCTCCACCGACGCGGACAACCCATCGATGGAGCTGTTCAGAGTTGGCGTCCGCATACCCCCTTTTTGGCCAGAAAAGCCGAACATATGGTTCTGCCAGGTGGAAGGCCAATTCAAACTGGCCCGGATAACGGACGACGCCACAAAATTCTATTACGTCCTGGCACAACTCGACCGTCAACACTCGGAGGAAGTCGAGGATATCATCACTTCGCCCCCCGCAACGGACAAGTATGAGAAGCTGAAGAGCGAGCTCATCAAGCGACTATCAGTCTCCAAAGAGAAGAAAGCCAAGCAGCTCCTCCAGTCGGAAGAGCTAGGCGACAGGAAGCCATCGCAGTTCTTGAGGCATCTTCAGAACCTGGCGGGACCCACAATACCGGATGACTTCATACGCACGATATGGACCAGCCGCTTACCCAGCAACCTGCAGACCATCGTGGCCTCCCAGATGAGCCTATCGCTCACAGAGCTCGCAGACCTTGCCGACAGAGTGCACGACATCGCTCCAGCAACTCCTCAAGTCGCAGCAGCATCGACATCGCGGATGGACTCACCGAAGGACATGATGAGCCTCATAATGGAGCTTACGAGGAAGGTAGAAGCCCTAACAACTGAAAGGCACAGTCGCTCCCGTCCTCGTACACGTCAGACGTCCGGCCATCGCAGTCGCACACCTTCTCGGCGATCGCAGTCGAACTACAGAAGGTTCCCGATCTGCTGGTACCACCACAAATTCGGCAGCCACGCGAAAAAGTGCATCCGCCCATGCGACTATAAAGCGGGAAACGAGCAGGGCAGTCGGTGATGGCGACTGAAGATTGCCCTTCAAGAACTGGTCGCCTGTTCGTGACGGATCGCAGCTCGAAAGTCCAATTCCTTGTGGACACCGGAAGCGACTTGTGTGTCTTCCCTCGAACTGCGCTACCTCAGCGTCGCACGAAAACTGAGTACCAGCTGTGTGCAGCCAACGGTACAACCATAGCGACCTACGGTTACCTACAGGTTGTATTAAACCTAGGCCTTCGTAGGGATTTCCATTGGCGTTTCATCGTTGCGGATGTCACTAAAGCCATAATAGGAGTAGACTTTTTGTCACATTACAATCTCATTGTTGACATCCGCAACAAACGACTAATAGACGGTACCACTAAACTATCATCCGTAGCTTCAATATCATTTTCCAATTGTCTGATATCGAGTGTAAAGGTTGTGACTGGTGAGAATAAATATAGTAACATACTTTCTGAGTTTCAGGAAATAACTCGACCCGCAGGCGTGCCATTCACACCAAAACACAACACGACACACCACATTCGCACCACATCAGGCCCCCCAGTATCTTGTTCCCCACGCAGACTAGCCCCGGACAAGATGAAGATCGCCAAGGCTGAGTTCGAGGCAATGTTAGCGAACGGAACAGCTCGACCCTCGGAGAGCCCCTGGTCGTCACCTCTTCACCTCGCCCCGAAGAAAGACAACGGCTGGCGTCCCTGCGGAGACTACAGACTGCTCAACGCAAGGACAATTCCAGATAAGTACCCAATCAGGCACATACATGACTTCTCCCATAGTCTATCTGGTTGTACGATCTTCTCCACCATTGATTTAGTGAAAGCGTACAATCAGATACCAGTCTGTGAGGAGGACATACCCAAGACTGCCATCACTACACCCTTCGGACTTTTCGAGTTTCCATTTATGACGTTTGGTCTGAGGAACGCAGGTCAAACTTTCCAAAGGTTTGTTGACGAGATGACTCGTGGCCTAGATTTTTGTTACCCATATCTTGACGATTTTCTGGTATTTTCGAGGAGCGAGGCAGAGCACGAGCAGCACCTTCGTCAACTCTTCACCAGGATGAAGAACTACGGTATGCTCGTTAATACCGCCAAATGCGTCTTCGGAGTACCAGAGGTAACATTTCTAGGCTATCACATCTCGCAACACGGAACTAAGCCTTTGGAAAGCAAGGTACAGGCAATCAGGGACTTCCCAGTCCCCAAAACTGCCAGACAGCTGAGACGGTTTCTGGGCATGGTCAACTTTTACCGGAGGTTCATACCTCGGGCTGCCCAGATCCAAATGCCTCTGCATGCCTTACTGACCGACAACATCAAAGCCTCACAGCCAGTCGGCATAAGTGGAAGCTCGTTAAGGGCCTTCGAAGAGTGCAAGGACAGCCTGTGTGATGCAGCGCTACTGGCACATCCTGACTCACAGGCTAAATTGGGATTAGTCACGGATGCGTCTGATTTGGCAATCGGCGGAGTCTTGCAGCAATTCAAAGACGGTAGCTGGCAGCCTTTAGCGTTTTTCTCACGCAAGTTGAGCTCATCGCAGCAAAAATACTCGCCGTACGATAGAGAGCTCCTTGCTATCTACGAGAGTATTAAATACTTCCAGCATTGGCTAGCCGCTACCACCTTTACCATCTACACTGACCATAAGCCACTGTGTTATGCCTTTCATCAACGAAAGAATAACTGTCCGCCACGTCAGTTTAGATATCTGGACTATATATCGCAGTTCACAACTGACATCCAGCATATCGCTGGAAAAGACAACGTCGTGGCTGACACACTTTCTCGCGTTGATGAACTGCAGAGCCCTGTGGCTTTGGACACTCTAGCCAAGGCTCAAGACTCCGACCTGGAACTTGCACAGTTCTTGTCAGCAGAGTCTTCACTGCGCATTAAAAAAATGATGGTTCCAGGAAGTCGTACTGAATTGTACTGCGACGTCAGCACACCGACTCCTCGACCCTTCATTCCTAAACCCTTGCGCAAACAAGTCTTTGACTCCCTGCACTCGCTGAGCCATCCCGGTGCTAACGCTAGTGCCAAACTCGTAGCACAACGCTACGTATGGCCACAGATGCGGAAAGACTGTCGTGACTGGTCTAAGGCATGTTTGGCTTGCCAGCGTTCGAAGGTGAATCGACACGTCACCACCCCTGTGGGTACGCTCGATATACCTTCGGCGCGTTTCAAATATGTCCACCTAGATCTAGTCGGCGCATTGCCCCCTTCCAATGGATATCGGTACTGCCTGACACTCGTCGATCGCTTTACGCGATGGGCTGAAGTTGTCCCAATTACCGATATCACGGCGGAAACTGTGGCCAAAGCGTTTTTACAGGGATGGGTAGCACGGTTTGGTTGCCCTACTGACATTGTCACTGACCGTGGTAGGCAATTTGAGTCTAACCTGTTCCAGTACCTCAGTAAGTCAATAGGTTTTAGGCATCGTAAGACCACTGCCTACCACCCTCAGTGCAATGGTTTGGTGGAGCGATTCCACCGCCAGCTCAAAGCAGCTATCAAGTGCCACGCTGATGTCAGCTGGACAGAATCTTTGCCACTGATACTGCTCGGCATCAGAAGTTCCATCAAGGAAGACCTGAACACATCTTCCGCCGAGCTAGTATACGGTGAGCCTTTGAGACTGCCAGGTGAGTTCTTTGGCCATAAAGTCGACAAATGTACGACTGACATGACGGACTTTACAGCCCGTATCAGAGCATTTGCCGACCATCTACGGCCAGTCCCAACGACGCACCACTCAAAAGACAAGGTCTTTATCCACAAAGACTTGTCTTCCAGCTCCCATGTATTTCTTCGGGACGACGCGTTGAGAGGTGCCCTCCAACCGGCATACACTGGTCCCTATGAGGTGATCGAGAGAGGTGCCAAAACTTTTAAAATTAAAATAAAAGGTAAAAGTGTCACAGTATCGCTAGACCGATTAAAACCAGCCTACATACTGTCTGACACCAACACCACCCCTAACGAAAGCGTGTCCGAACCAACCCCTACAGCTCCAGTAGTCAAAACAACCCGTTCTGGAAGAAAGGTAAAATTCCCGGACTACTATCGACCCTAGCCTGGTCTCTGGAGGGGAGTGATGTGGGTGACTCACATATATTTACACTGTATACACTACACGTACACAATAAATATATATTCACCTACATCTATTATGTCTATTTATACATTCATATATATTTATATATTTCCAAGTTCACAACACACATATTCACCAACACTAAACACGACATACACATTGACGTGACGCTATGGACACGCACACAGTCGATGACGCGCCGGCGATTTATTTTCTTCTACCGCCGAGTTGCAGCACTAAAGTTATATTTCGTTTCTCACCAGTCACGATCTATGCTGCCCGCTAAGCCTACGTGCGCTCGCGCCGTTAATATAAAAGTGTGAACTATATCTACCCGCGCTAACTGTATAGCTGTTTGCAAAGACTGTGCATTACATTTATTTCACTGCTGTATTTATTTGCTTGTGCCTGGCTTATCTTGCGCCTTCAATTAACTTGTGTTGTTGTGCTGTGTGTAAGGAGATTATACCTGGAGATACTAGAACAAGGAATTTTATTCACTCGCCACCTACCCAGTGAGTACCTACCTACACCACACACACACCACCCGAACAACCAAAAACTATTTTCAGGTTTCATATATTAAGTTAAAACTAGGTTGTATGTAATTTCACGGTCATATGAGATTTCTAAATATGATAATATTTGCTTTTGAGAGCCCTAATTTAACTGAGAGAGCCGCTCTATAATGTCAAAGTTCAAGCGTAGACCTATTGAAAACCCCTGTAGCCTAGCGACCCGATCCAAGCCAACTGCGCAAACCTATATCGGTATTTCTATTAATGAAAACCGTATTGAAATCCATTGCGCACAAAACAGAAAAAACTGGTCAAGTGCAAGTCGGACCTGCACACGAAGGGTTACGGTACTACAATTTATATTAAAAACGAGCAAAAATAAAAAAAGACGTCAAAACATCATCTATTGTTGTAGCGTCAATACAAATAAATATTCTGTAAAAATTACGGTTCATGAGATACCGGGCACTGACTGATGCGGACAGACAGACAGACGTCTGTCTATGGATAACGGAGGCTTAGTAATAGAGTTTCGACAGGACTCTTCCGTACGGTAAGGAACCCTCAGCAAATTTGTTTGCAGTGTTATTCAGAAAATATATTTTATGCTTATCTCTTTGCACTACATGTCTATGACAACCAAATGTTAATCAAGCATACTGTCACTAAGGCACTAATTTGAAACTCTCTAACTAACTTATTGCCTATTGTACCTATCACAGACTGAAAGGCTGTGGCTGCCAGACTTTCGTCATTATATAAAAGCTGGTACCTGTATTGGGGGCATGCACTGACAAGCTGTCAGTGCATGCCCCCAATACAGGTAGGAACGATGCGAGAATGACGTTTCAGTTATGATGGCTTTGGCAGATAATATGTAACAAAGTCTTCTTCTTCTTCCTGCTGTTAACCCATATTACTTGGGGTCGGCGCAACACGTATTTTTCTTCCATTCTCTCCTGTCACCCGTCACACTATCACTAACTCAATTTCTTTTCATATCACTCATCACACAATCCATTATCTAAATTCGTTATCTAAAATAAAAAAAATAAAAATCAGCGCTGTGGCTCTGTCTTTCACGGAACCCATTTTGCTGAGCGCTGGCCGTTTTGAGTGGATGTGACGCTTATCTTCCCAATATATTATAGTTGCGGTTATTTTTTTGGAATGCACCACGTTTATCGTAAACAAACTCTTTTTCTTTCTTTCTATAAAGCTCAATTTTTTATATGATATTCTGAATGGTATCAGTATTATTCTTATCACATAACTGAATAATTGAACAATGCAGTAATCTATTTTGAAATAAGTGGGTATCTATAGATAGCCAGTAGTAGGGGCATCGACAAACATCTACAAAGTTGAATCACTTGGCTCTGATAGCACAACTTTCCGAATCTTCAAGTATGGCGAGAATATTTGGCTGAATTTTTCGGATACCCCGTAAGTCTTAAAACTTTGCTTTATATGCCAAACTGTTCAAGATCCCGGGATTCCGAAGTAATTATGGGTTCATTTGAGGATTGTGAATTATGGATCCAGTTTTCTTATGTTTTGGGTTCTTAGGGTGTTTTTGTGTGATTTTAATATTTTTTTAAATTTTACTTTCCGTAGAAATGGATTGTTACTTATTGACAAAAGCTTATTTATTTTTGTCGATGCTTGTAGCTTAATATATTCCAAGAGCTCATTCACTGAAATGGTCTATGACACAACTATCGCAGAAAAATGTGATTCAGCTTGGATTTGCTAGCTTGGCTTACTTACCTACATTAGAGGAGTCAAGCACGAGTAAAGCACGAGCCGAGCTCAAATCCGTGTAGTGTCGCTCGTGCTCGGCACCTCTAGAGTCGGTCCTGGTCGGTCAACACTACACGAATTTGAGCTTGGCTCGTGCTTCGCTCGTACTCGGCTCTTCTAGAGTCGGTTGACACTACATGAATTGGAACTCGGCCGTGCTCCGCTCATCCTCGTCTATTAGAGTATACGAGGATGAAAGTGGGGCTAGAGCATCTATGCTAGAGCTTAGACCCGCCTTTAAGAATGAATGGCAGAAAGGATTCTTAAATCCTTTGAAATATTAAATCTCCAGTCTTCAATAGAAAAAAATACATCCAGTATTCCGCACTTGGTTTCAAATGAAACCGTACCATTATTCAGACTTAAAATTTTATTTCCTTACTTTGGGGCTTGATGGATTATTTTACAGGAAGCCATAAAACAAATTTTATTGTCCGAGATAAAAATGCTAAACGTGTTTTTTATTCAAGGTAGAGACAGTAAAGGAACAATGAACTAAGAAACATATTTTTTTCTGAAATACTATGTTAAAATGTTGGAACAATTTGCCTGCAGTGAGCTTCCCGTCTGATTGTAGTTTAGGTATCTTCAAGGCTAGAGTAAGCACGGAGCATCGCCGTGCCTTCGTGAGGGCGATCGACGGCGGCGATGATCACTCGCGCTGGGTCTTGGTACAGGCCATGGTCCGGAGCGAGGAGGAGTGGCAGGCGGTCACCGATTTCTGCGAAGCAGTAATGCTAGCGAAGGAGGAGGCTAACCGCATCAGGCAACGGCGGTGCTCACAGCGCCACAGCCGCCGCCGGGATTCCGATCCCAATTTCCGGCCACCGTAGGCGCGGGTTTGAGGTCGGCGAGCAATGGGTAGCTCGCTGTCCGACCGTCCGGTAACTATCCGGACCGAGCCCAAGTCGTCGACGGCGCCCATTGTTCCCGCGCGCCTCAAGGAGCTGTCAGCAACAGCAGGGGCCCAGCTGGATCGAAGCCTACTGGGGCCAGGATTAATTCGTAAGCTCAAGCCCCGGTACGAAGGCAACGAAGGAACGGGGTGGGCTTTTAGTCAGTAAGAGTCTGACACTATCTCCCGCTCCGCTCAAGAGCGGGGGTTGTCATTGGATGATTTTTACCATCATAAAAAAAAGGCTAGAGTTAGTAGGCTCTTAATAAACTAGTGCGATTCATAATCAACGATTCTATACTGATTCTATTCGATACTGCTCACCATCAGGTGAGATCGTAGTCAAGCACTAGTTTGTATATTTAAAAACAAATTTTTCCTTTAGGAGAACTCACTCTTTGCTAGTGGCTACACGATCTTTGCAGCAAAAATGGGGTTATATGGGAATATTATCTTTTCTACCTTTTTCTTTTTTGTGGTTTTTTGATGGTCCGTTACCAGGATTCAATCAAAAGGAAAGTTATCGACAGCATTTCAACGGGTCCGTAAAATATTCTGCGGAGAAAAAATCCAGAATATAAAGCTAAAAACTACATGTAACTCACACACTTCGACCACGCAATCTCTCCTCCAGTTTGCAGTTTGCCTCCTCGCTAGGACAGAAAGTTTAAAATTTGAACTCAGCTAAGCGCAGCGTAGCGTAACGTAGCACATAATATATGCATTGGTATATATTGCTTTATCAGGTTTCACGGACGATTTGCCGGATCAAGCGCAGTTTAGGGTTAACTCTGTCGCGTTATTGTAAACAGGGTTATTTTTATGCGTGGACGGATTTTCTCGTTTTTTGTTTAGAATTAAACGATTTAACGGTAAATGTATGATATTGGTTTTCCTCGTTTTTATTAGGGTTGTTTTCTGGGCGATTTATTTCTGGTTCGCTTTGCCTTGTTATTTTTTTTTGCTCATCATTAGTACATCTTTTTGTCGTGTGATATGAGAGTCCTCTATGAATTTTATCAATGACCTATTTTTTTTTTAGGTGGGAAAATCATCCAAAGACATCTCCCACTCTTGAGCAGAGCGGGAGATAAAGTCAGACTTTTACTGACTTAAAACCCTCTCCTGTTCCTTCGTTGCCTTTCGTACCGGGTCCGAACCTTCCTTTCAGAAACAAACCCTTGGCCCCAGTAGGCTTCGACCCTGCTGGACCTCTACGGTTTGCTGACAACTCCTTGAGGCGCGCGTGGAACAATACGCGCCGTCGACGTCTTGGGCTCGGTCCGGACAGTTACCGGACGGTCGGACGGCGAGCTAATCCATGACTGGTTCAGAAGGAGTTTTGCTAACCAAATTAGCTAGCTACATCTAGTCGCAAGTAATCCTCTTGGGGCAATGTTTTTGTTAGGAGAATTCCTGCATATCCCCTTAGAATTAATAAGCGTGATATTGTGTATGTATTTTCCTTAATATTAATTTACTGCATGGTCGTGTTGGAGCTTAACCCAATTATATTTCACTGTCAGGTATAAGCTCTCATAACCTTGCATCCATACATCATTATAAGGAAATGTAATTTTGTCAATAAATTTATTTTTGTGTGTTTTGTTAATTTATGGAGCTTTTAGTCCAATGGTGGACAATGGATATTTGTCGTATTGATACAATAGACAGGTAATTAATCGATACCTCGATTGAGAATGTGCAGTTCTTGTGCTAAGGATAGATGTGGTCTGGTTAAGTTTTGGTCTTTATGAAATCAATGTCTAAATAAGTTATCAGAATAACAACAAACAACAAACACAAAAAGACAGAAAAAAAAAACGCGAATCAAAAAGACCGCTGAAATCGAAACCGCAAACCAAAAATTCGTATTGTGGTAGTAAAAAATTGCAAAGATCCTCATTCGTGGTAATAATCGAATTTGCTATTATGTGATATCAATCACATAATATCAAACAAATCCAATTTTTACTAAGTACATCGTATGTGTAGTAATTTACTGAGACTATAATTTTTTAAATGATTAAAATCCGTCAAGAATCCACCATATTTATTAATGTTTTTCTTTCGTGTCGCTGGACTGTTTACGATGACGTCATCTGTCTTGATCCGTGCGACGAACGTTTTGATCGTATTCCTTCGCCGGTGGAGACCGATCATAACAGATGACGTCACAGCGCGTCGCTTCTTTCTCGGGCGCGTTTCTGGAACTAATACTCTAAAATTGCTATATCTTCATCGCTTTTGGTCCGATCTAAATAATTTCTTCACAGTATTTACTGTGTTTTTTTGACGCTATAAGTCTGCACACTCCTAATTGATTTTTCCTGATTGATTGATCCTCATTGTAAGAAATCAAATCAAGGATAAGAAAAATATATTATTTTGTTGTTTGTTAAAATTTTTGTGTACATTAAAGAATAAGAATAAGAATTTAGACTGTATGTCTAAATCCTTTCCTTTTTCCTTGCTTTAAAACTGTAGCAGAATTCAAAATGTACCTAGGTATTTCCTATCTATATATTTTACTTCAAAAAACTTCGGGATAGAGACCCAATCTAACTAACAAATCAAACATTGAAACGAATAACCCAAAACCAACATACGGGTACGTTATCATCACACACACAGTGCTTCCCACTACTCCAAAACTCATCACTATATTGCAGGCAATCGAACCGAAGATGTATAGCCGTTTTCAATATTCTACTTGTTCGTTCAAACACGCCGTGGCCCCAGTGTATAATCCCCGGGGAATTTAACATAGCCAAGAGGGGAAGTTGCGGTAGTAAGGGAAGTTGTGAAATAAGATTCATTTCACACTACTACGCGATGGTCCTACGCATCGCATCGCATAGACAGAATTGACGGATTTTTTTTTGGTTGTCGGAATTCGTCCAATGACTTCCCTCGCTCTAAAATGGAGCCGGAGTGCGTGCCAGACTATTACTAACTAAAATGCACCTGTGTTCTTCAGTTACCTTTTGTGTTCCAGGACAAAGGGTTTCTTTTTCAGAAATTCCTCTTGGCCCTAGCGGGCATCAGCCCTGCTCGACCTCTACGGTTTTGCTGACATCAGTATACACTAAGACGCGACGTTTAGGTTAAAAACTCTAGACTAAATTAACGAGTGCAAAGTGGAAAAAGTTATCGATAATTCTGTGACTGATAATTGCTGTTATTTGCATAAAAAAAAGCTTTTTTTTACAGATATCGTCTTATTATTATTGTTTAATTTTAATAAGTTAAAAAGGATTTGCCATTTCACTTTCATGATGGTAAACGGAGACGATGTGGTCGATGATGGAGCATGCTTGCCTAGAAGTAACCTTACCTTATTCACTTTTAACTAGTAGTAACATTTGAAGAATCCGAAGGCACCAGAAAAGTCTCTTGTCCATGAACCGATTCCCTTTTTTTTATTGTTGTTAGGCTCGCGTTTGACCACCATCTCAGCTGATGGTAAGCGATGATGTGGTCGATGATGGAGCATGCTTACCTAGAAGTAACTTATTCACTCTTGACTTAAAGACCCCTAAGTTGTAGCTCAATACCACAGTAATGCCTTTTTTAACCCAAAGGTTGACTGGCAGAGAATGCGTTCCACCGATGTAGCACCACTGTTTATGAAATAAATGAAAAAACCGATCTCAGCAAGCGTAGGTTCAAAATCGGCCCGTACGGCGAACAGCGAGTAGTACTTCTATATTCTATATGCTATTTTAAAGGTTAGCGCGTCATCGCATCGCGTCTTGTGTGAGCGTGCCCTAAGCGAAACTTACGGGAGCTAGGGGAAGTAAGCACTGGCAGTTATTTGACGTGGAATTGTGTACGGAAGTTGTACCAGCTATATGATATGTGTTATGTCGTCTCTTTAAGAATGTCCGCTATGTGAGATATGGGCGCCTGGTTCAAGGGAAATGTGTGATAGTTGGAGAATGTATTAGAAATGGATTTGATAGTGAAAGGGACTTTTTATGTTTTGGTTTAAAAAATAAAAACACTTTCGAAGTTCAAGAAAATATTAAAAATTATTTAGGATTTTTTATTTAGGTGTCTTCAAAGCTAGAGTGAATAGGATCTCAATAAACATCCTTATCATCAACGATTGCATCACTACTTACCATCAGGTGGGATCGCAGTCAAACAGTGGTTAAAAATATATATATATATATATATATATTTAAATCTAGATTAGGTCTATGTTTCCAATCCGACTTAGAAGATAAAATAAATTATCAAAAAATATCTCTGACAATCGCTTTAAGTCTAGGCGTTATCTTGGTCTGATACGCATCTGTTCTGCGTATACCAAATCAAGAAATCATCAATTTACCATCTTGGACATAAAGATTTATGTCCGGTAAATTGTAAATTGCTGATTTCTTTTGAAAAGTTACGGCAAGTATACATATAGGGTGACTGGTAATTAGTGTACCATACTTATACACGTGATTGTGCTCATGATTACAAACCACTTTTTCAAATAAACTTTTTTTTATACTCATTAGTTTTATCACAATAACAAAACAGCTGTTTGAAATTCGAGTATTAAAAAAAGTTTCTTTGGGAAAGTTGTTAGTAATTATGAGAACAATCACGTGTATTTGTCGTACACTAATTACCAATCACCCTATATTATAATCGGGATTTGTTTTATGTAGATCACTGTTTGTGTTCTTAGAAACATAATTAATTTTTATTTACAAAATCGCGAGAGAGACTTGTTTAGATAAAGTAAAAAACAAAATATATGTACATATAATACATAAATACGTCCCACGTAAGTTGTCTATTTTCAAACAAATTCAAGAGTCAATATATCATAATGCGCAGCATACGTGGCATACGTTGGCTCAGTTTGTCTTAAGTTTTAAACGTCGAAGCACTGTCACCGTCACTGTCATCTAAGCAGACGCCAGCAGTCATTTCTGACGGCAGGCGAACTGACATAAAAACTAATAAACCATATATATATAATATAATATATTCAAATTAATAAACTACATACCTAACTAATATAGTCAAATAATTGGTCCAGATCGACAATTGGAAAACATTAACGTTGTGATGATACTACTGCCAACTTCTTAAGAATTAGTTCTCGAACTTTAGTAATCTTAATAAAAAATAAAAACTGTTGCTTGTTTATTTATTTTTTTATATAAATAGTTGTTAGTATATAAGAATTAACGCAGTACAAAAATAAAGTATTTCTCAGCCACTCATAATAAAAAGCGCAAAAGAACAACAAGCACCGCTTCAGACTTTATTAAATACTTAAATAACTTAACTTCTAAAGTTCCAACTATTTTGTTCGCTATCTCCTTTAAAACTTAAATCAAGCCAAAGCTGCTGTGATTAATGAAAAACCCATTTCAGATTTTACTTTTTAAAATAGAATCTTGGAGAGAGGTAAAGAGGACTGATTCCCATTTGTTATCGTGAATATCCCTCGGATAAGGTGGGGGACGTTTTTCTTACTTACTCCTATGCGTTTTTCCCCAATGTGACTGTATTTTCAAGAGCCATCGAATGGTTTATGCGACTGTTAGGTTTTGGTTTGCACTGCGTTTTTTTGTCTTGATAAAAGCGGAAGCTTAGATAGTCGCTTCTTGTAAAATACTGGTATTGAACACACAGATGAGAAATATGCTATTATATTTTTTAACATTTATGATTATTATGATTAATTTTTGACATTCTATTTAATTTTTTGACATCACTATTTAATTTTTTGACATTATTATTTAATTCTTTGTGACATCAATATTATTCTTATTTTAAATATTTGTTTAATATTCTGCAATGATTTACTGTAACTTTATCAATTGGCAAAACATAACGCGCTGTACACTTATATAAACAAAGTAAATGATTATGATTATGCGTGACGAATAGTTAACAAGACTGTACATAACAATAAAAAGCCTTTTCATGACAATAGACAGAAATCACATTACACTTTACACTAAAACCATACAGACGAAAGTTTGTGAGTGATATTAGATACTTTTTCGCGCTCGAATTACTGAATGAATTTGCACACGAGTATACCATGGCCTGAAATTGCACATAGGATATTTGGTTACTTTGTTTGGCACAGCTAGTATTTATTTAACTATTTTTTAAGAACCTCTAACACGCAAAAATAAATGTATAATACATACTTTCAAGTTTTATTTAAGTATATACTTATTTAATCTTCATGCAACACAAAGTACATAGGCGGACTTAAGGGGCCGGCGGAGGATGAATTTCCATACAAACGTAATACCACGCTCATTTGCAGTTGGAGCATATATCCAACATATTATGATGATATTCGGTTAAAGACAATATTTATCTAGGTTCCTACGTCGAGAATATTAGAAATATTGTTATTTTTAATACAAGAAAAGCCAAATGGCATGTTTTGCCATTTACGCTATAAAAAAGTGCGAAATACAATTTGCTTAAATTTCTTTTTGTTTTTTTAAAAAAGAAAGACCTTCCTGCCTTAGGTATTCTCTGCCAGTCATCCTAGGGTGGTGCAGAGACAATAGTACTCTCCTTCAATTACAAAAGTATGAAAGTAATATTAAAACGAATGTTACTTTACCTGTCTCTGTTACCTCTTCACGAATGGCTAGAATACTGTGTTACCCTGGGAATATGTTGTCTTAGGATAATTTTCAATTAGCAAGCAGGGAAAGCCACTGCTAGAAGCTCACACTTACTAATATTATAAATGCCTATGCAACTCTGTCTGTCTGTTACCTTTTCACATCTTAACGGCTGAGCGAGTTTGATTGTAACTTGGCACAAGGGTGAACCATGACCATAGGACATAAATAAAATAAAATAAAAATTGCCTTTATTTACTTACTACGAGTACATTACATTACGTTACAAAAAAATACTTTAGAACACTTAAATAAATAAATACTGTCTATACGTTTATCCTATGCTGGTAGTAGTCGCCTCTGCGGCGTAGGCCTCTCCTAAACCTTTACAGATGTTTCTCTCTCTGGCCATTTGCATCCAGTGATTTCCGCACTTGTGGCTGAAAACGTCTCTCCATCTTTTTCCTGGTCTTCCTTTTCTCCGTTTTCTGTCTCTTGGTACCCACTCTGTTAAACGTTTGGTCCATCTGTTATTCATCCTACAAACATGTCCTGCCCAGTGCCATAGGACATAGTATACTTCTTTTACATACTTTTGACTGTCTGTCTAGTGGGTTGTGGTTCTGACTGCTATGCCAGAGGTCGTGGATCTGATTCCCATCTAAGATAAATGTTTGTGTAACGAGCAAGATCCTGGAGATATGTTCCCTCGGGATAAACTTCCACTTTTACACAAGCAAAGACGCTGATAGAATCTATGTAAAAGTAACCAATGTGTGGAAATAAATATTCGAAATGAAACTAGACTCTGAGAACCCGTAATAGAAACATGACAGCACTTTTACGTCACCAACTTTTAGATAGAAATTCTATTCACACCCCGTTTTACACATGTAAACCAATTTCGCATCCGATTTTCACATCCATTTTTCAATACCAGAAACCTTTTACTGACTTTTGAATATTAGTTTTCATTCATACCACGGAGTTTTTATTTTTCAAAAATATCGTCTAACTAAAAGGCCGACAAATCCACTTAACGCGAGCCAATCACGTACCGGCAGCGGGCCGACATCCCCCGATGTCCTCCGCAGTCTCCCGAGCGTCCTCATACGAGGTCACTCTTGTCCAGAGCGTTTCCGGGGTCCGTCATCGTCCCCATTTCCTGTGACATGCGTCGTCTGCCATTATTCCAGCCGACGCGCGACGGAAATCGCCGAGCGTACCCGAAGGCGATCGTTCGGAAATTTGAATTGGGAACTATCTGAGTAACCGTTGTGTAGGGTTGTCAAGTGTGACATTAATGTATGTTAGAGCTTGATATAACGATATGGGGTAATAAAGCCACACACATAATTTGTTACTTTAGTGCTAGTGTGATGGGCATTAATGTTAATGGCTTTTTCGCCGCTTACAAAACACAAATCGATATGTTTTGAGGTTAGAAAATGTTTTAGAAGTATCTTAGAAGAATAAAACAAAACAATTCTTCATGTAGCTTTTTTTCTACATCTCACTATACCCGTCCCGAATCCTACATCCTAAATATTTAATCAAATCCTCTCACTACATTTGATAACCCTACCCGCATGTGCCAAATTGGGTAGCAAAGGGTGCTATGCAGATTTACGGGGCCTCGCAGTGTGGCGGTGTGATATTGAGGTTCCTCTCGCTCCCTGATGAATTTGAATATTAGATCAGTTACCTAACCATTTGTGAGGTTATAACGCGCGGTAGATTAGTGAATGGAGCGATGGGTGGATTATTATGGCCTGGAGTGTATTGTTGTAGTTGATTGTCAAGGGCAGGTGAGCTTAGAAACGCTAGTGACAGGAGATATTATGACATAGGTACTGTTTCTTACAAGAGCCTAAGTCGATAACCATACAACCACACCACTCTTACATGATTATGACGTTATTACAAATTTTTCTTTAGATATTTCAAAAACACATATTTAATTATTATTATCTTGTGGATAATAACCTAGGTTTCTGTTAAAATCACAACATACATTTGTGTAAAACTAATCTAGTAAAGACCTCTGCAATTCTGATATGTTGCGTAGCCTTTTATAATCTAATAAAAATGAGAAAATATATTTATAGAAACCTTTACCTTTTTTTTTATGGTGGGAAAAATCATGCATTGACATCCCTCGCTCTTGGGCGGAGCGGGAGATAGTGTCAGACTCTTACTGACTAAAAGAGCCACCCCGTTCCTTATAGCCTTCATACCGGGGCTCAAGCGCCCTTTCGGATAACCCTGGCCCCAGTAGGCTTCGACCCGGCAAGGTACCTGCTGTTGCTGACAACTCCTTGAGGCGCGCGGGAACAGTGCGCGCCGTCGACGACTTGGGCTCGGTCCGGACAGTTACCGGACGGTCGGACAACAAGCTACCCATTGCTCGCCGTCCGCAAGCCCGCGCCTACGGTGGCCGGAAATCGGGATCGGAATCCCGGCGGCGGCGAGAGCGCCGTTGCCTGATGCGGTCGGCCTCCTCCTTTGCTAGCATTACTGCTTCGCAGAAGGAGGCGACCGCTTGCCACTCCATGGCCTGTACCAAGGCCCGGCGCATATTAACCGGTCTTACATCGAGAGAGACCTCAAGAAAGCCCAATTGCCAGATTCTACCACCCAGGACAGACTGCCTTTGCGCAGAATGGTGTGGAGAGCTGACCCCAGATAATGTGAGCAGGGACGGACAAAGAAGAAGAAGAAGGTCTATAGAAACCTTACACATTTAATCGAGAATCTTCATAACCAAACCATTTTTAGGGTTCCGTACCTTGAAAGGAAAATAACGGAACCTTTATAGGATCTACAACAAAGTCCGTTCGTCTGACTGTCTGTCTGTCTGTCTGTCAAGACCCTTTATCTCGAGAACGCGTGGAGGTGTCGAGATGAAATTAAAACCATATACTTAAGTCTACGGTCCCTTCAAGCTGTGGAAAAAAATCAAACTTCTAAGATATCGAATAAAAAAGATACGGCCATTTATGTCGCAAAAAAACGTATGTACTAACGTACTACTCTCAAAGATCGAAATTCATATGATACTTCCCGTTGACCCAGAATCCTGAAATTTGGCACAAAGCAAGGCCTCATAACACAAATATAGCAAAAAAACTGAAAACAGTAAATTTGTTGTTACCTACGTCACAAAAAAAAAATCGGAAAAATCTTCGAGACTCTACTCGGGAATTGTAGTTTGCACGGAACCCTCAGTGCGCGAGTCCGACTCGCACTTGCCCAGTTTTTTTTTTAGTATATGTCTTAATTACCGAATCAGGCTTAGGCGTTTTCTTTCTTATTTCGCGTTGCCTCTTTATCTAGCATTATATTGGATTACATTGGATGAAACAACAAGCTTTTGAACCATGCTCAAGTTGACAATAGACGGGTTGGTAAGGGAAAGAAGAAGAAGAAAGAAGAAGGAGAAGAAATTCGACGAATTCAAACACTGAGCCTAAGCATTTATTCCCGAACCTAACACTTAAATGGCATGTTACATGCTAAATAGATACTAAGAATGTCAAGTTAACTGAACTGCAGACCTGTTTGAAAGAATTACCGTGAAACGCATGCAATTGAAGAAACATAGGTGGCAGTGGGGTAGCTAGGTGACAATAGACCAGAAAAAAAAATTACGCCCCTTTTTTACATACAATCATTAAATAACTTCTCCGACTCCGGGTAGAGCGGGAGCAAAGGTCAAACTTTTACTGTTTTAGTTAGTAAAAGTTGCCATGATTAGTGTTGCAACCTAAATTATTTTGATTTCGAGAACATATGTCGGTAGTTCAATACAAGGATTGCTAATCAGGATTTGGGGGTCCCCTGAGTTTCCCGGGGCATTGGCCCACTCTCCCAGCCCTTCAGAAACTATGCCAGGCTTGCGGACAGTGAGCAATGGGTAGCTCGCTGTCCGGCCGTCCGGTAACTGTCCGGACCAAGCCCCAGTCGTCGACGGCGCGCACTGTTCCCGCGCGCCTCAAGGAGTTGTCAGCAACAGCAGGGACCCAGCCGGGTCGAAGCCTACTGCGGCCAGGGTTATCCGAAAGGGCGCTCGAGCCCCGGTATGAAGGCTAGAAGGAACGGGGTGGGTCTTTTAGTCAGTAAGAGTCTGACACTATCTCACGCTCCGCCCAAGGGCGGGGGATGTCAATGCATGATTTTTTCCCACCATAAAAACTATGCCAGTAAAACCGCAAAAAAACAAAACACAATTTAAAAACATAACTGTTTATAAAACTTGTAAAAACACAGTTCTTGATAAATACAAGATTAGTACATATAGGCGGACTTAATGCAATGAGCCCTTTTTACATTTTGTCCAAACTTTGAAAATGATTGTTACCAAGAATTTTATCCAATATTTCAATTACACCACGTTTCAGTTAAAATTGTTAGTCGAAAATACAACAAAAAAATCCGATCAACTATTCCATTCTGACAATCAAATCGAAGTGTTAACGTTACGGCCGCCTACACACGCTGCATAGAAACAATTAAAAAGTCTCTGCGAACAATATTGGATACAACACACGCACGTTACGGCTTCAAAAATTCCATTTTCAATTAATCGCTAACGTAGGTACGGCAACTAAACCAGAGCTCTACTACGAGCTCTTAACGCGATTCACTTTAACTAACTGTACTGTTAAAGTATCTTATATGCTATTTCACGACATGGTCTAACGGTGTTCCAAATTTTATCCAAATCACTTCAGTAGTTTTTGCGTGAAAAAGTAACGAACACTCATCAAAAACTTTCGTTTGACGTTTATAATATGATAAGACTACACTGATTGTAAACTTGCGCGTACTTTTGTTTTCTTCAATTAAAATCAATCTAAGCCTTACTATAAAAACTAGAACTCTCTCCATACCTTCAAATTTTACATAAAGGATAGTAAGGACATCCCGCTTGATCTAAAACGAACAAAAACAAAAAACTATCCGCACAATATTGGACACAATCCTCGCGTTCCAAAAATTCGATTTTCAATTAATTCCGTTGGCATGGAAGTGTGAGCTCGGGCGTGAATTTGTACACTCATCCGCACGTCTATGGGAACAATTCGACAATGAAAGCTTTTATTTCAAAGCTCTATGCGCTGTTTTAGAGCAGTGGCTTATTAATAACTGCCGTGTATTTTGATAATTGGTGTCATTTAATCATCTGGTCAACTGGTAAACAAATAACAGATAAACATATTTGTTAGTAAAAACTACATTTGCAAATCACAATATCTTTTAATTAAATGAAGTACTTAGTTGTGTAAACTATTACTACAATTATTTATTAAATCATTAAAATAAACGATCAAAACTAGAAAATTACAACAATCGATTTTCATAGTAAAACTTAAAATAAATTAATCGATTGTCATTGAAATTAATTGAATTATCAATGACACAAATTAAATTATCATTAAAATTAATTGATTAAAATTGATTAGTCGGTATGTTCTAGAATCGAAAGAGCATGTCATATCTCACCAATATGCACTGGGCCATCTCTCCAGAGAGGAAGCCTGTGATCTAGCATTGGAAGAAAACGTTATTGTCTGATTATGCTGAGAGCGGTTTTTATATTTCCACATGTTGCTTGACTGTACAAGGCAAGTACTGCATTTTGAATTTTATTGGTATAATATCAGCTGGTCGTGTGTAATCAGCTTTAGTGTGACCTAATAAAAGTGAATTACGCGTAGTTACGCGAAACTGTTATGGGGGAATGTAATTTCAGAAAAATATGGCCACTGTTTTTAAGTGTAGTAAAAGGAAACAGAATCATAGAGTATATTATTATTATGATTTGTAATAAGCGGGTGAAGAAGCCGCCAAATATGGTACTAGTATAGTACACACGGCTATCCATGTGTAATAAGCGCTGGGCTAAATTAACATCTGTAGTGAGAAAATAATAGAAAGCCACGCCATGGGAGAAACAGGTGAACATAGTGAGACAAACTAGGATTGGGTTAAAATAGCCAGTAGTGAAAGTGTAAAAGATCATTGTAGCAGTTAAGTTTAACAATCACATAATAATATAAATTGTAGAAATGTTGATGATTAACACGAGTAGTGCCAAAATGAAGCTAAACTTAGGTAATTAAGGAATTGATCAGACTGATTAGTCTGATCGTCGAATCAATTCCTTGTTCATCATCAGAAATCAGAATTTCCAAACCCAGACAGGTTTTCTACCAAACTTGGGATAACATTGATTACATTTCAATTTTTAAACTTAAAAATGTCGACGGCGACCTCACAAATCAAATTCCCCAAATAACTCTAGACTGTGACTAAAATAACTCAATCCATTCCACCCCTAAAAGGTCTGGCATCTAAAGCTTTTAGGGATGAAATGAATTGCTTTTAGGGTCAGGAATAACCACATCACTAGTGAAGGAATCAATCAAATGGAGTTAGAAATAGACAACACTAAAGTTACAACGTTCTGGTTTCTATCAGAGAAGTGTAGAGCCGTTCGCAGCAGATAGCCGGAACTAACGTTTTCCAACTTTATAGACTACGTGTTCAGAGCGCTTACGTTTATTATGTTTAGTTTAAAAGCTCCTATAATAGTTTGAATAAATGCATTCGAAAAACGAAATGAAAACCAAAACTAACAAGGTATTAGAAAGAAAAAGATTTGCGGAAATAAGAACTGAAGCTTTAATTTGACTAGGCACAAAATAATAATGACATTGCTGGAATCAGCTAGGGTGAAAGCATTTTTATTTTCATATTACTCAAGCTAGAAACGCGGGTGCTTATATAAACAGTAAAGTTATAACCAGCAATGGAAAGTAAGATACTAGACAATATGAAAGCAATCATGCTATTGTAACATGAAATAATGGTTAATTTGTCGTCATAGAAATGCCGGTAATGGCGATCAGTGTTATTCATATCCAAAAGAGGCCAACATTAATACGGTAATATTGTATATCGAGTATTCCAATACAACATCGCGTCAGACAGTAATTAAAATAAATAAAGGCACAGGGTCAAACAATATTTCTGAATACAATTCCCAACCAGCTCATTCAAACTTTTTCATAAATATATTTATTTCTGGAACACGTTTTTGCTTCGCTCGTTGTGTCATTGTGTCAAGTTTTAAAGAGTCAATCGAGGGAAATTGGTTTTTGGCAAAGTTCCACAAACAGGTTTCCGGAATTACACAGTAGATAGGTCTATTGTGCATATTTATGTGTAAAAAGAAAGAAGAAAAACAAGTATTTAACAAATAAGCTTCGAAGGCATTCAAAGACTATTTAGTTATTATAAGACATACGAGTAAATCTATAATCGACATGCTTTGGCTAAGTACATGTTATTGTTTTTACTAAAGTGAACAAAAAATAAAAGGCCCTCTTTCACATTTACTTGCTGTCATTTGTTTGCTGGCTTGTCTGGTGTAGTGTACTACTACAAGAATAGCTGTAGTAGTTAGCAGACCGGACACCTAATTATTATTTTATTGTTCTTTCATTTTCGTTTCTAGTTAAATTTTAGGATTTTTCTCAAATGTCAAAACGGGTCTATTCCTAAGCCAAAGTACTATGTAACATTTATTACTAAATGTTCAGCTAACAAAGTATCCAATTACTCTAGAGAGGTAGTCAACGCTGCAGCCCTAAATTCTTTCTTGATTATCAGCTCACAACTCGTATCTTCCACCTAAATTCCAAAGTCTGACAATTACATAATCATGCTCATATCTCCAGTTAGTTCAAGTCTTGATCGGTATCTGGGGAATAGCGCTGTCACTTCACTGAAGCTGACCGGAAGATACGTCCGCTTGTCCGTCCAACTTTGCGAACAGATGGTGAATGCGATCGTTGTGGGAGACTTCCTGTGATATGGGATGTTAGTTGGCATTTAGTTGTACATATATTGCAATAGTTGGTTATAATAATCGAAGTATTTTATGTAGATTATATGCTCTATTTATGTCACTATATCGACGGTGAAGTGTCAATACCTTCTGACTGACATTTATGGAGAAAATTTTTAGTACTTATAAATTTGCGCTTTAAGTGTGTCTTTCCACATGTTTTAGTGAAATCTCCGAAGCGGATATTTAGTTGCAGCTACATCATTCATGTTGTAGAAACACCCTTTAATAAACCAACGTTTCAATTTATGGCATTATCTCCTAAGGGTTTGGGACAGGAAATTTTTAACTTCAAAAGTTAGGAGTTACTTCGCGGTCGATATGGTTTGTGTGTGGAGCAAACAATATTGATAACGTGACACTCTCTGTTCTCTTGAAAATAAGTGGTCCGAGTATCGTCCCTTTAGGGACTCTTCTTTGTGACATTTTTGTAACGTTATAATACAAATATTTAAAGTATTCTAGTACCTAACTTTAAAAATTGTCACTTCTAGACTTTGTCTCTGCCAATACAGCTATATTTTATATACAAAGAATCTTATGTGTTTGTCTACAGCTTCGGTCAGTCGGTCAAAGGCTATAGCCGTAAACTTTTACGAGCGCTGCAAAGATAAGGAGCGCACACGTTATACTTTTATCAGCACATATGTAGCAACAATGTGTTTCTGTTGTCATTGTTTGGTATTCTTTTGTTTAGAATAAAATACTTGCAGAAATTCTGTGGATATTTAAAATTGAGCAAAAGAATACTGCACTGCCAGAGTATAACAAACAAAAAGAGTTTATCTGGTTGATATTCTTTTCATACTCGCAGAAAAAATAGATTATTAAGATATAAGATTCCAGATGTCTATTTATTTATTTATAAAGTAAATAAACAGCCTCTTGTTTTGTGATACACTGGATACTTTCTGGTCTTTGTGAGTGCACTGCGTAGTGTGGGTTTCACACACATTGAATAACACTGTTTTAGAGAAGTACAGGTTTAGTAGTTAGGTTCGGTTTTCTTTTAAGAAATGTAAGTAAATGAGTTGATTTAGTAAAGATACGATCAACACTTAAAGGTAACTTAATTATCCATGATGACGCTTCGATATTACCTCTTTTGACAATGTAGTTAAATGCATGATTTAAATATTCTAACTGCGGCAAGGAAATGGGACCGACGTAATAAGAAACTGTCGTAAACTGCAATTCGAAAAAGTAGTATTCAAATTCGAAGGCGACCTAGTAACTTCAAGCCACGTTCACACATTCAGTAGAAACAGCTTTGAATTTCGTTCAGCGCGTTTAAGAAAATACTGCGCAGTCAACTTCCAACAATCTCGTATAATAGAATCTGCAACTGACAAAGAGACCTATCTTGAAAACATCGCGACCCATTTACTGAAACGAGAATCTAAAATTGGGCCCGTTTTCAGTTTGGTAATAGGCTATTTAGCACCGCGCAAAATGGGGAACTAGTAAAGGTGGCAGAAAATATAGTGCGCCCTAATACCACAAATCCTTCGCGTTTAATTAACGTAATAATTTTCAAAAGCAATTCGAATACAATCGAAAGCTATAGCAGAACAGTAACTCCATTTTATGATACCTTAGGGTATTAGCATGCAGATTGTTACCGCTATTCCGGTATGGAGCGGTTTTGATGTGGTTCTAACTGGTTCGAACTGCTTCACGCCGGATCCTAGTAATCCATGCTGCTCTATATCTATGCGTAAAATCTAGAAATGATTTTGGTCGTAATGTTTGGTATATTTTACGATGTTAGATAGAAGTTTTTTGCGTGTGTAGAGCTATGAAATTGTTTGACACAAATGGTTCTAAAAATATACAGAGCATGCTAAAGCCTTCGAAGTGAACGTAAAATTGTTTTATGAACATACTAGATTTTTAATAGCGTTATTATTTTTTTTATTAACCTCAAACTGATTCTTAGCATGAAATCTTTTAAAGATTTCTTGATTCTAAACTAAAATATTCATAGGTACCCGCTGTTGACTAACTCTAGTTGATTAAACGAAATATAATTTGTCATGTATTAGAGAAGAGAGTCTAAAAACAACATGACATAAGTAAGTTTTGTAGCTTTATATAAAGTAGTTTATTTATGAACCTTGTACTATTTGCGAGAGATGTTTGGCTTTAGCGACTTGTATTTTCTTAGTGGAAGGAATAAGAGAATACGAGTCTCTCAAGGATTAAAATTAGGTCAATCTGCAGAGATTGACCCAATTATAATCCCTGGTGAATTAACATCAACACTACAAGTGTGTACTGGTAGATGTGTCGTTACTTAGTAAAGTGGAGTTTCACTAAGTGAGTAACAAACTATAAACTATGCAGATGAGCATTGTTTACAACTAGCTTCAAACAGTGGCTGCGCCCGTGTGTATTCTAATTTTATATTACATACATTTACGAATGTGATAAAAACTGTAGTTACTTTGTACTCTAAATTACATCATCGAGGCATGATAAATTAAAGAATATGCAGGCTTTTTCATAACCTCTCGAGCGCAGAATCCCAACCCAGAGCACACCCAATCTGCTCTCGTAAAATAAATTTAAAGTTACAAATTAAATTTGAAAGAAATAAAAGAAATAAAATATTTTTTGCTTCTGTTATTTTTTTTACTGCAAGCAGGCTCGATGTCGAAAATATAAACAAACAAAATTCTTCTCACCAAATATCACAAGCTAATTACCATACTTAGAAACAACTTCCAGATGAGGAAACATGAATAATTCCAACATGTCTAATACGCTTTTATCAAACTTTGTTACATAATGAAAGACGAAGGAAGTATAGACATGGTCCTAAGTTATGTACAACGTCAGACTTTTATGTATGAGCCAATTAGGAAACTTATACAATGATTTCAATAGTTATATATTGCTGATCTGCGTTTCAATGTGTGTTTGCTATTCAATTTAGTTATTTGCATGTACAGGATGAATTTTTCAACTGGCTATGGATTGATTTGAATTGGAAACTATGCGGAATATTGAAAAATACTTCATGGCTAGAGTGAATAGAAAACTAATAAACTAGTGCGCCTCACCATCAACGATTGCATCACTACTTACCAACGGGTGGGATCGCAGTCAAGCACTGGTTTATATTAGATAGAAAAATACTCAAAGAATGCATTTTGTCGTCGGTTATTTAAATAGCAATATTCTAAGAAATTGACATGACAAATTGAATCGGTGAACTTGAATTCAACAAATGAAAAATTGTCGACTAATGTCCTTATTAGTGACACTATCTTGTGGCGACTGGCGATGAATTATGTGGTTTCTGTTTCTAAAATCAACGGATGCAATTCGAATGGCTACGAATGTAGACTTACTTACAGTTTTGCACCAAAATCGGGCTCAAGACTGTTTTGAGTGTTATCATTATTTTTCATAGTTTTGGTTCGGTTATGCACGCCGATATGAAAAGTACCTGTATATAATTTATTTTGTTTAGCAAACTTAATAACTATCGTATTAGTTTTTAGAGTTACAGAATTACCTTCCGCAAACCATTAGTGTATACAAAATAACATAAATTTATTTTCCTAAACATAAAAGAGTAAACCTGCACCAGGTACCATAAAACAGCAATATTAAAAAAGGTAGCCTAGCCAGAGCTTTTAGGCAACCTTAAATTTCACAATATTCTGAATATATGGGGCTCATAATTTTTTCTCGCAACAATTTTAAAACTTATAACCAGAATATAAACGAAGACGAGCAGGTTTAATCAAGTATAAATAAAGGATTATAAGGGATAAAAGGGGTCGAAAAGGATAGTTCTAAAAATATGTTTAGCTTCGTAATCACTTCAAAAGATTTTGTATCTATCCTAGTGGTTTTGCATAAAACAAAAAGATAGAAGTTAACTGACAGTTGAGTGAATTTATGGTCCGTTTTTTGTTTGTAGCAAAGATGAGGGTAGAAATGACATGTGGAGTCAGTTCTGTTGAAGAAAGGCTTTGCGTAAAAATCGTATCGGATTTGAGGGTTAAGAATATACTTTGGTTTTACCAGGGTTTAGGGTTAGTATTTTATGTGTGACCTTTTTGGAATCGAGCCAATAAATTCTGTCTCACCAAAATAAAAGTAAACGGTTTTTAAAAAGTGTTCAGTTTAAAAAAAACAAAAAGCATCAAATTAGAATAAACCACGTCGTATAAAATTTGCATTCAGTGCGGGTCGCGTTCTACGTTCAAAATTGAGTTTCCCATGGAGCTATCCTAAAACCAATATGGCTTCCATCCACCTTTCCCTAACGTTACCGGCACCATGACATCGCAAGCAACACACTATGAAAACGAAACGTTTACATTCACACCTATCGCTTACAACATCAGCATGCCAAACGAATCAGGATCAACATAACCGTCAATGTATAACAACATTGCGCGTTCTCCGGTTCTGCACACCACACAGTCGTGGAAGCTATGGCCCCATTCCTGGGATTGTTTTGTTTCTTGTGCAAATTTTCTTTGTTTGTGAAAATGGCTTTAATGTGTGTATTTAGTGGTTTAATAAAGGACCTTATTGTTAATGTTATAAGTTGTGCGACGATATAAAGGTCGTATTAGAGGACGCTGTTTAGAACGTTTTGCTGAAACGAACCGTCCCTTGTTGTAAATCGAACATTACGCAATTAATACTCGTATCTATTAAAGTGATCAAAAAGTTTTTATTAAAAGCCTGAATTGTTTGGATTACTTTGATTCATTGAATGTTGGAGTTTACAGGGGCTTCGCTTTCATATTTTTTTATCTATTAATATAAAACCAAATTCTGAAGTACTGTATACTTTTTACAAAATGTGCGAAAGCAGTTTTTTGAACTTGCGGATTGAACTATCGTACTAAGCAAACTGAAATACAATATCTAATAATACCTTTCAATTAGTTGTACAGTTCATCTGAACTTCAGAATTTTTATATATCAGGTCGATGTGTTTTGTTTTCTAAAAACTTAAAATTAACTGTGAGTTACTCCTTCCTACGTTAATTTGCATAATTATTTACAGAAGAATAAAATGTTAAAAAATAATATTACGTAATTATGTGCAAAAAATACTGCACCAGTATGAACTAAGTATGAAAGAACAAAATTTTGAGATAGTGCCCTTAAAGATTCTACTGAGGCTGTTATCTGAGATGAAAAAATAATTAAATAACCTAGCACTCAGTATAAAAGATAGAGAAATAATTTTATTTGCTCAGCTTTTAACTTAATCTAAAATGTAAATTACCTGATGTAGTTTTCATCCTGTTGAGACGATTAAGTTATTACTCGAAGTAACGTTTAACGAAAATGTTTCAGTTGGCTAATTACACGAACCCTTAATTGCTATAATTTGTTTCTAGCGTATCATTAAAACATGATATTATGTAATTTGATTTGATATACATAATGGCGTTTGATGAATAAAGTATTAGAACCATCCCATTGAAAGTCATTATATTTGATGATATTACAAGTTATCATCATCAACGTCATCATGATCAACATCATCATCATTTCAGCTGAAATATGTTCACTGTTGGACATAGACCTCTCTCAAACGTCGCCACAATGACCGGTCCTGTGTGTCTCTTATCCATCAAATTCCCGTGATCCTCTCCAGGTCATCGGTCTACCTTGTGGGAGGCCTTCAAATACTACGTCTTCTATCTTATTACAAATACACATCAATAAAGCTGTGTCTACTGCAAATAGGTACAGTATATCTACAATTTTCGACGTATAACTCACTCGTGATACGAATACATCAGGTCTAATGGATAATGCATGTAAATCGATCAACACTTGAAGCCACCCACAATTTCGAACGATCCTTGCGCCCATATTTTTTATGGTATGATGGTGAATTCTGTTTGATGGCTTCTCTCGCATCTCAAAGACATGCTAATTCTTCCTCAAACTTAAATGCCTTTTTAAGGGAAAACGCATCAATGTCATATTTGGGACCGAAATGGAAGATTTTTCCGTTCCCTTGACAAGGTAATTTTAATTTAATATTTATGGTTCTTCTTATCGAGATAAATTATGTTTTTTCGAAATGGAAATTGGAATTTACGTTGTTTGTGGTGTTTTTGGAGCGAAGATGACTTTGTTCGCCGCTGGTTAGTTGTGACGTCAACTTGAAATATGAATTTATTGTGGCAGATAATTTAGAACACAATTTAAAACTTCATAAAACCTGGTTTGATATTATAAAGCTGTTTTTTGTCTCACGATTTCTTCCAAAAATACATCAACAAACTGAAACATCAGATTACAAAGTATTACTTTTAATTACAGTGCTGCAAAACTTAATTGTGTTTTCCGTAACGTATTTGACGCAGTTATACTCATGTTATACAGTCGTTACAACGCATTGCTAACATAAAACTAGTTACAAGTACACAAATAGACCATGAATAGTACTCTCGGGTAGAATAGTGACGGTTTCCTCGAAACGTCGAGAGTTGTTGGGGATAGTTAGTAGGGTGTGCTTCAGGGTACGTCGTTAGGACCTCTATTATTGAGCCACGAATTAGAAACCTTTCTATTAACCTAACTAGTTTAATGCGAGTTGGAATTTACGGGTTCACGGGTAATTTAAGTTATTTATCGTGGGTAAGTTCTCCTCTGTCTTACATCTGTGTTGTTATTATTTAACGCCATATAATGTTAATCTTGAAGTTAACGTTGGTGCATACTGACAGCTCGTCGGTACAGGGAACATTAATCTATTGTTCTCAGGCGACTCCTACAACGTGCACGGAATAATAAACAGCAGATACAATTTCCTTTTACAACCCACATTTATTAAGATGATGAATTTTGTAATATTCGTACTAATAAATTATTCAGGAGCCTAAAGTTGAACGCTCAAAATTTTACATATTATAAATAGATATTTTACAAATAAGTCAACAGGTAACACTTTATCTTTCCGAGCAATTCAGTTAAAATCCAATAACTTACCGTTGTTTAGACTGGCGATATATTACGCGATTCAGAATATCAACAACTTATTTTTCGAAAGGAAACTTTGTAGAAACTTGTATAAAACAGAAGTTACTTTATCGTATTTTGTAAGGAGTGAAACCGTAAAGTTTGTTTCGGAGTAAGGATTCCGATGGTTCGGTAACTTTTGTCTGTTGTTTTGTCAAATTTAAGACGACCAACTGTTGTGTTACGGCTCGTGATATTTTAAGGTAAATGGATTAGTTCTGGAAATAGTGGAGTGTTCGGGAATCAGCTCAAGAACTTACAGTTTCATGAGATTAAACAAAAACAAAATTGATTACGTATACAGTTCAATACCTATAATCTTCTTTGCCGTTACTCCTCTTGTAGTCACCATTTTAGTAGTCACTCTCCTTTCTAACCAGATATCGATCATAATTTTCTACTTTAAAAAAATCATTTATTCTTCCAATATTAACCGTTTTAGTAGCACAGTAACTCCATCTCTAAGAATAATGTGCGCTATACAGCTTATAATATTGGCCAGTTTCCTTTTAGGATTAAGCTAAGAAAAGCTTTTTAGCTTGATGACTCGGATGGAAGAACAGTTTTGTTTTATTTTTCAATTACTTTAAATAGCATGTGAGAACTTTATTTTTGTCTGAAAACAAAAAGGACGTCAAATTCGTTATTATTAGCTTAAATATGTTAAAACTTTCTGTTTAGAAAAAAACAACTGTAACTCGTTGGTTAATAGTCACAAGCGCTACTGTTGAGCATAAGTTTCAAAGTGTGACCCCAGAATTCCACTAACACGCTTTTGTTTCCTACAGGAAAACTCCTGTTGAACCGGAAAATACAGGCGTGATGTTATGCTTTATAAACATTTTTTATTACTATTTTTATGGTTATAAACTCACAAAACATTATTGTTGATTACAGTACTTGTGATAACACGCATATTATCACAAAGCCGCACTAAAGCTTAGTCATAACCTGAATAGCTGAGAACTCAAGCAAATAACGTTCATATGTCTAAAGCAAGCACCGTTATGTTTTCTATATTATGTGCCTGTACAAACGTCTTTGTACTATGAACAATCCAATTTATTAAAACGCTTTCATTATATTCAGTCACGTTTGCTCTCTGTGTTACCAAAGTTAAAGAAACTTTACGGATTTTCAAATTCATGGTGTTTTCAAGTTAGTAACTTTTTGTCTCTTGTGCTTTGGAATGTGAAAAATTAAGTTCATTGAATGGAGTTTTCGTAACAATCCTATTATGTTTCGAAACGTTTTCTGTTGAATATATTATTTTTGGGTCATTGGTCACTTTGATGTTTGTTGTCCTATTGTAACTTCTTGTCGAGAAAGATTATGAAAGTCAGCCTTTGAAGTGGGTATTTTCATATTTTGTACAATTTCTGTGAATTCATAATTTATCTTTAACGATTTATGCTTAAGACTAACATAAATACGGATATGGTTCACAAGACATAACAATATAATAACATGCATACACAATTTAATTTAAATAGATAGGCACATAATTTATTAATAATGATGACAAAAATAAGTGAAACAGCTTTATTTTATTAGCCTTCATCCTCTCTCCTAGCTTTGCTGTGCCCGACAGGGTCCATATTGATCTTAAGTATATTTTTATACCATCTATATATGTACATATGGAATGCAATAAAGTATTGAGTATTGAAATATTGTATACTAAGAATTGCGTTTAATTCCCAATATACACTTGAATATTATATTTTCTTCATTGAATAAAGTCTACGATAAAATTTTCTCAACGTTTTTATTTTTTCTTAAGTAAGTACGTACTTATTCTGTAATCTTCTATTATTTCCCTACAAACATTAAAATCCACGGTTTTAATGCCCATTCCATTAAATTCAAACGTCGTGGTTGAAATAGTTTAAAATTTTTACAGCGCTCTATAGGACCCAAGAGGGTAGTTGTAACTAATCTGACGTCACGACTTCCCTGTTCAGTCTGTTTCGTAACAAGCAGAATTTTACGTTCATTTTTATTCTTGGAACTTGTCATAGTTATGATTTCTTTGGAAGTATGATGCCAACAAGTTTTTATTGATGTTTCAGCGGTTTCAGGCGTTAGAATTTTAGTGGTCTTTTATTTTTAGGTCACGTTCTTCGTCTTTATCGGTATTGATCGTAATCGTAACGCTGTCTTCGTAAAAAATATTAAAAGACTACCTTGGAACGATAGCTTTAAGGATCACTAAAACCAAAGTTGTTTTTTTTATTAAATATCGTGTCGCAAGGATTGAATTGAAATGGCACGGAAGAAGAAAGTCTGGAAGGATTTGGGAAAGGCCATTGCCCAGCAGTGGGATGATAAAGGCTAAATAAAAAAATAATAACAATTCAACATTTTATATGAAAAATCAGATCGTCAATGTTTCATGTACCAAGTTGTAGGTAATGTTTGAACATTTGAAAATTTTATCTACTTTTTACTAATCGTATTCAAAAAAACGTAGATGCATTTTTATGACGGTTTCAAAATGAGTAATCCGAAGCAAGCTTGCAAACACCAAATCCAAGCAACTATTTTATCCATAACCATTTCACTTAACCCTAACAATCAAACCATCAACTATTGACGCTTCCTCTAACAGTTTGCTCCTACCGATAGTTACGTCAATTATCTCTTCTATCTCATATTGTATCTCCGCGTTACCTTCCTGTTAATCTCAAGATTACTCGTCGGCGTCAACCCTCTCGGTTATATTACGTCATTATGCTTCTCTACTGCCACCTGGCTCAAGCTACGCGCTACTAAGCGTTATTGTATTGACTTCATGGGCTATATACTGTTATGGTATGTGCTGTAATGATCAAAATTTTCTGTTTCTGTTTAGGTTTGTGAATTTTAAGAAACGCTTGAAATGTTGGAAGTGGTGTTGTCTGCAATTTCCTTTATTATAATTTTCAGATTATAATCAACTAAACTGTATGTATGTTTGTGCCCTTTAATATTATTCTTTATATAAAACAACGTCGAGCCTGACGCATTTAATCAAATTGTGTTTTTTGATTTGATTCATATTTAAGTAAACCAATGGCTGTTAGCTAATGCTACTCTTGAATATAAGCAAAAAAGCAATTTCAATATCAATTACTATAACATATTTTAGACATTATCGTCAACTACTACAACACTGACAGCAGTCTTTCTCAAACTTAATGAAGTCATAAAAAGAGCAACAAGAAATAAAAATTACTGCCAACAAGAAACTTACGGCGATTAATCAATTTCTTGAGTAAAGGTGGTGCCAAGTTTCGGCTCCGATTAAAACTGCATAAAGTCATAACTAGGCAAGACTGTTTCATTATTAGTTTAACGGTAGTATGCGGGGCTACTGGCGTTCTTTTATGAGCTTATTTTATTAAAGAACTTGGGCTACTGTACTGGATTTTATTTTAGGTTTCGTGAAGGTAGGAAACGTTTTGGAAACACCTTGAAATTTGGTGGTATATGTTACAGCATGTTGGTTAAAAAATATTTACCCATTTGCTAAACTAATAGCATGTCTACAATAATATTATAAAGAGGAAAAGTTTTGTTTTTGTTTGTAGGATGCAATCTCTGAAAGTACTGGTCCGATTGCTAAAATTTTTTCACCGATAAATATATGCTTTATTCCTGAGTGACATAAGCTATTTTATGTACGTGGGCGAAGTCGCAGGCTAAAGCTAGTATCGTATAAAAAAACAAAGCTCGTATCGTCTCAAATTGTGCCTAAATTCTTCTTTTCTTGAAGCTTTATTTATACTTAGTCATGTATCAATATATTTCCTACAATATGATAATATCATATTATGATAGATGACCGGTAAAATATGACACACAAATTGCCCCTTATTATCCTCAAATATCGCTAACGACGTGAAAATAGCACCAAGAAATTATAATGGAACATAAATATTCAAAGCATCACGTCATAAATCTACAGGCACATAAAATTTTGTGCCCCCAATGACTTTAAAAGTATACCTGCAGTTCGGGTAGTTATATGAATAACGTGACTTCGTAAAGTGTTCAGTTTTTTTCTTTTAAAGCTGCAAAACGACTAACTAGCCTAGACTTTTTATTAGTTCAGAAACTATAGTTTTAGGTTTTAACAATAAAAGTGATAGCATAATATAATCAGCCTTATAATGTTCCCACTGCTGGGACTCAGGCCTCTTCTCTAAGAGAGGGTAAGGGCCGTAACCATGCGGGCTCAGGGCGGGTTGATGGGGTGCCACGACAGAAAACCTCCACGAGTGCCCGCAGGCTGTAGTTCCCTTGCGGATACGTCCGGAGCGAAGGCCAGTCTGCGGGACGGTGCACCCTGGGAGGCGGCCAATGACCCCCTTGGGTATTGCTGCCTAAGGGGCCTCGATGGCCGTCTGCGAATGTTCTGTCTGTCGGAACGCTTCAACGCGTGTCCCTCTGCTATAGCAGAGGGCACAGTGGCGAAGCAAGAGCGGGCTCGGTGTGCACTCACACTGCCGCCGGGCAGGCAGGAGGAAGGCTTGCTCCTCCTTCTGCCACCGTTAGTATCGTAGCCCCAGAGATTGTCCAAGGTCATGTTTCTGACTTTTGATGGGGGACGAGGGTCCTGGCTTAACCGCCCGGGCCGCGAGGAAGACAACCTCTATAAAAAATTACCCCAAACCTCCAAGCGGCGGCGCACCGTGAGGGAGGTTGTTAGCTTGACTAATGGGTAGCTAAATTAGTCTCTAGTGCGAACCACGTGTTTGAGCAAGTACCCAAAGTTTTTACTCGTGGGAACAAAAATGGAAAATTTAAAATCAAAATTCTATAAGAAACCCAATGAGAGCGATGCGCGGTCGGAGTCCGACGCAGCATCCAGAGGGAGCCTGGAGGGCTCGGAGGCAGAGGAGGCTGGGGGAGACCCCGGTAGAGGTAGAGGCGAGGAGGCTGCGGGGGACCCCGGTGGAGACACCGGTAGAGTCTCTCGTCTCTCCAGAAAGCGGCGCTCTATGCCGAGGGACAGGTTGTCCTCCGACACGGAGGGAGGGAGCCGTCCGGCGCCGAAAGTCCCCACGAGCAGCCGCGGCGTGGGCCGGGCCCGTGGGCAGGGGAGAGGTTTGGCGGCCAAAGACTCCGCTCAGCGAGCCGTCAGGCTTGCCGCGGAGGGGCGTCACCCCGGAGCGGCCGCCCTTGGGAGGGACCTCTCGGAGCCGTCTGGCAGCGAGAGGCGTGCCGAGGCGGATTCGGATGGGGAGTCGGGCAGGTCCTTCCAAGGGCTGGCCGTCACCCTTTTGCGGGATATGAGCCGCAAAAGGGAAAAAACCTCAAAGGAGAGGACGGTGCGGCGCCATGCCAAGTCCCTGAAGGAGGCGTTTGACGCCTCCCTCAAAAAGAGGGTGGAGAGGCTCCGGAGCGAGCTCCAGGCTGAGCTCCGGGCCGAAATCCAGGCGGAGCTCGCCAGAGCAGGCCCACAGGAGCCGACGGATGGGCAGCGCAGGCAAGGGCATGGGCAAAGCCGGCCCCAGACCCAGCCCGAGCCGGAGAGCCAGCTGCTGGTGCTGGTGCGGCAGGAGCTGGCTGCCTTTCGGCAACAGCAACAGCAGCAACAGGAGCAGTTCCAGCTACGGATGCAGCAACAGCTGTCCGTGCTGGAGGGGATCGTGTTGCGCCCCCCGCTCGCGGCCTCCAGCCAGCGAAAGGCGTCGTCTTACGCCGCTGCTGCGGCCACGGCTTCTGTGCCTATGGCAGGCCCGTCGGGGCGAACAGGGCGCGAGACTGCGGCGTCAGAGCCTGCGAGGCCAACCCCGACAGCTGCGCAGCAGCGGTGGCGGGGGAAGCCAGCGGCTCCTCCCTCGAAGGGTGGGGCGGCGCCTAAACAGGCGGGACCACCTGCCGCGGCAGCGGCAAGGCCTCGCCTCCCGCCTGCTCCACCTGAGGAACCCGGAGCCGCATGGACGGTTGTCGGTGCTGCGAAGAAGGCGGGCAAGGCGGCCAGGGCGGCCAAAAAACGCGCGAGGCGCAAAGAGCGCAAGAAGCGGGCCATGGCGGCGAGACTTCGCGCCCCGAATTCCGAGGCTGTAGTAATTACGCTGCAGCCTGAGGCGGAAAAGAAGGGCGTGACGTACGACGACGTCATGGAGAAGGCGAAGCAGGCGGTGTTGCCCCACCTTGGCGAGCTTGGAGCCGCTGGGGGCTTCCGCATGAGGCGTACGCTCACGGGGGCCCGAATCCTGGAGGTTCCCGGTGCGGCCAGCGGCCCTGCAGCGGATGCCCTGGCCGCAAGGATCAGGGCGTCCCTCAACGCGGAAGAGGCCCGAGTGTCCAGGCCCACAAAGTGCATAGATATGCGTATCATGGGCTTGGACGACTCCGTCAAGGTGGACGAGGTGGTGGCCGCCATCGTCAGGGCGGGCGGGTGCACGACCGATCAGGTCCGGGCGGGCACCATCCGCGCTGACGGCACGGGCATGCGAGCGGTAACAGTTAGCTGCCCCGTGGCGGCGGCCAAGACCATCACCGGGGAGGGCCGACGGCTGTTGGTGGGCTGGGTCTCCGCGCAGGTTAAACTGCTGGAGCCCAGACCTCTGCGGTGCTTCCGGTGCCAAGTGGGGCACCACGTTGGCGCCCACTGCGCCGCGGAGGTGGACCGCAGTGACCGCTGCCACCAGTGTGGCCAGCCCGGTCACAAGGCTGCAGAATGCCGTGCTCCGCCGCACTGTTACGCATGTGCGGCGGCAGGCAAGCCGGCCAACCACCGGGCTGGGGGCAGGTCCTGCGACCCCCCCGCCAAGGACAAGGGCAAGGCCCGTAGGCCCATCCCCGCCGACGTCCTCGCCGCCGCGGCCACCTCCTTAGCCACCGCCGCTCTCGCCGCCGCACCCGCCGCAGTCGCCGCCACACCCGCCGCGGCAGTGCCCCCTAGAAGGGCTCGGGAGGAGACGATGGACTGCCAATAACGGCCCCATTCCGTCTCCTCCAGGCGAATATCAACCACTGCGCCCCCGCTCAGGATCTGTTGCTCCAGAGCATGGCGCAGTGGTCGATAAATGTCGCCGTCGTCTCCGAGCCGTACTACGTCCATCCCCGTGGAGACTGGGTTCAGGACTTAGACGGCTCGGTGACGTTAATCTCGTTGGCCGCCGCCGGTACCCCGCCCCTTGAGGCTGTTGCGAGGGGACGGGGCTGCGTGGCAGCACGGTTCGGGGACATTGCAGTGGTAGGCGTCTACCTGTCCCCGAACAGATCTCTCGACGAACTCCAGGTCTCCCTTATGGAGCTAAATGTCGTCGTCGCTGGGTTTGGTACCCTCCCCGTGATCGTTTGCGGGGACTTCAACGCCTGGAATACGGCTTGGGGTTCCCGGTACACGAACCCACGGGGTCAGATGGTGGAGGACTGGGCTTTGGAGCTGGGCCTGGTCGTCCTGAACCGGGGTTCTGTCCCCACGTTGGTGCGGATGCGGGGTGAATCAGTGGTGGACATCTCGTTCGCCAGCCCCGCTCTGTCGCCGCGTGTCGTCGACTGGCGCGTTATGGAGGAGGTGGAGACGTACTCCGACCACCGGTACATCCGGTTGGACGTCTCCGCCGAAATCTCGGCCGCGCCGGTCCGACAGAGCCCTTGCGGTCCGCGGTGGGCGCTTAAACAGATGGACCGGGAGCTCCTCCTGGAAGCCGCGACGGTACAGGCCTGGGTGCTAGCACCGGACAGGCCTGTTGACATAGACGTCGAGGCGGAGTGGTTCCGGGAGGCCATGTCGCAAATCTGCGACGCGGCAATGCCCCGAGTCCGTCCAGGGCGAGCTAAGCGCCAGGTGTGCTGGTGGTCGCCGGAGATTGCTGCACTGCGCAACGCATGCAGTCACGCGCGACGCCGGTACGCCAGACACTGCAGGCGCCGCATCCGCCCGCCGGATGCGGAGGCCAGAGAGGCGGAGCTGTATGAGGGATACAGAGCGGCAAAACGCACCCTCCGAACGGAGATCAAGCGGGCCAAACTGGAGGCCCGCAACGTGTGGCTGGGGTCTCTGAACGCGGACCCATGGGGGCGCCCGTACAATATGGTACGGGAAAAGCTCCGCCCCTGGGCTCCCCCACTGACTCAGAGTCTCCGGCCCCAGATCGTAGAGGGTGCGGTGAACGCTCTGTTCCCTGCGCGGGGGGAACACTCCCCCCCGCCCATGGCTCCGCCTCCACCGCCAGCGGTGTCTGACGCGGACCGCAACAGCGACGACGACGACGATGCTCCAGAGGTGACCGAGGTAGAGTTGAGAGTGGTGGTGCGAAGGCTAAGTGCCAAAAACACCGCCCCAGGACCCGACGGCTTGCCTGGAAAGGCCTGGGTCCTGGCCATGGAGGCTCTCGGGCCTCGACTGAGAGGGCTCTTCAGCGCATGCATGGAGAGGGGCCAGTTCCCACTTTGCTGGAAGACGGGGAAACTGGTCCTCATCGCGAAGCCAGGGCGCCCTGCGGACTCTCCGTCCGCGTACCGGCCCATCGTGCTGCTCGACGAGGTGGGCAAGCTCTTTGAGAGAGTCATTGCAAACCGCCTCGTCGGGCGCCTAACACGGGTGGGGCCGGACCTTTCGGACGGACAGTTCGGCTTTCGCAGGATGCGCTCTACGGTGGACGCCATCATGCGCGTGCGAGCCCTCACGACGGGGGCTGCGGTGTCCCGGGGCAGGTGTGTCGTGGCAGTGTCCTTGGACATTGCCAACGCCTTCAACTCCCTGCCCTGGAGTACGATCCGGAGGGCACTCCGGTACCACCGGGTGCCCGAATACCTCTGTCGAGTGGTCGAGGCCTATCTGTCGGATAGGTTTATAGTCTACCCCGGTCACCAGGGAGACTGGAAACGTCGAGAGATGTCGTGCGGTGTTCCGCAGGGGTCGGTACTAGGGCCACCCTTGTGGAACATCGGGTACGACTACGTGCTGCGCGGCGACTTCCCTGACGGGGTCAGCGTGGTTTGCTACGCAGACGACACGCTGGTTCTAGCGCAGGGAGAGTCGTACCAGGCGGCGGTCGCTCTAGCGACACGCGGGGTTGCGATGGTCGTTGACAGGATCCAGGAGTTGGGACTCGAGGTGGCGCTTCACAAATCCGAGGCGATGTGTTTCCACGGTCGCCAGTCTCGGAACGCGCCGCCATTGAGTTCCCAACTAACGGTAGGAGGAGTTCACATCGGTGTCGGGTCGACGATGAAGTACCTGGGACTCGTCCTCGACAGCCGGTGGAATTTCGTGGAGCACTTCCGACGTCTGGCTCCCAAACTCAACCGGGCTGGGGCTGCGCTCAAGCGGCTCCTGCCCAACCTTGGGGGTCCAGACGCCTCCTGCCGGAGGCTCTACGCGGGGATCGTTCGGTCCATGGCCCTCTACGGGGCGCCGGTGTGGGCGCCGTCGCTGAAAAAGCGACCGGCGGCCATACTAAACGCCTGCCGGAGGGTCATGGCGATAAGGATGGTGCGGGGATACTGCACGGTCTCCCGCGAAGCAGCGAGCCTTCTGGCTGGCCTACCACCGTGGGATCTGGAGGCAACAGTCCTTGCACACATGCACGATATGCGCGTGGAGATGCAACGCCGGGGTGAAAGTCCGCTGCCGCGACAGGTCACGGCATGGCGGACAGAGCTCCGGCGGGATCTTATGGTGAAATGGCATCAGCGACTATCGCAACCCAGTGCTGGGCACGCCACAATCGTGGCGGTAAGTCCCCTCTTTGAGGCGTGGCTGGAAAGACCTCACGGCGTCCTTACCTTCCGCATGACGCAGGTACTCACCGGACATGGTTCGTTCGGGAGTTTCCTGCACCGGATTCGTGCGGAAGTGACGCCCGGGTGTCGCCACTGTGTGGAATGCCCGGAGGACACGGTGGAGCACACAGTCGAGGTGTGCCCTGCTTGGGCGGAGCATCGCCGTGCCCTCGTGGGGGCGATCGGCGGCGGAGACCTCTCGCGCCGGGCCTTGGTTGAGGCCATGGTCCGGAGCGAGGAGGAGTGGCAGGCGGTCGCCGACTTCTGCGAAGCAGTAATGCTCGCAAAGGAGGAGGCCGAACGCATCAGGCAACGGCGTTATCGCCGCCGCCGCCGCCGCCGGGATTCTGATCCCGATTTCCGGCCACCGTAGGCGCGGGCTTGCGGACAGTGAGCAATGGGTAGCTCGCTGTCCGGCCGTCCGGTAACTGTCCGGACCAAGCCCAAGGCGTCGACGGCGCGCACTGTTCCCGCGCGCCTCAAGGAGTTGTCAGCAACAGCAGGGACCCAGCCGGGTCGAAGCCTACTGGGGCCAGGGTTATCCGAAAGGGCGCTCGAGCCCCGGTATGAAGGCTAGAAGGAACGGGGTGGGTCTTTTAGTCAGTAAGAGTCTGACACTATCTCCCGCTCCACCCAAGGGCAGGGGATGTCAATGCATGATTTTTTCCCACCATAAAAAAAAAAAAAAAAAAAAAAAAAAAAAAAAAAAAAAAGGGCGGGTTGATTCTAAGACAAGCCGGTTTCCTCATGATGTTTTCCTTAACCGTTTTAATACCAGTGGTGACGAAATAAATTAGTAATGCACCTGGCTGGGTTTGACCGCGCGTCGCACAATTCGTAAATCGGGGCCGTTACCAATTGGCCAGTACTGTTCTCAAAACTGTTATATTTGAAACCCTAGATAGTGTGATAGTGACAGTACCTAACTTATCGATCAAAATATCCAGTAACTCATCTTACTAGTTTTTTTAGTATCGTCTGGATTTAAGAGAAAAAAATATTTTCCAGCCTTCTTTAGCCGTAAGACTAAGTGTTCCTATGGGATTGTACTATCATTTATGTAAGGCATGTGGTATCCTAGGCTGAAGTTAGACCGTTATTGCTTGTAGGAATTTCCTTTGCAAAGGACAGCCCCGCGAGAATAGGGCATATAGTGAAGATTGAATATATTATTATTTTATATATATATAGAATTGTTGGTCTATTTGATATATTTTGATCTCTAGCTCTCTAACTGTAAAAAATGAAACTACTGAAATAAAGAAGGAAGGGGAAGAGTTCACTGAATGTAGAATTGTTTTTTTTTACATAGTTTTAATAACGATATACATAATATTACAATAATTTGCAAGTTTTAAATGATGACAGTATGAAAATCTGTACGAGTGTGTTTGGGTTTTTGTTAATCAATCATGACTAATATATATTCTCCTGTATACAGCAAGTAAATTAGAACATTTTAACGTGGAATAATATTCGATATACGCGAGCAAAGCTGCTCGAAACAACTAGTGTGATCATTTCAATCACGAACCGAGAAAAATAGTGACAACATTATTAACCAAAGCTGCTGAATATTTTAGTACTTATGAATTCAAAATTCATGATTTAATACATCTTTTCCACTCTCCTATCGTCCTCGTGGAGCATGGTTTAAAAGCTTGTTGCTTCAGCTAACGCAATCCAACATGCATCATATTACGCAATCCATTGCGCGATGTTTGATGAAGAAGCAAACCAAAAAAAGAAGAAAAGCCTGAAAAATCTGTTGGCATTCGGTAGTTCTGTAATTTACTCGAATATTTTACAAAACTTGTTCTAGGTCATTCAGAATTTCGATTAGATGCGCAAGGCTTCTATAGATGTACTTTTTATATTTTGAATGTATGAGTAAATTATGGAGGGCCAAAGTTCACGTAAAGTAGCAGATTTTTAGAGGTCTTTACTGAATTATTTTACACTGCTTTGATTTCTATAAAAGTCTAGATAACATCCGCAAGATATCTGTGTATCCAAAGTATCTGGAGGAAGATGTGTAATAACATCTTCATCATGTGAAAGCGGTTGTATGAAAATCTACCTTGAGTTGCTCACTCTTAAGGCCAACTTTTTGATTAAATATAGAAATTATGCTACTAACAGATTTAAAATCACTACCTCTAAGCTCTCGCGTGCACTGAGACAAAGCACACTCTCTAGTAACACAAGCTCCACCAATTAATTAATCAAACCTTTCTTCATTGTATCAGCGTGTATTTTCACTGAAATTCATCACATCCCAATTTGGTTATTTATCATCCAGTACCAGTGTTCGGAATTAATCATCGTTCGCTTGCACATCGCGAGGTAATTTATGAACTCCATCCATTGCATTAAGCGCTTATAATAATATAGGTTAAATTTGGAAATGTTCGAGTGCGATATTTATTTACGGGTTCTTGTTAAATTTGTGCGTCATTGTCATTGGCGTTATTTGCGTTACTATAACTTTTGTTGTGAAGCTGATTGTTTCTTTAAAGGTTATATTTTTTCAATGCTTTTTGCTGAGTTATTTTGTTACCAAGCAAATCGATAGGTTCGATAGAGATGGTAGAGGTATTAGAAATAGTCTGTATTTTGTATAAAATTTTCTTACAGGTTTAGTGTAAGACAACACTAAACCTGTAAGAAAATTTTATACAAACATTTTTACAGAACAGAGTTTTTGGTAAAATAAAGGATTAAAAAATATTTAGAGTAAGATGTGAGGGAGTATCACATGCCATACATACAATATAGGGTGGAGTAAGAGGGCGTGTCAGACTTTTCCTAACTAAAACTACATTCATTCATAACTGCCGTTGCTCGTCGGTGACGTCTTCACGCCCGGGCCTGGCTCTGGTTCGGGCTATGGGCCGGAGCGAAAGGGAATGGTTCGCCTTCTTCTGCGAAGTGGTAATGCTAGCCCTATCGTTCCATACCAGAGCGAGAGAAGTCGTTGTACGATTATTCACTTCAATAATAATAAAAAAAACGGTTGCCTTCATAACATTATGTTCTTGGCTTTGGAACTCTTTCTCTTATGTTGCATATCTCTCCGTGTATTGTTAGTATTCATCAATTTATCTCCTACTACTGACGTGTTGTATGATAGTTTTATCAAATTCAGTTTTCTACAAAACTTGCTACAATTTAGTATCTCGCATAGTTTTAGTTTCAAATTTTATTGTAGTCGGTCAGCGGGGATCCAAAACTAATTATGTTTCTAATTACAATGTTGCGGCTTTGTGTATTGGGCAGTTTCATGATTAGTTCTATTACTTTGTTACCAGAGCAATGTCTGATGCGGTTTTTGATCCTAGCAATTATTTGCTATTTCGTAATAGCCTTTACTTTACAATAAAAAATAGAAACTTAATAATAAAAATGATTTCCAATTAGCTTCTGCTCGCGGCTGCGCCCGCGTTCTGTCTTTTGTAAATTAAGTGCTTGAGATTTTTTTTTTTGTTATTTGTTTTAAAAAGTATATCGCAAATATAATGATATTTCCAAATTGCTTCAATATTAATCAAGTTAGAAACCTTTTAAATCTGACGGAAGGGGAAACTGTCAAATAACAGTATAAAGATGCAAATACTGAAATGTGACGTCATCGCCATTAGGTTACGTGTGCTCAAAAGAGATAGTGAGATATTCCTGCTACGCCCCTAGTTGAGTATTAATTGCTGTTTCTTTTAATAACCAATTGTGATGCTGTTTTCAGAATTATTTTTTTTATATTGCACAAATATAAGCACAAGTAAATACCCTATTATGTAATTTTGATATACAGGGTAATCATCATCATCATTATCATCAGCCTTTTTAATGTTCTTCTTTTTTGTTGTTTTTAATGTTATGCTGGGACTCAGGCCTCCTCTGTAGGAGAGTGGGCCGTAACGCGGCCCCAGTGCGGGTTGGTGAATGTCACATGTCTTCGAATTTTTTGTTCTAGGACATGCCGGTTTCCTCACGATGTTTTCCTTCACCGTTTTGAGAGCAGTGGTAATGAAATAAATTACACAAAGTAATGCACAGGGTAATAACGAAAAAGAAACGCGAAAATCGACCCCTCCATAAAAAATTATAAACATGATGAGACAGTTTTTACGTAGAGGCTGATTTGTTTTTTCGTGTCCTGAAAACAAAAATCTTGTGAAGGTTGTTCAGTTTGGTCTACTGAGCAAGCCCTTAAACTTTGTGGAGGACTGTCCTTTACACCCTGTATAAGTTATAATGTTGCTAGAAATTGTTATTCAAATCCGTTCACCCTCTTGATCGTGAAAAAGTAACAAACATATAATTGTATGTTAGTTGATCTTTCATACAAGTTTTCACCTAAGCTAGAACATGGTTTTCGATCATCATCATTTCAGCCGATATACGTCCACTGTTGGATATAGTCCTCCCCCAAGCGTCGCCACAACGAACGTTCCTGTGTGTCTCGCATCCATCGGTTTCCCGCAACCTACACCAGGTCATCGGTCCACCTTGTAGGAGGCCTTCCAACGCTGCGTCTTCCGGTACGCGGTCGCCGCTCCAGAACCTTTCGGCCCTAACGGCCATATGTTCTGCGAGCAATGTGCCCTGCCCATTGCCACTTAAGTTTGGCAATTCTTCGTGCTATGTGGGCAACCTTAGTTCTCCTGCGGATATCTTGAAATAAATTTTATTTCATAGTAGGCAGTATTTTTCGTGGAAATATGTTTTTTTTTTATAAAAAATATACTGGCAAATGAACTAAAGAATATTCTTAATAAGCTTATTAAGTAGATAGTAATTGAAATAAGACTTCTTTGTGAATAGACATAATATTTAAAAGATACTTAGTTTTTTTTCTGTCTAGACGAACATTTAAGAGCCAATTATACTGAATTTAATTAAATAATAAAACTATTTAATAAGTATATTTATTTACATCATTAGGTTTCATATTATTTCATTTGAGTATTTACCTTACCTATTTACCATATTATTTCGATGTTGAGATAGCAGACTATCTTTTATAAATGAAGTTTCTTGTATTACCAACTTGATAATATACAATCGTTAACGCTAGTAGAAAAATTCAAATGTATGGGAATGATATCATCATTCTCAACGTTAAGTCACGTGGGTAGAATAAAGGAATCGAAGGCTTTTCCGACTGTAGGAAAAGATTCGAAACGAAACGGTTGGAACTTGTTGGCGATTCTTTGGGCTATGTCGATAACCTTGGTTCTCTTGCGGATATCTTCATTTCTGATGTGATCACGCAAGGAAACTCCATGCATAGCTTTTTCCCTTTGGGTGATTTTCAGCCTTCTGATGAGGCCCATTGGAAGCGACTACGTTTCGCCATATGTCATCACGAGCAATACGCACTGGTAATTGTTTTGTTACTGTCCTGAATTTACTTAGTAGTTTAATTAGTAACAAATAGTATTTCTATGCTTTCTATTTTGGGTGCGGCGAAATAGGATGGTTGGTCCTTAAAGGTTAAATATATTATGCTCTTGTGAGAAAATACACTAACCCCAATTTATTAGCCAATTGAACAAAAAGGTCCCTGCGTCTAATCAAGGAAGTTGAAAGTATAAGCCTTCTAAGTGGTGAGGTTAGGTTCGTATAAGACCGACAGCATTTAAAAAACATAGTTCTATTTTCTATTGGTTTTTACTCCAGATATTACTCGTAGATTAAATACACTAGCTTTTGCCCACAGCTTTGCCCGCGTACATATAATTGCCTATATGAATCAGGAATAAAACAGCTTTTAATCGGTGAAAAAATTTTCGTAATCGGACTAATACTACTTTCAGAGATTACCTCCTACAAACAAAAAAGATAAAATATTAAAAACAAAATAAAACTTTACCTCTTTATAATATTAATGTAGATGTATAGAGTCAAGTGGACTATGGCTGACATTTGCCTTAACTAGAAGATCAGCAATCAGCATTTACAGATTCTGGGATCATAACCAATCCGCATCGATATGGAGGAATTTTTCGAAGACACATTTCTTTTGAATGTGTTTCAGTTACTTGAAAGAAGTATTGCTCAAAAAAATGGCCAGGTTTCATACAATGTAGGTTATTTATTTTTTTATTTTTTTTCCAGCAATCATGTAATGTAATCGTTGATAGTGAAGCGCACTAGTTTATTAAGAGCCTATTATCTCTAGCCTTGAAGACACCTAAATTATAATCGAACGAATTTTCGAATTTACAATTCAAAATATCGCTAACTATAACTTTCTTTCCAGATAAAGCACCATCTGAAGCAACGTTTCGCGGCGCAGAGTTCCTATCGTACGACCTAACGCAGACGGGTGGAGAGCCCATAGTCAGCACACAAGACGCCATCTCACTGTACTTCAAGACGAGGCAGCCTAATGGACTTCTCTTTTACACTGGTGAGAATCGTTTTGCTTTCATTGTAGCTATGAGCAGTGTAAAAGCTTTCGCTAGGGTTTTTTTAGATGGAAAATCTTTTAATGACTTCTCGTGGAGTGGAGAGGAAGGGCGTCTCAGACTTTTACTGATTAAAACCCCACTTCTATGTTCCATTTTTACCGTGTTCCTAGCAAACCTATGGCCCAAGTAGAATTCTGCTGGGCCCTTACGATTTTGCTGACATCTCCTTGAGGTGCGCGTGGAATAGTACGCGCTGTCGACGACTTGAACTTGGTCCGGACGGGTACCGGTCGGCCAGACGGGCACAAGCGCACAAGCTTTCATTAGGGCGTGTTTCTTATAAAGACGAGTAAAAATTAACGAAGTCGAGCGGAGCAGCGTGGTGAAATCGACCAATCATATTAATTGAAATCCACCTCTAAGTCTCATCCGTAATTAGTTAATTCCAGCTCGTGTCTCTGCACTGCTCGTTTTCGCTTCAGTAAATTCATGATATTTAGAATCCAAGCATTTTCTACAGTATTTGCAGCTTGCTTCTTTTTTAGGGTTCCATACCTAAATCGGCAAAAACAAAACCCTTATAGAACCACCTTGATGTCCGTTCTTCCGTTTGCACGTCTTTTTTTTATGGTGGGAAAAAATCATGCATTGACATCCCCCGCCCTTGGGCGGAGCGGGAGATAGTGTCAGACTCTTACTGACTAAAAGACCCACCCCGTTCCTTCTAGCCTTCATACCGGGGCTCGAGCGCCCTTTCGGATAACCCTGGCCCCAGTAGGCTTCGACCCGGCTGGGTCCCTGCTGTTGCTGACAACTCCTTGAGGCGCACGTCCGTTTGCACGTCTGTCAAGACTCTTCTTATCAGGAACGTGTAGTGATATGAAGCTGAAATTCTACTACCCCAAACAGCAATGAAAAAAATTATTTTCTAAGTCAACGCAATCCAAAGACAAGGCCGTTTGTGCTCCGTTTGCATATTTTAATACTCGCTTGGAAATCAAAACCTACAGGTTACTTCCCGTTGACCTAGAATCCAGAAATATGGCATAAAGCAAGGTCTTATATCACAAAAACAGGAGTAGCTCTGAAAACTGTTAAGTTAGGTCACAATAATAAAATACTTTTTTGAGATTCAGAAAAAAATCGAGACTCGATTCGGGAATTGAACTTTTTACATAGATAAGTTTAAACGGAACACAAAGTGCGCGACACTGACCTGCACTTGACCAGTTTTGCTAAATGAATTGGTTTTCTTAAAGATGGAAATACTCTTTCCTTTACAAAATTAGCATAGTCTGAATTTCACTTCTAATAAACACAGCTAGCAGTCTTGTCTCATAATTTCTTCTTAATTCACTAAGATTCTCTTTACACAGAATAAAGACGAAGTAAATTCATGAAGATAATTTCCTTAACAAAGTCTTTTACATTCAGGTCATGAAGCGGACTATCTCAACCTTGCTGTACGAGATGGTGGAGTGTCCCTTACCATGGGACTTGGTAATGGGAAGCAGGAGATGCATATCAAACCGGCGAAGACTCGATTCGATGACCATCAGTGGCACAAGTTGACAGTGCATCGAAGGATACAGGAGGTAAGGAGATTTCTGTACATAGTATAATTTTTTTTTTGGAGTTATAAATTATTTAATATTTTTTTTATTATTAATGATGGCTCGTGTTTGACTACTATCTCACCTGGTGGTAAGCAATGATGTGGTTGACTATAGAACACACTTGCCTAGAAGTAACCTATTCACTCTTGACTTAAAAACCCCTAGGTTGTAGCTATCAGGAAACACAGACTCCGACAGGGAATTCCACTCCTTAGCTGTACCTACAATATACGAGTATCTGTTCCCAAAATGTTTTGTACGTATGAGTGGAATGTCCACCTTGTACCGGTGGTGGAAAACCGTACGTCTAGTCGTCCGATGATGGGACTGGCTTGGTGGAATTAAATTGTGCTATTATATGGCACACTCCCAGAAAAGTAAACGCATTGCATTTACTACATTGCACTACTGCATGCTGTATTTTTTTATCGGTTATCATTCTTTTCACAATTTTCATTTTCCATAAGTACGTCATATTAAAATGAGTGTATATTCTTCTTGTAGATTATATTTCACATAAAACATAATAGCTCATATAACCAGCTACAATCAACGGCGGTCGGTTGTACACCCTTTCTTATTTATACCGCCCCATGTTCCCAGATTTCATCAGCCCAATATAAAGCGCTTTCATCGTTGTACAAATATTTTATGACCTCAGGCCCGTATTGCGAACTCTGTACCTTGAACTCAGATCGATAGCGTACGACTTATGGCCCATTGGCGTGTTTAAACCCAAATCCATCTATCATTGGAGCCATTACTTCAAAAAACCAAATCGATTCGTATCCAAGTAATTTGATTATTAAAGTCGAAACGATTTTTTGTTGAATGGTTGGTTTTCACAAGTGTTTTGGCATTTTCAACGTAATTAGAGGTCGGGATCGATCTTGGTACCTATGGCTACCTTGTAATTGAAGCAATTTTGTGGCGATAAATTCGGTTGGTAGTAGAATTGGGTGTATATATGTTTCCTGGATGCTCGGGTCGGCGTGTGGTGGAGTGTTTGAACGATGACCGTTATACTGGAGCGTAATTAATTTTGAAAAATGTTTACTGGGTTCTTTAAAAGATTTGTTACTGCTTTAGCTTTTGCTCTACTTTACTGCGGTTCGTAATATGATTGATGTTTTTCTATTACTTTGTTCTACTTTGAAATATTTCTCTTCTTGTTGAGCGTCGGTGCCAGGTCTTTTATTTCTTCATTTATTTCTTTTATTACTTAATGTTTTGTGGCATTTTTCTGCAGTGTAAGTATACGGAAAGTATTAGTATTAATCACGTCCAGATTGACATACTTTACCAGTATTTCACATTATTATTTTTTCCCAAACACAACTTATTCCAACATCAGTTAATGTTTCTCCTATTTTAAAAATTAATAAACATTGCAACGTTGACGTTGCATTTTATTTCTGTTTCGTTTTTAATTTTTATCCTCGAGCCTGTCATGATTACGTGTGCTCCGAGTGGCTGGAATGTCGGGAAAACAAAATTGAACAATAAATGTGGAGTAATTTAATCGGTAGTTGGTTTTATTTCTGCACTCAATGCTGATGAGACTCAGTGAAACGAATTTTAAAGCCTCACTTGCTGATGAAATATGAAAGTTGCGAGATCAAAATTGAGAATGGTTGATTGTTATATTGACAAAGTACTCTGCTGCTGCGAAGTCACGGCATACTGACCTCTGCCAGTTGATATAGGCGCGGGCTTTCGGACTACGAGCTATGAGTAAATCGCCTTCCGGCCGTTCGATAATCGTTGGGACCGAGCCCAAGTCGTCCACGGCACGTAGTGTTCCAAGCGAGCCTTAAAGAGATGTCAGCAAACCTTAGGGTACCCAACAGGGCTGATACCTACTAGGGCCACGGTTTGACTCTAGAAAAGGTTACCCGTGGTACTAGAACGCAAAGAGTAACCAAAGGAAAATAGGTGTGGTTTTTGTTAGTTCTTCACGAGCCTTAGAGTCTCCTCTCTCCAGCTTAAAGCAGAAGAAGCCATTAGATGATTTCCCATCTCAAAAAATACAGCAAAAGGATGCCAAAGTAATCACCAAGTACCCAATTGTCCTTTCCTTGGTATTGTTCGTCAAGTCGTTGAGCTCCATAGTAATCTTGAGTTGAGCTTTGCTAATACTAACTAATGCTTGTGCTAACTGGACGGGCCCATTCAGATCTGTATGGTTCATTCCTCAAAAGACCATTTCAGTCACTAGTCTACATGGTTTCGTATGATTTGAACATTATATAATTGCTGTATAGACTTTAAAAGAGACTTTGACCCCTGACTTTGTTTCGGTGTTCCTTCTCAGGGTAGTCAGCTAGGAAACACCGGTCTCATCTTGTTTGAAAAAATTGACGTGTAAATGTGTTTTATAAAACCTATATACAAAATAAATATTATTTAGTAATCCTGAACTATCATGTATAGTTCCCGACCTTCGGTACTGTATTAAACTCTCTTGACAATGTGCCAAAGCATACGCGTACGATCAGCCCCATTTATGCATAATTTGTTATCTTCATAACTTCCGATAAGCCAATTTTGGGCGAAATTATTATGTAAGGGTAGCTGGTGATACTCAGTTGCTATATCACATCATCATCGAAAGCGGAAAGAATTCCACTGTTGGACATAGGCCTCCCCCAAGTGTCACTATAAGGACCGGTTCTATGCGTCTCGCATCTATTGGATTCCCACGACCCTCACTTGGCTCTTTCAGTGTTGTATCTTCCGGTACGTGGTCGTCATTCCAGAACCTTTCGTCCCCATCGACCATCTGTTCTATGAGAAATGTTTCCTGTCCACTGCCACTTAAGTTTGACGATTCTTCAAGCTATGTCGGTAGCCTTGGGTTGTCCTGTGGATGTCTTCATTCCTTTTTTCTTATAATATAAACTAAAGCACCACCAATCTAAGAAGTACCATTTGAAGTTTCACACTTTTCTATAAAATACGAGTTGCTTTGTATAAGCTTTACTCGCACTTTTTAAGGGTGAGTTGCACCATTTAACTATAACGATAACAAAGCCGTCAACAGTTGTCAAATCGTCGAACTGACCAATAGGCGGCCGTTTCACGGCTGGTTATGGTTTGGTTATTGTTATAGTTAAATGGTGCAACTCGCCCTTAATCTTTTCCGTAAAACAATTGAATTACTCGTATGAAGCTATTTTTATTTTATTACAAGCTAAACAATTGTTAATCTATGTGTAGAACTGTCAAACGGTACTTCATAGATTTGACGTGCTTTAAGTGTGCTTGACTGCGATTCCACCTGATGATAAGCAGTGATGCAATCGTTGATGATGAGGCACACTAGTTCCTGATGTGATTATGCAACGAAACTTCGAGCATGGCCTTTTCCATGTTGCTATATCTAACCATTGATTCCCTACCGATCTTTATCTCAAAATGCCTCACTTACATATGTTTTCTTCCGTCTTAAATCAACCCTACACACCAGCATCATTCAAGTGAAATAACCATTTAGAACGAGGCACAAACCGCCAGTAAATAGTTTATTTACGCACTGCGTGCGGGCCGCTCCATCCCTACCTATTCCGTTATCGTTAATTATGTATTTATGTGGGGCTTTCTCATTCTTTGAGAATATTGGGGGCTTATCGAAACTGCCTATACGTGGACTAGTGCCCTGGATTTGATGCGTGGGTTCATGGACTTCAAGCTTTGTGATAGATTAGGTTTTTGTCCGCTTGAAATGACCAGGGTTCATTTGTTTGGGTCTTTTAACGGTAACTTGGGTTAGCTATCATAGCTAACCCAAGCTATGCTATCATAGTCGGTCTTATAATGTTCCCACTACTGGGACTCAGGCCTCCTCTCTAGGAGAGGGAATTGACCCTAACCTACCAGGCCGGCCTAGTGCATGTTGGTGGATGTCACATGTCTTCGAATTTTTGGTTCTAGGACATGCCGATTTACTCACGATGTTTTCCTTCTCCGTCTTGAGAGCAGTGGTGATGAAATAAATTACACAAAGAAATGTGCCTGGCTGGGTTTGAACCCGTGACCTACAACTTATAAGTCGGGACCGTTATCACTCGGCCACCACTGATCTTCACCATTTAGCCACCACTGCTCTTGGTTAACTTGGGTTAGAAGTTACTCGTATATTGGTTCATCGGGTATTAGAAACCTTCCTCAAAGGAGAGTTTTGGCTGGCTGAAGAGTGTCGTGTATCGACAATTTCGTTGAAGGAAACCGACCTCACAGCAAAACATGACGCCGTCACTTAGATTTAGGTTTGGTTTATAATTTATTGTAGTTTTATATGTATTCGTATATTATTTTGTAAGATTATTTACGTATTTGTCTATGGGCCTTTTTTTTGGTGGGGAAAATCATCCAATGACAACCCCCGCTCTTGAGCGGAGCGGGAGATAGTGTCAGACTCTTACTGACTAAAAAGCCCACCCCGTTTCTTCAAGCCCTCAGACTGGGGCTCGAGTTCCCTTTCGGATAACCCTGGCCCCAGTAGGCTTCGACCCGGCAGGGCCCCTGCTGTGTCTATGGGCCTTAGTCGCCTGATAATTAAGGAGTATTATTGTTCGTTTCAATGAACTGTGTTTTCAAAATGATCAATTTCAAACTCATGGTCATACGTTTCTGGTTAACGACTTTGTGGTATGCATCTTTTTTTCACGGATGTGATTAATAATATAATAATAATAACATTTCACAATTTCATACAATGCCTTTTAGTCTCAAACTAAAAAGAGCTTGTGTTATAAGTACTAGACAACTGATAAACATACATACTATAAATTATATATTATAGATAAATTACACCCAGTTACAGAACAAATAATCGTGCTTATCACACAAACATTTATCTTGGATGGAAATCGAACCCACGACCTTTGACATAGCAGTCAGGACTACTTACAACTAGACCAGGAGTAGGCTAATTTGCTTAGATACTAGATAAGTAAACTATATTTTGGTAACACAGTCTTTTTTAGGGTTCCGTAGCCAAATGGCAAAAAATGGAACCCTTATAGATTCGTCATGTCTGTCTGTCCGTCCGTATGTCACAGTCACTTTTTTCCGAAACTATAAGAGCTATACTGTTGAAACTTAGTAAGTAGATGTATTCTGTGAACCGCATTAAGATTTTCACACAAAAATACAAAAAAAAGCAATAATAATTTGGGGGTCCCTTATACTTAGAACTGAAACTCAAAAATTTTTTTTTCATCAAACCCATACGTGTGAGGTATCTATGGATAGGTCTTCAAAAATGATATTGAGGTTTCTAGTATATTTTTTTTCTAAATTGAATAGTTTACGCGAGAGACATTTCCAAAGTGGTAAAATGAGTGTCCCCCCCCTGTAACTTCTAAAATAAGAGAATAATAAAACTAAAAAAAATATATGATGTACCTACATTACCATGCAAATACCAACGAAAATTGGTTTGAACGGGATCTAGTAAGTAGTTTTTTTAAATACGTCATAAATCTAAAAAATACACTATTATTAAAACACCGATCAAAGTTACAACGAACTACAAGAACTTTTATATTAGGTTACTTGCTGCTACGGAACCCTCCATGGGCGAGTCCGACTCGCACTTGGCCGGTTTTTATATAATTTTGATTAACGACAAATTTTGTGCTACGTATCTTTTTCCCAGGGATATCATTTGACGCGGAACGTTGCTTCGCATACTAATGAAGCTTATTATTGTTTCAGATCACGCCGTTTACCAGTTTCTGCAGGGTAAGTAATATTAATTAATACGGTTACCAAATCTTCATTAAGACTTCCGGTATCTTTGTCTTCGTTATAAATTATTATGACTCAGTCATATTTCGTATAATTATAGTCTGGGTTCCGTCGAAAAATAAATGTGTTATAGACTAAATTGAAGATTGTCACTAACTGAACGCCTAATGGACGAAGCCGTCGAAGTCGACTGCGGTGAAGATGGTGGTATGATCTGGCGTGCTATTTTCTAAATACGTACATGGGATTAACAATCTAATGGTCCTATACATTGGATTGTTAATCCAAAGTACCTATTCGAATTTCGTCGCTGCGGCCAGAGCTGCGCTCAAGGCTATTTTCATAGAGAATAGCATTGCTGATCATATTCGCGGGCCAAACTTGGCCAAAAATCACCCTAGACACCCAGACCCTTGGCTGTATTGCTTGAAGTACACCGCAGACTACCCCCTTTTTTAGTTTCAGTTCTTATATTCCATCCCAAGATTGTCTGGAAGACATCGCTTTCAGCGATAAGACCGCCGCTGTGCACATAGGTTTAAGTTTCTGTGAAATTGTTACTATTTTGGTGTACAATAAAGTTTATTCTATTCTATTCTATTCTAGACAGAGAGCTATCGACGGAGAAAAGGGATACCTTTGCCCAGCTGTGGGAGTTACATTAGGCTATTATAAGAAAAAAGAACTAAACGAGCGTGCCTCGAAAGAAGTAGCGTTGGAAAGCTTCCCTTAAAATGACCTGGCGAGAGTCGCAGAAATGCAATGGATGTAAGACGCACAGGAGCATTCGTTGTGACGACACTTGTACAAATATATTTAATTTTCTTGACAATTAGCATAAGTAATAATACCACGACAAGTTTACTACGAATAATATAATTGCTGCAGGACTGGAATTTGAATTCTCTTGAAGTCATTTTGCGACAGACAACAATTTGTTGTTATTCTGGTAAACTCATTGTGGGACTATATTCATTTTACTAATGAGAAAGCTATTTTAGTTTTCTGTTGAAATTGATGTGGTTTGAGTAATAAGAAGTAAGGGTTAGATAGTTACAAAGACAATTCAAATGTCATTTGGTTAAAGGCGTTCTTACTTACTCAAACATATTCTCAACATTAAAAGTAGCCTATATGTTAATCTAGGTCATGGTCTACCCGTATTCCTCTTCCTTAGTCGTTCACTCTTGACAAAGTGTTCGTGGTTGACAATATTGCATTTCATTGGCAAGTGAGGCTCCCGCGATGCGTCTCCACTTATCACGGTTTCACGGCGTCTCGAAAACTCTGGACACTGTAGGTTTGTGTTACAGCTCTGATGAGGTCCAACGACCGCTTCACCTCCACTTGTCCCTGGACAACGAGTCGCTCCATAAAGTTATCCGTTAACCCATTCGAGATTGAAGAAGCAACAGACGTACACTCGCACAAACACACGCACAAACTTTCGACTTTACAATATTAATGCGAATTGGAAATATAGTGCCATGACTATTCTATCCACCATAGCCAAATGCACCAGAAAATCAAATAAAATTTCCATAGATCTAAAAGTGAGACGGTTGAAGTTAAAAATAGTTCTTGAATTAAAAGTTTCCCGGATTAAAAAAGTCGTTCAGTAATGGGGGCGCCACTTTCAATGAATACCCGTTGACAATAGTCCCACCACAATGGTTCGCAGTTGAAATAGAAATTAATATGTGACTGTTTACAGAGTCTCATTATGAAATACGTGTCTATAATAATTTGCATTAGGCTTACATTTCATGAAATTTATGTAATTTGCCCAATTAATTATATTATCTGTTGATTCTGTTGCCATTTGTGATGTTAACGTGAATTATGGAATTTAATTTCGGATATCGTTATTATTAATGACCAAAGTAATTAAATTATAACGTAATTTGTCAGTGCTTAGATCTTTATTAAAAAAAATACAATCTACAGTTTTTGGACCCTTGTCATTTTTGAGTCAGGCTTTCGTAACAGCGTACATTTTTATATTAAATTGTTTTAATCCATTGTAAGGTTGGTGGATAAATATTGCCTTTAGCATCATAGGGCATTCACTGTATCTTTAAAATTTAGGTTGATTTGATTTAAAAGAGTTTCGTTAATAGTTTAGTCTAGGTACAAGTTTAGGTACAGTACATTCTCAAACTCATGAACATTATTCAATTAAATCATTTAAAAGCTCTCAAGTATTCCTCAATGCTGAGGGTCGTGACTTCCTCGCTTTCACTAGTAATTTCTCCATCTGTTTCTGTCTCTGGTGGTTTGAAGGGCATTGTATATACTTTAGAGTCACTAACGTATTGGGCTGCACTCGCGAAACCTTATCCCATCTACTTTACCGGTCACGATGAGCCTTTTGAGGTTGCCATTATCTTTCCTTGCAATGTGATCGAAGTATTGCAGAATCTTACGAAGACACTCCAACGACAGCTGTGAGGAAATTTTGAGTATATCTTACATAATCAAGTAAAGCTAGTTGTTATTTCCAAAGCGTTAATCTCTTTAAAGAAGAACAATCAAGAATCTCTACGAACACAGGGTTTAATCAATAAATAGTTCATTCTATACGCCATGTTCTATCTATATCATTATATTCCTACTACATTCTGTCAGCGTTTTCACCTGTGTGAAAGTGGAAATTTATCCCAAGGAAACATATTTTATATCCTCCAGAGAGTTTGAATTGCACATGCAGACTATGTCCTGGAATAGTTTCAAGTCTTGTAGATGCATGCAGTGTTATAGTTACTGTTAGATAGAAGCAAGTTCTAGCAATTCAAAAGTCGAAGATAGGCCACTATAATGATATCCTTATTCACATGACACATTTTTTTATTTTATCCGCAACTGAAAGAACATCATTACATTTTATTATTCTATCAATTGTCCCAGTAAAAAAATTGTAGAATGATATCAAGCTAATTTGAGCGTAAAGGAGTAACCAATATTATGTATATTGGTTACTCCTTTACGCTCAAATTAGCTCACACATACATGCACAGAAACTTTCGCCTTTATAATATTCGGTTGATAACTTCAATACCAATAACATTTAAGACAAGTCTCACCAGAATTATTAATGTCTATAATGCCACGAAGCTTAATTACAATTCCTTCTCGATTTTCCATTATCTCGAGGCAATTTCAAAACATGGTTCGATTAACAAAATGGAGTTCTGATCGATGTTTCAATCATTCAACAAGTAATAATGGCTCTGTTTCCAGATTGTTTAGAAATTTTGATTTAGTTATTTGAATGTTCATCGTGTTTGGCTGACCCTATTGTTGTCATGATGACAGGTGTGAGGTCTTCGATAAGAGTAAGCTTGACAAAATAATAAACAGGTAACTAAGTGAAATGTTGAATATTGAAAGTTACTAAGATATGAAATGGGCACTGGATCGTGAAGATTACTACTGTCAAAGAGAGCAGCAGTTCTACCACGAGCTCTTAACGCGATCCATTTGGTTGTATATGTAGAGTACCATCCCTTTTTCTGACTGGAACGACTGACATTTTAACACGTCATGACTTGTTCAGGAGACTTATCTCCTAAATAAAATCAACCGAATGTAGGAAATATTATATACTAGCTTTTGCTCGCAGCTTCGCCGACCTACATAAAATATAACCTATATCAGGAATAAAACATTTTCTATCGGCGAAAAATTTTTTGCAATCGGACCAGTACTTTCAGAGATTATCTCCTACAAACAAAAAAACTAATTTATCTCTTTATTATATTAGTGTATATCTAAAATTGCTTGTTCAAATCGTCATCAACCACTGAATGTGAAACAGTCCTTAAATTAATGTCTTTAATTTACCCTCATACTAATTAATGTGGTCATATTTTATATCATAAGATTCGTATAAATCTCACTTCTTTTTAAATAAAGACATCTTTATTCATAATACAATTGTTTACCAAGACTTCTTGTAGTCTTGGTAAACAATTGTATTATCAACGGAACAAAACTACAAACAAATGAATATTTATCGGCGCATTTTCAAAACCCAATAAGACGGCAGCTGGTGACGTTATGAATAAACTGGTCCAATTAGTGAGGTGTTTAATTACCAGTTCCTTTGTCTTATGCAAAACAATGGAACTTTTTTTAAGGGTGGACGCCTGGACGGCGTTATTTGTTCATGAATAAGACGTAATTGAAGTTGTGGGAATACTAATTTTAATTGGCCTTGGAGATTTGTACAGGCTTACAGAATGTACGGTAATTTTAATGGCACATGAAACAATTATAATTTAACCTAATGAAAGCAAACGTAAACTGGTACTATAGCAGGTTGTTCGTACAAAGGCACACTTGAGGTATTCTGAAAACCTCATGTAAAGATGCAACGCATAGGCATTGCGCATAATCTATTAAACAAGTGAATCATAGAAGAAGAAAGAAAGAGAGAAAAACTAGAAAGATAAACAGTTCAGAAGAGGGGAGATAGGCATATCAAAACTAAAGAAGATACGAACATTACAAGAGCAAACAAAGATACTGCACTAGAATCAAAAGACAACAAGAACATAGTAACAGCACACCCTGAAATTAAAATACACACGAATACGTACAATTGAATTGACAACCCTATAGAGTAATTGGTACTCGATATAACCGTCTCGTTTGTAAACCATACGCCAGGTGACGTGGTTCCCAGGGCTGTTACACAATTTGAATTTATTATTGGACGCTCGTCACCGATCATCAAGATTTTAAAGGGGACATTTTGGAATGGGTGAATTGAAATGTTGACGGGTTTGTTTGGCGTGTTTTATTGGTAACATTTTGGGGTAAAGTTATAATATTTTAGTAAGGGTTAAAATTTATGACGGTATAAACTCGAGAGCTGAGGTATGGATTTGAAGAAGAGGGAGATGGAATACACTAAAAAAGTTGGAGAAGAATGTCTTTGCTTAATACTTGGCAATTACTATCTACTACTCCATTGCCCTGTATAATTGACGAGATTTTTTAGTTTTTGTTTTCTATTTCTCTCCTAATCAATTATCCTAATCAAATCAAAATCCTGACAGCAGAATACATTGGATAATTAAAGCTTGATGTTTGGTTCAGTATTATTCGAATGCAGTGAAATTGTTCAAAAGACTCACTGCGGCTTAGAATGTAAAAGGCAGCTGAAAGAAGAAGGGTGTATTTAGTCAGGATAAACCTGACACTTCCTCTCATTCAGTTTCGAGCAGAAAAAGTCTTTGAATACAAGGCAATGCTTCTAAATCGTTCTTGAAACTCAAAATCGGAAATTGCAGTTAAAATAATGTTGCACCAAACACACTCTGGCTAATGAAACCAATATATATGGGTCACTGGAAAGTACTAGTTATTCAATCTCAATTTATGAATTGCATCATAACTGGTCTAATTGATAGCGAGCTTCTTATTACAGTAGCTACTTCAATTTATTACGGGGTATATTATTTCCTTTAGATCGAAAACTTGAAACTAAAGAGACGGTAACAGTTGAAACAGCTTGATTAAATATAATGAAAAGGCAATCATTGGAGAAACAAATGACCTTGAAGTTTTTTTTGATCAGCAAACTTGTCTGAATAATAATATTATTAGAAACAGAAAAGATAAATGTTTCTGTTAAAATGCATAGCTGAAGTAGCATATGTTAGAGAAAATCAGCCTGGCTGAAGTGGAAACGGGCTGGCCATGTCACATAAATGTATCCGAAAAGATGGACAAATATCGTCACTCACTGGACGCCTGAGAGAAGACATCACCATCGAGGTCGTACGTAGTTGGTGTGATGCTTTGGTCTCGTTTACGGATCTGGCTTAGTCTTGGGAGATAGCCAAACCAGAGAAATTTGGAAAGTAGAAAAAGGAGGCCATTACCCAGTAGTGGGAAACAAATTAGGTTAGAAAAGAAATGCTTGGTTCATGTTTCAGTTGCTTTCTTTATCTTAGCATCAAAATCTTTGAAATAAATTTAACTACAACTATTTTTTTTAACGATAGAAAGTTTAGAGATAAGAACTTTATTCCCTTGTTATCTCAAGACTATACAATCACAACCAAAGAAAAGTTTTAAGTTACTAACAAAGTTATCTCAATCTAGTAAAATATAATATTTGAAGCATATATTTGTTGGGACTAGTCACTGTATAGTTAGTTTTCTCGATATTGTATCTTCTACGCCAGACCAACGGATAAAGTGATCGGAGAGTTTCCACTTACTAGAAATATGAGAAAAGCGAAACAATTCTTTATAAGATTTAATGGAAAATGATGATCCGATAGTTGAGGAAGTTCCTTGTTCTTTTATAAGAATAGTGGGATTTATTTTCAAGATATCCGATTGAAATATAGGAAAGAAGCTTTTTGAAGATGATGGAGGAGTAGAGATGGTTTATGTATAATATTACTGTTTTAGTTGTTTCGTGATCAATGTTTACCTTGTATAATATCGTGTTATCGTGTGGTATGGTATTAATAATACTTTGAGGGGCCGCTTTTGCAATATTCAGACAATTTTATAAATATCTGAGAAATACAAATTTTGTATTGGAGATACAATTGAAACAAAGAAAGATGTTGTTCACACAACATCTTTCTTTGTTTTTATTAATTCTAAAAGATATGGGATTATGGAAATATTGATCCAAAGCCAAGCCATCTAAGGAAAGCCATCTATAAGCTTGCAGAAAAATGATAGACTTAGGAAGTATAAAACAAAGTTACAGATGTTCCAGCAGAGCGTATTGTAACTTAAATGAGTTTTTAATTGACGAATTTTTGTTTGTTAGCAATTTATTATTTTATTCAACATGACAGTTGAGAATAATAATTTAATTTTGATTTATATTCGTTTATGAATATTTTCAAACATGACGATTACATAATTTTACCATCTCTTGCATGCTACCAATTTGTGATGTGTATTTTGTGCTCATGTTTAGGCTGATAAACGATTTTGTGAACTAATTTAACTTTAATGACAGTAATTCACAATTTTAATGATTAATTTATTTAATGGCTGACATAAAAATATTCATTTTGATTTTTAATGATAGCTAAATTTTAATGATAATTTAATAAATATCAACATAATTTTTATATTATTATCACGGTTTATGCATCATATCTTCTTACTTTGTAAGCCACTATATGTGGCTGAACATGTTAGAATTTGTATCTCATTAGTAACATGCATACAATGTACATCCTGTACTTGTATTCTATTAAAACAAAAAAGTACTTAAAAGATTCTAGAATTTTGTATAAGATTAAACTTATAAATCTAGGCCAACACTTTAGATTCATATCACATTCAAAGCTATAACTTTACTTTCACGAGTTATTACAAATTTATATAATTTTATGTCTGCCTCTCCAAAGCATTAAGCTTACAATATTTTCCTTTGAAGTGTATTTACATTCGTTACTGACAGTTTCTGGATATAATTTGTACCAAATTCAAAATTATTTATTTCACATAGACCTACATAGGTACTGTTACGCCATTAAACGTGAACACGCCATATCTCCGAGAAAATAAAGAGTAGCACGTAATAATTAAAACGCATTGCTGTTCGAAAGGTCTAGAATGGTTGTGCGTAGATAAACTTAGAAAAATCTCGAAACATCCACACAGCCAGTACCACTAGTAATAGGTATTCATCTTACTGATAAGGGAAATGGTACTTTCCGTCTTTAACATTAGAGTCGAAATTCGCATGAAAGTGACTCTTATTACCACGAGCAATAAAAATGATTTATGACTTCGAGAAGCGATTCAATTGTTCTGGAATTCTGGATAGATCCGGGGACGTCGGTATCTAGAATTTTCTTGGCTCCGCATATAAATACGTGCCCCCGGCCGGAAGCGAGTCAGTGGTGATTTCGACTGCGATCAAGAGCGAACTACCCTAGTACTCGAAGTGATTTTACTCAACGACCTAAGCGATAGTGTAACGGTACTCTAGTGTTAATTGCGATTCGGATTATTGTTGACTGGACTAATTTGTTATTGTTTGTGGTAAATAAAGTTCTCTCGTCAGTAAATCGGCATTTGATTACCCACGTACGTAACAACTGGTGTCAGAAGTGAAATGCCATTAACACCGAGAGACGACGAACAGCGACCACGAACAAGAAGGCAAATGGAGATGGATGCTGCGCGTCATCGTATGGAGGAGGAAGATCAGGCTGGTATGGTAGCAACAGAAGCTGCTGAGGCGCCAACAGGACCATCCTCGGAATTGAACCTCGCTGCGGTGTTGGCCGCCATGCAAGCTAGTATGGAAGCTGTCCGCCGCGACCAGGAAGCCGCTCGCCGCGAACAAGAGGCCAACCAGCGTAAGCTTCAGGACCTAATCGCAGCGAACCAGGAAGAAGCTCGCCGCGAACAGGAAGCCGCTCGCCGCGATCAGGAGGCCAACCAGCGCAAGCTCCAGGACCTCATCGCGGCTAATCAAGAAGCTGCTCGCCGCGAACAGGAGGCTAAGCAGAACCTAATCCTCGATAAGATCGATCACGGCCTCGTCACGTTGGGCGAGAAGGTAAAGAATCTCACCGTAGAGGTCAAGGAGGTTTCCGCCCGAGCTGATAGCCTCGAAACAAGCCTGCTGGACATCAACAAAAAAAATTATCAAGCTCGAAGCACGCGAACCCGTTGCTGTCGGCTCATCATCGCACACCCCCTGTGCATCTGCCGCAAAATTTGATGTGCCGCGTTTTGATGGCACGTCTTCCTGGACGGCATTTAAGTACCAATTCGAGACATTGGTCGAAACAAACCGCTGGGATGATAAGCAGTCTTTTGCGGCATTAACTTTGGCTCTACGAGGGGACGCCCTGCTAGTCCTAGAGAACCTCCCTGCGGACGGCAGGACATTGGAGCGTCTCATGGAGGGACTGGACACTCGTTATGGAGACAAACACCTCGAGCACGTTTTCCGCGCGCAGTTACGCGAGAGAACGCAGAGGTCGAACGAGAGCCTCCAGCAGTGGGGAGTCGAGGTTGAACGGCTGGTCCGGCGTGCATACATGTCGATGACACCAGAGATGGTGGAAGTGAATCTGGTGCAAGCATTTATCGACGGTCTACGGGATCCTGAAGTCAGGGCTACAGTGCGACTCGGACACCACCAATCTTTAAAGAGTGCGATGGCACACGCTTTGGAAGTGGAAGCAGTACGACACGATTCTCGTACGCATAGGGTTCGGGAAGTGGTGGTCTCGCCTACAACGCAACCACGTCACCGAGAAGTGGTGGCTTCTTCTTCAGCAAAGTCCCGCTATATCCCGACGTGTTACGGGTGCGGAGAAAAAGGGCACATTCGTACCGATTGCCCCAAGAGGAAGAGGGGGAGTGTGGACTCCGGAACTCAAGTTAACGAGGAGTCGTTAAACTAAATGTCGCCAGGGCCGCGGGGCGGGTGCTGGCTGGTCAATTGAAGGCCCCAACCATCACCATCAATCAAGTTCACAACGGAAATAGTTTGATCATCGAAGGGACGCTGAATCATCGGGCTTGCAATTTTACCATTGACACGGGGGCGTCACGGACTGTTATAAGACCTGAGTTGCTGAAACGCACCATCTTGTGGCAAAGAGAGTCCCCATCCTGCCGACTTCAGACAGCAACCGGCCAGCCAGTCTCCGTCCTCGGTGATACAGAAATTGAGATCAAAATCGGTGATCAAGTGTATATCCATCCTGCGTTAATTGCGAATATTACCGACGATTGCATACTGGGTCTCGACTTCTTGCGGAATAACCGATGTATTTTAGATATCGACAGGGGAGTATTGAAATTCCCAGATCAAGAAGTCTTCCTGCGAGGAATTAACTCATGCAACCTCTACTGTTTAAAGAATACTACACTGGCTCCGAGAACAGAAACCTTAGTCGAAGTAAAGTTTCCCAAGAAAATCAGGCAATCAAGATGTGTTTTGGTAGAGGATACTGGCCGGCACCCGGAGATCATCACCGCGAGGACATTAGTTATGACGACAGGGAAATCCAAGGTCAGGATTGTGAACCTTGGAAAAGAAGAGGTCCAACTGAAGAAAAACAGTGTTGTTGGGAGATGTGAAGAAGTTCAGTATCTCCGTCAAATCAATAAATCTCCAGCAAAACAAGACACGACCAAAATCGAAACTGATCACATCCAGCAACTTCTGGAAAATTCTAAGAGCAACTTATCGACTTCGGAACTACAGCAAGCCAGGGAATTTCTGCTACGGTTTCGAGATATCTTTGCAACGGGAAAAGACTGCGGGAGAACAGGTCTCGTCAAGCATGAGATAGATACAGGTGATGCGAGACCAATTAAACAGAGACCGCGCCGCATACCCTGGGCTAAGGAATCTGAGGTAGCAGAAATGGTAAAGGACATGGCTGATAGCGGAATAATTGAGCCTTCTACGAGTCCATGGTCTTCTCCAGTCGTTCTGGTGAAGAAGAAGGACGGCAGCACAAGATTCTGTGTGGACTACAGAATGCTGAATAATGTAACAAAGAAGGACAGTTATCCCTTACCAAGGATAGACGATACGCTGGATATGCTCAGTGGCATGAAGTGGTTTTCGACCATTGATTTGAAAAGTGGCTACTGGCAAGTGGAAATCAGCGAGAAAGATAAAGAAAAGACAGCGTTCAGTACGGGTATTGGCAGCGGCCTGTGGCAATTTAACGTCATGCCTTTTGGGTTATGCAACGCTCCAGCGACGTTTGAACGCCTCATGGAGAGAGTCATGGTGGGCCTTCTTGGTGACGTCTGTCTGGTATATTTGGATGACGTCATTATAATGGGTCGCACTTTTAAGGAAAACCTGAGGAATATGGAGAAAGTGTTCACCAGGATACGAGGGGCTAACCTAAAACTAAGCCCAAAGAAGTGCGCCCTGTTCAAGAAGGAGGTCAGCTACCTAGGACATGTTATTTCCGCTGACGGGGTGAGAACCGACCCTGAGAAGATAAAGGCAGTCCAACAGTGGCCGGTTCCAAAGAACAAAACGGAAGTACGTGCATTTCTAGGGTTGTGCACATACTACAGGCGGTTTGTCAAGAATTTTTCGGACATTGCAAAACCTCTACATCAGCTGACTGAGGATAAACGAGATTTTATCTGGAACGACGACTGTGAGTCAGCATTCAACGAGCTAAAAGAACGGTTATGTGAAGCGCCTATACTGGGGTACCCGAGCAGAGACGGAAGATTTGTCGTTGATACCGATGCCAGCAACACGGGAATTGGTGGAGTGTTGTCACAGGTGCAAGGTGACAGACAGGTCGTAATCGCTTACTTCAGTAAGGCACTTTCAAAGCCAGAAAGAAACTACTGCGTGACTCGACGAGAACTGCTGGCTGTGGTTAAAACCTTGCAGCATTTCCACAAGTACCTCATAGGAAGACAATTTACGTTGAGGACGGATCACGCTGCATTGAAATGGCTTCTACAATTTAAAAACCCTGAGGGCCAAGTTGCAAGATGGCTCGAGCAGCTGCAGGAATTTAACTTTGTAACAGAACATCGTAGTGGAAAAGGGCATAACAATGCTGACGCCCTGTCGCGACGTCCATGTAATGAGGACTGCAGACACTGCCAGCAGAATGAAGCCCGAGAACGCGTTAATTTAATTAGGGCTGAAGGCAACTTCAAGAAGTCCCAGGAAGAAGATGACGATATTCGACCTATACTGGACTGGAAGCGTAGCGGAACAAGGCCCCAGTGGAGTGAAGTATCGTCACATAGTCCCGTTACAAAGAGCTACTGGGCACAGTGGGACAGTTTAGTCCTAGAAAATGATGTGCTTTGTAGGAAATGGGAATCGAACGATGGCAAGGAGGTGACCACACAAGTGATAGTACCACGATGTGAAGTAGTCCCCCTGCTACAGGAAATACACGATGGTGCTTCTGGAGGACACCTAGGCATCAAGAAAACTCTACTGAAAGTGAGACAACGGTATTACTGGCTCAATTGTAGAGATGACATAGAGCAATGGTGTCGGAAATGTACAGCGTGCGCATCGGTGAAAGGACCACAGACTAGGAGCAGGGGCAGGCTTCAGCTGTACAATGTGGGAGCCCCATGGGAGCGCATCGCTATCGACGTCGCTGGACCTTTTCCAGTTACAAATGACGGAAACAAGTACATAGTGGTGATCCAGGACTATTTCACAAAGTGGCCCGAAGTCTTCGCCATACCCAATCAGGAAGCGACGACAGTGGCGAAGAAGGTGGTCGAAGAAGTAGTATGTCGGTATGGCGCACCTTTGGAAATCCATTCCGATCAAGGCCGTAACTTCGAATCTGCGCTGTTCCAGGAAATGTGTACTCTTCTGGGAATTTATAAGACACGCACAACACCTGCGCATCCTCAGTCGGACGGAATGGTGGAAAGGTTTAACCAAACCCTGGAGAATCACCTGGCTAAGGTTGTCGATGACCATCAGAAGGACTGGGACCGGTATATTCCACTATTTCTGATGTCTTACCGATCGGCAGTGCGTGATAGCACGGGACATACCCCAGCAAGAGTGAATTTCGGCAGGGAGATGAGACTTCCAGTCGATGCCATAACTGGCGTGCCACCTGACAAGACTAAGCCAGTTACGGACTACGTAAGTGACCTTCAAGATCAATTGGACGAAGTGCATAAACGAGTTCGTGAGAATAGCATGAACACCAGCGTAAAAATGAAAACTAGATACGACCGTAATGCCAATGCCAAGGGATTTGAGGAAGGTACACTGGTCTGGCTTCACAACCCGCTTCGACGGAAAGGGAAGTCGCCGAAACTTCAAGCTCGATGGGAGGGACCTTACACCGTGTTAAAAAGGATTAATGACGTGACCTACCGCATCAAGAAAGGGCTAAGAGGGAAACCCAAGGTTGTCCATGTGGATAGATTGGCGCCGTATCACGGATCTAATAATGCTCGGGACGAGCATGACTAAGAGGGGGGCACTGTTACGCCATTAAACGTGAACACGCCATATCTCCGAGAAAATAAAGAGTAGCACGTAATAATTAAAACGCATTGCTGTTCGAAAGGTCTAGAATGGTTGTGCGTAGATAAACTTAGAAAAATCTCGAAACATCCACACAGCCAGTACCACTAGTAATAGGTATTCATCTTACTGATAAGGGAAATGGTACTTTCCGTCTTTAACATTAGAGTCGAAATTCGCATGAAAGTGACTCTTATTACCACGAGCAATAAAAATGATTTATGACTTCGAGAAGCGATTCAATTGTTCTGGAATTCTGGATAGATCCGGGGACGTCGGTATCTAGAATTTTCTTGGCTCCGCATATAAATACGTGCCCCCGGCCGGAAGCGAGTCAGTGGTGATTTCGACTGCGATCAAGAGCGAACTACCCTAGTACTCGAAGTGATTTTACTCAACGACCTAAGCGATAGTGTAACGGTACTCTAGTGTTAATTGCGATTCGGATTATTGTTGACTGGACTAATTTGTTATTGTTTGTGGTAAATAAAGTTCTCTCGTCAGTAAATCGGCATTTGATTACCCACGTACGTAACAGTACTTATACATCTAGCTAGCGCGCTGTTCCTAATGGTCGTTTCTTATGGAGAAGAACCGGCAAGAAACTCCATGGTTACTTTAAAAAAAAAATATTGATTCTTCAATATTTCCATTCTTTAAATATTTATAGGTATGAAAGGACCATTCAACTTTGTGCCCAAAAGTACAATAAAAATAGTAATCTATGAATCTACGTAGTGTTCAATTATAAAAATCACATTATAAAAAGAGGGTACACAAAAAATAAAAACAAGTTAGATGTATACAATAATAAAATACGTTTTCAATACACTTGCTCAGAAAGTGACTCTTATTGCACTGCACTTAGGTACATAATGGCCCTTGTTACCAAACTGTGACTGTTTGATTACCATTACGCACTAGTGCTATAATGTAGTTAAAACCTTATTGTTCAACCTCTCCCCCGCCATAATTTTAATACATTATCGAATCAGGCTGGGCGCAGGTCGTCCCCCCACGAGTCGCCGGTCAACCCCCGTTTATTCATTTTAGTGAGTGTATTGAAAGGTAAATAAAAAAAAAATGTGGGCTCATATGAAAACAGATTTTTACCGCCACAAAAGTTTACTAGTTTTACACTTATTTTCTTCACAAGTGTATTGAAAAACGTCGTATGATACACGTGAGCAATTAATGATTACCGTTCTCGGCTCTCTTAAGACCCTCGCCATGGCTCGAGTCTTAATACCGCCTCGACGGTAATTACTAACATTACACACTTATATCATAATGTACTATTACTTAAGGTTTATATACACCACAATTTTTAAATTACTAGCCAAAAGTAAAAAAAGGTAATTCCAAAAATTTTCTACGAAATTTTGTCATAATTGGTAAATTCATAATTATTCAATCATTCATACCAAATGCTACTAGAAAATACTACGCGCATTGTCATTTATTCATTCATAATTAATAGTCTGTACAATATTTCCATAAATTGATTGACATTTTGGGATATAAACAAACGCTAATAACTTTGCTGTTTATGAATATTATTTATTGAGACGTTACTTAAATAATAACAAGACATTTTCCAATAAGCCTTTTAAGTATTTGTTTAAATTAAAAATTTGTGGTGTATAGCAAATCCGTGAGAAAGTGATTAGTAAAATGTATTATGATAATTATTTGAAGAAATCAGAAAGTTGATTGACGTTCATTGACATTGACATAATGTTTAGTAACGACAGATGAAAAAATAAACACTATAAAGCACTAGTAATTAACATTGTAATATCTTGCTTGCTCTACCGTCTTATTTACCTTGTTTTATTCATTAATTGCAATGATATTCACTGAAGCATTAAAAGATGGCGTAGTTACTTCAAAGCTCCCTTAAAACATCGACACAAGGTTCAAATTCCAGCAAAAATTCTTGAAAAGCGTTGAAGTGACGGCAAACAGAAAATAGTATTCTATTTACAAAGCCAGGCTTTTCAGCTCGGTCATGGTCGAAAGCTTAGAACTGTACCATCTATATGTATGTCAATGACGTCATCACCTAACCTAATGGCTGGTTTACACAGTGCGAGCTAGCGTACGAGCCAGCCTGCCGAGTAGCTGCGCTGCAGTAACTCGCATTGTTTGAACATCACTTATGAGTTACTCGCACGTGCGAGTTGGACAGTAGTGCGCATCCGAGTTACATTAACATTTTTTGTTTTCATTCGTCCGGCAGCTCGGCTGTCGCTCATCATCTGGACGCGTCGTTTGGACGCGTTCGGTAGTAGCTCGCCGGTGCCAGCCGGACAGAGAGGGGACATCGCGACGCGATAAACTTGCTAGAAGATTGGACACCTACTATTATTGTGAAAACAGCTAAGGCAAGCCGAGCTACTGGCATACGACTAGACAATACGAGTAGCTGCGTACTGTCTAGTCAGTAGCTTGCATTATGTAAACCAGTCATAACGATACGGACATCTGGCTACTCGTAAAGTGTTTATCCAATATGTTTTACGAGATATAATAAGTTGAAAGGCAACTTTCATTACAGCCTCTGTGGTTCGATATGAAAAAAGTTTTGTTTTTACATTTATTAAGAAACTTCGAGAGGCTGCGTTTGGCTGCAAAGTGCGTGAGTTTAATGAAGTCTTTACTTTTTATTGGTTTAATAAATTGTGGCGTAAGATTCAATGTGGTTCGTTCTACTTGAAACATGGCATCGATTTACCATTTCATCTCATGTTCTTTAGAAACTTTCAGTTATAAATTTTAATTACTGCAAGTTCATTAATTATTCTTTGATCATAATCAAGTTTACAATGAAAATATGTATGTTGTGTAATATTAAGAAACGTTTCCAATTACCTAATTAGATTATAGTCTTAATAATGAAATATATCGACAAGCATATTATTTAGGCAATGTTAGCCTTGATGTTATAAATTAGTAATAAATATAGCCTCTTTATAAACACGCATTTATTAGCTTCACCTGTATGTTTGTTTGTAATCTACGTCTTTTTTCCTTAAAAATGACATAGATCTTACACATTTCCAGTATTTTTACATAATGATCATGATTTTTCATTACAATTCCTAAATAACTATCGAAGAATCTCCAAACTAAAGGGGCAATGGGCAGGTGACATTGCTCGCAGAACAGATGGCCGTTGGGGTCGAAAGGTTCTGGTGTGGCGACCGCGAACCGAAAGACGCAGCGTTGGACGGCCTCCTACAAGGTGGACCGATGACCTGGTAAAGGTTGTGGGAATCCGATGGATGCGAGACGCACAGGATAGTTCATTGTGGTGACATTTGGAGAGGCCTATCTCCAACAGTGGACGTCTTTCAACTGATATGATAATGATGATACAATATGCCACAGTTTCGAACTCACTTTATTATATATTTACCCAAGTTTACACAGTGTGTTTATCCAAAACAGCACTACTGTTTATTGTTTCTTCCAGGTTTAGAAGATCAGAACCTCTGAAGACTTAACGATTTTTCTTTCTGGAACCTTCTCATATCTTCAACTCCATGTCCACAGGTATCAGCTGTGGTAGACGATGTGTACTCGGACCACTCCCACGTGGCTGGTTCCTTCACCATGCTGGCGTCATCCAGGGCTCATGTCGGAGGATCACTCAACGCCAGGGCCTTGCCTGGTGCTAGGGTGCACACCAACTTCATTGGCTGTTTGAAAAAGGTGAGTGGAGATAGAAAGACATAGGAGATAAAAAGCAGTTATAGAGTAAGTGATTTGCTTCTTTTTCTCTCTTCTTTAGAGAAGGCCTGTGTCCCAGCAATGGGAACATTACAAGGTTGATTATGCTTACGCTTAAGAGCTTTACGGTATTCTTTTTTTTTTTTAACAGGGTACATGTGAACGATTAAAATTAAATGATGATAGACAGTAAACACATAGTACATCAGGCTTTGTAGTCACTTATGTTATGAAGAGTTATTTATGTATTATCTAAAATCAGAATCATTAAAAGGCTTAAAGTGACCCAAAGGACAATGGAAAGGGGCTATGCTCGGAGTTTTCTCGTGTGATCAGATCAGAAATGAAGATATTCACAGGAGAACCAAGGTTACCGACATAGCCCGAAGAATCGCTAAATTGTCGTGGGCAGGGAACAGTGCTCGTATAGGCCGGAAGACGGAGCGCTGGACTTCCCATAAGGTGGTTGGATAACCTGATGAGAGTCATGGGAATCTAATGAATGCGAGACGCATAGGACTGGCCGTTGAATATATTTCAGCTAAAATGATGATGATGATGATGAATGTCGAAAATTATGTCGATTAATAAAACTGGTATGACGTACATTAAGGAAAAACAGAACCATATACATTATGTATTCTGGTTTTCTGAGTAGATTTTGATTACTGCAATCAGGAAAATAGGTGGAATTATCAGAGCTATTAAATTCTGCCGCTTTGATGGTGGATAGTCCGTACTTAATTGCTTTTAGTTTTGCCTAAATGTTTGCGTATACTTACAAGATTATTTTTAGTTTAAGCGAAACCTGAATATAATTTGTTCAGAATCAGTAACTGAATGGATTTCAATAGTTTTTACACCATGTTAAATTTTTTCCCCAAAATATTTTAAAAGTTTAAGTTGGATACTACCGACACTAAGTCAACACAGGTCATGGCAGGTCATAGCGGGTATTAGGTGCCAGCAATAAGCTGGGTGCAAGTGCATAACAATGATGATGGATGATTTTCCCATCTAAAAAAAGCGCAAAACAACCCCTCAGTCGCCCGGATGGCCCGATGACTATGTATTTTTGCTGATATAACGAGCTTATAACTTTGTGATTTTTCATGATACAGTTATGAAATTTTGTACATAGATTCTTTACATAAAAATACTAAACTCGTGTTTCGGGTTTTGCGCTAAAATTAATGTTGTGTAAAGAAAAAATTAACAAAACGAGAATAAATTTCGTGAACCAAGGACAAAGTTACAAAAATGCATTCATTGCCTATTCAGTATTCAGATTAAAACAAACACAAAGGCTTGCTGTTTTCAAAGAAAACTTTGCATGGAATTTTATTTTCGAAAACGTGAAATTTGCTCTGAAACCGATATTCAATTTTAGCACGCAACAGTTTTTCTGTTGGATCTTCGTGTATATAACAGTATTTATAATAGATTTTTCATTCAGAACTTTCACAAAAAGATATAAAAAGTGTTTTCGCATGGTGACGAGTGACAGGACAGAATGGACGAAAAAGACATATTGCGCCGACCCCAAATAAAACAGGAAAAAGGCAGGCAGATGATGATAATGACTTAGTGAAGGTACCTTTTTAGATAGACTTAGTGATAAATGCAGTTTTATCTGTTAAAACACATGATCACTGCTTGAAAAGTTAGAAGAGTTTTCTTCTTAGTCGTACACTCTTGACAAAGTGGTTGTGGTCATGTCTCGGTCGAGTCCTGCACCACGCGGTACGACACCATACAGCTCTGTGTTTGGTGGCTTGGGAGTTTTCGTCTAAGTGACGTTTCAAGAGTACAATGTTACAAAAAGGCGCGCAATTCTTTTTTTAGAGCTTGTCAAAAATGCTAGTGCGGGGCAAAAAGACGCGGGGTCGATAGAGATGCGCTTATTCATTGACTTTATAGTCTAACGATAGATATTTTCAGAGGTAATCTTTGAAAGTACTGGTCAAAGGTAAAAAATAAATTTCACCGATAGAAAGCTGCTTTATTCCTGAGTGATAAGGTCTATATTTTATGTATGGGGGCGAAACCCGGTAAAAACTAGTTATGGACTAAAGTATCTATGACTACGGTTTAGTATTGTTTCAATAAAAGGTTGGGTATAGGTAACTGCATATATTGCAATGTAGACTATTTTTGTAAAGCGATGTACCAATCAAGCTAGAATTGACTGAAATCTTTTATTATCAGGTGGAATTCTCAGCGGACACTCTCCGTCTGAACCTGATCGACCTGGCCCGGACTGGCAGCAAGCTGATCACCGTCACCGGCCGACTTGAGTACGCCTGTACTGCTACAGACTCAGCTGACCCCGTTACTTTCACCACAAGGGATGCGCATTTGGTAAGTGAAGATATTGGTGAATGTTGTTATGAAAGATCTCTTTACGTTGACTTATCTCCTGGTACTTACAGTCATTGGCATTTAGAGTATCTATACTTAATGACTCAGCTGACCTCATTAATGTCATCGATAGGTGTGCGCATTTGGTAAGTAAAGGTGGAAATAAAAACTCTCCTCTGTTAACTGGTCTCCTAGTAGTCGACTCTGGGAATAACGGTTACCAGTCATCTGAATTACACCTGCACAGTAAAGTTATCAACTCAGCAAACCCTGTCATTGCATGCGCATTTCAAAAGTGGATATTTTTTAAAAACAAGACGCACTCTTCGTTTGAATGCTCTCCTGGTACTTGATTCTGCTGCTAACTATAATAAATGGTTGTTTGGCCTACATTCCTCTATCTGAACTGTCATTAACCTGTAATTAATTACTCCTTATTATTGGAAATAGGTACTAAGGCCTTTGTACTAATGTTTCTTATGTATTATCTTTTTTTGTTATTTTTGTGTGTACATAAATAGTTAAATAAATAAATAAATAAGGCAGAGTGGAGATGTTATTGAAGGATTGAAGGATTTTTACAGAGACGCTCTTCAGTTGACTAATCTTCTGGTATAGAGACTTTAAAAATATACGATATTAGTTCATTTATGTACAAAAATGTAATGCTACATTGGAATTAGGCCAAACATCAAAATCGTTTAACAATTGCAAAGATATCCATGAACAGGCGTACAAAACGCATTCGGTTTGAGATTTCCCACTTTTTTCTTTAATTGATGATAACAAATCTGACTTACATGATAAAATCCTTATATTACTGGACATTCTACTAAGTTAGAACATATTATAATATATAAATGCTTTGTAAAAGTTTAGAACAATTGGTTTATGTGAAACACAACAATTGGTTCATGAAGAACATAAATACGCTGATTATGTCCTAAACTTAACAGAAAAGGCATAAACTTAGCGATCTCATTAATTTTCGCGCGTCTCTTTTGTTCCGAAGACAATCCAGGTTATCAGAACTTATCAGTACCAACCAATCACAAAAACAAAGGCTAAGTAATACTAACATTATCTAGAGTCTATCTAAAAACTCAAATGACTTGAGAATTTTTAAAAAGTCCCATAACAATATTAAAACATTTAAAAAAATATATATATATATTCTATACGATAAATTAGTAAACAATGATCAAAACCTCTTAATCAACCCTGATTATCCAACCAGTGTTGACTACATCAGATTTCATTGCACCCTTTTTTTTTTTTTTTTTTTTAATCTTATAAATTTAGGGACTTTTGGTCACAGTACGACCATGCCAGCCCCATCGTAACCTAATACAAGTCAAGCTTTATCAACTATGAGGGCTCACAACCTTACTCATTGCACCCTAATAATCAACCAATTCGTTTGACTTTTTAGATAGACTTAAACCGTAATTACCTCCAACACTGTATATTAGGAAAATGAAGCAAAAGATGCTGTAAAAAGAAATCCTTCTTGAAATTGACTTGGTAGTGACGGTAGTACCCGCAACTAATGACTGTGGTCTTTAAAATACTGGACAGTTTTTCAAGTTAAAAAGTAAAAGGGAGCAATTAAACGATGTGGACCTGATATTAGTTACGGAACATATAAATCTTTTGCATTATTTATAGTAGATACATGTCGTAATCTCAACAATGAAAATCACGGAAAATAATCGGAGTTATTATTAGTGCTAGTGACAATATATTTACGTATTGTAATAATATTTTTGTTTGTTTTATTTTTATCTATGGTTTATTTTCTTCAATCTGTGTTCCGTTGGTGTGTCCATGGTATGAGAGGCGGGATATCTTACTTATTTCTTTGTCCTATGTGAGTCACAAACTTATTTTATTTGTTACATGAACGTGTATAATTAATTACATTAAGAAACTTGATAAAAAATTAGGTGCCTAACACTTATTCAGGGAGATCTAAGATAGCCCCTCCCCTCGAGCGCCAGGGGTTCATTGACCCGGAAAATTGCACTGTTTACGTAAATCACCAAAAAAATAAACAAAAAATAAAATAAAAACTTTTTTCGGATTTTTTTTGTTAGTTAGTTAGCCCATTTATGTCCCACTGCTGGGCGAAGGCCTCCCTCTCCCTTTTCCACACACATCTGTCTTCGGCCATTGCGGGCCAGTCCCTCCGGTATTTATCAAGCTCATTTTGGATTTTTTTTGGAAAAACAAATAATATAATATATATAGAAGAATTTTTAAAGAAACCAAAATTTTCGACCAAATAACTTTCGTACAAACTTGTGGAAAACACGAAAATTAAGCAATTTTCAAGGACATCCAAGTTGTACAGACGTATGTACAATCGGCGCTCGAGGGGTTAATAACATAAGTGGATCATGTTCACTATACTAAAAAAACACAAATATGTGGAAATGCTGTTTTAAAATTTAACAGAGCCCGCAATACAAACAGTCCACTGTTATTCCACTTACAGCTACAAACCAACATTTGACGTTCAACACCAATATGGCGTCCAAAGCTCATATTTGCCGCCACAATAACCAAAACAAACCGTAACCGAACGGTTTTAATCAGCCAATATAACTTTCCGATAATAAACAGAGTCCAGAGGTACTCAATTCATTACAAAACCGTCCGTTCGTCGCAAAAACTAAGTAGCAATTAAAAACAATGGCAGCTCGGAAAAATCGTGTGGGAACCCGGACCGTTTAAGATGACCATTGGACGTTTGAGAGCTCTTTAGAAAGCGGACTCTTGAATTTGGTCGAGTGTCACCGGCAACTTGATTAGATCGAAGTGGCGGTTATTTGATTTGAGTTAGGGATGGGTTAGACTGTATTGATTGAATGGAACGTTTGGGCCAATGGCTGTTAAGTTTTGTGGGATTTCGAAGCGGAATGATTTATGATTTTCGGTGACAGCTTCTGGACGTTTATGGGAAGTAATTATAGGAAATGTGTAGCCGGTAATGACGGGAAGGATATAGCTGCGTAATTTGGGTACACATTATGATTTTAAGAGCGTTTAATGTAATTTTAATGCGAGGTTTGTATTTACGTAATCCTTCTCCTCCTTGTGTAGTTTATCCTCAATACTGAGGGTCGTGACCGACGAATAACTTTTTTGTGGACTATATTTCGCCATGTTGTCCTATCTTCGGCGATGTGGATGGCGTCGCAGACAGTGGTCTCCAGTGTACCACGGAGTTGTTCTGACCAACGTATTGTACTCTTGTCTCTGCCGAGTCTTTTCCCATCTACTTATCCTGTCAGCAATAACTTTTCCAGGTTATTACAAAGAAGAAATCAAAGATTCTTCTTTAGCATATAGTGGTGAGAATCACGGGTGTCTTTAATTTGGCTATGATGAAGCGTTGGTCCAATGCTCTGCCCAGTGGATTCTGAGCATTTTCCTCCAATACCACGTCTCAAAAGTGTCAATCTGGTGACGGACAGCTTTTTTAAGGGTCCAGTCTCTGCACCATAGAGGAAAATGGAAAATTATGAGTGTGGTGACAAGCCTATCATCATCATTTCAGCCGATAGACGTCCACTGTTGGACATAGGCCTCCTCCAAGTGTCGCCACAATGCACAATTCTCTGCGTCTCGAACTTGATGTAATTACAGAAACTGTGTTCTTAGGTATAACTGTCGATTCCAAATTGCAGTGGGGCGCTCATATTAGAACTCTCTCAGGTAGATTAAGCTCAGCGGCATATGCAGTGAGAAAAATAAGGCAGTTGACAGATGTCGCCACAGCTAGGTTAGTTTACTATGCCTATTTCCACAGTATTATGTCTTATGGCATTTTACTGTGGGGATCAGCAGCTGATGTAGACTCGATTTTCATATTGCAAAAGAGAGCATCATCATCATCATTGTGTGAATGTATCTATTACCTGCTCCATCTTTGTTGTAACAATTTTTTTTTCTAACACATTGCTTTTGCAATATATTTTTTATATTATCTGACTCCAACCACAGTAAATTCGTTAGTTTTTCTTTTTTGGTTGTTAACGTCTCATTTATTGACAGTTGTAATTTTATTTTTTTCTAGCTTTTTTTTTATATAGCCTCTTTTTTAATGTAAATGGAAGAACACTGTAGACTCCACGAATTCTTGGATTACTTTATATTTTGACTCACTTTTTTTAAATGATTATTTTTATTGTGCTTTTGAGTATAATATAGACCGGTTTACACTGTTCTTAAATAATAGATACCTATTAATACTGTAACATGGAAATATTGTAAGTACAACCATTTTTTTAAAAGAGTAACCATGGAGTTTCTTGCCGGTTCTTCTCCATAGGAAACGACCAATTTCGAACCGTGCACTAGCTTCTGACGTTTTATAAGTGCCCATGTAGGCCTATGTGAAATAAAAAACTTTTGACTTTTTGACTTGACTTGACTCGCGACGAGCCTAATTAAAATATTTACCTAATATTGCCTTTAATAAAAATATTTCAACCGTACCTTGTCAAATATTGATTCGAGGTGAGCACGATAAACGTAGCCTGAGTTCATTGAACTTTTTGAATTGGGCGCCCGGCTGTTACGTTTCAAGCATTATCATTGTTATGAGTGTGAAAATATATTTCAGCGACAATCAATCATTTATATTGAAATTAAATGGAGTTATATTGTTGCTAGGTCAGCAGTAATCAAACCAAGTTTGTATTACCGTTAAAAAGCATGGCGACAATTTTATTTCACGATGATTTGGAACATTATCAAATTTAGCAACGGTACTAATTTCCTTTTTATACTGATTGTCAATGTAATTCCAGCAAGTCCGTTCTATCATCGGACAACTAGACACACGGTGCTGCGCCATTGGTATATGGTGGGCATTCGATACAAAGCGTTTTGGGAACACATTCATTATGAAAACAGCTAAAGAGTAGTATTTCCTGCCGGAGTCTGTATCTCCTGATATAAGAACTTATAACCTAAGGGTCTTTAAGTCAAGAGTGAATAAGTTACTTCTAGGCAAGCGTTCACCATCGTCTGTCACATCATCGCTTACCACAGGTGAGATACCTAGTGCCATGGTCCGAAGCGAGGAGGAGTGGCAGGAGGTCGCCGACTTCTGCGAAGCAGTAATGCTCGCAAAGGAGGAAGCCGAAAGCATCAGGCAACGGCGTTATCGCCGCTGCCGCCGGGATTCTGATCCCTGGGGCCAGGGTTATCCGAAAGGGCGCTCGAGCCCCGGTATCAAGGCTAGAAGGAACGTGGCGGGTCTTTTAGTCAGTAAGAGTCTGACACTATCTCCCGCTCCGCCCAAGAGCGGGGGATGTCATTGGATGATTTTTTCCCACCATAAAAAAAGGTGAGATACCTAGTGGTCAAACGTGAGCCTATCAATAATAATAAAAAAATCCATAACGCGTTTAATTAAAGTTTTTTTTAATGATATAAACTAGTGCTTGACTGCGATCCCACCTGATGTAATCCTTGATGTTGGATCGCACTAGTTTATTAAGAGCTTATTCACTCTAGTCCTTGATAGCTTATTTTTTTAGGTGGTAACATTACCCCGTTTTGAGGCGTGGCTGAAAAGACGCGTCCTTACCTTCCGCATGACGCAGGTCCTCACCGGACATGGCACGTTCGGGAGGTACCTGTTCCGGATTCGAGCGAAGGAAACGCCCGGGTGTCGCCACTGTGCGGAACGCCTGGAGGACACGGTGGAGCACATAGTCGAGGTGTGCCCTGCTTGGGCGGAGCATCGCCGTGCCCTGGTGAGGGCGATCGGTCCGAGTGGCGAGGCTATGGTCCGCATTCCGCCGCCGGGATTCTGATCCCGACTTCCGGCCACCGTAGACGCGGGCTTGCGGACAGTGAGCAATGGGCACCTCGCTGTCCGGCCGTCCGGTAACTGTCCGGACCAAGCCCAAGTCGTCGACGGCGCGCACTGTTCGGGACCCATCCGGGTCGAAGCCTACTGGGGCCAGGGTTATCCGAAAGGGCGCTCGGGCCCCGGTATGAAGGCTAGAAGGAACGGAGTGGGTCTTTTAGTCAGTAAGAGTCTGACACTATCTCTCGCTCCACCCAAGAGTGGGGGTTGTAATTGGATGATTTTTTCCCACCATAAAAAAAAGGTGGTAACATTACTCACGCCTCCCATTCTTGTATTAGAGTCCGTCTAATGAAAGCGTGACCTGAGAAAAGGAGGTTGCAACCAAAAATTTTGAATGTGGTATTATTGAAATAGTAGGAGAAAAAAGTTTTGATACTAGAGTATTTTTTGTATTTATGACAATTTTAGAATAGTTGTACAAGAACTTAAATCCTAGTCAAAAACATGTGTGTAGACTTAATTATTTAGTGGGTGTATGGTAAATGTCAATAACACACAAAATGTTAGATAGTATTCCAAATTAATTTATTTTATCTGATCTCTCAAATGTCGCTATATAATATTTAAATAATATTCTTTATTTTCCATTTGGCGTTCTGGCAAGAATACCAAGTGCACAACACCGTGATAGTCAAATAAAATAGTCAACATGATTTCAACTTCATCACGTCTCGCCAACACTATTAATGTGATGTGATCAAGATTGTTGGGTTGGAATCGATTTAGCATAGAGAAAATTCAGATCTTTTGGGATTAGTCAAGTGGGAATATGTTTTATCCTCCAGTGATTGTTTCAAATGATACGGATCGACTCGTGAGACACAAAAAGTTCAGCAGCTGCTGCAGCAGCATCTCTCTCAAACTTGAACTAGGATTTTCGCGATTTTAACTTCAGTTGCAGACTTTCATGCACTACCAGACAGAGTGAGGCAAATCTTTCATTACATCTTAACTGCTTTTGAACGCATTCTACCACTCACTAGCATGTGTTTTTGATTAAGTCGATTCACCGAGAGCCTTCTTTGTTCGATGTTTTTGTCCATTATGAAATTCGCAATATGTCAGATTATCTAAAAATATAAGAAGAAGAAAAAATTATTATATCCTTAATATAACTATCTAATAATATTAGTCGACAAGGATCAAGATTATAACGTCATACTAACTTAAAAATCAGAAATCGTATGTAAACAATGTTGGTTTTCATTGAAAACACCTTCTTTCTCTTCTTGTTTTTGTTTGAACTTATTAACCATAGTGTGTAGCAGTTTTTGCACGTTACTGTTTATTGTTTTTCTCACAATTAAGCAATTATTCTTGAAAAATAAACATCAGTTTCTAAAAACTGACAATTGCAACCATAGACTTTGACGTGATTTTTTTCGGCAAAACAATGTTGCCAATTTAATTTTAAAAAAAAACTCCAGGTTACGCTTTCAGTAGACGCACTCTAGCAACCCTATCCTTCATTCACCTTTTTTATCGTGTCGTTGAGACATAGTAAGAAAAAATCTTTCTCGTAAAAATTTTGATTAAATTGTGGTTCTACGTGTATTTATTTAAAACAAGCTTCTGTCGGCGGCTTCGCAAGCGTGAAAGTAGGTTCCTCCATACAAACTTTGGACCCCCATTTCATCTTTTTATTTATTTATTTAAAGCTTTATGCACAAAAAAACTGTACAAAGGCGGACTTGATGCCTTAGGCATTATCTGCCAGTCGACCTTAGGGTGGTGCAGAAACAAAACATGGCAGGTGCAACTTAATAAATAGACAAAACAGAAGAGAAACAAATATATACAATAGTAAATACATACTTAGATACATACATATAACAAAAACAATGCTGTTGTGAAAAAACAAATCCAACCAATTAGCGCGGTGATGATTCTACCAACATCAGATGATTTTAGGGGGTGTATTTTGAAAAATCCTCTCACTAAGAGAGGACTTTTCAAAATTCACCATTACGCGCACATAATTTCATGCTGCTAGGCGCAGTAGTTTCGGCTGTGTGTTTATATGTCAGTCAGTCAGTGTCTCCTATTATAAAAATATAGATAACAAAATGTATTCATAGATAAATAGAAAATTCTATATTGTTGTTGACTTTATTGTTGCAGCCATTCAAAACCTCACTGTACAAATTGCCACCATTTTGTAAAGCCCTCACCACCACAAACCAACACAATCAACTTCTATTTAATTTGAACTTAATCAATGTCACCAAGGTTAAACATATTTCCACTTAATTCGACAAAACCACCTAATGTGTCTATAGCAGTTCTAAGTAAAGGACATTAAGTATTCAGTGGTTTCCAAGTAAGTGCTTGAAAGGCGATTAAGTGACCTTTCCAAAGTACAAACATTGCGAATGTTTCGTGATTGAATTTTGTGTGTACATGCCCTTAATCAGTTTCAAGTTCAGCGTTTTAATGTTGTGGAATAAGGGGTGTAGTTTTTTTTTCCACAAATATCACACAAAGTCGTCTAGTCTCAAACTAAGCAGAGCTTGTGTTATGAGTACTAGACAACCGATAAACATACTTATATATTACTAAATACAAATACATACATACTTTACATAAATTACACCCAGACACAGAACAAATGATCATGCTCGTCACACAAACATTTGTCCTGGTGGGGAATCGAACCCACGACCTCCGGCATAGCAGTCAGGGTTACTAACCACTAGACTAACAGGCCAGTCAAAAATTTAAGTGATCTTGTCTAATTTTGTTGGTTGATTTGACTTTACTGAGAATTTGATTTCAAGTAAGGTTTATTTCTTTTGCCATCTTGGCTCAACAAGGATACTGATGTTTAAGTATTTTTTTCTCTAAATTGATATAAACTAGTGCTTGACTACGATTGATACTATCATCTAGTGTTTTGATTACTTGTTGTTTTGTTACTCATTTGTTACTATAAAAGAAAAATTTGACTATCTCCTCTATGATACAATTTAGGATATTAAAACATTGCTTAAAACACACTACTTTTGATGCGCGTTTGTAGCGATGCGCAGGCGACTCAGACGCAGCCTATAGACCTACATATCTTTTAATTATTGTGCACATTATTATAATACTAGCTGTTTTCCGCAGTTTTACCTGCGTTTTCAGGTTGTAGCGTGATGTTAAGACCTGGCATACCTATCAGGTAAGCTTGTATGGAAACCTACACAGTTGTGCAACATACACGCTCCGGTTTACCTGTATAATCTCAACTGTAAAGGCAAACTTATCAGGTCTACCCTAGCATATATGTATGGCTATCTTTATATAACCTACACTATTCGTCATAATGACTATGACTGAATGGAAAGGTTTTGTCCTATCCGAGACTGGGTAGTTCTAAAGATTAGCGCATTTACACAAAAAGAAAAATTGCTTAAAAGTGTATTAAGTGTAGAATTAATAAGAATTATAAATCTTTTTGTAAATCGTATTACAATTCAAACTAAAACTTCGAACAAATGTGTTAATTTATATCAAGATATCCCTCTATCCAAAAACACTCAATTACATTCTAGGTCCCTCCTATCCCTAAGTTTCCATACAATATACCGGTAGTTTTATTCTGTGCTGGATCTCTCCCAGGCGTCTCTCCGATATATTCCCGTCTCTAAGTGGTGCCACTAAACAAGTAAATGGGTAAAGCCCACTCTAAGCAATGTTGCAAAAATCTTAAATTCATTGCTCAGAAAAATATACCTTAACTTACTGTTACAAATATTATTTAGCAAAAAACATCCCTACTTGTTGTTCTCAACTACACTTTTCTTGATATAACTTTTTTTTTATTTTAGTAAATATTTTTTTTAGATTAAAATTAAACAAAAAGTTCTAGGTTGTTAATTGCACGGTGTGGTGGTCATTTCCCTTCGTCACCAAGTTCCTGGTCTCCTTAAGCCATTCAGTAATACGAATTATGTCTGTCTACATACAGCAATAGACTTAATGCCATGCCAGTAATTAAAAAATAATATAATATGTTAAAGCTCTCTACATGGGTCTTCTGAAGAAAAATCTTTACATACGATAGCACACTGAAGGAAATACCGTTTTCCTGAGTTGCCCGATACTTGCCATTAAAGTAAATTATTATAACCCAAGTGGGCAGTTAGCTCGGGTTGGAGGGAACTAGCTTTGGCCTGGCGTCTCTCTTAACGTTATTGCTGCGGTAAATAGCTTCATGATTTGTCCAACAGTTTATTCTTGTTGTTAGACAGGATAAGATTTTACAAATGTGCTGAAAGCATGTGAAAATCCATTTAAAAAAGAATGGAAAAAAATATATGAAATATGACACAAAAAGGAGTGTAAAAAAACGATTCGATGTTCATTGGATATCAAAAATATCGCCGATACGGGGCCATACGAAAAAAGAAATGGGTTTTGATCAGTAAAAGTCTAACACGCTCTCTCACTCCGCCCTAGAGTGGTAGATGTCATTGATCTCCATGATTACCTATCAAAAAAAGTGAAAAAAGGGTTTATAAAGAAAACACTCTATGAAGATTTTTTTTCCTCTCTGTTTTATTTTTTATTTTTTTATTGTCTATTTTGTCACCACTGTATTATAATCCCTGTATAGTGACAGGTCTGGCTCTTGTAATACAAGATATTCTAGTATAAGAGCCAAGGCGACATTGATGTTTGTATTCAAATGATTTCAATAAAATATTATTATACATCACCATCATCATTTCAGTCGATAGACGTCCACTGTTGGACATAGGCCTCCCCCAAGTGTCGCCACAATGTACGATCCTGTGTCATTATATATTATTATTATTATATAAAAGATCAGCAATTCTTTCCCTGAATGAAGTTATCAAACTGTCCAGCTACCAATTTAACATAAAAAAAAATGTAAAGAAAACGTAGCACTACATTGTTGTCGCATAAACGAAGCCATCGTTATCTTCCTTGAATAACAAAAAAAAATCAAACAGACTAAAGAAATGCAACTCAGCACATTTTCTGCTTAGCTCCGCCCCCGTCTATCTTTCGCTGAACCAAGCCTTACGCTTCAGTTGTTGGGGTTAATGGAAATAACTGATTTTAATGTAAAGATAAGGGCGCGAGGGAAATGTGAGTGCCATTGAGACCGGATCGGGGACTTGGTCGGTCCTTATGTTTCGATTTTTGGTTGGCAAACGGTTCCTAACGACTTATATGAGGTGTATATTTTTGATCCTGAGCTTTTGGGTTATGTGGGGATAGAAAAAAACGAAAAATAAAACTTTTGGAGTGCCATTTACTTTGTTGAAAGTTTGAATATATTCCGAATATCATGCTTTTGGCAATGAGCAAAAAACAAAGCCTTATGTTTTTTTTGCTACTTGCCAAAACCAAAAGCATTTCATAAGCACGAGCATATCAGCCTTATAATGTTCCCACTGTTGGGTCTCAGGCGTCCTTTTTAAGACAGGAAATGGGCCGTAATCCACCACACGTCTTTGCATTTCGATAAAGCAAAAAACTAAAACAGTTTTGCAAACAAGTCTTTGAGAAATTAATCCATTTAACGGAGATTAGTTAAATATACATAATTGTGCACCGACGGATAGCTTGTTTGACGCATATTCGTCATTATATGCTTGGTATACGCCTGCTCTCAGCTTGTATACAAAACTATGAAAGCATGGGTCAGAATGTCAATTTCCCCAAATATGGTCTTAACGCCATTCAAAAAACAAGTATACAGATCACCCTACTGTAACACCACAACATAATTTATAGCTAAGACGTAAGTAAACTCAATCCTTATATTTAGATTTTCTCTAAAGCTTGCTTTTAACGGATTACAGAAAGGCTACGAGTATAACTTCACATAATATAATATAATCAACCTTCATGAAAATCTTTTACAAAGCTTGCTACTCTAATGAACATACACAGGACCATGAAATTTTACAAAAGGTTGTTTGAATAAATAATTGTAAAAGCACTTGTCTTTACGTGCTTCAATTTGAGGTCCATTCAGTGCCCGCTTTTATCATTTCATGCAATTTGTAAGTTTGATGAGAGTTGCAAGCAGTGTGGCAAAATTATAACTGCTGATACACTCCTCCAATATTCTCTCGACGATATAAGTTTTTCGAAACTATATTCGGAGTTACTGGAGCGAAAAAATATTGATATGAGAGCAATATTAAATCGCTTGAGTCGAATGGGATTTGTCGACAGTCATTCCACTTAATAATAGATTTTTTATCAACTTTAAATGTTAAAAATATCATCCTTTTTGAGTTCAAATAAATAGAAAACTGATCAAAACCTCAACATACAATAGCCATTAATTCTAGACCATTCACGTTTGTGAAAGCCAATTTTATCGCACTTAGGATCTCCAATGTTCACCTCTGTGACCTGTGACCTTGGGGTACCCTCGTGTGTATTCGTTTTTGTTCGTGAACCTTCGTCATTAATTGTCCTAGCTTATGTACACAGTTTGTAGTATTGTTTGCTAGTTCAAAGGTTCCTAGAACTTTATTTGCAAAACATTGTTTTTCATATTCGTGGAATGAACTGTTTATTGTCTACTGATTGCGTGCTTTCTGCGTAGACTGTTAGAATGAATTAGGTTAAAATATTGGTACCGTTCTTGGTATTGTTTTAAAAGAAACATCGGTTTTAATTGTTCACCTATTTGTTAGAAAACGTATATTTGCTTTATTATACCTATATATTTATCCACAAAGGCTTTTATAGTTGCCATATTAGAACATGGATTGGCAGATACGTGTTTGCGAGTAAAATTAAAATTATTCAGCACTAACAATAACAGCATTTAAGCCAGCGAGAGACATTGATATTGTTATAAATTGTTTTTCAAAACCGTTACTATTTTTATTCCTTCTTACTTCTTTGTTGTTCCTTTAGATTGACTACGTTGTAGGAAAGACAGTTGAATCTTTTCTCTGCTACTCGTTATGCTTTGCCTTTGTTTTTTTTGTTGTAGTCAACGTCAACTTTGCCTTTTAAGAGTCTGTTGCAGTGGTTATGCATAGTTTGGCAGGTTTGTTAAATCATTGGCGATTTGTTTTGTGTTCATCAATATCATCATCAAATTAGCTTTTGATTTTGGATTCTCTTTGATTCACAACCATTACATCGAACACAATTATTAGCTTTACAGTATCAATTCTAGCTATAGTAAACGTATTAACCGTTACTGTAGTTGGCATACTATTGTCATTTGCATCATTGTTCTCTTGCGGGGCATTATTTAGATAATCTACCTCCTGTACCAGACTAATAAATATATTGATTTTATTAGTCCTTATGACTGGTTTTGGTGATATATATGTGGAATCATTATGTACGATTGTAATAATAAGTAGTCATTTTTAATTATTGTAATTTGTAGGACAATGATTAATTTGACGGTATTTGTTATAATCTGATTCAGTCCACGCCACGTGCGTTTCATTGTTTGCAGAAGGAAGACTTGAGTAGGTAATATGGACTCGTAAGATTATTCTCATTAGTACACACAAACAAACGGAAATTATATATTAGTAGGCTGTATCTGTAGTCATAATTTTAAAGAATGAAGCTATTCATATGCTTTGCTAATGAATGAAGACAAAAATATCAGTTGATAGTAAAATATACTGCAACTAATCATATTGCTTTCATAATTACTTTTATTTATTAAAGCAAAGAAAAAACAAAATACTGATTATAAAATATATAAAAACATATACTGTAAAAAAAGTCACAACAACACGAGTGGCTCAAGTTGGAGTCCCTTTGCATTTCAACGTCCAATTCTGTTTCGACCGTAGATGGAAGGAGCAGTGTTGATGATGAAGCTGTAACGATCATAAAATAAATAGAATTCAGAAATTACTCTATGAGAACTCATTGTAAGGAATAGAATATATATTCCTCCTATATCATTGAATAGTCATGTGACTATTCTATGACAGAGGAATATACATAGACCAAAAGAAATAGGATATGTATCCTGTTTCTTTTTGTCTGTTCCTTTAAAATGATACAATATAATATTTCACAACTAACACAAAACGCCGTCTAGTCCCAAGCTAAGCAGAGCTTGTGTTATGAGTACTAGACAACGATAAACATACTTATATATTTCTTAATACATACATATATAGATAAATTACACCCAGACACAGAACAAATGATCATGCTCATCACACAAACATTTGTCCTGGGTGGAAATCGAACCCACGACCTCCAGCATAGCAGTCAGGGTCACTAACCACTAGACCAACAGGCCAGTCAAATAATCAAACCAAATTATCTTAGGATTTTGGAATTATTGGACGCTAGTTTCTTTCAGCGGTTTTGCTTGCGTAAGAGTAGAAAATATATAGCCTATAAACACTCAGTGATAAAGTAGAATTCTACTGGTCAAAGAATTTTTAAAATCAGTCCAATAGTTTTTGAATTTATTAATTACAAACAAAATTCCAAGTCCTTCTTCTTTTAATATTAATACAAGGTGCAGTTTTAAAAGTGCACAATATTTCAGGAGGTTGTAATAAAACTCATAAATAATCATGTAAAAAAACGATACCTGGTCAATAATCAGTAATACTTGTTATTTAATTTTTTAATTACACTAAACTAAATCGATTGATCGATGGCCGCGGGGGCGTGGCTAGGGTGTGGCGTGCGGGATGATGATTGGATGATACATTATTTATGAAACTATCGTTGCGAGTTAGTGTGTGTGAAAACGCCCTTTATTGTTCCGTGTTTGTGTGTGTGAAAAAAAGCGCGGTTATAAAAAAAAAAAAATTACCTACTTATTTTATTATTGATTCGGGTCGAGAATCACTAACATAATTACCTCCTAAAATATTTTGCAGCTTCAAAACGACACCTTGTAGATTTAAAAATAATCTTGTTAAAGGTACTTATATTTTTTTTTATGAACGTGTTATGTCCTACTGCAGGATTAAGGCCTCCCTTTCATCTTTTTTCTATCTTATGCTACATTAGATTATTAATATATTTACGCATATTCAAATTGCGATCCTTTTGCTTATTAGAATCCAATTCAGTTTCGACCACAGTTGAAAGAAGCGCTGTCTTAGATGTAGACGCTGTAAAGTTAACAAAAATAAATAAATCAGAAATGTTACTCAGAAATTTTAGGCAATTATTCCTAGGCAACTATTCCTACGGTTTCGCTCCAGTGGTCTTTCTCTCGTTCTCTTTTGTATTCGGTTTGGAACTTTTAGAGAACCCATCACAATTAAATACACTAACAAAAAAATCAACTATTTTCCCTTTTCATAATTATTAATTTGGATCATCAAGTGGATAGAAAGTCTAATTAAACTGTTTGTTGCGATATCTATGGCGTCACATAAAAACTAAACCTGCATCACACAATTAAAATTCTCCGCGCGATTTGAACATATAGAACAGCCCAAAATCATCTGCCAAGTAGTTGCCAACCAGACATAACATCTGTCTGGTCGGAGGACTTTACTCTCCGTTCTGTATACCTCCAAACTGGTGATCCTCGATAAAGAACGTCAGCACCGCCTTCGTGCAGCTACTACTACGTGGCGTCATCATCACTTTCTCAAGCTTTCGAGAGCAGCGAGCCATAGGATATTGAGTTGCCCAGTAACTAAATTACGGAGGTTGGATAGGCAGTCATCCCATATAAAATACTGGTAGGTACTGCGCTAGATTCAGTTACACCAGAAACCGAAGACAAAAGAAAGGGCAGGGCCTATGATGATTAGAAACAAAAGTTAAAAGCAGATATGCAAATATACTAACGTTGGTTCACAGTTGGAACAGCGTTTTTAAGCCGTTTACTAGCTGATTGGTAAATTTCTTTCAGATGGCGATCACATATTCTCACATTCTTATAAATTAAAGTATCTCCTTTAAGTTTTATATCTTCACCTAAAACCATTTTCTACTGTTTGTATTTTTCCCAACTTGTACTTTGTTGGTAAACCGGTGTATCCAACACCTGATGATGCTGATGAAGAGGACCTGAAATATTATTATATGATTAACTCTAATAAATTATGTAAATATAAAAGGAGTAACTGACTGGCAGCTATATCAACGCACTGCAAAAACCACTGGGACTAGGAACATGAAATTTAGCACAAAATTTCCTTTAATAACGTAGGCGAGTATTAAGATAGAATTTTTCAAAACTCACCCCTAACGGAATGAAGTGGGGGTCCAAAGTTTTTTCTTTTATAATAGATAGGCTCGCGTTTGACCACAATCTCACCTGATGGTAAGCGATGATGTGGCTGACGATGGAACACGCTTGCCTAGAAGCAATCTATACACTCTTGACTTAAAGACCACTAGTTTATAGCTATCAGGAAACACAGACTCCGTTTATATGGAAATACTTACATTCACGCGGGCGAAGCCGCTGGCAAAAGATAGATTAGAAATATATACGTATCAGTTGTCTAGTAGCACAAGCTGTGCTAAGTTTGGGACCAGATGTCGTTGTGTGAAAGTTGTGGAATATTACGGTAATATTAATACAATACAAAAATAAAATTAATTTAGATAATATCTTCAATCGTACATCCAAAGTAGCACTCATTTGCTGGTTTACTCGGCATCTTGGAATTCCGTCGTTAGTACAAATGCGTAGTGGTAGCAGCAATCAGAGTTCATTAAGAAATGTAATATCAGAAAGAAAAAACAAGGGCGCGAAAGCTAAGCAGTCAATTTCAACAGGTAAAAGATCCTGATAAACAAGCACAGTTGATAGTACACAGCAGAAGTGAAACGAAAACTTTATCAGCACACCGACGATAATGTCAATTTGACAATTTCAAACTTCTAAAAATTTCAAAATGTTTCACATTTCTACATTTCTAAGCATAAACTACAGAATAAAAATATGCATAGAGAAGCATGGCATTATTAAATACTTACTATTATTTATATTCTATTAATTATGGTTATTGTACAGGATTAATTGTATTTTTTTTGCTTACGTTATCTACAATTTAGTCTATATGCGTTTTGAGGTAATAGTAGAGTCGAGTTTACATATCTAAGCTAATGTAAGTTTAAGCCTTTTGAAAATAAAGACGTTTCCAGAAATGGTCCCAATCTTGGAATTTATGTTGGGATTAGTAAATCTGTTACTAAAGGAGGCGATTAAAATTTTCATAATAAACGTTTTACCTCGGTTGTAAATATTCGCCGTATTTTTTCTTATACATCGTTGCCCCACACTAGGAATTACTTTTGTAGTGGGGATACTTTCACAGACACGTAAAGTTTAATACACAAGACACCCAGATCCAGAACAACAATCTGTAAGCCTTACAAAATGGTTCCTTGCGGGAATCAAACCCGTGATACGCAGCGCAGCTGCCAATAGCTCAATCACTGCTCCAACCGTGCCGTTATATTTCAATTGTACAATTGTTGTAGTGAATATTTTCACAATAGTAGGATAAACGATGCAATCTATACATCTACATTATATACATATAAATAAAATTGGAGTGTCTGTTTGTAATATTGAAATTACTGCTTTTTACGGTACATAAACGTAGTAGCTGATGGAATAGGGAGTAACGTAGGCTACTTTTATTTTAGAAAAAATAAATTCAAAATCCTGAGGTCCACGCGAACGAAATCACGGGCACAGCTAGTTGAACATAAATTCACATTCATTTACCAAACTCAGGTACAGGCAATATCCACTAATTTCCGAACCCAGCCGAGGTTGATCTATAAATTTATTGATTTCACCTACAGTTTCAGTGGCTCTCAATAATTCAGCAACTAATATACGAATGATGTTCAGAACTGATATGTTATTGATTTCGATTGTAATGAAGCCTGATTGTCTGGTGAATTTTCAATACATTTGGTGTGTAAAGTAACTATAATCGTGTTGTGCCAAGGTTACCGACATAGCGCGAAGAATCGCCAAATTAAAGACGGCAAGGAGTTCTCAGCAAACCTTAGGGGCCCAGCAGGGTCGAAGCCTTGGGCACGCCACAATTATGGCGACAAGTCCCCTCTTTGAGGCGTGGCTGGGGCCAGGGTTAGTTTCGAAAGACAGCTCGAGCCCCGGTATGAAGGCTAGAAGGAACGGGGTGGGTCTTTTAGTCAGTAAGAGTCTGACACTATCTCCCGCTCCGCCCAAGAGCGGGGGTTGTCATTGGATGATTCTTCCCACCATAAAAAAAAGGGTCGAAGCCTACTGGGGTCTGCTTCTGAAAGGAAGACTCGGCCCCGGTACGAAAGGCAACGAAGGAACAGGAATTAGGTGTTTAGTCAGTAAAAGTCTGACTCTATCTCCCGCTCCGCCCAAGGACGCGGAGAAGTCATTGGTTTATTTTCCTACCAACAAAAAATAAAGTGAGTAAGGCACATTGCTCGCTGAACGGATGGTCGATAGGGCCGAAAGTCTGAAATGGCATCTGCGTACCGGAAAACGCAGCCTTGGGAAGCCTCCCTCGAGAAGAACCGTTGACCTGGTGAGAGTCGCGGGATACATGAGACGCACAGGACCGTTCGTTCGTTCGTTCGTTGTGGCGATACTTGGGGGAGGCCTATGTCCGACAGTAGACGTCCTTCAGCTCAAGCTGATGATAATGATAAATCGTGTTAAATAGGGTGTATAAGGCCTGGAGCACAAGCGAACGCTAGCCAGCCTTACAATATTTCACAGGATATGTTTTGGAAAATATGCACACGAATTACGTGCCTTGATTCCGTCATCACCTTTACATTGTTGACACCTCTACGGTCCGGAATAAGCGTTTTGCCTCGTCGTTTATGCCGCGTACATCGAAGGATTGGAGCAATTTGCCTTCTGCGGTCGTCCGATTATAATTTAGGTGTCTTCAAGGTTAGAGTGAATAAGCTCTTAATAAACAAGCGCGCTTCACCATCAACGATTGCATCATTGTTTAACTGATGGTAGACAATGCCACCTGATGGCATGGGAGAGAAGCACTGGTTCACAACATTAAAAAAAAATTGTACATCTCGTAAAGATAATTATCGTTACATAAAAGCTTTTTGAAGAGATAAATGTGACCTTCAATTCATCCAATGTCCACATGTCCACATTGGAACTGTTGAAAATGATCAAAAATTCATTGAAGATGAATAAAAGACGAGTACTTACCATAAAATCCCATTCAAATGAAAACTATAATTTAACGTATAGTGTACCATGTAGATACTAACTTTTGCACGAAAAATTGTAAACAATCATGGACAAAGCAGTGGTTAGAAGCTAGTGTTAAATATTTTCTCTTTAAAAGCTTAAAGAATTTCAAAGATTTCGCCGAAAAGCGTGCATAACTTTGAACATTCTTTAATCAACGCCTAAGTAACCCAGAATTTTTGTACTGAATGTCTAATAATGCTAAGTGTTTTCTCAATCAAGGCCCGGAAGCTTTTGTGTAATATTATCGAGTTGTTCCTTTATCAATAAATAAGCAAGCTTTTGAGCTAGCCATTGGTCTTTAGATACGGATGAACGATTTTTTATGTTAGATGTTATTTTTGCAAACAACCATTTGATTTCTTTTCCAGTCCTTTTTGAGCGAGACCTAAGTAATTTTAAAAGGCAACAATACAAAATACGAACAAAATTATAAATCTTGTTCTTGTAGATTATTTTATTAAATTTCTGTAAAGGTCAATAATAATACGTAACCTTTCCTGAAATATGATTGACGTCAATACTATAATATTTCATTTCTGTTTCACAGATTTTACCAAAATGGGAAGCGGTGAAGACTGGAACAATTTCTTTCAAGTTTCGAACGAACGAACCGAATGGGCTTGTACTCTTCAACATGGGCGCTAAACCACCAAGGGTAGGTTGCACGGTAAGGGGTGGAGCTTTTGGGGTTAGACCAATCACTTAAGAGATAACCATCATCATCATTGAAAAGTCAATCACTATCATGATCATTGGAGACGCTTTGTGGGGTATCGCATTTATTTTCTATTATTCCTGACTTAGTTGTTTCTGATTCAATTGTGAGAAGTGTGGTGAAATTATTGATTTTATAGTGTTTAGGAATCTTAGGTGAACAATTGGTTGAATGGGCTGATTTAATATTATTACTTCTAATATCTCCCTTAAATTCACTGTTATCATCACTTATGAATAGTTAAGTAATAATTAATTTTAGTTTCATTCAAAGAATATTTAATTATTTCTCTCTTCTACTTCCGATTGAAATAGTTCACAATGACGACATCAAATGAATGCCCAAAAGTTAAATTTCAAATAATATTTAATTCCAATAACTGACTTGCGAAACCCCACCAACCTCAATGGATACGCAAATCTGTAAATTTAATAATAGCGGCCCAAAACGAGAGAGAATTAAAACGTCCCTTTTATTAAATCGTATCATGTTATATGGACCGATTTATAATAAAATTTTTATTAAATTTTCCGAAATATTTAATTTAATGAAATCATCGTTATCCATTGAGGTATTGCATGGTAGGACCAAGTTGAAGAAATATTATAAAGAAACTAATAACACAGACATAGGGGAATTTGTGTATGGTACCTTATAAAGTTTCACCCACTTTGATGATGTGAATTTTTTATGTTTTTCTGTCTGTAACCTGGTACGCACCGTAGAATCCAAAGCACATATTGACTCCCCAGCACAACACAAAATGCTTTTAAAAGTAACATGTTGTACGAAATGAAATTGTTGTTTATTTTCCAATTGGTGTTTGAATTTTCGGTTTGATATTGTTGATGCTAGGCAAATTCTTGGGACAAACTAACATACAGACTTCTGTAGAAAGGGCTTTATTAATACCTACACAAATTCGCACCATTTTCGTCTTTACAATCACTTTTGATTTTAATAGATTTTCTGCTACAATAAAGACGATCTTGATTACATACATTTTGAATTCATTTTACTTGTCTTTGTAACCCGATATTTTCAATACGTCCCACATTGAATATAAACTAACTTACTGCGGGATAGTTGGTACAAATTTAGTAGAATTTGCATGTCTGGTCCCGAATATTAGTATTCAAATAGTTTGCGACTGGTTTGCATGTATTACGTGCAGTCAGACGTAACTGTTTTTTTATTTAGTTTTTAGTATTAGGCACGCTTTTATTGATTTCTGCTGTACCAACGATATTCAGTTTTCAAAATGGATTAGTCTAGCTTATTTATGTGTTTGATATTTTGTCTGATCTACGACTACTTTTCATTCGATATCTTACTTAGAATCTTTTTGCTTTTCGGCTGAAAGGGCAAACACAATATTACCTCACCGCTTTGCGTATCTAAATATTTGTTCAAGTAGACTATGTAGTATATAATAATACTAATACTAAAGTAGCTATACTTATACACTTTTGATATGTTTATAAATTTTTCCACTATATTATATCTAATATGTAAATTCTAATACGAGTGTATTAAATCTTATATTTATAAACATTATTTTCTTCCAACACTTGAGTTTTGATAAAATAAAATAACTTATAAACACAAATCTTGTTTTATCATCATTCTTATATATTCCTATCGCTCTTGTATGATACACCTCAGCGATATTATTGACGTTGTCTATGATAAGCACTTCCACCACTTTAGATGTTGTGACGATGACGTGGAGTTCCAATGTATTATTCCAAATGTTTTTAGCAAATTCCTCATCAGTGTCACCATCGTATTTCAGGCCGATCTATTCGCCGTTGAAATCCTCAACGGTTACATATACGTGCACATAGACCTGGGGTCTGGTGGAGTAAGGGTCAGGGCATCCAGGAGAAGAGTTGACGACTCCCACTGGCATGACTTCCTGCTAAGGAGAAGTGGTAGAGATGGAAGGGTGACGGTTGATGGAGCTAATGCTGAGTTTAAGACGCCTGGTAAGTGTCTTAATTATATTCCTTTTCCGACATTCTTCATCTTTCATTGTCTTGGTTATAAGCATCGTCTCATCTAAACTCTTTTCTTTACTGGACACGTATATGAAATGATATTTATTTTGCAAACTTATTGTATGTCACCACTTCAACGCGTCAATCTCCTTTGCTAATTTAAATTAAATAAGGACTCGTACAATATTTCTCAATTCTTTATTTGATTTTTAAGTTTATTGCCCTTCTTAGTAGTCTTCTCCTCTTCTTCCATGATATCGTACAGATTCTTTATGATAACAGTATACTAATATAGGGTACGCGTAGTTTTAATGGATGATTAAGACTAAATTCCATACTGTCACACCATTGAACTTGGGACTATCTACCTGCCACCTAACTCAAAGGTCATTACGATTTTATCTCAATTTAATGGCTTCTACTTAATTATCATTAAGTGCATTCAAAATTATGTATGTCATGACAATTAATATGCACGATAAAGCATTGTCAATTAATTTCATATACATTTCGGAGATAATCAAACCTGTAAGTGTAGTATGATTAATAATAATTTTATTAACATGAATATGTATTTCTGTTCATGTAATTACATGAATGTTCTCAATTGTAATCATTTGTTGATGACTATCTGCAGATGCATTAAATATTAGTTAATGCAGTGGTAGCCTAGTGGTAATGACTCCGACTTATGAGTTGTATGTCGTGAGTGCAAACCCAACCAGGCGCAGTACTTTTTGTAATTAATTTCAACACCACTGCTCTCACAATGGTAAAAACAACAGCATGAAGAAATCGGCATGTTCTAGAACAAATTCGAAGGCATCTACCAAGTTACACTGTGCCTGCGTATTTGAGTATGACCCATTCTTTCTTCTAGAGAGGCGTCCTGAGTTTCAGACAGTATAATCAGCATTATAATGTTTATAAGGCTAACTATCATTAAAAGCAAAAAGCTACTTGGTACTAACGATAAAATCAAAAGTAGTAAATACATTGTTAGCAAAATATTACGGCTTCCTACTAAGTCTATGGGCCTTAGTGTACTATGAGGGGATGTTTAGTAAAATTTACGAATGTTTTAAATTGCTCTTGCGCTATTCAAATATGAACATTGTAAACTGTTCTAGGAGAATCAAATCAGTTGGAACTAGATGGACCCCTGTTCGTTGGAGGTCTTGGTTCGGAGTATTCAGCTTCTAGAACACCACCAGCTCTGTGGACTGCAGCATTGAGGCAAGGGTTTGTGGGTTGCATCCGAGATCTGGTGTTGAATGGAAAGCCTCAAGATCTTACTTCGTTTGCACGACAACAAGATTCAGGTAAGAAACTGACTTTAGTTTAGTCGTTTTCAGTTAAATATTTTCTGATTTGACCTTTTACATAACCTTGAGAATGCCCAGTTGAAATAACAGAAAACTGAGATAGATCTTGACTTTGTTATTTCAAATTATACAACGGTTCTTTGTTATGTAAAACTTAGCTAAAAAAACATAGAGAACGGTAGAATTTAGGTTTTTGCGTGTACATTTCGCTTGCTTAGTCATAAATAACACTAACTCAAAAGTAGATATCTGAAAATTGAATAATGCAAACATGTTTCATAATTCTATATTCAAATAAATATATATTTTTTTAAATTATAGCTATAACTCGCCTTGAAGACACCTAAATTGTAATCGGATAGGAAGACCACTGTAGGCAAATCGTTCCAATCCTTTGATGTAAGAGGTATAAATGACTAGACGCTTAGTCTGGATCGTAGAAGTGTTAACAACATAAGGGTGGGCACTCGCTATACGAGTTGGGTAGATCGATCATATTTGAGTTGTGTCTCTTTAAGATTAAGTTATGAAAGAAAGAAATTGGTTCACAAATCGTATATTTATGAACCAATTTCTTTCCTTCATTATAAGCTTGTTATAATAGTCGGACTGAAAAAAATTTTTTTTGGTCCTTCCAGCGTCAGTCCGACCTGCTTGTCATGTACTGATGAAGCAGTGTGTCAGCTCACCGTGCCAGCATGGAGCCCCGTGCTCCGAAGGGTGGAACCGACCGCTTTGTGACTGCTCCATGACGAGCTATGGTGGCCCAACGTGTGGAAGAGGTTAGTAAAAAATTTTGTTTATCTGCATAGTTTTTCAGTTTTTTTATACATTTTATCTATAGGGTATTAACCCTGTAGATAAAATAAAGTTAAACAGGGTGCAACCCGTGCAACTCAGTGCCTGGGTTTTGTCAGATTGGCAGTTACTCCTAAAATACTATAATAAAAAATGGTATTTTAAAGAAAGACATCCACTACTGAATCTAGGCCTTCCCAAGTATCACCACAACGAAAGGTCATGTCCGCCTTACAACCTATTCTACGAGCATGTATCTTGCCCACTGCCACTTAAGTTTGGCTATTCTTTGCGCTATTCCGGTGACTTTGGTTCTGCTGCGAATACCTTTCCTGATGCGATTATTCATCTGCATACGTTTATTTTGGATACTGACTCTTTGAGGAAAATTGATGATGATTATCAATGAATGCAGTTCCTCCACGTTTACTTCAAAATTAACATACCTCAATTTAGTGACTTGACATTAATTTTTCCATTTGCTTTTTCAGAAACTGCAACTATCTACCTAAACGGCAGCCAACACCTCACAGCAGCGTTAGGTCCTGAACACATCACGCAAACTGAGGAGCTGTTGCTCAGGTTCAGAACCAATAGAGCTGGTCTTCTGCTCCGGACGGCTTCGGAGCATTCTGCTGACAGGATAGAGTTGGCGGTAGCAGCAGGCAGAGTCAGGGCCAGTGTCAGACTTGGGGATAGAGAAAAGGTGGGAATTAACACAAATATAACTTTTAAATAATAATGTAACTGCCCCGCATACGGGCTTCAACAAAACGCCGCCACAAAAAAACTCTAAATGCAGCCACAAAAAAAAGCTAGAAGCGGCCGCAAAAACAGCTGAAGCGCGCGACATCTTGTGTATCCGGAAAATCTCGAAGCCGCTTCAAGCGTTTTTTTGTGGCGAAACCGCCGCACACGAGCCACAAAAAAAGGCCGCCTCAAAAAGAAGCTTGAAGCGGCGTTTTTTTGTGGCCCGTGTGCGGGGACAGTTAAGCAATACTATCACAGGATGATCTATGAAAAAAAAGGACTGTAGTGAAAAAGAGTAAATAAATCATTCTTCAATTTCGTAATAATTAAGTATAGCAGCATTTACTATAAAATTTTCAACTCATTTCTAATTTAATTTATAAACTATCGAAGCGATATATAGTAATGCTCAGCCCCCGTAGCCAAGTTACAACCGTTTCTCTTGCGTCAAACGCCTCGAGTTGGCCACGCCCCCGGTTCTTTTGTTCTGACCACGTGACTGAGCGTTGAGATGACGTCACTCCCGTACATTTGAAGTTTTCTACTAGCGTTACGATTTCAGATTATCAACTTGGCTAGAGGTACAGGTCTGGTCGGTGTAGAATTAGTTAATTAGTTAGATTAGATTAAGGATGCCTACACTACATATTAAGATTATAGATATTAAGATTTTAACAAAATGTACTAACTAGATTACATAATTATATTATTTGCTTTTGTTGCGCACTTATTGCAGTACTGTTTTTTTTTACCAAAATATTGACCGGTAGAGACTGCTTTGTTGCTTTAAGTCCGCCTATGTATCGTTTACTGTACTAATGATACTTTACCAGCAACCATTAAATATATTTTTCTTTAATTTTCCAGAATCTTTTAGCAGGAACGAACGTAGCGGACGACACTTGGCATACAGTTAGGTTTTCCCGCCGCGCCTCCAACCTCAAGCTCCAAGTGGATGGAGCGCAGCCCGTGCGCGGTATGTTATGTACGTATGCACGGGGCACCACCCGCACACCTTTTGTTTTGACCCCTAAGTAGACGACGATAAGGTTGGTTTTGCTTTGGCTGCGTTGGTGGTGTTTTGTGAAGAGAAGCAAAGAATTGCTGAACTGAACACACACATACATGACAAATACAGCATCTTCACACATTTAAAACGTACGTCTCAGGTATAATTCGTACTTGGTATCAGCAAAAAAATTACCAAGATGAAAAATAAAAAGTTTGTGTGGGAAATTAAAGGACCAAAAAAATTTACAATTTTGTTAGCATTTAAATAAAGAAATAATCGACTTAAGTAAAGTTACTGAAGTTATCTGTCGGTTCGACTAAAGTACATATTCAAAACTGTTTAAAAAACAATTTTACTATTACTACAGTATTATAATACTGAAACCATATAGATCACTAGATGGCAACTTAAAAAAAACACTTGCAGAAGAAAAAGCTTGTACTGAAGATTGTCAATAATGACAATGAATTTTAATTAAATAAAAATCTAAGCATCATATTTTTTTTAATACAGAGAAAAACATGAAAAGAAAAACATGACATTTCACAAAAAAAACTAAATTTAAAAAAAACAAAAGATTTAATAACTTCTTAATTTTCCCGACGCAGTCAAACCAAATATAGAACTTAAGACAAAAAATTTGAATTATCTTGATTCAAACCAAGCAAATTCAAATTTGACACTCTCCGACCTCTTCTGGAGAGTGTATATCTGTTAGACGTCCTATTAGAGTGTAGTTAGTTGCTTTATTTCCGTTGTTTGATAGCTGGCACTGTGTATCACCTTTCTGTTCGTCGCTATTGTTTCTTACTTCATTTATATTCATTTCTTCTAGTAGTATCCTTTGTGTATGTGCTGAATTAGATATTAGAGCTGATAAATGCTGCTCAGATTCAATAATATTCAAAAATACTGTTGGACTGTTTACCATCTTTATACATTTTGAGATCTTCAGAATAATTATGAAATGTTTTTTTTATCTTTTAAGTCTATAAAGACTTAAAATATTTGAGCAGTTTTTATTTAATTAAATGTGTAAGAATACTTTTCAAAATTGTTTACTGATTGACTTGTTTGGTACATTACGATATATAATACGATTTTTAAAGGTATTTTATGACGTAATGTTTACTTACTTATAAATATTTGAAACAGAATGTAGTATATAAAGAAAATTACTAAGTGTCGTGGCAATTGAATGGATATAACAAGTAGTAAGACAAGGCTGATAACTTCTGCTAGTTTATTTGCTCTAGATGATCTGTTTGTCACTAATGAAAGAACTCTTTACAATGTTGTCGCTATGCATCTTCTAGCAATTGATTAACTGTCTGATCATAAACATCTATCTAAGCTTGTCTATCACGTAAAGCAGATCTAAATGTAAATAATTTCAAAATGGCTGCTAATAAAAGTTCTATAAGAGTTTACTTTGCTAATTTATTTTTAGTTTACAGTCAATGTTGTGGATAGGTGTGTTGTACTGTTCTAATCACCAAGTTGATTTGATACTAAAACTTTAGTTGGTTTTACAGCTGAGACGATTTTAGGGAAAGCATCAACGTTAGAAATATCAACGTTACATTTAGGAGGACTTTTCCACCCAGAAGAAGAAATTCAGATGACATCAACTTTACCAAACTTTGTTGGCTATCTTCAAAAATTTGTTTTCAACGGAATCAGATACATTGATATGGCGAAGACCCTTGGGGTTGGTACCAATGAAGAGACCAACAATATCTATGATACTTCCAATTTGATATTCAATGGAAAGTTCGTAAAACCTGATTCGCTTAATGTTTATAAATCTGTTACTTTTAAATCTAAACATACATACGTTGGGTTGCCGCTATTGAAGGCATATGCGAATACATATTTGGACTTTTACTTCCGAACGACTGAAATGGATGGATTACTTTTTTACAATGGAGGAAAGAAACAGGATTTTATTGCCGTGGAGTTGGTAAATGGTCATATACATTGCGTATTTAATCTGGGCGATGGAGTGGTGACGATGAAGGATAAACTGAAGAATTTCTTGAACGATAACCGATGGCACACGGTATCTGTAAGAAGACCGACGCCGAAGATACATACGTTACAAGTTGATGATGATTTAGAAATGCATACCACAAGTAAGTAAATGGACAAGACTATAAACATTTTTTTTCTTTAACAGTTTTCGAATTAAAACTTTATAACTTATAGCATTAGCATAGCACAATCACGTTTTAATGCTCCCACTGCTGGGACTTAGGCCTCCTTTCTAGGAGAGGGAATGGGCCGTAATTCACCACGCGGGCCCAGTGCGGGTTGGTGAACGTCACATGTCTTCGAATTATTGGTTTTAGGACATACCGGTATCCTCACGATGTTTTCGTAATATCGATCGATGTTTTAAGTTATGTTGTCCACATTTTAGAAATTATTTGGTTTAAAAATAAATAATTATTTGGTTTAAATTCTTATTTTATTGAGGTATAATTTTGAATTAGCTTGATTTTGTACCCAATGGCCCTTTTAATTTATACTACCTTTTTACTAGGACGTATATTTTGTAATGTTATGCTTCAAATTCCAGGTTCCAACCTCATGTTAGAACTAGATAGCGTGTTATACGTAGGAGGAGTACCAAAAGACATGTACACAGCGTTACCAGTTGGAGTCCTGTCCAGACAAGGCTTTGAAGGATGCATGTCAAGCCTGGACCTCCCTGGAGAGTCACCATCGTTGATGGAAGATGCTGTTGTTCCTAGCTCGTCATTAGGCTCTGGATGTGAAGGTGAGACAAAGCAAATGAATTAGCGATGATAAGAATCAACACTAGTATTATAACTGCGAAAGTAACTCTGCTATATTCTTTTTTAGAAAGTGTCCTATTTTAGAATGCTTACGGTTTAGCCAAGGAATATGCTTTTTTGGGATAATTTCAGAGATTCACGTGGGCGAAGCTGGCGGTAGAAATTAATTTTTATAATTGTTCAACAACAGTACATTACAGTCATAAAAATATATATTATTTAACAGAACGAATGAATACTGCATATGTTTGCCTTGTTATATAGACGTTTCTTAACACTGACGGCGTATTTGATTGGGTCGAATACGCTCTCTATTAGTCAAATTTTCAGAACATAAAATAATTTACTTGGTCGGTTGATTACTCTAATATTAATCATAATAATCAGCACCTATAATATGTGGAATAGTGACCTATATAAGGTGCAGTTTTGAATCTGCAAAAAATTCAGGAGGCAAATATGTCAATGATTCTCAACCCGAAATAACACTAAAATGCGTATAGTGGTATTTAAAAAAAAGAAAATTCGTTTGTAGGGAAATCGGTAAAAGCGTTACGGTATAGGCTGTCATGCTCACGCATTGTTAACTGACTTTCAAAAGATCAACCTCCTGAAATTTTGGGCAGATCTAAGCTTTACCTTGTGTATATGCTTGATTTATTAAGATAGCAATAAGCAATGAAATAAATTCTCTTACTCCTTAATCTCAAATAAGCAATAATACTACACCGCAATTGTACATAATGAAATATTACCTCATAGTATCTTTTGCAGGTCCGACGAAGTGCACGCACAACGCGTGCGCGAACAAAGGCGTGTGTGTGCAGCAGTGGAACACATACGTGTGCGATTGTGACCTGACGTCGTTTACTGGACCTACGTGCTACGATGGTATGTGATTGGCAGATAAAAAATCATCTATTATCATTTTTTTGGCGTTATCTTCCTGATGAAATTAAGCTGGTGTCAAAGTCATGACACTAGCTAGTCAAGCCTAAAGCATGTTAAACAAATCAGCTTGACAGGATAAACCAATTCATGTTAACACTTAAACTATAAAAAACTTTCTTATTGCTAAATATGAGCCTTATTTATAAAACGAAAATAACCATTTGATCCGTTTAAATACTGATTAGCTTGTTCTTAAATTAAAATTTTCTAGCGAGTATTATACATTTAAGAGTTGAGATGTCTAATTTAGATATAGAGGCTGACCATGTCCAACTGTTACTACGAATGTGCAGTTTCCTTGCTGATTACAGTACAATAATTATGTTTTGTCACACGGTTTTGACGTATTGTTATTGTGACCCAGTGGAAATCACCGGAAAAATAATATAGTATTTGCTTAATTTATATCTTTTATGTTTCAGAATCAGTAGCCTACGAGTTCGGGCCTGGTCGAGGGATCATCACCTACACGTTTCCAACAGACTCTGTGGCAGACACAGAGACAGACAAGGTGGCTCTAGGCTTCGTCACCAGCAAAGCTGACGCTGTGCTGCTGAGGATCGAGTCTTCCAACACACAGGATTATATGCAGATGGAAATTGTGAGTAATGTGGACACTTCAATTTTCTTATTTGCTTAGATATTTAAATAGATAGATGTATAGATAAACTATCTCTATTAGATTACCTCTGCTATCTTCTATTCTATTAATTTCTTCTTTCTTCTATTTATGCAAAAGATGAAACTGACTGACTGACATATCAACGCACAGCCAAAACTACTAAAATAAAATAGCTAAAAAATAACAAAAAAAAAAAACAAAAAAAAAGCAAAAAAAAAAAAACAAAATAAAAATAAATAGCTAAAAAAAAATAAAAAATAAATAGCTTAAAATTTCACATACGGTTTCCTTTTATGACGTAGGCAAGCATTAAGAGAGGATTTTTCAAAATTCACCCCTATGGGTATGAAACGGGGGTCCAAAATTTGAATGAAAAAATCAACTTTCACATGGGCGACGCCGCTGGCAGAAGCTAGTCTTTAATTAATACACATTCGATTGACTGGTTTCACTTAAGTATGATTTTAAATTTTAGCAGATGTTTAGTTAAAATGGATTCGTAAAGCGATTTGTACCTATATTTTTGGTTCATAACTCTTGTTGAATCTAACCTGATTAAGAATACTTAGCTATTTTGTTGTTTTAAAATCTCCGTCATTCTATAAATATTTACTTTCATCTCTTAAAACTTTCAGATTCGTGGAAATCTCTTCATGGTGTACAATGTGGGCGGAGGTGATCACCCGCTGGGTGATGAGACTGCTAGGGTCGATGATGGAGCATACCACGTGGCCAGGTTCACGAGGAACGGCAGCAGAGCATCGTTGCAGCTGGACAACTATGCTGTAATAATTAGGCATCCTCAAGGTTAGTTGTTGGATGGTTCTGAAACGGGCCTGTTTATCCCTGAGAAGTTCCTCTGATTTTCCAATCAGTAGGGTTAATATTTTGACTAAAAGCTACCCAACCATATAGATAGCTCGCTTTTGACCACTATCTTTAACACCCTGATAGTGAGCGATGATGTGATCGACGGTCGAGCATGCTTGCCTAGAAGTAATCTACTCACTCTTGACTTAAAGAGCCTCAAGTTGTAGCTATCACGAAACATAGATTCCGGCAGAGAATTCCACTCTTTAGTATTAGCATTGATACAGTCAAAAGGCATAGTAGTAGAAACCATCGCCATAAGCTGGATAGACAATCGACCAGTAATTATAATAATAATCCACAAATTTCACACTACGCCATCTAGTTCCAAACTAAGCAAAGTTTGTTGTATGAGTACTAGATAACTGATAAATATTCTTATATAGTATACATAAAGGAGGACAAATAATCGTGCTCAAAACACAAACATTTGACCTGCGAGGAATCGAACCCACGACCACAAGACCAACAAGCCTATCAGTGTCTTTATTATTAGACCTAGTTGGAATAGAACTGGAAGTCTTGAAATTGGAAAAGTCTTTTGCTCAAAAGTAGGAGGCTACTAATTAAACGGTGATCAAAAACCTGGGCCCCAAGTCTGCTATTTTTATAAATTCGTCATTCCTACACGATCCCATTGTCATTTTGCTAAAAGTTTGTAATCTGCTAATTCATAATGATCGATCATTGATCGGTCAATGGTCTTGTAATAGAACTGTGGTAAAATGATAATTTCGAGCATACTAAAACCAATAACTGCACAATAACGTTCTAATGGTAAAACACTGATCAAATAAACTGTCAAAGTTTTATCAGATAACCGCAAACATGAAATATTCATTTGTCAATATGTACGAGATTACCATTCTATGGCACTTCTTTCAATGGAGTGTCAGTGGTTGACCATTGGAAAGTCATAATGACGCCATTATGTTAGTAGATTACCAAACTTGTGAAAATCGACAATTATGACATCAATGATAGACTATTCTGACACTATTGTAATAGCAGACTTGAGATCCTGAACTATGAATTTTAAAAAAGTTCTTGGAGTTTAATTAGAAATAAAATACTTGTGTTTACATTAACCTTTCAATCTGGAAATCACAGACACAATACAAAGACAATAGGTGCGCGAACGCCGGCGTTCGCTTGGGGTTTAAGGCCCTTGAACCATCTGACCGAAATTATGTGAACGCAACTCTCGCACTCGCCTAGGCGGCAGTACGCAAATCTGTGTATTTATTTGCGGCCAGCAGCGCCCGGAAAGCGCTTTAAATCCATTTTCTCTGCGAGATATTGATTGAATTACATATTCAATGTTCACTTTGAAGAATATTTAACCACCAATTTTTATGTGTAAAAATGTTTCTAAAGGTCCAAGCCGTTTCGAAGGAGTAGGGAAAAGTTGCGAAAAGTTGTGAAATTGCTAAATATTTGTTTTTGACAAAAGTATTAATTGCACGAAAAAATCAAATGTTGATATTATTGTTCATGAATCTATAATAAACATATATTTTTTTCAAACCAATTGACCTAGCCGTAACGGAGGAGTAGGCCTCAGAAAATCACTGGTTTATGGCACTTTTCGGGCGCTTGGCCCTTAATGAATAAGGAAAGGGTTCATTTTGATACCTAAAAAAAACATTTTTCTTTTTTCTTTTTTTGTTATCATAAGATGTGTGATCATGCTATCCCATAAAACAGCACTCTTGGTGTTAATGTCAAAATTGAATGAAGTTTTTAATTGAAGTGAAAAGTCTTCTTCTCTCAAACCGCTACAGGAGGCCAGCAGTCCACGATCTTCAATGGCATGTCCACAATAGCTGTGGGGGGCGGTTCTGGTGGATCCCGAACATTCAGCGGCGTCATCGCAGGGATGGTGGTGGACGGAGTCAGGGTGCTGGACCTCGCGGCCGCGGGAGACCCATCCGTCTCCGTAAGAGGAGACGCCAGAAGAGCTCATACTCCTCTCGACAGAGATATTAATAGAATGCAACAGGTGAGCAGAAGTCCCGATATTAGTTGAACACCAGTTAATTCTTTAAACTTTTTGCCTTCTTCTTCTTGCCTTCTTCTTCTTCTTATCGTATCGATGGCAAAATTAGTTAAATTCTTTGCCTGGCCTAGAATTCGGCCACGTATACTTTTTGCCTTGAAAACTTAAGTAATATTGTAGCGACATCTATGATGCCACATAGGAACTAAAAATTAAAACCCTACATCGTGGTATTAGGGCTATATTTCACCGAGACACCATGGCGGCGCGACCAGTCGCCGCTACCAACAAAATGTATACAGCTCTATAGAGAGTTACTCACCTGGTGTGTGTGTCAACCAGCTCGGACGTGTGGCGACTCTGGTCTCTGTATGGAAATTAGTTTGGTAGCTTATAGCTATATTTCACTGGGACACCATGGCGGCGACCAGTTGCGCGCCATGGTGTCCTAGTAAAATAATTAGAGCCCTTAGAGTTCTCCGAGCGATCTAAACAACAAAAACAGACCAAAATCAACTATCCGGCAGTTGCCAGAACAACAATACAACTCCCATTTGGTAGATCTTTCTCTATTCGACTTACTACTTGTTCCGCATACCTTTAAAGTACGACCACGAAGTGAACTGAAAGTGTAATTCCATCTTGATTGAATTAATCCGTCTTCGTGTTTATTTCACTAAAATTTTCACGGTAAAATGGTTACAAAATAGCACTTTTGATATGAATATTTTTCTTGTAGTTGCTTGTAGTCAAAGGGTCTTTTTACCTATTAAAGTTCGATTAAAATCAATACCCTCCTTTTGAAGCGGTCGGGTAAAAATAAGTAATGTATTCAACAATATAAGAAGAGATATTACGAACTTTGTCCTACAAGAAATATCTCCTGATTCTGCAGTTGATTAATCGCTACTAGACTACTAACTATTTAAAAACTATATACATTATTTATTTTACTTTTGCCTTTTCAGACACCACCTTCGGGGTATGGAGGACCTGGAGTATTAGACGAGCTGGTGTACTCCGGTGCAGGGTCGGGGTGTAGAGATGATGATGAAGACGCCTGTGTGCTACCAGATGCAGGGTCCGGTGATGATCTCATCACCCCAGTATATGTGCCGTCTACGAGGCGACCTCCTTCTAGATTGCATAAGGTATAACGAGAAGAAATTAGAGATCTTTGTTGAAGTGATGAAGTGTCAAATAAATTAATCCAATTTATTTGACACTTCTATATATGTATTAGTATACATATATCTGCTAATCAAGCAATGCTTCTACCAGTGTTTTCGCCAGACTGAAAGTAGATTTCTCCATACAAATTTTAGATCCCCGTTTTATGCTCACAGGGGGTGGATTTTGAGGAATTGTTCCTTAGCGCATGCAAATGTCATAATAACTATCTGGAAACCAAATTTTAACGCAATCCGTTCAATAGTTTGAACTGTGTAAGGATTGTCAATAAAAAAGTACACAATTAAATTTTGTAGTAACACTTTTTATTATGTCTAGGGCGATGCGAGTGGCAAGCTGATGAAACCGTGTGATGATGAAGATTGTATAGAAGGATCTGGATCCAACGTAGACGAAATCACAGAACCCGACCATCCAATGACGACGTAAGTTGCTGATACTAAAACCACATAATCTTTTATTGTCACTGTAGCCCCTTGAAGCCAGTCCAACTGGATGCATACTGCTGCATGTTTTACATGGAGCCACTACCTATCAGATATCCACAACCCAATTACTGGGCATCACGGTACTCCTAGGATAGACTGATGATCAGTCTTTCTGGCGCCTGACTACTTGTTTTGTTACGATTTTAATTGATTGTTTCAGTTCTGGAGCAAGTAGTACCCACAGTATGACATCACCAACAGTTATCATCGTATCTACTGAACATGTTGACAAAACTCTCGAGGGCTCCACCGATGGGTCCACTGGGTCCAGCGAGACTACCAAAAGTAGTACAGCAGGACAGCCAACTTTACCAGACCATGATAATATGCATGCTGGTACCGTGGATACCGCTACACCGCCGGAAAGAAGAACCACGCCTACTGATGGTAAAACTAATATTATTTTAGACCAGCATGCGTAGCATGACCAGTATGACCACCCTAGAACGACAGAAGATATGAAAAGAAAAATTTAAAGAATTGTCTGTCTAATTTTGCAAAATATTATAAAACTGAATAGTTAGGTTTAAACGAAACTTTATTATCAATAAAAACATTACAGTGTCGCTTGCTTGAGAACAATAAATAATATTATAACTTAAATACTAATTCAGGTTCGACAACATCCGCGACAAAACAATTAAAACCACCTGAAAACTCGAATCACCCAACGCACTCATTTTTCAAGTAACGTCCGGTTAATAAGCTGGGTTTTGAATGCGTTGAATCAGAGGTTTTTTTTCTTTGAACGCGCTAAACTCAGTGACTTGGTTCCAATTGAAAAATTCTTTTAGTATTTTTCTTTTCGTATCAGTTTATCTAAAATCTGGTTCAACCAATATTGTATATCCCGTTTAGCATTCAATATCCCATTTATCGAGAAATGATATTGGTAATAATTATAACATAACGCTACGGTCGAAAAGACTGGAGAAGTTACTAAAGACGCTAGTGAAACAGCGGAAGACAGTTTTCATACATGTAAAAAATAAATGTAATTTAATTTTCATACAATAAGTATTGAGTGGTCATGCTGAGTACAGAGAAATTTCAAAGATTTGTTTTATGTTTGTTCTTTAGTTCCATATCAGTAGCTTATGTTATTATTATGTATGACCATTTCTTGAAGGTATTTGTTACCCTAACACTTATCCTTGATGAAATTTTCTTATCAACTCTTAATTCCTTTCCTATATGTATTTTGATCTCAGTTTTGTGATAGGATCCCTTTCCTTAGTGATATTTAGGTATAGGTGGATATTCTACGTTCCTATTATTACTTATAGATCAGTCCCACACACGGACAAGCTATCACTTTACTCCAACGCTAACTGGAAGACACATACCAGAAGAACCAACTCACACTACAGAAGATGACAATAATCACATACAAGAATACGAAGACCGACGCGAGAATGAGATAGAAGCACGAACGCCTACTTATGAGACCGAGAGTGAACAGGATAGAATACCAGGCAGAGTACATCCAGAGTACAATGGGTATGATGTTACACCAAAGTGGTATCACCCGAAAACGACGGATAATAGAGTGGTTCCACCTGAATCAGAATTCTTTGCGACTATAGTTGGTAAGTTTAAAAATGTGTTGAAATGTCTCTTTCATTACTTTTATTTTCATTACGTATTTTTGATCACACCATTGCACAATATTACCATAGCGCAGAATAGAAAGTATAAGTTTAGATATATCTTTACCTTATAGGTAACACTTTTGTCATTCCTAAAGACTGCCTAAAAAATAATAATGAAAATTGGATGTTTGTTTTCTTTTGTACAGTAAATGTTTTGTACAGTAAACTGTTGATGTTTGTTTGCTAAACATCAACAGTTTCTTCTTTGAATATTTTAGTTTTATATTTTGTATATGCAAATTAAAACTATGTTAGTAGTTTGAGTTTTATGTTGACAAAAAGAAATATTAAATGCAGATTCCAAAATTAATATTTTTTTAGTATAGAGTGGACGAGTATTAGAAAGTGCCTATAATTTCGCCGAATTTATTTCATAAATAAGAGTGTTGCATCAACTTATGAAATACATTGAAGAAATGGATGATTTCTTTTTTACTTTTCAGGTATTGTGGCGTCGGTGTTGATAGCTATAATTTTGATAGTGATTATAGTGCTCAAATACATTGTGTTCAAATTCGACCCCTCGTATAAGGTGACAGAGGATAAAAACTATCAGCAAGGAGCCAGTGCGGCGCTTTTAGGCAATCAGGTAATGTTCTATGTTCCGTTCATCGGCCTTACCATGACGTGTTAATATGTCAAGCGTGCGAGCGATAAAGAGGCATGGAGTTATACACCCTATTTATTTAATACTTTATGCACACAAGAGTACAGAGGTGAACTTAATGCCTTAGGCATTTTCTTCTAGTCAATTTTGGGTGATTCAGAGAAAAAGCATGTAGCTCCATCCAAACTATTTGAAACATACGCATCAGCTCGTGGTCAGGCTTTATTTTAATTTTGCCATTCTCTACTAAAATTCTAAGTAATTATTTTGCGTAGGTCTATTTGAGCCTTGGCATCTTTGTGTGACCCTTCGGAGATAAACAGGCGTGATGTTTTGTTAAGTTTCTTCCTAGTATATTTCTGATTAATGTCTGGTTTGGTCGCCTTATAGGCTCATTCGAGCTATCAGAGCGGAGCATCAAGTGCCCCGACGGGCGGCGCAGTACGCAACCTCCAGCCGCTCCCACTCAACCGGAACGGTGCTGCGCCGTCCGCGCCGCTGGCGCCCATCCCGACTCAGCCTGTCAAACGAGATGGCATCAAAGAGTGGTACGTGTAAACACGAGTGCGAAAGAGACAACTATAGTTTTGTGTGTGTTGGACATATCAAGAACATAGTGAGTGGTTGTTAGACGCTTCGAATCGAACCTCGCCAGAACATTGGGCGTTAATGCTTTAAGATGATAAGACATAATGACTGATACGCAAGTGTTTTTAGTATTTTGTAAATATTAATTAATAATGTTTATAGATGAGTCACTTGTGTGTGGATGCGATTGTTGAGACTTGTGCATACTAGGTTAGTAGCATAATCTGAAACCCTTCCTAATGTTATCTTGTAAGAAGTCACCAATCTTCTATATATTCTACAGATGATAAAAATGAGTTTGTTTGATTCTATTACAGCCTAGTATGCAAAAGATCGTGATAGAAAAACCTAGATAATATGGAATTGCATTTTACTATTATATAATTAGTTTCATTTGTTTTTGTTACTGATGTTTCATTGTTAAACCTTAGCTTTTCTGACCTGTACATTGCTATAGTTCATGTATTTGCGACTTAACTTTTCTATCTACATTGCCTTTAATACTTTAAATTAAACTAAGACTAATGTATATTGGTTGTAAACATTATATTGTTGGTGTATCATGATTGGAACATGCAAATTTTTTATTAATTTAATAATTTTTACAAAACTAAAATTTATAAAATTTCATCATCTCCGAGAAAGAAATTTCCATAAACTTCTATTATCAGGAGGCTATGTTTTGTTAAATTAAATAATATAATTGTCCAATTTTGATACACAATCAATCGTAATGTTCTACGACTATGTAAGACATAAGATGAAAATGCTATATTTGGAGCTGCCATCACGAAATTGAAGCATATCGTTCAATTGAAGACTACAGTACTTTTACGATTCTCAATAATCTTTCCTATATATATTAGATGTTATACAATATTTTTAAATAGGCAGGGCGAGGCGAGTAGTATAGACAAAGGAATCATAATCATCAGAATATAAGATCTAAATTCGCTTGGAGTTAGAAATGAAAACAGGTATATTATTGTAGGACGCGTAACAAGTATGAGCTTGTAGATTTGGTATGGAATATAGATGTTCTGAGTTTTAACATATCCTACGTATAGTATTCTGTACTCCTAGTGGGACACTTTAATTGCTCGATCACCAGTGCAACTCTTGATTTGTCCAAATCTATTGTATTTTTAAAGGGTTTCTTAAGATCGTATCCCACAATATAGTCAAGAGTTTCGTTTGTGATCCAATCCTTTAATTCCCTCCCCGTAAAGATTGATTTGCTCAACTTGTCCTTGATTACTTTCATCTCAGGCCTAATTGACTTATAGTGAGAAAATTAATTAAATTATAAATATTCAGTCAATTTATCCTCAAGTTAATTCCAGTAAAATGTATAAGGACGCAAAATACACAAAATAAAACGGAATGTTGAAATTTGTTATTTCGTGAATAAAGTATGGAAAGGAAATGGTTCTCTAGTAAGCGTTTGATACACTTCAGCAAGGGTTTGTGATAGTCAGAGATCTACCACGCTCATTAACATTAACATAATAAGTCATCAAAAATCATAAAATATTTACCAAAAGCTTTGTGCGAAGAAAAATGCTATGCGATGTAAAAAACATATACATTAGTATTGGCGTGCCACAAGAACCTAGTATTTGCCCGCTAATGTTTTTTGGTGTATGATCCTAAAACAAAGCTACCATTATTTTTAATAACACAATTGAGCATAATGTCAATGGCAGTTGAAGTTTGATAGTAAAATTGTTAAAAACAAATAATTAAAGTCTACTTAATTGGCAATGTCTCTTCAGTAATTTTAATCTGCCTTCACTAACAACTACTTTATAGCAAGAAGCTATTGTCCTGAAAATATTGCATGCAATTTCCTCTTCGAACCATAACATATAAAAAAGCTGCTTATATTTTTACATCTAGTGTGTATTTGTACATCCACCGTCCCGATTTCCTCTTTCCGATTAATAAAAACTTGAATTAGCTTTAAACTAAGACGAAAAATAACATATTTATATAGATTGTTATAAAGCACAGGTTTTAGGTATTCGAAGTTGCATTTAATGTAATGTTTCAGTGTGTGGAATAAAAATATGCGATTGAAATTGTCGTCTAAACACTTGTATCTAAATCATTGCATGTCACCATTATTTTATTGCTAGAAGAAAAGTAGGTTAGAAGAACCATATCAAATGAAAGCCAATTTTTAAAATGTTTACTTTTTATGATAACTTTAAGGTGTGTCAACTTTTATGACCAAATAACTATTGATTCCTTTCCGCCATTACTTGGACATCAATCAATCGTTTATTTTTATTCTCAACACGAAACACAGCATTTATTGTAAATAGTTATTCAATATTATACTGTAAACATAAGCGGTACTGTACGGTGTATGTCACACTCGTTTTACGGCACAAAATGTTAGTAAAAAAACAATTTGTTTATCTGTCAATTTTAGTCGTAATGTTTAGTGTGTTAATCATTTATACCGTGATGTAATTATATTGTAATTTACTGTAGAGATTTCCGCAGACACAATATGAAATGGACATACTAAAATTGGTAAAACCCGTAATGTAAGTTATCTAGAAATTAAAAGCAAGTATAAAAATATGAGTGATATCGATCTAAATAATGCGAGAATAAAATGCGATACTATATAGGACTAAAATGATATAGGTATAGAGGAAAAAATGATAAGCTTGATGTAAATGAAAACTTACAATGAGGATAACAGAAAGCAAACCACTGATTTAGTCAAGTTATAAACCGACTTGTAAGTACGCAACTCACGAGACGGTTGATTTTATTAATCAAGCGTGTTGTGTTCATTGTCGTGATCACTTCTTTTTGAGGTGAAATCATAGAATGATTACTCTCAGTCTAGGGTGGAACAGGATGGCGTCACTTTTACTGACTACTGAAGACTCAATTGTGTCCTTGCGTTTTAGAGCCACGGTCACTCTTTCAAAATTTCCTGCAGCTCTAGCAAGTATCGGCCCTATTGGGTCACAACTATACAGGAGTGTCAAGAACTCGAGTAAAATCTGTTATTTCATAATTGTGTCTGTAGAAAATGATTGTGAATTTAGTTTTGTTTGTTACACCATGTTTAACTGATGTTGTTACTCACGATTCCGGTCGGACCAATTTTAGTTTCAATGTAAAAGCGACAGTTTTTAAAAATAATAATATATTATGTAAATTACATGGCGCCGTTGTTTTATTTTTTTTTTTTTTTTTTTTATTGAGATAAACTAGTACTTGACTGCGATCCCACCTGATGGTAAGTAGCGATGCAATCTTTGATGGTGAGGCGCACTAGTTTATTAAGAGCCTATTCACTCTAGCCTTGAAGACACCCAACCCATCACACCCATTTAATCATTTTTCGACATCATTTTCATTTTCATCATTCGACATTACCTCTCTCTCTCCTACAGTGCGTTTCACTTAAGAAGTTCCTTCGCCGTAATATGGGCAATACGGAAAAACAGTGTTGCTATATTTTGAGCAGTGAAATTACTTAAAATTAGGGAGATTAACTGATATTTCGTTACTTTTAACAATTGTTTTTTTTTTCTTTTGGAAACTGTAAAAACTATTTTTGAATACAATATAGGACGCTGGGCTCCATTTTAATTGTCCTGCAATTCTTTCAATTACCAAAAACGCCGCACTACAATTATATCGTACCTCTCCATTAACAACTTCCTTTTAGACCTGCTTTTTTTTAATAAAATCCCATTCCCTCATAATTCTCCAAAAAGTGTTGCAACTACCGTTAAAACCGATTTCGTTTCGCATTTCGGGCAAAAATTTTGGTAGAGTAGGCAACTCTTTCCTTTTTTCCCTTCTTTTTTCTTTATACAGACAGGAGAGCCAACATTACGGCGAAAGAACTTCTTAAATGAAACGCACTGTACAACTGTTATCAAAGGCAAATATGTATAATAAAAGTACAATCAAATGTCGTAAAACACACTATCGCTTACCACCAAGCGAGTTAATGGCCAAACGCATACCTATCAATAATAAAAAAAAATCATATTCGATAAAATTACATAAATGGCCAAATCATTTGAACTTTACACGTAAAAGATGATTGCCCATGTTACGGAATATGATATTTTTAGCAAGTGAATTCTCAGAACATGGCAAAACAATAGATAACTAAACTTGTTTTACTATGCCCTCGTCTACATTATCATCTCCCTAGCCTTAATTAACTTGTCACCTTCAAATCTAACCGCATGCTGCTGAGTACCCGCGTTTTACATGAAGCGATTGCCCATCAGACCTCCACAATTCAGTTAGGCAACATGAAATCTACTCCTTAGATATACTGATGGTCATGCACTGATGGACTAATGGTCAGACTTTATGGTATCTCCAATCTTCGTAATGGGGTAAACCCCATTATACACCGCTCAGCCGACGTTTAAAAACGTCGTCGACGTTTTTCGTTAAAGATAACTTTACTAATCGATAGTGTTTCGCGTACCGGATCGACCCTCCACGGGATTAAAACGATTAAAATTTAACGGTGTATTATGTTATAAATAAAATATAACTAGAAGTATACCTACATAAAGATTCGATTTCTTCACCGCAGTCAAAACCACACGTATAGAAATAAAAGCATTTATCTTAAAGTTGTAATCAGATTCGAACTCTAGAAAACTTTCGTGTTAAGTTCGGTCACAAATCATGAAAACTCGCTAAAGTTTAGCCAAAAAGGGGCAAAGATCTCAACGATACGCACATACATTACAAACGATTATGGAAGTAATCGATGGACCTTGAACCTGAATTGATGGTTATTTTGCCTTGCTAAATTCGAGGAATGAAAAGGTTGATAAATGGTTTAACTCATTCCGTTTCTGTATTTATTTTCCAAATACCATCTATCTCTATGCTGCCACCTTGTCTCTGCACCAACATGGTTGACTGGTAGAGAATTTCTAAGGCATTAATTCCGCCTTAGTACTTTTGTTTTGCATGAAGTTTTTATATGTTATACTAGCTTCTGCCAGCGGCTTCACCCACGCACATAAAATATAGCCTATGTCACTCAGGGATGAAGTAGCTTGCTATCGGTGAAAAAATTTTAGAAATCGGACCAGTACTTTCAGAAATTATCACTTATAAACAAAAAAAAAAAAACTTTACCTCTTTATTATATTACTACTAGCTTTTGCCTGCGCGGCTTCGCTCCCGCTCTTCCCTACATCACCCTGTTATACCCTACTCTACCCTACTCTACCCTACCCTATCCTACTCTACCCTACTCTACCCTACTCTACCCTACTCTACACTACTTTACCCTACCAAACTTCACATAAACCATCTACTAAAATAGTCCAATCAAAGCCTAAACATTTGGTTTGGATAGGTGAGGCCGTTCTTGAGTTATAAAATTACAACGAAAAGTGGCATTGATTTTTATTTATATAGATTATTAGTAGATATGTAATTCAAGTCCGAAACACGGGAATGACCAGACCAATTTGGATAAACATTTGTGCTTTAAAATAAATATCTGTTGAAGTTTCTTTACGGTTTTTATGAAGAGTAGAAGAAACTAAGAAAAAATGCGCGTAATAACTGTCAATATTTGTATTAGTTGACAATTCTTATAATAAACTGATAATATATCCGTAGATTGGTGGAACCGACATGACAGTTTAACTGCTTTTAACAAAACGACCGACGTAGACGTCGGTCGTTTTATTTTTTTTGTAAATTAACTGACACGATAGGTACATCGTGTCAGTTAATTTAAATTAAAATAGTTGACTAGTATCATGTGCTATGCGTGTAATAAATCTAATTGACATAATCGACGTATCGGTAATATTGAATAACCTTACTTTTTCAATATGTTTAATACATTGGCAATACAACGTACCCTTAGATTTAAATATAACCACGATGTACCTACGTAAAATATCATAATTATACAACTTTCTTCTTATTAGAAATCAGATACTTTATTTCAAATAGACTTTAACAGATACTTTGAGCAGTGATGGTTGAGTGATAATGGCCCCAACTTACGAGTTATAGGTCGCGGGTTCAAACCCAGCCAGGCGCATTACTTTGTGTAATTTATTTATTCTTCACCGCAGCTCTCAAAACGGTGAAAGAAAATATCGTGAGGAGACCGGCATTTCCTAGAACCAAAAATTCGAAAACATGTGATATTCACCAACCCGCACTGGGCCCGCGTGGTGGATTACGGCCCATTCCCGCTCCTAAAGAGGAGGCCTGAATCACAGCAGTGGGAATATTAAAAAGGCTGATGATGATGATGAATAGACACTATTGAATTGTCAAACTATCGGTCAGTTAAAAATAGGTAAGCTAACTTGCACATTCCAAATCGTAGATCTCTATGAAGAAGGCGGTGCACGAAACTTTATGGACACTCTTTTAAATCATGCTATGGGCTACATATTTTTAGTCGCTTCTATTATGTGAGCACAATGTGAATAAATAATGAAAAAAGGGTTATTTAAAAAATAAAAAGAAGTTACTGGCCAAAGCGCATGGTGTTATGCGTTATGCATGTAATAAATCTAATCGATCTATCACCAATATTGAATAACCTTACTTTTCCAATATGTAATAGTACATTATGATATAAGTGTGTAATCACTAATTACTCACGTACGTTTATCAATACACTTGTGAAGAAATTAACTATAAAATTAGTAAACTTTGGTGGCGGTAAAAATCTGTTTTCATATGCGCCCCCATTTTTTTTTTTTATTTACCTTTCAATACCCTCACTGAAATGAATAAAAGGGGTTGACTGGCGACTCGTGGGGCACGACCTGCGCCCAGCCTGATACGATAATGTATTAAAATAATGGCGGGGGAGAGGTTGAACAATAAGGTTTTAACTACATTATAGCACCAGTGCGTAATGGTAATCAAAATGTCACAGTTTGGTAACAAGGGCCATTATGTACCTAACTGCAGTGCAATAAGAGTCACTTTCTGAGCTAGTGTATTGAAAAGTTTAAGAGCAATACAACATATGCCTTATACAATTTTATTACCACAAAGTATAGAAGGACCTACATAAAATATCCTATACAACTTTCTTATCATATTGGCTTGTTGAATGTACCAAGGAAATACAAAGGTAATCACAGCGTGACGGTTGTCAGGTGGTAATGGAGGAGGAAAACGTGTTGCTCCGACCCTAAGTGACATGGGACGAGGGCAGAAAGTGATGAAAGCAGAAATGATTGACGGAATATGATTTCTCCATATTGTTACGGGTTTCTTCAAATTATTTGCTTACGAGTTTTGACTACCGAGTCGACAAGATCATTTTTGATACGAAGTCCCATGTAAAAGATTTAAATTTAGAACTTCGTTTCTCTTTTAGAATAGGTAAATTGTTTATGGTGTAACACGCGAAATGTAAAATTTTCCAGTTTTTTTTTTGCGTATTGTTGGTCAGTATCAAGTTGTTATTAATTAAGCTTTCAACTGTAAATTATTTTATTCTGTTTGGGTCGCATATCCACAACCAAATACTACATCTCGTCAGCTCTTCTGTCACCTATGAGGATTGAAAGAGCTAAACGAGGTGAAGTACACAGTCGCAAACATACCACCTTTTTTTTTTTTTTTTTTTATGGTGGGAAAAAATCATGCATTGACATCCCCCGCCCTTGGGCGGAGCGGGAGATAGTGTCAGACTCTTACTGACTAAAAGACCCACCCCGTTCCTTCTAGCCTTCATACCGGGGCTCGAGCGCCCTTTCGGATAACCCTGGCCCCAGTAGGCTTCGACCCAGCTGGGTCCCTGCTGTTGCTGACAACTCCTTAAGGCGCGCGGGAACAGTGCGCGCCGTCGACGACTTGGGCTTGGTCCGGACAGTTACCGGACGGCCGGACAGTGAGCTACCCATTGCTCAAACATACCACCCTGGCGAATAGAACACGGAAATACGATGAGTATTTCCGTAATAGGATTAGGATTGACGGACGTAAAATGTATTCATTTACAAAATTATTATCTCAGAATTAAAACAAACTTATCGGGTTGTTTTGTTGACTTAACTAACTGTTCATCCTATTAATAGTACATTATGATACAAGTGTATAATGTTGGTGATTACCGCTGAGGCGGTATTTAGATCCGAGCCGAAGGCGAGGATCTTAAGAGAGCCGAGGACGGTAATCGCCAATATTCACGTGTATCATACGACGTTTTTCGACACATTTGAGAAGAAAAATTTTACAAATTAATTAATTATTGCTTTATCAGCAAAACTGTTTTTTTTTTTTCGCACATCCAAAATGGCGGCCATAGACTAGCTTCTCTAGCTAGGCTGTTTGAATAAAAATAAGAATGAGGTTGCATATGTTTATAATCAGAAAAAATATTTTTATTTTATGAAAGATTTTATTTAATAGACATGTAAAAGTTAAAATAGTTTATTTAAACACAAATTAGCATTAAATAAGCAAGCAAGACACTAATTTGTACTATTGAACGCAATATCTAATGCATTTTTTTTTCGAATTCAATGTTTGATTTGAATGGTAATCAAAAAGTCACAGTTTGGTTACAAGCTATATTATATACCTAAGTGTAGTATAATTGTAGTCACTTTCTGAGCAAGTGTGTCGAAATAGTACATTGTTACACTAGGGGTGAAAGTAACTTATTTCGTCCCGAGAAGGAGTTGGCGGGCGAGCGCAGCGAGGTCGCTAATTCGAGGGGTTAAATGGGTTACTTTCACCCCGAGGTAAACACTGTGCTTTTCATTACGAATACGAGGAAAATAAAAACAAAATAAAAAGTTTGTAAAACCTGAGTCGTCGTACCTATGATTTTAAGTAGGTATCTTTCTTCTGATTTAGGCGGTAAAAGGTATTCCACTACTGCTTTAGCCTCTTCTCTTATGAAATTAGGCGTTAAATCACTATTTTAATCTGATAAACATAACGTGTTAATACAAATCTCTGTTGTACGGAAATGTAAACGAAACTCGAAAAACCGGCCAAGTGCGAGTCGGACTCGCCCATGAAGGGTTCCGTAGCAGCTAGTAACATAATATAAAAGTTTTTGTAGTTTGTTGTAACTTTGATCGATGTTTTAATAATAGTGAATTTTTTTCGATTTATGACGTATTAAAAAAAAACTACTTACTAGATCTCGTTCAAACCAATTTTCGTTGGCAGTTTTTATAGTAATGTACATCATATATTTTTTTTAGTTTTATCATTCTCTTATTTTAGAAGTTAGAGGGGGGGGACACACATTTTACCACTTTGGAAGTGTCTCTCGCGCAAACTATTTAGTTTAGAAAAAAATGATATTAGAAACCTAAGTATCATTTTTGAAGACCTATCCATAGATACCCCACACGTATGGGTTTGATGAAAAAATTTTTTTGAGTTTCAGTTCTAAGTATGGGGACCCCCAAAATTTATTGCTTTTTTTCTATTTTTGTGTGAAAATCTTAATGCGGTTCACAGAATATATCTACATACAAAGTTTCAACAGTATAGCTCTTATAGTTTCGGAAAAAAGTGGCTGTGACATACGGACAGACAGACAGACATGACGAAACTATAAGGGTTCCGTTTTTTGCCATTTGGCTACGGAACCCTAAAAACCAACGACTGATTGCCACTTTCCCGCCATTTTGTTTTTTTTTTTCTGCGGCCGGCCGGCTATTCAGCCTCATTAATGAAAAATTAGAAATTAATTGTAATCTTTTAAAAATAAAGTATTTTAAAGAAATAGTTGAACAAATAAATCACTTAAAATATAACATTATTTAATTAATACTTGTCTTTAAGTTATTTCAATTTTATATCGCGCTGTGATTGACTGGCTGTATGGAAAATTGGAACATGGTTCAATAGAAATGTGAAGATAGAACTAGTTTTTTTTTTTAATAATTTGACAGCTGTCAGTTGTAAAGTAAAACTCCCTAGGGATGAAAAGTATCACTTTCAGCCCGCTCCTCAGGCAACTTCAGACCTACTTTCAGAGTATGAGTAATGAAATAGTACATTGTTACACTAGGGGTGAAAGTAACTTATTTCGTCCCGAGAAGGAGTTGGCGGGCGAGCGCAGCGAGGTCGCTAATTCGAGGGGTTAAATGGGTTACTTTCACCCCGAGGTAAACACTGTGCTTTTCATTACGAATACGAGGAAAATAAAAACAAAATAAAAAGTTTGTAAAACCTGAGTCGTCGTACCTATGATTTTAAGTAGGTATCTTTCTTCTGATTTAGGCGGTAAAAGGTATTCCACTACTGCTTTAGCCTCTTCTCTTATGATATTAGGCGTTAAATCACTATTTTAATCTGATGAACATAACGTGTTAATACAAATCTCTGTTGTACGGAAATGTAAACGAAACTCGAAAAAACCAACGACTGATTGCCACTTTCCCGCCATTTTGTTTTTTTTTTTCTGCGGCCGGCCAGCTATTCAGCCTCATTAATGAAAAAATAGAAATTAATTGTAATCTTTTAAAAATTAAGGTTTTTTAAAGAAATAGTTGAACAAATAAATCACTTAAAATCATCTTAAAATGTAACATTATTTAATTAATACTTGTCTTTAAGTTATTTCAATTTTATATCGCGTTGTGATTGACTGGCTGTATGGAAAATTGGAACATGGTTCAATAGAAATGTGAAGATAGAACTAGATTTTTTTTTTAATAATTTGACAGCTGTCAGTTGTAAAGTAAAACTCCCTAGGGATGAAAAGTATCACTTTCAGCCCGCTTCTCAGGCAACTTCAGACCTACTTTCAGAGTATGAGTAATGAAAAAGAGTTTTTCATAAAAAAATTATTCAATAAAGTTAAACCACCTCATTCAAAACCCTAGGCAAAATTTAAAACCATTTCTTAGAAGGAGCTCAAAATACGTTCTACGTAGAACGTATCTATTCTAAAATATGCATCAAAACGTAAAAGCCAACCTAAGACACCAAAAATAAATCGCTCTAGAATCAGAACATTGTCAGTTTACTCCTGAGCCAAATCATGCTTGGTTCTTAATACGAGTAGTATCAGCGTCCTTGAACTCCCGTCTTTAGCAGTGAAAGCGAACAATACATTAAAACAATCACATCACGATTAAACAAAATACGAAGATTGTTGTGAACTTCGATATTTTCGTAAAAGCTTCGCGTGCTGACGTTAAGTTATAAAATATTTATTGTAATAGCACTGCTATTTCGTATAATTTCACATATTACGGAAACCTTCATTATGAAAATGCACAGTATAGGTAAGCAGGAATCTGCAACCATTTTGGTCTTCTCAGTTATTTCTTTTTATCTGTTGTACAATGATCTGTTATTTATACGAGTATATACAAATATGTATATAAACTTGGACATCTATAGCCACGGCTATAATCATGATCAACGTATAAATGTTGTAGACTTACTGCTGGGACGCAGATCTCCTCGCCTTGGTAGGTATGCAATTAACATTATAAAAGAATACTAAAATTATAGTAGACTGGCTTTTGCCTACGGCTTCGCCCGCATGACAGTAGGTTTCTACATACAAACTTTGGAGCTTCGTTTCATGCCCTTTGGAGTTGAATTTTGGAAAATCCTGTACAACATAAAAGGAACCTCTGTGAAAATTTCAGCGTTTTCATAATTTTGCATAACACTGATATTGATTCATTATATTTAAATTGTGTTTTTAGCAGAACTTCAAGAGCGAACCTAATCTGATGTTTAGAGAAACGATTACTAATTACATGTACAATCTTACAAATATACTCGTAATACGTTTATATATGTTACGGCTAATACCCGAAGTGCGGCTACACCTAGTTTTAGCCGGTTAGAACTAGGTGTAGCCACTTACTCTTGGTTAAACCTAGTACGAGCCGATTGTTTTCGGGTAAAACTAGGTCTAGCCTTCATCATGCCGGCTACAACTAGGTCCAGCCATTCCCTGTTGGATAAAACTAGATGCAAACAAGTTGAAACAAGTAACAGGCGCCTGGCTCACGCGAGACGCGTCGCGCTCGCGCGCCCCTGCCGCCCCGCCTCCCGTACACCCGCGTTTGCCCTTGCGCTTTGAGTTTAGTACATAGAGTAAAATAATATCTTGTTTTTGCGCACTCATACGTTCGAATTCAGAATGGCTATAACAGAACTATTTTCAAGAAATCAGTTCACTGTGTGTGACTCAAAATTTTTAGATGATTTTGACATGGTTTCACCCGAAAAGAAATCACTACGCTAAATAGCCAATGCACAATCGACCTCTGGTGGGCAAGGCTATAAAAGATGCCACTGCAAAACCAAATGTGGCAACAAAAAGTGCCTCTGCAAAGCTGCTGGTATTTTGTGCAACTCAAAATGTCACTCAAGTTTAAGTTGTTCTAATAAATAGTTTATGTTACTTTATAAAAGTGTGATTTATAATTATAATAACATTCTCTAAATTATAATATGCAACTACTTATTGTCTGTTGTTAAAAAAATGTTCCTGATTGTTCCTATTATATTAAAAATTGTACTCCTAATAATTTGTGTTAATTATTACAATGTGATTTATAAGAATAAAAAAACTCTCTACGTTTCTTTTTATTGGATGTTTTTTTAATATCTAAAAAGCTCTGCCGATAGCATGCCAGCTACAACTATGTACAGCCAATCCCTGTTAGATAAAACTAAGACACGCGCTGCTGCTGCAGACGCTGTGAGTCACACTCGCTAGTAGACCTGCAGTAGATCAGCAGCACCTGGCGCTCACAACCTGCAGAGGCGCGTGCCTCGCTATGCCCTCCACCCCGCGCCGCTGCTGCAGATGCTGTGAGTCATGAGTGTGACGCGGGGCGGAAGGCTTGGCGGGACAGGCATCTAAGTTTTATCCAACAGGGATTGTCTGGACCTAGTTCTAGCCGGAATGATATCGGATAGACCTAGTTTTATCCAACAGGGAATGGCTGGACCTAGTTGTAGCCGGCATGATGAAGGCTAGACCTAGTTTTACCCGAAAACAATCGGCTCGTACTAGGTTTAACCAAGAGTAAGTGGCTACACCTAGTTCTAACCGGCTAAAACTAGGTGTAGCCGCACTTCGGGTATTAGCCGTAACATATATATAGATAAATGTAGTATTTTATTGTACATAACTTATTTATAAACTTTAATCTATAAGTTTATAAATAAGTTATGTTATTTTTTTGGTGTACAATAAAGTATATTCTATTCTATGATCGGATTGACTCATAGAGCAACACAGGCCACCGGCGAACCGGAGGGGAGTAGCCATTGCGTTTTTTACCGATACAAATATGTCTGTCATTTTTCGCGGGGGGAAATCACACATTCTCAAATTCTCACACAAAAACAGTTGTCTGTCACTACGAAACTCACACCATAACAATTACAAAATACACTAACAATTTCACACACACATTGAATAAATCGTGTCATAACAGTATAATAATATGATGCAACTACACTGACAACTCCTTGCAGCCATAGCTGTAACAACTGTCGATACGCATTATCGATAAATTCAAGAAATCGGTTAAGGAAATTAGGTTTAATAAGTTATTCAAAAGTAGATATTATTATGATAGACTTTATTTATTATGTATCACAATAATCATAAAACTAATAAAATTAACGTTCATATTTTTTTTATATATTTTAAAATGAATATGATAATAATAATGGTAATTTGTTACACAAACCTGTAAAGTTGCTTTTTAACCGCGTGCTCAATTTTGAAGACTGAGCAAGCGAAGGATTCAAAAATTAGAATCCTGAGCGTTGGGTAAAAATCATCAAACATGATCCCCTGTTTGATGATTTTACCCACCGTAAAAAAAAAAACTAATCAAATCATGTGGAATGTACGCTCGTTTACCTCGTCCATGAATAAAACTTACGGAACAAATACAGTTCTGCGTCAGAGTTGGTTTGGCGCCATCAACTAATCTCCTTCTATTGTTCACCAACACTTGAAAGTCAGAAGACTTAAAATGGTTTGAGCAAATGACACTATTTCTCGTGGGAATCCAGGGAATCCAGGTTGGTCTGTTATTACAAAATGCCTTCCATGTATCCTTTAAATTTGGATCTTTAGAAAACCTAAAAAAAATACATTTTAGTTGACGTTCTTACTAAGTAATTTTAATAAAATGTGCTAATACGCGTAAGTATTGTATTATATTTAATTTATGTATACAACTATAAATAAAAAAAATAAAGCCCACAATATGATGGGTATCTAAAGCAGAAAACCTAATCTCAAAATATCCATTTTTATCGATAGCTAGGTATCTACAAACAAATCGGCAACATCACTATCGCTCGGCGACAGCGACTTCTAGGAAAAAGACTTGGATCTGTCGTACGATCGATCGTTCGATTGAACGAAAACGTGCGGCCTTTGTTGGTAAACAAATCCGAACAACACGATTGATAATATTGCAGATTTTTTAATTTAAAAGAAGTAAATAGCAATAATGTGATTAAAAATTACTTACATATGAAAGGTAATGCCATATTTTTGTAAACTTGACGTGGCAGATCTCTTTTTGCAGCAAAATACAGAACAATTCGGCATTTTTTTACGACGTCGATTCCGTTACGCAACTAGATTTAGTCTAGTGACCTGTGCGGTTGCAACTAGTTTTATTGTAGGCGTAGGACCATGTGGACTTATACTTTGACAGAGGGGAACGCCTGCATATGGCTGCTCCCCTCCGGTTCGCCGGTGGCCTGTGTTGCTCTATGGATTGACTACATGAACTTAATAATTACTTTCACAACGGACGATTTTTTTTTGGGAACTTGAATTGGATATTAGATTCCGTCTCCAAGGGAGGAGCCCAACATTATAAAGCTGATTAGATTATTTGTATTTTCAATCTCTTGAAATGCTAGAAATAAAAGAGTAGCTTGCAACATAGTAGGTATACGATAGTAAATACATAGTACCTAAATTGTTAGCAAAATAATAAAATAAAGCTGGTTATAATTATTGTATTTTCAATCTTTTGAAATAAAAAAGTAGCTTGCAACAAAGGTATACGATAGTTTTTAATTACGAAGTAACAGTAAATTGTTAGCAAAATAATAAAAGCAAGCGTACAGAGTTATATACCTCTGAGCTCTAAAGTTCAAAGTTTTTACCCCACGATGAATCAGTTCACCATTAGTGCAGCCTTCGCGAACATTAGCGGCCGTCCAAGATGCTTGCTGTTCTTCCTACACTTTTATTTTTCATACATTTTACTTCAACCATGAGTGAAAACCCTCTACTAATGACAACTGGAAATTCTGGACAAATAAGAAAAACAGCTGAATGCGTTTTAAAACTCTCCGCTAAATATTTCGTCGAGAAAAAGGCGCTAAGTGGCAGCATCGTGATAATCAATATCAACTCTTATACCTCCACCACACAAGGACTATTATTGCAAACCATACACAGCGGTATCAAATATTCTATTATGGTAAAAGATTCTTTTTACCCGCATGCAAACGCTTCACATTTCCCTGAGAAAGCGAAAAATTATATGTTGATTTTGGAAGAGAAATCTGAGCTGGAGAGAAATATACTGCAATTGAACAAATTGCCAACTTGGAATCCTCTCGCGAAAGCTATAGTGTTTTATCAGTTGAAATATAACGACACCGCAGAGGAGACGGCTATGGAATTCATTAACGAACTTCGAGATTACAAGTTGTTTAGAACAATCGTGTTCATTTACGACGAATATAATGATGTGGTTATATCTTACACTTGGAGGCCATATAGCGACACTAATTGTGGGGGGAAATGTGACTTAGTATACATTCTAGACCGATGTACAAATAACACTATATACGAATTTCAAAAACAACACGACATGTTCCCTTCAGACATGAAAGGCTGTCCCTTGGTGGCTTATACCATCATAGCTGAGCCATACGTAATGCCTCCACTAAGAAAGCTTACTAATACTTCGTTTGAAGACGCCTACGAATTCGCAAAGGGTGGTGAAATAAACCTCGTCAAAATTATAAGCCAGTTCACAAACATGTCGCTAATAACTAGAACATCGGAGATTCAAGAAAACTGGGGCGAGGTCTATCAAAATGGAACTGCTACGGGGGCTTTTAAGCTGTTAAGAAATGAATCAGCTGACTTGGTGATAGGGAATGTAGAAGTGACGAGAATACTTCGGAAGTGGTTCCATCCGACTGTGAACTATCTGCAAGATGAGATGACGTTTTGTGTGCCAAGAGCTAGTCAAGCGCCCACCTGGGACAACCTGGTCATCATATTCCAGTGGACTACATGGGTTGCCACATTCTGCAGTCTTGTGATCATGGGCCTGATGTTCCACGTGTTCTATTACAGAGAGCATAGTAAAGCGACAAAATGGCCGACAAATTCTTTGTTGATGACGTTTAGTATGCTACTAGGTTGGGGAGCTACCTTTGAACCGAAAAGTCCTACGTTCCGAATTCTAATATTCGCTTGGCTCTGTTTCAGTATAAACATGGGGATATCATACGAATCGTTTCTCAGAAGTTTCCTAATGCATCCGCGATTTGAAAAGCAGATAAGTACTGAGGCGGATCTTATACTGTCTGGAATTCCGTTGGGAGGTAGAGAGATTTATCGGTCTTATTTTGAGACTAATAATGTGAGTTCGTTTTATTTATATCGCAAGTACAATTCGACTACGTTCTCGGAGGGTGTAAGACGGGCAGCTCTGCAGAGAAACTTCGCCGTCGTTTCGTCGAGACGTCAAGCCGTCTACCAAGACCAGAAATTGGGTAAAGGGGCGCCATTAATTTATTGTTTTCCCGAAAGCAATAATATGTATAAGTATGGTGTTGCTATATTAACAAGGCGTTGGTTTCCAATGTTGGAGAGATTTAATAATATAATACGTAGTGTGTCTGAGAATGGATTAATTGATAAGTGGATGAATGAGCTATTGATACACACTGGAAGTTCTGAAGAGGCTAGTACTATTGTGCCTTTGAGTATCCAGAATTTACTAGGCGCTTTCATGTTTATTGGTTTTATGTACGGAGCTAGTATCGTCATTTTTTTAGGAGAAGTAGCTATCGGAGTCATGAAAAGAAGAAAACAAAACAAAAAGGTTGAGATTATTAAGCCAAGCATCATCAATACTCGTAGACTCTGATTATGTCATTTGAAATATTTGTTTGTAGGATAGTAATTAATTTATTTAAGTAAATAGTTCATAGTGAAGTGGAGCGGAGATATTGCAATGATTATGAATATATAATTATGTTAATATGCACGTTTGAATCTACCGATGCGATGTGGCGAATTTTTTTTCCTGATGTCTGTAGCGACTTCATTTGATTTATTAAAAGAGAATAATTCAGAATTTTGTTTGATTTTTTGTTTTGTCATTAGCATTCTATTAGATGGGATTCAATATAACAAGCTCCGACCTTATACCAAAAAACTGGGCGAGTGCGAGTCGGACTCGCGCACTGAGGGTTCCGTGCAAACTACAATTCCCGAATGGAGTCTCGAAGATTTTCCCGAATTGCAATTTTTTTTTGTCAACAACAATTTTACTGTTTTCAGATTTTTTTCTATACCTGTGCCATAAGACCTTGCTTGTGTCAAATTGTAGGACTCTGGGTCAACGAGAACCACCATAAGAATTTCGATCTTTAAGAGTAGGTATCAAAATATATGTTTTTTTGCGACATAAACGACCGTATCTTTTTATTCGTTAACTTAGAAGTTTGATTTTTTCACAGCTTGAAGGGACCGCAGATTTGAGTATATGGTTTAAATTTCAACTCGATACCTCCACGTGTTCTCGAGATAAAGAGTCTTGACCGACAGGCAGACAGACAGACGAACGGACAACAAAGTGATCCTATAAGGGTTCTGTTTTTCCTTTTGAGGTACGGAACCCTAAAAACTTGAATTTCGAGGATACCATTAAAGTTGGTCTAAAAACTCTGATTGGCATTTTACAAGCAAAAAAACATATCGGACTTTGAAATTTTTAATGAGTCTCCGTAAGTCTACGTCTTTTCAAATTAATTGATAATTACATCACACTATCACGCTATTAATATAAAGGGAAATTGTATTTGTATGTGTGAATGTGTGTAGTTATGTTTAAAACTACTTCACGCTCAAACGATTGAATGGATTTGGATAAAATTTAGCACACGGGCAGACCATATTCTGGCATAGCACTAGCACTTACGTTTTATCCCAGACGTATGTTCTCTTTGGATAATCTTCTTTACAAGCGGGCAAAGCCGCTGGCAGAAGCTAGTTAAATACTAACAAATTTTAAACGTATTTCAAATAAATTAAACACTAAACTGAAACAACCACTTTATTACTACTTACTAACATTCACTCAATTTACCACCAAACAATGTCAAGTTCTCATTCGGCTGCTTAAACATTAACCATTGGATTTTGAGCCTTATTTTCATGGTTTTAGAAGTTATAGAGTGAGTTGGTGTGTGTTAGGTGTAAATTGGTAGTGCTTGAGAGAAATGTACAGAATTAGCGTTGACATGTAACGTCACGGATGCGGTTTGCACTTACGATCACTTATTCACTAATTGACGTAATAATATGGCCGACATGTCATTAGGGAAGTGTGTCAGTGTTTGGAAGGTCAAAGGTCACAGGAGAGTTCGATTATGAAGTTCCTAATTTCGATACACGTTTTATGAATACTAATCTTGCGAAGAGGGCTTTAGGATATCCTGTCCTTTTCGAATTTAAGTTTTTTCATGAAGTTTTTAGCATCTTTCGATATTAAGATTTTTCATGAAGTCGCGTTGTGTACCTTAAGACGTCATGAAAAAACCTAATCTAAAAATTCAAAAAATCCTCTGATTCCAATTTTTATTTTATTTTTTATGTAAAGAACGAATCATGCCCTATTCTTCTATACCTACCTTTTAAACATTTTTTATATGTCAATTTTCAAACTGTATTCACTCAAAGTTGGAGACGTTATAATATGATTTTCCGTCCATAGAAGGGATTGATCTCGGACTGTTACGGAGAAATGAAGGTATTGATCTCGGACTGTTACGTAGAAATTCATATGGGAACCTCGAATACGTAGTGCTTGACTCCTGAATCTCTCTGACTCTGGAACTCAAGTTACCATAGACCAAGTAGCGCTTGTAATGTATACAGCACACCTACACCAGTATTCCAGTTAAATTCGTGGGGGCAATCGGCGGTGGCCACCTCTCCTGCCGGGCCCTGGTTTGAGCCCTGGCCCAGAGCCAAATAGGCGGCGGTCACCTTCTTCGGCGGATCAGTAATGCCAGCGAAAGAAGCGGCCACACGCGTGAGGGAATGGACATCCTCATGCCTCATCAGTTGGGACCCCAAGCCTGATTACCAGCCACCATAGGCGTGAGTTTGCATACGACTAGCAATGAGTAGCTCTCATTTTTTCCACTTTGCCTCTTTATCAAACATTGCCAGGAAACCATCAGGTACGTCGCAACCTAAGCGACCAGCGAAAATAGGGGAGAAAGTGAAAAAGGGTTGTCAATCTACCCCGACTGCGGTCCGTGGCACCTTGCCAAAAATGGGCCAAGCTGATGAAGAGGGTTTCACTCGAGTAGAAAAGAAGAAGAAACCCTGTTCCCGTAACCTGTGCGGTACCGCACCGACTGGACCAAACATGCTGCTGCGTCCTGCTGTGCCTACGACGCAGCTGTATGTTTCGCGTCTGCATTGCTCTACGAAGGTTGAGGAGGTCGTAGAGTATATGAAGATAAAGAGCAACTGGACTCTGAGGGTCGAAAGGCTGGAATCGCGCCACGACACCAACTTCAAGTCGTTCGTGATACGAGTTCCAACCCACTATCTACAGACCTTTATATGAGAGAGGACTTTTGGCCGAAAGGTGTCGTGTATCGGCGTTTCTGAGGACGGCTACGCGACACCACGCCGCGGAACACGACGCCGATGCTACGTGTATAATAATATAAAATAAGTTTTATTGTTATAATAAGAAGTATGTATTAGTTTATTAAGTATTGCTTAAGATTATTTTATGTATTTTTTCTATGGGCCTCCGATGCCTGAAATAAACAGTTATTATTATTATTTCGTTTATTTAAACATTAACATATAAATTATATTTTTAAATATTCAATAAAAATAAAAAACATTTAAAAATATAAAAAATAGTAGCCCACCGGTATCGGGAACAGGGTCCAAGCTACCGGCGGTCAGGGCTCCAGAGAAAGGAACCTCCTGACTATACGAGCCGTGTCCAGCAATACTGCTTTCTGAATCAAGCCCTTGATCCAGTCGCCTAACGAGAGCCTCCTAAGATGTTGGTCGAGGCTCTTGGCTATTAAGCCATTGGCTGAAACAACTATCGGTACAATGACCGCTGAATCCACTTCCCACATGTCGACGACCTCGCGAGCCAAGTCGATATACTTAATTTGTTATTATTATCTCCTTTATTAATTTTTTTAACATGTTACTTAAATATTTTTAAATATTTCTTAAAAAACAATAAAAAAAAACATTTAAAAATATAAAAAAACAGTATCCCACCGGTATCGGGAACAGGGTCCAAGCTACCGGTAGTTAGGGCTCCAAAGAAAGGAACCTCCTAACGATACGAGCCGTGTCCAGAAGAACTGCTTTCTGAATCAAGCCCTTGATCCAGTCGCCTAACGAGAGCCTCCTAAGGTGTTGGTCGAGGCTCTTGGCTATTATTATTATTCCATTTATTATCTATATATGTACATATTATTTACATTTTTAAATATTTCTTAAAAAGCACGTAAAAAAAAAACATTTAAAAATATAAAAAATAGTAGCCCACCGGCATCGGGAACAGGGTCCAAGCTGCCGGTGGTCAGGGCTCCTGAGAGAGGAACCTCCTAACTATGCGCGCCGTGTCCAGGAGTACTGCTTTCTGGATCAGGCCCTTGATCCAGCTGCCTAACGAGAGCCTCCTTAGATGTTGTTCGAGGCTCTTAGCTATTAAGCCATTGGCCGTTACGACTATCGGCACAATGATTGCTCTATCCACTTCCCACATGTCGACAACCTCGCGAGCTAAGTCAAGATATTTGATCTGCTTATCTTTCTCAGCTTTCACAAGGTTCTCGTCATGAGGGACCGCTATATCAACAATCATTGTGCGACGCTCTAGTCGATCTATCACCACTATATCAGGTTTATTGGCAACAATAGTCCTGTCAGTGATGATAGATCGATCCCAATATAACGTGATACTGCCATTGTCGAGAACTGGGTCGGGCACATACCTGTAGTACGGTACTTCTTATTATTATTATTATTATTGCGTTTGGATTGCGTTGAATGAAATAACAAGACACTTTTTCTTTCTTTCTTTCTTTTCTTTCTTTTAAACCATGCTCAGATGACAATAGACGGATCAGGAAGGGTCCTCTTAAACTGGAGTATTTGAGAAGCTGTGTAAATAATAAAAAATCCATAGTCCCTTGAGATCCCAGTTATCTAGATTTCACTGTATAACTGTGATGCTCGTTTTTTTTCTTATTTAGGTGAAAAGGCCTTTGTTCTGGAGTAGAACAATACCGTCTCATAATATTATGAAAATCACGTGTAACCCACTTTTTGCTGTGTTTACTCCATAAGGGAAAACCAGCTTGAATATATCTCATATGCGAACTCCTCAATGCACCATTTGCGCCGTATCAGCTAATATCACGGATATAATACTAATTTCATATTATGCTGTGTATATTGTATCATTAATGCTATGTATTTGGCTGTTGGTATATTGACGTAATGGGAAGGTCGCAGGTCAAGTAATAATTCGGTCTTTTTAAATATAAATCTTTTAAATTAAGGTCTTTTAAATTAATCAAACAATTTTTGTTTTTCATTAATTGAGAATTGTTTGATAAAAAGTCAGCATTTTCTTTCAACGATCTGGTGAGAGTCGCAGGAATACAGTGGATGCGAGACGCACAGGATCAGTCGTTGTGGCGACGCTTGGGGGAGGCCTATGTCCAACAGTGGACGTCTTTTGTCTTTGAATTCAATAAACAGTACCTATCCAAATCGCGCAAATAAATATCATAAATATCTCTTTATTTCTTTTTCTATCTAATAATCTCTTTAGAAAAAAAAGTACTGATCAAATCACATTTAAAAAAGAATTAATTCTCCATCACATACCTATATGGTGACTCCGAAAAACTAGAAGCGTGAGTTAAGTTACTGCCAGCGGCTTAGACCACGTGTTTGTTGAAAATGAATCGATTACTTTTGACCTGAAATCTGTAACAAAAATGTACCATCACCAGCATAAGCAGCTCAACAGAAGTTAAGTCAAATATAAAAAAAAATAGTTTATTATAACTAATCAAAACTTGAATTAAAGAAGAGAAGTAAACATGCCGATCACCAAATCCTTTACATTTTAACTTTTATTTTCGCAAAAAAAAAAATGATGTAATTAGCTCAAATTTAGATTTTTTTCTATAAACCTCAAAACACCCTTTACCAACAACATAAACATGTTTACGAAGCCCTATAGGGTTAAAGTGAAGAGAGATATATGTCCCTATTAGGGTTACAAAATATAACGCCTGTTCTCTGTAACGGTTCCTTAGGGGAATGTGCAATATTCGAACTGAAAACGAATTTCAGACACGTCGCCCGTTTAGACGTAATTCTTATGTGTCTACTTGTTTTATTGGGAGCACTGAAGGTAAATAATATAAGGTGAAATATTGAGGTAAATTGTTCAACCTTCGTTATGTATTTAACTTGCAATTTATTCGGCTGTTTTACCAACAGGTTTCTAGCTTTATTTTTACTCGAATGCCTCAGATGTTGGGATACGTTTTAATAGGTTTTGATAAATTAGGTATCTTTAAATTTGTATCGATTGACATTATTATATTTTGTAAGGATCTCTTTTTTTTTTTTTTTATTTATTAATGATAGGCTTGCGTTTGACCACTATCTCACTTGATGGTAAACGATGAAGCACGCTTGCATAAAAGAAACCTATTCACTCTCGACTTAAAGACTCCTAAGTTGTAGCTATCAGGAAACACAGATTCCGGCAAGGAATTCCACTCCTTGGCTGTACGCACAATAAATGTGTTCGCAAAACGTTTTGTGCGTATGGGTGGGATGTCTATCATGTACCGGTGGCGCAACGCTGTACGTCGTGTGGTCCGATGATGGAACGGACTTGGCGGAATTAGATTGTGCAATTCCAGTGCACACTCCCCGAAATGTAAACGATAGAAAACCGACAGACTAGCAACTCGGCGGCGATGCTCAAGGCTTTGGAGCTTCGACTCTACAAGTGCATCATTGCCGATGATTCTCTTGGCTCGCCTCTCAATCGACTCCAGCGCATCAAGCGTTTCTCATTTCTCATCATCATCATTGTGCTTGGCTGGGTTTGAACCCACGACCTACAATTCATAAGTCGAGGCCCTTACTACTGGGTCACTATACTGCTCCACATCAATTCAATATCCTCACAATAATTGTATATAAAGGATCTTAATATAAGTTCTACTTATTATGCGTAGAACGTCAGCGCCCAAGGCTGTTCTATCACGGAAAATGACGAGCCAATGAACACACTGTAAAGAAACTGTAATAATGTAGGCACAACGTGACGGAAAACCAATAAGGAAATTAATAAGTTCTTTGCAAAAGCTGTTTAATAAAAAATACTAATATAAATATTGTTATATAACAATATGTATTTCATATACAACCTTATTTTTAACACGCTTATATTAGCTTCACCTGTATGTTTGTAACCAACGCCTTTGAGCTCGATTTTGACCAACTTTGGGCGATCAGATTTTCTTCAAACTTTGCACGCTCATCAAAGACAATCCAATAATCCGTTTTTTTTAATGAAAATTAAAAATATAGTTTAAAAAAACTAAAAAAACACGCTTTCATAGCATATCAAACTAAAAAGTGTAAAATAATTTTCAATATAGGGAGAAAATAATAATAATGAACGAAAAATATTAATATCATTGTGAAAAAAGCGTGGGGTGCTCGATTTACGAAAAATATAGCACAAAGCGTCCCACGCTTTTTTCACAGTGATATTAATATTTTTCGTTCATTATTATTATTTTCTACCCATATTGAAAATTATTAATGTGAAACCTGAAACATCTGTCTAGTAATTCTTATGTAAGGAATCTTTGTGCAAAATTTCAAAACTGTATTATGAAACATCACAAAGTTATAATCTTGTTGTGTCAGCAAAAATACAAGGTCACTTGCACCCAGCTGTATGATGGCTCCTAATACCCGCTATGACCTGGTGTCACCTGTTTTGCTTAGTGTCGGTGTGACTATTTTTTAAATAGTTTTGGGAAAAAATATAACATGGTTTAAAACATATTGGAATCGATTCAGTTACTGATTCTGAACAATCTAATCAGGTTTTGCATGTACTAAAAATAATCTTTAATCCCGGGAATCTTTATTTATTTAATTATTTATTTGCTGACATGTAAAACACTGGATATTAAGCATGCATTAAAATTTCATGACACAGTATTAACATACACCCTGGAAGGGCACTGCAAATTTTACATATAAATTATTAAATTACATTATATTATATTGATTCTAATTAATATTATTATTCATCATCATCATTATTACAATTTTTTAAATTATGCTAAACATTAGTCAATACTTAAAAGCGCGTTCCATCGTCGACCGCATCGTCGCTCTCCATCAGGTGAGATAGCGGTCAAGCGCGAACCTATTTATTTATTTATTTAAACTTCATGTACAATAGTGGTACATAGGTGGACTTAATGCCACAAGGCATTCTCTACCAGTCCAGTAACCTTTGGGTTAAAAAAGACAACCACCAATAAAACCACCTATCAACAATAAAAAAAAAATAGTGTTGTACATTACAATTTATTGATTGCCATACAACGGAAACCTCACAGGGTTTATATTATCTTTGTTTAGAAAATTACTGCAGCGTGATTTTTTCGAGTTAACTTTAAATCTCTTTTCAATAAGCGGACACCACCACAAAGTTAAAAAAAAAATTTTTTTTTTTTGTTTTTTTTCATGCCAAGGTCAGTAATTTTGCTAAATATTGATCATTATATTACATTGTTTAGAAATGTTTGCCAGTCTCAGAGGACAAAAAATAGAATATCATATAGACTAAAATAAAAAAAAAAACAATAACAAAACATTTAAAAAGAATAAAAGAACAAAATTACTCCTATCTCAGCATAATACGCTTATGCGTTTATTCTAGGCAAGCGTGCTTCATCGTCGACCACATCATCGCTTACCATCAGGTGAGATAGTGGTCAAACGCAAGCCTATCATTAATAAAAAAAAAAAAATAATAATAATATGCTATGATATTTAAGAAAAAACATAGAATTGAATAGAATTTGAAAACGACGATATAGAGTATTATCAATTTATGAATACTGGAACAGAAGTGTTCTGCAAAAAAAAAAGAAAAAAGCGTAGCCTTAATACCCATTACATCGACGAAACTTCCTGACTTAGTTCCGAACATTAATTACACCCATGTACTACACAGGATATGATAGGAAAGGGAAAGGACGATAGTGGCGTAGATTGCACACAAGCACACACACACACACAAGTAATGAAGATAAGTTCCCACTAATGATGGGCCACACACCACGCCACTTAGTTGACAACTGTATTTCAGGGCTGGTGGCACTGTGGTCTAGGTTAATCTGAGATTTAAATTAATTAAACGAGTCACGGTTATAACATGTACCTATATCAGTAACCAAATTCCCGCCGGTGTCATCGTTGTCGTGTGTGGCCCATAGATATAAATGCAATACAGTTTTCGTGAAATATAAACTTTATAATACTTAGAGACAGTATAGCTTTTTATTTGCAAAAGATTGTTATTGTAATCAGATCCAAACTTCTAGATATGACCGCCTAAAAATTAATAAATAATTTTCTAAGTTTGAAACATTAATTTAGAAATGTCTAAGTTTGTCTGACTTAATCTGAGCTGATTAATCTTTGAAATTGGTTGGTTGGTTTTTGTTTTTTAGTTTTAAAAATTTTGCTACTTAAGGTGTTATATACTTGTCTATAGACTATAATTGAGAAACAAAGAGAAACACACCATCCTAAATTCTTTATTGTACACAAAAACATACGTAGGACATAGTGATACAGAAGTTTATGTAAAAAGACGAGCTTAACTTAACAATGAGTTTTTTTCCCAGCAAACCTTTTATTTACAGAGAGAGAACATATTTGAGGGTAAAAAAACCTACATTATTTAAATCTACACTAATATAATAAAGAAGTAAAGTTTGTTTTTTTGTTTTTTTTTTGTTTGTAGGAAGTAATCTCTGAAAGTACTGGTCCGATTTCTAAAATTCAGTCACCGATAGAAAATTGCTTTATTCCTGAGTGCGTCAGACATGCGAAGCTGCGGGCAAAAGCTAGTCTAATGTATAACAAAATCCGTAACTTAATCCATTTCCGTAATCTGTTTCTTAGTAACAAAATTTGTCAGTTTAAATCCATAAAACCAATTTCATCCATAACGTCAGTTAACCCGTAAACCCCGTTCCTAACTAATCCAACTAACGCCAGTTTACCAACAGTGCCACCTAGCTTTCTGTAACAATTCATCTCGGCGTACGTTTGAAACTGACAAGTGCCTCCGAAGGGCCCACAGCCATTTGTTATAGCTAACCAACGATATATTCACGACTTTTTACGAACGGAGCCGAGCAGTACCGAATGACATAATTTATGAGAGCATTAAAATACGGTGCGTCATTTTTTGGTTTATCTTTGTGAGGTTATAACTGTCCAAAAAAAGATAACGTTCAAACGGACTATTTACTCTATAAAAGAACAATTTAAGAAAAAAGCGAAATGGTAACGGATTTCTGGGTGAAATAAGTGACGTTGGTAAATAAATATAAATGGATGGAGAATACTGCCATGGATGATTTTTTTTTTTTGTAAACTTATGCGTAATCATCAAATAACTTCTGTCTTGGTGAAGCGAGAGGATGTGTCAGTCATTTACTGACTAAAACGTACCTGTGTTCCTTCAATTGCCTTTTGCGTTCCAACGCCACAGTAATTCTTTCGAGCAATCCCGTAACCCTCGAAAGCCATAAAGCAGCGTTTACAATATTAGTGCAAAGTGGTTTGAATTTGGAAGACATTTGAACCCGAGTATATCATTCATATTTTTAACCAGAACGACAAAAAATTACATTAGACATAAATAAAAAGAGGAGGCCTGAGTTCCAGTGAGAAAATGATAAGGCTGAAGATAAAACTCTCATACAGTCTTTTCAAAAATTACCAGAAATTCAGTCTATCACAAGAATAGAACGTAACATATTTTTGTCCCTTTAAACGCACTACAGGAACAAATAACTTGTCATGTTCTTTGTAAAAATATGTCCCTTGGGAGAACTTTCATCTTTTACGAGAGCGAAACATCTATAAAAGCTTGTCACTCGTATTTGAAAGACTCTTGAATCTGACCATCACTTTTGAAGACTGCAAATCCAATTTCACCAATCGATCAACCATCTATCATCCAGTCATCGAACTTTACGATGTCACGACTCAACACTTCCCTCAAATTCAGGCACGGACGTCCAACATTTCATTTGTCAAGCATGCAAAACTCTAAACAGGACGTCTTGGCATAGTTGGGAGTCTAAAATTAAAAATGGCATATGTGATATACGAAGTAAGCAAGGAACGTCACTCAGAGACCACCTACCGTGAGACAGTTGGGCTCAGCCATTCATCTTTATTCACTGAAAACCAACATCGGAAATGCATTTGCCACCATCTTTATTTTGGCATAGACAGTGTTGGTTTTCGCTTGTGTTTTGTAAGGTTAAGTTGGTGCTAAGGAGCAGAGTAATTTATAGGGGGGAAACAGAGCATCGTGCATCGTACTGAGCTTGTGTTGTCTACTCATCCACCTTTTGTAAAAGGGATGAAGGTTCGTATATTTAGTGCGATGGTGTCTCAAGTACAGTGGTATCGTTTGATTTGCGGTTCTCTTGATTAATTTGCTTGAAGCGAAATGTATTTGTGTAATTATTTACTTTGTTGTGTGAATTTCTGGAATAGTTTGAGGAGACTAAATGTAGTTAATTAGTTTGTCATCTTGTGTTTGTTGGAATTGGAAGGAAATTGGTAACGGGCTGAGAATTATTAGTTTATAAAGGTTCCGTCTAACTGTGAAGTTGAGATTATTAAATTTTCTTTGTTTGATAGAGATATTTTCAGTCATAATACAAACCTATACAGATAATGCTCGATATCAGTATTTTATTTCCTACGGGATGGTCAAAAGGTCTTAATTTCTAATTTTTCAGCATAAATCAAGCTCGTCTTAGCAGAGCATAGTCGGCCTTATAATGATCTTACTGATGAAACGCAGGCCTCCGTTCTAGGAGACGGAATGAACCGTAATCTGCCATGCGGGCATAGTCCTGATTGGTCCATGCCAGACATAGAATAGAATAAACTTTATTTTTATTCTTGCCGGAGTCTATGTTTCCTGATAGCTACAACCCGGGAATCTTTAAGTCGAGAGTGAATAGGTTTCTTCTAGGTAAGCGCGTTCCATCGTCGACCGCATCGTCGCTCTCCATCAGGTGAGATAGCGGTCAAGCGCGAACCTATCAACAATAAAAAAAAACTTTTTGTTTTTTTTATTTTTTTGTTCTAGGACATGCCAGTTTCTTTACGATATTTTCCTTCACCATTTCACCTTCGTCTCTTTAGTGGTGCGAAGTGAGACGCGGGGGCGGGTGTCAGTGATTGGCTCGACGCGCTATCGCGTCATAGACGTAACTCCTGATTCGTTCCCTGCGCTTGCTGCATGTATCCAACAACGACGACGATTGGCACGCCAATGTATGGAATGCGCAAACCGATCCCAACTCTGACGCCGAGCGCTCAAGATCCGTACCGGTAATTGTAAAGCGCTTGTCTGGGTTTGAGCCCATTACCTACAACACGTAAACCGAGGCAGTTAACACTAGGTCACCACAGCCAAGCTCGTCGTACCATTTTTATCTTGCTTTGCTGGGTTAAATAAGGCATACCCTAAACTGTTAAAGGGATGGAGTTATAGAGGATGTACAGCATCCCTCTTTCTCGTTCGATCGACTTAAATTTTAACACGTCATGGCAAGTTCTCTGTTTAAACGGGCCATTTTTATTATTAAAGTTTAACACGTCGTGGCAAGTTCTCTGTTTAAACGGGCCATTTGTATTATTAAAGTTTAAAACGTCATGGCAAGTTCACTGTTTAAACGGGCCATTTGTGTTATTAGATTTCAACACATCATGGCAAGTTGTCTGTTTAAACGGGCAAATTGTATTATTAAATTTTAACACGTTATGGCAAGTTCTCTGCTTAAACGGGCCATTTGTATTATTAAATTTTAACACGCCATGGCAAGTTCTCTGTTTAAACGGGCCATTTGTATTATTTATAAGTCGACCTGGGACCAATATCTTCCCCAAGGTTGTATTCTAATGTTATACAGAGGTAGTTCTGAAATGGCCTTCTAAGAGGTCCTGGGACCTCTTCTATGTGCTAATCATTAGAGCGGATTTTTTGAAGTTAAAATCCCACACTCCCCAAAGACCCAGGGTCCTTCTAAAGGTCTCCTAAAAGCCTACAACTAAAAAAAATAGTACAGTATTTTCACGTGTGTCTGGCTCATCAAACATCAGCTTCTTAAGATCCTGTCCATCTTAGAGGTTTAAATCTATACATCTACACATATAAACAAAATTCGAGTGTCTTTTTGTAATATTGAAATAACTGCTTTTTACTACATGCAAATGAATATATATACGGTAAATACACCAAAATAACATTTTTTACAATTTTTGTCTGTCTGTCTGTCTGTTAGTCCGGGCTAATCTCTGAGATGGTTGGACCGATTTTGACGGGACTTTTTTGGTAGGTAGCTGATGTACCTAATAAGGAGTAACATAGGCTACTTTTATTTTAGAAAAAATAAATTCAAAATCCTGTAGTCCACGCGAACGAAGTCGCGGGCACAGCTAGTTGATTAATAAATTCCATATTTTTATAACGCCTAAACTGTGTATCATCATAGCATGAGAGACATATCATAAAAAGCGTCGATGACAAGCTAATCGTCATAAATATGGTGAGCACTCGGGAACGCGTGTATTATTCACGACGAGACATTAACATAAATTGAGCCACGGTTAGGCGCGGTGCACACTGCCGGAATATAGGACGGTAGTTAAGACTTGGGTTTAGGAGAAGGAGTGGAAGTTAGGGGTTGTTGTTTTGTTAATGGAAACGAGAGTTTTTAAAATAGTGTTATTAAGATGTTAAGGTTTTTTTTTAAGGTGGGAAATCATCCAATGTTTTCTCGCACTCTAGGTTGGAGCGGGAGGGCGTGTCAGACTTTAACTGAATTTAAACACATATCGTATCCATATTGCAAAAACCAACTATCTGCAATATTTTACCCAAATTAAGTTAACTATAGCTATCGATTTGTCTCATCAAGGCGACTCTACAGGCAAAACTGTTATTAGCTGCAATTGTTGTTTACAAAGATAGCTTCGGCGAAAAGTAAATAACCTACAGATTTGATCGACTAATATAATAAAGAGGTAAAGTTTGTTTTTTGTTTGTAGGAGGTAATCTCTGGAAGTATTGGTCCGATTGCTGAAATTCTTTCACCAATAGAAAGCTGCTTTATTCTTGAGTAACATTGGCTATAGTTTATGTACGCGGGCGAAGCTGCGGGCAAAAGCTAGTATAATATAATATAACAATACAAAAATGTTGATGTATTTAGTTGGTTTTTGCAATAAAGTTACGATATGTAGTTATATTCTTCCTATTTGCGTTGCGTTCCAGGACTCCGGCTTTACCTTTCGGAAGTCAACCCATGGCGCTCCTAGGCTTCGGCCCTGCTGGGTCTCTACAGTTTTGCTGATATCTCTTTGAGCCGCACATGGGTGTTTCACGCGATAACTCGGGCTCAGTCCGGAAGGGTACCAGACGGCCGAACGGCGAGCAACCCATTGCTTGTCGTCCGCAAGTCTAAGCCTACGGAATATGTTAATATAGGAGCTTACGACGAATTTTTATTAAAAAAAAAAAAAAAAACGAAAATATACTCAGGCAAATATTAAAAGTACACGGACGAGCACGATCGTGATCTTACTAGCTTTAATTATCTTGAGATTACTTTGCATTTTCTTTAGATTATTTTTTATACGACATATTTTGATACGACCGTATAATGCTGATACAAGTCCTAATTTTTAAGTACTCAGACGTAAAAATATTATAAATTCGATAGACTATCGAATTTTACGTTACGTCCCTATCCCATTCCCAACTGAAACGAAGTCTTTAAACTTGCTGCTCCGTGTTTAGTTAAGGCGTACATATACTCGTACTGCTGCATGCCACCGCCTGCGCCCGCATAGAGCCCCGCTGACCTTTAAAACCATTTTCTTTGCGAAATATTGATTGATTTACATAAGCTATGTACATTTTGAAGAACATTTAACCTGCATTTCTTAGTGTAAACATATTTGCAAAGATCTAAGCCGTTTGGGAGTAGGGAAAACGAGCGATAAAATATAAATAAATATAAGTAGGAATTTTTAATTTTTGAAATATTTTTCAAATATTACAAATAAGTTTTATTTTAGAATTTAAGATTTTTTTCATGACTGTACTTTTGAAGTACTTATAATTTGGGACGAAACACAACTTCTATAGTGATGTGGGACGACCAAATAATTTTTTGGAATGTGGGACAAAACTTTAACAAACCGAAAAATCATGATATATGTTGATAATGTTATTATGAATCTATATGTAATTTTTTTTTTCAAGTCTATTAACCCAACCGTTACCGAAGAGTAGTCTCCAGAAGGTCACAAACTGGGAGCAAGCGCCTTAAGCAACATCTTAAGCATGATCCTTAATCCAAAGACTACATTGTTGCTACTCCAAACCGCACCAAACCACGCTGCACCACCATTCGCTGCCCAACAGCCGAGAGAAAGACCGCTCGAAAGATAAAACCGCACCATTTTATCTCTTCGAGCAACTTTCCGCACTAAAACACCGATATTCACTAACAATAAAAAGCACAGATAACAAGCGCACTAAGCCCGCTCTACACATATCCTTATGTAATATTCCGTTTCAAAATTTTACAGTTTGCAATGGTTTTGCGTTGTAAAATTTTACGGTCGGTCCGGGATCCCGATGTTCTACCCGATGTGGGCCACCACTTTTATATTTTCGGGCAGACGCGGTAAATATCGGTAGAATTTAAACGTTCGATGTGTAAGTGTTACGTGTTAATAATTCAGAGAAGATTTTTGGTTAAATTATTTAGATTTAGATTTTTTTTTTTTGTGGGTTTCAATTGATTTTATTTGTAGTTAGTTTTTTTAGATTATGTTAATTTTATTTCATTTGGTTTATTTTAATCTTCATGCAGTCGCGCGGCGTCCAATCGACGGCACTTGATTTAATTAAGATTATAATTTCAAAATTTCTCGTCTAAAATACGTAGATATTCATTATAGTAGCATGCAATTAACTAATAACAAGCTACTATAATGATATACTATAGCTAACAAGTTACTAAGAAATGGGGTTATTTTCGTCCGTGATGAGTTAATTACGGACGAAAATAACTGCATTTCCTCTTTAATCGGTTTTCTAAGTTCCTGAAACCTTTTATATGTCTTTTAGGTCACTCGCGACTTCTACTATTTCCTCTTGAAGGTTAAAAAAAAACAAATTCATCTCACAGAACTTCAGACATACTGACAAGATCGTCTTCTATTCGTTCACGAACACATCACAGTCAGGGTTCGTGTCCAAGAGAGCGTTGTTCGCAGAAAAATTGGGAGGGACTAAGTTATGTTGAAGTGATAAAAGACCTTCCGCTGTGTGTAAGGAGTGGTCGATGTTACCATGTTTGGAGTCCAGTAACTTCAACGTTTGGCCTAAAATTATGAATCTAAGAATCATTGTTTCCTTATGTACAAAATGTAAATTAAAAACTTTAACTATCGTGCGATAATTTTGAAGAACTCTTGGTCTTGTTGGTAAGTGATTGCAAAAAAAAGAATAGAAATACTGGTCGACTCTAACAAACTAATAAAAACTTTTGAGAAACTGAGAAAAAAAACGTCATAGAAAAGACTGCAGTAGCATTTTTTTTTAAATTAGAACTAAATTTTATCTTCTTTCAATCAGACCGATATTTTGACAATACAAAAGTGCTTGTAAATGGTTTATTTGAAATAAACGTTTCTGATTTCAATATAAACCTCGTGCGAACACAGAACATCAAGTATCACAATTATTCTCCATACAAGGAGTATGATCGTGGTAAGGGGTATTACCACAAAATAGATAGGTACAGAAGTCAATCTACATAGGTACAAAGCGCGCACGAGCAACGCACACTCAGGCCCGTATTAATAAACGTTCCTCAGCCCAAGATCTCGTACTTGATACCAAGCTTGAGGTCTTGATCGTATTAATAAACGAGATTCACAAGCTTAAGCTCAAGCTCAAGTTCGAGCTCAAGCTCAGCTTAGGTTTACGGCATCAGCCGAGTGTTGTCTGATTAATAAACGAAACTCGAAACTTAAGTTTACAACAATCTCTGTACTTGAGCTGCCAGATCATGAGTGTAGACCGACCGGGACTTGAGGTCGTGATTAGCATAGCGCGAAACATGGAGTTTGTAAATATTATGAGTCGATTTCATTAGGTATTACGATGAAATAGAGAGTACTATTATGCTATTTTATGGCCTTTGCGATATTGTTTATCAAAAATTTGTATAAGAAATGCTTCAAATCCTTTTGGATTGCCAAGTAGATAAAAAAAAAAAATGAATCAGATTTGTTCAAGATTCGGTATTTTATATTCCCATTAAAAGGCATTTTATTTTAAACTTCGGCCAATGTGACGTAATCGTTCACGTAAGCTAAGCTTGAGTACAGCGCATTGAGGAGCTGATGTTGGTAACTGAGATCCTGTACTCATGTGTTTATTAATTAGCAAAGATCTTGAGCTTTTGTCATCGTATAATCGGGGATCAAATGATATCGCACTTGAGGACGGAGTGGAGCATCGTTTATTAATACGGGCCATAGCACGACATCTCGGCTGAATCGCGTGGTCATACTCGTACAGTTCGGCGCAACGCGCTGACCTAGCACGATCGCCCAGCATAGGTATAAAAAGTGAAGTACATACATGAGATTAACTTCTCTACCTTACTATTTGGTGTCAAGTACCACGATAATTCTCCATACTAGGAGACATGATCGTGGTAAGGGGTATTACCACCCCTCCCTCTCGATACCGGCTAGTTTCGGCAGGTAGATACTAAGTGTTCCCCTAAATTGCACACAACGTCACTACTTAGTGGTATTAGGTAGCAGATGGGAGCATGTTAAGTAATTTCCGATATCTTAGTAACTGGTTCGCGGCTGACTTGACTAAGTAACAGGATTTGAGGACACTTAGTTGGCTTGTGGGAAGATGGGACAATGGCGGTAAATGTGGTCAGTTCGATTTATGAATAAGTAATTATGCTTTTTGAAAACGATTTTGTTTTTTGAGGCGGCAAGTCAATAAACAACTGTTCCTGCTCTGGGTGTAGTGAGAGATGTCAGACTTTTACTGAATAAAACTTACCTGTGTCCCTTCAGTTGCCTTTTGCGTCCTAAATTAGGTAATATTTTCGAACAACCGCGTAACCCTGGCTGCAATGCTGATTCGTTGGCTACTTTATATTTTTTTCATCATTCAATTAATTCTGACATACTTATCAAATCATTTGTATTTACTTTTCGTATGATTAATATAGCTTTTTCACTTTGCGTTTACTTGCAACCATAACTGTACGCCTCAAGACATAATATAGCGACATAATTTGTATATTAAACAAATAATAAATGATTATTATTATTTATCATTGTTTGATATCAATCCCAAAAATAATAATAGAAAGTATGACTAATTCATTCAATGTCGATTACATTTTATCACCTTTATTTGGCTAATATTCGTACAGATTGGCCACCGTGATCGAAAATCTATGTGTTTATTTGTTCTCCTACATAATTATTTATTACCTACATTTTTATTTACTTAAAAAAAAAAAACTTGAAAGTATAAAAAAATAAGCTAATCAGCAGCATTTCCAAGCTATCGGGGATTAGGACGCCAAAGATAGGAACCTCCTCACAATACAAGCCAGGAGTTGTCAGCAACAGCAGGGGCCAGCCGGGTTATCCGAAAGGGCGCTCGAGCCCCGGTATGAAGGCTAGAAGGAACTGACACTATCTCCCGCTCCGCCCAAGAGCGGGGGTTGTCATTGGATGATTTTTTACACCGAAAAAAAAATAAAAATAAATATCGTAGAGTATTTTTTTAAATACAATGTTGCCCCATATTATGGTTTACTTCTGTATCGTGGACACACCACAAATATGCACCTTAACTCACATACACAAAGCACCTAGATTTGTACCCTGAACCATTTGTTGACAATACAAATACATATTTTTGTACCTTGTGGAAATAAAACCCGCTACACGCAGCGCAGCAGCTAATCGCGCCAACTGTACCGTTATTATTTGTTGCCTTTTATCAGGTTCTTTATCCGTGCAACAGCAGATTCGAGAGATAGTCGGCGAGGCTTTTGGCTTAAGAGCCATGAGCTCTTAACACGATCCATTTTATGACCTGAACTGAAGGATGTAGCTACTTAAGGTATTTAGCTCCACCCCTTTTTCTATTTTTTTTTTCTCTTTCTATTATTTTTTTATGAGAGTAAAAGAACAGAGAGTGCAAATGTGTTTGCGCACACACTTGTGCACTATACTGCGTACCTCGGTAATCTCTTTATGGTCGGGAGGATTATAATAATAATAATCCTTATTCATTAAACCCCAAGCAAACGCGCCGGCGTTCGCGCTGTCATTGTCTTTCTGTTGTGTCTCTAATTGACGGTATTCAAAAGACACAGTCGAGGTGTGCCCTGCTTGGGCGGAGCATCGCCGTGCCCTCGTGGGGGCGATCGGCGGCGGAGACCTCTCGCGCCGGGCCTTGGTTGAGGCCATGGTCCGGAGCGAGGAGGAGTGGCAAGCGGTCGCCGACTTCTGCGAAGCAGTAATGCTCGCAAAGGAGGAGGCCGAACGCAACGGCGTTCTCGCCGCCGCCGCCGGGATTCTGATCCCGATTTCCGGCCACCGTAGGCGCGGGCTTGCAGACAGTGAGCAATGGGTAGCTCGCTGTCCGGCCGTCCAGTAACTGTCCGGACCAAGCCCAAGTCGTCGACGGCGCGCACTGTTCCCGCGCACCTCAAGGAGTTGTCAGCAACAGCAGGGACCCAGCCGGGTCGAAGCTTACTGGGGCCAGGGTTAACTGAAAGGGAGCTCGAGCCACGGTATGAAGGCTAGAAGGAACGGGGTGGGTCTTTTAGTCAGTAAGAGTCTGACACTATCTCCCGCTCCGCCCAAGAGCGGGGGTTGTCATTAGATGATTTTTTCCCACCATAAAAAAAGGCAATTAAGGCACATAGATAAAATACACAAATAATCTTCCAAAATAATAAACTAATACCATAAAAAGATACTATTAGTAATTATTATTAAATTATAAACAACAGCAAACCACCATCATGTATCGCTTTTTCTCGCTCGCACACCTGTCATTTTAACACGTCATGATAAGTTCCCTAGCAGTTGGCGGTAACGACTACCGGCGCAATGGCAGCCAAAACGAGTCTACATTCCTCATTGTTATTATTATTAGTGTCAGTAGCTTTACAGCTGCTTCTTATTTTTGTGTGTTCTCACGCTCTTGGGTAGAGAAGGAGAGTTTGTCAAACTTTTACTAAGTAAAACATGTTTTGAAGGTCATTTCTATTCCACCTTTTTTGCTTTGTTTAATAACTTTACTGTAACTGGTTTAATAAATGAGAAACCGGTACCCACGACCTGTCCGCGTCAGACTCGTAAAACACCACAATGCCTGTGGCCATAATTTCAAGAAGTTTTTTTTTCAAATCAAATCAAAATTTATTTGCAAGAAATACATTGTTTACAAGGAAAGATCTTATAACCTAAAAGTCACTGTATTCAGCCTGCAAGCAAGCGTGCAAATTATTTATATTTAGGTATGTCATTAAAATATTTATTACTTCATACAATTAAATTATTATCATCATTTATAATTTTTATAAATTCGATTAATATTTAAATTATTACATACAATTTATCGTCAACATTAACTAACTAATTAAATTATACACTTTTATTTCCAAATTCCATAAATTCCCTAATACTATAGAAACAGATTTTTTGTAGCCACTCAGTCAATTTTGTTTTAAATACATTACCCTGTAACAATTTTAATTCATTTGGGATGTTATTATAAATCAATATACCTACACATACTATACACATTTTTCTTATAAATATCTTTATGACTGGCTGGTTGATGCAATAAGTTATGGAATTTAGCTCTTTTCTGCCTTGGCTGAACCTCACTATGTTTCTTAAAGTACTGCATGTATTTCTTAGTAAAAATGCAGATATCTTTTATATATATACAGGGCAGTGGAAGAATTTTATATTTTTGAAATAATGGTTTACAACCTACCTGGTCTAAGAACCACGCCTTGTTTAGAACTCGAATGCAACGTTTTTGAAGTTTAAAAACTCTGTCGGCGTCGGTCGAGTTGCCCCACATTATTACTCCATAGCTAACTAAGTACAGATGACACATAGCCATGGTAAGCCGAAAGAGCAGCTTCTACTGATACATTCTGTCTTAACTTTTATAAAGCAAACACAAACCTATCTAGTTTCTTCTTTTCTTTTTCTTTCTTTATTCTAGTTTTTGTGCGGTACCCTAATTATTTTTCGAACCCTATTTATTTTTCGAAAATGAAAGTAATCATAATCTACTTTTAAGAGTTCTGTCGAAAACCAAGCTTCACAACAACAACAACAACAACATGTTTTTTTTGGTTCTGTGGAACCAAAAAAAAACATGGGCCATTACAGACAGATAAAACATTTTAAAATTGCAATTTTGCTATTATCGAATATGTCCAGTTAGACGACTGCCCAAAAAAGGAGTGTTATTTCATATTATGTATTTAGTAAAAAAAAAAATATTTTGATATTTATACCAACAGACACTTCGATAGGTATTACTTTTATGTATCTATACATGTTTAGATTTTTATTAATAAAGAAGCAAAAATATAAATAACATAGAAAGAAATATAACTAATAACACAAAAACACTATCGTGTTATCGTTTAAGTGTATTCCTTGCGATAACCGTTACACATGCCAACTGCGTTTTAACGTTATTGAATAATAAACCGTATTCATACTGATTTAAAAGTAACTTTCACCTGCTTCAAATGACGGACGACGACATTGAAACGCTTGCCAGCGCAGAATAGACGTTATTCGCGGAGTGTTGAAGCTTGTTATAGCATGACGCACGCGCGATGACGACACAGCTGTGGCAGGCGACGCGAAAACGCCCGTGTACGCGCGAGCTGACAACAACGCCTGAATGTATCGACCTGCCCCGCGCTAACCCGCCATTCCCCCGCTATGCCACGAATGGCGTCTCACATCGCCAGTTTGTTACCGCATCTCGAGCGAATACGCGCGTTTAAGTCATGAATGAGCCAGTAAGTTTTTGTGTCAAACGTTTAATAGCTGAAATACAATCACGGCCAGTGATTTGGGATACAAGGATCAAGGAATATAGTGATAGATCTTTGAAAAGAGAAGCTTGGGAGGAACTGTGTGCTGCATTTGTACCGTGCTACCATGAGTCGTCTAATGCAGAGAAAAATGGCATAAGTAAATGTTTTTTTTTTACTTCCATTATTTCGTCGCGATAGAATAGTGGTGTGTAGGTATTTTGTGGTGCTATGTTTTGCTGTGTTTGAGACGTGACGTCATCGTAATCTTTGCGTATAAGTACTACCTACCGATTAGCAGTTTCTGGGTTCATTATCCTCATCGGTTGTTTTAAATGTCGTAAGCAGCGCGTCATGTTTTGTTTTTCTTTATTATATTCACAACGTAGGTACCACAATATTGAGCGTTGGCTTAAAAGTAGGCCTACTTTGCTCACTTCAAACCTGTTTGAAGTGAGCATAATAAAAAATTAAGATGCAAGAAAAATATAAGTAAGTACTTACTTACAAAAATTGAATAATGTTTATTGATAATATTGGTACTTACATTTTATAATAGGTGACATAAAATTTACATGCTATAGAGGCATCTAGAACAATAATAAACAATAATCTGATTGTGTTTATCTATCTTAGTTATTTACATACTTAAGTTAAATCGTTTTGCACTTACTATAATTTTATACTAATACCAAACACATTAAAAAATAAGTTACATTGGTCACAAAAAAAAATTTATTTAAATAAAATAACTTTTGTTATTTTTAAGTCGCTTTAGTCACAATTAGTGTTTCATAGTTCAATGCGTACAATTACTTCTTTATTTGAACGTCAACACGGCACGCTTTCTCACCGGCCGGCCAGCCGATGAGCCGATCGCGTCCGAAGTAATCCGAAGTCCACAACGGAATATGCGGGGCGCGTGCGCATGCTTCGCTTGATGAATCACACTGAATTCTAAACGTGTGCAATTGTGAGCAGTCAACCGTAGTTCTTATGCAGTTGTAATAAGGTCGGAATTTGTAATTCAAGTGCTGTTTGTTATTGAATTTGATAGAATGTTGAGTATGTAATCAGTTTGAAGTTGTGAGTAGATAATTTTTTATGACAATTGACAAAGTTTAATAAATGAATATCTACTTAAGTATTTGATTGCGTGATTTTATTTTAAATTTCACCTTAATTAACTAGTAAGTTGGAGGTGGGCTCAAAGTGAACGAAAGGTTCTGGAATGGCGACCACGTACCGGAAGACGCAGCGTTGGAAGGCGGGAGGCCTTCCAACGCTGCATCTTCTGATCTGATCTGAGAATAGATCGTAAAAAAATTTTCAACCTCCTATTCCAACATTCCTTTTTTTAAAACGCGGAGTTTGTTTCGACTAACTACTAATTTATAGCTTAACAACGTATAGCGTATTAAAACGAATTACTCATCTAACTATCCAGACGGCTGGACGCGGAGCTGCTCATTACTCGTCGTCCGGAAGCCCACACGTGCACAATGTACGTGATTATATATTATTATTTAAACTATTTTATTTTCAATTTTTTCAGTCGCCTTACTGCAGAGAAAATGGAAGAGCGTCAGAGATGCGTTCTTACGAGAACTGAAAAAAAGCACGGGAAAACCTCAAACTGGATATAAGAATACAAAACCCTACGCATATTACGACAATCTGATGTTCCTCAAGCCCGTTTGTGAACTTAGGGAAAAAAAAGATGATGACGAGACCAGCTACTATAATAACACGGTGGCTAGTGAAAATGAGGACAATGATGACAGCGACAATAATTCTAGAAGTAATTTATACGAAAAAAGAACCGATGCTGGTCAACCCACACGAAGAAGGAGACGATTAGAAGATATAGAAGATACTGTATTAAATATGCTAGCAGATCACATGAGAAACAAAAAGAAAAAAGTTGACCATGACGATCCAGACCGCCAGTTTCTACTTTCTTTACTCCCTGATTTAAAAAGTATGGACCCAGCCATGAAATTCGATTTTAAATATGAAATTATGAATGTCATGAAAAGATACAAGGAAGAAAATAATTTCAAAATTATTGCGACTTATACCGAATAATAATGTTTCTTTTTTAACGGTATAGCCTACCAGCTGTACGAAAAGATTTTTTTTAAGAAAAAAACTAAATGATGATGTGGAAATTGAAAAAAAAAATGAATGAATGAATGTGATGTTCGATGTTTATTCAAGAAGATTTAAGTAAATTCATTGATTGACCAACATATAATGACTTTAATTTTTAATAAATGTTTTTATATGTGGTAAATATAAATATTGATTACAGTAAATTAAATAAATTAAAAATAACATAATAATAAAACCCTACGCTAATTACAACTAACTAAAATCAAACTAAAATATGGCGTCAAAAAACTCTTCCACATTGCTGTCGACTGGTAATGTGCCCAAAAGGCTGGCGGCATTGCCACGCTGTATGGCAATGCTTATCCTCTGTTCGAGGTAAAAGCCAGCCTTTGCGTCACGCGAAGTGTCAATCTTCTTCTTCTTTGCCTCTTTCCACGTTAGGTGGGGTCGGCTCTCCTTATCCTTCTGCGCCAGGACAATCTGTCCTGGGTTGTCGGGTCAGGCAGTTGGGACTTCCTAATTAGATTGGCCATACTAGTCCACCAGGTCAAGGGCGGCTGTCCTCTTCCTTTCTTGCCCTCTGGGATTGCCATAGCCTTCTGGACCACATGCTCGCTGTCTCTTCGCATGACGTGGCCGTACCATCTTAAGCGTGTGTCAATGACTTTAATTATTTTTATCCAAGCTTCTGATCACGATACTGGTGTCATGTTTTGACTTCCAATAGCGAAACTCGTGGTCTTGGGCAAAGAAGGAACATAGGTGTGGTTTAGTCAGTTAAAGTCTGACACGCCCTCCCGCTCTCTCTAGAGCAATAGAGCGGGAGAGGTCATTGAATGATTTCCCACCTTAAAATAAAGCTTCTGATCACGATAACATGACGCCTCTGTATTCCAGAATTGATATCTATAATAATAGTAGCTTTTGCCCGCGCGGCTTCGCTTCCGCTTTTCTCTACTTCACCATACTATACCCTACTCTACACTACTCTACCCTACCAAACTTCACATAAACCAATCTAATAAATAGTCCGAACAAAGCCTAAACATTTGGTTTGGATAGGCGAGCCCGTTCTTGAGTTATAAAATTACAACGAAAAGTGGCATTTCTTCATTAAATCAATTTAACTTATGACATAGGTACATAACTAAAAACTACAATAACAGTAAATTAAAAAATAATAATAAAACCCTACACTAATTACAACTAACTAGATAATTATAGATTGATGGGTTTATTCCTCTTATATTCGCAGTGGTTGTACGATTGACTGTTGCGCTACAGACGCGGGTTCGATTCCCTTCTACAGACAGACCTGCCTGCCACCCCATACGCCGGCGGCCCACAGCGGGCCCACAGTGGTGGCCGGGTGGTAGATAATGGCCCCAATTTACGAGTTGTTGAACTTCGCAGGTTTATTTCATCACTGCTCTGAAAACATCGTAAAGAAACTGCTATGTCCTAGAATCAAAAATTCGAAGATATGTTACACACACCAATAGGTACACACTGGGCCCGCGTGGAGTCTTCTAGTGAGGAGGCCTGCGTCTCAGCAGTGGGAACATTAAAAGGCTCATTGTGCTACAGACAGATAAATATTTTGTGTCTGAGTATCTCATGTCTAGTGTGTGTGAACGTGTATGTTTTAACGCTCCACGATACAAAGACAATAAAATTATCACTTCAGGATGATCAGAACGACTCTCCTCCGGATAACATATAGTGGGATACGAAAAATGAGCTACTATTCCATACTACGCAACTGATTTATTATGATGTAGGTTTTTTTGTGGTGGGTAAAAATCATCCAAATGACATCCCCCGCCCTTGGGCGGAGGGAGAGATAGTGTCACACTCTTACTGACTGAAAAACCCACCCCGTTCTTTCTTGCCTTTTTACCGGGACCGAGCCTTCCTTTCGGAACTAGACCCTGGCCCCAGTAGGCTTCGACCCTGCTGGGCCCCTGCTGACAACTCCTCGAGGCGCGCAGGATCAGTGCGCGCCGTCGATGACTTGGGCTCGATCCGGACAATTACCGGACGGTCGGACAGCGAGCTACCTATTGCTCGCCGTCCGCAAGCCCGCGCCTACGGTGGCCAGGAATCGGGCATGTCATGTTAGACTGTCAAAGCGTAAGTATACGTCAAATTGAAACGCTACGTTAGCATCAAGCTATCTTCCGTACTATTGACTTCACCGATAAATAACTAACGCTGGCACAAAAGAATTCCACAATTTGGCACCGCAGTTTACTGTTATTAAATAACAAAGCCCCTGTATTTCACCCTCACCCATGAAAGGCCAACCATGTCCCAAGTGAATGTGACCAGTGATATCACAATAAGTAATAGCTAGCTCCATACATGTGGGTGGCATAACAACGACAGAAAAGTGCAGCGTCACAAAGGCACTCAGTTCCTACTCGTATGTCGAGTGGGAAATTTTATTTTTGTGTGACGTCTTTAGGGTGTGGTGTGGGGCATACGCTGTAGCGGGTGAGATAGCAAGTTGGTATTTATTTCAAATGGTCAAAAGAAAGTATTAAGGTTGAGTATTGGTCTGTTGGTAAAGGTAAACAGAGGTGGCGTGGGCGTGCTCCATTGTTGGACACATAATTGCTTACCATCAAGTGAGATAGTGGTCAAACGCGAGTATAATAAAAAAAAAAAAATGGAATCATGCCATCCGTAAAAAGCGGTGGGAATAGACTAGACGATTGTTGTAGCCTGACTTCTGTCTATAGGTTGATCGATTGATATGGTAGCCAATTCGTGTTATTCTTTGCTTTTAGATCAGAAGTTATCTGAAGTCATTTTTTGACCATTTCGCATCCAATCCTTCTAAAATTATTTATTACGTGACTTATGTTGTCGCGAAAACGTTTTTTTATACAGTTTTGGAGCGTAATGTTATGTTGTCAAAATTATAGGAACTACGAGCTTCTTTTTACACTTTTAAGAAACTTCAAAGACTCGACAATAAGTAAAAATCTTAAGAAATATAACCTAATTTTGATAGCACTTTTCAATTTCTGAGTTTATACAATTGTTAAAACTGATAGAATGTTAAAGTTTTCTCATTAGGCAGATAACTAGTAAAAAAAAAAATGAAAATACTCAAAGTCATCAGTTTATAACTTGGACCAAACTCAAAGCACAACTTTAATTTTATAGATCAAAAGACAGACGCGGTGTCTTGCTTTTAGACATACAACAATATGCGCTGTATGACGCATGCGCATGATAGACGATACATTCTGTAGGAAATAAGGCCTGACGTTAAAATAGTGAGTCAAAGTACTAGGTAAGGTTATTAAACCATTTGTTACTATCCCTGGATATTATGAATGTAGGAAAAATATTATTTTCTTCAAGGCGATTACAGTTATTTTTATAATACTTATCACAAAGGAACTTAATTTGACTGGCCTGTTGGTTTAGTGGTTAGTGGCCCTGACTGCTATGCCGGAGGTCGTGGGTTCGATTCCCACCCAGGACAAATGTTTTTGCGATGAGCATGATCACTTGTTCTGTATCTGGGTGTTTATTTATCTATATATGTATGTATTTAGAAATATGTAAGTATGTTTATCACTTGTCTAGTACTCATAACACAAGCTCTGCTTAGCGTCGTCTAGTCCCAAGATTAAACGACGTTGTGGAATCTATTATACTCCTGAGATAAAACGTTAACGTCACAAGTCATTATTTCTTAATAATATGTATAACATTGTGTACAGTAAGGCCGCAAAAGTCCATAGGAGCGCTAAAGATTACATTGCTACGAACCGAGCGAGCGCGATACTGCCGTGCGTATGTGTGCGCATGTATGAGTATCCACATTCCACAGATAACACACACTAAGGAACTGTCGTCGCACTGAGCTTAAAAACATTATTACTTTTCTGTTCTTACCATAGCAAAATTCGCGCAAATTCGTCATGTGCTGGTAGCCGTGTGAACTAAGTGTTGGATTCGCAAATCACGTAACCCGAGTTCAAATCATGGTCGGTCCGTTGCAGTTATTTCTTACTTTGAAATTCCCAATCTATGTTGATATAGTTGTTTTTTTATATTTCTATGAAAAATACTATTGCATTTTTTGCACTAAATAGTTGCAAATTACGAATGTGATCTATTAACCACAAGAAGAATCACATTCGTAATTTGCAATTATTTAGTTGTTACATCTTTTCGATGTTATAAGGTGGAAATAAAAAGACGTGTTTAATAAAAATGTTTATTCTTTATATTTACAAATTAAACATTTATGAGAATTGTGACGTCGAATTGTTACCTAGACAAAAAGTTATCTTGTAACCGTTATCTATGTTACGCCTAAGATTGTTTGTTGGAAGTATACCCACTTAGACCATTCATAATATGAATAACGTAACAATGAACGGATATTCAAATTTTAATAAAATAAAATATAGGTAATTGTTTATATCCAGTTATTTATTGAAAAGTGATATATGATTTGGACTTTGTAAACATTTTATTTTTGTGTAACGTCACAATGAATGTATTGAGGTCATAGTTTAATTGTTCATTTTCTTGACGAAAAGAAGATTGAAACCAAACCTCAATTTCTGTTAAAAGAACTTTAGTTCTCACAAGATAATCGTCAATTAGATGAGAAAAATAAATTGAACTATAGTATTATGTTAAAACAGTGCGGGTAGAAGAATAAAAAACGAAATAGACTCATGATTATTGTCAACAAAATTGATAGCGAGTTCACTGCATTCTTAAGATGAGGCGATGGCACAAGTTAAAAGATATAGCTGTTTTAAACGAAAGTAAACACAATATAATACAGTGTTTGTTAACGAATAATCACAGATATGTTAAAATAAAATGGTAGGCCATTTAGTTTAGTTAACATTAAATATTTAGTGCGAAACGTAATCGTTCTTGTTTGTGCCTCTCTGTCAAGTACGGCTTTTTAGCAGGTTTTCTGTGATGCACGCCTTCAGCGTGAAGTGCACGGCGAACAGTATCCATCGAGGTGTCATATAATTCCGCAAAATGTCTCGTTGGTGCGAAACCATTCGTTTCGTATACGTCCACCATATGTCGTCGCTGCGCCTCGCTAATAAGCTTCGGTCTCCCACTTCTCTTTCGACTAGCAAGGCTACCTTCTTCCTCATATCTTTTTAGCCAAAGATTTACAGTATTTTTCTAAAATAAAAAAAAATATATATTAGGCAGCTATACCTACTTCACTTCATTTTCATTATATAAAATGTTAATAATCATAATTATTGAATATAATTTTAAAATAAAACTGCATTTATTAATCCAATAACCAATCCAATAAACCCAACGATTTACGTATTTCTCTTTTAAACCTCATAAAGATACGATGAATGGATTCATAAATGGCATACGTTTTAATTAGAAGATTAATTTGTAATAAAGTTACAATTCATTAATAGCTATTATACTCACATTCAGTCCGGTTTCTTCAGATATTTGTGTTTTATTAAGACCTCAATGATAGTCGCCCTCACTTCAATACTAATATTAGCCTGCATTTTGCGAATATTACAATACTGTCAACCTCACGTCACTAACCAACAACTACAACCAAACGACAGTTCATTTCAGTTAAGTTAAAACTCATGTCTACCTCGCAGAAATCTAATTCTTTATTTAGTTTTTTTGTGATCTACCTTTCTAACTCTAAGAAATGTGTGAACAAGTTAAAGAATAATTTAATATATGTAATGCAAATACATAACTTCCAATCGGGTAAGAACTTACAAAAAGTCAATAATTGCGTGGGATTTGAACTTGCGGCACGCTGATTTGCGCTTCAATCTGTGTGCCTATACCACTGGGCCATCTTGACTTATGATAAGTTGATGAAATTGTGAATTTCAATCATTTGTTGGCGAAACTTGAAAATAAAAGGTCGTAAGTCAAACTAAACGTCAAACGAATAAGTTTTAAGAATTCTTATGGACTTTTGCAAGTGATAGTACATATCAATAGGGAGGTACTCACCTGGTGTCCGTTTGGTTGCGCAACCAATTTGGTACCGCGACCAGCTCGGACATGTGGCAACTCTAGTATCTGTATGGTGTGGAGTCCCGGTGAAATATAGCGCTAAGGCTGAATTCACACCGAGACGGCAGCGAAGCGGCGATCAGTTTCAGTGTCATATAATTTTAAACTTTATCTTCATTGCTATAGGTAATACTTAGTATCGCTTGAGCCACGGGAGTCGTTGGAGTGCCCGTGGGGCCGCGGGCGGCCTCACGACTTTTTCAAGTTTCTCAAGCGATACTATGTATTATAACAATGAAAATAAAGATCAAAATTATATGATATTGAAACTGCACGCCACTTCGCTGCCATCTCGGTATGAATTGAGCCTTAGGTGATATGAGCGTGGTCATTCGCGAGTCAAATAACAAAAAAATAATTTAAAAAAATACCCGAATATAGAATAAGTTATCGATAGTCAAAATTAGTTTCAATATAATATTGAAACTAACTTTGGCACCAACTTGTTACTACTCGTATTACTTAGACTTAAATAAACTTTGACTTTGTCTCAGACTTATCAGATTATAAAGTTGTCTAATATATCACTGGAGGACGACATAATAAATAGTCCTTGTGAAGCCATGACAGACGCCGACTATTTGTTATAAGTCTCATTTTGAGCTTAGGACTTGGTCCACTGCCTTCTGATATAGTTTACTTAGACTGACAGGTCGACAGGTCAGACACGTTATAATATGCACGCAAGTGTGGCCATGTTTTAACTTTGGGAATCCTAAAGTATCTTTTTCTGTTACTTTAATATTTATATCTTCTTCTTTTCGAATCGATGTTAAAACCCGTTAAACTGTTTAGGCCCCTTAGGTGCCTCATTGACATTAATAGAAGCATCGGTGGTACTCATCAAATCCTCCAAAGTGCAGGTGTATGGACACTTGGGGCATTCTGACGTGTAAGCTCATGTTTTTAACAGAAGCACCGCAGTCACATTGAGTATCTGACGGTTCGATAAAAACCCGTTTCGCCAAGTTGTATGTATGCAGAAAAAAAAATCGAAATTACGAAGGTTTATGCATGTGACCATTAATTAGGTATATCTTGAGACTCTTCACTAAAGTTTAAGAAGTCGTGGAGTATTTTAAATTGAAGACCAACTGGACACCGCAACACGATATCAATTTCAAGTCGTTCGTGGTACGAGTTCCAAACTATGAGTTAGAGAGCTTTCGCAACACAATGCAGCGTAGAATACAATACACCGTCGACTCTGGTTTAGTCCTTATTGTATGGTGAGATACCCATTGCTTGCCATCTGCAAGCTCACGTCTATAGTAACTGGAGATTGCCCTGCGACTCTCGACACCCGTGTTGAGGATTGCCTCTTACTCATGCTCTCATGCTTTCCGTCGCCTGCATTGCTCAAATTACTGCTTCGCAGAAGAAGACTTCTACTCCTCATCTCATCGCTCCGAAACATGGCTTGAACGAGGGCCGGACGCGATCGGTCACCGCCGCCGATCGCCTCCACGAGGCCAAATTGGGTTAGACCTCCACCGCATGTTCCATTGTGTTCTCCGGGCGATGCATATTACAATACAAATAGTCCTTGTGACAGATACTGTTTGGTATAAGTTTCGTTCTGAGCTTAGAACATAACCGCTTTCAAATATATTTTTAAATGACAAATTTTAAGATTATAAGTGACGAAAATTTTAAGATTTTATGTGACGAAAATAAGAATTTAAGTGATGTAAAACTCAGTGAAAAATACTGCCTGTAAAACCTAGAAATCTAGGACCCCACGCTCGACAGTCGTTTGCGAACATGTGACCAACGGGGCACAATTCGTCTAGCCAAGTGCATCTTTAACAGAAACTTATACAAGTGTTGAGATGGAGTGTGCACTTTCTCATGCTATTTTAATCGAACAACCCCCTAACTCTTATCACCAAACGTCAAGACATAAATCTCGAAATGCAGATATAAGTTGCAGCCAACTTTAAGGTCCGGTTCCACTATCACGCCAAAGCGATTACGTTTTATACTCCTCATAACACCATACGTGGTTAGATACACGTGCGACCTAATTATTATTTAACCATCGTCAGATGTCTTTAATGTGAGACGAGTAAGGCATGACCGCCATTAGGTAGGGTGACCACGCGATGGGTATGTATTTAAAATCATAATCGAGACAATATTGGTTTTACATTAATATGCGTAAACATAGGGTATTTGTTGACTTGGGCATAAATGCTTGTTCTATTTATATTATTGGACACAGTACAAACTATGCCTCATCTATTTGATTCTATAGGATTGTTCGTAAGAGTTACCGCAACCCTGGAATGCAAGGAAAGCAGAAGGGTTTTAGTTAGTAATTAATAGACTGCCTCAATAACCATCTCAAAAAATATTCTTTTTACACCACCTGCTCGATAATGTCGTTTTACACGTCATACAAACCTCACTTAAAGCAAGTCATTCTATCCCTAGGGAGATAATGCAGTATGGCCGATCCCTAGGGAATAATAAGATTTGAATTTGGAACACCAAAAATCGTCAACATTGTGAATTAAAATGTACGTGCATCGCACAAGTTGACTCGAAATTCAATCTGGCCTAGCGTTGAAAAAAACAGGGAATATTCCCGTTTCTTTCAAATACTGTTGTTTTATTCAATGTAACATTCGAAACTTTCAAGAAATTTATAAATTATAAATTTCATGTATTTTTCGAAAAAAACCGAAAAAAACGGAAAAATATGAAAAGAACCGAAAACTTCATGTTTGTTTTTTTCAAATGCGTACTTTTTTTGGAAAGAAGTTCCTTAACGCGCGTTGTGAAAAAAGAGGGCTAGACGGAAAGAATTCTCACGAAAAATTGTACCGATACTTTTACTGTCAAAATATAAATCCAAGATGGCGGCTGCAAGAAATTATCAACTTTTTCGTCATGGGTGTCGTTTTCATGGTTTTCGAGGGTGTTGAAACCGATGGTACTGTCAAAATATAAATCCAAGATGGCGGCTGCAAGAAATTACCAAATTTTTCGTCATGGGTGTCGTTTTCATGGTTTTCGAGGGTGTTGAAACCGATGGTACTGTCAAAATATAAATCCAAAATGGCGGCTGCAAGAAATTATCAAATTTTCCGTCATGGGTGTCGTTTCCATGGTTTTCGAGGGTGTTGAAACCGATGGTACTGTCAAAATATAAATCCAAGATGGCGGCTGCAAGAAATTATAAAATTTTTCGTCATGGGTGTCGTTTTCATGGTTTTCGAGGGTGTTGAAACCGATAGTACTGTCAAAATGTAATCCAAGATGGCGGCTGCAAGAAATTATCAACTTTTTCGTCATGGGTGTCGTTTTCATGGTTTTCGAGGGTGTTGGAACCGATGGTACTGTCAAAATATAAATCCAAGATGGCGGCTGCAAGAAATTATCAACTTTTCGTCATGGGTGTCGTTTTCATGATTTTCGAAGGTGTTGAAACCGATGGTACTGTCAAAATGTAAATCCAAGATGGCGGCTGCAAGAAATTATCAACTTTTTCGTCATGGGTGTCGTTTTCATGGTTTTCGAGGGTGTTGAAACCGATAGTATTGTCAAAATGTAAATCCAAGATGGCGGCTGCAAGAAAGTATTAACTTTTCCGTCATGGGTGTCGTTTTCATGGTTTTCGAGGGTGTTGAAACCGATGGTACTGTCAAAATATAAATCCAAGATGGCGGCTGCAAGAAATTACCAAATTTTTCGTCATGGGTGTCGTTTTCATGGTTTTCGAGGGTGTTGAAACCGATGGTACTGTCAAAATATAAATCCAAAATGGCGGCTGCAAGAAATTATCAAATTTTCCGTCATGGGTGTCGTTTTCATGGTTTCGAAGATGTTGAAATAGTTCTGTCAAAATGTACATAAAATGGGATAGTATTTTTTAGTTATCTTGTATTGGCTAGACGGAAAAAAATCTCACGAAAAGTTGTAACGATACTTTTTGCTATAGTAAGCTATTGTAAGCCGTGCGGCGTGCGCATGTTTCTCTGTCTGTCTCTCTCTCTCTCTCTCTTATAGAAAGCAAGCCAGAATGGAACTTTGTTCCATCCGGGTGTCCCTTGACACCTCAGTAGTTTTTTTTTAATTAATGTAAACTAGCGCTTGACTGCGGGCCTACCTGATGGTAAGCAGTGACGCAATCTGATGGTGAGGCGCACTAGTTTATGAGGCTTATGTCCAACAGTGGACACAAGTCATTATAACGCCTAAATGGCGATACTTGGGGAAGGCTTATGTCCAACAGTGGGCATCAGTCATTATAACGCCTAAATGGTGAAACTTGGGGGAAGCTTATGTCCAACAGTGGGCATCGATCATTATAGCGCCTAAATGGCGACACTTGGGGAGTCTTATGCCCAACTGTGGGCATAGGTCATTATAGTACGGGCAGGCCTATGTCCAACAGTGGGCATCAATCATTATAGTGCCTAAATGGCGACTCTTGGGGAGGCTTATGCCCAACAGTGGGCATAGGTCATTATAGTGAGAGGAGGCCTATGTCCAACAGTGGGCATCAATCATTATAACGCCTAGGTGGTGACACTAGGGGGAGGCTTATGCCCAACAGTGGGCATAGGTCATTATCGCGAGGAGGCATATGTCGAACTGTGGGCATCAATTATTATAACGCCTACGTGGTGACACTAGGGGGAGGCTTATGCCCAACAGTGGGCATAGGTCATTATCGCGAGAGGAGGCCTATGTCCAACAGTGGGCATCAATTATTATAACGCCTACGTGGTGACACTAGGGGGAGGCCTATGCCCAACAGTGGGCATAGGTCATTATCGCAGAAGGAGGCCTATGTTCAACAGTGGGCATCAATTATTATAACGCCTACGTGGTGACACTTGGGGGAGGCTTATGCCCAACAGTGGGCATAGGTCATTATCGCGAGGAGGCATATGACCAATAGTGGGCATCAATTATTATAACGCCTACGTGGTGATATTTGGGGGAGGCTTATGCCCAACAGTGGGCAAAGGTCATTATCGCGAGAGGAGGCCTATGTCCAACAGTGGGCATCAATTATTATAACGCCTATGTGGTGACACTTGGGGGAGACTTATGCCCAACAGTGAGCAAAGGTCATTATCGCGAGAGGAGGCCTATGTCCAACAGTGGGCATCAATTATTATAACGCCTATGTGGTGACACTAGGAGGAGGCTTATGCCCAGCAGTGGGCATAGGTCATTATCGCGAGGAGGCATATGACCAACAGTGGGCATCAATTATTATAACGCCTACGTGGTGACACTTGGGGGAGGCTTATGTCCAACAGTGGGCAAAGGTCATTATCGCGAGAGAAGGCCTATGTCCAACAGTGGGCATCAATTATTATAACGCCTACGTGGTAACACTAGGGGGAGGCTTATGCCCAACAGTGGGCATAGGTCATTATCGCGAGGAGGCATATGACCAACAGTGGGCATCAATTATTATAACGTCTACGTGGTGACACTTGGGGGAGGCTTATGCCCAACAGTGGGCAAAGGTCACTATCGCGAGAGAAGGCCTATGTCCAACAGTGGGCAACAATTATTATAACGCCTACGTGGTAACACTAGGGGGAGGCTTATGCCCAACAGTGGGCATAGGTCATTATCGCGAGGAGGCATATGACCAACAGTGGGCATCAATTATTATAACGCCTACGTGGTGACACTTGGGGGAGGCTTATGCCCAACAGTGGGCAAAGGTCATTATCGCGAGAGGAGGCTTATGTCCAACAGTGGGCATCAATTATTATAACGCCTACGTGGTGACACTAGGGGGAGGCTTATGCCCAACAGTGGGCATGGGTCATTATAGTGAGGGGGAGGCTTATGTCCAACAGCGGGCATAGGTCATTATAGCGAGGGGAGACTTATGTCCAACTATGGGCATCAGTATTTTAGCCCCTAATGGCGACACTCGGGGGAGGCTTATGTCCAACAGTGGGCATGAGTCATTATAGCGAGGGGGAGCCCTACGTCCAACAGTGGACAGCAGTCATTAAAGCCCTAAATGGCGATACTTGAGAGAGGCTTGTGTCCAACAGTGGGCACCGATCATTATGGTGACACTTGGGGGAGGCTTGTGGGAGCTCGATTCTGATCAAGCTGACGACAGTGAAATCGAGATTTTGGCTGAGGAAAGCTAAATCATTTGTATAGTGGGTGAAAATGTACCACTCGTACATTTTCGCCCACTATAAATATATTTCAATTTCAATAAAATTCGTTTTTTTTCCATTTTTCATGAAATTAACCGAAATAATGAATAAAACATTCAAAAGATTTCTATTTTGTTCCCAAACGTTTTTATTCGCAAAATTTCAATGCAACATGTGAAAAAAAACGGAAAAAAACCACAATTTGTTTTTTTCATTGAAAGAAACAATTGTTTCTTTCGGGAATTTTCAACGCTAATCTGGCCACTAATAAAAAAAAGAAAATGGAATAAAACCTGCTTACTGACGGGAGCATTTTAGAAAATTGAAACTATAAAATCTTGGAGTAGTGAATTTTGTTTGTTTGATAAACTTGTAAATATACTCGTAATACTTATATTTCTCTAATATGATTTGGTCGATCAAATTGTCTTTTAATTATCTCACAGATGGTGTAAAAAGTAGAGTATGCAACACGGGAATAAAGCTGTCTTTGTCTTGGGCGGCTTGAATTCCTCACTTCTCTCAGGTTTCTTTATTAACTCCCTCGCAATACTCGGGAGTTCATTTTATAAATCCCTCACTGTCGTTCGGGATTAAAATCAGCAACCTTCGTTTCGTTCGGAATTCAACATGCCGCCCGTGACTTAAAGATATGCTTTATCCCCTTATCACATAAACTACTATTGCGAACTTTTTGCGCAACAGCACCATGAAGTCGCCGGGATTCCGATCCAGATTTCCGGTCACCGTAGGCGAGGGCTTGCGGACGGCGAGCTATGTGTAGCTCGCTGTCCAAACGTCCAGTAACTGTCCGGACCGAGCCCAAGTCGTCGACGGCGCGCACTGTTCCCACGCTCCTCAAGGAGTTGTCAGCAACCGCAGGGGTTCAACTCGGTTCGGCACGCCATAATTATGGCGGTAAGTTCCCTCTTTGAGGCGTAGCTGGAAAGACCTCACGGTGTCCTTACCTTCCATATGACGCAAGTCCTCACCGGACATGGCACGTCCGGGAGGTTCCTGCACCGGATTCGTGCGGAAGTGACGCCCGGGTGTCGCCACTGTGCGGAATGCCCGGAGGACACGCTGGAGCACACAGTCGAGGTGTGCCCTGCTTGGAAGGAGCATCGCCGTGCCCTCGTGGGGGCGATCGGCGGCAGAGACCTATCGCGCCGGGCCTTGGTTCAGGCTATGATCCGGAGCAAGGAGGAGTGGCAGGCGGTCGCCGACTTCTGCGAAGCAGTAATGCTCGCAAAGGAGGAGGCTGAACGCATCAGGCAACGGCGCTCTCGCCGCCGCCGCTGGGATCCCGATCCCGATTTCCGGGCATCTTAGGAACGGGCTTGCGGACAGTGAGCAGATGGGTACATGGGTAGCTCGCTGTCCAAACGTCCGGTAACCGTCCGGATCGAGCCCAAGTCGTCGACGGCGCGCACTGTTCCCGCGCGCCTCAAGGAGTTGTCAGCAACAGCGGGGGTCCAGCCGGGTCGAAGCCTACTGGGGCCAGGGTTATCCGAAAGGGAGCTTGAGCATCTGAGCGGGGGATGTCATTGGATGATTTTTCCACCGAAAAAAAAACCAGCACCATGAAAAACCTTTATCAGGCCATCGCTAACGTTATCACTGTGGCTGAATTCTGCTCGGAGATAAGATAAAATATTTCTCAAGAATTATAATCGATGAAGACGAAGAATATTATTTTTGTAGTAAAGTAAATATTACAAAAACGTATTGAAAACGTATCCAATATATTTTTATCGAGTTCAGGTCGCTTAGAAGAGATAAAAACAAACAGTTTCCACTTTTATGCATTAATTAAAAGCTTGGAAACGATACTATTTACTGGAAAAAATCATGATAGATATTAATTAATTAATACTGAATAATTGTAAAATGAAAGAACATTTCAAAACAAGTTTTGTATACCTATACAAACGTATAGCTTCATTGAGCTATGATAAGGGTATTTGTAGGAAAGAATTTTAAAATTAAACATACATCAAACATCATGTATGTATTATACTCGTAGTAGTGTATAAATTTTGCCATTTCGTGTCCAAGCACATAATAACTCTGTTAATTCCTTGTGGGGATTAGGGAATGCGATTAGTTTACTAGTTGTGTGTTTTTTAGACAAAGTTTTTTTTTTTAATTTTGGCTTACAATATAGGGAAAAAGTACAAATAAAGAAAGATAATCAAATAAAAAGGCACACTGGCTGATTATTTTGATGCCATTTAAATTACCGCAGATCACACCACAAAAAAAAAAAAACTACCAAAACTATATCCCATCTCAGAAATCGTACATGGTAACACTACAATTAACCCGTTCCATGCCTGTCGCATGCTTAAATACTAATGTTACTGTTATAACCCTACGTATTCGTAACCCCTGTGCCGCCATGTTTTGTGTAAATTACTTACTGGACCCGTCCGATATGATCTGGGATGACCACAGACGACAAATAGTTAAGTAGAGTAACATTTAGGGGTTAAAAGGGGGAATTAAAAGTAATTGGCCCGTTTATGCAGCTGGATTATGGTCTAGATCTGTGGGTGAAGAAAGGAGGATGGAAATGGGGGATGCAGTTTTAGAAGTAAAGTATTTGCGCTGAAGTTAATGGAGATATAAAAGATTCTGACTGGCCTGTTGGTCTAGTGATTAGTGGCTCAGACTGCTATGCCGGAGGTCGTGGTTTCGATTCCCACCCAGGACAAATGTTTATGTGATGAGCATGATCATTTTGTTCTGTTTCTGGGTGTAATTTATCTATAATAAATGTATGTACTTATTTAGAAATATTTAAGCATGTTTATCAGTTGTCTAGTACTCATAACACAAGCTCTGCTTAGCTTGGCTTTAGACGACGTTTTGTGATAGTTGTGGAATATTGTTATTATTATTCTTCTCTTCGTGTCGATGGACTTAAATTATATTCTCTTTCTGACCAGTATTTGGCAACCTGAATAACACTGTTATTAGCCACGTATAAATCTTGAAAAGTGCAGGTGGTTATGCAGGATAGGCTGCATAGCAGGTGGCACTGGCACTGTTTTAGAGATGAGTTGACGAAGTCCATGTAGCCAGATTGCTTTTGCAGCGGCCAACCTGGGTCTGCATTCGGATAAAACTATTTTTAGACGCACTGCAGTTCACCACCGGTGGAGAAATGTTCTGATGGGGTGATGATGAGGACATGAAGAGAAGTTGGGTGTTTCTGCTAATATAAAAGATTCAAATTCATCTTTATATGAGTAACAGAACTTGGGAGTACTTCATGCGCTTTAAAATTCGAGAATAAATAAATAATGAGTTCTAATTTACTCAAGATTATATTTTAAATTTCATAAAATGTACTAAATTCTGAAATCACCATCTTAGAATATCGAAACATACAGATGTCGGTCGTAATTCCATTATGAATAATGATGCGTAGTATCTATAAAAATATCTACAAATTACGCACGAGATTCATTTATATTATAGTACTATAAAACATATGACTTTATATTTTTAGTGAAAGGCCTGTCTCTCCTCCTCCGCCTCTTTGAGTCGTATTCCTCATTAATGAGGGTCGTGAAGTTCCCGCTGAATTAGCTTCTTACTGATTGTGTCTCATACCACAGTGTCTCAAGACGAAAGTCTTTGACCAGTGTGTGTTGCCAGTGATGACATATGGATCCGAAACGTGGTCGCTCACAATGGACCTCATCAAAAGGCTTAAAGTCACCCAAAGAGCAATGGAAAGGGCTATGCTCGGAGTTTCCTTGCGTGATCGAATCAGAAATGAAGATATCCGCAGGAGAACCAAGGTTGCCGACATAGCACAAAGAATCGCCAAACTTAAGTGACAATGGGCAGGGCACATTGCTCGCAGAACAGATGGCCGTTAGGGCCGAAAGGTTCTGGAGTGGCGACCGCGTACCGGAAAACGCAGCGTTGGAAGGCCTCCAACAAGGTGGACTGACAACCTGGTGAAGGTGGCGGGAATCCGATGGATGCGGGACGCACATGATCGTTCGTTGCGGCGACGCTTGGGGGAGGCCTATGTCTAGCAGTGGACGTCTGTCGGCTGAAATGATGATGATGATGATGATGCTTGTGTCTCGCCATCTGTGACGGTTCTTGGCGTCAAGAAGTGCGACGTGCAATTGGGTGTCCAGTGTGAACCGGACCTGATCTGCACATCTTTTTCGGCTACAGCCTCTTGGTTGTTTGCCATCAACCATGTCAGTTACGATGAGCTGTTCAAGGTTGCGGCCATTTTTCCTGGCTATGGCAATTTTGTCGGCTATTTTTCATTTTTATAAGTCAAATAGTTTTGCAAATATTCTACGTGCTTTGAGTGTGTTGTCGTTTTTATAGGGAATGTCTTTATTTCACAATGCCATATGTCAAGACAAACAAAATAACATTACATAGGAGAGCCCTACAGGGGTGGATGCTGCAGGTGCAAACGGCGTGAACATAATGGAATTATTTGTTTGTGTTGTTTGGGGTTGAATCACAAAGACGATGGGGTCCCAAAGCTCATCGAGTTTTTTGTAAAATCAGCAAACAGTTAGTCGTTACTTTACGTGATCTGAAGGCTGGTTATTGTTTTGGGACAAAGAATTACTTTGATTAATTATTTGAATTTTTTTAAATATTAATTCTTTGCGGCTATTCTTATAGTACTATATGAATTGGAGAAGTGCCAAAGGTAATCTGAATTGACTGATGACAAATCTATTCATCTCTAATCTCTAAATATAAATAAAATTGGAGTGTCTGTTTGTAATATTAAAATAACTGCTTTTTACTACACTTTTTTTATGGTGGGAAAAAATCATCTAATGACATTCCCCGCTCTTGGGCGGACCGGGAGATAGTGTCAGACTCTTACTGACTAAAAGACCCACCCCGTTCCTTGTAGCCTTCATACCGGGGCTCGAGCGCCCTTTCGGATAACCCTGGCCCCAGTAGGCTTCGACCCGGCTGGTTCCCTGCTGTTGCTGACAACTCCTTGAGGCGCGCGGGAACAGTGCGCGCCGTCGACGACTTGGGCTTGGTCCGGACAGTTACTGGACGGCCGGACAGCGAGCTAACCATTGCTCACTGTCCGCAAGCCCGCTTTTTACTACATGCATATGAATATATATACGGTACATACACCAAAATAACATTTTTTACAATTTTTGTCTGTCTGTCTGTCTGGTTGTCCGGGCTAATCTCTGAAATGGCTGGACCGATTTTGATGGGACTTTTTTTGGCAGATAGCTGATGTAATAAGAAGTAACATAGGTAGTAACATATTAATTACATTTATTTTAGAAAAAATAAATTCAAATTCCTGTAGTCCACGCGAACGAAGTCACGGGCACAGCTAGTTTAATATGCAATTAATAATAATATATATTTTTTCAATTATAATTTTATATACAATTTTAATGCAATAACAAAAATACTAAGTTTATGAATGTGTGTACTAATACATAATTTTTACTCCTTCAAGCTCAAACGACAAAATGGGTTTGGATGAGCAGACGAATATACGGATATTTGATCAGCAAGGCGGCGAATACTAAAAAAAGTAAAATAAGTTAGTTACTGGTCAAACCATTTGCAATTTTTTTTGACACCCACTGAAAATCTTCACAAACGTCCTCCGCCTCTCGGGGTAAGCGGATGAGTCTATCAATTGACGACGTCTCTCCCAGCCTCTCCCACTCCACCACCAAGACCCTGACCGGCGTGGCGCAGTATAATCTGTCACTACACCATTTTAGCCACATTTCAGCCCTGCGTCATTTTACTGTACCCACACTAACTCTGCAGGTAGTTTAGGTAAAGGGTAATAATCCCTAGACTTTACAGTCATTTGGGTAATTACTCGACCTAGGATTCTAATGGATTTGGGTTACAACTAGATAAACGATTATAACGTGATCACTGGTACGTTGAATTACTGAAATGGACGACAAATGAAGCTGTGAATTAAACTAGAATTGTATAATTTTGTGAGTGAAATGGTATTTGAAATATCGCGTTCACGTATATGTTGTTATCTACACCGTTAAATTTTAATCGTTTTAATCCCGTGGAGGGTCGATTCGGTACATGAAACACTATCGATTTGTAAAGATAAAATTAAAAATAAAGTACCTTTTCTTCAAAACTCGTACTAATTTACTCACGTACGAAATTAATTTCTTTAAGAAAACGTCAACTGAGCGAGTTCAATAACCTGTAGGTAATAGTCGGCGTTGCGTACAAACTACCTACAGGCCATTGAACTTGCTCAGATGACGTTTGCTTTTAGAAAGTTTAAAGTATTTTTTGAAGTCACGTATCTAAAACTGGACTGCGCTAATGTTAAAAAAAAAAAAACAGCGGCCCAAAAACACAAAAATGCAACTGACTGAACACGGGTAGGTTTTAGAAGTTCCTCAATGATTTATTTGGATATTTAGCTCCATCTGCCATCACATAAGATGGTATAATAAAGATAGGTAAGTGCTATCGGGGTTATTTCTGCCTGATCACTTAAAAAAAATTTCGCTGGAATCCTGCGGCGTGACGCCAAACCAAACACTGAAGTTTTCGTTTCAAGTGCAAGCAAAAATGAACTCAGCAGTGGTCAGGCGGAAGTGTCTTTGATGGTACATAGGTGAACTTTTTGCTACAAGGCATTTTACCAGTCAACTTTTGGGATATTTGTGGATACCTTTGGAACGTTTTATTTTTTTTTTCTAATTGTGGGGCTCGCGCTTGACTAGTAGGTATCTCACCTGATGATAAATGATAATGTGGTCGACGAATCAGGACACTTGTCTAGAACTAACCTATTCACTTTTAACTTAAAGGCTCATAGGCTTTCAGGAAACAGACATCGGCAGGAAATTTTTCTCCTTAGCTGTACGCACAATAAATGTGTTCCAATAACATTTATTTTGCCTCACTCATTTTATAAGTAATAGGGTTACTGTTTCCCATTCCCTCCCGCCTCTCACTATGGCCTGAACCAGGGCCGTACGCTAAGTTCACCACTGTCGATCGCCTCTCACGAGGACACGGCAGGGCGCCACCCGAGCTGGAGTAACTTCTACCTTCTTATATTCATCATATTGTGCTTTTTTTTTTATTTTTTATTGTTGATAGGTTCGCGCTTGACCGCTATCTCACCTGAAGGAAAGCGACGATACGGTCGACGATGGAACGCGCTTACCTATAAGAAACCTATTCACTCTCGACTTAAAGATTCCCGGGTTGTAGCTATCAGGAAACACAGACTCCGGCAAGGAATTCCACTCCCTAGCCGCACGCACAATGAATGTGTTTCCAAAACGTTTTGTGCGTGTTGGTGGGATATCCACCATATACCGGTGGCGCATAGCCGTACGTCTGGTAGTCCGATGATGAAACGGGCTAGGCGGAATTAGGCGGGCTGCTTCGGGCGATCTGTTAGTGACACCTGACCGTTTCTTCCTACAGGCATCTCCCGAAACACTCATGGCCGGTGAGGACCTGTGTAAGGTTTTTTTTAGGGACGCAGTTGCAGAAACTGGTACCGCACGTATTAAAGGCTTTAAGGCACGTCATCAAAACTATAGGTTATTTGTAAAATACTAACAACCGTGCCGGACTGTGTTACTAACAACATAAATCACAACTTTTGTTCTATAACTTTTTACAAAACGATTTATTTGCCAAAAACAAACCTTCAAGATTTCGTAGTTTTATTTAACACATTTAAACTCTGTATTTTACTATCCTACCTACGTCTTTATGACACGACACGAGCACATCAAGCACCCCCGCAGCCCGATCCCACTCCCCTCCGCTATTGTACTATCGCTTGCTTCGCATAGACTTCGTAAAATTTAGAACGTTCAATTTAAATATTTTTCGACACACTTGCTCAGAAAGTAACTATAATTGCACTACGCTTAGGTATATAATGTAGCTTGTAACCAAACTGTGACTTTTTGATTACCATTATGCACAAGTGTGATAATGTAGTGATAACCTTTTTTGTTAAACCTCTGTTCTCAAATCAAACATTGAATTCGAAAAAAAAATACATTAGGTATTGCGTTCAATAGTACAAATTAGTGTCTTGCTCGCTTATTTTATGCTGATTTGTGTTTAAATAAACTATTTTAACTTTTACATGTTAACAAAAGTTATTGTTTATGATGTTAGTAAATAGTTCTGAGAGGTTGTTAGTGTTTAACAAATAACCCTGTATGTAAGGACACCTGGACCAAATCATTGTTAAAAAAGCAAATTTAGCTTTATTTTAGTCCAAAATAAGCGTCTCCATTATCTCCATCTAGATTCAGTTTAATCAAATTACCTAGTTTCAAAGTAAAATTACCTAGTTTACTATTCAATTACGCCATAAACTGACACCATGAATGAGGGTCACAACTTTATTTAATGCAGGAATTAAAGCGTTAATCTGAAGTCGTAAATCTGGCCTTAATCTATTAGATTAACATGGGAACTATGTAGGTATGGTTGAAGAAACATTGCTGCGGTGGGCAGGCTTTGAAGAATATCTTCTCCGTTTGTCAAAGGCTCTCCACAAATTACTCTACCTGTTCTGGGGAGGGGTCGTGAGTTTAGTGACCTCACTTTTCAATACCTAGGTATTTAGATGTTCAATACCTAGGTACTTAGATGTAGGTACGTAGATATTTAATGTCGAAAGTCGAAAAACTGCGTGCGTAGAGGCTAATTGGTGATCCAGATCTGGTTAGGTCCAATCTTCAAAGCCTTGAGTACAGGCGAAGGGTATCCACGGCCGTCCGGTAACTGTCCGGACCAAGCCCAAGTCGTCGACGGCGCGCACTGTTCCCGCGCGCCTCAAGGAGTTGTCAGCAACAGCAGGGACCCAGCCGGGTCGAAGCCTACTGGGGCCAGGGTTATCCGAAAGAGCGCTCGAGCCCCGGTATGAAGGCTAGAAGGAACGAGGTGGGTCTTTTAGTCAGTAAGAGTCTGACACTATCTCCCGCTCCGCCCAAGGGCGGGGGATGTCAATGCATGATTTTTTCCCACCATAAAAAAAGGGTATCCAGCCTTTCGGTGTTTTACAGGATGCATTTTGGAGAGTGTGCGCAGGAATTACATGACTTGATTCCACGATCTCATTTCTACTATCGGACAACCCGACGAATGGCGGGTATCAACTCTTATGTTTTTGAAACCTCTACGGTCCGGACCAAGCGTTTCGTCTCGTCATTTATACCGCGTACATTGAAGGGCTGAAACAGTTTGCCCACTGCGGTCTTTCCGTCCGATTACAATTTAGGTATCTTTTGAAGACACCTAAATTGTAATCGGACTAATGTGAATAGACTCTTAAATGGAATAGACTCTTAATAAACTAGTACGCCTCACCGTCAATGATTGCATCCCTACTTACCATCAGTTAGGATTGCAGTCAATTACTAGTTTATATCAATTAAAAAACAAACAAAAAACTAATAAAATATTTCCAATTCTATCAGTATGAATACAAAGTTTAAATTGTTTTGTACGAAATCGAATTTTGGAACTACATTTTTAATTGAACCAATTTTAGACGTAAAGGTGCAGAATTTTTAACGTGTGACGTCAAAAATTTTGAAGGGTGACCACCACATCATGGTGAACGTCAGTTTAGAATACGCTTATTGGAAGTGCATGGTTTAATTGAAATAAAATGCTTTGATTTTGAGTAAGAAACTGGCTTGTTTTTTAATCAAAATGTTTTTTGAGTTTAAAAGAACACAAAATAGTATTTTTTTATTGAACCTACTATAGTCTGTCTAAAAAGCCAAACGACTTGGGTAATTATTAGGATAAAATGAAATCTGATGTAGTCAACACTGGTTCAATAATCAAGGTTGATTAAGAGATCATGATCATTGTTCCTAATAGAAGAACCTTATAAAAAGTATCGAATATAAGTATTGTTTAAATGATTAAATATTATACAAAATTCCCAAGTCGGTTGACTTTTTATATAGGTACAGAACAATTTTTTTTTTGATGTGGGAAATCATCCAGTGCCCTCTCCCGTTCTGAGGTGGAACGAGAGAGCGAATTAAACTTTTACTGACTAATACTCATCTACGTCCTTTACTTGCTCTTAGTTTTCTAAAGCCACAATCCCCTTTCAAACGTTCCCTTAGCCAAACACTGAAACAGTATAGCTAATTACCAATTTTTTTTATGACAACCCAAAAACAAACGATTAGACGCTAAACAATAAGCTCTTAAAAGTACATTTAATTTTAACTTCATACGGGAACAGTTGGTAGTGTGAACGAAGCATGTGGCGCTCGCCAGTGTTACCAACTTTGCGAGACAAAAAGTTGGTAGAAAAAAGTGTGGTGCGGACAGCAACGTAAAACTCGTCCTGATGGTCAGTGGGAACGGGTGCTGAGTGATGCAGATACGGCGTTAGGTAGAATAAGGTTGGAAATACTCTTTGGTATAGTGAAGATTTTGACAGTTATTTTAGTCATCATCAACATCATCATTTCACCCAAAAGATGTCTACTGTTGGACATAGGCCTCCCAAAAGCGTCGCCATAACGACCGGTCCTGTGCATCTCGGATCCATCAGATTCCCGCGACCCTCACTAGGTCTTTGGTCCACCTCACTACGTTTGTGGGAGGTTTTCTGGCGCTGCGTCTTCCGGTACATGGTCGCCAATGAAGAACCTTTCGGCCCTATCCGTTCTGCAAACAATGTGCCCTACCCCTGTTTAGTAGGTACTACTCATACTTTTGGATTTTTGTATTTTTTTAAATTTGTAATGAATAAACACGGAAACTATTCAAAGTTTTCATATTCATGATATTAAAATTATTTTTGGCATAATTACAACGCCATATTTTTAAAGTTATATAATTGTGAGATGTCCTATTTCCAAAAGTGGACATAAGTGGGATAATTACATAACACACAAAACCGCAATTATAATGTACAACAATGTTCATTGCGTGTTTCATGTTGTCAAGTCGATGAATTTTTAAACATATAAAGCTATGGACCAGGAATTCCAATCTATTGTAATTTACAATGTGATTTAATTTGTTACGTAATTAGGGTGCTGGATTATATATTGGATGCAAAGTATATATAATATAAAGGGTGTAAAGGACTGCCCTCCACAAACTTTAAGGGCTTGCTCAGTAGACGAAACTGAACAACTTCCAATTTTTTTTTTCAGGAAACGAAAAAAAAAATCGGCCTCATCATACAAAATGATAAACTTGACTGGACAATTCGTATGGAGACGCCGATTTTTTTTTCGTTCCTGAAAAAAAATTTTGTGGAAGGTTGTTCAGTTTTGTCTACTGAGCAAGCCGTTTTAAAGTTTGTGAAGGGCTGTCCCTTACACCTTGTATATGTTACGGCTTAAGATAGGTGTGAACATAAACTTAAGATTAGCCGGCTAAACTTAGGTTTATCTTCGAGGACCGGCTAATGTTCGATATCATGTTAATTTGCTTCGTGACTTTTCATCTTTAGCCGGCTAATGTGCACATTAGCCGAAACGAAACGGCTAAAAATGTATTCGATAGACACGCGGGGGTAAACATGTCGCTTGAGGGGAGCGGAGGGGCGACGATGAATAGAATAGAATAGAATAGAATGCATTTATTTGTCAGAATATTGTACAAAGTTGTTGTGCTTATTTATAATATAATGATCATAATATTCTGCCGTTTCCGGCGTACAAATATGGTTAGTAACAATTATGGGTCAATACATTACAATTATATTATTGATGCGTAATGTATTTAGGGTTCCGTAGCCAAATGGCAAAAAACGGAACCCTTATAGATTCGTCATGTCTGTCTGTCTGTCCGTCCGTATGTCACAGCCACTTTTTTCCGAAACTATAAGAGCTATACTGTTGAGACTTTGTAAGTAAATGTATTCTGTGAACCGCCTTAAGATTTTCACACAAAAATAAAAAAAAGCAATAAATTTTGGGGATCCCCGTACTTAGAACTGAAACTTAAATATTTTTTTTTTCACCAAACCCATACGTGTGGGGTATCTATGGATAGGTCTTCGAAAATGATATTGAGGTTTCTAAAATCATTTTTTTCTAAATTGAATAGTTTACGCGAGAGACACTTCCAAAGTGGTAAAATGTGTGCCCCCCCCCCCCCTGTAACTTCTAAAATAAGAGAATGATAAAACTAAAAAAAATATATGATGTAAACTACCAACGAAAATTGGTTTGAACGAGACTTAGTAAGTAGTTTTTTTTTAATACGTCATAAATCTAAAAAAATACACTATTATTTAAACATCGATCAAAGTTACAACGAACTACAAGAACTTTTATATTATGTAACTTGCTGCTACGGAACCCTCCATGGGCGAGTCCGACTCGCACTTGACCGGTTTTTTATTTTAATGAGTAAATATTGTTATAATTGTAATTTTAAGTAATTAACACTTCAGAAGTTTTATTTCGTAATTTTGAATTCAGAAGTATCTGTAATGAACAAATGGTTCCTTTTTTATTTATTTTAATGATTATATTTTGTAATAATTTTAGTTAAGTAATTAACACGGCAGAAGTTTTATTTTGCAATTTCGAATACATAAGTATCGGTAATGAGAGTAATTATTTTTTTTAATAAAAGTTTTCGAAATAGTAAACAGTACTTTATATGTTAATATAAGAAAATTAAAATACATAATTATCATTTCCTTTTTCATTTGCGTCTACATTTTTAGGCAAGGACCTGCGGTTACTATTAAACTTAGCCGGCTAATGATAGAAGAAACTAACATTAGCCGGTCCTCGAAGATAAACCTAAGTTTAGCCGGCTAATCTTAAGTTTATATTTACACCTATCTTTAGCCGTAACATATATATTGGATGCAAAGATGATGATATCTATTAATTTTTCAAAAAAAAGTGTTGCAGATTAACAAGTACCTAGTTATTTTTTATTGACTGTTTTACGTTTTATTTTTTTTAATTTGTTGATGTAGGTAGACCGCTGACCTGGTGAGGGTCGTGGAAATCCGATGGATGCAAAACGCATAGGACCGATCATTGTGGCGACAATTGGGGAGGCCTATATCCAAAAGTGGACGTCTTTTGGCTGAAATGATGATACTGGTGCCTGCTACCAAATAAATAATTATCTTATATATAAAAATGAATCGCAAAATGTGTTGGTAAGCGCATAACTCAACAACGCCTGGACCGATTTCGCTAATGTTTTTTTTGTTGTGTTCGTTATTATGAGGAGGTTTTTATGGAAAAAAAATGAAAATTAGGGTAGTGTAGGGTAGAGTAGGGTAGTGTAGGGTAGTGTAGGGTAGAGTAAGGCAGAGGAGGGTAGATTAGGGTAGGGTAGAGTAGGGTAGAGTAGGGTAGAGTAGGGTAGAGTAGGGTAGAGTAGGGTAGAGTAGGGTAGAGTAGGGTAGAGTAGGGTAGAGTAGGGTAGAGTAGGGTAGAGTAGGGTAGAGTAGGGTAGAGTAGGGTAGAGTAGGGTAGAGTAGGGTAGAGTAGGGTAGAGTAGGGTAGAGTAGGGTAGAGTAGGGTAGAGTAGGGTAGAGTAGGGTAGAGTAGGGTATAGTAGGCTGAAGTAGGGAAGAGCGGGAGCGAAGCCGCGCGGGTACAGCTAGTTTATGATATTTATATATTTTTCTCACAGATCCTCCGTCAATATAGGCACAAACTATTCCCTGTCTCCACGGTTTGAAACTTCACCATCTTTGCCCCACGTCCAGCTTATGCATGGCTGTAAAATTTAACGATTCACGATAAAGTACTGGAACTAAGTCCGAGCGCCCACTGTGGGTAATGACTTGACGGGCATGTGCGCCCGCGGTCGCTATAAACTTGACCGTCCACTGCCACAGACAGAGGACAAACAAAAGGTAAGTCACTGAAAAAAACTACCTACCTTACAATATCCCACTTTGTCTGGACTCTCTAAAGCCTCTAGAGCAAAAAAATAATCAAATTAACAGTCAAATTTTCAGTGAAGGAAGGTCTATGGTCCTCGGGAAGATATCTGCGGAACACCGGTCGATATGTTTGAACAACTAACACTGAAGACGTTAGTCAGAAGCAACAATAAGCGACTGAAGTCGCAAAACCCATAACCCCAGTAGGCTTTGACCCTGCTAGGCCCCTACGGTTTTCCTGACATATTCTTGAGACGCGCGTGGAACGTTATGCGCCGTCGTTGACTTGGTTGATCTAGATGGCGAGCATCTATTGCTCGCCGTCCGCAAGGCCGTCTGAAAATCGAGATCGGAATCCCAGCGGCGGGAGCGTGAGGGCTGTTACATCGCGCGAGTAACGCCATCTTTCCAAGCATTATTGTTTCGCAGAAAAAGACGACCGCCTGCCACTCCTCTTTGCTTCGGATCATGGCCTGTACCAAGGCCTGGCGTGAGAGGTCGTTACCGCCGATCGCCCCCACGAGGACCCGGCGGTGTTCTGCCCAGGCGGGGCACACCTCTTCCGTATGCTCCACCGTGTCCTCTGGGTGGTCCACACAATGGCGACACCCGGGCCAAAACTCCCAACTGTACATCGCAATGGATGATACCGCCTCCATTTATACATCATAAATCATAACTTTCACACAACGCCATCTAGTACCAAACTAAGCAGAGCTAGTGTTATGAGTACTAGACAACTGATAAACATACTTATATATTTCTAAATACATACATATTATAGATAAATTACACCGAGACACAGAACAAGACGTGATCGTGCTCATCACACAAAAATTTGTCCTGGGTGGGAATCGGACCCCACGACCTCCGGCATAGCACTTAGGGTCCCTAATAACTAGTCCAGCAGGACAGTCAAAGAGTGGAGTTATTTACACTTGCATATTATTTATTTATTTATTTATTATACGCTTTATTGTACACCATTACTTAAACAAAAAGGAAACTAAAACTAAAACACATACATACAATGGGCGGCCTTATCGCATTCCGCGATCTCTTTTTTCTTTTTTGATATTATCTTAGCTCTGGGTTGCTATGGAGAGTCGCCCTTAAGATATGACCAGCTATAGGATTTAGTGGTGTCCTTTTTATTCCTATTTTTACGTTTCAACGTAAGGGTTTCTTTCATTGGTTCTTGTGTGCGGTTTTTTTGCTGAATTTAACGTTATGAATGTGTCGGTGATTGGGATTTTTTGCAGTAACAGGTTAGAAATAAACAGGATTTAAAAGTGGAAATAAACTAAGATGGCATTAAAATGGAAAGATTTATTTATTATTTATTTATTAATTTATTATTATTATTTAGTACAGGAATTGCCATTAATACTAAAGCACGTTAATCCTTTCACTCTGTCTTCTCACAGAATTGCAAACTTTCTAATAATATCGTGTTCCATTCATCAGCAAACAAATCTAATCCAGGGTTGGCCTCCACGAGCGCGTTGAGCGTAGTTAGCATACGCGGTATAAGGGGGTGGATCGAGCTACAGTGCGACAAAATGGGACATTAAATAATTTATGTTTCCTAGAGCGAGTGTAGTTATTTGGAACAAATAATTGGCACAACTCCGCATGTAAGTCGGACGCATCAGTGTTTACCATTAATAATTTTACAGGCTGTTGTAATTTGGTCAACAGCTCGCCTAACCTTTAATGAATTGAAATTTAGACATCCTAATAAAAACATAGTAGGAAACATATATGGATAGTATCAAAATAATCGTTTATATAGGTACCTAAGAAAAGCTTTTTGAACTTTCTCCAGCATGAGTGTATATGTACTTCATGAGGATTCCATACACAAGATGTAATGCTGATTTCGTAGAGTGAAGCATCTACATCGCAAACAATAATTATGGGTTTTAGGAAGAAGAACCGACCAGAAACTCCATGGTTACTTTTTCTCCTTAAGAAACGTGTAATAGTTTCTGACGTTTTATAAGTGCCCATGTAGGCCTACATGAAACCCCGTTTATACAATGACAATTGGCCGAGGCTGGGCCCAAGTGTAAACGGGGCACTAGAACCAAAAAATTTAAGACATAATTATAACATCCACCAACCCGCACTGAGGCCGCGAGCTGGATTACGGCCCATTTCCTTCCTCAGAGAGAAAGCTTGAGTCCCAGTTGAGAGAACATTACTGTGATTAAGATTTTGATGAGTCTAGACAAGCTGAACCACCACACCTACCTATAAGCTAGCTAGATGAATGTGCCTCCCCTTTTTTAATTTACATTGCGAAGTAAACAGGGAACAGCCATTCAATCAATACTGCAAACATTGAGTATCTATTGAGTAATACGAGCTATAGGACTGACAAAAGGGGAAAGGGTTAGTCGAGAGGCAAACAGACAGACATAATAGATACATTTGTAGGTAACAAAGCGTGCGCTTGATAGGCTCTTTGGACCGTGCTTGATCGCAAGCTTCCGCAGCCCTCGATAGATGGCGTTGTACCTTTTCCTGAATCACGCTATTAAGATTTTCCGCGGCTATGCTATATAATTAGTGGACACGCGTAAGGCGTTAATTTAGTAAAACCTTGGAATCCGGAGCCAGTCAATGAATCTTAATCTAAACAATTGGACTATATTGTTACAAGCTCAAATAAAAAAGTTAAAAAACAAAATTGTGCGCTCTTGTTTTTTTTTTTACCTGATGTAAATTAGTGCTTGACTACGATCCCAACAATTGATATAAACAATTTACTAAAAAATAAGAGGGACAAGAGAAAAATGCAACCTTGAACAACCTGTGCTACCCCCACGGTGCTCGAAAACCTGCCAAATTTTGACACTTTTTTTTTTATTTTTCGATAAAACTACCCAAAGGAAGCGTTTTTTAAGTATATTTTTATATATTTTTGCTTAAGGGGCTGGCGACGTATGAATTTCCATACAAACGTAATACCACGCTCATTTGCAGTTGGAGCATATTTCCAACATATTATGATGATATTCGGTTATAGACAATATTTATCTAGGTTCCTACGTCGAGAATATTAGAAATATTGTTATTTTTAATACAGGGAAAGCCAAATGGCATGTTCTGCCATTTACGCTTTAAAAAAGTGCGAAATACAATTCGCTTAAATTTCTTTTTGTTTTTTTTTTTTAAAGAAGAAAGACGTAGGAACCTAGACAAATATTTCTATAACTGAATATCGTCATAATATGTTGGAAATATGCTCCAACTGCAACTGAGCGTGGTATTACGTTTGTATAGAAATTCGTCCGTCGCCGGCCCCTTAATAAAATAAAGCTAACTAAATATACTACAATTTGAGCTTAACTCCAGTACTCTAGGTTCATTAGTTGCAGAGATACAGTTTGTCAAAGTAGGCTTTTTTTTTTAAAGTGAAAAATTTTGTGTTTGCGTCATATTCGAAGACACGACACTGGATAAACTAATAATCCTAGAGAAAAGTATGAGGCAAAAATTTGTATCAAATTTAACTAGCTTAAATTTGATACCAAAGTAATGCGTCTAGGCTTCATAGTTTTCTCCAAAATTACAAAAATATCGGGTTCGTCTACACATATAATAAATCTGTAGAAATTTTTTGTTGTGCGCGCATCACGTAAAATGTACGAAATCGATGTTGATAACTTTTATACATTGAAATTTTGTCTAACTTGATATGTTACTTAAGTTTTGTTTCATCGCAATCGGTTGACTATATCGAAAGATATACTACATTTATTGACTGTTATGCGGTACGAAGTCCACAGACTTTCGCCCTTTTGGAAGGACCCGGTTTCATCCAGTCTAGATCAGTGGGGGGAGTGGAGGCAACAGTCCTTGCACACATGCACGATATGCGCGTGGAGATGCAACGCCGGGGTGAAAGTCCGCTGCCGCGACAGGTCACGGCATGGCGGACAGAGCTCCGGCGGGATCTCATGGTGAAATGGCGTCAACGACTATCGCAACCCAGTGCTGGGCACGCCACAATCATGGCGGTAAGTCCCCTCTTTGAGCGTGGCTGGAAAGACCTCACGGCGTCCTTACCTTCCGCATGACGCAGGTACTCACCGGACATGGTTCGTTCGGGAGTTTCCTGCACTCGATTCATGCGGAAGTGACGCCCGGGTGTCGCCACTGTGCGGAACGCCCGGAGGACACGGTGGAGCACACAGTCGAGGTGTGCCCTGCTTGGGCGGAGCATCGCCGTGCCCTCGTGGGGGCGATCGGCGGCGGAGACCTCTCGCGCCGGGCCTTGGTTGAGGCCATGGTCCGGAGCGAGGAGGAGTGGCAGGCGGTCGCCGACTTCTGCGAAGCAGTAATGCTCGCAAAGGAGGAGGCCGAACGCATCAGGCAACGGCGTTATCGCCGCCGCCGTCGCCGGGATTCTGAACCCGATTTCCGGCCAACGTAGACGCAGGCTTGCGGACAGTGAGCAATGGGTAGCTCACTGTCCGGCCGTCCGGTAACTGTCCGGACCAAGCCCAAGGCGTCGACGGCGCGCACTGTTCCCGCGCGCCTCAAGGAGTTGTCAGCAACAGCAGGGACCCAGACGGGTCGAAGCCTACTGGGGCCAGGGTTATCCGAAAGGGCGCCCGAGCCCCGGTATGAAGGCTAGAAGGAACGGGGTGGGTGTTTTAGTCAGTAAGAGTCTGACACTATCTCCCGCTCCGCCCAAGGGCGGGGGATGTCAATGCATGATTTTTTTCCACCATAAAAAAAAAAGTGGGGGGAATTGGAGAAGAAAGAATAATGTTTTCTGGAGGTGGAGACGGATCGGCATATGGTGTTAGGTCTTCCACATTCTCGTCCTGGATGAAGAGGACCTAATTACGGCCATGTCTTTTGTATTAGTAAACTTAGAGTTGATAAAACGTCCTCTAAAATCCTGGAGTTAAATCCCCAGTTTAAGAATTTAAACTAAATTATATAATGTTGTGTTTGTGTGTTATTATTATGTCTTAGAGTTGCTAAATAAACAGTAAGGCAATACCGAACAACAATTTGGTAATTAATTAGAAGCGAACTGTCAAATTGTTTGTAATTTTTCAGTAGTAGGGTTTCTTAGAAGCTGATTACTTGATACTTGATCGCTCTAAGTTGTTAAACCTTTAATTAATTTGTTTTGGCAGAGGTTTAGAAATAGCTTAGTCTTCTTATTGATTTGGATTTAGACTATTATATTAACTACTGTTGAAGTTTCGATAATTTTAAGCTACATTTCATGTATGATGTGAACATGACTATAAATTGACTTTAATCTACCCACTATATATATGTCTTGTACCTATTATAATTATACATAGGTTTTTTTTGGTGTGTACAAATCATCCAAATGCCATACCCCGCCCTTGAGCGTGATCAATAACAAATAAATGACAGTTACGCAAGGCTAGTGTAGCAAAGAATAATCAGACACCAAATATCGTAGCTCATATGGAAATTGTAAATCGACAACGAATCTAGATGGGTCGTTACCGTTACAACTTAGGCAGATGGGGTACTCCAATGAGCCACAGTGCAATTGCGGAGTTTCATCCCACACAACGCCTTGTAATGATCTAAATATCTGTGACGCTTCACCTCCTGTCATGCTCCCTGTGTAATAACACCAGCACTTTGAAAGACCTTACACTGTCGATGTCGATGAGGCTGAATTTTGGCCAGATAACATTTACTTTAGGTATCATCGATACAATCTTCATAATCATCATCATCATATCAGCCGAAAGATGTCCACTGTTGGACATAGGCCTCCCCCAAGCGTCGCCATAACGACCGGTCCTATGCGTCACGCATCCATCGGATTCCCGCAATCCTGACCAGGTCATCGGTCAACAACAGCCGGCCTCCAACAGGAGGCCTTCCAAAGCTACGTCTTCCGGTACGTGGTTGTCACTCCAGAACCTTACATCCCCATCAACCATCTGTTCTGCCTGCATTGTGCCCATTGCCACTTAAGTTTGGTGATTCTTCGAGCTATCGATACAATGAAGAAGACAAAAAAATCTTACCCTCATATCACTTAACTTCATCAAACTACATACACGCTGGCACTAACCGTCCAATATTTCCGAATTTATTGGCAAAGTTGAGCATTTGACGCGCGAAGAATGCTCAGATATAGCAGCCGAAGCACCGAATAATGCTCAAATATAGCGCCGATATGAAGCATTTTGCACGGCGAGCCTGCTTGATTAACCTTTGTTCATAGTTAGTGAAGTTCTAGTATGAATTTTCTGAATAGTTTTCTCTTTATTTGAGCTTCGCGTGCAAAGGGTTAGGTGTTAGTTAAAGATAGTGTAGCGATTGGTGCCTAGTATGATACGGTGGATTTCGTTTGATGGATTTTTAGTGGATTGAATGGCCGATTTTTGGGAAAGAAAAAAATCATGATTGAACCGAAAGATGTCCATTGTTGAACCGACTTGTGGCCTCCCACAAGTTGATCCGACGACCTGGTTAGAGGTTCAGTCTTTTCATCAAATATCCACAGGCGCACATAAAGATACGTTCATACAAACTTTTGTCATTAAAATATTAGTGTGATGTGATTATCAAGAGGTATACATTTAATTCTTCTGAACGTGTGTTTGTCACCTGACTCCTCTAAAACAGCTTGACCGATTTGAAAGTAATTTTGTTTGTGTATTTGAGTGGGTCCCTTGGTCCCTTTCGGTACCTCAGTTCACTCGTCCTAGAGGATGGTGAGGTAGACCGGGACGTAATAAATTGGATCAACGCAGGATGGAGGAAATGGCGACAGGTCACGGGAACCACTTCTGATCCAAGGATGCCCCTCAAGTTGAAGGGTAAAATCTACAAGTCCGTGATAAGGGCTGCCATATTGTATGGATCAGAATGTTAGGCTGTGAAAAAGATGGATGAAAAAAAATTGCTCGTAGCAGAGATGAGAATGTTAAAATGGATATGTGGTGTGATGAGAATGGATAAAGTGAGAAATGAGTATATTAGGGGAAGTTTGAAAGTGGCGCCAGTGACTGAAAAGTTGAAAGGGAATCATTTGTCTCGGTATGGTCATATGAAAAGGAGGGATGAAACGCATATTGCTAAAAAAGTTATGAGTTTACATGTGGATGGATATGGATGGAGGGGGAGAGGGAGGCCAAAGAAAAGATGGATGGATTGTGTGAGAAGTGATATGAAAGAAAAGGGAGTTAATGATAGCATAACAAGTGACAGGACAAAATGGAAGAAAAAAACGTGTGCCGACCCCAAATAAAAAGGGACAAGGGCAGGAAGATAATGATGATATTTGAGTGGGTCCCTGGATGGTTTGAAAACATATTGGCGCTGCAATTGGATTCTCATTTGTTTTTTTCCCGAAAACCCAGTTTTTGGACAGTACAACGCCAACCAGGTCTGCTAGTATAAAAAAAATAAGTATATGCTCATATGTCATTGCACGATATACCTGCCCTGTTATCACATGGGACTCATAACGTAACGTTTGCCAGCAAAACGGGGAGTAATAAACCTCTCGGCTTACCTCTTCAGGGAATACAGACCTGATATACCAACATGGAGTTTAACTTCTGTTGATTATAAGGATGTCTACCCAACTGCCACTTGATTAGTCGCGACGAACATGCCTTTGAGGGTTATTACACAAAATAGGTAGGTACAGAAGTCAATCGCATATATGTACTTCACTTTTTATACCTACGCTAGGCGATCGCGCTAGGGTCAGCGCGTTGCTCCGAACTGTACAAGTGCGACCGGGCGATTGAGCCGAGATAATTATCGTGTCCGTGAGCAGTGTCTATGAGTGCGTTGCTCAAGCGCGCTTTGTATGTAGATTGTCTTCTGTACCTGTCTATTTTTTGGTTCTGAGGACATGCTTCTTGGTTAAGCTGTTTTTTTGTGCGATAGCTTAATTCTTTGGTGGGATGCAATTCCCATATCTATCCTTTTCTTACTCATACTTATTGAGTGTAAGGGACTGAGCTATCCGCGTATTTGAATATGGAATGACATTTCTATGTGAACCGCGCAAATTCAATGGCGTCTGTAACTGAATTGAGGGTTTTGCATCCGCTCAACAAAATCGAAAATTAAAATTGGTGTTTGGTATTTGTGCCTTGAAAATAGTGTCATTGTGTATGCTAAGCTGTACCCAGGATGGTTATCCTGGTTATCTGATTAGGTACTGTGCAAAACTTCCTTTCAAGGACAGGTCGTTCTGATCAATTTTCTCAAACGACACGTCAAGTCCCACACCACAACTAGTCTTAAACAGTTCGCTATCTTTTCCCTGAACTTTGCAGACACTTCTTATGTCTTACGATTTGGACGAAATAATTTTTACGGGGCTATTGAATAACCATGGCTAAGGACTTCTTTGAAAGAATTACCATATCCCTGGAACGGAAATAGGAACTTAAGGAACACAGCTGGGCTTAAGTCAGTAAAAATCTGAAACTTCTCTTCATCATCATCCTTATATCAGACGAAAGAAATTCACTGTTGGACATAGGCCTCCGCTGTGCCGCCATAACGGCTGGTTCCGTACGTCTATCATCCACTGGATTTCGGCGACTCACCCTAAAGCAGGGGAAGTCTCTTGAAAACAACCACTATTCAAAATAAAAGCTACAAAAATTGAATACCAATTACCAAAATTAGGGACACAGCGTACACTAAACAAAGCAGAAATCCGTGCTCCGACCATCACGTCCCCATTCCAAAGACTACAATAGGGTGTATTCACAGCACGGAGAGCGGTCGCGAGCTGCGAACGATAATAAATATTCAGACGGGGTTAGTGTGGTACTGCCCTAATTTGGCGACAGTAATGGTGTTAGATGAAATCTGCGTTTGGTTTGCAAATTAAGGTGTAAGATTTTGTCTATAGGATCATTTTATACCGAATTGCGCTAGCAAGTTTAGGTATGCAGGACAAAGTTTAAAGATCTACATCATCATCATCATCATATCAGCCGAAAGACGTCCACTGTTGGACATAGGCCTCCCCCAAGCGTCGCTACAACGACCGGTCCTGTGCATCACGCATCCATCGGATTCCCGCGACCCTGACCAGGTCATCAGTCCACCTTGTTGGAGGCCGTCCAACGCTGCGTCTTCCGGTACGTGGTCGCCACTCCAGAACCTTTCGTCCCCATCGACCTTCTGTTCTGCATGCAATGTGCCCTGCCCATTGCCACTTAAGTTTGGCGATTCTTCGAGCTACGTCGGTAACCTTGGTTCTCCTGCAGATATCTTCATTTCTGATGTGATCAGGATCACGCAAGGAAACTCCAAGCATAGCCCTTTCCATCGCCCTTTGGGTGACTTTGAGTCTTCTTATGAGGCCCATTGTAAGTGACCACGTTTCGGAGCCATAAGTCATCACTGGCAACACGTACTGGTCTTAGACTTTCGTCTTGAGACAATGTGGTATATTGGACGAGAAGACACCGCGCAGCTTCCCGAACGCCGCCCAGCCGAGTCGGATTCGATTCGAGAGTATACTGAGGTCACCGAGCATTGTACTGAGTTCCTCCGTAGTCTCAGTCATGACTATTATGTCGTCGGCAAACCGAAGGTGAGTGATGTACTCGCCGTTGACATTAATGCCTAGTCCTCTCCATTCCAGAACCTTGAAGACATCCTCCATTGCGGCCGTGAACAGTTTCGGAGAAATGACGTCCCCTGTCTCACACCTCGCTGCAAGAGGATAGGTTTCGATGTCTGATCTTGAAGTCGGACTGACATGGAGGCGTTTTTGTACAAACACTTCAGCACTTTGATGTACCGATAGTCAATCTGGCACCGTTGGAGAGACTGCAGTACAGCCCACGTCTCGATCGAATCAAAGGCTTTCTCGTAGTCCACGATCGCTAAGCAGAGAGGCTGATTATACTCTTCAGTCTTCTGTATAATCTGCCGCAGCGTATGTGTGTGGTCCACGGTACTAAAGCCTTTTCGGAATCCGGCTTGTTCGGGAGGCTGGAAGTCGTCGAACCTGCACGCGAGACGGTTCGTGATGACTCTGGAAAACAGCTTGTAGACATGGCTCAGAAGCGAGATGGGCCTGTAATTCTTAAGCAGGGCATTATCGCCCTTCTTAAAGAAAAGTACCATCACGCCTCTGCTCCATGCCTGTGGCGTTTTTCCCTCGAGTATGACGGAATTAAATAGCTTCTGAAGGGCCTTTAAGACCGTTTTTCCACCCGCCTTCAGGAGTTCGGTCGTAATTCCGTCCTCACCCGACGCCTTGTTGTTTTCAGCTGCTTCAGAGCCATACTAATCTCGTACAGGCTTACGTCCGGAATATCTTCGGTATAGTGTCGAGTCAATCTAGCTCTTGGGTCATTTGAAGAATAAGAATAAGAAGAATAAGAATAATTTATTTGTAAACATAGGTGTGTGCGGTGTTACAGGTAGCTAGATCCTCCATGTTTTGCCCAGAGGCGTACAAATATATATTGAACATTGTCCGTTTTCATTTAACTTTTGAGATCAAATAATCTTTAACATTATTTATAAATTCAAAATTAATTGGCACATCATTGCAGATCAAATTAAATTATTTCAATAAATGTCATAGAGTTACATGTCATATTAATACTATGTAAACTTTTATAACAATAATAATGTCGTTATTAATAGGCACATGCGTATTATTGCAAATGAAATAAAATAAGTATCGATAAATGTCAAAGAGATTAAGTTTCATGTCATATTGATTCTAATGTCACACACAATTCAGGACCATCGTAATGTATCAAAATAGGTTAAGTGATGTGCAAGTTTATTATGTCAATCTTTATATAATTAATAGAGTCAATATTAACAGGCATATGCATATCATTACAAATAAAATAAAATTAGATGCAATAAAATGTCAGAGATTAAGTTACATGTCCATTAGTGTTACTGTCAAATAAAAATTCAAGACCATCAAGATCAGTCAGATAATGTGCTATTTTCTGAAGAAGTAATTATAGAATTGTCGTCGAGATAGTCCTTTATTGAGTAATAGCATTTATTTATCAGAATTCTTAATAGTTCTTTTTTGAAGTTATCCAAATTTAACGTTTTAATTTTTTCAGGTAGGTTGTTAAATATTTTTTGTGCCATACAGAAAGTACTCTTGTTCATAAGTGCAGTCTTTCCATGAGTTACCTCGAGTTCTGATTTATTTTTATCGCGTAGTTTTCTGTAGTAGCTTTTAGTGGCTATTTTATATAGTGAAATGTTAGATTTAACAAACACATTTGTTTCGTATATGTATAACGACGGCAAGGTAAGAATTTTTAAACGTTTAAAGAACGGTTGGCAACTGTCAGTGCTTTTTAGGCCACACATAGCCCTGATACATCTTTTTTGGGCTCTAAATACTACTTCTCTATCAACTGAATTGCCCCAGTATATTACGCCATATCTGAGTGTCGATGCAACATAACCGTGATAGGCTGTTAATATTGATTCTAGGCTAACTATTTTTGATAGCTTATAGAGAACATAGGCAAATTTACTAAGTCTTTTACATATTTCGTCAGTCTGGGATCTCCAAGTCAAATTGTTATCGATATTAATACCAAGAAATTTAGTAACAGTAGTTGGTTCAATTTTCGTTCCTAAATAATTAATGTCCATGATATTGTTTGGGATCCTTTGATGAAAATACATAATTTTAGTTTTTTCTAAGTTAATGTTTAGATTATTGTCGTTAAACCATGTTATAATTTTATTCAATGTCATATTTATTTCATTTTCATAAGTATTGGGATTGTCACACTTAATCACTACAGTGCTATCATCGGCGAAAAGAACCATGGGGTGATTTATATGCTCTGGGAGGTCATTTATATAAACCAAAAAAAGAGGGGGTCCTAGTACGCTACCCTGAGGAACGCCGTATTTAATTATTTCGCTGTCAGAACGATATTTTTTCTCGTAACCGGTCTTGGGGCATACTTGTGTGATTTCCACAAATTGCCTTCTATCCGTCAAGTAAGATTTAATGAGATCAAGTATATTTCCCCTAATACCATATTTTTCGAGTTTACGTATTAATATAGAAAAGTCCACATAGTCAAAGGCTTTAGTTAAATCCATAAAAATCGCACATACCGGTTTTCTTTTATCTACATTTGATAAGATGGGCAGAAGCAAGTCATGTATGGCCATATTGATTGTCTTCTGCTTACGAAATCCCTTTTGTTCCTCTACTAATATATTTGATTTCTCAAGGTAGTTGTATAAGGACTTATAAATGACTTTCTCAAATATTTTTGAAAAGATGGGTATCAACGCGATAGGCCTGTAGTTTGACATAATTTGTCTATCATTTTTTTTATGCAATGGTACCACAATTGAGGTTTTTAATTTGTCAGGGAAGATTCCGTTAGCAATACACATATTAATTATATGACTGAGATGTGGAGCTATGTATTGTGACACTTCTTTTTTTGCTAGATTTGCAGCGGGTTTAGTGATAGACGTGTATAACTGTCCATAAAAGGCCTCGCTCTCTCTCTCTCCCAAAAGCTCCGATTTGACAGAAATGACTCTGCCATCGTCGGTCTTCAAATTTATTATCTGGCTCTGTCCAATAGACAAATCTCGTGCGAAAACTTTAGAGCCCTTGTTCTGCTCAATCGCCTCTTTAATCTTCTCGGTATTATAGCGACGAAAGTCGCGTTTCAGAGATTTTGATATCTGTCTATTGAGATAAAGATCTACATACCACCGTTGAACAGGGAGGATCCTTCGACCAGAGAGATGTTTTGGTCTGATCTGGGCAACTGCCCGATAGGTAATTTCGGACTGTTGTAAATATTTGAATCAAGTGGATAACTATACGCGATGGAAGATTTTGTAGATCTAATATGAGGACATACATGTCGCTGGTTATGGTGTGGGAAACTATTAAATAACTCAGCCGTAAAGCCTTTTGCGTTTCAGGGCCACGGTGTCTCCTCCGAACAATCCTGTAGATATTGGATCTTCTTTACGCCATTATTTAAAATTCACATGTAGAAATAACACAATGATAAATTTAATAAAAACCTTACAGAATCTTTCTATTTACCCAAAGGGCAACAAAATTTACAGTTGTATGAATAGTGAAGTTTTCTCCCCTTGCCCCCAGACGGTACGCATCACAAGATCCAATGAAAATTGAAAAATTTCAATATTTGCGTCCCCCTGGTACTGTGTACTTCGTAGTCCCTCTTCCCTAGAGGGGTTGAAATTCGATTGTCTATCTGTTTCATTTCCTGGTGTTGATTGCATGAATCGGTGTTAGGGTGCTGTTCATGTCTTAATTGGAGGGTTATGAGTACGGTTACGGTACGGTACGGTTGGTGCAGTACTACTACATGTACTGGGTTTGGTTCCCGAATGGAAACCTACACTTATAAATAAAATTGGAGTGTCTGTTGGTAATATTGAAATAACCGCTTTTTACTACATGCATATGAATATATATACGGTACATACACCAAAATATTTTTTTTACAATTTTTGTCTGTCTATCTGTCTGTCTGTCTGTTTGTTCCGGCTAATCTCTGAAATGGCTGGACCGATTTTGACGGGACTTTTATTGGCAGGTAGCTGATGTAATAAGGAGTAACTTAGGCTACTTTTATTTTAGAAAAAAAACAAATAAATTCAAAATCCTGTAGTCCACGCGAATGAAGTCGAGGGCACAGCTAGTTACAAATATTTGTATGGCGTGCAGAAAGTTGTTCCTTGTCTAGGCTTTACATGTTTGTGAACGCATCCTATAATCCAGGGAAAACCTGAACGCAAACTTTCTAGAACGCAAAGGGTTTTATGACACAGATGTGGTTTTACTCAATATCTAAAATTCTGACACGTCTTTCCTCTCCACCCTGAAGCGAGAGTGTCATTGGATGAAATTTGACTTAAAAAAAAATCGCACAATACAGGAGTAATTTCTAGTTCTACGAGTATGTTCAGTTGTTTAAAGCTCGTTGGATGAAAATGATTTTGGAGGTCTTGTTTTACATTATTGTTAGCTATTACCTAGAAAGCAAGCATATGCATATTATTAAAATAAATGTATTGGAAGGAAGATTATGACGTTTAAGTTCTTATTGAACAAAAAGACTTTATTTTTAGAGGTCAATTCGTGCTAATACGAGCCCATTTATTTCTTTTAAGCCATAAAAATCACATTCATTGCGCGAACAATTATGAAATGACCCTGATCGGCATATGGTCATAAACTATACCATAAACAATACTTCTTAAAATGGCTCTCAAACCAAATCCTAATTGGTTACACCTCCATATGTTTGAAAACATAAAACGAATTATTGTAATTTTATTTGCAGTAATTAAAGTTGTTTTGCACAGTGCACATGTTTCTTAAACAGAATTGTTTACATAAAATATATTTTTTCTTGATCTTTTATGTAAATTTTTTTAGTTAGAAATCATCTTATAGGCAATATCTTCCGGTGTGAGTGAGCAGTGGTGGCCAAGAGGTAACGGCCCCGACTTACGAGTTGTAGGTCGCGGGTTCAAACCCAGCCAGGCGCATTACTTTATGTAATTTATTTCATGACCACTGCTCTCAAAACGGTGAAGGAAAACATCGCGAAGAAACCTATATTAAACATGCATGTCCTAGAACCAAACAATCGAAGACATTTGTGACATCCACCAACCCGCACTGGGCCCGCGTGGTGGATTATGGCCCGTTCCCTCTCCTAAAAAGAAGACCTGAATCCTAACAGTGAGAACATTATAAGGTTGATTGATTGATTGGGTGGAGCGAAAGGGAATGTCCGACTTTTGCTGAATAAAACTCATCAGTGTTTGTTCAAAAGAAAGGATGCCAAGGGGAGGTCCTCCTCTTTGAATTTCAAGATCGCGGTAAATCTTTCGAACATTTCCACAGCCCTGATTCAGTAAGAGCTCAATTTTAATAGGACTTTGAACTAACATTTTATGCAAACAAAAATTTTAATGTCATCAGACATTACAATTTTTGTTTGCGAAAAATGTCGTAGACATTAGATCATTGATCAATAAATAATGTCAATCAATGAATCAAAATTATATATTGTTTGTCACAGGTGGTTTAGTTCTTACAATTGTATTAGAGTCGCTGCAACATACCCATAAGCTGTACAATACTGTAGTCATTTATAATTTGAAGTCAATTATTATCATTAATGATATTAAAAAAAAAAAACTTGGCCGGTAAGTTTGAGTCGGACTCGCCCATGAAGGGTTCCGTAGCAGCAAGTAACATAACATAAAAGTTCTTGTTGTTCCTTGTAACTTTGATCGATGTTTTAATAATATTGTATTTTTTTTTTAGATTTATGAAGTATTAAAAAAAAAAAAACTACTAAGTAGATCTCGTTCAAACCAATTTTCGTTGGCGGTTTACATGATATTTTTTTTAGTTTTATCATTCTCTTATTTTAGAAGTTACCTCATACATTTTACTACTAGGGTTTCTCGCGCAAACTATTCGGTTTAGAAAAAAATGATATCAGTAACTTCAATATCATTTTTGAAGACCTATCCATAGATACCCCACAGATATGGGCTTGATAAAAAAAAAAAAAAATGGACTTTTAATTCTATGTATTGCGACCCCCAAAATTAAAATTAAATAAAAAATTTGTGTGAAAATTTTAATACGATTTACAGAATACATCTATTCACTAAGTTTCATCAGTATAGCTCTTATAGTTTCGGAAAAAAGTGGCTGTGACATACGGACAGACAGACAGACATGACGAAACCATAAGAGTTCGGTTTTTTGCCATGTGGCTACTGAACCCTAAAAAGAAAGAATTATTATAAAATTATTACCCATGTCAGTATCTATAATTATTCATATAAAATTAGTCCACATTGTCAAAAATCTGATTTCATGTTCACATAAATACAATTTACATTATTTTATTCGTCAATATGTTTATCTTTTAAGAAGTAATTCATCGCTACTGCTTATGCTTTACTTATTAAAAGTTCTTTAAGTTTAATTTTAAAAACATTGAAGATTACAATGTTTTTTATAGAATTCGGTAGTTTATTGCATATTTTCATTCTTATTCCAAAAATACACATTAATATACATTAATTAGTTTTTTTTGTAACGTTTACATATCAGAAATACTGAAAAATCCTTATCATAACTTAAGTTAGAGCGGGATAGAACTATTCTTAACACAATAAACTCTATTCAGAAATTACTGACCCTTATTCGCTGTCATTGTACTTAAATTAATGCCATATTTTCGTATATCAAAAATAGCCCTTTCCCACTACTCTTACGCGCTGAAACAAAAGGACAAAATTTTGTAACAGCCATTATGAACACATGGCGGCATCATGTCAGAGATTCAATCGTAACTCATTCTAGGAAGCCCTGCATTAAAAATTATATTAGCCGTAAAACTTAAGGATGGTCCACACTATACGCATCGCGCGCTTAGTCAGCCATCACGATAGTCAGCAGTCAGTAGCGGTTTATGTTTTTTAGAGTTCCATTAGACAACTCCAACCTCAACTTTCACGGGTTAGTTTGACTGACCTGCTGGTCTAGTAGTTAGTGGCCCTGTCTGCTATACCGGAGGTCTTAGGTTTGATTCCCACTCAGACAAATGTTTGTATAATGAGCACGATTTGTTCTGTGTCTGGGTGTAATTTGTCTAAAATATGTACCTAAGTGTTTACAAAAACATACCCATAAGCTCTGCTTAGTTTGGGACTAGATCGAGTTGTTTGATTATGGAATATTTTTATTATTATTATGGGGCTGCATATTTTTAACAGTAATTACTAGGCCGTAAAAATTCAACGCAATCATAGGATTCGATATTGTAATCACAGTTATACTGGCAGATGAATGAAAGGCAACAAATAAAGTCTTAATGCATTTTTTTCGGGTGGGAATTCACCAAAAAACTTCTCCTGCCCTGGGTGTAGCAAGCAGATGTGTCAGACTTTTACTGACTACAGGTTGCAGGTCCGCGGTGACTCCTTCGAACAATTCTGAAGCCCTGGTTGGATCCTAAAGGACTTTTTTATCTATTGTTTTATTTATTTTTGCTTGTGCCTCTGCTAGGCAAAGCCCTCCTAAAAATCCTTCCAAACATTTTTCTTCCGCGCCGTCTTGAACCAGTCCTCATGATATGCGTCTAGATCATCTCGTTACCTCTCTCTGGGTCGGCTTCGACGGCGCTTTCCTTCTGCAAGCCACTGTGTGACGATACTTGCTCCGCGGTCACTGCATGTGGCTGACGTAGACCTGACGATATCTGTTCTATAATTAAAAATTAACGATCAAACTTGACGGCTGTTTAGTGTGAACAGCCCCTAATATTAAACTTCCAGTTAAAAAGAAGTCCTTCCCACAATGTTTTGTTATGGTCCAAATATTTTTATAGACGTGACGCATTCTGATTTGTTGTCGTTTCTGGCTTGCTCTTGATCCTTGAAGCTTTTGTGACGGGATATGAGTGATGGTATTAAAATATTGTGACATTGATTTGGAACTATGAAGATTTGGTTTGATAAAGTTAAATGAGCCTGCGTTTTGTCCCATCGTGGCTGACACAGTTTCAAATAAACTAATTAGGGAGATGAAACTGAATCATAAATATGAGAGTAAATGGATTTATAAACATGATTAAGGTCTTCATATTGTTTGGATGAACGAATTTCAATAATAGAATAGAATAAACTTTATTGTACACCAAAAAATAACACGACTTATAAATAAACTTAAATTTATGGGTACAATGGCGGTCTTATCGCTGACAGCGATATCTTCCGACAACCTTAGGATGGATAAGAAATTAAAAAAATAAAATAAACAACAATGTTTGTATGTACCTACAAAGCATTTTTCGAACACATTCATTATGCGTCCGACTAAAGGGTGGAATTCCCCGCCGTAGTCTGAGTTTCCTTATAGCAGTGACCTAGGGGTCTTGAAGTCAAGAGTGAATAGGTTTCTTCTAGGCAAGTGTGTTCCATCGTCAACCACATCATCGCTTACTATCAGGTGAGATAGTGGTCAAACGCGAGCCTGTCCATTATAATTAAAAAAAAAAACATTTTTATAAGCTTTTCATTTGTCTCCAACCGATTGAGCTTTTTTCAGACAAATGTTCAATTTGCCCACGCACGCACATAACGTACGAACATTGCATTTCTTATAAAAATTCATGCTAAGTAATGTCCTAAATTCAATATGGTGGACTAGTATTCTTTTGAGACCTTCTACCGCTGCTTCTTCCGTTACGTGGTCACTACTCCAGAGCCATCAATTTTGCGAAGAATATGCCCTGCCTACTGCCCTTTAATTTTGGCAATTCTTTAGTCTATGTCGTTAACCTTGGTTCTCCTTTTGTTTTTGTAGGTGGGAAGGCCATCCAATGACATTTTCGCGTCCTTAAGTGGTGCGGGAGATAGTGTCAGACTTTTACTGACTAAAAACCTACTCCTTCGTTGCCTTTCTTACCGGGGCCGAATCTTTCTTTCAGAAGCAGACTCTTGACCCGAGTAGGCTTCGACACTTCTGGGCCCCTACGGTTTGCTGACAACATTTTAAGGCGCGTGTGGAACAATACACGCATTCGACGTCTTGGGCCCGGTTCTGCCGGTTACCGGGCGGTCGGACGGCGAGCTACCCATTGCCTGCCGGAATCCCGACGGCAGCTAGGGCGTGAAGACCGTTGCTTCACGCCTGCGGCCTCCTTCTTTGCTAGCAAACCTAGGTTCTCCTGCGGATATCTTCATTTCCATTACCCATTAAGTGACTTTATAAAATTCTCCCTGTCTTCAACTATCATCCACTATATTTTAAATTCAATATCCTAGAGCTGACAATACAGCTATCATAAAATCACACAGCGTTGGATCATGTGGTATTGAGCGAAGCACGGGGCTGAGGGAAGGCTCAATGGAAACCTATTCGCAGACAAGTGCATCGCAACACCTGGGGCGTGCGATTATAGGCTGGGAGCCCGGTGCTAAAGATTTAGTGTTAGAGCTGTCTTTATCGTTCAAGTTGGGCTTCTTTGAGGAGAGTTTCTGTTGTGAGCTGGTGTTGAAATAAAATGCATTTGGATGAAGTAGGTTTAGTTCTTGCATTTTCTTGTAAGTCTTTGTGTTATATTTTTAAATGTCTCATTTAAACCAACCTTTTTTACTGTCCGTTTAAACGATTTTGATTTTTAATTCGTTGATGGCATGATATATGGCTACAGTAATTAGTTAGTTACTGTAAACACTTTTTTTTTGCATTTAATGCCGTCCTTATGCTTACAGAATATAAATCAAAATCGGTTGAACTGACAGTAAAAAAAAAGATTGTTTAAATGTCTAATCATAACGTGAATGGAGTATAGACACAAAACTATTTGTTAGCCGCAAATTAGAGTGGACTTATGAGTTGGACTTCCTCATCGTTGCTCTCAAAACGGTAAAGGCAAACATCGTGAGAAAACTGTCATCTCCTAAAATCAAAAGTTCGAAGACATGTGATCTTCATCAAAGGCACCGGACCTGCGTGATGTACGAGTATTACGTACGTAAGTCTCTTAAAGCTTCTTATTAGTTATTAAAATTTAAAAAAAATCGTTCACCTCCACCCGTCTATCTAGTGACTCTCAAAGAGTTTGCCGCAGAATACAATTGCCGTAAAAGACTGTTTTTCCAGTTCAAAATCATCAAATGACTCCTCATGCTCTGGTTAGAGCGAGTAGGAATGTTAAACTGACTAAATTCCACTGGTTTCTTTTAATTTTCCTCTAAGTTCCAGAGCCATAGTGAGTCTTTCGAACGATCCAGCAGAAATAACAATATTTAAAATTCAAATCTATCTGTTCTTCTAACCAAGTCCATCTGTGAACAAACCGTACACAAACAAAACAAAGTAAGCGCGGCCACACGCAATTCAAGCAAGCTTCGCAAACTGCACGTTTCAGCTGGACCAATGTTTTTCACGGCAGCAGCGATCGCCTGTAATCCTCCTGTTGCCTTCACAGCTCTCACGTGTAATCTGATCGTGACTTGTATAAAACAATTTGTTTAGAACCGGTTTCCAATTTGCCTTGGCATGATAGGTTTTTTAAACGGATTTTGTAACCCCGGATTAGGTTTATAGATTGAAATTTAATCTGTAATAGATATCTGTGTTGATGGGATTCGGTTATTGTGGGTGGTTTTTGTTTCTTTTTGTTGTGTTGGGAAATTTACTTTTTGGGGAAAAGTTTGCTGAGGTTGTAGTTCATTGCCATTCACGTTAAAGGAGAGTGTGCCTGTTTTTTTTTTACTTTTTTTATTTATTTATTAACAATTTATGTACACACAATAATAAAAGAAAAGAGAAAGGAAACAGAAGAATAGTACAGTTAGAAGTAGTGTAGTTTAAGTGCGAAATCATAAAATCGACGGGTGTGAAGAAAACAATTATCTGCAATTCCGTCATTTTCTGATAGTGACCATAACTTACTAAAAATATTATATTCCACAAAACAGCAGTTAAAAATGTTAAAATCGCAAAAAATTAAGGCGTTATCTTTAAAGAAGAAGTATCTGAAAATATTTTGCTGCCAGTTATTTGTAAGAAGAATTAAGTATCTGTTAAATATATATTTTTCGTAAGTTGCTAGCATTATTAGAAAATCGCAAAACTGTAGAAAGCTTTTTTGAATTTTGTAACCATCGAAATAAGCCCACTTGTATGTCAGACTTTTACTGACTAAACCTGCGTTCCTTTAGTTACTCTTTGCGTTCCAGTAGACTTACTATGACGTGTTAAATGTCAGTCGCGCGAACGAAAAAGAAGAATGGCGCTAAACGCCCTTTAAAGCTCCAACAATATGCCTACTGTGGTCTTCCCATTCCGATCATAATTTAAGTTAAACTTCAAGGCTAGAGTGAATAGGCTCCTCATGAACTAGTGCGTCTCACCATCAACGATTGCATCACTGCTTACTATCAGGTGGGATTGCAGTCAAGCACTAGTATTATTACAAAAAAACTTAGATCGTAAAATGGATCGTGTTAGAGCTTGTGGTAGCACTGCGGGGCCACAGTATTTCGAATGATAACACCGCAGAAAATCTCAAACTAAGATTTACGTTATAAAAACTAGAGTGAAAATAGAAATCTCGGAAGTTAAGCGTCTTGATTGTTTCTTAAAATTCTGACAAATTGCTACACAAATAAACGTATTTCCACACTGCCTTCTCTGAGACTACACCGTAAACCCGAAACACTATTTACATATATCCATAAAAATATACTGGTTTTATCTAAAGCCTGCGTTACATGTTATAATCATAAAGCTCCCTAGCTCCCGAACATGACACGGTACGTTTGACGTGTCATCGGGCGATTGTGGAAGCGCCTCGCGCCGCGTCGTGTCGTTTATCCTATATTTTTATATAATACAGATCTTATGGTATATCTTGATGGTTTGGATTCGATATCGGCTTTATGGGAACTATTTTACATGGTAGTGAGATGGTGGTATTATTTTTTGTAAAGTTATCTAGATTTTCAAAGTTATTGTTCAGTTTTAAAAACGTTCAAAGGATTAATCCTTAGTCAAAATCGACATCAAACGTCGCAAACGCGCATGTATCTACAATTTTTTTATATGTTGTTAGGTTCCTTGAGAGTAGTTTGCACCCAAGTTTGCAACCCTGAAAATCCTGTGCTACTCCCATGGTGCTCGAAAAACTGCGAAATGGCACTTTTTTTGTTTTTTCGAAAAATCTGCCATATAAGCGTTTTTCAAGATCTTTGAAGAAAATATGAAGCCTAGATGCATTACTTTGGTATCAAATTTAAGCTAATTCAATTTTCTACAAATTCTTGCCTCATACTCATCTCTGGAACTATAAGTTTAGACAGTACGAGTCTTTGAATATGACGCAAAAACAAAATTTTCACTTTAAAAAAAAAAGCCTAATTTGACAAGCTGTATCTCTGCAACCAATCGACCAAGAGTGCTGAAACTAAGCTCAAATTGTAGTATATTTAGTTAACTTTATTACATTATGAGCAAATACACTTGAAAAACGCATAGCAAATAGTTATCTTAATGAAAGTAATAAACAAAGATCTTGAAAAACGCTAAAAAAGTGCTAAAATTTCGCAGTTTTTCGAGCACCGTGGGAGTAGCACAGGGTTTTCAGGGTTGCAAACATCGGTGTAAAATACTCTCAAAAGACCTAACAACATATAAAAAATCGTAGTTACATGCGCGTTTGCGATGTTTGTGCTTTTTTTGGGTCGGTATTGACTGGACTAGATCTTTCTTTCATTCTTTTAAAAGAGAGGCATTTCTGAATTCTCAAACGACACTAAATATTTAAGCCGTGAAATGTTATATTTGTTGCTTGTCTTATTTTGTTTTTAATAATTTAATTAATAAGCCATATAGCTGTACCTGTTTCATTAATTTTAAATCAATTTTTGCACTTATTTCTGTACTTAACCATTTTTTTTTCTTTTTAACTCATTAATAATCTATACCTCTCATTATTATCTAATATATAAAAATCTCGTGTCACAGTATGTACTGTACACATTTGGCTGATCTGAGAATAAGTCGTAAGTTGTATTTTATACCCCTGGGTAATAAAGGTGGCCGTCTTCGGAAAAAAATAATGTAGAGTCTGTCTAATAAGTTACACGACTTGGGTAATATTGTTAGAATTTAATGAAATCTGATGTAGTCAACACGGGTTCAGAAGAATCTTGTAAAAAGTACCGAATATAAGTATTTTTTAAATGATTAAATATTATACAAAATTCCCAAATCGGTTGACTTATTAGACAGACTATAGGTATATTGCAAACCAACATTAAAATTTGCTAGTTCAGCTAGCATATAATTTATATAATGTATAATTTTAACAAATTATTTGCCAATATTTTATGCTCAGAATTAAAGTACTTGCTTTACATTTAAATTTAAAATCTTTTGAGAACATTATATCATGGGTATTCCTAACAATAAATCAATTTACAACAAAATATCGTGTATGTTTAATATTTTACGTCGAAAATATTCATTTGGAAATTTAGGTCGTAATAATACCTTGTCAATAATTATGTAGGACTTATCAGACACTTATAATAAGTAACCAACAATAAATATGTATTTGAAACGTTAATATTAAAGCACTTCTTACCTCTGACATTTCAAAATCAATCAAATCTTAACGTACTCATCCATGAGACTCAAACATATCAAAATTTCATTCGAGTCTCAAGTAATCTTAAAGAAAAATAACCATGAAATATAATATCAATCAATTCGATTCAATTTCGCTTCAAATGAGTTCTGATTGGTTTATTTGAACGTCTATTAATATGAAGCTGAAGTCTTACAGTTTCATGAAAATTAATATCGGTAGTTATTTTAGTGAGGTAGTAGGTAATTGCACATGTGTGGGTACGTACTTGTGTATGTGTGGATATGTACTTAAGGGTAGGTTCTACTAATTGTGTTTTTTTTGAACCTCTGGTTCTTTAAATTATTTTATTAAAATTGACCATATAATCAACCTGGGCAAAAATCAAAACATGATATGATTTAGTTGACTTGATAAAAAAAACTCGAATCATACCCTAAATTGCAATTTCAAACACGTATATCTACGAGATTATGTTATGGAAATATTTGAAAGTTACATAAAATAATAAAGCATTTTTTTTTTAAAGGGTTTGCAAAAAACAAAAATATTTACTATGTTTTTAACCTCTTAATCCCCGCGCGAACGCCGGCGTTCGCGCTAATGTCATCGCGCCATTAAAAATAACATAGCTGTTGTGGGGCCGCGAAATCAACAGAGCCCGGGCATAACCTTTAAGTCAAGAGTGAATAGGTTACTTCTAGGCAAGCGTCCTCTATCGTCGACCACATCATCGCTTACCATCAGGTGGTGGTCAACGCGAGCCTATCAATAATAAAAAATAAAATACTTTGACTGTAACCGGCTCTTAAGTATTATGGGGTAGCGATAATAACACAAATTTTTGTATACGTGTTATTCTGTCTTAAGTACATAATGTGTGTGGATGTTGCTGTGTCAGTGTGTAGTCAAGATTTTCTTAAGAACACTATTCAACATTATTTTTAGTTTATCATCATCATCATCAGCCTTTTTATTGTTCCCACTGCTGGGACTCAGGCCTCCTCTCTAGGAGAGGGAATGGGCCGTAATCGTGGGCCCAGTGCGGTTTCAGTTTATGCGAAATCCGAATATAGTTTTTCAGAATCAGCAACTGAATGGATTCTAATGGTTTTTATACCAATTTATATTTTTTCCTAAAAATATTTAATAATTGCCCCCGCACCATAAAATCTATAAAAAGTAAAAGAACTGTGACGAGTCTAATGAGCCCAAACTCAACGGGTTTACTAGTAGGCATTTCAGGGTTCCATTAGCCACCTCCCAGTTCTAACATCAGGTCCTCGTCATCATGAAAAATATTTAGAACTGGTTAAGATGAATCTAATGAGCCCAAACTCGATGTGTTTACTAGAAGGCATTCCAGGGTTCCATCGGCCACTTCACAGTTCTAGCATCAAGTTCTCATTATGATGAAAAGTATTTAGAACTGGTTAAAACGAATCTAATGAGTCCAAACTCCACGGGTTTATTATTAGGCATTCCAAGACGTCTCTAACCTCCGACCTCCATCATCAGACCGCTTGATAGCGCCGGCATGTAGGCGCTTGAGTATTTCAAACATTCAGACACTTACATGTGTTTATTAGTAAAGTATATATCCACTAAGTGTTTTAATTCCCTGCCACATCCAATAAACGAGCTGATGACCTTGAACACCTGAACAGATCTTCATAAATTGTATCGAAGAACTATCTCGATAATTAAGAGCATTAGGGCCAGCAAACAGCTGGGTGCAAGTGCAAAACAACCCCTCAGTCACCTGGATGGCTCGGTGACTATGTATTTTTGCTGACATAACAAGCTTGTAACTTTGTGATTTTTCATGATACAGTTATGAAATTTTGTACATAGATTCTTTACATAAAAATACTAGACACATTTTTCAGGCTTCGCTTATACCCTAAATTAATGTTGTATAGTTCGCGTTTCATTGGAACTTTATAATAGAACATTAGTAAGCGTCCAATAAGTTACTTTATGATTTTTAATTAAATTAGTTCCAAATGTTGTCTGGGTTATTTGGGATAGATAAATTAATTTACGCTCAATATTATGTTCGTTTTGAAATTTTTAACGAATTTGATGTAATTAACAGTTTTATATTAGACTAGCTTTTCCCATGACTTCGTCCACGTATGTATATAAACATCTTTCTCCTTTCTTTCAGTCCATCCAAAGGTTGTCTGGAAGAAATTGCCTTGTGCGATAAGACCGCCCTAACCTACAGTTATTTTCAATAATGTTTGTCCTGTATTTTTTGTATATGTGGTGTAAAATAAAGAATATATAATAATAATAATAAAATATATCCTATGTCACTCAGGAATTAAGCAGCTTTCTATCGGCATAACAAAATCTTATCAATCGGACCAGTACTTCCAAAGATTACCTCCTACAAACAAAAAAAAAAGACGTGTGGCACTCGGGGACTGTCGCGGTAAAGCTATTGCATAGCATTTTTATCAACTTATGCAATTATAATTATCTATTTATTTTATTTATGCAGTATTTTTTTTCCTTTGTTTTTTTTCTTTGATATTAATTGAAGTTACACTTTCACACATTGAATTGAATTTTGATTGATTGTTCACTCATTTGCTTTTTTATCGGTCACCACGCTCAAAAAACAAATGAGTGGAGAGTGTTAGGTTATTTTCGTTACGGAATTTCTGGATTCGGTCTCCACGCTCAAGGCCCGCGATAGAAGCTATGCAATAGCATAAAAAACGAACTTTACCTCTTTATTATATTAGTGCAGATATACAATCATTGATTAGCAACACTTTAAAATACACTACGTACAGCCACAAAATATATAGGTACAGAAGTCAATCTACATACAAAGCGCGCTCGAGCAACGCACACGAAGACACCGCTCACAGACACGATGTCTCGGTCGCGTCTCGGATCACTCGTCGAACAATTTCGGCTCAAACGCTCATTAGTGTGCGTCCACCGAGCGTAGGTATAAAAAGTGAAGTACATACATGAGATTGTCTTCTGTATCAATCTATTTTGTGGTACAGCAGTCGAAGTTCACTTGCTTCTTAGAATATTGAGGTTATAAATTGGAAATATTAACTTTAAACTAGCTACTGGCTGCGGTTTCGCCCACGTGATAGTAGGAAATTATCCCAAGAGAACAAATATACGGATTAAATAGTATTTTATTTGTTATTCCAGGAGATGGTTTACCCATGTACGTTTCACCGAAATCCGTTGGAACGTGAAGAAGTTACAAACACACACACATTCACAAACTTTCACCTTTGCCTTATTAAACTAACGGCTGTGATGTGATAGGTTTGTTGTTATCTAGACAATATTATGAAATTGATAAACTTGATTTAATTTTACAGAAAAAGAAACAAGCTTAAGCTAGAACTACATTAGACTGATGCAAATGTGTAACACGCTTTTTTTTTTATTAATGATAGGCTTGCGTTTGTCCACCATCTCACCTGATGGTAAGCAATGATGTGGTCGACGATAAAGCACGCTTGCCTAGAAGAAACCTATTCACTCTCGACTCAAAGAAGTTGATTTGTACGTAGAACGACGTCGCATGGCGTCGCATACGTGTGAGCTGTGTAGTGCTACCTTTAGGGACTACTCACACTTATTCAGCTCTATTCAGCTTATGTCCATAGAAAACAACGATTTTGTATGGAGACGCGTACACATCCATTCAGTTTTCCGCGTTTATGGTATTAATAAAGTAATAGTCATAATAATATAATTATATAATAGTATAATATTATTAATTATCTAAAGCATTACGCCGCTGTACCCCGGCTGATAGAAGTAGATCTGTATAAGTGTGACCAAAATCGTTCAGCGAAACGCGAATAGAGCTGAATAAGTGTGCGTAGTCCCTTAAGCTGGAACTATACAACGCACACGGTACGTAGAACGACGTTGCATGGCGTTGCACACGTGTGAGCTGTGTAGTTCTATTTTTAAGCTAGAACTATACAACGCACACGAGTGCCACACACTCAGATCTGGGCGCGTCGGTCTCCATACATTTTATATGGAAACTAGACTTGTAGAGCTACACTTGGTCTACGCCACGCGACGTCGTTCTACGTACAAGTAAGGCGTGTTACACGTGTGCCTCGGTCTAATGTAGTTCTAGCTTTAATGTATTTGGAATAACATTATCCATTATTTACTAAATAATTTCCAGCCATCGCTACTAAACTTCCTTATTTCCTTACAACGTTCCAAAATATTATACACACGTATCATCAAGCAGATTGCTGTATTAAGGAAGTTGGCAAGAACATCGTGATTAAATTCCTTGCGGTTTGCAAGATAACCAGCAGTTTTACTTACTGCTTTATCTTATTTAACTGAACATGGTTCTTAATGGAAATAGTGAAGCAGAGTTGTCAGATTATCAGAAGTCACACACCTGTTTTGCCAAGGAGTCTCATGTTGCTGATTTTCCGGGTTTTTTTCTTTTGATGGGTAACAACCATCCAATGACATCTCCCGACCTTGGGCGGGACGGGAGATAGTGTCAGAATTTTACTGACTAAAAAGCTGACTCCGTTCCTTCGTGGCCATTCATACCGGGGCCGAGACTTCCTTTCAGAAGCAGACCCTTGGCCCCAATAGGCTTCGACCCTGCTGGGCCCCTACGTTTGCTGACAACTCCTTGAGGCGCGCGGGAAATCGGGATTGAAATCCTGGCGGCGGCTGGGGAGTGAGCGCCGTTGCCTCATGCAGTCGTCCTCCTCCTTTGCTAGCGTTACTGCTTCGCAGAAGAAGGCAACCGCCTGCAACTTCTCCGGACCATGGCCTGTGTCAAGGCCCGGCGCGAGAGATCGCCGCTACCGATCGCCCCCACAAGGACACGGCGGTAAGCGTTTTCGCTATGAGAGCCGTCTCGTGGTATTCATTGTGCGTACAGTTAAGGAATGGAATTCCTTGCCGGAGTCTGTGTTTCCTGATGGCTACAACCCGGTAATCTTTAAGTCAAGGGTGAATAGGTTACTTCTAGTTAGCGCTCCATCGTCGACCGCAACGTCGCTTTCCATCAGGTGAGATAGCGGTCAACCGCGAATCTATCAGCAATTAACAAAATGCTTCAAACTTTTTCACACTTTTGATTTTACCGCTCGCCGCTCTGCGTTTAGCTCACAGCGGCAAGGTCGTGAATGGACCGTTAGTGTAAGGCTGCAGCACCTGCCCGCTGAAACGGCACACGATAGAACGACGTTGCCACTTCATTGACAGAGTATTATAAGTTTTGTGTGTAAGCTGTGAGCAGGCGTACGCCAAGCGTATAATGACGAATAAACATCTATGAAGCTACAAGTTCGCGGACATTATGTCTTAACCTTTCGTATGCTGTAATTAGAGACACAATTAAAAAGTTATTGTGTCTCGCGTGGATCCACGTTCCGGACACACAAAGGGTTAAATGTTGCTAAGCGCAAAAGTCGACAGTGGTTGAACATTTTCTAAAAACAAATGATTAGTCTCAGGTTGAGGTCTGTTTTTCCTCCCAATTTCCGGCTATCGTAGGCGCGGGCTTGCGGACGGCGAGCAATAGCACGCCGTACGACCGTCCGGTAACCGTCTAGACGGAGTCCAAGACGTCGACGGCACGTATAGTTCCACGCGCGCCTCATGGAGTTGTCAGCAAACCGTATGGCCCCAGCAGAGTCGAAGCCTACTGGGGCCAAGGCTCTGCTTCTGAAAAGGAGACTCGGCCTCGGTACGAAAGGCGATGAAGGAACAGGAGTGAGTCTTTGGTCAGTAAAAGTCTGACACCATCTCCCGCTCCGCCCAAGAGCGAGAGTTGTCATTGGATGATTTTCCCACATAAAAAAAAGCGCAAAACAGTGACTGCACCAATGTGGTTGAACATTTTCTAAAAACAAATATTATTAAAGTCTCAGGTTGCGGTCTTCTTATCCTGGAATCGATGGTATTCTTTTCCCTAAAAGTTTTTGGGGTCCAGTAGGTGGTCACGTTTATAAATAGCGACATCAGAGGCGTTTTTTAAGTCCTCAAAGTGCAGATGTAGTGGCGCTTTGTGTAGCTTTTGACCGAATGCTACGCATACCATGACCGCTAGTCATACTCATGACTAGCGGTAGATTTGCCTACGGCTAAATGGGTGGGCACCCATGTCAGACTTTTTGTAGGATAGATAATCGGGCCGATTTTATATATTTGTAACATTGTTCTGTATTTCTGACTAACTTTTTGTAGGACGTGTGCGTTGCACTATTACTATCAGTGTGTTCTATTTTTCTCCTACAAAAAATCGGTCACCGATTAATTGGACGTCGGCGGGCAGCCTAAACAAGCCTGGCAGTGGTTTGTTTTCAAAAACCAAGGTAAACTTAAGCTCTTTTATTCAGCCATCACAGCAAACAAATTGAGTTTTCATTTCAAGTATTTTGCCCAAAGTCGAGTAATTAAATAACTATTGAAATATTCTCGTGTCTGTGTGTGTATTAACAGCGTAAAACCAATGTATGAGAGATCAAAGGGCAAATTTTAATGAAGCCTAGAACCACTATATCGCAATATCTGGGCGATATATTGTTTACCATCCATAAGTATATTTTACATGAAACGTTTTAAGTTGTTTTTTTTTTTCATTTCTGATAATATTATTATGAGTACGGGAAATCATTGGTTTTAAGGCGGCTGATATTGTTTTTGTTATATTAATGGAATCGAAGTGTAAACACTAAAATTTACAATGGTTTAAGGGGTTTTTTGGTGCTACAATAAGCCATTAGTAATGCGAGTAGGCAAACAGTAGATTTAGAATTATTTTTAATTTGTTCCGAACCGTTTTCAATATACTTAAGAGATTATTATCATGTAAAAAGTAATATTATTCACATAAAGAACATAAAACTAGTTCTATTATAATTCCAGCCTAAAAATGTCCACTGCAGGAATATGCCTCCTTCAAACGATGCCACATGAAAAGCTCATTCTGCATTTCCCATTAAGCTGATTCTACAACCTTTACAAAGTTATTAGGTAATCTCTTAAGGAGCTATATAATATCTATCAAACCTACTTAAAAACTTTCGGCCCATATCAGCCATCTGACAAATTGAAAAGTAACTCCTCTCGGAGTGTCAGACTTATTAACGTACCCGTGTTCTTTTAGTTACCCTTTACGTTTCTTGACCATGTCAACTCTGTCAACCAATCCTGCAGTATTTAAAACTACCTAAATATCCTATCTAATGGATGCAAACCTACACATTATAACAGCACTACATGAAATTTGCCTCGTTTAAACCATAGCTCAATATTCATGAACAGCGCGCTCGACGATCAATTTTCGTCTTCCGATTTACATGTATCGATGTAATTAAATACGAATCGATGTGCAGATCATCGACGACTCGATTAATTGCTCGATTGTTGGGTTTATTATCGATTTATGGGCAGTTTATTGAGTAAGTTTTAGGCTTAGTAGGTGTCTTGTGACACGGACGAGTAGGTCAATCAAGGGTAGTTGTTTGAAGATACTTGATATATATATTAAACCTGGCAATACCGCCAGTCTTTTGGGCACACTACCAAACGACAGCGATGCAAAGGATTTTTTTTGAGCGATATTTTAGTTAGGCGTTATTGTATTGAGTGTATAAATAGTATAGTTAGTTAAATATATACTAATATGATTATATTATATGACTGGTCTGTTGGTCTAGTGGTTAGTGGCCTTGACTGCTATGCCGGAGGTCGTGGGTTCGATTCCCATCCAGGACCAATGTTTGTGTAATGAGCACGATCATTTATTCTATATCTGGGTGTAATTTATCTATAATATGTATGTGCTTAGAAATATATAAGTATGTTTATCAGTTGTCTAGTCATCATAACACAAGCTTTGCTTAGCTTGAGACTAGATGGTGTTGTGTGATAGTTGTTGAATATTATTATTATTCCATTTATTTAATTTATAAACACATTCATTATATTTTTAAATATTTCTTTAAAAAAATATCATTAATATTATTATAAATGTGAAAGTAACGGTGTCTGTCTGTCTGTTACGTTTTCTTGGTTAATCTATTTTGATAAAATTAGGTACGGAGCAAGCTACTTTTTATCTGTCTCAGACTTCGCGTCTGCGTAGTCAACATTCACGTGGACATAGCCGCTGGCAGAAACTAGTATTTAATCATTTTTAGTTGCTTATAAATAGGAGGTTACGATATTGTGTTTTTTTTTAACAATAAATCGAAACAAAAATGGAGAAGGGATGTATGACTGAAAGAATATAATTTTATACCAGTGGGTGATTTCAGAGTGAGATAAAGTTGAAACCGAAAACCTAAGTTGACAAAGCGCACACTTTTTTGTATGTAAGAAGTCACCAATAGCTACTACTGCTCTAAGTGGAGTTATTGGAAGTGTCAGACCTTTACTGAATATTCACCCGTGTTCCTTCTGGTTCCCTTTACCACAAAGTAGATAGGTACAGAAGACAATCTCGTGTATGTACTTCACTTTTTATATCTACGCTCGGTGGACGCACAATAATGAGCGTCTGAGCCGGAACTGTTCGACGAGTGGTCCGAGGCGCTCCGAGATATCGTGTCCGTGAGTGGTGTCCATGTGTGCGTTGCTCGAGCGCGCTTTGTATGTAGATTGACTGATTGAGTCGCGGTGTCCAATTAAAAAAAAGCACCTACCTATACTTTTTCATTGAATGAATCGTGATAAGTAATTCCACATTGCGTAGAATAATAAAAAAGACATTCGTTATCTTTTGTCACTCCACGATCATGAAGAACGACGTTGCATGGCGTTGCACACGTGTGAGCTGTGTAGTTCTATTTTTAAGCTAGAACTATACAACGCACACGAGTGCCACACACTCAGATCTGGGCGCGTCGGTCTCCATACATTTTATATGGAAACTAGACTTGTAGAGCTACACTTGGTCTACGCCACGCGACGTCGTTCTACGTACAAGTAAGGCGTGTTACACGTGTGCCTCGGTCTAATGTAGTTCTAGCTTTAATGTATTTGGAATAACATTATCCATTATTTACTAAATAATTTCCAGCCATCGCTACTAAACTTCCTTATTTCCTTACAACGTTCCAAAATATTATACACACGTATCATCAAGCAGATTGCTGTATTAAGGAAGTTGGCAAGAACATCGTGATTAAATTCCTTGCGGTTTGCAAGATAACCAGCAGTTTTACTTACTGCTTTATCTTATTTAACTGAACATGGTTCTTAATGGAAATAGTGAAGCAGAGTTGTCAGATTATCAGAAGTCACACACCTGTTTTGCCAAGGAGTCTCATGTTGCTGATTTTCCGGGTTTTTTTCTTTTGATGGGTAACAACCATCCAATGACATCTCCCGACCTTGGGCGGGACGGGAGATAGTGTCAGAATTTTACTGACTAAAAAGCTGACTCCGTTCCTTCGTGGCCATTCATACCGGGGCCGAGACTTCCTTTCAGAAGCAGACCCTTGGCCCCAATAGGCTTCGACCCTGCTGGGCCCCTACGTTTGCTGACAACTCCTTGAGGCGCGCGGGAAATCGGGATTGAAATCCTGGCGGCGGCTGGGGAGTGAGCGCCGTTGCCTCATGCAGTCGTCCTCCTCCTTTGCTAGCGTTACTGCTTCGCAGAAGAAGGCAACCGCCTGCAACTTCTCCGGACCATGGCCTGTGTCAAGGCCCGGCGCGAGAGATCGCCGCTACCGATCGCCCCCACAAGGACACGGCGGTAAGCGTTTTCGCTATGAGAGCCGTCTCGTGGTATTCATTGTGCGTACAGTTAAGGAATGGAATTCCTTGCCGGAGTCTGTGTTTCCTGATGGCTACAACCCGGTAATCTTTAAGTCAAGGGTGAATAGGTTACTTCTAGTTAGCGCTCCATCGTCGACCGCAACGTCGCTTTCCATCAGGTGAGATAGCGGTCAACCGCGAATCTATCAGCAATTAACAAAATGCTTCAAACTTTTTCACACTTTTGATTTTACCGCTCGCCGCTCTGCGTTTAGCTCACAGCGGCAAGGTCGTGAATGGACCGTTAGTGTAAGGCTGCAGCACCTGCCCGCTGAAACGGCACACGATAGAACGACGTTGCCACTTCATTGACAGAGTATTATAAGTTTTGTGTGTAAGCTGTGAGCAGGCGTACGCCAAGCGTATAATGACGAATAAACATCTATGAAGCTACAAGTTCGCGGACATTATGTCTTAACCTTTCGTATGCTGTAATTAGAGACACAATTAAAAAGTTATTGTGTCTCGCGTGGATCCACGTTCCGGACACACAAAGGGTTAAATGTTGCTAAGCGCAAAAGTCGACAGTGGTTGAACATTTTCTAAAAACAAATGATTAGTCTCAGGTTGAGGTCTGTTTTTCCTCCCAATTTCCGGCTATCGTAGGCGCGGGCTTGCGGACGGCGAGCAATAGCACGCCGTACGACCGTCCGGTAACCGTCTAGACGGAGTCCAAGACGTCGACGGCACGTATAGTTCCACGCGCGCCTCATGGAGTTGTCAGCAAACCGTATGGCCCCAGCAGAGTCGAAGCCTACTGGGGCCAAGGCTCTGCTTCTGAAAAGGAGACTCGGCCTCGGTACGAAAGGCGATGAAGGAACAGGAGTGAGTCTTTGGTCAGTAAAAGTCTGACACCATCTCCCGCTCCGCCCAAGAGCGAGAGTTGTCATTGGATGATTTTCCCACATAAAAAAAAGCGCAAAACAGTGACTGCACCAATGTGGTTGAACATTTTCTAAAAACAAATATTATTAAAGTCTCAGGTTGCGGTCTTCTTATCCTGGAATCGATGGTATTCTTTTCCCTAAAAGTTTTTGGGGTCCAGTAGGTGGTCACGTTTATAAATAGCGACATCAGAGGCGTTTTTTAAGTCCTCAAAGTGCAGATGTAGTGGCGCTTTGTGTAGCTTTTGACCGAATGCTACGCATACCATGACCGCTAGTCATACTCATGACTAGCGGTAGATTTGCCTACGGCTAAATGGGTGGGCACCCATGTCAGACTTTTTGTAGGATAGATAATCGGGCCGATTTTATATATTTGTAACATTGTTCTGTATTTCTGACTAACTTTTTGTAGGACGTGTGCGTTGCACTATTACTATCAGTGTGTTCTATTTTTCTCCTACAAAAAATCGGTCACCGATTAATTGGACGTCGGCGGGCAGCCTAAACAAGCCTGGCAGTGGTTTGTTTTCAAAAACCAAGGTAAACTTAAGCTCTTTTATTCAGCCATCACAGCAAACAAATTGAGTTTTCATTTCAAGTATTTTGCCCAAAGTCGAGTAATTAAATAACTATTGAAATATTCTCGTGTCTGTGTGTGTATTAACAGCGTAAAACCAATGTATGAGAGATCAAAGGGCAAATTTTAATGAAGCCTAGAACCACTATATCGCAATATCTGGGCGATATATTGTTTACCATCCATAAGTATATTTTACATGAAACGTTTTAAGTTGTTTTTTTTTTTCATTTCTGATAATATTATTATGAGTACGGGAAATCATTGGTTTTAAGGCGGCTGATATTGTTTTTGTTATATTAATGGAATCGAAGTGTAAACACTAAAATTTACAATGGTTTAAGGGGTTTTTTGGTGCTACAATAAGCCATTATGTAATGCGAGTAGGCAAACAGTAGATTTAGAAATATTTTTAATTTGTTCCGAACCGTTTTCAATATACTTAAGAGATTATTATCATGTAAAAAGTAATATTATTCACATAAAGAACATAAAACTAGTTCTATTATAATTCCAGCCTAAAAATGTCCACTGCAGGAATATGCCTCCTTCAAACGATGCCACATGAAAAGCTCATTCTGCATTTCCCATTAAGCTGATTCTACAACCTTTACAAAGTCATTAGGTAATCTCTTAAGGAGCTATATAATATCTATCAAACCTACTTAAAAACTTTCGGCCCATATCATCATAGCCATCTGACAAATTGAAAAGTAACTCCTCTCGGAGTGTCAGACTTATTAACGTACCCGTGTTCTTTTAGTTACCCTTTACGTTTCTTGACCATGTCAACTCTGTCAACCAATCCTGCAGTATTTAAAACTACCTAAATATCCTATCTAATGGATGCAAACCTACACATTATAACAGCACTACATGAAATTTTCCTCGTTTAAACCATAGCTCAATATTCATGAACAGCGCGCTCGACGATCAATTTTCGTCTTCCGATTTACATGTATCGATGTAATTAAATACGAATCGACGTGCAGATCATCGACGACTCGATTAATTGCTCGATTGTTGGGTTTATTATCGATTTATGGGCAGTTTATTGAGTAAGTTTTAGGCTTAGTAGGTGTCTTGTGACACGGACGAGTAGGTCAATCAAGGGTAGTTGTTTGAAGATACTTGATATATATATTAAACCTGGCAATACCGCCAGTCTTTTGGGCACACTACCAGTCGACAGCGATACAAAGGATTTTTTTTGAGCGATATTTTAGTTAGGCGTTATTGTATTGAGTGTATAAATAGTATAGTTATTAAAATATATACTAATATGATTATATTATATGACTGGTCTGTTGGTCTAGTGGTTAGTGGCCCTGACTGCTATGCCGGAGGTCATGGGTTCGATTCCCATCCAGGACCAATGTTTGTGTAATGAGCACGATCATTTGTTCTATACCTGGGTGTAATTTATCTATAATATGTATGTGCTTAGAAATATATAAGTATGTTTATCAGTTGTCTAGTAATCATAACACAAGCTTTGCTTAGCTTGAGACTAGATGGCGTTGTGTGATAGTTGTTGAATATTATTATTATTCCATTTATTTAATTTATAAACACATTCATTATATTTTTAAATATTTCTTAAAAAAAAATATCATTAATATTATTATAAATGTGAAAGTAACGGTGTCTGTCTGTCTGTTACGTTTTCATGGTTAATCGATTTTGATAAAATTAGGTACGGAGCAAGCTACTTTTTATCTGTCTCAGACTTCGCGTCTGCGTAGTCAAAATTCACGTGGACATAGCCGCTGGCAGAAACTAGTATTTAATCATTTTTAGTTGCTTATAAATAGGAGGTTACGATATTGTGTATTTTTTTTTAGCAATATTTATTTATTTATTTATTTATGTATCCTTTATTGTACACCAAGATAATAAATTACAGATTTGAGCCTTATATTTAAAATATACAATTGGCGGCCTTATCGCATTCCGCGATCTCTTCCAGGCAACCTGGTATGGAAAGAGATTGACTGGACATAAAATGGGGTTGCACATGGTGCATTACAAAACAAGCTAAACAATTACTGGTGAAGAAAAAAAAAAACAAAGTACTATACTTAACAGTAAAATACATACTTAAATACATACATACTAAATAATAATTATATAGGCAAGAAAACAAGTAACAACTACAATTTATACAGCTAAAAACGAAACAAGATTACAAGGACAAGTAATATTCCTTCACAAGTGTTTTGAATGTATGTAGTGACTGCGCGCGTTTTATTGTATCTGGCAGAGCATTCCAGAGACGTGTGGCCTGGACAGTAAAGGACTTGTCAAAAAACGTAGTGGAATGCATCGACATTTTGAGTCTCAAGTTATCTGATGACCTAAGAGATTTCGTATGCGAATCACTAAGAAATTCAAACCGTTTCTTAAGATAAAGAGGGGTGAAAGGGGAAAATAGCACATTATACAAGAGAGAGAGAATATGAGCATTCCGGCGAAGGCGGATTGGCAACCACTTGAGCTTAACACGGAATTCGGAAACATGATCATATTTGCGTAAACCAAATATGAACCTTATGCAAAAATTTTGAAGTCGCTCAAGTTTATCCAGTTGTACTTCAGTGAGATCAAGATAGCTGGCATCAGCATAATCAAGGATGGGAAGAAGAAGAGATTGAGCAAGCGCAATTTTGGTGGCAGTTGGTAGAAAATTACGCAGTCTTCGCAAAGATGAAGCAGATGCGAATAATTTACGACTAACTTCCTGAAGCTGGGCAGTCCACGAGAAATTCGTGTCGATAAATATCCCCAAGTTCTTAACTTTGTCACTGATGGGAATTATGGAATTGTCAAAAGAAACTTGGGGAAGAGTCGTCGTCAATACCTCGAAAGAAAAATGGAGAAGGGATGTATGACTGAAAGAATATAATTTTATACCCGTGGGTGATTTCAGAGTGAGATAAAGTTGAAACCGAAAACCTAAGTTGACAAAGCGCACACTTTTTTGTATGTAGGAAGTCACCAATAGCTACTACTGCTCTAAGTGGAGTTATTGGAAGTGTCAGACCTTTACTGAATATTCACCCGGGTTCCTTCTGGTTCCCTTTACCACAAAGTAGATAGGTACAGAAGACAATCTCGTGTATGTACTTCACTTTTTATACCTACGCTCTGTGGACGCACAATAATGAGCGTCTGAGCCGCAACTGTTCGACGAGTGGTCCGAGGCGCTCCGAGATATCGTGTCCGTGAGCGGTGTCTATGTGTGCGTTGCTCGAGCGCGCTTTGTATGTAGATTGACTGATTGAGTCGCGGTGTCCAATTAAAAAAAAAGCACCTACCTATACTTTTTCATTGAATGAATCGTGATAAGTAATTCCACATTGCGTAGGATAATAAAAAAGACATTCGTTATCTTTTGTCACTCCACGATCATGAAGTAAAACCACCCAATTAGGGACAATCAAAGTGTTATTAACTCTTAATTACTTTGGCTGAGAACTGTCTCTATGATTGCTGGCAGTTAACCCGTTACAAACTATAATTTTATTGTGATTGGGACTTTAACACGAAACGACATTGTTTTATAAAATGTGTTTTATAAAAGTAATTCTTGGTATTTTATAATTACTTGAGCAAATTCGTTCATTGTTAACTTAATGATTCTCAGGTTGTTACCAGGATAGACAGACTTCGACAGGAAATTCCTCTCCTTAGCTGTCCGCACAAAGAATGTGTTCCCAGAATGTTTTCGTGTCTCTCTGTGGAATGTCCACCATGCATTGGTGGCGTATCGGGAAGAGTTTGGCGGAATTAGGTTATGCAATTCTAACTCACACTCTCCGAAATGCAACCAGTAGAAAACCGACCGACTAGACTAGTACAGCTCTTTCAGCGAAGCAGAAATGCGGACAAAGGAGGCTGAGTCACACCTCAAGCCCCGAGTTCTACACTTTTAAAAAGCAACTGAAGGAACACAGGTGGAACTTAGACAGTAAAAGCCTGACATTCCCCCTCACTCATCCGAGAGTGTAAGAGGTTGTTTGATGAATTCCCAAGTAGAAAAAAAGCAATGACCTTACATTTTCCTGAACACATAACCTTCCAATCTAACCGAATGGAGATTTTCTTTTTATAAAATCCTTGTTTTGTTCAAAGATTACCTCTGTATCGTAGGTGCGTTACAACTGTATTGTTCTTTATCTGATCTCTACAACTTAGTTCTTATTAAAATCTCTTAGTAAGACTGAAACTTTTACACTTCCGATTTTACATTTCATTAACTGCCTGGTAGAAAATAAGGTAAACGGCCCAGTAACCGTGAAGTTATGAACTTCCCTGACTTTGCATGCGCGCTAGGCTAAAACTAGTAGATTTATAAAAATACATTTTATATGACTAGTTAGATAATTTAATATACTTTTAGTAAATTATACTTCTATTAAATTAGTGTAAATATTATTTAACAATAAAACAAAAAAAGTACAAAAAGGGCCAAATGTACCAGTACCCGGTAGAGTTGTACTAGTAAACGTTAAATTGTCCCGTAATCCGGTAATTTTAACCACTAATTTGAACTCTATTGCTTTACTTTAAAGTTCACAGAAATAAAATATTTTCAAATAAAAAGAGTAGTGAAAATAATTAGGACCTGTATTTTGCAAAAAAAAAACATTATCGTTTTAATTTTTTTTTAATGTATGTTATACAAATTATAGGTTAACACTAGTAATATTTTAATTTCATCTTGAGAAACTTTTGGTAAAAAAAATGTCACTAACTTAAATTTTTCCATTTTTAAAATAGAAAAACAAACATGTAAGTTTTTTATTGTAGCCTCAATATTAAAAATAGAACTAGGTAACTAATCAATCAGTCATTATAAATAATAAAATAGTCTTTCACTTCTTTAAACCACGCTCCTAAACTGCTTTCTTGAACTAAAGCACGGGTTTGCGTCAGATTTTGGGCCACTCGCTGGCCTACTTCAGGGTGCTGCTTTATGAAGGCTTCAAACCATTGACTATCTGGTCTGCCATTTTTAAAAGAGTTTCCTCGCTTCAATTTTTTAATAAGTAAATTTACGCTATCCAACAACTGTGCCTTAGTTACAAGAAATCCACTATCTGCCACAAAAAATAACCATCTTCTTAAATGATCTTCTTCTTTTAACTAATCCTGCTACAACGGGGCCTTTGGAACATTCAATAGAATAACGGCCGCGTATTTTGTCGTCCAACGTTGACCGTGGAATATTGTACTGCCTGGCTGCAGCTGAAATTGAGGCTCCTTTTCTAAATGCCTCCATGGCCTTTAATATGGTTTTTGTTTGTCAGACATGGCTAGCTGAAAGAAAATTAACGCTTTATTCATTATAATTTCATAGAATATAATTCATTCCAGCATATTCATACAAAATAACTTACCTAAATAGAAATAATAAACAAATTAAACAATAACTTAAATAATTAAAAATAATATATACACTAAATGCCTAGCTAAATATGACGTCATAAAACTCCTCCGCATCGCTGTCGACTGGAAGTGTGCCCAAAAGGCTGGCGGCATTGCCACGTTGTATGGCAATGCTTATTCTCTGACCGAGGTAGAAGCCAGCCCTTGGGTCACGCGAAGCGTCAATTAAGCGATTTGACAATTCTTTAAAGAGCATATGAGCACTCGGACCCCACGGCCCGAGAGTTTCAACCCCAAACGGCTCAAAAATATAACTGCCGACGAGGTTGTTGTATTTCCGCCGCTTGAGGTTCTCTGCAGCCGACGCGGCAGCACCAGCACAGCACGATGAGCTAGGAAGATGGGATGGCGCAAGAGTATCGACACAGGTAGCGTCCCACACTAAAGGCCTACCCATCTTCCAAGGAAATAAAGACATACCGTCTGGTCTCTTACCATCGTCGCGTGCCAGGCCATGAGGTTCCAAAACAGCCGGAACGCCGACGGTGACAAGGGCTCGTCGGATGATGTCGTTAATGTTCGCGTGCCGCGCTATGCGTCCCGCACTTCGACTGCATGACAGGCCGTGGTGACCGAGGCTGTTGACAACTTCGCCACAGTGGCAGCGATGAGGAGAACAACAAGGAGCACCTAGACGTAGGGCAACAGCTAAGCGGAAAGTAGTATCGTCGAACAAGGTGCCAATATTCGACGACGGCAGTGCGTGAAGCCAAAGACCTGACTCCCAATTTCCCACAGCCAGCAGGCGCGCACGCTCCGCAGCAGTAGCAGATGTTACGATTAGGTTTTCTTGAACTACTTTGCAGAGCGGCTCATCCCACCGTCTCTGGGAAGCCGGGTTGTTAGGTGGATTTGTATTCGGGCAAGCAATTCTCCAGGCATCCAAAGCCTCGGCGAAACACGGCACTTCTAAAGGAATCAGTGTAGAAGTTAGGATGTTCCTGATTAATTTATCAGTGCCGTGGACCGAAGATATGAATGCCGGTAAACTAATACTGGTAATTTTGCGGACGCCGAGGCCACCCATACGGATGGGAAGAGTAACTTGAGCCCAAGCTCGATCGTCCAAGGTCATATTTAAAATTAAAGTTAGGGTGTGCCGGATAATTTGGTCCATTTTTTCCAAAAGGTGAGGGTGCTTCCATAAGTGGGAAGCACGAAGGAAATATATTAATTTAGGACCGAAACAACAATAACGTATTAGGGTAATGGCCGAATGCATATTAATTTCGAGCAATCTTTCCGAAACATCATTAAAATTTTTAATTTTTTCCTCCACAAAACTGGGAAAGGAATCCTCAAAAATTGGAGACCCAAGGAGGCGAAGTGAACTTTTGTCGATAAGTTTGATTGCAGGAGCTATTGCATTGAATTTTGAATAAGTCAGATTTTTGTCAATACTTTCAGATAGGAATAACTCACACTTAGAAAAGTTGAGTTCTAGTCCAATAGAAGAAAGTTGTTTTTTTAAGAATTGTAGATCGTTGAAAACGGTGTCTACATCGCCTCCTAAGGTCCCATCATCAAGGTACCACACATTAAATTTGGAATTTAGTTTTCGAATGATTGGGTGTATAGCTAAGCTAAAGATCACTGGCCCGAGGGGGTCACCTTGTTGACAGCCAACAGCGGATTCCAAAACTTTGTCCCGAAACAGTAATTTCGATGGTTGTCTATAACATTGCCAGAGAAAACTAAAAATTTGAGGTATTTCTTTTTTAGCTTCTGACAACAAGGTGTCCCTATTAACAGAATTAAATGCATTTTTTATGTCAACCTTAAGAATAGCCTCTCCTTTGCCTGAATTTAGATAGGTCGACAACGCGTGTACGGCAGCCTCACAGCCCCCTTTGGAGCCGTAGCCAAGCTGCAGGGGCTGAAATTTTTCCGAAACCACCTCACCATAGAATTTGCAACAAATCTTGGCTGCCATACGACGGTAGGTGGTACCCACGGCAATGGGACGAACTCCGCCATCTCTCTTGCGCAGGGCACATAGGTTAGCCCCGTATAAGACGTCGATGACGGTTTCGTTCACATTGCCAGAGAGCATAAGGTTAATCAGGGCCGTAAGCTCCCTCAAGAGTAACTCACCAGCTTCCCCGGCGCCTGAACTGATAAGGTCCTTAAGGTGCTGAGGACTGAGGCCATCGAGGCCGCCAGCAGAGCCACTCCGGAAAGAGCAAACGGCTGTGACCACCTCTCGACCTGTAATGGTGAGGGTGTGAATGTCCGGAACAGGGGGGTCGGGAAAAGAAAGGCCATCCGCTGGGGCAGGGTGTTTTCTCTCCAGATCTGCGAGAGTATCTGAAGAACACGCTGCCACCACGTCACTACTAAATAGGATCCTGGCTGCTCCGCTAATGTCACCTTCCCCCAGCTTTGTTTCTACCAGATGAGATATACCTTTTGAAGAGATAATTCTCTGAAACGGTAATTTTGAATCTAAAAATAGAATATAAACAATCAATAGGTATAAAAAAGTAAAAATACAAACTTTCAAAATATATTTAAGTAGTAAAATTGTTGTGTTAATTCAATTATTTAAAAACACACAGCACCAAGCTTTTTGTCCCTTTTCCCAATTTCAGCTGATGCCAAGCTAACTAAAGCGCAGATGTTGCATAGTGTTTATAAAAAGTAGAGCAAGAAAACCCATTTATAAATGACAGACCAGGTTGTCACTGGTTTGAAGTAATCATAAAGCAACACCCAGAAGTAGGCCAAAGATTGGTCCAAAATTAAACCCAAACTCATGCTTTAGTTCAGGAAAGCAGGAGTAGTTTATTATGGCATAACTCAAGCAAGCAAGCAGCTTGAAGCTTTTTACGGCACCAGACGGGTGTTCCAACCTAATGAGGCATATTTTTCTAACAAATTTTGTCAAAGAAGACAAAACTTGTATTGAAAATGACACACAAAAGAAACCAGGTAGGTGTCACACGGCGTCCTTACCTTCCGCATGACGCAGGTCCTCACTGGACATGGTTCGTTCGGGAGGTTCCTGCACCGGATTCGTGCGGAAGTGACGCCCGGGTGTCGCCACTGTGCGGAATGCCCGGAGGACACGGTGGAGCATACAATCGAGGTGTGCCCTGCTTGGGCGGAGCATCGCCGTGCCCTCGTGGGGGCGATCGGCGGCGGAGACCTCTCACTCCGGGCCTTGGTTGAGGCCATGCTCCGGAGCGAGGAGGAGTGGCAGGCGGTCGCCGACTTCTGCGAAGCAGTAATGCTCGCAAAGGAGGAGGCCGAACGCATCAGGCAACGGCGTTCTCGCCGCCGCCGCCGCCAGGATTCTGATCCCGATTTCCGGCCACCGTAGGCGCGGGCTTGCGGACAGTGAGCAATGGGTAGCTCGCTGTCCGGCCGTCCGGTAACTGTCCGGACCAAGCCCAAGTCGTCGACGGCGCGCACTGTTCCCGCGCGCCTCAAGTAGTTGTCAGCAACATCAGGGGCCCGTCGAAGCCTACTGGGGCCAGGGTTATCCGAAAGGGCGCTCGAGCCCCGGTATGAAGGCTTGAAGGAACGGGATGGGTTTTTTAGTCAGTAAGACTCTGACACTATCTCCCGCTCCGCCCAAGAGCGGGGGTTGTCATTGGATGATTTTTCCCATCGGAAAAAAAAGGTAGTGTCACAATTTGTCAAGACTCGAACTGCAAAGCATAATTATATTATTTAAGTAAATGAAATAGCCAAGAGCTTTTTCGCCCCTGTCTCAATTTCAGCTACTATCAAGCAGTACGGTATACAACGGTGAACGTTGCATGACAAAATACGTGGCCACTATTCTGTTGAACCCCAAAACCATGTTTAAATAATTGAATTACCATTGACTTCTGAAACAAATTTTTCACATTTTAGTCGCATTTGGTTTTTTTTTATATAATGATTAACTTAAGAAAAGCTTACATAATAGTGAAACAGACAGGCCAGGGTGGTGACAAGAATCTGAACGCCTGCCAGAGGGTCATGGCAATTCGGATGGTGCGGAGATACCGCACGATTTCCCGCGAAGCGGCGAGTCTTCTGGCTGGGCTACCACCGTGGGATTTGGAGGCAACAGTCCTTGCACACATGCACGACATGCGCGTGGAGATGCAACGCCGGGGTGAAAGTCCTCTGCCGCGACAGGTCACGGCATGGCAGTCAGAGCTCCGGCGGGATCTCATGATGAAATGGCGTCAGCGACTATAGCAACCCAGTGCTGGGCACGCCACAATTGTGGCAGTAAGTCCCCTCTTTGAGGCGTGGCTGGAAAGACCTCATGGTGTCCTTACCTTCCGCATGACATAGATCCTCACCGGATACGGCAACTTCGGGAGGTTCCTGTTCCGAATTAAAGCGGAAGTGACGCCCGGGTGTCGCCACTGTTCGGAACGCCCGGAGGACACGGTGGAGCACACAGTAGAGGTGTGCCCTGCTTGGGCGGAGCATCGCCGTGCCCTCGTGGGGGCGATCGGTGGCGGAGACCACTCGCGCCGGATCTTGGTTGAAGCCATGGTCTGGAGCGAAGAGAAGTGGCAGGCGGTCGCCGACTTCTGCGAGGCAGTAATGCTCGCTAAGGAGGAGGCCGACCGCATCAGGCAACGGCGCTCTCGCCGCCGCCGGGATTCCGATCCCGATTTCTAGCCACCGTAGGCGCGGGCTTGCGGACAGTGAGCAGTGGGTAGCTCGCTGTCCGGCCGTTCGGTAACTGTCCGAATCAACCCCAAGTCGTCGACGGCGCGCACTGTTCCCGCGCGCCTCTAGGAGTTGTTAGTCGGCCCAGCCGGGTCGAAGCCTACTGGGGCCAGGGTAATCAGAAAGGGAACTCGAGCCCCGGTATGAAGGCTTGAAGGAATGGGGTGGGATTTTTATTCAGTAAGAGAGGGTTGCACACAGTTCACATCATGTAAGTTTGTCGCTCTGACTGAAGTATACTACAAAATATTGTCCAGTGGTCAATATTCATGTTAATGTACTAAAACTTTGCCCCATAGTAAACGAATAAAAAAAATGGTTTTAGAGCAGCAGAACTATAACGCAAACTATACAAAAAATGGGAAATCATACAGAAAAACGCAAAAGCAACCAAATGCACGTGTTAACAAAACAAACAAGATGCCTAGTAACTACATTCTATTGTGTCAACGGAAAATAATACTTAACTCAAGGCAGTAAGAACCGTGACGGATTTAAATGCAACTGTTAATGCATGTCCCAGTATCCGGCAGAAAATATTTAATATAAACTACAGTTTCAAAGGAAAATGAAGCCTATTTAAAAGAAATAAGGATACAATAACGGGTTTCGGTGCAACGTATGTTACCGGGTTGATAGTGTACCAGTATCCGGTAAAAAACATACGAATTTACCGGGTACTAGGTCAAGTAGGGGTTTGTGAGTACCAATAGATGTAACATGCAAAAACATTTACTTTTCGATGAGATTTACCTTAATTTACAGGTTAAATCGTTAAATAATATACACAATTTTTTATAAAAATTAACACTCTTACCTTAATTTTATCCGTCGAAGTATGGCTAGATGATCTCTGCGACGGGGTGGTCTCGTAGTTCACTGACAGAACTTTGAACTTATAGATAATTTTATCATAACGTATTTTTAAGTTAGCACAGTTTTGACGCCATTAAACTTTTTGGTGAGTGTTGCTATTAAAATTGTATAAAATAGTACCAAGAATAAATTGCCATTTGCAAACTTTTATTTGATTTTGGTAGAAAAACGCAAAAAATAAAAAACTGACTAGTTAACGGGTACTGGGACACTAACGGGAATACGTACTTCTACCTTACTTACTATTATATCTTAAGTGTTTTGGTCGTGTCGTGAGCTGTAAAATACCAACTATTAAATTATAATTGCTATTTCTCATAGTTTTTGCGATTACCAGTTTCCAACTCGTTTTTGTGCAACCATTCTGACACTACTACAAAATTGATTGCAAATATGACAAGCGACGGTTTCTATTGCCTATACAGGTTTATAAAGTTACTAGCTGACCCGGAAAACGTTGTTTTGCGTTTTAAATGTTAAGGGTGGACAACCCTTATCACTAAGGGGTATGAAAAGTAGATGTTGGCTGATTCTCAGACCTACTCAATATGCTCACAAAATTTCATGAGAATCGGTCAAGCCGTTTCGGAGGAGTACGGGAACAAACATTGTGACACGAGAATTTTATATATAAGATTAGATTCTTAGATAGAGTTCGTAGTTGAATTTTATGAAAGGGATGCCGTGATACTGGAATGCAATCGGCAACTGAAGGGCTTAGGTGGGTTTTAGTCGGTAAAAGTCTGATGCGCCCTCTATCTTTTTTTTGTTAGGTGGGGAAATCATTCAATGGCATCCCCTGCTCTTGGGCGTGGCGAGACAGCGTGTGAGATTTTTATTGACTAAAAATACACTTCTATTCCTTCTTTGCCTTCGTCCCAGGGCCCTAGGTCTCACTTTCCCACTGGCTGCCCTCTATCTGCGCCTGAGAGTGGAAGTAATCATTGGACGGTTTCAAAACCAAAAGCTCATGATTAAGCAATAACAGCTGTACGGTCCGATTTTCCATGCAATATCGAGGTTTATCTTGAGATTTTTCTCTCGAGATTTCTCCCCAGATAATTAGAAATTTTTTTTTGACATTGGAATTCATTAAACGACTTTTGCCGTTCTAGGGCGGAGTGGGAGAGAGATCGTTAGACTTTTACTGTAAAACCAAACCTACGTTTTGCTGACTTCTCTTTGAGGTGTGCATGGAACACTTCGCACCGTTGACGACTTGGACTTGGCTCTTACAGGCCGAGCGCATCTGTGATTCTCCACGCCCATCTTAAAACCCTATGCAACTAGGATACATAAGAAGTGAACTAAAAATTTTTGCCAAAAGTATATCACATGTCAAAACTCCCCAAAATTTATAGCCATACTCTGCCTGAGTATTCTGTGAGATCAGCGCTGCAACTTCCTACATTAAATGAGCGCAGCAAAGAAAAACTTAGACGTACAAATGTCTCAGTTGCAAATAGAATTGAATAATTGAATTTATAGTAGTTCCAGAATTTCATATGGCAACTCTGGGCTGGCAAGATTCCAGGTATCGTGGGTCTAACTTTGTAATTGAAAGTTTCCCGCACTCGTACGAAATGTGAACTGTTTTGGACATGATATATCATTGTTTTATTAAATTAGGATGATTCATTATTGTTATGATTCGTTAGATTTATTGGAGTTTTCTTGGATTTACGATCAAAATTGGCAGGGATGGGTAATAGATTGCTATTGTTGGAACATAGTTCCAATGATTTCAATGTTAGAGTTGCTCATCCAGATTTTTTGTTTATTTTTGTATTAGCTTGTGAGTATAATCAATTATGCTTATTTTATTAGTTATTTATACTTAGATATGAAATTCACATGATTCAATTTAATTTCATATTGGCTTTGTACTCAATCGTACGTCTTGTTTATCTGACCATTTTATCTACAAATGAGGTAAAAAGGAACGCAGGGGTGAATAGAAACAAAATTTTAATTCGAATTTATTGTGCGTTTTTGTTGTGCGTGCCTATGGAGTGGAATTCCTTGCTGGATTCTGTGTTTCCTGATAGCTACAACTTAGGGGTCTTTAAGTCAAGAGTGAATAGGTTACTTCTAGGCAAGCGTGCTCCATCGTAGCCCACATCATCGTTTACCATCAGGTGAGATCAAACGCGAGCCTATCAATAATAATAATAATAAAAAAACACTTTATACATAAAACATTAGTTCTTAGAAGAGCAATATTTTCTTTTTTTATTACAATGCAAGAAAAACTTGCAATACTTCGATGTTGCAAATAATTTCTTAATAATACGAATAATCCCTTTAAAGTTTTCTATTCACCCCTTGTTCCTTTATACCCCGTATGACAATTTTCAAAAAAAAAAACAGTCTCAATTCAGTAAGCATCTATAACAGAAAGGAATTGTCAAGCGATTGCACTAAGAAGCTGGATTTACACCGCAGATAAAGTGACAAGTACAGAAATTAAGCTGACCTCATTAAAAACTAGGACAGTTATGATAGTCAAGTCCAACACGAATATCAACACCAACTTGCCAATCCCTTCGTTCCAATATCCACCCAGCCCACGCCCTGCAGGTGGTACCTGTCATCCCAGAAGACTTATGGTAATAACTCCGTACCAATGTTTGCCAAACATGCCAAATGCAGCTTACAAACACTCCAATATGTCAGCAAATTGTCAATTAGTATAGATTTATCAACCGCCATTGAGGTTTTAAGGACTGAGTCAAAATATTTTCGGCTTGTAAATAGGGTGATAAATATTACTTGTATAAACTTACCTTTATATTTATGGGTTTTAGATAAATTGGTACGAGGAATTATTGAAGGACAAAGTATGGGTTTCGTTCACTTGGCCCAGTTATTACGTAATGGGTAAAAAAAAAATTTGGCATATATTTACAAGTGAAGAAAAAGTTTGTTTTTAAATCATCATCATCATCATTTCAGCTGAAAGATTTCTACTGTCAGACTCAGGTTTCCCTAAGTGTAAACACAACGATTGATCCTGTGTATGTCGCTTGTGACCCTAACTAGGACATCGGTCCACCTTGTGGGTAGCCTACCAAAGCTGCATATTCCAGTACAGTTGCCATCACGGATCTTGTACGCTCGGCGTCAGAGTGGGGATTGCTTTGTGCAATGCATTCCATACATTGGCGAGCCAATCGTCTTCGTTGTTAGATACATGCAGCAACGCAGTGAACGAATGAGGAGTGACGTCTATGACGCGATGGCGCGGCCAACCAATGACTGACACTCCCTGCCCCCGCGTCGCACTTTGCAGACCAAATATTTATTTGACTTCTGCGCAAGTGTTCAAGATCCGTGATGGCAACTGTACGCGGTCTGCATATGTTAGTGTTGGTGGTGTCCAACTGGTGACCTTTTTTGAGATATTTTCGAGAAAAAACATAACATGGTGTAAAAATGATGGGAATTGATTCAGTGACTGATTCTGAACAACATATACTCGCATTCAGGTTTCGCATATACCAAAAATATATAGTGAATAGTGAGTAAATATATAGTATAGTGTTTTTGAGCTTTGTGTTGTCTAAACTAATATTATAAAGAGGGAACAATTTTATTTCTGTGCGTGTGTGTGTATGTTTGTAATGAATAAACTCGAAAACTCCTGTGCCGATTTCAAAAATTCTGTCACCATTGGAAAGCTACATATAGGCTATATTTATTGCCCGTGTGAAGCCGGGACGGACCGCTAGTGCCAAGTAAATTCATTTTCTTTCTTTATTTCTCCTTTCCTGCAGATCGTTTTAAATGATACAATCAATGTTCTACGAGATCTTATTCAATATTCAAATGAATTCCTCGAATGATAGTCAGATTTCTGGTTCTAACACGTATTACGAATTCGCGATACCAGAATTTAATCGAAATACATATTATATTATGTGTTGTCAGAATCATTAATATTATTCTAGTAACAATTCCATGGAAATACATGTCTTAATTGGTGAATCAGGTCATCCTGTTAGGTTTATAGCATTAGTTATACGAGTAGATTTAATATTATGTATGTTTGTTAGAATAAATCTACACTAATACTATAAAAAGGTGAAGTTAGTTTTATTATTTGTATGTTTTTTGTTTGTAGGAGGTAATCTCTGAAAGTAATGGTCCGAATAAGAAAATTTTTTCACCGATACAAAGCTGCTTTATTTCTGAGTGACATAGGAAGGCTATATTTTATATATTTGCGGGCGATGCCGGGGGCAAAAGCTGTTTATAATATAATTAGATTTATACTTGAATAATTTGGGCCAAGTAGACGCGGGCTTGCGGACAGTGAGCAATGGGTAGCTCACTGTCCGGCCGTCCGGTAACTGTCCGGACCAAGCCCAAGTCGTCGACGGCGCGCACTGTTCCCGCGCGCCTCAAGGAGTTGTCAGCAACAGCAGGGACCCAGCCGGGTCGAAGCCTACTGGGGCCAGGGTTATCCGAAAGGGCGCTCGAGCCCCGGTATGAAGGCTAGAAGGAACGGGGTGGGTCTTTTAGTCAGTAAGAGTCTGACACTATCTCCCGCTCCGCCCAAGAGCGGGGGATGTCAATGCACGATTTTTTCCCACCATAAAAAAAAAAGGCGATTTCAATTCATCGCGGCCAACTCAAGTAGCGATTTTAGTGTTGCGTCCTCGTGGGGGCGATATGTGGTGGAGACTTCTCGAGCTGGGCCCTGGTACAGGCCATGGTCCAGAGCGAGGGAATATGAGCGACGGGTGTCTCCTTCTGCGAAACAATAATGCTAGTGAAGGAGATGGCCGCACGCGTGAGGAAACAAACATCCTCACGCCCCAGCTGGTGAGACCCCGACACCGACTACCAGCAAGCTTGCGGATGACGAGTAATGGGTAGTTCATCTGCTAACCGTCCGGTCCAAGCCCGAGTAGTTGACGGCGCGTAGTGTTCCACGCGTGTCTCAAAGAGAAGTCAGTAAAACCGGACTAGGGTCGAAGCCTATGAAAGTCAATGATGATCAACATCTGACAATGACTTTAATGACGAACAACAATGACTAGGCTTCGGCCCTTTTTTTTTATGGTGGGAAAAATCATGCATTGACATCCCCCGCCCTTGGGTGGAGCGGGAGATAGTGTCAGACTCTTACTGACTAAAAGGCCCACCCCGTTCCTTCTAGCCTTCATACCGGGGCTCGAGCGCCCTTTCGGATAACCCTGGCCTCAGTAGGCTTCGACCCGGCTGGGTCCCTGCTGTTGCTGACAACTCCTTGAGGCGCGCGGGAACAGTGCGCGCCGTCGACGACTTGGGCTTGGTCCGGACAGTTACCGGACGGCCGGACAGTGAGCTACCCATTGCTCACTGTCCGCAAGCCCGCGCCTACGTTGGCCGGAAATCGGGATCAGAATCCCGGCGGCGGCGGCGGCGATAACGCCGTTGCCTGATGCGTTCGGGCTCCTCCTTTGCGAGCATTACTGCTTCGCAGAAGTCGGCGACCGCCTGCCACTCCTCCTCGCTCCGGACCATGGCCTCAACCAAGGCCCGGCGCGAGAGTTCTCCGCCGCCGATCGCCCCCACGAGGGCACGGCGATGCTCCGCCCAAGGCTTCGGCCCTGGTCCGAAGTAGTTTCAGAAGTTGTTCTGAAGAGGTTACCCGTGGTCCAAGAACGCAAAAGCAACTTAAGAAATATAGGTAAATAAAAAGAAAAAATGATTAAGATAAAGGTTAAGATTATAATAAATAATAATAGGTATAGGTTCGTCGTAAAATTCTGACACGCCCTCTCGCGCTGCCCAAGAGCGGGAGATGTCATTGGATGATTATCCCAACGAAAAAAAAATGACTTACTTATTATTATTGAGAAAAGACTGTTTATTTGAGGAGCCTACCTACCACAAGTTTGTCTTTTAAATAATTTCATCTAACAGTGTTGGTCAGTTCCAACTCTAAGTTCACGACCTACCCCACTAACATTCCAGTAAACGAACATCAAACGCGATTCTAAACCTGTCACCAAGTACTGGCCCTCCCTTATCCGGAATGCTAATCTGTCCTGACGTGCGTCTATCCCTTCTTATTTCCACATTCAATACCACAGTGTATCTATTCCTTGATGTTCGTTAAATCTCCTTTTGATATATAAAAACTCAAGTAGCGTTAGTAACAAAAGTGTTAGTAAATAAAAGTAAACTAAACAATGTATGGATAGACGACTCTGTCAGCTGTCATCCTCAGAACCCTGTTGGGGCTAGAGTCTGTCTAAAAATTCAAACCACTTGGGTAATTATATAGGACCAAATGAAATCTGATGTAATCAACACTGGTTCAATAATCAAGGTTGATTAAGAGATCTTGATCATTGTTTACTTATAGAAGAACCTTATAAAAAGTATCAAATATATGTATTTTTTTAATGATTAAACATTATATCAAATTTCCAAATTGTTTGATTTTTTAGACAGACCATAGCCATGACTCGCTCGCTACCAGTGATATCGCGCAGTAACACATTGTAGCATAAAAACAGTCTACATGCGCAGTCACAAAGTGGTGGATGCGAGACGCACGGGATCGGTCGTTGTGGCGACGCTTGGGGGAGGCCTAGTGGACGTCTTTCGGCTGAAACGATGATGATGACGCAGTCGCAAAACATTCCTGATGCACTGCATCGCCATGGCAACTCCATCAGTTTTCTGAACGCGTTCTTAATTCTTTATTATACACAAAGCCATAACATAACATATGGAGATACAGAAAGTTTACGTACAAAGGCGAGCTTAACTCAGCAATGAGTTTTCTCCCAGCAAACCTTTGAGTTACAGAGAGCGAATATAAAATATATTTGAGTGTAGGATCTAGTGCACAATATAAACCTACATAACTAAATGTAATATGCATATATTATATTATACATACTATATGTATACGTCAATAATAAAAGGAAGTGCTCTTTAAGTTATTACATTGAACCATCAAACTCAACTAAACTGTGTCCAAAACTACAGTTAAGGACACAGTTTAATTGTCTCGATCAATCAATTGAACCTATCACAGTTCACTGCTGGACAAGGCCTTCAGTCCTGTTAATAACTTTCGTATACAAGATTTCAAACTTTGAACCTAAATATCTATAAGTACACTTTTTTTTCTCGAAGACGTGTGACATTCACCAACCTGCACTGGGCCCGCGTTTTACGGCCCATTGAGGGAATGGGCCTTTCCAAGAGAGGAGGTCTGAGTCCTAGCAGTGAGAACATTAAAAAGGCTGATGCTGATGATGTGATGATGACCCTTTTTTGAGATGAGAAATCATCTTAAGACTTCTCCCATTCTAGGGTGAAACGAGGGGGCGTGTTAGACTTTTGATGAGATACTTTTTGTGTTTCAGGACCGAGTTTATGGGCTGGGGTGTGTGGATGTACGTTCCCTCACTCTTGCGGCCTCTTTCTTCGATAGCATACTGCTTTGCAGAAGGATCCCACTGCATCTCATTCTCTCTAGCTCCAGACCATGACCTGCACCGATCGGATCCGATGTGAGAGGTCGCCGCCGATCCACATATGCTCTGGTATCTTTATTCTTCATTAGGTCTTTCAGCCAGCCGTGTCTTTATGGGATGTTCGGGCTCTTTCATCATACTGATATTATAAAGACGAATGTATGTATCTTATTTATGCATCTATGTATGTTTGTTATTATTTCACGCTCTAACGGCTGAATGGATTTGGATAAAACTTGGCACATTGGATACTTTTTGTAATTACTTTTTTCTTTATTATTTATCTACATTGTATTCACAGAATAGAAACTCTGGACTGCAAAGGCCAACTGAAAGGACAGGTAGGTATTAGTCAATTATAATCTGACAAATCAAAGAGATTTCCTACGTAAAAAAAGGAAGTGCAATATTTTTTGTCAAAAAAATTCGTACTTGAAAATAAGAAAGAAAGAAATAAGGAAAAATGGACAGATGGAAAGACGGAAAGAAAAAAAAGAAATATTTTTTTTATTATTACTAATGTATTTAACCTTCTTTGAAATTACACTGACTGACTGTAAGTCGTCAATATAGGTAGACTGTGGCAATGCTTAGGCACAAAGACAGCAGATGCGCATCTAAGCACTAAGCATCCAAGGTCGCACGGTCGCACACGCGGCAAGTCTAACAATAGAGACGACTGTCGCACGTTTTCCAACATTCTTGCTAAAAATAGCGTAAGAATATTTTGACTAAGAGCAAACGCGCAGTTGAGGCGTGTAGGCATTAATGTTGGCTTCACAACTTTAGTAATAAGTAATAAATAAATAATAATCTTTTATTTCCAGGCATCAAAGCCCATAGTGAGTTAGTACTGAGAAATTTATTTAAATGACTACATATGTCATCACAAAAATAAATAAGAACGTTTATAATCAGACTATCTAAGAAAAGTAATACTATCTGCGGTTTAATTAGCTATCTTTCTTTAGTTAGTATGGTTACCAAAAAACTAATGTTATACTCATTAGTCAGATATTATACACCATTAAATTTTATTTATTTATTTATTAACACTTCTTGCAACAAAAAACTGTACAAAGGTGGACTTAATGCCTTAGGCGTTATCTACCAGTCGACCTTAGGGTGGTGCAGAGACATAACATGGTAGGTGCAACTTCAAGGCAAACAAACAAAAAGAAAATTAAAATCAACATAAATACAAAAATAAATAAATAAATACTTATATAAATAATAATAATAATAATAATAATCATTTATTTGCAAACAAGTGTCACATTTACATAAATGCTCTGCCTCCTGAACTAGGTAGTGAACCTGTATCTCAGGAGACAGTTCCCCTCCTATTCATTTTTCAATTCGTTTACAAACAATGTCAATTCATACATTAAGAATTAAAAAAAAAACATAATAATAATAAAATAAGACACGTTAAAAATAAAAAATAATGATAATATAAAAAAAAAATGATCGTGCTATGGATTACAAAAAAAATAATAATAATTAAAGAATAAAAATAACAATAATAAAAAAAGTTGCTCATGTGAACTTGTTGTGCTGTGGTATGGTAGTCATGATGGTGTGTTTTTGTATGTGTTTGTAAGGGTATTAGGGTGTGTTTGAGTATGTGTGTGGATGTCTGGATGTCTTCAAAGTACAGTCCTTTCATTTGTTTGGGTTACTGGTGACTAGATTTTCTATTTGTTCGTACTCTAATGTACTGAGCCAGTTTAGTACAATTTTCCCGAAATTGTGGTTATTTAAATTTTGTGCATTTTTAATAGGAAGTTTGTTATATAAACGCGGTGCAGTGGAGTTGTAGTGTCGTCTTGCAAACGTGGACTTCGCGGAAGGTGCTGGACATATAAAACGTCTCTTGGTGGTCGGTAACAACTGGGGAATTGTGATGCGGTGGAATCTGCGAAGTACTCGACTTACGTAAAGTTTACGGACTGTGAGGACACCAGTAAGGTTGTATAAATCTGTTGTGGAGTGCCGGTATGGAAGGAACATTAAAACTTTGAGGAGCACACGCTGAGCACGCTCCAGTTCAATTATGATTGATTTGGACGCGCCACCCCACGAGCAGATGCAGTAATTAAGAACACATTCGCCCAGTGCTTTATATGTTGATATCAGAAGCTTTGTGGGTGCAATATTTCTCAGTTGTTTAAATATATAAATTAGTTTTCGTAGTCGGGCACTTAGACTCGAAACATGGTGATTCCAGTTTAAATTTTCATCAACTGTAACACCCAAGTATTTTATAACATTTGATCTTGTCAAAACATCACAGGCACACTGAGCACTCCCGCGGGGATTCCGGTTGCACGGGAAAGCATGAATATACATATAAATACATACAAATAAACAAAATTATTATGAGAAACGAATATAACAAATCACTGCTGTGATGATTCTGCCAACTTCTTGCGAATGTGTTCACGAGCCATTACCTTAAAGGAGAACCGGTTGGATGCCATCCTGATGCTCAACGGGAGCGCATTCCAAAGAAAGATCGTTTGGACAAAGAAAGAGGATCGGATAAACCCAGAGCGGTGTGAGGGACATCGTAGAAGACGATTATTCGTTGATCGGAGATTTTTACTATGAGCAGAGCAAATGAATTGAATTTGAGAAGTCAGTTATGAAGGAGAAGAAGGTTTGTCTAGAAAAGAAAACAGGGTAGTCAAGGCTCTTAGTGCTCTACACTGACGAATAGGTAGCCATTTCAAAAGCGAACGATGTTCAGATACATGGTCATACTTAGGTTGAAGACAAATCGCATGCAGTTATTCAGAAGGCGGTCAAGTTTATTGAGGAGATCTGCATTCAGGTCATAGTAGCACACATCACCATAGTCAATAATGGGAAAAATTAGGGACTGTACAAGCAATACCTTTATGTGAGCTGGAAGAAGATTTTTAAGACGATAAAGCGACAGTAACGTTCCGGTTACTTTTCTACTGACACTTGCAACCTGCTTGCGCCAGTCAAGGCAGGCGTCGACATGTAGACCCAGATCCTTAACCTCGGAGCCAAACGGTATAACCGTGCTGTCAAATATTACATGTGGAATAGTTTGGTTATTAAGCTTTCTCAAACTAATTTTGATCGTTTAAATCCCGTGGAGGATCGATCCGGTACAACAATTAATTTCTTTAAGAAAACGTCAGCGCGAGCGAGTCCAATGACCTGTAGGTAGTAGTTGGCGTTGCGTACTATCTACGAGTACCTACAGGTCATTGAATTTGCTCAGGTGACGTTTTCTTAAAGAAATTAATTTCGTATATGCGTAAATAAATACGAGTTTTAAAAAAAAGGTACTTTATTTTTTAATTTTATCTTTACAAATCGATAGTGTTTCATGTACCGGATCGACCCTCTACGGGATTAAAACGATCAAAATTTAGCGGTGTATAATCATAAAAAATAATGTCATGTTAGTTACTCTAACTCAAGAACGGCTGAACCGATTTGGCTGAAAATCGGTGGGGAGTTAGCTTAGAACCAGGAGACGGACATAGATTACGATAATAAATTTTTATACGAAAATCTTCTTGAAAATCTTTAATCTGTTTCCGCCTCCACCTTAGAGTAGGAAAAATAATTGGATGATTTAACCAACTGAATAAGAAAAAAAATCTGTCCATCTACATTAATATTATAAGGTAAAGTTTATTTTATGTCTTTTTGTTTGCAAGAGGTAATCTCTGAAAGTACTGGTCCGATTGTTGAAATTATTTCATCTAAACAATTTGACACAGCACTGTACACTTGGCTGGATATACCGGACCTTGGAATCAAGAATCCGACGAAAAAAAGAAGACATAGTTCTCATATTTACTGACAATTACAAAAATTGAGTGGAATTTAAAAGAGATTTAGAACATTGAGTTTTCGTTTAGTTAAGTTTTTTTTATATTAGTCAGCTAGAAAAGTTTGGAAAAGGAAGATGATGAAAGCACTGTCACTTCTATTTCATAATCTATGACGCGACAACACAAAACCGTTCACAAATCAGTCTCCATGTATCGACAAAGAAATGCCTTTTAACTGTTATTTATAACGTTATTTGTGTAGTTATTTATAACGTTATTTCTGTTTCAGATGTTCCTGTGTTTACAGTCCGTGAAACGATTAGCTGATGTTTTATTTATACAGGATTATTGGGTTTCGTTGGAACTGTTATGGTGGTATAATTGAAGCTGCTTCTGTGGTTGCTGGTGTGTGTTGGATTCGATTGATTTATTTATAGGTTTTATTCCTTTTGGTGTTGAGATGAAAGTATTCGTTGCGGCCGTGAACTTGCTACTGTATATACATAAACTTGCTAAAGCGACTTTGTATGAAATGTTGTCGTTTATTTTGGTGAATATAGATGTGAATGAAACTTTAGAATATAAAGTAGACGGTTTTAAACAAAATGATAACGTTCAACAACTGTGAATCGTTACGTTTGGTATCATAACCATTATTTATTTCATAAATTATAACTTTATCTACTAGTAAACACTGTACAAAGGCGTACGTAATGCCTTAGACATTTTTCACCAGTCGACCTTAGGGTGGTGCAGAACAAAAATATGGTAGGTGCAACTTAATGGCTAACAAGCAAACAAAAAGTGAAAACAAAAATAAATGCATAATTATATAAAAAAATACATAAAATTAAAGAATAACCGGCTGGATATTCTGATGTTCAACAGGATCGTATTCCAAAGAGAGATCGCCGAAGACTGAATAAACCCAGAGCGGTGTGAGGGACATTGTAGTAGACGATTATTCGTAGATCGGAGATATTTATCATAGGCTCTGTTAATAAGACACTCATGTTAAATCAGCCAGCCACCGCTGTTGGTCGTACCAACTGCCGAGACCATCTCACCAAAATACTTTTAACCTGCGCAAGTATTTACACGTCATTTAAGGGAATTCGCAAAAATGCATTTTTTTTTTATAATACTGTAGACTAGAGTAGGTTATATGTTATTTTTATATTTAATGTAGTGTTTATATATAGTGAACTTAGTAGTTATTATTATTAGATGTTTTTGAATTATTTCAGTTGATTGAACTAATTTTTTACGCTTTCATAGTTTTTTGTTAATTATTTAAGTAAATTTTAAAACCACGCTATCACATTAGGTATACTGTAATGATAGTTGTGAAGGAGATTAACTAAAATCAACCCTAAGCACCGCCCGCTTAATTATAACTTCAATTATATCTTCAATGAGTTCTTTTTTCTCACTTAAGATGTCAACTTCGAAAAAAGAAACATGCTTTATACTGCCAAATGTATCGCTGCCTTCGCACAGTTCTTTTAAAACTGTACTTACAAGAGACTGATTTATTTCAATGGGCTCAAACTCTGAAGGTTCTACCACGTCATTCTGCTTCCCAACTTCACTGTTCAGTATATTTCACACAGAATCACACTTAATTTTTACAGTTTCTCTCGAAACGTTAAAACTTATTTTAGTGTTAATAACACTCGAACTTTTCACATAAAGGTTTAAGCGTTAACGCTTATATTTTAGACGGAACTTTATAGTGACGTTAAAATTAATTTAGTAGGCATATCAGACTTTAATGTTGTCGTCTCTCTAAAACTGCGTGTGCCGTAATAAAATACATAAGTAGACCATCCCTAATGAATATAGTGATAAGAGATAAGGGATGAGATTTGGGATCGAGCTTAATAATATCATCATCATCATCATTTCAGCCAAAAGGCGTCCACTGTTAGTCATAGGCCTCCCTCAAGTGTCGTCACAACGATCCTATGCGTCTCGCACCCATCGGATTCCCGCAACCCTGACCAAGTCATCGGTCCACCTTGTAGCAGGCCTTCCAGCGCTACGTCTTCTGGTATGTGGTCGCCATTCCAAAACCTCTCGGCCCCATCGACCATCTGTTCTGCGAGTAATGTGCCCTGCCCATTGTCACTTAAGTTTGGCGATTCTTCGTACTAAGTTATTTACATAATAATATACAAAATTATTTTTAGTTCATGCGAAACCTGTATATAGCCTGTTCAGAATCAGTCTGAATCGATTCCAATAGTTTTTAAGTACATCATATTGTATTTTTTCCCAAAAATATTTAAAAAAAATAGGTAAAAAAACTTTTTAAGTTAAACGGTTTTATGTTAAACATACATTGCAATGTTTAAGATAAATGTACTAAAAACCAAAAAATAATAAAATAGATACAGTCGTGGGAATTATAAACATATGCATAGACTAGACTGAAATAAAACCGTGGGGCACGTCAATTGTCTACAAATTAATTAACATTTTAATCAACGATTGTAGACAATTGACGTGCCCCACGGTTTTATTTCAGTCTAGTCTATGCATATGTTTATAATTCCCACGACTGTATCTATTTTATTATTTTTTGGTTTTTAGTACATTTATCTTAAACATTGCAATGTATGTTTAACATAAAACCGTTTAACTTAAAAAGTTTTTTTACCTATTTTTATTTTCTAGTTTTTAGTTTTTATTTCGCATTCTGTATGATAATTATTATTACGTATTATTATTATCGCCTGAGTCTTGAGGGGAAAACGCTAACGACGTATCATTTTTAGCCACCCTAACGCCACACAGTCCTCAACACGATACAAAATCTTGACTTGGGTGGTGGATTCAGGCTGGATTAATCAGATACCTAAATTACAGATTCAATTTCTAAATTTAAATCTTATTATTATACGCCATTTGGTGGCTGCGCCCATCTTAAATATTGAGGTTGTATAGTGCACTGTATTCTTCTTGTCAAGCCCTTTTATTTGATACCCATATTGGTGGGATTGATAAAAAATTGTTATCAGCCATTTGGTAGCGGCGGCCATCTTAGATTTCAATTTTGCATAGTAAATTGTATTCTACTTGTTGAGACCTTTCATTTGATACCCATGTTGATGGGATTGATAAAACCTAAGTTATCCGCCATTTTGTAGAGGCCGCCATCTTGGATTTTAATTTTATATAGTACATTGTATTATACTGGTTGAGAACTTTCATTTGATACCCATATTGATGGGATCGATAAAACCTACGTTATCCGCCATTTTGTAGCGGCCGCCATCTTGTATTTCAATTTTTTATAGTATTTTGTATTCTGCTTGTTGAGCCCTTTCATTTGATACCCATATTGATGGGATTGATAAAACCTACGTTATCCGCCATTTTGTAGCGGCCGCCATCTTGGATTTCAATTTTTTATAGTATATTGTATTCTGCTTGTTGAGCCCTTTCATTTGATACCCATATTGATGGGATTAATAAAACATAAATTATCCGCCATTTTGTAGCGGCGGCCATCTTGAATTTATAATGATAATGAATGGCCATCTTGTATTTCAATTTTTTATAGTATATTGTATTCTGCTTGTTGAGCCCTTTCATTTGATACCCATATTGATGGGATTGATAAAACCTACGTTATCCGCCATTTTGTAGCGGCCGCCATCTTGTATTTCAATTTTTTATAGTATATTGTATTCTGCTTGTTGAGCCCTTTCATTTGATACCCATATTGATGGGATTAATAAAACATAAATTATCCGCCATTTTGTAGCGGCGGCCATCTTGAATTTATAATGATAATGAATAAACATAATTGTATTGTCACCAAAATCCAAAGTGTATACAAAATTTCAGATTAATCGGTTGACAGGAAGAGGGTGAAATTTGAATTACTAAATTTGATCAAAGAATAAAACAAACGGGGTGAGCTAAATAACACTCCGTAACCGTAACCGTTTAATAAAAAGGCCACAAGTTTGATACCCGGAACACTAAGTACAACACAGTCACGGCAGATCATAGCAGGCACAAGCGCTAACGCAAAGCTGGATGCGGCAGCAAAACAACCTCTCGGTCGCCCGGATGGCCCGGTGATCATGTATTTGTGCGGATAACCAGGTAGCTTAAGCTTATAACTTTGTGATTTTTCATGATACAGTTATAAAATTTTGTACATAGATTCTTTACTTAACAATACTCGACTCGTGTTTCGGATTTCGAATAAATTAAAACTAATGTTGTATATGACGAATCGTCAGGATGGTTCTAGTCTTCGAGCTATGATCGGCCACCAGGTGGGTCTGTGTGAGTGTCGTGCGATAAATAAGTATGTTTAGGAATTTAATCAACTAATGCTGGCCATACACCATCCTACCTATCGGTTTGACGCTACAGGTTTGATCTAATCTGTAGTTCGTCATACACTACACACGATCAAACTGGTTGTCCAATCGGTAGCGACACGTTCAGTTGAAGCCAAGGCGTCATCGGTGACAGACGCATATTTAACTCGTGAAAATTAAAAAAAAAAAATTAAAAGAAAACAGTTTACGAACAAATTTATTAAAATAATTGTGGATTACGCCAAAAGATTATTGTAATTATTTAATTTAAAATTCCAGTAGCACTTTGCGTTACAGGGCTATATTTTGCGACATGTTGTGAGAGCGCGCGCCCCCCTCACGACGTCTATCACCGACGACTATCTTGATCTGAATGAGCTGACGTTTGATTGATCATACCGATTAAACCACCAAACATGGTCCAATCGGTATGATTCAATCGGTATGATCAAACCAAAAGAATCGAAATTCGATTGTGCCGTCAAACATAACCGTCATATCAATCCACTCCCACACACGGAACTACAGGTTTGATCAAACCTGTAGCGTCAAACCGATTGGAAGATAAGTAGGATGGTGTATGGCTGGCATTACTTTTCAAAACATTTTGATAGAGTGCACTATTATTAAGTAGGTATAAACAACAAAACGTAAGACAATTCCAGGTGCGACAGTTGTAGCTCCATGCTGCGACGGCCTAGTTGGGAGTGACTACCGTCCTGGCAAGTTCTCCACAACCTCGTAGTCAAACGCCAGCTCTAGTTCTTCTAGTTGCCACAAGATGGCGTGCCTTGTTTTGTAGTCAACAAATCAACTGCCAGATACAACATAATAGTCCAAATAATATAGGCATGCGAAGGGAATAATTGGTGATCCAGATTTGGTTAACGCCAATAATTTACAAAGCCTTTCGGTAGTTAGCCTTTCGGTGTTGTATGGAATGCACTTTGGATATGTACGAGGGAATTATGTACTTACATGACTTGATGCCGCCATCACCTTTCTATTATCGGACGACGTACGGCGACAGTCCACCTTCACATTGTTGATACCTCTACCACAAAATAGATAGGTACAGAAGACAATCTCATGTATGTACTTCACTTTTTATACCTACCTACGCTCGGTGGACGCACACTAATGAGCGTTTGAGCCGGAATTGTTCGACTAGTGATCCGAGACGCGATCGAGACATCGCGTTTGTGAGCGGTTAGTTAAAGTCAATACAATGAGAAAGACAGATTTAGGCTCACTCTCCACGACCGCGTAGCTTTATAGACGCGTATTCGTCATTATAATTACAGTTGCCGTCACGGATCTTGAACGCTCGGCGTCAGAGTGGGGATAGCTTTGCGCATTCCATACATTGGCGAGCCAGTCGTCTTCGTTGTTAGATACATGCTGCAACGCAGTGAACGAATGAGGACTTACGTCTATGATGCGATGGCGCGGCCAATATTTGACTTCTGCGCAAGTGTTCAAGATCCGTGATGGCAAATGTATGCTCGGTGTACGCCTGCTCACAGCTTATATACAATGCTATAAAACTGTCGACAAAGCGACGGACGGTGTTATGCCGTCGTGTCGTTGACGCTTCGTCGACAGAGTATAATGATGAGTACGCGTCTGTGAAGCTACGCATCCGTAGCCTAAGACAATACAAGATTTTTCTAGAATACATTATTTTCTTAACAAACCTAGTTCAGTATCCAAAGCATAGTTAAAATAATGGCGGTCTCGTCACCATGGCTTCAATAAAGCGGATTGAATCAATTACGTTGCTAAGGCGGCGGGCAAACGAGCGGATCGCATGTCTACAATGTGGACGTGGCCTAATCCTCGTTCTGGGTTTATTCTGAAACATAATTATTAAGTGAATTACAGCAGTTACACAAGACTGGAGCGGTTGAAATTCATTAGAAAATTGTATCTTTACCCTTTTTAAAATTTGGGTCAGGAAACCGAAGCAGGGTAATTGATTTTGATTTTTGTGATATTTTTCTATTAATTTGTAGTTTTGGTGCTATCATTATTTGGGCGATGACTGAGAGAGACGTGTCTGTTGTTACATCTTAACTGGTCTGTTGGTCTAGTGTTTAGTGGCCCTGACTGCTATGCCGGAGGTCGTGGGTTCGATTCCCACCCAGGACAAATATTTGTGTGATGAGCAGAATCATTTGTATGGGTCCTATGGGTGTAATTTATCCATAAAATGTATATATTTAGCAATGTATAAGTATGTTTATCAGTTGTCTGTACTCATAACACGAGCTCTGCTTAGCTTGGGACTAGATAGGGTTAAATTGTGTGATAGTTGTGGAATATTATTACTATTAATATTATTACATTCTAATCTATTTGACGAGCAGTCGAATTCTTTATCTTGAATGTGAAAAATAAAATGAAACTAAAGTATCCGATCTATCATAACTCATGATTCGTTTCAAAGTCAAAGTCAAAAGTTTTTTATTTCACATAGGCCTACATGGGCACTTATAAAACGTCAGAAGCTAGTGCTCAATGTCTATTCAGCCTTGCAATATTCCTACTGCTTTCTCTGGCTTCCTCTTTGAAAGAGGGAATGCCACGCGAGCTCAGGAAGGGTTGGTGGATATCACGTCTTAGAATTTTCAGATATAGGACATGCTGATTTCCTCACAATGTTTTCCTTTGCCGTTTTGAGACAAAAGTGACGAAATAAATTACAAAACGTTAAGAACCTGCCTGTGTTTGAACCAGAGACATACAATTTGTAAATCGAGGTCCTTACCACTGAGTCACTACTGCTCTCTGGAGTTATGGACGATTCCGAAACCGACCGATTCGGATCGACTCTTCATTTATTTTCAATTTAGGATATTTTGTCGACAGAAAATTTCATTTAATTCACTTTCAGCCTTTTCAGCTATAGAATGATAAAGGAGGAGGCCGAACGCATCAGGCAACGGCGTTATCGCCGCCGCCGCCGGCGCCGGGATACTGATCCCGATTTCCGGCCACCGTAGGCGCGGGCTTGCGGACAGTAAGCAATGGGTAGCTCACTGTCCGGCCGTCCGGTAACTGTCCGGACCAAGCCTAAGTCGTCGACGGCGCGCGCTGTTCCCGCGCGCCTCAAGGAGTTGTCAGCAACAGCAGGGACCCAGCCGGGTCGAAGCCTACTGGGGCCAGGGTTATCCGAAAGGGCGCTCGAGCCCCGGTATGAAGGCTTGAAGGAACGGGATGGGTTTTTTAGTCAGTAAGAGTCTGACACTATCTCCCGCTCCGCCCAAGAGCGGGGGTTGTCATAGGATGATTTTTCCCATCGGAAAAAAAAAAAAAAAAAAAAAGCTATAGAATGATTCACCGACATTACATAAACCTGTAACTCTTTTTAGTACAGACCTTTCTATCTCTATGGCTCTGCGCAGCACGTTTTTCTCTTCCATTCTGTTCTGTAGCCTGTCACGCTATCACTAACTCCCTTTTCTTTCATATCACATGTATACTCATAACTCTTAGTAACAAGCATTTTATCTCTCCTCTTCACATGGCCATACCATCACAAACGATACCTTTTCAGCCTTTATCTATGGACAATTCGCCCTCAATCTTAAGCGACTCTAAACATAAGTATAATGAACGAAATACAAGGTGTAAGGGACAGCCCTCCACAAACTCTAAGGGCTTGCTCAGTAGACGAAACTGAACAACCTTCCACAAAAATTTTTTTAGGAAACGAAAAAAACACCCGCCCCACCATAGAAAATTATAAACTTGATTGGACAGTTTGTATGGAGAGGTCGAATTTTTTATTCGTGTCCTGAAAAAAATTTTTGTGGAAGGTTGTTCAGTTTCGTCTACTGAGCAAGCCCTTAAAGTTTGTGGATGGCTGTCCCTTACACCTTGTATAGGTACTTACCTAAAGAATTTAAATCAACCATAAATAAATCAATATTTCAAAACTTTAGCTTGGTCGGTCTTATAATGTTCCCACTGTTGGGACTGGCCTCCTCTCTAGGAGAGGGAATGGGGCCGTAATCTACCATGCGGGCCCAGTGCGGGTTGGTGCTTGTCACATGTCTTCAAATTTTTGGTTCTAGGACATACCGGTTTCCTCACGATGTTTATTTTCACCTTTTGAGAGTAGTGGTGACGAAATAAATTACACAAAGTAATGCGCCTGACTGGGTTTGAACTCGCGACTTAAAGCTGAGAGCTAAACGCATTATGCGTGAGGCCGCAGCTTTATGCTGAGCGTTCGGCCGTTTTGCGCGGAGGAGCCGCATATCTTCCCTATCAATTGCTGTGATGTTATGTTTGTTACCTAGTTTTAAGATTGCGTCTTTAACGCGTAAATAAACTGTTTTTCTTTCTTTTCTTTCTTTCTTTACTTACAACTCGTAAATTAATATCAATTTTGAAATAATAGATAAGATTTTGTCTGTTTTAGTATGAGTAATCTACCCTTCAAAGCGCAGATTCGCTTTGAAGCGCAGATTACTCATACTCGTATTCATCGCTCGTAGGTAGTTATTTGACCTTATTCAAAGTTTTACAAGAATAAAGCTTTCCGACCTTCCTCATCAAGTCACCCAAACCTGCATCGTGTGTAGTCTTTGCCTAAATACACATAGACGGACAGGTTTCAGGGTCACGCAGAATTAGGAATGTTTTTATAAAGGGTGATCTAATATTGACTAACTTTTTTATGATTCACACTCGTGATGAAACTATTAGCGTTAGACCCCTTTCCCACCTCATGGTAAGTGATGATGTGGTCAATGATGGAGCATGTTTACTAAGAACTAATTCCGTCTAGCCCGTTTCATCATCGAACAACCAGGAGTACGGCGGCAATGAGCTACCCATGATGGACATCCCTCCTATACGCACAAAACATTTTGGGAACACATTTATTGTGCGTACAGCTAAGGAGTAGAATACTCTTGTAGGGATATCGGAGTCTGTGTTTCCTCATAGCTACAACTTAGTAGTCTTTAAGTTAAGAGTGATTATATTACTTTTAGGCAAGCGTGCTCCATCGTCGGCCACATCATCGCTTACTGAAAGTACTGGTCCGATTGCTTCAATTTTCACCTTTATAAAGCTGCTTTATTCCTGAGTGATGTAAGCTATATTTTATGTACACGGGTGAAGCCGCGAGCAAAAGCTAAATAAAATAAAAATAGCTTTATTTTCCTTGTACATTTTGTTCCTAACTTTACTATTGAAGTAGTTCTGAGTATAGTTTTTTAGTTTGTACTATCACTTGCAAAAGTCCATAAGAATTCTTAAAACATATTCGTTTGACGTTTAGTTTGACTTACGACCTTTTATTTTCAAGTTTCGCCAACAAATGATTGAAATTCACAATTTCATCAACTTATCATAAGTCAAGATGGCCCAGTGGTATAGGCACACAGATTGAAGCGCAAATCAGCGTGCCGCAAGTTCAAATCCCACGCAATTATTGACTTTTTGTAAGTTCTTACCCGATTGGAAGTTATGTATTTGCATTACATATATTAAATTATTCTTTAACTTGTTCACACATTTCTTAGAGTTAGAAAGGTAGATCACAAAAAAAAACTAAATAAAGAATTAGATTTCTGCGAGGTAGACACGAGTTTTAACTTAACCGAAATGAACTGTCGTTTGGTTATAGTTGTTGGTTAGTGACGTGAGGTTGACAGTATTGTAATATTCGCAAAATGCAGGCTAATATTAGTATTGAAGTGAGGGCGACTATCATTGGGCTGCATAAAAGTGGTCTTAATAAAACACAAATATCTGAAGAAACCGGACTGAATGTGAGTATAATAGCTATTAATGAATTGTAACTTTATTACAAATTAATCTTCTAATTAAAAAGTATGCCATTTATGAATCCATTCATCGTATCTTTATGAGGTTTAAAAGAGAAATACGTAAATCGTTGGGTTTATTGGATTGGTTATTGGATTAATAAATGCAGTTTTATTTTAAAATTATATTCAATAATTATGATTATTAACATTTTATATAATGAAAATGAAGTGAAGTAGGTATAGCTGCCTAATATATATATTTTTTTTTATTTTAGAAAAATACTGTAAATCTTTGGCTAAAAAGATATGAGGAAGAAGGTAGCCTTGCTAGTCGAAAGAGAAGTGGGAGATCGAAGCTTATTAGCGAGGCGCAGCGACGACATATGGTGGACGTATACGAAACGAATGGTTTCGCACCAACGAGACATTTTGCGGAATTATATGACACCTCGATGGATACTGTTCGCCGTGCACTTCACGCTGAAGGCGTGCATCACAGAAAACCTGCTAAAAAGCCGTACTTGACAGAGAGGCACAAACAAGAACGATTACGTTTCGCACTAAATATTTAATGTTAACTAAACTAAATGGCCTACCATTTTATTTTAACATATCTGTGATTATTCGTTAACAAACACTGTATTATATTGTGTTTACTTTCGTTTAAAACAGCTATATCTTTTAACTTGTGCCATCGCCTCATCTTAAGAATGCAGTGAACTCGCTATCAATTTTGTTGACAATAATCATGAGTCTATTTCGTTTTTTATTCTTCTACCCGCACTGTTTTAACATAATACTATAGTTCAATTTATTTTTCTCATCTAATTGACGATTATCTTGTGAGAACTAAAGTTCTTTTAACAGAAATTGAGGTTTGGTTTCAATCTTCTTTTCGTCAAGAAAATGAACAATTAAGCTATGACCTCAATACATTCATTGTGACGTTACACAAAAATAAAATGTTTACAAAGTCCAAATCATATATCACTTTTCAATAAATAACTGGATATAAACAATTACCTATATTTTATTTTATTAAAATTTGAATATCCGTTCATTGTTACGTTATTCATATTATGAATGGTCTAAGTGGGTATACTTCCAACAAACAATCTTAGGCGTAACATAGATAACGGTTACAAGATAACTTTTTGTCTAGGTAACAATTCGACGTCACAATTCTCATAAATGTTTAATTTGTAAATATAAAGAATAAACATTTTTATTAAACACGTCTTTTTATTTCCACCTTATAACATCGAAAAGATGTAACAACTAAATAATTGCAAATTACGAATGTGGTTCTTCTTGTGGTTAATAGATCACATTCGTAATTTGCAACTATTTAGTGCAAAAAATGCAATAGTATTTTTCATAGAAATATAAAAAAACAATTAAATCAATATAGATTGGGAATTTTCAAAGTAAGAAATAACTGCAACGGACCGACCATGATTTGAACTCGGGTTACGTGATTTGCGAATCCAACACTTAGTTCACACGGCTACCAGCACATGACGAATTTGCACGAATTTTATCAATGCTACCATATAGCTCAGTGCGACGACAGTTCCTTAGTGTGTGTTATCTGTGGAATGTGGATACTCATACATGCGCACACATACGCACGGAAATATCGCGCTCGCTCGGTTCGTAGCAATGTAATCATTAGCGTTCCTATGGACTTTTGCGGCCTTACTGTACAAGGACCGCTAGATAGCGGTAAAAGCCTCTTCCAGTCGTTTCCACGTTGGTCTTTCTCGGGCTACTCTACTCCATGTTTTTCCTGCTGTTTTTATAATATCGTCGCTCCATCTCTTTTGTGGTCTGCCTTGTCTGCGCTTGTTGCCTATAGGGTACCAGTTAGTGGTGATTTTGGTCCACCTTTCGTCTGATGCTCGTTGGATATGTCCGACCCATTTCCATTTCAGGCCAAGCACTTTCTTGACCACATCCTTTGCTTTGGTTTGACTTCGTATAGTAGCGTTCTTAATTTTGTCCTTCAGTCAGTTCATGTAACTCCTTTCTATTCCTCTTTGGCATACTTTAAGTTTTTCTAAATTACGTTTTGTAAGTGGCCAAGTTTGACAGGCATACGTGAGGGTGGCGGGCAAAAGGTAGTCAACAATAATCGCCTTAAAATTTCTGTCATTTTAGCCTTCAATAAATTCTAAAATGCTCAATATCTAACTCCCCCTGTACATCCACATTGTCCGTCCATCTCGTAAACAGGCACCCTTTATTGACACGATAGTTTACAGCATCTACACATGATTCCAACAGTTTTATGCCGGCCATGTGTTATTTGATTAGCTATCCGTTTATTTGGGTATTACTCGCATCGATTCAGCAATGTATGTATGGTTTGTTTGATCCGAATATATTAGTTGCCTTCGCTGTTAGATATTTTATTTGCTTATGGTTTCAGAGATTTTGTGTTGATGCAAATGTTTTGGATTTGGGTCGGTAGTTTGGACTTAAATCGTGACTCCGTTCAATTAGCTGCAAATTGGTATAGACTCTGAGTTAAGAAGCTGATTAAACGTTCCATAGTAACCAAAGAAAAAATGTCGGGGGATGTAGCGAGGCGTCGGTGTTTGGTGTTTATTAGGAGAAATAAATGTTTATGTCATTCACTGTTTAATGCTTCTCACTTAAAATGTTCTTAATGTTAAATTAAGCTAAAAATGTCAATGAATTGTTTAAATGTAATGAGGGAATACACCCAGCTATCGTGGTAGACAAAAAAGCACCTCAGTTACTGCTATTTTATTCTTGGACAAAAAGATTTATCTATCAGCCAGTTTATGCACTTTACTTTTTTTTCAGTGTCATTCACACTGCCATGCCCATTGGTAGAGGTGCCCCAGCTTCAGAAGAATACTTTTACGTACATAAGTATTTACACGGGCGAAGCTATGGGCAATGACAAGTACAATTGAATATGAGAACAAAGCGTGATATCGTCAAAAAAGACGCAGCTTATAAATTCCTTGGAGGAAGCCACACGCGTGAGGGAACGAATATCCTCACATCCCTGCTGCCGAGATTGAAGAGAAGACCCCGACTACCAGCCACGGTAGACAAGCAAGTAGCAATGGGTAGCTCGCCGTCTGGTATTCCGATAATCGACTGGACCGAGCTCCAGTCGTCGACAACGCGATCAACGTGCCGCTCAAAGAGATGTCAGCAACCCGTAGGGTCGATGGCCGCTAGAACCGCGGAGATTTTCTGAAAAGGTAAGCCTAGATAGTAGTCATAGAAGGAAAAGGGCAACTAAATGACATAGGCGTGATTTTAGTCATAAAAATTCAGTAAAATTAAGTCAGTGAAATTCCCCGCCGGAGTCTGTGTTTCCTGATGGCTACAACCTGGGAATCCTTAAGTCAAAAGTGAATAGGTTGGGTGTCTTCAAGGCTAGAGTGAATAGGCTCTTAATAAACTAGTGCGCCTCACCATCAAAGATTGCATCGCTACTTACCATCAGGTGGGATCGCAGTCAAGCACTAGTTTATCTCAATTAAAAAAAAAAAAAAGGGTTACTTCTAGGTAAGCCTCTAGGTGAGATAGCGGTCAAGCGCAAACCTATCAACAATAAAAAAAAGTCAGATACGTCCCGCTCCGCCCAGACCAGGAGAAGTCATTGGATGATTTAACATCTTAAAAAAAAATTACAAATTCCTTTAATGAAACTGCGTCACAGCTTGGATTAGCTCGTTACTTAGCGCAGACATCTCGGCTGGTATGCAGACAGTGAAAACAAACAACACTGAACTTCGTGAGTCACAATAATGGCGGCAGAGATGTTGTGAACGCTTCAATCTAACGTCAAACTTCAACCACTTCATTCATATTCATTTTCCTAGGTAACTAAGGGTGTGTTCATGATCTGCCTTTTTTTCTAGTTAAAAAAAAAATGACAAGTTACAGGCGACAAGGGTAGTATGTGATCACACCGATATTATGAAGTCAAAAGTCTGTGTGTATGTATGCACATGTGTATGAGGTGTACTGCAAAGTATACAGTGCCCTTCATACTGCCAGAGACATTTTATTTATTTATTTATTTAATTAAATAGAACGGCCGAAGCCAATTACACTATTTAAACTTATACCTAATTCTTTAACTCAGTCATGCATTCTTCTCACAAAAATTCAAACATTCTAACATTATCATCTTCTATTCATCTGCAAACACATCAAAACCTGTGTTTGAGTTCAGGAGAGCGTTAATGGCGGCTACTGTCCGTGGAATAGGCGGCTTGGAATGTGCAATAGTAGGTACGGGAAGTTGGAACAGTCAGTAAGCGATGTTTTCTGCCACGACAGTATTTGTCTGGGACGAACAGATTGAATATTTCATTGTGCAGGTCGGGATCATCAATAATACCCCTAAGAATTTTAATAAACAAATTAAGACATAAATAGATGGAGGGATATCATGAGGATGAAGGATGTAAATCATGACCCTCAACCTTGAGGAATACGGTGCAAGGAGGAGGACACGTGCGATCCCACTGGCAGTGGCTAATTCGAATTACATATATTCTGAAATTTTTCTTTCATCTTAGCCTTAGGGTATTTTTAATATTATGCGGTTTTGATCTTGCATGCGGTATTGTTCCGCACGCGTAACCCCCGCAAATGTCCATTTCTTACAAATATTTATTGTAATAATTTAAATAATTTTTACTAACTAACACCCACTTGTGTTCCTTCATTTATCTATTGCGTTCTAAGGTCACGGTAACTATTTCTAACGATCCATGGTTGAACAGTTTTTTGCCTTTTTTAAATATCTCAGTACCGTTACTTATTTCTTTTTCTGAAAATTATGTAAAATGTATCTAGCACATTCAGTTCCTATAATAGGCTAGTTGCCGTAAAAAATGTAGTTAGTCCGTCTTTTAGATTATTCAAAATTAAGGGACACGTATTTTTATATATTATAAAAATACGAGTCCAATATTTTTTTATAATCTAAAATACGGACTAAATAAAATGTAATTATTTTGACCCTGGACACTATCCTATTGCGGCGTCCACTTTCTCGCACTTCATTGTAGACCTTATTATCGATATACACTGACTACTTTATGAAGAACTTCTTATTTAAGTTCTTGAATAAATACCCTATAAATAAAACGCTCAAAATGTTATAATCTATGCGCTGCGTTCGCTTGATATTTGACAGAATGGTGCGAAATTACGCACGAACCGCGTTCACGTGATTTTTAGTTGGGGTTTAACCGGTTAATATGAATTGTCTAGCATGAAATCCCTTGATTGGTCATAACATTATCGGTTGAGAAAAAACTTGAACGTTCAAATGGTACGAAAAATGTTGTCATGGTAGACCTCTTCACATTAACATAACTCGAACTATTCTACATTATCGGAAGCCAGACAACTCAAGTTGCAGAAACTTTTAAAAGAGTTACCGTGATCATAGGCCAAATAAAGGAACATATGCCAGCCTGTTGGTCTAGTGGTTAGTGGCCCTGACTGCTATGCCGGAGGTCGTGGGTTCGATCCCCACCCAGGACAAATGTTTATGTGATGAGCATGATCATTTGTTCTGTGTCTGGGTGTAATTTATCTATAATATGTATGTATTTAGAAATATGTAAGTATGTATATCAGTTGTCTAATATGGTTTAGACTTAAAGTCACCCAAACGGTAATGGAAAGGGCTGTGCTCGGAATTTCTTTGCATGAAGGTATCCGCAGGAGAACCAAGGTTGCCGACATAACACGTGTGGCAATGGTCAGGGCACATTCCTCGCAGAACACATGGTCGTTGGGGCTTTGAATTAGCAACCGCATACCGGACGATCGTTGACGTTGCGAAGATGCAGTGTTGGAAGGCCTCGTACAAGGTGGCCCGATGTCCTGGTAAAGGTTGTGGGAATCCGATGGTCGCGAGACGCACGGGACCGTTCATTGTGGCGACACTTGTAGGAGGCCTATGTCCAACAGTGGACGTCTTTCGGCAGAAACAATAATGATGATGAGGTGAGTTTCAATCAGTAAAAGCCTGACATACCCGAATCATCCCAGAGCGGTAGATGTCGTTCAATGTATTCCCCACCTCAAAAATAGTCAACTAAAGTTGCGTCTAAACGCGCCTTAACTCACAACGTCATTAATACCGCTTGCAGTGCAATTAGCGACGGATATCATGTTTTACTGCACCCAGCTGATCCAGTGGCTCGAATAAACGTTACGACATTTTAATAAAAGCGAATTAATCAAGTATGGTGGTGTAAATGATCTTACGACTACATAGTTAGTTTTATGAGTATCTGTGGATTAACCATTTGCATTCTATGCATGGTGATAGTGTTAGTGTTAGAAGCAGTTTTTTAGGGTTCCGTAGTCAACTGGGAACCCTTATAGTTTCGCCATGTCTGTCTGTCCGTCTGTCTGTCTGTCTGTCTGTCCGTCCTCGCTTAATCTCTGGGACCGTTAGCACTAGAAAGCTGAAATTTGGTACCAATATGTATATCAATCACGCCGACAAAGTGGTAAAATAAAAATTGGAAAAAAATGTTTTATTAGGGTAGCCCCCCTATATGTAAAGTAGGAAGTGATTTTTTTTTAATTTCAACCCTAACGTGTGATATATTGTTGGATAGGTATTTAAAAATGAATAAGGGTTTACTGAAATCATTTTTTGATAATGTCAATAATTTCGGAAATAATCGCAAAAAAAAACAAAAAACAATGTGTGTGTCCCCTCTAACTTTTGAACCATAAGTTTAGAAAATATGAAAAAATTCTGAAAAGTAGAACTTTATAAGGACTTTCTAGGAAAATTATTTTGAACTTGATGGAAAGAACAGTTTTTGTACAAAAAAGACAAAAAGGTTGTACAAAATAATTTCTGGACTAAGTTTGTAGTATTATCGTATATGCAAGCATTTTTTTAAACTCATTAGAGGGTACACTTATTTTGACGGACGGGAAACTACGGAACCCTACACTGAGTGTGGCCCGACACGCTCTTGGCCGGTTTTTTTATTGATATAAACTAGTTTTTGACTGCGATCCCACCTGATGGTAAGTAGCGATGCAATCTTTGATGGTGAGGCGCATTAGTTTATTAAGAGCCTATTCACTCTAGCCTTGAAGACACCCAAGTTATAATTGGACGGGAAGACCGCAGCAGGCAAACTGCTCCAGTCCTTCGACGTACGGCGTATAAACGACGAGGCGAAACGCTTAGGCCGGACCGTAGAGGTTTCAACAACGTAAGGGTGAATATTCGCCGTACGTCGGGTTGTCCGATGGTAGAATTGCGATGGCGGAATCAAGTCATGCAATTCCTGCGAACACTCTCCAAAATGCATTCTGTAAAACACTGAGAGGCTGGCTGGTTTTTTATCATCATCATCTTTCTGACATTGTCACATATTTTTTAGGGACGGTGAAAGATTTTTTTTCTTCCATTCTGTCCTGTCACCCGTCACGCTATCATTGGCCCTTTCTCCCTCCTCTTTCATATCATTCCTCGAACAATCTATCTATCTTTTCTCTGGCCTCCTTCACCCTCTCTATCCGTCCACATGTATACTCTTAACGTTTTTAGTAACATGCATCATCATCCGTCCTCTGGAAGAAGTGTCAACTGACTTGTCTAAGACACACTTGTGTTCCTTCATTTGTCTGGCCTGGTCCTAATCAGACGATGAGCTACCTATAGTTCGCTCTCCACAAGCCCGTGCCTACGGTGGCCGGGAATCGCTCTGCGACTATCTGCTCCCACTCAGGGCGTCTCCTACTTCTGTCGCTTGCATTACTGAAAATGGAGACTGCTACCTTTGATCTCTTGCTCCATACTATAGCCTGCTCAGTTTAAAGCCTTACAGAAGTTAATGATTGGTTCGAGAATATTTTCACTGTTCGCGAAGCAGAGAAACTAGTTAATCTATTACCTTGAATCATATGCCTTTCTGAAATACCTACTAGAATTACAGGTTTTCCAATTTGATGTTTAATTTGATAATGTTGCCTAAGCATAAGCAAAATCAGCCTCTTAATGTTTCCACTGCTGGGACTCAGGTCTCCTCTCTAGGAGGGGGAATGGGCCGTAATCCTCTACGCGGGTTGATGAAAGTCACAGTCACATCTTCGAATTTTTGGTTCTAGGACAAGCCGGTTTCCTCACGATGTTTTCCTTCACCGTTTTTAGAGCAGTGGTGATGAAATAAATTACGCAAAGTAATTAACCTCTATTAAAAAAATCAAAGTATGGAAAATTTTATTTCATTCATCAACAATGATTTTTCAAAACATTGTAGACGAATGAAGAAAAATAAACACGATATCAGAAAATTCTGCAGTCAATATTCACTAACTCCCTTTGTTTCGCCCAAACATTCCACTGACAAACACGTGGATCACAAAACACTCCTTTGACAAATGCATACAACTATAATCGAAAAAATTCTGCCTCCTACATTTGTTTGGAATCCAACGAAACAACATGGGGGTAAAAAAAAAAGAAAAAAAAAACGAATTTCAAAAGACAATTTTGGGTCCATTCACGAAGCATGTTCGCTCGAATCACGGCTAACTAGTTGTCAAAGGAGCAGCACGTGCCGGTCCGGTTTTTCTGGTACGTTCCTGGCCGTTTCCACGAACTTATTGGCCGGTTCCGGTGTTTTTCGGAAGGCCCAGAACGCTTTTTGAGCACGCCGCGTGAAATTGGGGGTGGAATCGGATGCGTTTAGATGACATATGCGTTCTGAATGACCATTATATGAAGGAACGAGTTTGTGTTTATCGGCGGGTGTGTTTGTGTAGTCATTGGTAGGTACTAATAATCACGTCGGTTTTAGTAGGTCTTTCATTCAATTATTGTACGATGATTAATTTATTGAACGAACTCATGGCTCCAGTAGGCTTCGACCCTGTTAGGCACCTACGGTTTTACTGACATCTCATTGAGGCGCGCGTGGAACACTACGCGTCGTCGACGACTCGAACTTGGTCAGGATGGCCAGATGGCGAGCTACCCATTGCTCGCCGTCCGCAAGCCGATACCTAAGATAGCTGATAATGATTATGATTGTAAGCTAATCTTAAGATTGCGTTAATCGTGCAAACAAATTGTTTTTCTTTCTTAATTACTTCAATGTCTGCCGCTTGCAGAAATCGCACGAGATGGCGGGACGTCTTAGATGCCTTCCATGGGAATTGGCAAGAAGTGGTTCAAAGCCAGGAACGATGGAAGAAATGGAGGGAGGCCTTTGCCCAGCAGTGGGACAGTAAAGTTTATTAAAAAAAAAACTTCATGTGAACTATCATAACAAAACTTAAAATCGAAGAAGAAGAGTATAGAAGGCGGCAGATAACCGAGGAATAAAGTACATTGACCTTTTCCATCGCTGCATAGGTTCCCGAAAAATAAACAGTGAACTGTTTTTCATTTACTAGATCATGTAAAGGATCACGTGTATCGTGATCCGTGTCGATTCAAGACTGCTTTATGTCTTTATTTCCGTTTTTGAAATTAAGAATGTCAAGAAATTTAGGAGAGTTAATAAGCGTTATTCTGGCGCCTACCTTAGCACAACATTTTGTTTTCCTTAATAAGCTTATTTAAAAATGATCCCCTTTTAAGGACCAATTATAATCTTAGAACCGGTTTTCAGGCACAGTTTAAACTGTGATCTGAAATTCAAAGTTATTTTGTTGATGAAAATTACAGTAACTATCTACCAAGCTGCTGAGTTTTACTATTATTTGCTTTTATTGTCGTTTGGTTTTTGAATATTCGTTTTAAGTTCCTAGGATTACAAAAAAACTAGCTAATGCCAGCAGCTTTGCTTGTGAAATGACAGGACGAAATAAAGAAAAAAAACATGTTGCTCCGACTCCCAAATAATAATAATAATATTCTACAACTATCACACAACGCTGTCTAGTCCCAAGCTAAGCAGAGCTTGTGTTGTGAGTACTAGACGACTGATAAATATACTTATATATTTCTAAATACATACATACATATTCTAAATTTCTATGTTTATCACTTACATTACACAAATTCACGAATTTTATATATTCTATCTCTTCTTGATTTATTCTTTTTTTGATAGACTATTTAACATCCATAAATGTGTTCGTGATATCACAGCAGCAGCAGGCCCTAACAGAATATTAGCGCTGCGTTATTTATCGTTTTAAATCACGTAGCATATGCTGAGTTTAGTGCCTTTTTCTTCTTTCTTTTCATTGTGTATTTTTAGTTTATATGATTGTGTGAGGCACGAATAATAGTTTGTTATACAAGAGTGCAAAGTTGCTTTTTAACCGCGTGCTCAATTTTGATGACCGATCTAGCGAAGGATTCAAAAATTGGAATCCTGAGCGTTAGTGAGAGAATCAAAAGAGCACGAGGTGAAAAATCTTTGCAGTCGAGTGCAACACGTAATTTTTCATCCCACCTCAGCGAGAAAATGACTAAATGCAAAAAAAAGTACACCAAGGAGGTTCTGAGTCAGAGTTTTTAACAAATTAAAAAAAGTTATATGACAAATTTAGTACCATGGAGGTAGAAGTAAATAGGTATTTTGAATTCATAAACTTAGTGAACTCGATGTTCTAAATTCAATTTACTTTATCTCTCTAAAGAATAAAAACGGCTTTTGCTCTCAGATATCGAAGAGCAAAAATACTTTCCGAGATGGGGGGAAGAAAACGTTTTTTCTTAAATAAGTTACACCCAGTCAGAGAACAAATGACCGTGCTCATCACACAATTATTTGTCCAGGGGTGAAATCAAACTCATGAACTTCAGCATAGCATTCAGGGCCTAACCTAACCTAACCACTAACCCAACAGGTCAGTCAAAATCACGGGATAAGGGCACAAAGATGACAATAATCCTAATAGATCCTCTTGAAATTATCCTCCAAAGTATGGCGGTTGCCTTCTTCTGCGGAGCAGTAATGCTAGCAAAGGAGGAGGCCGACTGCATCAGGCAACGGTGCTCACGCCCTAGCTGCCGCCGCTGCCGGGATTCTGATCCTGATTTCCGGCCACCTTAGGCGCGGGCTTGCGGACGGCAAGCAATGGGTAGCTCGCTGTCCGACCGTCCGGTAACTGTCCGGACCGAATCCAAGTCGTCGACGGCGCGCACTGTTCCCGCGCGCCTCAAGGAGTTGTCAGCATTAGCAGGGGCCCAGCCGGGTCAAAGCCTACTGGAGCCAGGGTTATCCGAAAGGGAAGCTCGGCCCCAGTACGAAAGGCAAGAATGAACGGGGTGGATTTTTTAGTCAGTAAGAGTCTGACACTATCTCCCGCTCCGCCCAAAGGCGGGGATGTCGGGGATGAATTTTAACCAGAAAAAAAAAAGACGTGTGGCACTTGGGGACTGCCGCGGTAAAGCTATTGCATAGCATTTTTATCAACTTATGCAATTATAATTATTTATTTATTTTATTTATGCAGTATTTTTTTTCCTTTGTTTTTTTTTTCTTTGATATTAATTGAAGTTACACTTTCACACATTGAATTGAATTTTGATTGATTGTTCACTCATTTGTTTTCTTATCGGTCACCACGCTCAAACAATTTTCGTTACGGAATTTCTGGATTCGGTCTCCACGCTCAAGGCCCGCGATAGAAGCTATGCAATAGCTTAAAATCAACATTGACATATTAAAAAAAATATATAAAAAAAGTCATAAGTTGGATACCAACGATACAGGTCACGGCAGGTCCTAATGGGCAATAGGGCCAGCAAACGGATGGGTGCAAGTGCAAAAAAATCCCTCAGTCACCTAGATGAATCGGTGACTATGTATTTTTGCTGACATTAGCTTATAACTTTGTGATTTTTCATGATACAGTTATGGAATTTTGTACATAGATTTTTTACATAAAATACTAGACACGTGTTTCGAGTTTCGTATAAATCTATACATATAAATAAAATTGGAGTGTCTGTTTTTAATATTGAAATAACTGCTTTTTACTACATGCAATATATACGGTACATACACCAAAATAACATTTTTTACAATTTTTGTCTGTCTGTCTGTTTGTCCGGGCTAATCTCTGAAATGGCTGGACCGATTTTGTCGGGACTTTTTTTGGCAGATAGCTGATGTAATAAGGAGTAGGGGGAGGGGGGGCACAATGATACAATGGGCACATAGATACACATGCATTATCTAAAAATCGATTGAACATATTCGAGTGATGACATCCCTAAAACGATCATAGAATTGCTTGAACGTATCCTATGCGTTCGCGCCTATAGCCTATCATCCGTTGACGCTCTACAACTCGTAACGTGTTTTGGGTGCAGTAAACTAAAAAATAACGTGAAATGTAAAAGTGTTTCCCCGGTCTCTTATACCATCTTGTGAGAATATCTATACACCAAAGGTATGTTAAACCATCCAATTTTACGTGTTTAGTATTTTTTACGAGAGAAATCAGTTAGTTTCTTTAGTATAATTATCATTTTGAAAAAAATCTTTTGGGGCACTTAGATACATCAAAGCACGGGGCTCATTGATGTGTGTTAATCCCTCATATAATTTGTAAAATATATAGAATTAAAATTACAATCATATTTTTATATTGTCAACTGAAAATGATGCGGACATACAAACCCAAGAAGCAAAATTGATTAGGACTTACAGAATATGAAAAACCTAAAGAGAAAAGACTCTTGGTAGTCAGTGTTGGTAGTCCTGTTCTGAAGAACTAGGATGTTCCTATTTTTTTTAAACTGATTACAATATTTTCATAATAAAAAAGTATTATTTTCATGAAAATGTTCTAATTTAACAAATTTCATACAATATCCGCTTGGTATGAAAGTGCCACAGGTGACGTATCTAAGTGCCCCGTTGGCGGGGTAGAATGATTCAAAACCCATTTTTTACAAAACACGTGCTAATCTTTTTCTTTCACATATTAAACTATATTTATCCTTGACATCATAATATTTATACATTTAGCTAAACGTCCACTTGAAAATTAATTAAAAATATGTCATTTTTTCACCTATAATTTGAGTTTCAATTTTTATGCATCAATCTACCCCACTTCCCCCTAACAAAGGCTTTTATTTTAGAAAAAATAAATTCAAAATCCTGTAGTCCACGCGAACGAAGTCGCGGGCACAGCTAGTTAAAACTAATGTTGTAGAGTTTCTTGCACATGTATGTGTAATTTAGCTTTACTTTTTTTGACTACCCAACATTTTGACAATTCTATGTCTATGTCTATTTGAAATAAACTTTTACAGATTTCTGAGTTCAAATCCGTATACTTAAATGTTTGAGCGTGAAGAATTAACAAATATACACAAAAACACATCAAAACAATCAGTACCCTAGTTGCTCAACCGAGCTGTGTTCGTACTCCACATTGCACATTATACGATGATTTATATGTTATGTTGTATGTTGGGCGCGGATGTTAGCGTGTTGGTGTGTTGGTGGTCGAGGATGGCGTAAATTTAAATTATCTTTTTTATGTCATAATAGTTGTGGGCTTCCAATTTGGTGGGATACGGAATTGGGTTACGATTTATAATTCGAACTGTAATAAAGAAGAAAACACATTAATTTTAGTGTATTCGAAACCCGAAATACGAGTCTAGAGAGTTACAACATCAGTAGAGAGAGTAGAGAGGTACATCGATTCTAGAGTTAGAATCGATGTACAAAATTTCATAACTGTATTATGCAAAATCACAAATTTATAAGCTTGTTATCATTATCACAGGGCCATCCAGGCGACTGAGGCGTGGTTTTGCACTTGTAACAGACCCAGCTGTTTGCTGGCACCTAATGCCCGCTATGACTTGCCGTAATCTGTGTTATACTTAGTATCGGTGGTGTCCAACTTATGAACTTTTTAAATAACTTTTTCGCAGTCAAGTACTAGTTTGTAACAGATAAAAAAAAAATAGTTTTTGGAAAAATAAACTACTGATTCTGAACAATTCGTAAACTAAAAATAATGCTGTATAGTATGTACCGTATACAAATAGATGACGAGCGACCCGTCCCAACTTCTTCACACAGGTTTTAAACATTTTCGGTTTTTCTCGTCATGTATTTTACACCTTCACCTTCCTCGTGAATAACTCGGTCTACAAGCGAAAACCGTGCAGAAATCTGATCAGAAGTTTTTAAGTTTATTGCAAAAATATAAAGAGACAGAAAGAGTCTCTCCATCAGTCCATCAACAAACTTTATTTATTATTAAAAATAAATTATTATTATCACGAAAAATGAACTACATAATATTTGACAGTCCTTATTAAAATGTAAACTTATTATTAGTTTTAATAAATGGGTAGGTACAGTAAATTATTATTTAATAAAAGCTCGGCAGCGACATCCAATGAGGGAAAGGAGGCCAAAAATTTAATATTTATTAAATTACTTTTAGTCCTTCAGAAAACCTTTTGTTGGTGATCCTAAACAAACGAAATTATGCAAACATCTCAGCCATCTTGGCTCCCTGTCAGTCGAGACTGTCTACAAAGTAATAATAAAACTTTATATTTTTCATAATAAGCATTAACAGTATTTATTTAAACTTTATAATTAAACAGTAGTAGTACATGGGCAGTAGTACCAAAAATTCGAAGACGTGACATTCATCAACCCGCACTGGGCCCGCGTGGTGGGTTACGGCCCATTGCCTCTCCTAGAGAGGAGGCCTGAGTTCCAGCAGTAGGAACATTAAAAAAAGCTGATGATGATGAATACATGGGCTATGCTCGGAGGTTTCTTGCGTGATCGTATCAGGAATGAAGATATCCGCAGGAGAAACAAGGCCGCCGACATAGCCCGAAGAATCGTACAGTAGACAGAGCTCATTGGTCTTAGAAGGTTTGGTCAATGGGTCCGAAAGGTTCTAGAGTGGGGACCACGGAAGATGCCGCGTTGGAACAACAAGGTGGTTCGATGATCTGGTTAGAGTCGCAGTAACGCGACTGATAAGAAACGCACAGGATCGCTCGTTGTGCGACACTTGGGGGAAGCTTATGTCCAACAGTGGACATCATTCGGCTGAAATGAAGATGACGATTAAAAATTAGTTGTCTACTTCCTTAAAAAAATCTTAATTATAAAAACAGTTGGTATCAATTTAGTAGTCGATTCTTTACATACCTAATATTACTGCCAAGATATGCGTTTATTATATTACAGGTTGGATTATAAAAATGTATATTTGTAACAGCTCAAATAAATACTTTTTTTTGTAAACTGTACGTGTGTATAGAACTATTTACTCTCACTATTCACGTATTGAAATATCCGTAATAATAAACAGAGCCATGCCAGACATACCGGCCTTGATTCATAGAAACGCAGCGTTTACGCAGCATTCACGCAGCGTTCCCGCAACGCTGTCGTACTCGTTGATTTACGACTGCCGAATCGCAGGAAGTATTAGATCGGCGCCTTTGATTCCAAATGTTCTTTGTTCGATTCAGGAAATCAGATGAATGTTACTAATTTTGGATAGAGATTTCTATTGATGTTGAGGTGTGATAAAACAATTAAAACGTATTTTGTTTAATTCTAAATGAAGATGATTTCTTTGTAAAGAAATAATTATTTTTTTTTTGCCTGCAGATTACAAAATTACATAATCACATTTCTATACTAATATTTTTTAGAGGACGGATTAGTATCTTTTTGTTGAATTATTAAATTGGTAAAAATAAGTCTAGTGCTGTTAGATTTGTAAATTAATAACAATGGTAGCAAATTGTTATTTTACTCCCCAAACTTTTTGTAAAAGAAAGAAAAATAAAGTGTACACGTATATTTGGTGTACCTATACACATTATGAACAAACAAGTATGTACACTTAAATTAAATAGAAAAAAAAAACAATAAAAAATGTCTCACAGATTTGCCAAATAGACCCCGTATATTTATTCACGAGTATGATTTCAAACAACTACGTAGCGATTGCCTGATGATGGTTTTCAATTGAACCTTTCATTTTGTATATTTACATACTTTTGTACCCTTGTTTTCTTAATAATCGTTTTCTTTTTTTTTTTTTTTTTTTTTTTATCAGTTATAAACTAGTACTTGACTGCGATCCCGCCTGATGGTAAGCAGTGATGCAATCGTTGATGGTGAGGCTTTCTTTTTTTGATGCATCTACCATGATTGAATTCTCTACACCATAGTGAATGGAAGAAACTGTAATAGGCATTCTTTACAGCTGCATAAGTCCGCCATTATGCTTTTGTGTTGCATGAAGTTTTATTAAGTGAATAAACATAATTTAATCAGTTTTGTTAGGTGGGAGTTTCTACTAAGATCATAAATTATCCAGAACGATGCCGAGACTAAGTAGGAACAGAGTGGAAAAATGTCGTAAAAAGCTATAATATACTTTTTAATTAAAACCAAGGTATCAAGGCGCTATTTCTTATTAAAATAACACACAATTCAATATCAAAAGCGTTACGAAACAAACGTTCTGCTCAGCTTTCTGCAGAAAGAAACTTCATAAAAACCACTAGTATTTAACAAACACAATATGGCATTATATCATTAGAAAACTTCACCATCCACCAATCAAAAATCAACCTTACTATCCACGAGCTAAAGCTCATATACGTTCACCCAGGAAATGAATCATGATTAAAGAAAAACCAACCTAACTTTGCGGTCGAGTAATTTAATTTTCCGCAAGAAATGAAGCGGGTGCCGATTTAACCGTGCGCAAAAGTAAATTTGTCACGTCAAGAAAAAGCTTCAGTGACGGAAAATAAAGAGATTTTGCTGGAAATTACAAAAGAAAACCGCAAAAATCGAAACAATACATTTGGAACAAAGGCCCGTGTGACGAATTGTGTAGTTGAGTATGGCCGGCGAAATGGGAGAGGAATAAAAAATTAAGGGACGGTTCTATCTTGTTAGTGTAATGATCGCGAAGACGTAAAACTACCCTGAACGAAGTTACGACGCAGTTTTGGCAATAATATGGCGTTTGTTTATATGTGGTCGCGCTATTTGGCTAATAAATAAAATGACGATGAAGTCTAATTAACCGACTTCGAAAAGGAGGAGGTTCTATGTTCGGCTGAATGTATGTTTTTTTATTATTATTATGTATAGTTCACCGATATCTCGGTCAATTGTGGACCGATTTTGAAAATAATTTTTTTGATTGAAAGGTTATACTTCCAAGTTGGTCCCATTGAAATATTGTTATGATTTGACCATGAACTTCGAAGGTATGGCACAGAACTCCTCATAGGATCACAGCAGAACTGTAGTAATAAGTAAAATTGATTTGTTTATACGTGTAGTCGATTACTGGCTGAAGGAAAAGGGGGAGGGGATGTATCGGACTGATCTGATGATAAAGCCAGAAGGTAAATTAATGTAATCTAACCGTGTTTGGGATTATTAGAATCGTTATGAGATGCTTTCTGGCTATAAGGTATTTAAGTTTGGCTGAAAGTTACTTTTTAGTGGTGGTACCATAACTAAAAAGTGTAAAATAAAAAACTTATTACAAAAAAAAAAATACAACCGACTTCAATGTTAAAAAAAAAACACTGAAAAGTACAAAATAACTTTAATTTCGGAAGTCGGTGTTAAATAACGAAGAGACAAAACTATTATAGAAACACCGACTTCCGAAATTAAAGTTGTTTTGTACTTTTCAGTGTTTTTTTAAGTCGGTTGTATTTTTTTTTTTTTGTAAAAAGTTTTTTTTTATTTTAGCTACATTACTCACAGAATATTTTATACAGCTATACAGGGTTTTTTCAAAAACTCTAGTTACCTCTCAGCTATGTTAGCATAATCAGCCTTTTTATGTCCCCCTGCTGGGACTCAGGCCTCCTCTCTAGGAGAGCGAATGAGGCGTAATCCACCACGCGGGCCCAGTGCGGATTGGTGAATGTCATGTTTTAGAATTTTTGGTTCTAAGTTTTTTTTTTTTTTTTTTAATTCAGATAAACTAAATAACTAGATAAAGTTTTCGCGCGATGTTTTCCTTCACCGTTTTGAGAGCAGTGGTGATGAAATAAATTACACAAAGTAATGCGCCTGGCTGGGTTCTACCCGCGACTCGTAAATTGGGGCCGTTACCACTCGTTCACCACTACTCTCTTGTTTATAGTGGTCGCGCTTATTTGGCTAATATCGATGAACTCTAATTTTGAGGGTTGCGGGAATCCGATGGATGCGAAACGCACAGGATCGTTCATTGTGGCGACACTTGGGGGAGGCCTATATCCTATAGTGGACGTATATGGACTGAAATGATGATTATGAGGACAGAATATTTTGTACAGCCATACAGGGTTATTTGTAACACTGGCAACCTTTCAGAACTATGTTATTATCAACCTATACAAGGTGCAGTTTTAAAACTGCACAATATTTCAGGAGGTTGTAATAAAACTCATAAATAATCATGTAAAAAAACGATACCTGGTCAATAATCAGTAATACTTGTTATTTAATTACACTAAACTAAATCGATTGATCGATGGCCGCGGGGGCGTGGCTAGGGTGTGGCGTGCGGGATGATGATTGGATGATACATTATTTATGAAACTATCGTTGCGAGTTAGTGTGTGTGAAAACGCCCTTTATTGTTCCGTGTTTGTGTGTGTGAAAAAAAGCGCGGTTATAAAAAAAAAAAATTACCTACTTATTTTATTATTGATTCGGGTCGAGAATCACTAACATAATTACCTCCTGAAATATTTTGCAGCTTCAAAACGACACCTTGTATAACAACTTTTGTTCTATGACTTATAAAAAATATCATATTTTAGTTTATCAGATTTTCATAGAAAATTAAAAATATTTAAATTGAACGTTCTAAATATTACGAAGTCTATTCGAAGCAAGTGATAGTACAATAGCGGACATGCACTTGCGTCGCATCATACAGACGTAGGTATAGCAAAATACAGAGTTGAAATGTGTTAGATAGAACCACGAAATCTTGAAGGTTTGTTTTTGGTAAATGAATTTCAATATGTTTTGTAAAAAGTCATAGAACAAAAGTTGTTGTTTATGATGTTAGTAATACAGTCCTGCAAGGTCGTTAGTGTTTAACAAATAACCCTGTATATTTTTTTTATGGCAATAATAATGTTTCCTCACATTTTTGGAATAAAAATATGAAGAATACTAGAGTCTGTCTAATAAGTTAAATGACTTGGGTAATTATTAGGATTTAATTAAATCTGATGCAGTCAACACTGGTTCAATAATCAAAGTTGATTAAGAAATAGAGATCATTGTTTACTAACAGAAGAACCTTGTGAAAAGTGTCAAATATAAGTATTTTTTAAACGATTAAATATTATACAAAATTCTCAAGTCGCTTGACTTATTAGACAGACTATACGTCGCCGTACTCGGTAATTGTGGTGCCAATAATATATTCGTTTAAAAATACTTGTAAGCGCGTTGAATACTGGCCAGTTATAATATTTTCTGGTTTTTATTTTAATTTAGCTTTGCACAAAAAAAAGAAAAAATGAAAAATTTCATTTTACTGGTTGACTGTGACTTTTTATGGGCGAGCAGCGTGAGGTTTTATATTATTAAAAAAATATATATATTTTGTGCTCAGTTTTTTTCCCAAATCAAATATTGGACAAAATATATTTTTAACTAGCGGCGGTTGCTATCGGCTTCACACGCAAGAAAGTAGAGAATTATTGAAAAAGAACATACCCCAGGGTAAAAATGTCTGATACTCCATAACGTGGTCTACCAGTGTGGCAAATTTGTGCAGCCACTCGGGCGTGAAAAAGTAATAAATATACACACAAATTTTCGCTTTTATAATATTATCTGTAAGTATATCTTTATAAATATCCTAAAGCTCTGGTAACCACACCTCTAGTACATCGTGAGACAATTATTATTCCTCAGTTGTCCATTTTGTTCAATTTAGTCGGTTTTTAGAACCGCCGCAACATATCCTGAGTGTAATCTGTGCTGGTTTTATAGTATTTGGGGCTATACAGTTTGTGTTAATTCTTACCTTACCTATTTACTTTTTTAATATTTTAGGACCTGAAACAACTAAGTAATGTCGGCCACAAAATTGTTTCTTCTGAGAATCTTTAGGGGCCGGCGACGGATGAATTTCCATACAAACGTAATACCACGCTCATTTGCAGTTGAAACATATTTCCAACTTATTTTGATGTTATTCGGTTATAGACAATATTTATCTAGGTTCCTACGCCCACGAAACATCATGTGCAGACTATCGAATTGATAAAGCTAAATAAACTGTTCGTATATTTCATATCTTATTTAGAAATCCGTACTAAATTATTAATTTAAAAACCAAACAATAGAAATCAAATTAATTTAAAAAAGTAAGTCTGGTTATAAAACAAAAAAAAAAAAATTAGGTTATTAATCTGATAACTTATAAACCTATAAAATGGCGCAAAAAAATAAAATATTAACGCACCTTAATAATTTTTTTCATCATCATCATCATCATCAATGTAAATAATTGTGTACTGGCAACTGATAATTTTAATTCAATACCATTGTTCCGACTTGCACTTGAACAATTTTTTCGGAAAAATCACCAAACGATTCTTGACCTTTTCCTTTTTTTTATGACCCCGTTGTGTCCCAGTGCTGGGCAAAGGCCGTTATTCCACTCTTTTCTGTCCTTAGCCACTTCTGGCCAATCCTTAAGGTAGGAGTTCAAATCGTCACACCATCTCCTTCTGGGCCTTTTCCCTAGTACTTAATTATTTATGTAGTTGTAATGACGTTTTCTTCACATTGTTATTATTAACTAGCCTCTGCCAGTGACTTTGCCCATGTGAAAATAGAAAGTTTATAGCCCATGTCCCTTAGTGATAAAGTAGAATACTACTGGTCAAAGATTTTTTTTTTAAATTGAGCTTTTTGTTTTTGAGTTTCTTTAAAAAACAAACATACCAAAATACCCAATAGAATATATTCACTTTATAACTCATTATAGTTTACACATATATAGATTAAAAGCATCTATAAATCCATATTTTTTGGTAGATTTCGTATATTTTTCGTGCAAAATAGTAAGCTGTATGAAAGTATTGCAAACATAGCCGGTTCGAGAACATTCAATATTGGACGGATTAGCCTTGTGTGAAAACACCAATTTAACTTTGTTCTGTATCCAGTAGTATTCACATTCTATTCATTCAAACTGAAGCTTCGGTTTTGAGTTCGGTGATGTTTGTATCGGCAACAGTATTTAAATAACATGAAATTAATCTTGAGATGATCTGGTGAAGGAAACGGGTATTCGATGAGTGCTGGAAGCTCATCAAGTACTAGATCAGTAGACGTCTTTAAGATATGTTTTTTTTTTTAAACTTTACCCCACTCTAAGTATAACTCCTGGGGCCCACGTCTGCTATTTTTATAAATTCGTCATTTCAACACGATCACATTGTCATTTTGCTAAAAGTTCGTAATTTGCTAAAACATAATGATCGATCATTGATCAACTGGTAACTGTCCGGACCAAGCCCAAGTCGTCGACGGCGCGCACTATTCCCGCACGCCTCTAGGAGTTGTCAGCAACAGCAGGGGCCCAGCCGGGTTGAAGCCTACTGGGGCCAGGGTTATCCGAAAAGGAACTCGAGCCCCGGTATGAAGGCTTGAAAGAACGGGGTGGGTTTTTAAAGTCAGTAAGAGTCTGACTACCATTCTATGCCCCTTCTTTCAATGGAGTGTCAGTAGTTGACCATTGGAAAGTCATAACGACGCCATTATATTAGTAGATTACCAAACTTGTCAAAATCGACAATTATGACATCAATGATAGACCATTCTGACACTATTGTATTAGCAGACTTGAGGCCCTGTACCGCAGGTTCACAAGCATGTAATCTTACATCATTCAATAAATTATTTGTTCCGTGTGAGAATCGAACTAGCGTCACGTAGCGCAGCAGTCAATTGTTCCACCACTGCGCCAATTGTATCGTCACTTGAAAATGATGATCATCATATAATATTTGTATGGTGTAGGTGAGAACCGTTATTACATTAACAAATGACAATTATCAAGTAATATGTAAATTATTTAACATAAAATAATAAAAAATAAAAATTATAACCGTCACATGTTAAATTAAACAATGCCTAATGCTTTTAAATAAAACATGCAACATACAGAACCCGCTAAAATTCTGTTTTATCTGACAGCCATTTTTTTCGCCATTTTTTGTTTTGGTATGTAAAAATATTCGGGGAACTGTTCCAGTAGTTTTTTTTTCGTGGAACAATCCCTAAACGTTATAAAGATTTTACGTTTTAAACGTTTTTTGTGAATAAAAAAATAATTTATTTCCCTTTCATTTTCTATTTGTTTTTGCTTCCCGCTGGGTGATTTCTGTTTTCTATGACAAGGCTTTTAAAAGCAGTTGAGTGGAATTTGCGCATTAAAAAATAGGTTGTGAATTTGGTATAATTACTTTTTAGGCTTTATTGCTTATTTTTTTTACATTGTTTGCAACGGGTATAAATGTTAAGAAATACGTAGTACCGTGTTTATTCCACTCAAAGACAAGCCTGTCAACATTTATCACTAATTCTGTAATCTACAGTCTGGTGACCAGTAGCAAACCACTGTCGTAATTAAGTTCAATTTATTCTTAAAAAACGACTTAAATGTCAGACGAAACTAAAAAAATAACAGCCCAGAAGAAAAAAAATGTTGAAATCAAATTCCTTTATACTGAAATTGCATCAACCGGAAACCACAAAAATTACAAAATACAACAAAATCAAACACAAAAATAAAAATCCTACAGAGTCAGCAAACAAATTACGACCAATACCGAAAATATGGCCACTCAGCTGTATCCACACCCCACCAACTGTGTTCCCACGTTGTCGTCGTGGTGGGGCTTGCGTGTCTCAGTGACCTTGAGGGCTATGCCGGTAGAGCTACTCATGCCGGAAGGCCTCAAGCGAGAGTCCAGACCAAGAGGAACATACGGCGGAGTCCAGTCGGACCGCCTGGAGGGTGCGCTGTCCAGAAGCGCTGGCACAACAGCTGTTAGCGCCTTCTGGATAGCGATGTCGGAGAGATAGGGTTCGCCTCCGGTACGTGTCTGTTCAGCAGACATGACCAGGATGGCGAACGTGCAATGGGGACCCCACCCCATTTAAAACAAAAAGGCAAAGCTGAGTTCAGCAACATTATGAGCGCGCATGGGAAAGAAATAACTACCCCAGGAGGGTACCAGTTAGCTGGAGAATCCCTCCCCGAGCAGAGCTCGGGCTGCCCCTCGTATTCTGGGGGGGGCAACCATCGCCTCGGTTCTTCGGAACCCGTACCGTCCCTTGAGGACGCATCGAGCCAGGGTGGCTCACACACCGATGTCGCGGAGTCCCTGGGACCTGTTCCCAGCACGTCCGCGACGCCGAAGGAGGCCGGCAGGAGCTTCGGTCTCAGAGAGGTGAGTGGAGACGAGACGTCGGACACCGATGCCGATGCCGCGTCTTCACGCAACTCAGTAGTGTTGGAGGTGATGGAGGTGGAGGAGTCCACCTCCACGAAGAGGTTGGCGTACCTTAAGCGCCCCGTGTCAGGTCCCGTGTCTGACGACGAGATGGGTTCAGCCCGAAAAATCTCGACTGCGGTGCGAGGGGCAGCCCGGAGAACGGGCGGAGGAAGAGGGTGCGCCGAGGAGGCGACCCGGCGTCCCCCGGTGGAGGTCGCCAGAGCGGAGGAAGGCCACCAACTCAGTCCCTCGGAGCCGGAGCCTTATGGCGATGAGCCAGAAGGCATGGTGGAGGCGATGGCCAAATTTAAAGAGGTAGTGGCAGCCGCCATAAGCAGCGTGGCAAACAAGCGCGAGAGGGTCGCCAAGAAGCGCTCCGTCGAGCTGGCCAATACCTCGATTGAGGAGGCGCTTGGGATCGTCTTCGAGCCCTACAAGCGCACCCTCAGAGGGAGGATTGGTCGGCTCGAGGCGGCCGTGCTGGACCGTACAGGTGCCACGGAGTTCCCAAAGGGGGGGAGTGGGCAAGAGCGGGGTCAGTCCCAGCCTTTGCCCCAGGCGGAGAGCGAGGTGCTGTCCCTGCTACGGCAGGAGCTGGCTGCCTCCAGGGAGCAGCAGCGGCGGCAGCAGCAGCAGTTCGAAGAGCGCATCCAGCGCCAGTTCTCCGTCCTGGAGGGCATCGTTCTGCGTCCCCCTCTCGCGGCCGGCCAGAAAAGAGTGGCGTCGTATGCTGCTGCCGCCGCGGCCACGGCTGCTGCGCCCAGGGCAGGCCTGTCGGGGCAGGCCGAGCGCGGGGCTTCGGTGTCGGAGGCCGCGAGGCCGGCCCCGGCGGCCAAACAGCAACAGCGGCAGGGGAAGCCTGCCCCTCCCCCGAAGGGTAGGGTGGCGGCTGCCACCAAACCGGCGGGGCCTCCCACCGCGGCTGCGGCTAGGCCGCGCCTGCCGCCTCCTCTGCCTGAAGATGGCGCTGAATGGACGATCGTCGGCGCCAAAAAGAAGGCAAGTAAGGCGGCTAGGGCGGCCAAGAAAAGAAGGCGGCGACAAGAGCGCAAGAAGCGGGCCATGGCCGCCAGACTTCGCGCCCCGACTTCCGCAGCTGTAGTGATCACACTGCAGCCAGCTGCGGAAAAGAAGGGCGTGAACTATGACATGGTCATGGCGAAGGCGAAAGAGGCGGTGGTGGGCCACCTCGACGAATACGGAGCCTCAGGGGGCTTCCGTATGAGGCGCACTGCCACCGGAGCCCGAATCCTGGAGGTCCCAGGCGCGGACAGTGGGCAAGCCGCTGACGCCCTGGCCGAAAGGATTAGGGCTTCCCTAGACGTCGAGGAGGCCCGAGTGTCCAGGCCCACCAAGTGCATCGACATGCGCATTATGGGTCTGGACGACTCCGTTAGGGTGGAGGAAGTGGTGGCCGCCATCGTCAGGGCGGGTGGGTGCACGACCGATCAGGTCCGGGCGGGCACCATTCGCGCTGACAGCACGGGCATGCAAGCCGTTACGGTGAGCTGCCCCGTGTCGGCGGCCAAGGCCATCACGACCGAGGGCCGAAGGCTACTGGTGGGTTGGGTTTCAGCCCAAGTCAAGATGCTGGAACCCAAACCTCTGCGGTGCTACCGCTGCCACGTGGGGCACCACGTAGGAGCATATTGCGCCGCAGAGGACCGCAGTGACCGCTGCCACCAGTGCGGACAGCCCGGGCATAAGGCCGTCGAATGCCGTGGAAAGCCGCACTGCTACGCATGTGCGGCTGCAGGCAAGCCGGCCGACCACCGGGCTGGGGGCAGGTCCTGCGACCCCCCCGCCAAGGCCAAGGGCAAGGTCAGGCCCATCCACCCTGACGTCCTCACCGCCGCAGCCACCACCTTGGCTGCCGCCGCTGTCGCCGCCGCTCCCGCCGTGGCAGTGCCCTCACAGGGGGCTCAGGAGGAGACTGTAATGGAATGTCAATAACGACACCATTACGTCTCCTCCAGGCGAACATCAACCACTGCGCCCCCGCTCAGGATCTGTTGCTCCAGAGCATGGCGCAGTGGTCGATCAATGTCGCCGTCGTCTCCGAGCCGTACTACGTCCATCCCCGCTGGGTTCAGGACCTAGACGGCTCGGTGACGCTAATTTCGTCGGCCGCCGCCGGTACCCCGCCCCTCGAGGCTGTTGCGAGGGGACGGGGTTGCGTGGCAGCACGGGTCGGGGACATTGCAGTGGTAGGCGTCTACCTGTCCCCGACCAGATCTCCCGACGAACTCCATGTCTCCCTTATGGAGCTAAGTGCCGTCGTCGCTGGGTTTGGTACCCTCCCCGTGGTCGTTTGCGGGGACTTCAACGCCTGGAACACGGCTTGGGGTTCCCGGCGCACGAACCCACGGGGTCGGATGGTGGAGGACTGGGCCTTGGAGCTGGGCCTGGTCGTCCTGAACCGGGGTTCTGTCCCCACGTTGGCGCGGAGGCGGGGTGAATCAGTGGTGGACCTTTCGTTCACCAGCCCCGCTCTGTCGCCACGTGTCGTCGGCTGGCGCGTTATGGAGGAGGTGGAGACGTACTCCGACCACCGGTACATCCGGTTGGACGTCTCCGCCGAAACCTCGGCCGCGCCGGTCCGACAGAGCCTTTGCGGTCCGCGGTGGGCGCTTAAGCAGATGGACCGGGAGCTCCTCCTGGAAGCCGCGACGGTACAGGCCTGGGTGCAAACACCGGACAGGCCTGTCGACATCGACGTCGAGGCGGAGTGGTTCCGGGAGGCCATGTCGCAAATTTGCGATGCGGCTATGCCCCGAGTCCGTCCAGGACGTGCTAAGCGCCAGGTGTACTGGTGGTCGCCGGAAATCGCTGCACTGCGCAACACGTGCAATCATGCGCGACGCCGGTACGCCAGATACTGCAGGCGCCGCATCCGCCCGCCGGATGCGGAGGCCAGAGAGGCGGAGCTGTACGAGGGTTACAGAGAGGCAAAACACACCCTCCGAGCGGAGATTAAGCGGGCCAAACTCGAGGCCCGCGACGTGTGGCTGGGGTCTCTGAACGCGGACCCGTGGGGGCGCCCGTACAAATTGGTACGGGAGAAACTGCGCCCCTGGGCTCCCCCGTTGACTCAGAGTCTCCGGCCCCAACTCGTGGAGGGTGTGGTAAGCGCTCTGTTCCCTGCGCGAGGGGAACACTCCCCCCCGCCCATGGCTCCGCCTCCGCCAGCGGTGTCTGACGCGGACCGCAATAGCGACGACGACGACAATGCTCCAGAGGTGACCGAGGTAGAGATGAGAGTGGCGGTGCAAAGGCTGAGTGCCAAGAACGCCGCCCCAGGACCCGATGGCTTGCCTGGGAAAGCCTGGGTCCTGGCCATGGAGGCTCTCGGGCCTCGACTAAGAGGGCTCTTCAGCGCATGCTTGGAGAGGGGCCAGTTCCCACTTCGCTGGAAGACGGGGAAACTGGTCCTCATCGCGAAGCCAGGGCGCCCTGCGGACTCTCCGTCCGCGTACCGGCCCATTGTGCTGCTCGACGAGGTGGGCAAGCTCTTTGAAAGAGTGATTGCGAGCCGCCTCGTCGCGCGCCTTTCACGGGTGGGGCCGGACCTTTCGGACGGACAGTTCGGCTTTCGCAGGATGCGCTCGACGGTGGACGCCATCATGCGCGTGCGAGCCCTCACGACGGGGGATGCGGTGTCCCAGGGTAGGTGTGTCGTGGCAGTGTCCTTGGACATTGCCAACGCTTTCAATTCCCTGCCCTGGAGTACGATCCGGAGGGCACTCCGGTACCACCGGGTGCCCGAATACCTCTGTCGAGTAGTCGAGGCCTACCTGTCGGACAGGTATATTATCTACCCCGGTCACCAGGGAGACTGGAAACGTCGGGAGATGTCGTGCGGTGTTCCGCAGGGGTCGGTACTAGGGCCACCCTTGTGGAACATCGGGTACGATTACGTGCTGCGGGGCGACCTCCCTGACGGGGTCAGCGTGGTCTGCTACGCAGACGACACGCTGGTTCTAGCGCAGGGAGAGTCGTACCAGGCGGCGGTCGCTCTAGCGACACACGGGGTTGCGATGGTCGTTGATAGGATCCAGGAGTTGGGACTCAAGGTGGCGCTTCACAAATCCGAGGCGATGTGTTTTCACGGTCGCCAGTCTCGGAACGCGCCGCCATTGAGTTCCCAACTAACGATAGGAGGAGTTCACATCGGTGTCGGGTCGACGATGAAGTACCTGGGACTCGTCCTCGACAGCCGGTGGAATTTCGTGGAGCATTTCCGACGTCTGGCTCCCAAACTCAACCGGACTGGGGCCGCTCTCAAGCGGCTCCTGCCCAACCTTGGGGGTCCAGACGCCTCCTGCCGGAGGCTCTACGCGGGGATCGTTCGGTCCATGGCCCTCTACGGGGCGCCGGTGTGGGCGCCGTCGCTGAAAAAGCGACCGGCGGCCATTCTGAACGCCTGCCAGAGGGTCATGGCAATTCGGATGGTGCGGGGATACCGCACGATTTCCTGCGAAGCGGCGAGCCTTCTGGCTGGCCTACCACCGTGGGATCTGGAGGCAACAGTCCTTGCACACATGCACGACATGCGCGTGGAGATGCAACGCCGGGGTGAAAGTCCTCTGCCGCGACAGGTCACGGCATGGCGGACAGAGCTCCGGCGGGATCTCATGGTGGAATGGCGTCAGCGACTATCGCAACCCCGTTATGGGCACGCCACAATTATGGCGATAAGTCCCCTCTTTGAGGCGTGGCTGAAAAGACCTCACGGCGTCCTTACCTTCCGCATGACACAGGGCCTCACCGGAAATGGCAAGTTCGGGAGGTTCCTGTTCCGAATTAAAGCGGAAGTGACGCCCGGGTGTCGCCACTGTGCGGAACGCCCGGAGGACACGGTGGAGCACACAATCGCGGTGCGCCCTGCTTGGGCGGAGCATCGCCGTGCCCTCGTGGGGGTGATCGGCGGCGGAGACCTCTCGCGCCGGGCCTTGTTCGAGGCCATGGTCCGGAGCGAGGAGGAGTGGCAGGCGGTCGCCGACTTCTGCGAAGCAGTAATGCTCGCTAAGGAGGAGGCCGACCGCATCAGGCAACGGCGCTCTCGCCGCCGCCGGGATTCCGATCCCGATTTCCGGCCACCGTAGGCGCGGGCTTGCGGACAGTGAGCAATGGGTAGCTCGCTGTCCGGTCGTCCGGTAACCGTCCGGACCAAGCCCAAGTCGTCGACGGCGCGCGCTGTTCCCGCGCGCCTCAAGGAGTTGTCAGCAACAGCAGGGGCCCAGCCGGGTCGAAGCCTACTGGGGCCAGGGTAATCCGAAAGGGCGCTCGAGCCCCGGTATGAAGGCTTGAAGGAACGGGATGGGTTTTTTAGTCAGTAAGAGTCTGACACTATCTCCCGCTCCGCCCAAGAGCGGGGGTTGTCATAAGATGATTTTTCCCATCGAAAAAAAAAAAAAAAAAAAAAAAAAAAATCTGTATCCACAAAATCTTACATTTATATACCATCGTGAATATTCCTTCTTATCCTTATCCATCGTAAAGTGGGGACATCATTGTTTTATTATGAATCGTAGGCCATTAGAGGAATTGCGTAGATTTCGCGAACGGGTCCTGTCCCGCTGACGCAGCGTTTTATGGTCATACTAATAAAGAGTAAGTGTACGACGCGACCCCATGTCTTTGACAGTTATTTAATGATTATTATTTCTAGATGGTTTTGTATTATGAGCGGTTTTGGATTTTGTTCATAATTTTGTGGATTGTTATTTAGGCATTTCAATTTTTAGGTTATTGATATTGTTGGCTATTGAGGTATCAATAACAAAAAACAGAACCCTTGTAGGATCATGTCTGTCTGTCAGTCTGTCCAGACCCTTTATTTCGGGAACGCGTGGAGGTATCGCGTTGAAATTACATACACTTAGGTCTGTTGCCTCTTAAATTCAATTCAATTCAATTAATTTATTTCAGGCATCTAGGCCCATATACGTTTTACACACTTTAAAATACTTTTAAGACAATAATAATACAATAAAATAACAATACAATAAAAATCGTTTAGCATTGCATAAGTAAATGTTAAAATTAAAAAAGCAATAAAATTATAAAATTAAAATTAAATTCTTAAAGATTAAAATACACTAAAATTCATAACATTAAAGTCAAAAAAATAATAATTAAAATACAATAAAATTTATAATTCATGTCAAAAAAATAAAAATACAATAAAATTCATAATTCATGTCAAAATTAATTCTTAAAGCTTAAAGGTAAACCAAACTTCTAAGTTCACGAAAAAAAGAAAAGGCCGTCACAAAAAAAAAAAACGTCTATTTTAACACTCTCAAGGGACTCAAAATTTATAGGGCACCGGAATCTTTGACCCAGAATCCTGAAAATTGGCATAAAGCAAGGTTTTATGGTACTGATACACTAATTTAAAAGATTTTCATTTTTTTTTTTTGATGTTGAGATGGATGTGTGTGGTGTGACGAGAATGGATAAAGTGAAAAATGAGTATCAAAGAAAATTTTAAAGAGGCGCCAGTGAATGAAAAATTTAGAGAGAATCGAATGAGATGGATGAAACGAATCTTACTAAAAGAGTTATGAGTATAGTGGATCGCTGGAGAGGGAGGCCAAAATATAGATAGATGGACTGTAAGGGAAGTGACAAGAAAGAAAAAGTAGTAAGTGATAGCGTGATAGTACACAGGTGGACAGGACAGAATGAAAGAAAAAACACGTGTTGCGCCGACCCCTGGTAATTTGGCAACTGGGTAGGAAGGTAATGGACAATTATAGACTAGTCTCTATTATACCCACCCTTGCCAAAGTTTTTGAAAACGGTTTGAGCTCCCGACTTATTAAATTTATGTCGGAGACGAACGCCCTTTCTGACCGTCAGTACGCGTACCGAGAAGGCCGCTCGACAACGTATTTAGTTCGTGAACTCGTACATCGAATCATGTCTGCACGTGAGCAAAAGAGGCAAGTGGCTGTCCTATGCTGCGACCTGTCCAAAGCGTTCGATGTTGCTGACCGCGCCGTGTTAGCTGTAAAACTACAGCATTACGGAGTGTTGGGGACGTCGCATGCTTTAGTGACAGATTTGCCGCACGACAGGACTCAAATTGTGGTAGGTGGCCAAGGAAAGGTGAGGTCCAAGCCTCTGAAATCGGAGATGGGAGTGGCTTAGGGATCGTCCGTGTCCAACATACTGTTTTCGCTGCTGCTGAATGACTTGCCTGATGCTGTGACTGACGCAGAAGTACTCATGTACGCTGATGATGTTGCAGCGTTGGTAACCGCTGAATCAGTGGATCAGTTGGAGCAGAGGCTAAACGATGCCGCGAATCAATTGGCGTTATGGTTTCAAAGAAATGGTCTTGCTCTGAATCTGAAAAAGACCCACTTCATTCACTTTGTTCTGTCATGGCGGTCTTCAAGACCACTGGCAGTATCTGCGGGTGGAGTGGCTCTAGTTCAGGTGATGACGATAACCTTTCTTGGGTTCGAAATTGACGGGTGCCTCAAGTGGGATGGTCAGATTAGTAAGGCGTGCGGTAAATTGGGTAGTGCATGTTTTGCTCTTGGCAGAATATCGCGCGTCTTACCCGAACGCGATGTGCGGTCCTGTTATTTCGCGACGGTGCACTCGTTACTACAATACGGCGCTGAGCTATGGGGACGTGCTGCCGACTGGCAGCGCGCCTTCCAAATGCAGAAGCGTGCCGTGCGGGCCGTCATCGGGATACCGCAGGACATGTCCGCTAAACCCCATTTTACTAGACTAGGCATCCTCACGTTACCTGCTATACTAATATATCAGGTCGCCTTGTACGTGAGGATGAACCTCGACCTTTACCCAAAGGTAGGCACCCGTCATTCATATTGCACCAGAAGCAGGGGTCAGTTATCGGCGGTCTCGAGATCCCTCGCCAAATCCTCCAAGACGACTCATGTTATGGGCCCGACAGTGTATAACCGGCTGCCTGCGGCTCTTTCTGGTGCCCCGACTATAGGGAGCTTCAAAGCTCGTTTGAAAAAATGGCTTATCGAGCAAGCATTTTATTCTTTTGACGAATTTATGATGTAATTTAATTTATCTTTGACGATTGAATATTGATTTGGACTGAATATTATTGACTTTTCTTATGATTTACATTTTATTTTAATTTGTGATTTTGACTTCTATTTATTTGTTTGTTTATTTTGTATTTTCTTTTATATGTTTGACTTTCTTTATCATTTGACATTGTATTTAATCACTTGTTGACCAAGTAGATATAATGTAAGAATCTGTATTTGACTTGTAAGAATCCCTTACCAATAAATTACTATGACTATGACTAATGATGTTAAACTCGAAAGGAAAGTAGGATGATAATCGAAAAGAGTTTTCTTAAAAAAAAATATTTATTTATTTATGTACACACAAACACTTAAAATCTAAAAGAACAAATAAGGATAAAAGAGTACAAAGGACCTGCTTATTTCTAACGAAATTTCTTCCAGCAGACCTGCGACAGGACAGTTTTATAAGATATGTAGACACAGTGTGTATAAATTAAAAAAACAAACAAAATATGTAATTTCTTGAAAATTAATTCTACAATAAAAAAGTTAAATTACACATAAGTATGCCTTGTTATGTTTTGAATATTTTAATCTATTTATTAAACACAAAATCTATTTGAATTATAGATGAGAATAGATTACGTAGGTCTTAAAACTGAAATTACAGTCTCACGTTAAAAGGTTTAACTTAACATTTTCAATCATACTTCATAAACAAAAACAACACATTATATAAAGGAGCTTAACATAAAACCTCAAAGTTGAGGTTTTTTAATAAATATTAAATGAAACCTTTTTTCTAACAAAACACAAACGTAAGAATTATTTAGCGTTAAAAAAAACTTTTAAAAAGATTTTTCTCGCAAAATACTGCTTAATTATGTTAAAGAGACGTCCCTGAAATTCAAAATGGCCTAGTTTAAGTGGGAGACATCCATTTATATTCAGTTTTAATGTTGTAACTGAAAAAAAATGCAAAATGCTTCAACTGTCTTTTAGTTCTTTTTGAGTTGGTACATTATTAAAATGTGTTTCTTAAAGTTTAAAATTGTTTTGTTGTAGAACTTCGTGTCATACAGATTAGCGAACTTTCAAATTCAGTTTGTCTTTGGTTTATTGTTTTTTGCTATGTAAATCGTTTTCTGTTTCGTCTAAAAAAGACTTAAACAAATGTTCTTTTTTAAATGTTTAATTTTTCGTTTTTAGAATCATCTAGATCACGAATAGGGTCCAGTGGAGCTTCACACAGTGTGTCTGTGTTATATGTGTGTATCATTGTGTGTACCTGTGTGCCAAATAAACGTATTTTCTTTCTTTCTTTCTTTCTTTCTATATGATAGTTTTATTTCTGTGAGTTTTATGAAGTTACATTTTGGAAGACTTAATTGCAACTCCTAAATGGAGAATAGAATTTATGAGAGAGAAGTCCATCATTTATTTTTTGCATGGTTTTGTATACAATGAGGTCGTCGCTACACAAAAGAAACTTGGTATTATTATAAGGATTTTAAAGAGATAGTACTTTGTAATACGAGTAGCAAAAAAATTTGCCCAACAAACCTGCCCCCCTAGCCAAGTTACAACCGTTTCGCTAGCGACGAACGCTTCGAGTTGACCTTGCCGCCAATTCTTTTGTTCTGGCCACGTGACTGAGCATTGAGGCGACGTCATTCCCGTACATTTGAAGTTTTCTACTAGCGTTAACTATTGCAGATTAGCAACTTGGCTAGGGGTACTGGTTTTAAGAACTATAATTATAACAACTAACTTGTGCCACTGGTTTTGCCTGTGTAAAAGTAGAAAATTATTCAAATGGAACATACTCCCGGTATAGTAAGCTTGGTGTTCTATTTTAGGATATAGCCCACACGTGTGACAAATTTCATCCCAATTCGTTCAGCCGTTTGAGCGTGAAGGAGTAATATATATGTACAGTGTTAGATGGCTAGTTCAACATAACTAACTTGGTTCACACATATCATATCTCAAAAGAAAAATGGAACCCTTATAGAATCACTTTTTTGTCCGTCTGTCTGCCAGTCGGTGTGTCAAAACCCTTAAAGCTGTGAAAAATCAAACTTCTGAATTAACCCAAGAAGAATAAATAAAATAAAGGTTGTCATTCATGACGAGGTTTTTTTGTAGTAAAAGGACTAATAGCACAAGACGTATAGGAAAAAATCGGAAAACTGTAAATTAGTAGTTTCGTGACAAAAAAAAAAAATTTTTTGCGATTCGGAAAAATCTTTGTAACTCAATTCGGAAATTTAACTGTTTTCATAGGTAAGTTTATACGGATTCCTCAGTGCGCAAGCTCGAGTCGCGCTTGGCTAATTTTTAATTTCCCTAATTTGCTCGCTATACGGTCGACAGCTGACTGACTGCTAGAACCATGTGCATACTATAAAAAAGCAGTAAATTGGACGCTGGATTTAGCGCGCCACCGCGGCAGAAACAGTTTATTTATTCAAATCAATATAATTATATTAAAAAAAAAAACTACTTACCTAAATTATTCTTATAAAATACAAGGTGTCGTTTTGAAGCTGCAAAATATTTCAGGAGGTAATTATGTTAGTGATTCTCGACCCGAATCAATAATAAAATAAGTAGGTAATTTTTTTTTTTTTATAACGGCGCTTTTTTTCACACACACAAACACGGAACAATAAAGGGCGTTTTCACACACACTAACTCGCAACGATAGTTTCATAAATAATGTATCATCCAATTATCATCCCGCACGCCACACCCTAGCCACGCCCCCGCGGCCATCGATCAATCGATTTAGTTTAGTGTAATTAAAAAATTAAATAACAAGTATTACTGATTATTGACCAGGTTTCGTATTTTTACATGATTATTTATGAGTTTTATTACAACCTCCTGAAATATTGTGCAGTTTTAAAACTGCACCTTGTATTTAATATTATATTTAAATTTTATGAGTTATTTTTTAATTTAATTTAAGATTTCCACAAACTCTTCTTTTCTTATTTCTACGCTATTGTCTACATTTCTTCAGATATCTCCTTTCGTATGTCTGATTGAAGAAATTTATTATTGAAATAAATACCCTTGTACGATTTTTTATAATGTTCTATCTTTATCTATGTAAATACATGTGTGTGTACATAAATTATAAAATAAATAAAGTATAAATATCTAAAATATTTGATTGAATGTCACATAAAGTTCAGTAATTACTTAATGCACCACTTACAAGTAAAACCGTTATTTGACAAAAATAAACGGATCTCAAATATATCAAAACTACCACCATCTAGTGATAAAAGACGACAGTTATTTCTAACCTTAAAATAACAGCTGTCAGACACGGGAAGCAGTTACAAATCAATTGAGAATCCCATGAGATTCCTACAATCAACGACTGTTTGGTCTTTGCCTACAATAGTAAGTTATGAAGTTGATTTTTTTTCTTTAAAGAAACATCAACTTCTTGTTTTATATTTTTTTTTAGAATATTCCCATGTAACAAATGGAAATAGAATAATAAAAAAACAATGTAACAATAATAACGACCTGTAACAAAATAGTTGCTCAACTGTGTAGCTTTCATTAACAGAATAATCTCTCGTTGGTGCAAACCTCAATGAGATATGTAGAGGGCAATAAAAACTGTAACAGACATAAATGTAGCCTAGGCTATCATCTTTATATCTACAGCTGAGTGGAGGATCCAGTGGGGTACCTACACGTAGCTATATTATAATCATCATGTTCACAACTCATTTAGGAATAAACTGAATAAGCCGATGTTGAAAAATACCAATAGTTAAAGGTTACTAATAGATGTAGGCTTAAAGGAGGCAATTTTTTTTGTTTGGAGTTTGGGCCCACTACAAATTGTGGCGTATATCAATGAAATGCACGTTAGTTTATTCCTTATAATCTCTAGATTACAGCGGTAATATTAGCAAAACTATAACTAACCGGAATACAGTGATATACGACGGTCAAAACATGACTCTCATAATAACCTAAAATCTCACAAGAGCGATTGTCTAATGAGTGGATAGGTGTCCTTGGTATTTTAAGTCAAAATAGTGCACTGTTCAATAATATATAGAATAAAACAAAGTCACGTCTGTACTAAGTGACAAATTTTGATGTGATTTACACGATTTGATAGACTTATTCATGAAAATGGATTAGATGTATATCGAAATATATGTTTCGAAAGATATATTTTGAAATAGCGCGGCTTTTGCCGGCCATTGACTGTAAACCTAAAATAATTAGGGTCGGCGCTCACTGCCGGCATGGCACGGCAAGTCGCGCTACGGCATGCCTTGGCATCTCGCGGAATGCCGTGGCATCGTACTGATAGCCCAGCCACTCCAGCATCAATCAGTTTTGCTAATCTCTTGCCGTGCTCGGTCAGTGTGAGAGACAAAAAAACGCGCGCGCAAGTGCGTCTTTTCCTTCCCTTGCCCCCGCGCATCGACCGGCCCATATTAATCGAAATGACCGCTGCGCAAGTTTCAACCATATTTCAACTATTAGCAATCATAATTCCTTGACACAAAGTGACACATTACGTCTCGCGAAATGCAATGGCGCGCCGTGGCATGACAGTATGCCGCAGCGCGTCTTGGCATCGTAGTATGGAAATAAAGTATGTAACATGAATTCTAGACTCATTGAAATAAGATTCAAAATAACTTGATTTGTAATAAAATCCTTTGCCGTGCCATGCCGCACCATGCCGGCAGTGGGCGCCGGCCCTAAGGTGATGTGTAAGGAGAAAAAAAAACACATTATAGGTACGTCACAAGAAGTATTTATTACTGTTCATTATCATTTTCAAAGTCATCTCTTAAAAGCAGTATTTCATCTAAAAAATATGTAGGTGGCTCAACCTCACCTTGATGCCGCGCCCAAGATAAAAAACACACTATACACATCACATGTGCACAGCAGCCAATAGTGCGTCTGCCCACTAAACAATTACAACAGTATCCACCTAGAGCAGCTCTAGTGTTAGTAATTAAAGGGGTGGTGTCAACTAGTATATAAATACATATAATAAGTTTTCCTGCTTGTGTGCCTTAATTGTATCCTGACTCGTAGAAGATAATTATTTGAACTAAAATCATTGACAGACTAAATATACAGTGGCGGGAAGTAAAAGCAACACGCTTGTAATTGGACATAGTAATTGTTGGTACTCCTCTGTGTATAGCAGGTGTAACAGCCATAGGCATAGGAGGTGGTTGTGGGATGTTACTGCTGTGTTCAACATCCAATGGCTGTATTTCCATATCCCTGATTTCATCCTGTTGCCTGTTTCTATGCACAGCTCGGGAAGCTCTCAGCCAGCAGGCTGAGATAGCCATACAGACTTGTTGTTACGTTCCACCTGAGAAAATAGATCATTAGTATTGCAAATAAAGTCTATCTTAATAATTATATTTTGTTTATAGAAATCTTTATTGCACTGTAAAATATAGACGAAAAAGCAGCCTAATGTAGTGTTTGTGTGTGTTTGTACCTTTACTATTTTAGTGACAGACCAGATCCTACTTGGGGAAAGGCATGGCTGGAGTTAGTTAAAAAAATGTAAAGTTCAGATAGTAACCAAATATAATAAATAGGTATTTGAAATTAAATATTATATATACTATATTGTAATAATTTAAAATGATAATTTTAATATTACCTGGTGCAACGGTATCCAATGTAAAATAGTATTCTTTTCTGCAGTGTCAACGTGCACAGCATGTGTTTGGTGTGCTCTTAAAATTGAAGAACCACATGAGATGCAAATATTCCTATACCTACCCGAATCTTCTCACTGAATGACCAGTTTGAATAAATTCTTGTGATATCATGAAGCAGTTTTCACAAACGGCATCTAGTGGGTGTAACTGAAAAACGTAGGTAGGCAAGTTATATTGGTGGAGGATGTGGATGTGGGGTCAGACTTTGAACTCACAACAAGCATAAATAGTATGAAGAGCTCAACATGCGGGATTTGGATGTGTTCCTCCCAGTAATGATTGGGTGGGTGACATAAACACTCACCTCGCGAGAAATCCACATACACACAAGTTGGCGCACGTCTGCAGCTGTCTCGGACAGTAACAGTCGTCGCACATTCCATTGAAACCGTGCTGCACAATTGATAAAACGGCTTTGTGGATTATGCATTGTATCTACAGATGCCATTTTCATTAAATCTTTCGAATCACGAATATAAACAAAACACGAAAAGAACAGAAGAAACCATAGTAATCTGAAACAATAATACCCCGCGTTCCGAATTGCGTCAAAAGCGATTATATCGCGAATCCGACCAACGCGCAACGTCACAAATAGTACTCAATAGTCCTTATATTTTGTGACTATTAAATTCGGTTGGATTCGCGATATAATCGATTTTGACGTAATTTGGAACTAACGGATAATGTTGTCTGTCAGACTGTCAGTGTCAAACAGTCAAACTGTTTGAAACTGGACCACAGAGCATCTGCAACAGGCTATTAATTACGTTTCGTTCCACGGTGATTTTTAAAGTACGTTATTATACTTGTAGTACAGTAGTCATGGCTGAGACTACAGAAGAGCTCAGTACAATGCTCAATGACCTCAGTAGAGTTTCCGAAAGAGTGGGTCTTAAAATGAACATGGACAAAACTAAAGTCATGATAAACAACCACGTAGCACCCACTCCTATCAAGATTGGAGACTCTATACTCGAAGTTGTGGACGATTACGTCTACCTCGGGCAGACAGTCCAGTTGGGTAGATCTAATTTCGAGAAAGAGGTCAACCGTCGAATCCGACTCGGCTGGGCAGCGTTCGGGAAGCTAGGCGGTATCTTCTCATCCAACATACCACAGTGTCTCAAGACGAAAGTCTATGACCAGTGTGTGTTGCCAGTGATGACATATGGATCTGAAACGTGGTCGCTCACAATGGGCCTCATCAAAAGGCTTAAAGTCATCCAAAGAGCAATGGAAAGGGCTATGCTCGGAGTTTCCTTGCGTGATCGAATCAGAAATGAAGATATCCGCAGGAGAACCAAGGTTGCCGACATAGCACAAAGAATCGCCAAACTTAAGTGGCAATGGGCAGGGCACATTGCTCGCAGAACAGATGGCCGTTGGGGCCGAAAGGTTCTGGAGTGGCGACCGCGTACCGGAAAACGCAGCGTTGGAAGGCCTCCTACAAGGTAGACTGACGACCTGGTGAAGGTAGCGGGAATCCGATGGATGCGGGACGCACATGATCGTTCGTTGTGGCGACGCTTGGGGGAGGCCTATGTCCAGCAGTGGACGTCTGTCGGCTGAAATGATGATTATACTTGATATTTGTGTTAATCGTTAATAACAGCATTAAAACAAGTTCACTGTACCAAATAATTATTATATATTAAAACGTATTTAAAGCCAATGTCATTACCGTTGCGCACCGTAGTAACATTTTATTTTCACGTTAAAGTAAACCTAAAAACGCTCCTAAACAAGCATTTTTTGTCATAACACTTTTGTACTATTATCTCATTATTCCGGTTAGATATCTATATAATTTTTGGTTTATTAATTATAATAAGGTAATCACTTTTTCCATGTGAAATATGATTAATATACGTTACCGTTTAATAGTGGGCCCAAAAAAAAATGTCTCCTTTCTTCTTATATATATATATATATATACTAATCCTGTTGAGTTTATGGTATTTTCTTTGAATCGTTGCCCCATTCTCTTTTGTTACATTAAAATACTCGTTTAAATTGTGTTGTTTGTTTCTATCAGCAAAAGTTAGCTGAGGTATAACCACCATAATTATTATGTTCATTATTTCCCATCTCAGCTCTATAAAACTTAAATATTACTAACACAGTGTTTTTATGTAATTTTGACTATAAACGGTATTCTTAATTGTATTTAATTTAATTTTGCATGATATTGAACATTTTGCTATCAGTTGCCATTTTTTTTTACAAAAGATTTAATTTTAAAATGACACCCGATAACCTACAGGAAGTTTATTGGGCTGCATTTTAAAATTATAATTTCGCACGTTTTGGAAATTATCGCCAATATCTAAATTACAGATTCCCTGATATTATAATTTATTTTTTCATGGGATTACATATATTTTATAAATAATAAAAAAAAAAACATAAAATTTTCGAGTTCCCAATGTAGAGACTACATCACGAAGGAGCCCTATCATTACTAGGCCTGCCCCTATTCCACCTGAGACGTCTCTATCCCTTCCCCTACATCATGTGAAAAATATCCTCCGATTTACCAAAAGCATATTTCTCTAAAAAAACCTCAGTTAGCGGTTAGGTTTTTCGAAGCTGCTAACATGATTTTATACTGTTCTATCTACATATAATAATTACAATAACATCCCAAAAATGCTACAGAGTACATTTTTTGCGACCTATGAATGATGTACTAAATGACTGACTAACTTAGAAGTATTTTGAATAATAATTGAAAAAATAACAAACAATATAATCAGCCTCTATAATGCTCCCACTGGGACTCAGGCTTACTCTATAGGAGAGAGTGCTAATGGGCCTTAATCCACCACGTGATCTCGGTACGAGGTGGTGGATGTCTTCAATTTTTGGTTCTAGGAAATGCCGCTTTCATCACGATGTTTTCCTTCATCGTTTTGAGAGCAGTGGTGATGAAATAAATTTGAATAAATTACACGAAGTAATGAGCCTTGCTGGGTTTGAACCCGCGACCTACTTACTCTGAAGTCGGGGCCGTTATCACTGGGCCACCACTTCTTGAAAAAATTATAGGTAAATGTCTTATCTAGGTAATTTAAACTCATGTTACTAAAAAAAATTTTCAAGTAAAGGTTAAAATTAAGATTATAAAGTCTGGTTTAAACTGTATTAATCTTTAAGTTCTAAGATAGTTCGTAATAATAGAATATTGCTCTAAGACATATTATATTAAGTTCTGTAATTGAATGCTTGCTACTAACCATTAATATAGCTTAAATTAATATACCTTTATTAACTTAAGATAGTTTATATAATTAAAATTAGTCTGTGTAATAATAATATTTGCCAATTAAAGTGAAATTTCACTACTTATAATTTAAACACTGGGTCTATTAGTTAAGAGTGAACAGGTTACTTCTAGGCATGCGTGCTCCATCGTTGGCCACATCATCGCTTACCATCAGGTGACATAGTGGTATGCACGATATGCGCGTGGAGATGCAACGCCGGGGTGAAAGTCCGCTGCCGCGACAGGTCACGGCATGGCGGACAGAGCTCCGGCGGGATCTCATGGTGATATGGCGTCAACGACTATCGCAACCCAGTGCTGGGCACGCCACAATCATGGCGGTAAGTCCCCTCTTTGAGGCGTGGCTGGAAAGACCTCACGGCGTCCTTACCTTCCGCATGACGCAGGTCCTCACCGGACATGGTTCTCCCGAACGAACCATGTCCGGTCCATTTCCTGCACCGGATTCGTGCGGAAGTGACGCCCGGGTGTCGCCACTGTGCGGAATTCCCGGAGGACACGGTGGAGCACACAGTCGAGGTGTGCCCTGCTTGGGCGGAGCATCGCCGTGAACTCGTGGGGGCGATCGGCGGCGGAGACCTCTCGCGCCGGGCCTTGGTTGAGGCCATGGTCCGGAGCGAGGAGGAGTGGCTGGCGGTCGCCGACTTCTGCGAAGCAGTAATGCTCGCAAAGGAGGAGGCCGAACGCATCAGGCAACGGCGTTATCTCCGCCGCCGCCGCCACCGGGATTCTAATCCCGATTTCCGGCCACCGTAGGCGCGGGCTTGCGGACAGTGAGCAATGGGTAGCTCGCTGTCCGGCCGTCTGGTAACTGTCCGGACCAAGCCCAAGTCGTCGACGGCGCGCACTGTTCCCGCGCGCCTCAAGGAGTTGTCAGCAACAGCAGGGACCCAGCCGGGTCGAAGCCTGCTGGGGCCAGGGTTATCCGAAAGGGCGCTCGAGCCCCGGTATGAAGGCTAGAAGGAACGGGGTGGGTCTTTTAGTCAGTAAGAGTCTGACACTATCTCCCGCTTCGCCCAAGAGCGGGGGATGTCAATGCATGATTTTTTCCCAGCATAAAAAAAAAGGTGACATAGTGGTTTTTTTTTTTTTTTTTTTCGATTGGAAAAATCATCTTATGACAACCCCGCTCTTGGGCGGAGCGGGAGATAGTGTCAGACTCTTACTGACTAAAAAACCCATCCCGTTCCTACAAGCCTTCATACCGGGGCTCGAGCGCCCTTTCGGATAACCCTGGCCCCAGTAGGCTTCGACCCGGCTGGGCCCCTGCTGTTGCTGACAACTCCTTGAGGCGCGCGGGGACAGCGCGCGCCGTCGACGACTTGGGCTTGGTCCGGACGGTTACCGGACGGCCGGACAGCGAGCTACCCATTGCTCACTGTCCGCAAGCCCCAAACGTGAGCCTATAAACAATAAAAAAAAAAACTATGCGATCCAAATAAGAATAAGATGGACTTAGCGTCCTGTTGTGACGTCGGAACTGTCAAATCGAATCCGTAGAGTAAGCAAAACACGATATTTATTTTTTAATAAATTTTATTAAGAAATCATGAACGAAAAAAAATTAATTAGAATCTAATTTTTCAATTCCGATTATTTATGCATCACTGTGTAAAGAGTCTGAGCGTATGGTAGGTCTGAGTAGTAGCTAATAGAAAAAAGAGGGTTAATAGTTACCCACAATGAAAACAAGAAAGATAAAAGTTTTAACTAGTTATAGATTAAATAATATATTTAGCTAATTTAGATAAAACAGTAACATTTTTCTTCACTTAGATTTAACTAAGAGTCAGTTAAACAAAGAAAAAAATCCTTTAATATACAAATAAGTTTTCTTTGCAAACCTTACTTCTCAATATCATTTGACAGATAGAGTTCTGTGACTTTCCTATTCTTATGAATCGCATTATACATAGATTGTATTTTCTGAATAATTACGTAGCTATATTAGCGTGTATAGTATGCGACAAAAGAATCTGTCTTTCTAGTATTATAAAGCCAAAATAAATGCGAGTCGGACTCGTGCACTGAGAGTTCCATTTAAACTTACCTATGAAAACAGTTCAATTCCCGAATTGAGATATGAAGATTTTGGAATCGCAAAAAAGTTCTTTTTTGTGACGTAACGACCAATCTATAGTTTTTAGATTTTGTCCTGTATTTTTTTCACGCTACGTCAAAAGACGGGTATTATAGATGTAGGAAAAAAGGCTGCCAGGCTAAAATGGGATTGGCGGGTCACATCAGTCGCATGCACTCTGACCGTTGGGCAAGAGTTTCCACAAAGTGGGTACCTGAAGATGGACGACGCCGTCGAGGTCGACCTAGGATCTAAGATCTTAGGTAGTCTAAGATCCGATTAAGAACGACCTTCACCGGTCTGTTTAATGGACGAAACGTATTTTGTGATAAATTTAGTGTATTAAATAATTTAACGCGGGTGGGTTGCCTAAGAAATTCCTGGCCAAATAATTTTTTCAGACTTATTCGAATAAAAGTCACTCCTGTTTCTTTTTTGCCTTCATTCCAGGGCCCCGGATGGTGCTGCGCTGCTTGTTGCAAGTTCAACTCCCACACTGAACTAATATTTGATTGGTCTACAGATAGTTTTTTTGAGTCTGGGTGTCCTGTGTATTTGAGTTTACATGTTTGTTAATGCACCCACGATAAAATAGTAATTTTTAGTCTGTGACAAGGCGTTTAAAATGAAAAAAACCTCTATACCGGTTCACAGCTTAACGAGATTGTGTATCTTAACGCCGCTCGACTTTTCTGAGGGGCTACGTGAAATCACCGGTATATTTCGACAAATCATAGGCGATTTCTGCCTTGACAGCCAACATAACTCATATTCTTCAAGAAATTGGGTCCATTTATGCGAAGTGTCATTCAAAATTGATCCACTAGGATGCGCTATTACTGTGAAGCCAAGGTGGCCGTTTGCCCAAAACTGTATGTTACACAACAGTCGAATATGTACTTAAATAAAAAATTTAAAAAAATATGATTATTTTTTTATTTTATTTTTTTAGGTTGTCTGTAAGAGATCGCCCTGTGCGATAAGACCGCCCATTGTCCACTTATTCTTTTAAATGTTTGTCCTGTATTTTTATTTATTTGGTGTACAATAAAGATTATAATAAATAAATTTCAATTACGACAGTATGTTCACCTACTGTCGTAATTGAAATTTATTTATTTAGGTTTTTTATTTGTTTAGGTGGCTGTAATTACAAAATATTTAATTATATAACATGTGTTAATAAGAATGGTAGGTCCTACGTTTCATAAACCTGTGGTTTGACTGGTCTGTTGGTCTAGTGGTTAGTGGTTATGTAACTCAATACGATTTAAAAGAGTGTCCATGGAGTTTCTTGCACGTTCTTCTCCATAGAGACCTATTCTTTGGAACGTGCAATTTAGCTTCACTTGTTTGACTGACCGACATTTTGACAATTCAAGAGTGTCTTTAACTGGTCTATTTGAAATAAACGTTTCTGATTTCTAAGTGGCCCTGACTGCTATGCTCGGTCGTGGGTTCGTTTCTCGCCCAGGAAAAATGTTTGTGTGATGAGCATGATCATTTGTTCTGTATCTGGGTGTAATTTATCTATAATATGTATGTATTTAGAAATATATAAGTATGTTAATCAGTTGTCTAGTACTCGTAACACAAGCTCTGCTTAGCTTGGGACTAGACGGCGTTGTGTGATAGTTGAGGAATATTGTGATAGTTATTGTGATAAAAAGTGTCTAAAGGGCCTCTGCAAGTTTGTTTTCGGCTCCTCGTATGGTCTAGAATCCCAGGTTCTTCACATAACCTGGCCCATAGTGATCTAAATCATTGAGTAATATTACCATGTAGTTTCTTGCCGGTTTTTCTCCATAGGAAACGACCAATTTGGAACCGTGCACTAGCTTCTGACGTTATATAAGTGCCCATGTAAGCCTATGTGAAATAAAAAGAATTTTCATTAAAAGGTTTCAACAAAAAAATTGTTTGTTTTATTTAAAGTTGCAGTGGTAATTAAATAAATTACACAAAGTAATGCGCCTTGCAGGGTTTGAACCCGCAAACTACAAGTCGGAGCCATTACCTCTTTTTTTTTATGGTGGGAAAAAATTATCCAATGACAACCCCCGCTCTTGGGCGGAGTGGGAGATAGTGTCAGACTCTTACTGACTAAAAGACCCACCCCGTTCCTTCTAGCCTTCATGCCGGGGCTCGAGCGCCCTTTTGGATATCAAAACAATGAAGGAAAACATCGTGAGGACGCCTGAGTCTGAACAGTGGAATCATAAAAAAGATTGGTAATGAATGATGTTTTTTTTTTTTTTTTATGGTGGGAAAAATCATGCATCGACATCCCCCGCCCTTGGGCGGAGCGGGAGATAGTGTCAGACTCTTACTGACTAAAAGACCCACCCCGTTCCTTCTAGCCTTCATACCGGGGCTCGAGCGCCCTTTCGGATAACCCTGGCCCCAGTAGGCTTCGACCCGGCTGGGTCCCTGCTGTTGCTGACAACTCCTTGAGGCGCGCGGGAACAGTGCGCGCCGTCGACGACTGGGCTTGGTCCGGACAGTTACCGGACGACCGGACAGTGAGCTACCCATTGCTCACCGTCCGCAAGCCCGCGCCTACGTTGGCCGGAAATCGGGATCTGAATCCCGGCGGCGGCGGCGGCGATAACGCCGTTGCCTGATGCGTTCGGCCTCTTCCTTTGCGAGCATTACTGCTTCGCAGAAGTCGGCGACCGCCTGCCACTCCTCCTCGCTCCGGACCATGGCCGCAACCAAGGCCCGGCGCGAGAGGTCTCCGCCGCCGATCGCCCCCACGAGGGCACGGCGATGCTCCGCCCAAGCAGGGCACACCTCGACTGTGTGCTCCACCGTGTCCTCCGGGCGTTCCAATGAATGATGATGGTGATGATGATTTAACGTAGGAGCGATCGTAATGAAAAACCTTGAATTTTACAGAGAAAATGGGTCTTATCATTTATATGAGGCATCTGTATTAATCCGCTTAGAACACGCTGTAAAATAATCTACATAATCAAGCAGAGGACATATCCTAGGCTAAATAAATTCTGTTAGGTGGAAACCAGCAACATGCCCTGACCCTGCCAGAGACGCCCCAGGCGTCGGTAGTCGCAGGTCGCTTACCGGCGATCGCAGGCGCGGGCTTGCGGACGGCGAGCTATAGATAGCTTGCCGTCCGTCCCACCGGTAGGGACTAAGCCCGAGTCGACGAAACTTTGTGTTCTATGCGCGCCTCAAAGAGATGTCAGTAAGGGCCAACGCCTGGCAGGGCTGTGGATTGTTCGTAATGCCTTGATCACACGTACCGAGTAATCGGGCGAGACAGTGCTCTCGGCCGAGTACTCGGTACGTGTAAACACAGCGCCAAGTGCTCGGCCGAGAGTTTATCTTTACAACTCGCTTACTTCACTGTCTCGGCCGAGCAACATTTTACTGTCACGCCCTTTTACTCGGTACGTGTGATCAAGGCATTAAAGTTACCGTAGCTCTCGCAAAAAAGATAACTTAAGGAACATTCTGAGTTTAAGTCATTAATAGTCTGTTTCCCGCTCTAGGTGAAGTGGGAAGAAGAAGAGAGAGAGAATTTATTTGATGATTTTCCTGAAAAAAAAAAAACTGAAATGATTAAAATACGAAATAACTTTATGATTTACTAGCATTTGCTCGCGACTTTGCCCGCGTACTTAAAATATAGCCATGTCACTCAGGAATAAAGCAGTTTTCTATCGGTGAAAAAGTTTTAGCAATCAGACCAGTACTTCCAGAGATTACCTCCTACAAACAAAAAACAAAAAAAATAACTGCCTCTTTTTTATATTAGTATAGATTTCCCTGATAAAAAAGACGAAATTATTTTCTGTCAGTAATATAGTTAAATATTCCATAGCTACAGATATTTCACATTTCACGTGACATTTCGAATAATTAACCATTGGTTGTCAATCACTATCGTTGATGAAATGACACTGAGTAGTGTGTCTAAAAAATGAATAAATAGCTGCTAGGTAAGTGAGCTCCATCTTCGTTCATTTTTCATCACTTACCTAACAAAACTGTTACCAAATTAAAATTTAAAATATGTAAACTAATTTTACCTCGTCATTTATACGGCGTACATCGAAGGACTGAAATAATTTGCCTGCTGCAGTCTTCCCGTCCGATTATAATTTGGGTGTCTTCAAGGCTAGGTGAATAGGCTCTTTAATGAACTAGTGTGCCTCACCATCAATGATTGCATCATTGCTTACTATCAGGTGGGATCGCAGTCAATCACTAGTTTATATCAGCTAAAAAAAAACAGTTTTTTCTCGCATTTTTATTAGTCCTAAATATTTTATATTTTTTTAAATTATAGACGGAGGTATTTTTTTTTGTTTTATTAAAGTTAAGATTAATAAGCAACCACCTAGTGAGATATCAGCGTAATATTTTATACAATTTTTTTTGGCGGTCCTTCTTGATATGATTTTGACTTTCAACAAAATTACGCCTAATGGATATAAGCATATCGTTAATAATTAAACACCAATATTCCTAAATGATAATCGCCATCGGACACAGCTGGAAATCGCCAGAGCGATTTATTTATAGCGTTAAGGCGACTCATGCGCCATCGTAAATTAGTATATCTTGGGGAGTCAGCGCGCGCGCGCGTCTCTTGTTTTCGAAATAAGCATTTGAAGTATGAATCGGATTCCGTTAATCGATGTTCGAATTGCGAATTGGATTTCGGTTATATTCAACTGTCATTTGAATTTGGATTCGATTTTTAAACGTACGTTTTCGAATTTGTGAGTTTTTGAATCTGTGCTCGTGCTATGTTTTTGTGAAGAGATTGGGATGTGATTTTTTTGAGGTAAATATTGATTTTAAGTGTTTTTATTTTTATTTACTAACTAATACCAACCGGTTTTACACGGGTCCCTTTTTTTCCGGTGGATTAGTTTATTTATTGAATTCTTTATGCTCACAAAAGTACAAAGGTGGAAATAATGCCTTAGGCATTTTCTATCAGTCAACCTTTGGGTGATGCAGGTAAATATGGTGGTGTTTTTTTCAAAACTTTCTTCTAAGCTTCATAAAACAAAAAAAAAAAGAATGCCAAATCGGTCTAACCATTCTCAAATGATGATTACTTATTTAAATTTTTCGTTATAATTTGTTCATTACTACCTAACTAAACGTGTGGTAAAGTGATTAACATAGCCAAGTTAAGTTGGTATTCTTATCAAAAACTAATTTTCAGAACTGTCAAAATACAAGTTTAAAACGTCAATTACTTTGCGGGAAGCCCAGGAATTTAATGTACCGTTAAAGCTACAGTAAAATACATTGTTCGTAAGAACTCTACATTTTAACGCTAAATCACTGTTACACTTTACACATAATACACCTTCAGTGGCTTTTGAAGTCAAAATATAACAATACAGGCTATTGTGTTTTACTGAAACAATTTATAATGACTGGATATAATGAATAACTAACATTAGTGGTACACAATGAATCGTCTAGTTCTGAAATCTATTGTGAACTAATGAAATTCATAACATATCTGTAGATATTTGCACTCAATACACTGTTTTCATCGTATTTATCAAATTACCATTATTTTAGTTGAAAAACTTCTACTTAGGCCTCCCCCAAGTGTCGCAGTGCTATGATCTCGCATCCAGCGAATTCCTGCGACCCTTATCGCATCATCGGTCCACCTTTTATCCCATGTGCTACTCCAGTAATATACATGTAGTAGATTAATTAGACGTTGGTTAGCTTGTTCGAACGTAATATTTGGTGTTTTTTACTTGGTGCTTGGAGGACGGCATCTAGCGGCGGGTTGCGACATGTCAATTCATTAACTTTTCAGATACCGTCAATTTGAGACATAATAGTAAGACAATAGATGCGCGAACGCCGGGGTTCACGCACCCATTGTCTTTCTATTGTGTCTCTAATTCTCACGATTGAAAGATTAAGAGGCATTCCGTTACTTCAGACAAATATTTGTATGTTTTTTACTACTTCACACTGAAACTACTGAAGAAATTTGGATGTAATTTGTCACACCGTTAGACTTATGTCCTAGAAGCACATAGAATACGTTTAATCCTGAAAGTATGTTCTCTTGAGGTAATTTTCTACTTTCAAGCGGGCGATGCCGCTAACAAAAGCTACTAATATTATAAAGCATGATAGTGGGCTTATACATATAAGTTCCGTATGGTGTTCGGACGTAAAGAATAACACCATCCCATCTCTTCCCATGGGTGTCGTAAGAGGCGACTAAGGGACGGGGCGGTCCTCTAGTCAAATATAAACAGATATATGACCACCATATCATGGCGGTAAGTCCGGTGAGGAGTGGTTGGATCCCGCGGATTTTGACGCCCCAGCCGACAAGACCCCAGGCCCCACTACCAACCACCGTAGGCGTGAGGTTACGGACGACAAGTAATGGGTAGCTCACCTTCCGTCACGCTCCAGCCACCGAGACCTTGACCCCGACTACCATGCAGCTACCACAGGCGTGAGCTTGCGGACGATGAGCATCTGGTCGTCCGGTAGATAACTATTCAGCACGAGCTCGAGTCGTCGATGGGGCGGAGTATTCCACGCACGCCTCAAAGAGATGGTAGGGGTCTAGCAGGGCCGAAGCCTACTAGGGCCATGGGTCGATTTTTGAAAGGATTACCCGTAATTCTGGGACTTAAAGGACAATTGAAGGAATATAGATGTGGTTTTGTTAGTAAAAGGCTCGCACGCCGTCCCGCTCTGCCTGAGAGCAGGAGAAGTCATAGACGTATCCTACCAAACACATTAATTCACAAGCATTTTTGTGCTTATATTTTTATTCTCTAAAGAAAACAAAATTAATTTAACTTAACACTTAGACAAAATAGCTATATTTCTCCATTTAATTTTAAAGCATTCGTAGAATTAGTAAATCTGTCTAGTCCATGACGGTTTCTTTTTTATTTTTATTTATTGAATCTCTTTTTATGAGCAGTTTTCTCTAAATACTTGGTCTACTACTCATTTATAATTTACGGTACAAATGTGCTCGTAACTATTTTTTTCTGTAGAAATTAAAGTATTTTTACGGATTATTTCGCTTTTTATTCATTCCATAAAATGTTAAGACACTTTGAAAAATATTTTTAAAGTACGAGCGAATGAAGGCTTTTTCATATTTCGGTCGTACTTTTGTGAATAAATTCTAAGCTTAATTTTAAATAATAGTATTCGTGTTTGTATTTTGAATTTTTATTTTTTGTTTTCCATAAAAAATATTCTCTTTCATGAACTTAAAGTAGGTAATCTGGGGTTCTTAACAGTCATGTAGGCAAAGAGTTCTCGGTAATCGATGATATGGTCAACGATGGGGTAGGTACGCTTGCCTAGAAGTAACCTATTCACTCTTGGCTTAAGGACCCCGTCGTTGTAGATATCAGGAAACCAGACTACAGCTGAGATTTCTACTCCTAAGCTGTACACAATGGATGTGTTCTCAGAACTACTTGTAGTTTGAGATTAATTATCATCAGGCATTACGGTAGCACATGTCAATCCTATTTATGTTGAGCTTTCTGACAATTATAAAAGGTGTAAGGGACAATCCTGTGACTCCTGTGAAAAGTGATATAACTCGACTCTTTAGAAATATGATTAGAAGAACGTGATTTAGACCAAAAAATTCGTAATTTATTTTTTGATAAGTTTTGTGTAAAAAACTCAAAAATTATATAAGTCGAGTTATATCACTTTTCACAGGAGGCACAGTCCTCCACAAACTTTAAGGGTTTGCTCAGTAGATGAAACTGAACAACCTTTCACAAAATGTTTTTTCAGGAAACGAAAAAAAAAATTAGCCTCACCGTACAAAATGATAAACTTGATTGGACAATTTGTATGGCGAGGCCGATTTTATTTTTCGTTTCCTAAAAAAAAATTGTGGAAGGTTGTTCAATTTCGTCTACTGAGCAAGCCCTTAAAGTTTGTGGAGGGCTGTCCCTTACACCTTGTATAGAATGTCACTATATCCACTTCCTAAAAAAAAAATAGTAAAAGGATATTTTTTTGTGGCAAATCATCAAATACCTTCTCCCGCTCTGGCTAGAGTGAAAGGAAGTATCAGACTTTTACTGACTAAAATCCACATTCAGTATTCAGTTGCCCTTTGCGTTCGAGAACCATGGTAACTTTTTCGAACAATCCCTGGAAGCCGTCACACCCAACAGATTCATTTGAAGAAACCAGCGATGTGGACTCGTCGCATTTTGCGTGTGGACACAGTATTATGCTGAGCGTACGGCCGTTTTGCGTGGCGCATAAATTTTTTAATATTGCTTTTTTTATTTTTAATGTTTTTCATGTAAAATTTACATATAAAAATGTCTTAAGTTTGCGCCTTTTCGGGCAAATAAAATGATGTTCTGTCTTTTCTTTCTTTCTTTCTTCATTTTAGTAGATTTTCAAACGTCTTTTTTTACCATAATTTCATAGCACACAAATTTATCTATCCATAAATACTGTGCCCAATACAAGAGAGGATGTGTCGAATTGAACAGGTGAGTCCCCTCCTCCGGTCGTGCGACCCGTACGGCCATTACTGTGTAAATCGCACACGCAAATTGATCCTGGCCTGAATCATGGGCTTCAATGGATGGATGTTTATGCTGGTTGTAGTTATGGGAGTGACAGAGATTGTGGTTTTTGCTAGAAGAAAGTACATAAACGAGCTACTGCTCATCGTTCAGAAGCTCACAACTACGATGATCGAGGATTGACTTTTTTTTGGGTTGGAAAATCATCCAATGACATCCCCCGCTCTTGGGCGGAGCGGAAGATAGTGTCAGATTTTTACTGACTAAAAATCCACTCCTGTTCCTTCGTTGCCTTTCGTACCGGGACCGAATCTTCCTTTCAGAAACCGATCTTTGGCCCCAGAGGGTTTTGACCCAGCTGGGCCCTTACGGTAGGCGCGTTGAACAATACGCACCGTCGACTTCTTGGGCTCAGTCCGGATGATTACTGGACGGTCGGACGGCGAGCTACCCTTTGCTCGCCGTCTGCAAGCTCGCGACCGAGGATTGCCCTTTGACTCCAGACGTCTAGAGCGCCCTCTAAACATATCCGTTTCTTGATGGTTGCGGCCATCTTCTTCGCTTAAATTACTGCTTCGTAGATGGAGGCGACTGCAACCTATTCCTTCTTACTCCAGATTCCTATTCGACTCCACCAAAATCCACCACATGGTCCCAGTGCGGATTGGTGAATGTCACATGTCTTCAAATTTCTGGTTCCAGAACATGACGGTTTCCTCACGATGTTTTCCTGAAAGCAGTGGTAATGAAATAAATCACTCAAGCTAATGCGCCTGGCAGGGTTTGAACTCGCGACCTACAACTCGTAAGTCGGAGCCATTACGACTTGGTCACCAATGCTGTAGCAGGAACATTACAAAGACAATATTAAAAGTAACAAAAAATAAATGCACGGGCTATAAATTAACAAGTGTTAACACACTTTAGACCGATTTCTATAGGCGGGATCGTCGCTTAGGGCCACTAGACAAGCGTGGCGATAGGTACTCGAAACACGTTCCCTGTCGCGGTGTAAAGTGGTCCCGTATTAACGTCCACTTTTAGTTATCTGTCGCTCGATTTTTTGAAAATTGCCGTGAAATGAGGGATGGGAAAATGCTGATGAGTTATCTCGAGCCTAAGGTGTTGCTATTAGGATAGCATAGCATAGTCGGTCTTATAATGTTCCCACTGTTGGGAATCAGGCCTCCTCTCTAGAAGAGGGATTGGGCCGTAATCCACCACGCGGGTCCAGTGCGGGTTGGTGTATGTCACATGTCTTCGAATTTCTGATTGTAAGAAATTCCGGTTTCCTCATCATGTTTTCCTTCACCGTTTTGAGAGTAGTGGTGATGAAACAAATTACACAAAGTAATGCGTCTGTCCTGAGTCCCAGCAGTGGGACATTAAAGAGGATGATAATGAAGAATGCGCCTGGTTGGGTTTGAATTCGCGAATCGTAAGTCGAGACGGTTATCACTCGGCTACCACTGCAGGTGTTGCTATTCCGAAGTAAAGATAACATAACGTCAATTTTCTCCGCAGTTTTAGACAGTGATACGTTTAAATTACATATGATAGAAGAGGAACTAGATTTCCTGGCACAAACCCAAAGTTGACAGCATTCATTGCTGAGAAATTCCTGATGGAAAAAATCTAATTTGCACACAGTAAAACTAGCAAATATTAGCAAAACATTTGTAATTTTGATGTGTATTTTTATAACTACTCTGTCAAATCACTACGTCCCCATTTCAAAAAACAGGTTCAGGATTAAATGTCAAGGCTTTGCAGGCTTCTCAATAACTCGACCGAACTCGCTCGATGGAACTAAAGATATTTGTTGCACATAAATAAAAAAATTCAAGCGATCCCTTTTTTCTTAACCAACACTATTCGTGCCGGGCAAGGCCTCTTGCGATTTGACAGGCCTAAGAGTCTAGTGGTTAATGGCCCTAGCTGACTTCGATGACGGAGGTTGTGGGCTCAATTCCCACCCAGAAAAAATATTTATGTGATGAGCATGATCATTTGTTGTGTCTGGGTGTAATTTATCTATAATATGTATGTATTTAGAAATATATAAGTATGTTTATCAGTTGTCTAGTACTCATAACACAAGCTCTGCTTAGCTTGGGACTAGACGGCGTTGTGTGTTATTTGTGGAATATAAAAAAATAATTCCAGGTATTCATTTTTTTTACTGTAGTAATACGAACAATGTATTTAATTTAGGTAGATTTAGTTAAAAAAAAAAAAAAAACTGGGCAAGTGCACACTGAGGGTTCCGTGCAAACTACAATTCCCGAATGGAGCCTCGAAGATTTTTCCGAATTGCAATTTTTTGTTTTTGTGATCTAGGTTAACAACAAATTTACTGTTTTCAGATTTTTCCTATACCTGTGCTATAAGACCTTGTTTTGTGCCAAATTTCAGGATTCTGGGTCAACTTTATTATGTAAGTTTTTTGCGACATAAACAGCAGTATCTTTTTTATTCGTTAACTTAGAAGTTTGATTTTTTTCACAGCTAAAAGAGACCGCAGACTTGAGTACCTATATGGTTTTAATAATAATTATTATTTTTCAATTTTATAATAATTTTTTTAATGCTATAACATATTGGTAATTTTAGTTGTTTGAAATTTTATACGTTTTTTCACTATCTGTGATAATGTGTATAATTTAAATAATTATTGCCAAATATAATATAATTTAAATAATTGTGATAGTACCTAAAGTAAAAATTTGATGATCCAATAATTGTAAATGACTACTTATTGCATGAATTAAAAGGCTTTTTATTTTTATTTTATTTTATTTTTTATATTTATTTATTATGGTTTTAATTTCAACTCGATACATCCACGTGTTCTTGACATAAAGGGTCTTGACAGACAGACAGACAGACGGACGGACAACAAAGTGATCCCATAAAGGTTCCGTTTTTTCCTTTTGAGGCACGGAACCCTAAAAAAACATTCATCTTATCCTTACTGAAGTCTAAAGAGTGAAAACGCCAGAAGTAGTATTTCGTTGTTTATTTCGTCGTCATGAAAAACAATCAAAATAAACGAAGTTTTCATTCAATTTAAAAAATGTGCATACACGATGAAATTTCGAAGAAATTTTTTTCAAGACATTTTTTTTTTCCACATATTTCTCTGTTATTAATAAAGTCATTGTAGGTGGTCTGAAACTGTTGACTGACAATCTGTCACTAATTACGGACGAATGTGATCCATAAACATTACATTGTTATGTCTACCATACATTCACATAATGTAATGTACGTGTTGAACACATTTTATTGCTCATTGATGAGCTAATTTCATGGACAGCTATGTAATTTATATGTGGAATGCATGATATGATATATATTCGAGTACATATTCGATTGATATAGTCTAATTAGCAAACTAATTACCTACTTACTAAACAACTACAATGTTATTAAACTATTTATTGACATATCGACACTCGCATGCATCCGACTCCCGCGACGGATTTCATCGCTGTGGCCAGCGCTGCACTCAAGACTATTTTCTTAGGGTGAGTTGCACCATTTAACTATAACAATAACCAAACCTTAACAGCCGTGAAACGGCCGTCTAATGGTCAATTCGACGATTTGACAACTGTTAACGGCTTTGTTATCGTTATAGTTAAATGGTGCAACTCACCCTTAGAGAACAGAACGCCTGCCCCCCTTGCCAAGTTACAACCGTTTCGATTGCGTCGAACGCTTCGAGTTGGCCACGCCCCCAATTCTTTTGTTCTGACCACGTGACTGAGCGTTCAGATGACGTCATTCCTGGACATTTGAAATTTTCTACTAGCATTAACGATTGCAGATAATCAACTTGGCTAGGGGTACTGGTCATCGGAAGCAAGACGCACAGGACCATACGGTATGGCGAGAGTTGGGGAAGACCTATGTTCAACAGTGGACGGATTTCAACTGATATGATACTTCTCCGTACTTCAAAAACACGCTAATCCGTTGGTCAAGATTTCATTTGTAGATCTTTAACAGTCGTTACGTGGATAGTCATAAGCCAGGAAATCTGATGTTAGTCAAGAAGGAGTATAGTGTAATCAAATGGGCAGTTGCCTCATGTAGAGTTCTGATATTGCTGCTACTGATTGCCTAGTACCTAGTTGTGAAAAGGCTGTGCAGATTGGTAAGACTTAAAATAAAATAGCCTATAAAAGCGCTATAAAAGAGAACATAAAGCTGAATGCCTTGATAATAAAATACTAACTCATAAACAATGAGCAAGCTAAATAGAAGAAAACACTTCATAGAATCCTGTCACATAACGCCAGCCTGCCAATTCGATTCAGGCTAAGCTTAATTTTAGATAGCAGAGCAAAACCCCTCACTGAAGGGACAGAATTCTCTAATAAAAATCCCCCTTATAGTTAAACCTAAACAGAGTTTTAAAACAGAACAATATTGTCCGCACAAAGACGGATTTGTCACGTTTTAAGACAAATCTAAAAACACTGGGAACATAGAGTAAACAGTGACAGAAGGTCAGCTTCATTAAATGATCAAAAGCGCACGCACGCAAAGACGCGCTTTACGTACAGCGAGTGCAAGCGCACTTATGATTATGACCGGCATTTGTTTGACACCGCTACACGTACGCGTTTATCTATACATCTATACATCTGTACATCTATACATCTATGTATCTATACATCTATCTATACATAAAAATAAAATTGGAGTGTCTGTTTGTAATATTGAAATAACCGCTTTTTACTACATGCATATGAATATATATACGGTACATACACCAAAATAACATTTTTCTTCAATTTTTGTCTGTCTGTTTGTCCTGGCTAATCTCTGAAACGGCTGGAGCGATTTTGACGGGACTTTTATCGGCAGGTAGCTGATGTAACAAGGAGTAACATAGGCTACTTTTATTTTAGAAAAAATCTTTTATTTTAGAAAAAATAAATTCAAAATCCTGTAGTCCACGCGAACGAAGTCGCGGGCACTGCTAGTGTTTTATATTATCATGTGGTATTTTATAGGATGCAGGAATTACATGACTTGATTTCACCATAAGACAACCCTACGTACAGCGAGGTGTCCACCCTTACATTTGTTAACACCCCAATACGGACTAAGCGTTTGTTGTTTAAATACTGCGTATATCAAAGGATTAGAACAATTTGGCTGCTGCGGTCTTCCCATCTGATTATAATTTCAGATGTCTTCAAGGCTAGAGTGAATAGGTTCATAAAAATAATGCCAGTCACCATCAACGATTGCTTACCGTCAAGAGGGATCCCAGTCAAGCACTGGTTTATGTCATAAAAAAAATATGTGTGTGTGTGCCTATTTTCGCTTATTGTAAGTAATTGGACTTCTGTATCTATTTATGATGGGAGCCCTGTTTTTCTTGTCGTTGGCTAATGGAACGAATTAAGGCGAATTTTCAGAGAAACGTTTTATTATGTCACATTATGTTTGGAAACGTTCTGATGGTCTAAAGGTTGTTGGAGTGGGGGTTTGTTTTTGTATTTTTCTTTTCCAAGGTGTTTGCTAGAATATTTTTGTTACACATCATATGCCGTCCATAATATTCTAGTTTCCACCGTACTAGTATTTAAAAGTTAAAGATTAAATGTTTTTAAAATTTTTAACAATAATTTTACATATTTTAATAGTTTTAATAGTTAGTTGTGTTAAACTATAAAATGATAAAGAAAACGTTGACTAATAACAAATACTCGTACAATGTCAAGAATTATTAAATGTATTGTGAAAATTATCAAATACAATTTAATAGTACATTATGATACGAGTGTGTAATGTTAGTGATTACCGTCGTGGCGGTATTTAGACCCGAGCCGTGGCGAGGGTCTTAAGAGGGCTGAGAACTATAATAATTAATTACTCACGTGTATCATACGACGTTTTTCAATACACTTGTGAAGTAAATAACAGTAAAACTAGTAATTTTTTGTGACATGGCGGTAAAAATCTGATTTCATATACGCGCTCATAATTTGATTTTTATTTACCCCTAGGGGAAGGCTAATGTATTTTCATCACACTGCCTAGTCTTACGTTTATGTTTTCTTGCATGAAAAGTTTTTAAAATAATGTCTTTCGTAGTGACAATAGAATAGGTACGCATGTAAATTTTTCTAATGATGTTGTAGTATTTAATTTTAGTTTATTAATACAGACACTGAACTTAATTCGAAAAATTACTTTAAAAAACCGCGTACATCTTAAAATGGCGGCCATAGAACACAAAAAAAATGTTTAATTATACGATTTATTTAATAAATGTTTTTTTTTTTAAATTAAATAAATCGTTTGTACAAGTTAAAATGAACAAAATTGCATGAAATAAGTAAGTAAGACACTAATTTATACTATTATACGTTTCGTACTCAATTTATTTTGTGAACAAAGAGGTTTTAACTACATTATAGCATTAGTGCATAATGGTAATCAAAATGTCACAGTTTGGTAACAAGTGCAGTACAATAAGAGTCACTTTCTGAGCAAGTGCATAGATTTTTTTTTTTGATTAAAACTCATTTGTTGAGTAGTAATAGTAACACATAGCAATAGAAATAAAATATTTTTTTAAACGTCATGAAGTTAAGATTTTTTAAAACATTATGTCATTTAGAACTTTTTTGTAAAAGTTATAAATGACATAATGTAGTTGATTTTTCTTCGGGTACTGAATATCCGAAAACGTTCGACTTTTTCTTATTTCTTATTACAATATCCATCATGATATTGTATATTTGAAATAAAGCTATGTTTTAATGTACAAAGTATGTACAAAGTTTGAATATATTAGTGGCCATATTAAGAAAAAAAAATTAAAGCGTGCGATACTGTTTTCTAACATTGGGCTTTAGTTATTGATCGAAAACATTTTTTATCCTTGGAATCCTTTAATAATTTTAACAGGATTGCATCATCTACACAAATTTAATAAAGAAGTAAAGTTTGTATTTTAATTTTATGTCTTGTTTGTAGGGGGTAATCTCTGGATATACTGGTCCGATTGCTAAAATTTTTTCATCAATAGAAAGCTGCTTAATTTCTGAGTGACATAGGCTATATTTTATGTACACGGGCGAAGCTGCGGGCAAAACCTAGTAATTTATAATACCGTTGCAGAGAATTGGTTTTAAGTATGTAATTGTTTGAAATAATTTTAAAAAATTTATAATGTCCTGCATTGACAAACTAACGCTTTATGGTAACAACACCATAAAGCGTTAGTTTGAAGAGAAGCTGTCTTTTTGACATTTGTCTTTTTTTTTCATTAAGACTACAGTTGTTATTTTTTACATAAAAGATATTGTGTGCTATTCCTGGGCCTCAAGTCTGCTATTACAATAGTATCAGAATGGTCTAAATAATGGCGAATCTGCTAATATAATGGCGTTATTATGACTTTCCGATGGTCAACCACTGACACTCCATTGAAAGAAATGGCATAGAATAGTAATCTCGTACATAATTATAAATGAATATCTAAGTTATGCGGTAATCTGCAAAAAATTTTACAGTTATTTCGATCAGTGACCTACCATTACGACGTCATTGCGCAATTAGTGCCTTTAATAAGCTCGATATTGCCATTCTACCACAATTCTATTACAAGACCATTGACCGATCAATGATCGATCATTATCAATTAGCAGATTACAAACTTTTAATTGACAATTGGATCGTGTTGGAATGACGAATTTATAAAATAGCAGACTTAGGCCTCAGGACGTAATCCTAAATATCCAGAACCGTTTGAACGTTAAACACAATACAAACTTTTGCCTTGATAGTATAACTGTGATATGAGTGGGTATATCAAAGGCTTTTTAATACGCCTACATCTAGTACAAAAATACTGTATAGTGTATGTTTGGATTCGTCTCACTGTGGGCGGGTGACAGCCAAAAATATAATGTAACGGAAGCCATAACGTTCAATTAGAATAATTGATGTCGGTTTCCCGTAATAAAATAGTTTAATATTTTTCTACAGAGGTATTTGTTATATGGTGTACGATGTAGTTAATATACTGCATAGTTAGAGAGGTCTAGTTTGTAATAAAGTTAAGTTAATGTTGGAAGAGAGATTTTTATTCGACTTCATGTAAGACTTTTCATTAAAAAAAAATATCTCAATCTATGCTGCTTTGCATGAAATCCTGGGCTTAATCTTCGGCGTAATATTATTGAGTAATAAGTACCTACTCGTATTTTCGTAATATTATTGAGTAGGTATTGAGTATTATTTATTTTCGGACGAAAGGTTCTAGGGACGAAAGGTATGGAATGGCAACCTCGTACCGGAAGAAGCAGCGTTGGAAGGCCTCCCATAAGGTGGAGCGATGACTTGGTGAGGGTTGCGGAAATCCGATGGATGCAAGACGCACAGGACCGGTTATTTAGTGGACATCTTTCAGCTGAAATGATGAAGTATTTTCTATTAGATTTTTTTGTGTGGAAATCATCAAAAGATCCTTCCCATTCAAAATGGATCGCTAGTGATTGTCAGACTGTTATCAACTATAATCCACTGTTTCTTAAGCTAGGCTTTGCATTCCAGGGCCACTAATTCTTTCAAAAATTTTTGCAGATCTAGAGCCTAGGCATCGACCTTAGCAAGTCCCGTCAGTTTTGCATAACTTCGGTCGGCGCGGCAAGCGGTGCGAGGCGTGCTTCATTTTAATATTTTTGATTTACCGCTTGCTGCCCCGCTAGCTTCCGCTCATAACGGCAAGCCTTTGGAATAGAGTAGCTGGTGAAACACATAACATACTCTTTCGAAGAAAGTAACCATCGCTTTCCTGGGTTAGCTCCGAAAGGTAGCTCAACCCCGATATGACAGGCAAGGAGGAATAGGGTGGGGTTTTTAGTTAGTAAGAGTCTGACACTATCTCCCGCTCCGCCCAAGGGCGGGGGATGTCATTTGGATGATTTTTACCCACCAAAAAAGGAAACAACCACCGCTTTCGTCAAACCATCACAGTGATCAAAATTTGATGTTACAACCCTAAAACACGGTTAATTTTGAGTGTAATTTCTATCAACAATACATGCACGTAAGCACCCATTATCTGTTAACATATAAAAAGTCATCCGTGCGCATGGAACGTGGGATGCTGTGATAACATCTCCACTTTTTTATGCACGAATACTTCCTATGGGTTAATTGTGTGTGAATTAAGTGGGTGGTATATGGGAGCTGGTTAAGTTTGAATGTCATAGTCGTGATACTAGGAAACTAGTAAAGAGATGTCAGCTGAACCGTAGAGGCCCAGTAGGGCTGATGCGTGTAAGTGCTACAGGGAATTTCTAAAAGGAATAGCGTGCTAGAACACGAAAGGCAACTGAATATCAAAGCCGGATTTTAGTCAGTATTAGTCAAGGACACTCTCTTGCTCTACTCTAAGGCGGAAAAAGTCATTGGATGATTTCCCCTTAAACCTTACCTAACCTTAAAAAACTGGGTAAGAGCGAGTCGGACTTGCGCACTGAGGGTTTCATGCAAACTTACCTATGAAAACAGTTTAATTCCCGAATTGAGTTACAAAGATTATTCCAAACCATGAAAAAGTTTTTTTTTGGGACGTAAATACAAATTTACAGTTTTCAGATTTTTTCCAATACTTGTGCTATGAGGCCTTGCTTCATGCCATACAAGATTCTAAGTCAACGTACCCTATAAACTTTGAGTCACGTTTTTGCGGCATTAAATGGCCGTATCTTCTGTTTTTGTTAACTCAGAAGTATATTTGTTTTACAGCTTCAAAGGATCGCAAACCTGAGGTTTTAATTTCAACTCGATATCTCTACGCGTTTCTGAGATAAAGAGCCTTGACAGAAAGATGGGCAAAAAAGTGATCCTGTAGGGTTCCGTGTTCTTTTTGAGGTGTGGATCTTGGGGCCTGACCTATAGAAAACCCAAAATCCCACTGTGGACAACCCTGTCGCGTATAACAATATATTATCTGGTAATAAGCAGAACACCTAGGAATAACGTCACCGTCAAAATGTGGGAGTCCATGTGGAATCGTACAACTGTAGTAGCATTTAAATGCCCACGGAACACACACGTTACGTGGATTTTTATTGGTCTTGATTACATAGGAGCAGAGTGAAACAAATGATTGCCACATACCGCTACTTTTAAGGACAATATGATAGAAACGGCCCCGATTTACGAGTTGTAGGTTCAAACCCAGCCAGGCGTATTACTTTGTGTAATTTATTTAGGTGAAGGAAAACATCGTGAGGAAATCGGCATGTCTTAGAACCAAAAATTCAAAGATGTGACATCCACCAACCCGCACTGGGCCCGCGTGGTGGATTACGGCCCATTCCCTCTCATAAAGAGGAGGCCTGAGTCCCAACAGTGGGAACATTATAAGGCCGACGATGCAATAATAGAGACAGAAAAAAAAATGTAAAAGTGATTATAATTATTATTTATTGCGCAAAAACATTAGTTTCTTTGTGTCACTCTAAAAATGGGATTGGAAATCATCATCATCATCATCATTTCAGCCGATACACGTCCACTGTTGGACATAGGCCTCCCCCAAGCGTCGCCACATCGAACGTTCCTGTGCGTCCCGCATCCATCGGTTTCCTGCTACCTTCACCAGGTCATCGGTCCACCTTGTAGGAGGCCTTCCAACACTGCGTCTTCCGGTACGCGGTCGCCACTCCAAAACCTTTCGGCCCCAACGGCCATCTGTTCTGCGAGCAATGTGCCCTGCCCATTGCCACTTAAGTTTGGCAATATGCAGATAAAACTAAGATTCTGTTTAACTTCCATTACACCTTTCATTTTTTATTTTAACTAGTAAATTTTTTTCAAATAAATAATTAATATGTAATTTTATGGGAGATTTAAGATAACATAGTGGTCAAACGCGAGCCCATCACTACATATCATAAAACAAAGCCGCTTCCCTCTGTCTGTCCCTACGTATGCATAAATCTATAATACTACTCAACGGATTCTGATGCGGTTGCACCAGTACCTTAAAAAGTTCGACAATTTATAAATTCGTATTTGCTGGTATTATATTTATGCACATAAAGACATAGATGAACAGTGTAAAAGACTAGCCTAACGCACACATACTTCAAATATTGTTAGATCGTTTTTCTTGTCATGTTTGTAGGAAGATGATCCACCTAGACATTATAAAATCAAAGAATATTTACACGTTCCAAAGTGAATCTCTAAGGAGGAAACATACGAAAAATTCCAAGGCTATACTTTTCAAACAAATATATTATAATAAATACGAAAATATAAGTAGTATATTGATATTGTCTGTCTAAAAAGTCAAACAACTTCGAATTTTTTTGAATATTAAATCATTAAAAAAATACTTAAATTCCATACTTTTTGTAAGGCTATTACTATTAGTAAACAATGATCAAGATGTCTTAGTCAACCTTGATTATTGAACCAGTGTTGACTATATAAGAATTCATTTTTCCCTAATTATCCTAGTCGTTTAACTTTTTCGACAGACTCTAGCTATAAACTAGAAGTTTTTGGATCATTAATTCAAAGTGAATGGGTTACTTCTAGGCAAGCGTGTTCCATGGTCGACCACAACGTCAGGTGACATAGTTTTTAGAAAATCTTTGCCCCACACTAAACATTACTCCTGTACCGTGGCTGCGTTCACAAACATGTAAACTCACATACACAAGACACTCAGCATAGTTGGCCTTATAATGTTCCCACTGTTGGGACTCAGGCCTCCTCTCTAGGAGAGGGAATGGATCGTAATACTACCCCACGGGTCCAGTGCGGTTTGGTGGATGTCACATGTCGATTTTTCGGTTCTAGGACATGCCGGTTTCCTCACGATGTGTTCCTTCACTGTTTTCAGAGCAGTTTCAGCTGTTACCACTCAGCCACCTGCTCTGGCAATAATTATAATAGCTAGTCAATAATAACAATAACTTTCTTCTTTTTATATTTAATTTTAATCTTAACAAGAGATCTCATATTGCATTGTCCAGTTAACCCCTCACCCTTACAATACAAACACCAATAAAACTTCGATCAGCAGGACACAAGCCGGGCACACACTATTGACTGCACATTAATCATACGGTTACCGTGGCTTCCGCTCGTGTGTACCGGCCTTATTGTTATTAATCGTTCCGGATAACTCAATCGTTTTGTGTTGACTTTTATGTGTAGGGGAACTAATGTTTTCAAGGTATGTTCGATGTTTCTCTGTAATTCCTTTTGATTTTGGTTCTGGTAAAGGAACCATGATTTTCTTTTTCTTATTTCACTAAGCTATTTTTATTTTCAAGTTATCAAATACAAGCTTTTGCTAAAATATAGCCTATGTTACTCAGGGATAAAGCAGCTTTCTAACGTTGAAAAAATTTTAGCAGTCAGACCAGTACTTTAGAGATTACCTCCTACAAACAAAAAACGAACTTTACTTAATTGTAATATTAGTGTTGATTCATACTTGTATATAAAAAAAATATTAGCTAACTACCATAGACACTAAATAAAAAATAAAATAAAGTTCCTTAAGAACTAACTAAACTAGCGCACACCATCAACGATTGCCTCACTGGTTCAGGTGGGATCGAAGTTAGCACTATACAAGGTGTAAGGGACAGCCCTCCACAAACTTTAAGGGCTTGCTCAGTAGACGAAACTGAACAACCTTCCACAATTTTTTTTTTTCAGGAAACGAAAAAAAAAGTCAGCCTCACCATACAAAATGATAAACTTGATTGGACAATTTGTATGGTGAGGCCGAATTTTTTTTTCGTTTCCTGAAAAAAATGTTTGTGGAAGGTTGTTCAGTTTTGTCTACTGAGCAAGCCCTTAAAGTTTGTGGAGGGCTGTCCCTTACACCTTGTATACATTTTTTTTGTATATATATACATATATATATCTCTATTATGATCGTCAAATAACTTCTTTTGTTTTGGGTGGAACGAGAGTGACCAAATCTAAATCAAACCTCGCCAGTAAAATTATAATTTACTGACGATGTTTGACTTACGTTTGGGTTTTACTAAACCTACATATTTCTTTAGTTGCCGCTGTGACTCCTGAACACTAGACAGCACTAGACAGGATTCAGACCAGACTCTAAAGAATGTTCATTGCCTAAGCTGATGAAATAAATATCATCATCATCTCCCTAGGCTTTTCCTAACCAACCGGACACCAAGGTCTATCTGAATGCGGCTGAATACTCGTGCCTATCAGACCTACACAACCCGATACTCTTTGAACAGTCTGATAGCCATACTTTCTGGTGTTTGACTACCTATAAAGACTAAAAAATCTACAAATAACAACTGGGACTAATAGCTTCACGTGCTTTCCGAGGCACCGGGTTCAAATAATCTCCTAGATAAAGTTAAAAAAAAACATGTTAATTAAAATTAACATTGGTACTTGCTTGATTTCGAAACCTACTTATCTACTGGGCTATCACGATCCATGAAACAAACATGATACAAACAAATAAACAAACAGCCAGATCTCATACCAACGTGATGAGGTGTAAGATAATCCTTTGATGGCACAAGTTCTATTAGCACTAATTAATAGGACTGCAGTCACATGCGCGCTGCAACTAATTGAACAATGCAAAGCATTCATGAAAAATAAAAGAAAAATTGTTTGTGAGATTGTATCATTTGTGATGGATGGTTTGCGAAATTGTAGAAAATAAAATTTTACCGTGCTTATTGTAGTTCAATCGTCCAGACCAAGAAAGAGATGGCGGAATGACTTGGATGTTTTCCTTGGGAATTGGAAAGAAGTGGCTCAAAACCGGGAACATTGAAAGGAATGTAGAGAGGCCTTTGCCCAGCAGTGGGACAGTATGGGCTAGATATAATAATAATAATAATATTGCAGTCCTCCAAGATGCAATTCTTATTCTTATTCTTATATTCTACATAATTTTACAGATTATACATAGTAGGTAAGAAAACCGATGTACACAGGCGTGCTTAACCCAAAATGGGGTTTTCTTACCGCAAACCTTATTATCTCTACAAGAAATCAAAAAGAAGAGAATCTTTATCTTTCGAATACCTTAATTAGAGACACAATAGAAAGACAACGAGAGAGCGGACGCCGGCGTTCATCATCATCATCATCACCATTTCAGCTGATACACGTCCACTGTTGGACATAGGCCTCCCCCAAGCGTCGCCACATCGAACGTTCCTGTGCGCCGGCGTTCGCTTGGGATTTAATGAATTAATTTCTATTGTTTCGCTTATTATTGATAGGCTCGCGCTTAATCGCTATCTCACCTGATGGTAAGTGATGATGTGAGTGTTGACGATGGAGTACGCTTGCCTAGCATAAACATAGCTGACAGCTGGCCTAGAAGTAACCCATTCATAGAACCCTAGGTTGCAGCTACCAAGAAACACAGACTCCTGCAGGGAATTCCATTACTCAGTTGTAAGAGATTAAAAAATTAGATCCGACGAACAATAGCAAAAAAATACATTTGATAGGCCACATAAAGTACTCAAATTGACAGATAAATACTAAAATGATCGAAAATAAAAATAATCCACATCGTTCTCACAATAAAAAGTATATTAAATAAATAAAACTAACTTACTCTTTATGAAGTAAGTTAGTTTTATTTATTTAATATACTTTACTAAAAGCTCACGTCAAAGTTAATTTATCAAATATCTAATTGTAAATAATCTCTGGCTTTACATATTATAGGAGAACTGGCTGGCTGACGTATCAACACGTCAGCCAGCCAGTTCTCCTTTTATAAACAACCTTATTTTTAGTAATACATGCAAAACTTGAAACACCTGTCCAGTATTTTTATGTAAAGAATCTATGTAAAAAATTTCAAAACTGTATCATGAAAAATCACAAAGTTATGTCAGCAAAAATACAAAGTCACCGAGGCATCCATGCGACTGAGGGGTTGTTTTACACTTGCACCCATTTGTTTGCTGGTACCTAATGCCCGCTATGACCTGCCGAGATCTGTGTTGTACTTAGTGTCGGTGGTGTCCAACTTGTGACTTTTTAAATATATTTTTGGGAAAAAATTATAACATTGTGTAAAAACTATATTGGAATCCATTCAGTTACTGATACTGAACGTACTATTTTCAGGTTTCGCATAAACTGAAAATAATGTGGTTTATAGATGACAGACTGTACTTATTAAAAGTTTAGATATTTCTTTTTATTCCCACAATCACAAATCTCCAGAATCTCCAACGGCTGCACATGCACAGCACATTCCTCTACCATGAAACCATAGCTAGCATTAGTACAATAGCGAGTGACTGCGGCGCATCGCGTGCGAACTGCCGGCGCTAATTGAAGGCCAGATCTGTTTGTTTAGTAGCTGCTCTGTAGAACCACAAAATAGATAGGTACAGAAGTCAATCTCGTGTATGTACTATACTTTTTATACCTACGCTAGGCGATCAAACACACGTCAACACATTGCTCCAAATTGTACGAGTGCGACCGAGCGATTGAGCCGAGATATCGTGTCCGTGAGCGCTGTCTATGTGTGCGTTGCTCGAGCGCGCTTTGTATGTAGATTGTCTTTTGTAGCTATCTATTTTATGCTAGAACGTAGACCTCGCTTCGTCACGGACGCGACGCTTCTTAGTGAGATTGAGCTATTTGTAATAGGAGGTGAGACGCGATGTTTCACTAAGACCGTAAACAGTCGGATGGAAGAATTCGTAATCAGAATTCACGGAGATTGGAATAAACAATAACAACTTTTGTTTTGAGGTGTGAAATCAATTAATAACTTCTCCAGCTCTAGGGTGGAGCGAGAGAATGCGTCAGATTTTTAAAGACTAAAATCACGACCACTTTCGATATTCACCGTGGCCCAGCATCGGCTCTACTGGGGCCCTACTGACATCTCTTTGGGACGCGGCGTGCAGTCGACAGCGTGTAGTTGCCGTTGATGACTCGTTCTCAGTTCTTACTGGACGGTTGGACGGTCGGATGTCGAGTTACCTATCACTCGTCGTCCGTAAGCATGCAAAGATCCAGTTTCGCAAGCAAATCAACTCAAAATCATTGTCAAGCGCATAAGCAGCTTTGATTTGCTGAATGAATGATTATCGACTGCAGTTTACCTACACGTGATTGATATATTGTTGCATTATTTTCGTATTAAAGAAACGGTTACCTACTGTTTATATTGAATACGATTAATGAAAATTCGACGATACCTTTCAGCGTTTTAAGAGCATTGGAAATCTAATAATTTTATTAGTACAAAGTCAGTTTTTACGGCTAGAGTAAATAGGCTCTTAATAAACTAGAGTGCCCCTCACCATCAAAGTTTGCATCACTGCTTACCATCAGAATCGCAGGAATCGCAGTCAAGCACTAGTGTATATTAATTTAAAAATATGTATGTACTCGCTTCTGCTAGCGGCTTCGTCCGTGTGTTAATACACAAGCAAAAAGAAGTAATCAAAGTTTCTCCATTTAAATTTTGGACCCTGGATCCCCGTTTTACCCTTTAAAGGCTAAATTTTGGAAAAAAATTATCTAAATGCTCGCCTACATCATAAAAGAAAGCCTTGTGCAAAATTTCATTATCCTAGTCTCAGTAATTTCGGCTGTGCGTTCAAAATTCAAAATCATTTATTTCAAATAGACCATTTGCAGGCACTTTTGAAAAGTCAAATGTCGGTCAGTCCAAGAAAAGTGAAGCTAAATTGCACGTTCCAAAGCGTAGATCTCTATGGAGAAGAACGTGCAAGAAACTCCATGGACACTCTTTTAACACACGTTGATAGGTCAGCTAGTCGGTTTCTCCTTTAATATATTAATATCTTCTGTAGTCCCTCTTACGGAATTTCACAACACACAATAACACTAAGCTGCCTAGATTCCTAAATACATATTAGTCTTTCTCTAGGAAACCAGAAAACCGCACCATAAAAATAGAAAGTCTCAATAATTATCTTCTACTTTACCGCTTCACTTTACCATTACTACAAAGCTTGAAGATAACAATGTTATCTCAAATAACAAAACAAAATGCACTGCTACTGCGCCATTTAGGTCGTCAAAACACAGTGCCTACTGTTTTTTCAAAACACACACTTCAAAACTCTATACAGAAAATTTTCTAAAGAATAACAACAATACGAACATACGTATGTTTAAACGCGATTACCATCCCACAGCGGAGCGGTTCGCGCTTGACCTATTTCCGACTACAATCGTTAACTGGGTAACTATTTACATTATAAAAGAATACTTTAGTATAACACTTACATTATGAAAAAGATGGAATATACATGTAACATATTCTTCCTTGTATATTTGCTTCGAGAGCTTGTCAATCATTTTCGAGACAGTTTTGAAGGAAATAGGACAAGTTTTTGTAAAAATTTTGCGTAGCTGTTGGACTTGTATGATTCCTGTCACTGTCAAATTGGATTGACAGGAGTATATGACTTACATGCTTTCGTAATCGTTGCTTTGAACTTTCTCTTGTGTAGATTTTTTTTTTCAGTGGGTAAAAATCATACAGATGACATCCCCCGCCCTTGGGTGGAGTGGGAGATAGTGTCCGACTTTTACTGACTAAAAACCTAGCCCGTTCCTTCGTTGCCTTTCATACCGGAGATAAGCCTTCCTTTCAGAAGTTGATCCTTGGCCCCAGTAGGTTTCGACCCTGCTGGGACCCTACAGTTGCTGACAACTCCTTGAGGTGTGCGGGAACAGTACGCGCCGTTGACGATTTGGGCTCGTCCGGACCGAGTTAGTGAGTGGTTACCGAACGATCGGACAGCGAGCTATCCGCAAACCCGCACCTACAGTGGCTGAAAATCGGGATCGGAATCCAGTGGCTTTTTATTGTGTAGATGAGGTAATCGGTGATTATTTTGAAGATGTATTTTTTTGAGGTGAAAAATCAATGCTTACACTGATTGGACAGGTCCACTCAAATCTGTATGGTTCTTTCTTCAAAAGACCATCTCAGACAAATCTGCATGGTTCTCATGTGATTTGACCATTACATATTTACTGTATGGACTTTAAAAGAGACTTTGACCCCTGAGTTTGTTTCGGTGTTTCTTCTCAGGGTAGTCAGATAGGAAACACCGGCCTCATCCAGCATAAAATGACGAAAAAAAAATTGACGTGTAAAAGTGTTTTTTAAACCTATTTACAAAATAAATATCATTTATCATTTATCAAATAACTTCTCCCGCTCTGAGTGAAGGGAGAAGGAGTAGCAGATTTTTACTAATTAAACCTCATCTATGTTCCTTCAGTTTAACTTTGCGTTCCATTGCTTCCGTCACTTCTGCGAGCAATACTGCAGCTCTAAAGTGCACACATCACATCCCAGTTACAAAATTAAGTTACATTCGTAATGTAAGCACTGAATTTTACTTAAATCCAATTAGGTAAATTTTTTAAAAAAAAAAACAGCATGTTGTATAAATCACCGGAAAATTGCAAAGTCTGTATGATATGTATGATTGTAAGTTACCTTTGTTACATTATATTTTTTGATAAATTATGAAATAATCGTTTTGTATCATTTATAATCACATTCAAATGAATTACTTTCTAACATAACCGTGCCGTATTTAGAAAAAAAAAAATGTTTACAATTTGTCGCGATATTTCATAATTTTACGGCGTTTTCAATTTTCCGATAACACACTCCAAAGCAAATTAATATGCTTTTGATATTATCAAGTCTCTTTTCAGTCATAACCAATGCCGCTTCTCTCCAATAAAAAACGCGATCTCTCAACAAAGAGATAATTTTATTACAAGCTGCTCAAAAACGGCCTTGAAAATGTAACCTGATTAACGTTTTATTACTTTTTCATTCAATAAACTGTAAATTATGTTTACCCATTACACTTTACGAGTCTCTATTGAGCCAAGTGGACTAATTAAATTATTTATAGGTCTATATATATGTAATTAAGTTTAGGAGTTATTATGAACAATTAAAAACGGTTTCGTCGCACGTGGCTTATTATGACGTGAGCTGTTTTTAGGGTTCCATACCTCAAAAAGAAAAAACTGATACACCCCTACTTTTCAATTAGTAAAAAAAAATGGGGCTATATCTGTACCTGTTACTGATCATATTTTTGTATTCAAAAGTAAAAAAAACCGAAATCCTAAAATTGACCACGAAAAGGTAAATTCATCATATATTCAATCATACATAACAATTGCTAGTAGAAAATACTGCGGGCAGTGTTTTTCCATTTTAATCGTCATTTATTCATTCATAATCAATAGCCTGCACAATATTTCCATAAATTCAGAGACATTTTGGGGTAAACACAAACGCTAATAACTTTGCTGTTTATGAATATTATTTACTGAGACTTTACTTAAATAATAACAAGGGCTTTTCTAATAAGCCCTTTAAGTATTTGTACTAATTAAATATGGGATTAAATATAATGACCACCATAAAACGCTTTGGTACCCTTAGTTCTTTTGTCAAAAATATATTACTTGACACCAAAAAAATGAAATCCTAAAGTTACAATAGACTGTACTTTAAATTGTATTCGAACACCAAATGTAGTAAATGATAACCAAATCTTAGCGAGCAAATTAATGCGCTCTTTTTAGCCCCGTAGAGCAGGATGATACTTTGTCTAATCAACAATCTATCTTAGTGGAATTTTAGGGCACCCCGGGTCGGATAGATTTAGGTTAGAAGAAGGTGGCGGGGTCGTAGTGAGCGAGCGAAGCGAGCGAACACAGACCCCGTCACCTTCTTCGAGGTTATTTTTTTTTAAACCACCCAGAAGTAGGAGCCCCGCGTAGCGGGGCTCCGTCGAGCTGTCTTGGCAGGTAGTTAACCTAACCTCAAAATTTTAACTACTGATATCTCCGTAACCATGGGGTTCTGCCGATGCTTTATTTGGATTCATTTTGCTTAAATAGGATAGCGAGATGTTAAAACTTTGGTTATAATTTTACATTACAAAACCCAGGCGTGTCTTTTCTCCGCTAAACGGAGCCAATTCCACCCGGCTCCATCTTTCCGGGGTGTAACCGTGCCAATTACCGACCACCTTGAACTTCTTGGGGTAACGCTATCGTCTACCCTTAATTTCGGCTCCTACATCGAGGCAAAAGCCCAACTAGCTGCCAAAAAATTGGGGATTTTAGCAAAGGTGAGACGGTATTTCTCGCCGGAACAGCTGCTCAACCTCTATCAAGCGCAAGTTCGATCGTGTATGGAGTACTGCTCTCATCTTTGGGATGGGTCAGCCAAATACCAGCTAGATGCACTAGAGTCTATTGAAAAGCGTGCCAAGAAGATCATAGGCAATGATGCTCTTGTGAAGTCAAAACTCCAAAGTCTTGAGCATCGACGCCGAGTTGCTAGCCTGTCTGTTTACTATCGTTTACACTTCGGGGAGTGTGCTCTAGAGTTACACAATTTAATTCCGCCAAGTCCGTTCCATCATCGGACCACAAGACGTACGGCGTTGCGCCACCGGTACATGGTGGACATCCCACCTATACGTACAAAGCGTTTTGCGAGTACATTCATTATGCGTACAGCTAAGGAATGGAATTCCCTGCCGGAGTCTGTGTTTCCTGATAGCTATAACCTAGGGGTCTTTAAGTCAAGAGTGAATAGATTGCTTCTAGGCAAGCGTGCTCCATCGTCGGCCACATCATCGCTTACCATCAGGTGAGATTGTGGTCAAACGCGAGCCTATCCATTATAAAAAAAAAAGAAAAAAAAAAAACATTAAAATGTAGGTTTAATTTTGGTGATCATTTACTATTTTTGTCTTTTATATGTTACTATATCTGGTGGTAAGTTAAACATAAGCCATTAAATATTAGTGGTGTATACACATGTCTACGGTCGTCTGAAGCTGTGAAAATCAAACTTCCAAGTTAACGAAGAAAAAAGATATGGCCGTTTATATCGAAAAAAACGTATGTTTCGACACTCTCAAGGGAATCAAAATTCATAGGGTAGGTACTTCCCGTTCACCTAGAACCTGATTTTTGTCATGAAGCAAGTTCTTGTAGCACAAGTAAGGAATAAATCTAATAACTGAAAATTTGTAGTAACGTAACAAAAAAAAAGAATATTTTTTTCTATTCGGAAAATCTTCGAGACTCGATTCGGGAATTTTACTATTTTAAAATTAAGTTAGTTTTGTACGGAACCCTCAGTGTGAGAGTTCGACTCGCACTTGCCTAGTTTGTTAACCTCAATCTTACTCTTGAGTTTTAGATTTTTTTAAATATTAAATTAGTACTATGGTCGCCAGAGCCCAAAGCCAGTGCAGTGGTGGCCAAGTGGTAACCGCCCCGACTTACAAGTTGTAGGTCAAACGAGTAACGTGTAAGTAGGGGTTCAAACCCAGCCAGGCGCATTATTTTGTGTAATTTATTTCATCACCACTGCTCTCAAAACGGTGAACGAAAACATCGTGAAGAAACCGGCATGTCCTAGAACCAAAAACTCGAACACATGTGACATTCAGCAACCCGCATTAGGTCCGCGAGGTGAGTTACTGCCCATTCCCATCTCCTAGAGAGAAGGCCTGAGTCCCAGCAGTGGGAATATTAAAAAGCTGATTATGCTATGCTTATGCTAATAGGCTTGCGCTTAACCACTATGGTAAGCGATGACGATTGCGATCGATGATGGTACACGTTTGCTTATAAGTAACCTATTCATTCTTGATTTAACGACCCCCATGTTGTAGCTATCAGGAAACAAATCAGGGGCCTTACCATGACAAAAGGGATGGGTTATACACCCAGGTCGGACAGCGAGCAATGGGTATCTTGCCGTCCAACTGTTCGGTAAGCGTCCGGACCAAGCCCAAGTCGTTGCCGGAGCGTAGTGTTCCACGCGCGTCAAGGAGTTGACAGCAACCGTACGGGCCCAGCAGGGTCGAAGCCTAGTGGGCTGGGGTGATGTGAAAGAAATCCCCGGGGTCCTGGAACAATGGCAAAGAAGGAACTGGAGTGGGTTTTTAGTCAGTAGAAGTCCACAAATATTCCACAAATATATTCCACAACTATCACACAACGCCGTCTAGTCCCAAACTAAGCAGAGCTTGTGTTATGAGTACTAGACAACTGATAAACATACTTATATATTTCTAAATATATAGATAAATAACACCCAGACACAGAACAAATGATCATGCTCATCACACAAACATTTGTCCTGGGTGGGAATCGAACCCACGACCTCCGGTATAGCAGTCAGGGTCACTAACCACTAAACCAACAAGCCAGCAGTCTGATATTATCTCCCGCTCCACCCAAGAGCGGGAGATGTCATTGGATACTTTTCCCATCAAAAATAAGTTGTTAAAATGTCAGTCGTGTGAGCGAGAAAAAGGGATAGGGCTTTATATCCTAGATAGCTCCATCTCGTTAACAGTTCAGGTGAGATGGTGGTCAAACGCAAGCCTATCAAAACTAAAAAAAAAAGTTCAGTTTAGGTCGTCAAAAGTATCGCATTAAGAGTTCGTGGTGTGGCCTCAGTTGATGATTCATAATTGTATCATCCTCTTGCCCGTATGTTAATACACATATTTGTGGTTGACGCATCACGTTTTCTTTCTGCCATACATCTTTATTAGTGTCATCACAGTTATATTCTACATTATAGGCTATTAAAAGCTCTAATTTGGGATGAAAAAAAAATAAATAGAGGCAGTAACGGAAAAAACCTATAACTCTAATAGATCTCTTGATTTTACCTATGACACACTACTTTTTTACAAGTTTATAAAAAAAAAAATTACAAAAAAAATATAACCGATTAAGGTTTGCTGTAAGAAAACCCAATTTTGGGTTAAGCTCGCCTGTGTACATCGGCTTTCTTACTATGAATAATATGTAAATTTATGTACAATAAAGAATATAAGAAGGCTTATGTTTAACTTACCACCAGATATAGTAACATATAAAAGACAAAAATAGTAAATGATCACCAAAATTAAACCTACATTTTAATGTAAAATTATAACCAAAGTTTTAACATCTCGCTATCCTATTTAAGCAAAATGAATCCAAATAAAGCATCGGCAGAACCCCATGGTTACGGAGATATCAGTAGTTAAAATTTTGAGGTTAGGTTAACTACCTGCCAAGACAGCTCGACGGAGCCCCGCTACGCGGGGCTCCTACTTCTGGGTGGTTTAAAAAAAAATAACCTCGAAGAAGGTGACGGGGTCTACGTGTTCGCTCGCTTCGCTCGCTCACTACGACCCCGCCACCTTCTTCTAACCTAAATCTATCCGACCCGGGGTGCCCTAAAATTCCACTAAGATAGATTGTTGATTAGACAAAGTATCATCCTGCTCTACGGGGCTAAAAAGAGCGCATTAATTTGCTCGCTAAGATTTGGATATCATTTACTACATTTGGTGTTCGAATACAATTTAAAGTACAGTCGTAACTAAAATACTATTGTAACTTTAGGATTTCATTTTTTTGGTGTCAAGTAATATATTTTTGACAAAAGAACTAAGGGTACCAAAGCGTTTTATGGTGGTCATTATATTTAATCCCATATAAGAATATAAGAACTGACTTCATGTTAAGAAACACTGAAAAGTATAAAATAACTTTAATTTCGGAAATCGGTGTTTCTATAATAGTTTTGTCTCTTCGTTATTTAACAACGACTTCCGAAATTAAAGTTATTTTATACTTTTCAGTGTTTTTTAACATTGAAGTCGGTTATATTTTTTTTTGTAAAAAGTTTTTTTTTACACTTTTTAGTTATGGTACTGCCACTAAACAGTACCCCTCAGACAAACTTAAATAACTTATAGCCACAGTGTATCTCATAACGATTCTAATAATCCCAAACACGGGTTTTTTTTAATAGCTTATACTGTCTCACTGCTGGGCAAAGGCCCCAACTTCTTCCAGGTATCCTTTTCTTGAGCTACTTCGAACCAGTCCCCGCGGTTGGCATCCAGGTCGTCTCGCCATCTCTTCCTAGGTCGACCTCGGCGGCGTCGTCCCAAACACAGTTAGATTACATTAATTTAATTTTTTTCCTTCTGGCTTCATCATCAGATCAGTTCGATACATCCATACACGTATAAACAAAGCAACTTTACTTGTAACCACAGTTTTGCTGTGATTCTTTGAGGATTTCTGTTCCATATCTTCAAAGTTCATGATCAGATCATAACAATATTTCTATGGGTGATCTATTTATATGAGTGTCCATGGAGTTTCTTGCACGTTCTTCTCCATTTTCACTTTTCCACTTTTCTTGGACTGACCGACATTTGACTATTCAAAAGTGCCTGCAAATGGTCTATTTGAAATAAATGATTTTGATGGGACCAACTTGGAAACATAACCTTTCAATAAAAAATAATTTTCAAAATCGGTCCACAATTGACTGAGATATCGGTGAACATACATAAAAAAAAACATTAATTCAGCCGAAATAGAACCTCCTCCTTTTTGAAGTCGGTTAAAAATATACTTAACTAATAGAAATAATATATACAATAAAGACCTAGCTAAATATTACAACAAATATATACGAGTATTATACAAGTTATTTTCAAATTCAACAATTAGTAAAGTCAGTGGTATTTTCCAGAATTAACAAAAAAAAAAAAAAAAAAATAAAATAAATTTATTTCAGACTAATTTCAATGTCCATATTATGTTAGTGACTGAAACTTAAAACTACGTTAGTATAATAGTATTCCAATGCATTCAATTATAATTCGTTCATAAAATAAATAAATAAAATTACAATCAATCATTCCAAAACACATAATAATCATAATACTGTCAAACATAACACACAAAAACAAAAAGTTTATTTATGAGCTTATAAAACTGCATGCTTAACATGCAGCTTTTCTAAACCTATCCCACACTGGTGACTTTGGGCTTTCAGCGATCATCTTTAGGATTCTGTTACCACCACCCCTAATCCGACGCATGAGTGAGGCCGACCTTTTACGCATTATTGCATAAAAGTCATCCACACCCGCGTCCGCAAACATGCCTGAGGCACTGCAGAATCGAGGAAGTCGCACCAGAACCCTAAAGGCATTGTTGAACTGGACTCTAAGAGCACTGTAGGCCCGCTGCGTATAATTGGTCCACAGGGCACTGGTGTAAAAGCTTTGACAGTAGGCTCTGAATAAAGTTACCTTTACTTGTACTGTACACCTAGCAAACCTGTGCACCAACATGTTCGCGCGCACCGACAACGCTCTCCGTTCCCGCTCAATATCTGCGTCATCATTTAAGGTCTCGTTTATAACGTGTCCTAGGTACTTAAACTGAGAGACTCGACTCAAAGACACTCCGTTCAAATACACGGGTGGTATCTGCTCAGGTTCCTTGTTCTTACCTCTGATTACCATATACTCACTCTTTTTATCGTTGTACTTTAAGCCGTGTTCCTTCGCGTATGACTGGCAAATACTGAGCAGCCGTCTCAGTCCACCAACAGATGGACTCAGCAACACCATGTCATCCGCGCAAAACATAGTTAAGTCGTATTAGGAGCTACAGTAAACATCATCATATTATCAACACATACGTTTTGATAAACAATATTTAAAGCGAAATAATGACACACATTGTTATATATGCGTGGCACGTGGAAAAGATAGATTTTTTACTCTTTCCTTATTTCCCTCAAACATTTTCAAGAGCACAGATATTTCCTCAGAGAAAACACTGAGAGAGATACACAAATATCAATCCAAAAACGGTTTTCTAAATAAAGATATTTCTGGCGACAGGGTACAGTCGCTGTCCAAACAGATTCTTGCACGCCATCGGAACTTAAATAAACGAAAAAGAAAAAATAGACAAACATAAAATGTACGTCAAACGTATTATAAACAAGTAATAATTAAGGGATATATTTAACGCCACTTCTAAGTTTGTCGTCAAGTTAAAAAAAGATCACCAATAAATCTCTGCAACCTGTATTCTTTTAAGACTTACCATATGAAGCGAGTGAAAAAGAACTTTATGGCGAAGCAGTACAGTTTAAATTGAGTATAGAAAGTTATTTGCTACTCATTACCCTAACGTTTGATGTAAAGTTCTTTGATCTAAGTGACATATTGTAAACTGTAGATGATTTGAAACGAGCGGGGGCACTTTCTGTGGCTAAAGATGATGTCGTACGCATTGTTCGAAATATTTTCTACTAATTATAGAAACTTTAAAGTCAAAAAGATTAATGTTGTGGAGATTGACAAGGGTTGCTATGTGAGGGGAGCACAAAAATGTGGTTATGATTGACGCGGCTATAAATAACAATGTTTCATAATGATAGATGTCGTGGTGTCAAACTAAAATATGACTCCATAGTTGCAATGTTTCCGGGTACATAAAATGCAGTGACATGGTTTGAAACAAAGATAAAAAGTAGCCCGTTAGAAATTAGTTTTAAAGACAAAGGGAAAGCCACACAAAATATTCTACGCAAATGATGAGTGTGTATAACGTTAAAGAAACCTTTCGATTTTTTTTCTTCTTCTAGGTGGAGCGAATGGGGATACCAGAGTCTTATTCTGTAACTCGTTCGAACAAACCCATCGCCTTAGCGAGCATCTGCCTTATTAGGTTCCTTCAGTTTTGCTGACATCTCTTTGAGATACGCTGTCGATTCAGGCATGATCTTTACCGGACAACTGGACGAAGAGCTATCCAACACTCGGAGCCGGCAAGTCCGCCTACAGTGAATCGCCCTGCAAATCCAAACGTAGGCGTCACCAGTAGTGGTGGCTGGGCACGCCCCAGGACATCCTTTCTCTCACGGTTGCTACCATCCCTTTTGATCAAAGACACGTCGGTGCTCCGCTTAAGACTTTTACCATATGCTTCACTGGGTCTTCCTAGCGATTCCCACAATGATAAAGCTGAGGACGTTTCTTTCTGTCCAATACAAAAAAAAGTACCTTCCGGCTCCCAAAACACACATGTCCGGTGAGGACCTGGTCTGGTAGACAGTGAAGACACTGTGGCACCTTTGTAGCTACTCCTCAAAGAGAAATTTACTGTAGCGTGCCTAAGAACCGTTCCTCCTTCGGCATATGCAAGAAATCATTTAAATTAATTTAGATGACTCCACAGTCAACTAATTTTTGTAAAAAAAGAAACTAATTTAAGTAATTTTCTATTAAAAAGCACAGTAGTCTTACATAAATATTTAAACCTGTAACATAATCTTACTGTATTTCTCATTCACAACGAAATACAAAAAATATACGGGCATGGAGTAAGTAGTCTTTAATTTCTGTCTCTCTCCATACACCAGTGCATCACTGCAGGATATTAATAGTCAACTTTATTTTAAAAATCAACTCATTAATTAATTTAATTAATGTCATACGGTCATAAAAGCATCGCTTAAAGAGGGGGATACTCATACACAGCTTCCTTTTTAAAGTCCTTTCATATTTATTGTTTTCAGCAGAACTGCATAAACGAAAATATTTTCGAAGAGTTGATAGAATCGGGTCAACGCTGATGTCCAATATTTACCTGGTAAATAGCGTGGATCTTTAAACAAAAGTAAATATTGAGATTTAGTCTTTAAAATAGAGCTGTTAAGATTGAAATTAATTGAGATAAATGATATTTATTTTGCAAATAGGTTTTAAAATAATACTTTTAGAAGAAACACCGAAACAAACTCAGGGGTTAAAGTCTCTTTTAACCTTTGAAACCGGTATTTAATGAATTAAAGTCCATACAGTAAACATGTAATGGTCAAATCATATGAGAACCATGCAGATTAGTGTCTCAGATAATCTTTTGAAGAAAGAACCACACAGATTTGAGTAGACTTGTCCAGTCATTGCAAGCATTTGTCAGTATTCGTGTGATAAAAATAGAAATGGATGATAATGTTTCATTTCGAAAGAATTGAGGTTTCATCGCATTTGTTTATGTCCATAGTTTCCGACTTGTGTTATGGAATGCTAATCACTGTTCTTTGATGAAAAACCTCTATAAGACAGTTCATTAGCAACAAAACCCATTACCAAAGCACCCAAACATCTATAAAAGCAACTTACCCCTCAGATTTTTCTTCTACCCACAACTTAAGCTTTGCACTTATTCAATCAACGCTTTATTTATCTAAAAGCATCGGCTTTCAAAGGAGAACACTTCCTGTTATTTATACAATGTCATTTTAAACATCTATTGAGATTCTCAGAATCTCCAGTGGTTAGATTTAAATAAATTTCTGTCTCGTTGGCGCCTCAGCAATTAGTATCAGCTATGTGAATCATGGTAAACGCTTTGTACTTCTGAAACTTTGTGCCTTTGAATTTTCATTTGAATTTAAATAGAGCTAGAAATATGGGTTATGAATTTAGCCCGTTGTTTCGTTAAACGTTTATGCTTTCATGTTTCCGAAACTGTTGTCTGTTTCGGAAATACAAAAGTGGTTTTTGAAACTGATGAACTATGAAGGATAAATTGGAAAAGATATTAAAGTGCAATTTTTTTTGGTACCAATCCAATTTATTATGTGGTTCTCTCACCCATATTTGATCAAAAACTACAACTATGTTACTTATAAAATATTATAAAATTTTCTACATGGAAAAAATCATGTTAAATATTACGAACTGTGAATCATCTTCAAGAATTCCTTACTCCAAGGTCTCATAAAGCTACTAGTACAAAATCAATGAGTCAATATAAATCTCACGGTTCCAGTAAATCAAACTATCGAACAAATCATTCTAGATTTAGATTCCGCTGAGTTGAAGAGCCAACTGAATTGATTGGCAAGGGCCATCACAACTATCTGAACAGTGGGATAATGGTAGCCGTTTGTTGAATCAACACTCGCTTGACACGAATTATTGAGATTACAAATTGTATTTCGTCAAGCGATCTATTTATGAATGCTATTCTAGCAATTTGTTGAATGTTGCGAAAAATTTAAAGGACTTTGAAGTGCTTTTAAGATATGATTTTTGAATGGTGTTATTTTTGTACGTTTTGATGGATTGATTGATTTATTGATTGGGTATGAAAATACCATTGAAAAGATTTTTATTGCTTTTTGCGTATGATAGAAATTATTATGATGATTGACGTTATAACTCTTTTATAGAAGCTTAAAGCACAAATAGTACGTCTACACTAATATAATAAAGAGATAACGTTTGTTTTTTATTTTATTTTTTTTGTAGGAGGTAATGTTTGGAGGTACTGGTTCGATTGCTAGCTGGAAGCTGCTTTATTCTTGAGTGACATACGCTATATTTTATGTACGCGGGCGAAGCTGCGGATAAAAGCTAGTATAAGAATATTTATAAATGAAAAGCAATTACACACAGAACAGAACCTTACGTGTTTAGGTATTATGACTGTACAAAAGATGATTAATTTTTTTCGAAAACCCATAACTGTAGGTAAGGTCTAGAATCCCAAACCAGATAAATCTCCCCAAACAATCAAAGAGTACGAAATGTAAAAATAAATGAGCATTAACGGCCATATCCGCATTTAGTGTCTGTTCCCAACAATCTTATCAGTGATGGTTACAAAATGCCCTCGACACGCGATGTCGTCCCGTTCCCTCCAATGCCATCTATCTGAGCGTCGACATCATGAGGGTACCTTGACGGGACAATTTGTTGCTATTCAATCGTCATTGGAGATTATTCTGTAGAGGGGTACCAATGGGTTGTGTGTTTTAAATTTCGAAGTGATGAATTGGAGGGTTGTAATTGTCATGATTGTTAGTGATGATATTATCATTTTGGGTAGAAATTGAACGTGCGTTTTGATGCGATAATGACATGGTATGGTAATGTGAATTTGATACCCATAATTGTATGTTGTCTTGTGAACCCAGCTATTTGCTACCAAATTAACTTAAATAAAAGAGTCGGTGTTACTAGAAATGTGCAGCAAAATCTTGATGTTTATTAACTAAATATTATCATAATATACCGTCATAGCAGAGTAATATACCGTGAGAGCAGTGGTGTCAAATGGTAACAGCCCCGACTTACAAGTGGTAGGTTGCGGGTTCAAACCCAGCTAGGCGCTTTACTTTGTGTAATTTGTTTCATCACCACTGCTCTCAAAACGGTGAAGGAAAACCATCCTGACAAAACCGTCATGTCCTAGAACCAAAAATTCGAAGACATGTGTCATCCACCACCCCGCACTAGACCCGCGTGGTGGATTCCCGCCCATTCCCTCTCATAAAGAGGAGGCCTAAATCCCAACAGTGGGATCATTATAAGACCGACTATACTATATTATACCGTCATAGCATAATAATAAGTATTTGAGAAAAATGAAAATTGCATTTTTATAAACATATGTGTATTATTTTATTATATTATATTGAATCGTAAGAGAAATAGACATATTAGTATTTTACAACAGCACACTACATCTAGACGATACTGAGTTTCCACTTAAAACGTCAGCGCACCGGTGTATTTACTCGTATTTGTAAACCAAATATGATATCCTGTAGGAATTGTAAACAGTAGCGGGAATATACAAACTTCAATATTGCAGGCTATCGGCGAAGGGAAAAGAAATACTTAGAAGCTCACTAAAATATTTTTGAATGCCCTTAAATAAAATTGCTCTAAATACGTGAGGTTTTTGATTAAGGTGGTAAATAATCTAATTACTTGAGGGCGTGTCAGACATTTACACTAAAATACCGTTATATGTTCCTTCAATTGTCTTTTGCGTAACAGGACCATGACTAACCCTTTCAGATTTTGACCCATGATCCGGGTACGCAGAGAAGAGCAAGGCCGAACCTTGCTCTTCTTCGGATTTTCTATCAGACTGTGAAATGTGAAATGTCAGACTTTTACTGACTAAATACAACCCATGTTTTTGCAGTTGCTTTTTGTGTTCCAAGGCCATGGTAACTTTTTCAAAAAATATATAATTACACTACTCGACAATTCAAAAGTGTGGAAATAGATTTTTGTCGAACTGATTTTTGTTTAAAGTTAGGGTTTATTATACGCTTAGTAAAAGCGAAATAATAACCTAACCCAACCTCATATCGTCACCTTCCCTGCTAACTGTCGTAACTAGCAATTTATACTTTTCCAGGGCGACCGTTTTTCGGTACCTATGGCGTTAAAATCATATTCCTGTAGTTGCGTTGGCTTTAGCTTTATTAATGGATTGACTAGTTTTTCATATTAACCTTGACATATTTTTTTAGTTAGTAGTGTCCCTAAATTACAAAGATAGTGAGGATATTTGTTCCCTTCTTTTACATTTTCGCAAAACGAAATACTTGAATATCTTCTAAACGGTAAACGATACAGATATGACGATTAGAGAGAACTTATTCGAAATAATGTTATGAACACGTTGATAATATCAGTGCAGATACGCCAGCTTGTGAGATACGACAGTTAGCGGGGAGGGCGACGATATGTGGGCTTGGGTTTGGAAATAGGAAACTCGCCTTCCGGCTGTCGTCGTTGATGGTGCGTAGTGTTCCACGCGCCCCAAGAGATGTCAGAAAAACCGAAAGTTCAGCACGGCTGAAGTCAAGTCTGCTGGGGCCATGGGTTAATTTCCGAAAGGAAAACCCGGAGACCTGGCGGGTTATTCTCTAAAAAAGCAACCTTGAGCGCAGCGCTGGCCGCAGCGACGAAATCCAAATAGATTCATTGGATTAATAATCCAATGGTCCTAGACATTGGACTGTTAATTCAATATACTGCACTCTCGACTCGTCGCTGCGGTCAGCGCTGCGCTCAAGGCTGTTTTCTTAGAGAATAGCACCGTTTGAAGGTTAAGCTAAAAGAGTATAAGTGTGGTTTTAGTCAGTAAAAGACTGACATGCTCCGCCATAGAACGGGAGAAGTAATTGGATAACTTACCACCTTAAAGAAATTTACAAGAAACATTATTGACGTCATCATCAATGCAGCAAAAAGACATCTACTATTGAAAATAGGCCTCCCCTAAGCCACAACGACTGATCTTGCGTCTCATATTGACTGTATGGACATTTTAAAATATTATTTATTTATAGAACTACATTTTTACTGCATTAAATATCGAAATGAAACATTGCATAATCAGCCCCAAACATTATAATGTTTCTACTGCCTCTTCTTTATGAGAGGATGGTAGATCAGATAGACAAAAATGAAAAACAGAAAAGTATTTTTTTACACTATCCTCGTAGAGTCTTTCATAAAACAACGTCAAAGTAACGTATGAAAAATCCTCCGTCTCTACAAACGTACAGAATTCGAAACCATTTTGTTCGAGTATTTATTCCCGGCTGAAGTATTGTTTTTTGAAAAAACATCGAACGTTCAGATGTAGCTGCCATGATATTTTTATGTGGTCACCATTCCCGTAGACGCTGCTAACTCTTTGTGATGGTTGGAAAATGTTTTTCTAGTATTTTTATGAATATTTCACTTCTAACAGTTTAATTTAGATGGAGTTGGTTTTAGGGCTTACTAAAAGCTGAAACTGTGATGACAGCTTTTTGTTTAGAGATGGTTTTATTCCTAAAATGTCAGTCAGAGTTAAGTCCATGATTTTTTTTCGTATTTTATTTTTGTCGTTGTCCTAAAAACAGAGTCCATTTAGGTAATATTCATAAATGTCAAGAGGGCTAAGTCTAACGTGATTGGCATAAGAGATTGTTACCGCAGTGATTTGATAATAATAGCATGAGCATAATTAGTTTTATAATGTTCTCACTACTGGAACTTCTACCTGTATTTGGTTTTCATGCTGAGCATTTAAAGCCACGTACATACATTGCGTGGCGTGCGTCTCGAATGGTTCGTCACGCATGCCTCAACTTGAGGCATACGACGGTAGATTTATGCGTGCGTCCCGAACGACACATGCTCAAGCTTAGCACGCAAACCAACACGCACGGTGTTCACCAGTAGAAAATGCAAACAACACCTGACACACGGAGCGCTCGGCTCGTACTGAGGCGGCGGCGTTCGCAACGATCCTATGACAGGAATGCTCACTGTGAGTATACACGTCCACACAGCTCGAGGCATGAGAGATGAACTATTCGCTTCGCACACCTCGCGATGTCTGTACACGGCTTTAGGTTGGTTATTCCGGATATCTTAGGCCTACTGTCCCCAGTCCACGACACAACGGCACGACATTGCCGCTACGTCACATACGCTTTATAGTTTTGTATGTAAGCTGTGAGCATTAGTGGTATTCCTACACCAAGCGCATAATGACCCGCCGTTGGTGGAGATTTGCTGAAGGCGAGAAACGGGTAACACGGCATCCGACCGTCCGGTACATCTGGACCGAGCTTCGGTCGTCGCCGACGCGTAGTATTCTTTGCACGCCTCAAAAAGATTAAAGCAAACCGAATGGGCCAGCAGGACCGAAACTGAAACTCAAGGCAAAGAGAGATCATAGGAGCAGGTTTTAATCAGTAAAGTCTGACACGCCTTCTCGCTCTGCCCAAAAGTGGAAGAAGCCATTGGGTGATTTCTCACTTAAAAAATGACGAATAAGTGTCTATGAAGCTACGCGTCCAGAGTCAGTAGGCTTTAGAGTGGAAAAACTTGCTCCAATAATAAAATCTCAGCGGGAAATGACCCGCGGTAAACGAATAGTCTTTTCATATACACAAAGCAATAAAACTCCGCCATTTGCTTATTTTTCATTACGGAATTAGCTCAACCGGCCAAACAGTGTCAATAAACGGGGACCTCGGTCGCAAATCCACTACGTTCGCGCCCTGCCTAGCCCAATGACGTTAGCTGTCGTAATTATATTGCCGTGCATGCTCAGTGTGCAAACAATTGCCGTCCGCCGGAAAATTAGGTGCGCGAATTACTTTGAATGTTTAATTTGGAGGACCTGTTAGTTGTGTAGTGTAAAAGGGTAATGTAATCAAATGTGAGGGCGGTAATTACGTGGTATTTTTAGTTAGTGTTGTGAGCCAAGTTTTTTAGTACCTTGTCAAAGTTTTACACAAAATTATATGTTTTGTTTCTTGATTTAACATTAAGGCAGGGCGCAAACGTGTGTCTTGTGCCAGATACAAGCTACCGATGAATTTTTGAATTCTATAAAACCAGTATCAAAGCATCCACTACATGCGCATACGTAAACATTTATTGTTTGTTTTTTAGATCATTAAAGAAGATTATACAAGTATTATGATTTGCCCCGGAAATGTCCCAAAGACTAGCAGCCATGAATGGCAATACAAATTGTTTGGGCAAAGAACGAGCCCGCATTCGAGTCACGCAAAGTATCGATCTATCGACGAGAAAAGATCACGTGCACTCAGACCCCACGACTTTAGCGTATCGACCACAAACGACTCATAACTGTAATTACTAATAACGCCTCAGACGATGACAGCGCGTGTTCCACACGCTCTTCAAAGACATGTCAGCAAACCGTAGGGGCCCAGCAGGGTCGAAGCCTACTGGGTACTGGGTATAAGTGATGCGAAAGAGATCCCCGGGGCCATAGAACAATGGCAAAGAAGGAACACGTGTGGGTTTTTAGTCAGTAAAAGTCTGACACTATCTCCTGTTCCACACAAGAGCAGGGGATGTCGTTGGACGATTTTCTCACCTAAAAAAGGTCCCAGCAGAGCCGATGACTTTTTCAGAAATGGAAACACGTGGTCTTAGAACGCAAAGGGCTACTGAAGGACATATGTGTGCCCAGAGAGGTAAAAGTCATTCGATGAAATACCTTAAAAAAAAACTGCCATACTTAAAACATGAGATGGCGCAAGGATGTTGATACAAGTAGCGTCCCACACCAAAAGCCTACCCAACTTCCACAGCACCAATGTCATACCATTTGGTCTCTTTCCATTGTCACGTATCTAGCCACTTGGTTCTAATACCGCAGGCACTCCTATTCATAATTATTGAAAAAACAACAAATAAAAAGTTAAAATATTTTTAGATTTTATAAAGAAATAATTATGGTAGTAGACTTAGCAAGTACAGCATAGTGAAAAAAAAGTATAAATAAAAAACTAGTAAGTAAGTATAAGTATAAATAATAAAATGTGTGTCCGACACAGGAGCATCATAACTGCAATTAAAAATATTATTGTTAACAAATAATTAAACATTTCAAACAAAGGTGCAGACCACCATGTCAGGGGTGTAATTTTAAATTTTTAACATAAAAAAAAAATGCCGCAGTCAGGCCGCTAACAAAAGCTCGACGAATAATATCGTTGATACTGGAGTATCGGGCTATGTGGCCTGTGTTTATACAGTAGGACAGGCCATGGTTCTTTAAGAATGTTAAAAATTCTCTTATTTTTAATCAAAATTCACTTTAAACGATTCGTAAAAAAATGGCATATGCGTGGGATGTGGATTGTTTGAAAGAGTTACAAATGGCAACTGAAGGAACACAGTGGGTTTTAGTCAGTAAAAGTCTGACACTTTTCGAGCCACCAAGATATAGGCCCTAGTTTACGGCCCACGGATACTTCTAATGTGTTATCTATTTGTTTTCTTCTAATTTGTATTTATATTTCTCTATTATTTATATATACTTGTGTGTGTCAATAAATATATTATTATTTGGCAATATAATTATCTCAGAACCTTGAGGACCTGCCTCCCTAGCCAAGTTACAACCGTTTCGCTTGCGCCGAACGCTTCGAGTTGGCCGCGCGGCCAATTCTTTTGTTCTGACCACGTGAGTCAGCGTTGAGATGACGTCATTCCCGTACATTTGAAGCTTTCTGTTAGCGTTAGCAAATTGGCTAGGGGTACTGGTCCTTTGGAAGGCGAACGAAGAGCCGAAATTAACTCACAGATGCCGTTTAGACACTTTTATTAGAACGTGGTACCAACCGACGATTACCTCTGTATGCGCTATGCTTGTGCACCCAAGGACAATCCACGGTTGGTGAAAAACTATTGCGACATAATGGAAAACAAAAATAATGTAGGTCTTAATATATTATTATTATTGCTCTCTTTCGCTCCACCCAGAGCGGGAGGAATCGTATGATTTCCTGCGTAAAAGAAAGTATGAATAGTACGCTACAAAATATTTGCAAGCCACACATTTAAAAAATCACGACCAACCTATAAATAACAAAAAAAAAAATATTATTATTTAATCTAGGAAATCCTCAGAAAGCCTATATTAATATCGGCTTTAAAAATGCTTTCAAAATGTTATAATAACTTTTGGTAAAAACGGATTTCTACGAATTTCTGGGATCAGTATAATATAATTTTAACATAACGTTTAAAACGAAAACAGCATACAAAAATAAATATTACCAGGCCAAATATTTTCAAATGTAAAAAAAAAATGTGTATTTTAAAATTCCTCTTTGAAAACCATTACATATCCTGTTCAAATTAATTGATTCAGTTAATTAACAATTTCAAGGTAAAGGAAGCGGGGTATCCGCGGGTAGGTGTCGCGTGGAGGGGGGGAGGGAGACTTATTATTAGGAAGCGGCGGAAGTATGACGTGTGTCGACTAATATAAGTTGATCTCTCACCTCGATGGAGAGATGTGGTGATGGCGACATTTTTATTGTGTGGGTGTTTTGTATCTTAGCTGTTTAGGTAATTTCGTAAAACACATTAAAAGTGTAACACTGTTATATAAAAATCATACCGTAATGTATTTTTATTAAAGTACAAAAGAACAAGTTGTCATGAAATGCAGAATATTTTTTTTATATTTAAATTTCCGGAGCAATACAGAAACACACAAACAGGTACATAATTTTATTCATTAATAAAACTAGCTCTTGGTACTTAGCGTAAGATAAGCGACACGTTTTTTACCAATGGAAGAACATATGCACCCAAGTATGCCTTATAATATGTTCCCACTGCTGGGACATAGGCATCTTTTCTAGGAAAGAGAATAGGCCGTAATTCACAACGCGGATCCTGTGCGGTTTGATGGATGTCACATGCTGGTTTCCTCACGATGGAAGAAAATAAATTTTATTTTTGTATTAACAGTTAGTAATTTAAAAAAAAAACAACAAATGAAACCTGTTTATGATACGTATAATGACATTAATAAATAATTACTGAAAAAAGGAAATTAAAAAGAAATAAGGGATATAAAATAACTCTTGTTAATTTAAATAAGTCTACTACTCATGCTAAAGTATTTTACTACGATCATAAACCTTTTCTTACAAAAGCCAAGATTTACTCCTAAATTACCCACCACACGCCTATGGGTGGTTCCCAATAAATTGGTTGAGGCATCAAATAACTCAAAGTGTTGTGTCTGTAATAAGAAACGCATACTTGTGGGCACCAGCTTGCTTGTGAGTTAATCATGTCAAATTACGACAGCGTGGTGATGAGAAACAAATTGATTTGGATGGCAAGTCAAAGGTTAGGGAACGTTGTGAAAGAATTATGGCTCTGGTTAACAACAGTGTAGTTGTAGTGTGAAAGCACAATATTTTGTGTCTCTTTAATATTTACAGAATACTGTTTTGAAATAAGGCTACCAAATTTCACTGAGTAAAAGCCACATATGTTCGTTAATTTCTTCTCTGCATTTTAAAGGCACTGTAACTTTTTTTAATGTCTCGCAGAAGGTCATTCGATCATAATATGTTTATGTCTCTGATTATAAACATATAGTAGTAAACGTAACATTACCCCTGTTTTTCCTCAAAGATCAGGCAGAAGTGCTCTTATAGCACACCTACCTAGTAATACCTAATAGTAGTCCCATGTAATTGAAAAGACGTCCACGGCTAAATACAACCACCTCCCCTCCTTGTCTTCAAGTGTCGTTGCAACGACTGGTCCAATGCGTCTCACGTTTATCAGATTCTTACGACCCTTGCCAGGTCACCATGGTCATCCAATGCCCCATCCTCCAGCCCTCAACCTTCCAGCACCAACTGCTCAGCGAGCAATATGCCTTGCCCACTGCCAAATAGGATTGACGATTCCTCGGGCTGTGTTTGTAACCTTGGTTCTTTTATGTAGGAGCTGATACTAATTTCAATTAACACGGTTTGGGTTCCGGTTTACTAAGCATGTTTACGAGATTAACAACAGTTCCTCCATAACCACATCACATAATACTTCCTTCGATTAGCTACTCTTGATTGCTGAATGGATTATAATTTACGAACGATAGGGTTACGAACACTGAAATATATTGTTTATGCAATACGGTTTAAAAATAAAATTCACACTAATAATAAAAACACTTCGTTCACAGAAACACTGAAATTAATTACATAACATTTGGAACATAATATAACCGACCTAATTCCCATTGAATAAGCCGAATCAAACAGATGTTGGACACCCACTATTTTTATAAATCGAGTATTATTAATAGATCACACTGTATAAATACGTACCAATCAGAAGTGTATAATTTATAAAAACTAATATTATTTTGTTTCAGATTCAGTTCCGGTACCAAACGAAAAAAATATAGAGAAAAATTGGAGCAGTTCCAAAAATTTTTGATTTAAAAATGGGAGGTGAAATAGAGATGTATCTAAAGGTGGAATAAAATTGTGTTGGGTGATATTAGTGACATCAATGTGTCCTATTGATGATAAAGTCGTTGATGGTGATAAAGTGTTGGTGATCAGGACGCCTGACGGTGATCAATGTGATTATGGCGAAGGATATGAACTTGTGTGTGCTGGTGATGGTGATAGTGTTACAGACTTTGATAGACACGAGTTTGGAGATAATAGATTCACGTGAGTAAATTCTATTATTATTGACTTGGATAAATGTTTTTGCTCCGATTATTATATTGTTAAGTTAAACATTTAAATTGATCAAAGGTACCAAAGTGATTATTATAGTAACCGTGTCAAAAAACATGAATGTAATAGACGTACTGGCTCAACCTGTACGTCAGTCCCTTAAGCAGTTATCGAACCTAATGCAGCGTTGCAATATCTTAAAGAAAAACAGTTTATTTACGCAATCTTAAAACTACCTAACAAACATAATCAACGAATAAGGAAGATCTGAGTAGTCTTTTTCCAATGAAATAGTTTTCTGTGTAACCAGATACGCTAATATGCGAATACCAGTACTTGACATAAAGTAACTGCATATTTACGTCCATAGAAATTGAATTTTGTGATCCTATCCTAATATTAAAATTGTTAAAAAAGTAAATGATATTGAAAATAAAATAAAAATGTAATTGATCTCAAAAAGTATACTGCATTTTTGGGTATAAATCTACAAATCCGTTTAATATGGATGTTGGAATACCTGCAAATCATAACTAAAATACTTATCTAAAAAAACTCATACAGTACTTTGTCTTTATATGGAATACTTTTTATCAGCAATACAGTAAGTCCCTGCTGAAAGATTTTCAATTACCATGCGTGGAATGCCGTAGTATATATAATTTTGCCAGAATCTCTCGGAGCATCGTCCAGTCATTGTTTGAGTATCACTCGAATATTTCATTCTATATTTACGCTTCCTGCGGAAATACTACTGCTGATGGATTCCCACCATTACGTCCCTCGTCCAACGCAATATGGAATCCATGTTTTCCCGTTGTAAATCAAATACATCCAAGATAAAAGTTAAGTCGATTGATATAAAAACCATGTGTGTTTTAATTTCCTTGTTTGTTAATACAATTTGTTGTTTTATTTACATTTTATAACCCGTATGGTTTTCTAGTGAAATTAGGCCGACCAATATCATCTCGCACATAGGTACAAGAGTTCTTTTATATCTGTCATCAACTTGCAGCTCTTATTCCAATTTATTTGGAGTAGGCATTGCACGTCTTATTCTATTTTATTAGTTACCTTCTTAACACCTCTTTTCTAGCCATATAATTTTTTACACATTCCAACCATCGTTTATTCTGTTGGTTGTATCTATTACTGTAATAATTTAAACATCATCAACATTTTCCATGGGATTACCAAAGTCAAGTAAATTATGCATGTTATGGAGTACGAAATCTATGTAAAATAAACTGGAAAACAGTCGTCATCGTGATGATTAAATTTAGTTTTGCGTAGAAAATAGTTGAGATTATTTACTTTACGGAAATAGAAGAATTTGGCGTTTGTAAATATTTCGAGATTGACGATGATTCATCAGTTTATTTTCGTGGTGCAGAATTTAAAATTAAAACTAGTTTTTAAATTTTTACGGCCATTCTTATTTATGTACTTGAGTAATATTACTATTTACATTATACTAAATCACAAATTATGTTGGCATTTAAAAGACAACTGTTTATTTCGTAGGCGCCATCAAACGTAGAATTATAAAATAAACAACGCTAGAAACGACTAATTTTAATATGTCGTCTCAGAAGTCAAAAATGTTTTAGAGAAACTTGTACTTCAGAAAAATATTCCAGACGTAAACACGTCTAGATTTTTAATAAAAGCTCTGTGACGTGTGTAATACCCTAGGAACAGTTTTATATTACCATTTGTCACGTTCCACATAATTTACCAGTATGTTGAGTATGAAATAAATCTTACTTTTTCGCTGCGATGACAGGATTTTAAGCTATGAATAATTTCTGCTACGTCTTCCTCTTTCCATTTCATATTCATAAAAAAAAAAAACTAAAATGCGAGTTCGTTTTAGTTTCTTTTCACAATAAATTTTTAGCAGCTTTAAGTTAGAGAAAGAAATCTTGTTTTAATGTTTAAATGTAGGGATCTACTTAGCATTATAGCGATATTGATACCATTGTGCGAGCGATACTACAATTATGAGTCAGAGCCACTCAACACGACGTGTAATAATGATATATTTCCATCTAAAGGTCGCGCGCGTAAATAGTGCTAAGCTCAACCTAGGAATAGTCGACAAGTTATGACTACCGCATAGTAGAAATGTACAGAAGATACACTTGCAGGAGTAGAATTAATTAGTAACAAAAAACAGGAATTTCTGAATGGATTCGATAAATTCTAAAAATTTACGATGTACAAATGTTGTAATTTTATCAAATACCTAGCAAGCGTACAATTTGTTTGGCCTCACCAATGCATCACTACAGGGTGTCAATTAAAAACCAGTGATAAGTGTCCGACACCTAGCAAAAGTTTTTTCGGCACAGGCGTGCTCAGTGCAAGTATTATTGTATAATTCTGTATTATTCTTCCATTTTACTTTTGCCATTATGTTGTATCTGCATCAAATAGATATTTTCTATTATATTCTGTTTCGACTCTTACTCGACAATTTCACATCTGAAAAGGTGGGCCTTTGCATTTTCTTGCATTGCCTTCTGCATTTTCTTGTCCAGTTTCTCTAAATCAGTGGTAAACACGCATTGAACTTTCGTCGTCTATTTCAGATTCGTTAGAAAGTGTCACTGTCGACCTGATTCTCTTTATTCTGGCTATCGTCCAAACTGAGGGGATATATTGCACCAGCGGTTTTGTCATACTATGCCTTGTCAATAAAATGAGTTTAGATATTACGGATTTTATCTTGGTCTAAATTAAGACCGAGCTTATTATTTTTAATTTCTTCTTCATCTATTGTGGTATCCGCAAAACATTTACTTACGAGAACTTTTAATAACACAACTTATTTTGGCGGCTTTACTGTCATGGTTACATTTTCTGAAATAAATTGTAGCTTGTAACGTAGAATGATAAAACAAGCTTACTTTTAATAAAATAATTTTCGTAATCACACCAGTACTTCTACAGATTAGCATAAACAAACATACAATTTTACCTTTTCATAATAAATTAGTTTATTCATTTAGACAACTGATATACAGTTGAATATTCAATCTGACACATTTATTTTCTAAGTGTGAATAATTCAGCAGTAATCAGCTACAAGTACATTCATAAAATTATAATAACAAAGGTATATGAACCAAAATACAAAGCACACACGAGCTTATCAGTGCTGCATTAATTTAAATACTAAACGGAGTCTTTAATCTGGCAATAAAACTCAGATTACTGCTAACCCTTCGTTAACGTTAGTACTGGGAATTAACAGTAAGGTCAAAAAGGTCAGTTGACTTTAGTAATTAACTCTGCAAAGAAGCTAATGTACTTTGTGTTTCTCTTTTCCCATACTTTAATAGCTGTATAATTTGAAACTCCTATCCTTGCATAATTTCCAAAGAAGTCAGTTTTTGGTTTCTAAAACCTTGAGTTATTTTTGATATACATTTTTTTAAAATTTTGTTTAGTTAACTGTCAAAAAAATAAAATTCAAAAAATATAAAGCTCATTTAAATTATGTTGATTTGGTAAAATGTTACGGTATTAAGCTGATATGTAACATTCCTCAACGTACTTTGCTACAATTATTAAGGAAATGTTAATAGAAAAAGAAAAAATCATTTATAATTACTTAATACAGTCGATACTAATCGTAGAAAGAACAAAAAAAAGTATAAATATCATTTCAATAGGTTTGATTTCGAACTGTGAATTTTTATGTATATTTTTGTAAAAATTTTATGAGTATAAGTCAGTATCTTTCCAAAAGGTCAAATTTTTGTCTTATTTATACTGTAGTTGAATTGAATTGACCGAACCCATATCGTTTGTGAATTTATTTTAACAAATTACTTAGCAGTCTTATAGTATCGGCGTCTTCATAGACTCTAAAATTCAGACGTACAAATTAGTAGGTAGTAGTTTATTTGTTTCGTGAAAAAGATTGTTACTTTGAAACTGTCAGAGCGAACATTTTTAAATTCTTGTAAATAATTTTCCCATTTTCCAATATCGCTCAAAACACACGATTAAACTAAAGATATAAACAAAGCCACAATACCATTAAAATTCAACCAAATCACCAATAAAGCTAAGCAAATCTATACAGCAATAAAAGAAATCACATAAACCCTACAACACACTCGCTGCAATCTGACCGCGGTAAGCCAAACGTTGTATTTCACTAGCAGGATTATGCAGTGCACTCCCGACTTTATCTCAAACATTAAAATACTTTATAGACACTTAGTCACTGGCTACGTTTATTGGACCTCCGGCTTTACTGTGAATAATGTTAGCGTTATTTGGATTTGAGTATTGGAATAATTGATTTTTTGTGCCGTATCGGTTTGGGACTTAGCGCTGGGGATTTGATTTTCTGGGATGCCAAATGAAGAACGGCTTATTGGTGATTTGTTTTTTATTTGTGTAAAATAACGGTTTGAATTGTATTGGTTTTATGAAAAAACAATTCCGAAATCACCTCTTTGAAAATAAAGTTGTTGTAATTGGCAGTTGCCAGCTGAGGACTGTAGCGTTAAAGAAGGACGAATGACTAAGTGTCATTAAGAAAAGTGTCACATATGTCTAAAGTAAATCCTATTATTTATCTCCCAAAACAATGCTATCTTAACAATATTTACTTAATCTCTAGTTACGACATCTCTTATGCCATTAACTTTGTCTTAAGCTTTATTTTCACTTAATTGCTGTTTATCTAAACCCTGCTGGATTACTTTAAGTCCTTCAGTCAGATTCTTTTATGCCTACTTACGAGCTAACATAGCATTTATTTTAAAACGGTGCTTAAAATAAGTTTACTTTTACTTAAATTTATTTGGTCTTCATCATACTATTTTCGCATAGTCTGCCTTTTACCAAGCCAGTCTTTTGAATTGCAAAATTTAATTTTTTCTTTCATGATGCTAAGTTTTATTACGAAAGCCCAAAAGAAAATTATTTTATAACACTATTAAATCAGTGGAATTCAAGAGAAAAATACCAAACTACATTATTTCTTTTGATAACTCCAACGAATGAATTAAAAGTCAGTTTATCGTTGCCGGAGTATTTACTAGAGCCTAAAATAATCTAGGATTCTAATACTTCTTGGCAGAAACTGGATCTATTTCGGAACCAATGGAGACAGGTGTTAGTACATCTAAATATACCGAGACTTATTTAGCTACGGAGTTCAAAACCCTTGGTAATTACTGGGGACACATTGCCAATAGCTAATCTGAAAATAAACCATATTTATGACATATTATAAAATCTTTTGACAATGTGTAGTTGATGGTTGTGTCGAAAGACATATTTCTTGAAGATTCAAGGTTTTTTTAAAAACTGAACTTCCTGGTATATTTTTATTTTAAGAATACCAATATATTTTTGGCGTAATACTACAGCTTGGCTATTTACGTTTACGTTAGTTTATGAATCCAAAACGGTAAATTGCTTGGCTCTTTCTTCAAAATGTATCTATACGTTCTCAATGGAACATAATGTTTTCTTTGGTCGAGACTGAAATTCAAGGAAATTGTATTTGTTGAGAGGTACCTTAGTAAAGGGGTTGAATTGAATGCACTCACTGTTACAATTTGTAAAAGAAAGGATGCTAGTGTATTGAATTTCCGTCCTCCCTTATTGTACTTCGTTTTTGTAGAGTTCCGTACCCTATGGGTATTCCGGAGCGAGGAGAAGTGGCAGGCGGTCGCCGACTTCTGCGAAGCAGTAATGCTCGCTAAGGAGGAGGCCGACCGCATCAGACAACGGCGCTCTCGCCGCCGCCGGGATTCCAATCCCGATTTCCAGCCACCGTAGGCGCGGGCTTGCGGACAGTGAGCAATGGGTAGCTCGCTGTCCGGCCGTCCGGTAACTGTCCAGACCAAGCCTAAGTCGTCGACGGCGCGCGCTGTTCCCGCGCGCCTCAAGGAGTTGTCAGCAACAGCAGGGGCCCAGCCGGGTCGAAGCCTACTGGGGCCAGGGTTATCCGAAAGGGCGCTCGAGCCCCGGTATGAAGCCTTCGCTTGAAGGAAAGGGATGGGTTTTTTAGTCAGTAAGAGTCTGACACTATCTCCCGCTCCGCCCAAGAGCGGGGGTTGTCATAAGATGATTTTTCCCATCGAAAAAAAAAATACCCTATGGGTATTAATGGGAATTATTAAGTCTCCGGTTTCTGACCGTCTGTCTGTCTATCTGTCATCAAGCCGTATCTCATGAGCCGTGATAGATAGTTGAAATTTTCACAGATTATGAATTTCGATTGCTGCTATAACAACAAAAACTAAAAAACAGAATAAAATAAATATTTAAAGGGCCTGACATACAATAAACGTGATTTTTGTTACTTAATTTTAATGTTGTAGTACACAATCCTTCACGTGTAAGTCTGGCTTGCACTTGATCAGTTTTTACTACCGTATCAATTAATTTATCCAATGCAAACTTCAAACACAAGAAAAAGAGGGGGAAAATGATTCAAAGCGTCACAGCTCACGCTAGTAGCGCAACTTGACAAAGTGATAAATGTGGTGCGAACAAAATTGTAATCATCCAAACATACAAGATGCCAAAAAAATTACAACATTTCATGTTTTACTCTAATTAAAGAAACACGAACGTATTTATTTTTCACAAATTTATAAATATTCGTCACAAAAATTTGCTTCCCGAATATTTTTTTGAAAGAACCTTTTTTTTTTTTTTTTTTTTTTTTTTTTTTTTTTTTTTTCGATGGGAAAAATCATCTTATGACAACCCCCGCTCTTGGGCGGAGCGGGAGATAGTGTCAGACTCTTACTGACTAAAAAACCCATCCCGTTCCTTCAAGCCTTCATACCGGGGCTCGAGCGCCCTTTCGGATTACCCTGGCCCCAGTAGGCTTCGACCCGGCTGGGCCCCTGCTGTTGCTGACAACTCCTTGAGGCGCGCGGGAACAGCGCGCGCCGTCGACCACTTGGGCTTGGTCCGGACGGTTACCGGACGGCCGGACAGCGAGCTACCCATTGCTCACTGTCCGCAAGCCCGCGCCTACGGTGGCTGGAAATCGGGATCGGAATCCCGGCGGCGGCGGCGAGAGCGCCGTTGCCTGATGCGGTCGGCCTCCTCCTTAGCGAGCATTACTGCTTCGCAGAAGTCGGCGACCGCCTGCCACTCCTCCTCGCTCCGGACCATGGCCTCGACCAAGGCCCGGCGCGAGAGGTCTCCGCCGCCGATCACCCCCACGAGGGCACGGCGATGCTCCGCCCAAGCAGGGCACACTGCGATTGTGTGCTCCACCGTGTCCTCCGGGCGTTCCGCACAGTGGCGACACCCGGGCGTCACTTCCGCTATAATTCGGAACAGGAACCTCCCGAACTTGCCATTTCCGGTGAGGACCTGTGTCATGCGGAAGGTAAGGACGCCGTGAGGTCTTTCCAGCCACGCCTCAAAGAGGGGACTTATCGCCATAATTGTGGCGTGCCCATGACGGGGTTGCGATAGTCGCTGACGCCATTCCACCATGAGATTCCGCCGGAGCTCTGTCCGCCATGCCGTGACCTGTCGCGGCAGAGGACTTTCACCCCGGCGTTGCATCTCCACGCGCATGTCGTGCATGTGTGCAAGGACTGTTGCCTCCAGATCCCACGGTGGTAGGCCAGCCAGAAGGCTCGCCGCTTCGCAGGAAATCGTGCGGTATCCCCGCACCATCCGAATTGCCATGACCTTCTGGCAGGCGTTCAGAATGGCCGCCGGTCGCTTTTTCAGCGACGGCGCCCACACCGGCGCCCCGTAGAGGGCCATGGACCGAACGATCCCCGCGTAGAGCCTCCGGCAGGAGGCGTCTGGACCCCCAAGGTTGGGCAGGAGCCGCTTGAGAGCGGCCCCAGTCCGGTTGAGTTTGGGAGCCAGACGTCGGAAATGCTCCTCGAAATTCCATCGGCTGTCGAGGATGAGTCCCAGGTACCTCATCGATGTCCCGACGCCGATGCGAACTCCTCCTACCGTTAGTTGGGAACCCGACGGTGGCGCGTTCCGACGGCCGCGACCGTGAAAACACATGGCCTCGGATTTGCGCAGCGCCACCTCGAGTCCCAACTCCTGGATCCTACCAACGACTATCGCAACCCCGCGTGTCGCTAAAGCGGCCGCCGCCCGGTACGACTCTCCCTGCGCTAGAACCAGCGTGTCGTCTGCGTAGCAGACCACGCTGACCCCGTCAGGGAGGTCGCCCCGCAGCACGTAATCGTACCCGATGTTCCACAAGGGTGGCCCTAGTACCGACCCCTGCGGAACACCGCACGACATCTCCCGACGTTTCCAGTCTCCCTGGTGACCGGGGTAGACAATATACCTGTCCGACAGGTAGGCCTCGACTACTCGACAGAGGTATTCGGGCACCCGGTGGTACCGGAGTGCCCTCCGGATCGTACTCCAGGGCAGGGAATTGAAAGCGTTGGCAATGTCCAAGGACACTGCCACGACACACCTACCCTGGGACACCGCATCCCCCGTCGTGAGGGCTCGCACGCGCATGATGGCGTCCACCGTCGAGCGCATCCTGCGAAAGCCGAACTGTCCGTCCGAAAGGTCCGGCCCCACCCGTGAAAGGCGCGCGACGAGGCGGCTCGCAATCACTCTTTCAAAGAGCTTGCCCACCTCGTCGAGCAGCACAATGGGCCGGTACGCGGACGGAGAGTCCGCAGGGCGCCCTGGCTTCGCGATGAGGACCAGTTTCCCCGTCTTCCAGCGAAGTGGGAACTGGCCCCTCTCCAAGCATGCGCTGAAGAGCCCTCTCAGTCGAGGCCCGAGAGCCTCCATGGCCAGGACCCAGGCTTTCCCAGGCAAGCCATCGGGTCCTGGGGCGGCGTTCTTGGCACTCAGCCTTTGCACCGCCACTCTCATCTCTGCCTCGGTCACCTCTGGAGCATTATCGTCGTCGTCGCTATTGCGGTCCGCGTCAGACACCGCTGGCGGAGGCGGAGCCATGGGCGGGGGGGAGTGTTCCCCTCGCGCAGGGAACAGAGCGCTTACCACACCCTCCACGAGTTGGGGCCGGAGACTCTGAGTCAGCGGGGGAGCCCAGGGGCGCAGTTTCTCCCGTACCAACTTGTACGGGCGCCCCCACGGGTCCGCGTTCAGAGACCCCAGCCACACGTCGCGGGCCTCGAGTTTGGCCCGCTTAATCTCCGCTCGGAGGGTGTGTTTTGCCTCTCTGTAACCTTCGTACAGCTCCACCTCTCTGGCCTCCGCATCCGGCGGACGGATGCGGCGCCTGCAGTATCTGGCGTACCGGCGTCGCGCGTGATTGCACGTGTTGCGCAGTGCAGCGATTTCCGGCGACCACCAGTACACCTGGCGCTTAGCACGTCCTGGACGGACTCGGGGCATTGCCGCATCGCAAATTTGCGACATGGCCTCCCGGAACCACTCCGCCTCGACGTCGATGTCGACAGGCCTGTCCGGTGCTTGCACCCAGGCCTGTACCGTCGCGGCTTCCAGGAGGAGCTCCCGGTCCATCTGCTTAAGCGCCCACCGCGAACCGCAAGGGCTCTGTCGGACCGGCGCGGCCGAGGTTTCGGCGGAGACGTCCAACCGGATATACCGGTGGTCGGAGTACGTCTCCACCTCCTCCATAACGCGCCAGTCGACGACACGCGGCGACAGAGCGGGGCTAGCGAACGAGAGGTCCACCACTGATTCACCCCGCCTCCGCACCAACGTGGGGACAGAACCCCGGTTCAGGACGACCAGGCCCAGCTCCAAGGCCCAGTCCTCCACCAACCGACCCCGTGTGTTCGTGCGCCGGGAACCCCAAGCCGTATTCCAGGCGTTGAAGTCCCCGCAAACGACCACGGGGAGGGTACCAAACCCAGCGACGACGGCACTTAGCTCCATAAGGGAGACATGGAGTTCGTCGGGAGTTCTGGTCGGGGACAGGTAGACGCCTACCACTGCAATGTCCCCGACCCGTGCTGCCACGCAACCCCGTCCCCTCGCAACAGCCTCGAGGGGCGGGGTACCGGCGGCGGCCGACGAAATTAGCGTCACCGAGCCGTCTAGGTCCTGAACCCAGCGGGGATGGACGTAGTACGGCTCGGAGACGACGGCGACATTGATCGACCACTGCGCCATGCTCTGGAGCAACAGATCCTGAGCGGGGGCGCAGTGGTTGATGTTCGCCTGGAGGAGACGTAATGGTGTCGTTATTGACATTCCATTACAGTCTCCTCCTGAGCCCCCTGTGAGGGCACTGCCGCGGCGGGAGCGGCGGCGACAGCGCCGGCAGCCAAGGTGGTGGCTGCGGCGGTGAGGACGTCAGGGTGGATGGGCCTGACTTTGCCCTTGGCCTTGGCGGGGGGGTCGCAGGACCTGCCCCCAGCCCGGTGGTCGGCCGGCTTGCCTGCAGCCGCACATGCGTAGCAGTGCGGCTTTGCACGGCATTCAACGGCCTTGTGCCCGGGCTGTCCGCACTGGTGGCAACGGTCACTGCGGTCCTCTGCGGCGCAATAGGCCCCCACGTGGTGCCCCACGTGACAGCGGTAGCACCGCAGAGGTCTGGGCTCCAGCAGCTTTACCTGGGCCGAAACCCAGCCCACCAACAGCCTTCGGCCCTCGGCCGTGATGGCCTTGGCCGCCGACACGGGGCAGCTCACCGTGACGGCTCGCATGCCCGTGCTGTCAGCGCGGATGGTGCCCGCCCGGACCTGATCGGTCGTGCACCCTCCCGCCCTGACGATGGCGGCCACCACCTCTTCCACCCTGACAGAGTCGTCCATACCCATTATGCGCATGTCCATGCTTTTGGTGGGTCTGGACACTCGGGCCTCCTCGACGTCCAGGGACGCCCTGATCCTTTCGGCCAGGGCGTCGGCGAGCTCTCCGCTGTCTGCCCCAGGGACCTCCAACATTCGGGCCCCGGTCGCGGTACGCCTCATTCGGAAGCCCCCGGAGGCTCCGAACTCATCGAGGTGGCCCACCACCGCCTGTTTCGCCTTCGCCATGACTTCATCGTAGTTCACGCCCTTCTTTTCCGCAGCTGGCTGTAGTGTGATCACTACAGCTGCGGAAGTCGGGGCGCGAAGACGAGCAGCCATGGCCCGCTTCTTGCGCTCTTGTCGCCGCCTGCGCTTTTTGGCCGCCCTTGCCGCCTTGCTCGCCTTCTTCTTGGCGCCGACGACCATCCACTCGGCGCCAGCCGAGGGGTCTTCGGGCGGAGAAGGCGGCAGGCGCGACCTAGTCGCCGCCGCGGCGAGAGGTCCCGCCGATTTGGTGGCAGCCGCCACCCTGCCCTTCGGGGGAGGGGCAGGCTTCCCCTGCCGCTGCTGTTGCTTGGCCGCCGGGGCCGCCCTTGCAGGCTCCGACGCCGCGGCCACGCGCCTGGCTTGCCCCGACGGGCCTGCCTTAGGTGCTGCAGTCGTCGTGGCCGCGGCGACAGCGGCATACGACGCCGTCTTCTTCTGGCCGGAGGTCGCGAGAGGGGGGCGCAGAACAATGCCCTCCAGGACGGAGAGCTGGCGCTGAATGTGCCCCTGGAACTGCTGCTGCTGCTGCTGCTGCTGCTCCCTGAAGGCAGCCAGCTCTTGCCGCAGCAGAGACACAACCTCGCCTTCCGCCTGGGGCGAGGGCCGGGATCGGCCCCGCTCCTGCCTGCTCCCCTCCTCGGGACGAGAACCCTGGAGAGCGGCCACAGCCTCCTCGAGCCGGCCAAACCTCCCGCTGAGGGTGCGCTCGTAGGGCTCAAAAACGATCCCCAGCGCCTCCTCAATCGAGGTGTTGGCCAGCTCAATAGACCGCTTTTTGGCCACCCTCTCCCTCTTGTTGGCCACGCTCGTTATTGCGGCTGCCACAACCTCCCGAAACTTAGCCAGCGCCTCCACCATCCCTTCTGGCAAATCCTGAGGGATCTTCGGCACTAAGGCGCTGGCCTGGCGTCCCTCGCTGGCAATCTCGGCGGGGAGCCCTCTTCCTATGCCCGTTTTTCGGGCTGCGCCCCGCCCCGAGGACGAGATTTTCCGGGCAGGTCCCGTCTCATCGTCGGACACGGAGCGCATGAACGCCCTCCTCTTATTGGACGTGGACTCCTCCACCTCCATCAAATGGAGGGGCTCCCGCACCTCCTCCACCTCCTTCCCGTCTGAGTTGAGTGAAGACGCGGCATCTGAGTCCGATGCCGCGTCTTCACTCACCTCCCTGAGGCCAAACCTACGGCCGGCCTCCACCGGCATCGCGGACGTGCTGGGAACTGGTCCCAGGGACTCCGCGCTGCCGAAGTGTGAGCCACCCTGGCTCGTTGCGTCCACGAAGGACGGTACAGGGTCCGGAGACCCGAGGCGGTAGGTGCCCCCCCCAAAATACGAGGGGCAGCCCGAGCTCTGCTCGGAGAGGGATTCTCCAGCAAGCTGGTACCCTCCTGGGGTAGTATTTTTTTTTCTACTCGCACTCATATTTTGCTGAACACAGCTTTGCCTTTTTTAATGGGGTGGGGTCCCCATTGCACGTTCGCCATCCTGGTCATGTCTGCTGAACAGACACGTACCGGAGGCGAACCCTATCTCTTCTAAATCGCTATCCAGAAGGCGCCAACAGCTGTTGGTGCCAGCGCTCCTGGACAGCGCACCCTCCGGGCGGTCCGACTGGACTCCGCCGTATGTTCCTCTTGGTCTGGTCTCTCGCTTGAGGCCTTCCGGCATGAGTAGCTCTACCGGCATAGCCCTCAAGGTCACTGAGACACGCAAGCCCCACCACGACGACAACGTGGGAACACAGTTGGTGGGGTTTGAAGGAACCTTAAAAATCTAGGTGGTTTAACCTCAGTTTCATATATCAACATCAAGCTTGGACATTGAAATCTGGTGCGTGACGCCATCAGACAGACGTCACGGTTTATCTTAGTGTGAACCCGTTGATTTGGGGAAAGTATTTTTGAATGAAAATGTTTAGAATATGTTTTTATTTTTAGAATAAAAACATGTTTTCCATCATCTGCTTCAACCTTTACTGTGTTGAGGAAGACTTCTAGTGCAACCAAATGTGGCTCAATAAAAAAAAAATGATTTTAATTTATATTTTAATTGATTTATTTTATGATTTCACTGTTTTTGTTTTAATTTCATTTAATTTTGTCCTGTTTTAAAATGTGATTGTACTTGCTTACTGGCTATGGACTCTTGTCTGATAATAAATGATTTTTATTTTTATTTTATTTTATTTATTTCACGTATATTCGAATTGATAATCAAAACAATCGGCCAATCAAAAAAAATAAGCTAAATTGCACGTTCCAAAGCGTAGATCAATATGGTAAAGAAGGTGCACGAAACTCCATGGATACTTTTTATTTAAATCGTGTTATGAATTACAAAAAAATCGGTTAAATATTTTTGTCGCTTCTAGTATTTGAGCACAATGTAAACAAATAATGAAAACAAAATTGGAAATTGAAATAAGCTACTGGGCGTTAAAATAAGATCAGTCCCAACTGACGGAGCCCGTTCACATGCATAACGCATGCATCAGCCCCACTCAGCTCAACCGTTTTGATTTAGGAACAGACCGAGCTTATGATGACAACAAAATCTCATACTAAGTTCCGTGTCTACGTTCACACTGACCTTACTCATATTGACATATCCCTGCTTTAATATATTCTATTTTCTCAATATCAGTATCCACAGACATCCTAACCAGCTGATAGTTGTCAAAAATTACACAAACAATAACAAAAGTTAACTTCACCACGTGGGTACGAGTCTATATGCGTTTTGGCTTCAAGCCAACGCTCTAAGCATTTCCTTCTACGTAGATATAGTTATATTTTGGGTTGTCTTTGCCTTCTAATTACGATTTCTTACCTTTGTGTGAAATGGTTTTAAGAAGAATCTTGGGCTAGAATATTTGGGTCTTAATGCATATATCCAGGAATATGTTCATAGGTAAATAGTTTAAATGTTTTTAGAAGCAAATTAGGAAAACCTAAAATAGCCTTTTTGTACTGATGTGTATCTACTGCTAGATAATGGTATGGGTTATAAACTAGAACTGTTTGATCTGATTTATAGCCGGTGCCTTGTGTCAGGACTATTCTCTGGTTATTATTGTTCACGCAAAGATTTACCACATCAAGATGCGGATTCCGTATCATGATTGTGTTTTAAGCATCAACATGGTGGGATGCTGTAACAATAAAAACCTGTAGACTAAAGCTCTTCGCAGCTTTCTAGCTTCGTCTTTAACTCCTTAATTAGACTTTTACGACTCGTCCTAGTGTGCCACATACCGAATAAATCCTACCCTTTCCTCTTACTGCCAGATGGGTTTAGGACTACCCAATAATAGAAAATACACTACCAATTAATTTTATTACATTATGTGACCACACACAACCACTAAACTAATTCTATTTATGCTCAACAATCAACCATAATTCTGTTGTTGGAACACAGGAGTTGAGATTAAAAGACATTTACGGTTTCTTCGAGCATTAACATGTATTAAACAGTTGGTTTTAACTCTTTGTCCTTTTACAACTATCCTATTTTGATAGACTACTGTCTTTGTTGCTTCGTGTGAAGTTGTTAAAACTATTTGTCTCCGTTTTTGATAGTCTGTTTCGTATCTTTTTATGATTCTTGTAAAGAGATTGTCGTTGGTATTCCTGTGTTTTGAAGAATGTTCTTACTAGTAGTCTACAAACTCGAGCAATTTTGTTTTTTAGGTACGAAGGTAAGTTACACACACAGCTATTGCTGTTGAGATTTCAATGAAATAGTAGGGGTGATTTTTAATGAACCTGTTTTAGATTTTAGAAAAAGTCGCACAAAATAAGAACACTTTTCGTTTTTGGATATTTTGATGGCTACAACCTGGTGATCTTTAAAACAGGTCAGGTGTGAATACTTTAGGTAAATCACATAATCGTTTACCATTGACGTAGTGATCAAGCGTAAACCTATCAATTCAGATAAACCCAATAAATCAATATTATGAAAAAAAATATATCTATTTATGCTGAAACTGACTATTTAAATGGCAAATAAAGACAAGGAAGATGTGGATGAAAATTTTGTAGAAGTTACTAAGTTGCATCTAGGTTTTTAATAAAATCCAATTCTGCTGCAAGTGTAGGCAGAAATAGTGTTACGTATAGTTGTTTAATTTAAAGTCTATTTCCTTTTAAAGCCAATTCAAACCGACAAGAAGAAAAGAAAAGCATATTCTATCTTTATGTCCGTGGCGCTTAGGGCAGGGGCTAAATCTGGTTGATCTCTGGCTTCACGCCAAGGCATGCCGATCCCTAAATATGCTATGTCGCCATGCAATTCTGTATTTAGGACACTTTTGATGGGGGAGCGCGGTAAAAATAGATTTGTGATGAATTTTTCTGCTATTAAAATTGAGATGTGGGTGTAATGGGTGTACTTCCTCTCATTACTGTGTGAGTTGGTGTTTCATTTTAAGTATATTATTTATAGAATATTTTTCTATTCATATTTTTGTGCCTATTGGTGTTTGCTCTGGTCACTTCTTCGAGTTGGTTATTTTTAGTTAATTATAAAGGACAATTTAGTTTGGCTCTTATTAGGATAATATTTCTATTAATGTTGATTAGGTGTTTTTAACGCTCTGTTGTGAATTTAATATTATTATATCATAGTTAATCTTTTTTTTGGATGAGAAATTATCAAATAACTTCATCCGTTCTATGTACGAATAGAGCGAGAGAATATCATATTTTTACTTGCGTAAATCTACTTGTGTTCTTTCAGTTGCATATCTACAATCCTGAAGCCCAATAAAGACTTTCTTATCAGTTTACTATGTAAAAGGACAATTAATATTTTGATTGTGGTGACAATCTTTCTTATACACCATTATAATATTCCACAACTTTTATACAACGTTATGTAGTCCCAAACTAAGCAGAGCTTTTGCTATGAATAGTGGGCAACTGTTGAACATACTTGGTTATCTCTAAATACATTCATAGCTACACCCAAATACAGAACAAATGGGCATGCACATCACACAAACATTTAGAGTGGGAATCGAATCCACAACCTGCGGCATAGCAGTCAAGTCCACTAACCACTAGACCAACAGGCCTGGTTTATATGTTCATTATCCAAAACCAACAAGTTTATGATTAAATTAACGTTAAAAGCAACAAATAGGTGTCTTCAAAAGTATCGCGAGCATCGTCATGTGAATAGAACATTTTGTTGCGTACGTGATCGAAATTGTGATTTTTCTCATTTTGACGAGACCCGCCATTTTGTGGAAACGCTCTGAGAGCCCTCGTTGTGACTCTAAGATGTTGATAATATTAGCCTTTATGTCGGGGATTTTTTTGCTGTAATATGTAGGTCATTGTAGGTAGGATGTCATTTTCGGTGCGTGTAAGGAAAATTGGCGGGGAAATTATTTGTTGGGGTGTCTTCTTGTACTGGATACGTTGCGGTCTTATTTATTTGATAAGCTCCGTTGACCAGTTTATTAAGCCACATCTCCTTGTAAGATATTGATGTAACCCAAGAACATTTATTTATGACTAGTTTTTGCTAGTGACATCGCCTTCGTGAAAATAGGTTTCTTCATACAAACTTTGGACTCCGTTGCATCCCCTTAGAAGGTGAATTTTGGAAAAACCTCTCTTAGTGTTAATCTACGTCATAAAAGGACACCTTGTGGCAATATTCTACCCTCTTAATCCCAGAAGTTTCGGCTTTGCGATGATATGTCAGTTTCTCCTTTTATATTTATTTAGATTATTATCAGCCTGTTGTGTTACACTGAAGGGCAGGTATCCCTTCCATTCTTCCACTTTTCTCTGTTCTTCGTCACTTCTACCCAAACCTTAAGGTAGGAGTCCAAATCGTCACGCCATCAGTTCTGGGCTTACAGCGTCGCCGGCTCCAAGAACATCAAGATCTTTTGGAGGTAGGCGGAACAGAGAGTAAAGTCCCGCAAACCTCCGTTGAAAAGGGAGGATCCTCCGACCAGACAGGTGTTATAGTCTGGTGGGCGACTGCCCGATAGATGATTTCGGGCTGTCGTATATGTTCAAATCGCGCGGAGAACTGTGAATGCGCGATGCAGGATTTCGTACTTTCTTCGTAGTTCTTATGTGGCGCCATAGATGTCGCTACAATCTAAAAAGTGCCTACCTACTAATGGAAAGACATGAATATTTCTGACATTGTTACCAGAACGTTGTCTACTTGATTGCACGGTTGGCCTTTAGAGTCGTTTTGGGTCTTATGCATGTGCAATTGTGCATCCACGATACAGAAGTAATTCCTAGAGTCTTTTTTTAACTACAATAGCTATGATTACTACTTATTAGTGAACAAAATGTGTATTCTAACATTGGATTGGACTACTCGATATACGGCGTATGTCTACCTTGATGTGGTTGACATCTCTAGGGTGCAGACTAAACATTTCATCTCGTTGTTAATACCGCGTACTTCGAAGGACTGAAACAATTTGCTTGCAGCGGTCTTCCCGTTCAATTATAATTCAGGTGTCTTCAAGGTTAGAGTGGATAGCCTCTCAACAAACTAGTGCGATTCACCATTATCGATTGCATTACTGCTTACCATCAGGTGGGATCGCAGTTAACTCTTCGAATGTCGTAATTAGAGACACAATAGAAAGACAATTAGCTTATGTCGAACTGTGTAACTTAAGACATTCAAAAGGTTAAGCACTAGTTTATATCATTACAAAAAAAAACTCTTTCTAATTGTATGTAATACTAGCTTCTGCCAGCGGCTTCACCCGCGTGAAAGTCGCTTTCTCCATACAATCTTTGGACCCCCATTTCATCCACTCAGGGGATGAATTTCGGAAAATCCATTCTTAGTGGATGTCCACACCCTATAAGAAACGTAACTTAAAATATGGCTGGTCCATATTTTAAGTTTGTAGGTGTTATAGTTGCTAAGATTTCCTAATTAATCAGTGAGTGGTATTTTGCTTTTAGATAAATACTAGCGGCCCATCCCGACTTCGCACGGGCAATAAATATAACCTATGTTACTCAGGGTGAATGTAGCTTTCCAATGATGAAAGAATTTTTGAAATCAGCACAGAAGTTTTTGAATTTATTCATTACAAACATACACACAAAAATACAAATTTTCCCTCTTTATAAAATTAGTTTAGATAGATAGATAAACAAGTACAAAACAGTGTGCTAAAACTAAATAACAACACAGCCTCACTTGTTTCATTTATCACACAAAACACTGCAGCAAGCCTTCTAAATGAAACGTCTTCAAACACGTTCCATCTTGAGTCAGAGATCCAACAGAGAATTAACGTATGTAACAGTATGTATAAATATTGTCACTGGCATTACATATGCATTCTGCCATGAATTTGCATGAGCTAGATATTGCAGCTATTGTAGCAAATGTGGCTTTCTCATGTCTGTGAAGTGTTGTATTGAAGGATTCTGTCTCTATTTTGAGTTTGTTTTATTTGGTGTGTGAGAGTTTTGGATTATTTTATTCTGTTACTAGCTTTTGCCCGCGCGGCTTCGCTCCCGCTCTTCCCTACTTCAGCCTACTATACCCTACTCTACCCTACTATACCCTACTTTTCCCTACTCTACCCTACTCTACCCTACTCTATCCTACTCTACCCTACCCTACTCTACTCTACCCTACTCTACCCTTACTGTACCCTACTCTACCCTACTCTACCCTACTCTACCCTACTCTACCCTACCCTACTCTACCCTCCTCTACCTTACTCTACCCTACACTACCCTACACTACCCTACTCTACTCTACCCTACTCTACCCTCCTCTACCTTACTCTACCCTACACTACCCTACTCTACCCTACACTACCCTAATTTTAATTTTTTTTTTCCTTAAGAATCTTCTCCTCATAATAACGAACACAACAAAAAAAAAAATTAGCGAAGTCGGTCCAGGCGTTGTTGAGTTATGCGCTTACCAACACATTTTGCGATTCATTTTTATATTATAGATTAGTTTCTGTCAGCGGATTCGTTTTTTTTTTATAGTGGATAGGCTTGCGTTTGACCACAATCTCACCTGATGGTAAGCGATGACGTGGCCGACGATGGAACACGCTTGCCTAGAAGCAATCTATTCACTCTTGACCTAAAGATCCCTAAATTGTAGCTATCAGACTCCGGCAGGGAATTCTACTCCTTAACTGTACGTATAATGAATGTGTTCCCAAAACGCTTTTCCGCGTGAATGTTGGTTATTGCAGACGCGAAGTTAAAGTCGAAGATGGATAAAAAGTAGCCTATGTCCATCCTCGGAGTTCAAACTTCTTCATAATTTTCAACAAATTGCGTTCAGTAGTTAAACCGTGAAAGCGTAACAGACAGACAGACAAACATATTTGTCATATTTATATTATCATACTATGAATTATCTATGTCGAACCGATAAAAGAAATTAAAAAAAAACGGTAGTTACATATTATAAAAAGTAAATATTTTGAATATACTACTATATTAATATACACAACTATTGATTTATGAAAATGAATAATGGCCAAATGGTCTATTTCCCTTGGTCACGTTATATTTTGAAAACGATGTTACTGATTTCAATCATCAAAGTTCTTGCGGAAAGAAAAATTAAGAAAACTGCTCACATCTTCTTCTTCTTCCTGCCCTTATCCCATATTACTTGGGGTCGGCGCAACACGTTTTCTTCTTCCATTCACAACAACTGCTCATAAAAATCAAAAACTTACGCGGGTTTGAAAATTCACACGTTTGACCGATGATGATAAATAGGACAACGTCTGTCAGGTCAGTATATCAAAATTCACCAGACATACCAAATCTATATAATATTAGAAAGAAGTAAAGTTTGTTTTTTTTATTATTGTTAGTTTGTAGGTCTTCTCGTAATCTCTGAAAGTACCTACTGGTTCCATTACTGACTGAAGTTGCTTTACTCCTGTGTGACATTAGCTATATTGTATGTACACAGGCAAAGCTACGGGCAACAGCTAGTACTAAATATTATAATATTTTAAGAAATATAATAACGTAAGTTAAGTTTCAGCTCTTCTATCTTACTCCCCATTATTTATCATCCTTAACAAAACATCCACATCTGCCCCCTTGTCTTATTATTACAACTCAAAACGCAATTCAAAGTCTTCTCCTTCCCCACCATTTGCCACAGCATCCGACTAGCACAAACGTGTATCGTAATAGCTACGGTCGCGCCGCATACATAAAACATGGACCCTTTGCCGCATCGCGCCAGCTATGATCTAATAACGTGGTGCGTAGAACTGTGCAGGTACATTGTTGGGAACGATACGGGATTTTTGATCCTTGAAAGTCTTTTTTTTTAGGTAGGAAAAATCATTCAATGACAACGCCCGCTCTTGGGCGGAGCGGGAGAGCGTGTCAGACATTTACTGACTAAAAACCCACTCCTGTTCCTTCTTTGCTTTCGTCCCAGGGCCCCGGGGTTTACTTTTATACTGTCCGTGGCCCCAGTAGGCTTCGACCCTGCTGGGCTCCTATGGTTTGCTGACATCTCCTTGAGGCTCGCGTAATGTTTATAATATTTATTAATGCCATGACGCCATAAAGAAAGTGAACCCCGGGGCCTTGGAACTAAGGTAAAGAAGGAACAGGAGTGAGTTTTAGTCAGTAAAAGTCTACATGCCCTCCTGCTCTGCCCAAGGGCGGGAAATCTCATTAGATGATTTACCACCTAAAAAAAAACCTTTAAAATATCTATAGGTAATTCTCATTGGATAATGGACACAGATCCCGTAACTCAATTGCTAGTGTTCTCTTTTGATGTAACGCCGTCTTTTACACACGGCCCTTACATGCTCGCTAATGCGCCACCTTCTAACTATATCCAATTTGTTCTACCTTGGGGTAAGCAAAGAGAGAAGGTGTTGTGATTTTTGAAGATTTTACAGAATTAACAAGCTTTCATATGTGGTATTTTTTAGATTATGGGAACAATTAGTCAGCTGCGGTCTTCTTGTACTTTTAAAATTTAGGTGTCTTCAAAGCTAGAGTGAATATATGCTCTTAATAAACTAGTGTGCTTTACCATCAACGATTGCATCACTGCTTACCATCAGGAGCCCAAGTCTGCTGTTTTTATAAAGTCGTCATTCCAACACGATTCCATTGACATTTTGCTAAAAGTTTGTAATCTGCTAATTCATAATGATCGACCACTGATCGGTCAATGGTCTCGTGATAGAGTTGTGGTAGAATGACAATGTCGAGCTTATTTCAAAGCAATGACTGCACAATGACGTTCTCGTGGTAGGTCACTGATCAAAGGAACTGTAAAAATTTTTGCAAATTACCGCATACGTCAGACATTCACTTGTCAATATGTACGAGATTACCATTATTTGCCACTAATTCCAATGGAGTGTCAGTGGTTGACTATTGGAAAGTCATAATGACTCCATTGTAATAGTAGATTACCAAAACTTGTCAAAATCAACAGTTATGAAATCAATGATGAACCATTCTGACACTATTGTAATAGCAGACTTGAGGCCCAGGTGGGAACGCAGCGCAGTCAAGCATTGGATTATTTAATTTACAAAAAAAGAATAAGGAATTTTCGTACTTAATTCTTTGTCTTTGTCACCTAGAGCAATGGATAAGGCTATGACCGGAGTTTTCTGGCGTGGTCGAATAAAGAATGAAGTTATCCGAAGGTGAACCAAAGTTATCGACGTAGACCGAAGTATCGCCAAAGTTAAGAGGCAGTGCAATGGGCATATTGCTCGCGGAATAGAAGGTCGATGGGGCTGAAAGGTTCTGAAGTAGCGGCCGCAAATTGGAAGATGCAACGTGGGAAGGCCTCCCACAAAGACTGATGACCTGGTAAAGGTCGTGGGAATACGATGGATGTAACACGCACAGGACCGGTCGTTGTGGCGATACTTGGGGAAGGCTTATGTCCAACAGTGGGCGTCTTTCGGCCAAAATGATGATGAAGATGACCCAAAATCTCTAAGTATTAAAGACTGGGCTGTGCGAATGTTTGAAAGATACTGCGGCCTTGAAACGCAAAAGGACATCTAAAGGAGTACGAATGGGTTTTAGTCAGTGAAAGTCTGATACTTCGTCTCGCTACTCTTCGGGTGGGAGGAGTTGTTTGATGATTTCCCACCCTCAAAAAAAGGTCTCAAGAGGTAAAGTTCATTTTTTGTTTGTAGGTGGTATCTGAAAGTAATGGTCTGATTGCTAAAATTTTTTCACCTATAGAAAGCTGCTTTATTCCTGAGCGACTTTGGTTATATTTTATGTTAAAATAGTTTTGTACCACTCGGACATTCAGTTACGCTACTAATCATGCTTACGATTATATCCTAATAAGTTAGACAAGAAATGAATTAAAATTTGAAAAAAATATTAAAGTATGCGTCATTAGATCAGCTATTTTGATAACGATATGGATGATATCATAATGATGACTAATTTCCATCTGTTGGACGATTTATGTTGAGAAACGGATTTGTCAGTAAATTTTTTTTTTTTAACTATCTTCTTCTATAGGAGTCGCCAGACAACCGTGGAATAAAGTACATTGATCTTTTCCTAATAACTCTGCGTAGGTACCCGAAAAACAAACAATGTACTGCTTTTCATAACTACACCCCTACTTTTTAATTAGTACACAAAAAAATGGGGCTGTATCTGTACCCGTTACTGATCATATTTTTGTATTCAAAAGTAGAAAAAACTGAAATCCTAAAATTGACCACGAAAAGGTAAATTCATCATAGATTCAATCATACATAACAATTGCTAGTAGAAAATACGGCAGGCAGTGTTTTTCCATTTTAATCGTTATTTATTCATTCATAATCAATAGCCTGCACAATATTTCCATAAATTGAGAGACATTTTGGGATAAACACAAACGCTAATAACTTTGCTGTTTATGAATATTATTTATTGAGACTTTACTTAAATAATAACAAGGGCTTTTATAATAAGCCCTTTAAGTATTTGTACTAATTAAAAATTAGTGGTGTAGATCTCGTAAATAAATTGTCGTCTTCTTCCATACTGGGCATCCAGGGGAAGCAGTGTTAGCCCAACGGTAGTGGCCTCGACTTACGAGTTGTAAGTTGCGTGTTCGAACCCAGCCAAGCGTATTACCTACTTTTTGTAATTTAATTCATCACCACTGTTCTCAATAAGGTGAAAGAATACATCGTGAGGAAACCGGCATGTCCTAGAACAAAAATTCGAAGACACGTGACATTCACCAACCCGTACTGGGCCCGCGTGTTGGATTACGGCCCATACTCTCTCCTAAAGAGGAGATCTGAGTCCCAGCTATGGGAACATTATAAGGTCGACTGTGCTGTTATGCTTACTATATTGGACAGTATTTTTATGCCTACTCATGCCATGACATACACTTTTTTGTTCCCATAGACTTCTAGCAGTATACAAACCTAAAAATAGGTTAACTTATTAAAGAATGTCTTTAGTTCACACGTGACACTTCCGTCCCCGCCTCCACTCTACCGATGAGCCGCGCTTCAACAGAACATCAATCTTCATAGCTGCTAATGAGTGGCTCCCTTAGGATTCGGACATACGAACTGTACGAGGCGAATTCATTTAACTGTCCTATATGTTCCAAACTTGGTTCTTTTAAATATGACGGCCAAAGATGTGAAGTTTTATGTTAATTCAATTGCGATATTACAGTGAAATAGTACATTTTGATACTAGTGGAGAAAGATTTTCATTGTCACCGAGGCGACATTCGCCGCATTCACTAGCCCATAGACGAGGGTGTTATGGAACTGATGGCTGCTGCGTCCTACGTGTATTAAACATCGTTTTTCAATACACTTACTGAGACTACTGTGGTGTCGCGCCTCGAGCCTGATACGATAAGTGTAATAAAATTAAAGTTGGACATGGACGCGCACTTTTTAGCACTAGTGCGAAAAAAAGTAAATAGCGAGCTTAAAAGCGGATCCCTTGATAAGAGCGGATTTTTGAGTAAGTATATTGAAAAGATCAGAGGCCTGAGTCCCTGCAGTGGGAACATTATAAGGCTGATCATGCTTATGTATTGAAAAGTTGTTTTTAATGAGACTGCTAAAAAGAAGCATGCAGAATTATACAGATTTCTTTATTTTTTATCATAAAAATCACAGTAGTAGTAATGGGGTGTAACAATGGACTATATAACGATTTTATCTTTGTCGTTGAATTTCAGTTTTAACTTCCATCTGGTAATCTTAATCAAAACTTTGTCAGTATGTTATGTTATGTTAAAAGTTACATCTTTATGAAATGCAATCTTGGCAATATCACTTTTGAATATTCATGTGAATGGATGGAGATAAAGAAAGAGGCTAAAACAAAATTTTGTCAATATGTCAAAATAAAAAAAGATACATTTTAATGACATGCTAATATCTTGGTAATATCATTATGGAATATACGTGTGAATGGATGGAGAAAACCGTCTTATCTCCTTAGAGAGTGAATTTAGGAATCTTTGCAAAATTTTAGCATTCTAGGTCCAAAGGCATGAGGTGGGCATTAATGTATCAAACAAAAATAATGGTAAATAATTGAGAAAATGGTTGGATTGAAATAAAAATGATGATCAACGATCACAATAAATTAAGAATTAACATGTATTAAAGTACATTATTCACGGAATGCGATACTGTATCGTATTGCACTGTATATGCTTTAATTTTTAATTTTAGTTTTTACGTATCGTATTGTGTTTTGGAGAAAATATATAATAATATAAACATAATTTGTTTCATACGGATCAACTTACACAACTTAAACGCTACCATTTATCGTCGAAACATTGTGCATTATGTACGATCAAACGGTACAGATATATTTCAATGTGTGACCGCCCTTACGGATCATGAAACCGAAGAAACTACCTAATTACTCATACCTACATATGTAGATACGGACACATGAATTAGGGCTAAACGATTAATTGTTATATTATTATTAAAATGGTTCTACAAGCATTGTAGTAATTGGCGCCTTACTGGGCTCGTATTGGCAAATGCTGGGAGCTGGGAACCGTTTATTAATTGGCCTTATTACTGAGATGTTTTTGCGATATCGTCACAGTATGTGGTGGGTTCTATGATTGGAATATTATGACCGAATGGTTCTTTTTATCAATTGATGTTGTTGTTTTTTGTGGCTGCATGTAGGTCATCAGTTGCTGACCATTTTACCAACTAACTGTATTAGGGTTGGTTTCTAATCTAACCGGTTATAGCTAGCTAGCTATCATCATTATCTTCTTGTCCTTGATACATATTTCTTGGGGTCAGCGTAACCCGTTTTTAATTTCTTCTATTCTAGCCTGTCACTCATCACGCTATCACTAACTCCCTTTTCTTTGTTATCACTTCTCACACAATCTATCCATCTTTTCTCTGGCCTTCCTCCACAACTCTTTTCATCATCTGTATTTCATTTGTTTGTTTTTCTAACTACATTTGTAGTTTAAATATCATGGTAATAGTGTTTATCCAGATTAGTAATGTCTATTCATTGTAAGTAGTGTTCATTTAGTTTAAGTGTTGTCCATTTGGTTTAAGCACCATGTATTTATTTATATCAGTTCTTTTTTTTTGCCCTTTTTTAATCTAGTTTTTGTCTTCACAGCAACTCTTTTTAGTTTGGTAATCTGTGGCTTGTACAGTAACCTACTCTGTATCATATCTTTAATTGCCTATGTACTTTGTGTTGCATGAAGATTAAATAAATAAATAAACATAAACTATACAAGTATTGGTTTTCCCTAACAAAATAATTAAATAAATTGTAACTCTTTATCTGAACCGCTATATTTTTTTGAATGATCGTGTTACTTCTTTTTCTCTGGATGGAGAACTTTTATTAACTAAATGTCACAAAAAAAGCTAGAAGCGGCCACAAAAAAAAAGCTGAAGCGTGCGACAGCTTGTGACCGGAGGCTGCTACAATTTTCAACCCATGCGTGCGGTATCATAATGGACTCTGACGAAGAAGGATTAAATGCGCAAATGGCATGTGGCGGCGTATGCCATTATCATTATTATAAAAAACACCGTGACAAAAAACGCCACCACAAAAAGGAGCTAGAGGCGGCTTCTAGCTTTTTTTTTGTTGCGGCACCGTCGCTCAAAAAAGGCCGCCACATCGATATATATGTAAGTCAATGGGCCGCCACAAAAACAAAGCTAGAAGCGGCTTTTTTTGTGGCCCGTGAGCCTCCGGGGACACTTCAGTGTAACTGTAGCCATGTTATATTTAACTTTATTTTTGAAAGCAATCTAGATTTTACTATGTAAATTGGACGCCCTCCTTATAGATGAACTAGTTATCTTAAAAGTAATTCCTCTTCAGCACTCTGACTATACATACGACATTTTCATATTATTCTCAGAATCACTTACCATCAAAAGGCTACGCAGGTCCATTTGCGTTTTCCCAGTAGACAAGACGTAACTCGAGCCTTATTCTATTACTGTTGAACCCCAAAATAGCAATTCTTAGAAGTAAATTGGGTTTCTGACTCAGAAAACAATTCATCATCTTGTCTTAGATGTCAGTAATTACTGGTGCATGGCGTTTCATTTTAAAAGAATAGTCATTATCTCTATATCTGATGTAGCGCCGCTTTTTTTATGTGGGAAATTTTTACACAACTCCACTTTCTGATCTATACCATGTGCATAATTTGCCACGAACTTTTAGATCACTTAATCCCTTACAACTACTAAAACAAATAAAAACTAATAACAAAATATATGACATCCACGATCCCACATCTTCTCACAGACACTCTGTATGCCAACTATGGAAAAATTTTAGACTATGTAAAGACATACTCTAAATTTTTTTGTTCCATAATACTTCTACCCGATGATCACACCCAGGATTCCAAGCACAGAAGTAAAATCATGTTCTGTTTCAAAAAGACCAGGACAACATAAAAAGTCCCAGTAAATGCTATCCTTAAAAAAGCTGTCAGTACAAATCAGCTTACGGCATTCGATCTCCCAGCTGACCATTTTTGAGGATGACTCTGTACATTTTTGACTTGGTCATTTTGATGAGCTTCATAATTGGGACATTGACTTCGTTCTAATCCTTCATGAGACCCGTCTGTTTTAATTATAAGAACAAACGAGGCTTTTTTTGCCTTGTTGTTATTTTTAACGTTGGTCAATAAAAATTCATAATTTTAGAAACAAGGAACATATACAAAAATATTTTTTGTATATGCAAAACCCGAAACACGTGTCTAGTATTTTTATGTAAAGAATCTATGTATATATAAAGAATCTGTATCATGAAAAATAACAAAGTTATAAACATGTTATGTCACAAAAAATACATAGTCACCGAGCCATCCAGGTAACTGAAGAGTAGTTTTGCACTTGCACCCAGCTGTTTACTGATACTTAATACCCGCTATGACCTGCCGTGACCTGTGTTGTACTTAGTGTCGGTGGCGTCTAACTTGTGACTTTTTAAAATATTTTTTGGAAAAAATATAACACGGTGTAAAAACTATTGGAATTCATTCAGTTCTGATTCTGAACAAACTATATTCAGGTTTCGCTTAAATTCAAAATTATGTTGTATATGAATATGTTTGGCTGAAATCGGATAAACCAGTTTTGTATTTACACAATTTAATTTCTTTGCTAACAAAAGTTTGTTTAGATCCAAAGTGTGCAATCATCTGCACCTTCTTGTCCATACCATCTATAATCTAGTAGTTTTCAAAGGAAGATTGTATAAGTATGTTCTAGATACGTTAATCCAATTTCAGCTTTTATCTTTTGTGTTGTATCAGGCAGAATCAAGATCAAAGGCAGACTCATCATTTAAAAAAAATATTGCTATGCTATCGCCAACGAAAGATCATTTTCTAAATACTAAATGTGTGTACAACTAAGGAGTGGTTTTTTGCTGCCGGATTCTGCGTTTTCTGATAACCACAACCTATGGATCTTTAAATCAAGAATGAATAGGTTACTTTTAAGCAAGCGTGCTCCGTCATCGGCCAATAGCCAATGTAGCTCTCATTTTTTGCTTCATATCAAGCGGAATCCTACCTAAAAACTGGCTTATCACCTAAAAAATGTATAAGTAAAAATTGCCAACGAATGATAATTTCTATATGCTAATTTGAAAACTGCGTTTTTTTTTTTTAATGATGTACTACTGTAAACCAGTGCTTAACTGGGATCCCACCTGATGGTAAGCGTTCAGTGATTTACTGAAGATACACACTCTAAACACATTTACGAGTAATACTACCAACATAGCAGCAAATAGAAAAAATGGGTACAATATTGAACTAATAGCATCCTAAAAACCTGCCCGTCGCAATATCCACAACTCCTAGATTTTTATAGTTCCAATAACACCTCGTTATTCAAGTGGGAATCACAAAATTGGAATGGAAAATGGCGGCGCAATATGGCGACGTGCTCATCCAGTCATAGTGTCGCAATTTCCTCCCGCGCAGATGACGGTGTCTGTGTCAAATGTCTTATTTTATGAACTGACTGCGACGTATGCCGTTTGCATAAAATTATATAGCGTGATGAGTTTTTTAGTATCTCTATGTTAAAGATGGAGTGAAAAATTCTATGGGAGTTTCAGTTTGAATAGGAATTTTGTAAGGGAAATGGGTTACAGTTTGAACTGAAGACGATGGCACAAAATAGATAGGTACAGAAGTCAATCTCATGTATGTACTTCACTTTTTATACCTACGCTAGGCGTACGCACACACGTCAGCGCATTGCTCCGAACTGTACGAGTGCGACCGAGCGACTGATCCGAGATATCGTGTCCGTGAGTGGTATCTATGTGTGCGTTGCTCGAGTGCGCTTTGTATGTAGATTGTCTTCTGTACCTATCTATTTTGTGATGATGGTATCAAATTTTTGTTTTAATCATAGAGCTAGCCTGACCCGGAAAACTTCGTGTCGCGTAACAGTCAATTAATGTAGTCTTTCAATTATAGTCAACTGATTGCGATGAAACAAACCCTAAGTAATATATCAAATTACACACAATTTTAGTGTATAAAAGTTTTATAAAAGTTCTACATCGATTTTGTACATTTTACGTAAAGTGCGCACAACTAAAAACTTCTAAAATTTTATTATATGTTATAGATTGGCTTTCATATTTTTTTTTAAACCATTCCCCTATACTAGTAAGTAATCCTGTATAGTAGATGCGTTTATAAACATATAAACTCATATATACACAGGCCTGTCAGTTTAGTGGTTAGTGACCCTGACTGCTATGCCGGAGGTCGTGGGTTCGATTCCCACCCAGGACCAATGTTTGTGTGATGAGCACGATCATTTGTTCTGTGTCTGGGTGTAATTTATCTATAATATGTATGTATTTAGAAATATTTAAGTATGTTTATCAGTTGTCTAGTACCCTTAACACAAGCTCTGCTTAGCTTGGGACTAGATGGCGCTGTGTGATAGTTGTGGAATATTATTATTATTATATACACGTGACACCACGAACAACTATCAGAAATAAAGTAACCCGCACTAGAAATACTCGCACTGTATCGTGGGTGCGTTCACAAACATCTAAACTCATATACACCAGACACCCAGACCTGGAATGACCATCAGTAGACCATACAAATATTTGCTTCGTCCGGGAATGGAAACCATGACACGCAGAGTAGCAACTAATCGTCCAGCCACGGCACCAGCTAACCGGGCTGTCAAATCTGTGAACATCTTTTGACCTAATTTCACCACGCATCAGAACTTGATGAAAGAAAGTATCTACTCGATACTTTTTGATTTACTTTGATAACAAATACACGCGAACAACAAATACATTCAAACAAAAGTGCACGCGTAGACCATGTCCTGGATGTTCTTTTGTCCTCAAAGCTGAAGATAAATGGTGTCGTGACCTAGACGAATAACTTTTTTGTGAACTATATTTCTTCATGTTGTCCTATCTTCGGCAATGTGGATGGCGTCCCAGACTGTGGTCTCCAGTGTAACACCGATTTGGTCTGACCAACGTATCAGATTCCTGCCCCTGGGTCTTTTTCCTTTTTTTGTATTTTCTTTTTTATCGAATCGATAGGAACTTGATTTGAAAAAAATAAGATTCTGAGAGTAATTTTCTTCACGGATAATTTCCCAGTCTTACGTAGACAAAGCCGTTGGCTGTACCTAGTTCATATTATTGACGTATTTATCTAATGTGGCTTCACCCAAAGCAAAGTAACAAAAGTTGAAGTACTACAAAATAAAATTTCCTGTCATTTCTCCCTCATTGTTTTAACCCCCCCCCCAAGCCCCCTATTGTTTCCGTAACTACGTAAAAAAAGCAAAATTTAAAAGCCCAGAGACATCCCTTACGTTCTATAAATATTTTTCAATTTTTCCCATCGCGGTGACGCGAGCCGTAAAATATAAAGTTACACTTTGTTTTTCTTTTCGCGTTAGTCTAATGTAAATGTAAGTAAGGTAAGTTAAGGTACATTAACTTAGACCCGTGTCTTTTTACATACTTCCTCTATTTGAAAGAAATTGATATTTTTAGATATTTGTGTAGACATATTGAATGGACTCACTATCTAGAAAGAAGAAACAAAACATGTTTATTCCACCTAAATATCTGACTACTAACTACCTAAGTATCTCTCTAACCTTTTTTACTTTAACCTTGTGTTTAAAGTGAAAAACATTAGAAAAGTTTTGGAAAAGTAGAAACAGCAATACGGCCAATAAAATCAAAGCATTTTTAACATTAATAAGCCACTGTCAGATGAAAACATTGTAAAAAACGGTTTCTGGATTTTTTATATTTTTTATATTGGTATAACAATATATTTAACTAGCTTTTGACCGCAGCTTCACCTGCACACACAAAATATAGCCTATGTCACTCAGGAATAAAACAGTTTTCTATCGGTGAAAAAATTTTAGCAATTGGACCAGTACTTTCAGAGATTACCTTCTACAAAAAAAAAGCGAACTTTACCTCTTTATAACATTAGTATAGTTGTCACTCAGAAATAAAGCAGCTTTCTATTGGTGAAAAATTTTTAGCAATTTGGACTATTACTTTCAGAGATTACTTCCTACAAACAATAAAACAACCTCTTTATAATATTAGTGAAGATTGTAGTGGGCTGGCCGCTCCGCTCTTCTGCACTGGTGCAAAATACACTGCATTACGTGCCTAAAAGCAGTACCGTAAAACGTTGTGAATAGAGACTTAGGGGTGAATAGAGACAAAACTTTGGTTTGGTTTTTCTCTTTGATACCATAATATCGGCCTCTAACAAAGCATCGATTTTTTAGAATAACAATTCATTAATAAATTGATATAGTTAAATGCTGCAAAAAATATTCAAATATCGAGAAAATACCCTTTAAAGTTTTGTCTCTATTCACCCGTAAGTCTCTATTCACCCCATTTTACTGTAGGGGTAGGTACAAGTCGGTTTTTGAGAGTGTGTTGTATTTTTTCAAGCAAATTTCAACGTAATTATTACCAGACTGACATGAACAGGTTCTATTAATGCAAATTTAACTCAATAGTCCATCACTGTGACTGACATTCAATTACCTGTGGAGCACGCAAGACGCATTAACTTAAATACGTGAGCGTTTATGAAGGAAATACTAACATTAGAGTAACTAATGGATACGGGGAGAGATACAATGGAAATCATAATTGAATAGATGGATCCCGGCTAAGCAACCTGAGATTCTAGACATACCTACGATTTCAGAATTGATAGTGAGTTTTGGATTGAGTCATTTGAATTAAGAACGTGTAACAACAATAAATAAAAGAGTTTGATAAATATTTATTACTAGCTTTTGCCCGCAGCTTCGCCCGCGTACATAAAATATAGCCTATGTCACTCAGGAATAAAGCAGCTTTCTATCGGTGAAAAACTTTTAGCAATCGGAACAGTACTTCCAGAGATTACTTCCTATAAACAAAAAAAAAACAATTTTACTTCTTTATAATATTGTTGAGAAGTATAGATAGTGTAGATTATTTTGTTATTTATTTGTATATTGTTTGGAAATCGGGTGTATTTTTGCTAAAAATAAGAAATGTGTCACAAATAAAGGCGTTATTAATTGAAAAAGAGAGTTATTAAGATTAGAAAGAGAGATCTTATTTGAGTTTGAGTATTGGTAAAACTCTACTTTAGCTTGAAAACCTGTCAGGATTCTCATCAAATTAGAGTTGTACTCGTTATTAACTCTAAATAGAAACCCTCGCAAAATAAAATAAAAAATACTCCAAAATGTGCTTTGCGCTATTGAAATGTGAAGAGGTAAATTCCCAAAAACCGTGGAATAGAAAGAATGAGATATGAAAAGAAAGAACAACTGAATAAACACTAGTGGGTTTTACTCGGAAAATGTCTAACCTTCCACTCAAAGTCGAAAGAAAGAAGAATAACGAAGAAATAGAAAACGGGTAAGTCGGTTTTACAAACAAATATGTAGAACCAGAAACGCCAACTTCCGAAATTAAAGTTATTTTGAACATTTAAATGTTTTTTGTAAAAACTTTTTAGCTCCTGATTAGGACTACTCCTGTATTGTAGTAACCCATAGCCCCAGTAGGCTTCGCCTCTCCTGCGTACGAATACCCGGAACAACTTTTTGTAGGCCATATAAATATTTGTTCCGTGCGGGAATCAAACTCACGACCCGCAGAATCGCAGTCAAACTCAACCACTACGCCAACCGTCCCTTCCCTTCCAAACAATCGCACAGCTACTTTGTCTAAACTAATAATTCTGTATCACAATTTCCTCTATTAAATAAATAATACATTTCATAAAGTAATTTAATACTCAAACATAATTCAGATCTGCTCGTTCGTTTGTCGATATCTTATGCATAACGTCATATAAAGTTCACGGCGAGGGTATTGCAATATCTCCGTCCTGACAACTGTTGGCTTTTATCTCAATTGCTGACAGCTTCTAGGTAGGTCTCGTGTTATCTTTTGTATTGATGAAGTGACGTTTTGTCGTAGTGATTGATTTTAGGGCCATCTTTGACTAGCAGGGTTACCATGGCGTTCGAAGTAAGATTGTTTTAATTTTGTTTCGGTGTGTGTAAGAGATGGCGCTAGACAACCTGTATACCTCTGTCTCTTACCTACACTAAAACCAGATTAAAACAATCTTACTTTAAACGTCATGGTCTAGGTTTTGTTCTGGGAATCGGTTCTGTGATGATGCATCATATTCTTGCTTTTGTCGCCTCTTGCTTCATATTATTTAGGGTTGGCGCAACACGTTTTTTTCTCCAATTCTGTTTTGTCTAACGTCACGCTATCACTAACTCCCTTTTTCAAGTGGGAAAATCATCCAATGACATTCCTCACTCTTTTGCGGGAGTGGGAGATAGTGTCAGACTTTTTTTTGACTGACTAAAAACCCACTCCTGTTTCTTCGTTACCTTTCGTACTGGGGTCGAATCTTCCTTTCAAAAACAAATCCTTGGCCCCAGTAGGCTTCGGCATGCCTGGCCTAAACGGTTTGCTGACAACTCCTTGAGGCGCGCGTAGAACAATACGCGCCGTCGAGTTACTAACTCCCGTCTGTTTCATGCACCCTACACAATCCACAACATCCTCCTGTTCCTTACACAACATATTCATCTCTTCTTTGGCCTCCCTCTCTCTCTCCATTCGTCCAAATGTACACTCATAACTCTCTTGTGTTGCAAAAGATAACATTAATTTAAGTTTTCGAGTCATCATAAATTCTTTGAACAATGAAAACCTATCTAAACACCTTGTTGACACTTCGCGTGACCCCAGCAAGCCTAGCCAAGTAACGACAGTTTCGTTTCGATTCTTTTACATCGAACGCCTCGGGTAGACCACGCCTCCGATTTTTTTGTTCTGACGTCATCTTAATGCTCAATCACGTAGTTCAGCCGCTTAGGATGAGCAAACACATGTACAGAAGAATTATATAATTGTATATTAAGAAGATATAAGTATACACCGCTAAATTTTGATCGTTTTAATCCCGTGGAAGGTCACGTCAGCTGAGCGAGTCCAATGACCTGTAGGTAGTTAGTACGCAATGCCGATTATTACCTACAGGTCATTGGACTCGCTCAGCTGACGTTTTCTTAAAAAAAATACTTTCGTACATGCATAAATTAATACGAGTTTTAAAAAAAGGTACTTTTTTTAATTTTATCTTTACAAAACGATAGTGTTTCATGTACCGGATCGACCCTCCACGGGATTAAAACGATCAAAATTTAACGGTGTATTTCTCATAAGTGTGCAGTATCATAAACTTCAGAATCGCTTCAATACTCCTTTGATAACCGCTTGCATTATCAATGTCAGCTCGTTCAAGTTTATCTGCTCGTTGACAGCTGCATCGAGACTAGATCTTACGTTGGGATTAGTTGAGAAACTGCCCTTTACTTCTTTATGAATTGGTTATTTTGTTTAATAAACTGCCTTTAGATTTGAAGAGTGCTTTATACTCTACCTCTTTTAAAATAAAGCTCAAAAGATTGTTATTGAACAAGTGTATATATACTATTGATAATCTTTAAGGTAAATACAATGTTATATTAATTGTGTGTTGTTGTAATATTTAACTGTTTGTAATTTCAGATACAATTTATTGTTAATGAATAAATGACTATGACTATGGCTAATTCTGGGTGGTCTTACTTTGTGCACCAACTTATACACCACACAGAATTAAAAGATAAACTTATAAAATAAAATGAATTCTTCTTCTTCGTCGTTGTTCCTCACTGCTGAGGATCGTAATCATATACAATGCGTCTTCACAATGTGTCTGCGGTCTTAATAAAAAAAAATACATTTTTGTATAGTTTTTTTTTTTGAGTGATTAAGGGTAAATACTCAAAACTATAATATATAATAAATTTATAGAAGTTTTAGTTGTGCGCGCATCACGTTTTTTTCCATGTAAATAACTTTAATACAATAAAATTGTGTGTCACTTGATATAATACTTAAGCTTTGTTTCATTGCAATCGGTTGACTATATCGAGATATATGTATACTACATTCATTAATTGTTAGGCGGTACGGCGTTCGCTGGGTCACTATTTCACTTGGGTTCAAGCAAAATTTATATTATTGAACATTAACAAAACACAGGTAACTACAGACATATTTCCATTAATTCTAGCTTGCACTAGCTTCAGACGTTTTATAAGTGCCCATGTAGGCCTATGTGAAATAAAAAACTTTTGACTTTGACCTTGAATTCAATTAGGACTGCTGATTGTTTAAGAGATGCCATGGAGTGCAGAAGGGGAATTGATGAAACATGAGTGGCTTTAAGTCAGTAAAACTCTATCTCTTCCTCTCGGTCCACTTAGGGCTATATTTCACCAGGACACCATGTCGGCCAACCTACCGGTTACCAACAAAATGTATACAGCTCCATAGAGAGTTACTCACTTGGTGTTCGTTTGGTGCCGCAACCAATTTGGTGGCGCGACCAGCTCGGACGTGTAGCGACTCTGGTGTCTGTATGGTGTCTAGTTTGGTAGCTTAGGGCTATATTTCACCGGGACACCATGGCAGCGCGACCAATTGTGCCAGAAGCAACTTGATAATTTTCTTCACTAAAAAAAAACTGTATCTAGACAAAGTCGGAAAAAAAAATCTAATCCAAAAGCCGCACAGAATTCCAAAAAGAAAAGAAAACCTACACACTTCACCCGTATTCCCTTGACAAAAACAACCCTCTCCCCTATTTAACTACCCGAAACAATCTAACCAGAATAAATACGATAACTGTAGCAACAGCGGGGATTGTACCAGCTGCGCTTGCAGGCTGTCGGGCGGAAATTACGGCACTAGTGCATTCCACACCTACACCCGTCTTGGAGCTACGCCGTATACTCCAACACTTTAGTAACTGCATGCATTTGGACTGCTGGAGAGGATCGGAACCTCTGTTCCTGTGTATTGTTGAATGGGTGAACTTTTATTAGTGAACAGCTGTTGTTTTGGCATTAGTCAAACTAACTGCCAGTTCTTTGTTGAACAAGGAATGACTGTTTAAGAAATTGGAAAAGTGCCGTGCATGTTACAGGTGATGTCCAGTAGTGGGCTGCTACGAGTTCACGTTATTTTTAACCCTTTACGAGTATAAGGGTATAATTATTACGTAACTTCAGGTTGTTTTACAAAAATCGCCAAAAGAAAACAATTGTTTTGAATAGACCTTTTTTATGGTGGAAAAATCTTTAATGACAACCCCCGCTCTTGGGTGGAGCGGGAGACAGTGTCAGAATCGTACTGACTAAAAACCCACCCCGTTTCTTCAAGCCTTCATACCGGGGCCCGAGCTGTCTTTCGAAATTAACCCTGGCCCCGGTAGTTTTGAATAGACCTCAGGAAAAACGAAGATTTTTTTTATTATGGATAGGCTCACGTTTGACCACTACCTATCTCACGCTTAAACACGCTTGCCTAGAAGCAATCTAACTCTTGACTTAAAGACCCCTAGGTTATAGCTATCAGGAAACGCAGATTCCGGCAGGGAATTCCGCTCCTTAGCTGTACGCATAATGAATGTGTTCCCAAAACGCTTTGTATTTATTAATAGAGATAAACGTAATTTTAACATATAATACATTTAAAACTCCAAACTATTCAAAAAGTATAACACCGTGAAAAGTGCGCGCAATTCCATATTCGAATGTCAAAGATCCTAGTGCCGGGACGATCACGCGCGACGCCATTAGGGATGCGCATAATCATCGACTTTTTAGTCCAACAGTATGGGTGAGATGTCCGCCATGTACCGATGGCGCAACACCGCAGGTATGGAGGCCAAAATTTTTGGTCGAACCAATTTCATACACCCGTGTGTTTGTCTATACAAACACACGGGTGTATGAAATTGGTATGTACAATCGGCGCTCAGTGGCATACTATCAAATGACTCTACCTAAGAGAAGGTTCACTTGGCATAATGTCTTACTTCGACAACTTAGAAGACAAATTATATTCATCACAGGTACAGTCAAGAGCTTGATGTACAGTAAGGCCGCAAAAGTCCATAGGAACGCTAATGATTACATTGCTACGAACCGAGCGAGCGCGATATTTCCGTGCGTATGTGTGCGCATGTATGAGTATCCACATTCCACAGATAACACACACTAAGGAACTGTCGTCGCACTGAGCTATATGGTAGCATTGATAAAATTCATGCAAATTCGTCATGTGCTGGTAGCCGTGTGAACTAAGTGTTGGATTCGCAAATCACGTAACCCGAGTTCAAATCATGGTCGGTCCGTTGCAGTTATTTCTTACTTTGAAAATTCCCAATCTATATTGATTTAATTGTTTTTTTATATTTCTATGAAAAATACTATTGCATTTTTTGCACTAAATAGTTGCAAATTACGAATGTGATCTATTAACCACAAGAAGAATCACATTCGTAATTTGCAATTATTTAGTTGTTACATCTTTTCGATGTTATAAGGTGGAAATAAAAAGACGTGTTTAATAAAAATGTTTATTCTTTATATTTACAAATTAAACATTTATGAGAATTGTGACGTCGAATTGTTACCTAGACAAAAAGTTATCTTGTAACCGTTATCTATGTTACGCCTAAGATTGTTTGTTGGAAGTATACCCACTTAGACCATTCATAATATGAATAACGTAACAATGAACGGATATTCAAATTTTAATAAAATAAAATATAGGTAATTGTTTATATCCAGTTATTTATTGAAAAGTGATATATGATTTGGACTTTGTAAACATTTTATTTTTGTGTAACGTCACAATGAATGTATTGAGGTCATAGCTTAATTGTTCATTTTCTTGACGAAAAGAAGATTGAAACCAAACCTCAATTTCTGTTAAAAGAACTTTAGTTCTCACAAGATAATCGTCAATTAGATGAGAAAAATAAATTGAACTATAGTATTATGTTAAAACAGTGCGGGTAGAAGAATAAAAAACGAAATAGACTCATGATTATTGTCAACAAAATTGATAGCGAGTTCACTGCATTCTTAAGATGAGGCGATGGCACAAGTTAAAAGATATAGCTGTTTTAAACGAAAGTAAACACAATATAATACAGTGTTTGTTAACGAATAATCACAGATATGTTAAAATAAAATGGTAGGCCATTTAGTTTAGTTAACATTAAATATTTAGTGCGAAACGTAATCGTTCTTGTTTGTGCCTCTCTGTCAAGTACGGCTTTTTAGCAGGTTTTCTGTGATGCACGCCTTCAGCGTGAAGTGCACGGCGAACAGTATCCATCGAGGTGTCATATAATTCCGCAAAATGTCTCGTTGGTGCGAAACCATTCGTTTCGTATACGTCCACCATATGTCGTCGCTGCGCCTCGCTAATAAGCTTCGATCTCCCACTTCTCTTTCGACTAGCAAGGCTACCTTCTTCCTCATATCTTTTTAGCCAAAGATTTACAGTATTTTTCTAAAATAAAAAAAAATATATATATTAGGCAGCTATACCTACTTCACTTCATTTTCATTATATAAAATGTTAATAATCATAATTATTGAATATAATTTTAAAATAAAACTGCATTTATTAATCCAATAACCAATCCAATAAACCCAACGATTTACGTATTTCTCTTTTAAACCTCATAAAGATACGATCAATGGATTCATAAATGGCATACTTTTTAATTAGAAGATTAATTTGTAATAAAGTTACAATTCATTAATAGCTATTATACTCACATTCAGTCCGGTTTCTTCAGATATTTGTGTTTTATTAAGACCACTTTTATGCAGCCCAATGATAGTCGCCCTCACTTCAATACTAATATTAGCCTGCATTTTGCGAATATTACAATACTGTCAACCTCACGTCACTAACCAACAACTACAACCAAACGACAGTTCATTTCGGTTAAGTTAAAACTCGTGTCTACCTCGCAGAAATCTAATTCTTTATTTAGTTTTTTTTGTGATCTACCTTTCTAACTCTAAGAAATGTGTGAACAAGTTAAAGAATAATTTAATATATGTAATGCAAATACATAACTTCCAATCGGGTAAGAACTTACAAAAAGTCAATAATTGCGTGGGATTTGAACTTGCGGCACGCTGATTTGCGCTTCAATCTGTGTGCCTATACCACTGGGCCATCTTGACTTATGATAAGTTGATGAAATTGTGAATTTCAATCATTTGTTGGCGAAACTTGAAAATAAAAGGTCGTAAGTCAAACTAAACGTCAAACGAATATGTTTTAAGAATTCTTATGGACTTTTGCAAGTGATAGTACCCGTGTACCAAGTTTCATCGAAATGCGTACAGTTGTCCGAGCGTGAAAAGTAACAAACATATACACTTACAAATTTTTGTTTTTATTTTAATAGTGTGATAATATCCTATTAAAGAGCAGTGTTGACTGAGTGGTAACGGCCCCGACTTAAGAGTTGTAGGTCTCGGGTTCAAACCCAACCAGGCGCATTACTTTGTGTATTTTATTTCATCACCACTGCTCTCAAAACGGTAAAGGAAAACATCATGAGGAAACTGGCATGTCCTAGATCCAAAAATTTGAAGTGACATTCACCAACCCAGAGAAGGCCCACGTGGTGGATTACGGCCCATTCCCTCTCCTAGAAAAGAGGCCTGAGTCCCAACAGTGGGAACATTATAAGGCTGACTGTGCTATGCTATGCTATGCTGTCCTATTACACAACCCAATCATAAACTAAATCTGTTATCAGGTACGCCATTGAACATCTAATTTCGGTACATAACAGCCCTCGTTCACAGAACAATTGAATCGATAACTAGTAAGTTAATACTATGCTAAGTTAGACTACAATTTAGTATTGGATTATACCGCCAACTGAATAGTGATGCTCAAGCGACAGAATCTTAGGGAGTGGACAGATGAGATAAATACAGCATAATTTTACGTGTATAAAAGTAGATAATAGTTTCAAAAATAACTGTTCAATACATTTTCTCGAAAAACTGCTATTGCAATTTGCCTGCTGCGGTCTTTCAATCCGATAATAATTTGGTTGTCTTTAAGGCTAGATTGAATAGACTCTTAATAAACTAGTGCGACTCATCATCAACGATTGCATCACTGATTACCATCAGGTGGTATCGCAATCAAGTACTAGTTTATATCAAATAAAAAAAAATTAAAGCTTTTAGGCACGTAACTTACTGTTTTCCGCACTAGTGCGAAAAAGAGTGCGAGTTCGCCCCTGCCACAACCGATTGTATTTTTTATATCAGGCTGGGCGCTAAGCAACCCCCTCGAGTTGCGCGTAAATCCCCGAGTATTTATTTCTTCGTGAGTGTATTAAAAATCGTCATGTGGTAAATTCCCATGTGTATCAAATATACGTGGGAATTCATCTCTGCAACACTGCTCCTTATCACCCACGCCAGTGGTTCGGACAAATTTCACTTCGGTCGCAATGAAAATTTTTCCCCACTTGTATCAAAAAGTTAATAGCACGTTATTGTTGTCGACTCTTCAAGTAATTCTGTAGCGACTATCCTGCTGTGGTATTACTGTCCCCGCATACGGGCCTCAAAAAAACGCTGCCACAAAAAAGCGCTAGAAGCGGCCGCAAAAAACAGCTGAAGCGCACGACACCTTGCGTCCGGAGAAGCTTGAAGCCGTTTCAAGCATTTTTTTGTGGCAGCACTGCCGCACACGAGCCACAAAAAAAGGCCGCCTCAAAAAGAAGCTCGCAGCGGCGTTTTTTTGTGCCCTGTGTGCGAGGACAGTTAGAGCTAGATGCGTGACAAGAACATTATACGACCTTCCTTTTTCAACGGAGGTATGCGGTACCTAACACCATGTTCCAAATACCTATAAACTTGCGCTGACAGGAGTGATGCAAAATGTGATAAACAGTCTTCATAAAGAAAACTCGGAAAATATTTATATCCGTAGTACAATTGCTATGGAAACGTTTTAGCAATCATCTCAACTTATTTACTACTTGCGAAATGCCCCAGTTTTGTGTGGGTGTTACAAATCTTTCGGATTCTCGAATAAATTAATAATAATAAAGAGGTAAAGTTTGTTATTTTGTTTGTAGGAGGTAATCTCTGAAAGTACAGGGTAATAGGCTAACATTTTTTCACCGATAGAAAGCTGAATTCCGGCATGACATAGGTTATATTTTATGTACGCGAGCGAATCTGCGGGCAAAAGCTAGTATGTTATACATTTAACACCTATAGGTTACTTTAGTATGTCCCGACCCCTAAAATCATCCCATTTTAAGTGCAGAATTACGCTTGTCTACGCTCTTCTAGTTCCATTTTTACAGTGACGTTGCAGCGTGAGCTGCTGACGGTGTCGACACAAAGAACTCAACACAAAATATTTTGACTATGTAGGTACTAATTTTGTCACACGGAGGAATTTATTTCCTCGATTCATATTGAGCAACACCTCTAAGTTACGTCAGTGTGTCTCAAGCCCCAAAGTCATCTCATTTCAAGTGCAGAATTACGCTAGTCTATACGCTCATCTAGCTCCACCCTTAGTGTGACGTTCCAGGCACATAATAGTGACGTTCTTGCAATTTCCTTCGCCAGCCGTTTCACGCTTCGCATACGTTTTATTAAGCGTTTCCTAAATTTTGAGAAGCGCAGCATGTTGGCTCGAGTCTAACTTAAGATGTTAATTATTTTAGACTTGAGACTGATGGTAGTGGTGGATCAATTAAGACACATAAACGAGAAGTATAACATTTTGATACAAGTGGAGTCTTTTGAATGTATAAAGAAATACTACATAGACGCGGTGAATGTCTGAAAAGGAAACCTGTGATCCTAGAACACAAAGGGCCACTGAAAGTCACAGGTGTGGCTTTAGTCAGTAAAATTCTGATACTGTTCTGGAGCGGGCGGGAAGGCGTTCCACCCTAGAGCGGGAGCAGCAATTGGATTGTTCTAGTGATGATAAACTAATTCTCCTTACCTACAATACAAACATTTTAGAAAGCTCTCAACTTTTAACCCCAAAGGCAACCGTAACAAGCTTTTCCCAAAACAAAAATATTGGTAAATGCGTGCTATATTCAGCGGCAAATAGGGTACAAACAATGAGGGCAGTTTCTTTCAGGCTGTGGCCCAGTTGTGAGTAAAAATGAACGTTGCTGCAACACAGTTGGATGCAAATTGAATGCGCAAGTTGGAAGTGCTCTGAACAATCGTATCGGACGCCGGTCGTAGACTTGAGAACGGCTAGACTGGGATATTGCTGGGAAAAAATGAATGGGATAACTAACTTCTGACTGCGCTTGTGTAAAACTAGAAATGGTTCCAAAGGGAACAAAGAAAAAGTAAAAAAGTATCATATGTGCTCTTACAGGACATGGTCTATATGAGTGCCAAGTTTCATCCAAATCTGTTTTGCATGTTAAACGTGAAGAAGTAACAAAAATACAAACAAAATGGACCCCTTAGTATGATATTCATCATCTTTTTGCCCTTGTCCTGTGTCATTTGAAGTCAGTGCAACAGGTTTTTTTCTTTCATTTTGTCCATCATGCTTTCACTACTAGTGTGATGTTATGTACCGTCAAAGAGATTTACAATATTTAATGTCTTTGTGTAGCGTAAAATATGTACAATATTTCTTACTTTGACATATGTAAAAGGTGATGTAAAATTGATATCAGTGTGTTTTACATAGATACCAGAATGCCGCCTAAAGAACATGTAAGTTCAAAATTCCACAATGATCCCTCTCAATGAATTTAGTTTCGTACTACGAAATAGTGAGTAAACATTAACCTTTCCTTAAATTAATTATTAAGCATTAAACTTAATCCGTTAAGCAGGAAGCTAGAGCACGCATAACGCAGCCAAGCGCGTCAGCCAATCCGACGGCTCCATCCAGGCTATTAACCAATCCGCGGCGAGCGTCATGCTGTGTCGGATTAGCTACACCATAGAAAGGCTCATTACATCACGCCTGTGCTTTCGTGCGACAACGCAATGTATGTTATAATAGCAAATAATTACATTTGGGTACCGGTTTTTAGGGTTTCGTATCCAAGGGGTAAAACGGGACCCTATTACTATGACTCTGCTGTCCGTCCGTCTGTCACCAGCCTGTATCTCATGAACCGTGATAGCTAGCGAGTTGACAATATATTTCTGTTGCCGCTATGACAACAAATACTAAAAACAGAATAAAATAGAATAGAAGAGAGTAGAATAGAATAGAATAGAATAGAATAGAATAGAATAGAATAGAATAGAATAGAATAGAATAGAATAGAATAGAATAGAATAGAATAGAATAGAATAGAATAGAATAGAATAAACTTTATTGTACACCAAAATAGTAACAAAACTTAAGAGCACGGCGACAGCTGAATTTTTCATACAAACGTAATACCACGCTCATTTGCAATTGGAGTATATTTCCAACATATTATGATGTTATTCGGTTATAGACGATATTTATCTAGGTTCCTACATCTTTCTTTTAAAAAAAAACTTGCCTAAAATGAAATTAAAGCGAATTATAATTCGCACTTTTTTACAACGTAAATGGCATGTTTTCATTTGGCTTTTCCTGTATTAAAAATAACAATATGTCCAATATTCTCAATGTAGGAACACAGATTATATTATCAATTTACAAATGATAGAAAACAAATTGGAAAAACATTAAGTTTTCATTCATCATTTTTGGTATTACGAAACACGTCCAATTTATCGCAAATTTCCAAGAGTTACTAGTGCTATCGCGGCAAGCGGGATGTCAGTGTCATTGTGTGCTTTTTTTTTTTTTTTTGTATTTTTATGACCTGGTCACTTGGACCTTTAAGTCAATTCTTATTTTATTCATTGTGTGCGTGCTGTCATTACTTCAGTTGCGTTCATAGGTCGAGTTATAAATTTTATTGTAATATTTTTGACACTATGACTTAAATAAAATAGTACGTAAGCATTTAAAGTTTAATAAAAGGAATACAGAACTCTTGAGGACATGTCAGATTTTAGCTGACTAAAAGCGCCGTCAAAAACCCCTTAAAAAAAAGAGTAAAAAAAAAGCGCCTTTGACAATTTGGGTTCGGTCCAGATGGTTACCGGATGGCTGGACGGCGATTCCAAGCCCAGGGTGGCTAGAAATCTGGGTCGAGATCCTGGCTGCTGGGGCGTCAGGGTATTCCCTCGTCCATGCGGCCGCCTTCTTCGCTAGCATTACTGTTTCGCAGAAAGAGGGCTCGGCGCGAGAGGTCGTTGCCACCGATGGCCCCCACGAGAACGCGGCGGTGTTCCGCCTAAACGGGGCACATGTGTACATCTCTACCGTATGCTCCACCGTATCCTTCAGACCGTCCACACAATGGTGATAACCAGGCGTTTCTTCCGCCTTAATCTGACGCAGGAGCCTCCCGTACTTGCCATGTCCGGTGACTATTTGCGTTACGACAGTCGCTGTGATCCTGCCGGAACTGTTTGCCTTACAGTGACTTGTCGTGGCAGCGGAATTTCGCCCCAGGGTTGCATCTCCACGTGTAAATCATGCTTATGCGTGCAAAGGACTATTGCCTCCACATTCCATTGTAGCAAGCCTGCAGGAAACCATGCGGGTATATTGCAGGAAACCGTGCTTTGTCTTTGTACCATTAGGATGGCTGTAACTCCCTGGCATGCGTTCAGCTTGGCAACTGATCACTTTCGCAGCGAACGATGCCTGCGTAGAGCCTCCAGCAGGAGGCGTCTGGACACCCCAGGTTGGACAGGAGCCGCTTGAGTGCTTCAGTCTAATCCAGTTTGAAAGAAAGAAAGAAAAATAATTTATTTGGTACAGCACAAAGCGCAACACAAAATAAACAATAAGTAACACGTTTGGGAACCAGACGTCGGAAGTGCTCCTCAAAATACCATCGGCTGTCGAGGACGAGTCCCAGATACTTGTCAACTTTTATTGTAATTTGGGAAACCGGCGGTGGCTCGTTCCGAGGGCCATGAAAACACATGCTCTCGGACTTGTGCAGTGCCACCTCGAGTCCCAACTGCTGGATCCTCTTCACGACTGTTGCAACTCTGCGTTGCGGTTCAGGACAGGGAGCAGGGTTCTTGCAAGTGAGCCTGTGGCTAATTGGCAGCGGAGATGGGAGCAGGAAGAGAAGGCGATGGAACTTCATCGATTCCTCCCTGACATGGCGGTTAGGCTCAAGGCAACTTGGGTCAAGCCGGACTACAAAGTCTCGCAGATCCTGACTGGACATGGATATTTCTGGAAGAAACTGTATGATATGCGGTTGAAATGTGTGACGACGAAAATTGAGGACGAAAATTTTGATCACGTTCTGTGGCGACGCCCCCCTTATGACGAACAGCGACGAAATGTGATGGACGGGATCACTCGCTTGGATGAGAGACCGGCTTACTACTGCAATCTCATGGCCTGAAAAGAGTTCGAACACGAATGGCACAGACTAAGGAGTAAGCAGGCAGCGAACCCGTACTGTGTGTTTGTCTTACCCACGTGAGGGGGGACCGTTAGTATGCCGCCCCAGGATGGGGAGAAAGGCAACATGGGGACAAGACGAAGAAATTTGTAAAGGAGTCAAGAAGCGGCTGCGGTGATAGCGCGCTCATATTATATGGGTGGGCTGTGTCCGCAGCCATCTCATTTCGATTCGGCCCATATGACATGATGTCGGCGGGGCCAAGGGTGGTTGGAGGTTGTTGCAACCCTGCGTTCCGCTAGTTCGACCGCCGCCTGTTACGACTCTCCCTTCGTTAGGATCAGCGTGTCGTCTGTATAATAGACCACGCTGACCCCGTTGGGGAGGTCGCATAGCACATAGTATGCAAATATGGCTACAAAAAACGGTGACATAAAAATATAAACTACACTACAACTAGTGGCGGAGCCATGGGCGGATGAGAATGCTCCCCTTTTGACGGGAATAGGGCGTTCATCACGCCCTTCATAAACAGGGGCCGGTACTCTGTGTCAGCGGGGAAGCCCAGGTACGGAGCTTGTTACGCACCATTTCGTAGGGTCGTCCCCACGGGTCTCTGTTCAGAGTCCCCAGCTACACGTCGCGGGCCTCCAGTTTGGCCAGCCGTATCTCCGCTCTGAGGGTGCGCTTCGCTGTTCTTTATTCCTCGTACGCACCTGGTACGGGTGGAGCCGGATCTTGCGGATAGCCAGTTTGGCTTTTGCAGGGAGCGCTCTATTTGGACCCCGGTATCAGCAGGTGCCGGTCTACCTCATTCGTGTGATCGAGGCCTACCTGAAGAACAGGTTCATTATCTGCCCCGCTCACCGTGGAGAATGGAAACGCCGAGAGATGTCGTGCGGTGTTCCCCAGGGATCGGTACCAAGATATGGGTCGGACTGTTTTTTGGTACTTGTCCTCGACAGCCGTTGGAATTTCGAAGAACACTTCGGACGTCTGGCTCCCAAACTGGACCGGACTGGGGCTGCCCTGAAGCGGCTCCTACCCAACATAGAGGTCCTTAGCCCTTTGCCGGAGGCTCCACGGAGCATTGTTTGGTCCATGGCTCATTACGGAGCGCCGGTGTTAGCCCCATTGCTGTGAAAGCGACCGGGGGCAAAGCTAAACGCATCCCAGAGGATCATGGCCATCCAAATGGTGCGGGGATACCGCACGTTCTCCAGCGAAGCGACGAGCCTCCTTGCTGGTCTGCCACCATGGGATCTAGAGGCAACAGTTCTTGCACGCATGCACAATTTGCGCATGGAGTTGCTACGCCGGGGTAAAAAACCACTGACGAAGGCGGTCAGAGTACCGGCGGGATCTCGGGGCAAGCCATAATTATGGCGATAAATCCAATCTTTGAGGAGTGGGTGAATAGACGTGGAAACATCCTCACCTTCCGCATGACGATACCTCACCTCGTGGTAAGTTCGAAAGAAACGCCTGGCTGTCATCATTGTATAGACCGCCCGGAGGACAGGGTGGAGCATACGGCGATGGTATGCTCCACTCAGGCGGAGCACTGCCACCGCGCCGTGTACTCGTGGGAGTGACCCTGGTACAAGCCATGGTCCGGAATGTGTAGGAATAGCAGGTGGTCGGCTCCTTCTACAAAGCAGTTATGCTAGCAAAGGAGACAGTCGTACACGTGAGGGAACATCATTCCTCACGCCCCAGCCACCGGGATCCTGATCCTTTTTTCCAGTCACCGTATCAGGGTTGCGGACGGCGAGCAATTTGTATCTCTCCGTCCGGCCATCCGTACCGAGCTCGAGACGTCGATGTTGCATAGTGTTCCACTCGCGTTTCGAGGACATGTCAGCAAAACCGTAGGGGCCCAGCCGGTTCGAAGTCTACTGAGGCCAAGGGTTGAGCGAAAGAGAAAATCGAGGCCTTGAAACGAAATAACAGTTTTCATTTCCCTAAAAGTCTGACACTAAAAGAGCGGCAGAAGTCATTGAATAATTTCCCACCTATGAAAAAAAAGCTCTCGCCTACGTAACATTTTCTGATTTGACCACAAGAAGACCACCTTGGGCACGCCACAATTATGGCAGTAAGTCCCCTCTTGAAAGCATAGCTGGAAAGACCTCACGGCGCGGGCGTCCTCACCTTCTGTATGACGCAGGTTCTCACCGGACACGTAAGTTCAGTAGGTTCGGGCTGTACCGGATTCGTACGGAAGTGACGCCCGAGTATCGCCACTGTGCGGAACGCCCGGAGGACACGGTGGAGCACGCAGTGGAGGTGTGTTGCTTAGGCAGACCATCGCCTTGCCCTCGTGGAGGTGATCGGCGGCGGCGATCTCTCGTGCCAGACTGGTACAGGCTATGGTTCGGAGCGAGGAGGATCAGTGGCATGCAGTCGCCTCCTTCTGCAAAGCAGTAATGCTAGCAAAGGAGGAGGCCGACCGTATCAGGCAACGGCGCTCACAGCCGCTGCCGGGATTCCGATCCCAATTTCCGGCCACCGTAGGCGCGGGCTTGCGGACGGCGAGCAATCGGTAGCTCGCTGTCCGACCGTCCGGTAACTGTCCGGATCGAACCCAAGTCATCGACTGCGCGAACTGTTCCCGTGCGCCTCAAGGAGTTGTCAGGAACAGAAGGGGTCCAACCGGGTCGAAGCCTTCTAGGGCCAGGGTTAGCTCCGAAAGGTAGCTCAGCCCCGGTACGAAAGGCAACGAAGGAACAGGAGTGGGTTTTTAGTCAGTAAAAGTCTGACACTATCTCCCGCTCCACCCAAGAGCGGGGAATGTCATTAGATGATTATCCCACCGTAAAAAAAGATCACCTTTGTATGACATATCTGCTATTGTTATCATAATATGTTGAGATATTGGCGCGGTAATAAAATTTCCAAAAAACGCATTACTAGTTCGTACATTCACAAACAATTCCCGAAGTATTCGGCAAAAATAAAGCAAATAATGAATATACCTCATTTTACTAACAATAAATTGTAAGACGCTCACATACACACACATAGCTGCATCAATCCGTCACTTGTTTTTGTCAAACAGAGATAGCTATATTCCGCGAACGAATTTTGAATACGCGTCAACTTGCAGTTGCGAGTGACATTCGCCGGCCTCTTAAGAGCCGCTTTTTTCCCATTTGGCCGGTTTTTAGTAGGTATGACATACCTACTTATTGAAGTAGTTTGCCATAGGATTTTGTTAACTGTGTTCACTAACGATACGAGTATGTCGTTTATACGCTTGTGTATGTACTTGTTTGAGAACGCAGCTAAGACACCTAATGCCGGTCAGGGCTGCAAAATTGTTCGAGAGAGTTACCGTGGCCTTAGAACGTAGTGGGCAATTGGATGAACATGAAGATTTTATTCAGTAAACGTCTGACACTCATTCTCGCTCCACCAGTGTCCCCGAACACAGGCCACAAAAAAACAGCTAGAAGCGGCCACAAAAAAAAGCTAGAAGCAGCCACAAAAAAAGCTGAATCGCGCGACATCTTGTGGCAGGAGATGCTTGAAGCATCTTCTAGCTTTTTTTGTGGCGACACCGCTGCACACGAGCCACAAAAAAGGCTGCCACAAAAAAAAGATTGAAGCTGCTTTTTTTCGTGGCCAGTGTGCGGGGACACTTAAAGCGGGTAAAGTTATTTGATGATTTGCCACACAAAAATAGGTACAGGAGTAATTCCTAATGTAAGGAAGAAGCAACGACTATAGGGTTCTCTGTCTAAGCCTATTTAGGATAAAGTACAATAAACTATTACTTATGTTACTTAAAAACTGTAACGTGGGATATGTTATAAAACTGTAACGAGTATCTATGTCAGTCTATTTTGGGATACTGTATTATTGCATGGGGAGGCTCGAAAAGAACATATCTCATAAAGCTCGAACGCGCTCAAAGAGCTATTTTAAAAGTAGCGCTTTTAAAACTCTGGCGCTATCCTACAAGTGCACTGTACTCAGAATGTGATCTCCTCAGTGTGAGACAGCTTTACATCACCTCGGTGCTTCTTCGTTTTCACAAATTTGCAAAGATCACAGCTCGAACCTCTTACAGAACTCTTAAATGGGATACAGCAAGAGCACGTTCTGCTTTCGCTCGCCAATCTTTTACTTTTATGGGTCCATATTTATACAATATATTTTTTAAAACCGATAACACAGTAATAAACCAGACTTCATCTTGCCTTAAAACCTCCATCCACAATTGGCTAATACACAAAGACTACGCCCATACTGAGAAACTTTTAAATATTGTTATTTGATATCACGCGCATACTTACACACTAACTCGAACACACACATACGCCATCACACACACCATCACACCATCACACCATCGCCCACACACATGCACTCATAAACGCATCTCCAAATTGTTCCTTTATTTTGAGTGGAAAATTTTTTATTATATGTTTTTCCTTCTTTTGATTAATTTTTATTTTTATATTAGAAGCGAATAATAATAGTTAAAATAAACACAAAACTGCTTTTTACTAATTTGTGAATTTACGGAAAGGACTGGACCTCACGACACAGGGTATCCTAGTGTGGGGACCAGAGATATATTGTTTAATTTTAGTACATAAGTCAACTGTTGTACCTAATATTATGTGTATTTTGTACTAAAGTTTTGAACAAATAAAGATTATCTAATAATTCTTAGCAAGTACTTCTTGTTCAAATAAAACAAACTTATGATTAAAAAAAACTAAAGAGATAACAGATAAACATATTTTTTGATAAAATTACATTGACGAGTCATAATATATTTACTTCGTTGTGTAAACTACAAATATTGCTACAATTAATATTAATAACATAAAATTAAAACCATTTATTCATGATTTCCTTGAATTTACTTAAATCATAAATTAATAATAAATTGATAAAACAAAAAAAATTGACTGTGTGATTAAATACACATACACAATTTTGAAGACGTAGTGTCGGAAGGCCTCCTACAAGGTGGACCGATGATCTGGTGAAGGTTGCGGGAATCCGATGGATGCGTGACGCACAGGATCGTGCATTGTGGCGACACTTGGGGGAGGCCTGTGTCCAACAGTGGACATCTATCGGCTGAAATGATGATGATTATTCGTAAAAGTTACCGCGGTCCCGGAACTAAAAGGGCAACTAAAGGAATACAGACTCTCGCTCTACCCAGAAAGAGAGAAGTTATTTGGTAACTTCTAACATCAAAAAAAAAAAAAAAAACAAAACAACTGAGCCCCGTCTAACCCCTTCCTAACTCTAGAACATTGCGAACAAAGATATCGACTGTCTACTAACTTTGAATGCTATCTCAGTAAATGAACAGTCTCATTCACAAATATGTATGTATTGTTTGAAACCGTCCTGAATTAGTTATTGTTTTTACTTATCATGTGTAACTTCAACATTTATCAAAGTCTTTGCGTATCGATTTGTAAGTCTTTTTTATTTAGAACCAAATTGAAGATATCCAAAGGAAAAGGCGCTCATAACGGTGAAGGAAGCATCGTGAGGAACCGGCATGTCTTAGAATAAAAAAATCGAAGACGTGACATTCACCAATCCGCACTGGGCCCGCGTGGTGAATTATGACCCATTCCTTCTCCTAGAGACGAGGCCTGAGTCCTATTAGTGGGAACATTATAAGGCCTACTATGCTATGCTATAAGAGAACCAAGTTATGCTGACATAGCTCAAAGACTCCTAAACTTAAGTGTCAGTGAACAAAGCACATTCCTCACAGATTAGATGGTCGATGGGGATGAAAGGTGCTGAAATGGCGACCGCGCACTGTAAGACGTAGTCTTGGAAGACTTCCCACAAGGTGGACCGATGACCTGATGAGGGTTGCGGGAATCCGATGGATGCGTGACACTCAGGACCGGTCATTGTAGCGACACTTAGGGGAGGCCTCTGCTCAGAAGTTGATAGTGTAAGTTTATGCACCTATATGTATACCTAAAGAATTAATTAAAACTATGGCTCATGTCCCCATAGCAAAATATGTCTCCACGCGCGGTAACCACATACTCAATTATCTAGTGGACTAGCTAGCGAGCTAATGAGATAAAGCACCCAGACGGACAGACGGTGATGTATTAATTTTGCTCGCCTGATAATGTTCGCGGATGCTTGGCCGGGTCGCATAGGGCTGGCTGGTTAGAAAGTTTACCCTAGAGTTTAAAACTACCGTATTTTATAACTGCATAATTTTTCTACTTGCAGGTACTAGCTAGTTTTTTACTAAACTAATCTTTATGGGCTCATGGGCCAAATCATAGCTAGATTAAATTTAATAAAGACATTGACCTGATAATTCTATTGAGCACATATGTAAAATAATTATAATTATAGCAAAATTAGCATTACAGCGTATCTTTTAGCGATAAAACCGCCCAATGTGACACTCTATTAATTTTAAGCTCCTACTGAAATTGTATATGGAGTACAATAAGGAGTATAACTATCTATAATGTTCCGACTCCTGTAATTCAAACCTCTCTAGAAAAGAGAATGGGCCGTCAACCACACGGGACTAGTGCATGTTGGTGGATGTCATATATCTTTGACTTTCTGGTTTTGAGATATGCTGATTCCCTCACGATACTTTCCTTTACCGTTTTAAAATTAGTAGTGATGAAGTAAATTACACAAAGTAAAACCTGCCTCTATGTGTTTGAAGCCACTACCTACAACTTGCAAGTCGGGGCTACCAGTACTCCTTGTCAGAAGAAATATTAACTACTAAATAATTAAGTCATACAAGAGATAAAACTTTTTACAAAAGAAACGATTAATTACGGAGTTCTGGTGCCTATCTTCTGGCTCCATCATCATCATCAGGTCACTTCGATGGTACCATTTTTAACAAACCTATTCAAAACCATTAATTTATATGTATTATCGTAGTCGCATAACTATGTTCATTGTGATATCTGTGTGAGTATGAACTTCCGTTGGCCATTTCTGGTCTTCACCAGTTCCACTTCATCAAATGTAATTTTTTGACTGTAAATGCTTAATAAAATACCAAAAGAACTATATGGTTGCCTATAATATTTTATTTATTTCATTTTATTTTAATTGGGTGGCTTACAGCTGACAATACAAGATAAACGTTAAAAATAGATCACGATGAGCCATTTACAAGCCTCCACATATAGTATGGAAGTATTGTGGAAAGTTACAGTTAGGAAGTAATTGAGATATACAAAGTTTGGTAGCAGGATAATACAGAAGATAATAATGTGATGCAATTACAAAACATTGCTTTTAGACATAACAACATTTATGGATGCTAAGCTGCTTGTAAAGAGATCAACTGAGGTGTGTTCTTTGACTAAATTGTTAAATGCTTTTGCTACGCGAATCAAATAAGAGTTACTACGGTAGAATGTGCGTGAATGAGGAGCGTGAAGAAGATTTCTAATCCGACAGTGCCGAGGGGGGACATTCAGGGATAGCTTTGACAATAATTCAGGGCAATCTATCATAGAGCGTGCCATTTTGATTAGAAAGCGAATATCAGATATATTTCTGCGAGTTACAAGGGGCAGCAAGTGGAGTCGAGTGCATCTTTCATTGTAACTTGAGCAGTTCCCATGATTTCGCCAAGATTCCATCATCAGATCCCGACTTGGTGACTATGGGACCATTTGGGAAGTATACCCTTTCCAACAAAAAAAGAATTTTTCAAATCGGTTGGCAAGTGACGAAGTTATGCGCGAACATACATAAGAAAAAAAAATATAAACATCCGAATTGAGAACCTCCTCCTTTTTTAGAAGTCGGTTTAAAAAAATAAACATTCGAATTGAGAACCTCCTCCTTTTTTAGAAGTCGGTTAAAAACTTAGAACAGCCAACATGATTTATTGGAAAACATATCCATGGAATACGAAAATGCAAACGGAGAAAGTATCTAGGTCTTTAAAAGTATTTTATTTAGTGTACCGATGACCACAACATTCTGATGAATGCAAGACGCTTAGGACCGTTTGCTGTAATGACACTTGGGGAGACTTTTATCCAATAGTGGACGTTTTTCGGCTGAAATGATGATGATGAAAAATTTTAGTAGTTCTGCCTAAAATCTGATAATAAAATAGAATAACAGACTATTTTCACTGACCTAAATACCGAAACAGAAGCAGCTAATAACAATGCCAATTTCAACAACAATGCTCCCGACAGCCCTGTAGCTTCCTGCCGAATAGCGCCATATGCTTTGTTCGGTCAGTGAGATTTCCACGGAGATACTATCATTATCGTCGGTAATTGCGAAATAGGCGGATGCAACGGAATAACACGAGAGAAGATTTGAATTTCTAGGGAAACTAGGAATAGATTGTTTTGGAATTGGTTGAGAATCAGGAAGAGGATATATTCATAGCTTAGATGGGTTTCAAAGTAGCTATATTAAATTTTCCATCTAGAATTTCTTCTTTATAGCTCTGTCAAAATCTTTAGAGAATACAGATGTGATCTCATCTTGTCTTATAAAAGCTACATTTAGTACTTACCATAATAGCCAGTTTGCACGTAGTTAAGTTAAAAAGTGTTGTGTTTTGAAAATAATCTTCAAGGATTACATGATTCCTATGTTCTGTGAGGATTACAATAAAATACAACCATGCAAGGTAAATTTTTGAAATTGGATTGGGCATGAATGGGAAAATCCAATACTATGGAGAATAGCAAAAATACTTGTTACTACGAGATGTAATTTAAGATTTCAATAAAATCTAGCCCAAGACTCTTTTGTCTTTATTGACTCGGTTGTATTTATTGTACGTAGGTATTTACTTATTTCTGGATGCCGTACTTATAATTTGCTATTGTAATCAACACTAATATAATAAAGAGGTAAAGTTGGTTTTTTTGTTTCAATGTTTTTTTGTTTGTAGGAGGTAATCCCTGGAAGTACTGGTCCGATTCCTAAAATTTTTTCACCGATAGATAGCTCCTTATTCCTGAGTGACATAGGCTACATTTTATGTACGCGGGTGAAACCGTGGGCAAAAGCTAGTTGTATATATTGATGTGAGATGATCAAAACCAATCAAACGATCCTAAAACACCAAATTAAGCATACCAACTTCGTCGCCTAGTATTCAATGACAATAAATTAAACTTTGCAATACTATCTATAACAGATCAATCCACAGTGTCACCAATACACCAAGCATCAACTACAACATTCCACTAAACCCAGATCCAAAATTCAAAGGCATTAGTGTTACAACAGCTAGAATCCTCAAATCCTCACCTCAAATATTTTGATATTTGGCTGATATCATTCAGAAAGCTCCCATATTCGTTAGCCGGGCTGGATCGATGGAACTCATGCATATTCATGTCACGGAGACAATTAGCCCGCTCCATAGTTTTGAACCGGACCGAACCGTCAATTATATTTCACAATCTGTACGACGGTTTTTGCGAAGACCACTGATTTGAATAGGTAACATCACGGTCAGAATATTTTACGTCGAGTGATAGTTAGGACGAAGTGTTTTGGGCCTTCTTTAATTTATTATGTTTTTTTTTAAGATAGAAGTTGGAGGAATAAATGGGTTCATTGAATTTGATGGGGACGTGGCTAGGATTTAAATTAAGATCTAATTGTTTGATGATACCAAAAAAGTTGAGAAGCTTGTCATAATCGTTAGTGACTTTAACGTAAATCTCAAAAATTGTAATGAAGAAAAAGATCATGTGATTTTAGTCAAAATACGTATAGTTGATACCACCAATAACAATAAATTAAAGTGAATATATTCACTAATATATCATTAGGGAGCACTTTCTATCGTTAAATTAGGCCTACACTTGATCTCACCAATATTTTCCATTATCATTATTTGCAACAAGAGTTAAACCATTAACGCAAACCTAAGCCTTACTAATGTTTATACCTCCTGCTTATATTTTCAAGGAATAATAAGGGTCAGTTTTAACGGCTATAGAATCATCCATAACTAAACATCGTAACTTTTGTTTTATGATTTCAAAATTAAAGGCTGTCGTAAAATAAAGGTCTTTTATATTACAACATTTAGTGATTAAACTATCTCAGTTTGCTACAACTCGAAGTTGGACTAAAATTGCATAATGTTTACATGCTCTAACTACAGTTGAATTAGAAATGTCATCTGAATAGGGTGAACGTCAACATTTAACTATTGTTAACATTGCGAATTAAATTGACCCTAATTAGATAGCAAGAGCGCAGGATTCACCGATTGTAGTAAATCTAGTCATTCTAATTAATTTTTGCAACTTTTTTTTCTTCTTCGCATGTATTGGAGGAATGGAACAATTCTGGCTGCTGCGGTCTTCCCGGCCGATTTAAATTTAGGTTTTTTCAAGGGCAGAGTAACGAGGCTCTTAATATACTAGTGCGCTTTACCAACCAACGATAACATCACTACTTACCATCAGGTAGGATCAAAAGAGAATTTATGTCATATCAGAGGAAGCTATAGAAAACCTAGCAACAACGATATATATTAATACGGAAAGTAAATATAAGCATGAATAACAAACCTCACCCAACATTTTAAATTAAAATAACAAGCCACCCAGAAATTAATTCCGAAAACACCTGAAGCCAGGTAGCCTATCAGAATTAATCCTTAAAATCGTACCCTTTGAAAATCCTAAACTTTGATTTCTCTCCCAGCGATTCCCGGGATTACTCGCCCAGGTCGTATGTAAATCGTTCCGGGATTCCGGACACAATAAATGTGCGGGACGAATCCCGCTTGATCCGTCCAGTGCCGGACAAATGAAGCCAGAATGGAAAAGTTTAATTTTCATGGAATATAGAGCGAGACTTAAAAAGATTATAAGGAAATAGAGGTTGATGTTGATGGTGATGAATAAATTCCACGTAATACTGTATATGTTATTGGAGATATATAGGGTCGTTACGATGAAATTCGAAATGATTAAAGACACGTTTAAACTGAAGAATACGCGTTTGTCACTGCGGGGTCCAATTAAACAACCAAACGCTGGGTGTCTGACATCCAGCAAATGCTTGGTGTTTGTAACCGTTGTGCTGTGTTTGTCCGGAATAAAAGTATTTAGATGTTCTATTCTAATATTAAAATAAGATTATAAGAAGTGAAACAGTAAAGATTCTTTTTGAATCAATGAAACTCTTTAGATTGTAACATTGCCGGTGGCGTGCATTAGAAATTCTAATGTGCAGGACTGTGTATAGTGCGTATAATAATAAAGTATATACAAAAATAAAGATAATGTACTGCATATAATGAACAAAACCCATCACCCCTCCCCTAGTGAGGAGGCCTGAGTCCCAGCAGTGGGAACATTAAAAAGGCTGATGGTGATACAATGAACAGCGCAAATACAATTTTACACAACGTTGACAACCACAACAGTAATCCCGATGCACTAATTACTTGAAGTACAAACCCTAATTAACATAGGACCCGAAGTCAAATGTAGTGTGCATATAGTCATCTTTGAGATAAAACTTGATAAATTCGCAAGAGAAAAAAAAATCCCAGTTAAGTTTATACTACACAGAATGGAATAAACTTTCTATGGGTAAAATGGCGGTCTTATCGCTGACAATCTTAGGATGGACAAGTTTAACTAAAAAAGGGGGCAGTCTACGTTGTACTGCTAGCAAATATTAATCCAACAAACACACAGCATATTTATATGTGTATATGTCTATTTTAGTTTGCAATTTGGGTACATTTTCAAATGCATTTAAGTTATTACAGAAAACATGTCAAATGCAAAAAGCATTTGACATGTTTACTGCAAGCTTTACCTAAAAGTATTAGAAATTTTCTCTTGAACAGTCATCGATGCTGTTACAGGTAATATATTTTGTTTTGTGTCTATATTTCAACATAAGATTGTAATGATTTTTAAAGAAAATATTCATAAATCATTCAACTTCCAATGATAAGCGATAGATGGCGCTAGTAGTTACATGAACTTTAGACATTCGTTGTAGATATTAAGTAATAATTTATAATATTAGACTTTATGGATTTGTTTTGTATAAATATATCATAATTGTTAAAATGAAATATTTACTTGCAGTTAATTATTAGATAAACTCTAATGTATATTAGTTAGTCAATTGATGTTACGTACTCTTTACTTTGCTCTGATTGGTCGGTTAGTCGACCGAGTGTTTGTGAAAGTTTGTGGTAGGGAAACACTGAGTTTGTTACTGTCATTATGGACAGAGTCAGTCTGCTTTGAGTCGTTGAACAGAAAACATGTCCGACTAATCTGTGTATTTGTAAATGATTGTTAATAGAACGATAAGTATGAAATTGTGTTGATCAAAGTGAATAAAATATTTATACAATTTATCCTGAAGTGTTTGATTTATCACATTTCAGAAGTGGGATATGCCTACAAATATGTGCAGTGATAACAGGAAGAGGTTATGTGTGCCTAAATTGAAGATAAATGAGTTCGAGAAATATATTTTTGACTTTCCAAGTGTACTAGTGTGATTTTAGACAAGAGGTTATGTGTGCCTAAATTGAAGCTAAGTGAGCTCGAGATATTTTTTTTGTCACCAAAGTGTGCAAGTGTTACTTTAAGCCAAGAAGTTGTGTGCCTAAATTGAAGCTAAATGAGCTCGAGATTTTTTTTATTCTTTTTCCCATGTGTGCTAGTGTTACTTCAGACAAGAGGTTATGTGTGCCTAAATTGAAGCTAAGTGAGCTCGAGATTTATTTATTTTTTTAGCCAAGTGTGCCAAGTATTTTAGATCAGTATCATACTCACCCAAATTTCTTACTGATGGTGACAGGCTCGTGTATTGAATCATTCGATTCCCTTCAAATGTGTGAACTGAGTGGTACAGATATGCGCGTCATGTTCGTAATCGAACGTTGACAAGACTAAACACCTCTTAAATGCTGGTGATTCATTTTAGTTTCTATATTTCAAATTGGGTTGCTTTTCCTTTATTTAATTTCATCGAATTCGTACAGTGATAGATTAAAAAAAAAAAAGACGGGTTGCACTCCGGGAGTGCCGGCAGAAGTGAAAACTTGATTATTAACGTTGAGCATGTTTGATATTTTGGAATGGTTAGGGAATAATTTTGCACCAATTGCTTTATCAGTATAAAAGTACTATCATTTATGTGGTAGAATACAATATTCATTTATTGCGCTATCGTACACAAACATGACAATTTATATTACATTAAAAATTTAACACTTTAAAACTATTACAATTATTTTACATTAAAAAGTTTATCTCTCCGAAAAACTACTGAGGTGTCAAGGGACACCCGGATGGAACGAAGTTCCGTTCTGGCTTGCTTTCTATAAGAGCGCACGGCTTACAATAGCTTACTATAGAAAAAGTGTCGTTACAACTTTTCGTGAGAATTTTTTCCGTCTAGCCAATACAATATAACTAAAAAATACTATCCTATTTTATGTACATTTTGACAGCACTATTTCAACATCTTCGAAACCATGAAAACGACACTCATGACGAAAAAGTTGATAATTTCTGACATCCGCCATCTTAGATTTACATTTTGACAGCACTATCGGCTTCAACAACCTCGAAAACCATGAAAAAGACACCCATATCGAAAAAGTTGATAATTTATTGCAGCCACCATCTTAGATTTAAATTTTGACAGTACTATCGGTTTCAACACCCTCGAAAACCACGAAAACGACACCCATGAGGAAAAAGTTGATAATTTCTTGCAGCCGCCATCTTGGATTTACATTTTGACAATACTATCGGTTTCAACAGCCTTGAAAACCATGAAAACGACACCCATGACGAAAAATTTAATAATTTTTTGCAGCCGCCATCTTGGATTTATATTTTGACAGTACTATCGGTTTCAACACCCTTGAAAACCATGAAAACGACACCCATGACGGAAAAGTTAACAATTTCTTGCAGCCGCCATCTTGGATTTACATTTTGACAGTACCATTGGTTTCCACGCCCTCGAAAACGATGAAAACGACACCCATGACGGAAAATTTGATAATTTCTTGCAGCCACCATCTTGGATTTATATTTTGACAGTACTATCGGTTTCAACACCCTCAAAAACCATGAAAACGACACCCATGACGGAAAAGTTAACAATTTCTTGCAGCCGCCACCTTGGATTTACATTTTGACAGTACTATCGGTTTCAACACCCTCGAAAACCACGAAAACGACACCCATGACGAAAAAGTTGATAATTTCTTGCAGCCGCCATCTTGGATTTACATTTTGACAGTACCATCGATTTCCACGCCCTCGAAAACCATGAAAACGACACCCATGACGAAAAATTTGATAATTTCTTGCAGCCGCCATCTTGGATTTACATTTTGACAGTACCATTGGTTTCCACGCCCTCGAAAACCATGAAAACGACACCCATGACGGAAAATTTGATAATTTCTTGCAGCCACCATCTTGGATTTATATTTTGACAGTACCATCGGTTTCAACACCCTCGAAAACCACGAAAACGACACCCATGGCGAAAAAGTTGATAATTTCTTGCAGCCGCCATCTTGGATTTACATTTTGACAGTACTATCGGTTTCAACACCCTCGAAAACCACGAAAACGACACCCATGACGAAAAAGTTGATAATTTCTTGCAGCCGCCATCTTGGATTTACATTTTGACAGTACTATCAGTTTCCACGCCCTCGAAAACCATGAAAACGACACCCATGACGAAAAATTTGATAATTTCTTGCAGCCGCCATCTTGGATTTATATTTTGACAGTACCATCGGTTTCAACGCCCTCGAAAACCATGAAAACGACACCCTGACGAAAAAGTTGATAATTTCTAGCAGCCGCCATCTTGGATTTATATTTTGACAGTACCATCGGTTTCAACACCCTCGAAAACCATGAAAACGACACCCATGACGAAAAAGTTGATAATTTCTTGCAGCCGCCATCTTGGATTTACATTTTGACAGTACCATCGGTTTCAACACCCTCGAAAACCATGAAAAAGACACCCATGACGAAAAAGTTGATAATTTCTTGCAGCCGCCATCTTGGATTTATATTTTGACAGTACCATCGGTTTCAACACCCTCGAAAACCATGAAAACGACACCCATGATGAAAAAGTTGATAATTTCTTGCAGCCGCCATCTTGGATTTACATTTTGACAGTACCATCGGTTTCCACGCCCTCGAAAACCATGAAAACGACACCCATGACGGAAAATTTGATAATTTCTTGCAGCCGCCATCTTGGATTTACATTTTGACAGTACTATCGGTTTCAACACCCTCGAAAACCATGAAAACGACACCCATGACGAAAAATTTGATAATTTCTTGCAGCCGCCATCTTGGATTTATATTTTGACAGTACCATCGGTTTCAACACCCTCGAAAACCATGAAAACGACACCCATGACGAAAAAGTTGATAATTTCTTGCAGCCGCCATCTTGGATTTATATTTTGACAGTAAAAGTGTCGGTACAATTTTTCGTGAGAATTTTTTCCGTCTAGCCCCCTTTCACAACGCGCGATAAGGGATAGCTGTCTACTCTCCATCCGTCTTACGCTTTTTCGATCAGGTCACGTGTCCTGACGCGAGTTTAAGATTTTATACCCATTACAGAAAAAGTGCTCAACGCCGCTAAAGAAGTTTTCACTTCAAAAAACAGTATATATGTAAAATTTTCCTATTTCCCAAAGCGATAATTGTCATTGTTGCCTCGGATTACTTTGTGTGGCACGATAATTTCCCTTTCGTTTCGACGCATAGTTGTAAAAACATGTTGTACCCCTTATTAGTATGTCATAATAATGATAAATGATATATAATTAATGATAAATGATAAATGATCAGTGATCAGTGATAAGTGATAAGTGATAAGTAATTAGTGATAAGTGATCAGTGATAAGTGACCAGTGATTAGTGACCAGTGATTAGTGACCAGTGATTAGTGACCAGTGATTAGTGACCAGTGATTAGTGACCAGTGATTAGTGACCAGTGATTAGTGACCAGTGATTAGTGACCAGTGATTAGTGACCAGTGATTAGTGACCAGTGATTAGTGACCAGTGATTAGTGACCAGTGATTAGTGATCAGTGATTAGTGATTAGTGATTAGTGATTAGTGATTAGTGATCAGTGATAAGTGATCAGTGATAAGCGATCAGTGATAGGTGGTCAGTGATCAGTGATAAATGATAAATTTATTTATTTATAAATGTTAAACGATAAACGATAAATGATAAATAGTAAATGATAAATGATGATAAATGATAAATTTATTTATTTATAAATGTTAAACGATAAAAGATAAATGATAGATGATAAATGATAAGTCTTAAATGATAAATGATATTTATTTTGTACTGTTGTTTTATGAACTAAATTTCCACGTATGACAAACAATAAATGAATTTGAGAGAACAAAGTTAAAACTGAGTTTGTATATGTATAACACGATTTAAAAGGCTGTAAATAAAATTTCTTCTCCATAGAGATCTACACTTTGGAATATGTAATTACCGTCAATTTGCTGACTTACTGACTTCTTGGCAATTTAAGAGTCTGTAAATGGTTCATTTGAAATGTTTTGAATTGATTTCAGTGCTTTGATGAGGCCAAGAGTGTCTTTGATGAGGCCAAGAGTGCCTTTGATGAGGCCAAACGTGACTTTGATGAGGCCCAACGTGCCTTTAATGAAGCCAAGTGTACCTTTGATGAAGCCAAGCGTGCCTTTGATGAAGCCAAGCGTGCCTTTGATGAAGCCAAGTGTGCCTTTGATGAAGCCATGCGTGCCTTTGATGAAGCCAAGCGTGCCTTTGATGAAGCTAAGCGTGCCTTTGATGAAGCCAAGCGTGCTTTTGATGAAGCTAAGCGTGCCTTTGACGAAGCCAAGTGAGCCTTAATAAGACCAAGCGAGCCTTAATGAGGGATGAGGCAAGCATGCCTTTGATAAAGCTAAGCGAGCCCATTTGAGGCCAAGTGGGCCATTTGAGGCCATGTGGGCCATTTGAGGCCATGTGGGCCATTTGAGGCCATGTGGGCCATTTGAGGCCAAGTGCGCCATTTGAGGCCAAGTGGGCCATTTGAGGCCAAGTGGGCCATTTGAGGCCAAGTGGGCCATTTGGAGCAAAGTGGGCCATTTGAGGCCAAGTGGGCCATTTGAGGCCATGTGGGCCATTTGAGGCCATGTGGGCCATTTGAGGCCAAGTGGGCCGTTTGAGGCCAAGTGGGCCGTTTGAGGCCAAGTGGGCCATCTGAGGCCAAGTGGGCCATTTGATTTGGCCAGATGAGCCAATTAAGATTCGGGTTAAGTGTGCCCGGTGCAGATGAAATTATCCTCAAGAGCGTAAGTAACATATGAATTTACCTATTAATGTGATTTTAGTCTGACTACGTTGGCTTAATGCAGATGTAAATGAATTGAATAATTTGTTAAGTTTATTCATATCATATTTGATCTGTTTATTGGATGAGATTTGAACATTCTGTTATAGTTTTTGAAGATATTATAGGTATAGATAAATTGATTTGAAAGTATAATTTAACACTGGGATTTGATTCTTAAAAAAAGTTTCAAATGAACGATACAAGTACTATTTCCTGTAAATGTTTTAACCACTGATTTTTTTATTTTTGAGGACTTGGATTCCGACAAAACTACAGAAGGGAAAATTGCCAGTTTTATTGAACAAATAGATAGTTCCTGGTTCAAACAGGACAGACTTGAAGAAAAATGATGCAAAGAGACGATTTGGAAGGAATAAGACACCACCACGATGCAAGAAGCGAAGAGGTACCCCACGTTGGTCTAAGAGAGTGGTTGAATGATTTTCAAGGAGGAAAGCGTTACAAGTATCGAGGTTTGAACATATCCATTGGAACTTTGTGATACGGGAGTTCTATCACTTCTGTAAATTTTGAGAGTATTTAAGTTTGATTAGAAAGAGTAATTATAATTGATTTGTATTAAGCAAGTAGGATCAGAAACTGACTATACAATTTGTCTCAAAAACTTGGTAGTCTTACCAAGAGAAAATAGAAAATTTACGAAACCTTGCCAAGTTTTGTAAGTTAGCATTTAGTGACGAAGTGGTAAACTAAACTAAAATGATTTTATCTAATGAGCAGAATTATGGTCGGTTTCAAGCAGAAATGTTAGCTAGTAAGAATTAAGGTGTAACTTATGTGAATATTATTACGACAAATTAATGCTTATATACGGATAACATATAAGTAAAAGAGCTGCAGAAAGAAATTTAAACACACGGGATTAATGATAAATCTATTAGGAATTGAGCCAAACCATTAAATTGTAGACGAGGAAATGGATTTATTACACGTTTTCAATTCCTGTGACGAGTGCATACTGTAGCGGAGACTGATTCCATAGATAGAGAACACAATGATATTTATTTTACAAGTAGGATAAAATGTATACATGACCATAACTAGTTCTCGTCGTCCAGACTGAAATCGAAGCCGGTTCCTAAGATGATTATGATACAATGAATGATTTAAATAGAGCTAAATATTACATCGTTATTTATTCGGTTAAGGGGAAGATGGATTGAAAATCTATACACTAGAGTAGAGGACTAATTTCAAGGTTTCAAATAAAAATAAAGTTTGACGAACAGTGCGATCCGAACTTCATTATTAGAACCTTTACTTGGTACGAAATCACGCACATATGCTGCTAATATTATTTGAGAGATAATATTAGTACAATTAAGCCCTTAGCCTCTAGCAGAAGGATCACTTTTATTCTAAATGCTTAAGTTTCTGTTTTATATTATGCTTTCAAATAATGAAAGTAATGAACTCTGACTAAACGAGTCGCCACACAACATGTAGCAACATGGTGGCTACAGATTTGTGAGTTTCATTTAACCACTGAGAGTGTAAGATCTAGGACGCGTATGTCGATACCTTAAGTCGTAATATCATATTTTCCACAGAAATTAAGACGAATACTGTTTCTGTTTATAGTATTGAGACGAGAATTGATCTAAATATCAAATTTTCGAATACTTTGACTAGAGACACAATAGAAACAAAATGAGAGAGCAAGCGCCAGCATTTGCTTAGGATTAAATGAATAAGATCTAGATTTCAAATTCTTATAGCTGAACCCGATGAAAAACCTAATGACATGAAGTGAATTCAGTGCGCGTAAATAATGAAGAATACTTTCGAACAAAAAGCTGATCAATTTTACTTTATGCTTACAGTCTCACATAATTAACATTGACCAATGGTTTTGAGTACCTAATTGAGTGTTGGTTATAAAACATATTTGACAGTAGTTTATTAACTTGAATAATACTGCAATCATGGATTTCTTTTAGATACCCTACTATCAAGAGCTTTTGCGATAGTCATGGTATTACCTTGTTTTAACGCTGTATCTTGTTTAGGGTTGAGCGCGGTTTTGCTAAAATGTATAACCACTATTTTAAATCCCCTAGCAAAATAAAATGATTCCTATGACGAACACCAAGGAAACATATGCCTATGGTGTGTTATTAATTCTGTTAAATGTCCCACTAGACAGACTGCCACAAAACTACCAGGATCAGAGTGCCTTTAAATGATAAACATTACGAAGTAAAATACGTTAAAAAGTTTAAGATATGAAGTGAGCGCCAATATCTGGGTTAGACTAGCAAAAAGATACTTTCGTTATCAGTAAAATCCTTGATACAGCCTACAGCATAAGTGGTTTAATAAAGATTAGTAGATCTGATTGTAATTATGAGGGTAAAATTGAATTTGCCTCATTTTAAAATCCATAGATCCATTGAAAAAAAAAAACAAAGTTTTAAGTATAAAGTTACTGTAATTACCGATTTTGGCAAACTGAGGAATAACATTTAGAAGCATACTTTCTTCCGACCTTATATATACTCGGATATAGAGAAAAGCCTTTGACAAAAAAAAAAAACTCTATTCTTCGTGTGATGAGAATGTTATAAACATATGACGTGACGATAAAGCAAATAATCAAGACTAAGCCGAATGTAATGATTATGAATGTAAGACTCAGTTCCTTGTAGAACTGGAATTAAGTTTCATAATTTTAATGAAAATATCCTATCATTTTAATTGTAATCGTGCGTCAGGAGATCGCACGATGTCGGATGGCCGAATGTAATGATTTTTAAAGAAAATATTCATAAATCATTCAACTTCCAATGATAAGCGATAGATGGCGCTAGTAGTTACATGATCTTTAGACATTCGTTGTAGATATTAAGTAATAATTTATAATATTAGACTTTATGGATTTGTTTTGTATAAATATATCATAATTGTTAAAATGAAATATTTACTTGCAGTTAATTATTAGATAAACTCTAATGTATATTAGTTAGTCAATTGATGTTACGTACTCTTTACTTTGCTCTGATTGGTCGGTTAGTCGACCGAGTGTTTGTGAAAGTTTGTGGTAGGGAAACACTGAGTTTGTTACTGTCATTATGGACAGAGTCAGTCTGCTTTGAGTCGTTGAACAGAAAACATGTCCGACTAATCTGTGTATTTGTAAATGATTGTTAATAGAACGATAAGTATGAAATTGTGTTGATCAAAGTGAATAAAATATTTATACAATTTATCCTGAAGTGTTTGATTTATCACAAGATTATCAAAGGGCATCATCAAAATGGGCTAAATCGGAAAACAACTCTATTCATAAAATAAATTCATAAATAATTTAGGAATAATATTTAGTAAACATTGGTCTCCATCCGGGAGTGTCAAATTAAATACATAATATTAAAAACGAATTAAAAAGATTTTTAATTGATTATTTTGTTTGTGTATTGTGATAGTTGCGGTGCAGCATGCGTTGAGTTAGGGTTGCCAAAATAAAAACCCAGAAAAAATAATAATCGATATTATTTTTTCCCACACACTCCTGGCTTCCAAGCCATTAAACATTATTACGGCAACTCTTACTCGGCCGACTATGCCGAAGGAGTGCAGGGCCTCAAGTCTGCTATTACAATAGTGTCAGAATAGTCTATCATTGATGTCATAATTGTCGATTTTCACAAGTTTGGTAATCTACTAACATAATGGCGTCATTATGACTTTCCAATGGTCAACCACTGACACTCCATTGAAAGAAGTGGCATAGAATGGTAATCTCGTACATATTGACAAATTAATATTTGACGTTTGCGGTAATCTGCTAAAACTTTGACAGTTTATTTGATCAGTGTTTTACCATTAGAACGTTATTGTGCAGTTATTGGTTTTAATATGCTCGAAATTATCATTCTACCACAATTCTATTACAAGACCATTGACCGATCAATGATCGATCATTATGAATTAACAGATTACAGACTTTTAGCAAAATGACAATGGAATCGTGTAGGAATGACGAATTTATAAAAATAGCAGACTTAGGGCCCTGGTTGCTGCGCTCATATCATGTCTGTGGTATGGGATTTGAGCTGGGCAAGGTATGAAAATGTTACTCCACCTACTCAGTTTTTATTTATTTGTTTTATAATTTATGTATACGCAATACAGAAGAAGACAACATTATCATTATCATTGATTATGAGTAGTTTTACTAATAAACCATTTTAAAGTATTGAAGTTTTTTTTTTGTTTTGGATTATACTAATCAACTTGATACAAAACTTCTTACCTATATGTATATGTTTTCTTTGTATTGTAAGCCATTTAATAAAATCAAAAATGGTAATATATTTTTATGTTCATGTTCAAGCCCAAACGCCATACAAAGTGGTTGATGTCCTTTATGTTACCAAGCTTTTCATTCTAAGGCACCATGTAAAATATTTCCAGAATGAATCAAACGGTACTGTCATTCGGTCGTGTGGCATCATGTCTGTCATTACATTCCCCGCTAACGATGAGCTCGATTAAGATTTAATTGCTTGCTACTTTAACACGAGCGCGTGCAGTTGGTACGATGATTGCGAAACGAATGAGATGATTTTTGGTCGTAGGTTTGGTGACTGTATTTTACATATTATTTAAATTTATCTGTGCCAAGTGTGTTGATGTTCTGAAGGATGTACAAATAAAGTGCTTTGTTGTTTTTCTTTTTTATGAGGAAGTTAATAGAAGATACCATTACCCTTGGATAACATTTACCTATGATTAATTAGAAATTAATTATTTACGAATACATTTCTTTTGTAGGATATTATCAAAAACTTACTGGTGACGTGACTTCGCCGGAGTCATATTTGTAAAATAGCACAAGATCACTTGGTTACAAAAAAAAAACCCTGTTGAATAAATGTGTAATGTTTGACGTAAATAAACACTTTTTCTTTCTTTCTTTCTTCTTTCTTTCTTCTAAGCAAGCAACATGACTTGGATCCCTTTTAGCTGTAAGTCCACCAAGATGAAATAAATAAATAAAAAGTAGTTCTGAAATAAAATTTACTCCTTATAACGTAACTATCTATGTGTCTACCAGAAAAAATCTAATAAAAATTGATCCAGCCTTAGAGACAGATGAAAAATTTTTAAATTGATATTTTTGTTGTTGGAAACTGTATTACTTTCTTAATTTTATGCATTTAGGATAAAAAAAAAATGAAATTACCTATGAACAAGGACATGGCGTGACGATTTGGACTCCTACTTTGAAGATTGCTCACAAGTGACTAAGGACCGAAAAGAGTGGAATAACGGAAGGAAAGCCTTTGCCCTGCAGTGGGACACAACGGGCTCAATAATACAGACACTTTAATTTTATTTGTATATTATATTTTATATTTATTTATTGAGACAAAAACAGTTTGATACAATTACATAAAAATCTTAAGAAATTACACTAAGAGTTACATTAACAGGTTATCAATGGATCCCAAACTAGGCAAAGCCTGTATCTTGGTGACCCAATAGTTATGCAGAATTAGCCAGATAATCTAGCCTGCGCTACGTACAAATTTTCATGATAACAATTTATAAAAACAAGGAATTAGGAATTATATATATAGAGTATAGGTAAATTGGGTTAGCTACACGTGTAAGTTTGTATCTACCTAAATATAGAAGATACTTAATACATACATGGGTATATCAGTATCGTAGAATCATGTTGTTACCCTTGCGTGAAATTTACCGACTTCATTTAAGCTCAAACGGAGTATTAATTTTATAAATCGTTTTTGGAACTGAATTTAATTACAGAATACTATTATAATGAATCGAATATAACTGTTTATGAGTTCTGCCATAGAAAAGGGAAAATTCTTTTTTCGTAGCTATGCTGGAAGATATTTTTATAGAAACAAGCATCACTTTGTACATATTTTTCTGTTTCCTTCTTCTTGTCTTTAATTTTGAATGTGTACATAAATTGTTATATTATACACGCAAAGTGGTAAAGTTTTTTTTTTGTTTGTGGGAGGCAATCTCTGGAAGTACTGGTCCGATTTCTAAAATTTTTTCACCTATGGAAAGCTGCTTTATTCCTGAGTGACTTATTTTATGTACAACAAAGCCGCAAACAAAAGCTAGTATGATAAACTTGCTAACAGCTGAAACGATTTTAAAGACTACTTCACCAGTAGGATGCTACTTTATCTCTGAGTGGCGTAGGTTTAAGACTTTTTGAGTTTATTCATTACAAACAAAAATTAAAAATACAAATCTTTCCTATTTATAATATTAATTATAGATAAAAAGTCTTGTTTTCATTTATTTAATATCGATGAAAAACATTAAAGAGAAGAAGAAAGAAAGAAAGAAAGATATTTCTTCTTTCTTTCTTCTCTCTTCTTTAGACTTTTTCGGACTTTTTAGTATTTTTTTTGCGGTCGGGTTTTCGGACGCTGGCAACTTTTTTAAATTATTTCTTCTTATGACGAATAGATATCGTAAATGCCAAGGCCGGCAACAATGGCCATACTATTTTAACAGAAAATCAATTTTAACAGACAATCACTTGGGTCTTGGGATGTGATAAACATAACATATTGATAAAGATCCAAGTGTTGGAAAGCGTCCCACATGATGTACGAAGACCCCTAGCCAAGTTGACAATCTGCAATCGTTAACGCTAGTAGAAAACTTCAAACACGGTGCTGCTCGCCAGTTCTGTCACTTGAACTTGGCTTGACACACTACCGCGTGTCTAGTTGTACGGGAATGACGTCATCGAGGGTGGCGGGAATCCGTAGGATGTGATGTGTACAAGGGGGTTGATGTTCATGTTTTTCAACTTAAATTATGATGATGATAATATGACCAAGTTTTAAAACTGGATTGAGATTGATTTATTTACTTAATAAATGAATTACTCGTAAATTAAAAATAAATCTATTTACAACATAAATGTACATACACTTAATTAATGTGCCTAACAAAGAATACTACATATCGTCAGTGAAGTTCTGTACGTAAGTAAATAAAGACAGTATGGTTGGGGGGGCAGTGACTGAGCGGATGGTCTGCGCTGCATGTCGCGGGTTTGATTTCCGCGCGTTTTACTTTTTAAGTATTTAATCGTTGGAAACGGACAAGGTTTCTTAGATGAGAATAGTTATTTAGATAAAAACAGTAAATAATAACAACAACAATAACAAACAACAAAAACATAAAAATAATTGGGTTGTTATTTAGTTTCTTGCTATTCGACCTTAATTATAATAAATTAATAGTAATGTCTAAGACAAAATTGTTTAGAAATTTATTCTGTATACTTTTGTATATTTTTCATCACAATACGCTAAAAACATATGCCAGCAAAGTTTTGCGGCGTCGATATCGAGTAGCGACGAATTCTATAATATTGCTTTAAACTCATGCTATAGGTACTAGAACTTTATAAAATTACTTTTTGTCTATCTATTACAAAGGTCTATGGGTCCATCTCAAGTACTTGCAACGCATTTATTTGAATTGTGGCTTGTTTGCAAATGTCGATTACAGTAAAAAAAAAAGACGTATGGCACTCGGGGACTGCCGCGGTAAAGCTATTGCATAGCATTTTTATCAACTTATGCAATTATAATTATTTATTTATTTTATTTATGCAGTATTTTTTTTCCTTTGTTTTTTTTTCTTTGATATTAATTGAAGTTACACTTTCACACATTGAATTGAATTTTGATTGATTGTTCACTCATTTGTTTTCTTATCGGTCACCACGCTCAAAAAACAAATGAGTGGGGGGTGTTAGGTTATTTTCGTTACGGAATTTCTGGATTCGGTCTCCGCGCTCAAGGCCTGCGATAGAAGCTATGCAATAGCTTAAAAAATATTTCAATTTTTGAGTCCTTTGAGAATAGGTACCAAAATTTTTCGTTACATGTTTTATCGTCAGCCCTTATTTTATTAATTACTTCATAGAACAGTATATAGCTTAAGTGATATCTCATAAACGCTTCAATTCTCAACTCTATCTTCACTGCAAAAAGGTTCGAAATCCCTTACGACAATTGTTCGGATGCCAGAGTGGTTGTTACACTAACATTATAGGCCGTAGATCGGTCAAACGAGTGTAATGCCGTATGTACTGGAGGGAGGGGAGGGGTAAGGAAGAAGCGGTGGTAAACATTATTACCTATTAGTGATGGGTTTTAAGGTATAAAATTTTAGCGGTTTAAGTAATTTGTCCTTGAAGGACCGACGGTAATACTGTTGACCTCACGTCTACGTCCAGACGTTATCATCATCATTTCAATTGTCCACTGTTGGACGTAGCCAACGTAGGCCTAAGTGTCGCCATAACGACCACATCTATCGGATTCCTAAGACTCTCACTAGGTCTTCGGTCTACCTTGTGGAAGGTTGTGGAATAAGAATTTTGTATTCCCCATTTTTTTTTTTATTACTGGTAGGCTTGCGTTTGACTACCATCTCACCTCATTGGCGGGACATAGCAGAACCTGTACCTAAAACAACATCTTATGAACCTAATGCCTTTCAAATCCACAATTAATGATTTGAATTTGAAAGGCGTTCCAATGCTGCGTCTTTCGGTATGGGGTCGCAATCCAGAACTTTTTGGCGCCATCGACCATTTGTTCTGTGAGCAACGTACCCTGCCAACTGCCATTTAATTTTGGCATTTCTTCGGACTATTCCGGTAATCTTGGTTCTCCTGCAAATATCTTCATTACGGTTCTAAAATCTATAAAAATACCTCTCTAGCCTTTTCCTAACTATGTTGGAGTCGGTTTCCAGTCTAACCAGATGCAAGTGGGTACTTCATATAGAGTAACTGGTAATTAATGACCGATACTTCTACATGTTATTGCACTCATTATTACAAACAACTTTCCCAAAGAAACTTTTTTTATACTCATTAGTTTTATCGTAATAACAAAATAGCTGTTCGCGCAAATCCGCGCGCGTGCGCCTGTGACCAGTCAGCTGATAGCTGCGTAACACCGTTGTCTCATGTACCTTACCTACAATAGTGATAGAACACCCTCGCCGCTTGCAAACCTATCAGTGTATGTAATCAGTGTAGGTATCTACATGTTCTGGATAATATAAGTACTTAAACAACGAGTATAAAAAAAAGTTTCTTTATGAAATTTGTCTGTAATCATGAGTACAATCACGTGTATAATTATCGGTCACTAATTACCAGTCACTCTATATAGAATGACTACTTATCTAACCATCACAACACAGCAATTGGAAACACGATAAACTTTGGCAAGACAGATGTCAGGTTTCCCGGATTCCTATCCATAATGACTGTCAAAGATCTACAAATGAGAGCCGGAACCAACGGCTACTGCAACGGTAGGCGGTTAGAGCGTTATGACACAAAATAGATAGGTAGTAATAGAAGACAATCTCATGTATGTACTTCACTTTTTATACCTACGCACGGTGGATGCACACTAATGAGCGTTTGAGCCGGAACTGTTCGACGAGCAGGCTGAGGCGCTCCGAGATATCGTGTCTGTGAACGGTGTTTATGTGTGAGTTGTGAGAGCGCGCTTTGTATGTAGATTGACTTCTGTACCTATATATTTTGTGGTTAGGATCTCCGTTCCCTAACGCGTGCAACCGTCTCCTTTACTAGCATTACTGCTTCGCAGAAAAAGGTGACCGCCGCTCATCTTTTCGCTTCAGTCCCGGGTCTTATTTGGTGTTCAACAATGACGTTTCATTTCTTCCAAAATGGTTGAGCTGGGTGGGGCTGATGCACGCGTCATGCTCGTGAACTGGTGCCGTCAGATGAGACCGGTCATCTCTTAGCTGCCAGTGGCTTACCTAATTCAGTTTCTATCTTTTAATTATTTTTATTTTATTATCTACATTGTGCTCACATAATAGAAGCAACAAGTAATATGTAACCAAGTATTATATGTAACACATAATATGATCTAAAAGAGTGTCCACATTTTCTCCATAGAGATCTACGCTTTGGAACGTGCAATTTAACTTCACTTTTCTTGGACTAACCGACCTTGGACTATTCAAAAGTACCTACAAATGGTTTATTTGAAATAAATGCTTTGACTTTGACTTTCAAAAATCATTGCCATAAAGTCACAATTTTTCCTACACCTTTCAGACGAAAGATGTAGGTAAAATTATGAGCGTTACCAGACGGCAACGCTTGTAACTTGGACCACACACATTAGCCGCTTGCTCCAATTTGTGTTAGGGCTTATTAATGTGAGGAGACAAGCGAAAAACTCCCGTCAGCTGTATACCGCCACTATTTACTAAAACGTCGCCGTTTTTCATCTTCACCAGCTTAATATCTTGCCTTTGTTCTTCTAAAATATTTATAGCGAGCGATTTTTGGAAGTAGGTAGTCATTCTTAGGAAAAATATTGTGTTCTAGAAAAATGGAGCGAAGAAAAATTTTGATGTGAGGGGAAAAATTAGGAACAGTGGCTTTGTTGAGTAATTGGAATGGAGGCTAGATTTGACAGAAATAGAGAGGTTCTTAACATGTGATATGTCATGGTACGGCTTCGATGGCACGTTTGGTGCAGTGGTTGAGCGATTGACTGCTGCACTGCGTGACTCGGATTCGGACCAAATGTTTTGAATGGAAAGAATTGCCGTGGTCTTGGAATGCTAAGGGTAAATGAAAGAACATATGTGTGGGTTTTAGTCAGTAAAAGTCTGACCTGTCTTTTTTGCTCCGCCTGAGAGTGGGAGAAGTAATTTGATGATAATAATCACGCCTCAAAAAAAATAGCTTACGAATTCCTGGTCTGGGTGTCCTGTGTTGATTTACACGTTTGTGAACGCGCCCACAAAACAACAGTAATTTATAGTGTGACGGCAAAAGTGCTCAAAACAAAAAAAACCGGCCAAGTGCGAGTCGGACTCGCCCATGAAGGGTTCCGTAGCAGCAAGTAACATAATATAAAAGGTCTTGTAGTTCGTTGTAACTTTGATCGATGTTTTAATAATAGTGTATTTTTTAGATTTATGACGTGTTAAAAAAAACTACTTACTAAATCTCGTCCAAACCAATTTTCGTTGGCGGTTTGCATGGTATATGTTTTTTTAAGTTTTATCATTCTCTTATTTTAGAAGTTACAGGGCCCTTCCTGTAACTTCTAAAATAAGAAAATGATAAAACTTTGAAACTTTTTAAAAATGATAAAACGCAAAATGTGTGACACACATTTTACCACTTTGGAAGTGTCTCTCGCGCGAACTACTCAATTTAGAAAAAAATGATATTAGAAACCTTAATATCATTTTTGAAGACCTATCCACAGATACCCCACACGAATGGGTTGAATGAAAAAAAAAAAAATTGAGTTTCAGTTCTAAGTAAGGGAAACTCCAAATTTTTTTTTCACTTTTTGTGTAAAAATCGTAATGCGGTTCACAGAATACATCTACGTACTAAGTTTCAACAGTATAGCTCTTACAGTTTCGGAAAAAAGTGGCTGTGACATACTGACAGACAGACATGACGAATCCGTTCATCCGTTTTTTGCCATTTGGCTACGGAACCCTAAAAACATAGTAGTGATATAAGTGTACGGTGCATATACTTGCACTGACAGACTTACAGACACTTTTAGCTAATATACATCTATAGAAACGAATGTATGATCTATATAGTTAAACAAATTCTTTATTTTTATTTCCGATTCAAAACACAATGTAAATCGTTACTGAAACTCTTCAATCAGATAAAAGTCAGATGGGACCACTGACTGTAGCCACTCCTGTAATTTTCATTCATTGTGCGTACAGCAAGGTGGACGAACGAACTGGTGAGAGTCGCGAGAATGCAGTTGATGAGAAACGCACAGGATCGGTCGTTGTGGCGACGCTTGGGGAAGGCCTATGTCCAACAGTGGACGTATTTTAGCTGAAATGATGATGATGATGTGCGTACAGCTAAGGAGTAGAATTCCCTGCAGGAGTCTGTAGTTTGGGGACCTTTAAGTCAAGAGTGAATAAGTTACTTCTAGGCAAGCGTTTTCTATTATTGGCAAGCGTCTTGTATTATTATTGTCCACTACATCGCTTTCCGTTAGGTGAGATAGTGGTAAAAAAAAGGTAAAGCAAAGGCTTCCACTAAAATTTTTCCTTTTAAGCTCATACCACAGATTTGGAACTAGATATTTCAATAGAACTCTGCCAAGTCACACCAGTGCCAAATAATTGCAAGGCACCTTTTGAGCAGAGGCATACTGTGACAAAATGTGTGAAGGCAACGAATACGTGGATCTTGGAAGGGTGTCCATGATTCGAATATGATTAGACACATTTTTGGATGATTTTTAGTATAATAATACAGCATTATATTATTGCATTGCTTATAAACTTCTATTATATATATATAAAAACTAATTTTAATCTTAAACTACTTTGTTGCTTGGTTATATTTCTTTCTGTATCACAGTTATGATCCGCAATTACACTCTATACAAATATTACAAATGGGCCGTTATCTTTCGAATTTCGCATGTTTAGTGTTTTATCAATCAAATCAATAATAATTAATTTAGGTAGCGTAGCATAGTAGATAGATGTCATTTATTTATCAAGAAATTACTTAGGTGCTATTCTTACAGTTTTACCAAAGAATAGTAAAGCATGCCAACAATCTATGAACTAAAAAATGTATGCAAATATTCAGTATAGTTTCATTGTTACTCATTAAAATATCAACTTATGGTTCCTCTAAAGATATTGTTCCAATTAAGACGTTCAGTAGATTGCAGTCTTTATCCATGGGGGTATGATCAGACACATTGAGGTAAACTGAAGCGGCCTGCGAGTTAGCGTGGTCGTGTTATCCATTTTATTGTTCAGTAGCTGATAGTAATGCATTAATAGTGCATATTTACGTCGCAATTCTAATTTATAGTGTCTTTTTTTATTTGATACAAACCAGTGCTTGACTGCGATTCCATCTGACGGTAAGCAGTGATGCAATCGTTGATGGTGTGGCGCATTATTTTATTAAGAGCCTTGAAGACACCTTAATTATAACTGGACGGGAAGACCGCAGCAGGCAAATTTTTCTAGTCCTTTGATATACGCGGTTTAAACGACGAAGCGAATGTAGAAGTTTCAACAGCGTAAGGTTGGATACTCGCCGTATGTCGGATTGTCCGATGGTATCAATTTCAAAAATCTATCAATCATCGTCCTAAATTCTAAAAAAAAAAACAAATCGCTAAATGTAAATTCTCTTTACAAATATCACCGATTTCAATAACGAACATAATTTTCAGAAAATATTTATAGGTACTGAATTCCGGTCGTAATATTATTCATGGGCAGTCTACACTGAAAGAGAATGGAGATCAAAGGGCCCGAAACGTGTGAATCGAGTTAGTGGCGGGAGATCCCCATCCCCGTTCTGGATCAAGGAGGATGGGTACACAAAAGATCGGGCCGTCATTAAACACGAGCTTCCCTGTACTAATGTGATGGACAATAGTAAAACGTTCTTCACGCCGAAAAGGGGATGGGGGGCTCCCCCCTTTTCCCGATGATTTCCTTTGGAAAAAATCTTTTATCTTTTGAATGTGATTCCAAATATAATGAGGACGCTTTTGAGGCGTCGAACGTTGAAGATTTATTTAGATGCGACGATGATAGGGTGTACTGTTAGATGTAAACGTAAACAAGGGAGATGGTCAATTTTGTGAAATGAATAATTTTCCGTTTTAACAAAACAAATGTTTTATTTAATCGGAGAAACACAATTTGTCCCTCGATACACCACTTGTATACTACACAGTTTCGTCAGATATTTTGGCGCATGGTAATGGCTGTAAAATATGGGATTTCGTGTAGTACGTGAATGGTGTAAAGCAGAGATACTCAACCTGTGGCCCCATCTGGTGTTACTTTATATTAAACCATTTTGAATTTAGCGTTCATTAGACAATTTTAGAGCATGTTCAGTAAATTGATCCTACAGAATACTAGCAGTGGTTTAGAAAATGATTTATTAATTTTGAATTTATGTTTTATTGACACGTAAATTATTTGAATTAAACAATTTCTTATAAAACGGACACTGCAACATAAAAACGTCAAAAAATTACAAAAAAAATACCAACGCCTTCACCCCCATGAAGTAGGTCTCTTCATACAATCTTGGGACCCCCTTTCAGTCTCTTATGGGACGAAACCACAAAAAATCTCTCTCTTAATACTCGTCTACGTCATAAAAGGAAATCTTATGCAAAATTTCATTTTCCTAGTGGGTTTTCCTGGTGGTACTAGTAGGAGAAACTGTCAGTTTCTCCTTTTTTCTAAATAGATGAATCCGGTCATTATGGCGACAATTGGGAAAGGCATACGTACGACAACCGAACAGTGGACATTTTTGTGCAACAGTGTCCACTGTCTGTTGGCTGAAATGATGATAATGATGATGAGATGAATTCGTTCAAAGTTATTTAATTCAATTGTAAGAATCTCCGAAAATCTTCGAAATCATTAGATACCATTTTTTTGCGGCTTTCAATACCTTGGCTTTGGGAAAGATGGCTAACATGTGCGTTGTGGCCCCTATGAAAGAAAAGTTGGAGTACCACAGGGCTAAAGCTATGAACTCATTCAAGATTTTCCAGACTGACGACTGTAGTATCTAGCGTTTAGCGAGGGTGCGACTAAAGTACTTAAGTATCGTCACTCATGAAACCTCTTTTGAACACCCTTTTCATGCAGCCGCGCTTAATATCTGAGATAACTGGCGCGTTTGCCAAGTTTATTGATTACTAGCTCTTGTCAGTGGCTTCGAAAGAAAGAAAAAAAAACTATTTTATTTACACAATAAATACAATATAATACACCTTTTGCCCGCGTGTACATCGAAAATTGTACCAACGGAACATATTCCCAAGATAAACAGTATACTAAGTCATAGTTCAGGACATCTCTTATCGTGCCAAACACCATTCAAATTTTTGCAGTCATTTTAGCATAAAGCAGTCACAATCACACACGCACTTACAAACTTTTGTAATATTAGTGTGATTATAAACCTTTTTTGTTTGTGAAAATTGCATCAAAATCCATTGCGTTGTTAAAGAGTTAGCGAATAAGCAGAGAGACGTAAATAGCAACTTTGTTTTATACGATGTGAAGTCTCACTTCTGGGCAAAGACCTCCCTTCATTTCTTCCATTGTCCTTGACTCTAGGCTACTTCTTGTCGGCGTTATATCACAAAATAGATAGGTACAGAAGTTAATCTACATACAAAGCGCGCTCGAGCAACGCACACATAGACACCGCTCACAGACACGATGTCTCGGTCGCGTCTCGGATCATTCGTCGAACAGTTCCGGCTCAAACGCTCAATAGTGTGCGTCCACCGAGCGTTGGTATAAAAAGTGAAGTACATACATGAGATTGTCTTCTGTACCTATCTATTTTGTGGTTATATTCAGACTAACAAAAATCCATTTTGTATCTTATAATAAACTCAGGTTTTTTTCGTTTCAGATGTGATACAAGTGTGGTCAGCCCCGGGCGGTATGACGCGACTGCCATGCGACCTAGCAGCCCCTGTCAGCGAAGTCGCCCTGATGTTTTGGTTCAAGGAAGGGGACAGGATGCCTATTTATACGTAAGTCTGCTTTATTACCTATGGCTTCTGGCAGCGGCTTTGCCTACATGAATGTAGAAAAAAATTCTACTTTTTTATTACGAGTAAGGTCGCGTTCTCTATATCATGATGAGGCCGACGATAGAGCAGTCTAGCTCATTATACAAACATTTGTCTTGGGTCAAAATCAAACCCACGACCTCCGGAATCGAACACTAGACCTGTTGGCCAGTCAAAGAACAACGGCGAGGGAATTGTTGATGAAATTATGTTGTGTCTACTTATATAAGAACTTCTTTGTATCAGTTACCATGATATATACCAACTAAATAATTGACTTTGTTTTATCGAATCAAGATTATGGCCAATTTATGGACTGCAAAAAAATCGTCATAATTGGAAACGGAATTGACTAGATTTTTTACGATAGTAAATAATCATGCCTTATTTAGTTTTTTTTTGCTTTCTTGGCTACATTGACTTTTCGGTGAACTAAACTCTTAATGTTGCCACTAATATAAATCTTTGTCAAGTAACATAATATTCTTTGCTTTAATTATATTGCTAATAAATACTTAGGTGTTAATGTGTTTACATTTCCGCATTAGATAATAAAAAAAAAAAACTGTTTGTGCTTAGAATATAGTGGCTAAAATGACACGATATCGAGAATCACATCACCAGAAAAAGCATGGCATTAGATATTTCAACAGCCATCCACTAGAGAAAAAGAAAACATAACATTTGATATGACATCTTGTCGTTCGTTCAAAAATGGTCTTTTAAAATTCATAAGGAGGTACGTAGGTATTATTGATATAATATACGTAATCTCACCAACTTTAAACTGGAATATCTTTAATATAAGAATACTATTAAAGTAATAGTAATGTCCAAGACAAAATTGTTTAGAAATTTATTCTGTATACTTTTGTATATTTTTCATCACAATAAAACAACAATAAACATATGCCAGCAAAATTTTATTCGGGACTTCGCCATGATCCTTAATAGCAACTTAGTTCCTGCAATGATAATCCCGCAATAAACTCCCATAATTATAATATTATGATCACATTACTTAGTAACTACAAATAATAATAATTATTTATTTATTTAATCAGGCATCAATATTGGTCCATTCATTACAAGAAAATTGTTAGTATGACCTTAAAAAAACTATGTTAGTGACTGATAACTAAAAGCGACTTAGTCTTCTGGGTAAGGTTCCACACCAGAAGGCTATCAAACATACAAGCTATAATTTTTACTAAAAAACCCACGTGACGAAAAAAGTAAAATTCTATTACAATTTATTATCATTAACTTTCAGGCATAGTTTCCACTTCCCTGCTCTCATGTTATCAGTTCGGTCAAGTTTGATTCATTAAAATTGGGTCCCGAAAGTTTCCATAGAAGTCGAAATGGGTCAAACTTTTAACGATGTGCTGCCAATGCTGCCATATGACCGGGCCTTGAAGCCCCCTGCATTCAATGACAAGACGAGATAAATTCTGGTATTTCTTTTGAAGCTCGATTACATTTTTCCTTTTCTATCTTGCTGTATCTTTATCTTTGAAGTTGATTTTAGTGGATGGTGTTTTATTTATTTGTTTGTTGGGTTTTGGAGAATCGTTACTCGGATATGACCTCCGTGGATATGACACATAATAGAGTACTATAAATGGTTCTTTCACATGTGCTTCTACAATTATGGAAGACATCCTGATATAGTAGGTGAAAAACCGATATACCTAATAAATTATATCATCTATACTAATATTATGAAGAGGATAGATTTGTATTTTTAATTTGTCATTGGGTGAGGTATATTTTTTCACACAAATAAATTGTTTTATTTTTTTTCCTTTCTTTCTTTCTAATTGGCATATTATGACAATTCGAATGCCGCGGGCTGTCCTGGAGCATTTACTAAATAGTAGCATTATCTTTATTATTATTGTATACACTTTTTTTGTTTAAAATTTGCATTACATACATTAACATAATTTACGCTTTTTATCAATGTTTTCTTTGCTATTTATTATTTTATTTCGATAGTTTATTTAACCTCCATGAGCATGACCGTGGTATTAACGCGAGCCCTCAGAATACGCGTTGCCTTATTTATCGATTTAAATATTGCAACATAATTATGTTGAGTTAGGTGCCTTTTTGGCCTCCAAAAGATTTTTGTGCCTACCCACGTATTTCTATTAAATACGCATGTGTGAGGCAGGTACAAATAATCGTTTTTCTTTCAGTTAAATCTGGCTGAAACAGGCAGATGATACTTAATAATCGTCTGTGTAACTGTAGCCTTTTTTTTTTCGAGGTAGAAAATCATTAAGTAACACAAATCAAAGTTTTATTAGGATTTTGTACCCAAAGCCGGCGTTCGCGCACCTATTGTCTTTCTATTGTGTCTGTAATTTCTACGATTGAAAGGTTAAGTGGGGCCACACAACAAACCTAACTTTTTTTGACGTGTTTTGTCCGACTCCCGGTCGGTTTTTAGAATACCAAATTTAATAATCAATAAATAATAATTATTTATTTAACAAACACAGTTTATAAAACACTAATCAACTTGACAGAGTATGAAACTAACAATGGCCTTAAAAATTAGCAACGAGTCGCAAACTAGGCATAGCCTTTATCTTGGTGACCCAAACATGACACATAGTTCACAATTTGACGTGATCTGCTAGCAATACATGGCACGTTAAGATACTGAGATGAGATACAAGAATAGATTAAAAATAACTTGAGAATCAAACAAAATCAATACTTAGTCTAACACCAAACACTTACATAGCAACTCACGTCCGCCTTCTAATCACCGATATCCAAATATCTGCCGTAGCTATCCATTCCGACCATTCAAATGTACACCATCTTGCGTATCCGGCAACAGGATCGCATTATGGCTTAGCTCTCTATAGCTTGTATCGACCATTGTGGACGACTGATTAAGCTATTCAGATGGGACAATGGGCTTATTAAATAACGACGTGCGATACGTGGACGTGGTAATTCACGTGTTTGAGTTGATTGATTGTGGTTTGCAGTTGATTGGCTTGCGAAGTGTTGTAATGGTAATCTTAAGTGTGGTTTGAGATGGTTATTGTGAATGAATTCAGTGTAATTGATTATTCAACTTGATTTTTGTCACTATCTGCATTTTTTATTGTTGATTAACTTGCGCTTGACCACTGTTTTTTTTTATTATGGATAGGCTATGGATAGGGTAATTACTGATATCCAAATAGCTACCGCAGCTATCCATTCCGACCATTCAAATGTACACCATCTTGCCTATCCAGCAACAGGATTGCATTACGGCTTAGCTGTCTATAGCTTGTTTCGGCCATTGTGGACGACTGATTAAGCCATAAAAGGGACAATGGGCTTATCAAATAACGACGTGAGATACGTGGACGTGGTAATTCACGTGTTTGAGTTGATTGATTGTAGTTTGCAGTTGATTGGCTTGCGAAGTGTTGCGACGGTGATCTTAAGTGTTTGTGTGTGGTTTGAGATGTTTATTGTGAATGAATTCAGTGGAATTGATTTATTTAACTTGATTTTAACCAATTACCATGTGCATTTTTTTAATGTTGTTTGGCTTGCGCTTGACCTTACCTGATGGACAGCAACGATACGGTCAACGAGAGAGCGCACTTGCTTTGAAGTAACCTATTTACTCTTGACTTAAAAGATGCAGATGGATAGATGAGCGATGTTTCCTGATAGCTACAACCTAGGGATTAAAGATCTCTGTTCTATTACGAAAACAAGAGGATGGCATTGATAAAATGAAAGTGGTTAAAATACCAACTATTTACTAGAGCCACCATTTTTCATACCACCAAAGCAATAAAAGTCATAATCGGTTATACGGACAGTAAAAAAAGTTTTTGTTTCATTGTCTCATCTTATTGCGACTGGAGTACTTATGGTAGGAAATAGGTAATTATAGGTCACGCAACACTACTGTAGTCAAATTTAACGAAAACCCATAGCTTAATATAATCAGCCTTTTAATGTTCCCACTGCTGGGACTCAGGCCCCTCTAGGAGAGGGAATGGGCCATAATCCAATTCGCGGGTCCAGTGCGGGTTAATGAATGTCACATGTCTTCGAATTTTTGGTTCTAGGACATGCCAGTTTCCTCACGATGTTTTCCTTCACCGTTTTGAGAGCAGTGCTGTTGAAATAAATTACACAAAGTAATGTGCCTGGCTGGGTTTGAACCCGCGACCTTACAACTCGTAAGTCAGGGTCGTTACCACTCGGCCACCACTGCTCACAAAAATCCATAAACTATAAAAATACAGCTTAAACACATTTAAATACAGAGATAATCCCGTAACGAAACACAATAATCCTATGGTATTTCGTCTCGTTTATTTTCCGTGGCATTTCATTTGTCTAATGGAATAAAGCCTGCTCGTTGATTGCAGTTCTCTGCCTACGCTGTTTTTGTATGTAGCGCTGTATTCTGTTAGTTCTCTTGTCAACATGCTTGCGTGGATCGTGTTTTGTTTTTTTTGAAAAAGAATATCGTACGCTAGGGTTACCAACTCCAAATTTAAAAACTAGGATTTGAATTTGGAAAAACCAGGACAATTCAGTTTAAAAACAGGATGCAGTAATACAGTTGCATACATAATTAAATTAATATTTTGTGAAAATTTGAATAAAATTATATTTTATAATCGTCATTGTTGAGAGTCAATTCAAAATATTTTTATTTCACATAGGCATTTATAAAACGTCAGAAGCTAGTTTTTTTAAATAAAAGCTAAGTGAACAAAACATGGTACATAACGCTTTTATTTTAAAACAGCATGACAACGCGAATATTTGCGAACCGTGAGGCCACAAGTAAAGTAAGAATTATAACAGTGGTACCCGATTACGGAGTGTTATGATTTTGACAGGCTATGTATGTATGTGAGTATGTTCATCTGTTCCCTCATAACTCCTAATCTTCTCATCGGAACTCAACATATGAGGTATCGTTAGAACCGTCTTAATCGTCCGCTGAAAATAGGTTTTAATATCAGGGCGCTTTAAAAACCCAGGATGCTTCTTAAAAAGTATCCAGGACATCCCAGGATACTACAAAAAGTAGGACATGTCCTCGGAAAACTGGTCGGTTGGCAACTCTATCGTATGGTGAAGAGATTTTTTCTTTTGCTTTACTATTTTTTGACTTTGTTTTGAGTTTTAGTATGGAAGAATGTTTTTAATTTTGCTTTGATCAGTCACAGAAAGACCGGAAAGAGTAAACGAATGAAAATTTTAAAATTTTCTTTTGCTTTGCCATAGTGTATTTTTTTGCGTAGGAATTTATCAAATTATTCTCTGGGTGGAGCTAGAGGGTATGTTAGACTTTTAATGCCTAAATTCCACCTGTGTTTCTTCACTTTCTATATGCGACCAAGGGCTACGGTAACTCTATCAAACAGTGTCCGTCCATATTCCGTTGTGCTCAATTACTCAATGGTGGCCGAGTGGTAACGGCTCCGACTTACGAGTTGTAAGTCGCGGGTTCAAACCAAACCAGGCGCATTACTATGTGTAATTTATTTCATCACCAGTGCTCTCAAAACGGTGAAGGAGACATCGTGAGAAAACCGGCATGTCCTAGAACGAATAATTCGATGACATGTGACATTCACCAACCCGCACTGGGCTCGCGTGGTGGATTACTGCCCATTCCCTCTACTGCCTGAGTCCCAGCAGTGGGAACATTAACGGGCTGATAATGCTTATGCAATTACTCGGCTAGTAGTCCTTCAGCCATTTAGTTGGGGGCCAACGTTTAATAAATGGCGTAAGCTTGCAACTAGCTGACTAATTTATCTAGTTGGCTGTCACATGTATACCTGATTGCATAAAATATCTATGAAATAATCTGTCACAGGATATTATCAAGCACGAGCGAAATTCATAAACCTAAAGTTGATATTCGTGTTGACCAATAACTGGTTTGTACAGGTTATATACACTTTCAATGTAAAGTACCATCGATATGTATGTACTAGTAAAGTGCTAATATTAAGATTAATATAAGTACTTTGTATCGAAAATAAAAATATATCAGAGATAGATAGTCCTCTGATATGCACCCTTAAATTTTGATCGTTTTAATCCCGTGGAGGGTCAATCCGGTACATGAATCACTATCGTTTTGTAAAGATAAAATTAAAAAATAAAGTACCTTTTTTTTTCAAAACTCGTATTAATTTACGCATGTACGAAATTAATTTCTTTAAGAAAACATCAGCTGAGCGAGTCCAATGACCTGTAGGTAGTTTGTACGCAACGCCGACTACTACCTACAGGTCATTGAACTCGCTCCACGGGATTAAAATGATCAAAATTTAGCAGTGTATTTTTATTCTTGACTAGCTACTTATGTTAGAAAGTTATGCCTGAGAAATGTACTCCTAGAATAAGAAGTATCCTATATGCTATGCTATTCCAAGACATGGTCTCCCTTGTGCAGTTTCAGCGTGAAGTAGTAACTAACATACACTCATAAACTTCCGCCTTTATAATGCTAGTGATAGGCTCGAGCAATAGAGAGATAGCCTATCTCATCTGGTGGTAAACGTTGATGTGATCAACGTAGAGCGCTCTTGCCTAGGAGTAACCTATTCACTTTTGATATAAAGTATCTTGAGGTTGTAGCTATCAGGCCTTAGGTATAAAACGACTCAAACATAATCTACGGTATATAATATTTTAGAGAGGTAAAGTTTTTTTTTTTTGTCTTTATGTTTTTTGTTTGGAGGAGGTAATCTCTGAAAGTACTGGTTCGATTGCTAATTTTTTTCACTGATAGAAAGCTGATTTATTCCTGAGTGACATAGACTATATTTTTTGTACGCGGCTGAAGCTGCGGATAAAAGCTAGTTGTAAGTAAACCTAAGTTTGTGGTTGATGAGAAATTAAGCATAATGAATCACTATTATCTTAGACCTAAACTTCTAGCTGCAGACGTAGGTCCTCACAAAACATTGGCAAACGGTAATCTAGATAATCTTTTCAGCCTAATCTATCAACAAAAAGTAATCGATTAGATAGACATAATAAATTATCAGTAAGATGGTTCACAATTGTTTTAAAGTGAATCCAGAAATAACATTTAAGTTTTTTTTCGGTTTCTTTAGTACGAGATAATGCCAAGCAAAAATTCGGGATATCCGAAAAAATCTCTTCCAACCAAACTTCGTAAGGGTCAAAGCACATCATATACCATTATAATCACATTCCGGTGCTGATCTGAAAATAAAAGAAAACCCTTATCTCTGGACGTAGGAGTCATAAAATCGAGCGTAGGGTGACTTTACGAGGGATCGCGGATGGAGACAGACTAGCACGTCGTTACTTCCTAATGCGAGGCCCTGACGTGTTAACCAGATGGGCACGATGAAGATTATGTGACGTATGTGAGATTGAATTTTAAAATTACCTATTTTTAACCAACTAAGAAAAAGAGGAGGTTATCAATTCGTCGGAATCTTTTCTATTTTAAACACACTTATATTAGCTTCACCTGTATGTTTGTAACCAACGCCTTTGAGCTCGATTTTGACCTACTTTGGGCGATCAGATTTTCTTCAAACTTTGCACACCCATCAAAGACTGATGACAATACAATAATCCGTCTTTTTTTAGTGAAAAATAAAAATATAGTTTTAAAAAACTAAAAAAACACGCTTTCATAGCATATCAAACCAAAAAGTGTAAAATAATTTTCAATATACTTAGGTAGAAAATAATAATATTGAACGAAAAATATTAATATCATTATGAAAAAAGCGTGGGGTGCTCAATTTACGAAAAATATGGCACAAAGCGCCCCACGCTTTTTTCACAATGAAGGACGGACGACTTTCAACTGGAATTATGATGACGATGAGGAAATCAATATCCTAATGGAAATAATGTTTCCTAATGAGAATGTTTCAATGTTGAACCTTAAAAAGTATGATCATGTCTCAGGCTTTCGCATGGTACTCAAGTGGCTCCCTATTCGACTTCGCAGGAACACTCGGATATTATGTCTGCTGTTTAACATCCTTTTCAACCCTAAAACTCCCTCTTACCTGCGGGAACGTTTCTCCTACTCTCGTCCTTCTGATGCACCTTGCAGGTCACATCTTAAGAATCTCCTTAAATCCCCTCCCCACTCCACCGATTTCTATTCCTATTCCTTCACTTCGCACGCAGTACGGTTGTGGAATTCACTTCCGCCTGATATCAGGAGCTGCCAAACTCTTGCAGTTTTTAAAAGAAGAGTGAAAGAGCACTATCTTTCTATTTCGTCATAGTTGCATATTTAAACTAATATGTATTATTTTATTTTAGGTATTATTTAGTATGTATTTGTGTGATATTTATTTTATTATGTGTATGTTTATAATTATAGCAGTATATATATCTTTAATTATTATTATTTTTTTTATACTATTTCATTGTTAACTTATTTTGTGTGTACTAATTTTCCTTTTACTTTTACACACGGTGTCTACTTCTCTTTTTCTTCAACTTTCCTGTCGCAGGTATGCTGGAAGAGATTTCATTAGAAATAAGCATCACCTTTGTACTATTTTTTTCTGTTTCCTTCCTCTTTTCTTGTATTTCCATGTGTGTACATAAATAGTTAAATAAATAAAAATAAATAAATAAATAAATGTTTGCTGTATCAAAATTTGTTACACGTATGTTGAGAAAAAAATATCGCCTTAATTAAGGTCATTGGTTTGTTAGTGATGACAAAATTTCGTTTACAATACTGACTGCACCAGATAAGATTTGCCGATAATTCCGGGACAGCCGAGTTATTAGAGTGCCCGAAATAAGTCAGCTCAAAGAGCTGTGTGGGCGTTAGGTGCCGACTATCCTCAGAATAGACACCCGAGATGAATTTCCCGAAGGTTTAAATTATCATGTAATAGCTTTCAAAATATCCATCATTTTATATTCATTTATTTTAGTTAGTTGGCCCTTGATGTCATTTATAGATCTTTGACAATTGTTAGATATTCAGAAGCCAGGAAATCTGACGTTAGAATGTCTTATATAGGGGTATCGTCACCCTTACCGAGTACCGTAGTATTACGTTATGGAGGCCAGATAGACAAGCCGTTGCTTCATGTAAAATACTGGTACTGGATAAGTATTGCTGCATCTAGTTTGACTGAAAACTGACTCACAAAGTCGGAAAAATGCTAGGAAGATTGCCGTTATTATCTTTTTTATCGATCCAAACATACTCCAAAAAGAATAGGCAAGCAGATTGTTATTTCTCGTATTACGAGTATCATTTTCGTCAATCCAAACAGACAGAAATAGGCTAGGCAGTTGATAATTTTCTTAGTTCTGAGGGCCAGTATTACCAAGGGTGGCGGTAATTGGGGCTCCTAACTGAGCGTGACGACTGTCAAAGATCTGACAAAGCAAATAACAATCGAGACCAAAAGCTTAACTTGCCAAAAATGAACATTTACAAAAATAAAATGTAAAAAATCATAAACCATTTACCCCAGTAAACTGATTTACGCGCTATGAATATTAATGTTCAGGCAATTATCGACATTGCATCGTCAACCAGGCATCACTCTATAAGAGACAATTATACGTCCAAATTGCTATTATTTTTCATATAGCGTCCGAAATTTCTTTATTGGACGTTATTGATATGAATACGTCAATGAGCCGTGTAATTTCGTATTTATTGTGTTTTGGGCTCGGTTTTGATGGTGGTGTGTACAATATGGGTCACATAATGTGGACCAGTGATTTTTGTGTTTTGTTGTTGTTTTTTTAATGTGTCGAATTTTGAAGGACTTATTTTTAAACCAATAAGCGTTTTTTACTCTCAATAAGTTAGTAATATGCATTTCAATCCTCCTCTTTACATGACCATACCAAGACATACGATTCCCCTTCAACTTTTCAGTCAATGGCGTCACTTTCAGACTTCCTCTAATATATCATTTCTCACTTTATCCATACTCGTTACACTATGCAAAAACATAGGTATTGTATTATTTTAATTAGACCAACAAAACAAAAATGCCCAACACAACCACAATTTCAAAACTAAACAAACATATAAACTAAACCTTGTCAATATTAATCATTTTAACACAAAACACCGATACGTTTGGGTGACAGCTGGAATCTGGTTGATTGATTAAAACCGTCGGTTGAAGTTCGACAGCGCTGAATATACTGGTGTACTGGTGTCACCCGGGTACGAGATAACGCGTGTCAGCGCGGTATGGGTGGGTGCGGTAGTCTGATGACGCGTTTGTGTATTTTTGCTGTACTTTTGTGACTCATCTAGCATAATCAGCCTTTTAATGTTGCTACAGCTGAGCTAATGGCAGTAATCCACCACGTGGGCCCAGTGCGGGTTGGTGAATGTCACGTCTTCGAATTTTTGGTTCTAGGATATGACTGTATCCTCACGATGTTTTTCTCACTCATCTTAACAGTATCTTAAAGAAAGAAAAAAAAAGCGTTCATTCTACTTGAAGAGACATAAAATAAATTACAAAATCACTTATCACTTCCTAAAACAATCAAAAATCAGTTTCACTGTCAGGCCATGTGTGGACTGGGCATTACACCTTAGACTTGTCTATGATGGACGTCACATGTCTTCGAATATTTGGTTCTAGGAAATGATGTCTTCTCATAATTTTTCCTTCACTATTTTGAGAACAGTGGTAATGAAATAAATTACAGAAAGTATAATTAGTGTACATATAATTAGTAGTATCGCCTGACTCAGTTTAAACTAGCGACCTTAGTACTCGTTCACGTTGACTCGCGGGCGCGGTAGCGGGCGCGGTCGCGAAATATCAAACATTTGGCGTAATATCGAAGTGTTCACGTACGAAACGCACGTGCGGTCTAAGTAGCGGGCATGCTAGCGAGCGGCGCGCGCGGCGAGCTCGCGGCTGTATCAAACGCTTGAAATGTTTGTGTGTGTTCACGTCGAACAAGCGGCGGAGCGCGCGATCCACCCGCGTCGTCAGTAAGTTCAAATGGTATAAACTTGTCGCCAGGCGGGTGTGACGCGCAAACGCCTGGCAGCCAATATGAACACGAACTCGCCATGTTTTCGCGACCACACCCGCCACCGCGCCCGCGCATTTCAACGTGAACAAGTACTTACAACTCGTAAATCGGGACCGTTATTACTGGGCCACTACTGCTCTCCACTGAGCTACTACCATTTATCGTTCATTAGTGAATCTGCAAACGTGGACACTTTTGTGTCTTGTGTCAGATACAAGATATCGATGAATGTTTGATTTCTGTAGAACCAGTGTGAAATCATACACTCCCAGCTCATACGTAAACATTTTTTGTGTCCAGTTGCTTCCACTTAACACATACTCATGACGATCAAAAGTGTTCGGTGTCGGTAACTGGAACAAAACGCTTCCCCGTTTGCGTAGCGCCTTATTCGCCACAGCCTTTCCACCCAAGTACTCATCAACTACCTAAATCTATAAAGACTTAACACAATACTCCCGTTTTCCTTACAAACCAGCACACTATTAATAACGTTTGCAGTCACAGAGAACAATACTCTCCTCTCGAAAACGAATCCATTGACGTGACGTCTGACTCGTCACGGTATGATGTATCGACTACGGTTTGACGTGTCGAAGTCAAACGCGTGACTCTGACGTATTCATTTGTTTCCATTTGCTCCTCGACAGATGACTTGCCTCTATTCGGTGTCATAGTGTGGCTGTGTTGGTTTATAGAAGAAAAAAAACATGTAATTTTGTTTTTTGTTAAATAATACAACGCTATTGCTTTGGTGTTGCTCAAAAGAAAAGGCAGAAGAAAATGGACTCCTTTATTTATACGCCAATAATGGTTTAAGAGCAGTGGTGGTCGAGTGCTATTGGCTCCGACTTAAGAGTTGTATCGCGGGTTCAAACCCTGCCAGGCGCATTACTTTGTGTAATTTATTTCATTACCACTGCTCTCAAAACGGTGAAGGAAAACATCGTGAGGAAACCGGCATGTCCTAGAATCAAAAATTCGAAGATATGTGGCATTCACCAATCCCCACTGGGCAACGTGGTGGATTACGGCCCATTCCCTCTTCTCGAGAGGAGGCCTGAGTCCCAGCAGTAGGAACATTAAAAGGATGATTATGTATGTGTGTTATATAGAAGTTTCATCTGAAGTCTATTGATATACACTATGTTATATACTACTCCAGGCACTTCAGAAATTCCTAATCAAAATACCAAATAACACTTACCAAAAAACGGGCTATCTACCCGGTTGGCTACCGATTGCAGGACGTGGTTAGAACTGTCACACAACCTGAAAAGCAGCAAGGTAGATTTTTTACGCCAGACTGCGTGAAAGTTGTCGGGGCGCGCGTCGGCAAATATTCCCGATGCACTACAGTCGTAACAAGACTCTGAGTGCGTTGTTAAATTAGATACGAAATCACTCTAGATTCCGATGCAATATGCCTTAAAGAGAGTTGTTTTAGTTGCTACTGTACATAGAGAAAACGTGAGAGCCAACATGTTCGCTTAGACTAACAATGTGCTGAGCTTTAAAGGTCTAAATCGTCATTCGTTCTACTTAATAATATTATTGTAATCAACAATTGCTCTTTAATGAATGGCTGTGATAGGAAAGTCCAATATTTGGTAATCTTTAGGCTGAAATGATAAAACAAATTAATACAAAAAACAAACGAACATCATACTTCCATAAAAGACTGCCCGCCCACGTCCGATAATCGGTGACCGATTTTGTAGAAGAAAAATAGAACACACTGATGGCAATAGTGCAACGCACACGTCCTACAAATAGTTGGTCAGAAATACAAAACAATGTTACTAATATACAAAATCGGCCTGATTATCTCTCCTACAAAAAATCTGTCGTGAGCGGGCAGCCTTAACGTGTCCAAAATCTATAGATAATCTTCTCCAAAATCATGACAGGAATCTAGGCAATAAACTGTTTGAGCAAACCGAAGTTTAATTCAATATTTTGACCAAACACACTTAATTAGCACCCCAATCACTCCCTTATTGTTCCTCTCCTCTCAAAATCTTCACCGAACCTCCCGTAACCAAGATACCGTTTTAGTATTCATCACATACAAAGGATAGTTTCAATAGTAACATCACGTTGTATTCGCTAATTAGGGCTGATATCCGCACAATGATTGACTGGTCAACAAAGGACGAACCGAATTATATTTCAATTATAATTATAGACATTGTTACGCCCTAGATAGATAGGTATATTATTATGTACAAAATTATTCCATAGAAACATACTCCTGGAATAAAAACTTTTCTAAGTAATATTTCAAGACATGAGGTACTTGTGGGCATCATCATTTCAGCCAAAAGACGTCCACTGTTTGACATAGGCCTCCCCCAAGCGTCGCTACAACAACCGGTCCTGTGCATCTCGCATTCATCGGATTCCCGCAACCCCTAGCCAAGTTACAACCGTTTCGCTTGCGTCAAACGCTTCGAGTTGACCTTGCCGCCAATTCTTTTGTTCTGACCACGTGACTGAGCGTTGAGACGACGTCATTCCCGTACATTTGGAGCTTTCTACAAGCGTTAACTATTGCAGATTAGAAAGTTGGCTAGGGGTACAGGGCATCGGTCCACTTTGTGGGAGACCTTCCAATGCTGCGACTTCTGGTACAAGGTCGCCACTCCAGAACCTTTCGTTCCCTTTGACCGTTCTGTGTGCAATGTTCCCAACATTGCCACTTAAGTTTGACGATTCTGTTGATGTGTCACATGTGTGTTGTTGATCCGTTCAGCCTTTTGAATGTGTAAGAGTTACAAACATACACACGTATATACTCGTACTTATACATCGTCATTAAAAGTAAAGTGATGTAGCAGGGAGGTCACGACCCTCAGCATTGAGGAATACGACGCAAGGAGGAGGGATACATCGTCATTATAATATTATTGTGAATTTTGATTTTTCTTTTCATTGGTAAGCTTCAAAAAACATGTTTTTTTCATCACCACTGTTTTAAAAAACAGCGAAGGAAAATATTGTCAGAAAATCGGTGTCCTAGAACCAAACATTCAAAGAAATTATGATTGATATGATCCCCCAACACGCACTCGTTCCGATTCCTCTCACAGAGTGGAGACCCGTATTACAGAGATATCAGCGCGCACTACGCGATTTAAACCTTAGGTAGGTACAGCAGTTCGAAAATCAACAATAAGGCTCCTTCAACTTATGCGGTTTTTGACGACCGAGTGACTGAAGCGGTGCGTTAGACATAAAGCGCACGCACGAGCGTTTTTCTGATACAAAGCGCGCGGTGTGGTAACAGCGTGACGCCAGTTCCACGAACGCTGGACTACCTAATGATTTTCAACAAGAGCACTAACAGTAACGTTTCTACGTTAAAGCCCAGAGCTTGACTGATGTGGTGTCACTGGTATACAAACGAACGGCGGTCAGATACGCTTTCAATTTAGGCGTTTGGTGTCGGATTGCTACCGTACGACAGCGGACCGCTTGCAGGATATAACCAACGATACGGCTAGAGTAGTCATGTCCTGGACCTGAAAAGCCGGACAAACTATCTTATTTAGGCAGACATTTTTTAGATTTTTTTATTGTAATTAAAAAAATTAACATGACTTTTTAATTAGAATAAAATTCATATTTTTTTTTTAGATTCTAATGAAAAAGCAATAAAATCAAGTGATATATTACTAGACTAATTGCATGTCCGTTTTGCTTGTGCTAGTGATACAAGGTAATGTAAAACTTAGATGTCAATTCTAAACAAAATGGTCAAATTTAAGAAGCCTACTAGAAGCCGAATTTGACCATTTTTGGCTGAAAATGTCCGGAAAAATATCCCGAAAAAGCCTGAAGATGTCCGGTTTTATCCGGACGCCTGGCAGCGCTAGGCATGGTAAACGTGTGGCAGCGTTCTGACATAAAACGTCTAAATTGAAAGCTAAAAAAATTATAGTAGTAATATAATTAACATAATTTATTTTTATTTTTATTTAACGTTAATAGAAGCGGCATCGTTGCTTACCAGAGATAACACTCATCTGATTGGAGGACTGGGACCTATTGTTCTGGTTCTACAAACAAGACGAAATTATCAATATTCCACAGATCCCAACGAATCGCGTAACCATTCAATTAGGGTAGGCAACAATCCTTTGACCACATGTAATAGAACGTTCACCCACTGTAGCATAACCGATCCTCGAGTAGTGTTATAAAAATTGCAATGTCTTCATGTACGTGAAGAGAATGCTAAAGGGTACTTTGCTTGTGTGTGTTGATAACAATGTTCTGAGATGATTTAGGGGCAAATAGGCTAGTTCCGTAAAAAAATTAATAAGTCCGCCTTTTAGATTATTCAAAAATAAGGGACACGTATTTTCTTATTTGTAAATTGAACCAAAAATGACAAAGATATAACCCATTAAAGTTACGTGTAACGTCACGCCGTGCTGCATTTTTTCGCACGGGGTGACGTCACACGTAACTTTAATGGGCTATATCTTTGTTATTGTTTGTTTAATCGAAAAAAGAAAAAATACGTGTCCAATATTTTTTTATAATCTAAAATGCGGACTTAATAAAATGTAATTATTTTGACCCTAGAAACTACCCTATTATATGACATAAAGAAGTCGAGTTAACAAACTTTAAGTTGAAGTAGATGTAAAGTTTTTAGGTCGGAAAAATATAGTGATTATACAGTGGCTTAGGAACAATAAGGGTAGCCACACAGGCCATCGGCCACCGCCACAAAACACCACCACTGGCCAGCACATAATTATGTCCTCTTTCATACATTTTATATTATTTATTATTAGTAGGCTCGCGTTTGACCACCATATCACCTGATGGTAAGCGATGATGGTGGTCGACGATGGAGCACGTTTGCCTAGAAGTAATCGCTTCCCATCAGGTGAGATAGTGGTCAAACGCGAGCCGATCTACACTAATATAATAAAGAGGTAAAGTTTGTTTTTTTTTGTTTGTAGGAGGTAATCTCTGAAAGTGCTGGTCCGATTGCTAAATTTTTTTCACCGATAGAAAGCTGCTTTATTCCTGAGTGACATAGGGTATATTTTATGTGCGCGGGCGAAGCCGCGGGCAAAAGCTAGTACATTTTATATGGACTCGCCTCACACGGTTGACGCCAGTGGCCGCCACACGCTGTAAATAGCCGCTACTCGTTTCTTGTGCCCCGCACCGGCCACTAAGCTTCGTTAAAAACGCTGCTGCACGCCTTTCGTATTAAAACCTTCTTTGACAGGGTTCATTATGATACTGTGCGTGTGGGTTAAAAAAAATAGCAGCCACCGGCCACAAATGGCTGTCTTGCGCTTCAGCTTCCTTTGTGGTCGCTTCTAGCTTTTCGTGGCGGCGTTTGTGGCCACATAGTATTGTGGCTCAAGTGCGGTGACACTAACAAGAGAACATACTCTCGGAATAAAAAGTAATATAGGACACAGCTGGTGTTTTCCGAGATTATTAATACCCTATGTGCTATTCTACAACATGATCTACCTGTGTTTCGTTAAAATTTGTTCACCCATTCGAGAGTGAAGAAGTAACAAACAAACATACATACACACACAAATCGCCTTTATAGTATTAGTATGATTTTACAAAAATCAACAGCGGTTATTACTCTATTAGTTAAGATTTTAATATGATATAGCCTCCATTTTTTCTAGTGATTACATTAAGCACGTTTTATAAGCGTGGGTTTCTGCGTGGGATACTAGATCGAAGTTCAGCAAACTTTTTATTTTACCTACTAACAACTAAACGGGTTTGATATCCCTTTGGGAATTAGACGTGATGTTACGTAGGTAATTCTTCCAGGGTTGTGTAATTGTTTGAAAGAGTTACTTACCGTGATTCCGGAGTACAATAACTGAAGAAACACAGGTGGTTTTTAGACAGTAAAAGTCAGATGCTCGTTCTCGCTCCACCCTGAGGGGGATAAGTCATTCGATAATTTTCAATCTCCAATAAAGGTTGGCATTTTTTGTTACTACTTTAACTTTCAAAAAGTTTCATGTAAAATTGAACTAGAAAAATTGCTTTGATTGCTTGATCGATTTAAAAACAAGTTTTAGTACCTACTAGCTTCTGCTCGCTGACAGAAGCAACCAAAAACAAAGGTTAAAATTTTGGACCCCTGTTTCATTCCTTTACGAGCTGAATTCAATAGAAAATCTTGATTACTGCTTTCCAGAAGGAAGTGACCGCCGCCTATTAAGAAGTCGCTTTTATGGTCCATCGCATCTGACAGTCTTGCCATAAAAAAAAAAAAACTACGACTACACTACGACTACGATTATATACTTGTAATCTGTGAGTCAGTCTTTACATACTAAAGCAATCCGTCGGCGCATGCCAGTTGCATTTTATTTGCAGATTTACGGTTAGCTGTACGCATAGCACTTACCTTTCGCAAATAGTTTGACGTGTACAGTTGAAGAAATGCAAGCTTTTCTCGTTGCTTGATATGCGTAGAGATTGTGTACATGTTTATTTAAAAGGAGCAAAAATAAGGTGATGCTATGTTCAGAGCACAAATTTCTATCTCATGCCAAGAGTTTTTAAGGTCGTCATCATATTCATTTTAGCCTAAATACGTCCACTGTTGCATACAGGTCTTCCCGAAATGACGCAACAACGACTGTTCCTTTTCGTTTCGCGTCCATTGGAGTCCCGGGACCTGCACCATTAATTGGTTTGCCTTTTGGGTAGTCTTCCAATACATTGTCTTTTCAGTGATTTTTAATAAATCACTATAGTTTACATAATACAATTCAATTTAATAAAAACATGAGAATATTTCTGAATGGATTATTTAGCCATTAATGTGGAAAGTCTTGTTTTGATGTCAATTTTGGGCAGGTTTTAAAGCTAGAGTTTGGCAGACACTTAACCTCTAGTCCGTCTAGCCGTTCTCCGTAATTTTTTTGCTTACTACTCCGTTTCTGAATGTCGTAGTATGATATCATATAGCTTTTACTTTCCTTAATATATGGGCTATGAAACGCTAAGTTACACATTGTGCCCATATAATAAATCTAAGACCTAAATGGAGAATATATATATAGTAAATACCTACGTTTTACCCATAAACATTCTAATTCTGATATTTTATTACGCAAAAAATTGTCTTAGCATAGCCACCAATCACTAGACTAACAAGGGCTTGCACTAGACTAAGACTGGCGTCTATAATATTATTCATATATCCTTATCCGAATCCGAAATTTCATACCCATAACATCCTCGCCATAAACTACAAAACATCTGTCTACAAACTTCCAACTATCTCCCCCCACGACATGTTAACAAGATCCTTATGCAAGAAACACACTGTCCATTCTTAAAGATGTAGCCCAACTTACTCGACTTGATCCTGGATAATCTAACCTCCTAAGGGATCTATCTCTGAGCAATGAGTAGGAAACTTTCCCTTGCTCTGACCTTCGACGTAATTAATTGGATAGAGGCAGTTGTTTGACACCTGGTATTTTATTTCTTAGGGTAAATGACGTTTGTGTTTCAAGGAAAATTGGGGATGAGTGGAGTAGTTTGGCGAAGTGTATTTGAGGGGTTGGTCTGTAGTTTGTGTTAAATAAACTTGATAAGACTGTGTAATTATATCATGTAAGATACCTTCTAGCTGACCCGGCAAACCTTATTCTGTCATATAAGGTATTAAATCAATTAAACGTAAGTAAGAATTAAAACAAAAATACAAAAAATAAATAAAATGGAAGTTTTGGAGTAGGAGATTGAAAAATACATTGCGATCTATTCTCATAACTATTAAGCAAAAGTATGCAATAAAACATCATTGAAATCGGTCGGGTCGTTTCGAAGGAGGCGACAACGAAGACCGTGACACAAAATATTATTTATAAAAGATGTAAGGGACAGCCCTCCACAAACATTATGGGCTTGCTCAGTAGAAACATCAATCATACAAAATCATAAACTTGATTGGACAGTTTGTATGGCGAGGCCGATGTTTTTTTTCGTTTCCTGAAAAAAATCTTTTGGAAGGTTGTTCAGTTTCGTCTACTGAGCAAGCCCTTAAGTTTGTGGAGGGCTAACTCTTACACCTTGTATATAATGCGAGGCAGAACTGTGTAGGTTGTAAAACACTTGGCAATGAAAATTGTATCTGAGTCCATCGACACAAAAGAAGATATAAGATATTTGTGTAATCAAACATGATATCTAGTCTTAAAGCTGTAAAATAACTTCCACTTCGGCCTAAGATGAAGACTATGGCACCCCACCATCATTTTCACGGAAAGAAGTCATACACGCTGAATATGCTAGCTATAAATCTATTCTTCGGGATTGTTCGAAAGAGTTACTGAGTCTTGGAATGCATAAGGCTAGTAGTAAAACACAGGTATTAGTCAGTTAAAGGCTAATATTTCCTCAGATATTTGATAATTTTCCAGCCCAAAAAAAAATCGTATTATTTTACGAAGAAATTTCATTTACATACGTTGCGACGTCGTTTTACTCGTAAAAATTATCGATTGTCACCGACCCAAATTATGTTATACTATAATTCAACCTACTTCCATTACGAAATACATTTTCTAAATAATTAAAAAAACCTTTCACGTCCACAAATAAAAAAAAAAACATTCGAAAAAAAAAGCGTAGTTACGTAAACTACGAAATAAAAATACAATATTGGGGTATGTTACAACGAAATTCAGTTTCGCTTGTATCGATGCCGTGTTTGTTAATCTACTAAGTGCAGATTATAAGGGAAGTTTGAGCGGTGGATCCGAACTAAAAATACATGGGGGTAGCTTTGTAAAAAGTTTGCTGAACGAGAATACGATTTTGCTGATTACAAATAACGATTTTCGTGTATAGGAAGCTGTGTTTTGATTGAGTTTTCTAGGATGTCGAGTGAAATGTTCATCTTTCGTATTTTTTGGAAAACCTTGCCATACATAAAAAAAAAATAGTAAAATAAAAATATTTTTTTAATTGTTATTAAAATTAATATTTGTTCTGGATTACTTTAATTTAAAGGTTAATTAATTTTAATCTAAAAATATAACTAAAAAATACATTTGTAATAGTAATACATTTAAATTATACCTCATTCTATATAGATATTAGTATTTCTCCAGAATATCAAATATATAAGTACTTAAATAGAAATAATTAAAAACAAACATTTATTTCAGACTAGCTTTTGCCCGAGACTTCACCCGCGTACATAACATTAGCCTATGTCACTCAGGAATAAAACGGCATTCTATGGGTGAAAAAATTTTGGCGATTGGACCAGTACTTTCAGAGATTACCTCCTACAAACAAAAAAACATAAAAACCAAGAAATAATATTTTTTATCTCTTTATTATATTATTAGTGTAAACAAACATTTCATTGCCAAGGCAAAGTTGTTAGTAACAAGCTAATTAATAAAAAAATAAACAATACTCAATTGAATATCATAAAAGAACAAAAACTGATTTAAGAAAAAAGCTAAGTTAAAATTTCATAATTGTGCCAAAGAGCCAACTACATTGCGACTTTAAAAATAAATTCATCCATTATTTGAGATCACAAATCATTCCTAGATTTTATTCAAACAGTCTGAAATGAAATTACGCTTGTAAAATGAGAACTGTAATACAATCCTGCTTACTGAGCTAGAGTATTCAGACTTATTAATCAAAGTAGTAACAATAGTTGAAGACGTTTACAAATTGTAGACAAAATACTGACGGTTATCGATCCTGCTAGAATGCTAAGTAGGCGGCTAGACGTCCGACTGATACGCCTTTTCTGAAACTGAGATTGTTGGTTATTAGTTATCACGCTTGCTAAATTGTTGGCCGGCTATTTCTGACTGTCTAGTTAAAGAAAGAAAAAGGAATTTATCAAAAAATAAACATGAAACTTTTTTTATTGATAGGCTAGCATTTGACCACTATCTCACCTGATGGTAAGTGATAATGTGGTCAACGGTTGAGCATGCTTAGCTAGAAGAAAACTTCTTCTTCTTCCTGCCCTTATCCCATATTACTTGGGGTCGGCGCAACATGTTTTTTTCTTCCATTCTCTCAGAAGTAAACTATTAACAAATGAAAAAAACATAAAAATACAATTTGTGGCTGCACCAAAATAAGTTCTGTCCAGCATAAATACCAGATATCTAGTGCTTGATGCTGCTTCTCAACTGAACCTGCAGTTGTGACGCAACGGACGTAAACTAGTTTTATAGTGTATTATATAGAATAGAATAAACTTTATTGCACACCAAAATAGTATCTAAAAATTTACAGAAATTTATATCTATGGGTACAATTTTGTCTTATCGCTAACAATGATATCTACCAGACAACCGGATGGACTATAAGAACTTAAATTAACAAAAATTTGATGATATACAAGTGTTTAACTTCTTACTGTTTTCGAAGAGTTTGGTTGTCATGAATCCATTACAGTCTCGATAGATGCTGGCCATAGGCTTTTTCTAAGTGTCGGAACATCGACTGATTCTCCGTGTTATGCGTCCATTGGCCCGGGTTGATGATTATGACACCCGCCGGCATTTTTGACGGAGAGAAGTCATAAGCTGACTATGCTAATGTTATACTGACTGACTGTTCGAAAGTGTTAGCGCTGACCTATAACGCAAAGGACAACTAAAGAAACACAGGGTTTTAGTCTGTAAAAGTCTGACACTCCCTCACGCTTCACTCATTGCGGGAGAAGTTTAATGAAATCCTTAAACAAAAATTGTTCTTGCAGGTACAGAAAAATGCAACCGTAATCTAAACTAATCCTACTAATTTTACAAAACCGAAAATTGTGAGTGTGTGTGTGTATGTTTGTTACTTCTTCACACCCGAACAGCTGAACGGATTTAGATAAAACTTGGTTTATTAGTATCCTAGCATAGCACATAAGATACTTCTTATCCTGAGTGTAGAAGCCACTGAAACAAAGTTAAACTCCAAAAAATTTCAAGCTTATTTCGTCGAAAAATTGAACTCCAAATCACTCAATAGTCGTTCGTCTACTTCAGTGAAACATTTGACTAAATATTACTGCTCTGAGTGATTTGAGTTAATTATTAATGGTGTTAGAACAGATTTAAGTGCTACGTTACAGAACTCATTTATTAAAAGCTGCAAATATGATGGATTTTTGGTTATAAATTAATATTGTAATAGAGTTTGAGCCGCCATTTTACTTTGACGAACATTGCTTCGCCTTGGTTTGAACTTGGATGAGTAAGTGATTAGATGGGTTATAAATATATCTGTATTTATTGATTGGTGTATATTTGTGTGCCATGGAGATTGATACATAAACGGAATAAATAATTTTATGAACGTGATTGTTTTTTAGCGTTCCGTGTCTTAGTAAAATCATTTTGTTGTCCCTCTGTCAGTCTGTCTGTTCGTCGGTCCATCTGTCTGTCTGTCTGCCCGTTTGTCCGTCTGTCCATACCATACCATAGACCATTTTCGAAGTAGAGATGCCTTTAATTCAATGGCATCTATTCTTCGACTAATAGATAGATAGATAGGTAGATGTATTCTTTATTGTACACCAAAAATAAAAGTTACACCAGGAACTTAAAATTAATAGGGTGTCATAATGGGCGGTCTTGTCGCTAAAAACGATTTTAATCACTGAGTTATACATGTAGATGACTGAAGAGGGAGGAAGAGGAGGAAGGCCAAAGAAAAGATAGATGAATTGTGTGAGGAGTGGTATGAAAGAAAAGGGAGTTAGTGATAGTGACAGGTGACAGTACAGAATGGAAGACAAAAACGTGTTGTCATTACATTTTTACTTCAAAAATCGTAAAACTGATTTATAAAAACAGCTGAAATAATTTTTTTTGATTGTGCCAAAGATTTAACCACTCGGTATTACGACTTCATTATCTATACCTATAAAATCATGGATTAGCTGGCATCACAACCACATTCCTAGATTTAATTTAGACGGTCTGAATTGAAACTACGCTTGTTATTGTTGCTCTATTTTAGTTCTTACACATATAGACCAACGCGGTGGATACAGCCATGGTTCGTAGTGACGAAGAATAGCAGGCGATCGCCTCCTTCTGCGAAGCAGTAATGCTAGCGAAGGAGGTGGTCACACGCGCGAGGAAACGGCCCTCACGCTCCAGCCGCTGGTTTCTCGACATCGATTTCCAGTTCCAGCCATCGAAGGCGTGGGCTTGCGGACGGAACCCTGGCAAGTAAGGCAGAAAAGGAAAATAGGAGTGGGTTTTAGTCAGTAAAAGTCTGACACGGCCTCTCACTCCACCCAAGAGCGGGAGAAGTTATTGAATGATTTCTCACCTAAAAAAAAACACATCATCAAGGTCGTTTCAGCCGATAGACTGTTGGACATAGGCATCACCCAAGTGTCGCCACAATGAACGATCCTGTAGGAGGCCTTCCAACGCTACGTCTTCCGGTACGCGGTCGCCACACCAGAACCTTTTGGCCCCAACGGCCATCTCATTTTCATTAAAAAAAAAACACGTTAGAGACCAAAGTATGCTTAAACTATATTGAAACCACATTTAGGTTACAGCATAAGAGCTTTATATTACACCTCAATAAAAAGGCAGGTGAGGGAGGCTTAGCGAGGGTGTGAAAAAGGGTGAGAAGCCTTAACAAAATAACATCATTAAAGGAACTCTAGCACTTTTACGTAAGCCGGGGTAAGAACCCGTGACATTTCGCGCCCCTGTTGCCCCAAACAACGGTGCGTAACAAGAGCTTGTTAAAAATATTTTGTCTTATGTAATTTATTTGTTTTTTACTTGTAAATTTGTAAACATCTAGGTAGGAGAGATCAGGTCTATAGTTTAAACTCAATTAAAAGCAACTTTTAGGTGCTTGATATTTATCGGCGGCAGTGATCTCTCGTGGCCCTGGTTCAGGTCATAGAACGGATAGAAAGGAAATGGGAGACGGCCACCTCTTTCTGCAAAGCAGTAATACGACTAAAGAAGACGTCCCGGGTGTCGGGAGTCGTAGAATCATTTCCAACATCCACCGTCCTAAGCTTGCGGATGAAAAGCTATGGGTAACTAGCCGACCGTCCATGGCGCGTGGTGTGTTACGCGCAACCCAAAGAGATGTCATCAAAACTGACGGGGCCAATTAGTGCCTGCGCCTGCCAGGACTGTGGCTTGTTCGAAGGAGTTACCATAGCTCTCGTAGAAACGGCAATTGAAGGAATACTTTAGTCAGTAAAAGTCTGGCGCTCTATTCCGATCAGATTAGGAGAAGTTGTTTGATGATTTTCCTCGAGAAAAGGTACTCGTAAATGACAATCAATCTGGTCTTTTCCCGACTATATTAGGGTCGGCTTCTAGTCTAACTGGATGCAGCTTTTAAATGAAGCGACTGCCTATCTGACCTTCACACTAGTCCACACCTCAGTAACAAAGCAACATGATACCCCCCTGTATGATTTTCTGGCTTCTAAATCCGAAATGACTCTTAAATATCCGGAATGACTGCCAAAAGTCTACAAATGACAGCCAGAACCAACGGCTTGACGTGATTTCAAAGATACGAAGGACGCTCGGTCTATAATAAATGGTCACTAATCTACGAGCTTCCCTCGGCCTGTGTGGCTTGACTTTGAAGCTTGATATGTGCGGTTGTAATTACTTGGCCACTTTAGGTTGCTTTTCCATCAGAGATGTGCTATGCAGCTATGCCGCGAGGATGTAATAGCTAAGCTGTGGAACTGTGTCACCGTTTCCACTGATACTAACTTATGTAACGGTGGGAGTAAGATGTTCTATGAAGATGCGCTGCTGCAAAATAGCTTCGCGAGGAAGATGCGCAGCTCGAGCTATCCGATGTATCAATAGTAGGGAAGCTACATCATAGCTACATCATTCGGGGCCATCCATAGCACGCATCCTTGCATATAAAAAAAAATATCTTAGTTGAATCCGTTTTCGCCCTTAGAGTGCTTTTCTACCAGACTGAGATATGCTATGCTACGTCGCTATGGATGCGTTTGATAAACATCAATCATATTCATTGGCGCACATAGCATGGAATTTTAAGTAATTAGCCTTTTCGATACTAATTTCAAATCTAATCAAATATTTATTTATAGTTACAACAAACAATGTTAAAAAATATTACACAGCCTCTTCGTCTTCTTATTATAAAATTGATATGTTTCCGTTTTCTTGTCTGTTTATAATGTGCATACATTAATTGTATTTAAACTAAAAAAAAAAAAAAATAAGCAAGCAAAATTTATTCAAGTATAAAGTTGCAGTCTGGTATATTAAGTTGTAGATACTTTGTAAATAGGCTCTACAAACTAAATATTTATTGAAAAAGTTTCGTATAAATTATTGCTGAATTTGCAGTGTTTTTGAGCACGAGCTCAAGTAGACTCATCTTGTTTAATATACTATGATCATGTTTGATTTATGTTTCAAATACTAATGACAAGAAACATGTAACCGAGACATCTACATCTACACCAATATAATAAAGAGGTAAAGTTTTTTTTTTTTTGTTTGTAGGAGGTAACCTCTGAAATTACTGGTCCGATTGCTAAAACTTTTTCACCGATAGAAAGCTGCTTTATTCCTGAGTGACAAAGGTTATATTTTATGTACACACATATTGTGTTTTAGGCCCAAGTGGAAAACGCTCTAGGGGAAGACCGCTTACAAGATGGGCGGACGAGATCGGTAAGACGGCTGGCCCAGGTTGGATGCAAACTGCTCTAGATAGAGACAAATGGGCTTCTTTGGAGGAGGCCTTCACCTGCAGAGGGGTTCTTTCAGACTAAATAAATTAAATATTGTAACAGTAGTTTACAGTGTAGCAAGCAAGATACAATAATTAAGCAAACATTTTTATTTTATTTATTAGTTATAAGTGCCATTGTTACATTTTGTTTTTTTATGCAAGAAATATAAGGCTTTTTTATTTTTATTTATATTGTGTTTTACATTCTTTTTCATAGATAATGCTTTGGAAGCTTTTTTATACGAGTAAATGGTGGGTCGCCTAATATGTATATAGGGTAACTGGTAATTAGTGTACGATACTTAAACACGTGATTGTGCTCATGATAACCAACAACATTTACTATGGGAACAAACCTGAAATCGCGAAAAAAAAATCAGCTGTTCAGTACATTTATGTTTGCCTAATGTACTGAACAGCTGATATTTTTTACGCGATTCCGGCTTTGCTTCCATAATAAAAATTGTTTGTTATCATGAGCACAATCACGTAGTACGAGTATCGCACACTAATTGCCAGTCACCCTATATGTAGATGTCTGCTTTAGGAGGACCCAGAGCAGAGCAGTAGGAACAAAGGAAAGAATAGAGGAAAGGCCTTGCCCAGCCGTAGGACAATACAGGCTAAGTATTGTGCGATATGACGCCAGTGAAAGGCTTTTAGTTTAATTTTAACTTATTATATTGTATGAAGCCTTTAAATTATTATAAAATACAAAATTAAATTAAATTCCTATGTTTTCTTCATTGACAACTATCAATCATAATTCAAAAATCACTATTCTTTTTCATTACCATAAACCTTAAAAGGTCCATTACAATGCAGTTTTAACCCCAATTAATGTTGTTGTTGTAATGTTGTATGTGTTGTTGTCTGTAAGAGATCGCCCTGTGCGATAAGACCGCCCATTGTGCACTTATTCTTTTAAATGTTTGTCCTGTAATTTTGTTTATTTGGTGTACAATAAAGATTATAATAAATAATAAATAATATGTGACCTTCATAGTCGTTACAGTATAATATCTAAACTAATCGTATTTTTTTTTCTTCAACTCATGTCTAATACAACGGTTAGATAAAGACCTCCCTTAAGCTTTAACGACCGGTCCTATGCGTTTTGCATTCATCGGTCATCGGTCCACCATATCTTGACCTTGCAAACCTCCGTTTTTTGCGTCTTTCCAATCCAGAACCTTTAGGGCGGCTATTTACCATTTGTTATGAAAGAATATGCCCTGCCCATTCCCATTTCTTCAGGGTATGTCGATAATCTTGGTTCTCCTGTTGATATCTTCATTTCTGATTCAAGCATATACGAAAACTTTCAGCTTTTACATTTTTTTTTAGCCTTTCTTATTAAAAGTAATGTTTCATTCATTGCTAAAAAGCTTTAGAACGGTTGAATTTTTTTAAATTTAGAACTTGTCAGACTGAATTTAATCGTTTCTATACTGCCAATATTATTAGAATAGAATAGAATAGAACAAAATTTATTGTACACCAAAATAGTAAAAATCGTATAATTATTATATTGTAGTATTATTTTTATATTTACATCAAATACATTCATATTATGTTAGTAACACTTACAAAACTATGTTAGCAATATAGTTTTGTAAGTACATCTTTATTTAATTTATACGTGTGAACTTTAGTGCTACTTTGCAAGTGCGTCCTACCGGATAGAAGATTCCTTCTTGATGCTCATCTCTGCCGTCTACCAGAGTACGCAAGCCATAACTGTAGTTATAATATCATCAACTTACATCAAAACAGCACAAGACATTGGCCTCTCTCATCTTACGCTGTTTCCAGTTGCCATAAATTGAACTATAAAACAAAATTCTCCAAAATTTTAATGCAACTGTTAACCAAAATGTAATAAATGATATTTCCGAAAGCAGTGAGCCTTCTCCGCGGTTCCGACAAGGAGTCTTTAACATTTAACTGGTGTGTGGAGACTTGGCGCCATTCCAGCCAAGCTCGACCAATCGGTTCACATCCTAACTTGCTTGAAAAACGCGTAAATCTTGAGTAATGGTGCTTAATAAGTACTGCAACGATATTGTGCGATGACAAAGTAGTATTTTTTTTTGTGGTTAATTTGGAGGGTTGTCTTATTGTTTCAGAATTCATCATCTTCTTACCCTTGTCTCATGTTACTCGGGGTTGATATAACGACTTGTTCCCTTCCATCCTGTCTTGCCCCCCTAGCCAAGTTACAACTGTTTTGCTTGCGTCGAACGCTTCGAGTTGGCCGCGCCGCTAATTCTTTTGTTCTAACCACGTGACTGAGCGTTGAGATGACGTCTTTTCCGTATATTTGAAGTTCTCTACTGGCGTTAACGTTTGCGGATTATTTAATGACGTCATCTCAACGCTCAGTCATGTGGTCAGAACAAAAGGATTGGGGCGCGGCCAACTCGAAGCGTTCGACGCAAGCGAAACGGTTGCAACTTGACTAGGGGGGCTGTTATCTGTCACCGACTCACATTTCTTTCATATCACTCATCAGATAATCTACTTGTATTTTCTTTGGTCCCCCTCTCTCTTTTTTCCACCACTTCATTTACGTTAATACTCATAACATATCACTTGACTTTTTCACTTTTTAATATCAATTGACACAGAAGTATTCTAAATTCAATTGTGCTTTAAGTTTGTCTGGGATGTTACTAATACGCCGTGTCTCGGAAACCACTCATAGGTGGTTGTGTTGTCATTAGTAGATCTTTGATAGTCGTTACAGGTCACACGCCTGAAAGTTTGACCAACAGTCTATCCAAGGAGTATCTATGTAGAGCACGGTTATTTACCCACATCCGGTTACACTGGAAGCTGAACCCAAGCTAGTAGGGAAAAGGCTACAGATATGATGTGTGCCACATCACGAGTTCCTGCACAAGGTTGGAATAAAAAATTTAGATACAAGTGTAGAAAGTTCCTCATTGCGATCGAAGCAGAGAGGTGTTATGGACCCAAATGCTGCAGTGACAAATTTTCACGTGTATCAAACGACGTTTTTCAATACATTTACGAAGATATAAATAAACGGGGGTTGTCGCGTGACTTATGGGGTCGCCTGTTATGATAAAAACAATAAATTTTGACGGGGGCGAGCTCGCACACTTTTCGGTACTAGTGCGAAAAACAATAAATTGTGTGCCTAAAAGCGGTAGAGATAGGAGCAGCCTTTTGAGTAAGTGTAATGAAAAAAACATCACGAACAATAAGTAGAGAAACAATGAGAACAATGTCTGTATTAGCAAAAACTGAGTCCGAATAACATTAAAATACACGTTACCCACAATTTCCACAGTAGAATTCAAGAAATACATGAGTAAATACGGAAGGAGATGAAGATACGTCTGAGGGCTTCGCAGCAATTCCGCGAGTTACTGCACTAGTGGACGCTGACTGAGTAATTACAAGCCCGCTGCATATGCATGCGGCGGTGTATTACTTTTCTTATTTATCTACGAGAAGATCTCGTTTGCTTTTTATTTAAAACATTTTAATAGTATCAAAACATTGGGATATTGGAGGCTTTTGTTTTGAATGATATAGAAATAGAGCGTGTTGAAGCAATTAAGACCCTGCGGGAACCTGATGTTTTTGTCATAGCAACGAGTGACGATGCGTCTGATTTTTTTGTTACGCATAGGCTCGCGTTTAACTACCATCTCACCTGATGGTAAGCTATGGCACGTACTACTACAAACCAAATGTACCGACCAGTCCTGGGCGTTTCACATCCATCAGAAGCCCACAAGCTTGCATAGAAGTAAGCTATTCACTCTTTTTTGACCCAAGTAGTAAATTATCCCAAAGGAACATACCTCCCATATACAAAGTCCAATTTTTATCCCAGGACATGGTCTATCTGTGTGCCAAATCGTCAAAGTCGGTTCAGCCTTTTGTGCCTGAAGTATTTACATTAATATACATGCAAAACCTTGATAAAATTTGTGTGATACTTACGCTTCTCAAGCATGCCATGATTGCAGAATTAAGTATTTGCTGTGCTTATTTTTATACAATATTTTCAATAAATAACACGGAAAAGCTTTTTTTTTCTGAAAACAGCATCAGAAAATATTAAATAAAAACTTTTTACAAAAAAATATATAACCGACTTTAACGTTATTTATTTAACGTTGAAGTTAGTTTTTTTTTCACTGAAAAATACAAAATTACTTTAGTTTCAGAAGTCGTTATTTCTATAATAGTTAATAGTCTCTTCGTTTTTTAACACCGACTTCCGGGACTGGTGCTTTTACAATCATGTAACTTAACAAAACACCTTTACTTGGAACAGCTCTCTGTAGGCTATAAATTTTTTTTACGTGTGAGAATTGAACCCGTAACACGCAGCACAGCATTGCGCTAACAGCACCGTCATACTGCAAATACTGATAATTATCATCTTCCTGCCCGTGAAAAAAACCTGTAGCACCGACCCCAAATAAGTGTATTCCCATATTACTTGGGGTCGGCGCAACACGTTTTTTATTATCCTGTCACCCGTCAGGCTATCACTAACTCCCTTTTCTTTCACATTACTTCTCACACTGCTATACTGATATGTTGTTATATTTTCTTATAATTTCAAAACTAAACACGTCAGATGAATATTGTACCCTTTAAAAGACATTAAGTACTACGCCAGTTTAAGCTAACTCTTCATTTGTGCTCAAAGCTTTTACAATGCAGGATCTGCTTATACGGGATAAGTAAGCTGTATTTGACGTCGTATATCCGTACTTGTGAGATGCAGGTCATGTCGATGGCGTTTAACATTCAGTTCAGACGTCTCAGTGAATTTTATGATCTGACAGTCTGCACGTTATTTTTAACGCTGATGGTTGGTCCACAAAATTATTTTAGATAGTTTTTATTGAAAAACTAGCTGATGCTAGTGGCTTCGTCTACTTGTAAGTAGAAAGATGAAAGTGTGCCAAGGGAATTTACTCAGAGACCTTTCGCGCCGGGCCTTGGTTCAGGCCATGGTCCGGAGCGAAGAGGAGTAGCAGGCGGTCGCCGACTTCTGCGAAGCAGTAATACTTACAAAGGAGGAGGCCGACCGCATCAGGCAACGGTGCTCTCGCTGAGATTCCCATCCCGATTTCTGACCACCGTAGATGCGGACTTGCGGACGGCGAGCTATGGGTAGCTCGCTGTGCGACCGTCCGGTAACTGTCCGGACCGAGCCCAAATCGTCGACGGCGCGCACTGTTCTCGCGTGCCTCAAGGAGTTGTCAGCAACAGCAGGGGTCCAGCTGGGTCGAAGCCTACTGGGGCCAGGATTAGTTTCGAAAGATGGCTCGAGCCCCGGTATGAAGGCTTGAAGGGACGGGGTGGGTTTTTAGTCAGTAAGAGTCTGACACTATCTCCCGCTCCGCCTTTGTCATTAGATGATTTTTCCACCATAAAAAAAGGGAATTTACTCCCGGATTTTTTTTTAAATGGGAAGATCGTCCAATGACATCTCGCGCGCTTAACTCCCGGTATAAAACGCATCCTATGTAATATTCCAGAATATGGTCTACGCGTGTGCCAAATTCAGATTCAAATCTGTTCAGCTGATCTTTTTTTTTAAATATGTGTTGGCTCGCGGTTTGACCACTACCTCACCTGATGGTATAGCGATTATGTGGCCATCGACGGAGCACGCTTGCTTAAAAGCAAGCTATTTACTCTTGACTTAAAAATCCCTAGGTTATAGCTATCAGGAAACACAAACTACGGTAGTGAATTCTTAGTTGTATGTACAGTAAACGTGTTCCCAAAACATTTTGTACGTATGGCGGGATGTCCATCATGTACTGGTGGCGTAACGCCTTACGTCTAGTGGTCCGATGATGGAACAGGTTTGTCGGAATTAAATTGTGCAATTCCAGTGCACTTTCCCCGGAATGTAAACGATAGAAAACCGATAGGCAAGCAACTCGACGTCAATGTTCAAGACTTTGAAGCTTCGACTCGACGACTGCATCATTGCGGATGATCTACTTTCAGTATCCTAATACCTAATACGATTATTAATCACTATAATCATTTAAGCTAAAAGACGTTCACTGTTGGACACAAGCCTCCCCCAAGTGTCTCCATAACGAAAGGTTCTGTGCGTCTCGCATTCATCCGGAAGACGCAGATTTAGAAGGCCTCCCACAAGCTGGACCGATGCCCTAGTGAGGGTCACGGGAATCCGAATAACTGATGCAATTGACCATCAATTGTTTTATCAGTAGCTGTAGGGTGTCCATTGTGTTGGTGTACTTACCTTTACTTACAGTCCATTAGTAAAAAGTTCCTAGTTCTTGCGGCAACCAATAAATTTTTAAGCAGAATTTTATTTACACAGACCTAACAACTGTAGTTGAACTAAATCTACATTATACAGATAACTCAATTTGAAATTTTGAATTAATCGTAGCATCATTCCGCGTCCCCCACAGGGGAGGGTAAAACCATGAAGGGGGAGGGGAAGGGGAGCTCTAAATTAAATTTTGACACAGACTGAACGTGGAACCACTTAATTGCAATTTGCTTGACTTATTAGATGCTGAGATGGTGTAACTCAATTGTGATTCTGTAAGATTTAAGTTGGTTACTTTAAGTGGTATATTAAATCTGAAATTAAGTGTTCGTATGTATTCCATTTTTTGACAAATCGTTTGCTATTCAAGCAGCTCGTCTGTGCATTTCATTATTTTCATTCATTGCCGCGCTACGGACTTTTAAGACAATGGTGAAGGAGCGTTACCTTTCTCAAAATATTTCATTATACTCCGCTCTTAATTTCATACTTAATTTTAAACTATTAGTACATTAATTGGTATTGTAATTAAGAATTTTTATATCATTTCTTATAAACTAAACTAAAAACTTTTGTGAAAAAAATGTTGAATTAAGATTTGAAGAGAATACTTTAGATGGTGCCGGCGCCGTCAGATATTGTGATTAAGTTAAAAAATACTCGCGATAGCTTGCTGGCATCTAAATCAAAACTAAAATGTATGGAAACATTGGAAAATTTTCTTCACTACAAAATGAACAAAAATGCGTCGTAATTTTCAGAGAAAGTAAGTATTTCTTCGTAAGTGTATTGAAAAACGTCGTTTGATACACGTAGAGATTTGTCACTGCAACACTCCATAACACCCTCGACAAACTTTCCCCACTTGTATCAAAATGTACTATTTTAACACGGACCGTCCCAAATGTATCTCCTTTAGTTTAGTTCATCCTAAGGTTGTCTGTAAGATTGCCCTTTGCGATAAGACCGCCCATTATACACTTAGTTTATTCTGTCTGCATTATGAAGTATATAATAAAGTATAATAAATAAATGTCGTTGGTCACGTCCAGTTACTATCTATTCTCCTAATTGCCGGAAGTTTAAAAGGCAATTTACAAAATGAGACTATGAAGGGAACAATGGTCCCAATTTTGTTGATACTGATAATTTTACGGAACTTATGTTTTAGGAGTATTCAGAACAGAATGTAAATGTTTTAGAAGTATTCAGAACAGGATGTAAATGTTTTAGAAGTATTCAGAACATGATGTAAATGTTTAAGAAGTATTCAGAACAAGATGTAAATGTTTCAGAAGTATTCAGAATAGGATGTAAATGTTTTAGAAGTATTCAGAACAGGATGTAAAGTCCCCCAAACTTCCATTGAAAAGGGAGGACTCTCCAACCAGACGGGTATTGTGGTTGGTATACAGTAGGCCTTATATGCATAAAAAGAAAACGTTGCAATCAAGAAAATTTGCATTCACGTATTACGACGATCTATTCAAAACGCATACAGTACTTTAACACCATCGTGATCTAGGATTTGTGTGAAATTAGGTCTCTAGTTTATATTTGGCGAAATAGATGGCGCTAAAATGTTAGTATCTTTAAACATGTTGCTAAGCTAAGGTATAATATTTATTTTGCCTGACTCGTTATTGTTTTATTTGATAGATAAATCAAAGTTTGTTGACTTTGTTTTGTCATTGACCTTTGTTTTATCCATCAAATCTTCACAGTTTCAAGATTTGTCGTTAGCTAGTATTACAGGGTACTATAGTTTCTGCCAGTGGTTAGGTTCACGTGAAAGTAGAATTCTCTTTACCGACTTCAGACCTCTGTTTCTTTCCCTAATGGTTGATTGGTGAATATTGGAAAATCATTTCTTATTAGGTATTTGCAAAAATTAAAAAAAATCTCTAAGGTCCATGGGTTTGGACAGGACTTCACCAAAGATATCAGAATTTTCATATTATCTATTAATAGTAATCTTTGTTGTCGCAAAGTTACAGTTCACAAAGTGACTTATAATTAGACACGAGTAAATAATTAATTAATGATCATGCCTTCTTGGTTCAAAATTTCCTGCAAATATTAGATACGTCTGGTAAAGGAATGGATAGTCCGTGAGAAAATGAAAGGTGGTTGAAAGCGATATGCCAGCATTCAAGCTAAAGGGTAGGAAATAGGAATTCAAGACGCCATTATCGTTCCTTTCGCACTTCCAATACAACATACTAAAGGTATACCAAGTCATTAGATAAATCAACTGATACCTATGTACGGGGCTGACTGGGATTTGTGTAAATAAAAGAGGAGAAATATGAAATTATTCGCAATGAGTATAATATCGTGATCAGGACAAAAGTACAAAGAGAGTGACAAGACAATGTAAATTAGCCTACTAAAAAAACTTGATGCATCAAAAATATATCACTCTTGACTTGAAAAGTCTTGATAATTGCGAAGCAGTAATGCTAGCAAAGGAGGAGACCGATCGCATCAGGCAACGGCGCTCTCAGCGCCCCAGTGCGGGCTTGCGGACGGCGAGCAATAGGTAGCTCGCACGACCAAGCCCAAGTCATCGACGGTGCGCACTGTTCCCGCGCGCCTCAAGGAGTTGTCAGCAACAGCAGGGGCCCAGCTGGGTCGAAGCCTACTGGGGCCAGGGTTATCCAAAATGGGAGCTCCGCCCCGGCTCGAAAGGCAAGAAGGAACAGTGTGGGTTTTTTAGTCAGTAAGAGTCTGACACTATCTCCCGCTCCGCCCAAGGGCGGGGGATGTCATTTGGATGATTTTTACCAACCAAAAAAAAAGTTTTGATAATTTATGAAAATTTTATGTTTATTCATCCTCTAATAGACAACTCACAACCTAAATGTATGCATATACCACAAGCTCTTCTTACTTTAGGACAAGATGGAGTTGTATGAAAGTTGTGGAATATTATTATATTGTATTAAATCACAGATAATAGGAGCATGCAATGATGCTTTTTGGTATGATGTCATCAGTTGATTGCTCTGGTACTAAGTGGAGCGAGTGTCAGAATTTTGCTGACTATCCACCTTTTCACAACTGTGTCATTCTTTCGAACGATCTCTCAGATTGTTGCTGTAAGGTGTGCTGAGATGTTGCTCTAAGGTGTAAATAAAAACATAATAGAAAAATGATTAAAGAAGAGTTTTTGAGAAAATAATGGGTTGACAAACCCTCGCATGAAAGTTCGTTAGTTTTGTCGATAGTTCATCTCATTGGGCGTATGGATTGTTATTCATAAATCCTTCCTTAGAGGTATGTTGAACAGAGTGTAAAGTCCCACATAGCTTCATTGAAAAGAGAGGATCCTGCAACCAGACGGCTTTCTGGTTCGGGCAACTACCCGATAGATCATTTCGAGCTGTTGTATAATGTTCAGGTTCAAACCGCGTGGAGACCTCTTATGCAGGATTACATAGTTAGTTCAAATGAGACGCTATAATTATATGTCACTACACATCTTTATTTCAAAACTCAAAAGTTACAATGACGATTAATTTATTACAAAACAGATATTGCGGCTAACTTACAAGACCAGGTGGTTATTACCAAGCCCTGGCATCAAACCTAGGTCCCAGTGCTGGCGTCCAGCCAAATCTTACCACACGCTCTGCCTTTCAGCGGATCAGAGGGATTATGTCTAATAGTATTATATTTTTGTTATTTTAACGCTCTTTTAGTATTTTAGTAGAACTATTGGTATTTTTGATTTTTCTTCATTCAGTTGATGATACTTTTAAACTGGTTATAGACCTTCCCAGTGAGAGCTACAAGAGTCTGATAGGCGCAAAATGGACGAGTCTGATTGATTTACTCTTGGGAAAGGCGTATAAAAAAACCGCTTTGGGCGTCTGTCGGCTGATATGAAGATAACAGATACTTCAGTTCGTTGGCGTATGTCAAGCTGTCAAGTTTTTAGCAGAAACATTTTTCCACTCTAACTTCACGATAACTCTTCTTTGGACATCTTCGAGAAAATTGGAGATCACTTTCTTTCATTATTTGTTTTGATTTTGAGTAATTATGTATTAAATAGCGCTACGACAGCCTCCGAAAATGCCCTAAAATTTAATAGTTTTACAAAAAATAAAAGAAAGTTTATTTCAATATTCACCAACACATTCTATTCACAAACATAACACGGTATCAACCATTCTCTCTCAAATTAAACCACTCAATCCCCTTTCAAATCAAAATAATAAAAATGTAACATCAGCACTAAAAATTCATTGAAAGACACGTCTAGTCTAGACTTTAAAATCGTCTAGACAAGCATGTTTGTTGTACCTAATTTAAAATGTATTTTATGCATGTCTAAATCTTAGTAGCTTCGTTTGTCTTGGTTGCAATGTGTACATTTAGTTGGATGTTGGCCAAGTTGTCTCGAGCGGTCAAGGCAGGGGCGTAGCTAGTCCCAAAGGGGCCCCATACCAAGTTATCGAGGTTTTTTTACAACGTAGACTCTATTCGCAAGATCAGACTGTCGAGTACCTGCATACACAGAGTACTGGAGTTCTTTGGCCACATTGCCAGGAAAAATGGCCACAACCTTGAACAGCTCATCGTAACTGGCATGGTTGATGGCAAACAACCAAGAGGCCGCAGCCCAAATAGATCAGGTCCGCTCCACACTAGTCACCCAATTACACGTCGCACTTCATGTCGCTAAGAACCGTCACAGATGGCGAGGTACCATCAGTAAGAAGCTAATCCAGCGGGAACTTCACGACCTTCAGTAATGAGGAATACGACTCGAGGAAGAAGAAGAGGAGGAGACTTTACTTGTACAGAGACATGAGACAGAGTCACGATAGACCTCAAAAGATATTATGATGGGAGTAACTGGATAGGTTTCATCTATGTCATGTAAAACCGAGACCCATGACCTCGTTTATTGGAGATTTGGAGTATTCTGGAATAGAAAAGAGATTAAGTTTTCGTTGTGATCTTATGGAAAGAATGCTGGAACGAACGGAGCGACCAACAAAAATGAAACATCCTGTTATTTAGACCAGTGGTGGCTGAGTATTAACGGCCCCGACTTACGAGTTGTAAGTCGCAGGTTCAAACCCAGTCAGGTGCATTATTTTGTGTAATTTAATTCATCACCACTGCTCTAATAACGTGAAAGAAAACATCTTGAGGAAACCGGCATGTCCTTGAACCAAAAATTCGAAGACATGTGACATCCAACAACCCGCTCTGGGCCCGCGTGGTGGATTACAGCCCATTCCCTCTCCTAGAGAGGAGACCTGAGTCCTAACAGAGGGAACTTTATAAGGCCGACTATGATATTGATTGATGTGTCTTCAAGGCTAGACTGAACAAGCTCTTAATAAACTAGTGTGCCTCACCATCAACGATTGCATCACTGCTTACCATCAGGTGGGATCGCTGTCAAGCACTAGTTTATATCAGATAAAATCATCAATAAGAGAATGAAGATTGTGGATAACATATTACGAGTTTTAACACGGGGCACCTATAGCTTGGGGGGGCCGTATAATTGATAGGGCAGATACGTTAGTAGCTACGCCCCTGGGTCAAGGTATAAGCCGATACTGCGTTTTGGTATATAACAGCGTTGAGAAGGCGTAAAATTGGGTGTGCAGCTGGTAATGAAGTAATATTGCGATAGTGTAAGCTGATTAAATGTTTTCTTGGAAGTACCTAATAAGAAGATTATGTAACTGGTGTGTCTAAGTTTCTGCAATTAAGTACTGTATTCACAAACCTGCCAAGTATATTTATGTGTATTTAAAAGGGTTTTTGAGGTTGGAAATCATAAAATTACTGTTCAATGGAGCAAAACGGTGTGTCAGACTTTTACTGATACCCACCTATGTCTTTTAGTTGCCCTTGGTATTCTAGGGCCACAACAACTCTTTCAAACGTTCTTGCAGCCCTAGCAGGCATCAGCCTTGCTGAACGCCTTCAGCTCATTTGAAAGGGGACGCGCTCTTTTGTAGTTTGAATTGCAAATGGTAATAAAATGATAAGAACAGTATTGTGCTTGTGTACGAGTAGCTAGCTACTTTTTGATTCAATAGAAGTCTGATAACAAAAGAGGAATGTTTTGACTGGCCTGTTCGTCTAGTAGTTAGTGGCCCTGACTGCTATGCCGGAGGTCGTGAGATCGATTCCCATCCAGGACAATTTTGTGTGATGAGCATGATCATTTGTTCTGTGTCTGGGTGTAATTTATCTATATTATGTATATAATATTTAGAAATATATAGAAGTATATTAATCCGTTGTCTAGTACTCATAACAGAAGCTCTGGGGACTAGACGGCGTTGTGTGATAGTTGTGGAATATTATTATTAATTGGGAAATGTTAGGCAGTTAGGCTAGTTAAATAATATTTTATTGGCATTAAAAGTTTCACTACATTTCACAAAGTTTTTTTAATTTGGAAAAAAGCTGCTAGATAGTAAGAAACCCTACCTCCTAAACTAGAGATACCTACCCGTGACTTAGAAGTCAGTGTTCTAGTGCAACTTCATGTAAAAAAGAAACCTTTGTTTGTGTGAGACCTGTTTTAATTATGCGTGTTAATAATTATTTCAGTTCGATTGACATAAATTGAAATTCTCACAAAAATTTTTTGCTTCCCAAACAAAACACCTCCACGTAACAATAAAGACGAAATCTATACAAAATCTGAAGAATAGATATCAAAAAAACATCTCCTGTAAGTCGTCACAAAAACATGCACTTACGAACAGAAAAACAGAGCCAGCAAAAAACAAAGATTCTTAATAACACTTCCCTAATATAGGTTCCCTTGAGAAAACAGTGGCGGTCGAGTTATTTATTCTGCTTTGAAGGAAACACTTGGTGCTTGCCAGATCTAAGCAAATATTTCCTTCATTGTAAGGACACCTTCAGACGGTCGTGAGTGGTAGTGAAACGCTTCGTGTGTCTCTTTAGGTACACTTGCTGTTGACTTGGCACCGTTTATGTGTTGTGTTCTTTAGGAAATTATTACTGTTTTGTTGGATGGTAAAGTATATGAAATACTAGTTCCATCTAAATTTTTTTGTCTGATTTTTGTTGCCGTACCAGCACGAGAGTAGCTTATGGCGTAAGAAAAACAAATGCTAAAACTGAGATGGTCGGATGTAATTAGTAGCATCACTGGCAGAACAAATTTCACCCGAGATTAAATGTTTGTTTATCCTTTTAAAAACAATATTTTTGTATCTGAATTCGTGTCTGCAATAACAAAAATATACTCATTTTAATTTAAAAACGCATCATAATCTTCTGTCATTAGAAAAAATCTTGCAGATATCTTCTACAATGCAAGAAGTGGCATTCCCTGCCGGAGTCTGTATTTCCTAACACCTATAATTTAAGGATCTTTAAGACCAGAGCAAATAGGTTTTTTCTAAATAAGCATGCTCTATCATCGGCCACATCATCGCTTACTATCAGGTTGTCAGCAGGTAGTGGAAAATGCAGCAACTATTTAACCAAATTTAGTTCCAGTTTCATGTCAGCAGTTCTCTACTCAAATATTTCCTCCATTGGTTCGCTCGTTGCTGGAAATTTTCCAAGGCGGAAGTCCAATGGATTCTCGCATTGTATTGGTTCCTTCCTAAGACTTCGCCACTTGTTTTAAAATGTCACCCTTTGGCGAGAGTATTGACCGGGAATATTGAATGGGGATGTGGCTCATTTCTTATGCACTGAAGTGTTTTATGTACTGAGATTTGAGAGGTTCGAGTAAAGGAGAAAGATTTTGGAGTGTTTTATTCATTATTAATTTCTGTAGAAGATGAGAACTACTAGTTCTAAATTGATTATTTTCAATATGTACTTTCCTAACTTTATCTAGAACATTACTGACATGTGCCTCATAAAGTACCTACGTAAAGCAAGCGTGGTCCCGGTTGTCATTCGAAGATCTTCAACAGTCGTTACAAGTAGTCAGGTGCCAGATAGTCTAGCCATCAGTCTATCTAAAGAGTATTGTGTTACCCAGTTACTGGGCTGTGGAATTCTGGTAAACTGTCGCTCGTCGCAATAGTATCCGGTAAGACTAGAAGCAGATCTCAAGGTAGTTGTTAAAAGGCTAGAGAAATGATGATAAGAACGGTTGTGTGTATTGGAAAGGATTCCACACAGGGCCTGGTTGTATAGACATTATTAGCTTTTTTCTCCATTGTGTTAGTAATTAGCACTGGTACTATTTAATGATTTAATTTAATTTAATTAACATGTCCCATTTTTTGGGGTCGGTTCTTCTCGTCATTCTTCAGCAGATCTGGCCATACCGGATTATCATATTATTATATAAGATAAGATCATTATATACAAGGTGTAAGGGACAGCCCTCCACAAACTTTAAGGGCTTGCTCAGTAGACGAAACTGAACAACCTTCCACAAACATTTTTTTCAGGAAACGAAAAAAAAATTCGGCCTCTCCGTACAAACTGTCCAATCAAGTTTATAATTTGTAAAAAATTTAATGGTAGGTTGTTCAGTTTCATCTACTGAGCAAGCCCTTAAAGTTTGTGGAGGGCTGTCCCTTACACCTTGTATACCAGGTGCAGTTTTAAAACTGCACAATATTTCAGGAGGTTGTAATAAAACTCATAAATAATCATGTAAAAAAACGATACCTGGTCAATAATCAGTAATACTTGTTATTTAATTTTTTAATTACACTAAACTAAATCGATTGATCGATGGCCGCGGGGGCGTGGCTAGGATGTGGCGTGCGGGATGATGATTGGATGATACATTATTTATGAAACTATCGTTGCGAGTTAGTGTGTGTGAAAACGCCCTTTATTGTTCCGTGTTTGTGTGTGTGAAAAAAAGCGCGGTTATAAAAAAAAAAAAATTACCTACTTATTTTATTATTGATTCGGGTCGAGAATCACTAACATAATTACGTCCTGAAATATTTTGCAGCTTCAAAACGACACCTTGTATACAGTACTAAGTTAAAAAAAACCAGAAGATGGTGTGTCACTCGGTGTTCTATTCCCTGCATCAAGGTCGACTGGGTGACTTTGACATTGTAGATGGCATTGATTCTGCGAAATATAGATTCATCTCTTTCACCAAAACCTACCAAAATTTTCCCATCTCACTAACCCCTATCTACTTTCTTTCCAGTGTGGACTTCAGAAACGGCCCTCCAGTCCACTGGGCTGTAGCTGGGGAATTCGGCGCACGCACCCACTTCGTGCTCAACGAGTCTGATCCATCATCAGCTCATCTCGTGGTGGAGAAGGTGGCGCGCCAGGATGAGGGTGTCTACAGGTGCAGGATAGACTACGTTGATGCACCGACGAGGAATTATAGAGTCAATTTGACTGTCATAGGTATGTACCTACATAGATTATTGCTTAGGGATCATTCCATTATGTTGAAAAAAAATTTTGAAGATTATTTTTCCATTCGTTTTTTAAGCTTACTAAATGATGAATGTCTCATGCATTGACGTTTTTTTTTTATTAAGCATCAAGATTAGTCAAGTTAAATGGATGAACAACAAAAAAAGTGTTATTAGCAAATCATAACAAAATATCATTAGACTGTTTGCTTCATAATTTTGGAGAGTAATATTACCTAGCTTATAATATAATAAAATACCCAATACACTTTATCAATAATTTTTCTATCAATCAAAGACCTACTACAACATCTATCCACGTAAGAACTAAACAACAAAATTCTTCATCGCGGTATCGAGTTCTTACTACAGTCCGAAATCAACTATCAGGCAGTTACCCAGATCAGACACAATGTCTGGTCGGAGGATCCTCCCTTTTCAACGGAGGCTTTACCGCTTACCGTTAAAAGGAACAGTGCAATGTGAAACGGACCTAAGAACATCGAATAAAAATGTTTACCAAATAGAATCCAGTAAGTTTCCGGAACGGTGTGTAACATCCATTATCACTAAAGGTTAAAGGTTTACCCACTTAATGCGCAGAAACACGAGAACATGTTCAGCATTTTTAGCGTTTTATTTAGAACTAGCGACCTATCCCGGCTTCGCACGAGTGCAAAATGGCGCTTTCAATTTATGCGTTGTTTGACGACCAGCTGCGGTACGGATGCGGTGCGTATGGGCTATATTTCACCGACACACCATGGCGAGACGACCAGTTGCCGCTACCAACAAAATGTATACAGCTCTATAGAGAGTTACTCAACTGGTGTCCGTTTGATTGCGCAACCAATTTGGTGGCGCGACCAGCTAGGGCGTGTGGTGACTCTGGTGTCTGTATGGTGTTTAGTTTGGTAGTTTAGGGCTATATTTCACTGGGACACCATGGTGGTGCATCTGGTCGCGCTGCCGCGGTGTTCCGGTGAAATATAGCCCTCAGTTATACTGCGTAACGGACGATCGTATTTTTCATCAACCGTGCTGTGCCGGTACCGCGAACAGTCTTTGGAGATATTGCGAAACAGAGAGTAAAGTCCCACATACCTCTGTTGAAAAGAGAGGATCCTCCGGCCAGACGGGTGTTATGTGTGTTGGACTGCTCGATAGGTGATGTCGGGCTGTCGTATATATTCAAATCGCGCAGAGAACTTTGATTGCGCGATGCAGGATTAGTTCTTTTGTGACGCCATAGATTTTGCCACAGGTCGACAACAGGACGGCAACGTCACAAGCACCACGTTTTCAATTCAGTGTTGAATACCCTAAAAAATCAAAGCGTGAATTGAAAAAGTACTTTTTGCAAAAAGTGAATTAATTTAGATAAACTTATTACAAACATAATTTAATTTATCCGAACTCACTAACCATGCATAAGCCAGTAATGGCTTTAGTGGTTTTTAGTATAAAAAGTCAAATGTATACTGTTTTTATCTTGAACATAAATAAAAAAATAAAAAAAAAATAGCGCATCACTGGCATACAAACGCATGCTACTCGGCAGCCATAATACGCTTTCGATTTAGGCGCTTGTTTTCGGACTGCTAACGTACTGTAATCAGCCTACTGCGGTAAACGTGCGGCAGCGGTCTGACATGAAACGTCTAAATTGAAAGCGCCCTGAGAGTCTCTACAATGAAAAATAAACAGATGACGTAGACGCCTACCACCAGCACTGGTTCGAGGTGCCTCGAGAAAAGAATATCTGGAAAAAGTTTTGGAAGGCCTTCTCCCAGCAGCAGAGGGAAAGTTTAGGTAAAATTAAAAAAAAAATTGTGTATAAATTGCAGCCAACTGACTTAATTAGCCATTCAGTTAACAGCCTATCTTGATAACTAAATGGTGCCGCTCAACTAGAAAATACATTAAAAAAAAATTAAATGACGGGGCTTGAATAAGCAAGCAAACGAAGCTCTCGTCAAGGCAGACTGGAAGTCAAGTTAGTTGGGAAGAGGTTAGGGAAATAGTAGACTATCAGATACTGATTAGAAAATTGCAAAAATCTTTCGGAAAATTAAATTACGCCGGTTACTGAAGTATTCACCTTAATTTGATTCTGAAGATTTATTTTTGTTTGCAGTTCCTCCAGAAGCCCCTCGGATATATGACTACGAGGGTACTGAGATTCTGGGATCTGTGGCCGGACCCTTCCGAGAGGGACAGAATGTGCTCCTCTCTTGTCAAGCAGCTGGAGGTGAGTTTTACACAGTTTTTTGAATTATGAACTTCTTGCGATCGTAGCTTAAACAAATAAACAAATTCATAGGTGTTTGTGGTAGTATGTAGGAACCTCGTCAATTTGAATAACAGTGTATTAAAAATAATTTTAAGGAAAAGGAATCTTTGAATAACTATAGTACTTTTTATTATGTACATTATTTTTAGTATATACGAAACCTGAATATACTTTGTTCAGAATCAGTAACTGAATAGATTACAAAAAAAAATTACACCATGTTATATTTTTTCAAAAATATTAAAAAAAGGTCACAAAATGGACACCACAGACACTAAGCACAAAATAGGTTACGGCAGGTTATAGCGGGCTTTAGGTCCAGTGCACAGCTGGGTGCGGAAGCAAAATAATCCCTCAATCGCCCGGGTGACCCGGTGACTATGTATTTATGTCACCAACCAGGTACCGGTACTGGCTTATAACTGTGATTTTTTAAGATACAGTTTTGAATCTTTGTACATAGATCCTTTACATAAAAATACTAGACAGGTGTCTCAGGTTTCGCATATACTAAAAATCAGGTAGTTTATACTCGCATTTTTGAGTTATTTTACGAGTATAAGTCGGATGTCCACCATGTACCGGCGGCACAACGAATTTTGGCTTGCCTGTTAGTCGTGAGTTCGATTCTCACCTAGGACAAACGTTTGTGTGATGAGCATGATCATTTGTTCTATGTCTGGGTGTAATTTATCTATAATATGTATGTATTTAGAAATTGTATACTTATAAGTATGTTTATCAGTTGTCTAGTACTCATAACACAATATTTGCTTAGCTTGAGACTAGACGGCGTTGTGAAATATTAGTCTAGTGGTCCGATGATAGAACGGGTATGGCGGATGTAAATCATTCAATTTAAATGCCTTTTCGAAATGTAAATGACAGAAATATATGGTAACGTTTCAATAAGAATATCGAAGATATTTATAGAATTCTATTAATTTAAAAGAACTTTGAAAGAACGAATCAAGATCTTCTTATTAGGGAGGCTTTGACTACTTTAGACTGATGATGTATTACGTTTTATTGAAATCTTATTTTTCACAGGCAAACCCCCTCCAGATGTGTCATGGTACCGGGGCGATGAGCGGCTAGCCTACACGAAGGAAGGTTCCGTATCTCAGTTACACCTGCCCAACTTATCCAGAGAGATGACTGGTACCAAGCTTCAGTGCAGGGTGGAACCTCCGCTTCTGCAGCCGCAGTCTAAAGAAGTTACTATTAGATTATACTGTGAGTATTGTCTTGGAACAAAACTTATCTTTGAAGAGAGGGCTTGGCTTTATATACATAATAGATAGAAAAAAGAATCGTTTTTCGAAATAGTTGACCATTCATTTCATAAAATAAAATGTAACTTTATCCAAAATCGCCCACAATAAGAATTTTTCAAATGCAATCTGAATTAAGTGTGTTAGGAAACTTTCAAATTCAGTGCAAGAGAAAACTGTCAAGTATCAATAAAAGAATACACAAATTGAAATTTGACATACATAACTCTTAGGTATTATGTTTCGTGTTTAAAAAAAGAGGTAGCGAACGTTCTAAATATCACAAAGTCTATGCGAAGAAAGCGATAGTACAATAGCGGAGAAGAATGGAGATCGGCCGGTGGGGATGCTAATGCGCTTGCGTCGCGTCATATAGATGTAGGTAGGTATAGCAAAATGCAGAGTTGAAATATGTTAGATAGAGCAACGAAATCTTCAAGGTTTGTTTTTGGTAAATGAATTACCTATGTTTTATAAAAAGTTGTAGAACAGGACTTGTTGTTTATGTTAGTCATATAGTCCCGGAAGGTGGTTAATGTTTTACAAATAACCCTATATATAGAGTGACTGGTAATTAGCGTACGATACTTAAACACGTGATTGTGCTCATGATAACAAACAATTTTTATTATGGAAGCAAAGCTGTAATCGCGAAAAAAATATCAGCTGTTCAGTACATTAGGCTAACATAAATGTACTGAACAGCTGATTTTTTTTTCGCGATTTCAGGTTTATTCTCGTAGTAAAAGTTGTTGGTTATTATGAGCACAATCACGTGTTTAAGTATCGTACACTAATTACCAGTCACCCTATATATAAAAGGATAAACTAACTGACATATCAACGCACATCTGAAACTATTGGGACTAGGAGCATGAAAAGCACAAGGTTTCCTTTTTTGATGTAGGTGAGCACAAGAGAGTATTTTCCAAATTCACCCCCTTTTTTTATGGTGGGAAAAAATCATGCATTGACATCCCCCGCTCTTGGGCGGAGCGGGAGATAGTGTCAGACTCTTACTGACTAAAAGACCCACCCCGTTCCTTCGAGCCTTCATACCGGGGCTCGAGCGCCCTTTCGGATAACCCTGGCCCCAGTAGGCTTCGACCCAGCTGGGTCCCTGCTGTTGCTGACAACTCCTTGAGGCGCGCGGGAACAGTGCGCGCCGTCGACGACTTGGGCTTGGTCCGGACAGTTACCGGACGGCCGGACAGTGAGCTACCCATTGCTCACTGTCCGCAAGCCCGCGCCTACGGTGGCCGGAAATCGGCATCAGAATCCCGGCAGCGGCGGCGGCGGCGATAACGCCGTTGCCTGATGCGTTCGGCCTCCTCCTTTGCGAGCATTACTGCTTCGCAGAAGTCGGCGACCGCCTGCCACTCCTCCTCGCTCTGGACCATGGCCTCAACCAAGGCCCGGCGCGAGAGGTCTTCGCCGCTGATCGCCCCCACGAGGGCACGGCGATGCTCCGCCCAAGCAGGGCGCACCTCGACTGTGTGCTCCACCGTGTTCTCCGGGCGTTCCGCACAGTGGCGACACCCGGGCGTCACTTCCGCATGAATCCGGTGCAGGAAACTCCCGAACGAACCATGTCCGGTGAGGACCTGCGTCATGCGGAAGGTAAGGACGCCGTGAGGCCTTTCCAGCCACGCCTCAAAGAGGGGACTTACCGAAATTCACCCCCTAAGGGGAGAAAAGTTTTTATGAAGAAATCTATGTTCAAACAACAGTGAAGCCGCTGGCAAAAGCTAGTCTTGGCACAATTTTCTAATTATTTTCTTCGTAGAATTTCTTTTTTAATGTTAATATTTAGAAGTACATAATCGTTTACACGTGGCACGGCATTAAGACGTTTTTAGTGAATAAAATAATCACAATCTTTTCCTCCAAGGTAATACTAAGTTTATCTATATTAAATTTCTAACCTCCAAATATCCACGTGTATTTACTATTTCCTTTTATTTATTTATATATACTTGGTGTAATAAAGTATACAATTAATAAATCATGTTTAAAAATTTACAAAAATAAACTATATAGTAAAAAACACACAATTGGCGGCCTTATCGCACTAGGTGATTTCTTCCAGGCAACCTTGAATGGACCGAGATTGCCTAGACACAAAATGGGGATGCACTGAGTGCTAATATAAAAGTAACAAAACTTAATAAAAACTTAATACTAAAAGAGATACACATAAAAATACATACAAAATATATATAAGCAAGAGAGTAAGTGACCTTTTCATCTACAGTAAAGCCTCAATACATCCGAGTGACCGGCAGTGGTTCAACAAGGGCTGGCATGGACAAGTCCTTCGTTTGCACCACGCGGGGTTCAAAGCCGGCCCCCAACATTGAGTGGTTCATTAACTCACAGCTTGTGGATTCCACATTGACACAGGTACGTTAATTATTCTAATTATCTAAGCGAAGGTAAAGAGAGCACATTAGTCTCCAGGTAAAGTAATAACGTTTTCTGAAAGGCCAAAAATATCCAGATAAATGTGCGCTGCTGAAATATCACATGGTTAATATATTATCTCATCATAATGTAGGTACATATAAAATATTTGCTATCTAACTATACTTCAATCAAAATATGATTTTCATCACATTTAAGCAAACCTGTTTAAGAATAGCATTAAAAGCAAAGTACTGGTTATAACACCAACTACTGCAGCCGCCATTTCTCATACTACTAACACAATAAAAGTCAAAATCGCTTGAACAGACAGTAGAAAAGTTTGTTTAAATGGGTAATCTTATTTCGAATGGAGGATTCAAAAATAGAATTATTAACTTTGACAACAAAATCAAAAGTGCATTAAAAATACTAAAATACGAGTATATGTCCTATAATATGTGTCTGGTAATAATATTATGTGTGTGTAATATGTGTTTAGTATATGTCCTCCTTTTAAACTAGTTGAGAAAGCTTTGGGAGGAACATCACATACCACCATCCGGTTTCTTAAAACCCCAAGAACATCTTCTGCCTGGACGTGAATTGCAGTGGTCTGCATGGACTACACACTAAACACTAAATCGGTTACACACCCAGGTAGGCCGCTGCACACACAACTTGGTGAAATTGGGTTTTACAGACCCGTTGGATACTTGTTGTGATTGCTGTTACTTGTTCAAAACATGAGCCGCATGTTAGAGTGACCTAAGTGCCCATATTCCTGCACTATGGAGGATTTAATGAGTGCCACCGATGCAGCAGTTAACGTAGTCACCTACTGGGCCCCAACAGTTTAACAAGTTTACCATCGATGCGAAAAGAAGAAGAAGATGAGATAGTTAGACCCACCTTACTCTAGACAGTTATGTTAACAGTACGATGGCTTAAATATACAACGGAATCTATTTTGGTTCGCGTATTGATTTTGTTGTTCTGCAAAGAGATTACTGGATAATCGGAAATGAAAATGGAAAACTTTTTAGTATGTTTTTTTTTTGGTTCCACGAGTGGAACTGTGCCTACAGACAGTTGAACTCAAAACGAGTTTAGTTTTTATAGTTGGTTTGTTATTTTTTCTGCACGTGTAGTCCTATATAGCTACAAAAGAGACGACAGACAAAATTGCAGATCAAAGATTTCTATGGAGTGATTTAAAAAAATATGAAAGATAATTTCGTTGATCTTCTTAAATGTGTTTGTACTACACGTATGTTACTAGAATCTTTTCGTTATTTACTATTCGAGAGGAATTACTCTAATGGCCAATTACAGCTCTGTCTAGTTTGGCATCTGTAGCTTAAATTTTTTATGTAATCGCTTACACATGCGATTTGTAAAAATTGCTGTACGTACACTTATCTATATTAATATAATAAAGAGGCCTCGTAAAGAGGTAAAGTTGTTTTTTTTGTCTGTAGGAGGTAATCTCTGGAAGTACTGGTCCGATTGCTAAATTTTTTTCACCGATATAAAGCTGCTTTATTTTTGAGTGACATAGGCTATATTTTATGTACGCGGGCGAAGCTGCGGGCAAAATATCACAGTCAATATAGATAATAATAATAATTATTTACAGGTATGTGGAATAGGGAAAGGGAGGATCCTTCGATCAAACGGGTGTTATGTCTGGTCTCGGCAACTGTCTACTTGTGGGCAGCGCAATATATATGTATCTTTCTTCTCCATTATATTGTAACACTATCACCAACTCTCATTTTCTTTGAAATAATTGCACAGGCGCGTTTATTAATTACGTTTCTTCATTCATACTCTCAGTGTATCTATTTTAGTATCTAAATACTTATTTATTCTTCTCTTGCAGGTGGAAGTAGATGGAGAAGTAACGAAGAGCGTGCTAACGTGGCACGTGCGTCGAGAAGACAGCGGGAGGCAGCTGACGTGTCGCGTCTCCAACCCTTGGTTTCCGGCGCATACGCTGGAAGATTCTGTCACCTTGGATGTTATGTGTAAGTAAAGCAACTGCCGTTGAGACTTTACCTCGGCACTAAAATATTTAAAGGATATAGGTACTGTTTTATACTCCTCGTCTAGGGCAGTGGTGGCCGAGTGGAAACGGCCCCAACTTACAACTTGTAGGTCGCGGTTTTCGAAACCAGCCAGGCGCATTTCTTTGTGTAATTTATTTCATCACCACTGCTCTCAAAACGGTAAAGGAAAACATCGTGAGGAAACCGGCATGTAGTAGAACCAAAAATTCGAAGACATGTGACATTCACCAACCCGCACTGGGCCCGCGTGGTGGATTACGGCCCATTCACCTTCCTAGAGAGGAGGCCTGAGTCCTAACAGGGGGAACTTTATAAGGCCGATTATACTATTATGCTGGGGCAAAATAATGCTGACAAATTTATTTTACTCTAAAATAATTTTGCTGCAACCAAAATCGCAAAAAAATGCTGTTTTTACAAAAATCAAAACCCCATAAATTCTGTAACGGCCAATCCCAAACACGCGATTTACAAACACAATACAACTGCGGACAATATAATTGACCCAGTAACAAAAACAAGTGAAAACCTACTGGCTATAAATCAAATGCACACCACACACTAGATACGGGAGCGGTAGAGTTCCGGCGGTGTTTGCTGGCGGCCCGAGTCGTGTGCCAACAACTTTGTCCCCAAGTTTAAATATTATCGCGAGCTAGAGGCTTCGTGTTCTGCTGTGATACACGGAGTGTCGCAATACGGGTTTATTATGAAGTATTTATGCTATTGTTTATAAACATAGCTCGCTGGAACTGGAATACGGGTTGGTGTTAGCATAAATTAGATTGTGGAACTAGCTATTTAGCATTTGATGAACATTAATTACTGAATTTGGTGTTGAATGCTTTAGGATTTTGGTAATTGCTTTTAATGTTTCACTATCGTGTTATAATCTCCTTCTTATTTCTTTCTTGTATACAAAACATGACATAGTACACGGTGATACAGACAGATGAACTGTCTGTCTGTCCAAAGGTGAGCTTAACTCAGCAATGAGTTTTCTCCCAGCAAACCTTTTAGTTAAAGAGAGAGAACAATATTCGAGGGTAGGATCCAGTGCACAATATAATACCTAATACGTACATACCTAAGTGTAATATATTATTATAACTATATTATACGTATCAATATATTATACTAATATTATATCATCACTTTTGTAGATCTTTCTCATTTCTTTCAGTCCATCCAAAAGTTATCTGTAAGAAATTGCCCCGTACAATAAGACCGCCCATTGTACACTTATTTTTAATAATGTTTGACCTGTATTTTTTTGTTTATGTGATGTACAATAAAGATTATAATAAAATAAATATGCTCTTTAAGTTTCCTTTCGATGATCCAAAGAATGGCGTCCGTTTTTGTACCAACTTTTTTATCTACTCTACCTACCTTCTAGATTTCTAGCAGTAAAAACTGCTGATCATTTGCAGGCACTTTTGTACTGTTGTGAATTTGGTCAGTTAAACCAGTTCCATTAACTTGGTTGCATAAAATACTGCGTATTTTCCTAAACGCTTAACACTTTATTTTCCCCAGCATTACTCTTGCCAAACGATAGTTAAGATAAACATATATCCTGCTTCCCGAAGCGTGGCTTATGTAATATGCATTAATATGGCGGCCATTAGATACATTACGCTGACACACCTAATTTACTAAAACCTAATGAGGTAAATGAAGCCATAAGCGGTCTACTGTGAGTTGCAAGCATTTGTGCTTTGGTATAATTATTACATTATTACAGTATTTGTGGCAGGTTCCTAAGTTAGAAGCAGAAAAATTAACATCAGTCTTACCAAGGATGTGCTATGCTACCCAGTTACTGGGTAATAGAAAAATAGCTGAGAGCAGTGATAGCCGATTGGTAACTGCACCGACTTACGAGTTGTAGGTCGATGTTTCGAACCTAGCCAGGTGCAAAATATGAGTAATTTATTCATCACTACTGCTCTTAAAACGGTGAAGCAAAACATCGTGAGGAAACCAAGACGTGCTAGAACCCAAAAAATCTAAGACATGTGATACCCACCGACCTGCACTGGGCCCGCATGGTGAATTACGGCCCATTCCCTCTCTTTGAGAGGAGGTCTGAGTCCCAGCAGTGGGAACATTATAAGGCCGACTATGCTATGTTATGCTAAAAGTCAGATGAATAGTCGCTCCATGTGACTTCTCCCGCTCTAGTTTTCATGGGGGTGATGAGTAACGGCGAAAACTGAGCGGAGCGAGAGAGAATGAGATGCGCCTCCTTCTGCAAAGCCTTAAATGTGAGAGAACGGACATACTGACGCCCCTGCTGCCGTCATGGGAGGTACCCTGGACGTCGGAAGTCGCAGGGTGAACCCGGCCACCACAGGCGCGGTCTTGTAGACGACGAGTAATAGGAAGCTCGCGTCTGACACCTTTTGATCCCCACTGTAAAAGCTTGGTGAATATGACAATTATTTTGGTTCCTACTACTTTCCCAATTTTTCTTTTTGATCTTTCCTCTTCCTTATTATGGGCCCCCGTGTAAACTTTTAGGTTAATGTACTAATGCAACTCCGTTCTCTCCTATGGGAAAAACAGTTTAAATCTAAACGCTAAACTCAACGCCACTCAGTTTCAAACTATCATGACAACTCGGAAACAGCGTAAACAAAATCTACGCTGAGCAAAAACAAACTTTCCCTCTCCATTATATTTAAACAGAAATAGTGTGACAACGAACAAACTCGTAGCATTAAGTTAAACATAAACGGGTTGATGCGATTACTTCAAAAACGTAAGCCGAGGAAACTTGGCAGTCAAGTTTATCTCGCCAAGTTAAAACATTATCGCTTATTGTCAAGCCGTGGGTTGATATTTGCGGCCTCATGTGTAACGTGTTGGTGACAATGTTGGATCAAATGTAGGTTTGGAAATTTATTTATACATTGAAAAAGCTTCGGTAATTAATTCGTCGTTAATACCAGCGTACATTGAAGAATTGCAACAATTTGCCTGCAGCGGACTTCCCGTCCGATTATAATTTAGATGATGTCTTCATGTCTAGTATCAATAGGCTCTTTATAAGCTAGTGCAATTCACCATTAACGATTGCATCATGTGTAACGTGTTGGTGACAATGTTGGATTAAAGTTTGGTATGACCTCAATTTTATAATTAATTTGGGGAGTGTTTTTTTTCTCGTAATCGAACCTCTTTTTACTACTACCTCACCCTCTCCTCTCATTTTCATCTATTTCCTACTTTCTCTCGTCTTTGAAATTACTGCCATAGTAGAAAGCAATTTCTAGTACTTTTTTTTTTTTCATTAAAAAATTATCCAATGACAACCCCCGCTCTTGGGCGGAGCGGGAGATAGTGTCAGACTCTTACTGACTAAAAAACCCATCCCGTTCCTTCAAGCCTTCATACCGGGGCTCAAGCGCCCTTTCGGATAACCCTAGCCCCAGTAGGCTTCGACCCGACTTGGCCTTGGTCCGGACAGTTACCGGACGGCCGGACCCACCCACGGAGCTACCCATTGCTCACTGTCCGCAAGCCCGCGCCTACGGTGGCCGGAAATCGGGATCAGTATCCCGGCGGCGGCGGCGGCGGCGATAACGCCGTTGTCTGATGCGTTCGGCCTCCTCCTTTGCGAGCATTACTGCTTCGCAGAAGTCGGCGACCGCCTGCCACTCCTCACACCAAGGCCCGGAGCGAGAGGTCTCCGCCGCCGATCGCCCCCACGAGAGCACGGCGATGATCCGCCCAAGCAGAGCACACCTCGACTGTGTGCTCAACCGTGTCCTCCGCGCATTCCGCACAGTGACGACACCCGGGCGTCACTTCCGCACGAATCCGGTGCAGGAACCTCCCGAACGAACCATGTCCGGTGAGGACCTGCGTCATGCGGAAGTTAAGGACGCCGTGAGGTCTTTCCAGGCACACCTCAAAGAGGGGACTTACCGCCATGATTGTAGCCACATCTAGTTTAAAGTAACGAAAAAAAAATTTACGTGTGAAAGTGTTTTTTAAAACCTATATCTAATTTGCAAAATAAATATCATTTATAATTAAATAGAGCAATTATAACAAAATGGAGGGATACAGTTTAGTGTTGCAGCATCATATCTATCGTCTCCACGTAAAAAATACCTACACTACTGGCAAGCTAAAGAATCTAAGTTTGTTTCAGTGTTTCTTCTCAGGGTAGTCAGCTAGGAAATACCGGCCTCATCTAGTTTAAACTGACTGAAAACAAAATTGACGTGTATAAGTGTTTTTTTTTTTTTAACTTATGTGCAAAATAAAGATCATTTATCATTTATCAAAGAATTCAGTACACCAAGTGAAGACGGTGACGTATTGCGTGTCGTAGAGGGGAAAGCGTCGCCATTCAAAATTATTTTTCATTTTATTTTTTGCAATTTGCAATATAGAACAAAAAGCAATTCAGTTGTTCCTAAATCTTAGAATTCAAGCATTTAAATGTCTGCCAACCAAAATGTGAATACAATAAACCGAGCGCTGAACCTCAAAACACATCCGCATTTCGCGAACCAAACACCAACACCAACATTTGCAATTTGCCACCAACACGTAAACATGGCGCCAGAATTAGCTGTCAGCTTATTTAACTTTTTGAAGTTTGTTAGTGAAGTTACACGCGTACAAGGATGTTAAATAATTTCGTTATGATATAAACACTTGAGTGAGAGCCCCACGGATTACTGACGGACGGATTACTTTTGACAATGATAGAATAGGGGAATGTTTTATCTTTACGCCTGCTTGTGAAGGGGTAGGCGGAAGAACAGTAGAAGTTGGTCAAGTGTTGGTTTAGAGGCTTCATTATCGTTTTATGAGGTAAACGAAGATAGAAGAAATGTTTTGCTGTTTTCTGTAATGATTATACCATCGTTTAGCAATAACATTTATATCATTGGTCTTAGTTTTAGAATAGGGCCGTATTTCTTGAAAACACAAATCGTCTTAGAGATTTGGAAATTTATTTATACATTGAAAAAGCTTCTGTAATTAATTCGTCGTTAATACCGCGTACATTGAAGAATTGCAACGATTTGCTTACAGCAGTCTTCCCGTCCGATTATAATTTAGATGATGTCTTCAAGTCTAGTTTCAATAGGCTCTTTATAAGCTAGTGCAATTCACCATTAACGATTGCATCGCTGCTTATTATCAGGCGGGACTTACAATCATTGTTTTTACAAAAAAAAGGCGACTACGACTTAGGGCTCATAGAAATCCAAAGTTTGTTTCTCAGACCAGAACGGGTCAGGGCTGCCTTTAAACGGATCCTGCTCAATCTAGGAGCCTAAACGCCTTCTGCCAGAGGCTTTTTGGGTATCGTGTGGTCTATAGCCCTAGTTTTTGTTGTAGGAGCATTCAATACGAAACGACCAGCCCACCGGCTGGACGTGTCTAAATGCAGTCAGTACAATTGACTGTATCCTAGGGCTAGAGTTAGAGCTAGGGCCGCTGTCTATCAGGGTTGCGGGATTGTACGAAAGAGCCCTGTAACACCCTGTAGGTATCCGCTTTCCTTCAGTTACCTTTTGCTTTATAGAGCTTAAAACCTTTTAGTCAGCAAATATGATGCTCCGTCTTGTTCCAGAGTGGAAGACGTTATAGATATCAAATCTATATCTATACTTATAATAAATCTGTAGAAGTGAAAATTTTGTACATTGAAAGTATCAAAAAAAATAAATGGCAGGGGTGTTACTAGACCGACACCGAACCCAAAAGTGTGATTAAAATTTTTTTTGTCTGTCTGTCTGTTTGTTCAGGCATCACGCAAAAACTACCGGTTCGATTACGATGAAACTTGGTATAATTATTCTTTAATATCCTGGGCACCACACTAGGTACTTTTTATCCTGGAAAAATATATACAATAAAAAACAAACTTAATTTTGCGTTTTAATCCCTAGACCCGATTACTGTACCAACCACAAATAATAAGTTCGTCTTAGGTTACGTCACCCGCAGTGGAGTTCACTAAAGGGCGCTGCACACGGCTAAAATCCATATCCATATTAATATTATAAATAGGAAAGTGTGTGTGTGTGTGTGTCTGTTTGTCCGTATTTCACGGCAAAACGGAGCTACGAATTGACGTGATTTTTAAGTGGAGGTAGTTGAAGGGATGGAGAGTGACATAGGCTACTTTTTGAAACCCCCCACAGAAAGGGGAAGCGTGTTACCCCGAATTTAACGCGAGTGAAGCCGCGGGCAAAAGCTAGTTATACATAAAATTAGCTTTATACTTAGCTTTACCCAAGTGTAAAATTGCACTTACTAAATTATTATCATTATCTTCTTGTCTTGGTCCGATGTTGCTTGAAGTCGTGGCAACACGTGTTTTGTCTTCCATACTCTCAAATTAACAATCACCTATTAACAATCATGTTGCCATTTAAGAGCTTTTTCTTCAATCACAGTTTTGAATACTATTAATATTAACACCCATTGAAATTATGACACCGCGCACTGTTTCCACGCGCCCCAATGAGTTGTCAGCAACCATGGGGGCCGAGCAGGTTCGAAGCCTACTGGGACCAAGGGTCCGCTTCTGAAAGGAAGACTCGGCCCCAGTACGAAAGGCAACGATGGACCGGGGTTTTTTAGTCAGTAAAAGTCTGACAATATCTCCCGCTTCGTCCAAGGATGATTTTTACCCAACGAAAAAAACCCATTGAAATGATATGGTTGATTTCGCTGATCAACTAAATACGATTATTCAATTCCTCGTTTAATTTATTTAATTTTTTACCCAATTAAACTTCTCACTTCGCTTCTCCAACAAGGGACCGTTAAAATGAAGTTTTAATATTGCACGTGGGAAATTATAAATAAAATTCGTTATTTTCGAAAAACTTATTTTATGCACGTACGAAATGCAGTAATACGAGTTGCAAAACAAACAAACAACGTAATAATTGTACTGTTGCCCGCTCCCTAGGTTCGAAGTGGGGCAAAGAGGAGAATGGGGCAGACGAGGCATAACTTTGAAGCCCGATATTGTTTTTTACTCAAGTTTATGAAGTAACGGCTTAAATATTGAGAGTTTCGAAAACTTATAGTTACAAATTTAGCTTATCCAAGATCAACCTTTCCAAGTTTTCGTTAGTTTTTGGTCTAAAATTTAAATTATTACAATCGTTCGATTAGGGAAATATAGAAGCAGTCACCTGCTTGGTAGCATTCCATGTTTCCCCGTTTTCATTCCATTCCAGTCGTGACAGATTTCAATTTATAACATGTGAGTCACTGACTATTGAAATATTGTGAAATAGGTGTTACTAACTGCCAACAGTACTTCTTTTACACTTTAAGGTCAGTTCGCCTATACAAGTGTTGAAGTGGAAACAGTAGCTAGAAAAGAAATGATTCTGTTAAGTTTTTCAAATATATCAAATCTCGTGAAAATACATTCTGTAGTTTAAGAGCGAACTAACAGACAGACATCTTATGGGACTTTGTTTTATAATATGTATATACGAGTACATATAGGTAACTTATGTAAGGATCGAAGCAGCAACGTGATATCTTTTTTTTTACATTTTTCTCTGTTACTTACTCAAAGAAAATAAAGAAATCATGTTTATTTAGCACATACAATAAGGAAAAAAAACAGATAAGTATTAAAAAAAAAACGACGCGCTTTACGGTTGCACCTAATAGATCCAGTTAAGTACAACACATCAGGTTTTGAACCCGAAACAAACAATAAGAACAAAACTTAATCACCATCATAATTTTCCTATCTCAGTTGTGTTAGCGCAACACATTTTTTTCTTTCTCTCTTGTCAACCATCTCATTATCATCGTCTTCCATCAGTTTTTGAAAACTTTAACAAAAAAAAATATAAAGACTAATTTAACCCTCTACTACCTACTTAATCTTTGCCCAAGCATTATGTAGGTCCGACTTTGTCAGAGCATCCGTGCTCTGAATAAACAATTCTGTCGCTGTCTGCCCCAATAGAAATATTCACTTATCTGCACGCTCTTTGTCCTTAGCGAAGCAGCAGAGCTCCCGAGGAACAATAGTCGGTGGTCGATACTGCTGTGCTGATGTTGCTATAGAACTGTCCGTATAATAGAGCACCCTTTTGCGTAAATCTTTGATATTATGGTCACTCTTCAAAGATAAAAGGCGTGATTCTTTTGTTTTAAAGTGTACGGGAAATAATTTTTATTTCTTCTTCCATAGACACATGCATTTAGACCACGTCCAGCCCGTGGGCTGGTCGCTCTCGTAATGAACGCGCTCACAACAAAACCAAGGGCTATAAACCGCACGATGCCCGCGAAGAGCCTCCATCAGAAGGCGTTTCAACCCTCTACTCTGGACCGCTTGTAGGAGCCGCTTGAAGGCAGCTCCGACTCGCTCTGGTCTGGAAGCCAAACATTGAAATTCTGTGAGCTCTAAGTCATAGTTGCTTTACCATTTTTTTCAATTCAATTCAATCTTTATTGCTATAACACATGTGTTACATAAGATCTTATAAAGTAGTTAAATAAGTGCATATGGACCCTGTCGGGCACAGCAATTTCATATAGAACAATTTTAAGAGAATTATAATTTAAAAAAAAATAAAAAATAATCGGATATACAACTCAAATTAAATGAAATACAAATGTCACTAACATAGAAGATAAAATTAATAAATGTCATAAGTTCATTAAATGTCAAAATACATTCTTTCAATTGTCAGAGCCGTGTTCATTATGAATGTCGAAATAAATTCAATATAAATGTCGAAATAAATTCAATATAAATGTCGAAATAAATTCACAATAAATGTCAAAATAAATTCATTACAATTGTCAAAATAATTTAATTTTAAATGTATTTTTTTTTTTTTTTGTAAATGTAACAATTCAAAGTTTGGACTTAGTTGATGTATGATGAGGTAAAGGTCGCATATGTGGTGGACTGACCAGATAAAAGTAGCACGGCAGTAATTAGTTCATCATCACTGCACGAATGCACGAGGAAGGCGGCCATCAGAGAGGAGTGGCGGCGTGTTGTGAAGCTTGCCACCAACACCTAAAATGATGACCACAATGTCAAGAGTGGTACTGACAAGGAAGAAAGGTCGCGAAATTCCACAGGATACTAGTACTACCAGTATCAGTATCAGTCAAAGTGTTGACGTTTGAGTAGGTCCACCTCTACATTGGTAACACCTCTACGGTCCAGGCTATGAGCTTCACCTCGTCGTTTACACTGCGTATGTCAAAAGACTGGTACAGTTTGATTGCTGCGGTCTACCCGTCTGACTATAATTTGGGTGTCTTCAAGGTTAAAGTGAATACCTCTTTTTTGATCTACTAGGAGCAGAGAAATCTGAACGAACGAAGCCAATGTTATATCATGTAATCGGAGATTGATGTGACTTTGAAGCTTCTAAAAGCAAGTTAATAAAACTTATAAGATTCTCAAAAACTCATTTAGAAAAATTAAAGACGAAGAAATCTAATTAGCTTTTCAGCAAACTCTGTCTATATTATAAAACTAAACAGCCGACGTTATTGAATAATTTATTCCGCTTCTATTTAAAGTTCCTATCCTCAAGTTACAAATCCTTGAAACTATCACTTCGAACAGCAAGTCCTTGAAAGGTCTCCCGATTTTCAAACTTGGTGACAGCTTTAATCAATCAATCTAAAAGTTAGTCTTGAATTTAAGGAATATTGCCTATTGGGCTATTCGTAAACGAAGAAATTCAGAATAAAAATGAGTAGATAGTCGAAACGTGTTCCGAATCAAAAGAAAATGTTCTAGTTTGTAGTAATTCTTGAAATGTCGACATACGTACCAATTTCACGCAATTTAGCAGTATTGAAATAGCAAAGAATTGTCGAACTGGCCTACAAATTGAAATTGATTGAGTGAAAAATGAAAATAAGAAACAAGATTTTTTATTACAAAATAGCTTAGAATCTATTCTTATATATTTTTTTATTTAATAAAATGTTTGTCCACACTAAAAATACTCCCCTGTATCGTGGGTGTGGTCACAAACATGTAAACTTACATACACAATACAACCAAATCCAGAACAGCTATTTTTTATATTTTTATTTTTTTATTTATTATTTAACTATTTATGTACACACCTGGAAATACAAGAAAAGAAAAAAAAAAATGTATCTGTAGGCCACAAAAATATTTTTTACACACGGCAATCGTACCCGTAACACGCAGCACAGTAGCTCATTGCTCAACCAATGCACCATCCGTGCCATTGTAATGCTGTAAAGGCCACGAGATTTTTTTAAAGAGCTGCCTTGGTTGTAGAACGTATTGAGTAAATAAGGACACAGCTGGGCTTTGTAAAACTCTGACACGCCCTCCCGCTCCACCCCAGAGTGGAAGAAGTCTCAGATGATTTCCCACCTCAAGGTACCATGAGCAGAAAAATGTTTTAATCTATGCAGACTGATACTGACAACAGACACCTAATATTATCGGTGTAGCGTCGTAAGATTGTGATATATCAAATAAATCGACGTGAAGTTTAGTCTGATTGGAAGACAACTTAGGTTTTTTTAAGTCAAGAGTGAATAAGTTACTCTTAGTAAGAGGTAAGCGTGTTGGCAAGCGTACTCCATCGTCATCAGGTGAGATGGTGGTCAAACGCGAGCTTATCAATAATAAAAAAAACGCACGCAATTTTCTTTCCTCCTTTCACTCTTTTAGGGTGAGTTGCACCATTTAACTATAACGATAACCAAACCTTAACCAGCTTTGAAACGGCCGCCTATTGGTCAATTCGACGATTTGACAACTGTTAACGGCTTTGTTATCGTTATAGTTAAATGGTGCAACTAACTCCAAGTCTCCGATTCGCGCTGTGTCTGAGACGATCCAGTGATAGTTATAACTTTTGTTGCAGATCCACCAGTGACTCAGATATCACTAGTAGAGCCCAAGGAACCGCGTCTACTGCGAGAAGACGAAAATGCTGAACTGCTGTGTTCAGCCGATGCATCACCACCAGCTGTTAATTTTACTTTCTATAAAGGATCTGAAGTAAGTAAAAGCAGAAATTTTTCTCTAACTTTGTCTCTTTGTTACACTAAAATTTTATATATTTACTTGCTGTGCCCGCGACTTCGTTCGCGTGGACTACAGGATTTTGAATTTATTTTTTCTAAAATAAAAGTAGTCTATGTTACTCCTTATTACATCAGCTACCTGCCAAAAAAAGTCACGTCAAAATCGGTCTAGCCATTTCAGAGATTAGCCGGAACAAACAACCAGACAGACAAAAATAGTAAAAAATGTTATTTTGGTGTATGTACCGTATATATATTCATATGCATGTAGTAAAAAGCAGTTATTTCAATATTACAAACAAACACTCTAATTTTATTTATATGTATAGATTTATAAGTTTTCTAATTTTGATCATTTCCCAAGATTGAATAGTGAGCCGGTATTTGCACCAATTTGGCCTGACTACATATGTACTTTGGTACTGGCAGTCAGTATAGTATAGGTATCATTCTGTTAAGATACCTTGAAATTTTTCCTAAGCATTCTGTACAATTCAATGTGCTAAACGAAAGTTGTCAGTAAGAAAAGTCGACGATGTTGTTTATAATGCAAAAAAGTTATATGTAACACATTTTATTTGCATTTAACGAACAGCGAGATGTATTCGAGTACATACATTAAAAAGAGGACAAAAAAAATTTTGTATTTCTACACTTTTATATATTTATAATGAATAAACTCAAAAACTACCAAACTGATTTTAAAAATTCTTTCACCAGTTGATTGCTACTTTATTGCTGAATGACAAAGGCTATATATTTTCTACTTTCACTTGGGCAAAGCCCCTAATAGATACTAATAATTACATAAAAAAATCGTAAAATTCGGAACTACTACTTGAAGTCCTCTCAACCTTAGTTTGTTCTTCGTCAGAATTGTTATTAAGTTCTCTTTAAGATTTGATATTTTTCATAGTATTTATTAGTTTATTATTTTAGCATATATATGTATTTTATTATATATTATATTATATAAATAACTTTTTTTTTCCGTTTTCATTATTTGTTATTTGTTTATTGTGCAAACCTACCACAGTGATCTCTTTTTTAACTCAAAGTTTGACTGGGAGAGATTGTCTTGTTGCATTAAGTCCGCCTATGTACCACTACTGTACATGAAGTTTAATTAGATAAATAAAATGAATCAGTAAACACAGCTTTAAAAAATGCTTTTAAAACTGGATTAGTACCACATAAAACTAGTGACACTATCTGTGGTTTTAATTATAAAACTGTGTTTATATTCGAATGAAATACAGCAACAAATTCATACGTCAAAGAATTTAAACGATTTTAAGCTCCAACATTATAAAGAAATTGAACAAAGTTAGCGGTAAATAGTAAGTTAGCATGTTCAAGTACCTATAAGTCTTAGTTGGCGTGATTCAATAATGAGAATTTAATTGTTACTTCATGAAAATTCAATTTGTTATAGCTGGCAAATAATAACTTCATAATAACCTTTGGTTTCACGTAATACGTTGTCATAATTAGTTTTTGCTTTATTTTTAGAGGCTTAAAAACATTCAGTACAATTTGAGAATATTGCTTGTCTATAATTGTTTTATTATTCTTTTTAAATATTCCTCCGTTATAAACGTACCTACTTGTATTATAGATTAAAACTGTTTTAGTAGTAAAGGCAAAAACAAAGCACAATGATTTGGGCAATACCAAAACTCATATACTAAAGAACTTTCAATTTGGTTACCTGTAAATATAGTCAAAGTCTTGACTCACTCACTTACTTATCAACGCTCAGCGTGAATCCTCGAATCTAGAATGCTGAAATGTTACACAGAGGTGCCTTTTATGGTGTATATAAAGAATGAGAACGGATTTTTCATAATTCACACCTTAGGTGGAAGAAACGGGTGTCCAAATTTTGTATAGAAAAACTTACTTCCACATGGGCGAAGCCGCCAGTAGTGGCTAGTAAAAAAAGAGAAAAAAAAATGTATGTATATAAATTTTAACCTTTCTTCACTTTTTGTCTAGGTCCACTTAATCAGAGATGATCCCATCGGAGGCCTGTCGATAGAGAACAACAGGCTGGTCATCAGAGGCCTGAGGAGACATCACTCGACGGTGTACAGGTGTCGAGCTAGAAATTCTGAAGGCAGTGCCCTGAGTGACCCTCTAACTTTGAATGTTCTCTGTGAGTTAATTTTCCTCCTAGTTTTTTAAACTGTCAGTACAACTCTCTTAGCTTTCCAGAAGATAAATGTTTTAATTTGTCCTGTCGATATATACGGCAGTAGAGGCTTGATCTTGACAGATGTTCAACTTGCTTGGCTGAAATGACTGATGAGTATTTTATACAACACGATACCTTTATAATTTCTGTTTTTTTTTAGCTAGTCTAACGCAATTTTTAATATTATGTCTTGGTATGGTAATTTAGCTTCACTTTTTTGGACTGACCGACATTTGACTATTCAAAAGTGCCTGCAAATGGTCTATTTAAAATAGATGCTTTTGATTTATGTTGTTCTTAATTTTGATTATCACATCATCATATTTAGTCCATCATGTGAATGTTAATATATCTCCATCAACACAAAGCTGCTTTTGATTAGTCTTATTTCTTTGAATATTGTAACTCACTCTCCCTATCTAGCCCGACCTGAATGTGCAGCTGGTAACGTAGTTCAGCAGTTAGCTGGTGCTCCTGGAGGAGAAGTCAGGGCGAGGTGCTCAGTGACTGCACCAGCTAGTCGTGACGCAGGACCTTTGAGATTCTACTGGACTTATAACGGAACTAAGGATGTTTTACCGGTATGTTATAAACGTTTTGACTTAGAACTATAAAGATTCTAAGAATTTTCAGTGGAAATTTGGGTTATGAAAATTCCATTACATCACTTTTTTTTGTTTGGATTGATTCGCATAAGTGGTCATGTGGCCGACGATGAAGGACGCTTGCATACAAATAACCCACTCACTCTTGGTTTAATAACCCTTGGGTTTTAGTTATCAGGAAAAAACTTTGGCAAGGATTTCTACATTTATAAGTATATTCACATTGTTTAAGTTACGAAGATATTGACCATCTGATGCTCAAATCAAGTTTCAAATCTTTATTGAAATCTATAATGTACATGTCAGGTGATAAACAATAAAAAAATTAAACCATTATGGACTCTGTCGGGCACAACAACATTATAAATGGTAGGAGAGAAGAAAAGCTCTAATATAAATATCTATTTAATTTTCTTATCTGTATATCTTATGTTCAATTTTTTATTTTTACATCCTCAGTACATCCTTACCGATTGAAAAAAACTTAGCAGCGTATAGTAAAGGCTGAAGAAAGATTAACCTCAACTTACAGAAAAGCCGAAATAATATTCAACATAACATCGAAAACCCACGCTAGTAACAGCCGTGTTAAAAATTAAATTTTGAATCTAAAATATTTCCAACAGATACCAGCAGCCAATGTAACAGTGATGGGTTCCACCAGCACAGTCATCCATGGACTTCACTCCGATATTGAAGAAGACTTGGGTTGGCTAGCCTGTTGGGCCAGCAACGATGTGGGCAATCAGAGAGAACCATGCTTGTTCAGGATCTTGCCTGCCGGTAATATTTTTACTTCGAATTTTACTTCAGATTTTCTTTTACCAGTAGTAAATTACTATTGCCTTGTTTTGTAGAAAGTACAACTAGATTTTAAATGTTACATAGAATTGACACGAGTGAATTTACACTGGTGGTGAGATCGGCTTGTATGACTTGTAGCCGATGTGTTATAGTCACTTCACTTTTCAAATTATTATTTGTTATAGTGTCATCACCATTCATGCCACATGCATGCCAAACCATATATCATCACAACACTTCCACAGCGCTCCCTGAACCACCAAGTAACTGCGAGATCGAAAACGAGCTTCTCCACTGCGAACCAGGTCACGATGGAGGTCTACCCCAGCGGTTTCTGCTTGAAGCTTTGGAGGTACGGCATCGCTCTGAAACTGCGCAAGAAGACAATGAGATCTCCACTATGAATGATCAGGTGAGCGTGGCTGTGGTGCCGTGCTAACAAGTCCTTCGCATCCCTTTGTGTCTTCATCTCAAAGCTTTGTTTGCATGAGGAGAGTTACTGGACTGTTCAGAGGCGACAATATCAATGCGGGTTTTGTTTTCAAAATGCCTTTGAAGATATGGGTGCCCTTTGATCACCTTTTGCTTCTTTTTTACTTATTTCAACACTAAGGAGTTTGTCACATTAAGCTAATTCGTTGATGAATCAAATTCTTGATGATACCACATTTGTCGTATAATATGACAAGGTTCCAAGACAAATATAGTTTTAATTCTCGTTAGACAACTTTAGTGGTGATGAGACAACTTTAGTCTATTTGTAAATGTGTCAATTAAGTCGAGAAACTCTGTGGGTAAACAAATTTTTATGATCATTCTTGTCATAGTTGTCCTCTTGTATGTATTTTCTTCTACAAAGTTATCTCAGTTCTTTTTCAATAAATCAATGTATGATTCTGTAAGTTAAGAGACTGTTGTGATTTTTGTGAAATTATTATCTTCAGTATTTTCACTCTCAACTCTGGTTATGGTTTCATGGATTTTTTTATACAATTTTTTATTTTTCCGTACGTCGCTTTAGATCGATTGCATGTTACGATTTTAACCACTACATTTGTCTATGTATGTATTTGGACTTTTACTGCGTATTTTAAATTTGAAAAGGTAGCAAAAATACTTTCTGACTTTGGATTTAAATAAAAAGGTCTTCTGATAAAAAGGTAATGGAATAGAAAAACAGAATTATTTAAGAATAATTTTGTTTCTCTATTCCATTATTTTTACGCGGTATATTCAACCATATTTCATGTATTCCAACTATTATTTTGCTCTGGTTTTATGAATTCTGTTTGATTGGTCTCAAAAATATGTAAAAACGACTTCAAAAAATGCCAGTTACCGTCCCCAATAGATTTGTATGACGCGTTTGGTTCGTTCGTGCTCGTTTTTTGGTAGTCTTATTCGATCACAGGATTGTTTGTTATATGTGCATGTAAGTTTTTTAACATTTTGTACTCGTGTTTGAATTGAAAAACGCGGGTGTTATTCTATTAATGTATGCATTCTCTTGATCTATGTTTTCTTTTGTACTTTCACTTATGTTTTAGATTTGTAAAATGAGTATTTTGTCTCGAATCATAAACACCTTGAATGAGAATTATATCTTTTGTTAAAGATTATCTTTGTAAACGCTGCCTTATGAACGTTGATATAAAAGATTTTTTATTGGTATCGATAATTGTTATTGACTGAGAATCTTTTGTGATACTGATTTCTAATTCAATTTCAGATTAATCACACTAAGCTGTTTGATATTTATCAAAAATATAATAAATACTTCACAAAAACCTGTTTTTTTTATGGTTTTCAGTGATTACTTCATTTCAAATAAATACCAATATGTTTTCCTTATCATAGGGTATGTCAGCTTTCGGATTGACTGAAGCCGTGTATCGTGTCAGGAATGACAAGCCGCAATTCGCTTTAGATGCTTTATCCCCTGGAAAGTATACATTGCTGGTCTACGCAGAAACACCAAGAGGACGGTCACAAAGACCAGCAGCATTGCACAGCGTACGAATACGAACTGCCGACGACTTGGATAGACCTGGTATGTTAATACATAGTAATAATACTCCACAACTATCCCATAACGCCATCTAGTCCCAAACTAAGCAGAGCTTGTGCTATGAGTACTAGACTATTAAGAACCATACTTAAGATAAATTACACCCGAGACAGAACAAATGATCGCGCTCTTCACACACACAATAATTATCTTGGGTGGGAATTCAATCCATGACCTCCGGCATAGCAGTCAAGGCTATCTATTAATACTACGGCACTAGACCAACAGGCAATTAACCAAAAATGTTACAAATAAATACTTTAAACAGAAATATTTTAAAACTTTGTAGAATATATAGAATTTATAACACCTTTAATCATGAATAGACACTACTACTAACGCCATTAATATGCCTTTTGATTAAATGTCAAACAGTAAACGTCTTCAGCATACGTGTGTGAAATAGCTTCGATTCCTGCAAACATTTGAACAACCTCCTACCGATTGATCATTCAAGAATGCAGTTTATCTAGTGAATATCGAAGACAGAAACTGCTAAAGTTAAATGCAGATGCTTTGAACTTTCAATCATGTAACTACCCATATTTTCTTCCGGATAGCTGACACTGTACGATGGCTCACATCCATGACTTGAGTGACGTCGCTGTCGAAGATCGTTACAATAGCTAAAAGAGTTTCTTTCATAGATTTAACAGTTTCATCATATATAGATCCCGAATCTAGGGAGTTATTTTTAAAAAACTAACAACCTTTCAGGACTATATTGCCCTACTAAGCGCAAAAGCTGTATCTCAAAAAAAAATTCGTGAAGTTGATTTTTATGCCATCGGAGAGCTTTAAAAAATACGCATCTAATAAACTAAACCTTTTAGCGGTATCTTGTTTAAAACATACAAAAATACCCTTAAGAAAGATTTTCGTATCTCAGTTTTACCATAAATCAGTAGGGGAATTAGACGTAACTTAAATTATAATTGTATAATTACTAAGCGGTGTAGCAGTATCTCATGAAAAAGGTATATCCACATACATTTTTGATATTTTAACTATTGTAGTAACAAATAGATCCAATATAATATATACATTCTATGTAATAAGCAAAAAAGTCAATAAAGTAAAATAATAAACTAAAATAAAGATAATTTTACTGAAGTCCAATTATCTCAAAACTCACTTTATGTTAGTTACCACTTTTGCGCTTAGTTGGGCAGTATATTACTAACATCAACATCAACAACTTGTACAGAGTTCTGTATATTATTGTTCGTCTCAGCATTTGGGGCTCCTAAATCACTATGACGTTACCGTAGGTTAATGCTGTTAATCAATGTCTTTGTCATTCAAAAGTTATCATTATTATACCCCTGACACACAAGAGCTTCAGTAAGTTCCTTGTCTTAAGTATCATTGGTTTTTAAACTTTCATTGTTATCAGGTTCTCTCCAAACGATGACACCAGCTCCACCGGCTCAGCAACAACCCACAGACAATAGTGTTGCACTATTAGTGGGAGCTGCACTGTCTCTTGTTCTACTGACTATCCTGACCACACTATGTGTAGCGATGATAGTCATGTGTAAGAAGAAGAGTAGACCAAGGGATCCGGAACAGAGGTGAGAATTTCTTTCATTTTGAGGTTAAAATGAATGCCTTGAATAACGAGGTTGGCTTAGAAGTCTTATTACTACCACACTAACTACCAAAGAAGAAGATATCCACAGGAGAACTAAGGTTGCCGAGATAGCACGAAGAATCGCTAAACTCAGGTGGCAATGGGCATTGCTCGTAGAAAAGATGGTCTGGTTCTGGAGTGGAGACCGCGTACCGATCGGTTCTGGATTGTTCATTGTGGAGACACTTAGGGGAGGCCTATGTCCAACAGTGGAAGTATATCGGCTGAAATGAGAGAAGAAAGAGTCTGTGCCAGACTGGATGTGGAAAGTTGAGGAACAGAAGCTTTACCATGATGTGTTTCATAATTAATTTTGAAATTGAAATGAGGACTAAAGAAAAAGTATTCTATAATTCTCATTTCAATTTGACAACGTGTTTTAACCCTTTATATAAAACTTTTTTGTTAACTTAAAGAAAGTTTGAACAACCACAAAAATGTTGCACGATTTTTTTTATTTTTATTAAACAATGCTCATTTAAAAAAGTTTTGATTCTTGACGTCAACGAGAAGCCTTATGGTTGCAGATCCAAATTAAATAAACTGAACGTAAAAGAATGAAAAACAAGTTTTCAATGAAAAACATTTTTGCATAGCAAGCTTATAAAGCGCGGTTATTTACCTGTATAATTAATACTCATCAAGACCGTTCTAAAAAATTCAAACACGATACGGTTATCTTATTACGTGCATGGGGACTTGGTTTAATACCGAGTGAGCGTTTCAGTTCCATCATCAAACTCTGGTTACCATTTAGCACCAAAGTACTCGTCAAGACGAATCGTACTTACAAGCCCAAACTTGATGGGGTTGTGTCTTTAATCTACCGAGTTCTTACGGCCATTTTCCGGTTCCATCATCAGATCAGCTTCATGTTATAATAATTTTGCATTGTCATCTGATTCATAATTTCATATATACATGAAAAACATCAGATCAATCGGTAACTAGGAGGTGAATCAAATTTAATTGGCAAGATTTGATTACAGACAAACATCAGAATAGGCGAAACTAAATAAAAGACGGTAATAATCACATTTTTTTTCCTTTTAGCACAATATTACGAAGAAACGTAGGAGTATCCATGTATGGTGGAGGATCAACTATCTCATCCAACGTGGTACCCACAGTGGTAGTAAGAGGTCACAGAGGATCTAGGGTCTTGGCTGCGAGGTGGTCAGGAGTCCTTGATGATGCTCCACTTGCTGTACTGGCTTTGGATACAAGGCCTCATGGTAAGGATGGAAGAACTTTTTTTCTCTAGAATCTATTAATAGGTTATAGTTCAGGAGTGGAGTCTCTTGTCATCTGTGACCCCTGATAGCTATGAGACTAGAGCTTTAAGTTAAGGCATTTAAAAAATTACTTCTAGACCAGTTTACTGTTTTTCACACTATTATGGAAAAGTCGTGCAGAGTTCGCCCAGCCACAATTTATTACATTAATCGTATCGGCCTGGGCGCTAAGTGACCTCCATGAGTCGCGCGGCAACCCTTGTTTACTTATTTCTTCGTAAGTATATTGAAAAACTTCATTAGATACACGTGGATATATGTCACCGCAGCACTCAGCTTCAAAACACCATCGCCTACGGCTCGAGCGAATTCTGCCTCGGTTGCAGTGACAAACTTGCTCCTTTTGTATCAAAATTAACTATTTCGCGTAGTAATTAGTAAGCCAAGATAAATTAACAGGGTCGATGATGTTTCCTAAAACTTATTCACTTTTATAGACTCTCAAGTTATAGGAAACCACAAATTCTGTATATTTAAGCAAGAACCTGAGAGTGTTAAATAAAATAATTTAAAACAGCTCTTCAAAATGCAAAGCTACTTAAATGTAAAATACATTGTAAGAGAAACTTCATAAACAATTACGAATTAAATTTTAATTAAATTATTAAAATGATACGCGAATAGTTTATAAAGTTTCTAATTCGATTAAAATTTTGATTGCATTCCCCTCGAGACTTTAACGTTATTTGTAAACTTATTCAGAAACAATATTTCTCTAATTATATTATGATTTAAATGGAGATTCTGCAAGTATCATTATTTAGTATCAAAACGTGAGTGTTAATGTAAAACAAGATTTTGGAAATGAAATTGACTACAGTGCATTGTAAAAAAAAATTAGATTATGCATGACATAATATAGTGGTCACAGAAATCTGATGGCTGTAAGACGTGCAGGACCGGTCATTATGAAAAGGAGGCCTATGTCCAACTGTGGACGTCTGGCGACTGAAATGATAATGACAATGATGATAATGAATATAGTAGTAATAGCGCTTCAATCAGAAGCTTATTCGATTATTATAAAACAATGATCTGTATTACATTATCTTGATTTTTTGCAGGTGATTCAGATTCAAGTCGAAGTGAAGACGAAATACAGGAGACTGAATTTACAAGAAACGAATTAGAAGCACACACTTAACGTAGGAGTAAAGAAACAAACTTACAAAATCAAGAAAAAAAATTTTTAGGTGAAAAAGAACGTATAAGTAAAGCAAATATTTTACAAAGTGCTAAATATGGCGTTAAAAGTCCCCAACTTTACAGAGTGATAAATAATAAAATTAATGATATCAATAATATTTATTTGACGAAAGCAAAACCTAGTGGTAACGACCTGGTTTTGTAGAATAATGACTAAGATAGCACACATGATGATAAATCGTGTGAAATTTATTATCGTGAGGAAATTTACTGCATCATGCACTTCGAGGACGCACGTATGGCGATTTTTCATGAGCTCACTGTGGTATCACGGATATATTTTACAGACAAATTATAGTGGGATTTGAGTCCATTTGGGAATATCCACTTAAAGTTGGGAAGCTTGGCGAAGTTAAAAAGATTTCTCATTTGAATTATGGGCTCTAAAATTGAATAATTGTTATAGTTGAAATATATATAGTTTTATAGCTGGATAAAAGGATGGATATCTCTGTTTGCAATATACAGCATACATTTATAATAATAAATAGTAAAGAATTGGTTAAAAATATTAAAAAAAAAATCTTTTCGTACCGCAGCAAAATGCGATAAATATCTTTTACAAAAGAACAACCAGTAATATAAATTACAGACACCACTTACTGTTCAGCAGTGATATACAAGACCTAATGGAAAGCCCTACAATATTACAAATTGGGTACTTACCGAGAATATTACTGACTAAGACCGCTGATCGTCAAAGGGTAACAGACACGTTACATATTATAACTAAAATCGCAGTACGTGAGCTCATATAGAATATGATACGATATAATATATCTAGGATAATAAATCGCTCACATTTATCACACTGAACAATGTCGTACAAACGTAATGTAATTTTTGTGTCTTATTGAATTTCATAAGATTGAGTACCTATCTTTTTTATACATAAATAATTTAAAAGTATTGCAGAATAATTTTACAATTAAATTTCACAATGATAAATGATTTTTAAAAGATTAAGATTTATGACAATTTTAAGTTCATAATTTTAAAATGAGTGATTCATTTCTTGAAAAAAATGAAATTGAATTTTGTAAAATTAGTTTTTCGGTATCACGATTCGATATAATTTTATATTTAAGTTTTATAATTTATGAAATGCATTTTGGAGGAGAAAACAATTATGTATAAATGCGATGTATGCATGACTCAGTATTATTTTCATAGTGATAAAATATTTACTTGGATTTTGTATATAAAAATGTAATATTATTTGCCTCTACTTATTAAGATTATGTAGAACTGTTTGTTTTCATGCTAATTATATTGATAAGTATTATACTGGAAATTGTAAATTATTACAAGCTCTTTCAATTTCAAATCCAATTTTTTTTTTCTTCAAATTATGGTCTTTGACGATGTGATAGGTATGTAAATGATTATAATCATGGTTTTAATATTAAAAAACAGCTGATTTGAAAAATGATTAATTTCTACTAGTTATTTTTCAGTTATGTAATAAAATTTTGTAGAAAATGGTTTGTTGCAGTTTAAATAAATAAATACAAACTGACCAAACATTACGCATAGTCATTATTGTTTTCTATGAAAGAGCGTTAGAATATACCAAAAATTTAATATAAAATTTAATATTTAAATACGAAATAATTTAGCTGCCATATTTACATAATACGGGTATTAAGATGTAGATATCTTAGTGAGTTCTTCCATAAATATTGTTTGTATAATTTTATTTATGTATTTAGTTGAAATAGTTTGGTAGTCACGTCTCACCGATTTTACTAAAGTCTGTTAAAAGTTTGGCATATTTTGGTATTCTATAAATAAATTATTTAATTTATTATTAAGAAAGTTTTAACCTGATCAATGTATCTCATATATAATTAATATGAATTATCACAGTTTTTCCAACTCTAACACATTTACCACGCCCTTTTTCATAATTAATATAAGTACAAGCTTTGGTTTTCTTACTTTATAGGATTACTAGCTGCTACTAGCGACTTCGTCTGCGTTATAGAAGAAAATTATCCTAAGAGATCATACTCCCGGGATATAAAGTATCCTATGTGCTATTCCAGGATTAATCTACCCGTGTACCAAGTTTCACCGAAATCCATTTTGGAGTTTTTTGCGTGAAAGAGTAACAAACATCCATACATATAAACTAGGATTTGTATACAACAGATTTTTTTCTTTTTTTTTTTAAATATTGATATGCTCGCGCTTGACCACAGTCTCAACCGGAAGTAAGCTATGATGTGGTCGACGATGAAGCACATTAGCCTAAAAGTAGCCTTTTCACTTTCGTCCTAAAGACCCCCCAGACCCCCAAGTTGCAGTAGGAAACACAAATTCCAGCAGGGAATTCCACTCCAGCTGTACACAGAATGACTGTGTTCCCAAAACTTTTTGTGCGATTAAAACTTTACCGTAAAAAGTAACTAAGTCGTAATAAATTGGGATCAAATATATTACTACACAAACCCTTCCCATAAAAATCTACATACTTCAAAAATGACATTCAATTCACAATTAAATTTCACCAAGTCCGTTCCAACATCGGATCACTAGACGTATGGCATTGCGCCATTGGTACATGGTAGATATCCTATCCAAACGTACAAAGCATTTTGGGAACATGTTAATCATGTGTATGACTAAGGAGTGGAATTCCCTGCCGGAGACTGTGTTTCCTGATGGCTACAACCTTTTAAGTCAAAAGTGAATAGGTTACTTCTAGGCAAGCGTGCTCCATCGTCGGCCACATCGCCGCTTACCATCAGGTGAGAGAGTGGTCAAACGTGAGCCTATCAATAATAATAAATAAAATATATATTCTCTGAAATTAATTTAGCACATAGCCGTATTCTATACTCGTGCCATCCCTAGTTCGAAACGACGAACAATAGACGGTAACTACGAAATCGAAGTGTCGCAACTGTGAACCAGTATATCAATTTGCTTAACAAACAAAGTAGCCGACTGTACGATAACTGACACTCGATTGACTGTCTGAATCAAAGTGCGAGGGAGAAGGCAGATAGGAAACATTTCATCCTGTCTAACTTCTCGCTCGCACTTTATAGAGAGACTAGAGAGCTTTTGCGTAGGGTAATAATTCTGGTGCTGATTTAACAGGGATACTTTGAACGTACTGCTGTCTTTTACTAATAGATAGCATGCAAAGAAATATTCACGAACATACAATTTTAATACTTATTGTGTGTGTACAAATAGTAAAAACAACATAATATTGATTATTTGATTAGATTACCCAAGTCATTTGAAAAATTGACCTTTATCTGGAATATTCTGGAGTCCTTGTAAAAATTAATTATTACAAAAATAAGAATACTAAAAATGTGCCATACTTTTGCTAATAATGTAATTACCTATTTTTAATATAGATCCAGTATGCATGTAGAAATATGATTACAGGCTATATTGTAAGACCAAAGAATAGAACAAAGATTTTTATGTTTTTTATTGGAGACATTTAATTTTACAGTAATTCATTTTCCACTTAGTTCCTAAAATTCATAGCAATATATTCGTTTAAGTACGGTTCAAAAACCTTGCTACAATGTAAAATATTATTTCATTGTCTATATCGCAAATTGATTGCCCTCAGAAATAATGATAAAATTTATTAGATACTAAAACTCTAAACAATTTTGATTTAGTGTCTCCAGGTTTAAAACTTTACCACAGAGCTTTGAAAAGATAGAGAAGACTTACTAATGGTTTATTCTTAGCTTGGTACAAAAAAGGGACCACATTTCTTGGTCCAAAGAGTCCCACAAATTCTTTGGACAGGTAACGTGGTCCCAACTTCCACCATTGTTTTTTTAAATTAATATTTTGGGACCATAAATAAAATAAATACAGTTATTTTCGTTACTGTACATTAATGCCTTTTTCTTGTGATCCCTAAATACTATTAAACAGATATTATTTTTATAGGTGGAAGTTTAGACCGTGGTTCCAGTCCAAAAAGCCCTACGACCCTAAAATAATAATCGCTATGGTAAAAATAATAATAACGCAAGAATTATTATGGATACACTATTTTCGAATTTTCCTCTTTTGATGAAATCCATTAATTTATACGTTATGAGGAAAAAATACCAAATTGCCAAACAAGTTAATAATAATTTGCTTTTGAAATGACCAATCTTTTCATTTTGTTTCAGATCCAAATTAAAACTTTTAATTGTATTTGTACGTTAAAGAAAAATTTAATTCTACCGTTATCGATTTTAAATTTCGAATAAAAAGAAAAAAAATGGTATCTCTGTATTACAAATATTATAAGCTCTGTGAATTTACCGAATGATATAAAACAATATCAAATGTATACGTTTTAGTATTACATTGTACAGAAAACAAAGAAATATAAAGTTTATATTTTATTCTCTGCTTTTATTTTAAACCTGACATTGTTGGTAATATCATTACAATATGGAATCCATGTTTGATATCGCAAAGATATCGTATTTGATCGGTCTGTTTATTGAAAAATATTGAAGTTGAATATATTCTCAATATTTTATTTGTTTGATTTATAGGTACTATTACGCACACTAGAAGATGCAGTGTTGAAAGGCCTTTTAATTTTTTTTGGAAATAAGTTTTTAAAATCACTTTTACGTCTCATTTTTTTCATCAATTTAAACTATATGAGGCCGATGTGTAAAATATAGGATATTTAACAAGTCTAAGTTATTTACAGACTTAGAAGCTTTTGGAAAACCTTAATAAAAAAATTAAATTCGTCCTATTTTTATATATTTACATATTTTCTTGCTATCATTTATGAAATTAAAATATACATTCGTCTCGAAAGCTGAATTGGTAATAAAAATTGTATCCACGCAATTTTCTACTGATAATTAAAAAATAACTTATAGACAAGAAAACCCACAAACAGAAGACTAGTCTCCTCATTATAATTCACGAAGCATCTCTAATATGACATTTCAGATCGTGAAAGCGATATGTTCTCAGTACAATGATACACCTAAGCGGATTGCAAGGCGACGAAGCCAAGTATTATAGAAATATACGAGATAATGGGGTCTTCGAATTTTAACGGAATATAATCAATTTGTGGTGTGTCACTGTTATTGTGAAAACATTATTTAAGTGATAATAAGGTTAAAAGACCCGTTAGAGAGAAGTGGTGGCCGAGTGGTAACGGGGGGCTTACGAGTTGTAGATCGCGGGTTACGCAGCCCGGCGCATTACTTTGTGTAATTTATTTCATCATCACTGCTCTTTAAATGGTAAAGGAAAATATCGTGAGGAAACCGGCATGTCCTAGAATCAAAAATTCGAAAACATGTGACATTCGCCAACCCAAACTGAGCCCGCGTAGTCGTAGTGGATTACGGCCCATTCCGTCTCCTATAGAAGAGGCCTGAGTCCCAGCAGTGGGAACATTTAAAGGCTGATTACGTTATGTTGTACCCGTTAAATATTTCTTGAAGTTTTCACGAGGTAATGATTTGACGAAAACTTATAAGTCTTTTTACTTTCTTTTTACAAACTAACGAGAGATTTAGATCTTCTTTTGTGATGATATCTGTATTTTGAGCTACCATTGACATTGTTTTTGGGAAATAAATGGGGTAGTATATTGCTATATTATTATTTATTGTCTTTTCTTTCTTTCTTTTCTTTCTATATACATCCAGTCAATCAAGGCAGCCTAGTCCTACAGGCTACCCACCTACATCATTATCTTTTCAGCAGAAAGACGCCCATTGCTGACAAAACGTATTTAGTGGATTTCTGTGACCCATATCATGCCCAAACTGTTATGCCTTATTCGTACTATCACCTTCTTCTTCTTTTTCCTGCCCTTATGTATCCCAGTAAAGTGATGAAGTAGGGAAGTCACGACCCTCAGCATTGAGGAATACAACGCAAGGAGGAGGAGGATATATCCCATATTACGTGGGATTGCCGCAACATGTTTTTTTTCTTCCATTCTGTCCTGTCACCCATCAAACTATCACTAACTCCCTAGAATATGTATTTTTATGAATAATTCTACGATAAACACGATTTGGGTCTCGAAAAACATAAGTGAAATTATGGCAGATCTAGGTAAAGTTGGCGAGGCAAGTTTGGTATCTATAAAGGTCAGGCTTAGAAGGAAGAAAGGTAAGCATGGACCCTGTAGCGGTTAAGAACAGACTGAAAACAGAAAATAAAATTGTTAGACACTCAATCTTCTTTTTCTTTTTTCGTGTCGATCTGACTCAAATCTTTTCTGAGCAATATTTAGCCAACTGGACTGCTCTGTTGTTGGACTTGTATAAATCGTGGAAGGTGCAAGTAGTCGTGCTGGCAGAAAAGGACGCATATCGTGTGAAGGGGCTCCAAACTGACACTGTATTTGCGATTGGTCAAGAATACCCCATTTGGCCAGATTATCTCTGCAACAGCCAACCTAAACCCGCAGTTGATTCAAAGATAATCCAGATTGGCTACAGCAGTTTAACACAGTAGGCACACGATGGTACAATGGTACGACAATTACAGGTTTTCTCATGACGTATATTCCTACTTATGCACCACTTAGGTATCGTGGTATAGTTCTTGGCAACGGCTCACAGTCGTAACATACTGATGTGGCTTGAAGACGCTCGTACTGGGTTAGTGTAATGGTTGCTAAGACCGTAAACTAGTAAAATGGTTATAGTCGCTGATCGTTACTTTTATCGCCATGACTTATCGTGGTATTATCTGTCAGTTGTACAGTTCGAATTATCTATAGTTTAACGTAAACCCAAAATTTATTGTGTAGCAGTTTTTTGAAAACATATTTTACTAAAATAAAATATGATCTATCTAAGCCATGGTATAAATTGACAATATGCACGGATGTCTCATAAGTTAAAGGGTTATCTATAAGTGCATGCTCTTTTATTGCACCTGCAACTACTTTTTCTCTGCATCACCCAAAGCTTGACTGGAAGAAAATGCCTAAGGCATTAAATCCGCCTCTGTACCTCATGTGTGCATTAAGTATTAAATAAATAAATAAGATCTGTAATAGTACGTGGGTCTGAGGGTATAAATCTCACCTCTACATCATGTATATGTGAGAACATTGAAGTGGATGATATGTAAAGAGGAGGGATGAAAAGCATGTTACTAAAAGAGAAGCACAAATATTCAATGCATGTTACTAAAGTCATGAGTATGCATATGGATGGAGAGAGAGAGGGAGATCAAAGAAGAGATATATGGGTTATGTGAGCAGTGATACGAAAGAAGAAGGAGTCTGCGGAAGCGTGACGTTTACAAGACAAGGAAGAAAAAAATGTGTTGTACCAACTTCCAATAAAATGAGACAAGGTCAGGAAAATAACGTTAGTGAAAATATTTTATCCGATTTTTGGGATAATGTTAGGACAGCTACTAATATTGTATAACCAAGTTCATTTTTTAGATGTTAGCTTATAAATTCTAAAGAATAATAAGAAAAACATAATGTAGCACTTCAAACATTGGATATATTTTCTAAAAGTACTAAAAAGTAGTTATGGCTTGAAATTATTGTAGAGCATCACATAAAATATACTTCTCTATGGAAAACATATTCATAAATAAAGACACTCCCCGTCTTTAAAACTAAACGAACTACAAACCGACCGTACGTCTATTTACTATTAACTAACCTAACCTTATCAGATTAATAAATAATAATATTCCACAACTATCACACAACGCCGTCTTGTCCCAAGCTAAGCAGAGCTTGTGTTATGGGTACTAGATAACTGATAGACATACTTATATATTTCTAAATACATACATATTATAGATAAATTACACCCAGACACAGAACAAATGATTATGCCCATCACACGAACATTTGTCCTGGATGGGAATCGAACCCACGACCTCCGGCATAGCAGTCAGGGTCACTAACCACTAGACCAACAGGTCAGTCATATTATTATTTTAATTAAATTTAAAAAAATGTACAATCTATTCATCCATTCGAATAATTAGACACAATCAACAAATCTAATCGATGTCTTCTATTTGAATAGGTACTCTTGCTTTACAAGAGAGGTGCCAATGTCATTTTATACAAATAAAAAAGTTAAAGGTTCAACCACCTCTTTTCGTGGCCATCTTGCCAAATTATTTCTATTCTTACTATCATTGGCTGTAACTTTTCTTCAGTATATCATTCCACTCTCGCATTTAAAATGATAAAAACTTTATTTTCTTGGACATTTCGGTGATTTGTTGAAGAAACGGCGTGTGACTAAATTGTGAATGTCACTTTATTTCCATTATTATTAAAGCTTGTATTCCATTTTACTATATGTCTGGCTGTTAGTGTCAAGTAATTTATAGGAACTTAAAATTGGCATTAAATTTACTGTACACGATCTCTTTTGGCATGTCAAACCTGGCAAAATACCCTCTATATGTTAGACTAGCTTTTTTTTATTTTTCTGTGGGTATAAACCATCCAAATGACATCCCCCGCCCTTGGGCAGAGCGGGAGATAGTGTCAGACTCTTATTGATTAAAAAACCCACCCCGTCCCTTCGTTGCCTTTCATACCGGGGCCAAGCCTCCCTGTCAGAAACAGACACTTGGCCCCAATAGGCTTCGACCCTGCTGCCCTGCTGCGTTGGCCCCTACGGTTGCTGACAACTCTTTGAGGCGCGCGGGAACAGTGTGCGCCGTCGACGACTTGGGCTCGGTCCGGACAGTCGGACAACGAGCTACCCATTGCTGCCGCCATTCAAGGGAGTATACTCTTGGATAAAAAATCATATGTATGTACTATTTCAGGACATGGTTTACCAGTGTGCCACATGGGTAGACAGTTCAGCCGTTTGAATTCAAATAACAAACGTACACATACACACACTCATGGATTTATTCAATTTTAATACCACTCATCTAATACCACTGGTATTTATTTGGACGCAATTTTACTACCTATTCTGAACGGAGACCACTCTTTAAATAATTTAATTTAATGTACGAACCCATAACAGTGACTTGAATTTAGTACAGTCAGCTCAAGTCAAACCTAATAAAATTTCGGTTTCCTAATATTTTTAAATGATCGTAATATACAAAAACTTTCACCAACTAATCACTTTTTTTTAGATAATTATGTCTGAGTAAGCCATAATCAACCCTCAACATCTTGGGGGAAAACAGAAACCTTGACTTGCATAAAAAAAATGGTGGCTTGTTGTTATTTAGAGCAGGTTTGCAGTACACAATTTAAACTAGGCATTTGTTAATTGAATACTTTTTTTTTGGATTTAACTGAATTTTATTTTAATTAAAGATCATATACAAAGCATTTTGGCTGACTGTACTTTAGATCCTTGAATTTCTTTTAGTGCTCCAACTAGCAATGTTATGGTATCCATTCGGAATAGACAATTAACAGGGGCTCAAACAAATACCAGTGGTACCAAAAAGCCACTCATGAACTTTTGCCTTTATAATATGAAGGGAATTCTCGAGGGGAATTTAGGTGATTTACTTCTTCTGCTCTCTCAATTGAATTCTGCTATTACAGAGTAGTCAACTTTTCAACACTAATATCTCAATCAATCATTCGATAAAAATGTTTTTATTTCACTTGTACACGGGCACTTATAAAACTTCAGAAGCTATTGCACGGTTCCAATTGATTGTTTTATATAGAGAAGAACCGGTAAGAAACTTAATAGATACATTTTAATTTTTTTTTAATTGATTGTACAATATTTCCTTATAACAATATTAATAAACATGTGAAGCCCGTGTAGTTCAGTCAATATTGTACCCAAAAGCAAAAGTATGGTCATAAACGAGTGAGACAATGAAATCTCACTATCTTCTCATACAAAAGAAAAAGAAAATTACTATTTGTTTTTTTAAAAACGCTTTCATCCTACCCATAATATTATATGTGGGAATAGGGATAACTCCTATAAGCTCTTTTCACAAATCGTTAACCTTTAAAGACGGAAACGACATATTAAGCATACCTATTGTAACAGATATTTCCAGAAATACCCAAAAATTCTTAGAAATCTGTGCCACATGACGGTAACTAATCAAAATGGTGGGTTTCTATGAAATCAGCCTACCCCATATGTTCTACTAATACTCTTGTATTTTACCCGTGGGCATACATACTCAAATATCTTGTCGGAACTATGAATGTTTTGAAGTCTCTGTCATGTAAGGATATTTATACACCGGAGGCAATACTACAGACATGAGATAATACTTGTTTATTATTTGCAGTTAAGAGTTATTTGGTTACTAATTAAATACTGGAATAAAAACAACTAATTAAAACTAAAAATCATCATCATCAGCCTTTTTAATCTTCCCACTGCTGTAACTCAGGCCTCCTTTAAAGGAGAGGGAATGAGCCGTAATCCATCACGCGGACTATGTACGGGTTGGTGGATGTCACATGTCTTCGAATTTCTGGTTCTAGAACATGCCGGATTCCTCACGATGTTTTCCTTCACCGTTTTGAGAGCAGTGGTGATGAATTAAATTACACAAAGTAATGCGCCTGGCAGGGTTTGAACCCGCAACCTACAACTCGTAAGTCGCAGCCATTACCACTCGGCCACCACTGCTCTAAACCCAAACTAAAAATACATCCCAACAAATTAGTGTAGTTAGTGTGTACTCTCCAAAGCAATAGTGATTCGTTGACTGAAGAAAAGCCTAGCTCTCTGGTCAAGCGAAGAGTCGACCAGCTGATGGTTTATATCTCATGTATTCAATTTTTAATTCAAGGATATGGAGTTTTCCTCACGTTGTTTTCTTTCACCGTTTTGAGAGAAGTGGTCATAGAAAAATGATACTAACTAAAGCGCCTCCCTGGGTTTAAGAACGTAACATATGAGTCATAAGTAGGGACCAGTACCACTGAGCCACCACTCTTCTACTGGTGATAACCTCTTGCATCGGGCCCTGGTTCAGGCCCTGGTCCAAAGCGAGAGGGAATGGAATGTGGTAGCCTCCTTCTTCGAAGTCAATTATAATTTAGGTGTCTTCAAGGCTAGAGTGACTAGGCTCTTAATAAACTATTGCGCCTCACTATCAACTTAGCTATGAATGTTATATTATAATTAATATAAGCAGTTTTAAAGCTTAACTACCGAGAAAGACACGGGCACTCATATTTTTCTCACATTCCGCTCTTTCAAATTAAACTTCTCTGGGACAGATGCTCTACAAAGGGGACTTTGATATTTTCCTAGATATCAAAACTTAGCTTCAATAAACCTGGAGTCCTAGTAACTAGCTAAGTTTTCAATAACCTCAGTTGGGCTAGGAACCATAAACCAGCAACAATATAGGCAGGAACGACGGGCGATGTCTAAGTATGGATCGTAAAACAGAGTTAGTGTTCGGAGCGCGCTGGTATGTGATGTGGTTGAATACAATGTATTTGAAGATAAATCTATGATTTGGATTGAAATAGAAGATAGTGTGAACATCTGCTTGATATGAAGGTAGACTATTATGCTCCTTATGAACAGAGGGCTATAGTGACCCCATATGATTGCATTTTTTATTATTTTTAGCCCGAGTAGTGGACGGCGCATAGTTAGTGTGTTCCACGCGAGCCCGAAAGAGATGTCATCAAAGCCATAGGGGCGCAGCAGGTTCGAAGCCTACTGGGATCATGGGTTCGCTTCTGAAAGGAAAACTCTGGATCCTGAAAAAGAAGGAACATAGAAGTGGGTTTTAATCAGTAAAAGTCAGAAACGCCGGCGGCGGAGGGCCTAGGGCGGAGGCCCCAGAGCGGGAGACGTCATTGGATGATTCCCACCTAATAAAAAAACTACGCCAATTGGTCCATCTATTACTTGACATAAAGGAAGTTTATTTCAAATCTGGTGGATAGAAGAACTGGCAAATATAGACAAAAAGTATATAAAAACTAACATGTGACGTTATTGCTTATTTATTGGTAAGTTAGGTAATTTAAAATCAGGTAGATGGATGGAAAAACTATTAAGTAGCAGAAAAAGAATGTACAAAATGCGCCATGCCATTATGCGCCAAGCCCCCACTCTTCCTTATACCAATATTTGAAATGTTAGTTGTTGCTTCATTTAATAACCAATTTTAATTACATTTTCAGGAAACATAACATTTTTATGTATTAAGTGTTATTTGTAGCAAACACAGAAAAATACTCGATTACTTAGTGACCATAATATTTTGTTCTGTATCTTAAATTTTATTTCTGTTAAAAAACGTCAATTGCTGGAAATAAAGAGACAGAGAGAGATGGAGTTTTACAGGAGAAATAGCACTATCCCTCTCTGTTGTTATTTTCTCTTTTCGCTACGTTTTAATTATTTTCTTTTATTTGGCAACAAAAAATACCTGAGACTCGAAAAAAATTGTACATAAAAATAATTAACAATGTTGGAAGTTTTGTTACTTCGAATCGATATCAAACACCTACACATAAGTAGAAGTACCTATATAGTCAAAATGTGTGTCTCAAACGAAATTATCTTGTCTCTAACAAGACATAAGAAGACTAGAATCATTAAAACTGTTCCATTAAGTACCTACCCACTCATTATAAAATGCCTAAAACTCATTAATATATTTCATAATACCCTTCAACCGCCCGAAGATAATGTCTGAAACTGTAAACTGAAAAGCCTACTAAAATTAATAACACAATTGTCCTCATTAAGCCTCTGTGTTTTAAGTAACAGACACCTTCATATAACTGAGAACGCACCAATAACAAGATACGAACAATCAAATTTAGCAGAAAATCCACTGAGGTTCTTGTAAAAATGGAAGATTTTTTCACTATCAACGCTAGCATTCCTTCAAGACACTAATGGTGATGGCTGGCTGTGCTGAGTCCTCCCTTAAGGTAGCCACACACGTTGAGGTATACCTGACAGATTTGTCTGCACAGTTATCAGGTAAGCTTGAGTGAAAACCTGCACAGTTGTGCAACGTACACGCTCCGGTTTACCTGTAAAACTCAACTGTACCTACAGGCAAATCTGTCAGGTATACCGTAACGTGTATGGCTACTTTTAGCAAGTCTAAAGTTGATGTCATAAGATCGGCATAGTGGTCAATAGTGACGATGATGTGCTTGCGCTGCGATATCCTGGAGCCCAGATAAATAAGCGAGTTTGAACATCCGATGAAAGACATATCAGTGGAATACAAGAACGTTACAATAATTGTTTGTATTTTGCAATATTTTCCAAACTATTTACACCACCTTTTTTGAGGTGGGGAATCCCGGTCTGGGTAGTGAAGCGAGTGGGCGTATCAAACTTCTACTGCCTAAAACATACGTTGTTCCTTCAGTTGTCTTTTGGTTTCGAGAGTTATAGTAACTCACTTCATAATATATAATTATATTTTAAATAAAAAAAAAAAAAAAATCTTTTTATTTCAGACACTTAGTCCATATTGGGAATTAAATTATCCATAAAAAATTAACTTAAAATTGACTTGTAAAAGTGTTTTTAAAAACCTATTTGCGAAAGAAGAATTCGAACATTTCTGCAACATAACTTCACCAGCGGGGCTTTTGTGTATCCCTTTTAACAGCTTATATTAGTGACTAGCTTTTCCCCGCGGCTTCGCCTATAGCCTATGTCACTCAGGAATAAAGCAGCTACCTATAGGTGAAATTTTAGTAATCGGACCAGTACTTCCGGAGATTGCCTCCTACAAACAAACCTTACGTCTTTATAATATCATCAGTGTAGATGATGAAATTCAAAGTCAAATGTATCGCAGGCAACGGCGTTCTCGCCGCCGCCGCCGCCGGGATTCTGATCCTGATTTCCGACCACCGTAAGCGCGGGCTTGCGGACAGTGAGCAATGGGTAGCTCGCTGTCTGGCCGTCCGGTAGCTGTCCGGTTCAAGCCCAAGTCGTCGACGGCGCGCACTGTTCCCGCGCGCCTCAAGGAGTTGTCAGCAACAGCAGGGGCCCAGTTGGGTCGAAGCCTACTGGGGCCAGGGTTAGTTTCAAAAGACAGCTCGAGCCACGGTATGAAGGCTAGAAAGAACGGGGTGGGTCTTTTAGTCAGTAAGAGTCTGACACTATCTCCCGCTAGTCATTGGATGATTTTTTCTCACCATAAAAAAAGTCAAATGTATTTATTTATTTGTTGTCACTTGATAGAATAGAATAGAATAGAATAGAATAGCATTTATTCGGCGCAAGCAACACAATATACAGCAACATAAAAAATAAGAAAAAAAAGAGTACAGACATACAATACAGTTGCAGTGACTGTGCCTGAACCGAAAGGGTCACCAACTCAGCAATTGCTGGGCGTCAAACACCCAGCGCTGATTTTCAGCTGGCACCCCGCAGTGACGCACGGATGATGGTAAATAAAGTATACTTAAACAAATAAATATAATCTATATAAATATAACCCATAATACTATTCCATGTTTAAAATTTTAGGAAATGGGCCTTTTGCAATTATTCTCTCAGTGGTTTTAAGCCGTGAACGGGGGGCAACAATATGAGCAGCGACTAAGTAGGAGCCGTAAAATGTAGCAATTGTTCGTTTAGATACCGACAGTTATTTTGTTTAATGAAGCTTTGTTGCTCTTACTTGTGTTGTGGTAGCGCTTGAGACAACAGTTGTGAACGAGATAGTAGAAAGACATGCGAAAAATGTTTATTTCAGAAGTAACCATTTTTTTTTTTTTTTTGTTAAAAATTAAGGGTACTAGATACCCAGATCCGGAACACCTATTTGTAGCTCATATAAATATATATTCCGTGCGGGAATCCAACCACGCTTCGGACAGGCAGTACAGCAGTCAATCACTTAACCTCTTACGCTCACGTTTGATCTTATAATATTGAAAATTTTACGAAAAATACTTCAAGTATTAAGAATTATATTACTCATCATAATCAACTTTCTGCCCTTGTCCCATGTTACGTGAGATCTGCGTAACACCTTTTTTAACCGTCATTTTTCTTTCCTATCACTCCTTATCAATCATGTAGCAAATATTTAAAGAAAGTACAGGGTAATAATTTTTTGTCATGATAATATTTATATTGCGATCGTTGATATGTGCAAATAACCAAACAAAAAGAAAGAAAAAATGTTTATTTGGCACACAATAAACAACAAAGTATAAAACAATGAATTCCTAAACCTTCAAAGCCTTGAGCACAGGCGTAGGGTAGCCAGCCTTTCGGTGTTTTACAGGATGCATTTTGGAGAGTGTGCGCAGGAATTGCATGATTTGATTCCGCCATCGCAATTCTACCATCGGATAACCCGACGTACGGCGAATATTCACCCTTACGTTGTTGAAACCTCTACGGTCCGGACTAAGCGTTTCGCCTCGTCATTTATATCGCGTACATCGAAGGACTGGAACAGTTTGCCTGCTGCGGTCTTCCCGTCCGATTATAATTTGGGTGTCTTCAAGGCTAGGGTGAATAGGCTCTTAATAAACTAGTGCGCCTCACCATCAAAGATTGCATCGCTACTTACCATCAAGTGGGATCGCAGTCAAACACAAGTTTATATCAATTAAAAAAATAATATTAAAAGACAAACTAAGCACTAAAACAAAAAATACACAAAAGACATAAACACAAACTAAAACTAATTTCATTACTATATCTTTTGGCAGCATTGCCGACAAAAGACAATATCTTACTTTTATGCATTCACGAAACTCCTCCAAACGGCAGTTAGTCCCGTATTTCTTAAACTCGAGAATCCTGCACGAGTCTAGATTGCCGAAAGCCTTCACCCGTCAGAAAATAGGCCCTGCTGTTAACATACAAAGTAACTATTCCCCCAGCAAAGATGAGACCAGCTTTCGGATGAATAAACAATATTAATATAAGCATACATAAGCTTTGCCATTCTTAGCTCATAAAAAAGGGATATTTCCTTACTAAACCATTCCATAAACACGAAGTCTCTGCTTGATATTTTGCCGTCAGCACCACCCTTGTTTTCTGAATCATTGAATTCAATTTTCTCTGTTCCCGTGTCATGTTTAAAAATGTATTTAGATACTACGTAACGTTTCTTAATTCTGCTATAAAAGTATAGAGCACTTTAGTTTATTGCAATCCAAAGTTAATAAGTGTGGAGATGGCTGCCTTTCTGGGGATTATGTAATGTGCCTTTTTTAATCCTTATGTAACAATGGAGGTAATCCTCTGAAGATGACGGTACTTGAGGAAGGTATCGAATTAAGAATGTTCTTTAATACGCCTTTGTAACCATCTTCGTGATTTTTCATTTTAGCAACGAGAACAGGGGCTTTATCATGACATGCTAAAATGTTACGCGTTTTTTGTTGGATGCGAAATCAACCAATAATTTCTCCTGTTTTAGGGTGGAGCGGGAGGGTGTGTAAGACTTTTACTGACCAAAATTCCTCTACTACGTTACTTTTTTGCCTCTTTCGCACAACCCATGGACCCAGAAGGCTGCGACCCTTCTAGGCCCTCATGGTTTTGCTGACATCTCGAGGTGCGCGTTGAAAATTACACACCGTCGACGTCTCAGGAACGGTCCGGATAGATAGTGGTCGGCCGGACGGTGAGTTATTTATTAATCGCCGTCCGCAAGCCCACGTTTACGGTGGCAAATACCAGTCGTGTGAATGAGTAAGAGCTATGGAGCTGTTATATAGCCCTATTCCTTTACCAGTTCAGTTTATGTCGTGAAATGGATCGCATTAAGAGCTCGTGGGGTCTCACATTCACAAAAAATGTGTGTAAAGTAACATTTTATTAAAATGTAGCTACTGAAAACAAAGTATTCGTAACACATATTCTGTAAAGCCGATTACACATCCCAAAATTGGAACAATGTCGGTATTGTATTTTCCTATTGGTCTTTTGGCCTTTACAAAAACCTATACAAAAAAATTCGGACAGAATTTTACAATTTACGAGTTACGGTCTAAATTCTCTAAAATTTGCAGTGGAGTATCGTATAGAGGGAATAACGTACAGTAACGTAGAGAGTTTAAATAAAAACATGGGCTTGAGAGCCTCCGCGGTTCAGGAAGTTTGGACGCAAGCCAAATTTCATCTTATAAGCTCATTTCACTTGATTACTTCGTTGCTGAACCAAAAGAGATATCATTTTAATGTCCTAATAGATGTTTTACTTGGTAAGTGTTATGTGCAAATTTTTGATGTAGGAATATTGATGAGGAAACTTTCTGGTGAACGTTCTAACATTTTCGCAGCCTATTTTTGATAAGGATTTGAATGCAGCCTTTGAATTATATATCATTGGACGCCAGTGTTTTATCGAGCGGGTCTCAGTCACTCATCTGGGCCAAGCAAACGTGATGATCTACACTAATATTATAAAGAGGTAAAGTTAGTTTTTTGTTGTAATCTTGGGAATACATTGTGCGTACCGTTAAGGAGTGGAATTCCCTGCCGGAGTCTGTTTCCTGATAGCTACAACGTAGGAGTCTTTAAGTCAAGGTTAAAAAGGTTACTTCTAGGCACGCGTGCTCCAACATTGACCACATCATCGCTTACCATCCGATGAGATGGTGGTCAAACGCAAGCCTATCAATATAATAAAAATAAAAAAATCTTTGAAAGTATTGATCTGATTGTAAAAAAATTTCGCCGATAGAAAGCTGCTTTACTCCTGAGTAACAGAGGTTATATTTTATGTACGCGGGCGAAGTCGCGGGCAAAGGCTACTGTAATATATAAACTGATCATCTATACAGTTTTTGAGCAATTGTTAACTAATCGGTAAAAGATACTTACACGAGTTAGTAAGACAAGAAAATATACGATACTAGCTTCTGGCTTTGCCCGCGTAAAAGTACTACGCGTTCCAAATGAGAATAGGACTGATTCCTATGTTTTGACGTCTCGTCGTAGGTACTGTTAAATCGAAGAAATTTTGGCAAAATTGAAGAACCGTTTCGCTTGCGCCGAACGCTTCGAGTTGACCTTACCGCTAATTCTTTTGTTCTGAGCACGTGACTGAGCGTTAAGACGTCGGCGACGTCATTGCCGAACATTTGAAGCTTTCTACAAGCGTTAACTATTACAGATTAGCAACTTGGCTAGGGGTACTGGAATCTGATTAAACTTTTTTCGTTCACAGTTCATAAATAAATTAAATTTTTCGTAAATTAATTAATGTTTCAAAATTTCTTTCCTCGATTTGACAGTAAATCGTGATGTCACAACATGACGGGCGATCCTATTCTCACTTGGAACGCATTGTAAGTTTCTCCATACAAATTTTGGACCTCCGTTTCTTCTTTCAGGGGATGAATCTTGGGAAATTCTCTCTTAATGTTAGCGTACGTCATAAAATGAACTCTTGAGCAAAATTTCACTCTCCTAACCCCGATGGCAACTATGAGTTGATTTTACAGTCAGTCAGTTTCTACTTTTATATATATGGAAGATGATATAGACGATGGTTTAGACATATTAGACTTTTTAGTTCAGATATGCTAAACTCTTTCATAGCATACTAGCCGCGGGTGGGTCCTGGTGACCTGTAATACAGGTTGTTGTACATACCTACATCAGGCACCAGTCCCTCACAAAGTTAGCTCTAAGATATAAGCAATGTTAAAAGCTAGCATAAGATAACTGTGTGAAGGGAAAATAAATAAATAAATAATTAATTATTATAATATTCAAATATAGTCATAATTAGTCATAATGTGGATGCTTCTGATACATATGATAATAGAATGTGAACCTGAAGCTTAAACAATTCTTTATTTTAACCCAAATAAAACATCCTGAAAGCATTATTATTTAGTTAAATACGTACAAAGTTAAGTACAAGTATCATAACAAATGAAGACTAACAATACATGTGTCTATTGTCTAGACATTTTAACTACCAGTGGCAACCACAAAAGGGCAGCAATAATTTCTATCTTCACGTTTTCCACAACCATTATTTTATTATAACACTTTTCTTTCTCTACGTTGCTCACTCTGTTTTCTATAAGCTAGACCACAATAAAAATAACGAGAATTGCAAACGAAAAGGCAATGTTTAGTCGAGAAAAGGAAACATTTCTATTCAAACCTTTGCGAAGTAATTTGTATGGTATAACTGGCAGTCTAAGGCATGATTTGTATGTAACGGTTTAAAATCGCTATGAAAATAATAGCAATGATTTTGATGATGGTAGTAGTTACTCAGAAATGTAGCATTAATTTTCTATTATATATTTGGTATCCGCGATTTTTTCCTTGTCAGGCTTTTCAAGTAGCACAATCCAATTTGATAAAAATTAAAAAAAAAAATATAGGTAGCCCTCATTTTTTTCCAGAATAATAATAGCTTATGTCACTTCTTATAATTTTCACTATCTAGCAGTGAATCTGACTGTCTGCTGCTTTAATTGATTCAATCATTTCAGAGAATAGTCGGAACAAACACACAGACCAACAGACAGATATTTTTTTTATAAATTACATTTTATTTTAGGTATTGAATCCATCCATCCATCAGCCTTTTTAATGTTCCCACTCAGGCCTCATCTTTAGGAGAGGGAATGGGCCGTAATCCACCATCTGCGTGGTGAATCCTATAAACACTGGATTCGCATTCGTACGAAAATAGCCAAGAGAGCAGTTTTTCGCTAAATGTGAAACAGCCTAACGCCTTTGTTTGCTACATGTTGCAACTAGCATTGTAGAGAAACGTTTGATTTCTATAGAATTAAAAATGGATAATTGATTCTGTTTAGTTATATTTGTAAAGAACATAGTTACGGTACTTGACTATTTTATTACGTACTTGTATTTTATTATTTACATACTAAAAACTATATGACACTATTTTGTTTTATAACCTTTTACTTATTGAAATAACCAATCAATTTAATGAGATGATTATGAGAAATTTTACGCCAGGGCGAAACCCTGCCTGGTGATGGTAGAATGACAACAGCATCTGTCTTTCTGCGAAACAGTAATGCTAGCAAAGGATGCGGCCTCATGCGCGAGGCAAAAGCCCTCAAGCCCCAGCCGCCGGAATCCCGATTTTGATTTCCGGCCACCGTAGGCGCGCGCTTGTGTCCAACCGACCGGACCAATCCCAAGTCGTCGATAAGTATTTCAGGCGCGCTTCAAGGAGATAATTATCAGCAAACCGTAGGAGCCCAACAAGGTCGAAGCCTACTGGGGCTATCGGTTCGCTTCTGAAATCATAACCCGGCCCTGGAATGAAAGACAACGAAAGAACAAGAAGTGGGTTTTAGTCAGTAAAAGTCTGACACGCCCTCTCGCTCCGCCCAAGGGCGGGAGATCTCATTGGATGATTTTCCACCTAAAAAAAAAACTTCAAATCAGAAAACCATTTCAAACGAAGAGACAGAAGTACACCAAATAAATTAATGCTAAATCTAAACTGTTCGTAGTAAAGTCAGCCTTCTTAACATCTAGTATCGAGGTACAATCTAAGTAAGTACGGATTGCTGTGTTTCTACTAAAACAGACTGATGAACATGAATTACATGGACATTACATTTTACAAATGCTGGATGTGGTAGTGACCTAGTAGAAAATTCTGATTTAATTTTGCATTTACTTTTGCAGAAGTTTTTGTGTGTGTGTTAATGTAAGTTACTCGTTCAATCTAAAACTTCAAATGTTAGAAGACCATGTGCTGGTCTAAGATATTTTTAATCTTGAGTATGTATTTCTACCTGACGATGAATTTATATTTTGTTCCGGCTGTATGTTTCCTTGGGATAATTTTCTACTTTCACGTGGGTAAATCAGCTAGCAGCAGCAAGTTGATATCTATAACCTTCATCAAACAATTTATTACACCATGAACTACCTGTGTACCTTTTTTTCCTTCTCTGTCAAATCCATCCAAAGGTTCTCTGAAAATCGCTTTTAACGATAAGACTGCCCATTATGACACCCTATTGTTTTTATGTTCATACTGTATTTTATTTTTGGTCTACAATAAAGAGTATATTTATCTAAATATTAGCTTTTGCCTGCGGCTTCGCCCACGCACATAAAATATAGCTTATGTCATTTAGAAATAAAACAGCTTTCTATCGGCAAAATAATTACAACAATCGGACCAGTATTTTTAGAGATAACCAAAAAAAAAAAACAAAAAAAAAATCAAACTTTACCTCTTTATAAAATTAGTGTAGATTACTACTACCTACCTCTTTTTGAGCAAATATTCGGCCACATCATCACTTACCATCAGGTGAGATAGTGGTCAAACGTGACCCTATCAATAATAATAATAATAAAAAAAAAACAAAACCTGAAACACCATTTTGCAATCGACAGTAAAGTGTTAAACTATCTCAACTATAGAGTTGCGATTGAAATTATCACATTAATTAAAATGAAATCACCTCGTGTAAATTATCGTCAGCCATATACACAACTCGTGGAAAAATCCAGATAAATAAGTAATAATTTTTTTGTAGATTGTCTATTCTGTTCCGCATTTGAATAAATATCTCCTTCCACCAATCACCTTTTGTGAGAACATACTTTCTCGTTCGACGTCTTGCGTGCCCCCTTACTATATTCTATACCTACTCTGGTTTATAAAACATTAAATAATTTATGCAAATAATTCCATACCACATCTAGTAAAATTCAAATCAAAGCTCTGCAACTGTACAAGCTTCGACCTCGGTTACCCAACGCCTGACGTTTTGCCCAGCCGAATTGTGGAGAGTAGTGAATTTACTAGAAAACGGACTTCAACCGGCCTGATTGGGTCTTTGTCGATCCTTTCTGGTATACTCGAATACTCAGTCGGCTGGTAAATAAGTAATGTTCAATCATAACCTTGGTTTGGCTTCTAAATTATTTAAGAAGGACGTTTCATTTGTGATTAGTATCATGAGAAATGCGTACAGCTATGGTAGGCGCCAGATAAGCGAGGAATAACGGTCATTAACCTTTCTACATTTTAGTTGATATTCTTAATTTCAAAAACGGAAATAAAGACACAAAATTGTCTTGAATCGACATGTATCGTGATCCTTTACATGTTTTAGTAATGAAAAGGAATTGACTGTTTGTGTTTCGGGTACGTACGCAGATATATTAGGAAAAGGTCAATGTACTCTATTCCACGGTTATCTGTCGCCTTTTATAAGGTATGGAATTCCCTGCCGGAGTCTTTGTTTCCTGATAGCTACTACTAAGGGGTCTTTAACCTTTCAGATACCGTCAACTTGAGATAGGTACGTAATAGTAAGACAACAGATGCGCGAACGCCGGCGTTCGCTTGGGGTTTAATGAACTAAGTCAAGAATGAAGAAGTTACTTCTAGGCAAGCGTGCTCCATCGTCGGCCACATCATCGCTAACCATCAGGTAGGATGGTGGTCAAATGCGAGCCTATCCATAACAGGAAAAAAAATAAAATTAATGACGATAGCACGAATCGAATGACGTAATGAAAGCAGTGCGAGCAAATGGCTACTTCATTGCGTGTCACAGGTTTGAACTCTGCAAGAACTAAATAGGTATTTGTATCACCTAAGATAAATGTTCTGAGTCTGGTTGTCTTATGTATAATAAGTTTACATGTTTGTAAACGCACCCAGGATACCTACTGCTACTGGACACTATTCCTAAATCAGTTGTGATTAATAAAGAGGAACTTGTTGCCTTTTCAGTGTTGTATAAAATACTACTAATTCAAGTATAAATAATACAATGTATGGTAGTTGTGAGTATGATTATATTGGACGCCAACTCCAAAAAGTTGTAAACAGGCTTGGTAGGTGATGATTTCATTAAAAATAATCTGGCTTATTCTTATCCTTTTCATGTAAATCGGTTAAAATCATTCTTCCCGTCTGATTATAATTTACGTGTCTTGATGTATTCAAGGCTAGAATGAACAGGCTGTTAATAAACAAGTGTGCTTCAATGTCAAGATTGCATACGCGGACACACTGAGTCTTTAGAGACTTCTTGTACTTAAGATTGGAAGAGGGATAATTAGGTTCTAAAACTATATTAAAATATTAAATCAAGACCAATTCAAAATAGTAATTTTATGGAAAAACTCATTTGACCCTAAACCAACAAGTTAAAAAGCAAACATTTCTCAAAATGATATTTCAAGTAGAAAATACAAAAAAAAAAAATACAGAAAAGAAGCAAATAAAAACATTCATTACGAAACATGTCGACCAAACAAACGAGACGGATCCCAATTTTCTTTCGGACGAAGCCGGGGTCCAAAATAAATAAATAGAAGACCAATCACGCTAAATGTAAACAGGGGTGCAGTGGTAAATGGAACTTCTGTGAAGCGAAAAATTATAAGAACGTAGTGACATCAAAAATTCTGGTAAACAGTATACTTGGGTCATTTTCTCTGAGGTACCTACGACTACGTTCTGTGTTTATCTAACTACCGAAGAAAAAAGACGTTTATATTGCGAAGAAAATAAAAGAAATTCCGTCTGGCGTATGATGAACCGACATAGGTTAAGTAGTTTCGTGATCCGTCTAACTTACTGCTAATATTCTTCTTGGGGTTTTTTTACAGATAAGAGAACAATTTATTGGCCTTACATTGTGATAGACTTGGTAGTGACATCTACGATGGTAAATGGGAACTAAAATTCAAAATCCGGCATCGCGGTATCAGAGTTCTCCGCGCAGTTAGAACATTAAACAACTGTCCAAAATTAATTATCGGGCAGTTGTCCGGACCAGATCGATCGATTGTGGAGTCAGAAATCTCCCTTTTCTATGGAGGACTCTACATCCTGTCCACCTACCCCTAAAAAATTGATGAAATGGATTGGTAGAATTATATATCTTCTCTAAAATGTATTTATCAAATAAAAAATACTAAGAAATGCTTCATATGAAATGCTTTGCCCGCAGATTTGCCCGCATACATAATATATGCTGCCAGCCATTCAAGGATAAAGCAGCTTTCCATCAGTGAAAAAAAATTAGCAATCGTACCAGTATTTTTAGAGAATTACCTCATACAAACAAAAAAAATAATTATTTTAATTAATTTTTTATATTATATAGTACACTATAAATGATTTTTGCTATAATAAACGCTTTCTGGGTCTGTTTGTTTATCCACTGATTCATCATAATTGCTCTATTTGTAAAGATTTTACTAAAAGTAAAAGTACGGAAGAAAATTTATTTGCTTAACAATAACGGTTTTTTTACTTTGTTTAATGGATACTTACTTAGTTTTTAATCCAAATTAGCTAAATATATTTAAGTAATAATTGCTTTTTAAAAAAATTGTTTCCTTTTTTTTTAATTGTTGGCATCAATTTGCTTCCTTCTTCCACTTGCCATTGCTCAGAAACTTCACATACTAATGCAAAGATGAATGGAATTAAAGAATTAGTTTCTCGTTTAACTTTTTCCGATCATAATTCGTAAATAATATAAAAAATGTTTTTTGCTCACCCTGACTGATTCTATTTGACAGCTATAATGTCACAATATGGCGCTTAGTCGGTCCTATTTTTACTTTGAATCGCATAAAGTTGACAAAAAATAAAAGACCCGTTTTGACAAATGCTTTAAATATGACTAACTACTGAATACTTAAATGCGCAAAAATTTACGCGCCAAAAAAATACATACTTTATGTTTTTTTTTTTAAAAAAACACTGTGATTTATTATTATTTTATTGTTTCCTTCAGTTTGGTTCTAACTTACATTCTAGGGTCTTTCTCAATTTTTTTCCACAACTATCACACAATGCCGTCTAGTCCCAAGCTAAGCAGAGTTTGTGTTATGAGTACTAGACACGTGAGAAACATGCATATATATTTTTAAATACATAAATATTACAGATAAATTACACCCAGACACAGAACAAATTAGAATCATGCTCATCACATAAACATTTGTCCTGGGTGGGAATCGAACCCACGACCTCCGGCATAGCAGTCAGGACCACTAACCACTAGACCAACAGGCCAGTCAAAACGAGCCTTTTATTTTTTAACGAGTTTTATTTATAAGAAAATGAAAGTAGGACTCTCTTCGCAGCTGTGTAAAAACCAGCTTATCATATATGTTTAAAACTATATTTAATAATCAAGTGTACAGAAGTGTGACAACTGGCCAGCCTAATTAATTCTGAGGTATCTAAAAGAATACCTAAATCCAAAAGTTATTTGAAACTAGGTCACAACTCACATTTGGTGTGGGTTTCGGCCAAAATAAACGTTTCCGCCGAACTTCAGAGCGAAACAAACGAATTAGTTTTATGGGCAGAAAATAAAATGGTCTAACAGTTTAAACTTGTTGAAATAGAAAAATCGATGATGCAAAAGTTTTAGGCGATATGAAGTTTATTTGAATTATGTGGGCAGACAAAATTACCGTGTTCGAAGTTTAGCAGCTCGGATAATTTTTTGTGTTATGTTTTTTTCATTTAATTAATATTCTGTTTCTATTTGATTTGTTCCTCTTAGATGATAAGTATTTTAATTTTATCTATAATTACAATACTAACGGTAGTAATACTTACGGTTCTATGTTCGGCTGAATGTATTATGGGCTAGCTGTGTTATGTATGTTCCGATTTCTCGGTCAATTGTAGACCAATTTTGAATTATTATTTTTTTATTGAAAGGTTATGCTTCTGAGTTAGTCCCATAGAAATATTGCTATGATCTGATCATGATCTTCAAAGATATAGAACAAAACTCTTCACAGATGTCATAACAAGTAAAGTTGCTTTGTTTATACGTGTAGTTGATGACTGACCGAAGAGGGGGGATATATCGGACTGAACTGATGATAAAACCTGAAGTTAGGCAGTAATAAATTAATGTAATCTCACCGTGTGTTTGGGATTATTAGAATTGTCGTGATGCACTCTGGCTAAGAGACAAACCTATTACAGAAACACCTAATTCCGGAATTAAAGTTATTTTGCACTTTTTAGTGTTTTTTTTTACATTGAAGTCGGTTGTATTTTTTATGCATGACCTCTTTGCGCCACGTGCTACTTTTGATTGGCTGGTTGAGAATATCTTAGGCTTAAACTTTACCTTTCTGCCTTTGTATTGCATGTTGCTATAAAATTATAATACATTATATAATTAATTAGATATGTGACAGAGGACCAGTGAAACACATCCCTACCTGACAGCTACTGGATGATTGTGAATCTTACTTAAATATCTTAAAATAACACTGACCTATCTGTACTGACTTTTCCTTTCAAAGAAACCAGGGTGTGATCATATCATTAACTGTTATCAAGATTGCCAAAAACGGAAAATGCTTCATCATCTCTACTTAAAAGCAAATTTATCCTTTGGCTCGGATGTCCTTCCACAACACAAGATGATAAAAATATCCACTTTTAACAATATTCTATTTAAAGTCTTTATGTATGTTGAAGTGATTTTTTATTTTAAATTTTTTTTTTCAGTCTACAGTTTAATTTCCAGATATTGTAAAAGATCTAATCGTGGTAGATGTGTCAAGAAGTCTATTTCCCTCTGTGAATTAATTTCTTTCAGCAAATATAACAATCAAAATTATTTTTTGAGTTCTATTGTAGAAAAAGAGCCTTCAGATACAACATCGCATCGTAATAATCTGAGGCTTTGCACAATGGAACGCAAAAACGTGCGAATTGATTCGCAATGCACGTTGTATGGTCGTCTATACCGATAATTTGCTGCACGAAATCGCATCACAAGATCCTGCGATGCGGCGTCGAATCGCATCGCATGCAGTTTTCTGTAAGAGTCCTTACTCCTTAGGTCATCACATATATTACTTGCCGCTTTTTGGTTAACTTCACTTACTGATCGTTTAAATAAATAAAATAAAATAAATCTTTAATTCGCATATGTGACATTCATATAGGTTAGTAAACATTTAAGAAAAAAATTAAACCTATGTGAGTAAACTTACTACATTTTTTTTTATGATATAAACCGGTAGTTGTCGATCCCACCTGATGTTAAAGCAGTGATGCAATCGTTGATGGTGAGGCGCACTAGTTTATTAGGAGCCTATTCACTTTAGCCTTGAATATACTAAATTATAATTGGACGGGAAGACCGCAGCAGGCAAATTGTTCCAATCCTCCGAGTCCTTATTCCAAATTTTTGTTGATGTATGTGCCTGATAGGCTTTTAGCCGTAAAAAATGTAATTATTTATTACATTTAATGTAATTAGTCCATCTTTTAGATTAAAAGTCTTTCAAAAATAAAGTACACGTTTGTTTTTATTTGTAAATTTTAGTAAATTACGTGTGACGTCACCCCGTGCGAAAAAATGTAGCACGGCGTGACGTTACACGTACCTTTAATGGGCTATATCTTTGTTAGTTTTTGTTTAATCGAAAAAAGAAAAAATACGTGTCTAATTTTTTTTTATAATCTAAAATACAGACTAAATAAAATGTAATTATTTTGACCTTGGACACTACCCTATTATGTAATTGTGTAGTGTCCAAGCGCTTTTGATTATTGTCTGTTCAATTTCTTTGTTGCATCAATGTGCTTTTGATTATTGTCTGTTCAATTTCTTTGTTGCATCAAATAAATGTTCCATCTATCTACTTCTATTCGTATTGCTCAGTCGCTACAGCTAAAGACGAGGGAAGAATTTAATGGGCCTTCTGCAACTGGCAACATTTCTATGCATCTAGCCATCTCTCTTGAGCACCGCCAGTTCAAACAGGCTGCAGCTCAGGTAGGTATTAACATTGCTTTGTGGAGCCCCGCCAACTTTGCCCTTTACAAAACTGTATCAGCCAAGCTTATCGCAAAGGTAATGAAGTTCCAAACGGGGTATATATAAGTTAGCTGTTTCAAAGAGATTTTAATGATTAATTTTGTTTGTAAGTATTAATGTTGAGTGTTGTAGTCACAATGCTGGAGGTTTTAAAATGTTTAATTAGCTTATGTTTAAAATTCTGATTGGAATCTTACAAGGTTTTGATGTTGGTATACTAATTTGTATTTGCTGTACTTTTTTAAAATAAAGCTATATCGAGATAAACCTTTTAATAAAATTAAAAATTGTCATGGCTAGCTTGCATTTAAATTGTGATTTTTATAATGTCCTGTATGGTATTTGTTTTTGTAGTTGATAATGATCAATTTGTGTCCATAAGTAAATAGTTGGTATTGTAACCTCTTTTTTGCTTTTAATGCCACCCTTATGCCTACGAATTAGAAGTTAAAATCGGTTGAATAGACAGTAACAAATGTTTTTTTAAATGTCTAATCTTAACGCGAATAGGCTATATCAGTTAACAGAGACTTCAGTTGGAACTCTTCTTTTCTTGAATCTTTGGTCTTCTTACTTGAAAACTATTTAGTTTGTTGCTAAATATCAAAGTCCTCAAATAAAAGATCAACAATACCGATATTTCGTAACTATTTACAAGAACTCACACGGTAATCATCGATCACAGACGTTAAGACGTTGTCGGCCAGCCGTACGCTGTAGGGCTCCATAGACCGTGGCCCATAAATAATACTATGACGCGACGTACCGTGAACCGACTGAAATATAGACGCAATAAAGACCGCTATGTGAACAGCAACATACTATGTTGTGGGCGATCGGGGACTATCGGGCGTTTCGGTTCGTAACTATTGGTACTGAAAAAAGTTTGTACATATTGGGAATTTTATATAATGAAAATAGCACTAAAAAGGATTCGAACAGAGGTGTTCCTATGGGTTTATAATTACTCGTATTCTCATTTAATTGGCTGAACATGAATTAATAAAAAAAAATCATCTCCTATATAAGTGTACAAATATTAGTAAAGTACTTTTTTATGGTGGGGAAAATCATCCAATGCCAACCCCCGCTCTGGGGCGGAGCGGGAGATAGTGTCAGACACTTGCTGACTAAAAACCCACCCCAGCCTTCATACTGGGGCTCGAGCTCCCTTTCGGATAACCCTGGCCCCAGTAGGCTTCGACCCGGCTGGGCCCCTGCTGTTGCAGACAACTCCTTGAGGCGCGCGGGAACACTGCGCGCCTTCGACAACTTGGGCTCGGTCCGGACAGTTACCGGACGGTCGGACAGCGAGCTACCAGCGAGCGGCGAGGGCGCCGTTACCTGATGCGGTCGGCCTCCTCCTTTGCGAGCATTACTACTTCGCAGAAGTCGGCGACCGCCTGCCACTTCTCCTCGCTCCGGACCATGGCCTGAACCAAGGCCCGGCGCGAGAGGTCTCCGCCACCAATCGCCCCCACGAGGGCAGGACGATGCTCCGCCCAAGCAGGGCACACCTCGACTGTGTGCTCCACCGTGTCCTCCGGGCATTCCGCACAGTGGCGACACCCGGGCGTCACGTCTGCACGAATCCGGTGCAGGAACCTCCCGAACGTGCCATGTCCCGTGAGGACCTGCGTCATACGGAAGGTAAGGACGCCGTGAGATCTTTCCAGCCACGCCTCAAAGAGGGGACTTAGTGCCATAATTGATTAGTAAAGTACTGGACACTTAATTTATCAGTGTTGTAGTTCAAATTTAAACATACATATTAGTAAATTTAAATTGTATAATTATTTTAATACTAGCTTCTGCCAGTGGCTTTAATCATGTGATAGTAGAAATGTATCTCAAAAGAACACTCTCGGTTTAAAAAGTAAATAAAAACCGATGGTAAGAATAGAACAGTTTTGAATTTGGCAGTTCGATGAAATTCTGTATTTGTTTTGAGCTCTTCTTCTGTTTTCTTTTTTTATAGCATTTGAAATCAAATAAAGTGATTTATCAAGTTTCCAAAGTAACGTAAAGAGATTACAAGCTTTGCGAATTGTGCATTATCATGCTGTCAATGTATGGTTCTTGATAAAGAGTAGTACACTTGTATTAGGATAATCGAATTGAACTTGGATCATGTTACATTTTATCTTTCTATTTTTCAATAAAGGTACCTACATCACTTATATCTTCAGCAAACATAGCGATAATAATAATATCTCCCTTACATTCAACAGCTCACAGAATTCAACTCATAAACCACAACTTTATGATCCGAATATGATGAGTCTCTAAAATTAAAAGTCTGGATAACTCCACGCTCATCGTTCAAACTATTATCTACACAAGCAATCCCCAACAAAGGAAAAGTAGGAAGATAAACTAGACTTAAAACTGTTCCAACCATCAAGTATTTATGGTCTGTCGTAAAAGTTTAACTAAAGGAAAGGTAGGTACTTAATAACAATCAGTTGCAGACTTGGAACTGGCTTTCGATACAATAGGCTTTCAATTCAATTTGTAACAGTTGCTGTGTTTACAACGTAAAGTGAATAGCGATCGTGAACTTGTATTGTTAGACAAATGAGAAGGCTTTCATTTGGATCCTGACTTCAGGTGTCAAAGAACAGGAAGTAGTTTCGAGGTTGTTCAGTTTGAACGTTGTATATGATTAGGACAGTGACACTGGTTTTTCCAGTAAAGTCATCTACGCTGATGTTACAAAAAGGTATATTTTTTGTTATACTCAAAAAGAGTTACTACCCGTTTTTGATTTGCAATACTCTTGCAATAGCTAGCTCGTGCCGCCATTAATTCATTGCTCACTATTAACACAAAATAGATAGGTACAGAAGACAATCTCATGTATGTACATCACTTTTTATACCTACGCTCGGTGGACGCACACTAATGAGCGTTTAAGCCAGAATTGTTCGACGAGTGATCCGAGGCGCGACCGAGACATCGTGTTTGTGAGCGGTGTCTTTGTGTGCGTTGCTCGAGCGCGCTTTGTATGTAGATTGACTTCTGTGCCTATATATTTTGTGCTATTAATAAAGGTACTTATTTGCTTTATCTGGGTGGGTCGCTCGGCAGTCCTATCGAGCTATATGAAATTCCATTTCTCACAATAATTTGTTGCCGAATATTATGTTTATAAAGTTCTACTTCTTATTTTCGAGTCACTGTGCTGTGTCAAAACATCGTTTGATACACATTGTCAGCTTTTAAGATTAGTGCGTTCAAACAAACTCTTCAATAATACAACATTCCGCCTATGTACCACCACTTTACATGAAGTTTAAATAAATAAATAAATAAACATTAATTTTAGCATATGCGGAACCCGAAACACGTGTTCCACATTTATGTATTTTTATGTAAATAATCTATGTTCTAAATTTCACTGTATCATGAAAAATCACAAAGTTTCATGCTTGGTATGTCAGTAAAAATACATAGACACTGGGCCATCTAGGCGGTTGAAGGATTATTTTACACTTGCACCCAGCTGTGTGCTGGCACCTCATACCCGCTATGACCTTTCATGACCAATGTTGTAAATACTTAGTGTCTGTGGTATCCAACTTGTGACCTTTTTAAATATTTTTGGAAAAAATATAACACGGTGTAAAAACTATTGGAATCCGTTCAATTACTGATTCTGAACAAATTATATTTAAGTTTCGCATAAACTAAAAACAATACTGTAGGTATATTATTATTACTATATTTTTTTTTTTTTTTTTTTTTTTTTATAGATAAATGTGAACTATAGTCTCGTTAAAAGTGAATATTGCACTACTATTTGACTCTGCATCACAAAAAGCACAAATAATGGAAATGTTGGTTTTGTAGTTTTTCCTCGCTCAAGCCAACAAAAAGTAGTCTTGTTCCTTTCGAATCCTAGAAAATCTAAACATTTCATATTCAAAACATTGCCTGCAACATTATATATATCTTCAATAGATGGAATTGTTGTGTAAGGAAGACGCGATTGTGAATTATTGGGGGAAATATCGACGGGAATACACAGATAGGTAAAAGCATCTGCCCATTGGGGTGCCTAACATAGATATTACGGGGGTGAAACGGTGGATAGCCCTCGTAAGGGGATGGGTCAGTAAATACTGATACATTTGCCAAACATCGGATGAACTCTAGAGGGTGTAATCGAGGGTAGGTTGTTTTTTTTCTGATTGATTAAACTTTGATGAATGGAAATTGGATGGGACAGTTGTTTTGGTACTATAGACGATGTTATTTAGAGTGATAGTAAAGGTGTGCTAGCTTTATAAGACTGCAGAATTTCTTGAAAGAGCCATCGCGGCCCTGAAAAGCAACGGTCCACCCAGGGAACACATTTAGTCTGTAAAAATCGTACACTTCTTCTCATCAAACAATTTTTTGTTTGGTGATTTCTCAGCCAAAAAGTAATTTTTAATGAGTAAGAGTGAGAGTGATGGTTTATGTGAAAAAAAAAGAGTTTCAAGTTATAAAGGCTAAGGTGGTGATATGATGAATGTAATACAAGTGCATAACATCTCATGTGTATGCAAGATATGATATCAAAGAAAGTGTTAAAGCAAACATCTGAAAAATAAAATACAATCTGATGCACGTTAGCTGTAAATTGTTTAATTGAATTTGTAGCGACATATAGGAACTATCTTGCTTCATCGTATTAGAGTTTTCCTCGTAATTAGAATATACACAACAGCTCATAATTATTTATCGGGTAGTTGCCCGGACCAGACAATACACCCATCTGGTTGGAGGATCTTCCATTTTCAACGGAGGTTTGACGGCACTTTACATTCAGAGTTCCTCAGAGCTTTAAACGTTTTCGACAACCAATTGCATATAAAGCGTTAATAGTGCGTCATAAGTGAACATCAAGCACGTAATTTTATAACATTAAAAATCAGATCTCCAACAACCTCTAGCTCCTACGTTTATAACTCCTTCTCCCAAGATACATAACCAGCAGCAGCTACTAAACATCGCGTGGAAACAAATAAATCGTTCGAGTGAATAGTGTTTTAATTCGCACGCTACAGCGCTTCTTAGCCAGAGTGCAAAGCTGCGTACAGCATACGTGGTCCACCTATCACACTGTACATGGAGCTGCGAAAATTTGGAGGGTAAAGTTTTTTTTTTAAATTACAGTACCCTTAGCCAAGTTACTAATCTGCAATAGTTAACGCTTGTAAAAAGCTTCAAATGTACGGGAACGACGTCGTCTTAACGCTCAGTTACGTGGTCAGGACAAAAGAATTGGCGGCAAGGTCAACTCGAAGCGTTCGGCGCAAGCGAAACGGTTGTAACTTGGCTAGGGGGGCAGATACTCTAGGCAAAACGATATTCTGTTAGCAATAACAATTGCCGAAATTAATTTTGGTATTTTTCTCGCCGATTCCTTCCATCTCTGTATTATATATATAATGGATTTTATTGAGGATTTTCGAAATAAACCACAAATTGTTTCTCTGAAAACAAAGATTTGTTTTATTCAACATGCTTTTACAGTATAACAATTATCGTTTAACTAAAATTACACTTTTATCTCACCTGAAAACAAAGAAACGACATTTAAAGTTCACTAATATCGCCTCCTCAATTATATCCCTTTAATTATCTCTCTACAAGTTTTTATAACAATAAAATGCACAAAATAATCTAAACATCATCTGCCATTGAATGATACGTCACCCCGTATTCACAACTTAAAAATTAATGAAATGTCATTTCCAAGGAGGTCATTTCATTACATCTCCCCCCCATAGGAACGAAAATTCTAAATAATATAATACAAACAATGCACCTGCAAGTTATCTTTATACCTATTCGTTTTCTTCTACTTCATCTTCTGCCTTAACAGGTTGTAATTTTGTTATGTGGAATAAAGTTGATTCTGTTTTTCTGTTGCCAGTGTCAATCTTATAAATGGAGTTCGATATTTTCTCTACTAGCTTTTCTTTTCTATTATCTTGAAAGGGCCTATTTTTAATTCGTCTAATTTTTTCCTGTTCAGTCTATTTCCATTTTCTACATATACACTGTCTCCTATCTCGAACTCTTGTATTTTCCTATTTCTATCAAATATTTTCTTGTTGTACTTGTGAGATTTTATTGTATTCTCTAATGCTAATCTTCTATCAGCAATCCACTTGTCTTCCTTTTCTATTGTTTTAATTTCATTTGGTAAAATACTGACATTTGTACCATCCAGTAAATATTTTGGTGCAAAACCTGTAACAGAATGGTCTGTTTCATTATATTTCTGTACACATTCTCTTGCTACTGTTGTCCATGTTCTCTTATTATTTTTCTCATTTATTTTACATCTTATTTTATTTACTATTGTTTGGTTTAATCTTTCGTTCAAGCCGTTCGAAAATGGCGTATTCACAGCTGTAAATATTAGTTTGATGTTATTCTCCTGCAAATACTGTTTAAATTCTTTTGAATTGATGCCTGGATATTGGTCTGTCAGAATTATTCCAATCTCATCTGTCTCGAGTACTTTCTTTGTTAGTTTTATAAAGTCACTTGCGTTCGGTGTTTTTGAAGTCACAATAAACGCATATCTTGTGTAGTGGTCTACTAAAAGGTGTAAGTATTTTTTTGTTGACCTAGATCCTCCAAAGCCACCTATAGTATCCATTGACATTATCTCAAATGGTTTTGTTGCTGGTCCCAGTTGTGACATTAACCCAAATTTTCCTTGACATCTTGATTTATTTTTTATGCATATTTCGCATGTTTTACAAATATTTATGATATTTTTTTGTTAGGTTTTTAGCTGTATACAGTGGACTTATTTTTTTCTGTAATTGTCTGATTCCAATATGGCATAAATCTTCATGCACCTTTTTTATAATTTTTTTACTAAATTCTTCTGAGAGTATAATCTTTTCAAGTCTCTTTATTTTTTTATAATAGATTTTATTTTTATGTAGTAGATTTTGTTTCTTTTCTTTTACTGTTTTATTTTTTTCTTGGTCTTCAACTATATCTTTTATTTGTATTAAATTAACTATTTTTAATAGTTCCTCCTTGTTATCTTCTGATTCTAATACAGGGTTTTGGCTCAAACAGTCTGCTTCTATATTTTCTTTACCAGGTATATATTTTACTGTAAAGTCATATTGAGATAGGTAATATGTGAGGTCACCCAATTCCTCATCTGTCCTGCATTTAATATTCATGTTCTCTAGAGGTTTGTGGTCTGAGTAAATAGTGAAATGTTTTCCAATTAGCCAGTGTTGCCAGTATTTAACTGCTTCTTTCATAGCAATACATTCCAAATATATGGCCTTTTTTCGTTTTTGAGATTCGTTTAGTTTTTTTGAAAAATTTGCCACCGGTTTGTCTTTACCGTCTAGTTGAGTCTGTTTTAATATTGCCCCGATACCCTCTAAAGATGCATCTGTAAAGATTTTTATTGGTAAGTCTTTGTCGAATATTTCCAACACAGGTTGAGAACATAAATATCTTTTTATTTGATTAAATGATTCTTCACACTTCTCTGACCACACAAACTTTCCATTTTTTCTTAATAAATTATGTAATGGGTCTAAAATAATTGCACTTCTTGGTATGTATTCATGGTAGAAGTTAATTTTTCCCAAAAATTGTCTGATATTCTTTTGTGTTTTAGGAGTTGGAAAATGTCTTATCGAGATCAAATTGTCTTTTAGTGGTCTTACCGAATTGTTCTGAATTACATGGCCGAGGTACTTTACTGAGTCTGAAGCAAAGTTACATTTCGTAAACTTCAATCTAAAGCCTTCTTGTATTATTGCCTCTAATACATTTCTTATGTGTTTTATATGTTCTTCAAAGGTGTTCAAGTATATCAGAATATCATCAATATAGTTTACGGAGTATCCTGTGAGATTGTGCTTTCTTAGAATATTGCTTAAAATTCTCTGGAAAATTGCTGGTGATGTTTTCAAGCCAAAGGGAAGGCAGGTCCACTGGAAGTGGCCATCTTGTGTGACAAATCCTGTTTTATATCTATCTTTCACCCGTAATGGTATCGCCCAGAATGCTGAGTTTATATCCAGTGTAGTAAAATACTTACAATTTCTAGTTTTAAAAATCAAATCATCTATTAACGGAAAAGGTTGAGCTTGTGGAACAACAATTTTATTTAGTTTCCTGAAATCTATACACAAGCGGGATTTCCTATTTTCACCCTTTTTAAATGCCAATGTCACTGGAGCAGCGAAAGGACTGTAGGATTCTTCTATTAAATTATTCTTTAGTAACATGGATATTTGCTCTTCAATTTCTAATTTATCTTCTATTGTACATCTGTATGGTCTTTTACTACAGTATCTATTTACTAGTAAATCTATGTGAGCTTCATAATCTCTAACTGTTCCTATATCATACTTGTCCTTTGCAAAAATTGTTTTATATTCCTTTATTATTTTCTCGATCTCAATTTTCTTTTCATTATCTAAATGGTCTGTCATACTTACAAACTCTTCTGTTTCTATGTGTTCATTAAAATTTATTGCTAATGTTTTTATATTCTTTTCTTCATTTCTGTTATCTTTAGACATTTCATCTATTTTATTTGTTCTTATCTTTTGTTCTATCCGCAAGTCCTCGTTTTGTGTTAGTTTGAATTTCTTTATCATATCCAATCCGATTATAAAATCATCAAAATATTCATTTTCTACTATGTATACATCCACCTCTTCTTCTAAATCAAACATTTTTATTTTTATTGTTATCAAGCCATCTGTTTTTTTCACACCATTAACCGTTTTCATCTATGCTATATTCTCGTTGTCCTTTTTTTCTTTTATTTTAATCAGTCTTGAATTTATTAAAGAGATCTGTGAGCCTGAATCATAAATGCCGCTCACTTCTAGTTTATTTTCTAATAAGAGCTTGATTTTGATTAATGGTGTACTTACTCGTTTTTTTTCTCAGTATTTATATCTACTTCAATAATGGAGTTGTTATTTACATTTCTGGGTTTAAAAACTTTTTCAGATTCATTTTTATTTTTCTTGAACCAACATGACTCTTCCGGATGATATCTTATTCCTTTGTTCAAAGATTCACAAGTGTTACATGGCTTCTTCTCATTAGTTTTATTTTTATAAAGGAATGTACAACTCTTTATTGTACTTGAGTTTTTCTTGTACATCATACCTTCATATTTTCTTATCTCATTGAACAAATCAGTAGTGTCATTGAGTTCATCTCTGTTTAACCTATTTAAGATAAACCCAGGTAAACCTGTTGCAATAAGATCTATCATTGTTTTGGAGTCTATCGATTTGTTTATGTCTAGCATAAGCCTTTCTTTTCTAATAGCGTAATCAATTAGTAGTCCTTCTTTATATCTAAATGCGAGAGCATATGTAACTATGTCCCTTCCTCGGTTTTTAAAAGTTTCTAAAAATTTGTCTTTCCATTCATTCCATTCAGCCTTTATTGTTAGTTTTATGGCCATCGAGCTATACCAATCCAAACAAGATTTTTCTAAAAATAATCTCAATATATCTATTTTTGTTTCATCTTTTGATATATTAAAGCGCTCACACTCCTTTTCAAAATTCTCAATCCATTGCATTGCATTAGGGTTCTTGCTTGTGAATTTTTCAATAATAAATTTCTCTGAAATATGTTTTAGGTTATGTTGATTTTCTTTCTTTGTAGTAGTTTCTATTAATTTTTCCAAGATATGTTGCAAATTGTCGTTTTTGTCTATAGGTTGTTTTGTGCTCATTTCTTCTAAATATTGATCTAAAAATTGCATATTACCTTCCTCATCTCTATATGTTATCTCAAGATTTTTCTACTTTGATACCTTTTCTTTACACTATTTTTTATTTTTGAGAAAGTATTCATTTTGACAATATATGTATGATGAATCACCGGCTTCAGCTCATCAGGTAAAACATAACATTTTCCTTCTTCTGTAGATATTGAGGTTATGGCTAATACATTTGATTTGCCATCATTTGAAGCTATCATCGTAAACTCAAATTGCAGCCGGTCCATCTTCTTTTAGTTAACAAAAATGTCGTTTTATAATGGATTTTATTGAGGATTTTCGAAATAAACCACAAATTGTTTCTCTGAAAACAAAGGTTTGTTTTATTCAACATGCTTTTACAGTATAACAATTATCGTTTAACTAAAATTACACTTTTATCTCACCTGAAAACAAAGAAACGACATTTAAAGTTTAATAATACCGCCTCCTCAATTATATCCCTTTAATTATCTCTCAAGTTTTTATAACAATAAAATGCACAAAATAATCTAAACATCATCTGTCATTGAATGATACGTCACCCCGTATCCACAGCTTAAAAATTAAAAAAATGAAATGTCATTTCCAAGGAGGTCATTTCATTACATATATATTAATTTTTATTTTATTATTTTCTGTATAAATACACTTCTCAGATAGTTGATATAATTATGTATACACCACTAATTTGAATACAAATACTTAAAGGGCTTATTAGAAAAGGTCTCGTTATTATTTAAGTAAATCTCAAAAATAATATTTATAAACAGTAATGTTATTAGTGTTTGTTCAAATCCCAAAATGTCACTAGATTTATTGAAATATTGTATTTTGTGTTGTAATATTGTATTCTTGTGGTGTTGTTGTTGCTTTTATGAATAAATGAAAACGATAGAAATGGAAAGTCTCTAGTTTTCTAGTAGCAACTGGTATGATTCTGTTATGAAATTATGAATTATGACAATTTTGGACCATTTTGGGATTTACCTTTTTTTTACTTTTGACTGCAAAAATATGATCAGTAACGAGTACAGTATCTATGGATAGAGCCCTATTTTTTTTCATACTAATTAAAAAATACGGGTCTATAGCTAGTTGCTGACCCGACAAAAGTTGTCCGCTCTTAGTAGTGACCTGTCAAACGCGCGAAGGTTGAATTGTTGATGTTAATATTGTTGGTGATTGGTTTAATTGTGTGTTGTTGGGTTAATTGGTTAATGGTTGTGATCTCTGAAATGTTCTAATTTTCCGAGCAATTATTTTTTTGTTTTTCTTTCCTTAAGAAATTTCTAGAAAGTATGAGTAAAAAAATATGAAAGAAATAAGTAAAGTTACTTTCAAGTCAAGTCTTCTATTGGATTATTAGATTAGCTATCTTGCGTAACTGGAAGAATTACGAATTTCAATAGTAGAGGTGGCTTAATTTGACAGTGTTTCACTTTGTTCTTGTATCCATTAATATCAATAACTTGTATCTATATTTATACCTTTTTAGAGTGTTGTACAGCTATAATTTATATAATCAATAGCATCTATCACCGAGAATGTCTATTTGTCTAGAGCTTAAAGCTTAAAGTCATTGATCGTGAGTAGATACAAATAGTGACCACTTTCCTTGTGCACAGTTCCATTTGCATGTTTGCTACTCGAAAGCATAAAATGTTCAGAAAAAGGTTCTTTTAACTTTATTTTAGAGCCAAGACATGTTGATACCATCCTCAAAAGTGCGATGATAGAAGGAAGCAAAAAGAAAAAGATGAATGGAAATACGATGAATCTATTTCTTATCAAAGCAAAGGTCTTACACAATTTTAGCAACAAACTTTCAGATTCATTAGGGGAAAGAATACCCCTAACAGTACGCGCAACGCTATCTAATTGCCCAAGCACATATCCCGCGTTAATGCATCGTAGAGCAAGGGCAAGTTGCGGGACATTGGGCAACGATGCAGCGTCACGTATATTGAGCGTTGCGCATGAAGTTGAGGGACATTTTGTCCCTTAATTTATCCGAATTTCAATCAACGATTATACGATGATATTAGTCGATAGAATTCCCGCTCTTCACTTTTCATCATCATCATATCAGCCGAAAGACGTCCTCTGTTGGACATAGGCCTCCCCCAAGCATCGCCACAACGACCAGTCTTGCACGCATCCATCGAATTCCCGAGACCCTGACCAGGTCATCGATCCACCTTGTTGGAGGCCTTCCAAAGCTGCGACTTCCGGTACATGGACGCCACTCCAGAACTTTTCGTCCCCATCAACCATCAGTTCTGCGTGCAATGTGCTCTGCCTATTGCCACTTAAGTTTGGCGATTCTTCGAGCCACGTCGGCAACCTTGGTTCTCCTGCGGATATCTTCATTTCTGATGTGATCGCGCAAGGAAACTCCGAGCATAGTCCTTTCCATCGCCCTTTGTGTGACTATGAGTACAAAATAGATAGATACAGAAGTCAATCTAAATACAAAGCGCGCTCGAGCAACGCACACATAGACACCGCAAACGGATACGATATCTCGGAGCGCCTCGGCGTGGCCTCGGCTCGCCGAACAGTTCCAGCTCAAACGCTCAATAGTGTGCGTCCACCGAGCGTAGGTATAAAAAGTAAAGTACATACATGAGATTGTCTTCTGTACCCATCTATTTTGTGCTTTGAGTCTTCACTTTTCATAATATTATTTTATTGCCCATTTCTTGTAACATTTCGTACCTCGATGTTGGATGCATTAGGCGTCCAGTTTACGAGCCAGCCTCGACATGGCGACCCGTCGGGTGCGAGATCATTCGATACACGCTCCCTCTCGCTATAACTTGGCTTCGATTACGACCACTGTTAGTTTATTTAGTTAGTATACTGACCCAACTTGACAACGTATGAGGGTGTTTATTAATTGTAGGAGGAAAGTCTTGTTCTTTCCTTGTTTGTGTTTAGCTGATAAGCTACTGTTCAGCAACTTAACGCCGAATTGTCAAAATGTCGGTCAGTCAAACAAGTGAAGCTAAATTGCACGTTCCAAAGAGTAGGTCTCTATGGAGAAGAACGTGCAAGAAACTCCATGGACACTCTTTTAAATCATATAGAGTTGCATAAAATATAGCCTATATCACTCAGGAATAAAACAGCTTTTCGCTGAAGAAATTTCACTAATCGGACCAGGACTTTCAGAGATTACCTCCTACAAACAAAAAACAAACTTTACCTCTTTATTATATTAGATTAGATAGACAAAAATAATGATCGGATTTCCGCGACCCGCATGAGGACATCGGTCTACCTTGTGGGAGCCCTTCCAACACTGTGTCTTCTGGACATCCACTATTGGACATATGCCTCTCCAGCCTATGTTTAAGACCTATATTTCACCGAGACACCATGGCGGCGCGACCAGTCGCCGCTACCAACAAAATGTATACAGCTCTATAGAGAGTAAATCACCTGGTGTCCGTTTGGTTGCGCAACCAATTTGGTGGCGCGACCAGCTAGGGCGTGTGGCGACTCTGGTGTCTAGTTTGGTAGCTTAGGGCTAAATTTCACCGGGATACCATGGCGGCGTGGCCCGTTGAAATATAAGCCTAATAGTGGATGTCTTTCTGCTTTTATACTTACGGATTAAATAAAATTAACCTACAACTTCCAACCCACACAAAGTATGACAGTTTTACTACACAAACAAATGAGTTACAATCCCTAAGGTCCATATGTTCCGACCATTTAGGTCTCCAGGGGTCCACCGAGGAGATAAATTGAAACTAAAACATTTAAACATAGCTGTAATAATTTAAAAGCAAATTAGTTTTCGGCCAGCCTGCCAGTATTATTTTATTACGGAGAACAATATGGTAAATTATGAGAATTGTAAACAGCCGCTATTTGTACAGTAAAATAATTTAGTATTTTGGTAGGAAATAGGTATTTACAATATCATAGTGGCTAAATAATGGTCGGCAGAATCGAGCCACGCTTGTTTCTGTGAACTAGTTTGGGGAGACCAAAAACTCAAGGTAGCATAATCAGCTTTATAATGTTCCCACTGCTGGGACTCAGATCTCCTCTCTAGGAGAGGGAATGGGCCATAATCCACCATACGCGTCCAGTTCGGTTTTGTGCATGTTGCATGTCCTTGAATTTTTAGTTCTAGGACATGTCGGTTTTTTCACGATGTTTTCTTTCACCGCTTTGAGAGCAATGGTAATGAAATGAATTACACAAAGTAATGCACTTGGCTTTTTTTTTATGGTGGGAAAAAATCATGCATTGACATCCCCCACCCTTGGGTGGAGCGGGAGATAGTGTCAGACTCTTACTGACTAAAAGACCCACCCTGTTACTTCTAGCCTTCATACCGGGGCTCGAGCGCCCTTTCGGATAACCCTGGCCTCAGTAGGCTTCGACCCGGCTGGGTCCCTGCTGTTGCTGAAAACTCCTTGAGGCGCGCGGGAACAGTGCGCGCCGTCGACGCCTTGGGCTTGGTCCGGACAGTTACCGGACGGCCGGACAGTGAGCTACCCATTGCTCACTGTTCGCAAGCCCGCGTCTACGTTGGCTGGAAATCGGGATCAGAATCCCGGCGACGGCGGCGGCGATAACGCCGTTGCCTGATGCGTTCGGCCTCCTCCTTTGCGAGCATTACTGCTTCGCAGAAGTCGGCGACCGCCTGCCACTCCTCCTCGCTCCGGACCATGGCCTCAACCAAGGCCCGGCGCGAGAGGTCTCCGCCGCCGATCGCCCCCACGAGGGCACGGCGATGCTCCGCCCAAGGTAATGCACTTGCCTGGGTTTGAACTAGCGACATACAACTCGTATGTAGGAGCTGTTTCCACCGGGCCACTACTGCTCCTAATCTCCTATTTGGATTAAATTCCTAAACTCAAGGTTTAATTAATTCTAAAAAATACTTCATATAAACCATTTCTATGCACTATTGAATTTTCAAAGTCCATCAGTCGAAAATATCAAGTTATTTGCACATTGTAACGTAGATCTCTATTGAGAAAAAAGTGCAACAAATTCAATTGGCACTCTTTTAAATCGAGATACCTATAGATAAAAAAATATGATGACATCGTCAATTTAGAATGTAGATACGTGAGAACGATTTAGAAAGACGATCATTAGAAGCATCTAATTCTAGAGTAAAAACATACTTCAACAATCAAATAATTTAACTTTTCAAATACCGTAATTACAAAGACAATGAGAAAGTGAACGCTAGCGTTCGCTTGGGGTTTAATGAATTAAATAAACCATGGCAGTCGAGACACGATCGATCTCAAAATGTCTCATGCATAAGCTCAGTTATATCATTTTGAAAGGAACCAAATGATATGTCATTAGTAAGATATTTAAAAATCAGAAATCAAAAACATTTATTTCAAGTAGACCATTTACACGTATTTTTAAATTGTGAAAATGGTCAGTCAAAAAAAGTGAAGCTAAATTGCACGTTCCAAAGCGTAGATCTCTATGGAGAGGAACAATTTGGCAAATACGGGGGTAATGTTATGTTTATCTAAGTTTACTTCCCCATTTTCATAAACCCCTGTCCACATAACCACTACAATCCAACAGCTGGTCCTACACTATACATATAAAAACCGAAGGCGGATATCCAGCGGTACAGTCACGTACAATATTGCTAGTGTGACGTCATTTCACCTGATGCGACACCGACTTCAATGTGGCCAAAATGTTTGACATTAAATGACGTACGAGCATTTGTGGTTTGGGCTAGTGTGAATAAGATATGTTACAAATAAGTTTTTCAGTATGAATACTAAGTTGAAGTCGTCATCTCACTAGCCTTTTCCCAACTAGGTTGGGGTTGTGGCTGAATACCTGTGTTTTACAACTTTTGTTTTGAAGCGACTGCTTATCAGACCCTCATAATTCACTTGAGGTTAGAAGAAAACATGACCAAATATTAACCATGTGTAAAATCCTTCATGGGAAAACTGATACTCCAGAGCTACATGCCGAACTGTCTCAACTATGTGCCTCAGTTAAATATAGCCGCATCAGGAGATACAGCTTGTTCGCTGTGCCTGCGAGTCACACTGTTGCGCGTGCCCAGTCTCCTGTCCCTCGCACTCTTTCTGCCCTCAACACTCTTTTGGACACGCACCCTGACTGCGATGTTTTCGCGGATGAACGGAAGACGATCATGTCAGTGTGTCTGGAGTTTTGTGAGATGAGTGTGTGAATTTTTTTTGTATATTGTCTTTAACTAATTTAATTGGCGCATACCCGTTTTTGTTAAAGTAAAACCATAAATAAATAAAATAACCCTATCAATAGCAAAATAAGTTACTGAGCAACACAATACTTCTTGGATAGACATTTGTCAAGCCAAAACTCCAAAGTCTTGAGCATCGACGCCAAGTCGCTAGCCTGTCGGTTTTCTATCGTTCGCATTTCGGGGAGTGTGCATTGAAATTGCACAATTTAATTCCGCCAAGTCCGTTCCATCATCGGACCACTAGACTTACTGCGTTGTCATTGGTAATTACAAAGACAATGGTTTTGTATAGGTAAAACAATAAATAAAATTAGAAAGTTTATAAGTAGCGGGTAATCACTGAAACTTGTAACTGATCCTGAAAATTCTTTCACTAATTTCTGCATTATCCCTGAGTGCTACTAATTATAATAATAAGAATAATAATAACGTTTATTTACTAACTATTAGCAATTTTTACTACTAACTAAGTAGTACAAATTGCTTAAAAACTGTTAGTACAATCAATGAAATTAAAATAAATTACGTTGCTTAGTATGCAGGCTCAGTTACACAATGCATACTATCTAACTAGAACCTTTTATCATTTATAACATTTAAACATTATATATAGGCTATAACTTTTCTACTAACTCGCGAGCGAAGGCGCTGGGAAAAGCTACCTTTTTTTTCTTTACTTTTGTGAGAATTAAAACGTTAAATTTTGGCCTCGTCAGAAAGCTATTGGAATTTTATAAAATTAAAGGTCAGGTTCAGCAACCTACAGGTCAAAAATCTCAACTAAATTTACTGTAAAACAAATCCATCTAAATTATCATAATTTGATGGAATACAGCGTGCCTACGTCAAAAGCAATAATTTGAATAATTAAAACTTTGCTGTGAGAATTTTGTTAGGCGTTTAATGATCTTTTCTAGAACCCACGATTCTTAATTTGATTTTGTTAAAATTTTACTTTGTTTTTAATTTTATAGATTTAAGAACTTTGCTATAATTTAAATGAAAAGTATGCACCAAAGGGCACGCCATTACTTGTCGTGTCATTTGCACAACTTCACGTCTAAATAAGTCATTTATATATGTCGAGGTACTTTGATTTAACAATAACAATAACAATATTGTTGTTTTTTTTCTTTATGTTTAATTCTCTAAAGGCTAATTATCAATTGACAAAGGTTAAAAATATATAGTAGGTACTCGTATCTATACATAATGAAGAAGAATAGGATAACCCTCGAAAAAAAATATAAGCAACAATAGATATGACATGTTATTGCTATAAGGTTATGTAAGGGTCTAAGTCTAAATCGCCCCATAAAACAGAACACAAAACCCAAAATTTTCAACCAAAAAATGTTACCAGCCTCAAATTATCCGCATATCTTCATCTATTACACTGCGGGCCCAATTAGTGGGGACAACCTAAACAAACTGAGAATACACTGGCAACATTCATTAGCTATCATAACAAGGGCCTTCAATTTCATCAACGCTTAGATTTGAGGCTCCATTTTACAATGTATTAGTTTCCTGAGCACAGTTTAAACATAATGCAGGTGGATCACAGTAATTCAATTCGGGACAGAATTTTTAAAACTTTAATTATTTTTATGCTATTTTTGATGACGATGGTCACACAGTTAGTATAGATAGAACTTAGAAATATATATGTACTACTAGTTTCGGTCCCAGAATAAGAATTGGAGAAAAGACAAAAAAAAATTAAATGGATTAAGAAGAAAAGCTGTATATTATAGATGTAGCACAACAGTAACGGTACGAATGCAGTAAGTATAGTATATATAGTAACCGTTCTTATTTGGAACTCGGAACTGCTATGTTTTCTAGTTCAATAACTTGTTAAGTGATACTTTATCAGTCTGATTATACGTACAACATGGATTTTATCGGTAAACTAATGTTTGGTATATTTACAGTAACGTAACAATTTTTGTATATTTCAAAATGAATCTATAATTCCTTGGTCACGCCATCACGCGTGAACGGCTGGACCGATTTCGCTAATTCTTTTTTTTTTTGTGTTTGTTATTGTGAAGAGAAGGTTCTTATGAAAAAAAAATAGGGTAGTGTAGGGTCGAGTAGAGTAGGGTAGTGTAGGGTAGAGTAGAGTAGGGTAGTGTAGGGTCAAGTAAGGTAGAGTAGGGTAGAGAAGGGTAGAGTAGGGTAGAGTAGTGTAGAGTAGGGTAGAGTAGGGTAGAGTAGTGTAGAGTAGGGTAGAGTGGGGTAGAGTAGGGTAGAGTAGGGTAAAGTAGTGTAGAGTAGGGTAGAGTAGTGTAGAGTAGGGTAGAGTAGGGTATAGTAGGGTGGAGTAGGAAAGAGCGGAAGCAAAGCCGCGCGGGCAAAAGCTAGTACGTAATATTTAGACAGAAAATTGTACACTCTACCTCAATTATAAGAATTTCAAAAAGTGTATTTAAAAGTGTTGTTAGTTGTTTCATATAAAAAAATAGAATTCAGCTGCACCCAGTGAGACTAGAAACCTATGAGAGACTTGTGTTCAGTATTTTAACCAGTTTTATCGTACTCATATAAACTAAAAGAAATCCATCATGAAACTGAGATCCTATCATATTTTCATATTCTGGTTTATCAACTAGAACACCAAGCATAACGTGCGTCCAATTTACTCATGATACTAGAATAAAACACAAAAGCATGACATAAACAAAGGAAAATACACTAAATTGCATTATACGTTCATATGCATAGCGAAGTCACAATTTTTCTTCCGTCTCAACAAACTAAAAGTTAACAAAATATTTCTGTTGTTCGTCCAGCATCCTAACTCGCAAAGAAACAATTTAAACTTCTACATCCACTACCTACTGTCATAGTTTAAGTTCTTCTTATAAATTAGGAGTACTTTATCTTAGTGTTGTTAGGAGTTTGGGGAACTTAGTAAAGTCTAAAACAGGTGAACTAGCAGAATTATGCTTATCCATCTATTTTGTACGCGGAAGTTTCGGGATTGGTGGAGTTAGTTCAGCCTTCTTAGCTGGAGATGCGAGTCTAGTAATTATGAACTTGTTGAAGCTAAATGTGGTATATTTGTTTGACCTATGAGGTCAGTGAGAGTGTGTACCTAGTACTGTTGTATTTTCGCCGGTTGAAACTAACCTATCTCGGCCGATCAGCAGTTTTATATGGTTGGTGACCATTTACAATAAAATCTGCTATAACAATGAGAATATTCATATCTCATTCTCTCTTGGGCGGAGCGGGAGATAGTGTCAGACTTTTACTGACTAAAAACCCACTCTTGCTCCTTCGTTGCTTTCCGTACGGGGGCTTTAGCTACTCGTATCTTTCGGATTAACCCTGGCCCCAGTAGGCGTTGACCCAGCTGGGCCCCTGCTGTTGCTGACAGCTCCATGAGGCGCGCGGGAACAGTGCGATCCGTTGACGACTTGGGCTTGGTCCAGAAAGTTATTGGACGGTCGGACAGCGGGCTACCCATTGCTCGCCGTCCGCAAGCACGCGCCTACGGTGGCCGGAAATCGGAATCCTGGTGGCGGCTGGGGCGCTGTGAGCGCCGCCGTTGCCTGATGCAGTCGGCCTCCTCCTTTGCTAGCATTACTGCTTCGCAGAAGTCGGCGACCGCCTGCCACTCCTCTTTACTCCGGACCATGGCCTGTACCAAGGCCCGGCTTCATATCTCCTGTGATTTTTTAACTCAGTTTTAGTAAAACATTATCCAAATTGATACGTATATATCTTACGAGTATTTGCTTGCTGATATTTAGCTCTTTTAAATTTTGTATCTTAATTGATTTCTCAAGTGATCTCCAATTAAATTAGATTTAGTGAATTTGCTATTATTGTGAATTGTATTTCTAGAATATTTTAATACGTGTATATGACTTAATTTTTGATTAAATTGCTTTAATTTGTATTGACTTTTTTACTGATTTGTAAACGAATTGTTTTAATTTGTTATTTATTTGTACTTCTTTTTGTTCACCATTGCATTGTTTTTATGTGTTGAATTGATTTACTATTTTTTTTTTTAATTTAATTTGGAGATATTTTTAACCCTATTGTAGTTTAATTTAAATTTATTTAAAATATATATTTGTTTTGTCAGATAAAGGAATATCTCAATTTATGAGTGATGTGGACCATGTCTTGAAATAGCACATAGGATAATTTTTATCCCTTGGGACAATTTAACCGATAGTAACAGCTAGTATGCCACTGTGATTTAATAATTGATTTGTCTACAATACTATCGTATTACACCTTCACTATTGTGGTGCTAAACTAATCTAAATTACTTTTTATTTTTTCCAATTATAAAAACCTTGCCCTACACTAGCAATAACTTCTATGCCGTGGGTACGTTCACATAGAAGTAAACTCACCTACATGTTAGACACCCAGACCCAGAACTACATATATGTGGCCATATATGTAGGGCAACCAACCGCACTGGGCCCGCGTGGTGGATTACGGCCCATTCCCTCTCCTAGAGAGGAGGCCTGAGTCCCAGCAGTGGGAACATTAAAAAGGCTGATAATGATGATGATGATGATGATGTGGCCATACAAATATTTGTTCCGTGTGAGATTCAGACCTGCGACATGTAGTGCAGAAGCCATTCACACAACAACTACATCAACCATCCTTAATTAGGGTATAGGAATACTTTTTATTCTAGTGGTATGTATGTAGAGCAGTGGTGGCCGAGTGGTAACAGCCCCGACTTACGAGTTGTAGGTCGCTGGTTCAAACCCAGCCAGGCGCATTACTTTGTGTAATTTATTTCATCACCACTGCTCTCAAAACGGTGAAGGAAAACATCATGAGGAAACCGGCATGTCCTAGAACCAAAAATTCGAAGACATGTAACATTCACCAACACGCACTGAGCCCGCGTGGTGGATTATGGCCCATTCCCTCTCCTGGAGAGGAGGCTTGAGTCCCAACAGTGGGAACATTAAAAAGGCTGGTGATGATGATGTATGTTACGTTGGCGATGATTTGTGACATTCACGCCGGCGAAGCTACTGTTAAAAACTAGTATTAAATTTTTGAATTTGTCTCCTCTCAATCCCCAAGCGAACGCCGGCGTTTGCGCTAATGTCATCGCGCCATTCCGTCAAACCCCAAGCGAACGCCGGCGTTCGCTCTCACCCACTTCATTATAAGCCTTATTTTTCGATACTTACAGACTACTTCTCTATAAACAAGTTTGGATATTTACGTTCTTGGATAAATTTCCTACAAGTTGCAGCAAGCATTAATAACAAATTCCTTATTTCTCACTTCCAGAAGAAATCATCAAATCACTTCTCTCGGTGAATTAAGAAGGCGTAACAAACTTTTATAGAATAAAACCTACCAATGTTCTACAATTGCCTTTTGCGTTATAGAGCCTCGGTAATTCCTTCGAAATTTTTAAAATCAATTTTGTATCAAATTATGGAAAACTTTTAACCATCAAAACTAATTTTAAACCAATATCAATTAACTATTTCTTGTTACTTTAATCCGTTAATGATTATTTAACAAACTATATCTTAAACACAACTCACTTTAATATACTAAATTACTACATCTCAATTTGCAAATTAATTTAACAGACATTTAATTAAAACCTGTTTACTCAAACACAGTCAACAACTAAATTATCTTAAAACAATTATTGTTGAAATTGAACCTGATACCTCAGTCACAATGATGGCGGAAAGCGGGTGACGCAGTGGTTTTTATTCCCTCATTGGGGTCATGAGTCACACTATGGTGGCAGTGAGAGCTTAGGGGAAGCCATTACACCATTTGAAGAGGTAGTGATCGCAGAAGGAGCACTGAAAAACCGGCGAAGAGCATGTCGGGCCACGCTCAGTGTAGGGTTCCATAGTTTCCCGTCCGTCACAACAAGTGTACCCACTTATGAGTTTAAAAAAATGCTTGCATATACGATTATACTACAAACTTAGTCCAGAAATTATTTTGTACAACCTTTTTGTCTTTTATGTACAAAACTGTTCTTTCCATCAAGTTCAAAATAATTTTCCTAGAAAGTCCTTATAAAGTTCTACTTTTCAGATTTTTTTCATATTTTCTAAACTTATGGTTCAAAAGTTAGAGGGGGGGGACACATTGTTTTTTACTTTTGGAGTGATTATTTCCGAAAGTATTGACATTATCAAAACATGGTTGTAGTAAACCCCTACTCATTTTTAAATACCTATCCAACAATATATCACACGTTAGGGTTGAAATTTAAAAAAATCACTTCCCACTATACATATAGGGGGGCTACCCTAATAAAACATTTTTTTCCAATTTTTATTTTACCACTTTGTCGGCGTGATTGATATACATATTGGTACCAAATTTCAGCTTTCTAGTGCTAACGGTCACAGAGATTAAGCGAGGACGGACAGACGGACAGACAGACATGGCGAAACTATAAGGGTTCCTAGTTGACTACGGAACCCTAAAAAGGAACGGACTAAAACCTCTCTACATATTGGAGGCATTTTGCATCGAAAGAGTAACCTGATGCTGATACATGAACAAAGATCCTAAATGGCCACAAGCAGGTTTCCCTGGGGCATATCTCGGAAGAAACTGACAACCTTACTACAATTTTGTGGACGGACTAGCACTCGCTTTAGCATCCGCCTAAGTTCATCACTCTGAACAAACTCTTAATGTATATTATGAAGATCAAAACCAATTCAAAACTATTTAATTAATTACTTGAGCTTGAAATATAATGTTTACACAGTATACTCTATTTTTCAAGCATTTATATTCATTTTAAACAAATAGATATTTAATTGCCATAAATTTCCAAGATTTAATTATTTTATATCCATAAAAATAGTTGAATTTTAGTAAAAAAAAAGGTAAAATTACTGACAAAGATTAGCAAGGAACAATTCTTGTGAAATATTTTCAGAACTATACTATTTTTGTAGATTATTTAATCAAAGTGTACTCAGATGAGTGTATACGTCAAAAACTCAAATGAAGATTTTATCATATCATAATTATTAAACATAACTAATAAGTTTAGAAACTACTAAATAGCATGGCAGAAAATTTAATCATCAAGAGCTCCTTTATTCAAAATTGACATACAACGAGTTCGTTTACTGCGTAAACGTTTATACAAATACTGTTAACTTTGACACATTATTAGAAATCGCAGTAAACTGTAAACAAAGTAATGACTAGTCGGTAGCCAGTATCGTTCCCTATCAATTTATATCCTGTCCAAATTGAACAAAGACAACATAGACTTGAACTCACTGGCAGAACACAATGGCGTATCAATCCTTTCTGTTTCACATAACTTCGAAAAGTCTACATTATATGTATTCTTATTGCTATCGTCTTTAACCATCTGTATAAACCTGTGACCCCATAAAATATCACTTTCTGTATAACTCGTTCTTGCTTGCACTTGTTGTCCTGTCGATTCAATAACCCCTTCAAACACTGCCAGTATCTCGAATTTTCCAACCAAAAGATCTGCAGCAGAAATACTGTATAGAGGACTCTTTTCATCTATTATGTGTATAACAGACACAGGCCATAAGAAAAACGTAGATTCACAGCCATCCATTTCAACATCCAACTCAGACTGTTCATAGTTCTCATCATAATCATCGCCAAGTTTTAATACGAAGACCGAAGCTTTAATATTGAGTATCCTAGATTTTCTCATGTCTCCTACTCTAAATATCATACACAGCTTTCCATCTCTCAACGTGATTACTGCTTGTCTGCTAAACAAAATAGTTTGCGTCCTCCCTTTGGGTCTTGTAAGCTTTGCAAATAGGATCCCTACCATGAACGCCTGGAATATTGAGCAGACCATGCATTGTAAGCACATAGCTGTAATCGATTGAGGACATTCCAAAGTTATAGCTCTTTTGCCATAAGCGACTGTAGTATGAACTTCAACACTAAAGAGAAAAGTGGAGGTAAACCCGTAAATGTTATTGACACAAGGTGTCCAGTTAGTTTGATTCTGGTTTGGAGGGAGATGATCCTCAGTCAGGTCTCCATGAGTCAACGCAATGATCCAGTAGATGAAGCCGAAGAACAGCCAGTCTCCGGTGAAGGCTAAGAAGAAGTGGACAAGGGTCCACCTCCAGCGGGCCTCGACCATGGTGACGAACCATCTTGAGAAGAACCCTTGATGGTTAGTATTTCCTTGGTCGATATTAAAGTCACCGTTTTTAAAGACGAATCTTTTGGTTTGTTGGATGGAACGATCTCGCTTCTTTTGACTGTGAAGTGGCCCTGTAAAAATTAGTTCCTACGGATTACTCGGATAATCAAATTCATTATTGACATACCTTATATAAGTAGGTAAGCTAAACAAAGTCAATCTGTACGAATAATGTAATAGGTTCATACGTAGTTGCAAAGTTGCAACAAGATAAATATTTGTGCACATTATTGTCAAGAACATCAGTTATGTAATTTGGTGGTTTAATAACTTTGTGTATCTTTACTCAATTTAAGGAGTTCTTTATCACACAAGTTTTATTAATATACAACTTGATACTTACTGTTATGAGGATAGTAAACACCTGGTTCTAAAAACACAGTCTCCGTATAATTTTCTTCAGTATCATCAAAAGGTTCACTGAAACATTTCAAATCTTCTCTTTCACTCATGACTATTTTGAGCTGAAAATAGAAATACAATTTAGTACTATATGAAATGCACTATTTAGTACCTATAAAATCTGTAACAGTTTTGCTGGATTTTCTGCAAACTGAATATGATAACATTTCCTTTCAATAGTGAATGAAATATTGTTGAATGGTTTCTGAGAATTAACGTTTCATTGAAAGTGAAACGTATCAGTTTGCAGAGCAAATTGAAACGATTTGTTGCACCTGTTGGTAATATTTAGATTGTGAGAAATAGACGGGTTGACTGTTTCATCTATTAATGAAATGGTTATTCTCTAAAGGAAGTCAATTAAGGTAATAGTTGCACAACACGTGGTTCAACTGTTTGACATTTCTTGTTTTTCGAGATAATTTTACTTCAACATCATCATTTCTACTAAAATAAGTTCACACCCAAACATAGGCCAATCCCAAGCATTGCCACAAAGACATCAGATTCCAATATTGACTTGCTTTGTGTAAAATATTTGTAACTCCCACGTCTTACAGCAGTTTTAACGCATCACCTAAATGGCTAGGTTCAAGTATTAAAAACTTGGCATAAGAGTTTCTTTGTAAAACGAAGGTGAGCAAAGTAAGAATTTTCGAAATTTGAAGAGTGTTAAATAGGCGATGAAAAATAATAAGGAAGTCAGTAATTTTTATGCCAAAAAGAGAAATCTTGACATTTTTGTATAAAAAACTGTGGGCAAAAGGTTTACAAACAATCGTGTAGACTTTAGTTCAGATATTGTAATTAGAGATGCATTTTCAAGTTGAATAGAAAAACAGAAACATGTAACGAAGTATGAACTATATTATGACCAATAGTGAGCGAAAGTCAAATAGGAACACGTTAGAAAAAGATGCCTTACCTCCTGTCAGATAATTTTGTAGTCAATTGGTGCGGTGTAGTCCAAAAACACAAGGATTGCACAATCACAGCATTAGTTCTGAACCAGTTCTCGATGTCTACCATTCTTGCAGAGCCACTGCTTACTGATACGCTATCTCGAGATTTTCAACTGTAATTAAAATTGTAGATACTTAATTCACCTGGCTATGATAAGAGATATTATTTGTTCCTCAAGATTGAATGACTTGTGAGGTTAACAGTAGCTACGGCGAATAGTTTGATAATAACTTAAATGATTTATAAAATGTAACGATATTTAAGCGTGTCACTGGATAGTACAGTACAGCACCGCACTAGGACAGTTAATATGATTTATAATATGTAAGGTTATGTATAACAAATACAATAGTCTCAGCGTAATTCACTAAAGACTATAAGGTCACTTCATTATTAGAGATAACATTATTATAATGTGTGCACTTCATGATACTGTAAGCATATTATGTGTGATAATGTATTGCAAAAAGTCTATCTCGGAGACGCGCGTTGGTTGGGTTTTCAACACCATCTGTTTAGATCTGTTCACTTTACTACTTAAGTCACAGGACTAAACCGATTGTTGTGGTGATATTTGGAGGAGGCTTGTGTCCAGTTATTGATGTCTTTTCAGCCAAAAGACATCCATAACAATCATTATCATCATAAGTGATGATGATAATGATTGGACTTGGGTTTATTCAATTGTACGTTATTTGCGCGATTCTGGGTTAGTCTCGTTCATTTTCTTCCAGGTGTCATATTTTTGTTGCTTCACCTTCTTTTCTATCCTTTACGTTTTCAGAATAATTTTACTAATTTTACGTTTAGGTAATCGTTCTCTATCGTCGACTACAAATTTAAAAAACAAGCCTATTTAAAAAAATAAAAATTCCTCAATTTTCAATAACTCGTGGCTTATTAATAAAAGTATTTATAGTATGAATATCCTCTTGAAATAGATGAACAAACAGGCTGACACATAATATCTCTTCACAAACTTTTGTGTATATTAATAGAATATTTAAACTTGTTGCTTTGTAACGAGATAAGATTTCCATGACGTATCAAATAGGTAATATTTGTTTTGACTTATGTCAAGATTTTGTGAGATACATTATGTAGTCGAAATACTGTTAATTGTTATTTTAGAGATTTAATTAGTGTGTTGTATAATTTTGGTGTTTAATTCTAGGTATGCTTATATATACTTTAATCTACCTACGCAAAGTTTTTGAATGGAAATGTATATCAGTATCTGTGATGTATATAAGTGATGTAAGCATTGAGTGCTCTATTCCAAAGTGCGTGAGAAGGGGTGTGCCGAAGGTATCGATCCTAGGCCCTCTTCTTTTCATCCTGTACAGTGCTGACATTACTAACTACTTGCTCAACACCAAATCCCACCTTTATGCGGATGATTTGCAGATGTATATGTCTTTTCATCCTCAGCAGACTGTCAGCACTGTGAGTATAAGATGATTTGGATAGGATCACAGTCTGGTCTATGAAAAATTTATTGGTTTTGAACCCAGGCAAATCCAAATACCTGATTGTAGGATCAAATGATTTTTTAAATAAAATGGGTAACGGTACTTTAGATGTGAGGATTTCTGATTCTTGATGTGAGGATTTCTGGAAGCTCGTAATCTTGGAGTGGTATTTGACGGGCACTTGCATTTTGAGACTCATAGTACTGAAGCTGTACGCAACTGCTTCTACCGTCTCAAGTTTTTATATCGTGTACGTCCCTACATAAGTGTAGATATGCGTAGACGCGACGTTTTTACTCCTAGGTTCTTCATTGCTTCTTATGTATAATGACTACTAATCCCCCCCTCCCTCTTAAACAACGTCATACCCAGTAACTGAGTTGTAAAGACCAGATCCATGATCAGAGCAGTCACACCATATTGAGTACAAGAATTGAGCTCTACCCAATTAAACTGGAAGCTTATTACAACAAAATTGGGAAAAGGTTATGATGGATAGGAACTCTATTCAAGGAACACAACTAACATGTCTTGAAAGGTTTCGACTAGACATTCTCAGTGAAGTAATAAAGTAAATTGGTTACAGAATCTTTCTAAATTGCTAATATCTATCATTAAATAAATTACCTAATAAAGCATCTAATTGGTTCAGATAATTGAAAATTCTTCCAATTTTCTCTCAAACAAATTAATTTAGGTTAACTAGAATTACACAGAAGCGTATTTTTTACATCTTGCTAATTAGAAAAACAAATAAAAACAAGGTTTACAAGTTTTCGTAATAAAACACTTTTTATGATTATTATTTTTATTCAGTACCTGTACATTTATATAAGTTACTTACATTTTTATATACATAAAAAAAAATCATATTATAAAAAAGTAGTACCTAGCCCACCGGCATCGGGCACAGGGTCTAAACTACCGGTAGTCAGGGCTCCTGAGAGAGGAACCTCTTAACAATACGAGCCGTGTCCAGAAGTAGCAACTGCTTCTGGATCAAGCCCTTGATCCAACCGCCCAACGCGAGCCTCCTCAGATGTTTATTATTTTTATTACGGCCAGCCTGCACTGTCCAACAGTTGCGCAAAACTCTTTCTCCTTTCTTTTCACTATTTTCAGTTTTGAGTCACCCCATTCCAGTTCTCAGTTACTTTCTCAAACTAAAATGTAATATTATATTTAGTTAGGTTAGGCCTTCGCCCAGCAATGGAACATAAATGGGCTAACCATTTATGCTCCACTGCTGGGCGAAAGGCCTCCCTCTCCCTTTTCCACACACGTCTGTCCTCAGCCATTGCGAGCCAGTCCCTCTGGTAGTTGTCCAACTCAACTCTTCATCTTCGCCTTGATTTCGATGTCGCCTTGCGTTTATTGGGACCCAATAAGTGGCTCTTTTAGCCCACAGCTCATCGGAAATGCGGCTGACATGTCGGATAATAAGTGTTATATCCGACATGTCTCATAATATAACTTAGGTAGAATCAGTAAATATTTTTTTTTTTTTAATAACACTACATATTAATATTTTTACAGCCTGTTTTGTGTCCCACAGCTGGCCCAAGGCTTCCTCTTCTTCCTTATCTCCCTGTCAGCCGATCTTTGGACAAGTTTGCCCCGCGAATATGATCACTAATGTAATAGTCGAAAAATTTTGAGTGTGTGAGTGGGATAAGTACACACCACATTTATGTTTGTTACTTCTTCACGCTCGAACAGCTTTTTCGATGAAACTTACACACGGGTAGGCCATGTCTTGGGAGAGCACATAAAGTATTTTTTTATCCAGTACTAGCTGTACCGGCGCGGCTTCGCTCCCGCTCTTCCCTACTTTAGCCTACTATACCCTACTCTACCCTACTCTACCCTACCCTACTCTACTCTACTCTACCCTACTCTACCCTACTCTACCCTACTCTACCCTACCTTACTCTACTCTACCCTACTCTACTCTACCCTACACTACCCTAATTTTCATTTTCCATAAGAACCTTCTCCTCATAATAACGAACACAACAAAAAAAAAAATTAGCGAAATCGGTCCAGGCGTTGTTGAGTTATGCGCTTACCAACACATTTTGCGATTCATACTCTACCCTCCTCTACCTTACTCTACCCTACTCTACCCTACTCTACCCTACTCTACCCTACTCTACCCTACTCTACCCTACTCTACCCTACTCTACCCTACCCTACTCTACCCTACTCTACCCTACCCTACTCTACCCTACTCTACCCTCCTCTACCTTACTCTACCCTACACTACCCTACACTACCCTACTCTACCCTACACTACCCTAATTTTAATTTTTTTTTCCATAAGAACCTTCTCCTCATAATAACGAACACAACAAAAAAAAAATTAGCGAAATCGGTCCAGGCGTTGTTGAGTTATGCGCTTACCAACACATTTTGCGATTCATTTTTATATTATAGATGTTCTCATGGACAAGCATGTTGCTAAAAGAGTTATGAATTTACATGTGGATGGATAGAGAGAGAGAGGGAGGCCAAAGAAAATATGGATGGATTGTGTGAGCAGTGATATGAAAGAAAAGGGAGTTAGTGATAGCGTGACGAGTGACAGGACAAAATGGAAGAAAAAAACGTGTTGTGCCGACCCCAAATAAAACAGGACAAGGGCAGGAAGATGATTATGTTACCATGGAATAGTTTTCTACTAGTACTACATAAAAGGAGTTACTACGCCTCGAAGAATCGCCAAACTTAAGTGGCAGTAGGCATGGCACATTGCTCGCAGAACAGATGGTGATTGAGGCCGAAAGATTCTAGAGTAGCGACCGAAAGACATTATATTGCAGGTACGCTCATAAGGTGAATCGATGACCTGGTGAGGGTTGCGGGACTACGAGGAATGGGAAACGCACACGACCGATCGTTGTGGTGAGACTTGGGTTTTTTTTTCAGTGGATAAAATTCATCCAGATGACATCCCCCACCCTTGGGGAAAGCGGGAGATAGTGTCAGACTATTACTGACTAAAAACTCCACCCCGTTCCTTCGTTGCCTTTCTCCTTTCAGAAGCTGACCCTTGGCCCCAGTAGGATTCGACCCTGCTGGGCCCCTACGGGTGACATTTGGGGTAGGCCTATGTCCAACAGTGGACGACAGTTCGTTGTGGAAAACGCACACGACAGTTCGTTGTGGCGACACTTAGAAGAGACCTATGTCCCGCAGTGGACACTGATCTGCATAAATGATGATGGTGATGATGACAATGATGAGTATCTTTGTTCCCTTGAAATAATTTTCTACTATAACACGAGTGACGCCGTTGGCTGCAGCTAGTATCTACTATATAAAAGGAGCTACTTGGGCTGATAACGAAAAACAAACATAATTTTAGTGGTAGCAAACACTTTCTATTTACTTTTAGTATTTTAACTAAGAAACGCAAACAACAAAGACTGTACGCGATCTGGAAATAACAAGTACTTTGTTTAGGTTTATACAAATAACAGACGTTATTGAAAATGTTTGGTCTAGTTTCAAATATTCCGGTGTTCAAAATCAATCGGCACATCTATTCTTCCAAATCCGTTCCATCATCGGACCACTAAACGTACGGCCTTGCCCCACTGGTCCATGGTAGACATCCCATCCATACGCACAAAGCGTTTTGGGAACAGATTTATTGTGCGTACAGCCAAGGAGTGGAATTCGCGGCCGGTCTTAGTTTCCTGATAGCTACAACTTAGGGATCTTTAAGTCAAGAGTGAATATGTTACTTTTAGGCAAGTGTGCTCCATCATCGACAACATCATCGCTTACCATCAGGTGAGATGGTGGTCAAACGCGAGTCTATCCTCCTCCTTGCGTCGTATTCCTCAATGCTGAGGTTCGTGACCTCCCTCCCTGCTTCATCACTTTACTTTTTATGGTGTTTTTACATTTATTCCTGTCTCTGGCGGTGTAAAGGGCCTGGTACACTGTGGAGTCAAGAGCGCGGTGCGGATCTAGTTAGACCAACGTATTGGGCTGCGCCCAAGAGGTCTTTTTCCATCTACTTTACCAGTCACGATTAGCCTTTCGAGGTTTCCATCGTCTTTCCTTGCAATGTGACCGAAGTATTGCAGAATTTTGCGAAGACACTCGGATGACAACCGCGAGGAGATTTTTAGTTCACGCAGAATGGATACGTCTATCAATAATAATAAATAAAAACTAGGCCCGGCTTCCAATCTAACTGAACGTAGCTAGATACCTTTATTTTACATAGAAGTCAGTCACTATTTGTAAAATAATCTCCCCCCTCCTTCTCCTTCTTTATTTGACCTCTATAACCTAGTGAATAGGTAACACAGTAGGTCTTGGCAAGACTGGTGTTGTCAGAATATCGACCTTAACAACAGTCAAAGATCTTGGCCGAAGAGTGAGAAACCAGAATCTATTACCGCGCCTATTTATCTAATGACCATTTGGTCATTCATCAGTGGACCGAGCAGTAACGGATCGGCTACCGCAGGCGTGGTCTTGCGAACAACGAGCAATAGGTAGCACACCATCAGATCAGGACGACGGGGCGTTGTTTTCCACAAGTCCCTCTAAGTGATGTCTGCAAGATTGGTAGGGCCTGTTTGAGCCAATGCAAAAAATTTGCCGTGATTCTAGACTACAAACAAAGGGCAACTGAAGGATTACAGGTGAATTTTTCTCTGACACACCATCTTACTCCACCCAGAGTGGAGTGAAACAAAAAGCTGAGAAAATGCAAATACAATTGAACTTTTTCTGCGCATTCTGTATTTTTATGCTTCTTTACTTTGTGTTTATAAACGCTTTGTAGCGTCTATACTAATATAAAAGTATTTATATTTTATTCTTCGATATACCCCGTTAAATTTTGATCGTTTTAATCCCGTGAAGGGTCGATCCCGGCTTGGGGTTCCCGGTACACGAACCCACGGGGTCAGATGGTGGAGGACTGGGCTTTGGAGCTGGGCCTGGTCGTCCTGAACCGGGGTTCTGTCCCCACGTTGGCGCGGATGCGGGGTGAATCAGTGGTGGACATCTCGTTCGCCAGCTCCGCTCTGTTGCCGCGTGTCGTCGACTGGCGCGTTATGGAGGAGGTGGAGACGTACTCCGACCACCGGTACATCCGGTTGGACGTCTCCGCCGAAACCTCGGCCGCGCCGGTCCGACAGAGCCCTTGCGGTCCGCGGTGGGCGCTTAAGCAGATGGACCGGGAGCTCCTCCTGGAAGCCGCGACGGTACAGGCCTGGGTGCAAGCACCGGACAGGCCTGTCGACATAGACGTCGAGGCGGAGTGGTTCCGGGAGGCCATGTCGCAAATCTGCGACGCGGCAATGCCCCGAGTCCGTCCAGGGCGAGCTAAGCGCCAGGTGTGCTGGTGGTCGCCGGAGATTGCTGCACTGCGTAACGCATGCAGTCACGCGCGGCGCCGGTACGCCAGACACTGCAGGCGCCGCATCCGCCCGCCGGATGCGGAGGCCAGAGAGGCGGAGCTGTATGAGGGATACAGAGCGGCAAAACGCACCCTAAGAACGGAGATCAAGCGGGCCAAACTGGAGGCCCGCAACGTGTGGCTGGGGTCTCTGAACGCGGACCCATGGGGGCGCCCGTACAATATGGTACGGGAAAAGCTCCGTCCCTGGGCTCCCCCACTGACTCAGAGTCTCCGGCCCCAGATCGTAGAGGGTGCGGTGAACGCTCTGTTCCCTGCGCGGGGGGAACATTCCCCCCCGCCCATGGCTCCGCCTTCACCCCCAGCGGTGTCTGACGCGGACCGTAACAGCGACGACGACGACAATGCTCCAGAAGTGACCGAGGTAGAGATGAGAGTGGCGGTGCGAAGGCTGAGTGCCAAAAACACCGCCCCAGGACCCGACGGCTTGCCTGGAAAGGCCTGGGTCCTGGCCATGGAGGCTCTCGCGCCTCGACTGAGAGGGCTCTTCAGCGCATGTATGGAGAGGGGCCAGTTCCCACTTTGCTGGAAGACGGGGAAACTGGTCCTCATAGCGAAGCCAGGGCGCCCTGCGGACTCTCCGTCCGCGTACCGGCCCATTGTGCTGCTCGACGAGGTGGGCAAGCTCTTTGAGAGAGTCATTGCAAACCGCCTCGTCGGGCGCCTAACACGGGTGGGGCCGGACCTTTCGGACGGACAGTTTGGCTTTCGCAGGATGCGCTCTACGGTGGACGCCATCATGCGCGTGCGAGCCCTCACGACGGGGGATGCGGTGTCCCGGGGCAGGTGTGTCGTGGCAGTGTCCTTGGACATTGCCAACGCCTTCAACTCCCTGCCCTGGAGTACGATCCGGAGGGCACTCCGGTACCACCGGGTGCCCGAATACCTCTGTCGAGTGGTCGAGGCCTATCTGTCGGATAGGTTTATAGTCTACCCCGGTCACCAGGGAGACTGGAAACGTCGAGAGATGTCGTGCGGTGTTCCGCAGGGGTCGGTACTAGGGCCACCCTTGTGGAACATCGGGTACGACTACGTGCTGCGCGGCGACTTCCCTGACGGGGTCAGCGTGGTTTGCTACGCAGACGACAAGCTGGTTCTAGCGCAGGGAGAGTCGTACCAGGCGGCGGTCGCTCTAGCGACACGCGGGGTTGCGATGGTCGTTGACAGGATCCGGGAGTTGGGACTCGAGGCGGCGCTTCACAAATCTGAGGCGATGTGTTTCCACGGTCGCCAGTCTCGGAACGCGCCGCCATTGAGTTCCCAACTAACGGTAGGAGGAGTTCACATCGGTGTCGGGTCGACGATGAAGTACCTGGGACTCGTCCTCGACAGTCGGTGGAATTTCGTGGAGCACTTCCGACGTCTGGCTCCCAAACTCAACCGGGCTGGGGCTGCGCTCAAGCGGCTCCTGCCCAACCTTGGGGGTCCAGACGCCTCCTGCCGGAGGCTCTACGCGGGGATCGTTCGGTCCATGGCCCTCTACGGGGCGCCGGTGTGGGCGCCGTCGCTGAAAAAGCAACCGGCGGCCATACTGAACGCCTGCCAGAGGGTCATGGCGATAAGGATGGTGCGGGGATACTGCACGATTTCCCGCGAAGCGGCGAGCCTTCTGGCTGGCCTACCACCGTGGGATCTGGAGGCAACAGTCCTTGCACACATGCACGATATGCGCGTGGAGATGCAACGCCGGGGTGAAAGTCCGCTGCCGCGACAGGTCACGGCATGGCGGACAGAGCTCCGGCGGGATCTCATGGTGAAATGGCGTCAGCGACTATCGCAACCCAGTGCTGGGCACGCCACAATCGTGGCGGTAAGTCCCCTCTTTGAGGCGTGGCTGGAAAGACCTCACGGCGTCCTTACCTTCCGCATGACGCAGGTCCTTATCGGACATGGTTCGTTCGGGAGTTTCCTGCACCGGATTCGTGCGGAAGTGACGCCCGGGTGTCGCCACTGTGCGGAATGCCCGGAGGACACGGTGGAGCACACAGTCGAGGTGTGCCCTGCTTGGGCGGAGCATCGCCGTGCCCTCGTGGGGACGATCGGCGGCGGAGACCTCTCGCGCCGGGCCTTGGTTGAGGCCATGGTCCGGAGCGAGGAGGAGTGGCAGGCGGTCGCCGACTTCTGCGAAGCAGTAATGCTCGCAAAGGAGGAGGCCGAACGCATCAGGCCACGGCGTTATTGCCGCCGCCGCCGCCGCCGGGATTCAGATCCCGATTTCCGGCCACCGTAGGCGCGGGCTTGCGGACAGTGAGCAATGGGTAGCTCGCTGTACGGCCGTCCGGTAACTGCCCGGACCAAGCCCAAGGCGTCGACGGTGCGCACTGTTCCCGCGCGCCTCAAGGAGTTGTCAGCAACAGCAGGGACCCAGCCGGGTCGAAGCCTACTGGGGCCAGGGTTATCCGAAAGGGCGCTCGAGCCCCGGTATGAAGGCTAGAAGGACCGGGGTGGGTCTTTTAGTCAGTAAGAGTCTGACACTATCTCCCGCTCCACCCAAGGGCAGGGGATGTCAATGCATGATTTTTTCCCACAATAAAAAAAAAAAAAAAAAAAGGGTCGATCCGGTACATGAAACACTACCGATTTGTAACGATTAAATTAAAAAATAAAGTACCTTAAAGTTCAATGACCGGTAGGTAGTTTTCGGCGTTGTGTACTAATTAACTACAGGTCATTGAACTCGCTCAGTTGACGTTTACTTAAAGAAATTAATTTCGTACCTGCGTAAATTAATACGAGTTTTTAAAAAAAGATACTTTATTTTTTAATTTTATCGTTACAAATCGATAGTGCTTAATGTATCGGATCGACCCTCCACGGGATTAAAACGATCAAAATTTAACGGTGTATAAGTAAGAAAAGTCAAGTTCGAAGTTCAGACCAATCAATATGTTTTTCAGTCGACAGTAAATCTTTGTTCACTTACCGGTTTCTATTAACATCATTCTTAACCTACTATCAGTTCACTTCACACAAATGCCTGTAGACCTGCAGCCATTTATTAGATATAAACACTGATAACGTTATGAACTTATCGGCACACAACGGAGGGGATAAAAGGCTTCCCGCGTGATCGAACTCCCCCCTTCTCCCCCTTATCGTATCGCGTAATTCATTACGACATTATCTAACACAAGAAATTGTTTGGAAAACATCAACGCCGTTGTTAGGAGTAAAATGGTGTATGTTCCAATGTTACTTTTGAAAGTCTGAAATTATCAAGAATTTCGTTTTCTCAATGTTGTGAATACACTAATAAATACCAGATATATTGTAGTCGTGGCTAGGTCTTAGAAATTGATCACTTCATGATATGGCCAAAAATAAATCTGACCAGATCGTTTAAAATATTAAAGTTTGATGATATTTCAACCCTCGTTTGGCCTACTTCCTTTTGACCTTTTATTATCATAGAAATCATACAACAATGATATGGCCAAACGAGGAATGACATAATATCATGAAATGTTAACTGTCAAACCATCTGGCAAGTTTTAGTTAGCCATTTCATGAAGTCTGGCTACGACATAAATATACATAAACTGATAATACTAATATATACGCAAACCTACACTCAAACGCGTATGAAAAGATGTCATTGGGCGAAAAGCGATAGACAACTGGTATCCTGAGTAACATAGGCTATATTTTATGTACGCGGGCGAAGCCGCTGGCAAAAGCTAGTTGCTTTATATTTTATTGTTCTGTCGTCTTTGCACTTCTTGTATTGCCTGTGTTTAAATGATGTAATTGGCTTCGCCCATTCTGTGTGGACTAAATAAATGAATGTACAAACGTATGCGAAAATAATTTAATAAACAAGAAAAAAAATCCACGTTTTTAACAATGGGAAAAGTGCCCAAAACACTACCAGCATTGTTTCGTTGAATAGCAATTCTGATTCGTTAGACGAGAACCTCATCTCTTCACTCAATAATTTATTTACCTGTTGGTTTATTTGTTTATATGTATATTCTAGGTATTTTTGGTGGTTAATAAATAACAAAAATATTGTTATACAATAATAAAACATAAAACGTTTTTGCTACCTAATTTTTCTTTGCTAAGAACTACTTTGATATTCGCAGGAGAACAAAGGTTGCCGACACGAAGAGTTGCCAAACTTAAATGGCAATGGGCAGGGCACATTGCTCGCAGAACAGATGGCCGCACTATGGAAAATGGTAGAACAAGCGCATATCAAAAATGCTTTTTACGAATATCATAATTTGGATAATATGGCTATTTTATTAGGTTCTCTAATAGTTAAATTATAATATTCATTAGGATTTTTTCACTTAATACGCGAAATTATTATTTTTTTCATAGATAGAAATATATAGAAGACAGAAGTGCCAAACTCAAGTCTTTACGTATACATGTTTCAATACCATATTGTGAAAAAATACTTGGTACAGATATGCAGTATTTTACATTTTTAGAAAGGTTATTTTATGCTTTTTGCGATACAGCTTAATGATTTTAAAAGTAAAGAAAAATATTTCAGTAATTACTTAAAAAGTGACATACCTTATTTTTCACTTATATTTTTTTTCGTCGAAGGTTTTCAATGTTACCCACGTTTGCCCAACCGCTACTTTTTGTGTTGACTAGTAGTCTAACTATTCATAAATAGAATGCAAAAAAAATCAGCTGCGGATATTTGCGGTTTTAGAAGATATGAGAAAAAAACTGATAAAAGTCAGTAACCGAAAATTGGTATCTTTTGCGGTTTACCACTGACACCATTCACATGAACAATATGCAACTTTTTGGATAGTTTCTTCATTATTTCGTGATAACAAAGGGACCTTATCAAATTTGCACTCGGTTTGCGTGGGAAATTACAAGATAATGATAATGTAGGTACAGTAAGGCCGCAAAAGTCCATAGGAACGCTAAAGATTACATTGCTACGAACCGAGCGAGCGCGATACTTCCGTGCGTATGTGTGCGCATGTATGAGTATCCACATTCCACAGATAACACACACTAAGGAACTGTCGTCGCACTGAGCTTAAAAACATTATTATTTTTCTGTTCTTACCATAGCATTGATAAAATTCAAGCAAATACGTCATGTGCTGGTAGCCGTGTGAACTAAGTGTTGGATTCGCAAATCACGTAACCCGAGTTCAAATCATGGTCGGTCCGTTGCAGTTATTTCTTACTTTGAAAATTCCCAATCTATATTGATATAGTTTTTTTTTATATTTCTATGAAAAATAATATTGCATTTTTTGCACTAAATAGTTGCAAATTACGAATGTGATCTATTAACCACAAGAAGAATCACATTCGTAATTTGCAATTATTTAGTTGTTACATCTTTTCGATGTTATAAGGTGGAAATAAAAAGACGTGTTTAATAAAAATGTTTATTCTTTATATTTACAAATTAAACATTTATGAGAATTGTGACGTCGAATTGTTACCTAGACAAAAAGTTATTTTGTAACCGTTATCTATGTTACGCCTAAGATTGTTTGTTGGAAGTATACCCACTTAGACTATTCATAATATGAATAACGTAACAATGAACGGATATTCAAATTTTAATAAAATAAAATATAGGTAATTGTTTATATCCAGTTATTTATTGAAAAGTGATATATTGGACTTTGTAAACATTTTATTTTTGTGTAACGTCACAATGAATGTATTGAGGTCATAGCTTAATTGTTCATTTTCTTGACGAAAAGAAGATTGAAACCAAAGCTCAATTTCTGTTAAAAGAACTTTAGTTCTCACAAGATAATCGTCAATTAGATGAGAAAAATAAATTGAACTATAGTATTATGTTAAAACAGTGCGGGTAGAAGAATAAAAAACGAAATAGACTCATGATTATTGTCAACAAAATTGATAGCGAGTTCACTGCATTCTTAAGATGAGGCGATGGCACAAGTTAAAAGATATAGCTGTTTTAAACGAAAGTAAACACAATATAATACAGTGTTTGTTAACGAATAATCACAGATATGTTAAAATAAAATGGTAGGCCATTTAGTTTAGTTAACATTAAATATTTAGTGCGAAACGTAATCGTTCTTGTTTGTGCCTCTCTGTCAAGTACGGCTTTTTAGCAGGTTTTCTGTGATGCACGCCTTCAGCGTGAAGTGCACGGCGAACAGTATCCATCGAGGTGTCATATAATTCCGCAAAATGTCTCATTGGTGCGAAACCATTCGTTTCGTATACGTCCACCATATGTCGTCGCTGCGCCTCGCTAATAAGCTTCGGTCTCCCACTTCTCTTTCGACAAGCAAGGCTACCTTCTTCCTCATATCTTTTTAGCCAAAGATTTACAGTATTTTTCTAAAATAAAAAAAAATATATATTAGGCAGCTATACCTACTTCACTTCATTTTCATTATATAAAATGTTAATAATCATAATTATTGAATATAATTTTAAAATAAAACTGCATTTATTAATCCAATAACCAATCCAATAAACCCAACGATTTACGTATTTCTCTTTTAAACCTCATAAAGATACGATGAATGGATTCATAAAGGGCATACGTTTTAATTAGAAGATTAATTTGTAATAAAGTTACAATTCATTAATAGCTATTATACTCACATTCAGTCCGGTTTCTTCAGATATTTGTGTTTTATTAAGACCACTTTTATGCAGCCCAATGATGGTCGCCCTCACTTCAATACTAATATTAGCCTGCATTTTGCGAATATTACAATACTGTCAACCTCACGTCACTAACCAACAACTACAACCAAACGACAGTTCATTTCGGTTAAGTTAAAACTCATGTCTACCTCGCAGAAATCTAATTCTTTATTTAGTTTTTTTGTGATCTACCTTTCTAACTCTAAGAAATGTGTGAACAAGTTAAAGAATAATTTAATATATGTAATGCAAATACATAACTTCCAATCGGGTAAGAACTTACAAAAAGTCAATAATTGCGTGGGATTTGAACTTGCGGCACACTGATTTGCGCTTCAATCTGTGTGCCTATACCACTGGGCCATCTTGACTTATGATAAGTTGATGAAATTGTGAATTTCAATCATTTGTTGGCGAAACTTGAAAATAAAAGGTCGTAAGTCAAACTAAACGTCAAACGAATAAGTTTTAAGAATTCTTATGGACTTTTGCAAGTGATAGTACCAATTCGATATTGTAAAATGAGTATATAAAGGGAAGCAAAAACTATTCGAACCATCTACATCAGTGTAACTTCAAGTGAAGCAAATCTCATCTACGCCTATTATTTCTGCAGATTGTGAAGTGTTAAAATGTCTTCCTTCAGCTGTACCAAACGAGACTTCATAATCCCCTATATCGAGGGTGGCAAGACCATGGAATCATTATCCAAAGTTTTAGTGGAAAAGCTCAGTGTTTCTGAAAACAACTTGTGTTTTATAATTAGTGACATACAAAGGCACATTCTTCCTGTTTTCAACAAGCGCTGGGCCCTGGTATCTCGGAAAAAAAGAAACATTTTTACAGAAGAATTGTACTTGGTTGGACTCAACGTATTCGTTAAATTTACCGGATTCTGAACAATATTCTACGCCATCATCATCTGGCCAACGAGGAAGAGCATGCGTGGCTTATGGAGACTCCTCAGAATCTACCAAGAAGAGGAAAAACATTCTTCTACTCCAAGAATATGGCTTCGAGCATATAAAAAACGCCTATGTGCAGGGACTACGGGCTTTACGCGAGTACACAGAAGCTCATCTTGTCGAAGAATTAAGAACCGCTGACACTCAAAAGAAATTAGATATCTCAAGTAAGTGGAACGACTTAGAGCAGATGAAGATTCTTTCCGATACGGAAGCATTTAGTGCTTTTATAGATTTGGATCTAACAAAAGCACAATATATGTACCTGAAAAACTTAACCAACGAACGAAAGTGTTGTATATTCCCGCCTTACTACAAAATACAAGAAATAAAAAGATCCTGTTATCCACCATCTTCTACAATCGAAATCACGAATACTTATGCTAAAGTGATTAATATCCAAGATTTATTGGATCATACTGCTGCTAGAATTTTAAAAATCGATTCTGTTTTCCAAGAACAATATAGAACATTGATCCTTTATTGTAAATGGGGATGTGATGGTTCATCTGGTCAAAGCCAATACAAGCAAATACTTGCAGAAGAGTCGGAAACAATTTCAGATGCCAATTTGTTCATCACTTCATTAGTCCCCATCAGATTAGTTGATGTGCAATCGGGATCCGTTGTTTGGCAAAATCCGGTACCTTCATCTGTCCGTTTTTGCAGACCCATTTCTATTGAGTTTTGTAAGGAAACTCCAGAAAAAACCAAGGCAGTTGTCGATGATATTAAAAATCAAATTAGGGCTGCACAAGCATCACTTATAAACAAAGATGGTATTGCAGTAAATGTGAAGCATGAACTATTTCTAACGATGATCGATGGAAAGGTGGCTCAGGTCCTTACAGATACTCCATCTTGTGCTTGTTGTAATTAACCATGGTTTAATCTTTTTAGTCATTATAAACTTGTATTCTACTTTAAATAAATTTTTGACTATTTTTTTTCGTGATTTTTTCCCATTTCTTTCATTCTATGCAAAAAACATACATCGATATACAAGAAAACACTATAAACTACACATCATTCGAATCTCCAAACCTTACTGCATATTTGTGCCAAATTTCATCACGATACGACAAAAATTCATGAAGTTACAGATTTTTGATCCGATACCGACCTATATTTTCCATAGTGGGCCGTTGGGGCTGAAAGGTTCTGGAGTGGCGACCGCGTACTGGAAGACGCAGTATGGAAGGCCTCCTTTAAGGTAGACCGATGACCTGATGAAAGTTGCGGGAAAACGATAGATGCGAGACGCACAGGATCGTTCATTGTGGCGACACCTGAGGAAGGCCTCTGTCCAACAGTGGACGCAGTGGCTGAAATGATGATGATGAAGAACAAAAGGAGATTTACAAATACTATTATCCATTTCAATATATCTTCCATCAATGTAAATAATTCAACGCAAATTTCACAGATTTAATAGGCTGCTAGTATTACGATTCCTTTTACTCAAACTAGTGAATCAAATTAAAAGTTCTTAGAATTCGTCAAACAAGACTTATGGCAGTTGCCCTCGCACCACATCCGGCAGAGGTCGGGTGAAAGGGATTCTGACGGATGACGAGCCATCCCTCCACGCGGTGTTTGTCATTCTATTAGCAAAGAAAACATTTTCTAACTATAGGTACTCGAACCTGTAACGGGAACGGTGCGATTAATTGGAAAATAAAATCGGTTATGGTGAGGCTGGTGAAAAAAATAACCTAGCCAAGTTACAACCGTTTCGCTTGCGTCGAACGCTTCGCCCCGAATTATTTTGTTCTGACCACTGACTGAGCGTTGAGATGACGTCATTCCCGTACATTTGAAGCTTTCTACTAGCGTTAACTAATGCAGATTAGCAACTTGGCTAGGACTACTTCTATTGTTCGAATTCATAGACGCGCGGACGTAGGTATTTTTATATTTCACTAACTCCCCTACAGTGGATTTGGCCGCTTGATAGTACAAAATTATCCCAAATAAACATATTCTCGGTATAAAAAATAATAAAAAGTACTCTATGATCTGGTCTACCCTTGTGCTAAATTTTGTCCTAAAACGTTGTAACGTAACGTAGCTGTTAAAGTTACCAGCTTTCACCCTTGTACTCCTAATATTATAAACTTAAGCGTAATTTAATAGAGATAAACTTATATATTTTTTGGCAGTGGCAAAACTTTACTTGACTAAAACCCGCCAGTGTTCTTTCAATTACCCTATGCGTTCCTGCGGCAGTGACTCTTTTGAAGATACTCATAATTCTGAGCTTACACCTCTACCTTTCATCAATTTTTCAATTTGTTCTCAATGCCTACTCTATCGATGTTCTGCAATTTCATTTTTTCAGCGATATTTTCGAGATTTTGCTAGTTGACAATTCAAATTGGTCTGAGCAGTTTATAGAACCCACTACTGGGGTCTGTATCTGTATGCCGCCATCGCACTGTTACTAATGGAGGAACCTAACTACATTTTACTTCAACTAAGAACTTGAGACTAAAGATTCCACACACAACAATCGCGCTTGTAACTACTAGATGACTGTGTTAAGGCTGTCTTCATGTTTCATGATGTTTACAGTAAAAGTTGGTATGCGGGCTCTTTAAATATAGTGCTTAAGAGTATCCAACCTGATTCATACAACCGTTCTTACGTGATTAAATATTTTCCGCTAGATTTTTTGGAAACACAGATATCTTGTGAATATTATCTAGGTTTCTATTGAAATCACGGTTCACGACAATAAAAAAATCGAATCAGTGTAAGACTAATCCAGTAAAGTCATCTGAAAATCTGCTATTTTGTGTAAACTTTGGCCCTTCATAATGTACTCACAAATTTAAAAAAAGTACATGTTTTTTTCGTACAGCCACTTTTGTGGTGGTACTCATAAATTATAAAAGTCAAATATATATATATGTAGAAATCTTACACATCTTGATTAAATGTGAAAAGACTGACAAGAATCCGAAAGGGCGCTCGAGCCCCGGTATGAAGGCTTGAAGGAACGGGATGGGTTTTTTAGTCAGTAAGAGTCTGACACTATCTCCCGCTCCGCCCAAGAGCGGGGGTTGTCATAAGATGATTTTTCCCATCGAAACAAAAAAAAAAAAAAAAAAAAAAAAAAAAACAAGAATAACGAAATTTTTTTCCACTCACTCTTAAAGTTAAATAAACACGTACTTTCTGGAACAAGTTTTGTGAAATAATCGAGTAAATGACCGAATTACCGAATACCAACAAAGCGTTCAGGTGATACTCATATCTTCCTTTTTTCGCGTCGCCAATTTATCAAACCTTCCCTTGGATGAACCAAGAAGCTATTAAACTTGCTCGACGTTGTCAATAGGCGAGTGCGGCCCTCTTAATAACTTAAATAATAGTCATAAGTGTCATAACATATCACATCTCTAAAATGCCGGAAAAAATCATAAAACACAAAAATACTTAACATCCTATTCAAGTTACGTTATAACCAAAAACGCTATACAAAACCGTATAAAGGAAACATCGAAACATAAAATGAAAAGGTTTCCCTAATATTAACATAAGAATTTCATCAACGTGCTCCTCTCCTTATCCGAGGCTGTCCGAGGGAGTCCGAAGTTGTCCGAATGTGTCCGAGCATCGCTCAATGTCGAGCTAGATCTCATATCCGGACAACCCGACCGTTTTCAGTAACGACTAGCGTAAACTATTCAATGCTTCAGTGTTATGTTTTGTATGTTCAGTAAAATGTTGTTGTTTGGAATTACGAGTATGTTGTGTTTACGTTTTCATTTTTATTAATTTAAAGGTTTTGTGTTAGAATGTTACTTATGTTTTTCATTATTAATAAAAATAATAAATTTTGCATAATCAGCCTTTTTAATATTCCCACTGCTGACACTCAGGCATCCTCTCTAGGAGAGAAAATGGGCTGTAATCCCACGCGGGCCCAAAGCGGGTTGGTGGATGTCACATTTATTTCAATTTTTTGGTTCTAGGACATATCAGTTTCCTCACGATGTTTCCCTTCACCGTTTTGAGAGCAGTGGTGATGAAATAAATTACACAAAGTAATGTGCCTCGCTGGTTACAACTCGTAAGTCGGGGCCGTTACCACTCGGCCTACAATTTGACTGGCCTGTTGGTCTAGTAGTTAATGGCTCTGACTGCTATAACGGAGGTTTGGTTCGTTTCCCGTTCGGAATAGTACATAGTTTATTTTATCCCGGGATTATGTTCCCAGTCTTTCCAGACATTTTTCTCCCGCGTCGTCTCAAACCAGTTCTTGTGATACGCGTCCAGATCATCCCGTTCCCGTCTGCAGGAACCTTTTGCGTGGCGACACTTGCCCAGCGGTCACTGCTCACGCGGCTGACGTGACCCGCCCAATCCCGTTTGAGCCTGGCAGCCTTTTTGCCCACGTCTATTACGCCCGTTTTGGAGCGCAGCGTGTTCTCCGAACTCAGTATGTGCTTATAATTGACCTTTTTTTAATTTTAAATGACTTTTTATAATTGACCAATCAACAAATTAAATATAAAGAAATTTTTTACCAAATGAGCCAATTACTAGTTTAAACTACTAAATTACTGGCTGAATCGATGCCTTATTTTCAATTCAAGCCGCGGTGACACTTTCAAATAATCCCATGGCTAACCGTGGCGTCCATTAAACCACATGGAACGCAACATGCGTCGACAGTCTCATAAGTCAGCGAGCTACATAGCGCTTGCCACCTGCAAGACCTTGCCTACGGTTGTCGGGAATCGGTCTGCAACTCCCTATGTCCAGGGCATCTCCTGTGGTAGTTGGGATGTAAGGATTAAGTCTCCGTGACGCTTTCCACCGCCTCTTTTGCTTACATGAATGCTTCACAGGTGGAGCTGACTCCTCCCTGCACCCTCTCACTCCATACTATAGACAAGGTCAATTGCTTCCTCGAGGGTTTGGCGCTACTCTGCGAGCTGACCTCCACCGCAAGCGATACCATCATCATCATCATCATCATCTTCCTGCCCTAGTCCCGTTTTATTTGGGGTCGGCGCAACACGTTTTTTTCTTCCATTCTGTCCTGTCACTCGTCGCGCTATCACTAACTCCCTTTTCTTTCATATTCCTTTCTTTCATTTCCTTCTCACACAATTCATCCATCTTTTCTCTAGCCTCCCGCATGCGATACTATGTCTCCTAATAAATTTTTTTTTTAGATCCTAGATCATCCAATGACTTCTCCCGCTCTACGATGCAGAAGGGTTTGTCAGATGTATGGGCGACTCTTTTGTTCCTTCTTTACCTTCGTTCTAGGATCCCAAGGTTCTTTTTCGCACAACCCATGGCCCCAGTAGGCTTCGACCCTGCTGGGCCAATCCCAATAATATTGCCTTATCTATACATACATATAAATAAAATTGGAGTGTCTGTTTATAATAACCGCTTTTTTACTACATGCATAAGAATATATACGGTACATACACCAAAATAACATTTTTTACAATTTTTGTCTGTCTGTCTGTTTGTCCCGGCTAATCTCTGAAATGACTGGACCAATTTTGACGGAACTTTTATAGGCAGGTAGTTGATGTAATGAGGAGGAGATAGGCTACTTTTATTTTAGAAAAATTATTTTATTTTAGAAAAATAATGTAATGTTGCAATGTCTAAGTACTGTTCAGTACCGCGCACAGCGCACGCGCATGCTGCCACTAGTTATTTTATTTAGTTAGTAACGTAGATAGTTTTTTTATTATTAAAAATAAATATTTTTAGGTTGGATTTTTCGTTTTTTAAATGCACACCCATTAGTTTTTCCTAAAAGAAAGTCAAAAATCTCTCTAAAAACATGAGAAAGGCCAAAAGCCAGAAAAAATATTTTATTTTAGAAACATAAAGTAATGTTGCAATGTCCAAGTACTGTCCAGAACCGCGCGCAGCTCACGCGCATGCCGCCACTGTGCCGTCTCGTCGGGCGCCTCCCACCACTTCTCCCACCAACGAATGAATATCACAAGGGCTGCCTCTTGCGCGGGATCTCTGAAATCTCTGAGATGGCTGGACCGATTTTGACGGGACTTTTACTGGCAGGTAGTTGATGTAACAAGGAGTAACTTAGGCTACTTTTATTTTAGAAAAAATAAATTCTATATAGTCTGTAGTCCACGCGGACGAAGTCACGGGCAGAGCTAGTAGTTAATATAAATTGTATATCGAATTATTATTTCTTATCAGCTAATTTGGAACGGCTAGAACTAATCGTAATTAATTAAGGTATTTACATCAACACTATAAAAGAATTGATTATAAGAACATTACTGTTAGTCTTTGCGGTTTACAAAAGAGTAAAAAGTATTTTTTTTAATTATCTAATAGAAACAAAAATATTCGTTTTTTTTTTTATTATCATCACATCGAAATACAAGAAGGTTCGTGAACTTAGAAGAAATTTAAAATACATCTATCGTCAGCTGTTTTATGTAAAAATCACCGAAAAATGAAAGGTATATATCTGGTATTCATACTTTGCGTCTGTGTAGACTTAGTTCATTTGAAACCTCAGCCCTACTGCACATGCGCGGCGACATATTTCCCAATATGTGCTTCTGATGGAAGAACCTACAGCAATGAAATGTGTATGCGGTGCAAAGACCCGGCGCTGACGATCGTCAAGGATGGACCCTGTGACGATCAGGAACACGACATGCTCATCAAACTGGGTATGTTGCACCCGAAGAAGTTCCTGTAAAATGTTGTAATAAAATTGATGTTACTATTGATATTGTTGTTATTGATTGATTGTTGTCGCTGTTTAGTTTTAATTTATTTTCACACATAGAAACAGTAATCTACACTAATATAATAAAGAGGTAAAGTTTTTTTATTTTTATTTTTTTTGTTTGGAGGAGATCTCTGGAAGTACTGGTCTGTTTGCTAAAAATTTTTCACCAATAGAAAGCTGCTTTATTCCTGAGAGGCTATATATGTGCGTGGGCAAAACTGCGGGCAAAAGCTAGTAGATAATATACCTGTACATCTTTGTTACATTTTATAAATAAAATTCTTTAATTCTTCTTTTTAATATCATCAACAGACACTTTTGTCTGTTTATGATATTAAAAAGAAGAATATACTTTTACTAAATGCTAATAAAAGTATATTTGACACCTTCAACATAAGTGCAATTTTTTACATTTTTCTGATTCCTTTGTTCCAACTAATCTCCGTAGCGGTTGGACCTATAGTGACGCGGCTTTCACTGTAGATGGCAGATATTATAACGAATGATTTGACCGACTTTTATTTTAAAAAGGAATTAGGAGTTTAAGACGAAATGGTATAGTGTTTACGAATCTGATACAAACAAGTGGCGGGAAGCTATTTATAAATATATTTAGATTAGTCAGCTTCATAATGCTACCCTACTAGGACTCAGGCCTCCTCTCTAAGAGAGGAATTAGTGATGAATATAAGTGCAAAGGAATTATTTATTTCTTCCCGAAGACCTAAGAAAAAAAAAACTTTAAAAGAAAATGTAGATAATTCTAATATGTAGATAATAATAAGAAAAAAAGAGTACCTATCTACGTGAAATCTTAAACTAAAGTATCAAATAAACGTGTTTATAAAACAATATAAATATTAATAAACGTATACCTACTAATGTTATAAAGAGAAAAGATTTGTGTATTTGGACTTTTGTATTTGTATTTTTGTTTTATTTAATTCACAGTTTTGAGTAGTTTTTTATGAATAGCTTTTTCTCATTAAAAAGATGAATATTAATTTTTATAGTTTTGAGGGATTTTTATTGTAGGAGTATATGGAATACGGTGTAAAGTCCCACAAATGGTTTTATCCTGCTGTCGTATTTGGTTCGACCAACTGGCCGATAGATGTTTTAGAACTTGAATATAGTTTTTTTTTTTTATGGTGGAAATATCATCTAATGACAACCCCCGCTCTTAGGTGGAGCGAGAGATAGTGTCAGACTCTTACTGACTAAAAACCCACCCCGTTCCTTCGTGCCTTCATACCGAGGCTGAGCTACTCTTTCAAAACTAACCCTGGCCCCAGTAGCCTTCGACCCAGCTGGGCCCCTGTTGTTGCTAACAACTTCTTGAGGCGCGCGGGAACAGTGCACGCCGTTGACGACTTGGGCTCGGTCCAGACAATTATAGGATGGTCGGACAGCGAGCTACCCATTGCTCGCTGTCCGCAAGCCCGCGCCTACGGTGGCCGGAAATCGGGATCGGAATCTCGGCGACGGCGAGAGCACCGTTGCCTGATGCAGTCGGCCTCCTCCTTTGCTAGCATTACTGTTTCGCAGAAGGAGGCGACTGCCTGCCACTCCTCCTCGCTCCGACTTGAATATAGTTGTAATCGCGCGGAGAACTAAGATGCATGGTTTAGTTCTTATGTAGCGATATAGATGTCGCTACACCACTTATAAAGCCGCGGCTTATAAAGAGAAATTGCCAGTCATCCTAATGAAATTATTTTTTCATAATTATGCTAATATTTATTGTGGTCTTCTCAACTAAGATTGGTTTAATGTTAATTAATCTTAATTAACCAGCCCAACTAGTTTGGATAGCCAAAAGATTAAAGAATTAAAAACTTTACTCGAAATTAACTTTGAAGGTTGTATTTAAATAATTAAGTTTATGCCGTAAATTCTTAAGGTTTAAATATTTGATTTTAATCGAAATTCTAGGATTTCTAATAACATAAGTTATGAGTAAAAATCTATTTCCTTATAGCTTTTGTAGAAAGAATTATTTATTTGTAAATTATTAGAATTTCTTGAGTATTAAAGGGTCATCATAAAGGAGGATAATTTGACATTATTAATTTAGAGTTCAAATATATAATAATATGATTATTTATGGAATCATTTTGGAAGACGTATGGTTCAAAAATACAAAAGGAGTCGTACCAGGCGACAGCCGAAGTAGCGACTCGCGGGGTTACGACGGTCGTAACGAGAATCCAGCAGTTGGGACTCGAGGTGGCACTGCACAATTCCGAGACTTGCTTTCATGGCTCTCGGAACATGCCATCACCGGGTTCCCAAATAATAGTAGAAGGGGCTCAAATCAGAGTCGTGTCGATGATGAAGTACCTGGGTCTTGTTCTCTACGGTCAGCGGAATTTCGAGGAGCACTTCCGACATCTAGCTCCCAAACTGGAGTGGATCGGTTCTACCTTGGGGGTCCAGACACCTCTACGCGGGGATCGTTCGATCCATTACCCTTTACAGAGCACCGGTGTGAGTGCCGTCACTGCAAAGGCAGACATACCACACGGTTAAATAAATAAATAATTTATTCATACATAATCCATAACAGATGGAGCTAAATATACAATTGCTATGTTGATATAATCCTTTTCCGTGATTAGCCTATGTGATAGAGCATCCAGTAAGCCGTGTGCCTTCTGACACCTAAACTAGGATATTAATCCTGTATCTCAGGTGTCAGCGTTCCTTCCTGGCTATTCACAAAATGCAGCATTTAAAATTTTGAATCAAATTGAATTAAATTAAAATGAATTAAATTAACCTTTCAATCGTGGAAATTGCAGACACAATTGAAAGACAATAGGTGCGCGAACGCCGGCGTTCGCTTGGGGTTTAATTGAATTCAATTACATTGCAATTAAAATTAAATGAAACTAATTTGCTATTGATAATTAAAATTGAAATAAATTAAATTACATTGCAATTGAAAATTGGTTTCCCGCGAAACGGCGAGCCACCACCGCCTACTGCCATAGAAACAGGATGCATTCCATACATCGGTATGTACGGAAATATTTTTAAACTAAAAACTACAAAATTACGTATCATCTTTTGGTTTGGTCAGAAATTAAAATAAAATGACGACTACAGAAAGAACTATTTGTGTGAAAATACGACTCGCATTTGGCCGATAACGATTTATTTTTTAGTTAACAACCAGATATTGAAATATAAACAAAAAAAAAGGTAAAAAAACTAAAACTTGACTACGACAAAAAAAGCGATGTTGAAAAAGTATAAAACAAGAAGTTTCCTTCTTCTGTTCTTTTATTATCGTGTGTACATAAATTGTTAAATAAATAAATAAAACAAGATTTTCAGGATACTAAAATACACAAGGTAATTGGAAAAAAAAAGAACAGAACAAAAGAAAAGCCGTAGTCACACGTTATTTAAGTATTTCGGTTGGTAGAAAAGCCCTAGTCACCTAACGTGTGACTAGGGCTTTTCTTTGTGTGAAAGTTTTTTTTTTTAGTTTCTTTTTTATTACTTTCACATATTATACATAGCCTGTCAAAACCATAACCCTGCTTTGGCTTTGCCATAGTCGGGTAAAAAACTAAATACAAAATACTCACGATCACAACACTAAACAAAACTATTTATATAGAGACATTTTCACGAGCAGTTTTCCTTCTTTACTCTTGTAAAATTTAAATGAAACGCTTATAAAAAGTTGGAGTAATAAAACGGGAGAATTTCTCTAATAACTTATTCAATGCAAGTTCCTCGTTCAACGCATTCATGGCTATTATACAACCTTAAAATTTCATCTTTCCTCTAGTAAAAGGGGATGGCGTCCTGTCGAAGCGAGAGATATGCTATATTTTTTTTATTGCTGATAGGTTCGCGCTTGACCGCTATCTTACCGGCCTTTATTTTTTTTTAGGTGAGTAATCATCAAATAAACTTCACTTGTTCTGAGTGGATCGAGAAGGAGACTTACCGATACACTTACCGACTAAAACTCACTGGTATTTCTTCTATTTCTCTTTACTTTTGAGGATCAGTGTAACTCTTTCGAGCAATCTCGCATTGAGAAAGATGTGCTAAGCAAAACTTGGGAATGTAAAATTATGTGATTCTAATGTTAGTGTCCTGGTGAAGATAACGTGAATCAAACCACTGCGAGATGCACAAGAACGGTCATTGTGACGACACTTGGGGGAGACCTGAATCCAATTGTGGACGTATTTCGGCTGAAATGATAACCTCTGCTGAAAAAAGGCAGAAGAATTTCCAAAATTGCTAAACTAGGTAGAAATACTAGTAATTTTTCGGACCATAATGTCCCATTAATGTAAAAAAAAATATGGGCAAACGTTGTTGCCCATATGGTAAAGACAAGGTTTACCGTAATTGGCGTACATCAGCGATACTGTGGGTACAAAAATCAGACAGTATATTTTAAGCTTTTGCTGCACCGTCACCCTTACCGCAGGACAGCGCCACACGTTTCTGTTTTCCATCTACAGGCACAGTGTTTTTGTTTTAATCTTATTACAGTGCCGTTTTGTAGAAACGACACACGCTATTGTTTTAAAATGCTATACAGATAAGCAGGTAGGCATGTTTGTATATATGGTCTAAATGTACTTCTTTAACTTAAATAAATCTAAAAAATGTTTTCATTACATTTATTGTGCATATTGTTAATACGACGAAAATAAGTGGAATTGTCTACCAGAGTTCTGAAAGCTATAATATGAGGATATTTAAGTCACAGTAAAGAATCGCCAAACTTACCTAAGTGATAGTCGATTCGTTGCAGGGCACATTTCTCGCAGAGTAGATGGTCGATGGGGACGAAAGGTTCTGGAATGGCGACCACGTATTTGAAAACGCAGCGTTTGAAGGCCACCCACAAGGTGAGACATACTACACTGATCATTATGGCGACACTTGGGGGGGAGAGGGCTATAATGACGATGATAAGAAAAAAAAAGGCTAAGCAATGGAATTCCCTGCCGGAGTCTGTGTTTCCTGATAGCTATAACCTAGGGGTCTTTAAGTCAAGAGTGAATAGATTGCTTCTAGGCAAGCGTGCTCCATCGTCGGCCACATCATCGCTTACCATCAGGTGAGATTGTGTTCAAACGCGAGCCTATCAATTATAAAAAAAAAAAATGATGATGACGATTTAAGTAACAAAACGAGGGCGTGTCAGACCTTTACTTACTAAAACCCACACTTATGTTCCTTTTTTGCCTTTTTTTTACTTTTAGTAAGTCGACGTAATAACTAAGAATATTCGACATCTACTGGGATTTCGTAATATTCCTAGGGATTAAGCGAAATCCCTGATATCCTCATTTCCCTGCGACATATATAAATATATAATTGTGCTATACTAAAGAAAAACACTTACAATTTAACGAACAATACTTAATGAACATCAAGTTATAATCTCTCACTTATCTTCTATGATAGTGAAATTACAACAGCTATCAACTTTACGTACCAACAGTTTTCATCGCTTCTAAGTTGCATAACTTCGCTCATGGGTGAACAGTTTAAGTCTACAAACTTCTACGAATAATAACGCTTGCATAAGTTAAACTTATACTATATTAGGTTTTAAATTTTGCTTCTAGAATTTTAAGCTTCCTTAGGTTGTTCCATTTACTTTTCTTTACGTCTTTGAAAACTTAATTGTGGGTGTGTGTGAACTTGTTATGATAAGTACTAGTGACCCTTTTTTGTAGAGTCTATAGAAAGTGACATTCAATTAGTAATATCAATAGTCAAAAGCGGTCACAAAATCAATCCTATGGGATACTAACAGGAATTTTAGTGTATAATGTTTAGCCATAAATAAATCATGTTGTAGTAATGATATACGTACATAACGATAACTTCATCAATATAATTTTTCTAACCTTGTCTCGTGTTATTTGGGGTAGGTGCAATACGTTGTTTTCTTTTATTCTGTCTTGTCACCCATTACACTATTGCCAATTTCTTTTTTTTCTTATCACTCCTCTTCATTTCTTTTACCTCCCTCTACTGCTCCATCCATCCACATTTAAACACGTTTTTATTTAATAGCAAGCATTTCATTCCTCCTCTTTACATGACCATACCTAGACAAACGATTCAAACTTACTCTAATATTCCATTTCTCACTTTATCTATTCTCGTCACACCACATAAATCTATCTAAACATTCTCATCTTCACTACATGCAATTCATTCATCTTTTTCACAACCTAACATTCAGATCCTTACATTGTGTAAACTAGAATATAATATATTGTGTTTCTGTTATTTACTGATTGATACTTGAAGAAGACAACTTGGAAACTTCTGATTGGCGATTTCAAAAGCATGTAAAATTAAAGTGAAGGTGAGTTTATATTCAATTCTAAATAAAACCTCATTTTCGAAATCTTATGATCCAACGTACAGTGCGTTTCACTTAAGAGGTTCCTTTGCCGTAATGTTGGCAATACGGAAAAACAGTGTTGTTATATTTTTAGCAACGAAATTACTTAATATTAGGGAGATACTGATATTTCGTTACTTTTAACATTGCCTTATATTTTTTTTAAGCTATTGCATAGCTTCTATCGCGGGCCTTGAGCGTGGAGACCGAATCCAGAAATTCCGTAACGAAAATCACCTAACACCCCCCACTCATTTGTTTTTTGAGCGTGGTGACCGATAAGAAAACAAATGAGTGAACAATCAATCAAAATTCAATTCAATGTGTGAAAGTGTAACTTCAATTATTATCAAAGAAAAAAAAAACAAAGGAAAAAAAAAATACTGCATAAATAAAATAAATAAATAATTATAATTGCATAAGTTGATAAAAATGCTATGCAATAGCTTTACCGTGGCAGTCCCCGAGTGCCACACCTCTTTTTAGGGTTCCGTAGCCAAATGGCAAAAAACGGAACCCTTATAGATTCGTCATGTCTGTCTGTCTGTCTGTCTGTCCGTCCGTATGTCACAGCCACTTTTTTCCGAAACTATAAGAGCTATACTGTTGAAACTTTGTAAGTAGATGTATTCTGTGAACCGCATTAAGATTTTTACACAAAAATAGAAAAAAAGCAATAAATTTTGGGGGTCCCCCATACTTAGAACTAAAACTCAAAATTTTTTTTTTCATCACAACCATTCGTAATTCAAAAATGATACTGAGGTTTCTAGCATTATTTTTTTCTAAACTGAATAGTTTGCGCGAGAGACACTTCCAAAGTGGTAAAATGTGTGTCCCTCTAACTTCTAAAATAAGAGAATGATAAAACTAAAAAAAAATATGATGTACATTACTATAAAAACTGCCAACGAAAATTGGTTTGAACGAGATCTAGTAAGTAGTTTTTTTCGTCATAAATCAAAAAAAATACACTATTATTAAAACATCGATCAAAGTTACAACAAACTACAAGAACTTTTATATGATGTTACTTGCTGCTACGGAACCCTTCATGGGCGAGTCCGATTCGCACTTGGCCGGTTTTTTTTAATTTCTTTTGGAAACTGTAAAGACTATTTTTGAATAAAGCATTCAACGTCGGGTTCCATTTCGATTGTCCTGCAATTCTTTCAATTACCGAAAACGCCACGCCGCAATATCGTACCTATCCATCCAACTACTTCCTTCTAGACTTGCTTTTTTTTTGATAAAATCCCATTCCCCTCATTTATTCTCCATAAAGTGATGCGACTATCGTTAAAATCGATTTAATTTCACATTTCGTGCAAAAAATTTTGGTAGAGCAAAGCAACTCTTTTCATTTTTCCCTTCTTTTTTCTGTAGACAGACAGGGGAGCCAACATTACGGCAAAGGAACCTCTTAAGTGAAACGCACAATACGCTGATTTTTCTGTCTCATTGCTGAAAAACAGAATTGCTGAAAATTTTCTTTTGTGCTGTCCGATCACAAGGATAGTAAAAAAGAAAACATTAAGAAAAAAAAACACGTTTATTGGTCACAAACAAAAACTAGGAGTCAAACTTATCAAAATAGACATCAATATAATTAGAAATAAATAAGCAAATAAAGCCTAAATCCCTGTCCCTATATTTTCTATCAAAACAAGTTTATAAATATTGATCATGCAACGAACGAGAGTGCCACTTATAAAACTATTGGAAACAGGCTCAGTTAGATACCAAGTGGCACTGTATTAAGCCTTAGTATTCAAATTGTTTTTAATAATTGTTATTAATTTAACGCATGAGTTATATTTTAGAGCTAAGGACTAATCAATGACTGTAATTTCTGTAAATAATTATGTTGCCCTGTTGGAAATTGATAAAATGTGTTTGTTCTAAATTTTATCCTTTAAATATTAGAATTTTTCAAAATCTTGATTTTTTTTTAATATGGGTCAAGAGTTATGTTTCGGACATGACCCTCGTTTATTGCAGTTCAGCACTATTTTGACATTTTCATCGTCATCATCATTTCAGCCAATATAAGTCCACTGTTGGACATAGTACTCCTTCAAGTATCACCACAATGAACGATCCTGTGCGTCTCGCATCCATAGGTTTCCTGCAACCTTCAAGAGGTCATCCGTCCACGACATCTTGCACGAATTATATTGTAAAGCGATAGTACACAATTAGCATGTACAGACGGCTGTACTCATTGGCGATCATTCGCGTTACATTCCTGTAAGTTATGTGGTAATTAAGATTACGCAACAATTCAGATATGTTTGGTAATTGGTGATGATCATTTCATACTAACACCCAAGGCGTGTGTGACCCATTCAGCAATGCATACATCGGGTAAGTATTGTTAAATGGCAAATTTTAAAACTAAATATTCAGTTATTGCAGGTAATCAATGATTTTTTCCTCTCTAGAAATGAGACTATGACATATTATGACATTAGTAAATAAAGTTATAGTGTTGTTAATAGATAACGAAATAGATAGCAAACCAGCAGAAATAAAAGTTTTTTTCCGATATTCAAATCCACCAGTTTTCAAGCAATCTCTGTAGACTTACATTACAGCATCATACAATAATATTTCAGCCCCTAGAACCCAGCGCAGCACTCAAAAAGCGCGTGTCCAATTGGAGGAAGACCAATATTTTATTTAAAACCCCATATCAAAGGCTCACGGTACAGTACCCCCCTGAATTATACACCGTTCTGCGTTTAATGGGTTTAATTTTCAAACTCTTGAAAAATATCTGTGCAAAGTTTTAACGTTAAGTGCGGCAAGAGATTCAAGTTGGACAAGTTAAGGAAATCTTTTGTCAAGTTCATGTGACGTCGCGGTAACGATGAATTTTTAATTCGGCGTCAATTTTCGGGGGCTGAAAAGTTTGCTTTGATTTCTTTTTTGTGAGGCTTGAAATTAATATAGATTTTTTGAAGCATGCTGACAGCGGAACAGAGTGTGTGTGTGTCTTGAAAGTAAATCTCCATAGAAAAGGGCGGATCCTCCGATCAGACGGGTATTGTGTCTGGTCTGGTTAATTGCCCGATAGTTGATTTTAGACTGTTTTAATAATAATAATACTTCGATGATAGATAATGATGTTCTATTTTATTCTATTCTAATGTCAAGAAAATTAAAACTAATATCTGTAAATTAAGATATTAGGGATAAATAAAAAAAACAAATTTTGACTAAAATTTATAAGTTAGTAGGTATAAATTTATTGGAGCTCTTGATTAAATTATGTCTTTACAGGAAGAATTTTGTAAGCGATAATTCTTTTTTTTTTTTTGCAGGATGGAGTTTCTTCTTTCCTAATTAAAAAGTATTAATCATAATATGCCAAAAAGCCTATTCTAATGCAACAGTAGATGTATGAATAAAATGTTTGGAACGATATTAAAAAAATCAAAAGTATTTAGGTTTTAAATTAGAAAAGAAAACACGCCATCTTGTAAAAAGTGCAAACTGTCGGTTAAGATATTATTCCTCTTCGCTCACATCTTTGTCTCTCAGTGATAAAGTAATATCCTATTGGTGAAAGAATTTCTACAATCAGTCTAGTCATATTTGAGATTATTGATCACAAACAAAAAGATAAACATAGAAATCTTTCCTCTTTATAACATAAATATAAAACTATAGATATTCTCTGACCCAGCGAACTCCGTATCGTCTAACAGTCAATTAATGTAGTATATCTTTCGATATAGTCAACCGATTGCGATGAAACAAAGCCTAAGTAATATATCAAGTTACACACAATTTTAATGTATAAAAGTTATCTACATCGATTTGACTGGAACAATTTTCCTGCTGCGGTCTTCCCGTCCGATTATAATCTGAGTGTCTTCAAAGCAAGAGTGAATAGGCTCATAAATTAGTGCGCCTCATCATCAGAGATTGCATCACTGCTTACCATCAGAAGGAATCGTAGTCAAGCACTAGTTTTTTCAGCCACCGTAGGCGCGGACAGTAAACAATGGGTAGCTCGCTGTCCGACTGTCTGGTAACTATCCGGACCGAGCCCTCGTCGACGGTACGCACTGTTCCCGCGCGCCTAAAGGAGTTGTCAGCAACAGCAGGGGCCCAGCTGGGTCGAAGCCTACTGAGGCCAGGGTTATCCGAAAGGGAACTCGAGCCCCGGTATGAAGGCTAGAAGGAACGGGGTAGGCTTTTAGTCAGTAAGAATCTGACACTATCTCCCGCTCCGTCCAAGATTGGGGGCTGTCATTGGATGATTTTTCCCACCATAAAAAAAAGTCAAGCACTAATTTATATAACAAAAAAGATTTCGTACATTTTACGTGAAACGCGCACAATTGAAAACTTCTACAGATTTGTTATGTGTATAGGACTAGATAAAAATAGACAAAGCTTCAAATATTATTGTTCGTGCCTTCTATTTGCTAAAGCCTACTGACTGTTTAAAAATGAGATGATATTTTTATAATGTAACCCAATTTTCTAAACCGGCATAATGACATATTACCTATTTTTTTTGTAAATTAACGTTCAAACGAACTCAAATTATATTTATTATTTTCCAAACAGCCTCATTTACGAATTCCAGCCAATTTATTTCAACCCTTGTTACACAATAAGCAGATTTCACCCCCATTCACCCCCTAAAAGTGAAACAAGAACTCCATTGTAACAGTTTCTTCGTATGCAAAGCATTTTTGTAAGCGTTCAGGTGTGAAGTTCCCATGTGGATGATTTTATGCCTCATCGGGTCACAGTCGCCTGGGATCGAGATATCGGAGCTCGGAAGTTTTGCTTCCATTCAAATAAGACTATAGAGCTACGGTACGGACGATACAACACATTTTATCTTTGAAACTTTTCTTTGTATTGTTTAAAATAGTTTTTCGAAGCGATAAAAAACAATATCGGTTTAAACACTGCATCATATAAGCCGAAAGACGTTCACTGTTGGACAAAGGCCTCTCCCAAGCGTCGCCATAACGAATGGTCCTGAGCGTCTCGCATCCATCGGATTCCCGCGACCCTCACCAGGCCATCGGTCCACCTTGTGGGAAGCCTTCCAACGCTGCATCTTCCAGGATGCGGTCGCCACTCCAGAACCTTTCGTCCCCATCGACCATCTGTTCTGCGTGCAATGTGCGCTGTCAATTGCCACTTAACATTTTTTTTAAATACTGCATCAGAATATTATATATTCGTAAAAAAGAAAATTGTACGGGATGACGAACGATATTTTTTATGAATAATAATAATTATGTGTTTTTAATCTGTTTTGTATTACTACGGTTACTTTGTGTCATTAATTGTAAGACCCACTTGCAACACAGACCACTAAATGAGTTTTTCAGTAACATAGTTTCGTCTGATTTGTGTAAATTATTTTCAAGACAATAGAGACAGAATTGTCTTTGTTTTAAATACATTTAGAGTTTAATGCATTTACTAAATAATAATGTTTTGCCTGTTAATTAAAACTACTTATTTACATTCTTATTTTATTTGTGATTTATAACATCTTTCTTTTTTGTTTGCTTTTATTTTTATTTTTTTCTTAGCCGTTACTGTCCCTCTGCTGGGTAGAGGCCTCCCCCAAGACCTTCCAGACATTTTTCTACCGCGCCATCTCGAACCAGTCTCCGTAATACGCGTCCAGATCTCGCCACCTCTTTCTAAGCTGGCCTCGACGGCACTTTCCCTCTGCAGGAACCCAGCGACCCTTGCCCAGCGGTCACTGTTCACGCGGCTGACGTGAGCCGCCCAATCCCGTTTGTGCCTGGCAGCCTAACGAATTGTTTATTTTTTTCATTTATTTCAACGTATTTGATTATTGTTATATCGTAATACTAATATAATTATTAAGGCTGAGTTGCACCATTTAACTATAACAATAACCAAAACTTAACCAGCCGTGAAACGGCTGCCTATTAGTCAATTCGACGATTTGACAACTGTTAATGGCTTTGTTATCGTTATAGTTAAATGGTGCAACTCACTCTTAATCTCTGCACGTGTAAGCTTAAACTGTCAGTGTATAGAGTTCTGAGTAATTGTAACAAATGAATAAACAAAAAGGTGAACCGACTAGCTGGTGAAGTGGTGAAGGACCCAGCAATCCACTGAATATAAGACACACTGGAACATGTCCAACAGTGGACACGTTTCGTCTGAAATGATGGTGACCACAAACTAAAAAAAAACGTAGAATTAACTAACAATCAATATCAAACGATTGTCATACAAATCTCGAAAAGAAATTTGCACAAAAATTAATCCCTTAATCTTGAAACAGATTTTTCCAATACAGGTTTTATCTTGGTCCTTTCAATTAGCACGACACGGCATCCTGGAGATCTTGCAGACTTATTCAGGGTCATCGCACACGGATCAAACGCGACAGCCACAAACGCCACCACGAGAAGCTAGAAGCGGCCGCAAAGGAAGCTGAAGCGTGCGATAGTCACTTGTGGCCGAATGAGATATAGAGAAAGAGAGATATAGAGAGAAAAAATATATTTATATTTTTTATTTTATTATTTTCTCTAACACACTGCTTGTGCAATATTTTTAAGACTTCAACTTCCTTAAATTCGTTGCTAATTTATTTTGTTAATATTTTATTGATAGTTTTAATTATTTATGGTTTTTTTTTTTTGCTTTTTTTTATAGCCTCTTTTTTGTTTTGTAATATGAATGTGAGAACACTGTATACCCCACGAACTCTCACATTACTTCCTATTAAGAATTACTTTTTTTATTATGATTTTTGTTTGTGCTTTTATGTACAGTATTGGTCTACACTGTTCTTACCTAATATCTATCAATATTATAACCCCCCTCCCCCCTCCTTGCGTCGTATTCCTCAATGCTGAGGGTCGTGACCTCCCTGCTTCATCACTCTAACCTTTATGATGTTCCTCCATCTGTTTCTGTCTCTGGCGGTGTGAAGGGCATTATACATCGTAGAGTCAAGAGCGGTGCGGATCTGGTGGTGGCAATATTATAACACGAACTACTTTTTTTAAAAGAGTAACTTGGAGTTTTTTGCCGGCTTTTCCCCATAGGAAACGACCAATTTGGAACCGTGCACTAGCTTCTGACGTTTTATAAGTGCCCATGTATGCCTATGTAAAATAAAATATTTTGACTTTGACTTTGATTTTGAAATGGCTAAGTACTACTTTTTTAACCCATACGCGCAGTATCATAAAAAGAGTCTTATGATACTGCGCGTATTTGTCAGAGGACAAAGAAGGTCTTATTTCGCGAGTGGCGTGTGACGTTAAGTGGCCGGTGCGGGTCACAAGAAGCGCGTAGCGGCGATTCGTAGCATGTGGCAGCCATTGTGTGCGGCGAATCAATAAAAAATGTACCGGAAAAGACAGGAAATGTACCGAAAGCAGCGTTTTGTGGTTTTTAATTATATAAATCAGCGCTTGACTGCGATCCCACCAGATGGTAAGCAGTGATGCAATCGTTGATGTTGAGGCGCACTAGTTTATTAAGGGCCTATTCATTCTAGCCTTGAGGACACCTAAATTATAATTGAACGGGAAGACCGCAGCAAGCAAATTGTTTCAGTCCTTTGATGTACGCCGTATAAACGACGAAGCGAAACGCTTAGTCCGAACCGTAGAAGTTTCAACAATGTAAGGGTGTATACTCGCAATACGACAGGTTGTCCGATGGTAGAAAGGAAATGTTAGAATCAAGTCATGCAATTCATGGTTGTGGCCGGTGGCCTGTGTACGGTGACCCTTAGCCGAAGGTAAATAATCCAATCGTGGCGCGATTCAATCGGTCTCAGAATCAATGGATGCAAATCGTCGGTCGGGTGTCGTTTAGAAGATTAAGCGTTGCTGTAATTAGAGTAGTGTTGTTTGTAATTAAACGTTCTGATGTAATTAGGTAGATAGTACTGTCAGGTTTTCTGTTTTTTCTGCAAAACGGATTTTGTGGTCTAGTATTTTATTTTTGTTTCAGGGAGATTGGCGTTGTCCTCGTGGGGGTGATTGGCGGTAGCGAGATGTCGACATCGCGATGTTCCGCCCAAGCGGGCGCACCTCTACCGTATGCTTCACCATGTCTGCCAGTTGTTGCACACAATGGGACCCAGGCGGATAAGTTCGCGTTTGACTGCTATCTCACCTGATGGTAAGCGATGATGTGGCCTATGGAACACGCTTGCTTAGGAGCAAGTGTGTACCATCGTCGATATTCCATTTTACCGCACAAATCAGGTGCTGGAACTTCTCGAATTTACCTTGTCTGGTGAGGACCTGCGTCATACAAAATTTTAGAATGTCGAAACGTCTTTCTAGCCAGGAGTTACCGCCATGGTTAATGCGTGCCCTGGTAGGAGAAGTTTGTTTTTCTTTCCACTCAGGATATACACTAGCTACTTTCAAAGGCTACGCCTACAAAACTCGTTTGATAATAAAATTCATAGTTACACTCAGAAATAGGCAGCTATAATTATATTCGTCAAAGAATTTTCAAAATGGGTTCAAAAGTTTCAAAACTTACCCATTTTTATCCCTTCATATAATATTTGTTTATATAGATAGTTGTTTAATAAATCTTCTGCCGAACTGTAGCACCTGTTTGCCATCAGTTTTGGTATTTCCAGCAGTTAGAAGGGCAAACGGCATTGTTATCAACACGGGCTAAACTTAATGAGGATGCTGAGCAGCGAAGTAATTGTCGCAAAAAGAGAAAGGAATATGCCAGCAGTGGACAGACTCCACTGGGCTGTGTGTGGTGATACTGATGATTTTTTTTTAGGTGGGAAAATTATCCAATGACATCCCCCACTCTTGGGCGGAGAGGGAGATAGTGTCAGACTCTGCCTATCTAAAAACCCAGTCCCGTTTCTTCGTTGCTTTTCGCAACGGGGCCGAATCTTCCTTTCAGAAGCAGATCCTTGGCCCCCGTAGGATTCGACCCTGCTGGGCCCCTACGGTTTGCTGACAACTCCTTTGAACAATACGCACCATCGACGTCTGGGGCACACTCGATGTCTTGGGAGGAAGAGTGTTTTTGCCCAACTTTAAATATGAATGTTAAATGTTATCTAAGTGCACGGCCGTGCGCAGGCCAAGTTCCAGCAACAGGCCGCGTGCATGCCGTACACTATTTACACGAATCGTTTCGACCCACTTTTGACCCACCTGTAGCTCAGTGCCTATTGCAATACAGAGATAAAATTGTACCTACGTTATTGTATACTAGTATTAGAGCAGTATGCCAAATTTCATAGATATAGCTTCAGTAGATCCTGAAATATGACCCTGTGAATATAGCTAATTTTGGCACTGACTCACTGACCGGTAATCAAAACCTCTAGGCCACTTCCAATTGTCCTAGCGTTATGAAATTTGGCACACAGGTCGTGTGTTATAATTATGTAGATAAACAAAAAATTAAGAAATTTAAGAAATCGGTCAAGCGTGAGTTGGCCCAATCTAATATTTATGAACCAGTGATATGAGAATACGAAGAGGAGGGGGGAGGAAAGGGGGAGAGGGTATAAAATATGTCATAAGAAATTTAAGAAATCGGTCAAGCGTGAGTTGGCTTAATCAAATATCAAATTTTTAGTAACTAATTTAATTATATAAATAATAAGTTTAATTAAACAATTAATCAAGTGTTACGTGTAGCGAGAAAACCTGCCAAGTTCAAATTTAACGATGATCAGGCTGTTGATAAAGATGATTATGATCGATTTTAAAGTGCATCTAAACTTGGCATTGGATTTGATTTCAACCCTTTTTTAGGCGAACAATTAGCCGATAGGAACTTGGCCCCCTTTTTAACAGGTATGTTTTTAGTGGGATTCTATTCACACGAAGTCCAGTCTATTAAACATTATTAAATAAACCAATTTGAAACCCCAAGAATAAATAAGAATTTCCTAAAAATATACCGTCTTTCCAACTTAAATCCCAATTACTGAATTGTATTAACCTTTACCCGTTAACCCTTTACTAGTGAATTGGCTAATGATTCTTATACCCATTTAAGTAGCATTTACCTTTTAAGTAAATTACTGAGAAAACAAACGGACTATATTAATGTTTATTGTATGTAAATTGAATACAAAGGTAGAGAAAAGTATACATGCTAGTCTCTCTCACAGATTAATAGAAAAAAATAGGAACATCCTAACCTTGTCTTGTGTTATTTAAAATCAGTGCAACACGTTTTTTCTATCTTATCATCCGTCACGCTATCACTAATGCCTTGATCACACGTACCGAGTAAATGGGCGAGACAGTGCTCTAGACCGAGTACTCGGTACGTGTAAACACAGCGCCGAGTGCTTGGCCGAACGCTTATCTCTGCAACTCACTTACATCACTGTCTCGGCCAAGCGACATTTTACTGTCTCGCCCTTTTACTCGGTACGTGTGATCAAGGCATAACTCACTTTTCTTTGGTTTATTCCAGAAATCCCGACCGACAAATGAAAATTTGTAGGTAGAAATTTCTCGAATAAACGTAATTTCTGGAATAAATATAATTACACTACGTTACTGTAAAACCCCAAACTACGGTAAATCTTAATATTTACAGACTGGCTTTTTTATTTAGTAATTTAGAAACAAAACTATTTGGTGAGGATTCTTCCACTTGTTTTTCCAAAAATCCCCTTTGAAATGTATTTTTTTAGCTAGTGGAGATTTCTAGAATTTTTTTTATAATTCTTTGGCCTCCCTCTTCTTCTCCTTCCATCCGCATATACGTGTCCAGAAACTTTCAGTATGCCCAATTACTGAAAGTCTCTGAATCTGGATACTTATAATAAAATAATGAAAAAACATCAAGTTTCGATTTTACATTTAAAATAGATTGTAAAAAGTAGTGCTTGGCGCTATGGTGACCTAACACTCTTTTCGCGTATTGATAATATAGGATATGGTTTGTGTGGTAAGTTAAAGTCTCGTATTGTAAAGAGAATAACTATATTGCACTAAATCACTACAAAACTAGGTTACAAGCTAGATAAAATGGTAAATATGGTAAAATGGTAATGGTTATGAGTACGTGTAGCTCTAATGAGACCCGAACGCGAACTGGCCCACATTTTGGTGGGCGAGCGAATGTGCATACTTGCATTCGATGCAATTATGCATTTTCGCTTAGTGTTCGATTAAAACTCGAACATATTCCCGAGAGCGAGAAGAAATGCGGGATGATTGCTAAAAACTACACTATGATAAACATTGAGTCTAGTACATAATCTTAACTGGTAAGTACAAAAAATATGTGTAACTAAAGTATAAGCTTACTGGTCTACTTAAATAATTATAAATTATTAATTAAATTAACACAGAATTAAAGTTACACTATAGAGTCTTCTAGAGTTAAATCAATATTTCGATTGCCTGTGTTCGTATTTTTGTCTCGTTTGATTGCACTATATTTTGCGCTAGGCCACCGTTTGGCACAATCGTGTAAACGAAAACTGAATTCACTTTTTTCACTTAAATCTTTGGCACTCAGCACTTCACTAAATGATTCGTGTCTCTTGGCTGGTTTCGGTGTCAGTGAAGCCGCTGCAAACTCCTGTTGGCGGCGCTGGCGTCGTGGTTTTGGAGGCGGTGGGGTCACCGTGGTCTGCTGCTGGTGAGATCCTTTGCCACGGTGTCCAGCTGCGGCCCCTCGGCACAGGCGACATCGCCGGGTTCGCCACAACCAGGCTGCTGCTATGCATATAGCGATCGCCAGCAACACGTAACAAATTACGTATTGGTGGACATCGTGCGACGATATATCGTCTATTTCTGAATCGCTTTTCTTCAGTTTTTCTATCGCCTCCCCCAAACTAGTCATCGATATAGATAGGTTACCGTCTTCAATCTGTCTTTCGTCTGGGATTTTGATGTTAACCAAGTGATTAATTTGATCAAATTCAGGCATATAAATGGTTTGTGAAACGTTCATTTGGTTGGACTGATGACGTATTGAATATAATGAGAAGTCCTTTCCTTTGATGACGCACTCTTGACCTATGCCAATGATCCCGGCTTGGCTCAGCTGACGAACTGTCACATGGTCGCCGCATATTACTTTTATTGTATATGTGTCACAACAAAAGTAAAAGTGCTGAGAAGTCAAATGTAATTCGAGCCACATGTTTGTGCATTTGGTTCGTTTGAATTTACATTCGTTGGTTTCCGTGTTTTTGTCGCAAAAACTATCGTCATTTTGAAGATCTGTGATTGGTTTTAGCAGCTGACACATGAAGGTTGTTCCATGGTGTAGGCATGCCGTGAGCTCCTGTGCGGACATGCTAAAAAAGGAATCTTTCTTTAGGTTGACAGCTACGTATTCGGAGACAGGTATGATTGTGGTCATAATGGTGTTTGTTTGACGCGGTACTGGTATTATCTTGTATAATTTGTAACTTTCTCTGGATACTAGTGGAAAAGTAACTTCGATTATGACAAACTTTTGAGTCGCTCTAGCTTTGACTTTCAGTAGTTTGTAAAGGTACTGAAGATCAGTGTCTAAATTGGTGATTGGTAGTGTGAGTTCGCTTGGCATCTGGCCATATATGATTTGAAGCTCTCGTTTAAGTTGCGTTGGTGGCAGTAAATGTATACTTATTTGACCGTGATAAATGTCTGTCAATGCATCGAGCAACGTGTCTTGAAGTCGTCTCAATCCTTGTAGGAGGTTGTTTCCGGACATCGCTGACAATGCGAAGTCATTGACGTATGAAATATTTTGTATTTCGCGCTGAAGAGTGCTCGCGTTTTCTTGTAAATCCAAAAGCTTCTTGTTTATTAGTTTGTGCTGTTTGTTTACAGTGATTTCCATTCTCTTCATGAGGTTGAACTCTGCTTCGATTATGGAAGTTTGGTTTTTCCATAGATTGGACAGGTGTTTCTCATTGCGATGTATGGTTTCAATGTCCTTTTCATATTGGTCAGCAAAACGCGAGTCCAACACACCGAATAAGTCATTCGCTAGATACCCGATACCGTTGATTAGGCCTCGTCGGCGCCGAGGTGTCTTCCCCGCGGCGCGTCGCTGTCTGGCATGGACATCAAAATGTTGTGTTAGCAAAAGTTCATTGTAGTACTCCAGTTCCTGGTAGTTGTGTCGGGCTTGCTGCACGATCGTATTACAGTGGCTTTGTGTTTCAATCGTTGCGCACAAGCGTTCTTGATAGTCTGCTAATTTGTTATACGTGGTTATGCCTGCCCAATAGGGTCCCATGTCGTAGTACATAACTAATGTCCATTGGTCCCTGATTAGTTGTACTTTTGAAATAGGATCAAAATAAAGTGTCTGGTTGTTTGGAAATGGGTTGACGTTGTGTAACCCGTAAGATGGGAAAATCAGCATGAAAAAATACAATAAGACGGTTGCCACAGTAGTGATTTTTGATCTCGGTTTTCTATTTCTTTTTGGCGATTTGGTTGTTGGTTCTATATCTGGTTCTGGTGATGTTACATTATTTTGATTAACGGGCAAAACTGAGAGTTTCACAATAGGTCGTTTCATGACTCCATTTTTGGTTTTTAATGAAACTGCTCTAGTCAGACCGTCATTTCCCGGGTGTGTGTCGACCACCCGTCCAAGAGCCCATTTTCCTGGGGGTAGATTCTCATCATGAATTACCACTAGATCTCCAATTTCGATGTTTTTTCGTGGTTCCATCCATTTGCTTCTTGCTGAAAGTTGTACTAAGTATTCGCTTTTCCATTTTTTCCAAAGGTCTTGGAATAATTTGCTGGTTAGATGCCATCTAGTTCTAGCATCTTGCTCGGTTTCTATTACAGTTGTTCCTGGTCTTCCTGATAAGAAATGAGCTGGTGTTAGGTAATTTATATCGTCAGGATCTTCGGTTAACGCGCAAAGAGGTCGCGAGTTGAGGCACGCTTCTAGTCTAGCTAACAATGTGGTATGCTCCTCGAAAGTTAGTTTTTGTTGACCGATAACTCTCTTGAGATGATGTTTTAGACTGCGTACTGCTCGCTCCCATAGCCCGCCGGCATTAGGCCAGCTAGGCACGTTAAAGTGCCATTCTATTCCCATCTCTGCTATCTCGGTCATAAAACTTTCACTGAATCTTTTGCGAAGTTGGTTGAATTCTTCCTGTATAATTCTGTTTGCTCCTACAAAGTTTGTACCATTGTCACTGTACATATGTCGTGGCGCTCCTTTTCTGGCTGCCATTCTGGTTAGCGCTGCCAAGAAGGCGGAGCTGCTCAAGTCTGACACGAGTTCTAGGTGAACCGCTTTCGTGACCATACATACAAAAACAGCAATGTACCCCTTTGTGGTTTTGATACCCCGACCTTTGTTTGCTTTGACCTCTACGAAGCCAGTGTAATCCACGCCACAGTGAAGAAATGCTTGTTCTGGATTCACTCTTGGTTCTGGTAAGTCTCCCATAAGCTGGTGTTGTCGCAATGGATTTTGTTTCCTGCATATGACACATTTTTTTACGAACTTTTTTGTGGCCATGTATCCGCCTATAATCCAATACTGTTGTCGCAGATATGCTAATGTTAAACGTGCTCCACCATGTAAAGTCAGTTTGTGAGCTTGATCGATGAGTAATGTGGTTAGCTGATGATCGTGAGGTAAGATGATGGGATGTTTCATCTCCGGACTCATGTGAGCGTTTTCCAGTCTCCCACCCACACGCAACATGCCGCGGTCATCTATCGTTGGGTTCAAACTCAAAATCTTGCTTTTGGAGTGCACTCTGCCGTTTTTATTTAATGACTCTATGTCGTTTGCAAATTCGGCTTGTTGAACGTTTTTTATTATCAGCTGTTTAGCGCGACGAAGTTCATGTAATTCGAGATAGGGTCGGCGGTCTGGTTTATTCAAGGTAGGCAATCGTAGTATCCATGCAAAAATACGTATGATTTTTGTAATGGAGCTGTAATTGCTGATTAAGTGGTTGATAATTGCGGTGGTCAGGGATTCTGTTGGTTGTTCAATGATTACCGCATTGGTTTGTTTTATAGACGGCTTTACTTCTAAATTCGTCTCGTAAATGGTTTTATGGGCTTCTTGGTTTGTGTATGATGGAAGCCACGATGGTCCTTGCCACCATAACTTGTGGTCTTTAAGTTGCCGGACAGTCAAACCTCGGCTTGCGCAGTCTGCTGGATTGTCTGTCGTCTTCACATATTGCCAGTGTTTTGATGGTATGGTTTTGGTGATTGTTGTTACCCGATTTGCTACGAATGTTTTCCATCGGGCGGAGTCCCCTTGTATCCATCCTAACACTGCAGTTGAATCAGTCCAGCAGTAGACATCCGTAGGGTAATCTGATAAACAGCCTCTAACTTTTTGCATTAGTTGTGCTAACAGATGAGCGCCCATTAACTCTAGCCTCGGTATTGATAGGGTTTTGCTTATGGGTGCTAACCTGGCCTTTCCTGCAACTAATGTGATGGTTGTCTTTTCTTCGTTCTTGACCTTGCAGTAGATTACACACGCGTATGCTTTGTTGGAAGCGTCGCAGAACCCGTATAGTTGTATATTTTGGTTTTTTCCCATTCCTAACCATCTGTTGACTTCTATGCTGTTTATTTCAGGAAATTCTTGTTTTAGTTTAGCCCATTCCGAGTTTATTTCCTCTGGTAGAGCGTCATCCCATTGTATGTTTGCCAACCAGACGTTTTGAAACATGAGTTTCATGGTAGTGCTCAAGGGGGTTAACCACCCTAGTGGATCGAACAGTTTAGAAACGTCGGAAAGTAGAGCTCTTTTGGTTATAATTGCAGGTGATTCAGGTTCTATTTTCGAGTTGAAGGTAAACTTATCTTTCTGTGGGTTCCAACGGAGGCCTAAGGTTTTTGTAGAGTCATTTTGCTTGAACTCGTATGTTGACTGGTCACATTGCTCTCTCTCTAAATCGGTTAATAACTCTGGTTTGTTTGAAGTCCATTTTCTTAGGTTAAATCCTCCCAATCGGCATAATTCTATGAGATCTGATTTGAGTTTGTTTGCTGCTTCTAATGAGTGACGCCCTCCGCAAAAATCGTCCATGTAGAAACTTTCTTCCAGTTCTTTTGCTGCGTCCGGAAATTTCTGTCTCTCATCAGAAGCTAGCTGCTTTAAGCACATCATCGCTAAGAAGCCGGCTGGTTTGGTTCCGTATGTTAGCGTGACGAGTTGAAATGATTGTATGGGTTGGTTGTTTGATTCTCGCCAAAGTACTTTTTGGTAAGCTTGATCTTCATGGTGCACTCGGATCATTCTGTACATCTTCTCGATGTCGGAAGTATATACAAATTGAAATTGTCTCCATTTCAAGATAAGCTCTTGAAGATCCTTCTGTATATTTGGACCCCTGTACATGACGTCATTTAGACTGTACCCTGATGAAGACTTTGCCGAGGCATTAAACACTACTCTCAGTTTGGTCGTGGTAGATTCTGCCCGAATGACTGCATGGTGTGGTAGGTAACACTCGGGCGCCTGGTCATTGCTGCATGGTGTCATGTGGTTTAATACAAAATATTCGTCCATGAATTTTTTGTATTCTGATTTTAGCTCGCTGTTCTTCTCAAACTTTTTCTCTAAGTTGCGAAATTGAGCTAGTGCCTGTGGTTTAGTTTGACCTAACTTGTCCTTGTGTTCTGGCTTAAACGGTAGTCGGACTTCATACCTCCCGTTCTCAAGCCTCTTAGTGGTTTTGATAAAGAACTGCAGACACTCATGGTCGTCGTTGGACATCTCTATCTTTTGGTTTATATCTTCATTCTCCCAATATTTCAGAAGGTCTTCTGTGTTGTTGAGAACTACGTTGCATTGGTAATGTGTTTTCATGGATCCACAGAGCAGCCATCCTAGTTGCGTCTGCTGAGCGATTGGTTGCTTGTCAGAGTCTCCTCTTAAGATTCCTCCTAACATTATCTTGCTGTAAACATCTGCACCTAGAAGCATGTCTACGGGTCTGCTTATATGAAACTCCGGATCGGCCAATTGTATCCCTTGGATATGGTTCCATGTTGTTGGTTTGGTAAACGTGTTGTTTGGCAGTCGCTTGATCAAGTTGTTCATTACGATGACGTTCGTGTCGCAAGTGAATTCGCTATTTGCTGACTGTAGCGTTACTTGTAACATTCCCTTCGCGTTGTTTTCTTTTTCACCGACGCCGTAAATTTGACCTTTGAAATGATCCCTTTTTAATCCCAATGTTTGCGCGGCATTTTCGGTGATCAACGATAGTTGAGAACCCTGGTCAATTAAGGCTCTCATCTTGTGCTGTGTTCCATCGACTCCCTTTACTTTTACGATTGCAGTGGCTAAAAGTACTTCAGACATGTCATCCCAAGACACGTGAGCTGACCTAGGCGTGCTTCTTTTGGTTGCAACACTCTTGTTAGAGGTTTCTTCCGCTGACGTAGTTGGACTTTGTTTTCCCAATGCTTCGTGAAGTAAAGTGTTGTGCGTACCTAAGCATTTGCGACATCGTTTGCTCGATTGACATTGTTTATTGTTATGACTGCATAGACAGTTTTGACAATAATTTAATTGCTCAATTTTGTTTGCCTTTTGGTCGTGCGTCATTTGCAAGAATTCAGGGCAACGCCACAATCCGTGTTCTGAATTGCACAATGCACAGGTTACTGACCGCGACACATGTAACGCATTCATGTTAGACTTGTAATTGTCTTTGTTGCCTGATAGATGGTTATAGCGATGAAAACTTTTCTTCTGGTTTTGGTTATGGTTTTTGCTTGATTGATGCGACGTGGTTTTTGGGCTAGCTGGTTCCTGCTTACGACGAGACGCTTCCAGCGCTGTAAATTTCGTTTCCAAGAACTCTAGGAACTCCTGCAGTTCAGGTAGCTCTCTAGGATTCTTGACTGATTCTATATATTCGGTGAAGGTGTCGTCATCAAGCTTCTGCGCTAGTAGGTGCACTAAAAGTGGATCCCAAGTCGTAATATCAACTCCCAGATTCTGTATAGCGTGCATCGTCTCCTTGGTTACGTCATGCAGCTTCTTTATCGTAGCTAGCGACTGCTGTTGTATGTTGGGAAGCCCGAGCAGTATATTGATATGGGACGTGAAGATTAACTTCTTGTTACCATACCTGTGGTTCAAAATCTTCCAACATACCTGATAATTGTCAGAGCTAATCTGTAAATGGTGGATCAGGCGCTCTGCTTCTCCAGTCACCTTACTCTTCAAAAACTGCATCTTTTGTGCATTAGACATTGAAGGATTTTTATCAACGGCTTCGCTGAAAAGGTCTTTGAACGGAATCCATTGGTTATAAGTCCCATTGAATACGGGGATATCCATTTTCGGAGCTGACTTTTCACGGTGCTTCACTGCCCACATCTTCTTGTTGATTTCGTTAGTCAACTCACTGTACTTTTCCTCGTGCTTGCAGAATTCTATTTGGTACGTTAAATCGTCGCCCCCATCTTCTCCTTCAATTTCCCAATGAAGCTTGTCGATCTCACCCCATCGGCTATCTAATGACTTTAAAGCGTTCTCGAATTGCCATTGATTTTCGAACTTATCTACTTGCATGTTACTGACGGTTCTCATGAATGCTTTGAAGTTAATATTCTGCTTCTTCATTAACCCGTCTAGCATGCTGGACCCTCTGTCCTTATAAAGCGTATGCTCTCGCTGTGGTAATTCCTCATAGCGAGACGACGTACCTGGTTGTGGTGCCGCCTCAGCTTCCTGTCGGCTATATTCCACGCCTAGCTGCTGCTGGACCCGGGTACTTGGTAATGGTTGTACCTCTTCCGCTTCGGCTCTGCGGGGGCTTTCATCTTTCAGCTGCTTCGCGCCTAACTGCTTCATGGTTTTGTCAATAATTTCCTTACTGCTCAAATAAACTTCCTGGGCTGTTTCGAAACAACCTTTTTTGAAGTAAACGTGGTCAAAATCCGCAAACTCGCACATTTTCCTGTGGTTTTTTTGATAATCGCGCCAGTATGCTTCCAACATTTGAGCCTTGCGCTTGTAATTATCAACGGTCTTCCTCTCGGATCCATCTTTCTTTATGTTGGTTAAAAACTTATTCAGGATTTCATAAAGTTCCGTTTGGTTGATGAACAGAGAATCGGAATCCATGATTGAGTTGGTAAGAATTTATTTGGTAACGATTAATATAAATAAATGGTTTGATCTGACCTTATAGCTCCAACCGACCGACTCTGCAATCGAAGGTTCTCCAAACTGCAGCGATCTTCTGGTTCGCGTGTCACTGTATCACTTTGTATTCACTGGTAAAAAAAAATGCTCGAAGGACCATGTAAAAAGTAGTGCTTGGCGCTATGGTGACCTAACACTCTTTTCGCGTATTGATAATATAGGATATGGTTTGTGTGGTAAGTTAAAGTCTCGTATTGTAAAGAGAATAACTATATTGCACTAAATCACTACAAAACTAGGTTACAAGCTAGATAAAATGGTAAATATGGTAAAATGGTAATGGTTATGAGTACGTGTAGCTCTAATGAGACCCGAACGCGAACTGGCCCACATTTTGGTGGGCGAGCGAATGTGCATACTTGCATTCGATGCAATTATGCATTTTCGCTTAGTGTTCGATTAAAACTCGAACATAGATAACTGATAAAACTTCGTTGGGCTTGTGGTCGCTACTGTGTAGGAAAAAGAAGGAACCCACCTTTTTTAAGTTGATAAATCATCAAATAATTCTTCCCCCTTTGGGTAGAGAGAGAGAGACAGAGAGTGTTAGGCTTTTATTGACTAACCAAAAATTAAATATACCGTCACCGGTGTATTTTGACTGGCCTAGTGGCTTGTGGCCCTGACTGTCATTTCACGTCTGTCTGATGTCATGGGTTTGATTCCCACCCAGGTGTGTTTGTGTGATGAGCATGATCAATAAAATTTGTTCTGTTTTTAGGTGTACCTAATTTATCTATATTATGTATGTATTTAGAAATATATAAGTACGTTTATCAGTTGTCTAGTACGCATAACACAAGCTCTGCTTAGCTTGGGGCTAGACGGTGTTGTGTGATAGTTGTGGAATATTATTATTATTCCATTCATTAATTTAATATACATATTTATCACATTTTTAAACATTTCTTTAAAAAATAACATAAAAAAAAACATTAAAAAATATAAAAAAAATAGTTCTCATCGGGAACAAGGTTTTTTATTATTATTAAACAAAGAAAGTGCTACTGAAAGAACATGGGTAGTGCTTTCAGTAGTCTTTTGCATTCCAGAGTTGTGGTAACTCATTTGATAGTCCGGATCTGCAGCCTTAGCAGGTGTCGGCTCCAATGGGTGCTATCAGTTATGCTTAAAGCTCTTTGAATTTATAAAATTATTTCTATTCTATTTTATTCTTGAAGTGCTCGTGGAACATGACGCGCCGTCGTCCCGGGCTTGGTGTTTACCGGACGTCAAACCACTGATTATTCGCGTCCGTAAACCCGCGGCTACGATGTCCGGAAATCGCTCTGTGCCTCTTGATGCTCGAGCTGTCTCCTGTGGCGGCTGGGGTGCGTAAGGTTTACCTCAGACTTTCCGCCACTTTACTACTTCGTGGCAGGAGGTAACTGCTTCTTATTTCTTCACGCCCTCTGCCAGGATTGGGTGCGAGAAGTTGCGGTTGCCAAACGACTCTACAAGGAGAACATGGGCTCTTGCTTTCCATTTATAGATCGGCAAAAGAGAATTCAATTTTCTTATTAAGATGTTTCCAGTAGCAGCTTATAACCTGAATGTGTACCTGGTTTATAGCAGAAACCTCACCCTATATAACTTGTGGAACACACAAGTTTAACACACCATGAGTGTTTTAGTATACCCAAGACCTCTCTGCCTTTCTGAACTTGTGTTAGTATACCCAAGACCTCTCTGCCTTTCTCTTTGGAAAACACCGACGCGGTGTTTAATGATATATAGATGAGATATATAGATGCTCCCTAGAAAACAATTAATTAGCTACAAAGCCACTCAAAGGGCAATGGAAAGGGCTATGCTCGGAGTTTCCTTTCGTGATCTCATCAGAAATGAAGATATCCGCAGGAGAACCAAGGTTACACACATAGCCCAAAGAATCGCCAAACTTAAGTGGCAGTGGACAGGGCACATTGCTCGCAGAACAGATGGTCGATGGGGATGAAAGATTCTGGAATGGTAACTACGTACCGGAAGACGGACCGAAGACCTGGTGAGAGTTGCGGGAATGCGATAGATGCGAGATGCACAGCACCGGTCATTATGGCGGAACTCGGGGCAGGTCTAGCAGTGGACGTTTTTCGGCTGAAATGATGATAATGAGGGTGATAATGATGATAATTATGCTGGAAGTAGCAACGTTAGAAAACATCATCCTCAGTCTTTTTAATGTTCCCACTGCTGGGACTCAGGCCTCCACTCTTAGAGAGGGAATGGGCCGTAACCCACCACGCGGGCCCAGTGCAGGTTGGTGAATGTCACATGTCTTCGAATTTTTGGTTCTAGAACATGCCTCACGATGTTTTCCTTCACCGTTTTCAGAGCAGTGGTGATGAAATAAATTACACAAAGTAATGCGCCTGGCTGGATTAGAACCCACGACCTATAATTCGTAAGTCGGGGCCATTACCACTCGGCCACCACTACTCAGAAAATATACTTTCAACAAAACATTTATCAAAACATTTCCTTCACCCAATGTAAGAAGCAAAATAAATACTACAAATTGAACCTTAACCGTTCTTACTTCAATTTACAGCAAATTCCAGCCAGGCGATCACACGTTGCTAAACGAAAGAAAGCACTCGCATTCAGGATCTCGTCAATACGACTCTTCCCGAGAGAATCCGAATTATTCCGAACATGTTCTTTGTAAATTGGTATGGGTAACGCTGAATAGTTCACGTGTGTCAGACATTTTCTAGGACTCAGTTGGCTATGAGAAGATGCACTTGCGTTTGGAAGTGTACTTTGGTAGAAGTCAGTCTTGATGTTATTTGTTTGTGTTGTTAAATCAGCAATTTTTTAATAAGCCAAATAATACCAGCGCCGAAGTGATTTTGTAAAAAGTCGATCAACCACATAGTGACGAATTTTGAAGTATCGATTAGTGCCAAACTAAACGATACTTCGTAATTGGACCCCATGGCCTTAAAGTTTAAACCCCAAAACGCTCGATCGTAAATAAGCTAATAAAGTCATTTATATTTCCACCGTTTGAAATTATCTACTACTATAGCAGCCATCCTGTATTTTAACTTCCAATGAAGCTAAATCTAAAGCAAGGGTTAATGCTTATTCTCAGTCAAAGAAGAAATAAGTGTTTATATTTTTCTGACGATTTCTAGATTATTTTTTACGACTTCTTCTTTAATATCAGTATATTATAAAGGAAATGAATAGGAAATAGAATATTTAAGTGAAAATAAAAACGTTTTAGTTATGAAACAAATAAAAACCAGCCATAAAATCCTCCAATTCTAGAAAATATCAAGAAATTTTTGAAGGTTTATAAAACTGTTTCGAGAAATATTCTAAGTGAAAATATAAGTTAACTACTCAGTAGATGAAAACTTAATAGTCCAGGTTTCACTGAGAATTCAATTAGAGCTCCGTTCAGGTGCGACTCGAGCCGGTTTGAACCAGTCCTAGCCAGTGTAAGGCGGAAATATCTAGATATTTCTAGAAATTTCACTCCACGCGCAGGTTAATTTAATTTGGTGCACAGAAAACTGTGTGAACGTTATTGCTCCAAACGTTTTTGTGTATATTTTTAGAATTTATACTAATAAAATGTTGACCGAAAAAACAGGGGTGGAGTTTCTCTATTTCCAAATGTTATTTCTAGTTTTCCTGTTGGATTGGGGACGAAATTGTTATTTTTTACCAGTTTTTTAGTCGACTGCAAGCCGCTGTAATAATATCGACTATTCTAGTGTTATCATTGGAACTTGTTAGAAAGCAATGGATATATTTTTAGTCACCTTGGTAAGGGTGCTTATATAGACACAAAAACTATACCTACCACTATTGATGAAAACCGTAAATCTAAGTAAAATCTGTTGAAGCGTTTACGGACCGGTCTAAGCATTTCGCTTTATCGTCTATACCAACTGAAACAATTTGCCTACTGTGGTCTTCCCATCCGATTATAATTGAGGTGTCTTCAAGGCTAGAGTGAATTGACTCTTAATAAACTAGTGCACCTCACTTGATAGTGAAGCGCAATAGTTTATTAAAAGCCGACGATTCACATCACTGCTTACCATCAGGTACAAAAATAAAAATAAAATCTGTACTCTATAAGCAACTAGGCAAGAAAATAGTTCAAACATAGTTATGCATTTTTTTTTTAGCTGGCTATATAATGTATCTCGGTCCAAAAAACTTGGAGCCCGACCTATAAATATACGGTCTTGGGATAAAGGTCTTAACAGCGACACATGTTGACTCAGTGGGACAAGTTTACAAGTAGGTTCTAACCCGTCACACAAATATGGCGGGGTAGGGACGGGACAGTGACCTGGAATATATGATTAGTTTTAGATTAGTATTTGCTGCTGCCAGCGGCCTGCGTGTAAGTAAAAATTGTCCCAAGGACAAAAAGGACACTCCCATGATATAAAAGTGTTCTTGAGTTAATTCAAGACATGGTTTGCTCGTGTGCCATTCCGGGCAATTCAATCCAAATCCATTTAGCTGTTAGAGCATGAAGGAGTAACAAAAATACACACGCACGTACACCCTGACTAACTGTCGCGTTTATTATAATAGGTCTTACAATATACTTATGAAATTTTCGTTCTTTAAGGGGCCGACGACGGATGAATTTCCATACAAACGTAATAAGACGCTCATTTGCAGTTGGAGCATATTTCCAACATATTACGATGATATTCGGTTATAGACAATATTTATCTAGGTTCCTACGTCGAGAATATTAGAAAAATTGTTATTTTTAATACATGAAAAGCCAAAGCACGGGTTGCATCTTTGGGTTGACTTGGAATTATAAGTTCAAACAAAAGGTATGTTGTTCTTTTTTCGAAATTATGTATTTATTGGTTCCTTTTTGTTTTGTATTTTCTGTAATACCGCAGTACTTATAACCATGAAGGCCAATAACAAAATATGAAGATAAAAAATAATAATATAGGGACACTAGCCACTCTTGTAAGTGGGCCATTAAATCTCGGTTAAGATACTTCTATTCACCTTTATTTTAAAACGATGGACAATCCTAGTTCTAAGTCTTCTAACTACAATTCCAGCTGAAAATCAGCATTGGGTGTTTGACGCCCAGCAATTGCTGAGTTGGTGACCCTTTCGGTTCGGGCACGCTCAATGCAACTGTATTGTATTTCTGTTTTCTGTACTCTATTTTTTTAATTATAATTTTATGTTGTTGTTTGTTGCCTGTACCAAATAAATGCTATTCTATTCTAATTCCAGTACTTATTTTGAAAAACACTGGACCATCACTACAGTAACCCAAACGACAGTTTAACCGTGTGTCCGCGGATGAGCGATGTCGCAGGCAAGTGTGTTGCTGATGAACTGACCACGTTCATTAATTTGAAATGTCACTGCTTTATTTGTCAGTGCGTAAACCAAATAGTTGGTGAAAAGTTATCGTTAGTATCTATCGAGAGCAATGGTGGCCGAGTGGTAACGGCCCTGACTTACGAGTTGTAGGTCGCGGGTTCAAACCCAGCCAAGCGCATTACTGTGTGTAATTTATTTCATCACTATTGTTCTCAAAACGGTGAAGAAAAACATCGTGAGGAAACTATGTTCTAGAACCAAAAAATTCGAAGACATGTGATATCCATCAACCCGCACTGGGTCCGCGTGGTGGATTACGGCTCATTCCTGAGAGGAGGCCTGAGTCCCAACAGTGGGAATATTATAAGGCCGACTATGTTAAAGTCAGGACTTCGAAAGAGTTACTAGTTGTTGTTAGTTGTTGTTCCTAGTTTTTTTTAGTCACTGAATAGGTATTTCAAGTTTAAAAAGTTATAATAATAAATAATAATAATATTCCACAACTACCACACAACGCCGTCTAGTCCCAAGCTAAGCAGAGCTTGTGTTATGGGTACTTGACAACTGATAAACATACTTATATATTTCTAAATACATACATATTATAGATAAATTACACCCAGACACAGAACAAATGATCATGCTCATCACACAAACATTTGTCCTGGGTGGGAATCGAACCCACGACCTCCGGCACAGCAGTCAGGGCCACTAACCACTAGACCAACCGGCTAGTCAGCAGTATGGAGTGGCGACCACATAACGTAAAACGCAGAGTTGGAAGGCCCCCTACAGGGTGGACCGATGACCTGGTGAGGGTTGCGGGACTCTATTGGATGTGAGTTGCACATAATCGTTGTGGCGGCTCTTGGGGGAGGCTTATGTCCAACAGTGGACGTATTTTGGCTGAATTAATGATGATGAATAGGAACAAGATGATAATAAGAGTGAACAGGTTACTTCTAAGCATGCACCTCCATAGTCTATCTCATCATCGCTTACCAACCGGTGAGATGGAGGTCAAGCGTGAGCTTATCAAAAAGAGACGTCTAAAAAAACAACATGATTATAAACCTTCACGTACGTATCAATATTCTCAACAAGTCACTGCCCAAAACTGACCTACATTTTGACAAGAGTTAATTGAAAAAAAAAAAGTAATAACGAGTTTACAACTCAAACGACCAATTCGAACTTTAAAAAAGCCAAATAAGGAAATGACAAAATTTTCACGATTTAACATTAGAAAGGACTTGAAACTTTCGATACGTGAGTTCTGTTTATGTTACCCGGGCAGGGTAGCGAAAACCGGATGTCCGGGAAAGGAAGTTCGCAATGCGGGTACATAAAAGAATGGGCCAATTTGAGGATGTTACTGTAAACGATGTTGTTATGTACTGCGCATCGTATATCTTTCGAATAGATTCACTCGCTTTGGTAAGGGAAGTAGGTCTATACGAGTTTTCGCAGTGACTGGATAGAAACTAGTTACTATCATTTTTTATTTATTTATTTCTTAAAAACACACACCATCTTTACAGATTGGACCCACTACAATAGTGGTTTTAACAAAAGGAACAAATCAATTATCTTATGACTAACACTTACCTAAAATCAACTATAATACAACTATAAAAATACAAAATATATATATATATATAAATAATAATAAAAATATAAACTTAACCTAGTAAATAAAATCAGACTTAATACATAACATTTATTTTTTACCTAATATTCAAATATAAGAAATAAACTTTAGAAGATATAAGAAATAAACATATAATGTTTTAAAGATACTAATGTGTAATACTAATCTTCAAGGGTAAGCAATGTTAGTCGAGGTCAGTTCGTGGATGGGTGACAAGTGACCATTCATTAAAAAAGATTAAAACAATGACCGTAGCGCGTCATGGATTTTATTATTTTAGTTTTCTGTTAGTTTAAGTCATTTGTCGCTAATGTTTTACACCGCCATTATTATTATTATTATACCTAGCCCATACTGTTCCACTGTTGGCCGAGGCCTCCCTCCACTCCCTCCACTGCCATTATACCTAATTATTTTAAAACTCGGCAAGTTGTGGTTCTAACCTGCCAGAGTTTGTTTTTACTGGTAGCTTCAGCCTGGGGTTCTTTAAATCAAGAGCGAATAGATTACTTCTAGGCAAGCGTGCTCCATCGTGGATCACAAATCATCGATTTCCATCAGGTAACATAGTGAACAACCGCGATCCCATATTATATTTTGTTTTATTTATATAATATTATTTTTTTCGGCAATATTACATAACCCTGGTTTTACAAATTTCAAGTACTATAGTCTCTAGGTTATACAGGCGGACAGAAAAAACATTTTCAAACTAAAAAGGTTCATTGTTAGTCCCACGGAACCCTTAAAGAACTAAAAACAAATAAAATAAAAATTAAAACATAAATAATAATTTGGGTGCCAGTACCATATCAACAAAAAGGACACGCCCAACTTTAATAAAAGGTGCAAACATTTTTTAGCGGAAAAAGGCTTTTTTATTGTAAGGCACGGACTGATTGATTCATGATAAGCAAATGGATATCGGACATTCATTATTACAGCCTATAAATGAAAAAAATAAAATAAAAAGGAGCATTTTATTTCAGGTAACCAATAGTAGTACGTAGTTATATATTTTATAAGTTTTATTATAATTTATGTATGTTTTGTACCTATTTATGTGTACAGTTATATACTGTTATTGATATATTTATATGTATTTATGATTTTAATTTTAATCAATTTTAACTTTAATGATTTACTCGTTTATTAAGTATATACACTGTGTCCACATTTCTTATCCTACTCTCCTGTCGCAGGTCTGCTGGAAGAAATTTCGTTGAAATAAGCAGCACCTTTGTACTCTTGTACCTGTATTTGTTCTTTTCTTTTAAGTATTTCTGTGTACATAAATAAATAAATAAGTACTTATACAATATGCAGCAACCATAAACAGATCACACAAACTTAAAAAAAAAATTATATACACTGTCAGCAATATGTCTGCTACAGCACCATGTCGGCTATATTTAACAAAAACTATCGTATTTTTTCCGCCAGGGTCGCAAAAAATCTATTTGGTCGATCTACGACCAATTTTTTGTCATCTATGGGGATTGAAGACCTAAACGATATGGAATACCCAGTCGCAAATATAGGAAATAAGCCACTGGCAGTTTGGAAATGACCATCCTATATAGAGTATGGTAAAGGTGTGTTGGGTCTATACTTGGACTTGAATAAAAAAGCAGTGGACTGTAGAACTGATATAGTATGTCCAAAATAAATACAGTAAATAAAATATAAGGTGCGCGAGTGTTGTCGTCCGAGATCGGTAGCGAAGTGAAGTCTCTTTTGAACACCCGCGTAGCCGCCCGCGCTGTCTCGCCCACTCAGCAGCCCGATGCTTTACGAAGGTAGCCGACGGCACCCGAACAGGTGCTACCATTTATAGGGGATACCACTTCAAACTCCTTCGAGGGCAGTCGGGTATAAAATAACAACGTGACATTCTATCACTGAAAGACAAACAATGTGACTCTTGGACCACTCGATGGTACACTCGCCGTCCGCGCGTGTTTAACCCACACCCACACGTTTTAACTGTGTATTTTGCTATACCTACCTACGTCTGTTTGATGCGACGCAAGCGCCTCAAGCACCCCGCCGCCCGATCCCCGCTCCCCTCCGCTATTGTACTATCATGCTTCACATATTCTTCGTAATATTTAGAACATTCACTTCAAATATTTTTGGTTTTGGATGAAAATCTGATGAACTAAAATATGATAAATTTTTAAAAGTCATAGAAGAAAAGTTGTTGTTTATGATGTTAGTGACATAGTCCAGAGGTTGCCAGTTTTTTACAAATAATTCTGTGTAAGAATACTAACCGCTCGAGGTGATGTCAAGCTGATCGGGTGTCAGGTGGTTCGATGAGCTATGAACTTTAAACTCCTTCTAGGGCAGTCGGGTATAAATAACAACATGACATTATATCACTGAAAGACAAACTATGTGACCCTTATACAATAATTTAAATTAAGCACCTAGTTTTGTAATTAAAATACAATTATGAATTTGAAAAACATATATAATGTGACATGTGATATTATTATAATAATTGGATAAATACCAATCTGTTCGTATCAGTTTGATTACATATTTTAATTATCGTTTTAGATGTTTGCCTAAAAATCTGCTGTAATTTATTTTATAGGCTTTCATCTTGATTAAAAAAAAATGTAATTATGGTCGCGTATAAAATACTTGTTAAATTGTCAAATAGTAGTTTTATTTTTTTTAGAATAAAGTACTCAAAAACCCGAAAAAACAGATAAGCATAATAAGTAAAATCGGCCTTTCAATGTTACCACTACTGGGACTCAAGCCTCCTCTCTAGGAGAGGGAATGGGCCGTAATCCACCACGCGGGCCCCGTGCGGGTTAGTGAATGTCACATGTCTTTGAATTTTTGGTTCTAGGACATGCCGGTTTCTTCACAATGTTTTCCTTCACCGTTTTGAAAGCAGTGGCGATGAGATAAATTACACAAAGTAATACGCCTAGCTGGGTTTGAAGCCGTGACGTACTCCTCGTAATTTGGAGCCTTTACCACTCTGTTACCACTGCTCACACTATCGAAAGGCATACAAAATATTTTGGAAAAATTATCATTTCTAAAACTGTAAAGACACAAAGTCATCAGAGTGAGATAATTAATTGTGTTTCGTTAGTCAGGACGCGCTTACTCACGAAGTGTCTGTGTTTGAAACTAATTAGTGTGTTTACGTGTTTTCAGCTGTTACAGAGCGTTGTAAATGTGTAGACACCTTTGAAATTCGTTTGTTATCTTTAGTGTCTTAAAAACACATTTACTTAATTTAAATTAAAACATTAAAACAAAAGTACTATCGATAATCGTCAAGAAATAAACATAGATAACAATTCTATTTGTGTAGGGGTGAAGTAACCTTGTAAAGACATTGATATAGATAATCATAAAAAAAGTCATTAAAATACTATATTATGTTTCTGCACCACCTTAAGGTCGACTGGTAGAAAATGCCAAAGGCTTTAAATTCGCCTTTGTATAGTGATATGTACATATAATACAGTTTTGATTTTTATTAAGCTATTGCATAGCTTCTATAGCGGGCCTTGAGCGTGGAGACCGAATCGAGAAATTCCGTAACGAAAATAACCTAACACCCCCCACTCATTTGTTTTCTGAGCGTGGTGACCGATAAGAAAACAAATGAGTGAACAATCAATCAAAATTCAATTCAATGTGTGAAAGTGTAACTTCAAATAATATCAAAGAAAAAAAAACAAAGGAAAAAAAAATACTGCATAAATAAAATAAATAAATAATTATAATTGCATAATATGATAAAAATGCTATGCAATAGCTTTACCGCGGCAGTCCCCGAGTGTCACACGTCTTTTTATTGATATGGTGTGATAAAACACGAGGTTTTATCACATCTTTTGGTAAATAATGATGTACTTGACGATGGAGTACTTTTGTCTAGAAGTAATTATTGATTTACGGACACTCAGGTTATTACTATCAGGAAACATAGACTTCGGCTTCCACGTTTTCGCAGTAAAATAAACAAAACTAAAACGTTAGTGTATTACCAATACGTGTTGTACGTACAGATGGAATTTCTACCATGCCACAGTTTTATAGTTTTTGTCAAAATTTCAATCTCACATCTCTGGCTACAAAATATTCCTACAGCATACCCTAACATGCCTTAAATTCGCACCCTACCAAACGGACAAACTAGGGATGTAACAGAAGCCACTTAGCGGAGATAGAATATGGACACGAAAGATTAGACCTCGACCAACGTGGAGGTAAAAGAACGAAAATATGAATTAAACTATAGTCGAATGAAGCTTACTGTTCAGTTATCATCATCACCATAATTTCTGGCAATAAACTCCACGGTTGTAATAGGCCTACCCCAACTGTTGCCATAATGACTATTCCTGTGCGTCTCACATCCTTCAGATTCCTTCGACCTTAATCAGGACATTGGTCCACCTAGTGAGAGACCTTCCAACCCTGCACCTTCCGGTAAACGATTGCCACTCCAGAGCCTTGTGTCCCCATCGACCATTGTTCCTGCATGCAATGCACCCTGCCTATTGCAACAACACTGCAACTTGACACTGGTTAAATACACAAAACGTGCGAATTAAAAGAAAATAAAATTGACAACCGCTACAACTCCGTTAAAATATAGTGGAGTTTATTATGGCACTGAAACATGGTCGCTTACATTAGGCCTCATCAGAAGGCTTACAGTCACCCAAAGAGCAATGGAAAGGGATAAGCTCGGAGTTTCCTCTCGTGATCGCATTAGGAATGAAGATACCCTCAGGAGAACCAAGGTCGCCGACATATCCCGAAGAATCGCCAAACTAAAAGGTCAGGGCGCATTGTTCTTAGGAAGGATGGACATAGCCCTCCCCCATAGGCCTATGTCCAGCAGTGAATGTCCTTCTGAATTTCTTGCGGAAATTCCGTATTATTTCAGATGAGGTATTTCTTCAGATGCGGAAGAATTTCTTACGGCATATCCGCGCTTGCAGATGCGGAAGCTAAGTCCGTAACAACCCTAATCAAATACCTACTTAGAGCATGTTTGCACCGATAAACGAATATGTGACGTATCACACTAAGGGATCGAATAGCCCAGTTCGAGATTCTCCGACCCCTAAACAAATATTGGAAACTATGTTTGTACAGAACCCGAGTGTCCGATGGCTTAGCTCTGTATTTGCTCCAACTTTGTAATTGGTGATTGGCTTGGTGTGTCATTTTCTTGGTGGAGTTTTAAATGTAGATTGTGAACAGGTAAATAGTATTAGTAGTATGTGAGTTTTGTTTATGCTAATGTTTTTAGGTTTGTTTATGTTTTTTTTTTTGTTAATGCGATTTTAAATTATTTAATCGACAAAACAATCGAAATTAGTTAAATTTCTCTCAAATCCTTCTGCATTAACTTAAAATACCTTTTTTTATTTAGATAAGAAGTCATCCAATGACTTCCTATCTTCCGCTTTTGACTTGAGCATGAGGGCGTGTCAGACTTTTATTGACTAAAACCCACTCCTATATTCCTTCTTTGCTTTCGTTCCAGGGTCACGGGGTTCATTTTCACATAATCCATTGAATTCAAAAGACTCTAATTGCATTTTCTACCAGTCAAAGAAGACTGGTAAAAGGATAAAATGGCAGATTTTTTTTGATAATATAAACTAGTGCTTGACTACAATCCCACCTGATGGCAAGCAGTGATGCAATCGTTGATGGTGAGGCGCACTTGGAGCATACAAATTAAGAAAAACGTGTGTATACGAAGTTAAAATGAACCTAAATATATTTAAGATCAATTCATTTTAGTGCTACTTTCATAAGATTTAAGTCAACGATATCAATAGAAAAAAAACCCATCAAATTAAAGAACTGCTATCCCTTTATGATATCTTTTTAACGTTTCTTAAACTATTCCATTTTACAATATCACATCTTCCCTCCCATTTATTCCCTACCACTTGAAAAGAGACAGCACCATCGTTCAATAATAGGGAGTATCCGAGAAATTGTGAATTGAAGTTTCCAAAATGGGATTTGTCTTTGAAGATGTTATGAAAGTGCTGACCGTCTGCTTGTCATCAGATCATAAGATGGTTGAGAGTTCCTTCTGCTGATCTGCAATTGGACATGTTAATACTGGCGTAATGAAGGATTAGTGTGCGGTATATTGGAAATTTCTTTTGCTAGCGTTTAAGTCAAAATTTCTTAAGAGTTCTAAGACTGTAGATTTAGTGGTGTATGCTTTGGAATATAGGATAATAGCTTTTGCCCGCGGCTTCGCTCGCGCACATAAAATATAGTCTATGTCATTCGGGAATAAAAAACAGCTTTCTATCGATAAAAAATTTTTAGCAATCGAACCAGTACTTTCAAAGATCTTCCTACAAACAAAAAAACAAACTACCTCTTATAATATATTTCTTTTTATAGTTGGGGTATGATAATCTAAACTTATCTATACTTACAATAAATCTATAGAAGTGAAAATTATGTACAATTTTTTTTTTTTTTTTATGGTGGGAAAAAATCATGCATTGACATCCCCCGCCCTTGGGCGGAGCGGAAGATAGTGTCAGACTCTTACTGACTAAAAGACCCACCCCGTTCCTTCTAGCCTTCATACCGGGGCTCGAGCGCCCTTTCATTGAAAATATCAAAACAATAAATGGCAGGGGGTGTTACTAGACCGACACCGAACCCAAAAATGTGATTAAAAAAATTTTTGTCTGTCTGTCTGTTTGTTCAGGCATCACACAAGAACTACCGTTTCGATTACGATGAAACTTGGTATAATTATTCTTTAATATCCTGGGCACCACACTGGGTACTTTTTATCCCGGAAAATTATATACAACAAAAAACAAACTTAATTTTGCGATTCGATCCCTAGACCTGATTACTGTACCAACTGCAAATAATAAGTTTGTCGTAGGTTACGTCACCCGCAGTGGAGTTCACTAAGAATAGAATAGAATAGAATAAAACTTTATTGTACACCAAAAAGTAACACAGTTTGTACAGAAACTTAAATGTATGGGTACAATGGCGGTCTTATCGCTGACACGGCTAAGATCCATACTAATATTATAAATGGGAAAATGTGTGTGTGTGTCTGTCTGTCCGTCTTTCACGGCAAAACAGAGCTACGAATTGACGTGATTTTATAAGTGGAGATAGTTGAAGAGATGGAGAGTGACATAGGCTACTTTTTGTCTCTTTCCAACCCCCCACAGAAAGGGCAACCGTGTTACCCCGAATCTAGCGCGAGCGAAGCCGCAGGCAAAAGCTAGTATATAAAAAGTGTAGATAGATAGACTATGCAACATTTGATGCTCTATTTTTTTTTCAAATCTTTTGCTCTGAGTGGAGCAAGAACGCGTTTCAAATTTTTACTGACTAAAACTCGCTCGTTTTCTTTCAGTTGCCTTTTGCGTTCCAGAGCGGTGCCTCTTTCAAACAATATTTAGCTAAGGCCATTTGATGCTTCTTAGTGTCTAATTCGTTATGTTATTTCCAGTTTTTGCCAACAATTTATTGAAATTTCAAAAAACAATGTTAATGACCATTTAAAATGGACACTTATTTACTCGAAACTTAATAAAGAAAATTTAAAACAAATTGAAAGTTCTGTGGTCAATATAGGTTTCACCAATGTAGTAATTTGTAGTTGATAATCTGTCGTCTGTCCTCTTGGATATTTTACGCCTCAAGAAGTACGCAAGCTACTCTCACACTCACACGACGTTCTGTCTTTTGACTGAGGTGCTGGAGTCCTTATGTATTTCATCACGTTTGTCTAAAACGCTATAGTAAAAATGGCCCGAAGCAGGCATAAAACTGGCCTGTCAAAGATTTGTTTTTGTTTGATATTAAAATACATAAATTAATTTGTAGCTTTTCAAAACAAGAGAATATCTAAGTTCTTAGCTAAACATTCCAGGTTCTATGCTACAAGTAAACAGTACTACATCTTAATACCATCAGCACTTTCTAAATTCCACGACTATTTCAGTCTCCATAAAAAAATTCTCTAAACAGACTGCAAACACAGCATTTAAAAGTGGTACGCCATAATTATTTTATTTACACGTTAAAAACGGACCAAGGCCAGTGTTTATTGTGCCACAAAAAAAAGAAAATATTATTCTCTTGACACACAATAAAAGAATTCAGAACGATGGTTGCATGAGACGAGTTAAAACACCATACAACAAGCAAAAATAAACACCTGCAAACATAGACATGCATAGATCTCAAACAAAGTCTAATCGGTAAAGTAGCGCCATTTTTTAAAATTATTATTGATAGGCTTACGCTTGGCTATCTTATCTGATGGAAAGCAAGGCTATGGTCAACGATGGAGCACGCTTGATTAGAAGTAACCTATTCACTCTTGATATAAAAGCCCCTAGTTTGTAGAAGAACACTAACTCCGATAGGGAATTTCATTCCTTAGCTGTACGCACAATGAATGTGTTCCCAAAATTTTAAATAGCGGTTACTTTTAGATTTATTGACGTTCTTAATTTCAAAAATGGCAACAAAGACACCATCTACCGCAATCCTTTCTATTTGCTAATAATGAAAACATATAGCATATTGATTTGATATTACTAACATTTTTAAATTAGAAGAAGGTAGATTTGTGCTAACTTTCAAACACATATAATAATTTATTTATTATTTATTCAAACTTCATGTACAATAGTGGTACATAGGCGGACTTAATGCCACAAGGCATTCTCTACCAGTCAACCTTTGGGTTAAAAAAGACAACACTGGTAGGTTTGCACAATAAACAAATACATAACAAATAGTTCAAATGGAAAAATATAAAATAAGTTATTTATAATAATAAAATACATATATAAGGCAAGGCAAGGTACGCGAAATGAGATTCAGCATACAATATTTTTTTCCTTTTCACTCTCCTAAAGGATGAATTTCTAAAAAACTCTTCTTAGTGCTAGCCTAGGTCATAAAAGGGAGTCTTGTGGAAAACACATTCTTAGTCTCAGTAGTTCTGGTTGGGCGTTGATATGTCAGTCAGTCAGTTTCTCCTTTTAACCGACTTCGAAAAGGAGGAGGTTCTATGTTCGGCTGAATGTATGTTTTTTTTATGTATGTTCACCGATATCTCGGTCAATTGTGGACCGATTTTGAAAATTATTTTTTTGATTGAAAGGTTATGCTTCTAAGTTGGGCCCATAGACATATTGTTATGATCTGACCATAAACTCCTTATAGAATCACAGCAGAACTGTGGTTACAAGTAAAGTTGCTTTGTTTATACGTGTATCCGATGACTGACTGTCAGAAAATGGGGGGAGGGATGTATCGAACTGATCTGATGATGAAGCCAGAAGGAAAAAAAATAAATTAATGTAATCTAACCGTGTTTGGGATCATTAGAATAGTTATGAGATGTACTGTGGCTATAAGTTATTTAAGTTTGTCTGAGGGGTACTTTTTATTGGTGGTACCATAACTAATTATGTAGAAGATTTATCTGGCGCCGTTGTTGTTGCACTCGCTATACGTGAATCCTTTCTATGTTGGCGTGCATTCTCGTTTACTGTTAAGAGAGTTGGACTTCTGTATCTTTATTTTTTGTGCATTCGTGCAGCTGATAACCTCCTCAGTAATTAGAGGACGAGAAGACTCGTAAAGTTTAAATGAGTAACTGTCCCTTATATAATTCAGTTATCTTTACATTTTATGTTTACGTTTGCGTTTACAAACGTCATTTGTAGGAAAGAGTTGTGATGAAATAATGTTGTTGAGATGTCATTGGAAGAATTTATTAGTAAATAAAAAGTTGTTTTTAAAAATGGTGTTGTCTTTATTTGATACCCACAATATCTGAAGCAACATAATTTTTAGTTTATGTGAAACTTACATATTAGATTGCTCAGAAACGTTAACTGAATGGATTCCAATAGTTTTTACATCATGTTATATTTTTTCCCAAAAATATTTAAAATTGTCAAAAGTTGGACACCACCGATACTATATACAACACAGGTCACGGCAGGTCATAGTGGGCATTAGGCCCCAGCAAACAGATGGGTGCACGTGCAAAGCAACCTCTCAGTCGCCTGGGTGGCCCTGTATGTATCTTTGCTGTCACAAGAAGCTTATAACTTCGTGATTTTTCATGATACAGTTATGAAATTGTGTACATAGATTCTTTATAAAATAAACTAAGGTTGTATAATATTTACAACCAATCGACATTAATAACCATAACAATTTTTGTTGTAATTAAATACACAGCACTATTCAGAAACTATATATTGTAGTGCTAGCTTTGTTGAACTCTGGTACCCAATTTAAAATTTAACTTGTATTAGGGGTATCAGGGTTCTCACATCTTACTATTAATCTACCAGCTGCTACTGGCGGCTTCAAAATTATTCCAAGGGCACATACTCTCGAGATAAAATATAGCATAGCATAGTCGGCCTTATAATGTTCCCACTGTTGGGACTCAGGCCTGCTCTCTAGGAGAGGAAATGGGCCGTAATCCACCACGCGGGCCAAGTGCGGGTTTGTGAATGTCACATGTCTTCGAATTATTTAGTTCCAGGACATGCCGGTTTCCTCACGATGTTTTCCTTCACCGTTTTGAGAGCAGTGGTGATGAAATAAATTACACAAAGGAATGCGCTTGGCTAGGTTTGAAACCACGAACTACAACTCGTAAGTCGGGGCCGTTACCACTCGGCCAAAAAGCCGAGATAAAATATAATGTGATAAAAATAATATAAACGGTTCTAGGACATGGTCTACCCGTTTCATTGAAATCCGTTTAACCGTTCCAGCGTGAAAAAGTTGATTGTATAATTTTAATTGGAATACCCTGCAGGAGTCTGTGTTCCCTGATAGCTATAACCTAGGGGAATGTCTTTAAGTCAAGAGTGTATAGATTGCTTCTAGGCAATTGTGTTCCATCGTCGGCCACATCAGCGCTTACTATCAGGTGAGATAGTGGTCAAACGCTAGCCTATCCATTATAAAAAAAAGTTGATTGATTTTTTCCAAAAGCAATTTACATGAATGTGAATATTAAAGCTTACGAACTTGGAACACGTTAAAGTACACGGTACGTAACAGTTACAAACATACAAACATACACTCACCACTTTCGCCTCTATAATATTTATTTAAACTTTATGTGCAGTAGTGGTTTTGCCATTGTGATGCTGAAGAAAACGTGTTCGGACAAACGTAACTATACCGCGAGAATTACAGATCTCCTCACAGTTGTCGTCCGAGTGTTTTCGCATGATTCTGTCATACATCGGTCGTATTGCAAGGAAAGTCGATGGAAACCTCGAAAGCCTCATCGTGACCAATAAAATATATGGAAAAAGCCTCACGGGTGCAGCCCAATACGATGGTCCGATCAGATCCGCACCGCTCTTGACTCCGCGGTATACAAGGCCCTTCACACCGCCAGAGACAGGAATGGATGGAGAAACATCATAAAAATGAAAGTGATGAAGCAGGGAGGTTACGACCCTCAGCATTCAGGAATACGACGCAAGGAGAACAGTAGAGGTACATAGGCAATCTTAATGCAACAAGGCGTTCTCTACCAGTCAACCTTTGGGTTAAAAAAGTCAACACTGTGGTTGGTGTGCACAATAAATAAATAATAGATATTCCAAATAGAATGAAATATCATTAAATTACATTGCTTGTAATTATAAAATACATTTATGTGATAAATAATAAACTAATAAATACTATGATAAGTATAAAAACATTATAATTAAGAAAATCTTAAAATAATAATTAATTATTACAATTATAATTATGACAAACACCAAACTAAGTTTTCAATATTAGTGTGAAACTATATGTTTAACTTACGTTTTAAATTCGGGAATCTTTAAGTCGAGAGTGAATAGGTTTCTTCTAGGTAAGCGCGTTCCATCGTCGACCGCATCGTCGCTTTCCATCAGGAGAGATAGCGGTCAAGCGCGAACCAATCAACAATAAAAAAAAAAAACTTCACTCACGTAAACCCGTTCACGTGAGTTAAGTTTTGAAATACCTATAAGAAAGGGAAACATAAGTAAACATTATACAAATGTGATCTCTACCTTACATCCCATTAAAATTCTCCTCGCGTTACCAGCTCAAGAAGATCATGAAACATTTTCGTATCGACACCCGTCAGATCAAAACACAAATGTTTGTTTGTATTCACAAAGCTTTTCAGCTATGAATATTTTAATTTCCGGCTAACCCGTCGCTGATATTAAGGCGATTCAACTCGAAATACTTTATTAACTGCTCGCCCTACATAGCTTTAGCATGAATATACGGTTTTTTTGTGTCGTGTGATGAATTTTAAAGTAAGATGTGGTGTTTTACTGGGTCCGCGTGATGGGTTACGGTCCATTTCCTCTTCTAGAGACGAGGCCAGAGTCCCAACAGTGGGAACATTATAAGGCCGATTATGCTACTATGCTATGTGGCGTTTTTTAGTCCAGAGTGTTTTGTTACTAGGTGGAAAATCGCCCAATGTCATTTCAAAACGCCTAGTTCTTTCGTTGCCTTTCATTCCAAGGATTTCCTTTTAGAAGCAAATCCATGGGCCCAGTAGGTTTTGACCCTGTTGGGCCCCTATGGTTTGCTGACATATCCTTGAGGCGCGCGTGGAACACTATGCGCCATCGACGACTTGGGCTCGGTCTGGGGCCCAAGTCTGCTATTTTTATAAATTCGTCATTCCTACACGATCACATTGTCATTTTGCTAAAAGTTCGTAATCTACTAATTCATAATGATCGATCATTGATCGGTCAGTGGTATCGTAATAGAGTTGTGGTAGAATGATAATATCGAGCTTATTAAAACCAATAACTGCTCAATAATGTTCTAATGGTAGAACACTGATCAAATAAACTGTCAAAGTTTTAGCTGATTACCGCATACGTCAAATATTAATTTGTCAATATTTACGAGATTACTATTCTATGCCACTTCTTTCAATGGAGTGTCAGTGGTTGACCATTGGACAGTCATAATGACGCCATTGAATTAGTAGATTACCAAACTTGTCAAAATCGACAATTATGATATCAATGATAGACCATTCTGACACTATTGTAATAGCAGACTTGAGGCCCTCGGCGGTTACCGGATGGTCGGACGGCGAGCTACATCTAGTGTGTAAATCACATGTCTCACATTAGTGAAAGTATTAATATTATAAAGTAGTAGTGTTAATATTGTAAAGGCGAAAGTTTGAAATTATGCCAAGCGAACAAACTTTGGCAAAGATTATCCTATGCTATATTTCAGGACATAAATGATAAATGATATTTATTTTGCAAATAGGTTTTTAAAAACACTTTTAAACGTCAATTTTTTCGTCATTTTAAACTAGATCAGGCCGTGTTTCCTAGCTGACTACCCTGAGAAGGAACACCGAAACAAACTCATAGGTCAAAGACTCTTTAAAAGTCCATACTGTAAAAATGTAATGGTCAAATCATATGAGAATCATAATGCTCTTGGACCTCCTTTAGGCACGTTCTGAAAACGTCCAAAACCATAATCTCAGATTTCATGGATTTGAATGAAATCCGTTCAGCGTTTTAAGTGTGAAGGAGTAACAAACCTATATAACAGTATTTTGATTATTTATTAGCTTGTCCAATATTTTAGGCAATACAAGTTAAAATCAAAATACCAAACTATAAACGCTCAAATATAACTACCACCGCTCAAACAAACCAATTTAGAATCCGGCAGCACCGTTCAATCACACCAGCTCACAATGGAAACAAAATTATATTCCCACTCCCTACCACCAACAAATTTCTGTAACAACCCTGTTGCCATGACAACGGTTAACTAGCAGAAAATGTTTACAACGGGGACTTGGCAAAAAACGGCACGTTTGTGAAAATAATTAGCCAGTCACAGGAAAATTTTGAATAATAATTAGTACTCGGGATTGAGATACAATAGATATAGATAAAGAAGGTCTGTTTCATACGAAACTCTCAAAGTAGGAAACCGAGTGCTGCCGCCACCTGCAACCGCAACCGATCGCAGACCAGTAGTCCTGCGGCCACAAGTCTAAACGCACTTATAATAGTTACATCACTCCAACATGTTTAGACAAGTCCCAAAATAATCGCTATTCGGAGCCAAAGGGCGCTCGAGCCCCGGTATGAAGGCTTGAAGGTACGGGATGAGTTTTTTAGTCAGTAAGAGTCTGACACTATCTCCCTCTCCGCCCAAGAGCGGGGGTTGTCATCGAATGATTTTTCCCACCGAAAAAAAAAAGCCAATAACGCTCATATTGAATTGAATTGTAGATTTGCGACTGGCAGCATGTGCAGCCAGCCTCAAAATCACTCCCGGATGCAAACGGCTGCGTGTCATGCGAGTGCTAACTGCATTCGGAGCCTGCATCCGCAGCCTGCAGCCGAGGTTCGAATGGCACCTTTATAAAGCTGGCCTTCTGCATCAATTTATTTGTGATCGGTACAACAAATTATAGTCATTAAAATATGAAATTCCAGTCGAAGTTACTCGACAACACGTTTATTAGGTATTTTGATAACTCAGGAGAATTTGATGACGCGGTGACGAAATTAAATTTTGTCGAAGTTAAAAGTCGGTACATACTTTGGATAGCAATCATTTGGCGTAATTTATTTTGTTAAAAATATTGATTATTAAAAATGTATATTTATGTATATATTTTTTGGCGGAACAGAATGTCAGAATTTTAGTGACTAAAACTCACTCCTATGTTCCTTCTCTGCCTTACGTCTCAAAATCCCGGGGTTGTTATTTGGACGACTCATGGCCACAGCAGGCTTCGGCCCTGCTGGGCTGCTACGGTTTTGCTGACATTTTTGTTTTTTTTTTCTTATTTCATGTTCTTATAGTCCATTCTAAGGTTGTCTGGTAGATATATATAAGACCGCCTTTTTACCCATAGATTTAATTTAATATAAGTTTTGTTACTATTTTGGTGTACAATAAAGTTTATTCTATTCTATTCTACTACCCGCCGTCGACGACTCGAGTTCGGTCTAGACAGTTACAGGACGGCCGGACGGCGATCTATCCATTGCTCGTTGTGGAGGAGTGGAATTCCCTGCCGGAGTCTGTGTTTCCTGACATCTATAATCTAAGGGTGTTTAAGTCAAGAGTGAATAGATTGCTTCTAGACAAGCGTGTTCCATCGTCGGCCACATCATCGCTTACCATCAGGTCGAACGCGAGCCTATCCATAATAACTAAAAAAAAGTGTATATTTGTGTTTGTTCATCAGTTCAGTCAGCAGGGCCTTCGAAGTCTCAGCATCAGTTTCAAACTCTGGGATCGGTCCGAATGCTTATAAATTGTATGAAGACTTTTCCAAATGCCTTGTTGATACTTCGCATGACCCAAGAGCTGGTCTGTCCAACAGGGGATAATGTACCCATATAGCAGCCAGCCTTTTGGGTACATTAGTTTACCAGTCGACAGTGATGTGGAAGTATTTTAGACATCATATTTTAAATTGTTCTTTTAGTTTTTCCTAATGATGACTTTTATCCGCGGTTTCGTCCGCGTACATAAAATATAGTCAATGTCACTCAGGAATAAAGCAGCTTTCTACCGGTGAGAAAAAAATTGCAATCGACCCGTACTTTCAGAGATTTCCTTTCCTACAAACAAAAAAAAAAACTTTACCTCTTTATGTTATTGGTGAAAATTTAATGTAATATTATATTTAGTTATGTGTTTATAAATATGTATATACTTGTAATAAATATACCTAAACTTATTTTTTGTTACTAAAAAAGTCTTACATTTAAATCGCCGTCAATTTCTTTAAAATTCACAAAAAATACCTTTAAGATATTGATTTTTTGTGGCTCCATTAGAGAATTAGTATCTAAGTTAATTAGTTTTTTAATGAATACTAATTAGAACGCTGTCTTTGATCAATATAAATAGTTATTAAAAGGGAAGCCAAAATAAAGAAACTGAACAATTTCTCGAACGAATCTAACAATTCCACAAAATTCAATACGACAAATGAAGAATAAAAAAACCGGCCAAGTGCGAATCGGACTCGCCCATGGAGGGTTTCGTAGCAGCAAGTAACATAATATAAAAGTTCTTGTAGTTCGTTGTAACTTTGATCGATGTTTTAATAATAGTGTATTTTTTTTAGATTTGTGACGTATTAAAAAAAACTACTTACTAGATCTCGTTCAAACTAATTTTCGTTGGTAGTTTACATGGTAATGTACATCATATATTTTTTTTAGTTTTATCATTCTCTTATTTTAGAAGTTACAGGGGGGGGGACACACATTTTACCACTTTGGAAGTGTCTCTCGCGTAAACTATTCAATTTAGAAAAAAATGATATTAGAAACCTCAATATCATTTTTGAAGACCTATCCATAGATACCCCACACGTATGGGTTTGATGAAAAAAAATTTTTTGAGTTTCAGTTCTAAGTATGGGGACCCCCAAAATTTATTGCTCTTTTTCTATTTTTGTGTAAAAATCTTAAAGCGGTTCACAGAATATATCTACTTACTAAGTTTCAATAGTATAGCTCTTATAGTTTCAGAAAAAAATGGCTGTGACATACGGACGGACAGACAGACAGACAGACAGACAGACAGACAGACATGACGAATCTATAAGGGTTCCGTTTTTTGCCATTTGGCTACGGAACCCTAAAAAGAGAGGATTTAAAAAAAAATCGTCTTAAAACGATTAATCACCACAACAATACTTCAAATTACGATTAAAATTAAGAAAATGTTGAATTCGCATTCAGTCGCATAAAATATTCAAATTCTTAAAACAGTGGCTTGGAGATAACGTTTTAATGTTACAAAATTGTAAAATTTTACCTTATCTTACTTTTAATGTGAAGGAAAAACATCGTTTTAAGGGACCTTGGTCACGGAAAAATGAACTGACAGAAGGTTTCTTTGGAAAATATGCTACTCATAATAGGTTTTTAAATCATGTTGAAAATGATTAGCTTTTACATTAGATTTTTTTTTATTTGGCAGGAGTGGGAAATCTTTATGGACTCAGGCTGCCTCATAGGCTGGGCAGTATCAGACTCCGACTAACTAAAACCACACTCCTTCTTTTTATGGTGGGAAAAATCATCCAATGACAACCCCCGCTCTTGGGCGGAGCGGGAGATAGAGTCAGACTCTTACTTACTGACTAAAAGCCCACCCCGTTCCTTCTAGCCTTCTACCGCGGGGCTCGAGTTCCCTTTCGGATAACCCTGGCCCCAGAAAACAACACTCCTGCCTCACAGTTAAACCGCAGACATGACGGCCGTGCTCTTTTTTATATTTATTTATACAAAATTTGCTTCTGGTCAACTCCACGTACAAGTGGCGTCACTCTAGAGCAGCTTTCAGCAATTACAATGATAACAATATAATATTCATATTAGTTTTAATGTTGCCAATTTGTATTGAGTTCTTGAGAAAGTAATAAAAAAAAAATTATATATTATGTCAACTGAAAGTACCTACTCTATAAATATTCCCTCCTTTAAGAGTATCTAAATGGCTGTATTTTTTGCGTTGGCTTAGAAGTTTAAACCGATGGATATTAATTTTGACCTAATGTTGGTGCTCGTGGAGGGCCATACTCCCTTGAGAATGAGAATGTTCAGATTTACTGGTTGGTACCATATTATGAGTTTTTTTTATATCTAGATGTTCTTTCATCTCTTGAAAAATTTATAAAAAATCTCCATAAAGCCTATACCCTACCCTACCTTACCCTATTTAAAGATTTTTCTTCGTTCACAGAACACTTACCTTCTGTACATTATTATCTTGTGTGCAGGGAATGGATTTACGGTCGCTGTAACTAATTGAAATTATTATTAAAACTTTTAAATGTCCAGATAAAGGTGCGTCTGTGTCTAATTACTACTTTAATGGTACCTAAATGTTGTTAATTATATTTTAACTTGTAATTTTTGAACTGGAAAATGTGAATTTCAGTTTTATGTAAAATTATATCTAAATTGATTTATTATTCTTCATTTGTTGGAAGCAGTGACCTGGGTCAGTTAGGTACATAGTCAATAGCTTTAAAATATTACGTCTTATAAGCTGTGAATTTCAGTTTACTTTTATATTGTGACTGTGTCGATGATGTGGATTATTCTTCTTTTCAGTAATTTTAGCGTTTGCCCTTTCATTGGTATAGTGTGTCGTATCGTGAGCCCCTTACTAGTCCTAAGTTGAGCTACAAGAATACTGTCAAATGCTTTCACTGACTGAACAGGTCCAATCAAATCGGTGCGATTTTTTCTCAGACATTAATCTGTATTGTATTCATTCAGATTAATAACTTTATTTACATTTTCACTATTATAAATTAATTAATTATCTACACTTATAAACAACTTAATAACTATAATTACAGTAAATTACAAAATAAATAAATAATAAAACCTTACGCTAAAATACACTATCTATAATATGGCGTCAAAAAACTCTTCCACATCGCTGCCGATTGGTAATGTGCCCAAAAGACTGGCGGCATTGCCACGTTGTATGGCAATGCTTATCCTCTGTCCAAGGTAAAAGCCAGCTTTTGGGTCACGCGAAGTGTCAACTAGACGTTTCGACAGATCTTTAAACAACATGTGAGCACTCGGACTCCACGATCCAAGAGTTTCAACCCCAAACGGTTCGAAAATATAACTTCCAACAAGGTTGTTATATTTCCGCCGCTTGAGGTTCTCCGCAGCCGCAGCGGCAGCACCAGCACGACACGACGAGCTAGGAAGATGTGAAGGCGCAAGAGTATCGACACAAGTAGCGTCCCATACTAAAGGCCTTCCCATCTTCCAAGGAAATAACGACATGCCGTCCGGTCTCTTGCCATCGTCGCGTGCCAGGCCATGGGGTTCCAATACGGCTGGAACGCCGGCGGTGACAAGAGCGCGTCTGATGATGTCGTTGATATTCGCGTGTCGCGCTATGCGACCCGCACTACGGCTGCATGACAGACCGTGGTGTCCGAGGTTGTTCACAACTTCGCCGCAGTGACAGCGATGAGGAGAACAGCAGGGAGCGCCTAGACGTAAGGCAACAGCGAGGCGGAAAGTATTATCGTCGAGCAAGGTGCCGATGTTCGACGACGGTAGTGCGTGAAGCCAGAGACCCGACTCCCACTCTCCCACAGCCAGCAGGCGCGCTCGCTCCGCAGGGGCAGTAAATGTTGCAATCAGGTTTTCCTGCACTACTTTGCAGAGCGGCTCATCCCACCGTCTTTGGGATGATGGTACGTCGGGCGGATTAGAATTCGGGCAAGCGAGTCTCCAGGCATTTATAGCCTCGATGAAGCACGGCACATTGAAATCAATCAGTGAGGGAGAAAGGATATTCCTGATTAATTTCTCAGTGCCGTGAACCGAGGATATAAAGGCTGGTAAACTAATACTAGAAATTTTGCGGACGCCGAGGCCACCCATACGGATAGGAAGAGTAGCCTGAGCCCAAGCTCGGTCGTCCATGGCCACGTTTAAAATTGATGTAAGAGTATGCCGGATAATTTGGTCCGTTTTATCCAAAAGATGAGGGTGTTTCCATAAATGAGAAGCGCGAAGGAAATAAATTAATTTAGGGCCGAAACAGCAGAAACGAATTATAGTGATGGCCGAATGCATATTAATTTGTAGTAATCTTTCCGAAACATCATTAAAATTTTGAATTTTTTCCTCGACAAAATTGGGAAAGGAATCCTCAAAAATAGGAGACCCCAGGAGACGAAGAGAACTTCTGTCTATAATTTTGATTTCCGGGGCTATTGCGTTAAATTTGGAAAGAGTCTGCTGTCTGTCGGTGGTGTCAGATAATTGTATTCATATGATTTGACATGTCATTATTTATTGTATGGACTTTAAAAGAGACTTTGACCCCTGAGTTTCTGTCGGTGTTTTTTCTCAGGATAGTCAGGTAGGAAACACTGGCCTCATCTAGTTTAAATTAACAAAAAAATAAGATTTATTTATAACCTATTTTTTCATTTGTATTTTAAAAAAGGTTGCTAATATAACGGTCTATAATCTTACTATCCACTACACAAATAAATATACCTCTAAAATACAATTACGTGTCTATGAAGCTACTCGTCTATGAAGCTACGCATCTGTGAGTCTTACTCAAACTCATAAACAATGAACGCCATTAACTAATAAAGATATTTCCACCTTTAAAATTGACTACGGAAGTTGTCTAAAGTTCAAACGCCTTTGAACTTACCACTTACAGTTACCTAAAATTTAAAGGAACAATCGTTAGGAAAAGGTGTGCCTTACTATTTAACTTGGAACTTTGATCCATTGTTGAATGTCTCGATGTCGATGTCGTTTAGTTATCGATTACTGCCAGTTTTTAGAGACGTTGATAGATCGCCCCGAGCGGCCATTCTGCTTCCACTGGTTAAACCTATTCTGTGGGTTTAAGTTATGAGCAAATATGCTTTAATATTCTTAGCTTTAAAAGTCATTAATATTATGTCGTGATGGCGTAATAGTTAAGGCACCCGCCTCTCATGCATGAGCTCGCGAGTTCGATACCAGGCAAGTTCCAATGTGAATTTTTCAATTCATATGTACTGTTCTAATTTTATCATCCTGTGCTTTAGAAGGCACGTAAAGGCGTTGGTCCTGATTCTTGATGTTGAGTCAGACGCCAGAAAGTCAGACCATCAGTCGATACAAAGAGTATCGTTTTGCCTTATTGTAACTGAGTTGTGGAGGTATTCAGCCGCATCCGTTAGACTAGTGCACCTGTCGTACACCTGCCCGAAAAGTGGTCGAATTTAAGTGCCAGTGGCACTATTGCTTGCAGAACGGACGCCAGTGTGGCCAAATAAGGTTCGGGAGATGACAGACACATAATGAAAGTTGCAGATTTGGATGACCTTTTAAAAAGAGAAAGACCTGGGAGGCCGCTACATGCGTATAAAAATATTCCAGGGGAACATATTCCTTGGTAAAAAGATTATAACTATTTATTTGTATGATTTCAAATCGCTGCCGCTTGTATCTTGTGGAACATTACCTACTTTCATTTACTAAGTGTAAATATAAAGCTGAAACTTTTCTATTACTGCCGTTTCAGATTGGCCAGATATTTCGGCGTACAGGTCTTCAATCAACATTCTTTTTTCCAAGATTGCAGGAAAATATTTTTATATACAGGGTGACTTGTAATTTAGCGTAGGTAGGTATTTCAGGTGGGAATAGCGGAGAAAAAACTTCCTGTATACCGTAACATTGTGATATAACTTTACAGATATTTCATATATCTCTATTCTATTTCTCTGTATTTTAATAGTGAATTTAAATAACGGCATGCTGTAAATATTTTGGTAAATAATCTGATGAGATAGATTTTATCTCAATTTTTGAAAGAACTGGAAAGAATTCACTCAAACTTTTAACACATTGCCCGCAGAACAGATAGTCGATGGGGCCACAAGGTTCCCGGAGTAGCGACCGCGTACTAAAAGATGCAGCATTACAAGGCCAGCATTATACGGTGTACTGAAGACCTGGTGAGAGACGTAGGAATCGTATGAAAAAAGTTAAAGTGACACTCGAAGGAGGCCTATGTCCTGCAATCTTTCAGTTGTAATTATGATATTAATGAAGCTGAAATATTTCAATAAGTGATTAAACTTTTTAAACTTATATTAAACTAGCAACCTCGCAAGATTCTACCGGTTGCGTTTCGGGGAGTGTGCGTCGGAATTGCATAACCTAATTCCGCCTAGTCCGTTCCATCATCGGACTACCAGACGTACGGCTACGCGCCACCGGTATATGGTGGATATCCCACCAACACGCACAAAACGTTTTGGGAACACATTCATTGTGCGTGCGGCTAGGGAGTGAAATTCCTTGCCGGAGTCTGTGTTTCCTGATAGCTACAACCCGAAATCTTTAAGTCGAGAGTGAATAGGTTTCTTCTAGGTAAGCGCGTTCCATCATCGACCGCATCGCCGCTTTCCATCAGGTGAAGTAGCGGTCAAGCGAGAACCTATCAACAATTAAAAAAAAGATGTCGTTTTGGTCGAAAACTGGCTTTTGTCAGAAAAAAAATTAAAAACGCGATTGCAGCGCCACCTACCGGATCCAATTTTATTTTTAAACCATCCAAGGACCTATTCTAATATACACATATAGGTACTCCAAAGAAGTAAAGTCTTTTAGCTGCAGTTAGGTGACAAACACACATACAGAAGATAAACTTATAAAATAAATAAATTTTATGAAGTAACTGCAAATTGAAATTAATTTAAAACTTTTGATGAACCTGTTTGATTCGTGGAAGTCTTTTTTTTTCAGTAATTTGAAACAGTGTACGAAGTCACCCTGTATATATGGTCGCTTACTATTTCATATATGTAAGTACATTCAGACAAATTGTTCCTCATATTGAAGGGAGACAAAACTGTTTCTTCTCTCTGATATTTCCTAAACATTGCGTAGGTATGGAATTGATTGAATTTCTCGTTCAGATTGATCTAGATTCATTCTCTGAACTAGTTGAGATATATTGTAGGACCCTCTGGCTCGTGAATGGGAAGGGACATCTAAGATGGTGTTCTGAATTCGTGCCTGAATTTAAAATACCCACTTTTGATGGTCCCTTACTCAGCTACTGTATACAAATTGATTTTCTAGTTAAATAAATACAACATCTAACTAGAATAATACACACTTGCATAAATTAAGTTAATATCATAATTTTAACACTGAAACTTTATTTGAATGTACTTAGACAGTGTTATTAGGGTTCAGTAACTCAAAAAAAAAAAAACGGAACTCATAAAGGATCACTTTGTTGTCCGTCGATCAGTCTGGTTGTCTGTCTGTCTGTCAACACCTTTTATCTCGAGAACGCGTGGAGATATTGAGTTGCAATTAAAATTATATATTCAGATCTACAGTCCCTCGAAGCTGTGAAAAAATCAAAATTCTAAGTTAATAAAAAAAAAAACGGCCATTTATTCCGAAAAAAAAAAACATATTATACATATTTCGGCACTCGCAAGAGAATCAAAATTCATAGGGTACTTCCCGTTGACCCATAATCCTGATATTTGGTATAAAGTAAGGTCTTATAGCACAGGTACAGGAATAAATCTGTACCTAAACATAAAATTTTTTGTTACGTCACAAAAAAAGTGTGATCCGGAAAAATCTTCGAGACTCCATTTTCGAATAAATTAGTAATTGTAATGTAAGACTAATACTAGGTTTAAGGTTTTTGTTTACTAACACTATGGATCATTTGTGATAAATTATTATTATTATATATATAAGTAAATTTGTACGAAACCCACAGTGCGCAAGTCCGACTAGCACTTGCCCAGTTTTTTTTAATGCATTTATTAAGAATTTAAGAAAATTTGTAATTTTTTATCCAACATTAGCCTCTTTGCACGCCTTTCCATTAAGTCCAAAACTGCTAGGTGGCATTTTGCATACGATCGAACCTGTGCTTTGTATAATATTAGAAATTGTCCCGATTAATGGCCAGGCGTGAAAAATAATTCAGCAAATAATTGACAATTACTAAACCTTTAAGGAAATAATAGCCTTGACAATATAAGTTGGTCATCGTGATCAGTAGCCTGATTCCCGTAAAATCAAACAAGCCAAATATCGTTGAAGTTTTCTAGTCGTTCGATCGAAGTCCTATCCAAAAACGGTATTCACGATCTATCGACTTATTTCCAGTCACATTAATAAGTATTCTACCAGGATAATGTAATACAGATTTTTTTTTTAAATCGACGAATTTCAAACGACTTTAAAATCGGTGTCGTTCAAACTCGATTGAGGGATGTGAATACGGAAATGGTCCAAACGACTAAATCGCTGCGATATCGTTACGGTTTTTATTACGTGAATCGGGTTACAGGTCGTACTTATCTAACAGCAATGCAACATTTAAACGCCAAGACCAAGGGAAATAAGAATTAACTTTTATATCATAGTAAATAGGTACAGTTTGTTTTTTTCTTTTTATGTTTTTTTTTCACCGACAGAAAGCTGCTCTAATCCTGACATAGGCTATATTTTATGTGCGCGGGTGAAGCCGCAGGCAAAAGCTAGTAATTTATATATTTTCAATAACACCTTTTTATCTTTAATATCTACCGGTCCCAGCAGACGTTTTTCTACCCGTAAACTGGCTTTTTGTCAGAAAAAAAAATGAAAACCTGATTGCTACTGGGTTCAATTGAATTTTCAAATTATCCTGGGACCAAAATTCAATTCAAAAATTTTTGTTTCACACCGGCCTAAAAGGGCACTTAAAACATGTCCAAAAGCTAGTTGTACCACTCAAATATCATTTTGAATCACCACTCAAATATCACAAAGTGTTTTTTTTTTTTTTTGTAGGTGGTAAAATCGTCCAAAGATATGTCCGCGCCCTTGGGTGGAGCGGGAAATAGTATCAAACTTTAACTGACTAAAACCTAGTCCTGTTCCTTAGTTGCCTATCGTACCGGGACCGAATCTTCCTTTCTGCGGTCTAGTTGTTTAGGAGGAGTTAAGTGACAAGCACACGTACAGAAGAATTATATTTTTTTTTCTAGCCGTTGCTGTCCCGCTGCTGGGCAAAGGCCTCCCCCAAGTCCTTTCAAACATCTCCTGTGCCGTCTCAAACCAGTCCTCGCGGTACGCGTCCAGATCATCCCGCCACCTCTTTCTAGGCCGACCTCGACGGCGAAGAATATATCTAAAAATTATAGATGGCGGTAAAAAAAAATCTAAAATAAATTAATAGAACGGAAGTTGTTATTAAAATTTGGATTTTCCCTGACTGGCCACGCAAATATTTTAAAGAAATAAAAAGTAAATGATTAAATTAAAACATATTCAAATACATGTTTTGCGTCCATTTACGTGATGTATCCTCATTTGCAAAAGCTTTGCATACCTATGTATAATGTAGTCCGAATCACGTAATAAATTATTATAATCAGCTCTTTAAAAATCATGAATAAACAGCTACAATACATCGAAATAACATAATGATTTAAATTACACTGATTTGTAATTAAAATGTTTTCATGTTGATGGATCATCGAAAAATATTTGCCTCGGGCCAACATTGTTTTTGGAACAATATTCATGTACGACCAATATTTTATTTATTGCTTTTTAAGTAAGTAATCGTGATAATATGGATAATTATTGTTAATAATTAATATTACGAGTATTACGGTAGTCGTTCAAGCGTATCAAAATGATAACCTACCTATAATATCGGTGTATCCTTTGACACCTTGATAATGTAGATGTACCGTGTGCAAAATCAAATGCTTATCTAACGAATGTTTAATACATCGAACATTTATTAATACATAAATATGCCGTGCCCTCGTGAGGGCGATTGGCGGCGGCAATGTCTCGCGCCGGGCCTTGGTACATGTCCGGAGCAAGGAGGAGTGGCAGGCGGTCGCCGACTTCTGCGAAGCAGTAATGCTAGCAAAGGAGGAGGCCGGCCGCATCAGGCAACGGCAGCGCTCACAGCGCCGCAGCCGCCGGCTAATTTCCGGCCACCGTAGGCGCGGGCTTGAGAACGGCGAGCAATGGGTAGCTCGCTGTCCGACCGTCTGGTAACTGTCCGGACGGAGCCCAAGTCGTCGACAGCGCACACTGTTTCCGCGCGCCTCTAGGAGCTGTCAGCAACAGCAGAGGCCCAGCTGGCTCGAAGCCTACTGGGGCCAGGGTTATCCGAAAGGGAAGCTCGGTCCCGGTACGACAGGCACGAAGGAACGGGGTGGGCTTTTAGTCAGTAAGAGTCTGACGCTATCTCCCGCTCCGCCCAAGAGCGGGGGTTGTCATTGGGTGATTTTTCCCACCATAACAAAAATAAAATAAATAAAAATACATAAATATAGTAAATCTGTAGTTTTAAGTTGTGCGCGCATCACGTAAAATATACGAAATTGATGTAAATAACTTTTATATAATAAAATTGTTTGTAACTTAATATATAACTTAACTTTGTTTCATCGCAATCGATTGACTATATCGAAAGATATGCTACATTCATCGATTGTTAGGTATCTAGGATATGGTACGAAGTTCGCCGTGTCAGCTAGTACAAAATAAAAAAAATGTTTTTGTAAAAAATTGCTATCACTCGTAGTTTTCCTTTTAATTCATTAAACCCCAAGCCCACAGGCCAGTTTTTGCGTGGGCGAGATGTCGCATAACCCGCGAACGCCCGCGTTCGCTCTCTTATCATTGTCTTTATATTGTGGCTCTAATTACGGTATTCGAACGGTTAAATAAACAAAACATCAGGATTGGTTTGTAAATTACGGCGTCTAATGTAACCATGGAATAAAGACTTGTTCTGTGAATGTAACTAACACAAAACATGCCCTTTGAAGATTTAAAAATAACTTACAAGTAGAGCAGAATTGTGATTCTGTGACATTTTCACTGTGATATGCCAAATCACAATTTAAATATTTCTTTCAGTTGTAAACGTTGGTAATAGCTTTTTCTGGATCATATTACTTGCAATCCATTTCTAAGAGTTATTTTATTTATTTTCTGTCATAGATTAAATTATAATTATATTAAATACTAGATTTTCCTGCAGCTTTGTCCGCGAACATAAAATATAGTCACTCAAAAATAATGCCACTTACTATCGGTAAAAAAAATTTCGTAATCGGACCAGTACTTTAAGAATTTTTTTATTTTTTTTTTATTCTTTATTGTACACCACATAAACAAAAATACGAGACAAACATTATTAAAAATAAGTGTACAAAGGGCGGTCATATTGCCTCCTACAAACAAAAGTGTAGATTAATTAGTTAAGCAACTCCAAATATGTCATTTATTTTTATGTCAATTTTTAATATTATTTTTGTGTATATACAATTTTAATTGCAATTTTAAATAAAATTAATGTCTTTGGTTGTTAAAAAGGGTAGTAATAAAAGCTCCGACAAAAAAAGAAGAATTGTCCTTACTCAAAATATTAAATCTACTGCCTAAAATACTAACTTTCCGACTACTTTTGTCCGAATAAAAATGACGAAACGACCGAATGAGATACTGAAATCTTCGAAAAATAAACATGACTGTCTATTGCTATAATACTTTTCTACCAGCATAAATTACGTTCTACTGAAAACTTTGCTTTGTAATTTTTATCTTTACTTGCCTACTATTAATTCATAAATTACCTTTCATATTTCATAGATTGTGGTGCTATTTTAACTGTCACATTATACTGAAAATATTATTCTGAGTGGCTATACAGAAACTTATAAAAAATATAAAAATGTACTTGTAACAATAACTTTTAATTGCATCATAAATCATGAATTTTACTTACCACGGGTATGCTTCGATATAGGTACCTATTTCAGGCGTTAAAAAGTTAAAACAGTCGTATTCATGGGTACGTTTAAAAATCCCGAATTTTAAATTACCGATGGACGAAATCCCGAAAATTGAAACGCCAAATGGTCGTATGGACGAAAGTTTAAAATCCCGAAAGTTCATTTGTTCGAATGTTTAAAATCCCGAAGTTCAAAATCCCGAAGTTCAAAATCCCGACTCATCCGTGTCGGGGTGCCCTAAGGTTCCGATTTGTTTTATTTTGAGAAGTAGCACTCGCCGGCCGCTGCCGCGGCGCCGCTCGCTTCGCTCGCTCGGCTCGCGCGCTTTTGGTCACAATTCTAACCTAACCTAACCTATTTCAGCCACAATCTCTCGTAAAAATGTGTTTACCATTGTCTTAAATAGTCTAGTCACAGGTAGATTGTATTTTGATTGCTCTTTGAACTGGGTGAAATAGGTTAGGTAACGTTAGAACTGTGACCAACCGCTACGTTCAAGTTGTTTCGTCTATTCGGGATTTCGTCCTTTCGGGCATTTGAACATCGGTATTTTGTGTTTCGATATAACGACTATCGGCATTTAAACCTTTCGGTATTTTGAATTTCGGTGTTTTGCACGTCGGTATTTCAGCCATAGGTATAATGAACTTTCGGGATTTTGATACGTACCCCTATTCATGCCTTAATCGAAAACCAAGTAGACTTTGGTTTCCTAGAATATTATACTGTATTATTAATCGACAAATTTCCTAACTTTTATAATGTCAGCAAGAACAAAGATAAAAATAAAACAAAACTCAGTTTATTATGAAAATGTAGTTACGTAGTAGATCAGAACTCCATCGCGCGGGCCGAACAGTTGAGGTATTTTCATCATTATTGAGAGCTAAAAAATAAATTTGATAACCAACAATAGAAATTAAAACAGTTCATGCAAGTTGTAAAAATATGATTATTTTGACCAAACCTCTGTTGTCGGTAACTTAGTAATTTTGTCGGAGGTTCAGTATTCTATTCGGAAGTTTAGTTTTTTTATTCGAAGATCAATTTTTTTTTAGGAGAAAATGTAATTTGAACATGCTCTTATTTGTTGTTAAATTGGATATTTTTTTTCGTTTATGTTTTGGGTTTTTTGTCGGTAATTCATTATAACGCTAGTTAATTAGAATAATAGTCGGCCACAGATCGCTGGAGATTAAATTGTTTTTCGGAACCATTATTATTTCCCTTAAAAAAATGTAATATAAATGAAACAATTACTGGATTCTGAAATAGGTACTATGAACCTAACCTAGCTCAGGAGTCCAAGTTTCACTTATTTGTAACCCAGTGTTGTGATAATAAAGAATGTATAATTATTTCACTGGTTTGACTACACGTAAGCGACCACACATTGCAGTATCGCCACTCACGGACTCTAAATCAGTACACAAAAATACAAGAAACTCGCTACCCAAACTTATCTCATCCTAATTACATCCGCAAGATATTTTATCAATAAACCCACAGTTTCAAGCTTAGTTCGAAACATCTTGAGTCGGATCGTGTAGAACCTGGTAGTACAAGCACCTACAAGTATGAACTATGTGCCGAAGTTCGGGGTACCTGCAGTATACCCCCGCATTAATATTGTAACCGACAATGTTTGTCATGTAAATAATGAAGGAAGGGATAGAAACTTGAAGGACTAGGATTGTGAATGGGAAGGTATTGAGTGGGAGTGTTGAACTTCAAGGGGTTTAGATACAGAAATCTATACATATAGGTAAGATCCCCAGGATCTTTTCAAAATCTTTTACCTACTTTGTGTAAATAAAACTACCTAAAAGATTTTCGTGGGTCAGCACATAACTAGAGAACATCTGAAATAATAGCCTGAATAAGGTTTCTAAAAAAAACAAAAATTAAATAGTACAATTTTCTGTGAGATTGCTAGCTTGTCGGATTTCTATCGTTTACATTTCAGGGAATGTGCATTGGAATTGCATATTTCAGTTCCGCTAAGTCCGTTCCATCATTGGGCCACAAGACGTAAGGCGTTGCGCCACCGGTACATGGTAGACATCCCACCCATACGTACAAAGCATTTTGGGGACACATTTATTGTGCGTACAGCTAAGGAGTGCAATTCCCTGCCGGAGTTTGTTTCCTGATAGCTACAATCTAGGGATCTTTAAACCTATTCAGAGTACAAAAAAAAAAATTCGATGCTCAGTGATCCACGCGCTCTTCAAAGAAATAACAGCAAACCGTAGGAGGCCCAGCGTCCTTGCCTTCCGCATGACGCAGGTTCTCACCGGACGTGGCAAGTTCGGGAGGTTCCTGCACCTAATCCGTGCCGAAATGACGCCCCGGTGTCGCCACTGTGCGGAACGCCCGGAAGACAAGGTGGAGCACACAGTTGAGGTGTGCCCTGCTTGGGCGGAGCATCACCGTGCTTTGTGAGGGCGATCGGCGGCGGCGATCGCGGCGATTCCGATTCCGATTTCCGGCCACCGTAGGCGCGGGTTTGAGGACGGCGAGCAATGGGTAGCTCGCTGTCCGACCGTCCGGTAACTGTCCGGACCGAGCCCAAGTCGTCGACGGCGCGCACTGTTCTCGCGCGCCTCAAGGAGCTGGCAGCAACAGCACCCAGACTCAGCTGGGTCGAAGCCTACTGAGGCCAGGGTTCATTCGAAAGATAGTTTAAGCCCCGCTACGAAGGCAACGAAGGAACGGGGTGGGCTTTTAGTTAGTAAGAGTCTGACACTATCTCTCGCTCCACCCAAGAGCGGGGGTTGTCATTGGATTATTTTTCCGACCATAAAAAAAAATAAAAACCATAGGAGGCCAGCAGGACCGATAATTACTAGGACAGAGGTGATTTCATGAAAAGGAAACCCGTAGTCCTAGAACGCAAAGGGAAACTCCATTTAGTTGTCCTGTCTTTACACAGGTGTGATTTTAGTCAGTAAAAGTCTGACAAGTCTTCTTGCTCCACCGAGACCAGGATTGGTCATTGGATGATTTCGTACGTTAAAAGAAAAAGAGTTGAGGATTATGGCATGTAAGCGTCTGCTAGAAATTCTGTAAGCTACTAAACGGTAGCACGCTCATTTTATTAGCAATGTCTCTTAAGTCACGTCTTCTTAAAATGTGTCGTACTGTCACCGTTCAATGCCGGTAAAATAGTCTCCATAAACGGCACCAGTAAATGTAGAAACGTCTGGCGTAGGTAGTTGATAGTGATAGAACCACACGCCTCATTATGTCTTTACTACCTGAAGATTTAAGAAAGGGTGTAAGTATTTATTAGACCCTTAGTTTACGACTCATGTGTAATTTTTATGTAGATTAACATTAAAAGGCAAAAGTTTATAAATTCTAATTCTAAATCTAATTAACTCACTATATTGTCCTGCTGGGCGATGGCCTCCCACTTCCTCTTTCACACACGTAACATTCTATTTGTGAAAAAATACAGTTTAAAAAAACTAAAAAAAAAACACGCTTTCATAGCATATCAAACTAAAAAGTGTAAAATTATTTTCAATAAGTGTAGGTATAAAATAATAATAATGAACGAAAAATATTAATATCATTGTGAAAAAAGCCTCCCCGCGCTTTGTGCCATATTTTTCGTAAATCGAGCACCCCACGCTTTTTTCACAATGATATTAATATTTTTCGTTCATTATTATTATTTTCTACCTGTACTTATTGAAAATTATTTTACACTTTTTAGTTTGATATGCTATGAAAGCGTGTTTTTTTTTAGTTTTTTTAACTATATTTTATTTTTCACTAAAAAAAAAAACGGATTATTGTATTGTCATCAGTCTTTGATGGGTGTGCAAAGTTTGAAGAAAATCTGATCGCCCAAAGTTGGTCAAAATCGAGCTCAAAGGCGTTGGTTACAAACATACAGGTGAAGCTAATATAAGCGTGTTAATAGCAATTTCCAAAATCGGTCCAGTTGTTTTTCAGTTTATTAATTACTTACAAAAATACAAATATTTTTTCTTTATAATATTGTATTTAATTAAATATAGCTAGTAATAATATACATTTATTTCTGAGTAGATACAGACATTGGGGATCTTAGAACGCAAAGGGTAGCTGAAAGACACAAGAGTTACTCAGTAAAAGTACACACCGTCTCGCCCCACCCTAGATAGAGAGAAATCATTGCAAAATTTCCACCTAAAAAAGCAGCCACTACAACACAGACTTACATCTCGTCTATTATATGTAATGATAAAAGAATAAACTCAATACGGCTCACTTACACGATAATAACATCGCACGGCGATCAGCATATCCCTACAAACATAACGAATATAGAATTATTCCCTCAGGATCGTTTACTGTGCCATAAATTCTGGCCGCTAATACTGGGCGCGTAAATTATCATGACTTTTTAACGAAGACCGAAACACGTGGGTAGCTAACAATGTTATATATTATTCAAAAGAGTCCAAAAATATCTTCAGAAGTATGCTAACGTTAATTTTAGACGGAGATTACCGTGTTTGAAAATATCCTTCGACATTGGCAAGATTTTTAAGCGCTGTAATTATATTAATCTTATATATGAAAATGTCTTTTTTTAGAATAGAATTTTACTAAAAAAATTAGAGGCAACTAGACATTACTGAAAACCTTAACTAACTGTACTTTTATAAATATGTACAGGTAAACACATTTTTTCGCAAAGCTGTCGACTTGAAGTGTGTCCAAATGACTGATGTGCGTGTGAACTAGAGATGTGCGGCTATATTGCCACTATATTCCCACTTCACGGCAATATTGCCGACAACATAGAGATATGTCCTCTAGTGTAAACTGAGAGACCAAACTGGTATGAAGCAAAAAAAAAAGATTACAGGATTTAGTAGTACACTTAAAACAATTGTAGAACCAATCAGAGAATTTGTAAACCAATATTTATTAGGTCCTTACACATGAAATTGGCGTTTTGTACGGGAGGAATATAAAGTCTTTTTTTTTTAAGCTATTGCATAGCTTCTATCGCGGGCCTTGAGCGTGGAGACCGAATCCAGAAATTCCGTAACGAAAATAACCTAACACCCCCCACTCATTTGTTTTTTGAGCGTGGTGACCGATAAGAAAACAAATGAGTGAACAATCAATCAAAATTCAGTTCAATGTGTGAAAGTGTAACTTCAATTAATATCAAAGAAAAACAAAGGAAAACAATACTGCATAAATAAAATAAATAAATAATTATAATATTGCATAAGTTGATAAAAATGCTATGCAATAGCTTTACCGCGGCAGTACCCGAGTGCCACACGTCTTTTTTTTATAAAATATATTTAATTAATCAAAGTATACACTGTTGATATCTATGCACTTTTGCCATCTCATAGGTAGCCCATTGATCCCTTTACCATGGGGGCGAGAATCAATAAAAAAGTTGTCCAAATTCCAGAAAAATATGGTAATCTGTTGGAGCAAGGTCCGGGGTGTACGGTGGATGTCGCAGACATTCCAATTGTAGCTCATCTAACTTAGTGGGTGTTTGTTGTGCAGTGTGTGCTTTTGCGTTGTCGTGAAGCAGCAGTAACCAAGAGCGATTGACCAATCTCGGTTGTTTAGCAGCTTCTTCCTTCAAGGTTTGCAGTTGCTGACAATAGATATCTGCCGTAATCATTTGGCCAGATATTAGAAAGCTGTAGTGAACAACGCCGGCACTAGTCCACCAAACGCTCACAAGTAACTTTTTCTGAGTCAATTTTCGTTTAGGGCAGGATTTGGCTGGGTCTCCAGGGTTCAGCCATTGTGACGAGCGCTTCCGATTATCAACCTTTTTTCATCACAAGTAATGATTCGATTTAAAATCCCTACATTATTGTGTTGGTTGAGCAAAGTAACACAGCAGTCGACGCGTGTTTGCAAGTTCAATTCACTCAATTCATGAGGTACCCATCGTTCAAGTTTTTTTACTTTCCCGATTTGCTTCAAGTGGATTAATACAGTTTTATCACTTACCCCGAAGTCTGCAGCTATCTTTGAAGTGCTTTGTGATGGATCCGCTTCTACAATAGCCTTTAATTCTACATTTTCCACTTTGGTCTCCGGCCGTCCACGGGGTGGGTTCTGAAGGTCGAAATTTCCAGAACGAAAACGTCGAAACCAAGAACGTACCGTGGGTGCTTGTTTTTGCGACACCAGCGCCTTACACATCATTAATCCTTCAAGCTTTCTGCAGCACTGGTGCCACGGCAGAACTCGTACTTGTAAATATACCGATATTTCATGTTTTCCATTGTGTGGTAATAAGCGACGCCAAAGAAAAAAAAAAATGAGGTAAAAACAAATGAATAACTGTTTTCAAAACTCAAATGTACCAGCTAAATGAATTTATAAATTTGAATTTGGAATTCTTAACCAAAGCGGCGATATTTAAGATCAAAGAGGTCAATATGACAAAACGCTAATATCATATGTAAGGACCTAATACTAAAATTACAGCCCTTAAAGTGCGGTCCCTCGGTCCCCATGGAGCTTCTGCCAGATCTCGAAAAGTATCAGAAAAATTGAAGTATTATGACTACAGACATTTAGTAGAGAATTCGGCATGGCGTATGGCGAGGGGCATGAGGGTATGGCGAGGGTGGGGTATGGGCATATTGCACGTTGCATGGCAATGCTTAATCTCTGGTCGAGGTAAAATTGCCACGCGATTTGTCAAATAGGCATTAGGATAAACCTTTAAATACCTAATGTAAGTATGATTATATGATTTTGTCAAGAGAATCACGATTAAATAGACTGAAAAGAGTTCAGGTGAAGAATTAATACTAAAGATATTTAGCGTGCACTTAGCAAACACATGTTTGAGTGTGACAGCAGTGGTGGTCGAGCGGTAACGGCCCCAATTTACGAGTTGTAGGTCGTAGGTTCAAACCCAGGCAGGCGCAATACTTTGTGTAATTCATTTCATCACCACTGCTCTCAAAACGGTGAAGGAAAACGTCGTGAGGACACCGGCATGTCCTTGAACTAAACATTCGAAGACATGTGACACTCACCAACCTGCACTGGGTCCGCGTGGTAGATTACGGCCTATTCCCTCTCCTAGAGAGTAGGCCTGAGTCCCAGCAGTGTGATCTCAAATCGCTACTGGCTTGCTGAATAATATCAACATTTATTCATTAAGTGTAAATATAAGGCCGAAACTTTTCTATTACTGCCATTACATTCTGTGTGCTATTCCAGGACATGGTCTACTCGGGTATCAAGTTCCATCAAATTCCTTTCAGCCGTTTGAGTGTGAAGAAGTCTCAAACATACACTCACACACTTTTGCTTTTTTAATACTCATAAATACTGTGATAATCGTAGAAGATATTATCTCGTACGTGTCTGTAAACAGGTGTCATATTTTTTGACATCCATTTACCAACACGTCATGGGTAACACCAAAAAAACATTACCACAAAACGAAGAAACTTACAATGAAAATCAAAATGACGTTGTAAAAATAAACTCTAAATATTCCTCACTAGGTCGAGAGGCAGTACCGACCAGTCACTGACATGCCCACTACAGTGTACAAATATTGGGCAAACAAGAGTGTGCTATAATAATGTTTGTCGCCAATGTTTGTTTTCATTGGGTATAATGATGCAGTATTGCATGTTCGAGGACGAGGACAAATGGTGACGTGGGTACTTATTACTTCCATGTTAGGTTTTTAGGACTTTAAATCACACTAATGTTATGAAGGAGAAAGTTTGAATGTATGTTTGTGTGTGTTTTTGTTTGTTACTGATTCACTCACAAACAATATGGTTAAAAAATGTTGACCCATTTGAAGTTAGCGTTCCGTACTTACAATTGCGCCTGAAAAAATACGCAATGCGCATTCGCCATATGATTCATAAACCACCGTGGGCGTGGGCTTGCGAACGGCGAGAAATAGGTAGCTCGCCGTCCGGCCGTCCAGTAATCATCCAGACCGAGCTCAAGTCATCGCGTAGTGTTTCACGCGCGTCTCAAGGAGATTTCAGCAATCCGTAGGTGCCCAGCAGGGTCGAAGCCTCCTGGGACCATGGGTTTGCTTCTGAAAGGAACTCAAGTAACGAACGAACATAGGAGTGGATTTAGTCTTTCACTGACTAAACCCACTCCTATGTTCGTTCGTTATTTGAGTTCTCTCGCTCCGACTTAGAAGTCATTGGACGATTTCCCTCCTAAAAAAGATTATAAGACCAATAGTATTGTTGGTCTAGTAACAGGAAACATGTTTGTTATGTTCTCTCAAGTCCATACACCCTGAATATACCTATTCTCTCTATCTATATGATAAATCTGTAGAAGTTTTAAGTTGTGCGCACATCACGTAAAATACACCGTTAAATTTTGATTGTTTTAATCCCGTGGAGGGTTGATCCGGTACATGAAACACTTGTATCGATTTGTAAAGATAAAATTAAAAAATAAAGTACCTTTTTTTTTCAAAACTCGTATTAATTTACGCATGTACGAAATAAATTTCTTTAAAAAAACGTCAACTGAGCGAGTCCAATGACCTGTAGGTAGTAGTCGGCGTTGCGTACAAACTGCCGATAGGTCATTGGACTCGCTCAGCTGACATTAATTTATTAACGACATTAACATTCATTTAATTTCATTTCGTTAACATTCATTGAATGTTAGACGATACGAAGTTCGCCGGGTCAGCTAGTATTGTAATTTGGAAGTATAGTAAGATCAGTCATTTTTTAAAAGAGTAACATGTAGTTTCTTGCCGCTTCTTCTCCATATGAAACCACCGATTGGAACCGTTTTGGAATCGCCTATGTGACATTAAAATATTTTAAATTTTCCAGTAGCCAAAATTTTTTATTTAAAAAATAAAATCTCATAGCAATGTTATTTTACATCAGCCTTAACAAAAATAAAAGAAAGACTTTCTTCATAGTCGCACGCGTAACATAAAGGTGGTGTCACACTTATTTGATGTGAGGTAACGTGCCTCTCGGGGATAATAAGACGTGAGCCCGTTCCGAACAATTATGATCGTAATTTTATTATGAAAATGTAAACAATTCGGAATTTTATTATTTTGTTCGGATTTTTTTCTTTTGTTTCTTACGCCAGCTTTAATCCTGATGAATTGCTTAATTGGCTACTCTTTGTAGCGGGTTTAGACTCTCGCCTCGCGCCTCGTCTCGTATCTCGCCTCGCAGCTCGCGTATTGTTGCGAGGTAGTGAGTGTCAGTTTACACTCTCGCGATGCGTTCAGTTTGCGTTGAGCCAGCAACGATGGAAGACGTCAAAATAGCTCTGCTAGCAGTTTACAAATAACCTCGGATTTTTTTTTCCAAGCATCATTCACTTTTTGGAAATGTTTGTGCAGTTTATGTTTTGGATCCCAAATTATACTCTCGGCCCAATAGAGTTCCATGAACTGCAGCGTTTCCTCTTGAGACAATTCCATTTTTTAGTTGAAGATTTACAGCAAAACAACACAATCTGACGGAAGGGCGCTGTAAACAAACTGAAACGAGAGCACGAGTGTAAACACTACGCTCGCGTCCCTCGTGAGGCCCTTTGACTCGTGCCCAAAAAACCGCCTTCGACGCGAGCACCGCGAGTGGCTACGAGGCGAGGCACGAGTCAGCGTTTACACTCGATCGCCTCGCACCTCGCCTCGCCACTCACGCGAGAGTGTAAACTGGCTATTGGTTCAAGTATGCCCGGCGCAACTGAATTGTACTTCTGTACTCTCTTTTTTATTATTTTTTTGTTGTTACCTACTCGTATTATATTGCGTCGAAAAAATTCTATTCTAAATGTAAAAAGTTTTTGTAAATCTTGTAGGCCTTTCACAAAGTGGACCGGTGAAGGTCGCCAGAATCCGTTAGATGCAATACTCAGAAGGCTGAAATGATGATGATGATAGAATCTTGTGTTTGTAGAGTCTGTCTAAAAAGTCAAACAACTTGGGTAATTATTAAGGTAAATTGAAATTTGGTGTAGTTAATACTGGTTCAATAATTAAGGTTGATTAAGAGATTTTTATCATTGTTTACTAAAAGAAGAACCTTATTTATGAACAGTATTGAATATAAGTATTTTTTAACGATAAATATTATACAAAATTCCCAAGTCGTTTGAATTTTTAGACAGACTATAACAGTTTGCCTGAAGCGTGAATTCTGAGAAATTTGTTTTTGAATTCTTACAATAGTAGAATAGAATAAACTTTATTGAACACCAAAATAGTAACTAAACTTTTAAACAAACTTAAATCTTTGGGTACAATAGTGGTCTCATTTAGAGATGTGCCGATGCCGGCAATATTGCTGTGAAATGGGAATATTGGTGGGATGGGATTATTGCCAGGGAATTGTCCGAAGTATGAATATTGGTGGGAATATTGCCGGGAAATTGCCCGAAGTATGAATATTGGTGGGAATATTGCCGGGAAATTGCCCGAAGTATGAATTTTGGTGGCAATATTGCCAGCAATATTCCCATATTGCCGGCAACGACACATCTCAAGTCTCATTGCTAACAGAAATAATTTATCTAATATAACATAAAAAGGGGGTAGCTATCACTACTATATCTTACCCTTATTGCAAAAACCAACTATCTGCATTTTTGTATTTTTATGTTATATAAGGTGTAAGGTACAGCCCTCCACAAACTTTAAGAGCTTGCTCAGTAGACGAAACTGAACCACCTTCCACAATTATTTTTTTTAGGACAGTAAAAAAAAAATTCGGCCTCGCCATACAAATTGTCCAATCAAGTTTATCATTTTGTATGGTGAGGCTGATTTTTTTTTTCGTTTCCTGAAAAAAAAAATTGTGGAAGGTTGTTCAGTTTCGTCTACTGTGCAGCCCTTAAAGTTTGTGGAGGGCTGTTCCTTACACCTTGTATTATTATTGAAAGGATCGGAGAGTGCTTTTGTTCAACAGTGGGACAGTTCACTCTAACGATAATAACAGTAAGTGCACTTGTTAACTAGTAATTACTCCAACCATTCCCAGAATTTCGATACAACGCCGGGCATTAATTCAGTGCCTATATTGTGTTGCGCACTATTCTGGCAATATTAAAGCATATTCGTGTAAAGTTGCACATCACAGTGAACCTCATCAGAAGGCTTAAAGGCTTTACCGATATAGCTCGAAGAATCACCAAACTTAGTGGGCAGGGCGCATTGATCGTAGAAAAATCGAAAGGTTCTGGAGTGGCGATTGTGTACCAGAATATGCAGCGCTGAAAGATCTCCCACAAAGTGAACCAATGACCTGGTGAGTTTACAAATAATTGTGTATGTCTATTTCGTACCAATTGTTTGAGTATATTCATGTATAGATAAATTCTCATTTTTTCTTTAATTTTTTAATATGCATCACCCAAAAATTTAGGTAGTAGTATAAAATGCCTGAATTCTTTAAAAAACTACTTTGATAACAAGTTGCTAAAGGCAAGAGTAAGCTTTATATAATCGAGCTTGTACAAAAAAACACCCCTTAACATTGTACCCGGTATAAAAACCTTGAAAAACACACGGAAGTCACACGTCACGTAAAGAAAACATCTCAATCTTCCGCAAAATTAAGACCCCATAAACCACTTTACGGAAGTGCTACCAAAACCCTCTTGTTTTTGTGCACGGCATAATTTACAAATGCTACCAAACGTGTCGAATGTTTAACTAAAAAAAGTGGGAAAAAAAGAGAAAAAAAGGAAAAAAACATCGGCACGTGGAGACCGAGCTTTAAAGCGCAAGTTCTCGCTTTTGTGTATGCGTGGAATGCATTTGTGTGCGTGTCGCTGCAGGTACGCTACTACGGAGCTCTCAGTTCCCATCGGGTAGGCACTGACGCACGACGTCTCGACGCTCCCGGCTTGCGAGAACGAGACGCTCGACGAAATACGTTTTCGCGACAAAAGAATTTCCCGGAAAATTTTCAGTTGAATTTTGAAACTGTGAACAGAGGATACTAGGATACTTTAGTGTGTTTTAGTGGAGTTTGGATACTCAGTGGATTGAGTGTCAACATCTTGTTGGTTTTTGTGAATGAATGTACAGGTGTGAACTCGTGAATGTTTTTGATTTAAATTATTTTTGGAATTCGGAAGTTGATCGCAAGTAAGTTTTAAGTGATAGTTTTTTTTTTTTATTTATATACGGTTTTTGCACGAGAACGTATCCTAGTAGGACAGCATTGGATTATTTTTTCATATTGAAAATGGCTGTAGAATTATAAAACGTAATTTTGTAGATATCTGAAATTACGGTAATTTATTGATGTGATTTTTTAATATTCTAATTTTTTTAGTATTTTAGGTGAATAAATTAGGACATTAATATTAATGTTTCAATTAAAAGTACGGTCGATTGCTGTAGGCAATTAATTTAGTTATAGGAGCCTAATTAAAAATCAATAACTGATTGCAATTAAGAGAGAAATGTATCGCAGATTGGAACCATGTGCAAAAAAAATATCATTAAAAACTTAAGTATCATTCTGTACCAATTACAGACTGTCAATATTTTTTTTTTTAACCCATCTATTTCTTTAATCTAATCTATATAATTATCGCACAACATGTCATTGATACAAACACATTTTTTACTAATATCAATCAGACACACTGGCATTTATTTCGCGGTTCATTTGTTTTTCGTTTTTTCTTAAAGGTGAGGCTACACAAATAAAAAAAATGACCGCTACCTATTGTGATTTTAATGATTTTAGCCGGAACATTTCAAACGAATTGTCATTGAATGAAAAAAAATATCCGTTGGTACAGAATATAGTTAATTATTGGGTATTTCAAGTTGGTTTCGTTCTGAAGGTTAGATAAATAAAGTATGAATGACATTTAAAATGTATCGTTCTTTTTACAGACTTGTAATAAACTATCGGGTTAGGTAAATGTACAATTAATGCTTCAGAATAGTATTTATTTGAAATATGAAGGGTTCGAATTTGATAACCGATAAATACATAATTATTATCTGTTTAGCGACAATTTTATTACTAGTAGCCATAATTTGAATAGGTAGGTACTAAGTTACAAATTGTATCTGTATTCAAATATAAATCTAACCAGAGGAAAACTTCTGAACTATGCAAAATTATTGAGATATCGTGTATTTCCAGTTTCTAAATCATTTGAATACACATTTTAAGCTGACTTTTTCAAGTTAGACATTAATATTAAGCCAAAGAAAAGCTTCTATGCTAAGCTAGTGAAATGTCGTATATTTCCACTTCTTAAATTATTTTGAATCATTTTAAGCCGATTTTTTTTATTAATAGTTATCAATTAGTGCGAACGAATTACACATTTTTTTTGTTAAATTAAAGGAACTGAAAGTAGTTAAGTAACTGAAACTTATAATCGAAAAAACTGTTGATAAATATATTTCAAGCTTAATAATGACACTACATATAGACTACATTTTTCTGGGTGATAGTCCCCGGTTCTGTGTTTTTCTTCGACTTTTTCATTTTTCAAATGACTTAACATTTTTTCTTTGACTTTCGTACTATCATAGGGTAGCGCGTGGGAGTTTGTTATCCGATAGTAAACGTTTGCAGGTTCACAAGACAAACCTATCCTCGGGATATTTTCTTTTAGTATCAAAGTCTTCTTTAGCGAAAATTTTAGTTATTTAGTCGTTTTTCTTTCACTAAAAGCTGCGTTTAAGACGTTAACACAGTGTGAAAATCGCAGGTTTAGCAACCTTGTGTTAAACCTGCGAATTTCACAAAGCGCGAATTCCATAAACCCCTGTTTACAAATAGCTTACTTAGGTTAGTTAATAGGTATGATAACTTCAGAGAGGTTCAACTCTAGAATTCATTTCAGTGGATATTCAACTACTAAACTACCGTCACCCAAGAATGGTCATTTTTGTTTTGCTCCTAAACACTATTTCGGAAAAATAGTAAAAAGTGTTTCATTATAAACTCATGTGGTATCGTTGCATTGCTGGTGAAGTGGACTTGCGAATGGTGAAAACCAGACCTGGATACAACCACGGAGTGCAAAGATAAAGGTAAAAATCTTTACAAACATTTTAATAACGGCTCGGAACCCGGACCTACCCCAACCCGCCGAGCGCTCGATACTCCTCGCGCACTCCGCACCTCTACCCGCCGGCGCCCGCGCTTCTTGGTTCGCTGGGCTCGCGAACGTCGACTATCACGCTAATATCGTTTGGTACTTGCTGCGCGGTGGAAAGATCAAATTTATATTATAATGCCGCGCGTTGAGCGTTCTCCTCCGGCATCTGCTGCCAAGCAGAATGTTATGCAACCGTCTGAGCCTATCTTAACCCCGACCACGCCTGGTAATAGTAGTACGGACGTGTCTTCTAAGGTTTCTGTTAGATCAAAACGACCAAGACTGAACGACTCGCATGAGAGTGACGGCACGTGCGAAGAAACCTTGGAAGATAGCTCAATTGATCAGAGTGCGGTAACGCATTCCTATAAACTGGACAGAGGGATTATTACCGATCTACGCAAAGAAATTGAGTCTGCGATGTCTTTGCAGCTGCAGGAATCAATCAAGACATACTTTGGAAATGAATTTTTAGACCTGAAAAAAACCCTGCAAGGACTGGAAGCGTCAGTTGAGTTTATCAGCAAGGACTATGATGTTATGAAGACGGAACTGGAACAAAACAAGAACATCATTAGCCAACTTAAGAAAGAAAATGATGAGTTGAAGACTTGCGTTACAGACTTATCAGTAAGACTAAATATTGTAGAGCAACATTCTCGACAGGATAACCTGGAAATAAATGGAATACCTGAAAATCAAGCCGAATACTTGTTGAGTATGGTAGTTCAACTGGGGAAAACCATCTCATGCAAAATTGATGCTGCCGAAGTGTCATCAGTAACTCGCGTCAAAAAACTCGACTTGAAGAGTAGCCGCCCGCGGTCAGTTATTGTGAAACTGAAAAATACAAGGAAACGCGATGAGGTCTTAGCATCAGTGACTAAATTTAACCGTACTAATGCTTCCGATAAACTTAACTCGAGTCACTTGGGCTATGGTGGCGCTAAGCAGCCTATCTTCGTTTCTGAACATCTTTCACCCCTCAATAAAGCTATACATGCACAGGCTAGAAAGATGGCGCGTGAGAAAGGCTATAAATATGTTTGGGTCCGTGATGGTCGCGTATTGGTCCGTAAGGATGATGGAGCGAGACCTATGCAGATAAAGAGCCTACACGCCGCTACCTTGATGTAAACAAAAAACCCAGGAGCGAGAACCCGTAAGTGAATCATTAAAATTCACCGTCTACTACCAGAATATCCGTGGAATGCGAACGAAATTGGATGACATCAATACCGCGGTTAATGTTAATAATTATGACATGATTGTGGCGACTGAGACATGGCTCAATGATAATATCAACGATGGAGAGATATTTGATACTCGTTATAACGTGTACAGGAGAGATAGGGCTTCCAGTGCACTTTCGGGACGAGAAGGAGGTGGCGTTCTCATTGCTGTGTCAAAAGCATATGATTCCGTGCGGGCTTGTCAATGGGAAACTACTGCAGAAGACCTCTGGGTTCGCGTTAAAATAAACGGGGGCAAGAAAATTAACATTTGTGCCATCTACTTACCACCCCCCGTAACACAGCAGCACCTGGATATGTTTCTTGGTTCGGTGACTACCGTTAACGAAACCACTGGCGACGAAGTTATAGTAATCGGAGATTTTAATCTCAGCTTTATTGAATGGAAACATGACCCGAGTTACTCTTCTTCAACCTCCACTATTCCATCAAACTATGCAAACAACCTAGGTTACTCTCTTATAGATTTTATGTCTCTAAACAACTTGTTGCAATATAATATTGTTAAAAATACTAGTAATAGAACGTTAGACTTAGTGCTATCCAATATACCAAGTGTAGTGGTCAGAAGCTCTGCTTCACCAGTCTGTAAAGAGGATTGTCACCACCCGTCTTTGGAAATAGATCTCATCTTGAGGGCTTATGAGCCACTAAAACGTGTGAAGTTAACTACATTTAATTTTAAGGCGGCTGATTACATAGTAATAAATAAAAAATTGAGGGATATCCACTGGAAAGAGCGACTGGAACCATGTACAGATGTTGATCTTATGGTACGGACGCTTTATGAATCCATTCAAACAATTATTGAAGAGAATTTCCCTAAAATTAGGCGAGTAAGCAAAAATTTTCCATTATGGTACTCTAAAACTTTAGTGAAAGTTCTTAATGAAAAAGAAAAGGTAAGACAGCGGTTTAAGAAATATGGCAACCCACGGGACGATATTGAGTACAGACTGCTCGACGATCGGGCACGGTCAATGATTAAGAATTGTTACAGGAAATATGTCCATTCTGTGGAGAATAATATCAGGACAAATCCCAAAGCGTTCTGGTCTTTCGTCAAGACCAAAACTTCTAAATCCAGCTCTATACCTTCCGAAATGACATTGAACGATTTGGTCGCTACAACGGGAGACGATATATGCCAGCTTTTTGCTGCTCAATTCTCGTCTACGTTCTCTGACACTAGCGGCATAAATAGAACACCAACCGAAACCCAAATATTCCCTCAATTTATATTAAATAAAATCAGCTTTACTGAGAAGGAAGTTCTGAAAACGCTCAATAGAATGGATGTTACCAAAGGTGCTGGTCCGGACGGGTTGCCACCTTTCTTCATTAAAAAATGTGCTCGCAATCTGGCATATCCCCTTACGATAATTTTTAATAAATCCCTTGAAACGTCAAAATTTCCAACTGAATGGAAAAAGGCTAACGTTGTGCCAATTTTCAAAAAAGGTGATTGTGCGGACGTAAAAAATTACAGACCAATCTCTATCCTGTCTATTTTTTCAAAGGTTTTCGAGTCGATGATCTGCCCAATATTAACCTCCCATGTCAAAACGCAGCTCTCTCCTCAGCAGCATGGTTTCTGCAGCAACAAATCCACTGTCACAAATTTAGTTTCTTATTTTGATGAGATCAGCATGAAAATTGACTCCGGTCAACAGGTAGACTCTCTGTACACCGACTTCAGTAGCGCTTTCGACAAGGTCGACCACCAAATCTTGCTGCTGAAACTACATCGTTTTGGTATACACGGACCCCTTCTGGAATGGTTTCGATCGTACTTATGCAAACGAACACAAAGAGTGGTGGTGAATGGGTATCGGTCAACAGAGTACTTTGCGACCTCCGGTGTGCCCCAAGGATCTCATACCGGACCTATCCTCTTCATAATATTCATTAACGACATAGTCGACTGCATCAAACATAGTCAATGTTCCTTGTTTGCCGATGATCTCAAGATCTATCGTCAAATAAAAACTCCAGAAGACATTGCTCTGCTTCAATCCGATCTGGATTCGTTGCAGAACTGGTGTGTCGCAAATAGAATGATTTTGAATGCCAGTAAATGTCATCACATTACATTTACCCGGAAAAAGTACCCCATACCATGCACTTACTCCCTCAACGGAACACCATTGCAAAAGGTTAAGAACATACGAGATCTAGGAGTAGTGCTTAGCAGCGATCTTTCTTTTACCACGCACATTAATAATATCATTGGGAAAGCTATGAAAATGGTGGGGTTCATCAATAGAGTCGGAAAAGAATTTCAGGGAACCTCAGCTTTGAAAGTATTATATAATACTTTTGTGCGCAGTCTGGTGGAATATGCGTCTCCCGTCTGGAGCCCGACTTATAATGTTTACATAGACCGCATTGAGCGCGTACAAAAAAAGTTTACTAGGTGCTTGCGATTTAGAGATCCAAAATGCCCTTACAGAGCCAATTATGAAGAGCGACTAAAGTACTTCAAACTAGACTCATTGAAGCAACGAAGGGTCCTCAACGATCTGTTGACACTTCACAAAGCTGTTAACGGGACATCATCAACACCAGACTTCCTTAATAAAATCAGCATAGACGTACCTCGTCATTCCCACCTTCGGTCCAACCGTATCAATAGAGTGTTTGCCACTAAACCATGCCGCACAAACCTGGGTCGGCACGCTCCCCTGAATAGAATGTTGACTTTCTACAATAAAGCCTGCTCTGTCGACAGTAGTATTGATATCTACTTCGATAGTCTGCCAAGGTTTAGAGCCAAAATCATTCAACTTGACTTGTGATCAGCCGCCTTACATCGAATTTTGCCTGTATTTATTTGTGCCTTTCGTTTCCATAAAATGACATTGCAGAAATTTTAATTATTTTAATCTTGTAATTTAATCGTGATTGAATGTTTTTTTTTTTTTCTCTTATGTAATTTAATTTAATAATAATGTGATTGACATGTATTAATATTGTAATTTAATTTAAGAATTAATTGTAATTTGAAACAATGTAATTTTAATTTTAATTTAATTTATTTTAATTTGGGACATTGGTTTTTAATCTCTTTTATTTCGTAACTGTCTTAAATGTTTATTGTTATTATTCATCGTTTTTAATCTATTTAATTATTTAGACCTATTGTAAATGTTGTGCATACCTGTAAGTGACTTATTTACACAGGATCACCTCGTGAATTAATAATGAATTATTTAAATTATATTGTAAATAAGTCGTTGGTGTGCCTATGCAAATAAATAAATAAATAAATAAATAAATAAATAGATATTTGGTGGCAGATTCTAAGTCAGGAGTTAAAGCCTGTATAAGCTTTAAGGTGTGTCCAAAGTAACATTTGAGTAGATTCTGTTCCTTGACAGGCTAGCTAGCTCCAAACTAACACAGTTTAAACGAAGGCTTAGTGGTAATTAAGACAGCGCTTACTCAGAAGGCGCCTGTGAATATTGTCGCTCTTACGTACGGGGCGGTGCGTGACAAAGCGTTAGCGTACGAAAGTGACAATAGAGGAGCTTGTCTGCTCGCCGCTGATTGGTGTTCATGATTGTTTGAAAGCTCGCACCGGGCACTACGGTAACTACAGTACAGGTTTTAGACGGGTCAACAGGAATTTTAGTTGTAGTACATTGTTTGTTTGACAAATTGACTGTGGAGTTATTGGATTGGCTTCTGCTTGGAACTGAACTGTTCTAACTATGCGTTTATTTTACCATAGGATCAGCAGACGTAGTAGGTAATAGAGTTCAAAGAACTGGATATCAGCATGAAGTGACTGCCAATCTGATCTTTAGAACTCCAGTTATGCGTATGTTGTAGCCATATCGTAAAATTGGCAATTTTACGAGGTAGTCTGCCATTTAACATAATATTTAGTCACTTTATGAAATAGCCACCTCAAAATAACTAAACATATTTATATAGTTAGTTTTTCTGACCAGTAGTTAGCAACTTATTCACATATAACAGCTCTGTTATTGGCCTCGTATAAATCCTGAAAAGTGAAGGTGGATATGCAGGATGAGCAGTATAACAGGTGACGCATGTCCAGAAAATAGCTTTGAGCTCGGCAATGGCTGCAGTGACGAGTCGAGAGCGCAGTAGGTACATTGAATTAACAATTCAATGCATAGGTCTATTGGATAGTTAATCCAATGTACCAACCTATTTGGATTTCGTTGCTGCGGCCAGCGCTGCGCTCAAGGCTGTTTTCTTAAAGAATAGCACGCCGTGCAGAGCTCTACACTAGCACTGTTAGAGAGGTAAACAACATTCGTTTTAGTAGGTATGTGTGAAACCCGAAACACGTGTTTAGTAAAATAAGAAAAAAAAAGAAAGAATCTGAAAAAAGAAAAAAAACGTGTGGCACTCGGGGACTGCCGCGGTAAAGCTATTGCATAGCATTTTTATCAACTTATGCAATTATAATTATTTATTTATTTTATTTATGCAGTATTTTTTTTCCTTTGTTTTTTTTTCTTTGATATTAATTGAAGTTACACTTTCATACATTGAATTGAATTTTGATTGATTGTTCACTCATTTGTTTTCTTATCGGTCACCACGCTCAAAAAACAAATGAGTGGGGGGTGTTAGGTTATTTTCGTTACGGAATTTCTGGATTCGGCCTCCACGCTCAAGGCCCGCGATAGAAGCTATGCAATAGCTTAAAAAGAAAGAATCTGAAGAATCTGTGTACAAAATTTCATAACTGTACAATGAAAAATCACGAAGTTATAACCTTGTTACGTTACCTGGTTCGCCGCACAAATACATGATCACCGGACCACCCGAGCAACTGAGGAGTTGTTTTACCCCCACATCCAGCTGTGCGGTAGTGTCTTATGTCCACTATAACCTGTCGTTATTTGTGTTATACTTAATGTCAGCGATGTCCAACTTGTGACCTTTTTTAAATATTTAAAAAAAATATATAACTTGGTGTAAAAATTATTGAAATCGATTCAGTTACTGATTCTTAACTAACTATATATTCAGGTTTCGCATACACTAAAAATAATCTACACGTTATAATATATAAAGAGGTTAAGGTAATCTCTGGTCTGATTGCGAATTTTTTTCACTGATAGAATATTGCTTGATTCCTGAGTGACATAGGTTATATTTGACATACAGTGACATAAGCAAAAACTAGTGTTAAACGAGTATAAGACTAGGATCTAAAAACTGCTTGTGAAAAATGAATAGAACTCGAATCCGAGGCAGCAAAAACTGTTGCATTACAATTAAGTTATATTTTTTTCCAATCTTAATCGCGTTATTATACGCAATCACTAGCCAATAAAGCTAAGAATTGATTCTATCTAAAGTTTTGGTAATTTCTAGTCGGTTTTTGTTTGTCACGCTTCAATTCGACATTGAGCCATAGTTATTTATGGCCGTAGTAATTTAGGCCAGACTTAAATATTACCTACAGTTTTTCGTTAGTACCTCTTGACCCGTAAAATCATTGGTATTTAATGGTAAAAGTCAATCGCAATACCTATAATTATCCAAGTATGCGTATTGTGTTAGTGTAGCAAATACATGATTTCCCTATCCTTTAAAACCATTTTTTTTTGAGGTGAGTAATCATTAAATTATTTCTGCCGCTCTTGGGTGGAGTGAGAGAGTTTATCAGACTTTTACTGACTAAAACCCTGTTCCTTCTACCCTGTCTGCATTGTAGGGCCCCGGTACCTATGTATAAAACGTTCCCACGGAACCTTTATATCCGTTACTACTAAACTTGAATCTTTTTTTTTTAGTTTCAAATAAGGTGAATAGATTTTAGTAGATTTTTGCGTTTTATTTGTCTTTTTCTGCCTGACTATTCTTTAAGTAAAAAAGTTTAAAATTATGCGAAACAAGGTATAAGTCTCATAAACCTCCGTCCAATACGGAGGATCCTCCGGCCAGACAGGTGTTGTGTCTGATCCCGATAACTGCCCAAAGTTGATTTCAGGTGGTTTTATATATACTTATGTTCTAATCGCGCTGAGAACTTTATATACCGCGATGCAGCATTTCAAATTTTAATTTCTAAATGGCGTCATAGATGTCGCTACAAGAGGCTGACATAATGTTCAGACTTATTAGATTAATTACTATCTGATAACAATAAAATAAAATTAAGATGCAGATGCAAATTGATCCTTGGTTCCACTGTAAACGTTGTTCATATACCTACTGAGTATTATCAGTGTTTTCATGTATTATCTACACTAATATAATAAAGAGGTAAAGTTCTTTTTTTGTTTTTATTTTTTTTTTTTGTTTGTAAAAGGTAATCTCTGGAGTCTGAAAGTACTGGTCCGATTGCTTAAATTTTTTCACTGATAGAAATCTGCTTTATTCCTGAGTGACATAGGCTATATTTTATGTACGCGGGTGAAGTCGCGGGCAAAAGCTAGTTATATATATTTTAAATTCTACATCACATAATGGCCAACTCGTATTTTTTTTCTGTCTGCAGATAGTAGTTATAGATCATACTAATCTACAATATCGTCCTTCTCTAGATCTCTCTTAGTATTGACACACGCAGTATACAACATTATTTTTAGTATATATACGAAACCTGAAAATATTTTGTTCAGAATCAGTAACTGAATCGATTCAAATAATTTTTACACCGTGTTATATTTCTTCTCAAACATATTTTAAAAGGTCCACTGATACTAGGTACAACACAGGTCACGGTAGGTCATATCGGGCATTAGGATCCAGCGCACAGTTAGGTGCGGGAGCAAAACAACCCGTCAGACCCGTCAGATGGACCGGTGACCATGTATTATACGAATTTATCAAGCTTATAACTTTGTCATTTTTCATTATATAGTTATGAAATTTTGTAAATAGATTCTTTTTATAAAAATACTAGACGCGTGTTTTGGGTTTCGCGTATACTAAAAATAATATTGTATACATAACTAAATTATACATGAATAAAATAGAATAGAATACACTTTATTGTACAACAAAATAGAAACACTTTTACAAAAACTTAAAACCTACTGGTACAATAGCAGTCTTATCACTAGTAGCGATGTCTGCACGCTTAGCCAAGTTGTTATTCTGCAATCGTTAACGCTGTCGAAAAGTGATGAAACGTATGGGAATGACGTCATCTCAAAGTAAAGTCGCGTGGTCAAAACAAACGAATAGACAATTCGTAGCCAAGTTCACATCGTTCAAAATCGTTTCTACAATGTTTAACGTTACATCCTTTGTTATACAAACGCTACATTGTAGAATGAGTGGCCGACTCAGGCGCATCAACATGGCTACCAACTTATCGTTTTCTACAATTGCTGTCACCGAGGTGTTATCGATTAGAGAACGGAATTCGACACAAACTGGTTGTAACTTGGCTAGGGGGGCTGGATAGACTATAAGAACTAAAAAAAATAAAACAAACACACCCGGAGGAGTGTGTGAACATAAATGAGAGAACGTTGAGTTAGTGATAGCGTGACGGGTGACAGGACAGAATGAAAGAAAAAAAGCGTGTTGCACCGACTCCAAATAATATGCGACTAAGGCAGGAAGATGATTATAATGATCTGTGTGTTGTTTTTGACATTCCATAACTCAAGGTTTGTTTTATGAAAAATAATACGAAGATTACTAAAATATGTGGTCCAAAAATGCAAGGTTTCGAAGATATTATCAATTATCATAAAAATTGACACCCGTAGGAAAAATCTTTACTTTTGTGACGTTGCCAGTCATCGATGAAATCTACAGTAGTTTGCAAATAAGCAAATGATATACTTATTTACGCTATCATATTTCATGTCAGGGTGTTTTACATAAACCATCGTGAATTTATCCAATCATTTTGTACTAGCTTTAGCCCGCAGCTTCGCCCGCGTACATACATAAAATGTAAGCCTATGTCACTCAGGAATAAAGCAGCTTTCTATCTATAATTTAGCAATCGGACCAGTACTTCCAGTACCTCCTACAAACGAAAAAAAACAAACTTTAACTCTTTATTATATTAGTGTGAAATAATTTATATGCCAGCTGATTTGGAATTCTCATTCATAACCTAGAGTTATGGAATATAAAAAAAACACGTTGTATAGATTAGAGGCAGGGATCAGGTATGAACCTGTCTTAGCTATTTCAGTTTTAAAGTAATTCAGATCGTGTTTCGACATTTTCCTTCAATTTACTACGGTTCCTTGACCGACTTACGACTTTAAATGTTAATTGCCAAATCTTTTGTCACGAATATAATTTGAAAATTGTCGTAAACTCGCAAGTTTCTTTAATAAAAGTTTTTTTTTTAAGTTATTAAAATCAAATTAGGTGGATTGTTACTGAAAGAACAGGTGCTAAATTTATTTTCAATCGACTCGGGAATATAAAAACATATTATCCTGACATGAATGAGAAAGATTCTCATCTTTCTCATTCATGTCAGGATAATTGTCCGAAATAGTCTTTTGAAAAAAGAACCACACAAAAAATGAAGCTATTAAAATGAGTGCAAGCATTTGTCTCCCACAAGGTGGACCGAGACCTGGCGACAGTTGAAGAAGCCTATGTCTAACAGTGGACGTCTTTTGGCTGAAATATTGATGATGATGAAGCATTTGTCAGTATTCCTATAGCTTAACTCAGGACTTCTAGGGAGCTCAATGACTTTACGAACAATAACAAAGAAAGAACATTTGGATAGGGCAGAGAAAATTCTTAAACTGCCAAATTTTTTTCAAAAATCATCATCATCAAAAGACGTTCACTGTTGGACATAGATCACCCCCTCCAACCCAAGTGTTGCTATTTCGACTGCCAAACAAATGTTAAAAAAAAAAAAATAACAGTCTACAAAGTACAATCCCATACCCGAGCTAAGAATCGAGCGAGCGAAAAAAGGAGTTGATGCCTAAAGGTAATCATACACGCTAAGGTACACCTGACGGGTTCACCTGTGGCACAGTTATACCTGTCAGGTAAGCTTATTTGGAAACCTGCACTGTTGTGCAACATACAAACTCCGGTTTACTTATAAAACTCAACTTATCAGATATACCCTAGCGTGTATACCCTACCTTTACAGTATCAATTGTAGACACTAAATCAATGAAACAGTCTTCCAAGAAAACCATAACTCTGCCAGATCAAAACGTTCCCAAAGACAAAACAAGACAGGAAAACCAACAATAATTTCAACCCTCTTCTACCGCGTTTAGCACGGCCATAAAACCACCTGTCCTTCCCATTAAGCTAAACGCATCCACGTAAATAGTCATAAATTAACGCCCATGGGAACTTCTTACCCCTTGGTTGACTTTGAACTTGAAATGGAAGGCAAATATTTAAAGACAAGTGAAAGGGTTATGTTTGACATGATGTTGTTTTATATGAGTACTTCAAGTCTTGTGCGATCGTGACCTTTGTGCCTTGGCTGCGCACTGAACGGTTGAGAGCAAACTTTGGGCATACTTTGTTTGACTACTTTTTTTTGGTATCAATGGTGCTGTTATACTCGTAGTACAAGTGTACAAGTACCGAAAGTTTGTCATGGCGACCGACGCGGAATTTGCACGAACCGTAGGCGAGTGTGTGATGGAGCCGAGGGCTGCAGTGAAAAATTTGCGCTTGTATCAAACGACTGTTTTCAATACGTTTACGAAGTGTTTTCCAATATTGAAAAATCGTATGTTTTATTGTAAAGAGACCTAACTCTAAATGAAGCCATTGGGATTTGAAAACATGTGTTTCAAAAGTAAGGTTTAATTTTCAAATGCCTTTTTTTTTAATTATGACTCTTTTTGATTAAGCATGCGAAATATTTTTGTTTCGCTAGCGTCAAGTAGTAGTAACTTCACAAGGGTGTTACAAATCTTTGAGATACTCTACTTTTCTATACTATATAAAGAATGTATACATTTAAACTTTCTTCATGATTTTCTTTGTTACTGTCTATTGGTGTAAATAGCACAAAAAATCGTTCAGTAGTTTTTCAGATACCCCACTTTGTTTTGTAAAGTGGACTAAATATATATACATATATATATATATATATATATATATATATATATATATATATATATATATATATGTAATAATGATACAAAGTAGTGATTGGCTGTTTATTAAGAGCCTATTCACTCTAGCTTTGAAGACACATTAGCGTTTTGTTTCGACGAGCCAACTATGACATTATATAAAATAGTTAATTTTGAAATTATCTCATTTTGAATTATGTGTGCATAAATAACTTAGTCCATAAAGTTACTCGTATTCATTTAAAAACTGCCACTATTATTATTATTTTTTTAATTTTTACTAAAAATTGCATGAATTAGAATTGTGTGAGTTTGCAAATTAGATACTCGTTTAATATTCCTACACCGGCAAAGGTAGTATGATTCCGTTTAAATATATCATATAATAAAGATAGAATATTGGTGTCTTGTGTATGTACCTAAGTTATGTTTGTGAATGCACTACGACATAGGAATAATTCCCAGCGTGGGCCAATTTTTTTTTAATAAATAAAAAAGAACACGTGTTTTAAAATTGCTTATTACGACGGGGGCGTGAACAAACACAATAGTGAATTGCATTACATGACACTAATCTATAACCATGACTTGTAAAATACGTTTTTGATTGAACTCATTGTAATACGTCTTTGAAAAGAAATATGAAACTTATTCAATAACGATAATGCTAGAACTTTACTACACTGTGCACACGTGTGACACACGCGCCGATCTAGGAGCGTCGGTCTCCATAGTAGGCTAGTTGCCGTAAAAAAAATAATTAGTCCGTCTTTTAAATTATTCAAAAATAAGGGTTCCTAATTTTTGTATTTGTAAATTAGACCAAAAATGACAAAGATATAACTCATTAAAGTTACGTGTAACGTCACGCGCATTGCTGCATTTTTTCGCACGGGGTGACGTCACACGTAATTTTAATGGGCTATATTATTTTTTGTTTAGTCGAAAAAAGAAAAAAAATACGTGTCCAATATTTTTTTATAATCTAAAATACAGACTAAATAAAATGTAATTATTTTGACCCTGGAAACTACCCTATTATATAGAAACTAGACTTAGCGCTAGGGTCACCGTACACAGGTCACCGGCCTCAACCACAAAACGCCGCCACTGGCATATTTCCTGCAGGTTTTAAATATTTTTTATGGATTCGCCGCACAATGTAGACGCCGGTGGCCGTCACACGCTACAAATTGCCACTTCACGAACCAGCCACTGAACGCTGATACAAACCGCCATCGTACCCCATTCGCGTATATTAAACGTTCTTCGTCAGAGTCCATTATGATACTGCGCGCAGGGGTTAAAGAAAGTAGCAGCCACCCTCCGGTCACAAGTGGCTTGTGGCCGCTTCTAGCTTGTCGTGGCGGCGTTTGTGGAGGTGGTATGTAGCCCATGTACTGCTACACTTACACTTGATCAACGCCACGCGACGCCGCGCAACGTTGTTCTATGTACAAATCAGGCGTCGTACACGTCTGTATCGGTCTAATGTCGTTCTAGCTGTAACCTCATTTTTCAAACGTATTAATATTTATCATCCAAAATTTTCAATTTAAAACCAACAAATTGCGCGTTTTTTGTTTGAAAAAAGAACAGCAGACCATGACCCACATAATTTATGTATCACCGCCAAAACACAATACTGCTGACTACTCGCAACCTTCATAATCCATGGAACCTTCCTAATTATTTAGCAACAATCTTCCTTTCTCGCTGTTCCATTTAAAAACATAATTAGTACTCCTCGAAGGGTAATCTCCGGAGATTTATCATGAAATTAACGGACCCCTGAAATAATAAAAGCAGTGAAGTATTTGAATATTTTCGTGTTTTACATTTTCAAGATTTTTCTTGGAGATTGAAATGTTCTGATTTTCGTAATTAAGTAGCTATTGCATTAAATTCCTATTAAATCCGAGGGATTAGGCAGTTGGAACTGCTGCTGTTTTGATTTGATCCTTGCTCTGAGAATAATTTCTGCGAATTTCCGGAGTCGAATGTTATTGTACTTGGGTTACGGTAATGTTCGAAAGAGTTACCGTGGTTCTAGAAAGCAAAGAGCAACAAAAAAAAACAAGTGGATTTTAGTCAGCCAAAATATGATACGCCCTCTTGCTTCACCCGGAGCAGGAGAAGTTACTCGATGTTTGTCCAACTTCAAAAAAAAAACATACCAGCATGTTATCAGCCTGTTACGAACCAAAGGCAGAAGCTTATGCTCAAATATTTATGTTATAATGTCCACTGAAATATCACTGTTATTTCAACTTTTCAATATTTCTTCTCAACACACAACATTCGTTAAAAAAATCATATTATTTTTACTACTATTTGTTGTTAGACTTATACAATACTTTGCTAGCGGCTTCGCTCACAAGAGAGCAGTTTTCTCCATACTAACTTTGGATCCTGTTTAATCCTCTTTGAGGGTGAATTTTATAAAATCCTATTTTAGTGCTTTCCTACATAAAGTTTCCTACCTTGTTCATCCTCGTAGTCTCAGTAGTTTTGCCTGTGAGTTGATATGTTAGTTCGTTTCTCTTTCTATATAGGGTGACTGGCAATTAGTGTACGATTCTTAAACAGGTGATTGTGCTCATGATACCAAACAATTTTTATTACGGGAGCAAATCCGAAATCGCGAAAAAAATATCAGCTGTTCAGTACATTAGGCAAACATAAATGCACTGCACAGCTGATTTTTTTTCGCTATTTCAGGTTTGTTCCCATAGTAAAAGTTGTTGGTTATCATGAGCACAATCACGTGTTTAAGTATCGTACACTAATTACCAGTCACCCTATATATTAACCCCTCTTTTAATTAGTACTTACAAAAAAATGGTTCTTACTGTGATCAGTAACAATACCAATGGTTATTTTTGTAGTCAAATGTAAAAAAAAAAACGGAAGCCCAAAATTGCCCACGAAGTCATAATTGATAAATTCATAATAGAATCTATCGTCCATTATAATTGCTACTACAAAATACTACGCGCAGTGTTTTTCCATTTTGATCGTCATTTATTCATACATCAATAGCCTGTACAATATTTCCATAAATTTTGTGACGTTTTGGGATATAAACAAACATTAGTAACTTTGCTGTTTATGAATATTATTTATTGAGACTTTACTTAAATAATAACAAGAGCTTTTATAATAAAACCTTAAGTTTTTGTACTAATAAAAAAAATATGGTGTATAATTTAGGTAACAATAATAACTTATAACCTTGAAATGCAAGCTAGACGTTAAAATTAAAATACATTGCATGCCATTAATTATAGAATCAAGAAAACCTTGATGTAATAAATGTAGAAAACGAGTAAAATATAATATTTTGATGTCAGTAACAACCTTTCAAATCACTCGCAACACCCAGACACAACACTACAATACTCAAAGTAATTTCATATTACGACACGACATCATACAGCCCTTTTACATACAAATTCAACGGTATATTTAAAATAAACTGGGCAAGTGCGAGCCGGACTCGTGCACTGGGGGTTCTGTTAACTTACCTATGTGAATAGTTCAATTTCCGAATGGAGTCTCGAAGATTTTTCGAATCGCAAAATAGTTTCTTTTTTTTTTGTGACGTTACGATATTTTTTTTTTGTTTTCAGATTGAATTATTACGTATTACACAGAGATACATATGTACATAAAAAAGGTGGGTAGGCCACTGGTGTGGGACGCAACCTGTGTCGACACCCTTGCGCCATCCCATATTCCAAGTACGGCAGGCTGTGCTGGCGCTGCCGCTGCTGCTGCTGAGACCCTTAAACGGCGCAAATACTGTAACCTTATTGGTAATTACAGTTTTGAGCCGTTTGGGGTCGAAACACTTGGTTCATGGGGTCCGAGTTCACGTCTCCTTTTCAAGGAAATTTCACGCCGACTGATCGACACTTCACGTGACCTGAGGGCTGGCTCGTTCTTCGCCCAAAGAATTAGCATTGCCATTCAACGTGGCAATGCTGCCAGTCTTCTGGGCACATTTCCGGATGACAGCGATGTGGAGGAGTACTTTGACGCCTGAGCGTTCTTTGTCATTTTGCATTATATTTATGTACATAGTTAGGTTTTAGTATGAATAGTTTATTTAATATTTAAGTTTTACAGATTTATACCTAATATAAGATCTAGCTTTATGCCAAATTTCAGGATTCTGGGTCAACGGGAAGTATCTTATGAACTTTGATTCCTTTGAGAGTGTCGAAATGTACGTTTTTTTTTGCGACATAAACGGTTGTATCTTTTTTTTCGTTAATTTAGAAGTTTGTTTTTTTTTACAACTTCAAGGAACCGCAAACTTGAGTATATGGTTTTAATTTCAACTTGATACCTCGACACACAGACAGACGGACTACAAAATGATCCTATAGATAAGGGTTCCATTTTTTTGCTTTTGAGGTGCGGAACCCTAAATATATAAACATAATAAGCCGTAGTCGGTCCTTTCATCTGCATGTCTGGGGATAAGAACGATCCATTTGGGGACGTCTTCAGAGCATTCGTACTTATATAACAATAGGTAATTGCTGAGGATATCTCTCTGTGTATTTCTGCTGATTTTTTTTTGGGTATATCGTTGTGAGTTTAATGTGTGTTACGGCTACTATGGTGATGCTGTTAGGATATTATGAGCTGGGTTACAGAAATTGTGAATCTAGACTAAACAGAAGTTTTATTTTAACAGCACTATCTACTTCAGCTACTATGGAGAAGAACACAGTTCATATGTGTTTATGATTTATACGTAACTCATGGCTTCTCAAACTTATGGCGGCTCGTACCCATTTTAAATTCTCAAACCACTGTGAACTTCTAAATGCCCACAATCCCAAAAAAAAAAATCATAAATTACTTAATGTAAAAGAAAATATTATAATAATTTTTTATTTAAATAAAAGCTAATACAGTGACATAAATAGATATCTTATAAAAATGTGGTACAATTTTAATGCCATAAAGCATACCGCGAGAACTTGTTAGCCATCTGGCCACCTTTATGAGAATCATGATTGTCATCAAATGATGAACCTTTAAAGGCTTACCACACTTTGAGAAACTCTGCTTTTGCTCAAATAAATGCTGACTTTGAGTGCAAGGATCAAGCTATACACTACATTAGACCGACTCACACGTGGACCATACCTGATTTTTACGTAGGACGACATCGCGTGGCGTAGATCAAGTGTAGCTCTACAACTCTAGTTTCCATGTAAAATGTATGGAGACAATGCGCCCAAATCGACGTGTGCGCAGTGTAGTAACCTTCAGGTTCTAGAATCAAGCTTTGAAGCCACATATCATTCAGAGTTCCACTAACCTGTAATTTTCTGTAACATGTAAATAGTTTAAAGTACTCACGTAATCGTTACTTAGAAACAATTCAACAATTCTAACCCTGCCGAAGTAATTAATCCCAATTTGGGAATTAATAGGTTTGGATTTAAAAAAACTTTCCATTCTGAAATTACGTAGTCCTAAATTGGTGGTCTGTAAAGTTTCAAATTATATATCACTTAATTAGAAGTTGTAGTAAAGTATATCAGATATTTGACATAACCCTTTCAACCTTGGTTAGGTTATGTTAAATTGTATGGTTACCTAAGTGGTAGGTACGTCTTATCGATCCGAATGACTACAGGTTACTAAATACTAGCTAAGTAATAGAACACTACTGAAACATGTAATAGGTACATTATTTAGTTTTGCTGTAGACTAGACGGCTCGATTTTTACAGTAATTTGCGTTTCTGTGCCTTTTATTGGCAAAACCTTATAATTGCTATGGTAGTTTATTTTTACTACACATTCATTATGAGTGTAGTAGTGTAGTAGAATTGTGGCAGAGAGCTGGGCACATTGCTCGCAGAAAAATTGGATTCTGGACTGTTGTAGATTGCGTACCAGAAGACACAGCATTAGAAAGCCTCCTTCAAAGTGGATTAATAACCTAGTAAGGGTTGCTAGAATCCAATGGATGCAAGACGTACATGGCAGGTCGTTGTGGTGACACTTGGGGGAAGCCTATTTCCAGCTGTGGACGTCTTTCGGTAATTTCGGTTCAAATGATAATGATGATTCCATGAAATTGGATGATATGCGGTATTGGGTTCTAGACAACGTGATAAACGTCAGTAAGTTTTTTATTATTATTGATAGGCTCGCGTTTGACCACCGTCTCACCGCACATGTGATGGTAAGTGATGATGTGGCCGACGATGGAGCACGTTTACCTAGAAGTAACTTTTCACTCTTGACTTAAAGACCCCTAAGTTGTAGCTATCAGGAAACACAGAGTCCGGCAGGGAATTCCACTCCTTGGCTTTATGCACAATAAATGCGTTCTCAAAACGCTTTGTGCGTATGGGTGGAATGTCCACCATGTGTCGGTGGGGCAACGCCGTACGTCTTGTGGTTCGATGATGGAACGGACTTAAATTAAACTAGAAATGGACTGATAGAACTGTTCTTCTTCTTCTTCTTCTTCCTGCCCTTATCCCATATTACTTGGGGTCGGCGCAACACGTTTTCTTCTTCCATTCTGTCCTGTCCACCGTCAAACTATCAATAACTCCCTGTAACTGTTCTATGATTGTCAAATATTTAGTGTTTGAGATTAAACACATTATGTAAAACTGTGGAAGGATTTTTTTAAGTGAGCTTTAGTGGCTGCTTTGATGACTGGGTAATGAATTCCTCGTAAATATTGTGATAAAATGAAGATATCCGCAGGAACACTTTTTTTTTTATGGTAGGAAAAATCATGCATTGACATCCCCCGCCCTTGGGCGGAGCGGGAGATAGTGTCAGACTCTTACTGACTAAAAGACCCACCCCGTTCCTTCTAGCCTTCATACCGGGGCTCGAGCGCCCTTTCGGATAACCCTGGCCCCAGTAGGCTTCGACCCGGCTGGGTCCCTGCTGTTGCTGACAACTCCTTGAGGCGCGCGGGAACAGTGCGCGCCGTCGACGACTTGGGCTTGGTCCGGACAGTTACCGGACGGCCGGACAGTGAGCTACCCATTGCTCACTGTCCGCAAGCCCGCGTCTACGTTGGCCGGAAATCGGGATCAGAATCCCGGTGACGGCGGCGGCGATAACGCCGTTGCCTGATGCGTTCGGGCTCCTCCTTTGCGAGCATTACTGCTTCGCAGAAGTCGGCGACCGCCTGCCACTCCTCCTCGCTCCGCACCATGGCCTCAACCAAGGCCCGGCGCGATCCGCAGGAACACTAAGGTTGCCGAAATAGCACAAATAATTGCCAAACTTAAGTGCCAAGGGGCCGGACACATTGCTCGCAGAACAGATGACCGTTGGGGCCGAAAGGTTTTGGAGTGGCGAGCGCGTACTGGAAGACGCAGTGTTGGAAGGCCTCCTACAAGGTGGACCGATGACCTGGTGAAGGTTAAAACGGGAAACCGATGGATGCGGGACGCACAGGAACGTTCGATATGGCGACGCTTGGGGGAGGCCTATGTCCAACAGTGGACGTGTATCGGCTGAAATGATGATGATGATTGTGATGTAGATTTGTATCTCACAACTGGACAATGTGAAATCATTGAATCAGGAGGTAACACTTTTTTACGTAATAACTACATCAGCGAAGTTTGTCGAGAAGTTTGGCTCAGTATTTTTGCTGCAAAATACTGCAGTAAAATTATAATCTGTTACTTCTGTTTTAATAGAAAACATTGTGAATGTTTAATTCTTTTTCGAATCGTAAAGAATTGGCTAACAGTATCAGTTGTTCTATTTTTGTAGATTATTTTCATTAATTGAATGTAGTTGAGTGGGTTGAATGTTGTAACATTAAATGAACAAGAAATAGAACCCACTAATGTCCAATTATTAGCGAACCACCCACCAATGTCCAATTGTCCCAATGTCTAAATAATGTCAATAAATAAGCGTATTGGCAGTTGCCTGGACCAGACGCCACAGTACTACCTGGTGAATGTCATTTTAAAACACCTTCATTACAGACGTTTATTTACTTATTATTTATTAAATACTTAATGCGCACAAAAGTACAGAGGTGGACTTATTGCCTTAGACATTTTCTTACAGTCAACATTTGGGTGATGCAGAGAAAAATAGTGGTAGGTGCAATAAAAGAAAACCTAACGCTGTGATGATACTACTGCCAACCTCATACGAATTATCTCGCGAACTTTAGTTTTGAATGCTAATCTGTTTGTTGACGTTGATGCTCTATATTTTGTTTATCACTTTTTGTAATAAATAATTAAACCTAAAGACGCAAATCCCTGTGAAGATGATTTATTTAAAAGAATCAAACGACTGTCAAACAGGTCTACCCATCAAACTATGATGATTTATGTTAAAAAAATACGTTTTTCTTAGTATCCGGAAGATTAAGCCGATAAATATTGACATCTGTTATTATGTAACCCAAAGGTCAAAAATGATGTTAATAATTTAATTGCTTAGTATTATGAAGATTCTATTGATGATAATGGTTTCATAATGTTTTGAATTATTAGAGAAGTAGTCGTTATTGTCCGGTATTTCCCAAAGAGTATCTTGAAGCGTGATAGGTCGTTAGCAAAAATCATGGTAATTTTTTTTATAGGTTGCCATTACTATTAAATTATTATTGAATTGCTATAAAATGCTGTCCTCTGCCATTCACTGGTAAAAAATAACACTGTCAGTCAAGTTTTTACTGTTATCCAGTACCCACTAGTACTTAGCATAGCATAGTCGGCCTTATAATGTTCCCACTGTTGGGTTGGGCCGTAATGCATCACGCGGGCCCAGTGCGGGTTGGTTGACTTCACATATCTTCGAATTTTTGGTTCTAGAATATACCGGTTTCCTCACGACGTATTCCTTCATCGTTTTGAGAGCAGTGGTGATGAAATAAATCACACAAAGTAATACGCCTGGCTGGGTTTGAACCCGCGATCTGCAACTCGTAAGTCGGGGCTGTAACCACTCAGCCACCACTGCTCTCTAGTATCTAGAATAGGTAACAATTGACTGTTGGTAAGTACAGAAGTCTGCATATAAGGGGTTGAGGTTTTGAGGTAGCCTAGCGAAGTTTCAATAGAATTTAAACTAATATATGTAATAATATATTAGTTTTACTATCTATTTACTGACGACTGAAGCGCACTCTAATGTAAGAGATCCTCTCGTGGGAGTTGTTTATTAGAGGGTTTAGAAGTAGGTACTGGCACATTTGTCGGTTTTTCCACTAGTTCTCTCTAGACAATGCACCGGAATTCGGTAGCATAAGCATTGGCCTTATAATGTTCCCATTGCTGGGATTTAGGCCTCTTCTCTAGAAATAATTGGCTGTGATCCACTTCGTGGGCCCAAGGCGAATTGCTGGATGTCACATGTCTTCGAATTTTTGGTTAAACATGTCAGTTTTCTCACTATGCTTTCTTTTACCGTTTTGAGAGCAGTGGTAATGAAATAAATTAGACCAAGTATTGTTCCTGACTGGGTTCAAACCGGCGACCTTCAACTCGTAAGTCCGTGCCGTTACGTAAAGTACCGTACTGCAGAAATCTCTGAAGATTTAAGGCCATATAAAATACCACTATCGTCTAAGTTAGCATTGTCATTATTCTCTCAGTCTGGCTAATTGGACCGTTTTAATTTTCAACTACTTTAAAGCTTAGAAAGGCTTTTAGAAAAACAGACTTATCTTTTGAGTTAAATAAAGATGGATCGATTAAAACACTCTTAATTGGCAAAATATTTTGCTCTAATAATATAATTCTCTAAAGGTTTCAACATCATAATCTAAATATTATCTTTATCATTGAATTTTTGCTAAGAAAACAATTTTATTGGCCTCTGACCTTTAGGGAAATAACATCAAAATCTGCTGTAATTACTAAGCCCTTGACCTTATTGTTTCATAAGCCCCAAATTCTTGTTAATCACGTAAACAACATGCTAATTCTCAAACCAGTTTATGTTTAATTAAAGTATACTATTTAAAGTAAAACCAACAGATTAATCTTGCGTTATGAATAAACATTTGAATTTAAAATATAGGCGGATGAATTTCACGCTTTGGTTTTTAATTGGTGACAAATCAACCTGAGTTGGCTTTCTTAGTTGGTGAGTTCGAAGAATCGGTAAATTTAAGTGGCAGTGATACGGCGCGTAGTTTTCCACGCGCGTCTCAAAGAGTTGTAAGTAACCGGAGGGGCCTAGCTGGGTCAAAGCCTACTGGAGCCATGGGTGATGCGAAAGAGATCCTCTGTGCCCTGAAAGAATGGCAATGAAGGAACAGGAGTAGATTTTTAGTCAGTAAAAGTCTGACACTATCTCATTCACGGTCATTAGATGATTTTCCCACAAAAAAAGTGGCAGTGGTCTAAGCACTTTGCTCCCAGAACGGTCGATGGAGCTAAAGAGTTCTGGAGTAGCAATCGCGTACAGAAAGATGCAGCATTACAAGGACAAGATGAAGATAAGTGAGGGGCGCAAGATTCCGATGGCTATAAGACGTACAGGATCGGTCGCTGTGTTAACACTTGGGCAGGCCTACGTCCACTAGTGGACGCCTTTTGACTGAAGAGATGACAATGATAAGATTTGGTCCTGAAATAATAGTAGGTAAAACAGCCAAAACTACCTATCTTCAGAATTGTGACCATTCATCATGCACTATTTTTTTTTTCTATAATATAGTACACTTTCTAGCCCCTAGTAGGTCACTGACTATCAGGTGCACCAAACTATATTATGTTTCCAGTAGATAAGTCACGTGACAGGTAGAGAGCAGGTGTTTGTTACACACCTACAGTATCCCGTTAGTAGCGTCCTCCTAAAACGTGCAGTACATTTCAATAGCAATGAATATTCCATAGAAAACTGTATTCGCAAAGACTTCAATATAATATTGGTTTCTTATGCCTAGTGTTGCAAGGCGTTTGGATAAAGCTGGACACATTCAAGGTTTTTTAGTTGGCTGTTCGGCCAAATTAGGCGGAGTCCGACCGGTCCGGTTTTGTTAGGCTTTTCGGCTCTTTTTTTGACCATTTGCTTTAGAATTGTCATTTGAGTTCTGCCTTATCTTGTCTCGCTAGCACAAGCAGAGCGGACATGTTATTAGAGTAGCAATTATATCACTTAATTTTATTGATTGTTCATTAGAATTTAAAAAGTTTAAATGAATTTTATTGCCATTAAAAAGTTATGTTAGACTTGAATGACTAGAATGTTGGCTTTTTTACCAAATGTCCGACTAAATAGAATGGTCTATCCGGCTTTTCGGTTTCAAGACCTGGCAACCCTACTCATGCCAATAGAGTCAGTTCAAAGTTAAGGGCCGATTTTTTTACAGTCAGATTATTTTTACCTACAGACTGAATATGGCTGTCTGAGATACCTATTTTCTAAATAAAAGCTATTTTTAATTCTTAGGTAAAATAAATCTGCCTGCGGGCTAAAGATTGGTTGAAAGAGTCACCGCGATCGTGAGACGCAAAGGGCAAATAAAAAAACACGAGTGGGTGTTAGTTAGTAGGTACAAGTACATCCTTTCATTCCACTCAGATCGGACAAAGCGGGGTTATTTGGTAAATCCTACAAATCGAAAAAAAAAATGTAGGTTTTTTAATTAATGAAAGGTCAAGCCAGGATCCAATAGGTAATTAGATATTGTTTTTTATGTACTGAAAACCCTACGCTACCTCTTTGAATCCTACTCTTGAATGTGACCTCCCTTATGATTTGCTAGGGGCAAGAATGCTTATTGTTGAGTTGAGCTCACCTTTGAACATGAATTGTCAAATTACTGATTATACTTACAGTGTAAGTTTTTGTCTACACTAACTACACTTATATTATTATAAAGAGGTAAAGTATGTTTTTTTTTTGTTTGTAGGAGGTCTTTTCAGGAGGTTTGTAGGAGGGATTCTCTGAAAATACAGGGCCAGCTAATTTTATGTACGCTGGCAAAGTGCAGGCAAAAGCTAGTGTACAATAAAAAAATATTATGGTTTCTAATTTGAAGACATCAATCTGCATTGGGCCCGCGTAGTGGATTACGGCCCATTCCCTTTTTTAGAGAAGAGGCTTAAGTACCATCAGAGGGAATATTGTAAGGCTGATTACGCTGTTTATGTTATGGATTCTATATAGTATACCCATTGTATGTATAATATGTATATAACCCTTTGACCGCTTATGCCAAATTGATCCGACGAGTGATAACGTGTCTTATACGCCAGTGTCGTGTATTTTGTTATTTTCCATCTTGTTTAGCTCTACAATCCTCATAAGTGACAGAAGAGCTGATGAGGTAGAGTATTTGGTCGTAGATGTGAGACCCTGGTGACATAAACGCAAGAGTGTTTAAAAGGTTAAATTAAAATCATATTCAGTCAAAAATCACTTATCCTAAAACCTGCAATGAGATATACAGGTATCATAGCAGAGTCATACAGCACACAAGTACCTATCCATTCTCTTAAATACAGTGTTAAATAATGATACATTTATCCCCTGTTATTCCAGTTTTACGTGTAATTAATATGCCAAATGTGATAGGTTGAAGCCCATTGCCCGCGGACGTCATTACTGAAGCCGGCCGGAATGACCATCAGCTGCTCGTTCCCATACATTTACTTCACCGGATCGTGTTTTGACATGGTAAATATTTATTTACACGCTGCGAGATTAGGAAAATGTTTTTGGACAGATGTTGTGTGATATTTCGCAGATACTGGAGTTCAAAAATTTAAACAGTGCGAATTCGTATTCTATTCACTCTTGCCTCCTCTCCTCTGCTCCTTATCGTCAACAATTGAATCACAGCTTACCATCAGGTGGGATTGCAAACAAGCACTGGTTTATATCAAATAAAAAAAAAGAAATTATTCTCAAAGATCTACCAATAACAGCCGACCTGACACATAAGAACATGACCTGTTTCCCAAGGCACGGTAGAGCCTCGGAGTGAAATGAACTGTCATCTACAAATCGACTTCTATAAACGTTACTTAATCTTGAATCTGAATCTGTCGTATTTAGTCACGAGCTTTAAATACAGTGGAAAAAAAAACTGCATATCTATTGTATGACAACACGGTTGGTACCGTGGTTGTGCCATTGACTGCTGCGTTACGTGTCGTGGGTTTGATTCCCATACGGAAAAAAATATTGTTATGAATATGTCCTACAAATAGTAGTTCTGGATCTTGTTTTTGTGTTTGCATTTTTGTGGCATGTAAGTGGCAGTGGCTAGGGCACATTGCTCGGAAAACAAATGGTCAAAAAAGCCAAATGATTCTGTAGTGGGGACAACTCAACGGAAGACGAGTCCGAAGACGTTCTAGTAGGCGATGAGGCGTCGTCATAAGTAGACCGATAACTGTCCGGACCAAGCCCAAGTCGTCGACAGCGCACACTGTTCCCTCGCGCCTCAAGGAGTTGTCAGCAACAGCAGGGGCCCAGCCGGGTCGAAGCCTACTGGGGCCAGGGTTATCCGAAAGGGAACTCGAGCCCCGGTATGAAGACTTGAAGGAACGGGGTGGGTTTTTTAGTCAGTAAGAGTCTGACGCTATCTCCCGCTCCGCTCAAGAGCGGGGGTTGTCATTGAATAATTTTCCCCACCTAAAAAAAAAAAATGTCCGATAGACCAGTGGGCAGACTGTTTGGCATCTGACTACCTGTAATGACTGTCAAAGATTTACTAATGGTAACCGGGATTAAAATGTCTTAAAGAATTACCAAAAAGTTGCTGTAGACAGGGCACATTGCTCGCAGAACAGATGTTCAAGGGGGTCGAAAGATTCTGGATTGGCAACCGCATACCGGAAGTTAGCAGGAACAGAAGGCCTTCCACAAAGAGGACCGATGACCTGCCCCCTAGACAAGTTACAACCGTTTCGCTTCCGCCGAGCGCTTCAAGTTGGCCGCGCCGCCAATTCTATTGTTCTGACCGTTGGTGTTGTGACTGAACGTTGAGATGACGTCTTTCCCGTACATTTGAAGCTTTCTACTAGCGTTACCGAATGCAGATTAGCAACTTGGCTAGGGGTACTGGTTAGCGTCGCGGGAATTTTATGGATGCGATAAGCACAGGACCGTTCGTTGTGGTGACATTTGAGGGGAGGGCTATGTCCTACTATAGACGTCTTCCAGCTAAGATGATAATGAGTAATTCCTAGAGTAGGGCAAAGTTCTAATTAAATAAAAAAAAGACGTGTGGCACTCGGGGACTGCCGCGGTAAAGCTATTGCATAGCATTTTTATCAACTTATGCAATTATAATTATTTATTTATTTTATTTACGCAATATTTTTTTTCCTTTGTTTTTTTTCTTTGATATTAGTTGAAGTTACACTTTCACACATTGAGTTGAATTTTGATTGATTGTTCACTCATTTGTTTTCTTATCGGTCACCACGCTCAAAAAACAAATGAGTGGGGGGTGTTAGGTTATTTTCGTTACAGAATTTCTGGATTCGGTCTCCACGCTCAAGGCCCGCGGTAGAAGCTATGCAATAGCTTAAAAAAGTATTTATAACGTGTTCTAAGTTATCTTTCATTTTATCTTTATTGTTCCATCTAATCTAAGTCTTTATCTCCCCAGCACTTTTACCTTACCTAGATTAAATCTGATTCCAACGGTATACCTAATAATGATCGCCACTATACCTAATGAGGTCACATTTCTTCTTGCTACTTTGACCAACTTTACGTACATTTACGTCAACATATTTCATAACAAACTTATAGAAGCTGACCAGCCAATCGAGGTCTTCGAACAAAGTTGGAACTAACTTCAGTAGTATAAAGCGATTCTAGGTTTAACTGCAGCGCCATGTTTAGAGATCAGTTTATGATGGACTTTTATCTATGTGCTAATAAAGTCATAATGATGTGTGATAATGTGATATCCAAACGAGCCGATTCGTTATCACTTTTTTTGTATTGTATATCACTTTACTGACATGTTAGATTTCTTGCTGATCAAGTATTCACTCAATGATGAGTGTGTGAAGTATCTAATGATTGTTGATGTTTGAAAGGTGATTGAAGAAAAGAGTTTGATGGTTCTGTTGTAAATCTTTTGATTTTATTGTGTTTTGTCAGTCGTTAGGTTGGAGTGTGATTATTGATTTACAGAAAATTTCAGTTGATAAAATAAGAAATCGCTCTGATCTCTATCACTCAATGATCTGCTTGAATAAATACTCCACTTTGAGTTAAGCTCGCCTACGTAGACGAACCCTCTTATCAACTTATAGTTTAATATTGTTTAAAATAGAGAATTAAAGAAAATAAAAATATAAAATGTGGAAAGTAGACAAATAGTCGATATGATTCCAAGATTTGGTATAAGAACTTAAGTCCTTATAATCTTAAAATCCACAGCTTTTCAGCTGTAAAAGAAAATAACAAAATAATATGACGTACAGTCGACAAAGGAGATAAGTAACCACGGTCGTCAAAATATAGTCGAAATTTTTATAGAAACTGATGGATTGATTAAGTGTACGTCCTAGTCATCAATCGCCGATAGGGTCTCATCACTCACATACGTCAATCAATGCCATCTGTCACTACAAAAGCTACATCGATTTGTATATGTAGATCCTATGATTTCAATCAGAACTACTTTCTCGTCTAACATTTTTTACAGTACATATTCAAAAATTCCTTTACCAAAAATCGACAATGGTTATCTCACAGTCTGGACATGTGCACATACTACAATTCTTCAATGTTGTTTTTATTTTAAACACGGTAGCGCTTAAAGACAGAAATCTCAGATGCCCAAACATCCGGCGCAAAACATCTACAGTACAAATATTTGTTCCGAGCGGGAATCGAACCCACCGCCAATCGCTTCGCATCGTTACTTTGTTTAAACAAAATGGCTGATTGACTCTTTGTTTTAAGTCGCGAACACGATTTCTTATTGTATAAAACTAGCTTTTGCCCGCAGTTTTGCCCGCATACATAAAATATAGCCTATGTCACTTAGGAATAAAGCAGCATTGTATCGGAGAAAAAAAATTTGCAATTGGATCAATACTTTCAGAGATGACATTTTCCGCCATCTTATTGCTACTTTCGGATCCGACGTACTACGAGTAGGTATTCCACCATACGTTGTTGAGACCTCTACGATCCGGACTAAGCGATTTGCCTTGTCGTACCGCGTACGTCAAAGGACTGGAACAATCTACCTGCTTCGGTCTTCCCTTACGATTCTAATTTGGGTGTCTTCAAGGCGAGAGTGAATAGGTTCACAAACTAGTGCGCTCACCATCAAATTTTGCATCACTGCTTACCATCACGTGAGATCGCAGTCAAGTACTAGTTTATATCAATTAAAAAAAAAACCTCCTACAAACAAAAAAAACTTTACCTCATTATAACAGTGTAGATTTCAAATGTTTTCACTTCACGTAATCGTCCATGGGTACGTATGAAACGTCAGAAGTCAATGTACTGTTCCAATTGGTCGTTTCCTATGTAGAAGAACCAGCAAGAAACTCTATGGTTGCTCTTTTAAAAACAAGAAAGAAAAATATTTACGTTCGCAAACAGGACTGTTGTTAGGCAAAGTATACCTGATAAGAAACGCAGTAGCTTCAGTGATCATGTACCTAGAGATCTGATTATTTTGTGCCAAGCTGATAGTAAAAAAAGTTAACCCCACTACAGCAAAGCTAATAAAACGAAAGGGTTCTAAACACCACAACTGCAGGATTGTTAGAAAAACTCGCCATGGTCCTGGAACACAAAGGGCAAGTAAAGAAACATGGGTGGGTTTTAATCACTAAAAGTTTGACTCCCTTTTGCTCCACCAAGACCGGGAGAAGTTATATGATAACTTTACGCATTAAAAGACTTACTATGGCCTTGGAACACTGAGGGCAACTAACGATACACGGGTGGGTTGAAGTCACTAAAAGTCTGACACTCCTTTTCGCTCCAACAAGAAGGGGAGAATTCGCCGTACCCTCGTGGGGGCGATCGGTGGCGGAGACCTCTCGCGCTGGGCCTTGGTAGGGGCCATGGTCCAGAGCGAGGAGGAGTGGCAGGCGGTCGCCGACTTCTGCGAAGCAGTAATGCTCGCAAAGGAGGAGGCCGACCGCATCAGGCAACGGCGCTCTCGCCACCGGATTCCGATCCCGATTTCCAGCCACCGTAGGCGCGGGCTTGCGCACAGTGAGCAATGGGTAGCTCGCCCGACCGTCCGGTAGCTGTCCAGACCAAGCCCAAGTCGTCGACAGCGCGCACTGTTCCCTCGCGCATCAAGGAGTTGTCAGCAACAGCAGGGGCCCAGCCGGATCGAAGCCTACTGGGGCCAGGGTTATCCGAAAGGGAACACGAGCCCCGGTATGAAGGCTTGAAGGAACGGGGTAGTTTTTTAGTCAGTAAGAGTCTTACACTATCTTCCACTCCGCCCAAGAGCGGAGGTTGTCATTGGATGATTTTCCCCACCATAAAAAAGGGGAGAAGTTATATGATGACTTTACATCTCAAAAGACTCACCATGGCTTTGGAAAACAAAAAAAAAGACGTGTGGCACTCGGGGACTGCCGCGGTAAAGCTATTGCATAGCATTTTTTATCAACTTATGCAATAGACCTCGCCAACAGCTGCTTAACCCATCCAAAACCAGATCTCGCCAACAGCTGCTTAACCCCACCCATCCAAAACCAGACCTCGCCAACAGCTGCTTAACCCCACCCATCCAAAACTAGACCTCGCCAACAGCTGCTTAACCCCACCCATCTAAAACCAGACCTCGCTAACAGCTGCTTAACCCCACCCATCCAAAATGAGACCTTGCCAACAGCTGCTTATCCCCACCCATCCAATACCAGACCTCGCCAACAGCTGCTTAACCTCTTCCATCCAAAACCAGACCTCGCCAACAGCTGCTTAACCCCATCCATCTAAAACCAGACCTCGCCAACAGCTGCTTAACCCCACCCATCCAAAACCAGACCTCGCTAACAGCTGCTTAACCCCACCCATCCAGAACGCCGACAGCTGCTTTCACTCATTTGTTTTCTTATCGGTCACCACTCTCAAAAAACAAATGAGTGGTTTTCGTTACGAAATTTCTGGATTCGGTCTCCACGCTCAAGGCCCGCGATAGAAGCTATGCAATAGCTTAAAACAAATGAAGAAACATGAGTGGGTTTTAGTCACTAAAAGTTTGCGTACGTACAAAGCGTTTTGGGAACACATTCATTATGCATACAGCTAAGGTGTGGAATTCCCTGTCGGAATCTATGTTTCCTGATAGCTATAACCTAGGGGTATTTAAGTCAAGAATGAACAGGTTACTTCTAGGGAAGCGCCACGTATAAGGTGAGATAGTAGTCAAGCGTGAGCCTAAGCATAGTAAAAAATAAACTTTACACCACGTAATAAGGTTCTAAACGCTTTGTTTACCATTTCAAGTAGGCGTGATGTAACTTAAAATAGCTGAACAAACAAACATCTAATTACCGCTTTCTTATTATTTAAAACTTTAGTTAATCATAACGCCGATCAATCACCGCGATACCGTCGGCCGATATTAATGAATAAACACAAGAGAAAAACTTTTTATTTTCCAACTAATTACTTTGTTCAACATCATGTTTAATCATCATAAACATGTTGGTAGAAAAATGTTTATTTTGTCATCAAGTGTACATAGGCTTCGGGATGTAAGTGTGTTTGGCCTCAAGTGTAAATAATCTTCTTCGCGACAACGTGTCACAATATTATATTCTGTTAGTAGGTAGTGCTGTGGGCTACACTTGGAACAGATTATCCAACTGAATAACAAATGTTTGTATTTTTTTTTTCTTTAATCAAACACAATTACTTTTTAGGGTTCTGTACATAAAAGGTAAAAACGGGGCGCCACAATTATGGCGGTAAGTCCCCTCTTTGAGGCGTGGCTAGAAAGACCTCACGGCATCGTCATCTTCCGCATGACGCAGATTCTCACCGGACATAGCAAGTTCGGGAGATACCTGCACCGGATTCGTGCGGTAGCGACGCCCGGGTGGCGCCACTGTGTGGACCGCCCGGAGGACACGGTGGAGGTGTGACCCACTTGAGCAGAGCATTGCCGTGTCCTTGTGGGGGCGATCAGCGGCGGTGATCTCTTGCATCGGTCTTTGGTACAGGCCATGGTTTAGAGCGAGGAGGAGTAGCAAGCGGTCGCCTCCTTCGGCGAAGCAGTAATCCTAGCTAAGGAGGAGGCCGACCGCATCAGGCAACAGTGCTCACGCCTGAGCCGCCGCCGGGGTTCCGATCCCGATTTCTGGCCACCGTAGGCGCGGGCGGGGCCAAGGGCGGTGTCATTTGGATGATTCTTACCCACCGAAAAAAAACCCTATTACTAAGACTTCGCTGTCTGTCCGTCCGTCTGTCCATGTTCCTGTCACCAGGCTGTATTTCATGATCCGCGATAGCTAAATAGTAGAAATTTTCACAAATTATGTATTTCTGTTGAACAAATACTAAAAAAAAATTAAAAAAAAATTAATTGGGACTCACAACAAACACGATTTTTTTTGCCGAATTTTCCTAAGTACGATACGGAACCCTTCATGCGCGAATCCAACTCGCACTTGACCAGTTTTTTTTACTATTATATTGTTGTTGAAATGCCAGATATTTCTTTTAAGATCTGAACCTAATTATACGAGTATAATATAAGGGAACAGTCTTACTCACGTCCCAGCCGCCCGGGGCCCCAATTCCGATTACCAACCTCTTTAGGCGTAGGCTTTGAGAAAACGAGAAATTGCCATCACGGATCTTGAGTGGTTGCGCAGAAGTCAAATATTCGGTCACTTTAGTTGTGCGAAGTAAGACGCGGGGGCGGGGTGATTGGCTCGCAGTGCCATCGCGTCATGGACGTCACTCCTAATTTGTTCCCTACGTTGCTGCATGTATCTAACAACGAATACGATTGGCTCGCCAATGTATGGAATGCTCAAAGCGATCCGCACTTTGACGCCGAGCGCTCAAGATCCGTTTTGGCAACTGTAGAATAAAATAAACTTTAATGTACACCAAAAAGTCACACATAGCATAGCATAGTCGGCCTTATAATGTTTCCACTGCTAGGACTCAGGCCTCCTTTCTAGGAGAGGGAGTGGGCCGTAATGCAAGTCCCAGTGTGGGTTGGTGGATGTCACATGTCTTCGAATTTTTGGTTCTAGGACATGCTGGTTTCCTCACGATGTTTTTCTTCACGGTTTTGAGAGCAGTGGTGATGAAATAAAATCACACAAAGTAATAGACATAACTGGGTCTGAAGTACTTTGAACCCGCGACCTGCAACTCGTAAGTCGAGGCGGTTACCACTCAGCCACCACTGCTCTACTTGGCCACCAGTAACCCAACTTATACATAAACCAATTTTTTAAATATTGATAGGCTCGCGTTTGACCACCATCTCACTTAAATGTATGGGTACAATGGCAGTCTCTTTTTTGGGTAGCTCGCCGTCCGGCCATCCGGTAACTGTCCAGACTGAGCCCGAGTCGTTAACGGCACGTAGTATTTCACGCACGCCTCAAAAAGATGTCGCAAAACCATAAGGCCACAGAAATGCCGAAGCCTTCTAGGGCCATGGGTTCTTCCAAAAGCAAAGTCCAGAGTCCTGAAACGAAGACAAAGAAGGATATAGGAGTGGCTTTTAGTCAGTAAAAGTTTGACACGCCCTCCTACCCCGCCCTAGAGCGAAAGAAAATAATCATTGAATAATTTCCCACCTAAATGAATGAAGTATTTGTTTATAGCTTAAATTATATTATCTGTACAAAATTGTATACGACAGGATCCATGAGAACTTGGAACATATTTGAAGAGAACAATGAATCAGCTCTTCAGGACCGAAGCATATTTCATGTGCGTGTGTAAACCTTTGTTCCTACTATATTGGAATTATTATCCAATCTAATCAGGTTTAACTATTATACAGGGTTATTGGTTAAACACTGGCAACCTCTCAGTATCATCGTAAACAACAACTTTTATCATAATATATTTTAGTTCATTAGATTTTCATACAAAGGTAAAAATATATATTTATTTAAATATTTCTATCTTAAACTATTCTAGAGAGTCATAAACTGAGTTTTATTTGACAATCGCATTTAATATCATTATTAAAATTAAATACCAATACATACGGTTAGCTCTCCAGCGAACAGCCACATCGAATGGCCTATACAAGATTATTTTTAGTTAATGCAAAACCAGAATATGGTTTGTTCAGTCAGAACGGGGTGGGTACTGACTAAAAGACCTTCATACCGGGAAAAGACAGCTCGAGCCCCGGTATGAAGGCTAGAAGGAACGGGGTGGGTCTTGTAGTCAGTAAGAGTCTGACACTATCTTCCGCTCCGCCAAAGAGCGGGGGATGTCATTGGATGATTTATTCCCACCATAAAAAAAAAAACTAGCAACAGAATGGATTCTAATAGCTTTTACAACATATTTAAGTTGAACGTTCACCCACCGAGCTCCATTTTATAGTGCAAGAAGTCATCAGATGATATCTCACTTTCTTCTTTCATTTGGTTTCGTCAATCATTTAACTATCGCTTATTCTCTTTTCTTTTATATCATTTATACAATCAACCTATTATTTTTCCTCCTCTTCAATGCAATCAAGGACAGATTGTTTTTCTTTGTCACTATTCTTCACATCCACTTCTCCCCAATTCAATTTAAACTCTCACCAAAGAAGTTTCCATCCGGCGTTCGTAAGCAAACACTATTCTATCCTATCATCATAAGATCCCATAATCCCACCGACCCATAAGCACAAAACCTACCCTTAATATTAAAATACACCCTTTCTCGCATGTTTGGCTTGAATAAAAAGCAAACTTACAGAATTACCGGAATCTATGTAAATATCGGAGTCGACCCTTCCCGACTTTTTACCCTTTTTTTAGGGATCCACGGAGGTATCGTTATTCGTCAAGGTCTTTTAAAATGGGAATAAAAAAGAAGATAGATAAATAAGTATTCGCTTTCGTTGTGGGTCATCAATATTCTTTTAAGTCAACAATATGGTCAAAGTTTCATTTAAACCTTTCTATATAAACGGATTTTGATCATGATCTTTTTTTTTTCCAATGAGACAATTTCGCTTCTGCTATTGAATGGAGCGCAAGGGATTGTCAGACTTTTACTGACTTAAACCCACTTCTGTTCTTTTTTTTGCTTTCGTTCCAGGGCCCTAGGATAAATTTTCGCACAACTCGTGGCCCCCGCGGGCTTGCGGACGGCGAGCAATGGGTAGCTCGCTGTCCGACCATCCGGTAACTGTCCGGACCGAGTCCAAGTCGTCGACGGCGTGCACTGTTTCCGCACGCCTTAAGAAGCTGTCAGCAACAGCAGGGGCCCAGCTGGGTCAAAGCCTGGTTCGACCCTACTGGGCCTCTACGGTTTGATAATGATGGTGATGGCCCAGTGGTTAAGACACCCGCATCTCACACATGAGCCACCTCATATTTATGAGAGGTGGGTTCGAAACCGGGCAAGTACCGAAGTGAATTTTTCAATTTATATGTTCTTTTCTTTTATCTAGGACATTACGTACACCCCGTGCCTTCTAAATCGCGTAAAGCCCTTGGTCTCTATTGTAATTAGGTAGACGCCAGGAACTCTGACCATCAGTCTATCCAAGGAGTATGGTGTTGCCCAGTTACTGGATTGTGGAGGTCTGATAGGTAGTTGCTCCATGTAAAACTCGGGTATTCAGTCACATCCAGTTATACTGGAAGCCAACGGTACAATTAGGTAGGTCTTTGAAAAGAAGCAGTGCAGGAGAATCAAAGTTACTGCGCTAGGCAGGGTACGTTGCTCACATAATAGATGGTCTATAAGGCGAAAGGTTCTGGAGTGGTGTCCGCTTACTGGAACACATAGCGTTGGTAGACCTCTCACATAGTGGAACGGTAGTTTGGTGAGGGTCACGGGAATCCGAAAAAAATGGTGAAGTGTTGTGTTTCAAGTGTCTACAGAACTGGACAACATGTGAAAACATTGAAACAAGTGTCGTCTCAGTAAAATAGACCTGAGAATTTGATTGTAGTATTGACTACTTCAGGGAAGCTTACTTACAAGCATATTTGCCGTTAAATACACCAAAAAATGTGTTACATTCGCATTACAATGGATAACAGTGCTGTATTCTGAATAATTTCGTAACTTGACTCTAACAAAATGTACTAACGGTGCGAAACCAAAAGAAAAAAAAGTTATTTGCTTACTTTCTTTTTACCTGTAACTAAGGTATCACTTACCCGTAACAAAATGTTTGTACGCAAGGTAACTAAATTTAAGCTTTATAGAAAATCGATAGTTATTGGCTCAGCTTTGGGTTAATGTGATTAATCCTATTAGGTTTTTTCCTATCGTAACCACCATTACTGAAGTCTAGCAGTGTGTATAATAAAATGTAATTTTATTAGCTTTATGTAGGTACCTGTTTGTGGAAAGATTTACTAAACTGTTTTAGTGCTAAGCAATTTGAAAAGTCTGGCTTTGACTGTTACTGTAATGGTCACAAACGTTATTGCGGCATGGATTCGGTTCCCGAATCTAGCAGTGTTATTGGAGTCTCATTGATCAAAAGGGTTATTGGTTATACACTCACCGAGTCGAGGTGAGGCAAAGTCTTGAGCATCGATGCCGAGTTACTAGCCTGTTGGTTTTCTAACGGTTGTATTTCGGGGAGTATGCATTGGAATTGCATAGCTTTTCTGTCAAGCCCGTTCCATCATCGGACCACTAGATGTAGAGCGATCACCTCTTGTACACTGTGAAAATCCACCCATACGCGTAAACCGTTTTGGGAACACATTCATTGAGAGTACAATGATGAATGGAATTCTCTGCTGGAATCTGTTTACTGATAGCTACAACCTGAAGATCTTTAGTCAAGAGTGTATAGGGTTAGGCAAGCACACTCCATGTTCGACCACATCGTCGCTTTCATCAGGTGAGATAGTGGTCAAGCGTGAGCCTATCATAAATAAAAGAAAAAAAAAGATTTTCGAATCGCCAAATAACTTCTCTCGCTCTGAATAGAGCTAAAGGGAGTGTTATACTTTTACTGACTATAACTTACTTGTATTCCGTTTGTGTTCCGGGGCTTCAGTGACTCTATCGAACAATTCCGCAGCTCTTGATACACCGGTGGCCTGGTTTGTGGCAATAGGCACATCCATTATATCATGACACTTAAACATGACGCGTGAAATATGAGAGTTCCCAGAACATTTCTCAAACCCTTTGGGAAATAGTGGGGTGACGTTAGGTTTTTAATATTACAGCTCAGTTTGTCGCAAACTTCTAAATAAATCAGTCTAGCTTAACCATGCTAAAAATTAACTACAAGCTTATGAGATAATAATCAGATTAAACTCCATCTAATAAAGCCGAGCAAACGTTGATAAGTAGATTTAAACTTGTTCCGTTACACGTACCTTTTAACCGGACGAATATTATTTTAAATGTGGACGAAATATTTGAACCCTCGGAATTATCATAATCCGCATAGGTAAGGCAAACTTTTGGAGTTCGAAAATTTTTAGGTTTAAGTTCGAAACTACTACAATTATTACGGATTAATTTGTTAGTTAATGTGTTTTGTTTAGTACGTAAACCCGTTGGTTCTGGTTAATCATCATCATTATTTCAGCCAAAAGACGACATAGACCTCCAAGTGTCGCCACAACGACCGGTCCTGTACGTCTAGCATCCATCGGATTTCCGAGATCCTCAAAGGGAGTCTAAGTACTAAATGTGTGGTTTTCGCACATTTAAGTACATTAAAAGGCCTGTTTTGACATTTAGAAAGACCCCAGACTGTAACTTGAAACAAAACTGAAAGAAAATAAAATAATAATTAGGGGTCCGGTGTAGTATTAGCTATTTTAGTAATAGCTACACCACACCGGGCAAGCCGCTAGGTAGTCAAAATTATTATTATTATTATTTATTATAAGCCTGTTGTGTCCCACTGCAGGGCAAAGTCCTTTCTTCCGTTATTCCACTCCTTTCTGTCCTTAGCCACTTCTGGCCAATCCTTAAGGTAGGAGTCCGAATTGTCACGCCATCTGCTTCAAAATATAAATTTCGGAACGGGCCTTTTATTTATTGTCAATTTTAGATCATATTTATTTCCTATAGCCCCTAAAAGTACCAATAAATTGATAGCCATCATGTTTCCATAGACGAAAGATCTACCTCTATTCTAGAGTGAGCTACTACAGTTTAAGCCGCAACAGATTTAACGCCTGGCCTAGGAAACATTTTGCTTGCGACAACCAACTACAAATTGCTTCAATCGACCGTAATTCTGAACTGTTGGCTAACAGAAACCAATTTTATCATCTTTCAGATGCTGCTAAGTTTTTGAGGTTAATTTTATAAAATGGTCAAGCTTTACATTTTTACAATTACGACTTCTTTTTTTTTATTTACTGACCGTCAATCGTAACAGGATCAAAAATTTAACTGTCTTTAAATATCTATGATCATGAAAAACCGTGGTGGTTGCGTTTATACCTTAGCAGAAGGAACATATAAAAAACCCAACGCTATAGAAACATTTCAGGCCTATTTTGCTGAAAATCAACGCAATCAGGTCAAAGTAATGAGCGATCTATTTCAGGATGAATCGGTAATTTACTAGAAATCATTTTCTAAGAAAGAACTAATAAGCAGGTATCTGTGTATAGAATCGATAGCTATTAGTTCAACAAGTGTAGTCTATTTACCCAATAATTGGCCCGAATTACTATATAATAAATAAAAGAAATTTATTGAAATACTGATACATAAGAAATATATATCTCAATATCGTGTTTTTTACATGGTATGGTATATGCTGGACATCCTACCCATATGCATGTACAAAGCCTTTGGGAAACACATTTATTATGCGTACAGCTAAGGATTGATATTCCATGCCGGAGTCTCTTGACTGATAGCTAAAACTTAGAGGGTCTTTAAGTGAAGAGTGAATAGGTTACTTCTAGTAGCGTGTTCCACCGTCGGCCACATCACCAAGCTTATCCATAATAAAAACAATATCATGTTGGATGTCCGTTAAGACATTGTGTACAAAAAGAATATCACAACTGTAGGAGCTAAAAGCTAAAACGCAATAGCTAGCACGAGCTTTTTGTTTTATAGCAATTCACTTAGGGCACTTTCAACTTTTTGATTTGCAATTTTTCAACCAATCTACTTATATTCTATACTAATATTATAAAGAAGGAAGATTTGTATATAAGTATTTTCTTTTGTAATGAATAAATTCATAAAATACTAGACCGATTTCAAAAATTATTTCACCAGTAAAATGCTACTTTATTACGAGTGAAAGAGGCTGTATATTCTCAACGTTAACTCAGGTGCCGCAGAAGTCGCTTGCAGAAGTTATAATAGCTAGCTATTATAAATGGTATCTAATTTTTGACTTTGGTGATACGAAAATACTATCGATTTATTAGTCAAATAAATAACTCAAGAAAGAAGTAGAAATTATACAATTTTAAATTCATTTCAATTTCACTTTATTATTTTACGAGAAATCTACGGCGCAAAAAACGGTCCCTAAGCAATATAACTTAGCTATAAACAACTTTGACTATTTCCACAGAAATAAAATAGAGTTCCATGAGTTCATGAATCGAGTTACATTCTTGAAAAGAATGTTCATACTGTTCCTTTCACATTCTTCTCCACAAAGATCTACACTTTATAATGTGCAGTTAACATCATTTCTCTAACTGACAGACATCTTGACTATTCAAAAGTGATCCTTTAATCTTTCTTCATCATCATCACTATTGTTGTTCTTCTCACTATGCGCCAATTTATTAAAAACTAGCTTTTGCCCGTGACTTCGTTCGCGAACATAAAATATAGCCTATGTCACTCAGGAATAAAGCAAACTTTACCTCTTTATTATATTATTGTAGATTTGCGTAACATTTACATGTCCTACTTTTTCAATACTAAGCTAAGCTTCAATACAATCTTCCTTCAAATACAGCCTTCATTTCAACAGTCATAGCTTTTCTAGATATCATATCAGACACAGTACCTACATCAATAACTTCTGATGTAATTCTCTTTCAAATAGCCACATTTATAATATCAAAACATTCCTCACTACTCTCTGAACCAACCTTTGCTTTGAAAATCATACAGTCCATCCATCGTCTGGCCCTCTACAAAGCTTGACTCATCTTCGACAAAAAGGTATCTTCAGCCCATTTTCAATCTCAAGCGTGTGAAGATTAACATAACCTTTTTAAATAAACGAGAGCTCATTCTTTTAATACAACGTTATTCGCTTCGTCATGACACATCGTACTTTCAGCTGGTTAGGTAACTCCAAACTTGTTGCTATGGGATTTATTAAGTTGTGATATAACATGAGCTTACTTTATTATGTGAAAAAAAATGAGGTTATTTAATTTAATTATTAGCTTTTGACAGCGGTTTTAAGCGAGAAAGTAGAAAATTATTTTAAGGAACTACTACTCCTGAAATAGAAAGTATTCTATGTGCTTTTTTTTTTAATTGTTATAAACTAATGCTTGACTGCGATCCCACCTGATGGTAAGCAGCGATGCAATCTTTGATGGTGAGGCGCACTAGTTTATTAAGAGCCTATTCAATTTAGCCTTGAAGACACAAAAATTATAATCGGACGGGAAGACCGCAGCAGGCAAACTGTTCCAGTCCTTCGACGTTCGCAGTATACCTAAACGACGAGGCGAAACGCTTAGTCCGGACCGTAGAGGTTTCAACAACGTAAGGGTGAATATTTTTCGTACGTTCGCTTTTCCAGGGAAAGAACTACCCGTGTGCCAAACTTCATTCAAATCCGAGTAACAAGCATATACACCTAGCGAGAATTGTGTGGCCGAACGAATACAAACTAAACTATAAAACCTTGATCGCAGTAGTAGAGTACTTTATGCTATTAGAACGTCAGGTAAGATAGAACGATAAAATCTTTACTTGGCACACAAAATCACATAATACAGGAACAAATATCGTTATACAGAAACCTAATTTTAAAAACAATAATATTGTCTGCCTCATGGCTTCGCCAAATATGTAGGTTCAGTCTATGATCCAGTTCAGCTACGAATCTCATGTGATCCTTTTCTGATTTAGTTTTAAATGATCTAATTATTATATCGGTGATAAAGAGGTTCCTATCTATCACCTAAATACCGTACTGTAAATCTTTGTCGTCCTGATGTTCAATTTTAGTGATTGCATGTTTCTTCATGCCTTCTTTTAATGGATACTAGTTAGTTTAGTTCTAACATTGGCTTAGGTTCATCTGCTTTTTTACACGAATCTGTTTTTGCAATGCTGGTACAATGAGTAATCACTACCAGTCACAATGAGTCATGTTCGCAGTAAATAAATTTTGATTACACAGACGAGAAGCAATACTTAGCTGGTTCACAGTTTCGACCATACACCGTTGCCACAGTTGTATCTTTCGCAATTTTTATAGCACCGTAATCACGTGTTGATTGTTATATGTAATATGTAATAGATATTGTTAATTTTAATCATTGTTTACACTATCTTGATCCCTGATCTGTTATTATGGCTTTAAGTCATTGCAAATCTTAAAGATAAAGTTCCTTTTGTTTTTTATACCCAGATTTATTTTATATTTTGCGTCTATCAGTAGTTACAACCCTTTTGGTCAGTTGAGTGATCAAAAATTCTTTGCAGTTTCTATGATTCTATCATTAACGAAACCTAGTAAAATATGCCCTTGATATATAAATAAACAATAAGTTGCTGACATTTTTGCATTAAAATAACTTCGTTACTGAGAATAACGAACTTCAACAGTATAGATATTTATATATATTTTTTTTTGTATTTTTACCTCGAACTAGAGAGCTCTACTATACAGTGAAAGAAAAAATTGGATGATTTCCTATAAAAACTGAAGCCTCAGTAAGTGAGACAGTTAAAATAATTTAGTATTTTGGTTATTGCTCCCGACAGAACGACAAGTATGTTTGCAAACATTCGAATTTCTTCACAAGGTCGTCTACAAATTAGAGGCTTCACTTTAAACCTAGCCATTTTAAAAACTGTGTGAATGAAAAACCTCTATTTTATGTTAAAAATTCTAGGCGTCTTGAGTTACCCAATGTACAGCTTTCACTGGAGTGAAAAAAAACTTTTTCTTTAAACAAATGCATATAACCAGCAAAATATCAGTTTTATTTAATTGTATACAGGGTTATTTGTAAAACACCGGCAACCTCTAAGGACTATGTTACTAACATCATAAACAACAACTTTTGTTCCATGACTTTTAAAAAATGATCATATTTTAGTTCATCAGATTTTCATACAAAAATAAAAATATTTAAATTGAAAGTTTGAAATATTACTAAGTCTATACGAAGCAAGCAATAGTACAATAGCAGAGGGGAGCGGGGATCGGGTGGCGGAGGTGCATGATGCGCTTGCGTCGAGTCATACAGACGTAGGTAGGTATAGCAAAATACAGAGTTGATATGTGTTAGATAGAACAACGAAATCTTGAAGCTTTGTTGTTGGGAAATGAATTACGTTTTGTAAAAAGTCATAGAACAAAAGTTGTTGTTGATTATTTTAGCAATACAGACCTGCAAGGTTATTAATGTTTTACAGATAACCCTGTATAGCCTTAAATTTTAAAAAGTAATCTCGTTATACGAAACTGCTTTTAGGCGATAAAACCTAACTATGAACCCAGTCATAATTTGACAGAGCCCTTGTTAAATACCATAACACGATTTCAACTTTCGCTTTGAACCACTTGACAGAACTTTGAACTCTGCAATTATTTCTGTTCAACCAATGACTTGAATAGAAATTATTCTGGATATATATAATAAAGATTGACAACTGGAAACAATATTTTAAGGTTGTCTGGTAGAGATTGCCTTGTTGCATTAAGTCCGCCTGTGTGCCACTGCTGTACATGAACTTTAAATGAATGTTTGACATTTAAGATGACTCATTTTATTTACATATGGAACAGAAGCTGAAGAGTACTTCAAGAGTGATTTTGTTATACTTTGGGATACTATAAAACAAAGTAGCAAAAATGGATTTTAAAAAATAGGTCTTTACTAATAAAAAGGCTGAAAGGTTCTGGAGCCGCGACCACTGCGCACGCTCACCGGCCGCGGAACATGCCGCAGCCGGTACCCAGGCACGGCGAGCACGCGCCCATTTTCATTTTCATTTATCCAATTCTCAACGTAGCGTTGGGAAGCCTCTCACAAGTTAGACTGATGACCTGGTATCGCAGGAATCTGATGGATGCAAGACGCACAAAACCCTTCGTAATGGTGACATTTGAGAAAAGAAATAGAAATAATGATTGATAATGATAATGATGACGATGAAAATGATAATAATGATAATGATAATAGGGATGATGATGACAAAAGAGCATAAACCGAAGAAGGTTTCTCTATCTATAATATTTGATCTCATACAGATCCGGAATGGGTCACTGGTATTTGTTAAATATTAAACGAGAAGTCACATAACTTGACACTATCTCCAAACTAGTGAACAATATTAATGATACCAATCAAATTACAAAATTACCATAAACTTTATATATGAAATGGCATGCAAACGACGGAGGTTTCCCCATAGAGACCTTGCCTCGTCAACTTGCCATTGTACGGTCCCCATGAATACATGTTTTGATTTCACTTATGTCAGCAACACCAAGAGAGACTCATCAATTTAAATAGAACTCTATCTTTGACAACATATGGTTGGATTTTGTGTGTGGTACTTGTTTGTAATAAGATTTTTGACTTGAAGACATGTCAGTTTGTATTGACAAGCAATTAATTTGGGTTCTTCTTTTGTTAACTATTAAGTGTTTATGTTGTGGTGTAAATTGTTTTAGTTTTTTATTAATGGTTAAACTTCGATCATTGTCATCAATGTCTTTATTTTTAGCCTTTTTCTACTATGAAAATTTTTCAACAAGTGCTTTAATTATTTTTATTTATAGACTAATCAGTATCACGTTAATATTATAAAAGTGAAAGTTTCTGTGTGTGTATGAATATGTTATTTCCTTAAGCTCCAACGCTTGAAGGGATTTAGATGAAATTTGGCGTACTGGTAGACCATGTCTTGGAATAGGACATAGGAACCATTTTGATTCGGAAATATATTCTCTTGGGACACTTTTCTACTTTCACGCGGCGAAACTGCTGATAGCAGCTAGTAGACGATACTTTCATGAATTTTCGTTCTTTTTCCCATGAGGTAGGTAGGCCGTAACTACATCATCATAGTGCTCTCTCCATACAATCTCTATTTTTGACCTATTGGAATGCAACGCAGATCTTAAATCATTTTTTTTTTTTTTAATTTTCTGGCTTAGTTTTTAGATACTGCTGTTCATTGTGCTTATTATTTTCTTTCCTTCTTCCTTGCATCTTATTCTTCAATGCTGAAGGTCGTGACTCCTGCTTCATCACTTTCACCTGTATGATATTCCTCCATTCTTTCTTCTTGTAATCAAAACAGAATTTTCACTTTTAAGCTTTGCCGGACTCAATAGACTACAAATTAAGTAAATTTTTATCTAATTGCGTCATAGACAATTTGATGTAGGTATTTGGATATTCATACAACAATCGATAATTCATCCGAAAAGGTTTTTAAGTTCACAATAGTTAGTTGATCTATAGGTAACCTATAATAACACTGACCTTCATCTTCCAGGTCTCATACAATGAAAATGTATTGTAAAGATATCTAAGTAATATATATTTTATTTGACCGTCCATCAAACTTCATCTTAGATTTTAGAAAGTAAAGTTTATATCTGATTCCGGTGAAAAGGTCAGCTAAGATTATATCATTATTGGTTTACGTACATACTACTGTAGATCTACAGTCAGAAGCATGGATGTGACAATATTTGTGCAGGGTAGAATTTTGTAACGCCACCCTATGATTCCATCCTGTATATTTGTCACATATATTTGTATCTTTTATTGGCAGTATTTGAGTGTTAGCTTCGTTTGTCACCTTTTACAGTCACTTATTTTGCTTTTGCTTGGCAACTAACTCATATAATGGTAATCGATGATGCGGTTGACGATGGAGTTCTTCACTTCACCCGTTGTATGGCCGGAACGCAGATCTACGCGAGACACAATGGCTTTTTAATTGTGTCTCTAATTACGGCATACGAGAGGTTAAAGACCCCAGGTTGTATCTATCAGAGAGCACAGACTCCATCAGAGAAATTAGTGAGATGTTATGATCAAGGAAACATTTTCCGCAAAATTTCTAGTGTAAGCCTACCGGCGTTCCTGTCTTCGGTCCACAGCACTCAACAGTTGACCAAAAGAATTTTGACTCCATCACTGGTTAGCTGTGAGGTGCCGTGCTTGGCCGATGCAGTAAGCGCCTGGAAAATCACTTGCCCGGACAAGGCGTTGCCCGAAAATCCATCTTCCCAGAGACAGTGGGATGAGCCGCTCTGCAGGTTGGTACGGAATAATCTCATTAATACGTCCACCAATACTGCTGAGCGCGCTCGCCTACTGGCTGTGGGTGAATGGGAGTCGGGCCTTTGGCTACAGGCTTTACCGTCACCTAACATAGGTACTTTGCTAAGTGACACCACCTTCCGGATCGCTACATGCCTGCGTCTAGGTGCTCCTAGTGGAGCTCCACATCGATGTCAGTGTGGCGAAGCAGTCGACCGCCTCGGACACCATGGCCTATCTTGCAGCAGAAGCGCTGGTCGGATAGCACGGCATGCCAGTATTAATGACATCATCCGTCGAGCTCTTGTCACCGCCGGGGTGCCAGCTGTTTTAGAACCCAATGGCTTGGCACGTGACGATGGGAAGAGGCCAGATGGGATGACTATAATGCCTTGGAAATTGGGTAGGCCTTTGGTGTGGGATGCAACATGTGTCGATACCCTTGCGCCATCCCATCTTCTGAGTACGGCGGGCTGTGCTGGGGCGGCTGCTGCAGGTGCAGAAAACCTCAAACGGCGTAAATATAATAACCTCATTGGAAGTTATGTGTTTGAGCCGTTTGGGGTTGAAACTCTAGGGCCATGGGGTCCGAGCGCTCATCGAGTTGTCCGAGATATCAGCAAACAGTTGGTCGACTCTTCGCGTGACCAGAGGGCTGGACTGTTCTTCAGTCAACGAATCAGCATTGCCATCCAGCGTGGCAATGCTGCCAGCGTTCTAGGCACTTTTCCTACTGACATCGATGTGGACGAATTTTTTGATGCCCTCTAAGTTTTTCCCCGTTTTTCAGCCTTTTTTACTCGTTTGTACATATTGTTATTTTAAGTTTGTATATATAGTGATTATTTATTAGATTAATTGATATTATATAAAAGGAAACATTACATTTAATTTACATGTGTCATTACGCAGAAACCATGTAGATCATTTTTTTTTGTTTGTACTTTATCAACATGAAAAAAAAAACAAATCAAGTTCTCATTTAAGAACCAGGTGCAACTTTGCTTCACCCATTAGGAATAAAGGCTTGATCTCAAGTTTTGTTGGGTGTAAATATTGTTTTTTTTTTTTTGTTTTTTGAAAAACTAAAATTTACACTTTACCTTGATAATCCACTTTCTGTTGAGTCTGACGAAATACTTTTAGGGTCTAATTAAAATTATTATAAAACTAATCCGCTTACCGCTTAAATTATTATCGTACACGGGTACCTTTGACCCTAATTAATTAAACAAAGGGAGTGATTAAAAGGTAATGGGCCCAGCGAGTGGGGTTCGCCGCGAGCTTGTTGTGTCTTCAAAGATAGGAGCAGAAGGACTACATGTGACAAAGTGCGAAAACCATAAAAAATAAGGAGCATAACTTCTCCCACTAATCCATAGAAGAGGAGCGGGAGTGACCCTTTATCTCAAGGGCTGCGGTAATTTCTTCAAAATCACAAGGGGACGTCGACCCGTGCATGATCCTTCGGGTAGTCGGACAGCAAGCTTTGTAAGTTTAAACAAGGCTTTAGAATGAAGGAAGAATATAAATGAAGTACCATTATTACTCGAACGATTAAAGGTTTAAAATTATACAAATTGTTAGTTTATATGATACAGTTATCCGTGAAATTCACATGTCGAAACCGTCTTACAAATAGTTTTACTTATAGCAAAACTAAAAAAAGTAAAATAATGACTTCATAATTCATTAACATTCAAATATGGGAAGAACGAGCTCCAATTAATCGTCAAAAAAACATATATATATAACTATATTCGCCATTTATTAGTATTACAGCCTGGAAGTAGTACAACTAACTTTCTAGCAACATTTTCTAACTCTTTTTAATTTCGCGTTTCGTAAGACGTACGGTGATGCGCCACGGTCAACATTCTACAAACGCAATACGCACAAAATGTTTTGGGAACACATTAATTGTGCGTGCAGATAAGGAGTGGAATTCCCTGCCCAAGTCTGTGTTTGCTGATAGCTACAACCTTGGGCCTGAAGACCCAAGTGTGAATTGGTTGCTTCAAAGCAAGCGTGCTCCATCGTCAGCCACATCAATGCTTCATTGATCCATTCTTCAAATCAATGTCAAAAATTCAGTCAGTACAATGGTCCACAAAGGATTAAGTGCGGAAACTAGACCACAAAGATAGATAGAAAGCGAGCAGTCTATAATATAATACGATGCTTAGGAGCAGGTCATAGAAAATCCTCATAAACTGCTCCTTTTGAAAAATACCTGTCTCGCGCCAAAGGTTTCCAAGGGCTTGCTAGGGATAAAGCACTGAGTACTATGTTTCTAGGATTATTACGCGATTAGGACGAAGCTCAGCCATGTTCAGAGTATACCTTACGTAAGTGTTCATATGAGATGTCTGAGTAGTGAGATGTTAAGCGTCCTTGAGGGTAAGGAGACTCTAATTTGTCATTTTCATTTAAGGAAGGTGTATTTTACATAACCGTAACTTGTTACTTCAAGTGGTGATAGTAGTTATGAATATGACAAGTTTTGGCAGCGTCTTATAGTTAAGTAAGTTAGTAGTAGTTGCTGTGTTTTTGAAAGGTTTTAGAATTTATGAATTTAATAGAAATGTCTTTTGCAATGTTATAAACTGCAGTAATTAATTAACTTGAAAATATTGGTAATAATGTTGCATTGAGAACACACCACTGTTCTCGCCGAGTGCCGAGTGGTAATGGCTCCGATTTACGAGTTTTAGGTCGCGGGTTCAAACTCTGCCAGGCGCATTACTTTGTGTAAATTATTTCACTACCACTGCTCTCAAAACGGTAAAGGAAAACATCGTGAGGAAACCGGCATGTCATAGAACCAAGAAGACATGTGACATTCACCAACCGGCATTGAGCCCGCGTGTTGGATTACAGCCTATTCCTTCTCCTAGAGAGCCTGAGTCTCAGTAGTGGGAACATTAAAAAGGCTGACGATGGTGATGATGATTAAAATTAGAAGTATAAAAGAGAGTATTACGTAGCAAAAGTCAAAAAAGTCAAAAGTCAAAATGTTTATTGCAAACCAAGTGTAAAATGATGACATTATATTCGTTTAGTGCTTATGACTTAGCAGCCTTTTTCAAGCATTGCAATAGTTTATGATACGCTTGCCCTTATCATCCCAATTTAGCATGCATTAAAAATGAGGTACTTTCTCTTAAATTATTTTATATTATTACAAATGAATTTAAAAAAGAAAAAACATACTTATGTTAAAATTACATGTCAAAGATAATGGATCAATTATTTGTTACAATTAATGTCATTGAAGTTATAGTTTAAATGTCAAAAAAAAATATAAAAAATAAATGTCAATAATAATTAAAATTTCATGTCAAAATTTTTTTAATAAAATTAATTCTCAAAAATTATATAATATGATCAAAAATTTAATGTCAATAGTAATCATTTGATACAATTATTTAGCAATATTTGTCAAAATAAATGTCTTCCTTTTCACGTAATTTAGTCACAATTTAAAAAAAAAAAGACAATAATTCGAAAATCTAAAGAACATAAAGAATTTATTTCTGCACCCTACTGTCTACATCTCTTCTAATCTTTCCTTTCGCAGGTTTGCTGAAAAAATTTCTTTGTGAAATAAGCAGTACCTTTGTGCAAAGTTTTATGATTTGTTATCTCCTTTTTGTATTTTGTGTTTACATAAATTGTAAAATAAATAAAGAAAAAGACGGTCAGTGCGAGTCGGATTTGAAAACAAAGGGTTAAGTACAATTGAGAGACCTAGATTCTAATGTGATCTACATTGGATTCTTTGTTGATTCGGACCAGGGGCTCAAGTCTGCTATTTGTATAAATTCGTCATTCCAACACGATCCCATTGTCATTTTGCTAAATGTTTGTAATCTGGTAATTCATAATGATGAATCGATCATTGACCGGTCAATGGTCTTGTAATAGAATTGTGGCAGAATGATAATATCGAGCTTATTAAAAGCACTAATTGTGCAATGACGTCGTAATGGTAGGTCACTGAACAAAGGAACTGTCAAAATGTTTGCAGATTACCGCATACGTCAGATTTCAGATATTCATTTGTCATTATGTACGAGATTACCATTCTATGCCATTTCTTTCAATGGAGTGTCAGTGGTTGACCATCGGGAAGTCATAATGACGCCATTGCATTAATAGATTACCAAAACTTGTCAAAATAAACAATTATGAAATGAATGATAGACCATTCTGACACTATTGTAATAGCAGACTTGAGGCCCAGATTAGTGTTATATCGATGGCCCACTGGTAACGGTCTCAACTTATAAGTTGAACGTCGTGGGTCCAAAACTAAATAATCGCCTTAATTTGCGTAAACTTTTTGATCACCACTTTTTTTTAAAACGGTTAAGAAAACCATTGCTAGAAAATCGCCATGTGAGGGAATTTCGAAGATATGTGATAGAAACCGCCATGCATGGCCCATTACCTTTCCTAAAAAAGAGGTCTAAACCTCAGCAGTGGAAACATTATAAGATTGTTTTTTTTTTTTTTCGAAGTCGGAAATCATCTAATTCTTCCACTCAAGCATGGAATGGGAGGACGAATTAATTACAACAATATCAAAATTTAATAATAATGACGACAATAAATAAATAAACTATACCAATACTTAGACATAACAATAAAAATAAATGAAATATCTTTATTTTATTAGCCTTCATCCTCTCTCCTAGCTTTGCTGTGCCCGACAGGGTCCATATTGATCTTAACTATATTTTTATACCATCTATATATGTACATATGGAATGCAATAAAGTATTGAGTATTGAGTATTGAATCAGACTTTTACTAACTATAACCACACTTATGTTCCTTCTTTGCGTTCTGGAACTACGGGGTTTCCCATTTTAAGGTTGATTACGTTTAAAAAAGAACACCAAATAAAAAACGATTTGACAATAATAACACCACAAACTTTAAAATTCACCATCATTATACTTATAAACTTCTTTCCCAACACAGTGATTAAGAAAACAAAATAATTACGGCGTACTTACGCAAGCAAGCAATTTTCCAGTGAGCGAACCGGACAGTGTACATTATCCTGATTGTTTCTTTTTTATTTTACTGTCTAACGTCCAGTAGAAGTGGACAGTTGGTTACTGGCGAAGAGTCTAGTGGTTGTCTGTTTGTTTTGTCTTGCCTTAATTGTTATTGTGCTTGGTTACAATTTACAGTTCGTGGGAAAGCTGTTTAGTTTTCTAGATAGAAAAGTAGGAGTTTCAAAGTAGACGCTTGTTTTTACAAGTGTTGTGATCAGAATTGATTTCTTTCTTTTGTTTGTAGAAATCTCTAAAAGCACTGGTACGATTGCTAAAAATTTTTCCCGGATAGAAACCTGCTTCACACTTGAGTGACATAGGCTCTATTTTATGTACGCAGAAGAAGCTGTGGGCGATAGCTAGTAGGTTATAAATAACACTTTTACTAGTAAATTTTGAGTGAATTTAAACTATATTAGGCCAGTGTTTCCTAACTGACTTTTAGATGAAACACCGGAACAAAATCAAAGGTCAAAATTTCTTTTCAAGTCCATACAGTAACCATGTAACAATCAAGCCATATGAAAACCATGTAGGTTTAGCATCCGAGATACTCGTAGTATTTGGAGGAAAAGACACTGATTTGAGAGAACCTGTCTAGTCAGGTAAATGTTTGTCAGTATCCGTGTGCTCAATTGGTTTTGTGAAAAGTTCTTACGTTCTATTGCCATCAATTAAATAATTAGTAAAGAAATACACACGTTTGTCGCAGTGGTTTAGTGATTGGTTGCTGTGCTGCCTGACGCAGTTCGATTTTATATATAATTTTTGCTATCGTTGTTTAGCGGCCTAGGTTTAGTTAATCTGGATCTCAGAAATTCATCATCATCATCATCATTAGCCTTAAATGTTCTCACTGCAGGGACTCAGGCTTCCTCTCTAGGAGAGGGAATGCGCTGTAAATCTGTAATCCACCACTCAGGCCCAGTGCGGGTTGGTGAATGTTACATGTCTTCAAATTTTTGGTTCGAGGTTATACCGGTTTTTTCACGATGTTTTTCTTCACCGTTTTGAGAGCAGTTATATGTTTATAATGCCCCCCGGAGAAATTCCTGCGTTGTTTTTGTTGGGCTGGGAAATCATTCTACTTCTTTTCCCGGTCTCAGGTGGTAGCGTCATATTTTTACTGGCTAAAACCACACCTGTGTTCTTCAGTTGCCTTTTGCGTTCCAAAACCTTAGCTTAAATCTTACTTTTCTGCCTGATATGGATTCCCCCGCTACTAAGAAATCATCATCGATTCTGTGAGTAATTTTTTTACATGTTTTGTTTATATGTACAAAGATTGTTTACCTTTATCTACATATTATCCACTTCCATAAATATTTCAGCCGAAAAACGTCCACTGTTGGACATAGGCCTTCCCAAGTGTCAACCTAACTACCGAACCTGTGCGTCTCGCACCATCGAATTCCCACGACCTTCACCAGGTCATCGGTCTGCCTTGTAACAGGTCTATCCACCTTTTACTATTCCTATTAAATACTTCTCAAGAATTGGTTCGAAAAAATTCGCTAACACAAAATTCAAATACCACGTCCGGCTTTCAAAGCATGACAACATTGCGATCGCAATCATTACCATTAATGTATGTGGGCGTACGTTTTACTCCATAAACGTTCTGAGGTCAAACCCTGGCATTTTAAAGAATTCGTTTCTAAACAATGAGGCCGTGAAATCTGTTGTTTAGCTCCCCATTGTGTTTGGGAATAAAGGGAAAGTCCATTAAGTTGGATTTAAAAAGATATATCTAATTTTTTTTCATGGAAATCTGGCGGTGAAAGAAAGCAGCGTTCTGGCTTGTTTTACTGGTGGACGAGTTTTGGGTTCTAATTTCACAGACAATGTGAATAAAGAACTTTTTAGAATTTATTTTTATTCCTTACTAGCTTGGACTAGCGGCTTTGCCCACGAGAAAAGAGATTTTTTTTCTCAGGAAATCATGGTCTTCCCGTCCGATTACAATTTGAGTCCCTTCAAGGCAAGAGTGAATAGGCTCATAAACTAGTGTACCTTTTTTTTATGGTGGGAAAAAATCATGCATTGACATCCCCCGCTCTTGGGCGGAGCGGGAGATAGTGTCAGACTCTTACTGACTAAAAGACCCACCCCGTTCCTTCTAGCCTTCATACCGGGGTTCGAGCGCCCTTTCGGATAACCCTGGCCCCAGTAGGCTTCGACCCGGCTGGCCCTGCTGTTGCTGACAACTCCTTGAGGCGCGCGGGAACAGTGCGCGCCATCGACGACTTGGGCTTGGTCCGGACAGTTACCGGACGGACGGACAACGAGCTACCCATTGCTCACTGTCCGCAAGCCCGCGCCTACGGTGGCCGGAAATCAGGATCAGAATCCCGGCGGCGGCGGCGGCGGCGATGATAACGCCGTTGCCTGATGCGTTCGGCCTCCTCCTTTGCGAGCATTACTGCTTAGCAGAAGTCGGCGACCGCCTGCCACTCCTCCTCGCTCCGGAGCATGGCCTCAACCAAGGCCCGGCGCGAAAGGTCTCCGCCGCCGATCACCCCCACGAGGGCACGGCGATGCTCCGCCCAAGCAGGGCACACCTCAACTGTGTGCTGCATGCCGTGACCTGTCGCGGCAGCGGACTTTCACCCCGGCGTTGCATCTCCACGCGCATATCGTGCATGTGTGCAAGGACTGTTGCCTCCAGATCCCACGGTGGTAGGCCAGCCAGAAGGCTCGCCGCTTCGCGGGAGACCGTATGGTATCCCCGCACCATTCTTATTGCCATGACCCTCTGGCAGGCGTTCAGCATGGATGCCGGTTGCTTTTTCAGCGACGGCGCCCACACCGGCGCCCCGTAGAGGGCCATGGACCGAACGATCCCCGCGTAGAGCCTCCAGCAGGAGGCGTCTGGACCCCCAAGGTTGGGCAGGAGCCGCTTGAGCGCAGCCCCAGCCCGGTTAAGTTTGGGGGCCAGACGTCGGAAATGGTCTACGAAATTCCACCGGTTGTCGAGGACGAGTCCCAGGTACTTCATCGTCGACCCGACACCGATGTGAACTCCTCCTACCGTTAGTTGGGAACTCAATGGCGGCGCGTTCCGAGGGCGGCGACCGTGGAAACACATAGCCTCGGATTTGTGAAGCGCCACCTCGTGTCCCAACTCCTGGATCCTATCAACGACCATCGCAAGCCCGCGTGTCGCTAGAGCGACCGCCGCCTGGTGCGACTCTCCCTGCGCTAGAACCAGCGTGTCGTCTGCGTAGCAAACCACGCTGACCCCGTCAGGGAAGTCGCCGCGCAGCACGTAGTCGTACCCGATGTTCCACAAGGGTGGCCCTAGTACCGACCCCTGCGGAACACCGCACGACATCTCTCGACGTTTCCAGTCTCCCTGGTGACCAGGGTAGACTATAAATCTTTCCGACAGATACGCCTCGACCACTCGACAGAGGTATTCGGGAAACTATTGTACCTCACTATCAGAGATTGCATCACAAAACACCGTCAGGTGGGATCGCAGTCAAGCACTAGTTTAACTCAACAAAAAAAAAAATGCATACCCTAAAAGTATATGTTTAGAATCGGCTACAGCTTACCTACATATTCTGATAAAACTCACTATTATAATTATCATCTCATCATCTTTAGCATTTAATTACATTGCTGAAATTATGATTGTAACTAAATTGTCTATTTGGACTGTAATTATTTCAGTATCATGTCGTTTAATGGTAGCATCGATACCTATATATATGTACTACGAATATAAATCTATGAATGGTAGTATTTATCTCTTTATACTTTCTGAAATAGGTAGGATTTATGGTCAACGCCTTCGCATAATAAACCAAAGCTACCACACCGACTGACCGAATTCGATCAACATCGATTAACGTTATCGATCGACGATCAATAGATTAATATGCTGTCACTCATTGCTCCCACACTTAGATTGAATTTTGTATCGTGGTTGCATTCACAAACATGTAAACTCTAGACGGACGTACACGTGGGCAAGGTCTGATTTGTACGTAGAATCGCGTCGCGTGGCGTGGATCTAATGTAGCTTTACAAGTCTAATTGCCGTATAAAATGTATGGAGACCGACGCGGCCTGATCGATGTGCGTTGCCTACATGACTGTGTCTAATAATTATAGTTCTACGTTTAGTTTCATTCGCATTACTTCTTTACCCAGTAGGTACTATTCCAGTAACAATTTTGTTTCAGCAAACAAAGCTTCGACATTTCCTGTTAAATTAGCCATGTTAGGAATAGCATGTGACTGGCAGTTAAAAGCCAATTATTTATGTCTTTTATAGGCCACACGAATTTGTACCGCTATTCTGATTGAATGACCTAATTATTTCTATAGAGAAGCTATTATTATTAGGACACCTGTGACTTGTAATACCAGCCTAGTTCGACCTAGTTTTTTTACAACTATGCTGGGATCACCAGTTGCAGCTGGATTCCAGTATTTCACGTCGAGTGACTGCCTATCTGACATCACAATATCCCACAGAAAAACTGATGTCGTTTTTTTTTGTTATGATTTTTGAATACCCGTATTACTATAAAATATCTCCTTGAAACAACAGCTTAATGACTATGATTCGACGTACTTATGTAATAATCTCAATATGCAATTAAGGTGAGATAGTGGTCAAACACGAGCCTGCCTACACTAAAAAAACCGGCCAAGTGCGAGTCGGACTCGCCCATGAAGGGTTCCGTAGCAGCAAGTAACATAATATAAAAGTTCTTGTAATGTGTTGTAACTTTGATCGATGTTTTAATAATACTGTATTTTTTTCGATTTATGACTTATTAAAAAAAAACTACTTATTAGATTTCGTTCAAACCAATTTTCGTTGGCAGTTTTTATAGTAATGTACATCATATATTTTTTTTAGTTTTATCATTCTCTTATTTTAGAAGTTAGAGGGGGGGGGACACACATTTTACCACTTTGGAAGTGTCTCTCGCGCAAACTGTTCAGTTTAGAAAAAAATGATATTAGAAACCTCAATATCATTTTTGAAGACCTATCTATAGATACCCCACACGTACGGGTTTGACGAAAAAAAAATTTTTGAGTTTCAGTTCTAAGTATGGGGACCCCCAAAATTTATTGCTTTTTTTCTATTTTTGTGTGAAAATCTTAATGCGGTTCACAGAATACATCTACCTACTAAGTTTCAACAGCATAGCTCTTAGTGTTTCGGAAAAAAGTGGCTGTGACATACGGACGGACAGACAGACAGACAGACAGACATGACGAATCTATAAGGGTTCCGTTTTTTGCCATTTGGCTACGGAACCCTAAAAACAAAATAGCTTCTGAAAGCAAACTGGTGATTTTTTTTTAAATAGGTTAAGTAGTTGCTCTTTCCTCTTTTCTATAATACTAACTGACCCGGCCAACTTTTAAATTACTAGCTTTTGCCTGCAATTTCTTGCTATGTCACTTAAGAATAAAGCAGCTTTCTATCGGTGAAAAAAAATTCGCAATCGGACCAGTACTTTCAGAGATTACCTTCTACAAACATAAAAACAAACTTTACCTCTTTAAAATATTAATATAGATTTCGGGGCAACCCTTATCATTTAGAAGTATAAAAAAACCGGCCAAGTGCGAGTCGGACTCGCCCATGGAGGGTTCCGTAGCAGCAAGTGACATAATATAAAAGTTCTTGTAGTTCGTTGTAACTTTGATCGATGTTTTAATTATAGTGTATTTAATTAGATTTATGACGTATTAAAAAAAAACTACTTACTAGATCTCGTTCAAACCAATTTTTGTTGGTAGTTTGCATGATAATGTACATCATATATTTTTTTTAGTTTTATCATTCTGTTATTTTAGAAGTTACGGGGGGCACATATTTTACTTCTTTGGAAGTGTCTCTCACGTAAACTATTCAAGTTAGAAAAAAATGATTTTAGAAACCTCAATATCATTTTTGAAGACCTATCCATAGATATCCCACTCGTATGGGATTGACGAAAAAAAAATTTTTGAGTTTCAGTTCTAAGTATAGGGACCCCCAAAATTTATTCCTTTTTTTCTATTTTTGTGTAAAAATCTTGATGCGATTTACAGAGTACATCTACTTACTAAGTTTCAACAGTATAGCTCTTTTAGTTTCGGAAAAAAGTGGCTGGCAGACAGACAGACAGACATGACGAATCTATAAGGGTTCCGTTTTTTGCCATTTGGCTACGGAACTCTAAAAATAGCCTACAACCTTTTCTCGGATCTACCTAACACGCACAAAAAAAAAATCATAAAAATCGGTCATGTTGTTTTGGAAGAGTTCGATAAGAAACACTGTGACATTAGATATAAATTAGTCTATCTGCCACCTAATAGCCAATGAATGTAGTATATATTTCGAAATAGTCAACCAATTGCAATGAAACAAAGTCTAAGTAACACAATATCAAGTTGCACATAATTTTAATTTATAAAAGTTATCTACATCGATTCGATCGTTGTAGCGACGCTTGGGGGAGGCCTTTGTCTAACAGTGGACGTATATCGGATGAAATAATATAATACAATATTTCACAACTATCACACAACGCCATCTAGTCTCAGGCTAAGCAGAGCTTGTGTAATGAGTACTAGACAACTAATTAACATACTTATATATTTCTAAATACATACATTTTATAGATAAATTACGCCCACCAATTACACACACAAACATTTGTCCTGGGTGGGAATCGAACCCACGACCTCCGGCATAGCAGTCAGGGCCACTAACCACTAGACCAACAGGTCTGTCAAAATGTTGATGATGATGATGATCTACATCGATTTCGTACATTTTAAGTGATGCGCGTACAACTAAAAACTTCAACAGATTTATTATATTTTCATATATTTGAATTTAGATTGACCTCAAGCACTGCTTAATCTTGATGATTGACCTTTACAGCTATTATTATTTAGCAGCAAGCTCCTCAGTCCTAGTCTAGTTCTTGACACTTAATTTGTCAAATCTATCTCGTAAACCTACGGCGTATTCACGTTAGTGCACTTTAGCGTCCTCCGGGAGAAGATATCCATCTACCCTCGTACAAGACTCAGTACTTTTATACCACCAATCCCGAAGTGCGCATACTTAAAAGATATTACGTTCCTCAACTCAACGTTATTTTAAAGAGCCCCGTTGATATTTAAGATGTAAGCCATTTTAATATCGGCTTGCTATTGAGGAAGCTTTATTGGCGAAATATGAAATTTCTTAGAGGGTCTACAATGAGGGTGTCTTTGTGAAGTGATTGCTGCAATTTCGTGTCTTATAAGATTTTGATGGTTATTTAACATTAGAGAAATCTGGGGCAGTTAATTTTTTGAATGAGTGTAGTTAATTTCTTAGTAATGATGTTGATGTGGTTACACTAATATACTGGTAGCTGGCCACGTAATTGCGGTAAACACAATCATAAAATCATTTATCATTCTTCATTTATTTATAAGTTGTGTCTATTCCTTTCTATTCTATTCTATTCTAATTCTATTCTATTCTATTCTATTCTGTTCTGTTCTATTCTATTCTATTCTATTCTATTCTATTCTATTCTATTCTATTCTATTCTATTCTATTCTATTCTATTCTATTCTATTCTATTCTATTCTATTCTATTTTGTTATTTTCTGTTCTATTCTGTTCTATTCTATTCTATTCCATTATGTTCTAAACATGAGATTATAGACCTATAAATAAATTTTGCTTATAAATCTGCATAACGCAAGGTTGAAATTTTCTCTGTTGCCCATTGTAAAATCTCTTTTATGGCTTTATAAACACCAACCATCTATCCGTTTTCATATAAATGTCAATCAGTTCTTTCTCCAACAACTAGCGCACACGATCAATACGGCGCTTAGCTTCTGTTTCCATGCAGTTCTCAACCGGTTCGGATTGTAAAGAAACCGGAGACGAGCCACTGCAGTCGTGTTATCCAAGCTTTAGACAAGTGAAAGTAAACCATCTGACCATTGTGTACGAGAACCATTACGAAGCACTTGACAACTCCTAAAACAAATAACCTATCATTTGAAGTATCACCACAGCTATTAGGCACCATTTATATTATTGACACGTACAATCAAAAGTTTACTATTCAAATATCAATGCCTACGTCACAATCAACACTTTATAATAACTGAACCATGTACATTTTTATTAATAACCTATTTTGTGTCCCACTGCTGGGCAAAGATTTTTATTCCTGCAAACCTCTGTCTAGGGCGATCTCTGGTCATCGACATTTAATTTTAAAAGATTACACACGAAAAACGAATTCCTTTTTTTGCCTTTCACTCTGACATTTCGACATTTTCATGAATGTCGACGAAAAATTCTGTTCTTTGGTTTCAGGGCATTCAATAATTAAAAATATCAATGAAATGTACGCTGGGATTGATTAAATTCTTTGTTTGGACGTATTGAAGTTTTATACTTTATATAAATGTTGTCAGAACGTGTCGGAGCTTGTTTGATTTAACATGGTTACATATAGTTAACATGGAAATACTCGTAACATGAGCACGCAAAATTAAGGGACAATGGTGTTTTGGTATCGGTATTGATTTAATTAGATTTTATGTGCACGTGGATATCCGTTTTGAGGGTTCTGATTTTGAAAAGGTTGCTATTTAGGTCCTTTAAGTAGGCTGATACTATCGGCGTTTAGGCACTTCTACTAAGAGGCTTATCGATACTTATTACAAAGGGTTTAACATCTTCTGCGCCTGAATGATGTAACCTTTTGGCCTATCATGCACAACAATTGTAGCAGGTAAATCTATATGTTGTTGTATTTCAAAAGCTCTGTCATGGGGTTACATTTTAAAACTTTTGAAAATACAAGCTTTGCTTTGCTACTGCTTGATCTCCTTGAAATGCAGTTCTAAAAAGACCAATAAAACGTTTTCATCAAAATCTTCCACTCATTTATCGTCAATATTAGAATATGCATAGATGAGTTTAAACGCACCATCCAAAATCTCCTACCATCAAATTTAATCCTCAAGACCCATAGGTGAGACGAAACCGCAACTGTTGTAGCTCAATAATCCACTTACACATCCGCCAACTTTGGTAATGATGCCGAATACACGGACGGTTTCCAATCAACAACTTGCATATGCAAATAGCCCGGCTTGCCCCCCGGATTCTGCGTTATCCCATTTAGTTCCCATTTCGAAGCAACATTCGAGACCCTAATTGCTCGCCCTGTATTAACGATTGGAAGGGTTGAATTTATAGAGGATGGGATTGCGTTGTTGTTTGACTATCGTTTTTTGATTTCGGGATTCCAGAATCGTGGAAAGTTTGCAATATATCTATTTTGGCTATGAGTTGGGAGATGAATGTTGTGTGCAGGAGTTAGGATTTATTGTTATAGGTTCGGTTTTATTGTTATTGGTTTGTATCTGGTTTACCATCTTAGTTTGACTTTTTAAATCTTTTTTTTTTTTTGAGATGGTAAATCAAGTCTAATCAAGTCTTAGACGAAGCCGGAAAGCGTGATAGACTTTTTCTGACTAAAATCACACCTACATACCTTCTTAGCTTTACATTTCACTGGTTTCCCTTTCAGAAGTTGACCCATGATCCCAGTAGGCTGATTGCTTACTGGGATTATTTGGCCCTGCAGTGCTCCAACGGTTTTGCTGACATCTCTTTAAGGCGCGCGTGTTCCAGACGGTTACCAGATGGCCAGACGACGAGCTACCCATTGCTTACCGTCTGCAAGCCCACGTTTATGGTGACTAGAAGTCGGGATCGGGGTCTGGGTCATGGAGATGTCCGTTCCCTCACGCGTGAGGCCGTCTCCTTCACTAGCATTACTGCTTCGCAGAAGGAGGCAGCCACCGCCCACTTCCCCTCGCTCTTGATTAGACTATTTGAACCTGTTATAATATTTTTCTTACTTATTGAGAATAATAGATACGTCTATCATTCTTCTGATCTATTGTTCTAATTTATTCGTAGGTTACAGTACCTCCTTCATAAGTTAACCGCAGTTAACGTTACTAGCCCTTAACGAAAAATGTTGTAGCTATTTATTCTCCACGATCTAGCAATAATTATGTGAAGCAAAAAATTCTTTGCATCTATAAAAAATAATTATTGAAATAAAATTATCTCAATGTGATTACACTTAAAATCGACGAAAACCTTACAATTAGCGTAGGTAGGTACCGATTTGAGTTTCAATTCGAAGGATTACTTAATAAATCTCCTTAGTGATAAATCTTTCAAACCGGGTTTTCAATAAAATGTAATAAAGTGTTCTAAGAAATTCTGTACAAAAGAAAATATTACATTTCATATTATAAAATCTAATAAGTCTATTTGCACAATATTATACATTTCAAGCACACTTATAAAAAGAGTATATATAACATTCCTAAAATGATGCCATCTTTGATCAACCAACCAATTACTAGATCTCAGTAAGAAATATAGCTCATACCAATTACGATACTAATTTAGCATAGAAATTACTTTCAGCGCAATAACGTTCAAGATATCAATATGTGACAGCACACTAATAAAGGCCCGATATACATCTGCCTGTATATTCCAAGCCTATATATATTCCAATAATATATTTACATTCATACATCTGGCCAATTTAGTTCTAAACTCCCCGGGGGTGTAATATATTATTTTGGGGGGAAAGGGGAGCACAATTGCCAATAAATATGCGTTACTTTGCAATAACATGCGATATGAATGGTTATTGTTAGTGGTTGTGGTTCCAGAGGTTTTCGGAATGAAAAATATGGAGCAGTTCCGTGTTTGGGGTAGTATTAGCACCCTCTTCTTGCATTTTACAGCTGGGATTGCTTAGAATTGATTTGCGAGGATTTGAGTGGTTTATCTCCGGATCAGGTGGTTGTTTGAACTGTTTCGTGTTTGTTTTATTTTAGCGATTGATTCAGGAGATTTTGAAAGATATTTGTTTTTTTTTTATAGTTAGAGGATAAGGGCATTTAGTATCTATGATTGTTTCTCTATATACTTACATTTGAATTATTTTTAATGGATAAATAATAAATTCTTAAAATTAAATATTTTCGGGGTTTTTCTATAAAATTAGCATAGCATATGCTACCAAACTTCTAGACCGATTTCTCGTAACTTTAAACTATTGATTCGGTACAGTTGTGATTTGATTGATCCATTCTGCGATCATTTCAATCCAGTTACATCTTTTTATTGTTTCTATGAGTAGTATTCAATAGTCAAAATAAATTGATCAAAAGGATTTAAAAAAATATTAATTTATAGAAATTTATAAAAAAGGATTTCTGGTTTAATTTTAATTTTAACGGTAATGGACTTTTTAATTGTGTCAAGCAATGATTTTAAAACCGATTAGTTTTAGAAAAGCAATAATTAGTTTAATTTACAGAACATTGTTTTATATCAAAACAGTAAACCACTTTATTGTAATTTTCATCTAGTTTTCTCATATAAACATTCATGTTAATATTTGCAGTTTAGATAAGTTATACAATTATAATAGTCTGATGCATAAGCATTCTTAGGTAGATCTGTAAAGCAAACGAAATTCTTCTAAAAAAAAAGGCTACCAATAATAGAATAAGACACATACTCCTACTTTTTATTTGTCCCAAAACGCTTATGACAAAATTTTATTGCCTACTTCCAAATACTCCGCAAAAGGTCGCACCTACTCCAAACAAGGTTTGAAAACTACAGTTTTGCCCCAGTTCTGGGAAATATATTCAACTGGAACCGAACCCGCGGAGCTTAGCGTGAAATATGTTCTTGCTAAGTTATCTATGTACAAATGATTTGTATTTTCTATTAATTTTCACAGTTCTCTTTGGTTTGCAAGGTTTTTAGCTAGTAAATAGTGAGATTATAAGGTTATATATCTAACAAAACATAAAGCTGTAAGTAAAATATCAATGTCTTTCTTGGCACTCTAAATTAATTAGTGAAGGAAGTTATATAATACAATGTAATTTGAATAATGAAAATAGTTGCAGTCTATCGAAGAAGGCACATACCACTAGTTTGAGGCTGTTATGTATTGTTTGAATTGTTTTATATACTATAACTTGCGGCTTAGTCTACATGGTCTCGGAATTGGAACATTTGCTAGAAGACATCATGATATATGGTGACATGTATTAAACTCAAGATGTTAGTTTGTGTGGCTTTGAGCCGTGCCGGCGCATTTAGTTACTAGGTACCTACTGTTTGAATTCAACTCGACGTTAACGAAAATTTAATAGATGAAACTGATTCTAATACCGAAAATGTTGTTATGTTGAAAGAAAAGATTAAGATGCACCAAAAGATGAAAATGAAGAAGGCGAATCCATTCTATCAAAACAGTCTCCCAAAAAGAAGATAATTTATTATGATGTTTTGACTAAAAGCTTATGAAAGGAGGTTAATACACCTAGACATTATCTTGTCAAGAACTCTGACAAGGAAAATTCCTTTATTAATTCATCAAGATTGTCTACCTACAAAACAGTCTGGAGTCATAAAAATAAAAATTCAAAGAAAACTCTTCCTTAGACACCTTCGTCAAACGAATTTACCCTCTCCCGAGATTTTTAACTGTACAGAAAATATCACACTTAATTACGACCTTTTCACGCGGACGTTTTAAAGCTTGCCTAAGTAATATTTAAGGGCTTCAAAATCCCTTCGCCTTCAGAGAGCGACGTTAATGTATTTTGGGAATACGCCTCCGTGGATGGCGCTAGGAATTTTTTAATTGAACTCGAATGTTTCTGTTTTTGAGCTTTCTTTTCAACAAGGGTAGTTCGGACCCAAAAATGGTTGAATGGTTTTGTTTTTGTTACTCTAAAAGCGATAAAAATTCCTAAATGTTGTAATGGGAATTTATTTATCTACAACGTGATTAATTGGATCGGATTTTGCTTTTCCGAAAATGGATCACGTTTTCTTTATCTAGTTTTACTCCTAGACCCTTTCAACTGGCTATAATTTATCTAATGGTTTCCATATAAGCATCAGAATTCTGAATATGTAGATAGTACATAAAATATAGCTAGCCCAAAAAATTCAACCGCGAATTTCAATAGACCTCTCGAGTTTCTTTTGACATTCTAATAAGCCTTTTTTCTCGTCCTTACAATTCTCAACCAGCTGATACAACATTTTCGGTTTCTCGATGAGCGTTGAAATACCTATATGGATAATAAAAGTCTATTCGTATAAAAAAACGTCTCCAACCGGGATGATTCACTGAAGGATGCGAGTGTGGGGATAAAAAGAAGTAAATGGACCGACCATTAGTTTCCATCCCTTTCTGTGGGTTTTTTATAGTTTTATTTTATACAGGATCGCGACCTCAGTAGTAATTTGGTACATTTTTGTATTGTCCATGGCAGATGTTTGTTTTAACTTAAATTTCTTCATGGACTGTCCAATGACTTAGTGTGGGTCGCGGAAATCTCATGAATGCGAGAAATACAGGACCAGTCGTTAAAGCGATATTTGGGGGAGGCCTATATCGAACAGTTACTATTGAAGAGGGTGCTAAACAATTACTTGTAGTTGGGATTGGGTTTGATAAATATTTACGATTGAAACGTCAATAGTTTTGGTTTGAATAAACAGTTTGATGGGAAATAATTATGATAAATACTTTTATGGAATGAGGTTCCAAATAGTCTAAGATGATGGATGAAACGTATTTTATGATAAATCTAGTATATTTAATAATATAACGCAGGTGGGTTGCCTAAGAAATTCCTGGCCAGACTATTATTAATTAAAAATTGAAAATTTACTTTTTTTTAGAAAAATGCACAACCGTTATTCATACCAGATTTTTTTGCAGACAACACTATAACATCGTATTCGTAATGAAACAGCGTTTATTTTGATATAGAATTTGTTGTATATCAAAATAAACACACCTGTTTATACGTACCTGTTTATACCTGGCAACCAGGCAACCCAACATTTTTATGTTCTAAAGGCTTCACTCTTTCGGTTAGTATTAAATTTATTCGTTAAACACACCGGCGCAATTTTCAAAAAAAAAAAAAAAACGTTTGGCCAGGAATTTCTCAGGCATCCCACCTGCGTTATATTATTTAATATACTAAATTTATCATAAAATACGTTTCATCCATTAAACAAACCGGTGAATGTCGTTCTTAACCGTATCCTCTACTAAAAGTTATAACCTATTCAATCACGAATCGTCTATTGAAGTCGACAAAAAAGATTTAAAGCTTCCCTTCAAAGGTTTGGACAACGAAAAAGCTATTGCAGTGCTTAAAGATGATAGATTTTTTAGAACGATTCTGTATGGGTACAGACAAGACACACAACCTGTCTTGACAGCTACATTCAATGTAAAGAATTTCTTTCCCCAGTAAGCAATTCTGTTCCTCCTACAAGTTGATTAATTAACTTGTTAATGTTTTTCGGGGTTCTTGCTTTACCTTTTTGTGTAGCTTCAAGGATAAATGAATGGATAGGATAAACTAGTACTAATGTTTAGAAAGAAAACCATTATTATTTTTTTCTATTTATTTATTGGCCTGTCTGTTTTTCTGTTACATTTTACAACAAAGAAAAATGATATTATTGAAACCAAAAGTACAATATTATATGATAGACACAGCAAGAATTAACAATATTAAAATTAAAAAGATTTTATAATTATAGTGCTGAGACGACAACATATTAATGTCTAGAGTTGCGTAATCTACACTAATATTATAAAGTGGGAAAATTTGTATTTTTGTACGTATGTTTGTAATGAATAAACTCAAAAACTACAGTGCCGATTTTAAAATTTCTTTCACCATTGGAAAGCTACATTCACCCTGAGTAACATAGGCTATATTTATTGCCCTTGCAAAGCCGGGACGGCCCGCTAGTTATAAATAAAGTGGTTGGTTATTTTAGGTGGACTTGGCAAATTTTTGAATAGATGCAGTTATTTAGAAGTCTATAAAGTCTTGATTGGAAAGTTAGACCCTAAATAGTTATTCGAAATGGGGGACGTGGTATTTTGATTGGGTGGTGCGGATAGTAGTGATTATTGTGTTACACAAAAAGTACAGTATCGCATTATTTATTGAATTTTCATGCAATACAAAAATTCAATGGCGGACTTAATGCCTTAGGCATTCTCTACCAGTCAACCTAGGGTAATAAAGAGACAAAATGGTAAGATATTAAATCCCAACGGACAGTTTCTTTGTGGTGGGATTGTTAGGATTCAAGTCCGAACAAGATTTAAAGTCCTGTCATTATATTAGAATGAACATAAAAGAAAAGGATTAGTAATAAATTCACATCACGCCGTTTCATAATAATCATAAAAAATTCGCATTTATAAGCTCCTTATTGATATTCATCGCCCAGCCTGTAAAGGAGTAATAAACCAACGCCAACGCAAAAATAACAATAGTGCAGTCCTATCGAATTCCCAAAAATACCCACATCTATACAAATTTGATAAGCTAACCCTTATAACTTTCAATAAACCCCTTTACTTGGGCCACCTGCTTTGTCGAGCACGTTCGAGCACGCTACGTCTTGCCAGAAAGTACATGCGCATGTTATCGTCTTTTATCTCATAAAGTGTCACGTTTCGTTGTACTTGTATAGAATAGTAGCGCTTTTGCTGAATTGAGTCAGTGGCGGTAGCGGGCAATGAAATGTGTCCTAGTCAATTTTTTTCTTAGATTCTCCATTTATGGTTTTACTTTTTCTTCACTATCGTTATCTCTCTATTTATCTCTAGTCATAATATAGCGAGACTCTCTATTCAATTCCTTCTCCTGTTTCTTTAATTTTTCTTGTACGAGTATTTAAATTATTGATTTGCTTCAAATATTTTCTATATCACAACTTCTTTTTGCTTCTTCAAGACGACGTGTAAAAAGGTATCCGGAAAGTGTTTAAGGAGGTTTTGCCCAACAGTGATTTAATTTAAATCTTTTTAGTTCATTAAGTTCCACTGGCGTGTGAAGGCCTCCTTCTCCGTTTTTTACACATGCTTCTCTTCGGCCATTGTAAACTAGTTGCTTCAGTATGACCACCCATCAGCAAACAGCTTAACAGTAATGACAAATAAAAAAGTATTTTTATTTTTCAGGAACTGTTTTGAGTTTAAACATACCCTTACCCACGGAACAGGTTCCGTGCCCTTACTCACGCCCATTATTTTTTAATGGTGAATCATCAAATCGAATACTAGAAACATAAGACCAAAGCCTTTGGCACTTAGCGTTTGTGACAAAAATAGTACCTACCCCAGTATGTTGAACTTCGAAGATAAATAAATAGGTTACTTATGATAATTAAATGCCAAAGGGTCATCTCATTAACCGGTCTCATTATCAGTAATATATTCACTGTTTGACGCCACGACATTATTAATTAAGCCTGATTTATATATTTTTAACAAATTGGTGTGTTCCTGAGTTCATGGTGTCAAAATTGAATTATGAATCATTTTAACTGCTTTAACTAGTCTTCTACTTGAACTCTTAGCCTTATTTATGGATTATTGAAACGATTTGTAATATAATTATTTTTGTCACATTACATACTAAAAGAGTTATGAGTATACATGTGAATTGATGAAGAACGGGAATTGTGTGAGGAGTGATATGAAGGAAAAGGGAGTTAGTGATGGTATGCCGGGTGACAGAACAGAATGGGAATATCATGTTGTGCCGACCATAAATAATACGACCATAATTAATAACAATTATTTTCAAGGAGTTATGAGTGAGAGTTATATATATATTTGAATGGATGAAGAGCGGGGATTGTGTGAGGAGTGATATGAAAGAAAAGGGAGTTAGTTATGGCATGCTGGGTGACTGGACGGAATGGAAAAAAGCATGTTGTGCCGACCATAAATAATACGAAACAAGAGCAAAAAAAATGATAATGATGATACTTATAGATTTTGTTTTACTGTGAAAAGGATTAAGTTTAAGTAATCGATAGAAAGAACATGGCTACATACACACATTTAACTTATAAAATTCACATAGGATTTAATTCTTCTTTTAGTGACTAATACTTACAGAACCAGAGCGATATCATCTTATTCAAAGTTAAAATTATTACTGAAATATTATGCAAAGGTGGAAATAAGAGCACGAAGGAAGCAACTAAGCAGATTGTTAGAGTAAAGTAAATTGGGTTAATTAATGATCCTTGAGTGCTGTGGTTGAGTGAGCAGACTGTAACATTCGTACATCATTAGACTTAATACGTTACTGTTTCTTACGAGGAACGAATTCCAGACACGTGTGAGCCTTTAACGAAGTGTAATTAAATGTTAATTTAAACCTAAGATGTTGGAGAGCTCAATTTGTCTTCTGAAATCTAGACTTATCTGTGATTTCATTAATCACTTTGGTTTTAACGAACCGAATAGGTAAAACATTCTAACCGTACACTTAGTCTCACAACAGTCTATCGTTGAAAAGCTCATTAAATAATTTATTAACGTTCATTACATGTTTTACTACAGTGCTAAGTCTATACTTAAAAAGACTATTCTTTATTTAGCAATGTAGTGAAACATGTTAACATATTACATTTAAATGACCTATTGTTGTCTTTATATTTTAAATGCCAATTCTATTTTAATTATTGATAGCCCTTTTACTTTGTGTTTGTCCTTTAAAGGTTATTTCTATTGTCGATACAAAATGACGGAAAACATTTTAATTATGTCAAACGTAGAAGGTTTTGCCGCACGGCTTAGAGGATGCTTTTCCTTTGGTCTATATTGTGTAACAGTTTTAAACTTTAAGTCAAGAGTGTATAGGTTACTTCTTGGTAAGCTTGCCCCATTGTTGGCCACATTATCGCTTACCAACAGATGAGTAACAGGTCACACGCGAGCCTATCAATAATAATAATAAAAAAAACTAAATTAACAAACGCTGATAACTTGTACCACATCATTAATGTGTCTCTTTGAGTGAAAATTTTGCAGAAAATGATAAATAACGGTACTGACGGCCGCCGAATTTTGATGGGGCACCCTTTTGTATCGTATCTTGTTTCAGAGTGGGCTTATCCGTTCTTCGTATAATAGTGTGGACATTTGCCTTGTTATCTAAGACGCCGTCCGACCGATATCATGGCTAATGGATTTAATGGTGGGAAGGCTTGATAGCTGATAAATTTTACATAAGTTTGGGTTTGATACGTCGGATCTTTGTTGTGTTCGATTATGAGATAAAATGGGGTGAGTTGGGGCTTGAGATGTCAGGTGCAAGTACTTATGTGTCTGGCTGCTTCCTATTTTTCGTTTATTTTATATTGACTTACTGTATTTGACGGTTCATCATCCATTTCTCGTGTTTTTATCTGATCTGACGTTTCTGTGTGTTTTATATTTATAATAATGTTCTCTTGCTATAAGAATATTTTAAATGGCATAGTTGTAGGATATGTTACATTTTTATTGACGTGGCTGCATACTACCTTTATAGCTTGAAGTTGGTAAGTTGACCAGTACCATTATCGATTTCTGGTTATACGATAACCAGACCCTCGTATCAAATAACTCGTTCATTAATGCAACAATAAAATGACATTTTAATCAAATACACATTTTAAGTCCACTGAAATGATAACACAACATTTTCTTTAACCAAATACCAGTTTATTACAGAAATATTTGTGGAATGCAAATTAATTAATTCGAACTCTCCAATCATCTGATTTACATACCAAAGCAATGTTATCAAACGTATGTACTTATCTGTGTATAACTTCGAATGGCGATATTATTGAGATTTTGATTGTATTGCTGGGTTTATGCATGTTTCTATTTATCGACCTAACATCATCATCATAGACTTTCAAATGTATGAACGCGGATTCCGTTTATGGTTTATCAATGATTGGTTATTAAAATTTTAAGTTCATTAGTCAATTTTAATCTAGTTTGATTTGAAAGTTAAATTTAATGATTTTATCTCTTTAATTCATTAAACCCCAAGCAAACGCCGGCGTTCGCACACTTATTGTCTTTCTATTGCATCTGTAATTTTCACGATTGAAAGGTTAAATAGTTTAATACTAGTAGTTCAAAATTGCTATACACCGTTAAATTTTAATCGTTTTAATCCCGTGGAGGGTCGATCCGGTACATGAAACACTTTCGATTTGTAAAGATAAAATTAACCCTTTTCTTGACAATGTATCTTGTCAGATACAGTCAACTTAAAAAATCCTGGTTTCGAAAATATAGTGAATGACATAAAACTTCTCACAACAATTTATACTTTGAATGATTCCGAATTCATTTTTATTTAGCATGATTATATTGGTAGTATCGTTATATTTTAAATTAAAAAATTGTGCACAGAGTCGGCACGATCGTAGGCATGGAGGTAAGAATATTATTATTTTTTTATATTGTACCCGGGTTTTTATGTAGTATTGAATGTTTTTATATTCCCTATGAAGTAAACATTTGTATCAAGTATGGTTTCAAACCAAATATTTACTATAGTGCAAAAAAACGAATCTTGTATGTGCATGTATCTCACAGTGCACACCGCTAAGTTATCACAGAATTAGGTACAGCGTACTATGTATCTCTAGGTGCACACCGCCAAGTTATTGTGTACGCAATGTATCTTTCTAAACTTACGGAAAAACTTCAAGAATCATACCATGAGAGTAGATTCCTTTAAGGGGGTGATGGTGCCATGTAAAGGAAAAAAAAAACCGGCCATTGGAAATGATATATAAAAGCAAACCTAAGAAATGGGAGATCAAAATATTCGTTAGAGCTCCAAATGTTGTCTGAATTCATTTACGACTTTACTGTGTATGGAGGTGATGACACATTTCGATACGAAGATTTTACCCCGCTAGATTCTGGCTTCGGGTTAGGGGCTATAATAATTGTATCCTTTTGCATAAAAAAACATTCCAGAACCAACATTTTCAGGGGTCTCTTTCGATACCTACCTTTTTCACCAGTTCAAAATTAATTCATTATCTATTCTCACTTGGAACGTATTCGATCCTTTAAATAGGTTACAGGGAACTGAAAAAAGAGCTGACTATGGACAAAGCGTAGAAAACAAAACCCAAAGGGTTTTATTCCCAGATAGGTAGTTTGCAATAGCAACAACATTTGTGTAGCAAAGTGCCATTTTAATAAATGCGTGACCACTGCAAGCAACTATGTTTAAGCAGATCCAGTGTTTATAATTCAAAGATATTGTAAACATAATAAGAAGAAGTTTCCAGTACCCTGTCCTGAAATAACCAAGCATTACAACTTATAAATGGGTGGCGTAGTAGCTCGCCATCACCTGTTATAGAACCAACACTGTCACCGTTGGTATTTGCCCTTAGTTTCCCAAATGCTGGACATGTGTATCAGTAATAGCTGATTGCTTTAGTGCAGGCACACTAGATCTAAAAAATATATGCCATATATAAAAAATTTCGTTACCAGTTGGTACAATGTATTAATAAATTTTGTCCCAACTGGTAACGAACGAAACTGGCACAAAAAGAAGACTTCATGAAAGGAATTAGAGGTAGCAGGGTCTACTCCAGCTAAAAAATTGAAGCCCCTGTTATGCCAAGACCAATTGGATATTTTCCAATATTCAGTACCAAGGGGAGTTGAAAATTATGCATTAAGACAAACCACTGCAATGTGTTCGAAGTCAGTCTAAGAATTTGTCATATGTCTAATAGAAACTTTTTATTTTCCTGCAGATACTTATTTTGATGGTAGTTGTGTTATTTTGTAAGATCTAATGTTTGTGTTTGATTTTTTCTGTAATTCTGATTATATTTTTACTTTTAGTAATTAATTTATTTGAGCAATGTATCTTCTCAGATACATTGCCTTGTGTAGGGAAAATTACGGATACTTGGCAATGTATCTCATAAGATACATTACATATCTCCAAAACTAAACATACAAGATTTTTTTTTCAATTTTTTTTATTCACTAATACTAATTTTCAAAAGAGAATTATACAAAAAAAAATAATTCTATACATTTTTTTTTTTCTGCCAAGAAAAGGGTTAAAAAATAAAGTACCTTTTTTTCAAAACTCGTATTAATTTACGAATGTACGAAATTAATTTCTTTAAGAAAACGTCAGCTGAGCGAGTTCAATGACCTGTAGATAGTTTGTACGCAACGCCGATTACTAACTACAGGTCAATGAAGAAATCAATAAAGAACCGATAAAATGTTCTTTTTATAGAAAGATAAAATATTTTCGTCAGCGACTGAACAAAGTTACAATAAAGTTTTTCAGCCATTTTGAATACAGTTCGCATAGAAAACAGCTACGAAAAAATAAGTCAACTTGTGTGGAGTACACAATTGTTTTGCGTATTTTGCTCTGAGAAATAAAAAGCAATGGTAGCGTCAGTCACAAAGATAGATTAACTGTCGCATTTATTTCTTTGTGCTGCTATTTTTCATTCATCAAAATAAATGAAAAACTAAAGACCTAATATAAAACCATTTTCTGCTTTTATCTTTGACATGAAGTCTATTTTCGGTTTACTTTTTGCATTTATTAAAGCATCTTTTTGTCATGAACGTTATCATTGGTAGCTTTTGTCATTGTTCCACGTACGTCTCAAGGAGATGTCAGCAAATCGTAGATGCCCAACAGGGTCGAAGCCTACTGGGGTCATGGGTTAAGTGAAAGTTAATTCCGGGGCCTAGAAATGCAAGGTAAAGAAGGAACATAGGAGTGGGTTTTAGTCAGTCTTCTTCTTCTCGTGTCAATTTGACTAATTTTTTTTAGTCAGTATAACTCTAACACGCCCTCTCGCTCCGCCCAAGAGCGAGACTGCCTGCATCGGATGATGTCCCACCTAAAAAAAAAGCCTTTTTAACTTTCTGTTACATAGCTGGACAACCACTGGTTTAACCTGCTCCTTCCATTATGTTTGCGCGGCTTAAGCGAAAGATTGCAAACTATTTGAAATTCGTCTTGTGTTGTGGTTGTGGAATTGACAAGTCATAGGAAAATATAGGTCAGACGGCGACTCGTCCTTAAAAAAGACTGTTGCATGATACTAAGTAATTCTTTACACAGCTCAGCATGTACGATATTAAACAAATACCAAATTTCACCCGATTTAGAATTTTATTGATCGGACTTCACACACAGGTCATTCATACCAACGCCATTGAATTTGCGGGATACACCTATGCTATGCCATGATACGGCGTATTCGAATATGGAATGACGTTCCTATAAACGTCATTCCATATTCTAATACGCGGTAGTTTAGCCCCTCTCACTCACACAAAGGCAATTGGCATGTGCAGAAAAGGGATGGAAATAGAAATTGCAATAATCAGTCGAAAAAATAACCATATTATAAATAGCAGCTATATCAGCTGAAAAATGAAAAGCTAGAACTACACTGCGCACACGTGCGACACACAAGCTATCTAGGCGCGTCGGTCTCCATACATTTTATATGGAACTAGATTTGTAGAGCTACGCTTGGCCCACGCCACGTACAAATCAGCCGTATTACACGTGTGTATTGTAGTTCTAGCTTGAGGCTTTAAAAATGATATCGCCTTCATGTAGAGGTCAAAATATTTTTTATTTTTCAGATTAAGAAAATTAGTTTTTTTTTTGTCGATAATATCTTCTATTCCACAAATAAAAAATCTCATGTCGAAAAAAGTCAACATTTCATATTTTAAGTACCTGGTCCAATTATCTAACCTTCTAAAATATTGCCCTCCGGATTTTTTTATTTAATATCTTATGCCATCCCACGGAGTGTCACTCCTCAAAAGGCGACTTACGGCGTCCCATAGACTAATCTGACCGTTATCTCCAGAGGTCTACAACAGGCCCTCTGACGGAGAGGGCATTATCAGCGTCCCTCGGGCCTCCATTCAGAATGGAGGGCTCTAAGGCACTTCCATTGCTTTGTCCATTATGAAAATTTTCTCCCCCGTTAATATTTTTTATGAAGTTGCGTAGGAAAGGAATATTTTTTGTGAAGAAAGTGTTGGATTACTTAATTAAGATATTGAGGTATCAGGTCGCGTTTTTTTGTGGTTTTTTCTTATTTTTTTGAGGTGTTTTGAAAGTATGAACCTTAATTTACTAGGTATTTCCATTTTTTTTAGGGAAACTTGATACTTACTCAATTTTATCAACAAAGAAAAGGATAAACTAAGCCAACAAAGTATTTTTCGAAAGTAAAAAAATGGGTAAGAATTTATTATTTTGGGCTTCCCGATTTGATGCAGATTAATCCCATCAATATTTAAAACCTTTTTTTTTTAAAACCTGATTTTTCTTAAAACCTTGTTGAATAGAAATAACTGATTGCATATTTAAACTGTTTTTCCCTTTTTGGTCTTTTTTTTTAAGTTTATAAACTAGTGCTTGACTGCGATTCCACCTGATGGTAAGTAGTGATACAATCGTTGATAGTAAGGTGCACTTGTTTATTACAAGCCTATTTACTCTTGCGTTGAAGACACATAAATTATAAATGGACGGGAAGACCGCAGCACACAAACTGTTCCAGTCCCTCGATGTATTTGGTATAAACAACCAGGCGAAATGCTTGGTCCGGACCGTAGAAGTTCCAACAACGTAAGTGTGGATACTCGCCGTTCGTCGGTTTGTCCAATGGTTGAAATGAGATGGTAGAATCAAGTCATGCAATTCCTGCGAATATTCTCCAAAATGCATCCTGTAAAAAGATCGTTCTCTCAAAGAGTTATTTTTAACCGAAATTGATTTGTAGACACTGCGTTCACTGTACTATTGACATAAACAGAATTGCTGCTATTACACAAAAACGTAACACACTAGGGAATCAAAAATTACCCTTCCCTAGTGAATAGCGAGACTATTACTCACCATAACCCCCAGGATTCCTAGTTATTAACCTACAAACGAAAGGCCATAATATACATAATTGTATCAAATTAAAAGCGGTGCGGGCAAGGCACCACACTTTGCCCCTTTAATTACACGCATTGACCTGCTAGCTTTGAACAAGGTTCTTTCGCAAAAAAGAGTTGAAAACATAGGGGCGTCACTGTAGCTAATTTTATATTTGGGTTATACGAATTGCTGTAAAGTGTGAAATTACTAAGCTTAATTACATTGAATTTGAGATCGTAAAAAGCTTGATATGGTGTTTTTGACTGAGTAAATATGTGATGAATTGGATTTTGTGATTGTTCACATTGGATCTGATTATGACTGGAACTAGCCGCCGTAGTACGGCGGGTAATGGGTAGCTCGCTGTCCGGCCGTCCGGTAGCCATCCAGACCAAGCTGTAGTATTCTACGCGCATCAGGGTCAAAGCGTACTGAGGCTATGGGTTTGCTTCTGAAAGGAATTCCCAGAGTCCTGGAACGGAGGGCAAAGGAAGAACATGAAAGTGGCTTTTAGTCAGCAAAAGTCTGACACGCTGTCATACTGCACTTCAGAGTAGGAGAAGTCATTGTATGATTTCCCACCTATAAAAAAATAATACAAGACTGGTTATAACTAAAAGATAAGGGAAGGACTATTAATAACTACATACATACATACATATATAACGTCGAGGCAGTGGAAGATTCTTACCTGAGATCATGATGGAACTTAGTGTTACTGGGAAAATTTTAGGGTGCTAAAAGTTTAAAAATCAAATAACCTTGAAGCCCAAAATTATCGTTGTGGTTTATCTACAGTCTGACCACATACATACTAAAATTTCAATAGAATTTCAAGAAAAAATCACTCATAAACACACAGAATAATGACAAACCATAAATACAACCTTAGTTTTTGCATATGCGAAACCTGAAACACATGTCTAGTATTTTAACGTAAATAATCTATGTACAAAATTTCATAACTGTATCATGAAAAATCACAAAGTTATAAGCTTGTTATGTCAGCAAAAATATATAGTCATCGGGCCATCCAGGCGACTGAGGAGTCGTTTTGCACTTACACCCAGCTATTTGTTGGCGTCTAATGCACGCTATGACCTGTATTGTACTTAGTGCCGGTGGTCTCCAACTTGTGACCTTTTTAAATATTTTTGGAAAAAAATATATAACATGGTGTATAAACTATTGGAATCCATTCAGTTACTGATTTTGAACAAACTAATCTGTTCCGAATTCGCATAAACTAAAAATAATGTTGTATATCATATTAAAAAGTGGCTGAAAAGGCCTGGCAATATTGGATATTGTAATTACACGCATTGACCCGCCAACTCTTTGCGCCAACTTCTTGACACCCTTACTTCGCACTCTTATGAATGTTCTGTTCAGCTATAATAAGGCTGGCTGGAAGGGCTCGTGTTGCATAATTTGCAATAAAGAAAAACACGGTTACGTTGTTTTGACGTTTATCTGATTTTGAAATGAGAACGTGAGTTGAGATTCTTTTGTATTTCTAGTAATATTTCTAAGCTATCAAGTGTAGTGTAGTAATTCTAGTTTGGTGTTATCAATATTATTATTTTTAGAATACAACGTGTGTAGGCAGATAGAATAATAAGATATTTATGTTATATGTTAAATAAAATCACACGATCCAATAAAAACATAAGCAATTAAAAAGTCCGAGGAAAATTTACGGCTCATTTAAATCGTTTTAAATACCAAATTCATACAAAACGTAAACAAGGCTGTTGAAAAAGTTCTCTTTAAATATAATAAAATCCTAAAATAAATACCAAAGCAAAATTAATCCAGTACAAGTCCGAAACAATATAAATTTTATTCAGCACACGAACACACACGAAATTAAACAAAGTTTAGCGGTATTAGCATTGTTCTCGCTCCGCAAAGTCGGTTAATTAAACAATAACAATTTCAGTAATGTTATTGACTTTTTAAATTCAAACACCGTTTTGTGAATGAACGAATTCTCGAAGTTTTAAGAGACCCTTTTACGGGTTCGGTTAAATTTGTCGGAATTATTGGGTTACGTTCACTTATGGAAGGAGGAATTGTTTGCTTTCCATTCATACGTGTGCGAGAGTTTTTCAACTTTTCCAATTTTATAATTTTTAACTACGAGAATGTACCATGTAAATTACAACGTAAAAGTCATTATTCAAAGCGCATAAAATCAAACCGATTTAAAAAATCAAGCATTTTTTATGTTTGAATTTTGAATATGGAATAAGTTTTTTATTTTTTTATTTTGTCTTTGCGCCGTTTTGCTAAATGTGTGTAAAAGTGTCATGTTTAGAAAGTATTTAGTTTTGTTACTTTGAGTTCCATTTTTTTTAATGATAATAATAATAATATTACACAACGCCGTCTAGTCCCAAGCTAAGCATAGCTTGTGTTATGGGTTACTAGACAACTGATAATCATACTTATATATTTCTAAATACATACATATTATAGATAAAATACACCCAGACACAGAACAAATGATTATGCTCATCACACAAACATTTGTCCTGGGTGGGAATCGAACCCACGACCTCCGGCATAGCAGTCAGGGTCACTAACCACTAGACCAACAGGCCAGTCAAGTTTTTGCAGTATTTTTTTCATTAGTACATGGATGTAGCACATACTAAAGTTTTTGCAGTATTTGGCAGACTAAATGAGTCAGTCATAATGTGACTACCACAGCGAAACTTGCCGAGAAGGCTTTTTGCATTACTACAATAATTCTCAGCTTCATTTTCCGAAATTGCATCTTTTTAATGATTCCGACACTTGAGATACAAAACTGCACCAATTTGAAAACACAATATCTGAATAAATAAAATAACCACGGAACTTCACTAGCAAAAAACCCCGCCAAAACACTTAAGTGACAGACGTTTGAATGTAGAATATTATATTTTATTTCTATTCCAGTTGACATTAATACCAGCCAGTATTTTTAGATAAACTGTGATACGAATCTTTTTGCCAGCTAGCGTGTTGTTACCAGCTATTTAAAAGGATATTAATTTATGCATAACGATTTTTGTTTTACTTAAAAACTTGCTTATTGGCTTATCTAGCTACTTAATTATTTTTAAAATCTTTATTTGGCTTCACACTCGTAACTTTGTTGAATGTTATGATTGGTTTTTCCCAGACTGAATCTGTCCTAATTCAATCTTTTCGGTTTTTCATAATTACATTATGGTCAGCTTTTAGTCTAGTTAGGTATTAAGTATAATTAAGGCTAAAGTCTAATGAATACTAATAGGTGTATTATGTGAAGCGAGTTGGTAAGATTTTCTGGCTTGTCTAAAATAAATATTATAAAGAAAAAATATTTGTATGCTAAGATTTAACCCAAAACCTACTAGACCGATTTTCAAAATGCTTTCACCAGTAGAAAACTACTTTACCACTGAGTAACACTGGCCTATATTTTCTATTTTCACAAGGGCGAAGCCGCGTATTATATATTCTGGTAATGACTGTCAAAAATTTACTGGAAATGACAACCAGGACCAAAAGTTTAACATGTTTTCTGAGGCATAGAGATCCCAACTTTGGCATGTATTACTGAAATTTTCAGATCGTCTCGAATGAGTAATATTGACCAACAAACTCTTCTATAAAACCTTATTTTTAGAATGTGTGAAACCTGAAACACTTCTAGTATTTTTATGTAAACAATCTATGTACAAAATTCCAAAACTTTTTTATGAAAAATCACAAAGTTATAAGCCCGTTACGGTACCTGGTTGGCGAAACAAATACATGGTCACCGGGCGACTAAGGGGTTTTTGTGCTCCCGTACTCAGCAGTGCGCTGGTCTCTAAAGCCCGTTGTGACTTGCCGTGATCTATGTTATACTTAGTGTCCAACTTGTGACCTGTTTTAAATATTTTTGGGAAAAATTATAAAATGGTGTAATAATGATCGGAATCAATTCAGTTACTGATTCTGAACAAATTATATTCAGCTTTGGCATATATACAATTATTAATGTTGTATAATTGAGCTTTTAAAATCTTTACGATCGTTTCAAAAATACAATTACGGACTCTCTCTTTTATTTATTTCACAAAAATCTATTATCGCTTCCTCTTAATTATACATACAGGTAATAAAATTAACTTTATGTCGTATTCTGTCGTCCGCATACATATTTATTACGATGCGACATATATTAATTAAATATCTTAATATTAAGATCGGTTTTAATGCTGCCACTCGCGGTTTGGTCGATAAATCTTTGAAAACGTGATTGATTTTGAACAAAGTACCTAATTAATTATAGTCATGGAGTTTGATTACTCTATTGATTGAATATACCCGTAGCATAATATTCATTGGTTTCTTCAATCGCTTTTATTTTATACTAGCTTTTGCCCGCGTACTTAAAATATAGCCTATGTCTCTCAGGAATAAAGCAGCTTTTTATTGATGAATAAAATTTTGCAATCGGACCAGTACTTCCAGAGATTACCTCATACAAACAAAAAATTAAAAAAAAAAACATAAAAAGCAAACTTTACCTCTTTATTTTCAAAGTCAAAAATATTTTGTTTCACATAGGCCTACATGGGCACTTATAAAACGTCAGAAGCTAGTGCACGGTTCCAAATTGGTCGTTTCCTATGGAGAAGAACCCAACACAATCTCAAGTATAGGAAACATTAGTATGACAGTTTGACAATAGATACAGTTAAAAGTTTTAGAGAAACTAAGAGTAGATTAAGAGACAATTAAGCAGATAATTATGTAAATGTGTAAAGTACATAATGCAGTGAGTGTTTTGTCTGGGCGAATGTTTTCGTCGTCGATTCTGCTTCCACAATTTGTTAAGCAAAGGGAGACATAAACGGTGCCGGTGTGTGCTGGACGTAGCTCAGAAACCTGAGCAGTATATAAGTGTTGAATAGTGTAAGACAATAACTATACTAAACAATAAAATAAAACCAAATACTCCCCGGGTTTGATGAATTCAAATCAGCAATTCAAACAGTCCAAACTTTGACAGCTGGTCGATCGGATTATCGATTTTGAATGAATTATCTCGTCAAAAACACGATACAAACACTAAGTATGTCACTTTAAACTTATATTATACTTAGAAGAATAGATTTACGCAAAATAAATAGAATTAATTAATATTTAAAAATTATTTATCTAAGAGGTCGTTTTTTCGCGACCTATCACCAATGTTGCCAGTAAAAAAAAAAAAATTAAGTGTAGACTAGCAGCTAACAATGGCTTTACCCGCGTGATAGTAGAATATTATCCCAAGGGAACATATCCACCCAGGACAAATGTTTGAGTGATGAGCATGATCATTTGTTCTGTGTCTGAGTGTAATTTATCTATATGTTTGTATTTAGAAATTTATAAGTACTTACGTTTATCAGTTGTCTAGTACTCGTAACACAAGCTCTGCTTAGTTTGGGACAAGATGGCGTAGTTTGAAAATTGAAATATTGTTTTTATTATTATAATCCCAGGATAAAAAGTATCCTATGTACTATACTAGGACATGGTCAACCTATGTACCAAATTCCAATGAAATCCGTTCAGAAGTTTTTGTGTGAAAGAGTAACAAATATCCATATATTTAAACTTCCGCGATTATTACCTATATTAGTAGTATGCAATAGTTATGGTTTAGATTAGTGCTAGTAGTATAGGCTTGATAACCTTTTTAATATTCCCGCTACTGGGACTCAGGCCTCCTCTCTAGGAGAGGGAATGGGCCGTAATCCACCACGCGGGCCCAGCGCAGGTTGGTGGACGTCACATGTCTTCAAATTGTTGGTACATAAATATATGTTGCTTGAAATATTATAATTAGCCCTATACTTTTCCCACTATTGGAATTCAGGCATTATATATATTTTTAACTATTGGTAGACTCACGGTTTACTACTACCTCACTTGATGGAAAGTGATGATGTGATCGACTGTGAAGCGCGCTTGCCTAGCAGTTACACACTCTTGACTTTTTTCTCTTGGAGCGGGAATGGGTCGTAATCCATTACGCGGGCCCAGTGCGGATTTTTAATTTTTTTTTTTTACACGTCTTCGATTTTTAAGTCTTAGGACTTGTTTTCCTCGCGATCTTTTCCTTCAACATTTTAAGAGCAGTGGCGATGTAATAAATTACAAAAAATCTTTACTTATTGTTATTTATTAACCTGGGTAGGCATTGTATGTATTTTTTTTTTAATTATACTTAACATAAGCAGGCACTTTTGCCTGCTTGTTTGAACCCATGACGTACTGACAACTTATAAGTCTAGCTCGTTTTTATTGGACCGGGACGGCTTTCCCTATATTAAATATGGGTTTATAAATTGATCTAATTATATAGAATCTCCAGGTTTTAAAAAAAAAATCAGCCGCTTAAAAAAAAAAAAATAATCTGAGCCTTCTTGAATTATAAGCGTGCGTTTATGTATGTATATACTTGCATGTTGTCAAAAGTTACATAACTTACAAACTTCTAATAAAATATTTTTATTTGTTTCAGGAAACTTCTGAAAACGTTGATCATAAAGGATGTAAGTAAATCTCTTTTCGAAAAGTTTTTCTAAAAATAAAGGAGACCCAAATTGAAATTCTTCCTCCGCACGCATGATGCTTACCTTTTTTTAACCAACCATCCGATTGACCAGACCAAGTAATAGAAATTAGTTCAGGTGGGCCCCGCTCATCCGCTTCGCCGGTCAACCGTTCAATTGAATGAATTGAATGAATCGAACGAATCGTTCCCTCGATCGGGTACGCGAATTCGATAGTTAACGACAACATTCCATTCTACAGTTGGTCAACCCTACTTTAGATTAAACACTCCTAATTCAGAGCTTATTTCTTTCACGTTAAGGTCGGGAATTATTCGGAATATTGTGCCGAAGGTAAATTTAAAATTGTTTCCGAAGGGAGTTTTGTGATGACTAAAGAATTGATTAGTCACAATGTTTTATTACTTTATTGGAAAATTCCAATTGTTTTTGGGTCTTTTTAAGGGAAAGTTGCTTGTTGGGTGGTAAATACTTGATATTTTTTCGTTCTCATCGGATCCCCTGCGGAGGAGAACCGAACAAATTTATACATTCCACAATATGCCTTTTCTCAAATTCCTTTTTACCATGTAGGCGGCTTTTGCCGTGTTCGACTGGGGAAAAGAACCGTGATAATCAATGACCTTTTGAGAGCATACAATTTTGCTTTGTTTTCTTGCGAATTGAACATCATGACAGAACTATATTTTACATGAGTTACGGACGTAATACTGTAAATTACGGACGTAAGACGTAATACGGCTTGTAAGCAAAAGTAAGCAGCTTTTCTTACAGACAATCTACAGGATATTAAATATATCTACAAGAAATGTCTCAATATATTTTCACGCCACTTGCCCTTTCGATTGCGTCACATTTGTATCGCTTCACTAGAATTACTTGAACCATATGAAATAACACATTTCACACAGGAAAACTCTTTTTTTCCGACTGTTTCATTTTTTTTGTTTTAATTTACCTCATATACTAGGAATTACTTATCAGGGTTATTTGTAAAACACTAAAAAAAACGTAAAGTTATACCTATATTTTTTATTAAATGTATTATTATAATTTATGTATGTTTTGTATCTATTTATGTGTACAGTTATACACCGCTAAATTTTAATCGTTTTAATCCCGTGGAGGGTCGATCCGGTACACGAAACACTATCGATTTGTAAAGATAAAATAAAAAGATAAAGTAAGTACCTTTTTTTCAAAACTCGTATTAATTTACGCACGTACGAAATTATTTTTTTTAAGAAAACGTCAGCTGAGCGGGTTCAATGACCTATAGTTAGTAGTCGGCGTTGCATACAAACAATCTACAGTACATGAAACACTATCGATTTGTAAAGATAAAATAAGAAAATAAAGTAGGTACCTTTTATTTTCTTATTTTATCTTTACAAATCGATAGTGTTTCATGTACCGAATCGACCCTCCACGGGATTAAAACGATTAAAATTTAACGGTGTATACTGTTATTGATATATTTATATGTACTTATTTATGATTTTAATCCATTTTAACTTTTATGAATTAATCGTATTTATACACACTGTGTCTTACATTTCTCATCCAATTCTCCTGTCACAGGTCTGCTGGAAGAAATTTCGTTGAAATAAGCAGCACCTTTGTATTCTTTTATCTGTATTTGTTTTTTTTTTCTTTTAATTACTTGTGTATACATAGATAAATAAACCATGCAGGCCTAACATCATAAACAACAATAATTAATTTTTGATCAATTACTTTTAACAAAACATAATTCATTTACCAAAAACAACCTTCAAGATTTTGTTGTTCTATATAACATATTTCAACTCTGTACTTTGCTATACCTACTAATGTACGTCTGTATGACACGACGTAAGCGCATCAAGCACCCCGCTCCCGTCCGCTATTGTACTATCGCTTGCTTTGCATAGACTTTGTAATATTTAGAACGTTCAATTTAAATATTTTTATTTTTGTATGAAAATCTGTTGAACTAAAATATGATAAATTTTTAAAAGTTATAGGACAAAAGTTGTAGTTTATGATGTTAGTAACATAGTCCTGAGAGGTTGCCACTGTTTTACAAATAACCCTGTATATCGTGAGTGTGTTCACTCACATACACAACATATAAACTCACCCGCAACAATTCTGTGCAGCAGTCAATCGGTCAAGCAATGTGCCAACTTTGCCATATAAATATGGCATATGAAACTATTGGATATAGGCTTCTACTAATAACCACTCGCCATTTAGCTCAACTACTCTGCGAAGACCATCACACCGTAGGCTAAACAAAAATCTCTGCTAATCCCCGTGTAGGTCAAACAGTCATAGCTAGATCGTCACTCTGGGCTTCTAAAGGTAACTCACTGCCTGAAGGTTGAATCTCTCTAACATTTGCATATAAATTGTATGCTCGGACAGTAAGACCGATGCCAACATAATTGCAATTTTCAGAACTATTTAGCATTCACTTTTATAAACATGGCATCTAAATTAAAAAAGTTTAATGAATCACGTCTAAAGTATTTTGATGTCTGAATGAACTAGCAGATAATTTTCTTGGAAATGTGATAACTTTTTAAAAGAAAATCTACAATAATATTATAAAAAGGTTATGTATTATAAAAGGGTTTTTGTGTTAATGATTTTTTTGGTTTGTAGAAATCTTTGAAAATATTGGTCCGATTGTGATATTTTTTTGGCTTATGTTTAACTTACCACCAGATATAGTAACATATAAAAGACAAAAATAGTAAATGATCACCAAAATTAAACCTACATTTTAATGTAAAATTATAACCAAAGTTTTAACATCTCGCTATCCTATTTAAGCAAAATGAATCCAAATAAAGCATCGGCAGAACCCCATGGTTACGGAGATATCAGTAGTTAAAATTTTGAGGTTAGGTTAACTAACTGCCAAGACAGCTCGACCGAGCCCCGCTACGCGGGGCTCCTACTTCTGGGTGGTTTAAAAAAAAATAACCTCGAAGAAGGTGCGGGGTCTGTGTTCGCTCGCTTCGCTCGCTCACTACGACCCCGCCACCTTCTTCTAACCTAAATCTATCCGACTCGGGGTGCCCTAAAATTCCACTAAGATAGATTGTTGATTAGGCAAAGTATCATCCTGCTCTACGGGGCTAAAAAGAGCGCATTAATTTGCTCGCTAAGATTTGGTTATCATTTACTACATTTGGTGTTCGAATACAATTTAAAGTACAGTCTATTGTAACTTTAGGATTTCATTTTTTTGGTATCAAGTAATATATTTTTGACAAAAGAACTAAGGGTACCAAAGCGTTTTATGGTGGTCATTATATTTAATCCCTATTTTTTTCACTGATAGAAAGCTATACAATAAAGTTTTTTCCATTCTATCTCGTGCGGGAATCAAAATCGCGACACGTAGCACAACAGTCAATCTCATAACCACTTTGCAAACCATACTGTCAATCTATTGATATCTTCTTCAGTGACAAACGCCACTAAGCCGGATCATAGACGCTATTAGTATAAATGAAAACTGACACTTCCCCGTAGCCACGCCAAGCCTATCACACTTACCCACTTTACATCAAAAGCACGTAATATCACGGCCCCGTCACTATCTCCTAACGAAAATTGCGATCCGACGACGCTTTACAGACAAAGTGCCTCAAAGGACACAATTTTAACGTCAAAATAAATTTACCCGTGGAAAGGGGTAATTCCATATTTTCTGGAGAATAATACTAATTCCCCTCTCTTGCTTTAAAAGCAATTTTATCTTTGTTAGCATAGATATATCTATCTATTTAATAGATCAGGAAAACGTTTACCTAGGTAAGTAAATGAGGTAGGCTCAGGCCAAGAAAATGCATAGATGACTCTTCGCATAACCTGGTCTGCATTAACCTTTATTTCTGCACTTTTTAACTTTTTTCTTATTTTTACTTTAGTTTTTATAGTTAACTAGCGATCCCGGCAGACGTTGATCTATCCAACAGCTGGATTTTCGTCAGAAAAAAAAATCGAAGACCAGATTGCAACGCCACCTTTCTCCACCTTCTCAAATATACATGTAAAATGACATCGAAATCGGGTCGAATCGTTTAGAAGGAGTTAGGTGACAAACACATACAAAAATAAATATATAATTATAAAAAGATTTTTTTTAATTTTATTATTGAAAATGAATTTCAATAAAATGATGGTCTCTTTTCCTATTACCTTAATAATATTGTTAGCACTGTAGGTTGTTTAGTAATTTTACATTTATTTTTTTCTGTGAATATATCTACAAGTCACCAGGGTCCCCCCTGGTGACTTACACCACAGGTCTTTCTCAAAAACCTACTTCACGCACCAGACTAATGGTGGTGATTTGGTACAATGGTGTAGTATAGACTTTAAGTCACAAACATTGCTAATTCTTAAGAAAACCTTTAGTGAAAACAACATAAACGAGTTTAAATTGAATGATTTGAATTAGATGGTTCAAAACATCCAAAGCAACAACCAATACAACCATCACGTTAGGCCGAACCGGAAAAAAATATAGATGCATGGTACTTACAAGTTTCAGAGATAAAATGACCCAAATATATATCTTAAGATTTCCAAATCGAGGTCAGGAGGATGGATGTTTATAATCCATACGATCGAACCTTTGCACTGGGGTACATAAACAAAAAATTATATTATATTACGCCTGTATTTTTGGAAGAAGTTTGAAGCTCGGGGTTCGTGGTTTTTTTTTTTTATAGTGTGTTTTTATTATGTATCGTATTGTATGTACAATGAAGTATAAAATAACAGCCACACGGGTTGATCTTCGGACCACAAGACGTACGGCTTTGCGCTACCGGTACATGGCGGATATCCCACCCATACGTACAAAGCGTTTTGGGAACCCATCCTTTATGCGTACATCTAAGGAGTGGATTTCCCTGCCGGAGTCTGTGTTATGTTGTAAATATCAGGAAACACAGACTCTAGCAGGGAATTCTACTGCTAAGCTGAATAACATTTGCTTTACCCGGCAATTGAAATATATTTAGTTGATTACCTCTCAACTAAATATATTTCATAGAAATTTTACATTAGTGTTATGTGCTACAAGTAAAATAGGATCAAATGCTAATGAAAGTAATAAAAGACTCCATGTAGTTGATTGTCGTTCGAGCTGTAAATGTCAAGTAATGAAATAGATTGTAGATATGTCTCATGTTAACATCATGTTTCTGATTTAAATAACAGGATTAAGTACATAGTAATAAAAGTTTTGAGATCTTAAAATAGTAAGCATTCGAGTTGGATTTTTGACGATTGACTGTAAAAGAAAAAAAAGTCTTCAAGAGAAAAAACATCTTTACGTATTCCGTTATAGAAAATAGATATTAGAATTATTTCTAAAGTCAGTTTGATTCACAGGCAATTTTTGTCGTATATAACTAAAATGAATAGAAATTTCAATGAAAATTGAAACTACAAAAAAATGAACTTGTATTATTTTTTGAATAGGATACCAATGTCAATGTGCCTATAGACTACGGAAAGTACCATACTATAAGTGTTAATAGAACAAGAACAAACAGAACAGAAACACACAAACAACAAAACAAAAAAAAAAAGTTTGGACTTATAATTTATTGTATACCACTTATGTGAATAAGAATTTTATAGTTTAAGTCTTAATTATGATTATGAGGAGAGCAGTGGTGGCCGAGTGGTAACGGCCCCGACTTACGAGTTGTAGGTCGCGGGTTCGAACCCAGCCAGGCGCATTACTTTGGGTAATTTATTTCATCACCACTGCTCTTAAAACGGTGAAGGAAAACATCGTGAGTAAACCAACATGTTCTAGAACCAAAAATTCGAAGACATGTGACATTCACCAACACGCACTGGGCCCGCGTGGTGGATTACGGCCCATGGGATCTCCTAGAGAGGAAGCTTGAGTCCCAACAGTGGGAACATTAAAAAGGCTGGTGATGATGATGATGATATAATATGTACCCTTACTTATGCATCTAGCATATGTAAAGGTGCATATGCATGTGTAAAGCCTACTTGAGCCATGGATTCGCTTCTGAAAGGAAAACCCGGCCCCGGGATGAAAGGCAACGAAGAACTAGGAGTGGGTTTAGTCATTAAAAGTCTGACTCGGGCGTGTTTAGGATAGATCGGATGATTTCCTACCTAAAAAAAATATGCTAAGGTGTTATGTTATAATTTAATAAATAAAGAAATAAGAACATCGTGCACCAAAAAGCAGCAACAGATTCGAAAATTAATAAAAAGGGCCACAATAACGTTACCATCTTTCTTATTCAAGACATGTTATTATATCATCAGTAATTCAGAGGACAGAAAATCACTTTAAGCCATCCCTCAACCACCTCTTACGACACCTCTCAAAACAAAGGCTGTTCTATTTTCGCCGGATTTCATTACAACTTATCACTCAAACCTAAACGAGGGCGCCATGACACTTTCCATTACAGAATTGCCCACTCAAGTTAAATGCTTTTTGTTATCATACGTAACATTAGATTTAATTACATAATGTATAGCTGTTAAAGATATGATAATTATTGAAATGCCGTAAAACAGGGCCTTACAAAGATGTTAGTCGTGCGAGCAAGAGAGAAGAATAGAGCTATACGCCCTATATAGGGTGACTGGTAATTAGTGACCGATACTTATACACGTGATTGTACTCATGATTACAAACGACTTTCCCAAAGAAACTTTTTTTTATACTCATTAATTTTATCACAATAACAAAACAGCTATACGCGCGGGCGTTGTCTGATGTACCTTACCTACAATAGTGATAGTGCACTCGTGCCACTTGCAAACCCATCAGTGTATGTAATCAGTGTCGACACCGATATGTTCCGGTTAAATAATAAGTTAAATAATGAGTATAAAATACGCTAGAACTGCGACGTAAATGCACGCTGTTGATGCACTACTACCATCTCATGAACAATAAAATCAACGACGCGATCACGCTGGCTTGCTGCTCAATTTACGCTCCAGACCGACTGCGGGCGTCGCGCACCTATAGCATACGGTGCCTATTAATTGCCCCTCCGCCACGTGTACTAACGGCTCAATATGCCCCAACAGCCCAGGCGCTCAATCTGCTGAACGCCCTGATTGCTCAGGATCCGAAATTTGACATATTTATATATAACAACAAAGAAATGATAAATATTTGTATAAAATTTTTTAGTTCATAGATTGTTGGCTTGCTATACGCTTTGGTGCATACTATAAGTATAGCAAGCAACTGATAAATAAATAAATAAAGTTTCTTTGGGAAAGTTGTCTGTAATCATGAGTACAATTACGTGTATATCGGTCACTAATTACCAGTCGCCCTATATAACTAGATCCCTTTAACAGTTCAGTTTAGATCGTAAAATGGATTATATTAAGAGCTCGTGGTAGGGCCTTTGGTCTTAAATTAACAAATTTTACATAACTACGACTATTTAACCTTCGCACGTTTGACAATTCATAGCTAAGAAAGAACTACTTCTATCGAGCGAGCTAGTTTTTTTTAATTGTTGATAGGTTCGTGCTTGACCGCTATCTCACCTGATGGAAAGCGACGATGAAGTCGACGATGGAACGCGTTTACCTAGAAGAAACCTATTCATTCTTGACTTAAAGGTTCCCGGGTTGTAGCCATCAGGAAACACAGACTCCGGCAAGGAATTCCACTCCCTAGCTATAAGCACAATGAATGTGTTTCCAAAACGTTTTGTGCACGTAGTGTGTCTACCATGTACCGGTGGTGCATCGCCGTTAGTTTATGCATTTCCGACGCACACTAGTCGCTAATAAAATGTCAATTCATAAAGAATAAAAAAAGTCCATGTTACATTGCTAAACGAAACTTTAATCCACAGTAGCGAAAACCCAAATCCACTAATACCGTTACGTAGACTGCCATGAAAGTGGTACTAAACTTTCAAACTAATAAAACACCGTCAGTACCTCCCTTTATCTTTATTACAGACGACGTTGATTCACAAAAACTTAATTCTATTAATTGAACGTTTAAATTAAATGAGGATCCGTTAAGTGGGACTGACGTTTTCTCTTCCAATAAACTACGTGAATTTTAAAACGATTTTTATGTATAAGAACAACGTTTGTGGAAAACTCAGTCTGATTGACTTCTAGTGAGGCTAAAGAGTGAAAGTCATAGTTAGATTTAATCTGGTGTGGTGGTGGTCTTTAAGTCACGTGTCAATATTTTTTTTGAAGTCTATTGTGCTCTATTGTCACCCTCATCATCTCTTATTATCACGTAAGATGATAGTGAAAAGCGAGCCTATATATAATCATTTCACAAATTGTTACTAGTCGTTTTGTAACTATCCCCTCATTTTTTCTAGGTTATAAAGTTCAAGATTAGCTAACAGACACTGGATCACAACAATAAATGTTAAGCGAACAGATTATGTTAGAAACACCATCCTGCGCTTTACATATATAAATATATATATATAAAATATATATAATGTATAAAAAATTTAATGTTAATGTATATTTATGAATTTTATTTTTGGTGTACAATAAAGAATACATCTATCTATATCACTGGACGCCTGAGGAAAGACGTCACCCGCGGCGAAGGTAATATGATGATCTGAGCACGTTTGCAGGTCAAGTTGAGCCAGAGATTACGCAAAACAGACAGGTTTAAAAGGAGAAAGGAACCCAATAGTTTGACATAAATTAGTCTAGGAAAGACAAAACCAGCTACCTTTTCTTCTTTCCAAGTCCTAACCAACTTGTATTTTAGCTAGAAATCCGATACTCATTGAAGCCGTCCTTGTCATTTTTTTTTATGGGAAAAATCATCCAATGACAACCCCCGCTCTTGGGCGGAGCGGGAGATAGTGTCAGACTCTTACTGACTAAAAGACCCATTCCGTTCCTTCAAGCCTTCATACCGGGGCTCGAGCGCCCTTTCGGATAACCCTGGCCCCAGTAGGCTTCGACCTGGTTGGGCCCCTGCTGTTGCTGACAACTTCTTGAGGCGCGCGGGAACAGCGCGCGCCGTCGACGACTTGGGCTTGGTCCGGATAGTTACCGGACGGCTGGACAGCGAGCTACCCATTGCTCACTGTCCGCAAGCCCGCGCCTAAGGTGGCTGGAAATCGGGATCGGAATCCCGGTGGCGGCGAGAGCGCCGTTGCCTGATGCGGTCGACCTCCTCCAAGCCGTCCACGTCTAACCGAGCAAAAAATTTGGTGATTTATGTTATCAAATCAGTATGCTAATTATCAAGATTGATCTTATGTGTAGGTTAAAGACGTTTAATTCATCTTCTAAATATCAAATAGACTGGTTTAGTCTAATTTTATAAATAAAAGAATTTAATGTCATTTAACAAATGAGACTAATTTGACATATACTGACATACTTTATAATGCACACACAGATATTCTTATGTGTGTTCTTACATAAACACTTCGGTAGCATTCAGTAGGCTAATCGACACTTGATCTGACATCCATTTTACCCAACTTTACAGTGCTACCGAGGTCAAATCTTTAACGTATTTTTTGTTAATAATTTATGCTATTTTTCTCAGAAAAAAGTCAAGGTTGTCGAAGGCCGGATACCGGTTGACGACCTGCTATTTCATAATTTTTATTAAAAGTCGTTAACAGGTGAGAAACAAAATATTTTAAAACCATATTCATTAACGAAAATGATACTATTGCGAGTTTTATCTACTTCAATATTGTTAAATTATTTATGTTTTATCTTTATATTGATCTGATTATGAAACACTAATTTACTTGTGTCAAACATTATTTGAGAATATTTTGATAAAAGTCATTCAGCCATTATTGGAGACTTATCAATTTGTAGTTAATAATATTCGGAGATTCCTTGCGTAGGTAGGTACCTACTCATATCAAGAATGAAGATATCCGCAGGAAAACCAAGGCTACCGACACATCTCGAAGAATTGCCAAACTTAAGTGACAGTGGGGGGCATATTGCTCACAAACAATGTGGTCTAAAGTGGCGACCACGGACCGGAAGACGCAGTGTTGGAAGGCCTTCCACAAGGTGAACCGATGACCTGGTGAGGGTTGCGGGAACCCGATGCGATACATGTGAGACGCACTAGACCAGTCATTATAGCGATACTTGGGCGAGGCCTATGTTGGACAATGGCCTCTTTCCGTAAGTGGCTGTCTACCGGCTGAAATGATAATGATAAAAAATATTATTATATTAATAATCCTATATTTATAAGTAATATTCACAATGTTTATAAAAAACCATTGGTAAAAATTCCATCTTTTTTAGACTTAAATGAATTTTTTGGTCCCTCACCACCAATTACACATAATAATAAATATAAAATAAAAAAACTAAATATCTTGACTTGGCTCGCGAGGTTGTCGACATGTGGGAAGTGGATAGAGCAATCATTGTGCCGATAGTCGTGACGGCCAATGGCTTAATAGCCAAGAGCCTCGATCAACATCTGCGGAGGCTCTCGTTAGGCAGTTGGATCAAGGGCTTGATCCAGAAGGCAGTACTCCTTGACACGGCGCGTATTGTCCGGAGGTTCCTCTCTCAGGAACCCTAACCACCGGTAGCTTGGACCCTGTTCCCGATGCCGGTGGGCTACTATTTTTTGTATTTTTAAATGTTTTTTTTTTTTTTTAATATCCTTTTTTATAAGAAATATTTAAAAATATAATTAATATGTATAAATATAAATAAATGAAATAATAATAATATTCACAATCTGCACTATTTTCATTTCAACTAGTTCTTCATACTCATCTTAATTAAAACCTCTAATCTAAAATCCCTTTGTTTTATGATAACGAGGCACCCATCAACACAAAATATTGGCCTTAACAAACTGCTTATCTATTTTATGATCTCTACCGATGCCATCAAAGACAGGATTATGTTAATACATGACATCTTATCTAGGTACCCATTAACTTTGCATTTCTTAATAGCGTTGTTCGATTAAGACTGTTATTGCATGGGTCCCTGGTAGTAATGTTTTGTAGTTTTATAGATAGTCATCTGGTGATTAAATTGTCGTACCAGCTTATTTTGGCCACATATTTGAATGTTGGAGTTTGTATTAAGATTTTTGTCTTAGTATAAACCTTTAGATTGGTAAAATGATAATAATCAATAAATGATAAATAAATGATGTGATGAATGATGATTTATGTGTACATAAAATGTTAAATAAATAAATAATTATTACACTTCTAAACCCATTAATTCATATACTATCATTATCATTCATTCTCTTTTAGCAAAAAAATGTTAGGTATGATTTATTTTTCTGTGTATGTTTGCAATTTGGCAACTAATTTCATTACCCATTTGCCTCTGTTTTATACCTTTCTCGGTTTTCTTTGTTATTTTAACCAATTTCAACCATTCATATTTTGCATCTTCTACTTATTATTTTTCACTCATGTCTTGGAAACCACATAATTATGTGGTCATCGTGCTGCTGCAATTAATAATATCATCGAAGCAAAAAACCTACAATCAATCATAGAATGTACTGTCAAAATATCAGCTTAAATAAATCTTAACAAAATCGACACACACTTACATCTCATTGAATTTATAGCAAGATCAAATTTATAATTACCCGACAGGTGCTTTCTAAAGGTGGTATCATGTAGCTAAAGATCGTAGGATGCTTGTTAAACATGCTGTGACGCGTTCAACAATGGACTTTCTCGAACAGCAGGAAACATGTTCGAAGCTGTGTTTGAGGTAAAAGACGAAATATTCACCACCCACGTTTTTAATTAGGGAAGAAAGTTCACGCTGAGCGCTTTGTGGGGTTAGGCGTTTGCTGTGTTTAATTTTATATGAGCTGCATTAAGTTTTTTGTCAATTTCTTCAGTTGATTACACTCAAGTTTGTTATAAGCATTGCATTTATTACTGTTGCTTGATTGTGTTTAATTCTTTTGTGTTGTTACAATCACCATGTCTAACTTATTTTTTGCTTTTGATATAGTTACTTGTGTATTTTCTACCAATACTGTTTTTCTATGATAATTTAATCTGAAAATGAAATCGAAAAAACTAAATAAGTTATTCTAATTTGTTGCTTTATAGAATAACGTTAATTACGTTATAAGAAATGGTAAACAAGAAAGTAAAGTAATTAAGTAAGCAATAATAAAGATATTGATTGTGACCACCGTGGGTCAATAACAATTGTTCTACTTACAAATATGAAATTGACTAAGATGGTAACCGTGGAATAACGGACATTGATCCTCCTATATTTGTTGACATATGTATCGTAACCCTTTACATGATCTAGTAATGAAAAGCAATTTATTGTTTGTTTTACAGCTACCAGAGATATTAGGAAAAGGTCAATGTACTTTATTCCACTGTTATCTGGCGTTTTCTATAAGACCAGAATTATCCTTGTACCTGACACGTGCTTCTCATAAACTCAACCAAAAATAACCACTTTACACGTGCTTCTAGAAAACTCTTCCTTAAAGGTTATTGATATCAATACTAGTAAATTTGAAGAAGCTTATTTTACAGAAAATATGAGCTACTTTTATTCCGAGATAGGCAATCCCCGGGGATGTACGAGAGAATATTATTCATCTTTTTTTATTCAATCGGCAGAATAATAATGTTATCAGACTATGTAATCCTTGTTGATAGCACGAGGAGATTATTTTGGAGCAAATACAATACTATATAGTAAGTCCAATAAAATAAACATGATAATTCGCGTATTACTGATAGAATGGAGTTAATGGATACAGGTTGACAAGAAAATATTTTTCTACATTATTAAAACGATACAATGGTCTCAGTGAAACTTAATGTACAGCTGAAAAGATGTTAAGGAGTATTGATATAACAGAAACTGGTATTATGACCAGATTTTTTTATCGTGGTTACGTTCATAAATATGTAAGCTCACATACAAAATAAACACAGAACCGAAACAACTATATTTACGCCATACAAATCTAGTTTATCCGTAAGAAAATTGAATCCGCGACATGCACCGCAGGAGCCAATTGCACAAATGCCGTCGAGATGGTAATGATGAATCATCAAGTAGTCCTAAACAGATATTTTTACAGAAATTAATGAAGGAATAACGTCGATCAACAGACCGGAATGATAAATGAATCAAAATACTCACATACTCAGGCGTAATATAGATTAAGGTCAAATGCAGTCCATGTGTTGTGTATGTAGTTTGCTGTTTTGCTGAGGCTTAAGTAAACTGTTGTAACTGGGAACTAAAAAAAAGTGACTATAATCTATGTCTAATGTCTTTGAGCTAAACAAAGTCGGAAATACCCTAGTTAACTTTTAACAGTTCTTTAAACTACTGAGTTACTTGTATTAATTATTACTTCTCTCCATCTCTTTTCTTTCTCCTTATTATGATACCCAGGAATATCAAAGCCAAGAATGACTAGGTTACTTCTAAGCAAGCATGCTCCACAGTTGACTACATCATCACTTTCTATCAGGTGAGAATTACCAAGCGCGAGACGATAAAAAAAAGAGAAATTTTCGACTTAATTGATAACGCACTTCATCTTTCTCACAATGTGACTAATCAAAACACCAGTATTGATCCAGATAATGACCTAAAAAAATGTATTGAAAAACCAAATAGCTACACTTTGTTTTCATTTTTCCTTGTAATTTGAACTAGAATAAAGATAAAAGATTCAACCTGAAATCAAAATATCCCTGAAACAGTAAAAAATACAATTGGTCTAAAATAAATAAAGTAAAGAGCTCGACTTATAAGAGGTTGAGTCCGTTGCCTCCCGGCGATATAGTAAGCCTTCTAAAATCCGATTCAACTATTTTTGGGATCCGTTAAGTCCGAAAAATAGTGCGATCACACTATTTTGTGCTGTCAATGTTTTTTTTCTATCTTTTTGCTTTTTAATGTTTTAGTTGCTATTTTTTTTTTAATAGATATAAACTAGTGCTTGACTGCGATCCCACCTGATGGTTAGCAGTGATGTGATGTGGATCATTAAAAAGCCTGTTTTTCTACTTATCATTTTCATACTTACCTTTTATGTTTACTCTTATTTCATTGACTGTGATGCACGGTTGGCGCACTGTTTCAGCAATTGGTTGTTGGAATAAGTGTTGCGAGTTCAAATGTTTATTTCGTATGAGAATTACATGTTTGAGAACGCACCTACGATAGAGGGAAAAGTCCTAGTGCTGCATAATAAGATTTACTAAGCGTTAAAAAAAAGTTAAAATGGTTAATCAGTATTATATTAGTAGTAGTAGATCATACCTATTTAAAAAAAAACCCTTGATGTTTAATGATATTAAGCATGACGTGAATATCAATTCGCTCCATCATCACCGCCTAAGCGGCAACAACAAAAATTCAATAAGCATGAAACCGAACGCCTCAGCAAAGTCACATTGCTCGCTCTTTTCTCCAACTTTGAGCACCGAAGTTGCGCCGGGGGCGTCACTGTAACCTTTGTTCGACTGCTGATTGCCTTGTTCTCCAGGGGATCGAGATTTGAATTTATCATTAGTACTCTCCCTACTGAGGTTCGATGCGGTTGGACCGCTCAAATATTCAGTAGCGCTGCTTGCTTCCAAAGCTTTTTGTTTTCGATGTTCCTCAAGGCTCTTAAATTTGAAATTCTTTGCGAGGTTTCGAAATTTCGTATCAATTTTCTTGGTTACTGTTTTTATTTGAGCGATTTTGTTTTGGAAGTTTTAAATGAGATTATTGTTAGCACGATAAAATGAATATTATGTATTTCTGTAAAAGACATCCTAATACTATTGAAATATTTTTTGTAAAAGACTCCTGTTATATTTACAAAACGGGAGTTTTTTTTTTCCTCAAACACTTTAATATAAGTTTATTTACCTATTATTAAAATTTAAGTCTTTAAAGATAAATAGTAATATGTGAAAAGAAAAATCATAAGGGAATTTCTTTCTTAGCTAATCTGAAACTAAATTAAGCGAAACGTTACATTTTTCTATTTCGTTTCTTCTATTAATTTAAGTAGACCATCACCAAACGTGTTATGTACCGTACAAACAATTCACAATACTACCAAGTTCCGTACAAATCGCTTTCTATCAAGTTGATTATTCACACGCAAAAATTTAGCGTGGGAACCTGGCATCCACAAGTGCGGAGTAGGACTGTGACAAATATTTGAATGACATGCGACAACCACTATCCCCGAAATGTTCACGCTATACAAATATAGACTGATGTGTACCAATTTAGAATAAAGTGGTTTGATTGTCAGGTAAGTTAGATTTAGAATATTGTAAGTAATGCAAGAACTTCGGACTCTTGCGGCTTCGGGTTGGTAGAAAAACGTGTTTATAAATTTTGATTATTGCATTTATTTCTGCAATTGACTTTACTGCCAATCTACGTAATTACCTGCCAACCATTGTTTGTTTAATAATTTTATCTTCGAAAGTATTAAATTAAATAAGAACATTTTTCTAAAAATACATCCGATGTAATGTCTCTTCTAACAAACAAATTTTTCAGTATCTTTATCCTCAAAAGCCATACTCAAACTTCCAATAACTTTGAGGAAATCAAAAAAGGTTACCCACCAACTACTCCCAATGCCACAGCAATAAGCCGAGAAAATAGGCAAGATTACAGAAAAGATTACTACTCCCCATACAAAGGGAAACAAGCGTGACTATATCGTTGAACATTATTTCGGTAGCATTCCCATCCACAACGCGTAGCCCGATCAATAGTAATATGATTGCCATTAGTTTTATCGCTCGTACTATCATAAGGAAAAAGTTGCTTGGAATATTTTTCTTCTGTTTGGCTTTAAAATTAAACTTACTTGGTTTGTCTTCAATATGTACTATATCTCATTCTTCTGAAGGTTGGTAGAGGAACTGCCGGCCTACTATACTTACCGTAGTCTCATATTATTCTTACGAAATCTCTTTGCTGCTCATTTACTACTTTTGTAAAATCTTATAAATACTTTCGTTTCTACCATAGTTTCCGGTTCTTTATCACGACACCCGCCACATTAACGTCTACCATCAGCTTGCATCTTTGGATATCCTTGGTTGTTTAGACCTTATCATTTTCATCATTTGAACAAGATTGTACGTTGTGTACGATTTTGTTCATCATCGTCAATCAGGAAATACGTATGCCATATACTGACCGTATCTCTATCTAAAAATATATCCTGACTTATAATACACTGTGATTTCTAGTAAATGTCATCGGAGTCGTCTTAGGTATTATGTATCTTCTCACGCTATGCTATACTTACGTTTATCATGACAACATGACGTGATCTGTAGCGATTCAGAAAGTTCTATGTTAAGCAGAGAGCATCTACAGCCTGATGTATATGATTGTTACGTATTTACGTATATATTACCTATATTTCTGACCTATTTTTGCTGGCTTCCCTTTCCTCACTATTGTTGTTATGAATAGTATAAGCAAAAATGTTTTGTGGAGTTGGTTTGTTGGTATAGCAGTTACTATATGGATCGTTACTGAAAGGTTATTTGAACAGATATTTTACTTTCCAGAAATGAGCCACTGAGTAAACTAAGACCAAAATATGTTCCAGCTCACTGTTTATATTACAAAATTTTCTCCTGACCCCTTTTTAGGCCAACGTAACTACATGGTTTGCGTGTCTTATGGAGATTAAGAATAAAATTAACACACACGCAGAAATACCGTTCTTACCGTAACTTCCCACATAGTAGCACATGCTCTTGATTCCACCAGAGAATCCAAGATTCCTACAAAACCAAGAATCTACTAATGGGAATACAATTTCATCTTATTCCCATTTGATACGCAAGAAATTTTAAACTTAAGTATAACTGGCAAGAATCGTTCAACTTAGGAAGAACGTGTGCTAGGAATTTTAAAATTTTGTGTTTAAAGTGTAAGCTTGAAGGAAATTCGTTTTGATTTATCTTGAGGCATGACGGTCAGGATTTGAAGCCAGTATGAGCTTTTAGCACCTGCACCATCTATCTTTTATCTGGAAGTACGTCAGATTTCGGTTTTCTACTGTTTGTTTGCTGAGTAATATTTCAAAAGTATTTTTCTTAATATCATAGGTAATTTCTATAAGTTTAGGATTTTTAAACCAGAAAGAAATTTTATCAATTCAATATGAAACAAATTTTTACAAACAAAACTATTCCTAGCTTGAGCATCATTATACATCATGAGCATCATGATACTTACTCATTATGGATATTAGGATTAATAACAGATGGAAACACAAAATAATTATACAAAATCAAAACATGAGACCAACATAATTTAATGGGATACCTACTATTTTTTTTTAGGTCTTGTTATGTATTATAGAATACATAACTAAACTATTTATATACATATATGCTAAACAAAAACTAAGAAATGATAAAAATCCTTGATTAATCACCAACAAAAAATCAAAAACCTGACATCTTCAAACTTCTCCACATCGCAGTCGACTGACTACGTGCCTAAAAGACTTCAAACATTGCCACGCCATATTGCAATGCTTATCCTCTGTCTAATGTTACAAGCCAACATTTGGGTCAGCAGTGGCGGCTCAATGGTAACGATCCGACTTAAGAATTTTACATCGTGGGTTCAAACCCAGGCAGGCACTTCATATTGTAATTGTGTAATTTATTTCATCACCAATGCTTTCAAAACGGTGAAAGAAAATGTCGCTAGAAAGCCGGTATATTATTACCTAAGACCCAAAAATTTGAAGACTTGTGACATCTACCAACCCGCATTGGGTTCGCGTGGATACAGCCCGTTTCTTCTCCTAGAGCCTGAGTCCCAGCAGTAGGAATATTGTAAAGCTGATTACTCTGATGCTCGGGTCACACTAAGTGTCAACAAGATACCATCATTTTACTTTCATTTCACAGCACCATAAATATCGGAAGCTAAAGCCCATAAAAACCGATCCCATACAAAAACATGAGAGTCAAGCCATGTATAATCCAGCTAAAATTAATCAAACATGACACTACCATTGAGGTCCCCATTAATCCAGGCAAGCCATTTTAATATGTATGTAAAATTTCAAAATCAATTAATATTCAAATAGAAATTTTATCGGTAATCAATACGTTTACGGGGTTAGAATTTATGGTAATGGGTAATAGTATCGTTGTATGAGCTTGCGATGAGAAGATAGTGTTTGTTTTGAACTTGTAACCTTAAGAGGTTACAGAGGTAAGAGGTGTTGTTTGTTTGGGAAACAATGTTGTAGTGGATAACACTTATATTGTTAAGAAAAATATGAAAAAAAAGATGAAATACTCTGCCGATCACAAATAAAAGGATAGAAGATTTTTTTTTATTGTTGATAAGCTCGCGCTAGTCTACTATATCATCACCTAATGAAAAGTAGCGATGCGGCCGACGATGGAGCGCGCTTGCCTGGAAGTAATTTGTTCACTAATGATCCACAATTGATGATTATATAACACTGATATTATAAAGAGGAAAAATTTAAGCTAAAATTCAGCACACAGGTAGAGTTCAGGTAGGTAGTACAGTGGTAGGTCATAGAATAGTACAAAAGAAACTTTTGTACTTGGAGCATATTCTATTGGGACAATTTTCTACTTTCACAAGAATGAAGCTGCTGGTAGAAACAAGTGTGATACTAAAGGTGGCATTGCTTTTAAATATGAATGGTAAAATACAAAAACTTTTGAATCGTGTTAATTAGAGACACAATAGAATGACAATAACAGCGCAAACGCCGGCGTTCGCTTGGGGTTTAATGAATTAAAGACATCAAACAGTTATAAATTTCAAATTGTCAACTCAAATGTAACCAAACGTCTTATGGCAACTGATATTGGTTCCTTAGTATAAGCAAAGATACTTTAACTGACATATCTGGGACGGTAAACAATCACTAACCAAGAGTTTTAAAGTGCTCTTATTTTCTAATCGCTTCACACTAATATCACCTTCAACAACTTATTTTCAATGTTAAAACAGCAAATACGATAATGAATAAAATATACTTGGAAATAAAGCACAGTAGTAATAATCAAATATTTATATATAGACAGAGCAGAGATTGCGCAAAATTAAATATATAGGTTTGCTTACGCTTGTCCTTTGTAGTTTTTTATTTATTTATAATGGCGTACAGTAGTATAATTGTATTATTAAAGAAACATAATTATAATTGTTTCAATAGCTCATTAGGTCTATAAGGCTCTGTAAATAATTTCAGGAAATACATCAATGTATATATTATATATTTTGGAGCAAATCCTATTCAAAGGCAATATCTAAAATTAAATCATGAATGCCTCAATAATCTTTTATAGCCTTACGTAAGTACAGTACTACTCCAGCTGCTCTATCCTCTAGTTCACTCAAAGATATCATTCACTCATTCAGCCATTCATCTCCGGCGGAAACTGTACTCCAGAACAGACACAGGCTTCATCCACAGGCTGGCGTATCGAACAATCTTGTCCATTCTTGTACTAGCCTTAGAAGTTCTGTGTCAGTTGTATTGGAAGTGATTGAAGCTAGCTTTAGCATTCAAGATAGTTTTGTACTTCTGTTGCTTTCAGTTTCAGGCCGTGTTTGACGAAAACCATTTGCACGATATCGCTTTGGTTATAGGTTAGATACGGTTTAACGGTAATTGTCAAAATACAGGATCTTGATGGTTTTATTCGACATTTTGAGGAATATAGAAAAATACTCAATCGATTCTCGGGTCTAATTTTGAGACTAAAAATGCATCATCGGATATTTGAAAAATCAGCTTATTTCAAACTCAAAAGTATGTAATATCTGTAGTCAGAGGTGATTTTTTTTTTCGAATATTATTAAAATGAGCCTGAAGTCTTGGAAATATTTAAGGTGGACTAATAAATTATAAATAAATATAATTTTTCAATAAATTATTTACTTAATTGTAAACTCTATATGTTGATATAGTAAATATTATGTTTATGAAACTTTATTTATTTTTTCAAGTAAGTGGAAAATCGTCGCGTCGTTTGATACACGTAAGCTGTTGTATTAATTGTAGTCTCTAAGTACCATAAAGGCTTTTCTTTCGGCTCAGATATATTCCGCCTTTGGGTTGCCCTCTTTCATCAACATTTTTAAATCATCCCAACTGACCTCTGTTTTTTAATACTAGTTATATTTTTAAACAATTATAAGATTTTTATTGCATCTTGTGAAACTTTGTTTCATCAATCAAATCGTTTGTTGGAAACCATAATTATAAGCTATCCTATGATGCATCAATACGATATAGGAAATGATTTATGCAATTGCCAATTGACTGCTAAAGTTAAGTGCCCATTGAAAATCGGTTTACCTCACAAGTCCAAGAATGACAACATAAGTTAAGCAATATAGTTCGATAAAAATATATCGCTAATCGATAATATCGATGTTAATATAAGTATACGTATAAAGTATTAATTAAAACACATTAATATACACATTAACACAACTCGTCTGTCTGAAGAAGTATAATTTATTATTTTGTGTTCGAATATGGTCTTTCAAGGTCAATGTAAGCAATATGGTTCTTATCAAAGATGTTTACCCAAGTCATATATATTTTATTCATGTAATTTGTCCTAATCTGTAGGTAATATAGCTACGACCTGCTAATTAGGCCATCTCAACATACAGGTATGTTTTTATAACTTATTTTATGATATCTAAAGAAAAACTAGATGTTAGATTTTATGTAGTCGCATTATTTATTTATTTATTTATTTATACTTTATTGTACACTGATATTACAATTTATTAACCCAAAATGAAAATATACAATTAGTGGCCTTACCGCACTTGGCAATTTCTTCCAGGCAACCTGGAATGGACAGAGATTGCCTGGACATAAAATGGGGTTGCACTTGATGCAAATATAAAAGACAATAAAAATTAAATTCGTACTTAATACTAAAATAGTTTTTTTTTTAAATATAGCTATAGGCAAGATAATAAATGATAAAAGGAAAACAAGATCACTGCGACAAGTAATGTGCCTTCACAAGCCTTTTAAACACAGGCAGTTTTTGCGCACACTTTATTGTCACATGCAATGCATCCCATAGACGAGCGGCCTGGACAGTAAATGCCTTATCCAGAAAAGTAGTTGAATGCATTGGCAATTTAAGTCTCAAGTTTTCTGATGACCAAGAACTTTCATGTGAGAGCCATAAAGAAATTGGAATCATTATTCAAGGTAACGAGGGGTAGTTACAACTAGCCAAGGGCTACTCGTTTCAAATATTTTTGGACCTTGTATACATCACTAATTTTTAATTAGTACAAATACTTAAAAGGCTTATTTGAACAGACCTTGTTATTTTTTAAGAAAAGTCTCAAAGAATAATATTTGTAAACACCAAAGTTATGAGCATTTGTTAATATCCCAAAATGTCACTCAAACTATGGAAATATTTTACAAGCTATAGATGCCTGCCATGAATGAATGAATGGCGAAAAAATGGAAAAACACTGCGCGTAGTATTTTCTAGTAGCAATTGTTATAAATAATTGAAGACATTTTTGTGGTATTAAGAAAAAAAACCAACACTGAAGTGTGATTTTATTTTTAAAATAATAGCTGAGGACAAAGATGAACAACATTTTATTGATTAATCTGAACTTAAAAATATGCCATATTTTTCTAAAGCAATCTTAGTATTCGGTGAAGTCAATATCATTTTTGAATATCTGAACATTTATAATGTTACGAAAATCAATCAAATGTATCATTGTATTATTATGCATATACTTTTCTTAACACCGGAAAATAATATAATAAAACAAAAATATAATACTTATAAGATTATCTTTATTACATTATCACAACATCTCAAGATTAACGTGAACAGGTGTCAACATCGGTCGATAAATAACAAAATATTTCAATATGTATGGACGCGTTAATTTGAAATTTAAATAAAGATGGTCGGCTCGCTTACATGGCATTGACTATGGAAGACTAGACATAGAGGAACCGAATTATATTAGTGTTATACAATACTTTTATTAGTGTGTCGTAAGCAGAGGTCATGCTACTGATCGCGAAAGCTTTTTCTAAATCTTCGCAGGCAAGATTCAGAGCAGGTGGTGGTAAGAGTTCCAAAATTTGTGTCGTAGGATTTATCCCTTCTGTTTTCTAAAATAAAAACTACAAGTCCGTGATAAGACCTGTCATACTGTATGGATCAAAATGTTGGGCTGTAAAAAAGACGGATGAAAAAAGATTGCATGTAGCGGGGATGAGAATGTTGAGATGGATGTGTGGTGTGACGAGATTGGATAAAGTGAGAAATGAGTATATTAGAGGAAGTTTGAAAGTGGCGCCAGTGACTGACAAGCTGAAGGGGAATCGTTTGTCTTGGTATGGTCATGTAAAGAGGAGGGATGAAATGCATGTTACCAAAAGAGTTATGAGTATACATGTGGATGGGTGGAGAGGGAGAGGGAGGCCAAAGAAGAGATGGATGGATTGCGTGAAGAATGATATGAAAGAAAAGGAAGTTAGTGATAGCATGACGAGTGACAGGGTAGAATGGAAAAAAAAAACGTATTGCGCCGACCCCAAATAAGATGGGACAAGGGCAGGAAGAAGAAGAAGAGGATTTATCCCTTCTGTTTTCAGAACTGTGAAAGCATGCTTCAACTGTACCTGCCTGTTGATAGAATAGAATAAATTTGATTGCACACCAAAAAGTAACATAACATAAACATAAACTTAAATTTCGAGGTCGACTGGCAGATAATGCCTAAGATATTAAGCCTTTGTACAGTTTTTTGTGCATAAAGCTTTAATAGATAAATAATAAATCTATGGGTACAATGGCGGTCTTATCGCTGACAGCGATATCTACCAGACAACGTTAGGATGGATTGAAACGACTAAAACAATACCGGGGTAATCTGCAGGGTACTGCTATTAAATTAATCAAATACTAGATAAGCGTGTATGAAATAATTACGGTCATTCTGAATAGAAGCCCTGAGTACCAACAATGAAGCATTTGATGACTGATTAATGATTATGCTATGCTTTCAAAACGGTAATGATAAATATCGTGAGAAAATCAAATGTCCAGGGACCTAAAATTTCAAATCATGCATCGGCTGTTAGTAGACGGTGCATGATTTTGAATGTTTGCCTTAGTCTAGAGTCGTGGATTTTGCCTTACTTCCTTTTATATCGGTAGTGAAGCCTGTTCTAGTAACGGATTATACTTATGCTACGATTAGATTCCACTCTTTTGTCAGCGTTTACAACTGAAGCTAGATTGGCAACGGGGTTGACTGTTCAGGGTGCGTTGGAGCGAACCATTTAAGTTCTTAACGAACAATTCAACAGGCTCTTTATACACTTCGCGAATACCTAATGACTGCAAAACGTGTAGGGTCAAGTGTGGCGGTGGAACAACGGAGAGAAAAAAGCTGGCTGTGTAATATCGCCTTTAGTAACAACGCTAAAATGTCTCATATCTGTTATTTACCGACACGAATATTGTCCTTAATGAAGCTGCGTGACAGGAGAAATAAGTCATCATTTTTTGTCCTGATTTCAATTCATTTGGGATCGTCAGAACATGTCTTCTATTTCTTTTTTTTTTTTATTGAGTGGCTGGTCGCATATCAACTTATGAGGTAGTCACAGTTTGCTTAACCGAGCTTGCCTGTGGCAACACATACAAAATTAAAGCCTCTAGTTAGGGCTTACACAAAACCTAAAACTAAGCGGCATCACACTAAGGGAACCCCTTATAAGAAAGGGACATCAACTTAGGGTGTTGCAATTAGGAAGATAGCAAAATATGGGTTGGAACGAACACTGGTCAGTATCTTGGGGCGAATTTAAGTAGTAGGCCGGGCTGGCTCGAGCAAAAGACGGAGCAGACATTGACGGGGACATCCATAGAAATATGCTTTATTATAATAATCAATCTGAGTAAGAATATGGTACTGGTTTCCACATCTTTCCTTGCAATCTTGGAGTAAAGTAATGGCGGCAACGGGGTCTTTTTAATAATAATCTTTCTTAGAGTGTATCTTCCTATGCTATGGATTTTTCCACCTATCAATACCCGTTCCATATCAAACAAAAAAAAAACCTACTACATTTTACATTATTATTTTTATTTTCATTGATAGAGATAAAAGATCAACTTCCACTTAATTACAAACCCACGCTATTCATAGAAGCTTCTAGCATAATAATATTCGAAACAACAGTTTAATACTGAGAAGTAGGCGTGAATGACAGGATATCCGATTAATTGGCCAACACAAGTGGACACCCGTTTTATTCGATTAATTCTCGCAATTTGTGAGAAATCGACACGTTGAGGTAAATGGTTTCTTGCGCAAGAGACTAGGCCAGAATGAAGATTGATGGCGTTTCAACACTTAGGAGTAGCTATGTCAGAGGTATATAATAATTATTTAATAATTATAGAGTCATAGGTTTAGTTATAAAATTAAAATCCGTTAAAAAAAAAGATTTACGTCCTAAATCAAAACAACGCCAAATTATTAGAGAATATTTTTTTCCATAGGTAGGAAATTGGCCACATTAATTTATTGAAAATAAAAAATTGTTTAATATAATAAAAACGCTTAAAAAGCATGAATATCAAAGTGTAATTTAATTTAAAATTATTAATATCAAACATTTAGGAACTTAATTTATACAGTGTATTGACGGTACCCGTCAATTTACAGATTTTAATTTTATGTTTCTCAAAACTAGTTTTTTAATAACGATTTCATTTCGCCTACACATTAACGACATCAAAGCATAAAACTCACTTTAATTTCCAAATGACTACATAACTAAAATTCTTTATAAGCGCAAATATTTTAAAATCACAGCAGGTTTCTATTTCAAAAACTAAATCTCTTATTTTTCTCCTGTCATAAAATATCTTTAAGATAATATATTTACATAAAATTAGTCGCCACATTAGATAGAATAAATTAAAAGAATATTATGTTTACTTAGCATTATTAATAAAATTTGAATTCTTGGATTCAATTAAACTTGACTTGTATTTCTGTAGCGAGGTCATTAGTTGACCTGTGACCTGTTAGTGCTTGAGTACGAAACTAACAGGAAGTTTTTAAGTCACATACGTCAGTAGAATATAAATATAATCAAAAAGAATATTTAACTCAAGGCTTATAGTCCCATGAATATCTGGCCGGAATTAAATGGACACACCACTCGTACCCGCCTAGGCGGTAGTACTTGTATCTGTACATTTAATTCCGGCCAGCTGCGCCCAGATAGAGCCCTGTTGACCTTTAAATCAATTTTCTTTGCGAAATATTTATAAATATTTGCTTTGTTCACTTTGAAGAATATTTAACCACCAATTTTTATGCGTAAAAATGTTTTTAACATCCAAACCGTTTCAAAAGAGTAGGGAAAAGTTGCGAAATTGCTATTTTTTTTTTTTTAACAAAACTCTTAATCGTGCGATAAAATCAACAGTTGATAATGTTGTTCATAAATCTATAATATATTTTTTTTCCGAACTATTTACCTGCCGTTACCGAGGAGTAGGCTTCAGAAAGTCACTGTTTTATGGCACTGCTCAGGTGCTTGGCCCATAATCCTACTAGTGTGCAGTAAAGCTTTTTCAAATAATTGGGTTACCCTAATTGTAAGCAAATATTATGAGAATCGACGCACCGCGTTGCTGACGCATCGGTATTGGTTTCTACGCACAAACACAAATATGCTATCACCAGTCTAGTGTGTATAGAAATCTATACTAAAAGATGTATAAAATGAGAAACTGACTGACAATTTTTATTTATTTATTTATTTATTGCCAATTTACACTTACAGTTTAACACCACACATATAAATTATAGGCACACATTAATAATAATTTAAAAACATTAACATAATAAACATAAAAGTAATGAAAATGTAATAGTAATTATGAAAACAATGTCAAAAATAATAACAATAATGAAAGTAATGGAAAAATAATAGGAATAGTAATGGAAACAATGTCATAAAAAAATAATAATAATTAAAATCATGTCAAAAATAATAAAAATAATGTCAGAATAAAATGTCAAAATAAAAAACTTACAATAATACATATGTCAAAAATAAAAAAATATTGAGTTTCACAAGATATTGTGCTGGGAGTGGCAATGGACTCAAGGTAACAAACTGCCATAATGCATAATGCCAAAATGTCCATAGCAGCGTCAGAAAGTAACGTGTTGTTGATGTGGGTTAGGTTAGTGGATAATCAACGCACAGCCGAAACTACTGGACCTAGGAACGTGAAATGTTATACAAAGCTTTCTTTTATGATATAGGAGAACAGTAAGAAGGGGTTTTTAAAAATTCGACTTAGAAGGAGGTGAAGGTCGTTTGTATGAGAAATTTTATTCTGTTTGCCAATATTCTTGAAAATTAGCACAAATAGTCTTCTTCTTCTTCCTGCCCTTGTCCCATTTTATTTGGGGTCGGCGCAACACGTTTTTTTCTTCCATTCTGTCCTGTCACTCGTCACGCTATCACTAACTCCCTTTTCTTTCATATCACTTCTCACACAATCCATCCATCTTTTCTTTGGCCTCCCTCTCCCTCTCCATCCATCTACATGTAAATTCATAACTCTTTTAGCAACATGCTTTTCATCTCTCCTCTTTACATGACCATACGAAGACAAACGATTTAGCAAGTTAGCACAAATAGTGATCTAAGTAAATAAATAAAGGTTTTTCGTTTTTAGAATTATCCATAATAGAACAATTAAACGGTAAAGATCGTATAGGGAATTCTTATTTCTACAACTAACAAACTGGTAATTTATAGATCCTAAACATTTAAACATGGATAAACTATGGAGTTTTGGAGTATGGACTGGAGTTTTCCATCTTAGTCGTTTGGGGCTTCATGGCATTGGGTTATCCCCATATAATGGGGTATCGACATAAACATAACTAGCAAAAACCTACAAACTTCTTTAACATAACTTTACAAGTAAATGTGTCTCCCAAAATCACAAACAGATATTCAATAACAAAAAAAAGAACAAAATAATCGCACACGTAAACAACCCAAGTTGAGCGTAAAACATTATATGCCTCTCAAAATCCAATGACCTATACGCCTTAAACATTCACAAAGTTAACACAGTACCGTACAACGTACATACATAAACAAGGCAAAAACAGTATAAACTTATAACTCCATAATTCATTCGTCATGATTTCGTTCCGAATAACAAGAAAGCCGGGCTTGGGTATAAATAATTAATGAAGTAAGAAAACCGAGTGAAACACTCCAGTTTTTACGCTCCAAAAGATATTGTTTTAAAGCTCTTAAGATTTAATTTCCGTGGTGATGGGGCGAAATGTAGCGGACTCGGGTGTTGGGGCAGGGGAAATGAGATTTCTTTCAATGGCCGCCTGTAGCTATGGCGTAATGTCACTGAACAGATAGGTATGAAAATCATGGATCGTTTTTGTGGAAAATTCGTAAAGTCTTAGTAAAAGAAAAGAAAGAAAACTATTTTATTTGGCATACACATTCGTAGATACACACTAAAAATAACAAAATCGTAGTTACTAATGATTATAAAAAAAAGAGACAACTAACAATATATACCTCACGGCTGCACCAAATAGGTCCAGCTCAATAAAAATAGTAATACGCAGTCTGTCTAAAAAGTAAAAACGACTTTGGTAATTATTCGGGTAAAATGAAATCTGATGTGGTCAACACTGGTTCAATAATCAAGGTTAATTAAGAGATCTTGATCATTGTTTACTAATAGAAGAACCTTATAAGAAGTATCGAATATAAGTATTTTTAAATGATTAAATATTATACCGAATCCCCAAGTCGTTTGACTTTTTAGACAGACTATTTATGTAGCAGTGCGTATTGTAAATTTCATACAAACACTAGCTTCCTCTTGAAAGTAGGTTTCTTCATAGAAACTTTGGACCCCTGTTTCAATCCTTTAGGGAGAGAATTTTGGAAAATCATCTCATATTGCTCGCCTACATCATAAAAGGAAATATTGTACAACATCTCACGCTCCTTGTCCCAGTAGTTTTAGATGTGTGTTGATATGTCAGTCAGTCAGTTTCTTCTTTTATATATATACACCCCTACTTTTTAATTAGCACACAAAAAAATGGGGCTCTATCTGTACCCGTTACTGATCATATTTTTGTAGTCAAAAGTAGAAAAAACCGAAATCCTAAAATTGACCATGACAAGGTAAATTCATCATAGAATCAATCATACATAACAATTGCTAGTACAAAATACTGCGGGCAGTGTTTTTCCTTAATAATTGTCACTTATTCATTCATTAATCAATAGCCTGCACAATATTTCCATAAATTGAGTGACATTTTGGGACATAAACCAACGCTAATAACTTTGCTGTTTATGAATATCATTTATTGAGATTTTACTTACAAAATAACAAGGGATTTTCTAATAAGCCCTTAAAGTATTTGTACTAATTAAAATTTTATGGTGTATATAGATATAGAAGGTTATAAAGGTGAAAGTTTGTGAATGTGTTTGTTTGTTAATTCCTTACGACCGAACAACTGTTTCTGATTTCGATTAATCTTGATATACAGGTACACTGTACACTGGAATAGCACATACATAGCGTTTTATCTCGCGAGTATATTTCCTTCAAGAGTATTTCCAGGGAAGCCTTTCAATGCTGCGTCTGCCGGTACGTGGTTGCCATTCCAGAACCTTTCGTCCCCATCGAGCATCTGATGTGCTCTGCCCATTGCCACTTAAGTTTTACGATACTTTGTGCTATGTCGGCAACCTTAGTTCTCCTGCGGGTATCTTCATTTCTGATGAACAAATTATAGTCGAAAATACTTTACTGCGGTGTTTTTTGATGTTAATATTAGCGGTACTAGGAAATCGTTCGCGTGGGTGTACAAAGGACTCGCTTTTTACAAACGCCTTCCTAGAAGATGTTAATTAGCGATACCTATTTATAATAACATGACATTTTGATAAACTGTAAACAAAGATGGTCCTTTGTTAATTGTAAAGTTATTTAAATTTTTTAATAATTTTAGACTATCGGATGGCGAGCATTGCGTGGCTTGCCGCCTGACTTGAACCCAAGATGTCGACGGTGCATATTGTTCCACGCACGCCTTAAGGAGTTGTCAGCAAACAGTAGGGGCCCAACAGGTTGAATCCTACTGGGGCACGAGCAGTGTGAAAATGAGACCCAGGACCCTGGGACAAAAGCAAGGAAGGAAAAGTAGTGGGTTTTAGTCAGTAAAAGTCTGACACTATATCCCGCTCCGTCCAATAACAGGGTGTCATTGGATGTTTTTCCCACCTACATACAAAAAAAAGATCATTTGGTCTAGGTAAAGTTGTTAAAAAATTAGCATAGCATAGCATAGTCGGCCTTATAATATTCCCACTGTTGAGACTCAGGCCTCCTCTCTAGGAGAGGGAATGGGCCGTAATCCACCACGCGGGTCCAGTGCGGATTGGTGGATGTCACATGTCTTCGAATTTTTTGGTTCTGCCGGTTTCCTCACGATGTTTTCCTTCACCGTTTTGAGAGCGCTGGTGATGAAATAAATTGCACAAAGTAGCCTGGCTGGGTTTGAACCCGCGACTCGTAAGTCGGGGCCGTTACCACTCGGCCACCACTGCCCCCAAAAAATTAAACTGTATTAAAATCTTAAGTCCGTTTATTCTAAGTTCTAAACCAGTAGACATTACAAGCGCCTATTAAAGACATTACGTCACACCATCGGGCAGCTAAAGTACCAACGCTCTGGGATTATTCAAAAGACTTACCATGGCTCTAAAGAGCAAAGGGCAACTGGAGGACAACATGTGAGTTTTAGTCAACAAAAGTCTGACACATCCTCTAACGCCAGCTAGAGCGGGAGAAGTTATTTGATGATTTCCAATCATCATCATCATCATTGTTTCAGCCGAAATACGTCCACTGTTGGACATATGCCTCCCCCAAGTGTCGCCAAAACGATCGGTCCCGTGTGTCTCTCGCCTCCATTAGAATTCTGCGACCATCACCATGTCATCGTTCCACCTTGTAGTAGCCTTCCAACGGTGCGTCTTCCGGTACATGGTCACAATTCCAGAACCTTCCCTTCTTGATGATTTGCCACCCAAAAAAATGTTATTGGACCTGACTGTCAATTTTTTATTTCCCACTTAAAAAAAGGCAGGATATAGTTTTTTGTTAGCTATTTCAGATATGCCAATAGCTGAAATAGCTATCAAAATTCACACAAATCCGAATTCCCAGCTATTACCAAGCGGAAACACATAAAAAATAATCATTTTACCACAATAATATTGATTTTAAAATCGTAATGAGATCGATAAAAAAAACCCACACCAGCCATGAAAACAGACTCATAACCTAATAACCGTGCATCTGAACTATAACAGCATTACGTAAACGTAATGTTTAAGTCAGCCAATCACAACTCGTAAACGAGGCTATAAACTTTAATCCCTGAACGCTTGCTACTCCTCTTAAGCTGAACGGGTGCGTTCCCACTGACACGGAGCTGGCCGAAGTGGAAAACATCGAACCGTGAATTAATAATAATAATATTTCACAACTTTCACACATCACCATCTAATTCCAAACTAAGCAGAGCTTGTGCTATGCGTAGGTACTAGACAACTGATGATAATAATTGGCCAATCACAGTGCTCGAATTTTTCATTGCACGTCAAATCATTTCGAATCACATTCTGCGAGCTTTTCTGAGTATACAACATTATTTTTAGCATACGCGACCTGAATATAGTGTGTTCAGAATCAGTAACTGAATCGATTCCAATCATGTTTCATCATCATCATCATCTTCCTGCCCTAGTCCCGTTTTATTTGGGGTCTGCGCAACACGTTCAAACCAACGTTCACGTTCATTCCAATAATGTTTACACCATGTTATATGTTTTCCCGAAAATATTTAAAAAGGTCACAAACTGGACAACACCGAGATTAAGTACAAAACAGGTCACGGCAGGTCATAACGGGCATGAGGCGCTAGCGCACAGCTGGGTGCGAAAGCAAAACAACCTCAGTAGCCCGGGTAACCTGGTACCATATATTTATGTCGCAAACCTGATACCATAACTGGCTTATAACTTTGTGATTTTTCAAATACAGTTTTGAAATTTTACACGTAGATACTTTACAAATACTTTACTTCTGCACCAGGACTGATTGTCGTGGCGCAGAAAGATAAGGAGAGCCGACCCCACCTAACGTGGGAAGAGGCAAAGAAGAAGAAGAAGATACTTTACAAAAAATACTAGACAGGTGCTTCAGGTTTTCTCATACCTATACTAAAAATATAAGGTTGTATATGAAAAAAAATATGACTATGAATAATTTTGCGATTTTCCGATAATTAGAAATAATAGGTATCTATAGGAAAGTCGCAAAATTGCAGACAGATAACTTTTTTTACTTTGCACCCATCGAAGTGAAGAACACGGAGCGGAGGTTAGCTCAACTCCATTCCGCCAAGCTGTCAATGGAAACACTCGCTATCTTTCACTGCTCTCCTTCGTCCAATGAAAACGTACCCTTATACTTATCGCTGCTAGTTTCACCGCTATTTACCTCATAAAACCACACCGTGACTATAACCAAATACATTTCTTAGATCAATCAATAGATTAGTTTCATATTACAGTTATTAATTTTAACATAATTACGCTTAATTGGATTTTAAAAGTATTATTTTTAACGCTTGATGATCATTGATGGTGTTAAAGCGTTTTTAAGAAATGGTGTGAAATTCGATAGATGGATAAATGCTTGGATTTAGACGAACAACTTCTAAGTTGCGGTACAGGTTTTTTTAAGATAGAAAGAAATATTATTTTTAATGGAGATTTTATCTACACAATCATCGTTATGCCTCTTAAAAATCTGAAATTATACTGGTATACAGACTACTTTTAGGTATACATTATAATAGCATTAAACTAATGAAAATGTTAGACGTTAGTAAAAATTTTATTGAAATACTTGTTTTAAACTAACCTAAAAATCTATTAAGCTACTTCAGCACCAATTCTAAGAAAAAAAAATTAAATGGTTGTTCAATACTTAGTAGTAGGCATAAATCATTATTATTTTTATGATTGGAGTTAAAGTTACTCGAGAGTATATTAAAATATTAGTAGACTAACAAAATTAATCAACATTAAAATCAGCAACCATAAAATCGAATTAGATTGAACATAATATTTTTTAGTCTGCCGTTTCGTTGAATTATTAGATTTGGTACATCAAAAACTAAAATAGTATAAAAACAGCCTTTTTATAATACTGTCAAACTTCGTCATTATTCATATTCATTGGATTGACATTTGATTTGTTTATTTGAATTTTTCATGAGTTATTTTTGAATATTTTATAGTAGGTTGAACTAGCTTCTTCGTTCGTCTGAAAATAGGTTTTTCCATACAAACTTTGGCCCTATTTTTCATCTCCTAAGGGCTTGAATTTTAAAATATCCTTTCTTATTCTTTGTATACATCATAAAAGGAACCTTTGTGCAACACTTCAGCGTTCTTGGTCTAAAGGTTGAAGCTGGGCGTTGATGAGTCAAGACTTTGACTTTTATATAACATAATTTTTAGCATATGTCAAACCCGAAACTCGTATCTAGTATTTTTATTTAAAGAATCTATGTACAAAACTGTATCATGAAAAATCACAAAGTTATGAGCTTGCTAAGTTACCTGGATGGTGGACCGATGACCTAGTGAAGGTAGCGGGAAACCGATGGATGCGGGACGCACAGGAATGTTCGATGTGGCGACGCTTGGAGGAGGCCTATGTCTAACAGTGGACGTGTATCGGCTAAAATGATGATGATGATGATGAAGTTACCTGGTTGTTCGCACAAATGCATGGTCACAAAGCCATCCCAGCGACTCAGGGGTTGTTTTATATAATAATACCGTGAAAAAATTTATTGGCATATTCCAGGATATAATTAATCTGTGTGCCATTCAGCCATTTTAACGTAAAGGAGTTACAAACATACATAGATACAAACAGGTACATACAAACTTTCTCCACAATAATATTAGTATTAGATAATCTGTCGTGTCACAGAAATTATACTGTATACATTCACATCAAAAACTAAAACTATTTAGGTTTATTGTGTCGACATTTGATTTATTTATTGGCGTTTTTCATGAGTTATTTTCCAAAGTTTTATTGTATTTATTGTTCTGGTATCTACTGCGTTTTATTGAACATGTGTTTAAATAAAAAAGTTTTTGTTAAACTGTTATGTGTATGAAATGTGTGTAATTAAAACACAGATTATTTAATTATTGCATAACGTAACTATCAAAAAGTTTGCATACGTCCTGATGATCTTTTTAGTAATGTGGAAGGACTGAAACCATTTGCCAGCTGCTGTCTTTCCGTCCGATTATAATTACATAGGCTCTTAATAAACTAGCGCGCTTTACTATCAGGTGGGATCACAGTCACTAGTTTATATTAAAAAAATAACTTGTTATCGTGTTCAATAAAAGGAGCTCACATTCTATTACATCAAAGTGTTACCATATGATAAAATAACACTAAAAAAGGTGATTTATTGACACATTCAATTATAAACCAAGATTTGTTCCATTGAAAAAACCTATAAATAACATCTACTATCAAGACCAATTCACTCCAATTTTCCACCTTTAACATACCATTCACTAATACTATTAAGCCTTACATCACCTAATCTAACCCATAAAGTAAGAAAAACATTACCCGATTAGATCGTAATAAGAAAGTGGGATGTTACCGACAATTTAATACTTATTTATCGGGCTGACTGTACTCGCTAACCGATTGGTCCACTTACCGATCGTACCTATTTCGATTAGCTGTAGTAATGGATATCGTCTTAAAGTGAATATTGTATCTGGTAAGGTTAAACGAAAAAGTATAATATTTGTATGAATGAATTTTTTTTTCGACTCTTATTGTACGAGTAGATATTCACTACTCGTATTTACTTTACTCCTCTCGCGCCAGGGGGTATGATTAATATGTAATTATGCGTATTTTAGTACAATCACAAAAAAAAATTAGAAAAAAAACTTTTTCCGGTTTTTCCAGGAAAAACGAAAATATAAAGACCAACATTTTCAGCCGAATAAATTTCATACCATCCGTATGTACAACACGACAATTAAGCGTTTTTCAAGATCATTCAAGTTGTACTCGTACAACCGTATACAATACAATCATCGCTTAAGGGGTGCAAAAGTCATGTGGGACAAATATGTTTGTCAGAAACTTTATAAGTCTGTGTTCGCATTAAGCTAAGACGAAGTGTAGCCTCTCCTGTACTGTGGATCACACGACCACAAAGATTTAAACTCACATATAAAACACACCCAAACCTGGAACACCTATTTGCAGGCCATACGAATATTTTGCTGGCCACCTGTCATAGGATCTGTCACGGCATGGCGGTCAATATGGCGATGATGACTGTTGCATACCAGTGCTGGGCACGCCATAATCATGGTGCTAAGTCTCTTCTTTTAGGATTGACTGGAAAGTCCTCACCTTCCGCATGACGCAGGTCCTCATTGGACTTGGTAAGTTTGAGAGGTTCCTGCACCTTATTCGTGCGGAAGAAACGCCTGGCTTTCACCATTGTGTAAATCACCCGGAGGTATACGATGAACGTGTGCCCCGTTTAGGCGGAGTACCTCCGTGTCCTCGTGGAGCCAGTCCTGATACAGGCTATGGTCCAGAGCGAGAAGGAATAGCATGCGGTCGCCTCCTTATGCGAAGCAGTAATACTAGTGAAGTGAGGCGGTCGCACGCGGATTTCTTCATGTTCTAGCCACCAGGACCCCGACCCCAATTTCCAGCTACCTTAGACGTGGGCTAGTGGTTTTGTCCCGTGCGGGAATCGAACTCGCGACATGTAACGTAGCAGTCAAACTATTAATTACTACGCCAATATTGCCGTCAAATAATAATATAGAGACGGTGCTTTTGATTTTACTTTTTCTATTTCATTTGTATTTATGAGGCTTCTATTATTTCAAACCATTGCCAGATACGCCCTGCCAATCGTTAGGAATAAATTATGTAGCACGAATTGGAGCACGTGTGGTATTACTTAGTACTCTGATAGGGTTACTAGGCAAGACAACCTAACGCAAAACCTTTTGGGAATACTCTCATTGTGTAAGTACGCACAATGAGACCATTATGTTTAAGACAAAATAGGCTCACGTATGCCTCGTATGCTACGCGTGGATTATGACATCACGTTGTTTGCGGTACTTCTCAGGGTAGTAACCTAAGAAACGCCGGCCTCGTCTAGTTTAAATTGACGAGAAAATTGATGTGTAAGTGTTATTTTTTAAACCTATTCTCAAAATAAGTATCATTTATTATTATCAATTACGCAAAACTTTTAAATTTAAGAAAACAGACGAATTACATGAAACGCGTATTTCAGCATTGTGTATTATGTCAAATATATTTCCAAATCATTTGTTTTCAAACAGATTCAAGAGTGTAATGTAAAAATGGGTAGCATACGTTACCTTGGCTCAGTTTGTTTTTAGCTTTATAGTTATATTTCCTGTAATTAGGTATATTCTGATAACCTCTGGAGATTCTTTATTCAAGAGCGATTAGGTTGCCTCTAAGCAAACTCGCTTTATAGTCGAGTACATTAGTATGATTTACCATCAGGGGATTAGTCAAACGCAAGCCTTTCCTGACCTAATCTTAACTAATATCATAAATGCGAAAGTAAGTTTGTTTTTTTTTTTTAATTTTTACATTTTCACACCTGAATTACTGAACCGATCATTATGAAATACTACCTTTCCCTCGACTTCGTTTTCGTGAATATCGCTGTTATTGCGAACGCAAAGTCGAAGCCAAATAAAAAGTACACTCTTAGGGGTTCAAGTTTATTCCATACAAAAATTTAAGAAAATTGGTTCATTAATTTAACAGTTATACCATGCTTCTAGGCAAGCGTGCTCCACCGTCAGCTACATCATCGCTTTCCATTGGGTAAGATTGTGGTCAAAGGCGAGCATGTCCCTAATAAACATAATTTAAAAAAAAAATGACAGTCATACATAGCTACTTTATTTATTAAAACTTCATGCAATATAAAAGTCCATAGGCGGACTTAATGTCTTAGGCATTCTCTACCAGTCTACCTTGGGTGGTAGAGAAAACATGGCAGGTGCATAAAAAAATAAAAACAAATTAAATATTTTTACGGAAAAACAAGGGTTCAAAATTATTTACTAATACAAAATACCATATATACAAAATAAACATACATATATAATTTAATATAAAATATACTTATATATATTTTCACATTTATAGTATGAGGAATGATGTTGAAATATATTTATACGTGAAATTAAAAGTAACGAAATATTGTATTTCCTAACCAACGTTAATTTCAGACACCAATCGCTAAATTGTTGGCTGTATCCTTAGATGTAACATGTAACCCTTCACCACATCAATTTTCACAAAACTTTATCCAAAAAAAGCCTCTTACGGTTCGACTCCTAACACCTCTTTTATCCGCAATAGGCTAACCACGTACGAACATAACCTAAAGAGTGTTATCAGTAAAATTTATTTTGGGGAGTTTTACTCGTGGTATATTAGGGTAAGTGGGATTTAAGATACAGCCGATTGGAATGATGCTGTTAAAATATCAAATGCTATCAAATTCTTTGGATCTATTGCTATAAATGTGGATTAAGTGTTTGCATAAATAATAATAAGCGTAATAATTGGCCTTCTGGTGTTACCATTGCTGGAACTCCATTTCTCCTTAAGTGAACTGTAATTAGTTCTTTGTGGAAATTAAAATGCCATAACTTCTGTTGAACTACAGAATCAGACTTAATTTATTCTCTAGTTTTAATAAAACATGTCCCTTGAAGTTTTTATTTAATATTAGTGTTTCTTTTTTCCGTGGAGTAAAGAGCTTTTAAACTTTATCCTGAAATTTTTTTTCTTTTACTATTGCTTTATTTATAAGTATATTTATTTAAAAAAGAAACTTTGCTCTACACAGGACAGTACGACGTGAACTTAGTGCAATGCGAAGTGTTATTAACATAATCCTAAGTCTTATATACCAACGACAAGTTGTATTTACTCTATATTATATGTTAGTCTCTAAGGTATATATTTATGTGTCAAGATGCCTGATATTCATCATCATCATCATCATCACCAGCCTTTTTATTGTTCCCACTGTTGGGACTCAAGCCTCCTCACTATGAGAGGGAATGGGACGTAATCCACCACGCGGGCCCAGTGCGTGTTGGTGAATGTCACATGTCTTCGAATTTTTGGTTCTAGGACATGCCGGTTTCCTCGCGATGTTTTCCTTCACCGTTTTGAGAGCAGTGGTGATGAAATAAATTACACAAAGTAATGCGCCTGGCTGAGTTCGAACCCGCGACCTACAACTCGTAAGTCGATGCCATTACCATTCGGCCACCACTGCTCTCTGCCTGATATTAATTGTTTTAATTTACCTAATAAATACTCCTGTATCGTAAGTTCATTCACGAACATGTAAACTCACATACACTAGTCACCCTGTCTCGAAACAACTAACCAAATTAAATAAATATTTGTTCCGTTCGGGAATCAAACCAGCGACACGTAGCGCAGCAGTCAATCACTCAACTCCTTCTCTAACCGTACCGTCGTTTAACTATAAAACTACCACGACCTCGTCCAACGTCAAACATAAAGAAAAGAAAACTAAGCTTCGCTCATCGAAACGTGATTGAACTACCAATTACCAGATTTCCGTATTAATCACATTAGTTAGGATTAATTCCTAATCGGCTTCCCACCGCCTCGTTATAGGAATTTTATAAAAATTAAACCCGTTTCTACCCTGAGCTTAGCTTCAGTATTTTTCTGGAGTGGCTTATGTTCTTTATTAAGTTCCCTCTCCTAGAGAGGAGGCCTGAGTCTTAGCAGTGGGAATATTTAAAAGGCTGATGATGATGAAGTTCTTAGTGCTAAAGCTGTCATCATCATCATCATTTCAGCCGACAGACGTCCACTGTTGGACATAGGCCTCCCCCAAGTGTCGCCACAATGATCGATCCTGTGCGTCCCGCATCCATCGGATTCTCGCAACCACCACCAGGTCATCGGTCCATCTTGTAGGAAGCCTTCCACCGCTGCGTCTTCCGGTACGCGGTCGCCACTCCAGAACCTTTTGGCCCCAACGGTTAAATACTAATTACCATTTTGTCTATGACCAGTGCGTGTTGTCAATGATGCACTGAAATAAGGTCGCTTACATTGGGCCTCATCAGAAGGCTCAAAGTCACTCAAAGGGTAATGGAAACGGCTATGCTCTGAGTTTCCTTGCGTGATTGCATCAGGAATGGAGATATGCAGATATCCGAGAGAGAGGAAGGAGAACCAAGGTCGTCGACATAACCCAAAGAATCGCCAAACTTAATTGGCAGTATGGTACATAGTAGGGTACCTACATCACTCGTAGAATAGATGGTCGATGTGGCGAAAAATTTCTGGAGAGACGTCCCGTGAGGTGGATCGATGACCTGGTAAGAGTCACGGTAATACGATAGATGCGAGACGAACCGTCCGTTGTGACGACACTTGGGGTTGGCCTATACTCAGCAATAGAAGTATTTTGGCTGAAATGAGGACCGTTTTATGTATGTTTAACTCACGTTGCCACCTACTGAGCTTGAATCTAGAACGAATTTACCATCAATTCGAAAATAAGAAGATCCATCAGCTAATAAAATACTGCGCTCTTCTTATTGCCTTAACACCAAGAAAGGCTAGAAAAACGTAAGCAAGAACGTACCGAGGCCTCGCGAGTACCGTCGACAATTTTCATTCAGGAATCGAAGGTGAAACGAAACGTTCAGTATATGCCTCCCTCTCTGAGCTTGGGGCCAGAAAACCTGTTGATACTTAATGTGAAAAAAAATTGTCATCATCATTACTATTTTTGTTAACTAGTTTATTTGTATATGTATGTATTGTAGGGTCTCTTTCAAAAGTATTTCTCCGGAGGGTTTTGAACCGGCACATCTTTCTGACTTATTATAAAAGACAAAGTACCACACTCACTTACTGACTCATTAACGCCTAGCCTAAGCCCTTGGACCTAGAAAGCTGAAATTTAGTTTTTGCACACAGGTTTTATTTATTACTAGCTTTTGCTCGCGACTTCCTCCACATACATAAAATATAGCCTCTGCAATTCAAGAATAAAGCAGTTTTCTATCGGTATAAAAATTTTCGCAATCGGACCAGTACTTTCAGAGATTACGTCCTACAAACAGAAATAAATAAAAACAAACTTTTCCCCATTATAATATTAGTATTATTATGTGTATAAACGGGGTCGCGGTAGACCGCGAAGGAGATGGCGCGACGAACTGGCAAGAAGAAGTCCGGGCGCGCGAAAGATGGAAGGAGTGGAGGAAGGCCTTTGCCAGGAGTGGAACAGAACAGGCTAACAAAAAAAATGTGTATAAAGACTATGAAGATTTTTTTAAATGCTTCTCTCGCGTAGGAGCATGAAACGGGAGTCCAAAGTTTGTATGGAGAAATCTATTCTCATGCGGGCGAAGCCGTTGGCAGAAGCTAGTTATCTTTATAACTAACTACCGCGACTTCGTCCGCGTACATAAAATATAGCCTATGACATAGGCTATATAGGCCGAGTGACACTCGGGAATAAAGCAGGTGAAAAAATTTTAGCAATTGGAGCTGTACTTCCTGAGATTACCTCCTACAAACAAAAAACAAACTTTATCTCTTTATTATTATTTATTAGTCTAGATAACCCAGTCCAACTTCACAAAAACGTTAAAAGTCTTGCAAATTCTCTGCTTTTCTAATACAACTAGACCAGCCACAAGTCTGTCTCAATTTGTGAAAACCGCACGAAACACCGTTCAACAGTTTTTGAGTTTATTGTGAACAGACAGATGGAGTTATTTGTGTTAAATGGATGGATTGCTGCCTAATATTTATAAACAGATACGATAATGCGTTATTTGGCACTTTTACCAAAACATTTTGTAAGATTGGTGTGGATCTTTTTCTACATGTGAGGTTTATATCTGTCTGTACTGGAATCTTAATTACTAATTTACTTAGTATCGTATGTTCATAGTTGTTGCAACTCTTATTCATAATTCAATCAACACGTGCTTAGCAGTAAACAGTTTATAAGACGTGTATTTTCTTTTACTGTGAGAATTATAAACACGGCTTCATTTCACTGAGAGATTCTCAACTTTACAAAACATCATCTCTATCAGCAACTGCCTAATAGTGCATCCACACACACACACACAGAGACAGACTACTGATAGACAGACAGACACACGTACAGATATAGACGCACAAACTTACGTAGAGATAATAATGATAATATCGAATGATAATATAATAATTTAAATAATTTGATGTATCGAATACTCAGTATAATAATTATTAATGTATGAAATTGTAATAATTTATTAGTAATGTTTGTTTAATAATAATCAATTAATTTGTATAATGCATGCAGTATACACAATATAAATGTTGCAGTGCCCTTCCGGGGTCCATGTTTGAGACAATATAATTATGTAACAACTATTTACAACATGTGTGCAAATAAATAAATAAATAAATAAATAGATTATTGTTATGTTTATGGAATAAAACATTAGATTTGAATTCACTGAGTTTAATAACACAAAGTAACATGCTTTCTGTGCAACATCAAGCTAACACAAGTAAGGACGCCATGACACCAAACACTAGTGTTGTCCCTCATATAGTAACTAATGTAATATTAGTGTTGTGCCTAATCAACATACACAACATCCCCCGTTTTTATCTATATAACTTATCTTATAGTTAAGTCTTTACAAATCAACCAACCTATTGGGTTTTCTAACAACCCTTCCACTCCTAGTGGTGTAATTATTGTTATTTTCTAAATTATTTGAAGTCCCATTATTGTCTGATTCTAAATCCCTGTTAACCCCTATGTTTTTATTTTCTTCTAAATCTTTGCTATTAATTAAACCCCTTTCATTTGCATTATCATCCCACAAAGTTTCCCTTTTAACAAATTGTTCATTATTACCGGTTTTAATATGTTTCTTATTTCTAATTACAAAATTTCCCTCATTGTTCTTTACTGAATATGACCTATATCCTACCTTTTTTATTATCTTTCCCCCTTTCCATTCCTTGTTTGGAAAATCTTGTATAACAACATTCTGTCCTTCCTTAAACTCTTTTCTATACTTTGCTGTCCTATTATAATTATTTTGGGACTTGTATCTAATGTCATTCATTTTCCTCTTAGCGTCTGTTGGTATACAAGGTTTTAACACATTTTTTGTACATGGCAAATTAGTTCGCAGTAGTCTATTCATTAACAATTCAGATGGGGTGTATTCTAATCCTGCTACAGGTGTGGTTCTGTAGTGTAGCATTGCCACATTAAAATCAGTATTACTATCTTTACATTTACGCATAATACTTTTAACAATTCCTACAGCCTTTTCTGCCATTCCGTTAGACTGAGGATATCTAGGACTTGACTTTAACAACTCTATTTCCCAATTATTAGCAAATTGTTTGAATTTGTAACTGTTGAAAGGCATATTATCGCTCATTATATATTTAGGTATACCATGTGTTGTAAAAATCTCTTTACATTTCTTAATGACTTCTTCTGCTGTTTTATTATACAAGTATTTAACTTCAATCCACTTAGAAAAATAATCAATTACAACCAAATAGTCTTTTCCTGCATAATAACATATATCCATGGCAACCTTTATGAACGGAAGATCAGGGAACTCATGAGACATAAGTGGTTCTTTGATATTACAAGCTCTATATTTTTCACAAGACTTACAGTCCAAAACAAATTTTTCTATATCACTAGACATACCTGTCCAATACATCACTTTCCTAGCCCTTTTTTTACATTTTACAATGCCTGCATGCCCTTCATGTAACTTATTTAACATTTCTTTTATCATCTGTTTAGGTATTATTATTCTATCTTTGTAATACAATATGTTATTTTTACATGTAATATCATCTTTTAACTTATATAAAACTTTTAACGGTTTATCCTGTAACATTTTATCATTATTTGACCACCCTACTTCACAAAATGTTAAAACTTCTTTTAAACAGGAATCTAACTTTGTTTCAGTTTGAAATTGTTGCAATTTTATTTCAGAAATAGGTAAATCACACTCTAACCCATATACTACTTCTTGCTCAATAGTATGTACTAATTCTTTTAAAAATGGTTCCTCTTTAGCATTTTCTTGTATAAAATTTCTTGACAAATAGTCAGCTACAAACATCTTTTCACCTGGCACATATTTAATGGTGAAATTATATTTTAAAAGTTTTAAAACCATCCTTTGCAATCTTGCTGATATCTTACTTAAATCTTTATTAACTATAGTGACTAAAGGCTTATGATCCGTTTCAATTATAATTTCCCTACCATACACAAACTGGTGGTATTTTTCCATGGAAGCACAAATAGCAAACCACTCTTTTTCTATTGGTGCCCATCTAGTTTGACTTTCAGTGTAACATCTAGAGTAAAAAGAAATTGGCTTTCCTTCCTGTAACAAACAAGCACCTAAACCTGATGTTGAACTATCAGTTTGTAATGTTATAGTCCCTGTTTTCTTCAATATGGCTAATGTAGGAGTACAACTTAACTTCTTTTTTATCTCTTCAAATGCTTTTTTCTGTCCTACATCCCAGTTCCATTCAACATCCTTTTTTAGTAAATCTCTTAATGGTTCAGTAGTTTTAGTATACTGCGGAATAAACTTACTCAAATAATTGCACATACCTAAGAATTTTTGCAACTGCTTAATATTCTTTGGTTCCTCTAACCTTTGAATAGCTTTGACATGTTCTGGGTCAACTTTAATGCCTTGTTTTGTAATATACAAGCCTACATACTTAACATATTCTTTTTTGTACTGTAACTTAGTACTATTAAATTTAACATTATATTGCCTTGCTCTTTCTATTACTTTAGCCAGAATTCTATCATGTTCTACCTCATCTTGTCCACTTATAATCAAATCATCGTAGTAAATATATAACCCTTGAATATCACTGAAAATATTAGTCATTATTTTCTGCATAACCTCTGGTGCTGATGATATACCAAAAGGTAACCTACAAAATCTATACCTACCATAAGGCGTTCCAAAAGTACAAAGTTTATCTTTATCATCTAATAAAATTTGAAAAAATCCATCTTTCAAATCTAGAACAGTAAATATTTGTTTACCTGCCAAGTTATTATAAATCTCTTCCGGTGATGGTATTTGATAATTTTCTCTCAAAATACACTCATTAAGTTCTTTTGGATCTAAACACAATCTTAAAGTTTTATTAGGTTTTTCAACGATGACCAAATTATTGCACCAAGCAGTCGGACCATTGACTTTTCTAATTATACCATTATTTTCATAATTATCTAAGGTTTCTTTCAATCTTTCTTTAATAGTATCTGGTACTCTTCTAATAGGTTTTATTACAGGAATAGCATTTTCTTTCACTTTAATCTGATATTTCCCAATGCTACCTAAACCCTTAAAAATATCTTTGTTTTCTCTTATAAAATCTTCTTTTAAACTTTCTATTTCAACTTTACCAAATGTTTCTAACCTCTTAACGAAATTTAATCTTATACATTCTTGTAGCCCTAATACTGGTTGTACTGGCAAATCAAGAACTGTAAATTTTATATTATACTTCTTATCTCTTACCAAACACTCAAGATGTACAGTACCTACAGTTGTAACTTTTTCCTTGTTATACATAAGCAACACTGTTTTATTATCTACTAATACACTATTACCTTTTATTTGCTTATACAAAGTTAACGGCAAAGTATTACAATCAGCTCCTGTATCTAACTTGAATGTTACCTGTACATTGTTAATTTCTATTTTTTCTAACCAGCACTTAGTCTTAATACTGTCTAAAACATTAATACTTGAAACACTAAAGTTCTCATTCTCACTGTCAGAGTCTTCCCTCACCTCGTGTACATGTTTCTTCTTAGAGTAATCCTTCTTGACATCCTTTCCTTTACTGTTATTCCCTTTCTCACTGGTGTTACTCCTGTTCTCACTGGTGTTACTCTTGCATACAGCTGCATAATGGTTGAATCTGTTGCACTTCATGCATTTTCTGCCATAAGCCGGACATTCTCTTGGCTTATGTGTCTGACCACAATAGATACAATTTCTTGTTTTTCCTTTAAATTTTCCTTTTTCAATATTGTCAACCTGTACACTGGTACCTGTCTCATTCTTGTTGTACTCTTCTAACTTTTTTACTTGTTCTTTTCCTGATTCTACTAATCTACACAATTCTATAACTTTTTCTAACTGCATATCTTCTTGTCTTAACAATCTTTCTTTTATAACTGTGTCTCTACAACCTATGATAATCATCATTACTAACAGTCGATCATGCATTTCTCCCAATTCACACATTTTCGCCTTGGCTTTCAGCTTAGTTATGAACTGTTCTATGGTGACGCCTTCACCTTGTCTACTCATGAGAAATTCGTACATGTTGATGGTAAGAGCTTTTCTAGGCTCCACATAGTCATCAAACAATTTTATTACTGACTTGAGATCGAGATTCTCTTGTTTTCTTGCAGTGTTGTAGACGGTCACAGCTTCTTCGCCCGCACAACTCAAGAATAATGCTATTTTTCTCGCCTCTGGCGCCGAAGATAAACCTACAGCTTCTAGGTATAGCTCGAACATCTGCCTAAATACGCGCCAATTGCATTCGCGCCCACTGAGGATAAGATTACGCGGTGGCTTCATTCCCTCCATTTTGTTGCGGTTACGTAAATTTCTTCACACACTTAGTTTTCTGTTTTAGTAGTTTTACATACTTTTTCATTTACTTTTATACTTGGTTTTACACCTGACACCATGTTATGTTTATGGAATAAAACATTAGATTTGAATTCACTGAGTTTAATAACACAAAGTAACATGCTTTCTGTGCAACATCAAGCTAACACAAGTAAGGACGCCATGACACCAAACACTAGTGTTGTCCCTCATATAGTAACTAATGTAATATTAGTGTTGTGCCTAATCAACATACACAACAATTATAAAGCGATATTTGTCTACACTGCTATGATTCATACACAAAAATCAAAAACTAAGTATTGCAAGGACGCTCAATATAATTACGTTGCAATATTGTAATCAATGTTTTGGTGATTGCACAGTTTACAAAGGTCTATTTGAAGATTTTTAATTGAGGTGCAAAAAATAACCACATCGCCATCTTTAAGAGTCCGCCATATTGGATTTAGAATAAATCTAATCACGTATTGTCATCCAGACCAAACATGTCTGTAAAATTTTAGCTCAATAGTTAGAGATTACTGATTCAAAATTCAATTACATGATATAAAAAAAAGATATACAAACATTGCAAGTTTAGTAAAAATTTGTAATAAAAAATAAAAACCGCTCAAATGCCGACGATAGCTCAAAACGAGCAAAAAAGTTACGTTTGTTGTTATAGTTGCAACAGAAATAGATCTTCTGTTAACATTTCAACTGTCTAATTATCATGAGATACAGCCTGATGGCAGACAGGCGAACAGTCTTAGTAAAATCCTAAAAATGGGTGAAAGACTAGCAACATTACATTCGTCCACTACTAATTTGTCAGTGATTAAGGTCATTTTAACGCAAATAAAGTAATTATTTTTTTATGCTGTAGCCGCTACTTTCATAGCTCCATGATAATCCCCGTTCGTGAATTTGGTCCCATAACTCCATAGTACGGTGTAATCTCAGCGCGGTGGATCTTAAAGCCTGCTGTGATTGGATCGCAGACGTTTTTATCACATTTTCTTGGCGTACGTACTCGCCACGGAATTTGTGGTGGCAAGAGGCTTATGCAGTTGGTGTTATTCTTTCAACATGTTTTATTGTTATAATACAGGTGAGGAATAGTTTTTCTTGATAGAAGCAGTACTTTTTAGGGTTCCGTAGCCAAATGGAAAAAAAAACGGAACCCTTATGGATTCGTCATGTCTGTCTGTCCGTCCGTATGTCACAGCCATTTTTTTCCGAAACTAAAAAAAAAGCAATAAATTTTGGGGGTCTCCATACTTAGAACTGAAACTCAAAAATTTTACACACTTCTGACACTTCCAAAGGGGTAAAATGTGTCCCCCCCCCTGTAACTTCTAAAATAAGAGAATGATAAAACTAAAAAAAAACATATGATGTACATTACACACAAACCATGCAAACCGTCAACGAAAATTGGTTTGAACGAGATCTAGTAAGTAGTTTTTTTTTAATACGTCTTAAATCTAAACAAATACACTATTATTAAAACATCGATTAAAGTTACAACGAACTACAAGAACTTTTATATTATGTTTCTTGCTCCTACGGAACCCTTCATGGGCGAGTCCAACCCGCACTTGGCCGGTTTTTTGTTATGGCTCATGTTTGACCACTATCTCACCTAATGGTAAGCGACGACGTGACCGACGATGGAGCACGCTTGCCTAGAAGTAATTTATTTACTCTTGACTTAAAGACCCCTAGGTTGTAGATATCAATTCAGGAAACACAGACTCTGACAGAGAATTCCACTCCTTAGCTGTACGCAAAATAAACTTATAAGCAAACTTGAAAAGCTTTAAAAGTGATATAAAATATGGGTTCTGGTATCCCAAGAGATTCTCATTAACCGATGGGACGGCGAACTGACCCCACCGTGGAAAGATGAGGTGAAAGACGAACGGCTTTACGAGAGACCAGCCCCCCTAGCCAAGTTACAACCAGTTTGTGTCGAATTCCGTTCTCTAATCGGTAACGCCTCGGTTACAGCAATTGTAGAAAACGATAAGTTGGTAGCCATGTTGACGCGCCTGAGTCGGCCACTCGTTCTACTATGTAGCGTTTGTCTAACAAAGGCTGTAGCGTTAAACATTGTAGAAACGATTTTGAACGATGTGAAGTTGGCTACGAATTGTCTATTTGTTTGTACTGACCACGCGACTTTACGTTGAGAGGACGTCATTCCCATACGTTTCATCACTTTTCGACAGCCGAGTTCCGTGTTTGGCTTCCATCGAGAACGGTCGTGTGCAATCCGCGAGCGCGTGCTCTACTTTAGAGTAATTTGCTGGCGTCGCAAAAACGCTGTCATCACGGAAGAGCGAATCGATTTATCAAGGCCTCCGCGATGACCTTGTTACTAATTATAGTGTAAATAAGTGCAATTAATAATTATATTATAGATGAAGTTTTAACATAGCTTACAATGAGTGCATCAACGGTTAAAATTAAAACTGATTTGGAAAGGCAGTTATATGACTGTTATCTCCGAGAAAAATCAGCGAGAGAAAAGCTGGAAGTCCTTGTTAATGACTTAAAGGTTCAGGTACAAAGCCTCCAGCAACAACTTGGAAACCTCCACCAAGAAAATCAATGCTCCAAGGGTCAAAGTAGTGAGTCTACTAAGGACCTGGCTAAGAGCAACATTAAATATGCTCAATCCGAAAAAGAAAACGTCGAGTACTGTACTGACGAGGATGAACTCGCTAAAGAAACTGAGTGGATTAGGGCCAAAAGCAGGAAGAAAAGGAAGCTAAACAACTCTCTTTCTCCTCAACAACAACCTGGATCGAGCGCCCAACAACAAAAAGATGCGAAAGAGCCGCCAGTTAAAAAAGTGCCTCCACCGCCGCCAATCATTATAGAGGGAGTCAAGAACTATCAAACGTTCTACGACTCGCTGATTGAAACGCAACCAGCTGAATCATTTACCGCCAAAATGATGAATGGAGATTGTGTGAAACTCAACGCCAAATCAGAAGACTCTTATAGAGCGATTGCCAAATTTTTGACTGAAAAAAGCTTCCACTGGCACTCGTATGAAAATAAACAGGCTAGACCAATAAGAGTTGTGGTTAAAAAATTACATTCTTCTTGTCAGCCTGATCGCATTAAAGATGACCTTATAACACAAGGGCTTAAAATAGAAAAAGTTGACTACAAATTGAGCTGGAAGAGTAAAGAACCACTCAATATGTTCATTTTATCTTTCCATAATGACGAAGATGTCAACAAAATCTACGGCATTAAATATATATTAGGGTGCAAAATTGAAATACACCCGCTCAAAAACCCAAAACTTATTCCTCAATGTAAGAGATGCCAAGCATATGGGCATACTCATAAATACTGCAAAAGGGAGCCAAGGTGTGTGAAATGTACTGGAAAGCATCTTACAGCTGACTGTACAAAATCCCTGCAAGACAAGCCAAAATGCGTCCACTGTGGTCTACCTCACCCTGCAAACTACAGAGGGTGTGAAGTAGCTAAAGAGATGCAACTCATAAAAAACAAAAATATTAAGAAGAAACTTGATGTGACAACTTCCCAACAGTCTTCTTTGATAAGACAAGAGAAACAAGTACAGAAAACAATCGTTCAAGCAACTCCAAAACCCACACAAGGAACTAACACTTGTTCTTATGCTTAAGTTACAAAGCGAGGCTCTTCGAACCTGGAGGATAAAATTAATCAGATACTGAAGTGTATAACTACATTTGACAAGAGATTAGAAAAGCTAGAATCCAGCACCAAAACAGCTGTTTCAAATAATCAAAAATGAACAACACCCTTAAAATAATGGCATGGAACTCCAATGGGCTCCTCAAACATCAGAATGAGTTACAGGCAGTCCTAGATACAGAAAATATAGACGTGTGTTTGATATCTGAAACGCACTTCACTAAACAATCTTTTGTCAAATTTAGAGGATATATGGTGTACAACTCGCTCCACCCTGACAACTCCGCTAGAGGAGGTAGCGCTATCATAATCAAAGAAAATATTAATCATTACGAGCAGTGCAAGTATGAAGAGCTAGATATCCAAGCTGTGGTAATATCTGTTAAAACCAAATTTTGTCACGTGTCTATAGCTGCTATATATTGTCCTCCAAGGCACATGATAAGAAAAGAGCGGTATTTACATTTCTTTGAAATGTTAGGTCCAAGATTTATACCAGGCGGTGATTTTAATGCCAAGCACACGCAGTGGGGATCAAGACTTACAACAACAAAAGGAAGGCAGCTTTTAAGTGCAGTTAAAGAAATGAATTGTGAAGTTATGAGTTCAGGGAAACCAACATACTGGCCCACTGACCTCCAGAAAATACCAGATCTTATAGACTTTTTCATATGTAAAAACATATCCGCCAATTACGTCGCTTTGGAGGAAGGTTTTCATATGAACTCTGACCACTCCCCGATAATACTAAGGCTCAGTCAGAAAATTCTATTAAAAGTAGGCCAGACATCTCTAGTTAATAAGTCAACAGATTGGGTAAGTTTTGCACTTGATCTAGATAATATTATCGACCTAAGAACTCCGATAAAAACGCAAGATCAGCTTGACTCAGAAGTAAACAAATATGTAGTTGATATCCAACAATGTGCCTGGAACAACACACCACAAATAAAACACAAATATAAGGGCTATATTTATCCTAAAGAAATCGTGGATTTACTGTCTGAGAAAAGAAAACAGAGTAAGCAGTGGCAGCAAACAAGGTGTCCGCGGGAAAAAACATTATTAAATAATCTAACTAAGCGATTAAAGAGAAAAATTCTACAATTCGAGGATGAATGTCTAAATACCAACCTTCTGCAGTTAACCAATGACATATCAACGGATTACTCTCTTTGGAAAGCGACAAGGAATTTAAAAAGGCCAATTAAACAAATACCACTATTAGAGATACCGACGGAAAATGGGCTATAAGTAATAACCAAAAAGCGCTGAGGTTTGCTCAGCACTTACAAAATACTTTTCAACCCAATGATAACTGTACAGATATACTTGAGTGTGAAAAAATAGTTCAAAACCAAGAAATTAAGCTTGTGACTCCTAAAGAAGTTATGAGAGCAATTCAAAATAATATCAGCTCAAAAAAGTCACCGGGCTACGACCTCATAACAGGTGAAGTTCTTAAACACCTCCCGCGAAAAGCCATAGTAAAGCTGACCAAAATAATCAATACTGCGTTTATTCTAAAAACCTGTACCTGAGCTGTGGAAGGTGGCTGAAGTAATTATGATTGCGAAGCCTGGGAAACCACCCCATGAAGCGTCATCATATAGACCTATTTCTTTGTTGCCAGTGTTATCAAAACTATTTGAAAAACTATTACTGAAACGGTTAAAGCCAATTATAGAAGAAAAAGACCTTATCCCAAATCATCAATTTGGTTTCAGAGAAAATCACTCTACAATAGACCAGGTACATAGAATAACAAATATTATTGAAAAAACGCTGGAAAATAGGGAAGTCTGCGCCACCGTGTTCTTGGATGTCGCGCAAGCTTTTGACAAAGTTTGGCATGAGGGCCTAATATTCAAACTCAGATGTATGTTACCCCCAGAATTTGCAGATATTCTGGAGTCATATTTAACTAATAGAATGTTTAGAATAAGGCAAGAAGATGCATATTCCGAGCTTAAAACTATAAAAGCTGGGGTACCCCAAGGAAGTGTGCTAGGCCCAATCCTTTACTTGTTGTACACACGTGACATCCCAGAGCTAGAAAACAACACTATTGCGACTTTTGCTGATGACACTGCTATTATGGCTACAGGATCAAATCATAGAGAAGCAGTAGAAAAAGTTCAATTAGCAGTGAACAAAATTTATGACTGGACACAAAAATGGAAGATCAAGCTGAATGAGTCAAAATCAATTCACGTTGACTTTACAAACAAACGATGCAACTACCACCCAATCTACATAAACGGTACGAAAGTGCCTTATGCTAATACAGCCAAATATCTTGGCATAACTCTCGACGCCAAGCTGCGATGGAAAGCTCATGTCAAAAAGAAAAGACAGGAACTCGACATACGCTATAAAAGCATGTATTGGTTACTCGGAAAGAAATCCTGTTTATCAATACACAATAAGATAACTATTTACAAGCATATTTTGATGCCAATTTGAACGTGTGGTATCCAACTCTGGGGCTGTACTAAACGGAGCAACATCAAAATAATACAACAGTTCCAAAATAAAGTACTCAGGGATGCTGTAAAAGCACCTTGGTACATCAGAAATGACGACCTCCACCGTGACCTCAAAATGGAACTCGTCACCACCATCATTCAAAAATTTGCTGAAGCCCACGAACACAGACTTCACCGACACGTGAATGTTGAGGCTATACAGCTGTTAGACAATACGGACCTAGTGCGTAGACTAAAGAGAACTAAACCTTTTGAGTTAGTGTAGTGCTTAAAGTTAGTGTATAATAGTGATCAGTGCTGTGCTATGCATATTACACATGAACAAAGTGTTTTTATCAATATCAGACTCTAAGAAAGTGCTATGGACTTCTATAAGTGCTAAAGGACGCTATTCTTAGTTTAAGCAAAACCGTATAAAAATTTGGTTAGAGTTGAATTACTTATTAGTCTTTTAGGCTAGATTGTAATCAATTATTAAGAAATTTATTCTTAATAATAAGGAAAAAAAAAAAAAAAAAAAAACTTTTCGACAGCGTTAACGATTGCAGAATAACAACTTGGCTAATCGTGCAGGATCTCATACCACTAACTTCCAAACACCGGTCTACTGCATTATAATATTAGTATGAAGAGGTAGTTTTCTTTATTTTGTACGAGGTAATCTATGAAAGTACTGGTCCGATTGATAAAATGTTTGCACCGATAAAAAGCTGCTTAATTCCTGAGTGACATAGGCTATATTTTATGTATACGGGCGAAGCTGCAGGCAAAAGCTAGATCTTTATAAAAAAAAACCCATTAGCATTTTTTACCCGATCAAGGAATTAAAACCAGTACCCTAAGTTTCATCATTTTCATCATCACCATCACTTCAGCCGAAAGACGTCCACTGTTGGACATAGGCCTCCCCAAAGTTTTGTATCGCCACAATGAACGGTCGTGTGCGTCTCGTATCCATCGGATTCCCATAACCCTTACCAGGTCATCGATTCATTTTGTAGGAGGCCTTCCAACGCTACGTCTTCCGGTACGTGGTCGCCATTCCAGAATCTTTCGGCCCCAACGGCTATCTGTTCAGCGAGCAATGTACCCTGCCCATTTGCCTGTGCCTGCCATTCATCATTTTAGGGCTTAAATATCAAAATATTTTTGATCATAAAAGGAATCTCTGACTGAAATTTTGCAGCGTCCTAAGCCGCCCACGCCCACGGCGAGTTTTTGTATCACTACTAACGCACGTTAATCGTTTTTGCAACGCGCTACAGGAGCGATACCAACGCGCTACAGCATCGCGACTGTGGCGATGCAAACGCGCGACCGTGATGGACGACATTAGGACGAAAACGGAACGAGTGAAACATTCTACACGCGAAAAATTAATTTTTGTTATTGAATCGCGTTTGCCTCAAACTCAAAATATTTTATTTCACATAGGCCTACATGGGCGCTTATAAAACGTCAGAAGCTAGTACACGGTTCTCGAGGTATCAGTGATGTCCTAGATAAAGGAGGATGCCGGATTTTGTATGGGCACCGTCCCCACCCTCCAACAGACATGAGACAGGTGTCATTCAAAGCGTCTAGTTAAATAGAGTATTTTTTGTTAACACATCTCTAAAGTATGGGGTTTAGGTTTCATAAAGCATTATATTTTTCATTATGTCCATAATAAAAAATACTCTATTTAACTATCCGTTTCGAATGACACCTGTCTTAAGTCTGTTGGTGGGTGAGGACACTTTCATGCAATGCCCTTTGGGTAGTCGGTCCATATAAAATACAAATGGTTTGACTAAAATCCGGCTCAATTGGGAAAAGGTAGACTGATTGAACGACTGGTAAAATAAAGTAATCAAAAAACTCTGTTAAATAAAACATCAAACTTTTCTGTCGAAAATGGAAAACATTCTATCGCTCAATTTAGCCACCACAAGGCAAATCTTGAATTATTCGTACAAATTCCAAATTAAATTGCAATAACATTGATTAGTTTCATAATAACAAAATGGTTATGAATTCACAACTGACACATTATTTCATATTTCCATAATATTTTTATTTTCATACTCGAGAATAATCGGCCATTTCGAATGTAGATATTGAATCAATCAATCGGCTTTATTTTTATTGCTTAAATCTCTTTATTTATTGCTCTGCTTATACGTCGAAGATAGTAAGATTTATAATACATCTGAATATTAATATTTATACAGTTACAAACTATGCCTTTGTAGGCATTCGATTTATAGGCATGCTAATTGCTTGTCTGCATGTGTGTATGCGTTTGTTTATTTTTTATTGCTTTGTACATGCGAATGCTCTCGAAAATAAATTGTAAATGCATTTATCATGACCAGAGAGTAATTCATGTCATAATTTAACAGCAGCCATATAAAGAACTTTATGACTTATAAATAGTACGGTAATACTTAATCAGGTGTCTAACTATTTGGTGGGGGCAGGTGGGGGAGAGAAAAAGAGCTACACAAGTTGTATGACACTATCTTTTTCTCATCACAGATGATCTTTTTAAGACGTATGGTTGGATTCTAGAACGGTTACAGAATACCATAACGTATAATTACTTGAACTATTTAATTGAATTTTATTCTACAGAAAACTGTAAGATTTACATAGAATTTAATTAGAATGCGTGATAACGACAATAAAACGGAACTAGATAAAGATTATATCTGGCTTGATAAAGATTAAAATTTACACGTTTAGAGGATGTAAGAAAAAGAAGAATGTATATCAAATCTTAGCAGGATCATGGATATTCTTAGGAATTTGTTTGAATTTGGCCTTGTATCAAGCATTAAGCTGATACAAGAATCTTGTATCTGGGTGGTATTTGTAGCAGCCTGAAGAACCAAAAACCTTTCCTCATACAAAGAAAAATATAATTCACCAATCTTAGTGAAGCAATGAGTTAACGATGACGTATGTTCACCATAGTTTTCTCCATCAATGTCAGTGATGTCTACAAGAATGATAAACTTGAAAAAAGACATATTTATCCAGGAGAACCTGATAATGTCTTATATCAGTCTACTTAGTAATAAACCTTGGCAAAATAATGACTAAAAGGCGTTTCAACACAGCATTCATTAATAAGACCCTAAAAGCTTAGGCCTCTGGAATTTATACCATCACGACTTTATTTAAACCTAAATCCGGCACATATGTATGTATATACCTACAAGTAAATTGTAGGGTCATTCGAATTTCACAATCGTTCCCAACTCACTACTAATGAAGCGGCTGTCGGCTGTTTGTCCATCACGGCATGTGACACGACCGTATCGATGTTGGACTTTTAAAACGGGAATTATTGAATTTGGGAGGCTGATATTTTAATAACATTATAAGTATGAAATACTTTGTTCACAAAAATGGACTTGCACAAAGTAATCATATTCAAAAAAACATACAAGAAAGAAAACGTTAAATTAAATGATTTCGTTGGTCGTAATAAGGAATTACAGATTGAACTACAAATATAGATGACGAATCTAGATGAGCTACAAAAAACTAACGATTATTAGGTACTATAACAAATAATTTTAAATACAGGTTGCTTTTTATACTAATAAATATACAATATTACTAAGAAGCATATTCCTAAAAGCACAAATGTTGCTACTTTTATAAGGTAGCTAGACAAATTTTCTTATCTTAGAAACCAAGTTCATGTTTATACTCAAGATTCTACTGAACATCAAAATTTGGGCACAAATTCTGCTAAGAGTATAAACATTAATTCATAACATACTGCTCGGGTAAACTTTAATAACCAAATGATTTAGGTCTAGCCTAGAGCTTGAGGCTACTTAGCAGCAAACGTTGAAATTCTAGCGGTCGAACAAACATGATGAATTATCATAACACGACCCTTTCGTCCTTAGGAGACTTGGGAGGAAAAGGTATGCTAGAAATATAAAGCAATTTAATATCAGTCGTTCAGTGCTCTATGAAAATGCTTCTCAAGGGAAGCAGTACCATTATACTCATTTCTGCTGCCTTAAAGTAATTTAATGTTGGAATATGTTGGTTCTGGTAAAACTACTGTCTTAGCTGAATTTCCAAGATAGTCTTGGGCGTTGCTACAACATCTTTGATGTTCTCTAATGCCATGAATAGAGAATAAAATAAACTTTATTGTTCACCAAATAGTAACAATTTGATATAATTCCTTTATTATTTTATATGTGGTTTACTTCAAGTATTCTGTACTTGGCTTTCCATTTCATAGTTTACTTAACACAATAAATTAACATTTCACGGTTATCGTCGCTAGTATCTTGTATGAAATCCCCAATCCCTTTGACCGGCTTTAAATTATCACATTCAGCATCCAACTCACCCTCAAACCAACCAGAACTAAAGACAAAACTCGCACATAAGAGAAATACATTCGAATTTCACTCCTCTCACTAATGAAGCGGCCGTCAATCAGACCGTTTGTCTGCCCGTCATCCGGCCCGGTACAAATTAGTGACAACTCCCTGCCCGAGTATTAACGATCTTGTCTGTTACGGTCTGAGTGGCGGCTACACTGCTTTGTAATTAATAGACCTATTGTTGGTAAAAATGTGTTATCAACATGTGATAGTTGTGTATGAAAAGAGTTGATTAATGGTAATTTCTGAGTCAGTGTGCCTCTTTGTTGTGAGTTAATAGTAAAGTGAATCAATAATCTCATCCTTTTGTGAACTGTTTTGATGTTCTAGTTCTTTAGGTGTTAAAAGACTATATTTGGTGTTTAATAATGTCTCTAAATTAAAAGAACTGTCGAAGGTGATATTGACATATACTTCCGACCTGAGACATTAGTTTTAGTGTCCCATGGGGAAACCCAACTCTCTAAGAAAATATTTTATAGGCCTTCTGGTATTTTATAGACCATTCCTACTTAGTGAATTGGTTTGTCCAAGGAAGCTGAACCTTCGTTGTGTCAGCTAGTAACTTTTTGAATGCGATCATCATTTCACCAGACTTATTTTACCCAATCACTACCGAAGGAATATTATAGCATACTATTTTCAGATCCATTTATAGTTCGATGAAGATGAACATAAATATTTTGCAATCAGTAGCAAAAGCTACAATTTACTGGAATCGCCAATTAGAGCAATAAAAAGTGAAACAAGTACAGAAAATTCTGATTACAGCATCGTATTACGTTATTTACTTTATGCAAATAAAGGCATAAATAAAAAATGAGAATATTTCTCTACAGAAACTGCATGAGATTACTTTTAAGAATAATGGCGGTCATAATTTGCGCCGGCTAGTCGGGAAATTAAATGTTGTCCCATCGGTGGGAGAGACTTCGAAAGGGGGGAATGTTTTGCATGAAAAGGCTTTTGTTGTACAAGTTTACACTAGTAGGAAGGAAAGAGACTATGTAAAAATGAAACACTTAGAAAATAACAAAGCACTGAATAATTTGTGTACACGAATAGGGAATACATGATTGGAATGAGAGAATTTTAAAACTACTCAACCATAAAAAAAGATTTTCGAGATGACAGAATATTGCTTTAGAAAACAACACTGAGCTATTGACACCATTCTCTGGACATGTTCGTTTGGGTTTGACAAGAAAAAAACTAGTATCAACTATAGTTAACATGGAGATTCCAAGCAAGTGTATCCTTTAACATAATATAATAAGATAAATTGGGACTTGCTGTGAAAGGTTACAATAATACATTAAATTATGGTTTAATCTATCGAGAAAAATATGTAGTGTTATTGAAACCATACTCATATCCTCTTCTTCGAACGTTTGCTTACTGCATTACTGTGTTTTATTATAATGTAAACTTATACTTACTGTCGATATTCCTTAATTTGTGTTTCTCCTACCGGTCGTAGTGCGTCGAAAATCTTAATGCCTTGGTTTTACTGCACTTGGTCAGACAACCGTGCATAATTTTTCTTCACTTCTATCTTTCCTAGCATCTTAAATTTTTCTATCTAGTTGAATGGCTTTCTGGCAATAAGCTTAACTATTCGGTACTGTTTGGCTACCTAGTGCTTACAACTCTTTACCGTCATTAGATCAACAAATCACGACATCACAGCACCATGTCAAACACGCCTTGATTAACGTATTCCATTGTCCTATATACATAGTCGTAGGTTCTACCCATCGATTGTCTGGTTCTATCAATAATTGCTTTTAATCATTAACCGGCTGTGTTTGGACGGGCCGCATTCCCTAATTGGCTTTAGTATGGCACTGACTTAGTGTGTAAAGGATTAGTGTGGTACCTACTGGCCGATTGATTGGGATTAGTGCTGTGCTCTGACTTTGACATAAGATTTTGACTTTGGTGAATTTGATATTGGTGTTTTCTCTTGCGGTAGTTTCGTTTTCAGTTAAAAGGGCTTTTTTATGGTGCGGAAAATCATCCAATGACAACCCCCGCTCATGGGCGGAGCGGAAGATAGTGTCAGACTCTTACTGACTAAAAGACCCACCCCGTTCCTTCTAGCCTTCATACCGGGGCTCGCGCTCCCTTTCGGATAACCCTGGCCCCAGTAGGCTTCGACCCGGCTGGGCCCCTGCTGTTGCTGACAACTCCTTGAGGTGTGCGGGAAAAGTGCGCGCCGTCGACGACTTGGGCTCGGTCCAGACAGTTACCGGACGGTCGGACAGCGAGCTACCCATTGCTCACTGTCCGCAAGCCCGCGCCTACGGTGGCCGGAAATCGGGATCGGAATCCCGGCGGCGGCGAGAGCGTCGTTGCCTGATGTGGTCGGCCTCCTCCTTTGCGAGCATTACTGCTTCGCACAAGTCGTCGACCGCCTGCCACTCCTCCTCGCTCCGGACCATGGCCTCAACCAAGGCTCGGCGCGAGAGTCGTTTAAAAGGGTTAATAAGCTATTGATACCGTCACACAACTTTATTACCAAATCATTTATTTTTCTGGTTTCTTTAGTACCTATATGTTTTTTTTTTGTGTTTTAAAAGAAAGGTTTAACATTTTATTATTTATTTTACTATTTATGTTCACACAAGCCGAAAAGATAATAGACATTAGTACAAAGGTACTACTTTTTCAAAGAAATTTCTTCTAGCAGACCTGCGAAAGAAGAGATTAAAAGAAATGTAGACAATAATTTGTAAAAGCAAGAGAAGAAGAATATGTGAAATAATAATCTGAAGTCTCAATTAGCACTTAAACTTAAATATTAATAAATAACTTATTATAAATTTTATTATTTTTTCCTGTCTTTGAACCTAATTTTTAAATGTGAGGTGGTTATTGCAGGGATCGATGTTAATTAAAATTTTTATTATGTATTATATGTGTTCAGATTTTGTTGACTTTTAATGTTTTATATGATAAAAATTTAATGAAAATGCTTTTGAATGATGATTAATTGTATTAAAAATTTATAAAACCTTTTTTTTTTTAATTTGTATAAACTAGTGCTTGACTGCGTTTCCACCTGATTGTAAGCAGTGATGCAATCGTTGATGGTGAGGCGCACTAGTTTATTAAGAGCCTATTCACTCTTGCCTTAAAGACACCTAAATTATAATCAGACGGGAAGACCGCAGCAGGCAAATTGTATGTATTGTACCTATGTAGCAATTTAACTTTTTTCGCAGAAGAAACCTTTATATTAAGGGATTAAAACAATATTTAATTAATTAATTTAGTTCGACGATGCGAATGTAAAATTGGTATCAAATACTTGCCATGACGTCTGAAGGTCATATCTTTAATTGACCCTAGCAAAATACAAAACTGAAATGAGATTTTTATTGAGAGACTCATTCGGTATGGACTTTACGAGATTCTGAGGATAGATGAAATGGAAATTTTTCTTACGATTTGTTCATGCAATACTAGGTCAACGAATCAGCATTGTCATCCAGTGTGGCATTGCTGCCTGCGTTCTGGGCATGCCCTATAAGCCCAGCCCAGCACACGAACGGCCCAGCCGGGTCGAAACCTACTGGGGCCAGGGTTATCCGAAAGGGAAGCTCGGCCCCGGTACGAAAGGCAAAAAGGAACGGGTTGGGTTTTTTAATCAGTGAGAGGTTAACACTATCTCCCGCTCCGCCCAAGGGCTGAGATGTCATTGGGATGATTTAAACCCACAAAAAAAAAAACGGCCTGTAAGTTTTGTTTTGTTTTTTTTTTAATGTTTTTAAGTACCTTTTAGTTTATAATATTAGGAGGTCAATTTGTATTCTGTAGGACTGGATTTTTTATGTCCAGTGGAAATCTATAATAATTCTCTATCTTACAAACATATTATTATACACCTATTGTCTTACAACCACTAAATTTATTAACTTTAAAGCAGCTTTAACAGATTTTTTGGCCAGTGTGATAAGACGGTACCTACACTAATTTTTGTAAATATTTATCCTATCGAAAAATAATCGATCATCGAAATTAACAGATTCGAGTTTTTCTTTTGCTAACGAAGTGTTGCAAAAACGGGTTAGTTCAACTTATATTTACCTACCCATTACAAGATTTTTTTTTAAAGATTTTCTCTGTCAGATGTTTTAACGTTCCCTCACAAGAGGAATTTCTTTTATAGCGTGGGTGTCTGCATAAACATGAAACTCGCATACGCAAGATATCCAGACTCAGATCAGCCATCTGTAGGTGATACTATTTTATTGATCTTCTATGGGAATCAAACCTACATCACGTAGTGTGACAGTAGCCAATCTCTCAACCACTATGCCAACCGTGCAAAAGAACAGTAACTCTTACAGAGTCATAAAAGCTTTTTCCTTCCCTTCTTAACTTAATTAACGGTAGTAAACTATAAAGCTGCTACAATGTTGCTATCATATTTTAAGTCCATGTTACTACAACTATATTTTACACCGAGACGCCTTCGCGTATCAGAAAATACGATACTCGATCACACGCGGGAATGAAATGACTTGATTCTGCCATCAGCATTCTACCATCAGACTACTCAACGTACGTCAAGTGTCCACCCTTACATTGTTAACACCTCGACGGTTCATTTTTTTTTATTGATATAATATAGTGCTTGACTGCGATCCCACCTGATGGTAAGCAGTGATGCAATCGTTGAGGATGAGTCGCACTAGTTTATGAGCCTATTTCACTCTTGCCTTGAAGAAACTCAATATAATCGGACGGGAAGATCAGATAAGATTCCAGGCAAAGCGTTTCGCCTCGTCATTTATACCGCGTACATCGAAGGATTGGAACAATTTGCCTGCTGCGGTCTTCCCGTCCAATTATAATTTAGATGTCTTCAAGGTTATAGTGAATAGGCTTTTAATAAACTAGTGAGCTTCATCATCCACTATTGTATCACTGCTTACCATCAGGTTCCCGGATCGCAGTCTAGTTTATTTAAGTAAAAAAAAAACATAGGTTGGTAAAATCAAAACCTTTTGTTTCGGCTTTACCGTAGTTGAGTAAAGAGATACCTTAATCTTATTCATTTGTTTTATAAGGGCGAGTTGCACCATTTAACTATAATGATAACCAAACCATAACCAGCCGTGAAACGGCCGCCTATTGGTCAATTCGACGATTTGACAACTGTTAACGTCTTTGTTATCGTTATAGTTAAATGATGCAACTCACCCTAAGTGAAAACGTAAAACTCACTAACTAGCTGAACTTAAAACAATTATGTTAATTTAGCACCGAAGAAATGTGATACCTTGTTTTGCTATAACATTACCATTTAAAAAAGTTAAAGGTTAGTAAAAATGTAGCGCAAATGACATGTTTAGCTTTAATCGTGTACTTCAACGTTTCAACGATCACCTTGCACGAACTTAGAAACTACTGAAATAGAAAAAAAAAATCTTTTTTGTTAAATCTTTCGCGTACATAGTAACGTATGCGGAATAAATCATTGTAACTTGAAAAGGAAACTAAAACCTACATATTTTTTGAGGTAGTCGAAAATTTTACTAATCTACGTTAAACGATAAACAAGAAGGTGGTGAAGGTAGCGGGAAACCGATGGATGCGGGACGCACAGGAACGTTCGCTGTGGCGTCGCTTGGGGGAAGGCCTATGTCCAACAGTGGACGTGTATCGGCTGAAATGATGATGATGATGATGATAAACAAGATTGTGACAAAAATATTTACTTTCTGTCTGTCTCTTCATTAATATAAAATATAATTTCAGCCAAAAGACGTCCATTGCTGGACATAGGCCTCCCCCAAGCGTCGCCACAACGACCGATCCTGTGCGTTGTCACTCCACCGCATTCCCGCGACTCTCACCAAGTCGTCAGTTCACCTTGTGGTAGGTAGGATAGAATATAGTCAATTGTTTTACACTCAGCGGCAGCTTATTTTTTGTCTTTGTATGATTTATTATGAAAGTTTATTCTGCAATAAAAAGATTATTATTATTTCTCGGCAAGCTTCGGTGACTGTATGTAATAGCCAAAAGCTACAGTAAAATATTCAACTCCATTTTACCGAGAATGCGCTTTTTTTCTACAATTGCGCATATTATCCAGTTGTTCGCTATCCTATCTAGTTTATCGGTCCATCTGAAGTTTCTACCTTGTATGAGGCTTTTCAAGGCTTGTGTCTTATGTTGTCGCCAACCCAAAACCTTTCGGTCATATCTGTTCTGCGAGCAATGTGACCACTTATATTGAGCGATTCTTTGGGATGTGAATGTAGAAAATAAAGTCTAATTTATAAAACGTTTGCTACCTTCAAATATTGAGGTCGAAACTAAGTCAACAGTAGTTCAAAAACGACTCGTCACTTCCAATTGCCATAGATTTGGGCAGCGATAGGACTCCGAAATAGATTTCATGGAACTTTCTTTTACATTTTGTAGGTACCAGTTGTTAGGTCACGTAAAGAACTCGTTTGGCTGGTACTGAGTTAAGGAAGTTGGACAAACTGGCTGGTTGTACATCGAAGTACATAGGGTACAAAAGATAAGTTTGAAAATAGAAATGATTTTTTTTTCTTTAATTGGATCGCGCTTGATCACAGTCTCACCTTGATGATGGTGATGAGGCCAATGTAGGAAGCATGTTAGCCTAGAAGTACCTATTCACTCTTGACTTAAAAACCTAGGCTGTAGCTATCAGGAAATAGAGACTCCGGCAGGAAATGGCACTCCTTAGCTGTAAGAGGCGATGTCATAAGAAAAAAAAAGTAGGCGTATATTTGAAAATATTGATTCTGTTGTAAGATATGAATCTTATAAAATTACATGCTGCGATGTATTTAAAAATAAATTGTTCCAGTATTTGTTCAAATTATTGCATACCTTGAAACAAGTTGCAACGTAAAAGTCAAAACAATTGACAAAAAAAATGAAGGTAGCTCAAACAATTTTTGATAAAATCAAATCTATCAACGTGCATGACCTGATCGATACAACATATGGTTTTACCGACAATTTCAACCCTCATAATTTACGAACTCAATCTAAAAAAAAAACACGGCACAACAAACACAAAATTAAATAACACTATCGATATGCATCTGCCAATAATTCCTAGACACGAACCAATTACGGTTTCCTATAAAAGCCGACCAAACAAAAAACACCAGACAACACACCCTTAATCTTTGTTGACTGGAGCCCAATTAACTCGGTCGGTTAATGACGCCAGTTTACTCACGCGACCATATTGCCACGTTTAGGGAGTATGCACATACAACAGGCGATGCGCTGGAGGACTAGGTTCACTGGAAGCTATCTTCTATTGACTTGGGGATACATTAAGCCATAATATTCCAAGAATAGACTGAAAGGTATAACAGCCAGAAAGATCAAAATTATAACGATCAAAATTCTCTATCGAAATACTTTTTAGTTTGAAAATCATATAACTTCTCCTGGTGTGAACATAGCGAGACGTCTTGTTACACTTTTACTACTACGACTAAAACCCACCTGTGTTCATTCAGTTGCCCTTACCATACAAGGATCGCAGTAAATACTTCGAACATTTCTGCAGCTTACTACCGAAATGCATTACATTTCGCACTTATGACAATTGCTATAGCTAATAGATTGTCAATTAACTTCAAGTTTTTTATAGCTTTTTGTGAAAATGTATTAAAAATAAGACATTTGACAGGCCTTGGCTTTTGCTACTATGTTATTTTAATATTTGGTTTACCAATTCTATATTAAATTCTAGTTCCTTGATTAGATAAAAATATACTTTAATGTAAATGTGACCTATGCCATAAATAAACGATTTATTATTATTGTTATTATTTAAAAAAAAGGTGCTTAAAATTCTGAAGTTTTGGTGGCTATCCAATTCAGTATGGTTTTAATCTTTATACTAGCTGCTGCCAGCATCATCGCCTGAAAAAATTATCCCTTACTGCTCGTGCACATTGAAATCTGATCAGTCGTTTGAGCGTGTAAAAGTAACAAATATACAGTCACAAACTTTCGCCTTTATACCGGGTTATTTGTAAAACCTTGCTGGACTGCATTACTAACATCATACCCAACAACTTTTGTTCTATAATTTTTCACAAAACATAATTAATTTACCAAAAAACAAAACTTCAAGACTTTGTTGTTCTATCTAACACATTTCAACTCTGTATTTTGCTTTACCTACCTACATCTGTATGAGCACGTCAAGCATCCCCACCACCCATACCCCTCTTCCCTCCGCTATAGTATCGCTTGCTTTGCATTCACTTCATAATGTTTAGAACATTCAATTTAAATATTTTTATTCTGTATGAAAATCTGATGAACTAAAATAACTCGTATTAATTCACGCATGTACGAAATTAATTTCTTTAAGAAAACGTCAGTTGAGCGAGTTCAATGACCTGTAGGTAGTAGTCGGCGTTTTATATGATAATTTTTTAAAGTTATAGATCAAAAGTTGTTGTTTATGATATTAGTAACATAGTCCTCAGAGGTTGCCGGTGTTCTACGAATAACCCTGTATTTTATTATTACTGTGATTAAAATCAATGGATTTTCGAGTAGATGGTCAAGCAATTAAACTACCTATATCAACTTCCAACAACTCCACGCAAATATTTATTGCACCACTAATGATAAACCAAACCAACTTATATCAACACGGAACTTCTACTTATTGTCCACTGAATGTACATTGTACATGCACCCTTAACGTAACAGTAATCATAGCCAATGATAAGGATTCAGGGAAATTGTACTGTTTGTTTGATTTTGACGTGGATGGGACATTAATTGCGTACGTTGGGTGTTAGGACAACATCAATTGACTGCTCATATTTGGATTATGTGGTGTCGGTTCTAAGAATAGAATACGGCAATTTCGTTGTATAAATGGTACAGGTTGATAATAACATCGTTGATATTTGAAAAATATATAAATATTATTATTCCACAACCATCACACAACGCCATCTAGTCCCAATCTAAGAAGAGTTTGTGCTATGAACACTGGACAACTGTACAGTAGTTGTCTAGTATTCATATGTATGTATCTTGTATCAAAATGAACTAAAGTAGTTCTTTTATCATATTTTTGTTTGTTTCCAGAATTAAATTATCTTCTAGTTCAGTAAAAAAATATTCAGGTTTTCATTAATTAGTAGCTAGTAATTAAAAGATTACTAGGATAATAATAACAAACATAATCTTTAAACCCAAATATAATACCCACTAAAACTGCCATTGCTAAACTATCAAATTCTATTAAGTTACAAATTTATATAAATGAATTTGCGACCCTTCATCAAAATCGATCACCTCAAATTGTAACAGACAGTTATTAAACAACGTCAGCCTTAGAAATGCCTTCTAATCCAAACTATACGTACCTCCACAAATCCCAAGAGATTAAAAAGGCCTAAACTTTTTAATGATCAGACCTCAAATTACGTGAGCTTAGTATTGGAAACTGCTGAAAGTTTTGTTGCAAACGGGAAGCTGTCCGGTGAAAAGTTCTTAATTGATCTATTGATAACGCTTTTAGTTCCTACTTGGTCGACCAGTTTAGGATAGTTTTATTTTGGGGTTATAGCTGGATACTGGTCATATTTATATATAGAAAAATCAAATTTGGCTTTCCATTTAGTGTAATAAGGGCTATATCTAAGCCTGAAAAATCGTCAAACTTAATTTGCCAATTAAATTGAACGATTATTTATTTGTAAGAATTACTCGCAGACCAGATGGTTGACGTGGCCAAAAGGACCTGTAGCACCAACCACATACTAGAACGCAGCGTTGGAGAACTTCTTTTAAGGTGATTATCTGGTAAAGGCTGCAGGATGCGAGACGCATAGAACTGGTCAACGAAACCGCAGGGCTAGTTAATGTGGTGACACTTGGTGGGTGTATGTCCAGTTCTGGACGTCTTTCGGCTAAAAAGATGATGATGATTCTTTCTCAATCTTACTAGATGGTTCCAGAAATCTCCATTACATTGAAGATGTGTATTATGATGGAGGTCCAGCTATAGATGAGGAACATAGAAAGAGGTTCTTAAAGGAAACTAAAAAATATATAGACAAGGATAAAGAACGTAATAAGTCACAATACTTAATACAAGGAACGCTTAAATGTTTTGAAATTAAGAACTAAGTTACTGTAAGACAAAATAATTTAGCACAAAATGGGGATTTATGATTTTGATATTACAAAGTAACCAATATATACCTACTGAGTGCATGAGTAAGTCATACTGTATCTAGTTTTATCAAACAAACATTTTACAAAGCACAATAACAGAAATTTTCTTGACAATGTATAACATATACTTATTCTTGTACAAAGTTGTACGTTGGTGCGGTCGGGTGACTTTCTAGGAAAACCAACTTTGCACTCTCATCTAGTTAAGGTAAAAGTCAACAAAGGTCCTGTATCGCAACGTTATTTCTTTCTAGCATCAAATAATAATTGAAATCTAAATAAATGAAGAATATATTTTCTTCAAGTTTTCTCCACCATTTACTTATTGCTATAGGATTACCTATAGGAATGAGTATAAGGTTGAAAAAACTTTCATGCCTTTATAAAAGTTTTTTCAATACTCATTTTTCTCTCAGATATCGAACATAACATAAAAAATAAACTCTCATGGTCCCATGAGACAGCAATTCGACATGACCAGAAAGCGATAAGGCGCCTGATCAACGGCTTTATATTCGAAGCACGGGGGTATAGTAGCACCAACTCCCAAACATCGGGCTGCTTTTGAAGAATCCCTAGTAGAACAACCTAAAAGCACTTTATGCCTGACCAAGGAAACGAACCCAGGACCTCATATAATAATAATACTCAACAATACTAAAACCAACAAGGTTAATATAGTAGTAATGTTTAAAAAAGTCCTAGCTTGTAGCTACTACATAAAAATAACTTGTGAATGCAGATATAAAATGAAATATACTTCAACATTTTCATTCCATGTATAAATCTTCACAGATTAAAAATTCTAGACAAGTCTCGATTATGAATTCATTTAATAGGCCACAGTGGACTTCATCCGCGCTTTATTAAGTTAAATGTCCAAGTGCTGTAAGAAGTTATCCTTACGTTGCAGAATAATAGCTGCATATTCATTTTAATTTTACACGTATATTGTAATCAGTCTTTATCATAATCGGCCATATAATGTTCCCACTGCTGGAACTCAGGCCTTCTCCTTAGAAATTGACTTTTGCTGTCGCTATAATAGAAAGATATTGAAAAATGTCTTAGAGCCTTCCCTAAATGTTTATGCACTAATAACTTGTTTGCTTTCCTGGTTGAGGCTAGCCATTTCAAAAACATTCGGCTGCAAGTATATTTTATTTTTGAAAAAAGTACTATATCATTTCTTGGAATAAAAATTGATAGCAATAGTATTTAAAGTACTTTCCCTTTAAGAACCCTTTTCAACTTTTTAACATGTATATAAGCTCTTCTAAATATAGCTCCGTTTGATCGACTGTATTTCAGAGAAACCCATATTTTGATCTGTCCGAACAATATCAAACAAGGTCAAGATTTCCACGGTATCCCGTACCTCTTGATCCAAATACCGTCCTTACCTTTTTCAATAGGGTCCTCTTGAAAATTACACGAAATCTCAACTCCTTGTACAGTCCCTTTAATACTCTTGGTCTAAACAGAACTCTGAGCGGGATTAATACGAGTCCCGTTGACTTGGACAAGCTTCCAGCATTAATACACTATTAGATTTAAAGACGACGATGGTGCATAAATAATGGTAGATTTCCATCCAACAATAGAAATCCTGTCCTGATTTCTATTGTGGGCCGTTATGAAGTGCCCGGATTATTTGAAGGTCAGTATAAATTATCTGATTTCGGTTATTTAAGTACTGATTTGGTAGTGGTAGGTACACGAAATTAATTTAAGAACAGATCGATCTTAGTGACGAAACAATTTAATACACTCCATACTGTGGGTATCATAATTACTGCTTTAAAGATAAAACTAAAGATAATAATCATATTAACTTCAAAACCGATTGCCCTGAGCTAACATACACTTACCTTATTTGTAATGATCTGTAAGAAATTTTATACAATCAAGGTTATAGAAGAACATACGGATAACTCGCCATCCGGTCGTCTGGTAATCATTCGGACCGAGCTTAAGTTTTCGATAGCGAATAGTGTCGCGCTTTTTAAATAAATGTCAGCAAACTGTAGGGGCTCAGCAGGCCTGACGCCTGCTAGGGACGCGGGTATTTTCTAGAATGGAAACCCATGGTCTTAAAACAAGACTGCAACTGAAAGACACAGGTAGTTGAACTGAAAGGCACTCTGTAACGGTCTACTCAACTATCACACAACGCCGTCTAGTCCCAAGCTAAGCAGAGCTTGTGTTATGAGTACTTATGAGTACTAGACTACTGATATACATACTTATACATTTCTAAATACATAGGTACATATTATAGTCAGGGCCACTAACCAACAGGACAGTCAAAGAGTCAGGTTAGGAAAGTCAAGTCGTAAGGCGTAATATAATTATGAGTAGATAGGTATGTTCACTCGAATATCTACAATAATAATAAAAACCAGATGAAATGTCCATTACACCAATTCTATTCAAGTGCTCTTCACATACAGATAGTCTTAACAAAAAAACTGTTTAAGCCCCACGTTACAATTTCATACTGTCTGTTATTGTCTGGGTGTGGGTTACAATCGTCGTACAGCTCTGTCGTTTAGAAATATTATTGCTTTCATGTTATTTCGCATCATTGTCCCGTTTATGGTTTTGATCTTTGTAGAATTACCTACGGTTGAAATGGTAGGTATATTATTGTTGTTAGTTGGGCCAATAACCTTAGAGAGTTGACTGAGGCCAACTGGTGGACCGAAAAAATGGTGGTGTAGTTAGGATACAATCTATTTCAGCGTTTGGAGTCGGAGGAAGATTCCTGGAAACGTAGGTACGGGTTTGCGGATTGCGAACAATGGGTAAAGGTCGACAGTGCGTTGAACTCCATACGCACCTTAAAGAACTCTCAGCAAAATTGACGGCTTCACTAGGGGCAAAGAGAATTAAACGACCGTAATCATCGACTAGGGCTGATGTCTGCCAGGGTCACAGAATACTAATAATAGGGTGTTTTAGTAAGTAAAAGTCTGATACTCTGTCTTGCTGCACCCACAGCATATTATTAGTCATTCGATGATTTCCCATCAACATATAAAAAAAAAAAACTGGGAATTACTTAGCAGTAGCAGTCTATAGCAGACTGAGTTCTTTGAAGTTCCAACTATGTGCTTACCTTTGCAAGTTGCTTTGGCTCTTCGTACACCTTCCACATGCTTAAGACCCCAGAGTCCTAATAAATAAAAATCTTAATTGCAAAAACTATTTCTACTTTAATTATTATCTGTTGCTTGCTCATTTTTCCTACATCTGTTTGCTATGTGCCTAGTCACCAAAGGCTTTAAACAATTACATTCTTTATTTTCTTTACATACTCAGTTCCTCATGGCTCTTGCTACTCGTCTGATATCGTCATCCTCATTTTTTGGGTGAGAATTCATCACATACATATCTTTTGCCGCTCTGGGTAGAGCGTAAATGAGTGTTAGACTTTTATTCACTACCCACTGTGTTCTTTCAGTTGTTATTTGCGTTCCAAGGCCACGATAACTTTTTCAAAAACTCCGATAGCCTACTTTATCCAAATTTTCGATTAAAGCGTTACTGTTTTTGCCAAATTACACCCAAACATGTTGTTTAAGTAAAACTTGCAGAAAATGACAACAAACAAGCTTCAACATTGAACAGGCTTCGTGCAAACAATATCATGTACTTTCGTGAACTTGTCTCAAAGTTTCAGCAATTATTACTTGACAAGGGACCAAGTTTCAGGGCGGTAGGTACTACCTTGTAGAGAATATTTTTGGATCCTGTTTAATACCGTATTGATTTCAGGATGAAAGCCGTTGTTTGTTATTAAGAAAGTTGCTGCTACGTTTTATTATTTAAAAAATGGATATAATTTAAAAATCTTTACACTTTATACATCGTGAAGAAACCAGCATATCCTAAAATCAAAAATTCGAAGACATGTGATATTAACCTAACCGCGCTGCGCCCGCGTGGTGGATTACTGCCAATTCTCTGTCCTAGAGAGGAGGCCTCAGTTCCAGCAGTGAGAACGTTAAAAGGCGGATTATGCTCATGCTTATAGTTTTGTAGAAGTTTTGTTACATTGTACGCATTTATAAAAAGCCTTGTTGTATGTTCCATTTAGTGGAGTTTTGATTTTGCTGCTTGCTTCCTATTTGTTTAGAAACTTCATCAATATGCATTCAAATGTAAGTGGCAATTAGTTACTCTACGTCATTACAGAAACAGACTGACGCCTATTTTTTTTTATTGTTGATAGGTTTGCGTTTGACCTCTATCTCACCTGATGGAAAGCGACGATGGAACGAGTTTACCTAAAAGTAACCTATTCACTCTTGACCTAAAGATTCCCGGGTTGTAGTCATCAGGAAACGAAGAACCCTGCAGGAAATTCCACTCTTTGTTCTTTTTTTTATTTTTCTTAGAATGGGAAATCATTTAAAAATCCTCGCCCTCTAGATAAAACAAGAGTTAGACTTTTACTGATTAAAAGCCATCCGTGTTCCCACTCTTGCTCTTTGCGTTTTAGAACAACTATAAGTCCTTTAAACAATCCTGCAGTGCACACAGCATGCCCAAGGGAAATAATTGACCTATATTCCATTCGATATAAACCTTAGACTCAAACGTAGTTGCAGATGTTAGGTTAAATACAGATCTATAGTGAACATGCAGACCCAGTCCTGAATCAGCATCGACCACAGTCTGAGGCAAGACTCCTGAGATTGCAATAACATTCATTACATGAGTTTCGCTCGCTAACCACAGGTGCTCCTATGGTATTAGATTTAGTTTAGCATTTCTTGAAATTTGTAGTTTTAGCTTGATTATTTTCTGTGGAATTTTTAAGTGAATAAATAAAATTGTTGTGTATTTTTATCATCATCATCATTTTATCAGAAAGACGTCCACTGTTAGACTTAGACCTCGGTTCTGTGCGTCTCGCATCTATCGGATTCTTGCATCCCTTACCAGGTCCACCTTGTGTATTTTAGTATATACGTATATTTAATTGAAACTCTTTTAACTCACAAACTAGGCAAGAAATGCCTGTATTTTGGAAGTCTGTTGTTCCAACCTAAATAACAGTGTCAAATTTATACTCACAATATTTAATTGATTTATTTACATTATTAATTTGTTACATTAGGATCTCAAACTTTGAAGTAATGCTATTCTTAAAGTATGTTTTAAAATCGCAAAACAACGATGAAACTACTCGATAACAACAAGAATATTTTCAGTCGCTTCATATGTATAAGTGCAAGTGCAGACACTGGTGAGTTTTGTGTTGAAAATTTCTTTATGGTTCTAACAAACAGTCGCGATGCGATAAGGCATTTAGATTCTATGTATAAAAATGTCACAATGACCCGCCTGTCTGAGAGAGTTTTAAAGCTTAACAAGGTCCTGACCTACCTTTTATTTCATTGTGTCAATAATCTGAAAATATGCATTCAATTTTAAATAAGTAAGTTGGTACATTATTCTGAAGCTTTCACAGAAAAAAAACAACAAAAAAAAAGAACACTGAATGCAAACAAAAAACTCTCGAAGCAACACAATTTAAAATTCCCTGAATACAGAACTGAAAAAAAAAACGCTAATTACCATTTCGCGGAAACCAATAACAAAATTAACATCGCTATATTCAAATTGAGCGCAAAAAGGAAGCCAGCAGGAAACACCAATGAATAATACTAGTAACGTATTGCTACCCTGCCAATTTCCTGCGGTGGCTACCGGATCCCAAATTTTGGAGCTTTGGGCAGGGTAAAGAGCTGACGCGAGTCTTATGGCGGGCGCGGAGTAATAAATATATTAAACCTTCATTTGTGACATGAAGGAGCGGCCCCGCATGCCCATCATCTATTGTTTTACCCTGAGGAATCACTTCTACTGTCTGCTGCCCGTTTTGACCACTCGCCATTTGCTATTAGCCTAAATCGTGTGTGCACAAACCCCGATTCCTGGATTAGGTTTTTTTTTGACAAAATACAAGTTGATGAAACTTTGAGTTGGTCAGGTTTTCATTCTAATGTAGTTTCTTTTACATCCTGTCATGTCAATTTCAGCCAACGCTCTTCAGTTTTTGCCACCATACTTCCAATCAATAAATCTATCTTCAAATACTCAATTGGAAAATTGATTCTTAGACCCATAATCTATGCCAAGGCTGCCACTTCCTTTCGCTCCACCTATACTCAGAAAAGTTATTTGACGGTTCCCGAACTCAAAAAAGAAAGCCTTTCTTCAATGACAGTTTGAAGGATGTCCACTCAACCTAGTCGCTGTGACAACGGAGAAACCATTTATGTCAAGAAGTATCAAGCATTAACTGCTAATTTGATGATTTGAGGTAGAATCAAATTGGAAGCGAGGGCTGTTTTTGACTGATATTTTGACAATTTAAAAATGCCTGTAATTGGTCTATTTGAAATAAACGTTTCTGTTTTCTGCTGCCGTCACGCTCACACCCGCCCTCGTCACCGCGCGTTCTCCGGACGCAGCCCAAGTTCCCAGTTCCCCGCTGTATGCTTAACCGCATTATCTATTCAAGAATTGATTTGTGTTTGTGATAATGGAAGGTAGTGCACGTCTCCATGAATAAGTGAACAGGTGTGGGTTTTGGCAAATTTTGGAAGTAGTAAGAATTTTTTTAGAAAATTATTAGGAGTTACAGTTTGCGGTTGTGATCAAGTCTTGGTAAGCCAATAACATAATGAATGTATAGAATAAAATAAACTTTATTTTTACCAACATAGTAACTAGATGATGATGAAGACGATGATGAAGACGATGATTATAAAGATGTGGGTCTGTGGCAGATAGTTAAAAGGGTTACAAAAATATCAATAAAAAATTAATACAAAACTTGAATAAATGAAATATAAGCGTACAAAGAACTTGCTTATAGAAGCGTTAGTAAAACAACACTTTATTTATAACACTGATAGATAAATTAAATAAAAGTATAGCTGACAACATAAAACAACATTTTACTTTACAACTTTGATCGAATCATCTTAAAGATCCAAACATTGAACTTATTAATTTCCAGAAAATCAAACAGAAAAATAACAAGTTCCGTCCGTACACTCCAATAAAGGTTTTCAAATAAAATGAAAAGTTGGACGGTAATCACAATGAACTCCGATAACTGAGCCTTTGGAGATCCTTCGCAAACAGATGTATTTGTTCAATGTATAATGAAGACTGAGTTAGTTAGCGATCGAAGTTTTGGAATCCCGAGGGGCGTTGGGATAAGATCTTGCAGGTTCAAATTGTTCGTCTACTGTTTGAAGAGTTTGAATTTGAATTGATGTTCGACTAATTATTGTGGGTATGTCGAACTTCTATGAAGACAGAACAGCTACAGATAACATTTCTAAGGGTTGATCGGATATCAGAAATGAGAACGATGAAGGGATGGGTACTCGCGACGTTAATGTTTATAGAAATAATATTATAGATGCTTCACAAACAGATCTAATTACTGAATGGAGTTACTTATACATTATTGTATTCAGAGTTGTAAGTACGTTCTCATTATCATCACCATTTCAGCCTAAAGACGTCCACTATCCAAGTGCTGCTATCCGTCGCATTTTCGTGACTCTCACCGGGTCATCAGTCCATTACAAACATCGTTCTAAAACCGCGAAATTCAACATAGAAAAACCTCACAATTTTAAAATAAAAGCTTTGAATAATTAAGCGCCCATGAACTCTCAGTCCTTAAAATCTTGATGACAAAGTTAAATAAAGTAAGAAATAATCCACGGAATGAGTTTCAAAATTCTGAGTTCAACGTAAACTTTAGATATTTTAATTTGTCTCGACAAGGAATAACATTACATTATTCATTCACTACCTAGTAATCCTAAAAGTAAAATTAAGTAGTAAAGATTATTACGACTCATTATTTAATCAAGGCGTTCGGGAAACAAAATATCTCTTCAGCAAAACCAGCTACTAAGCTGCTTAAAATCCTCTTTTAGCAAAACCAGCTACTAAGTTGGTTTTGCTAATAGATATTTTTTCTCTAATAAGTGAGATAGATATGTACGAAGAAATAGGTAAAAGAATAATGTGTTAAATATATAATGTTTATTTAAATGAAGTAATTACTGTCATTAGTTTTATTTATTTATTGAAATTTCTTGTACTGTAATGGTACAGCCGACTTAATGCAACAAAGCATTCTGTACTGTCAATCTTTGAGTTCAAAATACTACACTGTACCTATATACATCATATTTTTTTTTAAAAGAAATCAGTTTCATAAAGATAGTATTTATAGAATAGAGGTAGGTACTTAAAAAAGAGTAATAAATGTCAAACTTTAAAACCCCTTACAATCGAATTCCGATTACGGTGACCTCAACAGAGTACGCAGAAAATATTATGGTGGACAAAATTTGTGTGTACCATAATAACCTCTTTAATATACCCAGTCAACAGACGCGTTTGCAGCCACGAGACCAACGCTGAAGTTAATGAAACTTTATAATTAACAGGACGCAAAATATAAAATGGTGACGAAGACCTAACCAAGTTTAAGTCTCTAACTACAGCAACCTAATTACTTTTGATAAACAAAGAAAAACTCTGAAACTGCTCATCCTTTTTTAGTTATTTCAACTTTTAAATAAATCTGGTTTATTCAGGCCCAATGCTAAAACAATTTCATCAGAAACCTACCTGAATCAATCCTCAAATTAAAAGTCATATGCCAATGTTACAATTGATCAAGGATATTCAAAAAACCCAGGATATCAATTTGTACTCAAAACAGGATGAAATTAAATCCAGGTTGAACGACACTCGTTAATTCTCTAAAACATGCAATTTGATCAATGGGACACAAAGCAATTTCGGCTGTTTGCTTTTGTTTAGCAAATGTTTCTGAAACGAATGGTAATTACGTTTTTGATGTTTGTTTTTGGGCGTCATCAATGAATTTGTTTATCGTTATTTCTCCTGGGTACATATTACAGTTGAGTAAATTTGTAAACAGTGTCAATTTTGTTCACAAATAAATTACGTCACATGCTCCTTCCTGCGTAATTTAAGACTAATTTCTCTCAGTGGTTTCGCCCGCGTGTAAGTAGGTTTTCACATACAAACTTTAGACCCCCATTTCATCCCTTTAGTGGGTGAATTTTTAGAAATCCTCAGTGCTCGTTTACGTCATATAAGGAAACCTTCCTTGTCTCAGTAATTTCAGCTGTGCGTTGATATGGTAGTCAGTCAGTTTTTCCTTTTACAGATACGGATTTTTACCACCTATATTATCGTTTGGCTTTCTGACACGACCAAACTATAATGCCCTCACAATAGGCTCGTGAAGATCCGTCAACTTGGATAGTAATAACCATCCAGTCCGATGATTGACGTTCCTTCAAATATCTCCGCTTATTTCTCTAAGGGATCTCTCCATACTTCATCTCCACAAGGGGTGACCCTTGAGAAAATCGCGTACACAAACCTCTATAAACTGAACTTTATGTCCTTGAAAAATATGAGTGCCATAGCCTGGAGTTGCTGAAACATATTCATATGATCGTAGAGGCAGTAAAACTTAAAGCTGAACAATAAAGCGGATAGTTTTATGTTGGTTTTATATCGTTGACAGGTGAGCCTCGGGGATGTTCCTATATTTTATCGCCAGGAACTGAATTCCGTACACAAAAGAATCTATGAACGTTATAGGAAAACCGGGGCTTACGAAGACAAATATTGCTTTGAATGCATCGCGAACATATCTGGAATGTTTGAAATTCATGTTCTGTTGTGGAATATTCTTGAATTTTCTTGAGAGTATTGTGTGTTTATCCTGCTTTAAATTCTTGTTTTATGTTCCTTTTATATCTGGCTTCATTAAGTGCATAGTTGTGTGTTCTGTCTTCATATTAGCTGATAAAAACTAGTCAAACAATACGTAAACGTGACGCCCGTTTACCTTTGTCCGGACTAGCAGTTGCAAGCGCTAATGCCAGCACAACATCCTTAGTTACCTTCTCGAGTTGGCCAAATTATTTTTGAGTTTTTAAATTTCAAATTTTTCCGTAATGCATTTCGAGCCCGGTAAAATATATCTACACTAATATAATATAGGTAAAGTTTGTTTTTTTGTTTGTAGGAGGTAATCTCTGAAAGTACTAGTCCGATTGCTAAAATTTTTTCATCGACAGAGAGCTGCTTTATTTCTGAGTGACATAGGCTATATTTTATGTACGCGGGCGAAGCTGCGGGCAAAAGCTAGTAAATAATATACTGATCAATAACTGATTTAGTTTTGTTTAGTTAGATAATGTAGTGGGCTTCTAGAGGCGACAGATTCGAAGATATTTGTCGCCCCATCAATCAGGACCCAAGATGACGGTGCGTTGTTTTACACGCGCACTTCTTGGACGTATATAAAGCTTACGTACCTTACTTCCCAAGACCCTCCCTTGGACAGCAGACCAGGACTAGTCTGGGGAAGAGAAAGTTAACGATTCCATCGTTGACGTCTGAGTGGGTTTAAACTACAGTACGAGACTGACAGTCCCCTGAGTCCACCTCATGGTGAAATGTAGGATGGTTAGAACTAATGAAGAAATTTACTATACACTCCCTTACAAATATTTGCTATTTCCGTACCAAATGTCACAGAATTTATTATTTTTAACACTGCACTAGTTAAAATTTTATTCTGGCGTCATAATTTTAGTTTTCACCATTAACGTTTGAGACGGCTGTTGTTCACGTCTTTATTTCCCCTAGGGGTTCAGCGAACTAGTGAGTGACGAGTCTACACTCCACTAGGTTGATCTTTATAATGATGAAATGTTTTTGGCACAAGTAATGTCTGTCTGAAAACTGCATCATAGATGCAGAACAGTGCAAAGGCAAACTTTTTTCAACCTGTTAGCTAAGAGTGATGGAGAGATACATAATATGGCAGGAGCATAGAAATAGAGAATTGTGAAAATAATGGTACAAAAGCATTTGCACTTTTTCTGTAACAATTCTTAAGCACATTGGTGTTTGTCAAACTTCATCGTCACCTATTTTTATAAATAGGTACAACATAGTTATTTTGATCAACTGTCGACACAATTAGAAATCCCTGTAATGGATGAATTGTAAAAAATTTCTTTCCCACCCAACGGTTTGAGCTGAGCAGTCTATTTGTGAATAAATTTAAAAGCAATAATGCAATGCAAACACTGAAATTCATTTTGCGTAACAAAATATCGTTCTTGTTTAATTTTGACTGGGAGTAACAATAACAAACAATTTTAATAACCTAAAGATATTTAAGCCAAGATTGGATGGATTACTTCTAGTCAAACGTATTTCTTCGTCAACCACAGCATCAGTTACCATTAGGGAGAGGTAATGGTAACGCGCTATCTTCTAAATTAAAAAAAAAAACATAATTGTTTTATATTTCTTTAAGCTCACTTAAGGAATAGCGTATTAATCTAATGTTATAAATTCTCTACGTTACTTTAACTAATTCAATTTCAAACTTTACTAAAACTAAACAGAACTACATCCCACGCGAACCCCTAATACTTCTACAAGAAAAATAAATTGGATAAAGATATTTTGAACTGGCAGGAGAATGCAGGAAATTCTCTCTGTTCCGCTCCAACGATGTTAAATTGTAAGAACTAGGTAGCGACTTCAATTTATAGGCTCAACTCCGACAGGGCGATTACTGTCGCAGGCTTTTGAAGTCGATTCTCGGACTTTCATAAAGGCAAAGGAGGCTTAGTTTCAGATTCTGATTTGCAAGAGTTCAAATTGCATTACGCAGCTTTGCATAAGGCAAGACTAAAATTATATACGAATGTCTTTCTGCATCATCACCAGGATTATTATCATCAGTGTTGCTACAGCGATAAGTCCGGTACGTTTTACATCCATCGGATTTCCGAGGTTAAGGATCGGTCCAGGACATCGGTCCACCTTGTGTGACTCTATGACTTTCGTACGCAGTCGCTACTCCAGAACCTTTCGCCCCCATTGCCATCTGTTATGCGAGCCATGCCCTGCACACTGAATATTGGTTTTCTTGCGTATTATTCTAGTCACATAATTAGCTGTTATCGTCCTGAGTGCCATTACATCAGTCAGTTCAATTTAATGGATGTCACGTGGGCTCTAAGTTTTTGTACCTGTAGTAAGTTTCTTTGTGTTCTATTATCAACCTTTTGAGGGTATTGGTGATGAAATAATTTATTTATATAAATAGGGTGTCTAGGTTTCAATAACAAAAATAAGTACATAGTTCGGGTTCTTGGGCCACCACTGTTTGTGATATTGTGATTGTTCATGATAAAATGGTAATAAATTAATATTGAATATGTACCGTATCATTGAAATACAATTTTTCTGATTTTATTAATTCTATTTGACATCATTGTGTTTATTCACTTGGTCACCAACGAGTACGAAATTGATTAACGACTTTACTTTGTAAATGACTTTCACAACTTCATACTATGATGTCCCTAGTGATGAAGCTCCAACCTCCTCTCAAGGAGGGGGTCGTGATCCACCAATAAGTTGGTTGGTACTTCATATAACCTACTCAAAAATAAAAGTGTAGTTAGACTTACCGTATAAAATAAAATAAATCGTTTTAAGCACAATTTAATTCGTCTATAGCTCGGGGCGAACTAATAGGACGGGACAGGCTGATTCGTAACCGTGGCCACACGCATTCACTATCGAAACATACGGGCTAATTAGTCGTGCGTGCACGCTGAGAAATCCAAAATGTTCGGTCAGAATTTTAGTACGGTCTTTCACGCAAGTTTTATTATGTACGTGATGGTTTTAGGCCGTGTTTTAATCAAAACTACCTGCTTTAGTTAAAAAATCTTTGAAAGTCTCGGAATTTCTCTATAATAATATGCATGTATTGTATGCTTGAACTTTCCTCATGATTTTTTCTGTGTATTAGTGACAATCTCCGTTCAAAATTTATTGAGTATAACGCTTTTATACCTACAGACTGACGTGGTGAAGGAGTTTATTTTGTATTTTCTAAGGATAAAACTAACCAAAAAACCGAAAAATTAAGCAGATAAAGGCTGTCATGTATCTGTTATACCTTCAAATGATGAAAACAATGCGATAACAATGAAAACAACAAAAAAACACGTGCGAAGATTGGTTATCGTATCCTACTGTCGCGTCGCACCCATCCACGGGGCCTTTTAAATTCCTAACGCGCATGCTCAAAATATACATCTCTATATTTACAAACCCTACAATTAAAAAAGATGTTATCTCAAACCAGTGTTACCTATCTGTGAAATATACGGCTTTAATCTCACGTTAATGTCCAACAAGTTTATTTACTACAAAATATTATTACTTGTGTAATACTCTGAATGCTAAGTCCGTGTCACGGTTCAACGGAGACGTTCGTATTAATTAAGAACACCGACCTTGTTAATGGTAGCTTTAATTTTAATTGAACGTTATGTTTGTTCGAAGATTTAAAAGCTTTTTACGGGACATTCGTTGGAGTTATTGAAATGGTGGCCGTTTAGGGAACTCCTCATCTATATTATACATAAAAATGTCTCCCTATTTATCTTAGTTACGCCATAGCTTGAGAATCGATTTCACCTTTTTATTTCGATACTCTTTTTAAAGTTTTTTTTTTTTGGTACTTTGTAAAAATTTCTTTTATGGACAAAAATAATTAAGAAAATTGTGCAGAAAATTGAAAAAAAAAAATAGAAAACGAAAAAAAAATCTTTATTCAGCATTGGACAGTTGACAAATAAAATGAGAGAAAAAAATGTTGGCCAATATTATGTTGCATTATATGAACTCCCCCAAATATTGCCACAATGTCCCCCTTGTCCGAGGCTTTAAAACCTCTGTATTTCTTCATAAGAGTAAGCAGTTACTATAAAATACCATCTTCTACTGCTGTCCTTCTACAAGTATACTTTCACTCCGTTTACAGTCAATATAATAATATTCTACAAATCACACGCCATGTAGTCCCAAACTAAGCAGAACTTGTGCTATGGGTACTAGACAAATGATAAACATACTTATATATTTCTAAACACATGCATGTTATACAATAAACGTGCTCATCACAGAAACAGTAGTCTAGGATGGGAATCAAACCCATGACTTCTGGCATAGCAGTCAGAGTTACTAACCACTAAACCAACAAGCCAGTCAAGTTTAAAAGCACATTTAAACAAAATTTCCTAATTAGTTACAGCAGTTATTCAAGCATCCACGTTTTAAAAACACGCGCAGCATTTTTAAAGAACAAATAACGTAAAACCTCAATGCACCGTGCTTTGCAAGACATTGTATTTTTACTATGTTGAAAATTCTTATTATTCTCCTTAACTTTGCAGGGGGATTCGGTCGAGTAGCTTTGTTATTTTTCATGCTGCGCGGAGGATTTGTTTATTTCCTCAGCTTTTTAAAAAATAAACGGAGGTATGGCCGCCATTTTTTTTAAGCGATGAGATATGTTAGACAGTTGGGTGTGACTGCTTAGTGCTTAGTGTGTTTAGTTTCGGGGTTTGGTGAATGGTGATGATAGTAGTCATTAGTAATGTGGACTAATTTGTTAGGACGATTAAGGGAATAGTCTTGTATGGTATAATAAGGTAGTGTCCAGGGTCAAAATAATTACATTTTATTTAGTCCATATTTTAGATTATAAAAAAATATTGGACACGTATTTTTTCTTTTTTCGATTAAACAAAAAATAACAAAGATATAGCCCATTAAAATTACGTGTGACGTCACCCCGTGCGAAAAAATGTAGCACGGCGTGACGTTACACGTAACTTTAATGGGCTATATCTTTGTCATTTTTGGTTTAATTTACAAATAAAAAAAATACGTGTCCCTTATTTTTGAATAATCTAAAAGACGGACTAATTACATTTTTTACGGCCACTAGCCTATTATGCACAATGTTACAAAAACTGGTCAAGTTCGAATCGGTCTCGTGTACAAAGCGCACCGTCCGTAGCAAAAAACGGCAAAAAAATTCACGTTTTTTGTGCAGGAGCCCCATTAAAACATTTATTTTGTGCTGATTTTATATAATTATGTTGTAATAGTGACAGAAATACATCATCTGTTATTTAAACTGTCTAACTATTACAGTTCATGAAACACAGCTTGGTGATAGACGGAAGAACAGCGGAGTGATAGCTAAAAATTTAATCTTTTACCGTCACGGATCTTGAGCGCTGGCTTCAAGTTGCGCAGAAGTATAATATTCGGTCTCTTTAGTGGTGCGAAGTGAGACGTGGGAACGGAGAGTGTCAGTGATTGGCTCGCCGCGCCATCGTGTCATAAACGTCACTCCTGATTCGTTCCCTGCGTTGCTGCATTTATCTAACAACGAAGACGATTGGTTCGCCAATGTATGGAATGCGCAAAGCGATCCCCACTCTGACGCCGAGCGCTCAAGATTCGTTTCGGCAATTGTACTTCTTTCTTTTTCAGTTTTTGGCACGCGTGCTCCATAATCGACCACGTTGTAACCTGTCATTAGGTGGGCTAGTGTTCAAGCGGAAACCTATCAACAAATAAAGCGACAGATGACATTAAACTTAAAACCCTAGCCCATGGCGACTTTTTTTTAGTAATCATGCCTCTCAAAAACGTTTCCCATATTTAAAATCGAGACTACGCCATCGCCATTTTGCGCCAAAGCAATTTCCTTACCGGTTGTACCCTAAAAGATCACGTTTCGTACATTGTACAGCATCCGTAGCGTCTGGAGATAAGCAAATTAACTTTAAATTAGTTATTAGAGTTCTCCCGACTCGTTTTTTACATCGTTATTTCTGAGATGTCTACGCTTTGGTAATTTTTCGAGGGTTCTTGGATATGGCTGGATCGATCCAAAGACAAAATGTTCAAGGTGAATCAATATTCAAGGTTATAAATTATATTACATTAGACTTTAAAACGTACAAAATATATCCAGCATCTTCATCATTCCAACCACTTATCAGACAGGCCTCCCCTAAGCGTCGCCATATTAACCGGTCCTGTGCATCTCGCATTCATCAGATTTCTATGATTCTACATGGTCATGTTTTGAGGAACCTTCCAACGCTGCATCGCTGCATCGTCCGGTATGTCCACTTTGGAACCCTTTTGTCTCCATTGACAAAAAACTGCGAGCAACAAACTCAGCTTACAATGCTCACTGCCACTTCAGTTTTGCGATTCTTCAGGCTTTACAGGTAACTTTGGTTCTCCTGCGGATATCTTAATTTCTGATAAGACCCTGCAAAAAAAAAAAAACTCAAATCAAAACCTTTTTTCATTGCCTTTTTTCTGATGAGGCCTAACCACTCCGCACCGGACCCGCGTGGCTGATTACGGCCAATCCTCCTAGAGAGAAAACCTAATTCCCTGCATGGGAAACATAAAGCTGATTATGCTATGCGTGTCTATGCTACATAACATCTGATTCTTGTACAACAACTTCTTCTAAGTAAACAGATGACACAGAACAAGATATAATCCCCACTCTTCACAGCATTTCAGACATTTCGAAATAACCAAATTAACTTTAAATTAGTTCTATGACTTTCCCGGCTTGTTTTTTTACTTGATTATTGCTGAGACGCTCGTCGCTATCTTTCGTTATCTTTTCTCTTCCATTTTCTTTTTCTTTTTTGAGTTTTCCGGCTATGAATGGGAAGGATGAAGAAAAGTGTTTTGCTTCATTTTTATTATTTATGCCTGATTTATCAAGTAGCAGTTATAATCGGATTGAAATTAATTAAATTGACTTCGGAAAATATTGTTGTATCATCATTATTTCAAACAAGAACGGTCTTTATATTCTTATATTCCTTTATTGGTCAATCAACAATTGTTTACACCATATTTTTATAGCACTTAGCCACCATAATCTAAGGTTAGTGTAACAATCTTTTCCTAGGTTAGCACCGAATGCTTCATTGTTGTATATAGGTCTTCTCTACAAATCTTGTGCTTTTTGCATCCAGTGAATTCTCACAGTCTTGACGACCTGGTGAAGATCATCATTCTACCATATGGGAGACTACCCAACGTTAATTTTTACGGTACACTATTGCCACTCCCATTGACTTTCGGCTCGGTCGACCATACGTTATGTGTGCCCAAATCACAGCAACTTAAGTTTAGTTTTGTAGATGATAGCTCATACGGTGTATTCCCACAATCTACACTAAGTTATCAGTCCATATAGGAGACTTCCTAATATTACGTCTTTCAGTACGCTAGCGGTTGCGACTCCGACTCCGAGCATATGTGGGCTCAGCCCCCTAGCCAAGTTACAACCTTTTCGTTTCAATTCTCCCATGTCTCCGATTCCTTTATTTTGACGCCATCTCAACACTCTGTCATATGGTCAGAACAAAGGAAACGGAGGCGTGGCCGATTTGACGCGATCGACGAAAGAGAAACGGTCGTAACTTGGCTACGACTGCTAGCCATAGCAACTTATGTTTAGTTTTGTTCATAAACAACTATTTAAATCTCAGTCTTAATATAGAACGCTTTTCTATCAAATTATCCATTTATTCATGGTCACTGTTATTTCCAGACATCAACGCCACCATGAAAATACCTATTAACTATGCTGTCCTTGTACCGAAATCGTTTTTCAGTAACCTGATTTCAGGATTAACAATGGACTACTTTTTTTTACTTTATTTTCGTCTTTGTTATCAGTTTAATGAAAAGCGGTTGTATAAGCTTTGAATTGCTTTCACGTTAATGAGATAACCTTGATTGTTGTGACATAGAAGCTGCTGCTGGCTTTATTTGAGATTTTAATGAGCGTTTTCCTTTTCAAGGTGAGCATAGATTTTATGCACTAATTGGAGCTTCGCTATTTTGAGCCAGATTTGTTTTGAAATTGCAGAAATTTTCATGGCAAATCAGCGGTCTCGAAGATTCAAGATTCAAGTATTCACATAGTCCTTAGATACCTTTTCTGGGTTTTAAAAATTACTTTCATCCTTGTTCGTGAGTTACTACAAAAAATTAAACCGTATCTTAAATTAGACGATACTAAGCCATGATAAGCAGTTAGCAGCAGTTCTAAAATTATGTCTAGTTATCTTCATTTGTCAATTTATTTGTTTACTGCAACCCAGAAACTTTAGAGCTACTTCTCAACTGAGACGGCACCTTAGGTGACTGAGTAAGCTGAGCTTTGCTAACCACATCCCGCCTGCCAAGATGGGTTGTGGTCACCAGATTTCGTAAATTGTACAGGTAAAGTACCTGTAGACACCTTTGTCATAGGGTAGACATATAAACTGAAGTTTATAGCAATTGCACTGAAGTGCAGGGTACATTCAAACTTAAATACTCTTGCAAAGTGCTGAACTCAGAAAAAAAAAAAACAAAAATGTTTTTGCTTAATAAAATAAATCTTAATTTCAATAATGTTTCTACACCGGCAATGGTAGTGTACGTGAGACGTTTTTAATATTAAGTTCTTGTATATACTTGGAAATAAATGGATTATTATTATTATTTCATTCATTTATTATTATATACATATTTATCATATTTTTAAATATTTCTTCAAAAATTAACACTAAAAAAAAACATTAAAAAATAGTAGCCCATCAGCATTGGGAACAGGGTCCAGGCTGCCGGCGGTCAGGGCTTCTGAGAGAGGAACCTCCGGACAATACGCGCCGTGTCTAGGAGTACTGCCTTCTGGATCAAGCCCTTGATCCAACTGCCTAACGAGAGCCTCCGCAGATGTTGGTCGAGGCTCTTGGCTATTAAGCCATTGGCCGTCACGACTATCGGCACAATGATTGCTCTATCCACTTCCCACATGTCGACAACCTCGCGAGCCAAGTCAAGATATTTAGTTTGTTTATCTTTCTCAGCTTTCACGAGGTTCTCGTCATGAGGGACCGCTATATCAACAATCATTGTGTGACGCTCTAGTCGATCTATCACCACTATGTCAGGCTTATTGGCAACAATAGTCCTGTCAGTGATGATAGATCGGTCCCAATACAATGTGACGCTGCCATTCTCGAGAACTGGGTCGGGCACATACCTATAGTACGGTACTTCTGATTCAACAAGATTGTATTTAAGAGCAAGTTGCTGATGGATAATCCTGGCTAAAAGGTTGTGTCTGTGCAAATAGTCTCCTTTAGCTAAATGAGAACACCCAGAAATAATGTGTATTATTATTATTATTAAAAAAAAATATCACTGTATATATGATTATTTAATCTGTCTATATGATTAAATAATTAATCACCGAATGAATGTACACATGTTATTTCCATACGACTACACCAAATTAGATAACTTTTTTGTGTTTGTAATTTGCATACAAGAAAAAAAAAACGCTTACCTTGCGAAGCTAGGACGAGTAGGTAGCTAGTTTTTAATAGATCTAGATAACCTTGTAATGAAACTAAAAGTTATTTTATTAATATTTATCATAACCAATTTAACAATCGTTAACAGTTATTAATAAAACCCACATCTTTTCTGTTCTACGTCAAATTAAGTCGCCATTTTCGTTTAGTTACCAACTTCTTAAAATGTGCCAAATTTTTTTGGCAAAACATTTAGCACGCTAAAAACGTGCTATTTTTTTCTTTCCCCAAAATTAGCGTGAAAATGTTTTACGGTCTCAACAGCTTTTAGGCTAATGAGTTAGCCTTGACTGCTGTTGACCTAGAACTGAGTTCACAGCAATTATTTATAACTAAGGCAGATTTTTGATGTCCCTAAGAGGTGGAATGTCGGCCAATTTGAATTAACCTGAATATTTCGGTATGTTAATACAGGATTTTTTGTACCAAGTATTTTATGATTAAATTCTAGATTTCTGTGCTATTTAAGTAGTTTTAGGAGTGGGTAATAATTATTGTATTGTTATTTTTATTAAGTTAAAACTAACAACAGTTAACGGTATTTTTAATATCGTGCATCGTCACGCATGCGAGTTTGCTCCGCATGCAGGAAATTTCAAAATGCAAAATTCGTACCTCACATATACCGTAGAATTCGATTAATAATAATAAAAAAAGATAACTTTATAATCTGTGCAAGTCAAGAGGGCGCCTAACTCAGCATATGCTGCGGAAGTTGCGCGTACGGAGCAATCTCGTATGCGTGATCAAAACTGCACGATATTAAAAACAACCTAATACGAAACGTAAATACTAATGAAATTCTTTGAACCAATTTCCCAAAAACTGCCCAGTCACAAGAACCTAATTGTACATCCCTATATACACTTACAAGAAAAAAAAAAACTCATAAAACATGCGCCATTCCATCGGAAATAAAATCCAACCGAACACCAGGAAACGGTGGGTAGTCGTAAAACATAAACGCAGCTGATACTGCGAAAAGCCCAATGAATCGAGTTGATATTTTGCTACCGAAGCAACCAATAAGTTTACGCTTCGAGCGAAAAAGAACTAGGTTTGATGGAAGAGTCGCGATGTATGAGCGTAGTTGTATTAAGGATACAAATGTTAGTTCCGTCTCTGTCTCACAATAATAATAATAAAAAAAATATGTCTAAATATTAGTAACAACGTCGTTTGATACCTCTTTATCTAAATTTATTGCAAAGATACTGGACAGTGAGCAGGACACAGGTTTAGATAGCTTTTTAAACCTACAAGTTGTGCAATTTGGGTTTTGTAATGATCTAAGCAACGAAACCACGATTCTCAGCCTCTAGCATACATTGCAATATTACACAAAAACAACATCGTATGTGTATGCTTGTTTTCTCAATCTCTCGGAATTTCAATGCAAAGATTGTGTGGCACACGTGTGAGCAGTGTAGTTTTAACTTAAAAGTAGAACTACGGGCCCGTCGGTCTCCATAAAATTTATATGGAAACTAGACTTGTAGAGCTACACTAGATCCACGCCACGTGACGTCGTTCTACGTACAAATCAGACGTGTGACACGTGTGGGTTGTTCTAATGTAGTTCTAGCTTAAGTCCGCCCGTGTACAGTAAATTTTGCTTTTGCATAAAGTTTTAATAAATAAACATTTTGTAAATGCTTACATTACCATCTTTATTTAAACAATAAATTATTTCCACTCACTTTGCTTAAATCTCCATTTAATAAACACAATAATATAACATTAAAAACATCAAAGTTAATAACGCAAACATATTTAATTTCGTCTTTAATAAGAGAGACCCGTTTAACTTATTCAGACTGCAGCCAAATTGAATCTTCTATGAAAATACGAATTCAAAATCCATTTAAGAAACTTCAGAATAGACCTCTTTGTACGTTCTTGTCTGTGGTTGTAAATTAAAAAGTTTATGTAAGAATTTTATATTAAAGTGGAAAGTTTTTAATTTTATGGACTCGTATTCTTGTGAACACACTATTTTCTTATTGAGAAGCTAATTTTCTTTGTTTCTTTACTTACACATACGTACACGTATCTTGTTATTTGCAACTTTGGCATACTAGTTTTGTTTAAAAGTTTCGACAAACAAATGGTTTAAAAAGGGAACGTTAATTTAACATCATAATTTAAATCCTAATATAGCTGAGTACCTACGTGGTTTATAAATGTATAGTTAATAGCTAACCTGGTATAAGTTTTCTGCCATATAATTACCGAAGAAATATCGCATTTAAAAAATGGACGTAAGAGCTAGAAGTGAAAAAAAAAATAGCTTACGACCTACCAAACCACATAACGAAAAAAAAAAAAATCAAATCGATCAAACAGTTTCGAAGGAGACCGGTAACAAACACTAAGATACGATATTGATTGACCGGCTAAAATTAAATGCAGTTGTTCACAACACTACTAATTAGTATGGTGTTGTTTGCAACACTGTTTATGCTCAAGAACTAGGTGTAAATAAACTGTCTATGGAAAAAACGCGTCGACGGCATGGCATCCGAAGGTAGGATACCAGTCCTTTTTTTTCGCACACTCGCACTGGGAAAATATAACTTTGAAACGATTACAAAACGCGTATCATTTGCTAATACTAATCTACGACCTGAACAACAGTATAAAAAACATTTATAACAAGAAAATATCCTGAGTTTCAATAAGTCAGTTGATTAGAAACTGAGTCTCTATACCAATCCTTCTTGCCACTTCCATTCTTTCTAACTCCACTCCCCCATAGTCGTGTAAATGATTTTTATTTCAATACGGGGTCTCGTATAAATCACGGGGTTCCGCGCTTTGGTGTCAAAACGTCGACTCAACCCATTACAGGGTGAGTCGGGATATTTCTAATAATGCTTTACTACGCATTTAATGGGTATGAAATCAAAGCTGCTCTAGTTCATGTGCGATTATATTATTGGTTTATGACTGGCATGATTATGATGTTATCGAATGACCTGTTGATGTATTCTTGATTGATGATATCAGAATAAAGATTGGACTGTGTAGAATAGAAAAGAATAAATTTTGTTGTACACCAAAAAATAACACAACTTATACATAAACTTAAATCTATAGGAACAATGGCGGTTTTATCGCTGATAGCGTTATCTAGCAGTTAACATTAGGATGAATGATAAGAACTTGAAATAATACAGGAGGTAGTCTGCAGTGTACTGGTAACAATCTATTAAACATTGTGGATAAGCATATAATTATGTCAAAATAATTTATTAAAATTTTGCAATATTTTTTTCAAGCTACAAAGATATAGACCGAGGTATGGAAATTATTAAGATATAGACCTATTGTGAAATCAATATTTTGTATCTTGCCGATTCTTCTCCATAGGAAATGACCAATTAGGATCGTGCACTAACTTCTGACCATAAGGCCATTATGAAACAAAAAACAATTTTTTTTAGATAGCTTATGTCATTATTGTTTATTTTCCAATTCTTATTGAATTAGCTTTCTTGGTGATATGGTTATTGCTGATTGTACTTTAAGTTATAAAATAATTGAAACCTACCACAATCCATTATTCCAATTTGTTGATGACTTGATTTAAGGGCGGTATACACATCATTGGGCTGCTGCCACAAAATTGACGCGAGTAAAATATGGCTGCGTTCACCGCGCTGACGGGGCATGTCTGCGTCATCGTGCGATGATTTGTGGATTGACTTTAATTGATGTCTGTGTAGAAATCTGATGCAATATCCAAGTACCTAATATTAAACATAAAAGTTTACTATGCGTTCCAAATGAGAATAGGATCGATTGCAAGTTGTGACATCACGATTTACTGTCAAATCGAAGAAATTTTGTCAAAATTGAGGAACTCAGAGATGAGTAAAATTGAAAAACTGGATTCTGATTAAATTTTTTTCGTTCACAGTTTGTAAATAAATTAAATTTTTCGTAAAATAGTTAAAGTTTAAAAATTTCTTTTCTCGATCGATCAAATATCCACTAATTACAAAAATAAAAATCGTTCAATGAAAGATGACGAACAGCCTAAAGCACCGAACATAGACATGAACATGGAATCATGTAGACAGATGTTTCGGGTTTAGGTGTCTTGCATATGAGAGTTTAATATAAGAGGAGAGAGTATAATAATATAAACCACCCACCCACCCGCGATACATGAGTAGTATCTACGTAAGGTGAAAAGTTAAAAAAAGATACGGCACAATTACTAAACAACGAAGTAATATTTTTTCAAATTTGGAATAGTGAACAATACTTACCTTTAAATTACATTTATAAACTACACGAATCCCACTTTAATGTAGGTACACCATAAATCGAAAATTTATCATCACTTTTTTGCGGCAAATATTGACCCAACTAAATTTATTCAGGGATTAAAGTCAAATATGACTACAATGGTCAATACTCTGCGTGTAATATTTGCTAAGAGAAGTCAACTAAATTTGCATGACATACCAATCAAATGATAATATTTGCAGGTACTTGTGTACCGCCAAATATTATTTTTTCATTAGCCAGTAAAACGCAGATGTCTGCAAACAAGGGTGTGGTTCGAATGCTGTTGGTAGCTAGAGAAAATTTGTTTTGGCCTGAGGTAGAAGCAAGGTATTACCTTGCTTCTATTGACGTATACAATTGTACCTATCGTTTTTTTCTGCTTAGCAATTATTATTTTTTAGTTGGGAAATTATCTAATGACTTCTTCCTCTCTTGAGAAAAGTGGAAAGGTTTTATTGACTAAATTCGAATTTTATGATCCTTCTCTGCCTTCTGCAGATACTAATATGACGACTTAAAATTATTGCAGGTACTTATTTTTATAAATACTAGCTGACCGTACTCATCACTGCTTACCATCAGGTGGGATCGCAGTCAAGCACTAGATTATAAAAAAAAAATATTATGGCGTTGGAGGGAGGAAGTGTGTGTGTTGTGGAGGGAGGCCTTTGCCCAATAGTGGGACAATATGGGCTAATTATAATAATAATAATAATACTTGCGGTCAATGGCCAAACGGTCAAAAGATTCGACGAGCATCTGTCGAAGCTGTCGTTGCGCGGTTGGATCAAGGGCCTGATACAGAAGGCAGTACTCCTCGATACGGCTCGCATTGTGAGAAGGTTCCTGTCTCTGGAGCCCTAACCACCGGTAGCTTGGACCCTACTCCCGACACCAGCGTTCAACTATTTTTTATATTTTTAAATGATTTTTTTTATATGTTTTTTCTTTTTAATATTTAAAAATGAAAAAAATATTTAAAAAGTAAACAATATTTAAAAATGTAAACAATATATAGGTATGTAAAAAATGCAAATAAAGGAAAAATAATAATAATATAATTATTATGGCGTTTACAATTTTCCGGTGACATAAGTAATAAATAAGTTGAGACGGAGTGTCAGACTTTTACTGACTAAAACCTATCCTGTTCCTTCAGTTACCCTTTACGTTCCGTAGTCGCGGTAACGCTCTAGAACTGTTCCGTAGCACCTTTACCCATTACGTCAATCATCATCATCATCATTTCAGCCAAAAGACGTCCACTGTTGGACATAGGCCTCCCCCAAGTGTCGCCACAATGAGCGATCCTGTTCGTCTCACATCCATCGGATTCCTGCAACCCTTACCAGGTCATCTATCCACCTTGTAGGAGGCCTTCCAACGCTACGTCTTCCGGTACGTGGTCGCCATTCCATGTCAATGTCATAATATTATTCCCACATTATTTATTTTAATAGAGCCTTCTCTTTGTAGACAATGGCAGACCACAGTAGCATATGATGCCATTATGTTGATTTAATAGACTGGAAGTGCACAAAGGGATACTTTTACTTATCTTCAGTTATTGAAAATAGGTCAGTTATTGATCATAGGTTAACTCTTGAGCTACACACACACATAACACTGACTATTAAATGAAATAAAAAAAAACCGGCCAAGTGCGAGTCGGACTCGCCCATGAAGGGTTCCGTAGCAGCAAGTAACATAATATAAAAGTTCTTGTAGTTCGTTGTAACTTTGATCGATGTTTTAATAATAGTGTATTTTTTTAGATTTATGGCGTATTAAAAAAAAACTACTTACTAAATCTCGTTCAAACCAATTTTCGTTGGTAGTTTGCATGGTAATGTACATCATATATTTTTTTTAGTTTTATCATTCTCTTATTTTAGAAGTTAGAGGGGGGGGGGGACACATTTTACCACTTTGGAAGTGTCTCTCGCGCAAACTGTTCAATTTAGAAAAAAATGATTTTAGAAACCTCAATATCATTTTTGAAGACCTATCCATAGATATCACACACGTATGGGTATGACGAAAAAAAAATTTTTGGGTTTCAGTTCTAAGTATGGGGACCCCCAAAATTTATTGCTTTTTTTCTATTTTTGTGTGAAAATGTTAATGCGGTTTACAGAATACATCTACTTACTAAGTTTCAACAGTATAGCTCTTATAGTTTCGGAAAAAACTGGCTGTGACATACGGACGGACAGACAGACAGACAGACATGACGAATCTATAAGGGTTCCGTTTTTTGCCATTTGGCCACGGAACCCTAAAAAACGACACTAGGCACTAGTCACTTGATGAGACTAGTTAAATGGTCAACTTTTTACTACGAGAAAAGTATTTGAAAAAAGAAATGGTTCAGGTTTTCATGCAGTGAGGTAGTACTTTCGCCAAGCATTCAAAATTTGAAGTTAGTTTCTCTTTTCAAAAACAACAACAAACTAGCCTAGAAAATGATACCTGAGTGATAAAGGCGGGCAAAACCCGCCTGTATCACTCAGGTACCATTTTCGCAAATTTCCCCAATCGGACCAGTACTTTCAGAGATTAACTCCAACAAACAAAAAACATAAAAATAAACTTTATTTCTTTATTATATTAATGTAGATGTATATTGTTATGTAAGGATTTAAATTATATTTGTAAGTTTATTCTAAACATACTCTTCTTCTGCTGTTTTGACACTCTATTGTCTACATTTTTGGAAGTAATTTCTATTACAATGAACCGTTTCTTTATAAATACAAATAAAATAATTATAAATACTTTTTTAAAAGAAATAAAAAGGCAGAAGCTAGCTACAATTGGTCGTTTTCCATAGAAAAGAACCAGCAAGGAACAACCTGGTTATTCTTTTAAAAAAATGTCTAATTTTACAACCAAGCCATTGAGCAGTACAGCGCTACCATGTTCTGTGGAAACAACACTGATAAATACCACTCATAAGAATACGTCAGAAAATTCTGAATCTTAACGACATGACGTCACACGGAAATCTCACAAAATATGCCTTCGACTAAACTTGGCTTGTCAAGTTGTAAGTGGTACAACTTTCCTGATTTCTTCCAACTTGCTGGCTAACAGGAAAAAATAATAACCACTCGTCATATTTGTCAATGTGTTTTTTTTTTCTGAGAGTTTTTTGGCATCAGCTGGTTGAGTTCAAAGCCAAGAGTTGGGAATGGCCTCTAACTCTATGTTAAGTTGAGGTAAACTGATACATTTTAATCTTTGATTTTAGCTTACAGATTCTTTTGGATTTCTAGGGATTTTTTAAGCGTAGTCAAATACAAAGCTACTTTTAAATTTGACTGAGGCATTTTTTAAATTTAAGTAATGTTCCAATGACTTTTCCGCACTAGAGCACAGTGCGAAGGCGTGTCAGACTTTTAATAATTAAAACTACATCTTCTTCTGTTCCTTCTTTGCTTTCCAAGACCATGGGTTTCACTTTCGAAAGTCAACCCACGGCCCCAATTGGCTACGGTTCTGGTCGGCTCGGGCTAGGTCCAGACGGTTACGGAATGGCCAGACGGCGACCTACCCATTGCTCGTCTTCCGCATGCCCAAGCCTATTGTAGCCAGAAGTCGGGGTTAGGGTCCCGGCGGCTTGGATGTTCGTTCCCTCATGCGTGCGGCAACCTCCTTTGCTAGCATTAGTGCTTCGCAAAAGGAGGCGATCGCGATATTATATACACTTATCGATATAAAAATTACTAAACTACAGCTATGTGTAACTAAATATTTTATTTATGTTATGTATCTAGAGTAGAATAGAATAGAATAAACTTTATTGTACACCAAATAGTAACAATTTCACAGAAACTAGAAAACAGAATAAAAAAAACACAAACAGAATAGAAACTAGAATATAGGCATTAATTTTCTTTCCTTGGAAATCAGGCAGATTTTTATGTAACAGTATTTGTAATAAATGTCTATAATCTTGACAAATTAAATTAATTCCGTTAATTTTGTTTCAGGAAACAGCAGCTGATGTAATCCTTCGTTATGTAGTGTAAGTACAAACAAAAATAAAAAAAAAAATACAAAAAAAAATAACGTTATTCAAAACTGACTACAAGTCACCACCATTTCACTACATTTAAATGTTTTCTTCAGTATAAAGAGTGATTTTTGACCGAAGATCATTTTCATTGCTTTATTTTTAACAGAAGATCATCATCATCATTTCAGCCGAAAGACGTCCACTGTTGGACATAGGCCTCCCCCAAGTGTCGCCACAATGAGCGGTCCTGTGCGTCTGGCATCCATCGGAATAGATGATCAGAAAAATAAAACTATGTAAATAAAATTAAAATTACTTATTACACTAATACAATAAAGGTGAAATTTTGTGCGTATATTTGTTATTTTTTTACGCTTGAATGGGTTTCGATAAAACTTGGTACACGGGTAGACCACGTACTTAAGTATTTAATATTTTATCCCAGGAGTATGATTCCTTGGGACATTTTTCTACTATTACGCGGGCAAAGACACTGGCAGCAGCTAGTATACCATTTAAAACTTGTACCACACTATTCTTAATAATCAAAAGATAAACAAGACGAACTCGAACAAGTCAAACGCAAGCCTATCATTAATAAAAAAAAAATAATCTCGCAGTTTTTTGATCAAATCATCTTTGCCTGCAGGCTATAAAGATTATCTTAATTTGTAATATTCTAATTGCTTATTTGTTGGTTTATATGTTTGAATAAGATAATCTCTAAGTACTGATCCAATGATGGAAAACTACACACTTCTGAGAAATAGGACCGGTGAGAGTCGCCGCGGGCAGGAACTAGTCTATAGATACAAATATATAAAAACATACATAAAAATAAAATTGGATTGTCTATCCGTTGTTTTAATATATCAATTAATATTTTTATCTACTAAATGCACATAAAAGTACGAGGATATTCGATATCAGTCTATTACAAAAATGCAATTTTGTTTTTTTGTTTGTCTGTATGTTCCGGCTAATTTTCGAAACAGCTAGACTGATTTTGACGGGACTAGTTAGTTAGTTAGGTTAGTGGTTAGTGGTTAGGTTAGTTAGTTAGGTTATGAGGAGTTACTTAGGCTATTTTTTTATTAGATAAGTAATTAGGGTACCGCTCAAAACTTCTTGAAATTGTGGCCAAATGCAGATGTTTTACGAGTTTGATGCGAATGAAGTCACAGGCACCAGTTAGTCAGAAATAAAAATAAAACAATGGATTTCTTTCTTCGTTCCCACCACACTTTCCCAAGGACAGACTAGCCAAGAACATTAATATTTGATGATGATGAATGAGCCCACTGCCTGTTTTAGGGCAGATATATACCAGCAGGCTTAAGCGAAATGAGTTATTGTGACGCTCACGGCCTTACCATCTGTCATTATTTGCGTATAAATGTGTGTGACCTTTAAGTAAAATGTATGGTTAGCCTTTAATATGGCTCTCGTGCGGGGTCGATGAAATGAGTGGGTTGATTTAGAAAAACTCTTGGAAAATTATAGATTTTTCTTTTTGTTTTATTTTTTAGATAGTTATATGCAAATAAGAAGTCGTTTATTGTATAACATTATTGGTACGAGCAGTAGTCATGTTTTTAGGGTTCCTAAGTCAACTAGAAACCCTTATAGTTTCTCCATGTCTGTCTGTCTGTCTGTCCTCGCTTAATCTCTGTGACCGTTAGCACTAGAAATCAAAATGTATATCAATCACGCCGACAAAGTGGTAAAATAAAAATTGGAAAAAAATGTTTTATTAAGGTAGCCCCCCTATATGTAAAGTGGGAAGTGATTTTTTTTTAATTTCAACCCTAACGTGTGATATATTGTTGGATAGGTATTTAAAAATGAATAAGCGTTTACAAAATCATTTTTTGATAATGTCAACAATTTCGGAAGTAATCGCTCCAAAAGTAAAAAACAATGTGTCCCCCCCCCTCTAACTTTTGAACCATAAGTTTAGAAAATATGAAAAAAATCTGAAAAGTAGAACTTTATAAGGACTTTCTAGGAAAATCATTTTGAACTTGATGGAAAGAACAGTGTTTGCACAAAAAGACAAAAAGGATGTACAAAATAATTTCTGGACCAAGTTTTTAGTATAATCGTATATGGAAGCATTTTTTTAAACTCATAAGTGAGTACACTTATTGTGACGGACGGGAAACTACGGAACCCTACACTGAGCGTGGCCCGACACGCTCTTGGCCGGTTTTTTTTGCTAATAATAATAAACGTTTATTTAAGAAAACTAGGATCCAATTTGTTAGTAGTATAAAAACTTATAACTAGTGTTAGTAATACAACCTTAATCTACTCACGCCTTGCCTGACCAATGACCCATTAATACAACGATACATGTACAGGCAGTCCATTCTACTGGCTATCATACTTCAAACGATAGACCACTACCAAACCCGATAGAAAGCGGCGATGTGGTCAACGATGTAGCACGCTTGCCTATATGTAACTTATTTACTCTTGACTTAAATAACTATTGTTGTAGCTGTCAGGTAACAAAGACTCCGTCAGGGAATTCCATTTCTTAGCTGCATGCATTTATTAATGTGTTTACCTGATAGTAAATTAGTAACTATGCATAAAATCAATAATACCTCGTAAATGTAAGCTACATGATTTGTAATTTAACAGCTCTCCTCTTTGGAAAGAAAGAAAATACACACTTAAAACTGAACTTCGTGTCGCCCCACCATTGCTCTGAAGCAATGGTGAGGCGACACAAATTGGTCCATTGCAAGCTACTGGTAGCTGCAATGGGCCAATGGCAGTGCGACACTAGTGTTGCCAATCTAAATAAATAAATACAGGTCTTCTAAGCAACTATTTTTAAAGATATACGATAACTTAAATAATTAAAAATAATATATACACTAAATGCCTAGCTAAATATGACGTCATAAAACTCCTCCGCATCGCTGTCGACTGGAAGTGTGCCCAAAAGGCTGGCGGCATTGCCACGTTGTATGGCAATGCTTATTCTCTGACCGAGGTAGAAGCCAGCCCTTGGGTCACGCGAAGCGTCAATTAAGCGTTTTGACAATTCTTTAAAGAGCATATGAGCACTCGGACCCCACGGCCCGAGAGTTTCAACCCCAAACGGCTCAAAAATATAACTGCCGACGAGGCTGTTGTAACTTTGTTTATTATTTCTTTGTGCAAGATATACGTCTATCCGCAAAGCGACAATATACTTGAAAATAATTTCGGCACATTGGATTCAAGGTCAAAGTTTGCTGGTCGTACCTATAAGTTCATATTCCACCAACATCAATCAAGCCGCATTTTTATTTCTAAAACCATATTTATAGTTTGCCAATTCGCCATTAAATACATCTTATAAACGGTTATAAGATAAAAATCACGAGAGGAACTATATCAAAGGCGAACCGCAACGGGTATCGTTACACTTTTATTGGTCTATTACTGTTTTATAACAAAGAATATCGAGAGGGAGCTTGCCTGCTATAAAATCCTATGTTTCTGATGGTTCTAGGTGTGAGTTAGGGACTGAGAGCGATTTTGATTGGCTAATTAGAACGCAGATGTCGATAAGATGGGCGGTGAGATGCTTGAAAGATTTTACGTGGGAATGCAAAAAGCAACTGAGAAATCGGATAGAATAAGTTACTTGATTAGAGAAGGTTAAGTTAGGTACTTGATGATTTCCCACAAAAAAAACATATGTTGAAGGGTCAATCCAAAATATTATAGACTATATTTTGCCCGCGACTACGCCAGCGTACATAAAATATAGCCTATGTTATTCAGGAATAAAGCAGCTTTCTATCGGTGTAAAAATTTTAGCAATCGGACCAGTACTTTCAGAGATCCTACTTTCAGACCTACAAACAAAAAAAACAAACTTTTCCTTTTTATAATATTAATGTAGACTCTAAGAAGGCATTGTTTGAGAAGCAGCTCCGCCATCGCTCAGTGACTCATTGTTTTTATTGGGTTAATATCTTCAGAGAGATAAGTTTAGATAGATTAGACTTGTTTTGTTATCGTTATTTCAAATATTTATTTTTCGTTTTCCGATCAAAGTGTAGTAGTAATACAGTAGCAATATAAATTCATTTTACTTTTTAGAACAAAAAACTTTGATCCAGGTCATATTCCTTAGAATTCTGAGGTCTTTTGGAACCTTTGGAATGTACGAGGGACCAAAGCTAACTCCCAGGGGTTCTTTAGACACTTTTCTTGGAAATTGGTATTCACTGACGATAATACCTGTTGGTATTATAGTTGGGATAGTTTCATACCACTGAAAAACCAAGATAGGCTTAAGTGGACTGGTTACCCAGATAATTCAGTTTTTATAGTTACGAGCATATCGGGGCTGAGTAAACTTAGGTAGTTGTGTTAAATAAACAAATTAGAACATACAAACAGCTTGTCCGCTTGTAACCTAGACCATACGTAAACAATCGCTCCTGTATAACTTCGTTTCCTTTGAACATGGCCCCTTTGTAAGACCAATCGAATTAAATAAATAAATAGTACACACTTAAAAGAATTGCTAATGAAATACCGATGCTCAGCTGTCAGATGCTTAAACGTTTTACAGACTATTTTTAAATAGCAAATTATAGAATTTTTTGTTCTCTGTTTAAATGTTTGAGTTGATGCTAATCTATGTCTCACCCATTTATTAATAAAATTATATTGTTAAGATCGTCCAACCTGAAATACATTTACATACAACCGCTCTTACGTGATTTTGAAGTTATTACATTATCTTTCTCTAGATATTTTGGAAATACAGTTTTTTTTTTTAATACTGTGTAGGTTTTTATTAAATTCAAAACTCACAAAAAGTGAATTTTAGCCTTTTCTAATGTATTCATAAATAAAAAGTAAATAAAATATACCTTTATACGAGTATGTATACACCAGTAATTTTTAATTAGTACAAATACTTAAAGGGCTTATTACAAAAGCCCTTGTTATTTTTAAGTAAAATCTCAATAAATAATAATATTCATAAACAGCAAAGTTATTGGCGTTGATTTATGTCCCAAAATGTCACTCAATTTATGGAAATATTGTGCAGGCTATTGATTAATGAATGAATAAGTGACAATTATTAAGGAAAAACACTGCCCGCAGTATTTTCTACTAGCAATTGTTATGTTTGATTGATTCTATGATGAATTTACCTTTTCGTGGTCAATTTTAGGATTTCGGTTTTTTCTACTTTTGACTACAAAAATATGATCAGTAACGGGTACAGATACAGCCCCATTTTTTTGTGTACTAATTAAAAAGTAGGGTGTAGAATAATTCCCATTTGATCGACAGTCCAAGTGGCGAAACATTTTTCTAAAAGCTTTTAAGATAAAAAAAAACACGTATTTTTTGGAACAAGACAGTGAGCGATAGAAATACTAAATTCCACAGAGCGTTCAGGCGTTGACTATTTATCGAACACTAGCCTTTGTTAGTGGCTTCGCCCGCGTGAAAATAAAAAAAATATAGGCCTACATTACTCGATAATAAAGTAGCTTTCCACTGATGAAAGAATTTTGAAAATCGGTCCAGTAGTTTTTGAGTTAAATCAAATCTTGCCTCTTTATAATATTAGTCTAGATTACGTTAGACGGTTAGATCAAACAGTAAGCTTTTAAACCGTGGAATTTAAGTAGACAATAGACGAATCAGAAAGAGCCCTCTTAACATCAAGTCGAGTGTTCAAACTGTAAATACCATAGCCTACGTAAATACAAAAGTATACGCACGTAGCCGCATAGGTACTAACACAAACATATAAGCGAACATAAACATCAAACTAGAACATTTGGTAGATCGTATGGACGGCATATTCGAACACGAACGCGAACATATTTCGAACCAAGTTCGCGCACAACAGTCGTGGATTCTCTTATTAGCGATGGCAGCGTCGTTGGAAATGAAGCAGCCGAAAGGTTTTTGATGTTCACAATGATTCATGAAGAACACCGTCCGTGCAGAACATACTAATAGGATCGTCCGAAACACGTTTGACGAACAGTGTGTTCGATGTTCGTTAGTGGTACACACGTGCAAACCAAATTGTTACGTATCATGCAGTGGAACTTTGTTCATACGTGCGTTTACGGTTTTAAAACCTGATGGATGGACAACGACATTATCAACACATTCATACATTTTAAACACAATAGTTCGAAAGAATCACCTTAGCCATGGAACGCAAAAGACGAAAGAACATGGGTGGGTTTACATTCTCTCTTAAATAATATTTTCCAACTCTTACTACTACTACTAATAATAGATTTTCCAACTTAACAAAACAGAGCTTATAAAAAAATAACTTAATATAACCAATGTATTTTTACATTACAAAAGATAACTTTGGCGTTTCCCATACTTTCTTTTTATTAGAGAATAAGCTTTTATTTCCGATTGACTGGTTCCTTAACAAATTCCGTAGTATCTATATAGTTTAGTTCCAATAAATGCTTTGATTATAAGTCTTTTTTAGATCGTTGTGAAATCATTGAGTTGTATTCTGTTAAATCAAATGAAAAAATGGACTCTAATAGCCTAGAGGTTAAGGACCTGGTTTACAAGTTTGAGACATGGTAAACTCTAGTTAATCTTTTGAATTTCTATTTATAATAAATTCCTTAGTTAAAGAAACTTTTGTGAAGAAAAATTAATAAAAAATGTTATTTCTGATTTATTGCGTGATCGAATTAAAAATAAACATAATATCCTCGTAGAAGATCCAAGGTTACCGATACATCCCGAAGTGTTGCCACACCTTTGGGCGGCGAATATTTCTCGCAAAACAGATGTTGCCGAAAGGTTGCGACCGTATACCGGAAGCCACAGCGTATCAAGGTCTCTCCAAAGGTGGACCGAGAACCTGATGAGGGTCGTGAGAATCCGATAGATGCGATACGTATAAGACCGGTCATTGCGGTGACGCTTGGGGACGCCCATGTTCAGCACTAGACGTCGTTCGACTGAAATGATGATGATGCGGCATGATGGGCAAGCCCTTTGACACAAATTGACCCAATAGGGCTGAGGTAAAGTAATATCGATAGAGTCTGTCTAATAAGTTAAACAACTTGAGTAATTATTAGGATTTAATTAAATCTGATGTAGTCAACACGGGTTCAATAATCAAGGTTGATTAAGAGATAGAGATCATTGTTTACTAACAGAAGAACCTTATGAAAAGTATCGAATATAAGTATTTTTTAGACAATTAAATATTATACAAAATTCCCAAGTCGGTTGACTTATTAGACAGACTATAACGATGTATCAGCACTAACGATTGTCAAAATATCAAAATATTAGAATTGAGATTTAGAATGCTCTATGAAATGTCACGTGATCAATCTCTAACGTATAAATTTTTAACAATCGCATTAATTGAATGATCGTCAATTTATGTACCGCTCACAAAAAAGTAAGTTTATGTAACAGATGAGTTTTTCTTTAAAACATGAGCAAAACGAAAATGTTTTTGAATTGAATAAGTTATCAAACATAATTTAAAGACTAGTTTTTGCCAGCGGTTTCCCCTGCAGAAAAGTAGAAAAATATCTCAAGAGAATATGCTCTTTGGATAAATAGTATCCTACATCATATTCCAGCCTTTTGATCAGCTACGTTTAGACGTTTGAACATAAAAAATTAACAAGCGTGTACATACATACATGATGCGTATATACTAACGTTCACCTTTGCAATTGATTAGCATAAGCAAATCGTAGCATAACCAGCCTTATAGTGTTTTCACTGCTGGGATTCAGGCCTCTTTTCTAGAAGAGGGCTACCACGTGAGTCCAGTGTGAATTGGCGGATATCACTCGTCGTTGAATTTTTAGTTTTACGATTTGTCAGTTTCTCCACTATGTTTTCCTTTACCGTTTCGAGGGCAGTAGTGATGAAATAAATTACAAAAAGTAACGCGCATAACTGGGTTTAACCCGCGACCTACAAATCAAGGCCGTGACCAATAGTCTACCACATGGCTCTAATAATTAATATTAATGTAATTAACTCATCAAATATCTATCGATAACGAATCAACCGCATCACTAGTTTGATAAAGGTAAAACCCGTCCGTTTTGGACCGCAAAAAACTGCGGGCATAACTTACATATGGTTGAACCGGGACTAAATTACACAAATTAGTTGTTTGGCCCGGGATTAGTACCCGGTTCCGGATATTTGTCATGCGAGCTTAAGGGATGATGATGTCTTGTAATAGTTTTGGCTCGGGAAACTTGTGACGGTAAATGGTGTCATAAGCTTGAGACAAGTTGTTTCCTTAATTAGATTGCGCTGTAATGAGTTTTAAAGGATATTGACAGCATACAATTATCAAAAGCTGAAGTTGGATTTGGTAGGTCATGTCTGCAGAATGCAAAAGGATGGATAACCAGAGTATTTATGCAGTAAGAGCCGGAAAATTGGAGTCGTCATCGCCGAAAAGGTTATAAAGAACACAGGTGGGGTGAGTAGAGGTATAGGAGGATGGGGATAAGAGAAGGTTATAGCAAAATAATGGAAAACTTTGGAAGACATCTTTAAACTCAACTAGTACGCATTAATACTGTTTTTTTTTCATAGTCATTATCTTGTTAGGACTAAGAAAAGGCCTCCCCAAGTCCTTCCAAACATTCTTCACCCGCGCCGCTGCGCCGTTTTAAGCCAGTCCTCATGGTACACGTCCAGATTATCCCGCCACCTCTTTGTAGGCCGGCCTCGATGGCGCTTTCCTTCTGCAGGCATCCCCAGCGACACTCGCCCAGCGCAGCGGTCTCTGTGCTTGCGACTGATGTGACCCACCTAGTCTCATTTGAGCCCGTGCAGGCTTTTTGCCTACGTCTATTATGCTGGTTTTAAAGCGCAGCATGTTATTCCTTACTTAAAAAAAAAACTTATGAGTAATTATTACATGTGACCAGTTTTTCTGTTAAACTGTCACCAATAATTTAATCATTAATTTCACATTAATTTGCATTTTTACCTAAAAGGTCAAATAATTTTAAACGTATCTAATGACTAGTATAGGTACATCTTCAGCGCTACCAAACGGGTTTCATAGAATAACACGCGTGATCATGTGATTATAAATTTACCTAATAGTACAAACCTATAAATAAACTTTCGTTTTTACATAACATTTAATTTTTATCTAAAACGAATTTAATTAAAATAATGTCACCATATCAAACTTAATGGAATCGAATACGGTTACAGAACATAAACATGAGTATAATTTAAGGGGTCACGCAGATGATGATGAGCAATATGTAGTTCACCGTCCGACCGTTTCGTAATCATCCGGACTGAGCTCGAGTCTTCAAACGGCGGCGTGAAGTGTTCCATACGCGCCTCAAAGAGATGTCATCAAAACCATGGGCTGAAGCCTACTAGGGCCATGAGTCGACTTCTGAAAAGCTTACTCGTGGTCCTAGAACACAAAAAGCAACTGAAGGAACATGTGTGGTTTTAGTCATTCGAAGTCTGATACTCTCTCCAGCTCCACCCTAGGGCTAGAGAATTGTGGGACGATTTATCACCTACCAAAAAGCGGCACACACAGATAAGATTTAATCTTTAGGATATTAGAAAAAAACAAGAGCAATATATATTATGTAGTTAAACCAAGCTAGTATTGAGTTCAGGAACCAAGAAAAATATAGATGAAGAACCAAGAAACTAGATGTATGATGATATCAGTATTTTACATAAAGCGACTGCATATTTGACCTCCACAACCTATTAATTAAGTAACACGATATGCCTTGGCATAACGTGTCAGATTTCCTGACTTCTGACTATCTGTAACGACTGTCAATGATCTATAAATGACAGCCGAAGCAAACGATTTAACACATCTACATTTTCAAGCACGGAAAAATATCGATAATTATGTTAAAATGGTCACCAATTCACAGAGTGACCTGACGCCTGCAAGCGTTGCTTGACCTTGAAGATCGACTTATGCAACTGTTATTACTAAGCCACGAGCTCTAAATTCAGTAACCTAGAAAATTTTCTAAAATAAGCTAATTTTTTAGCCAAATTTAGTACTAGTAGTAGTTGTAACTTAGTTTGTGTCGTCCTAAAACAAAAGTGAAAGATGATGTTATTCATTTTACAAAATGGTTGTAAACAACATTTTTACACATCAATCTTTTTCGTCTATATGTATATAAACTAGATGCGGCAGGCCAGAATAATGCTTTTGAATTATTATATTATTTGAATTATTAAACTATTATTATAGCCTACATCCATCATCCGAAGACATTCATCATCATTATTATCAGCTTGGAATCACCTACCGCTTGGCACCACTTTTGGCTACTTTTTCCAGTTTTACACGTGCCTCATCTAGGTGCTTTCTGTGACTGATGTCGTTGAACCAACGTGCTTTTGGAGACCTTTGATATTTGTGGCCCAACCTTGGTCAATATTCAATCAATGCTTTACCCCAACCACCATCTCCAGGTTTATCCAAGTGTCCTAATTTCACTGAACAGATATATAGCCATATCACCGACACCATAGACTTTCGTCCGATTATAGATTTTGATCTTACGTACTCTATCTAGTAGGGTTATACCAAAAACATTGCTTTCAAAAAACATGTTACGATAACGAAACGTAACATTTATCATTTTGGTTTATGTGAATTTAATATAAAATACAAAATTCACACATTTTGCTATAATAACTCAAGATAAATTAATTCATTGACATGTAACAGCAATTTATAACTAAATCTATTGCCGATAATATAAATGATTTTAATAAAAACCTTTGTAGCCCTAATCTGTATTGTATTATGTTTATAGCCTTTGAATATATTATGCGTCGATTATTACATAATTTGATTTAATGTATTCATATAATAAATTAATGATTTCATGCTAATTTTATAATCGTCAATAACGAAACGAGTTTCTTTCGATAGCGATTTTTTAAATATATTAATTCAATTATTTTTTTTTTTTTAAATGAAATCGTATTCATTCATGCAGAGTGGGACAATATTGAGTATCAAACACAGTGTGAACTGAATCCAGTCTAAATTTAGATTCTACGACCCAAAGGTAAAAGGAACCAAAAATTGAAAAATGAAATACCTACTTTCTTTCCTATACTGTCTTCTTCATAAATATCTTACCGGCAACCTTTGTGTCTATTGCTGGATATAGGTCAACTTCTGATATAGGCTTCTGAAAAGAACATCCGTATTTCTCGTCGTATCTTTTTTAGTGATTTATGTATGTTCTACAATCTTCCTTTTGTCTAAGCATTAGAAGTCTTTATATTTGTATGATCAAGAAAGTATTTCAATTACGAAATCTGATTATAGCTTATTAATAAGCAACCGTCATCTGTCAAATTTTTATTTTTTTTATTTGGGAGAGGTATATTCAAAAGACTCTTAGATTTATTAGAAAAAGACCTCGCAAGATCACCATTTCATACAACGCTTATTCAGGCACATTTCTGAGGATAATATTATGGCCTCTCTTAAGCCTCACTACGCACGGTAGCATGTGATTACTGTGCCAAAGTCCTTTCAAACCTAGAAGAGTAAGAACAAAACTATACCCATATTAATATTATAAATGTGATAGTTACTCAGTCTATCTGTCTGTTAAACTTTCACGTTTAAACTACTGAACGATAAAGAGCCAGGTTGAACTGTAAAGATGGACTTAAGCTGCTTTTTATATGTCTTCAATTTCGACTTCGCGTCCGCAACAATCAACATCCACGCGGACGAAGCCGCTAGCAGAAGCTAGCTATAAATTTCATATATATTTGATAATACTGATAGCTGAAAAATATTGTAAAGAAGAACAAAATATGATGGTATTCTTCACTTAAAAAAAAAGTAGGATTTTAAGCAAAAAACTGATGGTTATGAAATGTCAAAACACCGAGCTGCATAAGGTCCTAAAGAAAACAAGAAACAACAAAGAAATACGTATATTTTTCTCGTGATATATTTTATATCCCTATATTTTTTTCCTTAACGCACAGAATACGTCCGCGTATTTCCGATCTATTGAATATTGATCAGTTGTATAAATTATCTCTAACACCTGTTTATACGGAAAATCGTCGTGTTGGCCAAATTGGCAATTTACATTCGGAATCACCACGAAACCGTTGGCAATTTGCAAGTTACGATACTAAGAGTGGGTGATGTTATATTAATAGGTTAGGGAGTTGAACGATTAATTAACTATAAGATAATACAATGTTTGCTTTCTCTTGTTTTGCATGGGAGTTTAGCATAATATAATAATAATATTCATGATTCATGTTATGTTGTTATGGATAACATTAAAGCATGGATGGAAGAGGCTGAGTAACAAAACATATATGTATATAACATTGATCCAATATTGAGGGGATACTCAACATAATAATTATGCTAATGTAACTGTAGACTGACTTGTAAACTTTAAAACTGACGAACAACATTATTATTAGGTAAAAAAAAGATTAATTTGAGGATATGGTTCCAAAAGATAATAACAAAGGTGTAAGTATTAAAGCAGAATTTGCCGTCGCTTTAAATATTGGCGCTCATTATGTAACTAAACTATAAGAAATAGACACAGATGCTAATACCACTAGTGTTCCTACTATGCTAAGTAATGTACCAATGATACACGATTTAGCAATACTATTCGGAGGTTTTGCCCATGCTAAGCCCAAGGTTGAGTTGAGCTACTTTCAGCATCTGGATCAATCCATTATAATCCATTAATATGTAATGTGTCAATACCCATTCGAATATATCCATATTGAAACGGATTACTCTTGAATTTATAAATTTGATGTATCGAGAAAGATGAGGTATTCAAAAATATGAATTATTGTTTAGAATTAGGTTTTGGAAAAAGTTTTGATGAATTTTTTTTATTGAAATCTGTTAGATGAGGTTAAATAAAAATTGAAACTGCTGAAACAAATTTGGAATTCATTAAGGGTGAGTTGCACCATTTAACTATAACGATAACAAAGCCGTTAACAGTCGTCAAATCGTCGAATTGACCAATAGGCGGCCGTTTCACGGCTGGTTATGGTTTGGTTATCGTTATAATTGGTGCAACTCACCCAAATTTTGTTCGTTTTACTGCAGTCCTTTTAGGATTGAAATTCACTTCTAAATGTACTATAGAAACTATCAACTGTAAGTAATTAAAAAATAAATCCAAATATCTCAACATATTGTCAAAGTAAATACACACATTTGAAAATTTTATTAGTACGCAAACTGAACAGTAGCGGTAATAGGATTCGTTAAAATATTGATAGTTAGTAAAGTATCTTATTAAGTTTTAATACATTAATAAGTCTTTTCATCAAAATTTGATACAGTCACAATTTATTATTGTACTAGTTCCTACCAACAGCTTCGCCAACGTAAAAGTAGATTTGGCTACGCACTTTGGTTCTTGTTTGTTTTTTGTTTAGTTATATGTTGATCACTAACGGTTGCCTTTGTACAAGATTATAGTTAATTTCATTTATTGACTCGAAATTAGTGCGTTCCACCCCATCGTATTTGTTACATGGACACTAATAGAATACAGCTGCCTAGTTAGCTAAACGTTGACTGTTGAGTTGTAATCTATAAGCTGAGTGAGTGTGTATGATGTACAATGCGTTCCAAATGAGAATAGAATCACCCGCCATGTTGTGATGTCACGATTTACTGTCAAATCGAGGGAAGAAAATTTTAAATTTACGAAAAATTTAATTTATTTATGAACTGTGAATGAAAAAAGTTTAATCAGAATCCAGTTCTTCAATTTTACTCATCTCTAAGTTCTTCAATTTTGCCAAAATTTCTTCGATTTGACAGTACGAGGAGAATTCAAAACATAGGAATCGGTCCTATTCTCATTTGGAACGTGTAGTACAAATCTTATTGTTAAAATAAAACACAATTAAAATTACATTGGTATTACTACACGGTAATTCTACCTACGTACTTACATAATATCGATAAGCCTTAGTTGTTGTTGTCATATTTAAGCTTCGTACACATCTGAGAAAATTATAAAAGAAAAACAAAATTGTTTATCGCAGCTAAAATTAAAACTGCTTAACTACATCATTAATATTTAAATACACAGATAGCGACGTCTACGTCTACGGAAAGAAACAAAGTGTCGAGATGTTTGTTCTTATAAAATTTTTATGTTTTCTCATAAATAATAGACGAAGCAATGTTCGCTTTGGAAGAAGGTAATTGCAAACCTTGGTATTTCAGCACGCTATTCTGATATTAAAGACGGGGTTGCTACTGTGGTGACTGAATTTAATGCCTAGGATGAAAGAAGTAGAAGAAGTTATTATGTTAGCAGTCTTTGAGAAGGTAAAGCTACTTAGGTGGCAAACTTTGAAGTTCATGTCAAAGTTTATTTATAAGTAACCTAAAAATACTCTTAAACTAAAAGAAAAAACTGTTCCAAAAATGATATCGTTGACATTGCCGCAGCCAAATACTGGGCTAGGCAAGAAATTTGACTTTACGAAAAAAAGAGGTTTTCTTTTCGACTCGTTTAGAAGAAAAATTATGCCAATTCACGTGAGAATTTTCGTTAAGTTAAAAAAATAAATTACACAGTCACTGAAATAATTAAAGCCTTTACCCGCCTTTTATAACTAGATCTTATAACAATTCTTATAAGCCAAGGCAAGACTAGCATACATTATTTAATAAAAGAGTTTCCGTATCTACCTTCTCTCATCAGATCAGTACCATGATGACTAATTCGAGAGTTTGTACTTACGAACAGAAAAAAACATAATTGGTTCACACTTGACCGAGAATACGGTGAACATACATAAAGACATTTACAGCCAAACACGTGCGCCTCACCATCAGAGATTGCATCACTGCTTACCACCAGGTGGAATCGAGCACTAGTTTATATCAATTAAAAAAAATGGGATCCTCCTCCGTTTTAAAATCGGTTAAATGTAACAACAAAGGCATGACTTAATGTATTTTTCCTCGATATAAGGAATAAACCGTATCTCCAAATATTTTAAAAGAACTCTTTGAAGACCTCTTGCGAAGATTTTGCGTAATTTCTAAATTGCCATCCTCTCTGAATCTCAATAGGTACTGCAGAGAAATATTTTAATGGGATTCGAGAAATGCTTTTTGATTTAAATCGAATCAGAATTGATATCTGTAGGTGTCCTTTATTATTTATTGAATTTGACATTAAAATTTCAGATATTTAAGGAATTTTCTGTAACATTATCCGGAGAAGTATTCCTTGCGTTTTGCGACATGAAATTTAAGAGAATATTATTAATTCAGTGCCAAAAGAAATGAAAGAGAGAAATGTTCTGCTTTATTAAAAGTAATAAGATGCTCATGGATAAAATCGAATTGTACATAAAAATTCAGGTAGATGCTACGATTTTTGTTTAGAATATTTACAACTCACAGTTACTTTTGTATTAAATAAGTTATTTGATAATAAGTAATATCTTATTCAGTAAATTGTTAGAAAACTTGGATCAGGAAATAGATGGCTCTATTTCCTGGTCCAAGTTTTCTTGGAACTTTTATGACTTCTCCATAGTTTTTCTTATTACTTGTAAGTTAAATCCAACCGTACTTTCTTAGCACTTAAATTAGAAATAACTGAGTTGTTCAAGACTACTAAACTTTCTGTATATTTTATTTAACCTAAAATTTCTTCCTTTACTAATTCAAGAGAGCTCTATCAAGGCTAGGTGTCGCAGTGTCTGCAGAACCACTTAGGAAGTTTTAATTTTTAAGATCACACAGTGCATAAATAATGAAAGGCTGCCAACTCGCTGCCTTACAACTCCTACTAAGATATTCTAGCCTCTTTTCATACGTCTGCACAACTTCAAGCTGCACATATTTATAAAATTTCCATTTAATACGAACGTCGTAGTTTTCAACAAGATCTGTCTGCGGTGTAAAATCTTGGCAAACTACTAGCTTCAAATTTGTATCAAAAGAAGCCATTTCATATCGTGCCTCATTGATCAAAGTATTAAATGTTAGAGTACTTCCAACCTTTAACACTTAGAAACTCTCTAGATGTTTTGATTAGATTTCCATGTTTCGCAACTAGTCAAACTTCGGATAAAATGGACTTTTCAATGGATTCCAAAGTCATAATTATCTTTAAGATGTGTCCCTGTGATGCTAAAATTGCTGAATTTTCCTTGTTCACAAAGTTACTTTTTAGGGAGGTGCGGGGGTTATCACGAAGTTTGTTTTATCTCGAAGAATTGGTGAAGTGGTGGGCCTTGAATATTGTTCACTCGGTAATCAGCGAATTCAATTAGCTATAGTAACTATTTCACAAATTAAGCGGAGTTTTGTGGAAAATTTAGCAAATTTTGATAAATTGTGGTTTGAAATATTTCAAAACCGATGTTTAATCCACAATATTGAAAGGAATTTTTGCTATTTACATAATTAATATTTTATGATGAAATTGTTGAGGTTTACATTCTTGAGAACCATAAACTGTTCCTGTCAATTAACTCCCCCATTTTCCGGGAGTCTGTGTATCCACCGAATATGCTCCATTTTTCTTCCATCCCTCGACAACTACGGAGATTGACTATTAAAATCCCCACTTCGAGAGTCAACTTTCAATAGCCTATCTCAACCTCGTTAACACAAACGTCAACGTTAAAAACTTTAACCTCAATTCCCTCAGAAAATTATATTTCATTTTTATTTGTTCACAAACAATTTTCTTCATCTACGTTCAGCGTTTCAGCGAAAATAATTTTTCGTTGAGTCAGACCGTTAACCAATTTACTTTGAGACGTGACCCAAGCTATTTATGGGACAAACTATTTGATTTGGGGCCTCAGCAAACAGTGACCTTTGATCATACCTCTCTGATATAACTCAAAGACTTTTTGTATTGACCTCCTAAATGAATTTGGTTTTATTTGTTCCAAAACAATATTTTGTACTTTTCATTAAACAGTATTTGAATTTGAGAGAAGTCTAAATCTAAAATTTTAATATTAAATTTTGGTGTGATCTAGACTGTTGTATCTTTTGAGCCGTGTTCACGAAATTGGATCGAGTATTTGTTTTGTCTCTTAAAGTTATGAAATTGATTCCTACGTTCAATTGGTATATTATCAATTTACATTACAGTAGCGCCAAGATTTTGATCAATGTAATTTTGTTACTATATACTTTTGTTTCTAATTAATTTTAGGTGTAAATCATTATGTGTTCGAAATGTTGCCAAAACTAAAGCCAAAATGTAAAAAGTTCCTGAAGTACAAGTTTTCTAACCTATTACTCCGCTCACGTGGGTCTTAGCGTGAGATTGTGAGGCGATAAATGGCTAAAAACAATAAAATAAGCATTTTTTCAATTCAAATTGCAATGTTCAAACATACGATCAAACTCTTCGGTTTTATAATAAATTATTAGTGTAGGTTATGTGTACATTATTAAAGTAATTGTGATGTCACCTGTAAAGTTGGTGGCATTATTCGAAAGAATAACCATACTGTTGTTTACCAGGTAACTTATAGAATACAAGTGTGTTTAAGTCAGTAAAAATCTAAGTTACCTTAAACTTCTTCTCACTTTGCTGAGAGCGGGACAAATATTTGATGATTACCGACCTCAAAAAAAAAAAACTAATTTAGATTTTTTTATATTTAATGTGTTGCCTGTTTATACGTGTGATGATGAACTCTTCATAAAAATATTATCTTAACCAGTTCTTGATTACAATCTTTTTAATTATTCACTGTCCGAATTCTCAAGAGTAATACGAAACCAAATTTTAAAAAGACTCATAAATTGAATTTTAATTCGTTTGCTCACAAAATGTCCATGTCTCGGAAAACACACCCGCAAAGTGGGAATGAAATTATAATAACTCTCCTAACTGTCTCAGTTAGTAACTTTGGTCAGACCTCATTTGGGAAGAACACTTGTTTGTCCCCAAGAATTAAATTGTATAAGGCGCCCCGAAATTTTATTAATGTTTTATTAGGATTCTTTCAAGGACTCCCTTGAGTTATTACGGTTTGGTGTCCTTTTTGATTTTCCTCTTCAGGATTTATTTTATAGTATAAAGTAGATACTATACTTTTATATAGTCGCTTGATTGAGCTTAATTAGGTCGGTATGACTTTTTTTTAAGGTAGTAAATCATTTATTTATTTTATATTTTACCTATATACACAAATATAACAGGAGAAGACGCTTATTTTAAAAGAAATTTTCGATCCAATGTGGAATTTCCGATAATTTCTCCCGCTCTAGGATGTAGTGGGAGGGAATATCAGACCTTTAGGATCATGACTTTCCTTTTTAGGGTTCCGTAGCCAAATGGCAAAAAACGGAACCCTTATAGATTCGTCATGTCTGTCTGTCTGTCTGTCTGTCCGTCCGTATGTCACAGCCACTTTTTTCCGAAACTATAAGAGCTATACTGTTGAAACTTTGTAAGTAGATGTATTCTGTGAACCGCATTGAGATTTTCATACAAAAATAGAAAAAAAGCAATAAATTTTGGGGTTCCCATACTTAGAACTGAAACTCAAAAATTTTTTTTTCATCAAACCCATACGTGTGGGGTATCTATAGATAGGTCTTCAAAAATGATACTGAGGTTTCTAATATCATTTTTTTCTAAACTGAATAGTTTGCGCGAGAGACACTTCCAAAGTGGTAAAATGTGTGTCCCCCCCCCCATATTTCTTAAATAAGAGAATGATAAAACTAAAAAAAATATATGATGTACATTACTATAAAAACTGCCAACGAAAATTAGTTTGAACGAAATCTAGGAAGTAGTTTTTTTTTAATGCTTCATAAATCGAAAAAAAAATACACTATTGTTAAAACATCGATCACAGTTACAACACATTACAAGAACTTTTATATTATGTTACTTGCTGCTACGGAACCCTTCATGGGCGAGTCCGGCTCGCACTTGGCCGGTTTTTAGAAAATCCCCGCGACACTACGGTTTGTACAGTTTGACGTACACATGAGCTTTTTCTTTCTTCGTTAAATGAGTTTTTCTCTTACAGTTTTTCAGAAAATTATTTGAAATTATATGAATCAACAAAGATTTTTCTGTTTATGGGTTATGTCTAAAACATGTTTTATAATATTTCACTTTGTCGTCTCTTGATGTTACGGTAAAAGTGGAACGTGCAGGTATTCATAATTTGTTTAATATAAATTTGTATTAAACAGATAAGGACTCTTCTTAAATAAAATTTATAATTCATTGAGGTATTACCGATAAATTCATTCTTTATGAATTTTGCTAAAATAAATTGAGCAAATAGTCTGAAACAAATTCTCTTCACTCATCCAATAACATTTAATATTCCAAACATCAAACAACTATCAGCAAAATGCCGTTACACAAACTCACTGACAAAAAATAAATAAATCAATTATGGGTATTTCCGACATAATCGAATAAATTCAAAAAGAATTAATCAACCGACATTTTACTACAATCAATGTTAAAAAAATTCACTTATTTTCCCAACTGAAAAATCGTTCCATTCAAAGCATTCGCGAAGAACAAAAGACGGCCAAAACAAAGGCTCTACCACTACAATAAAAACTCAGGGATCTTTACCTTGTGAACCTTTTTATTGTTACCTAACCTTTTCCCGTTGATCCACTCTGGTTTAATAACCTTTTGCAATGTTGCAAGTAAAATGGGATTTCACAACTCAATGCGTACCTGTGGGCTATGAAAAGATGGTTCTATTGTTCGCTGTAATTTTTCGGAAACGATCGCGTCTGTGTTCGTGTGAACTCGGATTTGGAACAGTGCTGGCACAAAATAGTTAGGAACAGAAGGTCGGTACAGTAAGTAGAAACAGTCGCATGCATACATGGACCCGTACATATGACGATCTCAAACTAATGACCAGTCCCGAGTACGCTTATAGGAACTCGGTTTGGTGCAAACAGAAAATACTGGCGAAAGTTGAAAGCAGGTTTAAGTGATAAAGACAAAAAGTAATCGGCCGTGGGCATTTGCGTTTGGTAGCAGACTGAAGGGGGCCCACAGTGTGACCAACATGACAGCATATCCCACCTCTCAGCTTAAATATTGACGCTACTTACTAACACAATAACAAAATTACGTAGTTTTACGAATACCTAAACTATTGAGCGCGTCGCTAACACTCGCTGTACATGAAACGTGTCTGTGTGCACATGCGCTTGATGTGGTTGTTTAGAACAAACCTTCTGTATCTGTACTTTGTACAGCTGGTCCAATCGTTGGTGGACTGACATTTATAAGGCCTGAACTTGGACTGAATTGTTGTCACTGTGAATTAGAGACCATTGCTCTGAAGTTGGCAAGTAGTTGTAAATTGTGAAAGTTTGCAGAATAGTTGGGATGTGCGAAATTATGTCATCCCCTTTATTGTTTTAGTAATGACTTCAACTTCCGTTTTGATAAAGATTTAGTTTAAAGTGAGGCAAAAGTTTCAGAAAACGTAGAAAAGGAAGACTCAAATGAAAACCTAATTAATTTATTGGTACTGGATAAACTAGATGAATTTGCAATTAATGTTTCATAGCCAGCTTTTGGAGCATAATTTAATGCCCTAAATGTTCTGCTTTGTGAATAGTTTAATAAAGGACAGTTTTCAATACAAACCACGTACTGTAAAGCGCTTTAGCTTATTAATGAAGTGACGCTCTCAAAGCCCGGATATTTTGTACGTGAAATGAAGTAATTTATTTCCAGTACTTTATCAATCTCAATAAAATATGTATAGAAAAACTGCATTAATAATACACTCTCTCTGAAATATGTCTGATCTTACTCGCTCCCCAATATTTCAAGTCTGTCAAAAAGAGGTTTTATTTCTGATCCACCCAATCTTATAATCCTAATGGTTTTCTCTCGATCTTGTTTATTATTTTTATTTGCTTCTCTTTTTTATTAATCTTGATCTGATTGTTGTGGATCTATTTTGATATTGTGTGGTTTATTAATATCTTTTATATTTTAAGGAGGTTTTTCAACTCTGTTTAACGACTGTTATAATAAAATTATCGCTTTTTAAAATGTATAATGGGATATTAACATTCCAAGCTGACATCTTGTCTCTTAAGATAATAAAACCATCACCATCAATGAACCAATTAACGGCCATGTTATATTAATATAATACTATTAAAAGATTGGAGACATTGTGTTTTGAACTAAAGTCGTTATAAAAGTTTTTGGTCAACGATTTAGTGTCTCGTAGAACTTTGGTCGTAAATGAAGAGCTGTAACAGCTAAATTTTCTTTTATGTGTCCTGTGTTTGCTTCATTTTATAGTATTTTAAAAGATCCTTCAGTTTTTAGTACTCCATTTTTTTTAGCTCTTCAGGGATTTTATTATTTCTATTAGAATGTCTGGCGAGAATGGATAAAGTGAGAAATTACAGACATGTAAAGAATAGGTATGAAACGTATAACTAAAAGAGTTATTTGACGCGGATGGATGCAAAGTGAGACAAATGATAAAAAAGACGAATAGGTTGTGTACGGAATGATATGAAAAAAAGGAGTCAGAGATAGCATAGTAGTTTACAGGACAAAATAGAAAAATAAAACCTCATGTGCCGATCTCAGGTAATATGGAAGAGTCTTCCGTGTGAAAAAGATGATGATAGATTTCAAAATTTACTTGTTTTATGTATCTACTTTGTTTTATAAGTACCTGACGTACAAAATACAAAATAACACCTTTAAGTATTAAAAATTTTTGTTACTGAAATTCAGCATTCCGTTCGTTAATTTGAAAATTATGATTAAATCACCTTTCTTACCAAACTTAATAAATTGAAGAAGGTATATTTATCTCACTATATTCAAATGTTCTCTATACTAAAATATAATCATTTCTTCCATTCCAACTAAGACACTACATTAAAATCTATTTCCCCCATAAGATAAACGACAGATTCAACTTCATATTTCTGTCACCCAACAATGAAACCTGTAATGATACTGTCACCGAACTCTGTCATATTTGGCAAAAACTTCAGCTGGCCTATTATCAAGACCATCCGTATATCATCTTCTAACATAATAAAACTGGTCGGAGAATGAGAAGCACCCTATAAAAAGCCCATAAAACCATTCAAGTTGCGCTCTGCCGTCAAAGATGTGTCGGCATTAGTCGAACGAAGTAATTTACGCTTTTTTTTATATCCTACTTGAATCACAATGAAAATGGCCACCTTATTTGCTAGATTTAAGATTATAGACACGTTGGATATTGTTATGGCGGGTGGGTCGCGTTAAGAATTTGCTGATTTTTTCCTTATTGGTTTAGCTGTGGCTGGCTTATCTTGAGGGCAGGGAATCGAATTTGTATAATAGGATTTAGTAAATTTTAATTTATTTGAAGTCCGCTAATTCTCATTTTTTTTTTTGGTACTTTTGTTTAAGTTACTATAATATTTATCAGTAATACCAAACGCTTGAATATTTTGTGGTCTCATAGGATAATATTTAGACAGTTTATGAACGTCATCATACTTTTGTAATAAACGGATTAACGCAAAATATTAGCATAAGCATAATCAGCTTTCCCACTGCTTCAACTCAGGCCTTTTCTCTAGGAGAGGGAATGGGCCGTAATCCACCACGCGGGTTAGTATGGATTGGTGAATGTCACATGTCTTCGAATGTAAAATATTAATTTTGTTCTTATTTCTCGTTTTAAAAATATTAATAACTAAAATAAAAATATATGGAAATGTGTTAAATAATTCTCGTAATTTCAAATTTTAAGTCAAACGTTATAATTATGTTATACTATACTTTTAAAAAAATCTAATAAACGCTGTGAGATTTTATTTTAAACTTGAGAACTATGTATTTACTTTAGGTCGTTTTTTTACAACTGCAATATTTTAAGTCTGAATGCGTAAATATCGCTGGAGGTGTCATTATTATTTCTTTTAAAATACTAAATAACGTTTTCATAATTCATAATAGAATATTTATAACTATGCACCTAAAATCTTACTTTTCAATAAAAAAATACTAAGTTATTTTACACCAAATATTAATGTTTTTTTTTTACAGTTATTAAAGAATTAGGACACCCTGACTCTGTCCAAGTTAAGCTAGAAAACCAAGAGTCCCTTTGTACATATTTTTTAAACCATGCAAGTTTTAATTGAACACAGGAATATCTCGAAGTAAAAAACCTGAACAAATTGAGAAACAGTCAAATACTACCCATTCATCATTATCATTATTTTAGTACTGCTGACCAACTCAAGTTCGAGTGACATAAGAAAGTGTGTCCTGTAAATTACAAAATCACGTTGAAATTTTTTCATGAATTAGTTATTTAGTTTGTCACCTATCCTAAGAAAGCACTACCTTATATTATGTCGAGTCACTGCCTTTCTATACTAAGCTCAATATCCTAACACGCACACTATGATAGGACTAACCCAAGCTTCTATTTTTTAGATATTTCACGAACACATAAAGGGCTCGTTGAAAGCTTTTCTCAACGCCTGGTCTCGAATTTATCGATCTCCGACCATTCTAAGGAGCTAAATCCAGGCCCTCGTATCCTACCCTCGACAACTATCAACACTATTACAATTTGTAGGAAGAGTGTCTGTTTGTTGCCAATGCTGAGTACACTGCAGCCAAGAGTGGAGCTTTAGAATATTTATGAGCTGTTTATCAGCGTGAGTCAATTTTTTTATGTAAATAGTCTTCGAGACGTCTTGGACTTCACGGGCGGAATACTGTTTTAAAATAGACATTTTCTGTTTATATTTTACTCTGTTGAAGATAAAGCTTCACTCAGGGCAGTATCTTAACAAATTTTTTTGAAATTTTTCGAAAGACATTTTCGATTTCACCGTTTTCATGAAGGACAACACGTCTGCTCCATATTTTTAAACAAGGTGACGACACGAAATCTCAAACACAATTCCGAAATATATAAAGGCCAGGCCGTGGACAAAGTGTAGTTGATAATAAACGACGTTATCTCGCAGATCCTTCAAGTTTCTGCGCACGGACAGCCGACCTTTTCTTCAAGTCGTTTCCCCCAGGGATGATAATATTTAGTGTTCCAATCTTGGGATAACTTTGATTTTTAGGGTTTCTTTGGCTTTGAGCTGGATTGTAGTAAAATTCTGTTTATATCTTGGATTGAACACTGTGTTTGATGGTGGGTGCGGAAGGGTATTTTTGGACTTTTCTCACAGATAGATTTTTATTATTGTCATTTTTTGAATATATTACATTTTAACTGAGTGGAAAAGAGATTAAATATAAAAATAGTTTATAGAGAAATACATTATTACTACGTAATACCAATATTATTTTATTCATATTAATTACAAACTTTAGTTACTAATGATATAAATATGTCCTTACACTATTCTAAAATGAGCATATTCTATAATATTTTTTAAGAAATGAAAAAGAAAAGGGAGACCAGAGAATAGATGGATAGATTGTGTGAGGAGTGATATGGAAAAATAGGGAATTAGTGATAGCGTGACGGTTGACAAGATAATAGAAAAGACAACAACGTGTTGCGCCAACCCCGAGTAACATAAGACTAAGGTAGGAAGGTATTGATAGATGATGCACCCAAAATGAAAATAATCAAATACTGTTTGTGAACTCCGTTTGTTTTTTAATTAAAGAAATCGGTGTTTAAAAACTAATATCGTAAATACGAAAACCTTTTACCTCCTAGAGAACAACTTAATGATATTTGGCAGCAAACAACAACAAAAGTGACCGTTACCGTGTTTAGTAGTGCCAGAGTCTAGTCTGTGCCAAACTTAGTTCTCTTCTAGTCTATTTAGTCCAAAATTAACTTGTAGCAGTTTGCTCTTTGGAGCATCGTTTCTATCAACAACGTGTAGCTTAACTTTAAATGTGATGTTTATTACTTCTACTAGAATAGCTTTTTTGATTTACCTGTGTTTTCTGATTGGTGTATCTCGGAGTGTTACGTATAGACCAGCATGATCTATCGTCTACTAAATCTATACTAAATTATTGATGACATTCATGTTTTTCAATAATTATGTAACTAAAAATTGTCTGTTACCAAGTGTGTTCAACTATATGTAGAAGTTTCTTGATATCTATTCTGGTGGGTTGTTTAATTCAAGTTATTGCTTTCCTGCTACCATTTTCGCTTCTAGCTCGTTCTATTCATAGTAACAAAACAATAATATGATCGATATTAATGAAAACGGAATTTAATATTAGCTCATATCATGTTCAAAATTTTCATCGCTCCATAAAGTTTCGAAACAATTTAACATGTGAAATTCCAAAACCCAAAAAGTATCATACGAAAATTTTCAAATCAATCCACCCGACATTCCATTCCCAGGTATAAACGAAATAGCGAAAAACATTAACCGTTCGTGAGCCCAAGGTAAATGTAATTCACGGGGCAGACGACCCCAGGCAAGATTAAAAAACTTTCTGAACAACCCTGTGGTTTGGAGAGCAAAAAAATATTAATGAAATTTTACGAAACCTCCCCGTTGACCGAAAGGAGCGAACTTCATCAAAGTATTTTCTCTGTAGCAGATAGGCTATTAAGAAATTCAATTTTGTGATACAGTATCGGTTGCTGAGAGCCTAAGTGTCTGAAGGGTTGACTGACGGTTGTCATCGGATCATTTAGAAATCAATTTTGCTTAAGTGGTATCGGAAGAGCTTGGACTTAAATCTGATTGGAAGGAAGAATTACGTCAATATTAATCATGAAAATTGATTGATGAGTTTTTAGAGTTGAAATTTTATAATAGATCGTTATGAAAGTTGACAAAAGAGAGGTCATTTTATATAGTTACTTCTACTAGTTAATTAGTATAAGTTTGTTCTTACAGTAGAACCAAGTCACATAATTATCTATAACACTGCAAACTTATTTCAGCCCCTGTTCTTGTTTAAACTCAAGAATGAACTCCTTCGCTAACTTTTATGCCTCAGTACTATTTCTCCTAGACAATAGGAAGTACTGAGATAACATTTAGCTTAATTGCTTTCCTGAACTCTTGTACACTTTCTAAATCATACCATTTAGTTTCTTAAACATTATTATTAGGATCAAGACATTTTCCTATTTCTACTGCTAAGGATATGTTACTTAAAATCTAAACAAAAAGGTAATTCCCTTTGAAAGTGAGCAATGGGTAGCTCGCTGTCCGGCCGTCCGGTAACTGTCCGGAACAAACCAAGCCCAAGACGTCGACGGCGCCCACTGTTCCCGCGCGCCTCAAGGAGTTGTCAACAGCAGGGCCCAGCCGGATCGAAGCCTACTGGGGCCAGGGTTATCCGAAAGGGCGCTGAAGCCCCGGTACGAAGGCTTGAAAGAACGGGATGGGTTTTTTAGTCAGTAAGAGTCTGATACTATCTCCCGCTCCGCCCAAGAGCGGGGGTTGTCATTGGATGATTTTTCCCATCGAAAAAAAATTATAGGAGGCCTTTCTTTCCTCCTATACATGTATCAAATTCATTACATCCAGTAAATACTGTAACATTTGTCATAAACACTATATTTTACACAATACAATTGCGTAGTAAAAAGGAAACAGTGCCGGTAAAGAAAACTGTACGAATTTTATCACATAATCTCCTACTATTAGCACCCCAACCCTCCATCAGCATACACCAGAAAATAATACTGATAAAGTCGCAAAAATGATTTACTGATATAAAGGAGGCTCATATACTGAGAGTGAGAGGGGTATAATTGAAACACTATGATTTATATGTGCTCATAGCTGTTTTTATCTACGGCCTTATTTCTAAACAAAGGAAAAATGGAGGGGATGTAATGGGTGGAAGGAAGTGTTTTCAAAGCATTTGTGCAGTGAAGTTTCTGTTCGGCTTAATTTTTGTCACGTTTAACGTTTATTTGATTTCATAACACAATTGTTAATTTATGATATGTGTGCTGTATTTCGATGTCTAGCAAAAATAGATTGATTAAAAAGAAGAATATTGCAGATTTTTTTTTTATGATTAGCCATGGAGTTTCTTGTCGGTTCTTCTGCACAGGAAATGACCAATTAGAACCGTGCGGTAATTTTTGACGTTTTATAAGTTACCTATGTGAAATAAATAATTTTGAGTTTGAGTTTGATTTATTTTTTATGCAATAGTCAATATTTATCTTCTAGAAACTAGATTTTTTTTATTACCTATTCGCATAACACAAGCTAAAAAATAACTCAAAAAGTCTTTCACACAAAGTTTAACATAACCACCTCTGCCTACTTCAGCAATGCTGCAATATTTTATATTCCGAGCCGCCCAACTTTGAGTACCCAACCGATTCTTATCCCAATTTCCTTAGAACTGATGTAAACACAATGGAAATACCGCATCTATACCGTTTTACTCCGCTCTCCCCCAAAAAGGGTTCCTGGGCGGAGTCAGTGAATTATGGTCTTTTAAAATCTTTTTTTTTTCTTTGTTATCGTTCTGAGTTTTTCGTTGCGATAAAGAAGATTACACCATTTATCTTAGGGTTGACTCTGGAACATTTGTGCAGTTAGTATAATTTTATTTTTTTGGGTTTCTCCGGGTTGAAAACATTTATTTGTCTTCTAGTGAACCGTTTTTATTGATTGCCTTCATATCCAGACGTATGTAGATAGACAGGGCATGCATTTTTATTAGCTTGTGTTGTTATCCGCTCAGAATTTTCTTATTCGAGGTTAAATGTAGATAAATGAGATATTGCTTCAATTAAAAAAAACTAGGCAAATTCGAGTCAGACTCACGCACTAAGGGTTCCGTGCAAATTTACTTACGTAATGTAACGCAGCTCAGCTCGTCGGAAGGCTCGTATAGGGATTCTTCTATGAAATCAAACACTTCGGGCGGCGGACTCTTATATTTTTACTTATTTGAACGAATTCATGCTTTCCTTACAAAAATCACTTCAACACTGAAAAAACAGCACACATTCTTTTTTCTACCAATTTTCAAACCTATTCTAGAACAGCATAATCCTTCGAATTATGTTTTACAAGCCAGTTCGTTGGTTACATAAAAAAAACAACTCATGCGATCTCCTTTCGATATCACAGTAAATAGGTAAATTTTCGAATAGAGCCTCAAAGATTTTTCCGAATCGCTAAAAAAAAGTTTATTTTTTTGTGAGTTAACAACCAATTTACTGTTTTCAGATTTATTTCTATACCAATTCTTTATGCCAAATTTCAAGGGTCTTGACACACAGACAGACTGTCAACAAAGTGATCCTATACGGGTACTGTTTTTTTTTTCCTTTTGAAAACGGAACCCTAAAGACTACATTGAAGTTGATATTCATGTTTATTTGTTAGGGTTATTATTAGTAGACCACCATAGCTGGTGCCACCCAGCCTCACTACTGCTAAAACAGCACTTGTTTATGAAGCAGAACAAACAACAAAATAAACAAGGCGACATAGAAGCAAGCACATTTCACACTTGACGTCCAAAAATTTGTTCAGCTGCTCTTTGACAGATCACAAACTTGCATGGCATACCAAAAATTTCATCTCAAGTATTTATTTTCCAAACATAAATTAATTATTCATACATTAATAGACTCGGTAAACACGGAGTCTTCCAGTAGTGTTTCCTCGGCGATAAAATAACATTGTACAGAATAATTAGGTACATATAAATTATACATATAACGTGAATAATTAATGTTCATGTGGACCATGTTACGAACATTATTTTACTGGAGTTTTATATGTTTGGGATGATTATAACTACCGAGAGGGGTGGATGTAGTGGGTGGGGTGTAGTAGCAAGATAATACAATGAGGGATTGAATTTCGTGGAAAATTATTTCCATCGTATAGGGATGAAAGTTATTGATATTTTACGCCATTTTAGCTAAATTTCTGTCAAGCTTTCGTTTCTACAATGTAAACTGTATTTTAATTTAGTTTGAATTGCGGATAACTTATGAATATACCAACTGAAGTTTTAGACTTTTTTACAAAGAAACTAATTGATTTGTTTTACTGATGCCTTATAAACTCGAAACTAAAACAGACTGAAAATATTGAATTGAAACTAACAAGTTACAAAACTTGTAATTTTCTGTGTGTTTAATAAATTAAAACGTTTTAGCGTAAGATTTTTAGAGGGATACCAATGTATTTTACCTAAGTACCTGTTATGATTATATTTGAAGGCCAAGTCTTGGTACAAATTAACCTTTAAAGAACTTAGTTACCCGCCTACATTAGGTTTACAGTTTCTGATTAACTTTAATGTCGAATATAAATGGTAGTTTCTTTTACATTTGGGACTTTACCGGCAGCTGGTTATTCTAGTGTTAAACAGAATGTAGTTTAAACTGGTTTTGCCTTAGTTGTAATTGTACGGACTTCTTCGTAAGTAATCATGAGTGAAACTAGATTTTACATTAGTCAGAATGTACAATTTAATTCCCTTTGTGATCCATTTGTATACCCCTCTAACTTTCTCTAAGGGAGCTTAGGTTACAATTTTCTCGAGCTTAAAAAAAGAACTCATGAAATATACGACAAGCCGTGATCAACTACAACCGTAGTAGGTGGCACAAACTGTTTGCTGTTTCTGGAAGTCGTACCGTCGCCCGAGCCCAGTTTCCTATCATCATCATCATCATCATCGTATCAGCCAAAAGTCGTCCACTGTTGGACATAGGCCTCGCCACAACGACCGGTCCTGTGCGTCACGCATCCATCAGATTCCCGCGACCCTGACCAGGTCATCAGTTTACGTTGTTGGAGGTCTTCCAACGCTGCGTCTTCCGGTACGTGGTTCCCTATCATTCGTACTATATCCGCGCTTACCGATTTTTAGGTTGCTAAACCTAATTGTGACGTTTTTGCTAAAGAATCGAAAATCTTGTCTGTATGCATGTGTGAGATGGGTGTATGATTGCCATTTTGTTAAATTTCATTGTTATTTTGTTCGTATTTTAGGTCAAAAACGTGTCTTCTATTACGCTTTCGGATGTATGATGTTATTTTTTTATGTTTTCTTAATGACAGTCTTGCGCGTCAACACTATCTCACTTGACGATTAGTGACGATGGAGCGTGCTTACCTTGTTAATAACCGAATTACTCTTGACTTAAAGACTCCTAGGTTGTAGCTATCAGGAAACAGATTCAGGCAGGGTAACCCACTCCTGAGTTTATCGATTACCATTTCATTCTTCCTCTCCAAGCATTGCTACATCTATCGATCCTGTTTCCTGCATCCAGCCAGTTTTCGCAATCTTCATCGAATCATCGGTCAACTTTTAGGAATATTATTAAAATAAACCAAATGGCTATTTGATTTTCACCAACTTTTATTATATAAACCACTGCCACAGCTGGGCAAAGACTTTCGTCCATTCTTTTCAACAATTATGGTTCGCTTTCTTGTTCCAATTCTTAAGGAAGACATCCAAGTCGTCCCAGCGTCTCCTTTGTGGTCTACCGTGGCCTCGCATCGCTTTGTCCAGGCACTAATCCTGTATTTTACTGTGGCTTACAGCATGTTAGACATGCGGCAGACATGTCCGTAGTACATATATATCGATGTCTTGCTCAGCCCCATTTAAGTTGGGTAGCTTTTTGAGCGACATCTACGATTTGCGTTTCGGAGCGCAGTGTAATGTTTTGAACGTGGTATGATATTTTAACACATAGTATGCTGCACTTCATAGCAGGCTTGCAAACGTTCACACACTTTAGCCTAACTGAATATTCTTCAAAATGTTTTTCAATAACTCCCTTTAAAATTGTCATTATCATCTTTAAAACCAATGAAGCGTCAGTTGAGACTGATCATCTCTTAGCTGCCTGTGGATTATTTCAATTTCCATTTTATATTAGTTTTTTTTTTTCAATTATTTATCTTCATTGTGTTTACATAATACTCGTAGAAGCGACAAGAAATATGTAACCAAGATTTATGTAACTCATAATATGATTTAAAAGAGTATCCACGAAGTTTCTATTACGTTCTTCTCCACAGAGAATTACGCTTAACGTGCAATTTAGCTTTACTTTTTTTTTGACTGCTCAATATTTTGACAATTCAAAAGTGACTGTAATTGGTCCATTTAAAAGAAATGTTTCTGATTTCTTAACGTGTAAACTACTTAGATAATCATCACCAACTACCGTGTCATATCTAACATCTCAGCTGCCAGGGAGGTCAAACATTTTCCGGTTTTACTGTGACCCACAAACTTTCAACTGGTTTCAAGAATGTCCAACATATGCTCATAGATATAGTTTGTGTCGTAAATTTTATCAGCTGATTATGTTTTGTCAGTATTAATAGGTTAATTTTCTTTTTTTAAGATAATTTTTTTATGATAGTGTAGAAAGTTGCTTATGAATGGTATTGGTTTTGGACTATCTCCATCTTATCATTTTATTTGTGTACATCTATCACCATATTATGTATCTTTTAATATGTTTGGAGAAAATGTCTGTGAGAGATAAACAAGAGTGACCTATTAATTCATTAAACCCCAAGCGAACGCGGTTCGCGCACCTATTGTCTTTCTATTGTGTCTGTAATTTCCACGATTGAAAGGTTAAAGCTTTTCCTTTCAAAGACGGAGCCCTAAAATCAACGGTAAAATGAAACTTTTTCTTTTTTGTTTGTCTGTTTTTTTTTAATACTGTGATTAAAATACAACTGAGCCCAGCCTTTTAAAATAAATCAGTTTATAAAATATCGCATAATTTTTATCTAGGTACATTCTAGACCGAACTTTGAACTTAATTTCTTGTTAATGCTTTTATCTCTTATACTAGGTAAGAAAATCACCTAATAACATCTCTCACTCTTGGGCGGAGTGTTAGACTTTTACTGTCAAAAAACCCACTCCTATTCCTTCTTTGCAGCTTCCCTACGATTGCAGACATCTTAAGACGCACGTGGAATAGTGTGCGCCGTCGAAGACTTGGGCTCGGTTCTGCTTTGCTTTTATCTCTAAATCCAAATTGAAGACTAACATTATTAGGTCCTAGCTTCGGCCAGTGGTTTTGCCCAAGTAATAGTAGAAAATTATCCCAAGGAAACTTACTCCTGGAATAAAATGTATCTTATGGGCTATTCCAGACGATAGTCTATTCACATGTATAATTTCATCCAATTCCTTATAACCGGTCGAGCGTGAAGGAGAAACGAACACATACACATGTACGTACACACATTTTTTACGTTTAAAATATTAGTGTGATGATTTGATAACCTATAAGTCTATATGTAATCGCTAACCATGGATTAGCATAAAAGCCTTAAACCTTAGAATATTATTTATGACAGAATATACAAAATAGGCATCTATGAGGAATAATGTTATGATATGAACTAGTTAACATAACATTTTCGCTTTAAATCTTATCTTATATCAAAGCTTGTGGTTTAAGTCTTTTGTAACATAATAATACGTGTATAGATTATAGTTTCAGTTTCTTGTTTAACATAACACCTAATATTATATCTACTTACGAAAACTGAGTACATTCTCGTTCGCCTATCCTCTTTTAAAATGTCGCGGTCGGGTCGTAGCGACATCTATGACGCGACATTGGAACTAAAAATTCAAAATTATGCATCGCGAAAAAAAAAATATCCACCAAGTTAACAGCCCACTGTCTGGACGTATGCCCGTATAATGACACCCGAATACATAAATAACCCGAAACACATGCCTAGTATTTTTATGTTAAAAATCTATGTACAAAATTTCATAGCTGTATCATGAATAATAATAAAATGTTAAGCTAGTTATGTTGCCTGGTTGTCCGCAAAAAGACATGGTCTCCGGGTCATCCGGGTAATTGAGGGGTTGTTTCGCTCCCGCACTCATCTCTGCGCTAGTCCCAATGCCCACTGTATCTTAGTATATTATATGACTTGCCCGGTGTCGTACTTAGTATCGGTGGTGTCCAACTTGTAACCTTTTTTTAAATGTCTTTGGGAAAAAATCTAACATAGTGTACCTAACAATTAATGGAATGGGTTCAGTTACTATGGGTCAGGAATCGACTGACGAAAATTAAAGTGTATATTATACTTTCATCCATGCCTATCCTTTCAACGAAGACAAGCGTAATGTGAAATATACTAAATAGGTTTTAAAGCAACCTACGCTACATATGTAAGATTTTAGCTCCAAGCTTTTTTTTGTACTAAAGAATTTAGTTTTATTCTGTAATTTGAATCTACAAAATTATGATTTAAGATAGAACCTAAGCTTAAAATATAGCTAGCATTTTTACGGCCTGCCACATAATCAAAAATCTTTGGCGCAAATCCTGCCTAAGTTTCGGCAGACTTACATTACATGTTGATAGGCAAGTAGCTACATCTCTGCTCACCCATTTGATTCATGCTTCAGCACTTCCTAGAACTGGAACGTAATAGAACAGAACTGAAACAATAATATGTTCAACCAAGTCTGTTTTAGGACATTATGCATACATTATGCTAGTGGACGCCTGAAGACATAAAGGGGTAAGATGTGAATATGAAGTACATATTTAATTTTTGATACATAGAAAAGATGGATGGATTGAGTGAAGAGTGATATGAAAGAAAAGGGAGTTAGTGATAATGTGATGGATGACAGGACAGAATGAAAAAAAAAAAACGTTTTGCACCGATCCCAAGCTATATGGGACAATGGCAGGAAGAAGAAGAAAAGAATAAGTACAATTACAGACACGGATCTTGAGCGCTGGCTTCAAGTTGCGCAGAAGTCAAATATTCGGTCTCTTTAGTGGTGCAAAGTGAGACGCAGGGGGCGGGGAGAGTCAGTGATTGGATCGCCACGCCATCGTGTCATAGACGTCACTCCTGATTCGTTCCCTGCGTTGCTGCATGTATCTAACAATGAAGATGATTGGCTCGCCAATGTATGAAAAGCGCAAAGCGATCCCCACTCTGACGCCGAGCGCTCAAGATCCGTGCCGGTAATTGTACAAATACTTTTTTTTTGGGTTCCACCGTAGAGCGGGAGAATTCATTTATTAGATTTTCACCTCAAAAAAACAAGCGCATACTGCGAAACACAATCAACTACAAAAGGTGTAAGTGAGTGTGTATTTTTGAGTATGTTTGTTATTTTTTCGCAAACAAACGTTTGAGCATGCAAATGAAAGTTACACGGGTAGACCGTGTTCTGGTTATAACACATCGAAATTTTTTTTTATTCCATGTTCCCTTAGGATAATTTAGTATCACGCGGGTGAAACCATTGGCAGAAGCTAGCCCGTAATATGTTTTGTCACTGAAGTCTTGAGGGCAACCGCTGATTTTCTTCAGTTTTAAAATATTTATTTGATAATCTACTTCATTCACTTTGAGTAAACTCTACCTACTCATCATCATCTTCCTGCCTTTGTCCCGTCTTATTTGTGGTCGACGCAACACGTTTTTTCTTCTATTCTGCTCTGTCACTCGTCATTATATCACTAACTTCCTTTTCTTTCATATCACTCTTCAAATAATCCTTCCGTCTCCCTCTCCACCCATCAACATGTATACCTCCAACTCATAACTCTCCACTATACCAACTATAACTTAATTATGCAGCTACAGTTACGGCCAAATTTTATTACAAATACTCTACGTGCTAAATCGGTTAAATTGTTTTCATAAATGATACAGTTTCAGAATAGCTGGCATGAATATCCATGGTTAAATATTCAGCAGAATTGCTTATGAAATTGCCTTTAAACACCGTTCCTAACTTTCACTCCATCGAATATTCTAAATATGGCGAGAGGGAAGTGTTGAGAAATATAATATACTCTGAAATGATCTAAAACGGGTCATTTCAATACCTGCGGCCGTATTATGACATCTTAAAACCATCATGTTTTCTGTGTGAGAAAAGGATAGTGCTATTCGTCCTGTATAGCTCCGTCTCTTTTTCACACCGAAAACATGATGGTTTTAAGAGGTCATAATACGGCCCCTGACCTAGTTTCGACAAATAGGTTTCAACGCTACATTCAACGCGAGTCACAATATCAATATCTTTTGCTGGGAGAAATCCCACGGAACTCCATTACGGCACACAAAACCAGTTACCGACATCATAAACCACATTATATTATACCATTTTCCTAAACCAGGTATCCTAAAATAATATATTTTTACGAGAACTACCACGTTTCAGAACGCAATACTTATTATAAACCTACTCGCTTTATGAAAAGTTTATTGTACGTAAAATTGAGTCGGACTGAGCAATAAAAATGATTTAGATTATGTAGCCTTAATTTTACAATAGGTTACGATTATGCCGACTTCCAAATATTTTAGTACGAAACCCTTAATTTAAGTGAAAATATCGCGCAGTAAATCATTTAAGAGGCTGTTAAATTAATATGTATACCGCTATTGTAAGGCCTGTTTCACTGGCAAGCGATGCGATGGCTGTGAGTGAACAATTTTTTATTACTTCATGCATATTGAATGAGGTGAAATGTTTTCGCGTCAAGTTTTAATCCTGCTGTTAAAGTTTGCGGATTTATGAGCAAATGGAACATCAAACGAAACACTGATTCTACTAGCAGTTTGGATTTTCCCACTTTACAAAACACTTCGATTTTCAAACACTGACATGATGATATTTTGGTATTGTTAATGTATAATATGAAATTGGAATAGTGCACACATCATCATTTCAGCCGAAAAGCCTCCACTATCGGACTTAGGGCTCCCCCAAGTATTACCATAACGAACGACCCTGTGTGTCTTGCAACCTTCGGATTCCCGCAAGACTCACCTGGTCATCGATTCATCTTAGGTTGAAGCAATAACATTAAAATAAATTATCCATGCAGCGTATCTTACACAACACCACCACCCTACTCGGCACAGTGCCTCGGAAAATTCACTCGCGGACCGACCCCTGAATAAGAATGAAGTTTTTGCATCACATTTTAATGTCCGCTAATATTATTCGGTTTCTTCAGTGGTGACTGTTTTAAAATTTAAATATCACTTACCTATGTTCAGAGTTTATTAAGTTGATATTAAATTACTTTGTCATGCCTAAAGCTTGGAAAGGAATATGAAAATTCAATATGATACTTGCTTTTCTTTTATGAGTTTTTTTATTATGTGATATGAACAGTATTATAGGATAGATAACAGTCGCTTCATATGAGACAGTTATCGTTATGTGCAGGTATGAATGAGTAGACAATAATCCTATTTATGAAATAAAGAGTGATCTTTATTTACACTTAGCGAGAAATATAATTATGCCTAATATCGCAATTTTATTGTTTAGCTTGTTTTGAAATGCACCAAATGCTCCATTTTGTGTCCAAGCAATCTCTGTCCATTCTAGATGCTCTGAAAAAGATCGCGGAATGCGATAACGCCATCAATTGTATGTTTTGAAATTTTAAGCTTAAATTGCCATTTTTTTTTTGTTGATGTGCAATAAGGTACATAAAATAAATAAATAATCAAAACGTAAAAATAATATTCTGCAGTTAGAATCGCATTTCAGCTGATACTGACTAAAAAATTAAAACATTTTAGTAGGTAATATACGAAAAAGAATCGAAAATAATCACTTTCACAAAATTGAAAAAAGCTTTCTCAGCAAAACCTAACAAACTATAGCCTGAGTTAGGTACTAACAAATAAATCCTACGTCTGTCTTGAAGCAAGAAAGAAATACCCAAAAGTCAATTTACGAAACAGTACTTACTCAACGTGTCTAGACCGTTTGGTAATTTAAAGGCAAGCTTTCTTTATTACCAGTATATACTGACCGGCTCTCATTAGTTTAAAAAAAAAAAGTAGGGTATGTGGGAGACTTTAAATGACAAGGGTATACTGTACCCATCTCAACACACCAGGGTTACCATCTGGCGATTCATTTGTATCGTTCAGATTTAAAAATGATGGCCAAACTCAACAACAACGGCAGACTCGCTTTTAGGGATCCACTTTCAGTCCTCGCAATTTAAAAGTTCGACGAATTTCGAAAGTTGTTCTAAAAGTTTTGTTTCGTTTTTTTTTTTGTTTACGTCAGTTGGAAAACTGTAATATCCGAATGTTTTAACGTGTAGATTGGTAACCCTGCGAGGTGTGTGTGGTCAGGAATACAAATGGCGGACAAGATCGTGCGTCCTCCAACGGCTTCATTTCGGGACCGCCGGAGAATATTTGCATGTTTTGAGGACAGTGCTAATAATAAGTAGGTTGAGATTTAAATAACTTTATTTGTTGTTTATTGTGAGGATTTTTATGGTTCTTCTTCTTCTTCTTCTTCTTCCTGCCCTTGTCCCATTTTATTTGGGGTCGGCGCAACACGTTTTTTTCTTCCATTCTGTCCTGTCACTCGTCACGCTATCACTAACTCCCTTTTCTTTCATATCACTTCTCACACAATCCATCCATCTTTTCTTTGGCCTCCCTCTCCCTCTCCATCCATCCACATGTAAATTCATAACTCTTTTAGCAACATGCTTTTCATCTCTCCTCTTTACATGACCATACCAAGACAAACGATTTCCTTTCAACCTTTCAGTTACTGGCGCCACTTTCAAACTTCCCCTAATATACTCATTTCTCACTTTATCCATTCTCGTCACACCACACATCCATCTTAACATTCTCATCTCCGCTACATGCAATCTTTTTTCATCCGTCTTTTTCACAGCCCAACATTCTGATCCATACAGTATGACAGGCCTTATCACGGACTTGTAGATTTTACCCTTCAACTTGAGGGGCATCCGTGGGTCACAAGTTGTTTCCGTGACCTGACGCCATTTCATCCATCCTGCGTTGATCCGATATGTTACGTCCCGGTCTACCTCACCATTCCCTTGGACGAGCGACCCGAGGTACCGAAAGTCGGAACAGATCGGTATGGGCGTTCCGGCGAGAGCTAAGGGCACTGGATTGGAGAGACCGCCGAAATCGCAGAACAAGTACTCCGTTTTGGTTCTACTCAATTTCAGGCCAACACTCTCCAATCTGTGCCACCACACCTCCAATCTGTTCTGGACCTCTAGGCCACTCTCGGCAACCAGCACAATGTCATCGGCAAACAACATACACCAGGGAGCCTCTTCCTGAATGTCCGACGTCAGAGCGTCCATTATCATCAGGAAGAGGTAAGGGCTGAGGGCCGACCCTTGGTGTAAGCCGACAGCCACATTGAAGCTTCCAGTAGTGCCCACTGAAGAACGGACTTGGGTACTGCATCGACTGTACATCGCTCGGATCAACTGCACATACTTCCCAGGCACACCTTTCTCCTTAAGGGCCCACCACAGAACCTCACGAGGTACCCGGTCATATGCCTTTTCGAGGTCAATGAATACCATGTGCAAGTTTTTATGCGCACCTCTGTATTTCTCGCACAGCTGGCGTATAGCAAAAATGGCATCCGTTGTACCCCGACCGCCTCATAAAACCGAATTGGTTCTGTGAAATTTCACTCTCTTCTCTCAGTCGCCTTTCAATAACTTTCTCCCAGGCTTTCATAGTATGTGACATTAGCTTTATTCCTCTATAATTGTTGCACTCAAGCACATCACCTTTGTTCTTAAAAATGGGCACCAAAGAACTGCTGCACCACTCATCAGGTATGGCTTCTTCCTGCAACAACTTATTGAAGAATAAAGCTAACCACGTCCATCCATCCACTCGCAATAACTTCCACACTTCAACTGGTATTCCATCTGGACCAATGGCTTTACCATTCTTCATTCCATTTACTGCTATCCTAACTTCATCCATACTAACCATTCTCACTAACCCCACATTCACTGGTTTATTCTCTAACACGCTACTCCAATTATTTTCCTCATTCATCAGTCTTTCAAAATAGTCCTTCCACCTCTTTTTGATTTTCTCATCATCCGATATAACCATTCCAGTTTCATCTTTTATACATCTTACCTGGCAAACGTCATGGTTGTGGGTTTAAAATCTATCAGCGGGTAATTGCAAACGCCTTAAGTTTACGATAAATCCAGTAAAAGGTTAATCTATTCATAAAACAATATTTTATATTTGTGACTTATTAAAATACTAACATGTTCTTTTATTTTTAATAATTTAAAGGCACACCGCACACGTTCTCTCTGGGCCCTACTATCTAAAATAGTAAGTGATGAGGTCAACGCTGATGCACACGCGACGTCATTTCAGCCGATAGACGTCCACTGTTGGACATAGACCTCCCCCAAGTGTTGCCACAATGGACGATCCTGTGCGTCCCACATCCATCGGATTATCGCAACCTTCATCAGGTCATCTGGTCTGGTCTATCCACCTTATAGGAGGCCTTCCAACGCTGCGTCTTTCGGTACGTGGCCGCCACTCCAGAACCTTTCGTTTACGAGCTTTGTAATAACGTATTATAATTATAGAAAAATATTTGTAATAACGTATTATAATTATTAAAAAAAAAAAGCGTATAAAATAGCGCGCTATAAAAATATATTCAATAGTCTATAGAGCGTCTATAGTTTATAACGGAATTGAACATAACTAATACACAGTGTCAAAAAACATTAATAATATTACTACGAGTATTATGAAAGTCTACACATTTGAAATTTATTTATAAATCAAGTAGACGAACAATCACGGGTAGAATATGGACATAGAATACTTTTCTCCTGACGCATTCACGCAAATAAAACAACAAGCAAAACTTTAACCTAGTTATCTACGCTATTCTAATACAACAATCTACACTAATATAATAAACAGGTGGAGTTTGTTTGTAGGAGGTAATCTCTGAAAATACTGGTCCGATCGCTAAAATTGTATCACCGATAGAAGGCTGTTTTATGCCTGATTGACATAGGTATTAAAATTTATGTATGCGGGCGAAGTTGCGAGCAAAAGCTAGTCAATAATATACTAGACGCATCCGGTAAAATCAAGTGCTCTAGAATGAAGCTGTTAAAACCGTAAATCTATTAAAGTCCGTCTCATCAGTAAACCAAATTGCTAGTCGTGCCAAATTCCATGGTAAGCTTCCAAAAATAGCTTAAATCCATCACCATGGCAACCATCCCGTCTACCCCAAACGTTCCCCGAATTTGTGGAAAGATTTACCGAAAACCACTTTACTTTCAAAATGATCTTAGACTACTGAACAAATGCCAAAAAATATTTGATTTCATTGTAGAGGTTTATTGATAACTGACAATCACTTGGCGATGTCAACACATCAAATCTTCTGAAGAAAAATCTTTTCAACCCTCTTTGAGGGCCTCGGACTGGAAATACAAAGGTTTGGGAAAAATAGGTAGGACTGCCAACTCATTCTTACTGTTCGATAACTTATTATAAGTAGGTTATATTTCTTAACCTTATTTTTGTAAGGGTTGAGAATTGAGTAACACTCTCAGAATCCAACAGGAAAAACACAACAGAAACGTTTCGTAATATTTTCCTTATAATAAATTTTAAAACACGAAATTTTGAGTTACAACACTTCCAAATTATGTTTTTCAATTGCGTTTTCCTCTTTAATAATTTGTTATGAATTACTTGAACATCTGAATTACGGAAAATTAATTTTAAATTAAATCATATTATTTGTTTTTAAGACCCACTTGTCTACTAAACCTTTACACATATGATTGTTTATCGATTTTGTTAAAAATTATTCAATTAATTTCAAATTTGAACGACCATTTTCCAATTTACAAGGTTAACTTCAATTTATCAATTTGTCTATTTATTATTTAACACAAAACACGCATGTGAAACAGTTTTAGTAATTGCTGGACAGTACCCACCTGTTTTGATGTTGGGAAAAATGTCTATTTTTGTTTCAATTTCTAACGATAAACTGATAAATTATGTAAGTATGCGCCTAACTACGTAACTGTTCAATTCGTTTCCGAGTTTAAATTTGTACGCCAGTAGCTGTATATTTACTATGCATAAACCGTGTTTTGATCAACTATAAAGTTGGTAGAGAAACAAATCTATTTTCTATCATTCTATCCCACTAATAAAATTAACGTGAAAATTAGCGCAAACCTAGGCAAGCGATTTACTTTGTGCATTTATTTTATTTAACAATTTATGTACACACAATAATAAGAGAACAGAAAAAGGAAACAGTACAAAGGTAATGCTTACTTCTAAAGAAATCTCTGCATTTTATTTCATCATCACTAGTTTTAAAACGGTAAAGAAAAACTTCGTTTTAGAATTTTAATTGTGTTGTCAACGAATTACAAATGTTATGTACGTCGTTATTGTCACGTACTCATCGTAATCAGACCACTGCGAAGAGTTTTTTTTTTTGTTATAGTGAAGTACTCTCAATAAGCATGGTGGAGCTGAGTGGTGCTGATATATATGTCGGCGTAGTGTCCATGAACGGACGCTGTCAGTTAGCACTAGTCATATCTTAACAGCCGGTAGTTTATTTTAATGTTTGAATTTAGTATGGGATTTTTTTATCTTATTTATTTACATTGTGTGATTTAAAAGAGTGTCTATGAAGAATCACACTTCTGCTTAGAGAAGCTTTGTAATGTGCAGTTAGCATCATCATTTTTTGACTGACTGATTTCGTGACAATTTGAAAGTGCCTGTAGTAAATATTATGGTTGGTTTATTTGAAAAAAACATAATTTGATATGATTGATATACAAAAAGTAACACAACTTAAAATGAATCCAAATCGATGGAAACAATGGCGATTTCATTGCAGCAACAGCAAATAAATACAGCATTTATTTTGAATAAACTATTCACAGGCACTTTCGAATTGTCGAGAATTTTACTTATCTACACGTATATATCAATTAATACAAGGTGTAAGGGACAGCGCTCCACAAACTTTAAGGTCTTGCTCAGTAGACGAAACTGAACAACCTTCCACAAAAATTTTTTACAGGAAACGAAAAAAAAATTCGGCCTCTCCATACAAACTGTTCAATCAAGTTTATAATTTTCTATGGTGAGGCGGATTTTTTTTTTCGTGTCGTGAAAAAATTTTTGTGAAGGTTGTTCAGTTTCGTCTACTGAGCAAGCCCTTAAAGTTTGTGGAGGGCTGACCCTTACACCTTGTATAGTGTTATAATAACAGTAATATAATAATACAATGGTTTATTCATCCAAACAATACACACAGACACAAAACAAGCTGGCAAAAATACAAGAAGCGTAGTTTTGAAAACAGAAAATTTAAGTCTACTTTTACAAAAAAGTTATGAACCCTGTCTCTTAAACTAGAAGACTTGTATCTTAAAGACAGTGAATGGGCCAAACTGAAATTTAATAAAACTAGGGTTTACAAAGTGAAGTGAAGGTGTGTCGATATACAACTATAGAAGTATTTAAAATTTGTATATTTTTCAATTTAAAAATGTTAAGCTGTGTGTATGTATATGTACATATGTGGTGGTTGTAGTTTTCTTCAAACGAAAATAACGTCAAGTGATGTTTGAAACTAAAGACGTTGTTACGTAGTCGTGCTCTAAGAGCCCGGAAGAAGTTTTAGATTTGATATAAAAAATTAGATTTATTATTTATTTATTTTCGCATTTTAGGAAAGCTTACAGACTAATAACAACATAGTGACAATAGTAGGTAATTAAATTGCTAATTACAAGCTTCCACATGTAGGTAGTTATAATGACGGAAAAAAAAAACCAATGTTGGTCCCACAAGGTTGACACAGAGTTGGTAAACTTTCAATAATTTTAACAAACAATAATATCATGTTTTACGTGCAAATAGGTGCTGGTTATTCAAAAAATGACTTTGCTAAGTGCTTCCTAACTGTGCCCGCTTTCGTGCAAAAGAGGTCAATTTATTATTACTACATAGTTCTTTCTGTATTTTTCCATAAACTTGTTGGTTTAAGGCATCAACCTTCATAAGCGTCTTTCAATTATAGTTTTGCAATTTACACTTGGGGGAAAAAGTACGTTTCCTTTGATTAGAAAAATAAACACAATACGTATAATTACATATTAGACAATATTGTGGGAGTGTAATAAACGAAAATTGCGTAGAGATTTGGACGGAGACCAAATAGAAATACAGGATATTTTTTTCTAAAGATAATTTTCTTACACAAAAAATTCTATCTTTTTTATGATATAATTTATATTAAATTAAAGTTACACTGATATTGGTCATACTTATAATAATTTTCTCTTATTTTCCAGGTAACCACCAACCTTAGTGTTAAGTGCAAGTGCAGTGCAGTGTAGTGAAGTGCGTGATGTCAAAGTGAGGCCTTTCGAGGCCACAGGAGGCCTAGTGACGTCACCCGGAGGCCATGTCCAGGCCGAGGCTCAAATGCGCCGCGTGGGCTTGGTTAGCAGTCCTCGCGGCTTTGGGAAGAACCACCGCCTATACGGACACCGAAGAGTTCTTGAGTGATCTTGATAAACCAGGTGAGTTATTAGTATAAGACATTAATAAACAATCCTGGATTTAAAATTAAATGAAAACGAAGGGTTCTGAGTGTCTGATCAGTCCTATAATAAATTGAGTCCGCTTTAATTTTAAATATTACACTATTTTCATATCTACTAAAGATACAAACTGTGTTAAAGTAAATAGATATTTATTTTGCATCGACTGATTAAAAAACTGTAAATATGTTGCCTTTTGCAAAATCACTGAAAACTCCCCTTTAGTGATAATACTATATCTAGCAATATAAGAATAATAATGCAAAAAACACTGACTGACAATGATATAATTAGTACCCAAGTGATATAAAAGCAACAGTTATAATAATTACTTAATAAAATAATAACAAAGATTTCCAAACATCGCCACACTTAATCAGAAAACAGTTCACATGAGAAACAAACACATAAACAACATTTACACCACAAAATAAACATTAATGAAACTAAAAACATTTACGACTTGCTTAAATAAACAGAAATAGTTACAGTTCATTAGTTCCCACATCGCGTATTCCAATAATTTCGATTAGATGCTCGCTTTTTAATTATAGGTAGTTCACTCAACCTGAATAAGTAGGCAGCAGAAACCAACTGGTTTGGGTAGAAGATAGATGTTGCATTGATTGAAATTTATCTTCGGCTGACTAAAATGTTCGTATGATTTTAGATAGAGCATCTGCTGGTTAACCTCTTTCTTTGAATTATTGTTACATCACGGTCTACCTACTTTCACTAATAACTGTCATTTATTATTAGTCCTCAAGTTGCCATGCAAATAGATATTGGATATATCACTATTAGATTTATCTTGCAATAGAAAAAATAACAAGTCTTGACGGTGACCTGAGAAAAAAAAAATTGGTTACGTTTTATAAAAAGTAAGATACATAATACTCGTAATAACAACAAGCATGCGCGAAGAATGTTTACGTGAATGTGTGTGAAATTCCATCGTTTACGTATGCAAACGATGCAGAAGGAGGAATACTGTAGTTTCTGCTTACCCTCGTGGGAAAAAGACCTTTTAATTCACTAATATCATAAAAGCGAAAGTTTTTAAGAGAATGACGTGTGTAATGTGTATGTATTTTTGGTACTTCTGCATGCTTGAAAGACTGAAAGAATTTGAAATTCGGTATATTTTTATTCCAGGAGTATAGGAGAAATTTCCTTGGGATTATTTTTTTTTTTGCTCTTGGGTGGAGCGGGAGATAGTGTCAGACTCTTACTGACTAAAATCCCACCCTGTTCCTTCTAGCCTCCATACCGGGGCTCGAGTTTCCTTTCGGATAATCCTGGCCCCAGTAGGCTTCGACCTAGCTGGGCCCCTGGCTGACAACTCCTTGAGGCGCGCGGGAACAGTGCGCGCCGTCGACGACTTGGGCTCGGTTTGAACAGTTACCGGACAGTCGGACAGCGGGCCACCGTAGGCGTAGGCTTGCGGACAGTGAGTAATGGCACTGTCCGCAAGCCCGCGCCTACGGTGGCCGGAAATCGGAATCGGGATCCGGGCGGCAGCGGCGAAAGCGCCGTTGCTTGATGCGGTCGGCCTCCTCCTTTGCAAGCATTACTGCTTCGCAGAAGTCGGCAACCGCCTCAGAAGTCGGCGACCGCCTTTGGGATCATTTGACGTGAACAAAACCGCTGGCAAAGTGGCAACAGCTAGTGTTAAATAATTATGTAAAAAAGTTATCAGAAACTCATAATCTGTATCTGTACCGAGTAAAGTATTTCTATTCTATTCTAATCAATAAAATAATACCCTAAATATCCCAATCACGTTTTTATTGATACATATTAATATTCATGTAAATAAACACCTATTGGTATTTCGTCACATCTATCTCCCGTCAATTTCCTCTGCGCACTGAACCCAAAATTACAATAATATGCCGTGCAATCAATCAAACGAAGACGTGGGTGCATCGTGTGTATAATGTGATGATTTTTAGCGATAATCATCAACATTCAGCTCCAGTGCACCAATTATAACGTTAGTGTTTAATTATGGTGATTTTCTAACTCATTTGAGTGTATTTCAAACGTGTATGACGTGTTGGGGAAATTGATTGGTATGCAGGCAATTAATTTTGAAGTTGTTTGATAAGTTGCGTGTGGTTCTGAGATTGGTAGCCGTGTTTCGTATTTGATGTTGAAGGTACACTCATATGTTTTGACTAGCTGACCCAGTAAAATTTGAGGTTTTGAGAATTTGTATGGAAAAAATTATCAAAGAAAAGAAGGGGTGGGGTTAAAAAATAGCCTACGACCTGTTCTCAGACTTTCCAAATATTAGATAGAATATGGAAAATAATATTTAAATTTTAATTTACTTTGGAAGTGCCATATGCGATTTTTTTTTAATGATTATTATTCATAGATTCGCGTTTGTACCACTATCTCACCTAATAGTAAGCGATGGTGCTGGCACGCTTGCTTTGAAGTAACCTAGTAAAAGGAGCATAAACAGCCTTATCGTTAGATTGTGAAATTAGTATTAAAAGTTTTTTTTTTTTTTTTTAACTAAGGAGTAGCAGAACTGAGTTATTTGGTGTAATAATTTCAGCTTAATACCTCCACGCGTTCCAAAAAAAAAAGGTCTTGACAAATGGACTGACAGACTACAAAGTGATTTTTATCAAGGTTCCGTTTTTGCCAACTGAGAACTAAAGAAGCCTGAAAATCACATTTTATAGTCAAAGTAGGACAATCTTGAAGACAAGCAGAAAAGAGCTGCAAAACATGTTAAAGAAAAATAGATAATAAAGTACAATTATTAAAACATAAATTGCTAATACGACTTTCCTAAAACATTTAATGTCCATTATCAATTTTAAAACCCACATAATAACTGTAATAATCACAACTTAAATAACCTATCAATCATACAAACAGTAGATGATTGCAGTCGTTTACTCAAGATAATTACCATTTACTGTTAGTCACACATCGTGTGTGAGTTATTTATGCTGATTTGCTTCCGCTGTGCCCTTTTAAATGGAGTGAGACATAAAATGTTTTTTTTTTAATATTTTGCCTACACTTTCTCACTGCTGGGGAAAGGGGAAAAATAAATGATTATCTTTTTTATTTCTGTGTTTGATTTTTCTGCAGTCTGTACGTAGAAAACAAGTGTGACGAGTTTACATTACTCCAAAATATTTTAATATGATAAAATAAATATGTGACGAGTTTACACTCTTTTTTCTGTGGCAAATCTACACTGTGACGAGTTTACCCTTTTCTTCCATTAATTATTACATTAAACCGGCCCTTGCGAAAGGTATCTAGGTCATCTCGCCACTTCTTCCCAAAATATACGAGTACATACATTAAAAATTAAAAATAATGTAGTAGTTGCAAACCATTGGAGGACTTTTAGAAGAGGTCAAGCATTGTTATTTAGTCTAGTTTGTATTTTAAGCTAACATAGGGTCTTCAAGTCAAAAGTGAATAGGTAACTTCTAGGCAAGCGTGCTCCATCGTAGCCCACATCATCGCTTACCATCAGGTGAGATGGTGGTCAGACGCGAGCCTATCAATAATAATAAAAAAAAACATGCCACGAACGAACGAAGAAACTTCCAAGAAATACTTTTCTACCGTCAGGATAATATTTCAAGTAGGCATGACCATCTGCTCCCGGCGTCGAGAATTGCAGAATGACTAGTGACTATGACTACTGTGGGTGCAGTTTTACGAAAGGCAAGCTATGGGTAAATTTCCGTCCAGCAGTCTGGCAAGCCCAGTTCAGTTTGACGGAGCTTTGTCTTCCACGCGTGCCTCAAAGAGAAGTCAGTAAAATTGTAGGGGCCAATTACAGCCAACGTCTGCCAGGGCTGCAGGTATTCCGCTGGAGTTATCGTAGCCCTCGCAAAACAGGGCAATTTAAGGGATACAGTGTTTTAGTCGCTCCAGCCAGAGTGTTAGACTTTCACTGACCTAGAGCGTGAGAAAAGTGAATATTACCCTCGTACAAAAAAAAAATGCATGACCGTCTCCAGAAAGCTTATGATAGCATTCGAGCAATTGTGCAACCTCAACACCTGAAGAAGCCATTCGTGTGGGATGCTCTATGGTTCAATCTATCTCTAACAGGATGAAGGCAATAATTCGTTTTCATTATTATAAGAAAATTGTTTTTTTTTTATTCACCAATCCACATACATAAAAGGAAAAAAATGACTTATATATCAGCACATAGCCTACTTGGACTCGGAGCATGAAATTTTGTACAAGGTTTCATTTTACGTACCAAAAAATTGAAAAACCAAAAATTGTTGAAATATTCTTAAGTTATGGAAGTGCAGTGTCTCCTAATACAGGCAATATTTACCTAAAAGGAGGCTCCAATCAAAATCTATTGTTAAAAAATAATTGGTTCTGAAAATAAAAATTTTTGTATTTTTTTTTTGTATTATTTTTGTTTTATGGCGTAGGCGAGCACTAAGAAAAGATTTTCAGTTTAAAATCAAGAAAATTCAGCTCCTAAGAGCCTTGAGTTTGGTTTTTAATCAGGGGTCTAAATTTTGAATGGAGGAACCTACTTGCGAACGAAGCCGCTGGCAGAAGCTAGTACAATTATAAAACTATGACCAAATCATCCTCAACCAACCCGCACCGGGCCCGCATGGTGGATTACGGCCCATTCCCTCTCCTAGAGAGGAGGCCTAAGTCTCAACAGTGGAAACATTATAAGGCCGACTATGCTATCATCCTCAATAAGAAAATAATGCTCTCAAAGGAATTACGTTTTCGATTGTAATCAGATAAAGACACAAGCCGGAAAAAATATTTTGCTTGGAAGTGTCCTAGCAACAGATGTACTTTTCCATGTGAGCCAAATACATGGTAAACGTACCTAAATTTAGACGAATTCATTAATTACAGAGGCTCTACGCTTTACACAATATTTTCAAACAAAACAATGTAGAACAAAGTTTCGTATGTAAATGTTTCTTACTCAGTAATTATTAAATATTCATTTGGACCTCAGGATTGAATATAGAGCTCCATTAAAGAGCTTTTAGTTGTAAGCTCTTAAACTTTACAAGTACACTTGGAGTGCTTAAAAATTAGGATAAGAAATTATTTATTAAATTGTCGATTTTGTAACCTCTTTGAAGTATGGCGGTTTTAAACATAGCTAAATATGACTCTAATGTCTTGGGATGTATTTTGTTCTCGTTTTTAGGGTCGCATATCTCAGTTGGCAAAACTGGAACCCTTAGCAGATCATTTTGTTGTTCGTCTGTCAATGTATTGACCTGCCCTTGCCTGGCCTAGTCTATCAGTCTGACCCTTTTCTCAGGAATGCGTGTAGGTATTAAGCAGAAATTAATACCAAATGCTCTGGTCTACTACTTCTTGGAGTAATAAAAGAATCAAACTTCTAAGTCAAAGCAATATAAAGATAAGGTCGTTTTACTCCGTTTATGGTGCATACTTTGACATTCACAAGGAAATTTAAACCTGTAGGATACTTTCCGTTACCTAGAGTCCTGAAATTTGGCAAATAGCTAGGTCTCGTAGCACAAGTAAAAGAAAAATTTAATAAAATAACTACTTTTTATGATTAAATAAAATCTTTGATACTTGATTCGGGAACCGAACTGGGTATTTATATAGCTATGTGGGGTTTATATGGAACCCTCGTCGTGCAAGTTTGACTCAACCAGTTCTTTATATTATTAATGATAGCACTCGCGTTTGGCCACTTGATGGTAAGCAATGATGTGGTTTACTTACTCGTTTACAAATAATAATGTAACTTTCTTTTTTATCTTTCAAAATTAGTGAAATAATTAATTTACTAGAAGGTTCTTGCTTGTAGAGCAATGGCAGCCGAATGCTAACGGCCCCGACTTACTTTTACAATTAGTTGTAGGTCTCAGGTTCAAACCCAGTCAGACGCATTACTTTGTGTAATTTATTTCATCACCACTGGCTCGTAAAACGGTGAAGAAAAAAATTCGTGAGAAAACCGGTATATCCTAGAACCAGGAATTCGAAGACATGTTACGTTCACCAAACCGCGCTAGGCCCGCGTGGTGGATTACGGACCATTCCCTCTCTTAGAGAAGAGGCCTGAGTCCCAGCAGTGGGGACATTTTACGACTGATTATGCTATTATGATAGCATCATAGCAATCAGCCTTTTAAATTAAACAACATTTAAAACAAGAATCTTATAATAATGTGAATGTTATGTTTTGAATGTTGTTTAATTTCAGAGACTAGCCACGTTGCCATTTAACAGACATGATTAACAACTCCTTGCCGATATTTAAGAAAACCTAGTCCACATTTCACATTGTTCATTCTTTTTTTATGACTGTGCCATATTAGAAAAAAAAACCTTGGAACTGAAAAACTATAGAAAAGACATAGAATAGCAATATTTTTTTAGATAACTATTATTCTCTTTATTTGCAACTTGCAAATAAATAAAAAATAAATTGAAGCAATAGCAAGTCAAAATATAAATAGTTTCATTATTTATTATTGTTTTTATAAAGAGGTAAAGTTTGTTTTTTTTTTGTTTGTAGGAGGTAATCTCTGAAATTATTGGTCCAATTGCGAAATTTTTTTCACAATAGTAGACAAATAAATTGACATGTAAAAGTGTTTTAAAGCCTATTAACAAAATAAATATAATTTATCATTATTATCATTTATCGAAACCTTTTCCCAAGACAGCACCTTAGGGGATGAGATAACCAGATGAACTTAAACGTCACTAGGTATTTCACACCGAGTGCCTCTGACCTCCGGAGCAATGATATATGAAATGAACTGTATAAATCGATTCAATCTTATTCTTGATTCGATTCTCGTAGGTACAGTTATGCACTCGATTTCACTCAAATTAAAATAGATTTTTCACGCTGAACGATGTAATATGTTAAGCTAAGGGCGGACTTACACGGTACGGTTTTAAATGGCCGATTTGCAAAGGCACATATGTGCTGCGAAGGAAGAAGTAATGTGTATTTTGTCAGGCCTTGTATGTATGTACATCTGCGCTTGCTTCCTTTAACTGTAGGTAATTGGTTCGTTTTGTTATGTAGATACTCGTATAGGTAATAATGAGTCGGATATGCATCATCAGTTCTCTGCAAAATACACAGGGTTTATAGGGGATTTTTGAAATTACAAGGAATTTTACTAATATTATAAAGCTGAAAGTGTGTGTGTGATGTGGTGTAAAATTAGATACATGGCTAAGAATAAGTTCTGGAATACGTTTTATTTCAGCAGTATGTTTACTTTGCGATAATTTTCTACTTCCTCACGAACGAAGTTGATGAAAGAGACTTGTAATTATTGATGTCATCATCATCATCAGCTTTTTTAATGATCCCATTACTGGGACTCAGGCCTCTTCTCTAGGAGAGGGAATGGGCTGTAATCCACCACGCGGGCCCAGTGCGGGTTGGTGAATGTCACAAGTCTTTGAATTTTTAGTTCTAGGACATGCCGGTTTCCTCACGATGTTTTCCTTCATCGTTTTGAGAGCAGTTGTAATGAAATAAATTACACAAAGTAATGCGATGGGGTTTGAACCCGCGACCTATAACTCGTTCTCATTTATTTATTACTAGCTTTTGCCTGCGGCTTCGTCGGCGTACATAAAATATAGCCTATTTAACTCAGGAATAAAGCAGCTTTCTATCGCTGAAAAAATTTTAGCAATCAGGTCAGTAGATACTTCCATAGATTACCTCCTACAAACAAAAAAAAAAAAACAAAAAAACAAACTTTACCACTTTATTATATTAGTGTAGATTATTTTATTTATTTATTTATTTATTCCATTTAAAGAAGGCTTACAGACTAACAAAATAATTGTTACAAAAAGTTTGAAATTTTCAAATCGCTAATTACAAGCCAATGTAGACAAAAAATATATATATAATAATATATCATGATGGAAAGTAGGTACATATCACAATTAATTACATTTTTTTTTTATTATAGATGTAATTAGTTAAAAGTGCCAACATAAAAACTTCTAAATTTAAAAGTCCGTTAATTTCCATGTAAGTTGAGGTTAAAAAAATTACGTTCAACTAAATATAAAATAAGAAAAAAAAATTGTAATAAAGGCAAGAAATTGACATGAGATATCATAGTATACGTTATCAAACTTGGTACTTTACCTAGCATGATAAAATCAAAAAAGTAATAACTTATTTCATAATTATAACACAATATAAAACGAACACCGGACATACCTAAAACCTAGTGTTATAAACACAATAACAGTTCAAGCTTAAAGATCGAAATCGCACAATAAACATAGTTGATAGTCCATATTTATGAGTAAAGCGATGACCTGTATTTTCCACGATACCGTATCTATTATATCTGATGTACTGGATTTATTGCTATCCTGAGGCCTATACTTAGTTGCGAGTAAACACCGAAACATCATAATTATAGCGCTTTAATTCATAGTGCTGAATTCGATAGTGTACAACTGGTTTATTTCTTCACTAGTTTTGTTCATGTTATAGTTGAACCCGAACATAGTCATAGTACTTTATTGGTAAGTCATTCTTACAAGTCATTTATAGAATAATATAGTAATAATATAGTTAGTATAGTATAGTCGTGTAGTCAGGAGGTTCCTTTCTCTGGAGCCTTGACCGCCGATAGCTTGGACCCTGTTCCCGATACCGGTGGGACACTAATTTTTTATATTTTTAAATGTTTTTTTTTTATTTAAATATAATTTATATGTATGATAATTAATGAACGAATAATAATATAATATATTCCACAACTATCACACAACGCCATCTAGTCTCAAGCTAAGCAGAGCTTGTGTTATGAGTACTAGACAACTGATAAACATACTTATATTATATATATTTCTAAATTCATGCATATTATAGATAAATTACACCCAGACACAGAACAAATGATCGTGCTCATCACACAAACATTAAGTATTTTGTCCTGGGTGGGAATCGAATCCACGACCTCCGGCATAGCAGTCAGGACCACTAACCACTAAACCAACAGGCCTGTCAGAATGATTCATTATACTACACCGTCTAGAGACAAATGTCTATAATCAGTGCATGTTGCCTTTTTTATTGTTGATTACGCTATCTCACCTGATGGAAAGCGACGATGCGGTCGACGATAGAGTGCGTTTATCTAGAAGTAACCTATTCACTCTTGACTTAAAGATTCCTGGGTTGAGTCCACCAGGAAACACAGACTCCAGAAGTGATAACATACAGCTCTGAAATGTGAGACACACATTGTTAGGTATCTTTTTTTATATAATCATTAGTGTCTACATGTTGTTACTACATTGTGTATATCTACGAGTGTGTATGCCAAATAAAAAAGTTTTCTTTCTTTCTTTTTTTTAAACGTGGTTACTCATATTAGACCTCATCAGAAGGTTTAAAGTTACCCAAAGGGCCATAGAGAGAGCTATAATTATCGGAGTTTTCTTGAATGATTGGAACTGATTGGAATCGACAGGCCTGTTGGTCTAGTGGTTAGTGACGCTGACTGCTATGCCGGAGGTCGTGGGTTCGATTCCCACCCAGGACAAATGTTTGTGTGATGAGCACGATCATTTGTTCTGTGTCTGGGTGTAATTTATCTATAATATGTATGTATTTAGAAATATATAACTATGTTTATCAGTTGTCTAGTACCCATAACACAAGCTCTGCTTAGCTTGGGACTAGACGGCGCTGTGAGATAGTTGTGGAAACAAAAAAAAAAAAAAACTGAAATGAATATATATATCTGCAAAACTAAGGTTATTGCACATAAGGCACGTTGTTTGTAGATCAGAAGCAACGATGAAGTCGAAAAGTTCTGGAGTGGCGACTGCGTGCTGGAAGACGTAGCATTGAAAGGTAAGGTCACCGATGGTGAGGGCCATCGTAATCCGCTAGATGCGAGATGCATGGGATGGTTATAAGTCCAGCGGTGGACATGTTTTGACTGAAATAATGAAAGCTGAGGCGGGTTACAAGTCTTATCAAAATATAATATTATTTTTGAAATGTAAATTATGAAATTGAAAATGAAAATTATTGTAAATGAAAGAAGACATTAAGTTATTTCAATAATTTGATGTCTCGTTTCTTATCTCCTTTTGTAAATAATCACATTTTTTCTCAAAATGTGTAAAAATAAAATATATAATGGAAATCATCAATACTAAAAAAAAGATTTTACCATATTATATCAATTAAAATTCATATAGTCATCATTCAATGCTTGGTTAAATACGAAATTTATTCCATAAATCAACCCTTAAAACAAACCCCAAATTAATATTCATCGAAACTAAACCCTTTATAAGCCCATAGTACAACAAATCATTACAAAATTACCATAAGAAAAAAGTAGAAGAAATATACCATTATCATTAAAAACAGAATCGCTGACAACCCCATAATGTTTATAATGTAGACAAAAACATGGCAACACTCCGTTAGTTATTGTTGCCAGTGGAAAAAAAGTTAAAATGTTAAGGCGTGTTCAGACGCAGTTAGCGAGAATAATTTAACTATCTATAAATATTTATGTTTGACCGCTATCCGGTGATACGTTGTTAATGAAAACTACTGTCAATAATTAATTGGCTATGAATTCTGAATAGACCTACTTTGTATTGATGAAAGCACATTAAAAGGTAGATTTCCGAGTGACGCGACAACTACTGGCATATAATTTTTATATAAAAAAAAAAATGAAAAGAATAGAATTTATTCGATGCACAACGCAGAACAAAACAAGTACAGAAGTATAATTTATAAAAAATAATACTAAATAACTTACATCAATAAAGTAAGTAAAAAAGTCAAAAGTAAGTAAAATTAATTTAAATTATTCATTTATTATATGCTTTATGCACACAAAAGTACAGAGGCGGACTTAATGCCTTAGGCATTTTCTGCTAGTCAACCTTTGGGTGATGCGGAGAGAAATAGTGGTAGGTGCAATAAACGAGACAGAGAAAACGAATACAAGAATAGATATAAGTGCTAGTAAACCATATATTTATAATACACTTAGACAAGATATATTCAATTTAATAAACCACATACCCAACTAACTTAATTACAATCGAGAAAAAAAAATCATCACCACTGCTCTCAAAATGGTTTAGGAAAACATAGTAAGACAGCCGTCCTAGACAAAAAAATTGCAGTCATGTGACATCTACAAACCCGCACTGCACCTGCGTGGTCAACTAAGACCCACTACTTTTTTGGAGAAGAGAGAAGGCCTGAGTCTCAGCAGTGGGAAGTTTTTAAGGCTGATTACATTATGTTGTGCTGGACACATCCTAATGAAATAGAAACTAGTGCCGTTATTTTATGCAAGCGCTGTCTTTTATCATCATTATTTGGCATGGGTGTAATAAAATACATATATATTTCAGTTTTGGACACACTACTACTATGTGTTTTGTTATAGGACTAGAATTGTCGTAGCTTGAACAGATGTAGTTCTCCCAAAAAAAAATATAAAATTAGACTGAACTGTGAATAAACAACGCAAGTAAAAAAAAAATCTCAGTGTAATTTATCTTAAGAAACAAAATACATAAAGACAAGTCAACCCGAAAGCTTCCAACGAAGAACAGTCCCACAATTCACCATGATACATACAAAAAAAAACCTTTTCGCTCACATATACCGTACCCAATATAGATACCGAAACCATTAACCTTGCAATATACCCTCTAATCTACTGTACATGTCTGCAAGCGCCCTTACCTAAAATGTACATCGGTACTGGGCCCTCATACATTCCACTGTCATTGTGCCGGCTTTTATTAGCTTTTGTCACGCGCTCAACTCGGTCGAGTGGCCCAGGCGAGTGGCTTGCGCGAGTAGTGACGGTCAGGTGGGTTCTGACGGTTCTAGTAATGCGGTAAATTAATTATTAATGGATTTTAGAAAGGAGTGAATAATTATTAGTTTGGAGAATACGATGGTGTTGATGCTTAATTATTTATTTACGGTCGGTTATGTAGATCGTTTGATCCTTTAGTGAGGTTTAAAGGTGAGTACGATTCCTTTGAAATAGCTTATATGAAATAGCATAGCTTGTTAACTAAAACTTAAATAAGCAAATTTCCAGTCTTGTTTTTTTGTAATTAAATTTTTACTCTTGATCAAAACTATATGATCTACTGCAGTAAACAGAACCTGAAAAAATATATGATTCCTCAGAATAAATGCTAAATAGTGTTCAAAGTATAATACAGGTAATTTAGTACGATAGAAATAAATCACGAAGATGCCTTTAAAAAATAATTTTATCAATTAAAGAACTGGACTAATATACATGCAATTATTGTGATTGCTTGTCACATTATTCTACAAGCAACGTTTTACCTTTACAGCGTTTTATTTTTATAATGAAATCTACAAATTTTTAGTAAATTGCTAAAAACTATTCGTATTTTGTAAGAATTATGTCTTTGTGCATCTCTTTCTTTTGTATGCAATCCGAGAGTGACCGCATTTTAAGTCCTGCATTTCTCTTATTTATTTGATTGTAAAGACGGCACTCTTATGTTAAACAACATATTTGCAATAATAAATAAAAGTAATTCTCGTCTTCTATAAATCAGATTCATCCTTCACGCTTTCTGCACACTTTTATTATTACAGCCAAAGTCAATTTCGTAGTTTCTGCGTAACATCTCGACAAACCTCTTGAGAATCTCACGAGATTAAATATTTGATTTAGTCTCGGTATTTTTCTGATGGCCTGGTAATGGCTTTTCATTATTTTCTGTCTCGTATTATTATCGGCATTACACATTTCTCGCCCCGAGCGAAAAAAAAAACGTAATAATTCATATGTATGAAAAGGGATCTCTTAACCTCATTCCAGTTCGATGATCCCTAAAATAAACGAATCGTTTTTTATTTCAGCAGATTATAATACATCAAAGACTTAACATATGACCGAACCTATACGAGTACGATTCTTAGTAGATTACGAACGTAACTCATCGCCATTCGACATTTATTCGTAATAAACATGATATTTTTGGGTACACATTTCAAAATTTAATCTACAATACGTATATTGTTCGGTTTGGGGGTCGGTGGGTGAATTATTAGAACGTTTTCGTTCGTTTCGTGTAGGTAAAAGGCATTATGTTGTGTTTAATTGATTTTCTTGGTGGTCGTAATAGAGTTTAGTATTTAATTATCACGGTGCGCGTGTTATTAATGGTTACACGATCCACTTTTGTCGATCTGATTGGTAGATGGGTTAATAATAAATTGAGTTTTAATGTGACGCAGTAGTTTATATCTTTTACAGTATTTTTGTTTTTATTTTAGGGTTAATAGTGGCATTATGGACATCCTGTAGTTCTTCAACGATATAGTTTTTCAAAAATAAACCACCAGCACAGCCAGCGTGAAAATATTAAGTCGTCCCAAAGTAACATGGTACTCCTACCTGTGTACCAGTACTTTCATAGAAACCCATTAAGCCGTTAATGCGTGAAGAAGCGAAGAAGTAACAAACATACACACAAACACTCACAAATTTTAGCCTATAAAATAATTATAGTGATAATTTTCTTAGATTTTAAGTTGGTACCCAAACGCTAAACTGTTTTATTTATTTATTAAAACTTCATGCAACACAAAGGTACAAAGGCGGACTTAATGTCTGAGGCATTTTCAACCAGTCAACCTCATAGTCGTAGTCATAGTCTGTGTTTTCATAATCTTAAACTTTTTGACAAGTAACATATTTGATTTGAAATTTTATGAGATTTTAAAAGCCAATCGAATAATTTCAAAAATATTCAATATTTTATATGCAGCACAATAAGAAATTACAGCAAAGACAAAACGCGCGATATCGCGTGCCGTTTACCTTTCCGAAGAATTCATAAGTTCTTTTTGTAATATCATTTAATGTCAAAATATGAGACAGTAAATGATATTCCGCAGACACACGGCATTATGTACTGTGGAACGGAATGTCAGTACTAATGTTATGTACATACATAATACTACCCTATGTCCTTTATAGAGGCGACGGTATAGATCAAGAGAACGAGAGTTATTTGTCTGTTATCTTGATATTTAGGAACAGATTTTCAGCATTATTTTTCCTCACGTATAATTCTTGGTGATGCTAAAGAATCTCTCTCTTCTTCAAAGAATCAGCTAAGTGGCAGTGGACCCAATGTACCCTATTGCCCGCAGAACAGATGGTCGATGGGGCTGAAAGGTTCTGAAGTGGCGATCACGTAGTGTGGAAAAACCTCCTTCAAGGTGGACCGATAACCTAGTGAGGGTCGCAGAAATCCGATGGATACCTTACCTTTATTAAATAATGATAATAGCACAAAAAAAAAAACATTTATGACTGCTGAATGTCAATAAAACAAAATATAAATTACATACAGAACCCAAGAGAATTTACTAAGAAATGCATCATTGATATCCCGTGTATTTGTTTACGAAAATTGATTTTATGGTGGGAATAAACGCTATTAAATACACCGGAACGAACTGTAGGATTACTTGTCCGTTGTCATATTATTACTATTATTATCCTATTGTTATCGTATTAGTGTCGATGGATTATTAATAATAACTTTTTATTAAAAACTCGTAAAGTTTACGGCAATATCAATGTGGATATGTTTTTGAATACTTAAGTTGAATGGAGTATTTTCTGTTTTCCACTTTATTACTGTGTAACCTAATTGTTGTATGCTTTCACCACTTAAGACGGCCCTTCCCGATCCATCTATCGTCAACATGAACATGGTTTAAAAGCTTGTTGTTTCATCTAATGCAATATTTGATAAAAAGGCAACGCGAAAAAAATGATAACGCCTAAACTCTCTCTTAGCAATAGTTAATTACATCACTTATTCGGAACTGGAACCAATTATATTTCATAAAATTAGTTCCAGGAAATAGGCACGTGTTGATTAAAAAGTACTAAAAATATTAAAAGTGTTTCATCATTCAAAATCTCGATTAAATGTGCAAGATTTCTATAGATTTATAATTTTAAACGAGTGCATTATGAAGAGTCAAAGTTTAGACAAAATAGCAGATTTTCAGAGGTCTTTACAGGTTTAGTTTTACACAAATTTGTGTTTTGATTTTAATAGAAGCCTAGATAATATTCACAAGATATCTTTGTGTCCATAATTTCTAGAAAAAGATGTGTAACAACGTAATAATCACGGAAGAGAGTTGTTTAAAAGTGTATCTCGGGTTGGTTACTTTTAAATAAGTATTGGAAGTATCTTAAAATATGAGGCAGAACAAAAAAAAAATATGGTTAGTTAGGGATTAAGGGAGAACGTGATTTTGATACATATAATTATAACTAACCTCTTTATATAATACACAGTAGGTACACAAGTACCGAATTTAGCTAAAATTACTATAATTCGACGATCCAACCACAAAGCTAACACTGATTAAACAATCAGCAATTTAGAAAACCGAAACCCATTGCCAATTATTATTTGATAACTTGTTCTTGTTTCTCTAAATTGACTATTACGCACATTAACATCTAATTACGTAACGAACGTAAAATTACATTGATTTATTTTAGTTATTTTAAATTGTTTGTTTTGCCCATGTTATTTTTAAGTCCCACTCTTTCAGAAGCTCTACTGAGGTCACCGAGCATTGTACTGAGTTCCTCCGTAGTCCCAGCCATGACTATTATGGTGGATAAGGTGGACCGATAACCTGGTCAGGGTCACGGGAATCCGATGGATGCGTGACGCACAGGATCGGTCGTTGTGGCGACGCTTGGGGGAGGCCTATGTCCAACAGTGGACGTATTTCGGCTGAATTTTGATTATGAGACTCTACTGGGATACAATACCTTAAAGAAAGACCCAACCCTGGTATGAAAGGCACAAAGGAATAGGAGTGGGTTTTTAGTCAGTGAATGTCTGACACACCCTCTAGCTTCGCTCAACGGCGGGAGATGTCATTAGATGATTTTCCCAACTAAAAAAAATCTTACCTACTTATATATATTATACTAGCGGCCCGTCTCGGCTTCACACGGGCAATAAATATAGCCTATGTTAATTAGGGTGAATGTAGCTTTCCAATGGTGTAAGAATTTTTGAAATCGGCACAGTAGTTTTTGAGTTTATTCGTTACATACAAAAATACAAATCTTTCCTCTTTATAATATTTGCATAGATTATATATATATCAGTTCAGTATCACAACATCTGTATTTTTTTTATTCCACAACTATCACACAATTATTTACTTTATAGCTAGAAAGAAAGTTGATGAATAGTCTCTACATGATTGCCTACTCATCATCCATAGCCTGACTTTGCCCACTGGTGGGCATAAGCCCCTTTTTTATACTAATTTTTACGCTCCTATGTTTGCTGACTACAAATTAATCTTAAGTTTAGGGTATCGTATATCAAAAGGAAAAAAAACGGATCACGTTGACAAGAAATGTTCCCTAATTTTTTCCCTGAAGACCTCCAATGAAGGGGACTGGGCCTTAATGTTTTTTGATATTAGTTAACGTACCTGTAATTCAGGATAAATGTACTAAAAAGGTAACCTCTAGCCAAGTATGCTCCATCGTCAACCACATCCTCGCTTACCAACAGGTGAGATAGTGGTCAAACATGAGCCTATCTACACTTCTACACTAATATAATAACGAGATAAAGTTTGTTTTTTTTTTGTTTTTTTTGTTTGCAAGAGGTAATCTCTGGAAGTACTGGTCCGATTGCTAAAATTTTTTCACCGTTAGAAAGCTGCTTTACTCCTGAGTGACATAGACATACATTTTGTGTACGTGAGCGAAATCGGGGACAAAAGCTAGTCAATAATAAAAGAAAAAGCTAATAAAGTAACGCATTTCATCAAAATATCAAAAAAAGAATCATCATCATCATTTCAGCCGATATACGTCCACTGTTGGACATAGGCCTCTCCCAAGTGTCGCCACAACGAACGTTTCTGCGCGTCTCGCATCCATCGGTTTCCCGCAACTTTCACCAGGTCATCGGTCCACCGTGTAGGAGACCTTCCAACGCTGCGTCTTCCAGTTCGCGGTCGCCACTCTAGAACTTTTCGGCCCCAACGGCCATCAAAAAAAGAATGAATAGCTATTTTTCCAAGCACCAAGATCCGCAAGAACATTTCCATACAATAACAACCGCATCTTTCCTCTCCTACTTATTACCTGCAGAAAAAACTCCATCAAACCCTCGAGGTGTTAATTGACTGGACCTAATAACAGAGAAAATGCATAATTTAGTTCATTATGAGGAAAAGCCACAAGCCCGCGATAGATGGAAGTCGGTAATTTATTCCAGAAAACCATTAAAATAGGAAAAAATATTCGTAGCTGCTCTATTCTTCAGACTAGAGTTTTACATTTATGAGATGTTTTCGCTCGGAACTAAAGATGCTGAATGATTTTGTAGGGAAGCTATTTAATTTTAAGAGAACTGAGAAAATAGTGACAAAAATTGACCCAATGTTTGAAGATCATGAGTTTTTTTGTGTGCCTTCTCTCAGGTCAACTTTTTTTGGGTAGGAAAATCATCTAAGTGACATCTCTCGCCCTTGGGCGGAGGGCGTGCCAGGCTTTTACTGACTAAAAACCCACTCCTGTTCCTTGTTTTCCTGGATCTGTTTTGCATTGTCCATGGCCCCAGTAGGCTTTAACCCTGCTGGGCTTCTACGCTTGCTGACAACTCCTTGAGAGCGCGCGTGGTCGCCTGACTTGTGCTCGGTCCGGACGGTCGGACGGCGAGCCACCTATTGCTCGCTATCCTTAAGACCGTGCCTACGGTGGCTTAGATCAACTAATGAGGTTGTAGTCTGCTCAACCAGACTACCTGTGGTAGCTTCTATAAAATGAACTTGTAAAAAACTAAGCGTCTACACGCTAAAGGGGGTGCCTTTAGGGTACGGACTTCGGCTTAGGACATCGATAGGTAGAAGACAGCAAGGGACGGATCTAGGATTACCTAGGCCATGGTCCGGAGCGAGGAAGAGCGGCAGACGGTTACCTCCTTTTGCGAAGAAGTAATGCTAGCAAAGGAGGAGGCCGAACGCATCAAGCAACGGTGCTCACAGCGCCCCAGCCGCCGCCGGAATTCCGATCCCGATTTCCGGCCACCGTAGGCGCGGGCTTGCGAACGGCGAGCAATGGTAACTGTCCGGACCGAGCTCAAGTCGTCGACGGCAGGCACTATTCCCGCGCGCCTCAAGGAGTTGTCAGAAACAGCAGGGGTCCAGCTGGGTCGAAGCCTACTGGGGCCAGGGTTAGCTCCGAAAGGTAGCTCAGCCCCGGTATCAAAGGCAAGAAGGAACATGTTGGGTTTTTTAGTCAGTAAGAGTCTGATACTATCTCCCGCTCCGCCCAAGGGCGGGGGATGTCATTTGGATGATTTTTATCCACCAAAAAAAAACCTAGGTACTAGGAATTTTAAGCAAAAGTATAAAGAGTTTTCTATAAAAAAGAATTCTTAGCGAATTATTCTGGAAAATTTCAGAAAGAATAAGGGTTATAGTACAATACATCTAAAGAAATCCATAAAGAAAACCTCTTGTTAGTAAGTAGCTTTACCTAGAAACTACACAGATATTTTGCTCTCGTTACGAACCGCCCATTCTTCCGAATAATACCCACCTAGCCTTTTCTCATTTCTTTCAAGCCTCTCAAGAAAGTCTACACTGCCCGAAAACCTTCCATTAACCTACAGAAATATCGGAAGAATTTTTCTTGCCAACCTAACCCCCTCGCCGCGATCTGACGGTCTGAAGAACCCCGAAATATTTGGCGTGCCAAGTGCCCTACACAACGTTCGTCACGCTGTCTTCGTCAAAAATGTTGTCGAAAAAGTGTAAGTGGGGGCCGTCGTAATTAAACCTCGGCATTTGTTGGAGAAATGCGTCGATGAGATTGTTCAAAGGGCTCAGCGCTGGAGGGTTAAAAGGGGCCCATGCAATTATTTTTTACGGGGCTCTCGGTGTTAAATTTTTGTATTGATGTAGGTGAGTGCGGAAGTGTGGGATGGGTCTGAAAACAGAATTTATTTTTGTTTGTGGTGTGACTTTTGTGTGGAGGTGTGAGGATATTTAAAAAAGAATGCTGAGATTTTAATATCATGCATGTTTATGTTTGAGTTTTTTATTTATTTATTTATACTACGTGTGTGTGTGTGAGGCACCATTTAACTAGTGAAAGTTTTTAATTTAAGCCGAAAGACGTCTACTGTCAGAAATAGGCTTCTCATAAGTGTCACCATAGTGCCGGTCCTGTGCGTCTCGAATCCATTGTATTGAATGCGAACGTAATTCTGTCTCTCTGTCACGCTTTTACGGTTAACGTACAAAACCGATTTTGATGAAATTTGGTACGGAGTAAACTGTACTCTAAGGAAAGATAGAGGTTACTTCTTTATTTTTTTGCCGACATTCACGCGAACAAAGTCGCAGGCAAAGGCTGGTGACATTATAATAATCGATACCAAAAATATCAATTAACGTAAGGGTGTTTACATTTTAGTAAAAAAAAACTCTTACATCAATAGTCGTAAGGTACATTTTAAAATTTCAGTTAAATGTCCCTTACGTCAATTCTTATTACAGGTATTGATATCACAAGCTTTTGTAACCCTCAGAGTGCGAATTCGCATTCTTTCTCGTTTATGTCGCACATGCTCAGTTTTTTCACTACAGACTTACAAATCCATACTTATCTTTCAATTTGATGTTCATCATATTAACTAGAATTGAGTTTTCTAGTAACCCAAATCAAGACAGCGTAATAAACAAAACTAACTCAAAATCCATGAGTTGGGCTCTTATAAATATTCAATTAAATACCTACCATCATAATATATTACTAGATACCTACTACCTTCATACGCATTGCAAATGTTCGCACCACACTATACCAGTCATAAATCACGCGCTAACAATTATGGGGTTTCGTATTTGGTTTATGCTTTTGTTTTTAAGGTAGTTATTAAATGTTGGTTCTGTTTATTTTGCTTTTCTGTAAAGTTTATGGTCTTTCTTGTGTTTTCTAGTGTGTGTTTTCTAGTTGAAAGGAAGCCAAATTTGTCTACTCTAGCGATTATGGTAATATTTTCTTGCAATTATTTTAGTTATACGCTAAGCATTTTCAGGCTGTATTAGCCCCGGGCCTTGGTTGAGGCCATGGTTCGGAGCGAGGAGGAGTGGCAGGTGGTCGCCGACTTCTGCGAAGCAGTAATGCTAGCAAAGGAGGAGGCCGAACGCATCAGGCAACGGCGTTTTCGCCGCCGCCACCGGGATTCCGATCCTGATTTCCGGCCACCGTAGGCGTGGGCTTGCGGACAATGAGCAACGGGTAGCTCGCTGTCCAGCCGTCCGGTAACTGTCCGGACCAACCCAAGTCATCGACGGCGCGCACTGTTCCCGTGCGTCTCAAGGAGTTGTCAGCAACAGCAGGGACCCAGCCGGGTCGAAGCCTACTGGGGCCAGGGTTATCCGAAAGGGAACTCGAGCCCCGGTATGGAGGCTAGAAGGAACGGGGTGGGCTTTTAGTCAGTAAGAGTCTGACACTATCTCCTGCAAAAAAAGGCTGTATTAGCAAAAAAGTTAAAAAATAACAAACCACTATCAAAGGGAATGAGAGTCAATTAATGAAGGATAAATAAATTAAAAAAATGGTTTTCATGGCAATCTGAATGTGTCATAACGACCAACGGCATGGTATCATTTACGATACATTGGCGGTCTACGGAAATCATTACTAATGATGATGATCATTTCAACCAAAATACATCCACTACGGCCTTTCTCAAGTGTCGCCACAACTAACGGTCTAGCGTCTTGCATCCATCGCATTACCGCGACCATCACCAGGTCATTGGTCCACCTGGTGGAAGGCCATCCAACGCTGCATTTTCCGGTGTGAAGTCACCTCTCCAGAATCTTTGGGATCCAACGACCATCTATTCTACGAGCAATGTGCCCAGTCCACTCTCAGAGCATTTATTTACTAACTGCACATTTAAAAACGTAGAGAACAATGTGCAAGAAACTTTATGAACTCTCTTTTTATATCATAAACATATACAAATATCTCGGTTTTATATTTCTTGTCGTTACTATTATGTGAGAACAATGTAAGGTAAACCAAACAGTAATTTGAAGATAGTAAAAAACTCATAATCATCAAATCCAGTCATTTATTCCGTCAATGCACCAGAAAACGAAATATCACCGAAATATATTGTATATTTATTAAACAAAAAACACATCTCCCACGCATCCACCCGAACACAGGCGTCCTTTAATCTTAAAACACATAAATTACTCTACACGTCAATGCGTACACAGTTTTTTTACTAAAACCATCTTTTTTTTGTTCGTTGTTCGTTCTCAAATATTTCAATAACTCGATAACTGTTGCTACCAGTTAAGCCAGCGTTATAGTTGGATCAAATCTAATCTTTTATCTTATAGTTTCTTAGGGTGTTGGTACAGTAAATAATGATAGCTATAGATATGCGGAGATTTATGAAGCGATTGTTTTTGGTAACGGGTTTGTGGGAAGAGCTTGGGAAAAACAAATATAAAATTAGTAGTCTGTATTGATTTAACAATCATTCATAAATTAATAATATTATAAATATATTTTGAAACCATTTTTAGCAGTATGCGCACAATATTTTGTACACGCTCTTAGTAATTTATTGTATCTTCCCAAATCAGCTGCCGCGACCCTGACCCTGACTTCCAACTAACGCAAGACAGTGCCTACGGTGATTGGTAATCGGGGGCGAGGTACCTAATAGTTGTATTCCGCAAGTCAGTCTTGCGGACGACAAGCAATGGATAGCTCACCATGATGAAATGAATTACACAAAGTGCCTGCCTGGATTTGAACTCATTAGTTGGAGCCGTACACACAGCCCACCACTCCTCTCACTTTCTGAACAAATTGTTTAAATCATAAAAAAAAAAAAACAATTCAAAAGTGTTTATTTCACATAGGCCTACATGAGCACTTATAAAACGTCTGAAGTTAGTGCACGGTATTAAATTGGTCGTTTTCTATGGAATGAATTTTTATTACGAATTAACGTACAAAAAAAAAAAACTATACACTGCTTCATTATACAACCTAAATGCAAAAAATACAAAAGCCCATCATCTTTTCACTATATAGCATCGCATATCCAGCACTACGCTACTACCTCACCCACTCGTCGATCTTCGTGTGTGATCCGATATCGACGCATAACATTACTTTTATCAGCGCGTGCGCAACTCATCCACAGATACTGTCGCGATAAGACCAGCTCGTTAGAATCTTTTGATCTAATGCTCGCGTAGGTGTGTTTTTGGTAAATGTTTTTTATTTCTTAGGAAATTAAATGATGTTATTGATCTGTAACTCATGAATAGTATAGTTTTATTTAAAACCCATACTTATTTACGAGCAATAGGTAATTCACTGGCGAAGACCAAGCTCGGGTCAACCAGCGCGTGTTCCGCGGGCGCTTCAAAGTGATGACAACAAAACTGTAGGGCCAGTGGCTGCTAGAGCTGTAGGAATGTCTAAAAACGTATGGCCTAAGATGCCAGAACGCAAAGGCAAGTGAAAGATACTCTGAAGTCTCACACACCCTCTTGTTCCAGCCTAGAATGAGAGAAATTACATTAATATACATTATGATTATGTACAAGATGATTTTCTCACAAAAAAAAAGAAGCTTTTTTACTACTTCATGTTTAGAATAAATGTATCAATGTATATGTAAATGTAGTAATCCCTTAACACAAAATTAAAAAAATAATAAATATCGACGGTGTAATTTAAAAATTATTTGTATTATGTCGTATAGGATATTTAAATGTTTCTAGAAAAAAATAAATAAAAATAAAAGCATACCCATAAACCATAGCCTAAATACATCAAAACAAAAAAAAAACTTCAAACATTCCAGGACAGTCAGTTCAAATCAAACATAATTTATAATTGCTTTTAAGAAGCAAAAGCAATATTTGTAATTAATACTTACTACTTACAAAGACTTATACTACCTACAATATAAATAAGATCTACAATCACGGTAAGGTACACTTCAATAAACAAACTTTTTGAAGTAAAAAAAATAATTGCTCAAAACCAATTGTAAGATCTTTGTCGGAGTATCAAAAAAGCTACTACAACTTTGAATGTATCCAATTTGATACTTATTTTGATTGCTTAGATAAATCAGAATCATTTAGAGATGAACGTAAATAGTTAGGAGATAACTAGATGTCAGACATGGGCGTTTTTACATCGTAATTGAAATGAGTTTGATACGAATCTTGACAGAATCAGATTAGTTTTTCGCCCACGAATGTGCGATGAAGGTAAGAGATATATTTTTAGGTAAGGTTTTATGAGCAAATAGAGCTTCTAGAAATAGGTTAAAGAATAATTAAGTCCTACTTATTATTGATAGGCTTGCGTTCGACCACTATCTCACCGGATGGTAAGTGATGATGTAGCCGACGATGGAGCAAGCTTGCCAAGAAGTGACCTATTCACTCTTGACTTAAAGACCTATTGTTGTAGCTATCAGGAAACACAGACAGCAGTAGGTAAATCCATCCCTTAGCTGTACGCACAATGCTCGTAGTCTTAGAACGTAAAAGACAACTGATGGACGAGGTGTGGTTTTAGTTAGTAAAAGTCTGACACGCCCTCCTGTTCCATGGAAGAGCGAGATGAGACATGAAAAATAAGCTGTACGCACTATAAATGTGTTTTCAAAACATTTAAAATAAATATTTATTTAAGTATGTACATATTGCATGTCTACTATGTTTCTTACTAACCAAACTGTTCTCTACCAGAATTCTTCCTAATAACACTTTCCGAACGCGCCATCACACAAAACTTTAATCAAAGCACCCCATTTTAAAACTTACCCTCTTATATTAAAGTTCAAACTAAAACAACACATAAAAGGCGCAAGGGTCTGAACAATAAGCCTCACTTTATTGTAGTAGTGGGTAAAAGACACTCGGGTAGCGAAGGGAGCCGCAATGCGTCATAATTCGAGTCCGGTGACTAACTGCCTAGTTTTCAACGGGATAAGTTAGGAATTATTGCCTGAAAATTACAGGAAATGGCCGTGGGAAATTGGAACAGATCGATGGACTTGCAGATGCTGGTTTTGGTGTACGATTTTGGAGTGATACAGCTCTGTACATTAGGTATAGTAAGGGAAAATATATTAGTGATATTAGTAATTTGGTGATATTTTTTTTAACATAATAATATGTTTAAACACAGCATCAGTTTCCTATGTATTATATGTTGCTATTTGGCACTACCATGAGACACATTGTTGTTCTTGTTAAGGTATATTTATTTTATGTTTTACTTTTAAATTTTTAATATAATTTAAGCTTTTAATTAATTTTCTAATACATGCTTGTTTGTCCATTGTGCCAAATAAATATGTTTTCGTTATTTCTTTAGTATGAAGATATTTATTCTCCTCACGCTCGTAATATTTCGCTTGAGCTGTCCTATGAATGTGCTTGGTTAGAACTGTGTAGATATTCTGTTAAAAAAAATATCACCAAATCACTTAAATCAAAAATATATCTACCCTTAGTATACTTAATGTACAGAGTTGTATCACTCCATAAGCTTTACCTTATATAAAATACATTATTGGTTATTGGCCCGTGCTTATTTATTTTCGTACAATAGTTTATACTGAACAACAAATAACACTAAAAGGAAATCTTTTTCTGAAAATAAAAATCAAAATTGATTTAAATGATATAGTAATTAGCATACCAAATATGTTTGAGGAAGAGTTGGGGTATGGTGGAAATATCTCGCTACCTCTCATGAGCACACGTAACACAATGGTGGCGAGTCTAGCGATGTCACATTTCAGTATACTGTTATTTAACAGCTTCCACCAGATTTGAATGGTCTCTAACTTGTTAAATATTGAATGGATTTGAAAATTCTCTTTCTATTTGCAATTTTCGATTAAATTAGTTTTTGATACAAACAATAAACAAACTGAACGTACCCAATTAGTACTCTCTACTTACTTTAAGTTCCAAATATAATGTTTTTTGGTAAACAGTTGTTCTATCTAGTTGTAGTTCAATGACTTTTACGCCTAAAGTCGTCAGAAAAAAAATGCATTTTTTCAGAAGATTCGTTATTGTACCCCCTTAATTATATCACGAATTATTAAATAAAAATATTTTTTTTAAATAAGTTTTTTATTTTTAGTCAAGCAGGTGCAACTGCTGGAAAAGTAATAAAATATAATATTAGTCATATTTATTTATGATCATATTAAGCACTGCCTACAAATATCACACTGCCAAAGCGTCTTCCAATTTTGGTGTGAGAGATAGATGGAGCTACACATGTCATATAGCCCTATCCCATAGTCATATCAGTGTCATGACGATTTAATTGGCTCCTGAAATGGAGATAGATAACGCCAAAAAACAGTTATAACAGTTTTAATCAATACTCATTCCTTGTATACGAAAAACTTGATTTTTCAACTGAGCAAAATAAATCAACTGCGTTTCACTCCACACATTCAAAAACTTACATTTTTCAAGATAAAGTACCTAAAAATCACAAAAAACACTCCCTACCATTTTGTTTCCTCTAAAAATCCAAAAAGACGCACCCAGTACCGCATACCGCATTAAGACAAAGCGTGGTTCCCCTCCAAGACTAGCGCTAGCAGCTAGACCAACCACAAGTCTAGATCTTAAGTACTAAAGCTGTTCCTAGGTAATTACTTTCGCTGGGGAACGGAGGGATCAAGTGACATTAAATTAATTATAAACGGAGCGTGCTAGTAGATATTTTAGTAGTTGTTATATGGCAGATTCTTGATAGTTTTATTGGTGATTGTCTAATTTCGGGTTATGTTTAACTGGGGGAAGTGTTTCGTAGTATGGTTTTCAGACGGTTATTGTTTAACTGTAGTGTCTTACAGTCGACGATTTCCGCAACCCTATTTTGGATATTCCACAAATATACGAGGAACAGATGTTATAAGGATTTATAAATCGCAATTTGTAAAATATTGTTTAGTCTTATTAGCTAAGTACGGTTAGTAAGATGGATGGATTATGTGAGGAGTGATATAAATTTTTTTTTTTTCCGATTGGAAAAATCATCTTATGACAACCCCCGCTCTTGGGCGGAGCGGAAGATAGTGTCAGACTCTTACTGACTAAAAACCCATCCCGTTCCTTCAAGCCTTCATACCGGGGCTCGAGCGCCCTTTCAGATAACCCTGGCCCCAGTAGGCTTCGACCCGGCTGGGCCCCTGCTGTTGCTGACAACTCCTTGAGGCGCGCGGGAACAGCGCGCGCCCTCGACGACTTGACGAGTGTGACGGGTAACAGGACAGAATGGAAAGAAAAAACGTGTTGCGCCGACCTCAAGTAATATAGGATAAGGGCAAGAAGAAGACTCTTGTTTGAGGTATGAATATACTGATAGTAATTAAAATGATAAACTTACTCAGTTTTATATATCGTAATTTATATAATTCTTGTAGACGTGTGCTTGTCACCTAGCTCCTCCAAAATGGCTTCGCCGATTTGAATGAAAGTTTGCGTGTACAGTTGAGCGGATCTCTGGTTGGTTTTGAAGATACTATTGAACCCGGTAAGTGGCACTACAATTGGGAACTCAATTTTTTTTTAAATTTGAAACTATCTTTCGGGCAGGACAATGTCTGTATCGACTGCTTGTATATTATTAACCTAAAAAACTGAAATTCAGTCAATGCATCTCTTATTACATAAAAACAAAAATGATTTTAAACAAAACACAAGCTATAATAAAAATTATATTTATAAGTTCAAAAACAATTTTCCCAAATTATTTAATTTATTTATACTTTAGAAAGTTCAATAAACTTCGCATCTTACTGTTCTAATAAAGCTAATAAGCCGATTGTATAGGAGATTTCACTTTGATCTAATATTGAGGTTATGGTCATAAACGCAGGCATTTCCGTGGGTTGGTATTATATTTTAGATAGTTATATGCTAAACGTCTTATATCCGTATTTATATGAGTCAAGATTAAGCTTCATTATTTACGTCATTAAATAAATATTCATTAACTCCCTAAGTAGCAATACATGTTCATTTCATCGGGATAGACCATCAAATGTACCTACTAAGATATAAATAATATGTGTAATCTTCATATCAAGTTGCAGCACTGAAAATTAATATTCTTAATATATATATACACGGGGTTTTGGCGGCTTTAGAACCATAATCATAATTATTTATCAGCAGCTTCTGCCAGCTGCTTCGCTGGCGTGAAATTTGGTGTCTCCACACAAACTTTGAACCCCCGTTACCCCTGTTAGAGGTGGAGTTTCGTAAAATTCGTTCTTAGCGCATGTTCACACCCTGTAAGAAACCATACCAGCCAAATTTTAAGTTTGTAAGTATTATACTTTTTTAGATTTCGTGCTTATTCAGTGAGTAGTATTTCGCTTTTATAGGGCAGCCCCCGTTTTATAAAAAGCAGCTGTGGCGTGTAGGGCAGCCATCACAAACAGACAAGCTCTTAAACACTTCATTAAATATTTATATGCCTATGTATAGACAGAGAAACCAGGCCAGAACTTCTACACAACTTAAACAACCAATTAGACCCTTCTGTACTTACTAAAATCAAATGTTATAAGCAAGTCATACTTTGAAAATACATCAGCAGTTGTACATTGATTTACGTGCAGAAATAAAATTATGAGTCCAACCGACTTTTAAATGAACACTTTCAAACTAATTGGTTTGTCAAAAGGTTACCTTACGCCATACTGCGATAGTATCGCTAAAGGGAAATGTGGGAAATTTAACGACAGAAGGCCTACTTTAAGAGACCTAAAAGTTAAATCTGCTGAGCTTTTGTCATGTTTGGAACAATTTGCCTGCTGCAGTCTTCCCGTCCGATTATAATTTGGGTGTCTTCAAGGCTAGAGTGAATAGACTCTTAATAAACTAATGCGCCTCACCATCAACGATTGCATCACTACTTACCATCAGGTGGGATCGCAGTCAAGCACTAGTTTATATCAAATAAATAAAAAAATCTTGAGTTCGGCTTCCAGTCGAACCAGATTCCTGAACAGATCGACTCGTATACCTGATATTAATTTAGAAACGATCTCACCCTTCCATTAGATTTCATTGCTGATTTTTAACGTACTTGATTACATTTTCATGATCAATTTTTGGATACACTTACTCGAGAACCCGCTCCAACAATTTTTAGGCATTGACTGTTTTTCACACTAGTGCGGAAAAGTGCGCGAGCTCACTCCCACCACAATTTATTTTATATTTTATCGTATCAGGCTGGCCGACGCGCGGCCCCAACTAGTCGCCGAGCAGTCTCAGTTTATTTACTCCTTCCTAAATGTATTGAAAAAAGTGGTCTGATACACGTGGAAATTAGTCACTACTGCACTCGGCTTCTGAACACCCTCACCTGCGGCTTGGGCTAATTTCGCCTCGGTCGCAATGACAAACTTTCAAGCATTACGAGTATATGTAAAAAAAAAAAAGAGTGTCCATGGAGTTTCTTGCGCATTCTTCTCCATAGAGATCTACGCTTTGCAACGCGCAATTTAGCTTCACTTTTCTCGGACTGACCGACATTTGACTATTCAAAAGTGCCTGCAATGGACTTTGACTTTCTCCTCTTGTATCAAAGTGTAGGTCTATTATGTCGAATCCAAAATCTAAAAAAATTGAAGGCTACTTGATTGCGATTGGATAGTGTAACAAAACACTTATTTTAGTCAAATTTTAAGTGCCATCTTTAGATGAAAATTGTTATTAGCCTAAATCACTGATTGTTATTCAGCATTAACTTTATCGCATATAAAGTTATTGTATTATGACCCCGTACGGTGGCGGAGAATGATGATTTCCTTTTCTGCTAATTCATAATGATCGGTCATTGACCAGTCAATGGTCTCGTAATAGAATTGTGGTAAAATTACAATATCGAGCTTATTAAAAGCACTGAATGCACTGGTCTGCACAATGACGTTCTAATGGTAGGACACTGATCAAAGTAACTGTCAAAATTTTAGCAGATTACCGCATACGTCAGACATTCATTTGTCATTGTGTACAAGATTGCCATTCTATGCCATTTCTTTCAGTGGAGTGTCAGTGGTTGACCATTGGAAAGTCATAAAGATGCCATTATATTAGTAGATTACCAAAACTTGTCAAAATCAGCAATTATGAAATCAATCATAGACCATTCTGAGACTATTGTAATAGTAGACTTGAGGCCCAGCTAACATAACAAGCTTATAATTTTGTATTTTTCCATGATACAGTTATAAAATTCTCTTTCGCACAGCTAACATTTCAATACGTCTTGTTAAGGACCCTGTTCGTTGTGGGTCTTCTCAATCTTCGTGTTTAGTGTTTGCGAGTGACGGTTTTATTGCAAGACGTTATAAATAGCAATAAAATTACTCGCTCAATGGCGCCGCGGTGTTAGGATTGATTTATTATACCTTTTAATGAGTAGTTTGACGTAAGTCGTTTTAAATGAGATCTCTATCTTTATTCGTTAAGTTTGGCGTTTTGGGTAAGTTTTTGGTACCTTAATTAATCCATAGAGTATCGTTAAAATAGACTGGTTGGTTTCTTTTAGGAATTCAGACAGAAGTTTTTCATCTGGTGACTACGTGCAATGATCATTCAATATTATCTTGTTTGACACAGATGACAGCTTTCTTTTTTTCGTTTGGATAAACTTAAGTTATCATTAGCAGATAAGATTTGTGAAATTGGGTGTTGAAAGCAACGAATAATAAAAAGTACAATAATTTGATACAAGAAAGTTTGTCATTTCGGCTGAGGTGGAATTTGCCTGAGCCGTAGGCGAGGGTATTATGGAGCCGAGTGCTGCAGTATGAAATTTCCACGTTTCAATACACTTACGAAGATATAAACGGGAGTTGACACGCGAGTAGTTGGGGTTGCTTAGCACCCAGCCTGATAAGATAAATGCGATAAATAGTGACCGGGGGCGAGTTTACACAGTTTTCTGCACTAGTGCAAAACAGTAAATTGTGTGCCAAAAAGCAGTCGAGATAAGAGCGAGTTTTAGAGTATTGAAAAATAACTAAAAAGATGACTAAAGAAATCACAGCAACAGAATATTGCGCTGGTCCCTAAAACAATTGAATAGGAATACCTATAACAATATCAACATACCATCACTTCAGAGAACCCTCAAAACCCATAACCAAACATAAGGAAATAGTTCCTATATCCCCTTTACAAAGAAAAACGAAATAACATAATGAACTCGCGAAGTTTTGGTAACTTTGCATAGGGTGCGTATTTTTGGTGGCAAGGTCGGTGGGACCTTCCGCTCAAACAAGTTTAGTATGTAGATAGTTGGAAACTGCGTTAGATATATTGGAAGAGGATTTCGAGCATATTGTTTAAATTTTTGATCAGAATATTTTGTAGTCTTTGAGTGGTTTTGTACTACTAGGTTGAGTCACGATTTCTTCTTCTTCTTTTGTTTTGTGGTCTGGTTTCCAAAGTTAGTCCTTGGTGGACTATTATACGTAGTCGATGGTGATCTTCATTTCAACCGACCTACCTCTCTCCAAAAGCGGATAAATCCTTTCAGTTTATTCAAAGCGTCTATAAGCGAGATTTCACCGCAGTCAAGTCCTAGTTTATATCAATTAAAAAAAAAGCGAATTTTTACAACACAGTTTTTTTATTTTTCTAACAAAACCATTTCGATATGAGAATCCTACATTTATGTTATAATTGAAGTTTTATTTGTTTATTTAAACTTCTTGTACAGTTGTAGTGGTACATAGGTGGACTAAATGCAACAAGGAATTTTCTACCAGTCTACCTTTGAGTTAAAAAGACAACACTGAGGTAGGTGTGCACAATAAATAAATAACAGACAGATAGTTTTATCGTAGCATTCAAAGAATCAATAAATGAAGACGATGAAGACGGGTTGTTTACTGAAATTACGACTATTGGAGCAGTATGAGTAAGAAGCAGGGCTAAGAAAAGATGGATAGATAGTTTGAAGAGCGATGTGAAAGAAAAAGGAGTCAGTGATAACATGACGGTTGATAGGACAGAATGAAAGAAAAAAATGCGTACTACCAAACCCAAGAAACATGAAATAAGGGCAAAAAGATGATGGAGAAAATTGTGGGGAAAAAGACGTGCCCCCAAAAAATTTGATAGAAATAAAAGCAAAAGAATATATATATATAAAAGCGAAATACCACTCACTGATTAATCACGATATCTCTGAAACTAAGTCACCTACAAGCTTAAAATTTGTCAGGTAAGAACAGATTTTCCAAAATGGGAAATCTAAGGGGATGAGACGGGGGTCCAAAGTCTGTATGGAGACACCGACTTTCAAGCGGGCGAAGCCGCTGGCAGAAGCTAGTGATAAATATAATCAAAGCATTCGATGAAACATCATACAAGCAAAAATCATCATTTATCATCACATTAATTAATAAATCTTTATAAAAGTAAGCTCGCGATATGACGTAAAATTTATAAAATATTGACGACGTCGCAACGCTTGCGACCCTGAGCCCTTCTTACATAATATTGTTTAATACCTTGATACACATAACACGCTCATCTCTAATCTATAAAATATTTAATAACCAAGACCAATTATAAAATTATTTTAAGATCAAAGGTCAGTACAATCTTTGAGTTTATTTTATGAAAATTCAACGGTTACAGTAATTTAGGGTAAGATGGTACCTTCATGACTCTTGGACTTTTGGTACCAGTGGCTTTAATCGTCAAAATGAATTGAGGGCATTTTGGCACGTCTAATAAATCTCAGTCTGCCATTTCGGGTCATTCGGTACTTACACTGGTTTCTCATAAACAACCCATAACGTCGTAAATAAAGTTATCATTTTATAGTGGTTGTTCGTCAAGGGATGATATTTTATTATGGACGTGATAGCCAAAGATATGAGCCTGTTTACGAGTATGTACATTTTGTATGAGTAATAAAATGACATGTTTATTAATATGACCATATGTAAATGTTTGACGAAGTAAATGGGTTCTTGCCTTTCATAACCTTATAATATCTAATCATAATAAATTTGATACATAAACCTTATACAACAGATCTACATATAAGTAAAGCTTTTATCATAGAATTTCTTAGTTACGAGTATCTTGTATATGACGGATTTATTTATGTATCTGCACAATTTTTATTATATTTTAGATAGTTAGATATATACTTTATTGTAGACCATAAACTAAATTACAGTAGGAGTTTCAAATTAAAAAGGTGTCACAATAGGCGGTCTTATCGCTAAATTTTTTAGTATATTATAACAAGCTGATGGTTTCCTGCATTTTCTTTTCCCTGCAAAATGAAACAAACCAACTCACTATTATATACAGCGTGATACAAAAATATTGAGTGACCTTTCGACCTCCGTTAGAATGGTTGCTTCGGCCTTGCGCAGGCATTTATGTTTATTGATGCGTCAAACGGCCCCGTCTCGTTATTTATTTGAATGGATTTCATAAATAAGTAATGCAATGTTTTCCATGATCTACAAGAGAATTTTCTTTCATATTTCGATTTGATTTTTGTGAAGTTAGTTGTCTGTTAGCTGAGAGGGCTGTGAGAGGTTCAGATGGAATTGATTTTTCTTAGAATGGTATTTGTTGAATCAGCATTTTTATTTTGAAGTTTATTAAGGTTTTATAGAAACTCGCGTAATTCATGTTTTAGGTCTGTCAGAAAGTACAATGAATGCGAGTTACATTCATGTTGGTGATTGAAACTACTAGAGCGATTTTGAAAGATGCGAACACGTAACTATCTCAGTAACTTAAAAACATGTACAAACATTCCTGTTTCTGAAATTAGAATTACAAGTAAAGAACGTGTGAAACTCCAATGTTAAATTTCAAGTGTTTGTTATGCTTAAGTTAAGTTTGACAAGGTTTTACAACTTGAAATTATTTTTCCAAAACCGTAGAATAGAGTTGCTACTTATTTGTTTTTCTTTAAGATCACATCTACCCCTTCCTACATACTTTCAAATTACGAAACGTTCACATAATATTTATATCAAAACTAGCATATGGCAGAACAACGTTTGCCGGGTTAATAATTATTAAAGAAAAAAATGCAGGGTCAGGGTAGGAGGGTAAATAATAACCTACAATCTATTGTCAGAGCTACCAAATATAGGTACATAGAAAAAAATCATAAAACTCCGTCAAACCGTTTTTTTAACGAATTCAATAACAGACACTGTGACACCAAATTTTTATATATTAGATATTCAGTCAAACTCATGTACACTCCTATTATGAAAACCCAGTACAATACAGACCTCATCCATCGCACACAACTTCCCCCACTGACATACTTCCTGAACATAAAAACCCGGTACACGACAATTTTCCGTGACGTTGAGGCATTGAAACGAAGTCATTTTGTCTGCATTTAATAAAAATAACACTTTTTTTTTTGAAGCCAGCTCAAAGTAAAGGGTTCTCGCTGAAGTAATCGAGTGTCATTACTCGACTATGAATAAATTACACAAGTTCCAGACCCGCTTTGGGTGTTGGCGTAAATTTTGAGCGAAGGAGATTTTTTTTTTAATACTTTTTTTTCCTTATTTTACTTTTGTAGATTGCGTTCCTGTTTTAATTTTAAGTGCTTTTTGAGTACGATATTGTGTTTTTGATTTAACGTTTTTTGTAGTGAGAAATATAATTATTTCACTGGTCACAAAAATTGTACATGAAAATAATATTTCCAAAAGATTTTGAGCAGGATTAGTTGGAAAAATTATACTTCTGCATTTTATTACAGATTCAGTGTAGGCTCAGAAGTAGAAACTGTTTAATTCCTTATCTTTGCTATACAACATAACCATAACTCGCAGTATGATTTATGTTTGTACAGTCTTATTGGCATGAAAAAATATATGTCAATTAATCAGCTTATCAATAAAATACTAATTATCAAATCAATAAATAAGGTAAAAAAGCAAACGTGATTTACTAATTTTAAACAAATATATCTGAATCTCTCGCCAAGATGCTGATTTTTATGGTGGCCTAACGGGTATCATGACTTTTGACAAGAAAAACTATGTTGGAATTTTCTTTCATAATAGCAGCTTTGAAACTTTTACATCATTGTTGATGAAGATATTTTTTTTCATATTTGTTTACCACAGCTAGAAATTTAATTTAGGAAATAAAATAATTTCATGCATATTTCCAATTTTTTAATCATATGCTGACACTTATCCCTTCTAGCGTGTGTAATCTTTGACAATAAACGAAGCCAGAGTAAAGCCTAAATCTGCTCCAGATTCAATTTTTAAACGATGTTATATCAAAAAGACATTAACACCACCCATCACGCCGTATTCCCATCAAACCAACCACAACTTGTATCGTACGTTACGAGTGAAATTCGTTATTACATCACATTTGAACTCAGCCCGCGTTAAAATTGCCAAAGCCCGCCGGCAAATTCACCCTGTAAGGCGGCTTTTTGGCTTAAAAAATATTATTAAAGGGTTAATGTTAAGGGTTATTCATAACACTTTAGCGTAACAACGGTTTACAAAAAGGTTCTCCGCTGGTTCGAAGTTTTTAGGCAGGATTTTGAAGACATAAAGGTTCGTTCGTGGCTTGAATCGTAATGTTCGAAGACGGATGTTAATCAAAGTGTTTCGTGACAGTTTATGTACTGGCAGGCTGAGCATTGTTAAGGGTTCATTGGTACTTTTTCTGTAAGGTGAAAGGGAGGACTGTAAATGTTAAGGTGTTTTTCGTTTTGTGAGCGTCGCGTGTTGATTTGAGGGAGTAAACGAGGGTAGTTTGTTTCGCACAAATTCTTCTGTGTAAATCAAGTTTATGGCCGGTGAAGGGTGAAACTTGTTACGGTGAGTGGGGAACTGTTGGTAATCGTCTTGAGAATAAAGGTGGTGCATAAAAACAAAGTTTACTGGCGTTGTGGTTTACACATTACGTAATATATATTCGCCAGCCTGCGTAAAGTAAGCTTATTTGATTACCTAATACCATGGCTGTGTTTTTTTTTTTAATATGGTAGCGTGAGAACACGTGTACACTTCAATTTTCGATTTGGCGCATTGGTTGAGCGTTTAAATACTGCGCTGCGTGTCGAGAATCCAATACGGAACTAATACTTGTATGACCTACAGATCACTGTTCGGAGTCTGAGTGTCTTATGTTCGTGAAAGCACTCATGGTTCAGGTGTAATTCTCAGCGTAAGACGATTGGAAAAACAAATTATACATTCATCTTTGATCACTATCTCACCTGATGGTAAGCGATGATGTGGCCGCTGATAGAACACGTTTCATCATCATCATCATCATTTCAGCCGACAGACGTCCACTGCTGGACATAGGCCTCCCCCAAGCGTCGCCACAACGAACGATCATGCGCGTCCCGCATCCATCGGATTCCCGCTACCTTCACCAGGTCGTCAGTCCACCTTGTAGGAGGCCTTCCAACGCTGCGTTTTCCGGTACGCGGTCGCCACTCCAAAACCTTTCGGCCCCAACGGCCATCTGTTCTGCGAGCAATGTGCCCTGCCCATTGCCACTTAAGTTTAGCGATTCTTTGTGCTATGTCGGCAACCTTGGTTCTCCTGCGGATATCTTCATTTCTGATTCGATCACGCAAGGAAACTCCGAGCATAGCCCTTTCCATTGCTCTTTGGGTGACTTTAAGCCTTTTGATAAGGCCCATTGTGAGCGACCACGTTTCGGATCCATATGTCATCACTGGCAACACACACTGGTCATAGACTTTCGTCTTGAGACACTGTGGTATGTTGGATGAGAAGATACCGCGTAGCTTCCCGAACGCTGCCCAGCCGAGTTGGATTCGACGGTTGACCTCTTTCTCGAAATTAGATCTACCCAACTGGACTGTCTGCCCGAGGTAGACGTAATCGTCCACAACTTCGAGTATAGAGTCTCCGATCTTGATAGGAGTGGGTGCTACATGGTTGTTTATCATGACTTTAGTTTTGTCCATGTTCATTTTAAGACCCACTCTTTCGGAAGCTCTACTGAGGTCATTGAGCATTGTACTGAGCTCTTCTGTAGTCTCAGCCATGACTACTATGTCGTCGGCAAACCGAAGGTGAGTGATGTACTCGCCATTGACATTAATGCCTAGTCCACTCCAGTCCAGAACCTTGAAGACATCCTCCATTGCGGCCGTGAACAGTTTCGGAGAAATGACGTCTCCCTGCCTCACACCTCGCTGCAGGAGGATAGGTTTCGAAGTCTGGTCCTGAAGTCGGACTGACATAGTGGCGTTTTCGTACAAACACTTCAGCACCTCGATGTACCGATAGTCAATCTGGCACCGTTGGAGAGACTGCAGTACAGCCCAAGTCTCGATCGAATCAAAGGCTTTCTCGTAGTCCACAAACGCTAGGCAGAGAGGCAGATTATACTCCTCGGTCTTCTGTATAACCTGTCGTAGCGTATGTATGTGGTCCACGGTGCTGAAGCCTTTTCGGAATCCGGCTTGTTCGGGAGGCTGGAAGTCGTCGAACCTGCGCGCGAGACGATTCGTGATGACTCTGGAAAACAGCTTGTAGACATGGCTCAGAAGTGAGATGGGCCTATAATTCTTCAGTAGGGCCTTGTCGCCCTTCTTAAAGAACAGTACCACCACGCCTCCGCTCCATGCCTGTGGCGTTTTTCCCTCGAGTATGACGGAATCAAACAGCTTCTGAAGGGCCTTAAGGATCGGTTTTCCACCCGCCTTCAAAAGTTCGGCCGTAATTCCGTCGTCACCCGGCGCCTTATTGTTATTAAGCTGTTTCAGAGCCATCCTAATCTCGTACAGGCTGACGTCCGGGATATCTTCGGTATAGTGTCGGCTCAATCTAGCTCTTGGGTCGTTTGCTAGATTTACAGTGGGTTTAGTGATTGACGTGTACAACTGTCCATAGAAAGCCTCGATCGCTCCTAGAAGCTCTGGTTTGGCGGATATGACTCCGCCATCTTCGGTCTTCAGTTTCGTGAGCTGGCTCTGCCCAATAGACAGGTCTCTTGCAAACACCTTGGAGCCCTTATTTCGCTCAATCGCGTCTTTAATTTTTCCCGTATTATAATGACGGAGATCGCGTTTCAAGGACTTAGAGATCCGTTTATTGAGCTGCCGATATGTGTACGAATCGTCTGAAGACTGCAGAATCATCTCACGCCTCTCCTTCATGAGCTGGAGAGTTTGATCGGTGACCCTCTTGCTCTTATTTGTGCGAGAACACGTTTACCTAGAAGTAAACTACTCATTCTTGATTTAAATATCACTAGGTTATAGCTATCAGAAAACACAGACTCCGGCAGGGAATTCCACTCTTTAGCTATACGCATTATGAATGTGTTCCCAAAACGCTTTGTACATAAGGGTGGGATCTTCAATTGTCCATCTACCGATGGCACAACGCCGTGCGTCTAGTGTTTTGTTGATGGAACGGACTTGGCGGAATGTAATTGTCAAACTGCCTACAATAATAAATCAATGTAATAAGAATAACGACTATTGTGATAGCCTAGTTGTTTAAATGAAAATAAAAACTAAGAGTAAATAACTTGAACAGTGAAAAAAATAACAAAGCTTCGATACTTTTTCGAAGAATCTTATTTAAACTCTCTTTCCTTTTCCCTTGTAAGTAAATAGTTAACAGTGGTAATGAGCTGTTTTCGAACACTCCAGTTCTCATAGTCTTGCTATCTAGACATTCTCGAAGTTTTATGTGTTAAAAAGTACCAAGTTTCCCTAATTAGGAATTGTATTGCGATTTGTTCTTTCTTTTTTAAAGGAATTTTGAGAATGGCAAAGACGTAATACTACGTTTACTTCCTATGTAAAAGAACAAATAAAGATGTGTAATATATAAAAATCTAGTGTCATAGAGTATGTTTTTGAACACCTCCGAAACGTCTAGACTGAGTTTTATGATTTTTTTTGTGTATAATAAGGAGCTCTGCGGAGTTGAGCTCGCCTTTGTACATGAACTATCTATATCTATACGTGTAATGTAATGTCTTTGTGTACAATAAAGAATTAAGAATTAAGCTCTGAGAAAATTTCGTAGGCTATTTTTAAATTCTACCTCCATCCCCCATTTTTTTTTTAAATTTATCAGTTCGTTGTTGCCTAATGTTTTATATCACTAAGTTAGGGTTGATAATAAATGTGTGTGCAAGCTCTACCACTCTAGAATAATCTTTCTAACGTTCACACAACGCCACGTAGTCCCAAACTAAGCCGAGCTTGGGCTATAAGTACTAGACAACTAATGAACATACTTATATATTCCTAAATATATGCATATTATAGATAAATTACACAGAACTGATGATCATGTTCATTACACAAACATTTGTTTTGGATGCGAAACGAAACTTCGGCATAGCAGTCACTAATCACTATAGACTAATAGACCAGGTCAGGAAATAGTATACCCATATTTCGACAGCTTAGTTTAAATACCATGTAATTTCGAGCTTAGTGCCACTAAGCCTAGACAAATTTAGCATCGAAACCGATAGTAATTGTGCTAAGATTACATCTGATTTAAACCTCCGATAGTGCCACTTATCGCCAGGTGTTCCTACATCTGACATATTGATCCGTTTAAGATAAACTTTATTACTGTAGTTGTTACGTTATTTATGCTCAATTGAGATATTTTGACTAGATAATTTAGTGGTGTTGTTGAAATAGGTTACTGGCTTCTGGCCTATGACTTTTGTGGGTTTTGTTTCCGTAGAGGCCCGGTAAGACATGGGAAATTCACCGAGCCGCACTGGGCTCGCGTGGTGGATTACGGCCCATTCCTTCTCCTAGAGAGGAGGCCTGAGTCCCAGCAGTGGGAATATTAAAAAGGCTTTTTTTTTGGTGGGGAAAATCATCCAATAATAACCATGTCCTCCGGGCGTTCTGCACAGTGGCGACACGCGGGCGTCACTTCCGCTTTAATCCGGAACAGGAACCTCCCGAACTTGCCATGTCCGGTGATGACCTGAGTCATGCGGAAGGTAAGGACGCCGTGAGGTCTTTCCAGCCACGCTTCAAAGAGGGGACTTACCGCCATAATTGTGGCGTGCCCAAACATTACAAAGGCTAAAGATGGTGATGATGGTGAGGGGCGCAGCAGGGCCAAAGTCTACTGGGGCCAGGGGTTTGCTTCCGAAAGGGAAACCTGGAGTTCTGACACGCAAGACGGAAGAAGGAACATAGAAGCGGGTTTTAATCAGCCTGTTTCACCCTCACTTTCCACCCAAGACTGGGAGAAGTTATTGGATGATTTCCAACCTGAAAAACAGCTACATTCAAATCCAGTCAACCGTTAGGCCGTGAAATAATAACAAGCTCAGTAACTTTTATTTTTACAAGTTTAAGTTTAATTGGTTCCTTTGGTTGGGATAAAACTATAGGACTATAGGAGCAAAACTACATGAAAAAGCAAGTTTAAAATATATTTTTATTTATTTATTTAACAGTTCACGTACACACTTAACTTATAAAAGAAAAGAAGACGGAAACAGAAAAATATGTAAATAGGTGATGCTTATTTCTAAAGAATAATTTAATATTATGGCGTATAGTCCCTTGAACCATCTGGCCGAAATTATGCGAACGCAACTCTCGCACTCGCCTAGGCGGCAATACGCAAATCTGTGCATTTATTTGCGGCCAGCAGCGCCCGGAAAGCGCTTTAAATCCATTTTCTCTGCGAGATATTGATTGATTTACATATGCAATGTTCACTTTGAAGAATACCAATTTTTATGTGTAAAAATGTTTCTAAAGGTCCAAGCCGTTTCGAAGGAGTAGGGAAAAGTTGCGAAAAGTTGCGAAATTGCTAAATATTTTTTTTTGACAAAAGTATTAATTGCACGAAAAAATCAAATGTTGATATTATTGATATGGAGTTTCTTGCACGTTCTTCTCCATAGAGACCTACTCTTTGGAACGTGCAATTTAGCTTCACTTTTCTTGGACTGACCGACATTTGACTATTCAAAAGTGCCTGTAAATGGTCTATTTGAAATAAATGTTTTGATTTGATTTGATTGATTTGATTTGATTGTTCATGAATCTATAATAAACATATATTTTTTTCAAACCAATTGACCTAGCCGTTACGGAGGAGTAGGCCTCAGAAAATCACTGTTTTATGGCACTTTTCGGGCGCTTGGCCCTTAAGTTTTTTTTTTATTATGGATTGGCTCACGTTTGACCACTGTCTCACCTGATAGTAAGCGATGATGTGGCCGATAATGGAACACGCTTGCCTAGAAGTAACCTATTCACTCTTTTTTTTTTCGATTGGAAAAATCCAATGACAACCCCCGCACTTGGGCGGAGCGGGAGATAGTGTCAGACTCTTACTGACTAAAAAACCCATCCCGTTCCTTCAAGCCTTCATACCGGGGCTCGAGCGCCATTTCGGATAACCCAAGCCCCAGTAGGTCACTCTTGACTTAAACAACGTAGAAGTGTAACTTTCAAAAAACACAATGTGCATATAAAAACAATTTTACTGTTATCTATAGTTGGTATAGTTCGTATATTTTGGTTTTTATATCACAGTATTATAGCAATTTCCCGTCTTTTTCTTTTGGGAAGGCAAACTTATTTTTTACCTTATTAACAAAACTCATCTTCAAGTATTATACTAACCTCAATTTCTCCAGCCAATAGGCTATTTCTTATCTCAGCTGAAGTACACAATAATTCATGTTTTATCGACAGAACACGGAAAGCATGAAACACTTTTTACTGAAAATGGAGATAGGGCACGAAGTCTGAGATAAATTCAGTTTTAAAAACTGTTAGAAGTCTTGCTTTTGAGCTAGGTTATTTAAAATTTGTCTGGAAAAGGCTTTAGGTGGACAAGGATGTAAATGAAAGTGTATTAACCCTATCAATTAAATGTTAAATTTCTTGACTTCTAACATGATAAATTATGTTTATTTCGCAAATCAGTTATAAATAACACTGCCTAGGTCAGTGCCTTTCCTTGTTGTAATAAACAAAAAAATTGACGTAACGAAACACTGGTTTTGTAGCTGCCTACACTGAGAAAAAAGATCGAAACAAACTCAGAGGTCTCTTCTTTAAAATGTGATATTTATTTTGCAAAAAAGTTAAATAAACACGTAAATTTTTTCGTCAATTAAAACTAGATAAGGCCGGTGTTTCTGAGTTGACTACTAACCTGAGAAGAAATATCGAAATAAACTTAGAGGTCAAAGTCTCTTCTAAAGTCCACACAGTAAACATGGAATGGTCAAGTCATGTGAAAACCATGCAAACATCCATGCAGATTAGTGTCTGAGAGAGTCTCTTGAGGAAAGAACCCACAGATTTGAATAGATCTATGCAGTCAGTGCAAGCATTTGTCAGAATTCGTGTAGCGTAACTGCCCCCTTAGCCAAGTTACAACCGTTTCGTTTCGATTATTTTTCGTCGATCGCCTCGAGTCGGCCACGCCTCCTATTCCTTTATTCTGATGTCATCTCAACACTCAGTCAAGTAGTCAGAACAAAGGAATACGAAATGTGGGTGAATCGAGGCGATCGACGAAAGAAAGAAATATCAATGAAAGGATTTTTTTTTTTAAATCTTTGGACTTTGCTGTAAGTTTGCCAGATACTGTCGTTTTCTGCTTCAGAAACTAATATTTAAAATAAAAAACAAAGTTTTTGATAAAACCTAAAGTTCATGTCTATTACGTAATAAAAGTGGGTATATTTAGGTTATAATGTAAGTGTAGATTGTAGTAAAAATTCGCGGTTCATTAAATAACCACAAGAAAAGCAATTCCTAATAAATTCATAACCCTTTCCGCATAAAAGGGAGTATCTTCCTAAAAGATGTAAAAAGATAACAGCACAATTCAAAGACATTCTTTACCCTTAATTAGGCTTAAGATAATTTGATGAAAACAACCGCGAGTAATGCTTACAAAATGCGAAAAAAAAATGGCTGAGTTTATTTCTGTATTTTTTAATGTTCCAGTGGGTTGAAAGGCGCTGTCTCGACAAGGAAATTGGAGGAGCGCCGCACTTGAGTTGAGTAGTGTGACCAAAAGTTTGACGCTCCTTAAAAAAATCCCATTTTCCTTGAAATAAATAAATAAACCATCTCGGGATTTATAATGTGTAAAACACCGTTGTCAAACTGTGATTGCCCTGTACTTTGTCCATTTGGTTCTGGTCAATAATATAGATTTGGTAATACAGGAATAAACTTTCTGAGTAGCCTTGGTATATCAATGCCATTAAACTCTATTATTGGCTTAGGATATAATGTCATTATCTCGCTATTACTGTGCAATGTAAAAAGAATTTGATGCAGCGGACCTTCTAGCCACCGGGACCCTGACTCCAAATACCAGCCACCGTAGGTGCGGGCTAATGGACGACGAGCAATTTGTAGCACACTGTCCGTCAGTTCGGTAACCGTCTGGATCAAGTCCGAGTCTTTGACGGCGTGTAATGTTCCACGAACGCCAGAGATGCCAGTAAAGGAAAAGAGGCCCAGCAGGTCCGAAGCCTACTAGGGCCATGATGACTTCAGAAAAGTTTACTAGTAGTCCTAGAATGCAAAAGGCAACAAAAGAAACATAGGCGTGTAGTCAATTAAAGTCTAACACACTCTCCCACACCATCCTAGAGCGGCAGTTGTCAATAAAAGATTTCCCACCTTAAAAAATAAACTGCAATGGGCGTTTCATTGACAATTAATAGATAAATAAACGAATTATTTGAACAGTTTCACTAATCGATTAAAATAATAAATATTAATAATAATAAATAAAATCGTTCCAGCTACCAATCATGAAGTAGCCTAAGTTTACCCTACTCTTAAGCGGTTAATGATTTTGTACTAATCAAAATATTATAAGCAGTCAAACTTTGAAAATGGGGTTGTCAAAAACAGATTGAGTAGTTACCTAAAGGTCGCACTGTTATAGATTCATCAAAGTGTTCATTTTGTTACACATAATTTAATTTCAAAGTGATTAATTAATTCATTTAATATTTCAGAAACCAACAATTTTCATTTATTTTTGAACTAGCTTTTGTCCAGTAAAAAAATAGACACTGAATGCTGATCTTGTTTCAAAATAATGTACTTCATCAACTACTTGTAAATATAAATGTTTTTTTATTCAAGCCTAGTTTCGTGGCCTATCCCTGCCCCTTTACTAGGCAATGGCTTCCTTGTCTACTTCCAAACTTCTCTAGGTTTTTGGTTGATCCGTAAACGTAATAAGATCGTCATAGCACCTTCACTGTGGGCGTTGACCCGTTGTTGCTTAGACACACGTTTGTGTACTCATTGTCACATTACAATCCATGTACCTACTTGTACGTCTACTTCAACCTGATCTAGATCTGTTTCCAGAAAAACCAACCTCAAGTCTCACTCTAAGTTTTAGTTGTCATTACCCCCGTTTTCAATTTTATTTACTACGATACACTCATCAAACAAAATTCCCATCAATGGGAAAACTATCCCATTGCCAACTCAAAGCATAGTATCACTACTCTCGAACAGTACACGTCACGGTCTGATGTCGTCCCCCGTACATTTATAACAATATTTTGTTCTCTTCCTTTCTGTAACCCGACCCTTTATTTAGAGGAAATTACCCTGTCCCCGTATACCGTGTACTTGCGTTACTTTAAGCTTAGCATTTTAATATAAACAACGTTTTTACAAGATACCGTTTTAAAAATATCGCAGTTGAAATAACATTGTCTGTTCTAGATATCCTTCACATGAAATTAGTGATACTGCATTTATGTCTGTAAATAATATTCATACATAATATTTTGGAAAATGCAGGGTGTTCTGATTATAGTAAAATGATATAGACAAAAATATGATAGCCATACTGATTCTGAACCGAAACAGGAATAAAAAGAAGAAAAAAAATGGCACAAGTCATCTAGAAGCTAGAAGTAATCAGCTAGAAGTAATGTCACCTAATGATATCAAGTCATTATGATTTGATTTTGATGATATAGTTTTTTTAATAAAATTTTACTAAAAAAACGAAAGAATGAAAAAAGTAAAACGCCGAATATAGTAGTATCTCGTTAAATAAACTCGTACCTCCTATACTAAACGTTATTTCATGGTAGGAGGCTTTTGGACCTCACCTCATCTAGGGTGATACAGGCTAACAATAACTAGTTAATAATAAAGCAACCAAGCGCGAGACGAACTGATACACGAAGTTTTCCATACAATAAACCGAAAAAACTGACAACGTATCTTACTTACTGAAGTTACAAGAGTACTGGACAGTAGTGGACAGTCCTTTAACGAAAAGGTAAACTGTACTGATGGACAAACTTAACCCGTTGTATGCCGGAACGCAGATCTACGCGAGACACAATGGCTTTTTAATTGTGTCTCTAATTACGGCATACGAGAGGTTAACTCTTCTCTCTTCCGATTGAAAACTGTGGTCATCATACATCGACATGGGTTTCGGTTGGTTTACCAACTGCAAATAAGTTTATCATCGTAATAATAGTTATTATTTTATAATGTTACTATTTCATGGGTATCGAATGTTTTCTTTACTTGTGCTACATGGCATTGTTTATTACTTTCATGATTCTAGGTTTTTTCCCTTGCAAACGTCAAAATAAGCGCCATATATAGTATTAATGGCTTTATCTTTGCATTGAAAATCAAAATTCTAAAGTTTAATTTTTTCACTGCTTTAAAGGGTAGCAGATTTGAGTATTTGATTATAACTTCAGTTTGATATGCTTGATAATACTTTATGGGTTTCTGAGGAAAAAAAATTATTAAAAAAAAATATTAACAGTTTCATCACTCCGAATACGTTTTCTGCTCATACGTTAACCGTAATGGTTCATCAATATTCGTATTTAGAAATTAAAGTGTTAAAGCTTTTGTTACCATATAACAAAAGCAAGATATTCCATTAAATTGGAGGTAAGTCGATCTATGCATAGTATTTTTCAGTAATGCATAAAGTATAACAAATAAATTGTCAGAAATAAGTTTTCTGAAAATGTATCATATTGTGTTTTGAATATTTTATTCAGTGGTTTTCCAACATAGACACATTTTAAATCCCAATACCACCAGATTCGTCTGGCATTTTAACAAATAATGTCACGCCCTCTCATGTTTTAAAAATATTTACTCATCTCGCTGTTTCGAACCCTTTATTCGGAGGAAATTAGCCTGTCTGGAATTTAAAGGTCCTTTTTTGGGAGAAAAACGTTGTTAACAATATTGTGGTATATCATAAATGAGAAATTTTAATGCTTTCAATACAGAATAATAACGATAAAACACCATACGGAATAAATATTAATTTCGGAATTCCCATCAGTTTCCCATCGATGGGAAATTCAGAATTAATACTGTAAGCTCTCCTGAATTTTGAAACTTACTCAGAAATTAATAATTGTTGAACAAATTATGAAGTTATTAGCTAAATTGGTGTAGGGGATTCAAACTAAGTTCAATATCTCAAAGGCCGATAGAGCCAGTTCCCTAACAAGTTGTGGATCTTCGTAATATAGCAGTAGATAGTCTCTTTTAATTTTGCTACAACGTAAGCATACATAGGTCCATAGTACTGGTACTACTTTTAAATTGTTAAAAGTTGGTATAAAGTTTTAAGAAATTAACTGATTATTATAATTTAGGCGTTTTCAAGACTAGAGTGAGTAAGCTCTTAATAAACTATTATTGAATGCATTATTGCTTACCATCAAGTGGGAAAATCTTACAATGACATCTCCCGCTCTTGGGCGGGGCGGCAGGGTGTGTCAGACTTTTACTGACCAAAAACCTACTCCTGTTCCTTCTTTGCCTTCGTCCCTGGGCCCCGGGTTTCACTTTAAGCTTCGACCCTGCTGGGCCCCTGCGGTTTGCTGACATCTTCTTGAGGCGCACGTAGAATAATTTGTGCCGTCGTCTTGGGCTCGGTCCAGGCGGTTACCGGACGGTCAGACGGCGAGCTACTCATTGCTTGCCGTCCGTAAACCCGCGCCTACGGTGGCTGGAAATCAGGATCGGGATTCCGGCGGCTGGTGCATGAAGGCCACTCCCTGGCGCGTGCGCGTGCGGCCTCCTCGTTCCACTTCTCCTCGCTTCAGACCCTGGCCTGTACCAACCCCGGTATCGCAGTAAAGGACTAGTTTATCTATAAATATAAAAAAAAAACTGACTGACTGACATATGAACACACAGCCGAAACCACTGGGAGTTGGGGAACGTAAAATTTTGCACAAGGCTTTCTTTTAAGACGTCAGCGGGTACTAACAAAAGGAATAAAAAAAGATGTCAAAGTTTATATAGAGAACCCTACTTTTACGGAGACAAAGCCGCAGGCAGAAGCTAGTATCATTAAAAAAACCCTACATGAGTTTTGAAGTAGAAATCTGGTTTAAATTGTATGTTACAATTTTAAATAAACTGTTAAATTCCAGTAGGTACTATGTTAACACTCATTCCACGAACATTCCTTCATATTCACATGGAATATTTTTCCTGTGAATTACTCTGTATATATACCGATGCCGAAATAATATAGAACATAAAATTTACATACATACGGCTGAGTCCTACCAAAAACATATCGTGTGGTGATTACCATAATATTTCCAGGTCTATATTCAATCTCGGTACTTATATCTCAATGCTTGAGTACGAATTATTTTTCTTTTGAAATGTTCATCCGTATTGTTCGCTAAAACTTTGGAACAACTTCACAAACGGAGGGCACCGTGATATGAATAAATTAGAAAACTTTTCTCTTGTCGTTGGGCCAGGGAACTAACGGGATTATGACGATTGTATTATAAAGGACTAGTGTCCTCGTGGGACAGAAATATTTGACTGGCCTGTTGGTCTAGTAGTTAGTGACCCTAACTGTTATGCCGGAGGTTGTGGGTTCGATTCCCACCCAGGACAAATGTTTGTGTGATAATAATCATTTGTTCTGTGTCTGGGTGTAATTTATCTATAATATGTATGTATTTAGAAATATATAAGTATGTTTATAAGTTGTCTGGTACCCATAACACAAGCTCTGCTTAGCTTGTGACTAGACGGCGTTGTGTGATAATTGTGGAATGTTATATTATGTTTTTATAAGGGTTTCGTACCTAAAGTGTAAAATTCGACCAACCGTCTGTCACCGGGCTGTTTCTCATGAATCGTTATAGTTAGACAGTAGAAATTTTATGTTGTCGCTATAACAATAAATATTAAGAACAGAATAAAATAACTATTATTTAATAGGGGCTCATATGCCAAACAAACGTGATTTTTTTCCGTATTTTTATGAATAGGTAGATAATGATACGGAACCCTTAGTGTGCGCGTCCACGACGAGTAAGAATATTTCCAAATTACAATATTAATACGTATGAAACTTCTATCTCACTTTTATAGGTATGGTTCGTGTGTGTATGTTTGTAGCTTCTTCACGCTCAATTGCCTGAACGAATTTGGGAGAAAAATTTTACACGGATACCGTCACAAAATACTTATTTTTCTACAGACCGTAAGTCCCCTTGAAAAAAATCTAACTTGCCCGCAGACGAAACCGCCAGCTTAAGCTAGTAAATTATAATATATTTTACAAATGGACAAGTTTTATTTCTTTATTTTAATGTTAGTTTCGGCGTTCAAATAACACATATTTCAATACAAGCAAGAAAAATGCACTGAACAAAGCCACCCACATGAAAATGGCGTATATTCTTCAGCCTTCCAAACATAAAACGGTTTTGAACTTGCATAGCCTTAGGGAGATACCTGTCTTTTCCGGAACATAAAACTCCCTCGAGAGAGGTTGTGTTGTCATTCTGGTACCTTTTAGATGTAATCAAGCGGTAAACAGAGTCGACTCTTTATTTTTAGAGCTCTGAAAAGGACGAACCTCTTAGTTACTTGTCAAAATGAAGAACAGTAGGCCCCTCTAAAGTTGTCCTACAACATGGTTTAATTGCTTGATAAAAAAAATCTCTTCCGTGCGGTTTTCATGATTTCGAGCGTTCAACCCGAAGTACATTTTCGTTATTTTTCACACTTCCGCTCTTAGCAGATTATGACGTTAATATACGTATTTCTTTAGATATTATGGAAACACAGATATCTTGTGGATATTATCTAGGTTTTTATTAAAATCAAATCATAAAGGGGAACCAAACTTTTCTCATACATTACAAAATCTGCTATTTTGCGCGAACTTTCGTCGTAATGTAGGTACTCTTAAATAATAAAAATCAAAAAAGTATATCTATAGAAACCTTTAGTTTAACATCTTGATTAAGTATCAATATTCTTAATTAAGATTTTTATTGCTTATTTTTTTTTATTAAAAAAACAAACGTATTTCCTGAAACAAGTTTTTGAATGCCAACAGAGCGTTTAGAACAGATCAAATGTTATCTCTCTTTTTTCGCGTTACCACTTTATCAAACATTACGTTGGATTGTGTTGAATGAACCAATAAGCTTTTTTAAACCATTCTTAGATTTAAGTTACATTTAGTTTAAAGTTAGATTATAATAGTGATCAATGCTATGCTTCACAATATTAACACATGAACAAAGTATTTTAAATAATACCAGATTCTACGAAAGTGCTATGGACTTATGTCAAAGTGCAAAAAGACGCTATTCTTAATTTTAAGATAAATCAATCACGTATAAAAATATACTCTAACACATTAGAGCAGGGATGCACAGACTTATTGAGACTGTGGCCACTTAGGCAAATGATGAACTAATGGCAGGCCACCAGCAAAAATTAATAACATAAAAATAGCCTAAAATTTAATTTAAAAAAAATGTGTTAATTAGAAGCATGTGCATTCATCTGCATTGTTTTCACAATCTTTTTTTTATATTTGGCTCAAATTTACTTCTAGCTACACGTAAAATTGCTTTCAAACTTTCATTTGCAAGACGGTTTCGATTTTTTGTTTGTTATTATCTAATACTGAAAAAGTTTGTTTACAAATACATATAAGTGGAACCAAATAAGCTGGCTTATTTCAGGGCATTTTTCAGCAACTCTTTGTACATAATTTTATCAATGCAGCGGACAAGTTCAGCAAGTCTCCATCATTGAATTTTTGACAAAAAAACTTGACCTTTTTGAATATCGATTAATTTTTGATCGTCGACTATCGATTCTAGTTCAGTTGCTCACCCACTTTTTGAAACTCAGAAAATCTTTCACGAAAAGATTGTATCAAAATATTTAACTTTTTGACAAAGCTAAGAATAACCGCAGTTTTATTAAATTTTTCAGCCATTTCCAAGTATTTGGAAAATGATTGTAATTGCCCGAATTTATTTGTGATCTGAAAAGAGCTAGCTTGCTGGCGGGCCACTGGCATATTGCCGGAGGGCCGCATGCGGCCCGCGGGCCGCGGTCTGTGCATCTCTGCATTAGAGTTAGAGCATTTATTTTTTGTTGTTCAATATCTCACCGGAAGCGACTATTTGGTTGACGATGGAGCGCGCTTGCCTAGAAATAATCTATTCACTCTTGACTTAAAGAGCCCCAGGTTATAGCTATCTATAAAGACTCTAGCTGGGAGTTTAACTCCTTAGCAGCTATACGCACTATGAATGTATTCCCAAAACGTTTTTTCCGTATATGTGGGATGTTTTTTTTATTTTAATCTTTTATGAAAGCAGTTGTGGCCGAGTGGTTATAGCCCCGAGTTACAAGTTGTAGGTCGTGGGTTTAAAACCAGCCAGACGCATTACTTTGTGTAATTTATTTCATCACAACTGCTCTCAAAACGGTGAAGGAAAACGTCGTGCGGAAACCGGCATGTCCTAGAACCAAAAAATTCGACGTCTTGTGACATCCACCAACCCGCACTGGGCTCGTGTGGTGGATTACAGCCCATTTCTTCTCCTAGTCCCGAGTCCCAATAGTGGGAACATTATAACGCCGACTATGACTGTGCTAGTCTTTTAAGCTAAATTGTAATCAGTTATTAATTGTGTTAGTTTACTGTACCCTGATTCGGTTTGTCTTCACGATGGAAACCAAGGCAAAAAGTAGGTTCCTTTCATTTCAGATAAAAAAATAAAATCTGTTAAAAATTCGCTAATTTTATGCCCACGCGCTTATCCGCGCCCCGCGAGGTTAAAATGTCTTCGCTATCATAATGGTTATATCGCGCCGCTCAGGTTCCGTCGGTACTTTTTAGTGCCGGCACGCCACTTTTAGGGCCGGTCGGTACTTTTTGGGTAGGTACCTACTCTTAGTGGTGCGGACGTTGGCAAATTTTCCGAATTACACGGAACTTTTGACGGGGCCGTCAAAGCTGGGTATTGCTTCGGTAATAGTCGTTTGTATTGGTCTTGTGGATTATAATTGGGGTTGTGATTGTGTTGTGTAACTCCGGCTATTTTGTGGTTGTAAGAATGAGGGTTCAGATCGTAAGGATTTTGAAGTAATGTCTGGAGTTTTTATTTCTATGTGATGGGTTGAATTACTGGAGATAAGGTATAGATTGAGGCGCAGCGTTAGAAGTCCTCCTACAAAGTGGACCGATAACCTGGTTAGGGTCGCAAGAATTCTATGGATGCGAGCCGCACAAGAGCGGTCACACCGGCGACACTTGGGGGAGGCCTATATCTAACAGTGTACGTCTTTCGGCTGAAATGATGATAATTTTAAAGCATAGATTGTTTTTAAAAATTGCGTTTACGAAGTAAGTTTGAATTGTGGTTTTACTAATATTTCGATCAATATTTTTGTCTCTCCAATTTTTTTAGTCGTTATAATAACCAGTTCATGACCAATTTATATATATATCACACCATGTAAAAACATAGCAGGCCATCAAAAATCAATCGAATTGCTACATCACGACCTTTAGCAATAGGTACACGTAAATAACAAATAACAGCATGTAACCAAAGCGATCGTATCGACTGGTCCCGACATAACGTTTGTTCGAAAACCTAATTTAGTGTCAGAATCACGTAATCTAGATATTTTTGTATAGAACCTAAAGGGTGATAGGGGATCGGTCCGTTGTTTAGGATATTAATATTGGCGTTTATTTCCATTCATGCTTCAAATGGATTTGAAATAAAAATGTGTGTGTGTGTGAAATGAAAATGAAAATCTAATTGGAAAAAAAAAAACTGAGAGAAATATGTTTTCGTATAAAGAACTGTGAGTATCACGCTAATATTATAAAGACGTAAGTTTTTGAGTGTGTGAGTATGCTTGGTACTTTTTCGCTCTCGAACGACGAATTTAGATGAAATTCGACACACGACTAGACCATTTTCTGAAATAACTTATAGGGTATATTTTATTCCGGAAGTATGTTTAGCTGAAACTGTTTTCAACTGTCATATGCTGGCGTGTTATACACATGCTGTCATGAAAGACATCTTTCATGTCGGATGCCAGCAGAAACTGAAAGAAAGATAAAATTAATAATTTTAAATTGCAGCTACACTGTCGTGACCATACTTATCGACCCCCTCTTGTGCTACAAATACTGCCATAATGTGATTGCGTCATACTGGTCAACTGCTTTCACAATATTGTTTTCGCAACTGTAAAATATAAATTTAAGCCCTTGCATAGGAGTCAAGCTAACCACACACTGTGTAGCTTTATGGTTCTTGCAGACATTTTCATTTTTCTTTTTCAAATATCTTTATTAATCATCAATTTTTTTATATTTTATTTATAAAACTACTATTTATAAAACGACTGCGATCCCACCTGATGGTAAGTAGTGATGCAATCGTTGATGGTGAGGCGCATTATTTTATTAAAAGATGGTTTTTGAACACAGATAACATAAAATTAGATTGAAATGCGGCGTTTGAATGGCATAACCACTGGGTTGACTATTGACTGGATGTTACACATGATCGGTCTCTGTTGGGTAGATTGAAATAAGAATAGAACAATGACATTTATGCAAATTATTTAGTTCATTTATAATTTTGAACTTAACTTTTCGAATGTCTTAAGTTACACAGTCCGACATAAGGTAATTGTCTTTCTATTGTGTCTCTAATTACGACATTCAAAGAGTTAAGGGTGTAAAAATAAAAACAATTATAATAATCATAAACAAAGTTAACTGATCGCAAGGTGTACTGTTTTTGCAGACAAGCATGTCGCGAAAACTAAAAATCAAACGTTTTACATAGAAATTGTTCTACGAATAATTCCGTAAAATCTTTTTCTACGAAGCGACGTGATGGGTGGCTAAGTCTTAACTCGAAAATGTTTGAAAAAAAAAGTGACTCTAAGAAGCTCGTTCCCCTTTAGGCAGTCACCCTGTTACCACTTCGTTAATCCTGCACCCCTATTCCCCGTAAATTCCTTTATTAACGGCCCTTTTTCCAACAAAATAAAAACTTACAAAACATTTCCCCATCCACACGCTCACGTGTCGAGGGCGCGTGTCAAATTATTTTTAATTGACCCTGTACTTTTTGGAAAATTGTGACTTTTCTGGCTTCCTTTTAATTTAGCCTGAAAATACACGAGTAAAGACATTGTAGGTACTATTTGTTTTTCAAAAAGGAAATATAGAGAATTATTTTTATGTTTTAAAAAAAGAACGTACAAAAACACATACACATGAACATGAACTTTGTAATCCAAGTGGAGTGGAGTGGTGGTGGTAGTGGAGTGGTGGATAAAATAAGTATTTTATAAGTTGTTATAGTGTACAATAAAGAATTAAAGAACGTGTAATAATAGCTGCAATACGTAACACAAACCATCCCTTACACACTCCCGCAAACACACCACGACACGCACGCCACACACACACACGCACCCTAAACACCCCCACGCGCACCCCATACACACATACACCCCCTACAAATAAACATGTATATAGATCTTTGATAACTTTAAATTGTAAAAACCAAAAACTATTCATATATTGCTAAGTTATGGAAGAGCGGAGTCTCCTAATACAGGCATTATTTACCTAAAAGGAGGCTCCAATCACAATCTATTGTTAAAAAAATTTGGTTCGGAAATAAAACATTTTGTATTTGTATTTGTATTTGTGTATAAGCCGCAAACATTTTTCAAAAATCATTTTTTCTTTTTTTTGACATGGTACCCCCCATGTCAAAATGATTGTACTCGGTAGGTAAATTAGTAAATAGGTAACCTTAGGTGCTAAAATACGAAAACTTTCAAACCTGTCAACATAACATGCCTCATACAAAATCTATCACAATTACATCAGATCAAGTAGCATTACGAAGCTTTCACGGAGCTCGTTTAGCAAATTGCTGAGATAAAAGAAATCCTTGGCGTGCATTCACGAAGCTCGCTACGTTACACTTTGCACATTATTATGGCGGTCTAATAGCTTCATGGGTTATGAGATGGTAGTTTCTTCTTGGGAAATAGTTTCTTTGACTTTAGGGAGAAGTTTTAGTAGGAAGAAGTTTGTTTTGGTTTTTATTTGGAAAAAAATATTACCTAAATTAAGAAAAATCTGGGCAATTGCGAGTCAGACTCGTGCCCTGAAGGTTCCGGACAAACTTACATAATGTAAAGATTTCATTTCTCGTTTGGGGTCTCAAAGCTTTTCCCAAACCCCATTTTTTTTTTGTGACGTAACAATACATTTTCAATTTTCAGATTTATTCCTCTATTTGTGGTATAAGACCTTGCTTTATGTAAAATTTCAGGATTCTGGGTCAATGGGAAGTACCCTAGAATTTTGGTTCCATTATTTATTTATTTATTTTATACGTCATGCACAAAAGAGTACAAAGGCGGACTTAATGCCTTAAGGCATTCTCTACCAGTGCCATTAAGTGTCGAAATAAAAGTTTTTTGCGACAAACGGTCATATCTTTTTTTCCGTAAACCTCAAAGTTTGATTTTTTCGCAGCTTCAAGGGACCGTAGAACTAAGCGGTTTTAATTTCAACTCGATACCTTTACGCGTTCCCAAGATAAAGGGTCTTGACAGACAGATAGACTGACGGACGGACGGGCAACATATGGGCCAATAAGGGTTCTGTTTTTTTTTCTTTTTGAGGTATGGATTCCTAAAAATATTTCTGATAACTTCATTTTTGTCTGATACGAGTGCTGTTTAATCCTTTATGAAAAGATTTAATAAATGGAAAGCGAATTTTTATTTTTAGTCGTAAAATCGTCGATTTTATTCTTTCTCAATTAAAACTAACCTTTTCACTTTATTTAAGAAAAACAAACACACTAGATACACCGCAGTAACACAATTATTATATACCTATTTACAAACAAAAATCTAAATGTATATAAAGAGACTGGGTCTAACTTATATCTTAAAGCGAAGGTACCGGGTCTTATTAAGAAGCGACTCAAAGGTTGCTAGGCAACGCTTATTTCATTTTCATACAGTTGCTCAATGTTTTCCGAGAAGCTTGGATTCTATTATTTGTTTTTTAATCTTTGAATGGGATTAACAACATTAACAAATCATTATTATTTTGATGTTTAATTTTATATAATTTATGATAATTTATTTTGATCAACGGAGTCGCGGCAGACCAAGAAGAAGATAGCGGGACGACTTAGATGTCTTCCTTGGGCATTGGAAAGATGTGGCTCAAAACCGGGAACACTGGAAGAAATGGAGGGAGACCTTTGCCCAGCAGTGGGAAAGTATGGGCTAAATATAATAATTATAATTTACTCTATGATTTTGCGTAAAACTATGGTAAAATATCCTACTTTTATTCAAAATATTAACTTAGAAGTCTGTGTTTCCTGATAGTTACAACTTAGGGGTCTTTAAGTCAAGAGTGAATAGGTTACTTCTAGGCAAGCGTGCTCCATCGTCGACCACATTATCGCATCAACAGGTGAGATGGTCGTCAAACGCGAGCCTATTAATAATAATAAAAAAAAAAAATGGTTTTAGATATTTTATTCTGTCTTCACTTTTTTTTACATGTGTTTTAAACCTTCTTTGGGTGTAGTGGGAAAGGAGTGAAGACTTACTGACTAATAATCCCATCTTGTTCTTTAAACCTTTGGCCCTGCTGGGTCTGCTAGCCTATGGTTTTGCTGAAATCTCTTTGAGGCGTGTGGAACACTACGCGCCGTCGACGACTCGGGCTAAGTCCTTATAGGAAGAGCGGACGGCGAGCTATTCTTTGCTCGTCGTCATCATGTAGGTATTTTTTGATCTGTCCTTTTGTCACGTGGTCAAAGCCACTGGCAGAATAAAGTAGAATCAAATCTAACGAAATATATCCAAGACTAAATATATCTCCGCTTTTCAGGAAAAACGAGCGTAATTATTATTTGTTTTTAGGTAAATGTATGTATTGTAAAGATCTAACGTTTGTACTCTTACGTATAACCGCGTACCGGTAGAGAACATGTCGGTAAGACTCTTAGGCCAATTTTACCTGCGGATTATCAGCGACAAAGGGGGATCAGCGACCGCTTAGTAGCTTTGGAAACTATTCTCCGTAATTTATTGCAAAATACAAGCTGAAGTTTTAGGAAATAACGATTTGTTACATTATGTATACCAGTCTTAAGGCCTTATTTATAAAACACTGTTTTATATACCGCTAATATATTGTATAACAGCGGTCTATAGAACCGCGTCGTTGGCATCTATATATATAAAAATCAATGCCACTTTTCGTTGTAATTTTTTATAAGTCAAGAACGGGCTCACCTATCCAAACCAAATGTTTAGGCTTTGTTTGGACTATTTAATAGATGGTTTATGTGAAGTTTGGTAGCGTAGAGTAGGGTATAGTAGTGTAGAGTAGGGTAGAGTAGGGTAGAGTAGGGAAGAGCGGGAGCGAAGCCGCGCGGGCAAAAGCTAGTTTTTTATATAGCTTAATAAAAAGTATGTTGTATTCTATAGGAACATACTGCTGGAAAGACCTGCCTTTTCTAAGACATGGTTTATACGTAGGTATGTCAAATGTCGTCGAAATCCGTTCAGCCGTTTAAGTGTAAAGGTGTAACATAAATAATTTTTCATACATCGCTTCTATAATATTCTAGAAAGATAGTAGTAGATGACAAAAAATTGCCCAGTACCATACACTCTGTCGCAGGTCTGTTGAAATAAATTTCTTTTAAAATAAGCACCTTTGTGCTTTTCTATCTGTATTTGTTCTTTTATTTTTAAGTGTTTTATGCGTACATAAATTAAATGAATATAATTAAATATGATTGATGAAATGTGGTTTTGTGTAGCACTCTTAACCGAGTAATTGGTCAACTCGGACCGCATACCTATGGCATATATGGTATGAGTGGCAGAAAATAAAAATAAATTATATTTTCATTGGTCAACTCGTCCCATATCCCCCTTTTTTGGCGCTAACGTGAGACACACAATGTATCTTTTTTTTGTTTTGTTTTTGTCTTAAGTTTTTGCTGTCCATATCACTACCACAATAAGAAAAAATACAATCAGCAGCAAAAGTGTTAGTACCACACTAAAAAAACAACCCAAGTGTTTTAAACAGAACTGTAATTTTCTTCAACACCTAAACACATCAAGATTCAGAAATCAAATACTCAAACACTAACAAAGAAAACTCGGTACCATAATTCAAAATTCAGCCAACATTACAGATTCCCGCTAAACACAAAACGATTAATTTTAGAATATTCCACGGAACCTGAATCCGTTGTTTTCAGACCTATACAAGCAATAAAAGTGTTTAATTAGTCAAAATCAATTCACAGGAGAGTTAGTTGGCCGCTTTCCGAATCAAGAACGATAAATCTAAGGGAAATCGTGTTTTGTATTAAACAATAGATCTGGGACCGTAATAATGAATAGGGCTCGTTGGTACTATAGACCCTTTGTGGGCTATGCTGGTAATGTATGGTTTAGACTGGTAGGTTTGTTGATTTTTGGTTCATGTGGAGGCACTGTTATAGCCGCAAATAGAGTACAGAAAAAAGAAAGTTACACAAGTATGAAAGGTAACTTTTGACGTAAAAACAAAAATGAATTAGTTAAAAAAAAAATTAAATTGAAAAAAAAAACCTCATATTTTTATTTCACATACGCCTACAAGGCCACTTCTAAAACATCAAAAGCTAGTGCACGGTCTCAATTGGTCGATTCCCGTAAAGAAGAACTGGCAAAAAACTTCACGGTTATTTATAAAAATAATAAAGTGAGGACAGTTATACCAGAGAATATTTGTACCCAAAATCTCAAAAAAGCGGGTCCAAATAAAAAGTAATTTATAAATCCACAGAGTCTACAGTGATCTCACAATCATAGTATAAAAAAGAGGTTATAATTATAAAAAAGAAAATATTAAACCTGTCAATAAGTGATCGGTTCATGAACAAAATAAAGATTGCTGGGTATTATCTTGCTGAGTATTTATCTTCATTAATATAATAAAGATGTAGTTTTTTTTTCTTTGTAGGAGAAAGTACAATTTTTCCACCGATAGAAAACTGATTTATTCCTGGTTATATTTTATGTACATGGGTGACACCGTTGGCAAAAGCTAGTATATAAATAATAATTTAAACTGAATATTTTAATAGGAAGATGTAGCGTAGCTCTTTGTTGAGCACATTTCGAGGAAATCACTCTGATTTACCTCCATTAAACGAGGCTAATTAAAACTTTTTATCAGCTTCCGCATGAGAAAACTTAGTGGTAGGGGTAAAGCAATATTCGTATCCTGTACAGAAATTCTAATGAACACCCTCAGAATTACTGTACACCTAGTACGTTACTTGACTAATTTAATTCCATCATGACTTTCGGGTTATTTCTAAGGATACCAGTGATAACATATGACTCTGAAACGAGGTCGCTTACAATGGGCCTCGATAGAAGGCTTAAGTCAGCCAAACGGCAAATCTTTCACTTGGACCAGTTGGACACTGTTGGACATGGCTGAGGCCTGATGTCCAACCGTGGACATCTTTCGGTTGAAAGATTGATGATGAACCAAGTTTCTTATAAGTAAATCTGTTTTATTATATTTATAATTTTATTGATTACCTCAACGACTAACTCAATAAAACATACACAAACAAAAGTCACATGACAATATAATTTTAGGCGTAGTGAATTACGTTACTTACACTTGCACTTCGACATTTTAAATAATGTTAGTTTAAATATAACAAGTTACTGGCTAAAATAAAATAAAAAAAATAAAACGGGCAAGATTTACAAAATTACAATGATCAGTAGCAGTACAGAATATTGTAATTAATATTTTATATCAAAAGCTTCGCTCGACCAGAAAATGACGTCATCAATAAATTATTGAATTTCCTATCATAAAATATAATTATTCGAGGCTTATGATAACGCCCAAGTATGTACAAAGTACTTACGGGCATAATACTATTATCTGAACCACTTCATTCGGATACTCCGGCAGAACATTATCATTTCAGAAACATAAGAGGATTGGCCACAATCAAGCGCGTCGCCAGTCTGCCGAACTTAGCCGAAGTAACCCGAAGTAAATTAATTTGGCAAAATTCTGTATTTCTATGAATAATTATACATGGCCGGTTGAATCTGCGTATGAGGTAGAATTGAGTTTCGCATGACGTAAGAATCTGTCAACGATATTATAGGGACCCTTTGAGGTCGAAAGGATCCGGTCGAAGCAATTACTCTAAAGCCTATGTAACAGGTTCTCTTTATACGTATAACTAAGGTCTTTATTAATTAATTGTTCCTAAAATAGATTTTAATTATTGTTGGTGTATAAGGCAGTTCCTTTTGTAAAGAGAATCTTAGAAAATCTGGATGCCAAAATACATCATGCTTGCTTCATAACATACATAAAATTCATACATGACATATAATCAGTCTTTCAATTTTCTCCCTAGGAAAGGGAATGGGTCATAATCCAACACGCGGGCCTAGTGCGTGTTGGTGGATGTCACAATTATGTCTTCGAATTTTAATTTCAAATATATTATTAGCTTAATAATGTTCTCACTGCTGGGACTCAGGCTTCTTCTCTTGGATTTTTTTTGTTCTAAGTCTAAGGTTTTAAGAGCAGAAGAAATGAAATAAATTACCTAAAGTAAAGTGCCTGCCTGGACAGACACTTTGTGTTTATCATTCAGACATCAGTATAAACCATTATTTCTCTTTCTCTCTTTAGTTCCCAAACCATCTTTAGCAGATATATCCTATCAATAGCTGCACCCAGCGGCTTCATCAGCGTGTATGTAAAAATTTGTCCCAGAGGAATACATATACCCCCAGGACATGTTCCCTTTCAAGGAGTTGTCAGCAACAGCAGGGGCCCAGCCGGGTCGAAGCCTACTGGGGCCAGGGTTATCCGAAAGGGCGCTCGAGCCCCGGTATGAAGGCTTGAAGGAACGGGATGGGTTTTTTAGTCAGTAAGAGTCTGACATTATCTCCCGCTCCGCCCAAAAGCGGGGGTTGTCAAAAGATGATTTTTCCCATCGAAAAAAAAAAAAGACATGTTCCCTTGGTAGGTAATAGGTGTATGTGTGTGTGTGCTATGAGCTATTCCAGAAGATGGCCGCCGTTTAAGCGTAAAGAATTTACAAATATACAAAATATTTATTTTTCATCTATAACATTGTAAGCATAAATAAATTGAGGCAGCCACGTTAAGTTACAGTACTACTACTTATGTGGGGGCTGTCACGCAGTTCCCTTATCAGCTAGCTGAACAATGTTCTTGTTTATATTACCATATACACATACATCATCACAAATACAGTCACAAATTTTCATCTATATAATATTAGTGTGATGTAATACCCTCATGGTTTTTATATGAAGTTCGTCAGAAAATACAGAATGCCACCTGCCTATAATGCTTACTTATACTCTTCGTGCATTATTTACATCGTTCATATGTACGTACGGTAAGCAGCATCGTTTTATTTTTAACTGACTTCGATGAAAGGAGCCTCCTCTTTGTGATCTGTACCTATTTATTTATTTTGTTTGTCAGGACTCTCGTCATTTGTAAACTGACTTTAAAACAAAGAGTTTTAATTTCAGCAACCAGTGATACTTTGTTTCTTCTTTATATTGACATCGAGTTTTTGTTTTTTGGAAGTAGGATGTATTTTTTTCAATGTATTTTTTTTTCAATTTGTGATTTCCCACTATTAAAACAGAATAGTGAGAAAGTCATATTGTAAGTTAACTATAAAATATTGGCAATAAATTTTGTTTATAGCTAAACCGAAAAATAGTCAGGATATATTGTTTTATCACAGAATTCCAGGATGTTTTAATGGATTTTATTGAGGAGTCGGTTGCGTTATCTTGTTTCTTTTTTTATCATTAATATAGGCTCGCGTTTTACCATTATCTCACCTGATGGTGAGCAATAACATGGCCGAAGATGGAGTTTTCTTGTCTAGTAGATACCCATTCACTGTTGAGTTTATGACTCCTCATTGTCCTTCATCAAAGTAAAAGTCTTGATGACCTCTGTCTATCTAACCCATGACCTTACAAGGTATACAGATCACAACTAATTATATTGATAACATAAACAAAACTATTTCTAATCTTTTACCAACCACTAAGCACGAGTATAATTATTAAATACATTCCATTTTCCTTGTAACATCAGAGCTAAGGGACTATTAACACCGACTCTTCCTGAGAAATCTTTCTTTGCTTAGCAACGAAGTAATGGAGGATAATCTTATTTGTATTACAAAGTAAAACTTGATCGAAACAGAATAATTTTCGAGGAAAATTATTTTCTGTTAGATACTAGCTTATTTCCGAATCGCGAGGTTGTAATTTTTTTAGTGTATTTTTGTAATTGGCTTTAAACTCTATCAATATCATTACAGCACAAATAGTGCAGTAATTGAGCAATTGCCTGCTGCAATACGTGTCATGGATTTGGTTCTGAAACGGAACAAATATGAAATGCACATTTATGGTCTTTAGATGAATTACTATACATTAGATAGTGTATAGTAATTCAGCTTTAGAACTTTCCCTTCCTTTAACGTATTTAGTAAATCAAAGTTTTCAAGACGGCCAATTTCCAGACGCACTTAAAGTAGCTTTGGTAAAACCAGTGCATAAAAAAGTGACAAGCATACCCCAAGCAATTATAGACCCATAGCACTATTACCAACCTTTTCCAAAATATTTGAAAAAGCTATGTGCAATCAGCTATATAAATTTTTAGAAAAAATTAATATCCTTGACGATGCACAAAATGGATTTAGAAAATGTAGATCAACAACATCTGCAGTTTATAAATATGTTCAACAGGCGTTACAACATATAAATGACAAACAATATGTAATTGGGCTACTACTTGACATGACTAAAGCATATGACAAAGTACTTTATGACATCTTACTCAATAAATTGTATGGTTGCGGCGTACGAGGACCAGCTTATGCATGGTTTAAATCATATTTGCAGAATAGGACACAAATAGTACAAATTGAAAATTACGACTATAATAAAAATGAGATCAACACTATTCGGTCACAAGAAAAACGAATCACTTGCTCAATCCCACAGGGAAGCGTGCTAGGATGCCCACTATTTTTAATTTATATTAATGACCTTCCAAAAATTTTAGATAAAGAAAACGCTTTACCCGTACTATTTGCAGATGATATTTCTATAATAATAAAGTGTGAAAATGTTAATAACCCTAGTCTACAAATACAAAATACCCTCCAAACGATTGATACTTGGCTCCAGAACCACAACCTGGAAATTAATAGTAACAAAACTAAAATAATACAATTTAGATCCTACAAAAAACCACCTCTTAATCTAAAAGCAACATTTAAAAATACACAAATAGAAGAAGTGAATACGTTTAGCCTACTTGGCATAAATATTGACACGCACATTAATTGGAAGTCACACATAGAACATTTAAAAGCAAAACTCTCCAGATTCACTTACGCTCTGTTTCAAATAAAACAAAGCACTGACACACAAACAGCTATGGCTGCCTACTACGCATATGCATACTCATGGCTGCGATATGGCGTTATGCTATGGGGAAATAGTGTAAATGTAGACGAACTATTCATAGTACAAAAGAAGTGTATACGAATTCTGGCTCAAATAGATAATACTGAGAGCTGTAAACCATACTTCATACAATATCAAATTCTAACTCTGCCGTCAATATATATATTTGACATTTGCGTATTTGTTTTTAAAAATATCGACAAGTTTACAAAAGTAGAAGACACGCACAACGTAAACACTCGCCACAAAAAGAGGTTATGTGCTCCATCCTCAAGAATAAAAATGTTAAGTAATAGCCCATATTATATGGCAATAAAAATATATAATAAGTTGCCCGACATGTTTAAGACTGAAAAATCGGTAAAAATATTCCAAAAAAGGCTAAAACTATACTTAATACAAAAATGCTTCTATTCAGTAAAACAATATTTAGAGTCTAGCTTAAAATAACGACTTTTCCTTCATGTACACAAGTGGCGATCTGTCCTATATAAATAATAAGATTTATAATTGAAATATGAAAATTTTATATAATTTTTGAGAATTAATTTTATTAAAAAAAATTTGACATGAAATTTTAATTATTATTGACATTTATTTTTTATATATTTTTTTTTTTTTGACATTTTAACTATACCTTCAATGACATGAATTGTAACAAATAATTGATCCATTATCTTTGACATGTAATTTTGACATAAGTATGTTTTTTTCTTTTTTAAATTCATTTGTAATACTTAATATAAAATAATTAAGAGAAAGTACCTCATTTTTAATGCATGCTAAATTGGGATGATAAGGGCAAGCGTATCATAAACTATTGCAATGCTTGAAAAAGGCTGCTAAGTCATAAGCACTAAACGAATATAATGTCATCATTGTACACTTGGTTTGCAATAAACATTTTGACTTTGACTTTGACTTTGTTTGATAAGGGATTTGAAACTTGTGGATTCCTGGAGGACCGCTAGCCTGATGCTGCGTAAGCGAGCGTACGTGACCCACCGCTGCGACGCTTCTTTAATGACTACCAGTTTACCGGGCACATGATGTTAGAAAGTAGCAAATTCTGAACCAATTGTGCTCCATTGGTGTAATTGCTGTAAGGCGTTCCGATGTGAAGATAAACAAATAAATAGATAAATAAAGTTGTTCTGAGTCTGAGGCCCGTAAAAAAATTACTTAAAACTAGTTTCAACCAATCAAATGGCTTGAATCTAGTTTTAAGTAACGCTTGAGTTTTGAGTGCCATTCTTTAATACGGGCCTGAGTGTCTTATGTATGTGAGTTTTAATGTCTTTGAATGCACCCAGGATGCAGAAAGTAATTGATTGTCTGAGGAAACATTGAAAAAAAAAACATTAAACATTGCTCCACTCAGAATGGTAAAAGTCATTTGCTGAGTTCCCAAGCTCAAAAAGAAAAACAGGACGTCCTTGACAAAGTCTATATTCTCAAGGTCAGAGAAAATAAACGTTTAGGTAATTATGTTTTTCATGTCCTAAGTCTGGTCTAAATTCTTTTCAACCCTTTGTAGGTCAAAAGCGGTTGATACAAAGGAAGGTATTAAGCCGGGCTGTGCTGGCCAGCCAAGTTCATTATCAAAAGGGTGGGGGTGTAATTATCAGCTGTGTAAATACCGAGGGGGTCGTAAGTGTGTGTAATTGTTTCTCTTTTTATCCCGCTCGTTATTATAACGTGGTGGTAACCGTAAGGGTGTGGGGGGAGTGATAGCGATACTGTAGCAATAGGTGCAGGTAGTTCGAAAGAGTTTGATAGGGAGAGAGAGGCCAAAGAACAGATGGATGGATTGTGTGAGGAGTGATAGGAAAGAAAAGTGAGTTAGTTATAACGTGACGGTTGACAGGACGGAAAGGAAGAAATAAACATGTTGCACGGAACAAGGTCAGGAAGATAATGAATTTGGAAAGATTCATTGCAGCCCTGAAACGCAAAAGAATCTTCCTTTCGCTCGGTTGATTGTCCAACTTCAAAGCAAAATAAGGAATCTATGAAGAAATTGTCTTAGTATATAGGTACACTATGTCGATGATAACATATTGTTTATGTTTCATGATAAACCAGCTTTTGGATTGCAGAATATTTGAAAATATAAAGTACAAATATTTGTCAGGCAGTTTGAGTACATTATGTGGCTTACCTGTTTAGTCTTAAGTTGAGCTACACGAATACTGACAAATGCTTGCACTAATTGGATAAGTCCACTTAAATCAGTCCAGTTCTTTCTTTAAAAGAACATCTCAGGCCCTAATCTTAAGGTTTTCATATGATTTGACTATTACAAGTAATTACTTATGAACTTGAGAGTTTTACCTTAGAGTTTGTTTCTTCTCAGGGTAGTCACATAGGGAACACCGGTCTTATCTAGATTAAATTAATGACAACAAAAATGAATGAAACAAAAGTATTGTTTATAATATATTTGCACAATAAAATATCTTTTATCATTTACTTATGATGTAAAATATAGCCAAGAAATCTATGCTATCATGCTAAAGAGCATGCAGGTTAGGCATTTCAGTAGCATGTTGGCCATGTAAATATTGGCATTTACCCAACTTCCAATTAAAATAATATAACTTGGTAATATTTCACTAGATAAATAGTCAAAACATTGTGTAACCTATATAAGAGGATATAAACAAAACACAAACTAAGAAGGTTTATACGCCCAACTAAGTAAATCTTCTTACACACACACAAATATGTTAAATCCTTTTCAACTTCCAATTAAATTATTTCACGAAGTGACGTAAATTCAATCCGCTTCATCATGCCACTGTGACCCCACCCTGTGGTGTGTCAGGATATCCGAAAACAATAAAACGCTCGAGCGATTTTAATCCTTTAAGGCTTTGTCTCGCAGACCGTTAAGGGTCGTTTTTGCTTGATTAATCTAATCTATACCATAGTAATTGTCCGCTTACGTTTCCCGGACTACAGTAGTTCCGTACTTGAATGATATACAGGATGCTACTCATCAGTACGGTTGGTTAACACTCGAATAGATTGGCAGATGGTATTAAGGGTATATACTGAATACAATACCGTATATAAATATTCTTTTGTGCGGAAATGATAATGATGTTTATTGCTGTATTTTTGTTGTATGAGGACCGAGTAGAGGAATTGTGGATATATTGATCATCATTATTTCAGCCAAAAGACGTCCACTATTGGACTTAGGCCTCCAAGTGTCGCCACAATGAACAGTCATGTGTGTCTTTGCATCCATTGAATTTCCGTTAATCTTACCTCATCATCGATCCTCCTTATGGGAGATCTTCCACGCTGCGTGTTCCTCTACGCGGTCGCTCCCGAACCTTTCGTCTTCATCGACCATCTGTTCTGCTAGCAATGTGTCCTGCCTATTGCCAATTAAGTTTGGTGATTCTTAAAGCTGTGTTTGTTGCTTAATGTTGATAACCTTGATTCTCCTACAGATATCTTCATTCTTATTATTTCTTCTTAGTAGTACTTTATCGACAACGTTTTTGAGTGAAATATTGTAACGATAGAAATACCACGTCCAGCCAATATAATAAAAGATCAAACGGAACACCTACCTCTGCCATACGAATAATAAATATAGATTTTAAAGCTTTACTACAGTAATCCGACATCATCCATCATAGTCGCGTTTCCTAGTTTTAGGTTTCCTTTCATTTTTCATTACAGTTCATTTTTATTCTGAAAACTGCAGACATTATCTGTCATGATAGTGAAAAATCTTGAATATTTATGGCATTTTTATCACCTTCAGATATGTTGCAGTTAGTTTCAACTGATTGATAATATAATGCAAACACTTACTGTTCTATTTTGCAGTCTCTTTGACAATAAGTGCCCAGTATATCTGAATCTGAAACTCGATACCAAGAATATTTTTAGTGACAGACGATCTTATATTTGTATCAGTACTTTGATCTGTTGCTGGACCTAGCAAAGTACTTAGTACAATACAAATACAATATAACAATTCAAGTCGAGGTCAGATAATATTTGGTTTGTTACTACTTATACTGGATATAAGTTACCACTTATATCCAGTATAAGTAGTAACAAACCAAATATTATCTATAACTTTGTTTTGAGGTAGGAATCATCAGCTCTGGATGGACCAAGGGCCCCTTTTTGACACTGGGAGACTTTAACTGGCTAAAACCAATCTGTGTTCTGATGTGTATTTTTTTCGAACGATCTTACAACCCTGGTGTCTACTAATACCTGCAAGTATGTCATTGATGACCTTTATTCTTCACCAATTTTTATTTGCCAAAATACCATAATCTTACAGTTAAATATTATACACCGTAATGAGTATACTTAAACACTTAATTATTCTTACAAACATTAATCTGTCTTACGTTAAATTAAAAAAGAACTTAAGATAAAAACTAATGAGGCAATTACACAGACTAAGAACGTTTCTGATATTAATAGTTAAACTGAGCAGTTGACCAAATCGTTTACATAATTAGATTGCCACATTATGCTACTCTGTGAACTATTTTTTTTTGGTCTCTAAGTTTTGATTCTGTTTAAATTAAAGTTATGATTATAGTTTATATAAGTGATAGCGCAAGTTTTATGTATTTTTTGACTTCCAATGTCAGTGTTTATGTGCAATAGTGGACGTCTTTCGGCTGATATGATGATGATGATGATGATGATGAAGCCAAGAAGAATGTCTGTGCGGTTGGTGCAGTAGCTAAACCATTAGCTTCTCTGTATCTTGAGGTTTGTAGTAGTAAGATATTAGGAAAGTAGCTGGAATAATATGGCAAAGAAAAGCAGAGAACAGGATAACGTGGAAATCCCTAGGGGAGGCCTATGCCAAAGGGCAAGCTGATAACAATGTTACCGATGTCGAAAATTGAAACTGTGACCATTTAATTTAATTTATTTTATAAAATTATAAACATAATAATAATATTCATATTTAAAATAATTATGTAATTCCAAATTAATTTAATGAAATATTGAAATAATTAAGCAATGATCTATTTTATTAACTTATGCTACAAAATTAATCTATTGTTATGATTTAAAAAATGTAGGTTATAGAAATATCATTGTTTTTATGATTGTGAAATGATTCGACAGAAAAACCTTGAAATGAAATGTATTTATGAACTATCAGAAATAAAGGCTATTTGTATTTGTATTGTATTTGTATCTTGAGGTGGATCCCTCGAAAGACCCATACAACCTCGCCACGAAAATACAGGGTTATTTGTAAAACACTAGCAACATCTCAGGACTATGTTACTAACATCATAAACTACAACTTTCGTTCTATGACTTTTAAAAATTTATCAAATATTTTTTTCATCAGATTTTCAAACCAAAATAAAAATATTTAAATTAAATGTTATGAAGTCTATGAAAAGCAAGCGATAGTACAATAGCGGTGGGGAGCGGGCATCATGCGCGGGACGCGTAGGAGTAATATCCTTGTTGGCATAAGTTTTTAAGCATAATATTGTTTGGCATAACGTTTTCGCATTACTTTTTTTTTAGCATAATAATACTGTTGCATAATAATACTTTGGCATTATGCATAGGTTAGCATAACTATCATTTAGTCTAATATTTTTTGACTTAAATTGGAGTTGTATACATTTTAAAGGCATAATAATATTTATTCGTCTAATAATCATGAGCATTAAAATATATAAAAAGTCATAATTGGATGAATGTAGCTAATAATTTTAAATTTATCTTTAGGCGATGTTTTTGTGGCGACGTATTATCGGTTACTGGGTTAAGTTAGGTTAGGTTAGGTTTTTTTTGTGGTAGTAGTAGGAAATTCATCTTGAACGCTCAATAATAATCAGTAAGGTGAAACAGTGTCTACAACTTCCCGTTTGGAGTTATTTTTTAGGGTTTATTAGTTTTATTCCAAAGAACATTATGTGTTTCTATCATTATGCGTTTATAACATTATGCTTTATAAAATTTTGCTTTATTATTATGCTAGCAGTATTTATGGCAACAAGCATTATGGCAAAAGTTTTATGCCTATCTAATAATTTTATGCGTAATGATCATTATGCTGAATTTTTTTATGCCAATGTAAATTATGACAATATATTTTATGCTATAGTAAACCACGCGTAGGTGGGTAGGTACAGCAAAATACAGAGTTGAAATGTGATAGATAGAACAACGAAATCTTGTAGGTATGTTTTTGCTAAATACGAGTATATTATGTTTTGTAAAAAGTCATAGAACAAAAGTTTTTGTTTATGATGTTAGGATTACAGTCCTGCAAGGTTGTGAGTGTTTTTCAAATAACCCGGTATAGAACGTCCAGTCCAGACCTTTGCGGGTTCATTTCCTGCATGGAACAAATATTTGTGATGACCTACAGTTAGTTGTTCTGGGATTGGGTGTTTTGTGTATGTGAGACTATGTGTTCGAAAATACACCCACGAAGAAATTTCTAGTGTGGGGCGAAATAAAATGCGTCTTGCGAACTTTGTGTAATGACACTTGCAATTATGACTACACTAAAATAGAAAACTTACTCGACAATATTAAATGACACAATGACTAGTACACTTCTCAACACTTACGCACACTCATTCCTAACGCACATACATTACTCACCTTCATCCATACACCCACACACACTACCCTCACGTAAACTGTCCTCTTTTTTTTTCTCTCTCTTATGTTTTTTATACATAAATACATAAATTGACTCCTTTCGCTAATTCTGTAAGAAATCCTGTAATTGCCCTTTGACATTGTCTATTGTACTTCTCTGTTATGTATCCTGTATATTGAGAGGTCTGACTTTTGTGATACAGGAAATCCTAGTACAAGAGTCAGAGCTTACACTGATAACTGTGTCTTGAAGTTTCAATAAGAAATATACCTATAAGAGTATTACGAGGTTCTCATGAATCATTACGGATACAGGTTACCAAAATTAGTTGTGTGATATAAGTGACCTTTTAAGACATCAATTCCGTCTTTGTACCTCTGTGTTGCACGAAGTTTTAATAAATATGTCCTGAGAAAAAAAAAATACCAAAATGACATTCCCTGGCTTTTCATTCTAAGACAACGATATGTTCTCGTATGTCAATAATATTTATAGGCAGTACACACATCTCTGACTCCCTGTTACAAATACATGTCAAGTTCTTTATTTGGCTGACAGCGATAATACCGATATTGTACCCATTTTTTGAGGTGAAAAATCATCAATTTTTTCTTCTACTCTTAGGTAGAACGAAAGGGCTATCAGACTTTGTCTGACTAAAACATACCTGTATACTTCAGTAGAATCAGTAGTCTTTTCTGTTCTAAGGTAACTCTGTCAAACGTATTCGCAACTATTGCATTACTTCCATATATTTAAAAAGTTATGTCACTATTTTATTGAGAATTTTTATTTTTTATTTTCACAATAATATTTTTTCTTTTTCCTTTCACTTTTACACACGGTGTCTACATCTCTTTTTTTCCAATTCTCCTTTCTTGGGTATGCTGGAAGGGATTTCTTTAGAAATAAGCTTCACCTATGTACCTATTTTTCTGTTTCCGTCTTCTTTTCTTTTATAAGTTAAGTGTGTACATAAAAATTTAAATAAATAAATAAAACCACACATTGCCAATCAAATACACTCAACACAAAATTCAATTCATAAACCGACCAGAACCCAATCACCAACAATAATTAACCAAATCCTATAAATGAACGCAATTCAAAATGGCTGCCATAGGATTAATATTCCCAACGATAATGTTGACTAATTCGTCTAGGTACTAATCTTCACGCCGACTGCGCCGTGGTGTAGGCAGATTTAATTTATAGTTTTATTCGTGAGAAAGAACGTTAATCCATGATGATCCGTAATTATTGAAAGTGATGTCTTTCGAAATTGGTAGTTATTGGTTATGTGAGTTTTATCTGTGAACTTATGGGTTTAGAACAGTATGAGATAGTAATGTCATTTTGGAATTAAATAAAAAAAATACTCATTAACATTTTAAAGGTGCAAACCAATAACGCAAACATATACATATGCAATGTATACATTTCGTGTTCATTTTGTGTGTTTCATTTTGTGTTGTCTTTTTTAACCCAAAGGTTGACTGGTAGAGAATGCCTTGTGGCATTAAGTCCGCCTATGTACCACTATTGTACATGAAGTTTAAATAAATAAATAAATTTCGCATCTCTTTCTGATTATGGCGGTAAAGCTATCAATTCGCGCCTCAGCAAAATCCCTGACGTACTGTAACGCCACGGCAGCCCCAACAGTACACTTTGGGCATTAAAAGAAAGAGAGAAAGAAAGAATGAAAGAAAGAAAAAGAAAGAAAGAAAAAGAAAGAAAGAAAAAGAAAGATAAAGAAAGAAAGAAAAAGAAAGAAAGAAAAAGAAAGAAAGAAATTAAAATAATTTACTGGGTACAGCACAAGGCCCAAACACATTAAATAGCTAACATGAATCAAAAAAATATAGCAATTGTTCGGCTTACGGCTGCACCAAAATAAGTCCAGTTCAGCATGAGCTGGTTTTCAACTGAACTTGTGGTTGTGACGCAACGGACAACCACAAGTCTTGTGGTTGGAGTGCAATATAATTTATGTATCGGTGGGGCAGGTCGCTGTATGCCCGCTGCTTTAAAAAGCGTGATGTTTACTGATAAATAGCCAACAGGATTATTTTTATCCCGGAAGTCGCCTTGTCCTTTGTCCACTGGGGTCAATTTTTTACTATCATGTGTGGAAAACAACTGACATCTTATATAACGGTGTCGCCCTGGAGGTTTGTTCGTCAGCCCTTGGAGTTTCTGCCTCCTCGTTACAACTGTCAAGTTTTTCCCTACATCTTACGCTTAATGTTTATTGCGACCTTTAAAATTAATGAAGGTTTTACTTTAGCTGATGAGTAAACAGTAGGTACGTATGTGAACGATTGCGTGATGAAGTGTCAATTCAGTTATAAATCACAGAAAAATTATTACGCGTATTTAAAATGGTTACGAGATTGCTCCTCAATTAACTATGACTTATATCTGAAGATTTAGCAATGTTATTAAAATAGAAGCAGCCGATTGCAAGATCGCCTCTTGTGCTTAGTTTATAAACGTACTTTTATAAAACTTACAAGAAGTCTTTCTTCTTATAAGTTTCCGTAATTTACAAGTGCTCTCTACGCTTTGAATTAAAAAAAGATAGGCTCAGTAGTTTTGCCACTTACACTTACACGTGTGGTTGGTCACATAGGCCACCGCAATAGTGTATCAATTGTTTGCTCCAATCGCGCTGCTTTTTTATTATTATTTTTTATTACTCATTTATTTCAGTACTAAAACACTTATTTTAGGTACTTGCATCATAAACATACAGACAAATTAAATTACATCACAAGATAAATTACATTACACAAAACTAAAATTATTTAAATTAAATTGTATTAGATCTTCTATTGGTTTTTATTCGCGATTGCGTTCGCCTACGCAAGACATTGCTTAAGAGTTCCTATTTTTCATCCGGATATTCCAAACATAGCATTAGTATTGTAAAAGATATAGGTACTCTGTGTAGTAACATTATTACTTAAGGTCAAAAGTAACTAAAACAATTTAACCAGAGTTTTCCTATCCGGCCGGCTTCCAACCTAGCCGGACACAACTTATTACCTGTATTTTACTTGGAGCGACAAAGTATCTGTTTTCCACAAGCCAGACTAAAAGTTAACACGAAATCTCAGTACAAGTCTTGTGTTAGATTCTCCACAAATTATGGCTTAATTATGGAGTAATACAAGAGGGACAATCTAACTTTAACTGACTATAACCCAACCTTCTTTTTAAGATGCAAAATCATCCAATGACTTTACCCACTCCAGGGCCAAGCGCGATGTCTGACTTTTATTGACTAAAATCACATCTACTGCGATGGATCCAGATTTATTGTGATGGATGCGAGACGCACAGGACCGTTCATTGTGGCGACACTTGGGGGGTGGCCTTTGTCCAACAGTGAACGTTTATCGGCTGAAATGATGATGATGATGACACCTACTCATAAATTCCTTCTTTTCCTAGCGTTCCAGGATCCCGGGTTTCCCTTTCGGAAGCCTACCCATGGCCCCAGTAGGCTTCGTCACTACTGGGCTCTGACCACTCGGATTCGGTTCGGACGGTTACCGGTCGGGATCCCCCAGTTGTCTTTTGAGGTCCAGAACCAATATTAAAGAAATATTTCTTGATAGCAAAAACTGTGCATCTCAATTTAGAGCCATTGCCAGTGTGATCGCATATGTAGCTCTAACACACACAATTTTTATCGTACGACCTGTTTTGTTTTGACAATAGAACAGCGTCTTAGGCAGGGCCCAAACGTGGACACTTTTGTGTCAGAAATCAGAAACGTGTATTTCAAATAGATCAATTACAAGCACTTTTGAATTGTCAAAATTTTTAATTGCAAAAAAAAAATTGTAATTGAGTGTTGTGTCTTGTGTCAGATACAAGCTACCGATAATATTTAATTTCTATAACCAGTATGAAATCATCCATCCACTTCCTGCACATATGTAAACATTTTTGGGTTTGTTGCTTCCACGTAACACACACTCCTGACGATCAAAAAGTGTTCGGTGTCGGTATCTGAAACAAAAAGCGTCTCCGTGTGCGAAGCGCCTTAGGCATTCTAGATCAAAACAGTTTACAACCTAAAAAGATAAAACCATGCCTAAAAACGAAATGAAAACACTTATCAAGTGAAATGAACCAGATATATTGTTCTAATTAGCCATTAAGAGGCACGTGGTACACTTGGTACCCTTAATTAGGAGTTTGGGTACAGACATTATAGCACTCTGTTTGGGTACAATATTCTGAATTTAATGAACATTATGAGAAGGAGCGTCGCGACGCGGAAAATTAAATTTATATTGTTTTGTCTTGTAATTTGTAGATATAGGTATAAGTAACTCGTCTTTGGAAAGGGAAGATGGAATTTTACAAAATTTAATAATCTACTAGCTTCTGCCAGCGACTTCACCTGCGTGAAAGAAGAAAATTATTTTAAAGGAACATATACCCGGGTTAAAAAGTATCCTATGATCTATTTGAGGGTACGATCGGTGCACAGAATCGAATGAAAATAGATATATGGGTAAGTCTATTTCATTCGATTCTGTGCATACGTTTGAGCATGAAAATGTAACCAAACTATACACACATATGTGTGAATGATTACAAACTTTCACTCATTAAGTATATTAAAATGTTTGAATTTATTTAATGCATTACTTTCCTGTATATCTACACTAATATAATAAAGAGGTAAAGTTTGTTTTTTTGTTTGTAGGAGGTAATCTCTGGAAGTACTGGTCCGATTGCTAAAATTTTTTCACCGATAGAAAGCTGCTTTATTCTTGATTGATATTTTAAGTTTAATTGGCTTTATTTTAAGTACACAGACGAAGTTGTGGGCAAAAGCTAGTAGTTCATATTCTGGAAAGAAATCTTCTGAAAGGTGTTTTTTATGTGAGTACGTGTTCATTAATAAGCTTCAATTTAAAAGTAATTTTCATTTTATCTCTTTACAATCAAATCAGCGTAAAACATGAGAGTAAAACAAAATAATTTATGTATGTATACCGTAGATATTTCCAAGTATAATTCAGGCACAAAATTGAATTTACAATCCATTTCGATCTAACACCGGAGTGGAATAATATAAATCCATTTATTTTAATAGAAAGCTGTTATGTATTCTATGGATTATTCTCATTTCAACGATTAGATATTACATTTTTCCATGCTCGCAGATCTTCACTAAGAATTTAGTAACCGGTGTCATAATTTGACCAGTGACAGGCCTGTTGGTCTAGTGGTTACTGGCCCTGACTGCTATGCCGGAGGTCGTGGATTCGATTCTCATCCAGGACAAATGTTTGTGTGATGAGCATGATCATATTTTGTTCTGTGTCTGGGCGAAATTTATCTATAGTATGTATGTATTTAGAAATAAATAAGTATGTTTATCAGTTTTTTAGTGATCATAACACAAGCTCTGCTTAGCTTGAGACTAGATGGCGTTGTGTGATGAGTTGTGGAATATTATTATTATTATAATTTTTGTTGCTATACCGATTTATTTATGTAACTGCTTCTTTAGCCTCGTTGTCCTTAGCTTGATTGCTTCCAGTAGGGTCCTAGATTCGGACAAAAAGTACTGTTGGGTTTTTCAATTAGGAATTACTCAGTAGTAACCTGGCGTTAAGAAATTGGTGGTGTGATACCCTGTGCCTCATAAAGCACGTAAATTCGTTGGTCTTGCACCTGATCTGTCTCCGGTTGTGTCAAATTATCGTCCTATAGGACTATGAGAGCAAAGGAACAGAGAGTGCATCTTTATTTGTGCACACACTTGTACTCTATAATATCACTCTACAATTTAGATTGGTCACCATGATCAAAATTCGGTTGGCAGGATTTATTATTCATTGTAGTCGGCACAAGTTTCCTTTTCCCATTCTTCTTTCAGTATTCATTAGGTTATCATCACCTTTCCATTCATATCACCTCTCACACAGATCACGTATGCGTCACTGCGGGGTGCCAGAAGAAAATCAGCGCTGGGTGTTTGACGCCCAGCAATTGCTGAGTTGGTGACCTTTTCGGTTCGGGCACTTTCAATGCAACTGTATTGTATTTTTGTACTCTTTTATTATTATTATTTTATGCTGTGGTATATTGTGTTGCTTGCGCCGAATAAATGGTATTCTATTATTATTATTATTATTATCATCTTTATTTTTCTTATAATACATATTTTGATATTTTTAAATATTTTTTTATAACAAATATATATATATAAAAAAAAAACATTTAAAAATATAAAAACAGTAGTCCACCGATGTCGGGAGCAGGGTCCAAGCTACCGGTGGTTAGGGCTCCAGAGACAGGAACTTCCTCACAATGCGAGCCGTATCGAGGAGTACTGCCTTCTGTATCTGGCCCTTGATCCAACCGCGCAACGACAGCTTCGACAGATGGTCGTCGAAGCTTTTGGCAATAAGACCATTGGCGGTTACGACAATCGGCACAATGATAGCCGAGTCCACATTCCACATGGCGACAATCTCGTGTGCTAAGTCGAGATATTTGATTTGTTTCTCTTTTTCAGCTTTCACGAGATTCTCGTCATGCGGGATGGTGATATCGACTATCATTGCACGGCGCGCTAATCGGTCTATCACCACTATATCCGGCTTATTGGCTACAATAGTCCGGTCAGTAATGATAGACCGATCCCAGTACAAAGTGACATGGTCATTTTCGAGAACTGGGTCGGGCACATACTTGTAATATGGTACCTCTAAATCCACTAGGTTGTACTTCAAAGCAAGTTGCTGGTGGATAATCCTGGCTACTTGGTTATGTCTGTGCAAATACTCGCCGTTAGCCAAACGAGAACAACCAGAGATAATATGTCTGATAGACTCACCCGGACGGTGGCATGCCCGACACACGTCAACCGTCCCGTCCTTCATTATATATCTCCGGTAGTTGTTCGTTAAGATAACTTCGTCCATAATCGCACAGACAAAACCTTCAGTTTCCCCAAAGAGGTCACTGAAACGTAACCAGGCCACGGACGCCAAGAAATCTACATCAGGCTCGTGAAGAGCCCGGAAAAAGCGCCCGTGGAGCTCCTTGCCTTTCCATATTTCCTTGCGGTTATCAGTAGTCATTATTACAGGTTTATGCCAGTCCTCTTTAGCCATGGATAACGGGGTGAGTCCCTTGTCCACTGCGACCACATCTCGGTGCATACCCACATCGGTTTTAAGGAAATATTCTCTGAGGCTGCACACCTCGCGGTTGTGCAGGGTCTTCGCATTTAAAAAGCCTCGACCTCCACACTTCCGCGGGATGTACAGTCTCATCACCGAGGATCGTGGGTGATGCATCCGATTTGCCGTCAGCAATGTACGGACTCGCCTATCCAGGGCGTCAAGTTCAGTCTGAGTCCATTTGAGTATGCCAAAAGAGTACATTAAAACCGGCATGACCCAACCGTTGAAGGCGCGCACCTTATTTCCACCCGATAGAAGGCTATTTAATACCTTCTTCAGGCGGCCAAAGAAGCGCTCCTTCAGCGATTGCTTCATGTCAGCATTGTTAATGCCTAAGGCTTCTGACATACCCAAATACCTATAAGTTTCGGTCGAGGAAAGGGATCTAAGGTGTATGGAATCCGGGAGTTGAATTCCCTCGGATTCCATAATCTCCCCTCGCTTTACATGCATGCCTGCACATTTGTCCACACCAAATTCCATCCTGATGGCGCTACTGAAAGTTTCAGTTACCTTCAGTAGCTCCATCAGTTGCAAATTGCTGGGGGCAAAGAGTTTCAGGTCATCCATGTAAAGAAGGTGAGATATGACCTGACCACCTCTTCTCAACCGATAGCCTAGTCCTGAATCCTCCAGCAATGTGCTAAGAGGATTCAGGGCTAAGCAAAACCAAAGCGGACTCAGACTGTCGCCCTGAAATATTCCCCGTTTAATCCAGATAGGCTCATCATTCCCCTGGATCGGTCGACATCCTGGATAGCGAAGGACCGTCTTCCATTGCCTCATACATGACTCAAGAAAGGTGCGTAAAGTTATATCTATTTTGTATAACTCCAGCACCCTCATGAGCCATGTATGTGGAACAGAGTCATAGGCCTTCTTGTAATCTATCCAACATGTCGACAGATCCTTGCGGGATCGACGAGTCTGTTGGCTTATGGCCATGTCTATGAGGAGTAGCTCCTTAGTACCCCGGGACCCATTCCTACATCCATTCTGAGAGGGAGAAATAATCTGATTATTTTCTATGTGTATATTAATTTTTGCTCTCAGGATGGATGTAAGAAGTTTATAGACCGTTGACAAACATGTAATAGGTCTATAGTTCTTGGGATCCACGGGATTACCTGTCTTATGGAGCAGGTGGGTAACGCCAGTTGTCAGATATTCTGGTAGCGAGCCAGACTCTAAGATTGACTGGAATTGCGACGCCAGGGGCGCGTGTGAGCTGCTATACCATTTCAGCCAGAAATTTTGCAGTCCGTCCGGTCCCGGTGATTTCCAGTTCGGTAACGGACGAACTGCTTTGGCTACATCCTCTGGGGTGATGGTAACTTTTTCCATTTCTGGTATAGCGTCACACACGCGCTCGACGTCACGCATCCAGCCACCCTCAGTGTGACTGACAGGTACCGACCAAATGTTTCGCCAGAATGTAATCGTGGCCAAATCATCCGGGCGGCACTCGTCAATCACACTGTGTTCAGGCCGCTCCCAAGCTCTGTACACCCACCTCTCATCGCTCTGAAACATGCGATTCTGCGAGTACCGGTCAACTCGCCGCTTATACCGCCGAATGCGGCTCGCCCATGCACAAACTTTCTGCTTCAGGAAGTCGATGCGCTCTGTGACACGAGACATGTATCCTTGAGGACTAATACCTGTCCCCAAAAACGCCCGTCTCACAAAGCGCATCACTCGTGGTCGTGTATTACCCTCCCTGAAGCAGTGTAGTTTGCCGATGAGTACTCTGGCCTCATCGATACGCCTCTCAATCCTGCATTGCCAGGCTGGTACAGCAGTCTTCGGTCGTATAGTTCCATCTATATTTGGAAATTTAATTTTAGCTAAACGACATGCCGCAACAGCCCCACAATACAAGATTGAGTGCGTATCAACAAGGTTCTCGCTACTCTCAAAGATATTTTTGAGCAACGAGTCCAAAGCACACACCAGCGCCCTATTTTTTTTGTGCATGGGTAACCGCGGCAAACGAGGCCTAAGCTCAGTCGGAGTCGACATGTACTCGCACAACGCATCCTCCAGTGCGCTCCTCAATCTTTCGTTGCACTGGCTACTTACTGTGACAACCCTATCATCTGCATCATCATTATTATGGTCGGACCGCGGCGAAATTGCGTTAGTAGTCGGCGTTGCCGCGGTCTGTGTTTGCGTAGATGTTGAGACGATTTGGTTGCTCAGTATCTCTAAGCGCAGCCGATCAAGTGCAGCGTCGTCCAACCTGTGGTTGCGTTGGATAACCCGCACCTGATCCGATAATCGTTGAGCCGAGACGTTCACGGTTGGTTCCAGGACCTGAAAAAGAGACAGCATCCTTTCACGGTACGCAGTGAGGTTAGTTCCCCCCTCTGTAGACCCGTAATATGCGCGCATGACGTTCTCGTTCATTGACTGAGTCCATCTCATGCGCTGCACACAACCACCGGCAGCGGGGACCCGGCTCGGGGCCGGTTGGCCCCTAGGTCCCATGCTCTTCGGTGGCCGGCCTCTCCCCGGCCGGCGTACAGGTGTTGGCGACGTCGGCGGGGAGAAATACTCGTCGCTCGAACTCGACGCAACTGCAGCCGCCGGTGACACTGGTGATCCGGGGTCCGGCGGCGGCGAGGCGGAGCTGAGCGACGAGCCCGGGGGTGGATGTCGTGCGCGTCGTGCAGCTGTTCTTGTCAACATTCGTCAGTTTTATTATTATTATTATCGGAAGTGTTATTTTTCTCAGCTCATGGCTGGTTTCGACTACATTTACGGGCCAAAGCCAAGTAAATGTAGCATGTATGGTGTTTTCAGTGTAGGGGTGTATTGTCGTCTTCCAACTGCATGAATTTCCTAACTATTCTGCATGTGTTTAATATGGCAGCTTTCTGTAGGGATATGTAAGCGGATTCTTCTAAATCTATTAATTTTAAACTACGGAGGAGATGGTTGGGGATTACGCCTGTCGTGGAGAGGACTATAGGTATAACGTAAACTTTGTCTTGTCTCCACAATCTTGTTATTTCGTCTTTAAGGTCAGCGTATTTGCTGATTTTTTCGGATATGGTTTTTTGTAGGTTGTGGGTGTTGGGAACTGCAATGTCTATGAGGTAAGTGACTTTATTAATTTTATCCTGAAGTGTTATGTCTGGTCTGTTATAGTGGATGGTCCTATCTGTAAGTATGGCGCGGTCGTAGTAAAGTTTGTATGCGTCGTTCTCTAAGATAGTTTCAGGTTTATATTTGTAGTAAGGCGTGCCGGAGTTTTGTATAAGACTATACTTGATTGCTAGCTTTTGATGGATGATGTTAGCAACTTGATTGTGTCGGTGAGTGTAGTCCGTTTGTGTAAGTGTAGTGCATGATCCGGTTATGTGTTGTATGGTTTCTGGTTGTATATGACACCTACGACATTTGTCATTTGTGATAGTAGGGTCTTTAATAATATATTTCCTGTAGTTTCTTGTATTAATAATTTGGTCTTGTATGGCTATCATAAAACCTTCGGTTTCTGGAAACAGACTTCCTATTTTTAGCCACTTATTTGACGCTGCGATATTAATATGCGATTGTTCTAAATCATGAGGGTGCCTACCATGGAGTACTTTTTTCTTCCAGTTTTCTATTTTTTGATTTTGTGGGTTAGAGTCGTTTATATCTGGCAAACTTTGATCGCTTAAGTTTAGCGGTGTGTAATTAAAGTCATTACAAGTGATAGCTTTATGTATGTCACTTGTTCGAGATTTTGAGTAGAAAAATATTTTAAGCCTAGAAATTTGTTTCTGCCACAGGTGATGAATGTCGATTAGGCCTCTACCTCCATTTTGTCTTTTAATGGTGAGACGTTCGATAGCAGATTTAGGGTGTAGATTGTTATATTTTGTTAGTGTGGTGCGTGTGATTCTTTCTAACTGCTCGATGTCAGTTTTTGACCACTTTATAACTCCGAATGAGTAGGTCAATATTGGTATAGCAAAAGTGTTCAAGGCTTTTATAAGATGTTTTCCAGATAACTGTGTTTTACAAATTGCGTTCATTCGTCTCTGATATTCGGTATTAAGTGTTTTTTTTATTGATACGTGATCGAGTCCTTTAAGTTGCTTGTATCCTAAATACTTGTAGAGATCTATTATTATTATTATTATTATTATTATTATTATTATTATTATTATTATTATTATTATTATTATTTTCTTTATTCGTTTTTTTTTTACATATAAAATTACATTTTTAAATATTTTTTGACAAAATTATACAAAAGAAAAAAAAAAAAAAAAACATTTAAAAATATAAAAATATAGTTATCCACCGGTGTCGGGAGCAGGGTCCAAGCTACCGGTGGTTAGGGCTCCAGAGACAGGAACCTCCTCACAATGCGAGCCGTATCGAGGAGTACTGCCTTCTGTATCAGGCCCTTGATCCATCCGTGCAACGATAGCTTCGACAGATTATTATTATTATTATTATTATTATTATTATTTCGTTTATTTAAACATTAACATATAAATTATATTTTTAAATATTCAATAAAAATAAAAAACATTTAAAAATATAAAAAATAGTAGCCCACCGGTATCGGGAACAGGGTCCAAGCTACCGGCGGTCAGGGCTCCAGAGAAAGGAACCTCCTGACTATACGAGCCGTGTCCAGCAATACTGCTTTCTGAATCAAGCCCTTGATCCAGTCGCCTAACGAGAGCCTCCTAAGATGTTGGTCGAGGCTCTTGGCTATTAAGCCATTGGCTGAAACAACTATCGGTACAATGACCGCTGAATCCACTTCCCACATGTCGACAACCTCGCGAGCCAAGTCGATATACTTAATTTGTTTATCTTTCTCGGCTTTCACGAGGTTCTCGTCATGCGGAACGGATATGTCAACAATCATTGCACGCCTCTCGCTTCGGTCCACCACCACTATATCAGGCTTATTGGCTACAATAGTCCTGTCAGTGATGATGGGCCGATCCCAGTACAAAGTGATATGACCGTTATCAAGAACTGGGTCGGGCTCATACCTATAGTATGGCACTTCCGATTCCACAAGAGAGTATTTCAAAGCAAGTTGCTGATGGATAATCCTGGCTACAAGGTTGTGCCTATGCAAGTACTCTCCGTTAGCTAGACGGGAACAACCAGAGATAATGTGACGGATTGATTCTCCCGGACGGTGACATGCCCGACAGATGTCAACCGTGCCGTCCTTCACAATAAATCTCCGGTAGTTATTCGTCATGATAACTTCGTCCATAATTGCACAGACAAAACCTTCGGTTTCCCCAAAGAGGTCACCGAAACGCAGCCAGGCTACGGACGCCAATTGGTCTACATCGGGCCCATGAAGGGCCCGAAAAAAGCGTCCGTGAAGCTCCTTGCTCTGCCATACTTCCCTGCGATCGTTAGTGTCAAGCACTATCGGTTTGCGCCAGTTCTCGTTAGCCAGGGAGAGCGGGGTGAGTCCCTTGTCCACTGCCACTACATCTAGATGCATACCCACGTCGGCAGCTAGGAAATATTCCCTGAGACTGCATACCTCGCGGTTGTGTAGGGTCTTAGCATTTAAGAAGCCACGACCCCCACACTTCCGCGGGATATACAGCCTCATCACCGACGATCGTGGGTGATGCATTCGGTATGCAGTCAGCAGTGTACGGACCCGCCTATCCAGGGCGTCAAGTTCTGTTTGAGTCCATTTGAGTACGCCGAAAGAGTACATCAATACCGGCATGACCCAACCGTTGAAGGCACGCACCTTGTTTCCGCCTGAAAGAAGGCTATTGAATACCTTTTTCAGGCGTCCAAAGAAACGCTCCCTCAACGATTGCTTCATGCCAGTGATACTGATGCCTAGAGCTTCCGACATACCCAAATACTTATAGGTTTCGGTTGGAGAGAGGGATCTCAGATTTATGGAATCCGTGAGTTGAGTGCTCACGGACTCCACAGCCTCCCCTCGCTTTACATGCATGACTGCACATTTGTCCACACCAAACTCCATCCTGATGGCACTACTGAAGATTTCAGTTACCTTCAGTAGCTCCATCAGTTGCAGATTGTTGGGGGCAAAGAGCTTTAAGTCATCCATGTAAAGGAGGTGAGATATAACCTGACCACCTCTCTTCAACCGATAGCCTAGACCTGAATTCTCCAGCAGTGTGCTTAGAGGATTCAAGGCTAGACAAAACCAAAGCGGACTCAAACTATCACCCTGGAATATACCTCGCTCAATCCTTACAGGTTCGCTATTCCTCTGGATATTTCGACATCCTGGATAGCGAAGGACTGTACTCCATTGCCTCATACACGACATCAGGAAGGTGCGTAGTGTTGTATCAATTTTATACAATTCCAGCACCCTCATGAGCCATGTATGAGGAACAGAGTCATAGGCCTTTCTATAGTCTATCCAACATGTCGACAGATCCTTTCGGGAACGTCGAACCTGCTGGCTAATAGTCATATCAATGAGGAGCAGCTCCTTAGTACCGCGGGACCCGTTCCTACATCCATTCTGAGAAGGCGACATGATCGAATTTTCATCAATATGACTATTAATTTTACTTCTCAGTATGGATGTAAGAACTTTATAGACCGTCGGCAAACACGTGATCGGTCTATAATTTTTAGGCCGGAGCCTAATTTATGGAGTACTACCTGATTTATGGAGCAGGTGGGTTATTCCTGTTGTTAGGAACTGTGGCAGCGACCCTGACTCTAAGGCAGACTGAAACTGATATGCCAAGCGAGCATGCGATCTTGTAAACCACTTAATCCAGAAATTGTGCAGCCCGTCCGGCCCTGGAGATTTCCAGTTAGGCAACGGACGGACTGCACGAGCTACATCTTGGGGGCTGATGTCTATTGCCCCCATTTGTGGTATTGGATCGCACGCTCGCTCGACCTCCCGAGTCCAGTCACCCTCGGTGTGACTAACAGGCACCGACCAGATGTTACGCCAGAATGAACTCATGGCGTCATCATCCGGGAGACGCGCGTCAGTCACACCTTGGTCCGGTCGCTCCCAAGCTCTATAAACCCACCTTTCATTACTCCGGAATGTGCGATTCTGGGTGTATCGCTCAACCCGCCGCTTATACCTGCGGATACGGTTTGCCCATGCATACACCTTCTGCTTCAGGAAGTCGATGCGCTCTGTGACTCGGGACATATAGTCTCGGGGGCTGATGTCAGTCCCCGAAAATGCCCGTCTCACAAAGCGCATCACTCTTGGACGAGTGTTGCCCTCCCTGAAGCAGATTAGTTTGCCGATGAGTGCTCTAGCCCCACCGATACGACGCTCGATCCTGCACTGCCAGGCCGGCACAGCTGGTTTTGGTCGTGTAGCAACGTCACTGTTTGGGAATTTGACGTGAGCTACACGACATGCCGCTACGGCCGCGCAGTACATGATCGAGTGTGTATCGGTGAGATCTTCGCAGTCATCAAAATAATTTGACAACTGCGAATCCAGAGCAGCCACCAGCGCCCTATTCTTGTTACACATGGGCAAACGAGGTATGCGTGGCCTAAGTTCGGGAGGTATATTACGATATTCCCGAATCGCACACTCCAAAGCACTCCTCAGTTCACTATTGCACTGGTTACTTACGTTAGTGACCGTGTCAGAACTCCCCTCGTCTGTGTGGAAAGATATGTAGTTGGACGGTGGTACCACAGCTGGTACCACAGGCTGCGACGGAGGGGTAATGACACGGTCACTCATTTCCGTTCGGAGGCGATCAAGTACAGTATCATCCAACATATGATTACGCAGGATGACCCGCACCTGATCCGACAGTCGTTGGGCCGAAACGTTGACGGCTGGCTCAAGCACCTGAAACAAAGAGAGCATCCGAACACGGTACGCGGTCAGGTTATTTCCTCCCTCTGTAGCCCCATAGTATGAGCGCATGACGTTCTCGTTGATGGATTGCGTCCATCGCATGCGCTGCACACTTCCGCCGGGAGCTGGGACCCTATCAGAGGCCGGTGGGCCTCGAGGTCCTAAACAATCCGGCGGCCGGCGTCCTCCCCGACGACGCGTAGGTGGTGGTGTCGTCGGCGGCGAGTAGTACTCGTCGCTCGAGCTCGACGCAGCTGCTACGGCCGGTGTCACAGCACTCACGATGGGGCTGGGTTCCGGCGGCGGCGAGGCGGAGCTGAGCGACGAGGCCGGAGGTGGTGGGCGTGCACGTCGAGCTGCGGCTCTGGTCAACATTCACTTTTCCTCGTCGAGATTTTTCGTTGTCATAAGTATGACATGTAGTATATTTTACGTGAACCCATTTTCGAGAGTTACACGTATTTCACAGTAATTATTGTAGATTTTATTGTATTTCTAAACCTGTTTTTTCTTCGGATAATTCCATTTTAATAAAATATTTCAATATTTGTATTTTGAAAAAATCTAAGGAAAAATTTTTGACACGTCAGGTTGACAATCAGACCACAGATTATTATTATTATTATTATTATTATTATTATTATTATTAAAAACAAACTTTACCTCTTTATTATATATATTTAATTAGTGTAGATAAATAGATAAATTACAGCCAGACACCGAAAAAATGATCATGCTCATCACACAAACATTTGTCCTGGGTGGGAATCGAACCCACAATCTTCGGCATAGCAGTGGACACCTAGACTAGACCACTACACCAGTCAACCATATTTTTCATTTGCAGAAAAATACGCCAGTTCACTGCCTCTTCAAACTTGAACCAACGAGCGTGCTTACAGCCTTATAAAACAACAACACAACTTCGACCATAAAAATAAAATGATAAGAGTATCCAAACCGAAGTAGGAACAAGCTACAATGATTACAACCGGACCAAACCTACACTTACACAAGTCTACTGAAACAATCCCGATATTAGGCCCAATTCCAATAATACAGTCTTGTAGTACGAACAACCTTAATAGCTTTTTGTTGGGGCCCGCTCTAATTAGCTCGTAGCCTTCTACTATACAAGAACGATCCTTGGTTTTATCAAGAAGATGATTCAGAAGGCTTGATGTACAAAAACTATGGTAACAGAAGAAACTAAAAAATCTGCAAATGCTGGACACACTGCTCATAGAATAGAAGGTTGACGGAGCCAAAAGCTTTTGAGTGGCCACCGCGTATCGGAATACACAGCGTTGGAAGGCTTCCTAAAAGGTGGACAGACGACTTAATAAGGGTCGTGGAAATACGATGAATGCGAGATGCACAGAACTGGTTATTGTGACGTCTTTCATCTGAAAAGATAATGATGACCCATCATTGAATAAGTCATCATCATCCACCTTGACCAGTTACATCTTCGCTAAACGTTTGTCCGTACTAGATATACTGACCATTTTTCTTCATGCCAGCTGCTAATAGGCTCTCACAAATAATGTACAGAAGTTTGGCAGACTGTAATGTAAATAGATTTTCCTTATCTACTACTGTTTGAGTTGTGAAGTGAGTGGGATGAAGGTATATTACCTACATGAAATTGTTTGCTAAAACATTGGGTCTTCGGGACCGTTTGGAAGAATTACCGAAGCTGTGGACCTCAAAGAGCAAATGGTGGGTTTTTATCAGTAATAATCTGATACTCTTCCTGGTTGGGGTAAATAAATTGGGTGATATACGAGTATTATCATGAAGATATGCACTATGTAAAAATAGCTCATAAACTGACATAAAACATCTTTATAAAGTTCTTTATTTTACTACCTGCTGGTAGCAGCTTTGCCTGAGTGTTACAAGAAAATTATCCTAAGAAGATATACTGTTGGTATAAGATGTATGAGCTTTCCACGTGATGGTCTTCCTGTGAAGCAAGTTTCATCAAAATCTGTTCTGCTTTTCGAGTGTGAAGAACTAACAAACACACACCCACTCACCAATGTTCCCCTTTATAATGAGTGGTTTATTATAGTCGTTTCCCGCGTCTGTCTATTTATCTGCTAATTCCACCTAAAGCACGCTACACATTCTAATACAGTTTCCACTTTAAGAAAGAGCAATGAACAATTAAGGTCCATGTATATATTTGCACCTATGCGAAATCATGGCGTAGCGAAAGCTTTGTAACATAATGGTGTAGTTAATAATTAATTCCTTGCACATTCTTCAAAAACTTTACAGCTACTTTTTGGAATAAATGTTGCTGGTCATATAATTCCCCTCCTCCTCTTAGTGACGTATTTTTAATGCTGAGGGTCGTGACCTCCCTGCTTCATCACTTTCATCTTTATGATGTTCCTTCATCCATTCCTGTCTCTGGCGATGTGCAGGTCATAAAATTATTTCAGGAAAAATTAATCAATTATTGTTTAATTTTGTTACAGGTAAATAGCATGTTCATCACAAAAGACAACCCTTCAAAAGTTTCAAGTAAGACAATATAGATATTATTGTATTCAACAAAAGGCGTGTTGATATGGTTGCGTAGGTATGAAGGTTGTGTAAAAAGTGTATATGAACTTTCCACACACACATCCATGACCAACTCGCCCTGCTGAGATAAAACAACTATCAATACTTAATACTTTATGCATCATAAAAAGGTACAGATTAAGTCATTTTCTACCAGTCAACCTTTGGGTGATGCAGAGAAAAATAGTAGTAGGTGCAATAACAGAGAGAGAAAAAAGATGCTTAAAAAAAGATAAGAAAATGATATAAAGAAATCATAGATACATCACAATTATATAATACTAGCTTTACCCGCGACTTCGCTCGCATCTTTCTCCCCCTTTTCTCACTTAAAAAAAAATAGCCTATGTCCGTCTCCAGGGTCCCAACTATCTCTGTACCAAAATTCATTAAAATCGGTTTTGCCATTTAGGCGTGAAGACGTAACAAACAAACAAACAAACTCACTTTCACTTTTATAATATTAGCAAGGATATGCCAAAAATAAACTAAATAATCCTAACTAATATGTGAAAGTGTGGATGTTTGGATGTTTGTTACTTAATCACGCAAAAACGGCTGAACGGATTTAGATGAAATTTAGCATGCATATAGCCTTTGACATGGAAAAGAACATAGGCTACCTTTTATCCCGATTCTTTAAGTACCTAATGCCACGCGGGCGAAGCCGCGGGCAAAACCTAGTAGATAACAATTACAAGTAAGAACTTAAAAAAATGGTCTACGAATAAAGAAACTCTAAGGTTGTGTTGATACTGCTATCAACTAGTGGACGTCCTTCATCTGAAATGATGATGATGATCAACACTAACCATTCTACAAAAAAACAGCCATTAAAATCTAAATAAAAAAACAAACTTGGCATATTTAGTAACAGACAGACCGTAAATCGAAAATAAATTGTAAAATATTCCACCGAGAATCGTTGAGCGTGTAAAATCATTCACAGTTCAAATCATTCGCCGTTCATTTAACACACGATGGATGCCTCTGAATATACTTGAAATGGCTAAAAATATAATGATTTTCAGACAGTCAATGATCTTTTATAGATAAATACGTGCATTTAGGAATGTATTTAAAGACTTTTGATAATATATTGATAAGTTACTTTAGACTAGAAGACCTCAAAATAGATTGGGAAAAGTTCTCTGGCTCGCATCTGACTACTATCTCACCTATCGCTCGCGCCGGGCTTTGGCACAGGCTATGGTCCGGAGCAAGGAGGAGGGTTTGACGCATTTGGTGCACATCTCAACTTGTACACCATGTTCAAATGGTGAACTTAGCAACTGGTGCACTTCTCATATGGCACACTTCGCAACTGGTGCACTTCGCAAAAGGAGCGCTATTTAAGATAAGTGGAGATTTGGAAAAATTGTCTATAAATGAAAGAATCTTTGGTTTTGCGTAGGTAATTTTCTTAAAAATACAATCAACAAATACTTTTCAAGTAGGTACACACTTACTTAAACTTAAATAATTTTTAATAATAATGTAAAAAGTCACACGAAAGTAATAAAAAAAATATGTAAGAAAGATTTACCTACTGCAAAATAATTATAACAAAACAAAAATAATTTTAATTAAACTGTACATAATCACTATAACATTTTTTTTTTTCAAAAATAAAAGAGTCACTCAAATGAAAAAAGTCAATAAGTTAAATACGAGTATATCCTTATACGGAAATATTTAACTTATTATAAAACTCGTGATAATTCGTCTTTAAAAGACATAGCAAATGTCATATCGTAATAGAATTTATTATTATTATTTAGTTACTGCGTGACTCGAAACTCCTCAGACAATCTTTTACCCCGACATGATCTAGTGCCGCATCGTTCTTGCTGACACTTTAGAAAAATGTCCTCCTATTATCCCTTCAAATCATAACAATGGCGTGATAAGTTCAAACACAGAACCTCTCTAAGCAGCGACCTGTTATCCTACCGATTACGATTAGGTCCGTGTTCCCGGGTAGAGTCCATTAGGCTTATTGGCTTACTGGCAACTCGCCATCACTTACGGAAAGAATTTTTCTGAACGATCCGGAGTTTTCTACCCGTTTGCTAGAAAAAAGTAGTAATCGGGCATTAAACAGCTTTTTAAGGGAAGTTGGGCAATAATGATCGGACGTCTACTACTGTAAAATATACTTTTACCAATTAATTGGTGGTTATTCATTTGGTGTGGATGGTGTAACTCAAAGATTTAACTTTGTTTTATACGTGAGGAATAAATTATGAAATGACTTCTGCCTCTCTGGTATGGTGGAAGTTGAGTCAGATTTTTACTTATTCCTCTTCTAAAAGCATTGTGTTCCATGCACACTTCATAAAAATATCAGTAAAATTAATGCGGGTGATTGCAACGGATGCCTGTGATTGTAGGAAAAAAATGCCTGCCAGGGGTGCAGATTGTTGGAGGCAGTTATCAAAAACCCTGCAAAAAGAGTAACTCAAGAAATACTATGGGTCAGTAAAATTCTGACGCCCTTTCTACTTTCTTTGTTTCCCAGAGCAGGAAAAGTCATCTGATAACATCCCAAAACCAAAAAAAACTCTTCATCAACAATTGTGCATGTACTCGTAATAACTTACTGCTGAATAAAATATTCCTGCACTTACCAGTTCCATACATTAGCTCGATATGTTTCAAGCACTTTACCTCACCCTTATTAAGCCTTGCGGTGTCATCGTCCCTAATATCGAATATAGGAATATTCCAAAACTCAATAAATGATAATCACCATCATCCTTTCATCCTATCAGAACATCTATATGATTGATACATAATCCATTCAAAATTAGACACACTAAGCACCTGAGCTCGAACGGGGCTGATAAAATAATCCCCTGAAGTAGGGGATGACGTCATCGATCAAACCCGGATGCATGTGTACTAGCGTGTTTGGATTATGTACGTATTTGCATTGACACGGTGCAACGAGGAATATTAAAAGGATTTTGTTGGTTCTTTTTTATTTATAACTGGATTTGTGTTGTGTACCGTTTGGGATTTTAAATTGCTGTATTATGTCAACATGTTTGCGTTACAAGCATATTTAGGCTTAAAATTTTCCCACTGCTAGGATTCAGGTCTCCTCTCTAGGCTCTCCTAATGGACCCTTAATTCACCAATGTATTACGTTTCTTCGAATGGTTAAGCCACCGTCCGGCAGTTCGATAACCGTTCGGACCAGGGCCCATATTGTTCTACACTCGTCTTAAAGAAATTTCAGTAAAACCGGAAGGGCCCAGCAGGGCCAAAGTCTACTAGAGCCATGGGTCAACTTCTAGCAAACGGCAACTGAAGGAATACAGGTGTGATTTTAGTCAGTAAAAGTCTGACACGCCCTCCCGCCTCGCCCTAAAGTGCGACAAGACATTAGATGATTTCACACCTTAAAAAAACATGTCTTTGAATTTTTGATTCTAAGATACACTGGTTTCCTAACGATGTTGTATGACGAAATAAATTACATTAAGTAAAGTGCCTGCGTGTGTTTGAACCTACAATGTGCGATTCGTAAGTCAGGGTTTCTACCAATGGATCACCATTTTTCACCTTGTTGCGTTGACTATCACAGAAACGGAAGAAAAAATGGATAGACAGATTTCTCCGACGTGATGTATCAAAAATGAGAAAAAAACAAATGTCAAGTTATACAGAAACAGATTGTATTTATTAGGATATAAAAATAATCGAAGGATTAGATCAATTTGCCTGCTGCGGTCTTGCCACCCGATTATAATTTAGGTGTCTTCAAAGCTAAAGTGATACACTAGTGCGCTTCACCATCAACGATTTCTTCACTGCTTACCATGAGGTAGGATCTCATTGAAGCACTAGTTTATATTATGAACAACAAAAAAAATCTACGACTACGAATGTACATATGAAAGCAGCTGAAATGACAACAAAAACTGATAATTCTTAGGTAATGTAATACGTAGGTACCTTGTCTTATAGAAAAAAGGCACAGGCTACCAAAATAAGAAAGATATTATTCGAGACAAAGAGCTTTCTTAACAAATACGATACGTTTTTCTTTATCAAAGACGTCTTTATACAAGTCAAGTGAGAAGCAAGACCGATCCGTCACAGATCTTCCAGTCCATTTTGTCGCAGTACAAACCTACTATCTATTGAATTTTAGCCGTAAAATTTTCGTGACCATACAAGGCCGTACAAAAATGGGTGCCAAAAATGGCTGGCCGGTAGTAATTTACGATCTCATGGGTCGGACCAGACGCGGATAAACGGGGTTCATATAAAGTACTCCCGGAATTTTTGTTGGTGCTTTCTCTTTTTTTTATTTTAATTTATCTAGCACGGGAAAGTGGGCGGTGTTCGGAACCGTTATTTTGTGAATACACTGTTTTTACGTCTGCCCTATGAATTGAAAATGTACGGTTTTTTTTGGTTATTTTTTATTAGCTCTACAGTTGAGTTTCTTTCATGAATTGGTACTACAGAAAAGTTTGCAGACTGATGTGTAAAATTTTTGGCTGTCCTGTTGGTATAGTGGTTAGTGGCCCTGACTGCTATGCCGAAGGTCGTGGGTTCAATTCCCACCCAGGACAAAAGTTGTGTGTGTGATGAGCATAATCATTTGTTCTGTTTCTGTGTCTGGGTGTAATTTATCTATAATATGTATGTATTTAGAAATATATAAGTATGTTTATCAGTTGTCTAGTACTCATAACACAAGCTCTGCTCAGCTTGGGACTAGACGGTGTTATTTGTGGAATATCATATCGCATCATATATTTTTGAAACGACATGAGCGCTTCTTTGTGTGGGATCACGTATTTTTTACCGAAATTTGATCTAGCACTTACTCAATGTTAGTGCTAGTTTGTGAACAGTTTTCCTGATAAAAAGTACGAAGGTATTGTTGTGAGTTTCGTGAAGGTTCACAGCACTCTCACAGCTTTACTTAATGTGAACTAACTCGAAATTCAATATTCAACACGACATTTTGGTGTAAACATCGCATGACGTGCTCCCAGGGGATGTCGCAAGAGATAAACTTCTGGCGATTAAATTAATCTTGTTAGAATTAGTTTGAAGGACGTAAGTGGGGATGTGTTTTGATTTATTAAAATGGGAACAAATTGAAATGTATTTTTGATCTTTAAACTTTAAAAGTTTGAGCAGTCCAAAGAATTGTAATTAAAGACGAGAAAAAGTTTTATCGACTTATATAATATTTTCAATAGAAATTCTATAATAACTCTCATGATTAGGTTTTATGTAAATTAAATCTACTAAAGTAATAGTTTATGATAAAATAAAGTTAAGAGAAAAAATAAATTAAATAAATATCTACGAACATAGAGCCTTTCCATACAATAGCTTTAGAAGTTTTAGACATTCTATTAAACTAAAAATATATTTTGTACATTTTTACATTCGGTTGAAACTTTGTCAATTTCAACCGAATCATAATCCAAGCTAAAACGTCACAGGATAACGAACAGATAGACATATATATTCTATATTCCAAAATTGACGAACGCTGCATCGAGTTAAATGTATACTTGACCTTCAAAACCCGCGGTCACACCCGCCCCCGCTACCTCTTCTAACTCAAACGCCTCCTGTTCTGTTGCGTCATCGATCATCTTCACCAACGCTTTTCGTTCCCCCGCTCACGTCGAAAATTACTTACGGGACCTAACTACATCACTACGTCGACAAAAAATAACGCCTCAAAAGAAAAAAATATAACACGTACGTAAGAAATTTTCTCGGAAAAGCCCGATCGGTTTGACCTCGTTTGATAGTTGAATAGGTTTTGCATATAGCTTTGAGGAGATACTTAGTTTGAGTGCTGAGCCTTTATGAGGAAAGCGCAGGAGGAGGTGGGTCTAATTATTTGTGGAGGGAGGGGAAAAATCGAATTAAATGGTTTGGATATTTTTCGTGTTGCATTTTGCTTTTTATTGTGAATCAGTGTAATTAGTAGCGTCTACAAACTATTAAATTTGTGTGTTCAGAGTAGATATACATATTTCAGATATAGTCGTACTTATCTGACCTAGTGAATGAAAGGCTGGTCAACATCATCCCCAGCTCCCCTTTTCTTTCGTATCACTCCTTACACAATCCTTTCATCTTTTCTATGGCCTCTGTCTTCCTCTCCATGCATCTACGTCAAATCTCTTTTAGTAACATAAGTTTCATCCTTCCTCTCCACATAACCATACCAAGATCTCTCGTCTGATCTCTCCCCGGTCGTGTCAGATGGCTATCCATTAGATGACAGTAAAGGAACAGAGAGTGCATCAGTGTTTATGTATACACTTGTGCAGTATAATATATACCGTGTACCAACTTGCCTAATCTCTGTTGTAAATGGCCACCGTGAATGAAATTCGGTCAGAAGACTATTAATATTTTTGCTTCATGAATCTTATGGATGTGAGGCGCACAGAATCGTTCGTTATGACGACACTTGGGGGAGGCCTATGTCCAACTGTGGACGTCTTTCAGCTGAAATGATGGTGATGATGATATCGTTCATCTGATATTGAGCATTGAAAAACCTTAAAAAACTTGTCCAATTATCACTATTGAAAACACACACGTTTTTGCCACTTCTATCAAACAATATACTACCAAAAACAATTTTCGAAAACTTTTTCTTTCATTTAACTAACTAGAATTTACTGGCAAAACAAAATTCACTTGAGTTTCCCATGAATTCACCTTTAGGTAAATCACCAAGCTGCCACAAAAAAAGTCACCAACGGTAACACATATCCGAATCATAAAACCCTGTGTGTCGACGTCATGCCGTAACTCGCGGAATGAGGTAATGCAGGATACAAGACGTCATTATATTTATGAGGTACGGTGAGGGAGATGAACGTCACCGATGACAAGGCGAAATAAAAAATTGAGCTTGGTGTGGGAATTTATGTGGGGGAAATATTATGAGTTATTTCTTGATCTTGTGAAAGGTTTCTTGAAGTTTCAAGTGACAATGGTATATAATTAATGTTATAGTTTTTAAGACTTCTAAACCACGTAAATCTATTTACTGTCTAAATCTACACTAATATTATAAAGAGGTAAAGTTTGTTTTTTTGTTTGTAGGAGGTAATCTCTGAAAGTACTGGTCCGATTGCTAAGTTTTTTCATCGATAGAAAGTTGCTTTATTCCTGCGTAACAAAGTATATTTTATGTATTACGCGGGCGAAGCTGCGGGAAAAAGCTAGTGATTATTATTTTTTTAAAGTATGGAATCAAAACTTTGCTCCTATGTTCCTTCTGTGCCTTCGTTCTGGAACCTCGGGGTTCTCTATCGTACAACTCATGGCCCCAGTGGGCTTCGACCCTGCTGGGCGTGGAACCCTACGCGCCGTTAACGTAGATCTAATATAATATATATAATATAATAGATAATATATTCCACAACTATCACACAACGCCGTCTAGTCCCAAGCTAAGCATAGCTTGTGTTACGGTTACTTGACAAGTTACTGATAAAAATACTTATATATTTCTAAATACATACATATTATAGATAAATTACACCCAGACACAGAACAAATAATTGTGCTCATCACAAAAACATTAATTGTCCTGGATGAGTCGAACCCACGACCTCCAGCATAGCAGTCAGGGTCACTAACCACTAGACCAACAGGCCAGTCAATCTGGGGCCATGATGTGTTAAAATATCAGGTGTGCGAGCGAAAAAGAGGGATGGAGCTTTACATACATGCATTATATACAGCTCCATAATGATAACGAACAAACAAGTACTTAGAATTAGGTAACCTTGTGAAGAAATAAAAAAAAAACTGAGAAAACGAGAATTAGTGTCATCAAATTCAACAGTTCATCGAGTTTAGAGAGCATCGATGTATTACGAAACTTTGTACTATGCCGCGGACACAAGGATACGAGTCAACTATACTGCCATCAAAGGACTGCCTGAAGTTACTCACATCCGGAGTTTTTGAAATAGCGTCTTCTTTGTAGCAGGATATTACCAAATTGCTGACACTAATCTTTGTAAGTGAGGTTTGCTCTTCACCTGATTTCTATCAGTCCTGCCAAAATCGTATATTTTCCAGAATAAAGAAAAATTAGAGATTACCTGTGATAAACTAAATGCCAATGAATGCGCGCATCCCTATTGTCTCGCGTTTCGCGTTTTATTCCCTCCACACTAGCGACTTTTGATAGACCAACAGAGGTTTACGCGCCTATATTGGGTTAGGGGTATGGAAAGGGCATGATCGGAGTTTCCTTTCGTCTTCCTTTCCTCCACTTGAGGAGGCCTATATTTTATTTTTTGTGGTGGGTATAAATCACACAAATGACATTCCCCGCCCTTGGGGGGAGCGGGAGAGAGGATTGTCAGACTCTTACTGACTAAAATACCCACACCATTCCTTCTTGCCTTTTATACCGGGGCCGAGTTCCTTTCGGAACTAGATTAGGGTCTGGGGCCAGGGGCCCCAGCAGTCTTCGACCCTGACAACTCAGTGCGCGCTGTCGACGACTTGGGCTCGGTCTGGACAGTTACTGGACCTTTGGACAGCGAGCTACCCATCGCTCGCCGCCCGCAAGCCCGCGCCTACGGTGGCCGGAAATCGGGATCGAAATCTCGGCGGCGGCTCGAGCGTAAGCGCCGTTGCCTGATGTGGTCGGCCTCCTCCTTTGCTAGCATTACTGCTTCGCAGAAGAAGGCGATCGCCTGCCACTCCTCCTCGCTCCGGACCATGGCATTTACCAAGGCCCGGAGGAGGCTTATGTCCTATAATGGACGTCTTTCAGCTGATGTTAACGTGTTAAGACCGCGTTTTTATTTATTACCTCCTACTTCCATACTCCTCATTTGCTACTTATTGATTCAATCGCAGTCACCATAAAACCGCTACTCTGTAACCCATCAGAAACCAGTACAGCGCCATCATAAAACCATGTTTAATACGTAACAATTCGTTTACAACAGTCTACCATGCAGGGCGCAGACTGTAGGAAAATAATGAGCGCGCGTTGAAGCGGCGAGTGATTTCAGGCGTAAGTCACACAGGGTGATTAGTTCGCGGGTACAAATACCGACGAGGTGGCTGTGATACGGGCTTTAGGTGTGGCTGACTTTATAGTCATCTCATTTTCTTTTTTTTGCGGTAGGCAATCATTTTATTGACTAAAACCATCCTGTGTCTTTCAGTTGTCATTTGCATTAGACCTATCCTTTATAGAAATTTCCATACCATAGCGGGCATTGGTCCTATTGGGTCCCTATGGTTTTGCTGATATCTCATTGAAGCGCGCATGGAACACTACGCGCTGTCAACACCTCGGGCTCTGTCCATACCGGATGGCCAAGTCCACAAGCCCCTAATCGTACTTGAGTTTTAGAACTGAAAAAAAAAGAACACAGGCTACTTAGACATTTTCACAAAAGCTTTCAAATTCTTTTCTTGTCTTAAACATGCCTAAAACGTATGTAAGTGGTCTTATAGAAATACAATGACGGAAACATCAATGACAAAAGATAGTACTGAGACGAAGCTTGACATAGGGTAAGAACAGAATGATGATGAATACAATTATCTACATAGATTGACTTAAGGAAACGCTTAGCAATCGCGTTTGGAATTACCAGTTAAGTTAACAAAGCAAACTCTTACATCTTCTTTTTGAAAGGGAGTGAGAGAGAATGTTAAACTTTTACTGACTGTAAAACACCCGTGTTCCTTCAGTTGCCCTTTGCTCTTTCCTTTCCCTTCCCTACTCTTTAAATTTTGTTTTTTTCATAATACCTATTAATATTTTAATATGGAATGGAAATATTGCAACGTCAACCACTTTTAAAAAAAATATTAACCAAAGAGTGTCTTGCCTTTTCTTTGGAATCGTGCACTAGCTTCTGACGTTTTATAAGTGCCCATGTAGATATATATGTGAAATAAAATATTTTGTTTTTTTTTTTTTAATTTCTTTGGCTCATGTAGTTATCGCTCGACTTTATACTACTTTATAGTCTCATCATAATTGTAGTAAAATAATAAAATAAATCTACCTATATATGAAAAGATATCTTTTAATTCTGAGTCGAACTATGTCGCAACATTTACATAAGTAATCATGTCATGTTCTGACAATTACTGTCTATTCTAGGTTGCCTGGAAAAGATCGCGGAATGCGATAAGGCCGCCCATTGTACGTGTTTTAGATATAAGTTTATCTTTGTTATGTTTTGTTTGTACAATAAAGTATATAATAAATAATAATAAATAAGTAATTCGTTATTGTGTAAACGATCATCGACGTCAGTGCCTCAAGTAGACTTCATGATGAAAATTGCATAAAAAAATAATTGGAGTATTTCAGCATATCTGGTTACACAAAAAACTGACTCTAAAACTCATTCGTAGCCCATTGGATGATTTCTGCCGACAATACCTTTCACGCAAAAATGCGTGAATTTGGTACTGTAATCTATTGATATAAAAGGAGTAGATGACTGACATATCAAAACTACTGTAATAGGGTAGTTTCCAGGGTCAAAATAATTACATTTTATTTAGTCCGTATTTTAGATTATAAAAAATATTGGACACGTATTTTTTCTTTTTTCGATTAAACATAAAATAACAAAGATATAGCCCATTAATGTTACGTGTGACGTCACCCCGTGCGAAAAAAATGCAGCACGGCGTGACGTCACACGTAACTTTAGTGGGCTATATCTTTGTAATTTTTGGTTTAATTTACAAATAAGAAAAGACTTATCCCTTATTTTTGAATAATCTAAAAGACGGACTAATTACATTTTTTACGGTAACTAGCTTAATAGGAGTGCGACATTTTGGACAATGTTTCCTTTTATGACGTAGGCGTCCACTAATAGAAGATTATTCAAAATTTACACTTTAAGAGTAAAGAAACTGAAAGTGAAGAAACTTTATTTCATGCGAGCAAAGCCGCTTGCAGAAGCTAGTTAATTATATTTATAAAATACTCTGCTTTATAAAATCTGAGCAGTAAAAAAAGCTTTTACAAGCGAGAGGGTGTGCAATTACAGTGTAAATGAAATTGAGCGAGTGAGAGGTACCAGGCCCTCAGAAATCAAAGGACATCTTTCAACCGTGTACATCAAACCAATGAGCCGTATGTCAGTCATTGTTATTTACTCGCTCCGTTCTTTTATTAGCTGTAACGAAATTCTTTATAAAGGTCACAGCAGAAACACGAACCTCCCTTATTCCGTTCCAATGAGGGTCGTAATAGTGTTACTAGAGCCCCAGCTGTAGCTATTATGTACGTGCGATTATAATCTTTATATGTTAATGGGTATAGGCGAGAATGGCGTGGGGGTGGGGAGTTTTTGTTGGTACCAAGTTGGCAATTGAGAAGCACTTATCGTGGTATCGATCGGTGTAATGTGTAGTTTAAGTGATGCAGGTATTCATAAATATGAGGTTATATGTGATTAAACTTTCATGTTTGTGAAGGATGTGGGGTAAATTATTATGTTCAGGATGGTTTCCTAATGGAGTATCGAAAGTTTCCAATCAAGATCACTGATGTACTCCGATTACAATAGATATTACAGGTTACTATGAGATTTATTGTTTACCTTTTAAATGTTCATAACATTCTTGATAAAATATAATTATTATGTTTATGGAATACTTTCGAATGCAGATCTAGAAGATTTAACTAAGTTGGAGTCAACATCATCAACAGCATTTCCATTGTTAGAAAGGCCTCCCCAAGTGTCGCCACTATGAATGGTCCCGTAAGTCTCGCATTCTTCGGATCCCCGCAACCCTCACCAGGTCTTCGTTCAACCTCGTAGAAGGCCTTCCAATGCTACGTCTTCCAGTATGTTGTCGCTACTCCAAAACTTGGCCTTAATGGCATCAGTTCTGCAAGCAATATGACGAGCAGTGCCCTGCCCACTGTAACTTAAGTTTGGCCATTCTTCTGGCTATGTCGGTAACCTTGGTGCTCCTGCGGATAACTTCATTTGTAATGCGTTCGCGCAAAGAAACTCCTAGCATTGCCTTTTCCGTGGTTCTTTGGTTTCCTTAAAGCATTCTGATGAGGCCTTTTGTGTGCGAGCCAGTTTGAAGTTATCAGCCTTGTTGTGCGACACTCTCTGCGGAAGATATCAGCCAAAAAATATCTACAAGATGACACAAAGCTTAACCAAAGCTCCTACCTACCAAAGTACACTCTTGAGATATAATCCCACATCCCCCATTATAATCAACTCAAAAAGGATTTAAGGAAAAAATATCAAAAACCGAGTTTCCAAAAAATATTCTCATTTAATTTTTATTCTCGGTACAGAGAAATTGGCTTAATCTTCGAACGAAAAGGATGTATTATCATGTAAAAAACATTCAGCGATGTTTAATACAGAAGAGATCAAAGACTATCGATTAACGTACGTTTTTCCCATTTCAGGATCATTTTGGGTTATTTCATGTTTTTTTGACATCAAAGGGTTACTTATAATATTTTTTCTTTTATATTGATAGGCTCGTGTTGACAACTATCTTACTTATAGGAAAGTATGATGTCTACGTGTGTTGGAGCTTACTTGCTTAGAAGTACCTACCACCTACCTACCTACCTAGTACCTATTCACTCTTGACTTAAAAATCTGGAGGAGATTGTAACTGTTTATATACATATAATAAAACAGTAAAATTGTGGATCGATGGGATTAATTGACTCAAAAACTACTGAACCAATCCTGTTCAAATTTTGCATACCTATATAGGTAAGCCTTATAGGCCAGGTCAATTGAGATTTTATAAATTATCACGCTATTTGCTGTGGGGGTGACCAATCATGAAATATAGACTCCAGCAGGGAATTTCACTACTTTACTGTTTTCATAATGAATATGTTTCCGAAACGTTTTGTGCGTATGGGTGTTGTTTTTTGAGGTGTGAAGTCATCCAAGACTTTTCCGCTCTAGATTGGAACGAGGGGTCGTGTCAGGCTTTCGCTGACTATATCCACACCTGTGTCATTCGGCTGCCCTTTACTTTTTAGGACCGCAGGGTTTCTTTTCAGAAATTCCCCGCGGCCCTAGCGTGATCGCACCTACGGGGCCCATGCTGCCGATGATTTAGGCCAGGGCCGAATGCTTACCAGATGGTCGGACGGCGAGCTACCCATTGTACAATTACTGGCACGGATCTTGAGCACTGGCTTCAAGTTGCGCAGAAATCAAATATTAGGTATTTTTAGTGGTGCGAAGTGAGACGCGGGGGCGGGGAGTATTAGTGATTGGCACGCCTCGCCATCGTGTCATAGACGTTACTCTTGATTCGTTCCCTGCGTTGCTGCATGTATCTAACAACGAAGACGATTGGCTCGCCAAAGTATGGAATGCGCAAAGCGATCCCCAATCTGACGTCGAGCGCTCAAGATCCGTGACGGTAATTGTATATCGTCTGGCTGGGTCTTAAGGCTGTCTGCTCGCGCGTGCGGCCGTCTCCTTCGCTTGCATTACTTCTTCACAGAAGAAGACGACCGGCATCCATTCCCTCTCACTCCAAACCATATTGCAGTTTAGCAGAACATTTATGTGAACATAGTTATGTAAATTTTCTTGAGTAAACCTTAAAAAAAAATTCATGAACATAGTACCGGTGATGCTCGCCGAAAGTCTAGTGGTCCGATCATCGTCAGGCCTATCATCGAACAGGCTTGGTGAAAATAAACTAGGTATACAATTTTGACGCACTCTCCCCAAAATTCAACTGGCAAAAACCGTCAAGCTCACCAACTCGGCGTTGGCAGCGTGTTGGTGTGAATGTGTCTTTTTGTGCATGTAGGAAAAACGGAAAAATGTCATTTTCAGGAAATTGTCTGTCAGTTCACGAAAGTTGAATACAAAAAAGTTTGACGTTTATCGTGTAGTTTTTACCTACTTTCATTTTGCTACGTGTATCAGAACCTTGAAAATAACCACAAAGTGTATACAATAAAACGTCTTTTCTTCTACAATTACCTATATAGGGTGACTGGCAATTAGCGTACGATACTTAAACACGTGATTGTGCTCATGATAACAAACAATTTTTATTATGGTAGCAAAGCCGAAATCGTGAAAAAAATATCAGAGCCTGTTCAGTACACTAAGCAAACATAAATGTATTGAACAGCTGATTTTTTTTCGCGATTTCAGGTTGTTCCCATAGTAAAAGTTGTTGGTTATAATGAGCACACTCTTTGAATGTCGTAATTAGAGACACAATAGAAAGACAATTACCTTATGTCGAACTGTGTAACTTAAGACATTCGAAAGGTTAAGTATCGTACACTAATTACCAGTCACTCTATATATTTAATTTAATTCTTTATTGTATACCATAACAACTTATAATATATGAGGATTACAGAGCTCATATACATGGGCGAGCAAGATCACAATTAAAAAAAAATATATAATAAAGAGAGATCACAATAGAAAGTAAGATCCAGTGTACAATTTTAAAATTACAAATAATATGAATAAAATAACACATAAATATACAAACATACAAAAGCAAATAAAGAAAACACACAAAAAAAATTAACAAAATACACAAACACGAACAAATACCTACAAAAAAAGACAACAAACCACAAACATTACTTACTAAAAATTTAGGTTACAAAATCCACGTTTCTTTTAAGTCTCAGAAAAACTAAGTAGGTACAATGTTCAAAAAAGCTGAAAGCAGAAAATAATAAAAACGTCAAAATGTTGTTCCAAATTATACTAATAAGTAGTATAATTTGGAACAACATTTTGACGTTTTTTAATTACTTACAACCACACAAATCAATACACCAATCTAATTAGGTCAAAAATAACATCCGATTAAATAAATCAATGTTTGGAATTGTAATTAAAATTTTGTTAGAGACTAATGATACTAATCTAAAGGTTAAATGTTAATTTCGTAATTAACCCAGGATTTTGCAGGTCGATGCGTCCAATATGTAGCGCGAGTCGATGCGACTGTACTTCGTGATTTTAACTAAGAGTTTAATTTATAAGCGGCAGCGGACAAAAACTTTGCTCGGAATAAGGTAGTCAATAATAATTGTTTTGATTTCAGTTTTAAGAGAATTGTAGTGATTATTGCTTTTTCTTTTCGAAATTTAACCACAAAATTTTACGTTAATTTCCATAGGCGTTATTTGAGATATGATCGCCTGTTTCCGTAATCTTTATATATTCAGCTATGAAACTAAAAGCTGTTTGATTGTATTAAATCGATATTTACAATAATTCTAGAATGTTGACATTGGTTTCTCTTGAACGCAGTTTAGAATAGAATAGAATAGAATAGAATAGAATAGAATAGAATAGAATAGAATAGAATAGAATAGAATAGAATAGAATAGAATAGAATAGAATAGAATAGAATAGAATAGAATAGAATAGAATAGAATAGAATAGAATAGAATAGAATAAATTTTATTGTACACCAAAATAATAACAATTTCACAGATATCCTAGCCCTAGAGAGCCCAGTGCGAGTTGATTTTAGATCGCCATCGACACGTTTATGACATTTGTAGACGTAGCTCTTAACCAATAATCAAAGAGCCTAATGTGGTAAACATTTCAATCATGTTAGTGTAAAAGCAACTCTCACTAAAAGCCTGTTCACGATTTTAGTCTTAGTAGCGAGTAGCGAGGCGAGCGGGGCGTCCGCGGTATCGGTAAGCGAGCGCGCGGCGCTAGGAGCGTCTCGTGGCGTGCTTCTTACCGCTCGCCGCTCCGCGCATACTTTCCGCTCACAACGGCAAGGTCGTGAACGAGTTGTAAGACCACCTATCTCGTGCAGGTTAGTTAGCCCAATTCGTTCAAGTCACTATCTTTTCTATCACCACGCTGATAGCTCATCGCTTAAACCGCTAAGTTATTAAACCACTAATCAGGAGTGCCATAAAATATACGAGTAGGTACTAAGTATCTCTGGTCGCTGAAATTGCAGCCGGATTTTGGGATACATTGAAGTCTATATATACATATCTATGGATGTTTTTAGAAAATAAAAAAAAAGTAAAATGTCTACCTACAAAATCAATGCAGATAAGTTTTATACACTAAAATTGTGAGTAAGTTGAAATATTACTTAGCCTTTGTTACATCGCATTCAGTTTGCTATATCGAAATGTACGAAGTTCTTCGGGTCAGCTAGCTCATAATAAATTTTTAAATACACTTTTTAATAAGAGATACATAACATTTATTTATCCCTCTAATTCATTAATATATTACACTACTTTTATACTTACATATATGTAAAATTGAAGTGCTTGTTTGTAATATCATTTTTTTTGTCATTACATATATTATTTATTTGTATATTCGATATTTGTAACAATAATGAAATACCTATTTTTACTTTTTTTTTTGTCTGGCTGTTCGTTGGTCTATCTGTTTGTTCTGGCTAATCTTAATATCGGCTTAACTGATTTTAACGGAACTTTCACTGATGAAAAGCTGATGTTAAAAGTAATAATTTAACTTCATTAATGTTCTTGCTGGTACGGGGTTTCAGACCATGAAATGTCTTCAAAACCAGCTTAGCTTTAGTTACTTTTTATTTCCTCGCGGGAACGTCACCTCATTCATGGGGGAACTTCGAAATGGATAAATCGATTTTGATGGAACTTTTACTAATAGATTTTTTTATTATTAACTAGTCCGCTGCAATACTTCGGTCACATTGCAAGAAAGGACGGTGGCAACCTCGAAAGGCTCATTGTGACCGGTAAAGTGGATGGGAAAAAGCCTCGCGAGCGCAGCCCAATACGTTGGTCCGACCAGATCCGCACCGCTCTTGACTCTACGATGTACAATGCCCTTCACACCGCCAGAGACAGAAACAGATGGAGGAATATCATAAAGGTTAAAGTGATGAAGCAGGGAGGTCACGACCCTCAGCATTGAGGAATACGACGCAAGGAGGAGGAGTCCGCTGCGCGTACATAAAATATAGCTTATGTCGCTAATGAATAAAGCATCATTCTATCAGTGAAACAATGTTAGCAATCGGACCAGTAGTTTCAAAGATTACTTCCTACAAACAAAAAAATATAAAACTTTACCTCTTTATAATATTATAGTGTAGATTGGCTTGCGTTTGACCACCATCTCACCTGGTGGTAAGCGATGATGTGGTCGACGATGGAGCACGCTTGCCTAGAAGTAACCTATTCACTCTTTACTTAAAGACCCCTAAGTTGTAGCTAGCTTAGATGTAATATAAAAACTGATATGTTTTCCCAAAACGGGAATAATATTCTTTAACTCCACGCAAACGAAGTCGCGGGTGACAACAAATGATTAACAATATGATTAATATTGTATGCGGTTAATTTGTTCTGAATTCGTGGCATCCGTATTTTATATTATAATGTAGTTTAATTAATTTTCTGATCAGTATTTATCGTTTATTTGATTTAATAGTGTAGTAATATTTAAATATGGTAGGTACTTATTTCGGAAATTAATAACTGTATGGAGTTTGACTTCAATATTATAGTATATTGATATATTGTATTATTTATTTATTTATTTATTTATTTATTTATTTATTTATTTATTTATTTATTTATTATTTATTTATTATATTCTTTATTGTACACCGCATGAACAAAAAAGATACAGGACAAACATTATTCAAAAAAGTGTACAATGGGCGGCCTTATCGCACAGGGCGATCTCTATATATATGTATTATTAGTGTCGCCAAACATAAATGGGCAGGACACATTGCTCTCAGAACAAATGGTCGATGCAGACGAAAGGTTCTGGAATGGCGGCATGTACCAGAAGAAACAGCGTTGGAAAACTTCCCACAAGGTGGACCGATGACCTGGTGAGGGTCACGAGAATCCGATGGATGCGAGACGCACAGGACCGGTTATTATGGCGACACTTGGGGAAGCCTATTATCAACAGTGAACGTCTTTCGGTTGAAATGACGACGATGATGATGATATTGTAATTAGTAGAAAAACTGTTATGGGGCCCTTACCAATCAGCTGCTATATATGTCGCAGCCATCTGGTTAAATTAGCCATCCAATTGGACGCCTAGGGCGTTCGTTAAACGCCGGCATCAAATTGGATGCCTAGGCCGATAGTTGTTCGAACTAAAATCGCTCAATGTTTAACAGCTTGGCGTATTTAAAGTTAGCCCTTTCGAAATGACTGATCAAGACTCAGCCAAGTGATTCAAATTTATTTCCGCTACTTATTGATTTAATAATATTTCACTATTACTTGGTGGACACTATTACTTGGTGGACACTATTACTAAAAGTAGTTTTATATAATTTACAAACTCATGATTACCCCACTATACTAAATGACTACACAACGTTCAGCCATCTGGTTAAACGTTGCGGTCAACGACATGGCTAGTTGTTCTTCAGCCATTTCATTGGATGGCCGGCGTTTAACGAACGCCCTAGGCGTCCAATTGGATGTATAATTTAACCAGATGGCTGCGACATATACATCTTATTACAACTTCATGAAAGTTTTCTGAGTAAAAGTTGTTGTGACAACGATCTTATACGACGTTTTGAGTTAAGTCAATTCCTTATTTTGTACTGCAAAACTTTAAGTTATTGGCTTTACAGAAAACACTGACGTGTTTTTTATATATTTTATTTTGAAACTTTATTATACTGATTACATAAGATACAAATTATATAGAGCACATCAAAGAAAATTAAACACAGATATATAACTAAACCTCTCACTCAGTCTTCTCGCAAATCAGCAGATAATCAGTCAACATCTCCTTCAAATTCATCAGCGAACAGATCTAGTACAGAACTGGATTCAAGGAGAGCGTTGAGTGCGATTTATCATTCACAAAATGGATATCATACGTCGCCAACCGTTCGGCAATGTGGCACCATAAATAATGTCTTCAGGATGTTGTTGGGACTGCCTCGTTACTGTATTGCGTCGGAGGTGTTTGCGCATTTTTGTACCGACGGGTTCTACGCGATTATTCGTAAAAAAAGCGCTTCACTTCTCAGAAGAGTGAAAGAGTCGCAACAGCATCCTGAAAACTGTAGCGGAGAGCTCTCCGATTGTAAAATTTCTTGTGCAAATGGTTATGGGTACTAAGACGCGAGATAATAAGTTATATATTAAATTACTAACACTATATGAATCTCATTGTGCCCGAAATAAAATAAATTAATTAATTCAAATAATTTAGTCCGTCTTGCCCAGCGAACTGACTGGACAGGGACTAAAATTTAACACAGCTCCCCTTTATAATTATGAGAACTTAAAGTGACAATATAACGAACAACTAAGCCATCGAATAACTTATAAATTCAAAACCCGAAACTATTACGGTAAAGAACACGCAAAACATTTCATGTTCTTTAAAGTAATAATAAATCGGTGCTTCAGAAACTTTAACATATATACATAAACTTAACAGCTTATGGAGAACTTCTAGTATAATGGTAATCACGAACCCTGCATCATGCAACTAGTTACAACATATAACTACCATTATAAAATAAAAAGTTGCTTCACACGAGCTACCGACCAAAACTACAAAACATCGCCGACACATTTCCTCATAATTTTAGAAACGACAAGAAGTTATAGTCAATGTTTCTGTAACCCATCTTTCCAGCCACCATAGGCATGGGCTTGCGAACGGTGAGCCAATAGGTAGCTCGCTGTCCGGTAAACCGTCCGAACCGAGCTCGAGTCGTCGACGGCGCGTAGTGTTCCACGGACGCCTCTCGGAGATGTCAGCAAAGCTGTAAAGGCCCAACAGGGGTACACAGAAGTAGGTTTTAGTTAGTAAAAGTCGGACACGCCCTCGCCTTGCATTCACTGCATTCTTGCGACTCTCACTAGGTCATCGGTCCTTGTGGGAGGGAGGCCGTTGCGCAATCACCACTCTAGAACCTTTCGGCCCTATCGACCATCCGTTCTACGAGCAATGTACCTTTAGAATGAAAATATCGGCCACATCATCTCTTACCATCAGGTGAGAAAGAGATCAAACTCGAACCTATCAATAATAAAAAATATTAAAAAAAAAATGAAAAAAAAAAGGTCGCCGACATAGCCCGAAGAATCGCCAAACTTAAGTGGCAGTGGGCAAGGCACGTTAGGAAATTTGTGAACACTAAATGTCAGAGTCAATAAAAGCACCCTTATTTATAATTAGGTAAGCCATTAATTCCTTTAACAAAATCCCTTTACACGACAACCTAAACTGTATTCAAACACGAAAATTGTTCAAGAAACGTGAACTTTTAAAACAATGTCGTAATATTTGTATGACGTATAGCATGTAGAAGTACACTATGTACATAATTCTTGCATGTACACGTACAAAATGTACATATTGTACATAATTCTGGTGAACACATAATAAAGTATGTGCTTCGCGATTGTTGCGGCTTGAAGTTTGTGTGTTGTCGCTTGCTGTCGTGTCGCGCGGTTGGTGGGGTGTGGTGCCACTGTGAACGAGAAAAAAAAGATATTAATATAAACTTAACTGCGAACCCACCTGATGGTAAGCAGTGATGCAATCGTTGACGGTGTATCTCTAGCCTTGAAGACACCTAAATTACGATTGGACTGGAAGACTACAACAGACAAATTGTTCCAGCCCTTCAATGTAAACGAAGAGGCGAACCGCTAATAAGATTCTAATGAGTTATAAATCAATTCTTTTGATGTAAATATGAGTATGATGGTTGTGAATCCTTGTATAAGTAGACACCTCAAAACTTGTAATGTTATTAATACTTACGTTTACTTTACTTCACAACAATCACATCTCTTTATGATATTTCTTATATATTTAGTTTGTTTATTTTCTTTGATCACTGTCATCTGTCATGTCACTACTATTTTCTTCTATGGTTTTGATTAGGTATCAACAAAGAGTATTTTTATAGTCTTAGGTTTTATTCTTTTACTCTTAATATTATTTATTTTGTAAACATATAATTTGCTAACAAATTATATGTTCTCCTATCTGCGAATCATTCTTAAAAATGAAATTGTAATTTATATCTTTCTTGTGAAACAGCAATGCTGGCTGAAACCTGTTTTCAAATTTCAAATTATGAATTGACAGCCAGCATAGCCGTCAAATTTGATAAAAAACCATGTTTGTGAGTTTTCTGAGTCAGTTTTCGTTCAGCTCCTTAGAGACAGTTTCTTAGTTCAGCTCCTTGTGGACAGCTTCTTAGGTCAGCTCCTGGTGACAGTTTATCTTGGTTCAGCTACATGTGTCAGTTTCTTGGTGTCAGTTCCTTGAAGACAGTTTCTTGGCTCAGCTCCTGGTGTGAGATTCTTGGTGGAGCTCCTTGAACTATGAAGACCTCCTCTCTGCCTCTGCCGGCCCTGACGGCAGAGGGCTGTACTACAATCGGACCTGGCCTCTGAGGGCCTCCTCTCTACCTCTGCCGGCCCTTATGCTGGAGGGCTGTGTCGCCTGACCATCATCTGTTGCTGCCTGCGGCTGCGCAGCCTTCGCCGTCCCTCGTACGGCTGAGGGCTGCGCCTACACCAGCTGCTGCGCTCCGCCGTAACGCCGTTTGAGCTGATTTTTTATAACTTTATATCTTTTTATATTTCTATTGTTTTTATATGCTTTTATTTGTAATATAACCTCACAAGGATTCATATCTATATTATATATACCATACCTTCCTCCCACACTCCTCACTCCTACACTCAACCTCTCACTACTCACCACACGTGCCTTGCCAGGGCTACTCCCTGGAGGCACTTACTCCCTACACTCCCTCTTACACTCGCGTAGCACTCCTCCTCTCCTCTCACTTTACACTTACACTTCTTACTCTCACTCTTCCTCTATACTCCTCCTCCTTACCTCCTCCTCATGTAACACTCAATCCATAGCGTACCTTTACGTTACAAACTATAACTTCTTTTTCATCTACATATACCTATTCTATCGTTTTCAGCCTCTAGAAGAGATTCTGAAACGAAATTAAAAAGTAAGTATGAACAGTAAACAACGCTTGATAAACTTAGTCCCAAGGCGAATGAAATATTTTTTTTTTTTATAATGAAAACGCAAGTAACATTATATTCATTATTGGTTTATATATACTTTATTGTACGCTACCTGGTGAGGAACGCGTGAATCTGATGGATGGGAGACGCACAGGAATAGTCGTTGTGGCGACACTTGGGAAAGCCCTATGATGTCTTTCATTCGAATGACAAGCACTGTTGGTCACAAACACTGGCTGGCCCATGGATCATTTTTTTGTTATTAAATAACAAATTAATCGTTTATCAAAAATCGCTATCAGAGAGACCATGTCATCAAGTTGAATGAAACTTGTAACGCCGTTATTTTATTTCATGAAAAAGAGTTCATTTTGAAAGTTCATGAACATGTTTCAGTTGTTCTCAAGTTATATTTGTGGTTAAATTTGTTTTCTGTTGATTTGTTTCCGAGATACAGTTTCTGTTCTGAGTTAGAAGTACTGCGTTGCGGTAGAATGTATTGTTCGAGGAGAAAAAAATGTAGTTACTAGGAGTAAGTATTTTTAAATGGAAATATGCTTCTTGTACGAATTAATAAAAACTAACTTTAGTGAAAATTCTGACATTGCCATTTAATTTTTTTTATTATCTATTGATAATCTCGTTCACGTTTGACCACTATGTCACCTGATGGAAAGCGATGAAGTGGCCGACGATGGAGCACGCTTGCTTAGAAGCAACCTATTCACCCTTCACTTAAAGACCCCAGGTTATAACTATCTAGAAACAGACTCCGGCAAGGAATTATACGAATTATGTCGTACGCACATGGAGAAAACGAAGTGATTACGTTCGTGAAAATCTTTCAAATTCTGGGCGTTTTTTTGTTTAACATACATTGTTATAAATAAAGCATACCGTCCACAAGAATCATTCCATCTATTGAAGGAAATTGCATAAAAATCTGTTCAGTAATTTAAAAAAGACACAGACGCATTGGGGGCTTTTTTTATATCATGCATAAATAAATATATAACGAAGAAGATCAAAAACAATTTATGCTTACTGTATGGATTTTAAAAAGAGACTGACCTCTGAGTCTGTTTGGGGTTTCTTCTTAAAGTAGTCAACTAGGAAACACTGGCCTCTTCTATTTGCATAATACATATCTAACATTTATCGCTCATGGAAAAATCAGGATTCATCAATTGATAAAGTTTCATTGACAAAAGTTGTGCAAGTGCCGATACTTCAAAAGTTAAGAACAATCGTTGTATTTTTAGCGCCAGTTCTATTCTTCTAAAATAACATATTCTTAGCCGAACCTCAGTGAGCAAACATTATTGTCTAAAGGGCAGCCACATTCGCAATTCCCACACACCATGTTATTATTAAGTCTAAGTGTACGACAAATCTCATTCATAACATTCACCTCTATTGTCCTAAATTGTCGGAACATGTCGCCCCACACCCAGTAGTTTATGTAAACAAACAGACAATATTATATTAATTAATGTTAAGTTGTATTACAAGACAACGTATTGTGTGTTGTTTCCCACGCTTCATTTGCTTTTTTTAACTATTTGTACTCCAATCGCGTTAAGATTACACATTTAAACAAACTTTTTTTTTTTTTTTTCGTTCAACCGATTTTGACTTTTATTACTTTGGTGGAATAATAAATGGCGAGTGCAAAAAAAATTGGTATGACAACGACTTTTATGTTTTTAATACCATTCTTATGCATACAGAATAGAAGTTAAAATCGTTGGAGAGGTCAGCAAAACTGTAAGGTTCCAACAGGGTCGAAGCCTACTGGAGCCATGGTTTGTGCATAAGAGAACCCTGGGGTTCTAGAACGAAGGCAAAGAAGTAACATAGGATTGGGTTTTAGTCAGTAAAAGTCTGACATGCAGGAGAAGTCATTGGAAGATTTTCCACCAGAAGAAAAAAAACATTGTTATTACATTATTGCATTGTGACTCTCTATGCGAGTCTTAATTAGATAGTTGTAGTAGAATGATATCTAATAAAGCTTTGACTGGCATGTTGGTCTAGTGGTTAGTGGCCCTGACTGCTATGCCGGAGGTCGTGGGGGGTTCAATTCCTACCTAGGACAAATGTTTATGTGATGAGCATGATAATTTTTTCTGTGTCTGGGTGTAATTTATCTGTAATATGTATGTATTTAGAAATATATAAGTATGTTTATCAGTTCTCTAGTACCCATAATACAAGCTCTGCTTATCTTGGGACTAGACGGTGTTGTGGAATATTATTAATTATTTTGCAAGCGCAAAGCGATTATTTCTTTCATACTGTCCTGTCACCCGTCACATTAAATCATTAACTCCCTTTTCTTTTATATCACTCCTTACACAATTCATCCATCTTTTCTTAGGCCTCACTCTCCCTCTCCATAAATCTACTGTATACTCAAAACTTTTTTACTGACATGCTTTTCATCCCTTTTCTTCACATGACCATACCAAGACTTTTTACATAACAACGTGAAAGGTAACCAACCAAACACAGTATTGTTTTTGTATCTCCAAAAAAGGCAGCACAAAACAAACGAACATTTCCGCAAACAAATAAATATTTCCCAAACTCATACACACTGAAAATCCGTGTGAAATTCAGTATAATGGTCGGGGCAAGCCTATTACCGGGCATAATCCAAGACGGTAAGCACGCCACTTATGCCTCTTATGCCCCTTACGACGTATTGTCAGGATGCCTTCACAATGCCCATAGGAGGTACGTGAGGGGCGTGTCAAGTAAGTTCGGACTTGGCTGAATTTGTCCGGGCAAGATTTTTGCTGTGTACGGCAAATAAAGATGTGGGCTTATTGGGTTGTTAAGGATTTCGGAGAAAAGATTTTTTGTTTGATCTTTGGAGCTGAAAAAGTGAGTAGATATTATTTTAGGTATGATATATGTATACGCTGTTTTCATCTGGCAAAATGATTTAAGGGATAATAATACATGGGTGAAAAGCTGCGGTACAAAATTGGCTATGAATTATAATTGTCATTTGGTGGAATTTGTTGAAATTTTGCTCTAAAATTGATTTGGTGCTCGGGATTGATTTAATATTTTAATTTAGTTTCCAATTGATTGACTAAGACAGTAAGTATATTGCTTACAAAACTTTTGTTTAAATAAAGTCACGAGCTCCTTTTCACTGAAGCGGTAAATGATCAATTAGCCCCTCCCGCTCTGGGTAGAGCGATAGGGTTATTAGACTTAAAATGACTAAAACCAACTTGTGTTCCTTCAGTTGGCCACGGTAACTCTTTCGAACCATCCCACAACCTTAGCAGGCATCGATCCTAGTAGGAACCAACCATTTTTGCTGACATCTCTTTGAGGCATGCGTAGAACACAACGAGCGAGCTACCAGTCACTTATCGTCCGCAGACCTGCGCCGTGGTGGCTGGAAGTCGTCGTCATCCTGTGGCCAAGACATGTCCTGCGGATCACCGCAGGACATGTCTTGGCCACAGCCATCAGGCTGCAGCGGAAAGATGTCCTCTCTCTCACACTTTTCGGCAAGTCTGTGGCTTCTGCGGGTTTAGATAAATTGCTTTTCTGTCAGTCTTTCCGTCAAACGTTAAAGACGAAATGCATGGTAATGTCATAATCTGTCACTTTTCACGTGACTCTTCTGTAGGTAATATCATTGCCATACAATTTGTTCTAACAGAAAATAATTTATTTATCTAAGGGTTGCCACACACGGGCCCAAACCACAAAACGCCGCCACCGTCATATTTCCTGGAGATTTCATACATTTTGTATGGAATCGCCGCACTCGATTGACGCCGGAAGCCACTACACGCTACAAAACGCCGCTGCTCACTTCTTGTGGCCCGCACTGGCCACTAAACGCTGTCACACGCCACTCGCGTATTTAAACCTTCTTCGACAGAGTCCATTACACTATTGCGCACATGGATTATCTAAAATAGTAGCAGCCACTGCACACTGGCTACAAGTAGCTTGTGGCCGCTTCTAGTTTCTCGTAGTGGCGTTTATGGCTGTGGCATATGGAACCATGTGGGGCGACACGAAAGCTGCTGAAATATATGTTTTCTAACCTAGCTCAGAAGTCAAAATTTTGCTATGTTTTAAACAGTATCATGCCATCCAATAAAGTTCGTATTAACATAATAATCTTGAGAAGCTGAAGGGGAATCGTTTGTCTTGGTATGGTCATGTAAAGAGGAGGGATGAAATGCATGTTACCATAAGAGTTATGAGTATACATGTAGATGGGTGGAGAGGAAGAGGGAGGCCAAAGAAAAGATGGATGGATTGCGTGAAGAACGATATGAAAGAAAAGAAAGTTAGTGATGGCATGACGAGTGACAGGGTAGAATGGAAGAAAAAAACGTATTGCGCCGACCCCAAATAAGATGGGACAAGGGCAGGAAGAAGAAGAAGAATTAACATAATAATCTTGTAAATCGTTTCAAGTTCCATATATCTATGGGAAAACATTCAAACTTGTGACATTGCATTCCAAGTCATCCCTTCCTCAAATTCCCAAAACTATTCATAATTACGTCCCACAACTCAGACTTCGCTCAGAAAGGCGGTATTATTGCACGAACCCGCAGTTTCAGTGCTGAAACCTTCAGCCGTACATGTTTAACTGAACCGCGGCCATATTGTAATGCTGCCCAAGAAATTCTCCACGATGTTTGTGCTATTGTGTTCCTGTTAGTTTGAGATGGTTCAAGCTATGAACTTAAATGCCTTGAAATTCTATTATTTGCAAGGCTTCGCTTTCAAAGCGTATTGTATAGAAGCCGTTCGTTTTTCTAGGAAAATGTTCTAGAAAAAACAGGTGGATTTTTACCGTCTAATGCACTTCGTAATGGTATTACTTTTCATCAATGCTAGTACGTACTTCTGGAAATCCTGTTCATAAGGTTTCTTTGAACAGTGAACCAAAGTTACAATAGCAAAAATGATGCTGTGAGATTGTTCAAAAGAGGGACCGTGGTCCTAGAATGCAGATTGATTTAGTCAGTAAAATTTATCCAGAAAAAAACTTGATAGTTTTCGGTAATTAATAGCATCTTTACTTTAGGCTCGGACAAAGTGTGAATTTATTAGCAGATAAAAATTTAAAAAAAAATCCTCACTTATATCTAAATGCATCTTGAAATAATTTTATTAAATGATAAATGATCTTTATTTTGCAAGTAGGTTTTATAAAAACACTTTTACACGTTAATTTTTTGTTTTCGTCAATTAAAGCTAGATGAGGCCGGTGTTATACCCTGACACATATTATTGAAGTGAAAAATTATCATATTACTTCTCTCACTTTAGGCTGAAGCTATAAAGTATCCCTCAGTTAGACCCCTTTGCATTTCAAACCTACGGTAACTCTTTCGTTCGTTCCCTGTAGCTTCCCATCACCCTCACTAGGTTATCAGTCCACGTTGTCGGAGGTCTTGCACCCTAAAATTTTCTTCTCTTTTTTTTAGTGACTTTAATCTCAAAGATCTTGTCAGCCCCATCGTAATCTAAAATGAGTTAACAATAACAACTTTATAATCAAAACAATTGATTAAATGTTTTTTACCGAGGTTAAGCTACCGACACATTGCCATGTCAAATATGATCTTAGCAACATCACCCTAACATTTTAACCAATCCTCAACATTCACACTTTTAAACAGTATTTTTCAATGGAGGCTCTAGACTTTATAACTTTGCCACAGCGGAACAATTACATACAGACTAATTATCATATAGAAATTATACAGCGCTCATAACTCACACCACACCCTCATAAGCATATTTGCTGGCAAACTTCGCCATAACATATACGAAGGGTTTAATAGCGTTTTGTTTTCATAAAACATAATGGTTGATTTGTGTGGCCTGTAGTTGTGTGGTCTACTATCTGCTAAGCACTATGCGGTGACCTCTTATGTGGGGAGTATGTGGCCTAGTTTACTTTAGATGTACAAGTGTTTGTTTGATCGGTGATGTGTTGAGGTGTCATTTCATGCTGAGTTGTAGGTTTTACAAAAAAAGAAGTTTAAAAGATGTAGCTACCATTATGGTGATGAGTTTTGATTAATAGATCGGTTTTATTTATTTAATCATTAAAACACCAACTGCTAGCAATTGCATGACAGACATTGAGCTAATTACAGGTTCTGACGGGTAAAAATTTAAAAAGTAGTTGACAGTTTACGATCACTAACGGTTGATTTATGATTATGTCATGTGTATTATGTGTGTATTCTTTGGCCGTAGTCAATAACTCACAGGTTTCGCTCTCAGTTTTTTCTTTGCATTATTGTATCTGCTTCTGATTTCCCACGAAACATTTACATCTTAGAATACGGTCTTTAAGCATTAACATAATCAGCCAAATTTATTCTACAACATGACCGTATCCTTACTATGTTAACCATCACCATTTTGGAATTAGACTAAGTGTCTACCAGCTATCAACTTGTAAGACAAAATGATTACCACAGGGCTACCACTGCAGGTGCTTTTTGTGTCCAAGGCACAATGGTAATTTGTGGTGGAACGAGTAGAAGTTTTATATAGGAACACAACGACAAGCAGACTTTTTACCAAGCTTCTACCAAAAACCAATGTAAAGTCGACTCTCAGTGTAACCATATTCGTTTGAAATTCACTGACCAATCTATGTATATCCCATGCCCATACAAATCATTGAAATAATGACAAACAATAACCGGACAACCATGACAACCGCACATGACAGATGGAACCAGCTTTTATAACGTTGAGGTTGCCGCAACCACGATGCGGCTGATTATCAATACGACCAAAACGGATTTCGTTTTGCGGTCCCGTGTGCACTAAATTGACATGAAGCTGTCGCATTTATTTTATTGGTTTTTAGTTTTTGAACGATACATTTTGAATTGAAGGTTTTTTTTATCTCCATAGCATAGCATAATCAGCCTTTTAATGTTCCCCCTGCTGGGACTCAGGCCTCATCTCTAGAAGAGGAAATGGGACGAGATCGATATGCCAGTTTCCTTACGATGTTTACTTTCACCGTTTTGAGAGCAGCGGTAATGAAATAAATTGCACAAAGTAAGGCCTGGCTGGGTTTGGACCCACGACTACTCGTAAGTCGGGGCTGCCACTAGGCCATCACTACCTTCAATGTAAAGTTGCTCCACAGTCTAGGAATTACTTCTTTGAAATGGGAGTTACTTCTTTGTAATGGGAATTACTCCTTTGTAATGGGAATTACTCCTTTGTAATGGGAATTACTTCTTTGTAATGGGAATTACTTCTTTGTAATGGGAGTTACTTCTTTGTAATGGGAATTACTCCTTTGTAATGGGAATTACTTCTTTGTAATGGGAGTTACTTCTTTGTAATGGGAATTACTTCTTTATAATGGGAATTACTTCTTTGTAATGGGAGTTACTTCTTTGTAATGGGAATTACTCCTTTGTAATGAGAATTACTCCTTTGTAATGGGAATTACTTCTTTGTAATGGGAATTACTTCTTTGTAATGGGAATTACTTCTTTGTAATGGGAATTACTTCTTTGTAATGGGAATTACTCCTTTGTAATGGGAATTACTTCTTTGTAATGGGAGTTACTTCTTTGTAATGGGAATTACTCCTTTGTAATGGGAATTACTCCTTTGTAATGGGAATTACTTCTTTGTAATGGGAATTACTCCTTTGTAATGGGAAGTACTCCTTTGTAATGGGAATTACTTTTTTGTAATGGATGTGTAGACAAACATATAAGCTCATAAATAAAAAATACCAAGACCAGGAACAACTATCTGCAGACCATATAAACAGCTCGCCGTCCGGTCGACCGGTAAAGTCCGAACCGGACTCATCGACGACGCGTAGTTTTCCACGCATGACTCTAAAGCTAGAACTACATTACACCGACGCACACTTGTAACACGCCTAATTTGTACGTAGAACGACGTCACGTAGCGTGCACCTAGTGCAGATCTACATGTCTAGTTTCCATAAAAAATGTAAGGAGACTGAAGCGCCTAGTTCGGCGTGTGTGTCACACATGTGCGCAGTGTAGTTCTAGCTTAAGAGATTTCTGTAAAACTGTAAGGGCTCCGAAGGATCGATGTCCGCACAGGCCACGGGGAATTTCTAAAAGGGATACCGTGGTCCTAGAACGTAAAGGGCAACAGAAGGACATAAGTAAGTTTTAGTCAGTACTACGCGTTCCAAATGAGAATAGAACCGACTTCTATGTTTTGACGGTCCGGTAGGATGCTTGCATAGGTACAGTTTCACCATATTCAGCTTATGTTTGCATGCCAATGTAATTTTATAATATTATGGTCATGTGTTTAAAATAATAATAATATCTATAATGGAGCCCTAACAACCGGTAGCTTGGACCCTGCTCCCGACACCGGCGGATAACTATGATTTTATATTTTTTTATTGTTTTTTTTTTTCTTTTTATATGATTTTCTTAAAAAAATATAACTAAAACTGTAATATTATATGTGTAAATAAAGGGAATAATAATCTAAAATTTCGTTTTTTAAATTAAGAATGACCACTCATACTCAGCCATCTTCATCATAATTTTAGACTCTCCAAGTATCACGTGCGTCTCGCAACCATCTGATTTTCGCGACTCTTACCAGTTGCACCTAGTTGGAAGCCTTCCAACGCGGTCCTGCGCATCTTCCGATGCGCTGTCGCTACCTTAGAGTCTACAGTATAATATCCTTGTCGTGCTTAAACGCAAACTATAATAATCTGTAAACCTGTTATACTCCAAAAAAAAAATTCTTGCAAATTTATTTGCTCACACTAAATACTTTTGTTTCGATGGAATATCATAAAATTACTTTTTTTTTTGCTCTGGGAAACCTATCTGTATTCCTTCAATTGCCCTTTGCGGTCTTTAGCGACGATAACTCTTTCGAATAATTCCAGCCCTCGCACAATAAATTCGCAACACCACATTATCAAAATCACAGCCCCACCTAAAAACACTCTTCTACAATAAACAAACAACATTTATACTACAAACAGTTAACTGCCGAACTTTTTACTCGCAAGTAAACTGACGGATTTATCAAGGGCCCTTTACACACGGGCGGTAAAAACTCTCTCCGGAATAAATACATCAGTTCGGTGCTGCGGACTTTAATTTATCGCTCCCTGTGGATCGGGCCGGACAGGTATAAACGGCTCGGCCGTTCCAACTTAAACGATAGATTTGCGTGAATTTTTGAAAGACTTTTCTCGAGTTCGTCGGGTTTAATTTGTTGAAGTGTTGTAGCAGAAGCAGCTGATGCATCAGCTTGCAATGCAGTGGCGTAGGCGAACAGCGGCCCTGTGGCAGATTTTGGCCCCTTATAGTTTTTTTTATTCTTTATTTTTTAAGGGGTTTTATCCACACGGATACGTCAACCCCATTGTACCTTATACTCTATTTACACACATAAACATAAAAATATTCTTATATTATAAAATAAGAAAAGTATTTACCTACTGCCTTAACATCTGTAAAAAATAAATAAACTATAATACAAACCTAAATGCATAATTTGTGGGCTAACCCACAAATTATACGTTTAGTTCTTTCTGACTTAGGGTATGCCAATATATTTTGGATAAGTCCAACATCCCATATGTTAAAATTAAATTCTCGAGCCAGAGCTTCCCTTTCATTTTTGTTCCTAACACATTCCATCAGCAAATGTTGTACATCTTCAATATATCACAATTAGGCGATGCAGCCTTCCGCATTAAGAGTGCAAACTTTGCTGATGGAAAGTTACCGGAACGAAGTCTTAGCGCTAACTTAACAAAACTCCTATTTAAATATGTATCATCAAACCAGGGCTCACGGGGTGGTTCGTTTTGAATGACTTTATACCAAATGCCTTTTTCTTTGGATATTTCATTAAAGTATTTTATCCAGTACACACTCTTAACCTTGGTGAAATATTCCAAGTAGGCCCCTTATTTTATATCACCACTGCTCTCAAAACGGTGAAGGACAACATTGTGAGGAAACCGGTATGTCATAGAACCAACAATTCGAAGACATGTGTCATTCACCAACCCGCACTAAACCTGCGTGGTGGATTACGGCCCATTCCTTCTCCTAGAGATGAGGTCCATGTCCATGTCCATGAGGAGAGATGAGGAGGAATCCCGACAGTTGGAACATTATAAGACCGACTAGGCTATGCTTATTTTATAAGAGCTCCGTCATTTATGAATCGATTTAAAGAATTCTTTTGAAAGCAGTGGTGGCCAAATGGTAACGACCCCGACTTACGAGTTGTTGATCGCAGGTGCAACAAACCCAGCCAGGCGCATTACTTTGTGTAACTTATTTCATCACTACTGCTCTAAAAAAATGGTTAAGAAAAACATCGATCGTGAGAAAACCAGCATGTTGTAGAACCAAAAATCCGAAGATAAGTGACATTCACCAACCCGCACTGAGCCTACGTGGTGGATACCGCCCATTCCCTATCCTGGAGAGGAGGCCTGAATCCCAACAGTGGGAACCATTTATAAGGCTGACTATACTATACTATTTACGAATTCTTTACCTTCCGAATACCCTAATTAGAGACACAATAGAAAGACAATGAGAGAGCAAACGCCTCGGGGTTTAATGAATTAATAATAATATTCCACAACTATCACACAACGCCGTCTAGTCCCAAGCTAAGCAGAGCTTGTGTTATGGGCACTAGACAACTGATAAACATACTTATATATTTTTAAATACATACATATTATTATAGATAATGATGAAATTTATGTAAGGATATTCTTTATTGTACACTATGACAACTTATAAAATAAGTGGATAACAAAGTTCATGTACATAGGCGAGCTTAACTCAAAGTTGAGTTTTCTTCCAGCAAACCATTGAGCGATAGAGAGAGATGAGAAATATTATGAATCAAATCCTCCTCCTCCTTTCGTCGTATTCCTTAATGCTGAGGGTCGTGACCTCCCTGCTAAAAATAATAATACATAAATAGTATACCTACATACATAAATACACACATACTTTAAAACAACACACACGACACATACTTTTTATAGTAATTAAATATCTGGACATATAAAATACAAATAACTTTGATTTTGGAAGTCGGTATTAATAAAATAAATGTCGAAGAAACAAAACTAGAAACATCGAATTTTGAAATTAAAATCTATTACATTTTTTTTTAATTTTCTTTATATTTCACTTTTGTGTTTTTATATTAAAATCGATGGTATTATTTTTTTTTAAGTTTTTTTTTAAAGATATATACATATTAGTCTAATACATATTAATCTGAATTAAATATAAATAACCTACTTGTAAAAATAAGAGCAGTCTATATTGCAAGTCACTAAATACAAGATAATAGACCCGTTTTCCACACTCTTACTCATTGAAAGAAGAGCATAATGAATTGATATATTTAATTTCCTCTCAGTAATCAGCAAACAGCAATTAAATATTAATCACCACCCGCACGTAATTATCTTCTCATTCAAACGTTTAAATATACGCTCCCATTCACCATCTTTGCAAAGACAATCTTGTCTGTATGTATATTTGCAATGATTTCGAAAATTACTGCACACATTCTGGTAATTCGTTCACCGTTGCGCAATTGTTGGTTTCCGGTGAAGAGATTTGAAGATGAGCGTAATAAGGTTAAGCAGAGAAAGTTGAACAAATTATAGAGGTTTGGACAATGATGGGTGAAATTTTTTGATAATTTGGGATATCAAAAGTAATGATAGAGAATTCGGATCACTGAGCGGTCATCTCTGCATTAGTAACGTATCGTTTCTTTCATTGATTTGTTTATAATGAGCGTTTTTTTTTTTTTAACTATTCTGATGAATAAGATTTATATTATATATTAGCTTTTGTTTTAATCTAGTTGAAATAACGATTGTTTGATTTGTAGCAACACATCAATGCCTAAGTGATCATATTTAAAATCAGATCAAACGCGAGCATAACCATTGTAAAAAATAAAAAAATCACCTTTATGTCTAATAATATAAAAACGTTTTCTCAATGATTTCAAAAATATATAAATTAATATACAGTTTACACAGGTGATATTTATATGATTTTGCAATATTAATAAGCAACTATTTTAGAATTATTTCTTATTATGAGTATTTGAAATTACATGTATTTATTATTTTAAAAACTTTTCATACTACTTCATATATTATTATTAATTATATTGTGTACTGGTTGTTTTTATTTTTAAGGGTATTACTATTGTAGTAAAAAAAAATATCATAAATTGTTTATTGTAGATTCATACTACTACAATGACAGTACTCACGTTTGTCTTAAACAAATATTTTATCAATCAAAATTGTGTTCATTCCTATCCTAAATAGCGTTACAATATAAAAAAGCGCGCACAAAAATCCCAACCCCAAAAAAAACCATGAACCGGTTATTGGTCCATTAAAAACCCCATGCTGAGTTAATAGATTATGGTTTTATCATCAGGATGACTATTAACAATTGTTTTTTTTTTGTTCTCAGGTGAGCGATGGTGTTTCTATAGGGATCAGAGGTAATCTGTTTATTTGGTTTGTAATGAAGAATGTTATGGTACCGGCTATTATGGTTTTTTGAATCGAAGTTGATTTATTATTTAATCAACATTGAAGAGAGAGAAGCTTGGGAATTCTCCAAGTAGGAGGTGTATGATTCTAAAGGAATATTACTTCCAAAGCTTTTTTAGTAAGTAATAAGGTATAAAGACTCGTGATTCGACAATAAGACAAAACATAATTATCAAAAAAAAAAAAACACTACTTTTGATGAAAATTCTTACGGCGCTTGTTTGTAAAACTTGTTTGTTGAATTTGATGAAGATTTCACGATATCCAAAATAGGATAGATAATATTTATTTTGTCCATTATTTCGACTTGTTAGTAGTTATTTATTATGTCTACTATTTGGTCTTGTTAATTGTTATAATTACTCCATAATGGATTACATTACTGATTAGTAAACACACTGTCAAAAAATCAAATGACAAATGAATTTACAACGTTTAAAAGTAAGCAAATTTTTTATTCGTCAAAGTCACTTCGTAACTCCGCTATACACGTTCATAAATTACTTAAATAGGTAGTATTTAGCGTGGATTTCTATTTCCACTGAACACTTAACAAGTGAAAACTACACTGAAATGCAGGTCGTTTCAGTATACTGTGTTGAAGTCATTAAAGTAGAAACTTAGGATATAAACACGCGAGTTTTCGCCACAAAATATGAGATTACAACATGCATTCATAGATGTGCACATTACTCCCTTTTAGTGCCATAAAACCGTGACTTTCTGAAACCTATCTACTCCTTGGTAACTGCTTTTTTTTTTTGAAAAAATATAAATTTATGTTTTCGTATGAATAATAATACTTCAACAAAAAAAAATTAATAACATGATATTTTTTCCCTTGTTTTCCTTACTCCTTTCAAACGGCTTTGATCGTAACAAATATGTTTAGCAAAAAAATTCTGGTTTAATGTTCTTCAGAAGGTTAATAGAATCAATTAATATTTTGCAAAGAAAATGGTATTAAGTCCTAATGTCCCTTGAACCATCTGGCCGAAATTAAATAGACACAGACACAACTCTTGTAACAGCCTAGGCGGCAGTACGCATATCTGTGCATTTAATTACGGCTAGCTGCGCCCAGATAGTGCGCAGCTGACCTTTAAATCCATTTTCTTTGCGAAATATTGATTGATTTACAAATGCTATGTTCACTTTGAAGAATATTTAACCACCAATTTTTATGTTTAAAAATGTTTCTAAAGATCCAAGCCGTTTCGAAGGAGTAGGGAAAAGTTGCGAAATCGCTAAATATTTTTTTTTTGAAAAAAGTATTAATTGCACAAAAAAATCAAATGTTGATAATGTTGTTCATGAATCTATAATAAACATATATTTTTTAAACCTATTAACCTGGCCGTTAGCGAGGCGAGCGAGTAGGCTTCAGAAAGTCACTGTTTTATGGCACTTTTCGGGCGCTTGAGCCTTAAAGGTCAGCGGGGCTCCATGCGGGCGAAGGCGGCAGTACGAGTATGTGTGCATTTAACTCCAGCCGAATGTTCAAATCTAATGTAGTTTACCGTATACGCCTTAAACTTGATATCCTTTCTCATTCAAATAGAAATGTATAAATATGTGAACAATGTCTGAATAGCCGCACTATGAATGGGAACCATTTTTGAAGTAAAATGTTTATAATGTAGTTTACTTGTACAATTCAGATCTCATAAAAGTTTGTTTATTTCTTTAATAATATATCTGGATGTGAATGGACAAAGAATGTATTGTATGTTAAATTATACTGGTATATTGAGAGGTGAGTTTTTGTATGTATTATTTAACTTTATGCCTACTATGAATTAGAATAGGATGCTCATATTTAGTGCCTTTAAAGGAAAGTATCGAATGAAAGTAGGTTTGAATTCAATGGCACAATGATCAAACATTTTAGGAATACAATAAAATCAGTCTAAATGAGTCTAATAAAATATATTGACAAAGGCTTTTTCTTGTCCAAATATAAAACAAAATTACGTAGATAAATATGTCTAAATTATAATGCACGTACAAATCGATTTAAAATGTTTAATCTGTCTGTTCCGCGACTGACCTTAAATCCATAACTCAGTATAAGTTTTATTTGAGGATTACCGTCGATAGTTGCAGGGCAATCCACGGCCACCGTAGGCGCGGGTTTGTGGACGACGAGTAATAGATAGCTGGCCGTGCGGTCGTCCGGTAAGCACTGAGTCGGAGTCGTCGACAATGCGTAGTGTTCCCTGCGTGCGTTAAATAGACATCAGCAAAAGCGTAGGGCCAAGCAGGGGCAATGTTTGCTAAAGCCTCGAGGAATTTCTAAAAAAGGAAACGCTTTTCCTGGAACACAAAGAACATTTTAAGGACATAGCTGTGATTTTAGTCAATAAAAATCTGCCACGCCTCTCGCTCCAAGCTAGAATGGTTGAAGTTATTGAATCTAAATGAAGTAAAAAAAAATCTTGAGGACAGTTCTTACCACCTATAAGAAACCCCTACCTTAGTAAACGAGAATAATATTAGCATACTTAAGCATCATCAGCCTTAAAATGTTCTCACTGCTGGGACTCAGGCCTTCTCTACAGAAGAGGTCGCAATCCAAGCAGGCTCAGTTTCGATCGATGTCTTCGAATTTTGCTTCTAGGACATACTTGTCCTCACAATGGACAACATGGTGTGATGGACAATAATAATAATAATAACAAGCAAGTTACACTTTGTAAAGTAAGTGCCTGCCAGGGTTTGAACCCACGACGTAAACCTTGTAAGTCGGAGCCGCCTCTGCTCACAACATAAAAGAGAATACAAGTAAATAATATAATCTGTTGTTCACATTCACACGATAAAGCCTATTACAATTCCGTGCGCCCGATGGTCGTAACTCATATTTAAATTTTATTATCACTCAAATATCCTTTTGGCTACGCAGGAGTATTATAATGTTATGAGAGCTGTAACTTCTACATTATCTTAACGACTCTGGTGGTTGGCGCAAAGCAGAGGCGGAAGATTATAATATATTCTTTATGTTTTTGTTTAACCGCACACGGACAATATCTAAAATAACCGCGATCGTAATATCAACTAAGTAAAATTTGTTTATTTAGTCGTCACTAGATGGCGTTGTACCGTTTTGTTCAATTTCTACATCGCGGTGTTAAGATTCTCCGGCATAGTATAAGGTCCTAGCATAAATTTTATTTGTTAACCACTAACCATATCCAGTTGTAATCATTGCATCTGAAATAAAACTAGTTTGGAATAGAAAGTGAAATTTTTTCAATCAAACCCCAGTATACTAACCCTCAAGTGGTCGAGGGTTATTCAGTTTTAATAATAATAATCATCATCATTATTAACAGGACTATTGTCGCCAATAAGCCGGATAATATAGTCTTGATAGACCAATTAGTGCGCCGTACAATGATAGTCAATGTCACCATTCCGCATGGCGAGAAACTCGTGAAACCTGAGAAAAAGCAAATCAAATATCTCTACTCAGCACACGAGGTTGTCGAAATGTGGACTCAACTATCATGCCTCAAAAAGCCTCGACGATCACCTGTCGAAGCTGTGAAGAGAATCTGATACTTCTCGATACAGATCGCATTGTGAGGGTGTTCCGGTCTCTGGATCCCCAATCACTGGTAGCTTGGTCCTTGCTCCCGACTACAGTGGACTACTATTTTCATATAATTAGATGCTTTTTTATAAGTTCTTTTAAATGATTATTCCATTCCTTTGCATTAAATTCCGTTCTTTTGCATTACATTCCATTCCTTTGCATTACTCTGCATTCCATTGCATACCATTGCATTCTATTGTGTTCCGTTCCGTTTCGTTGCGTTCCATTGCATTTCATTCTATTCTATTTAAACAACGTCAAAAACAATGCCAACTCTAACGTTTATAACTTGTCCCATTCCCCCCAACTGCCATAAAAGGGGGATGAGTAGTGAAAAAGACATCAGGCCGCGGGATTCGAGAGAGGTGTGAACCGATCACACGACCAGCGTTTATGACCAGCAAGATTTACAACACAATATGTTTATAACAAAAGCTATTCTAAATGTTATGAAACTAGTGTTATAATTAGCTATTTACATTGTATTGATATTATGATGGAGCTAAATTTTAATACGAACAGTTTATTATTTTAATGAGTAAATCAGTGGTAATTAGTATCATAGCGGACCGTATTTAGAAATGGTTGATATGCCATTAAAATTAATTGGTCGTTATTATAGCTTTGGAGTATTTGATTTTGTTTTAGAATTTAAAAATCGATGGGCCTCATCAGAAGGCTTAAAGTTACCCAAAGAGCAATGGAAAGGGCTATGCTCGGGGTTTCCTTGCGTGATCGAATAAAAAATGAAGATATCCGCAAGAAAACTAAGGTTGCCGACATAGCACAAAGAATTGCCAAACTTAAGTGGCAATGGGCAGGGCACATTGCTCGCAGAACAGAAGGCCGTTGGGGCAGAAAGGTTCTGAAGTGGCGACCGCGTACCGGAAGACGCAGCGTTGGAAGGTCTCCTACAAGGTGGACCGATGACCTGGTGAAAGTAGCGGGAAACCGATGGATGCGGGACGCACAGGAACGTCCGATTTGGCGACGCTTGGGGGAGGCTTATGTCCAACAGTGGACGTGTATCGGCTGAAATGATGATGATTATGATTTAAAAATCAAACAGGATGGGATTTTTACATTAGTAGGACCTTTTTTATTGCATGAAATGGTCTGTAGTGGGTATAAATATAACATTATAAAAATCAACAAAAAAAAATAAAATAAAGAGTGGGCAATAATGATATTTCTTGCCAGTCAATTTTTTTAATAATATTCCACAACTATCACACAACGCCGTCTAGTCCTAAGCTAAACAGAGCTTGTGTTTTATGAGTCCTAGACAGTTGTTTATCAGTTGATAATCATACCTCTATATATTTCTAAACACATACATATTATAGAAGAATTACACCCTGACACAAAACAAATGATCATGTTCATCACACAAACATTTGTTCTGGGTGGAAATCAATCCCACGACCTCCGGCATAGCAGTCAGGGCCAATAACCCCTAGACCAACAGGTCAGTCAGTTGAAAACATGCTGGCATCTGACGCTTTATTAGAGCCTTATGGTAGATTCTAGTGACAGCTGGGGCAAACGGGTACGAAAGAGACTCGATACACAATGAACAATCACACATCCACGAAGCGACCTCGACAAGTGTAGCTTAACTTGATGTTCGCCCCTTCCGTCTGTAACTACTTAGCCACGAGATCTATACATATAAATAAAATTGTAGTGTCTGTTTGTAATATCAAAAATATTTTTTTTAATAATAGCATTTGAAAAAAAATTGTGTTCGATACCTATTTTGCTTTGTTTGTCTTAAGCTTTTTGACGAGACTTTGACTAATAGATAGCTTAGATATGTTATAGGATCTAATAATTTTCAATTTTTCGTAAAAAAGAACAATATCAAGTTCTTATTATTCATGCGAGAGAAATCGCGGGTAACAGCTAGCCTTCACTAAAATAGCAAAATAAAATAAAAGTAGACAGATAGGTAGATACCCACGATTCTAAGCTCCATCTCACCTAGATTTTTATCTCACAAGCGACTTATCACAACGTATTGGAAACCAACAACTCTCTATAGGCAACAATTTTTCTCTGTGACGACTCGTCACAAAAGATTCGCGTGGGTTGTAAGGGGAGTGTTATAAGGGGTGTAATAGCGGGTGAATGGGGTGTGTTTCACCCCCGTGAGCTACTCATCCGCAGCAAACGATGAGCACTGATTAGCTATGTCGTTGTTTATTCGTCGCTAATTATAATATGAGTGAAGGTTTTGTGTTGTTTGTCTAGAACGTTTACTTTTGTTATTTTAAACCATTTAGCCGCCTACGCAGGATAAATCTGACAATCACTCTCGCGTTTATTCTACCAGGGTCACAAATATTTTTTTTATTGCACCTTCAACTCAACTCGCAACGAGAATAAATCAACTAAAAAAACCTCGTTCACAATCGCTCCATCGCGCACAAATGCACTGGTGTGGGAGAGTGAGTGAATACACAGATTGCATTCTCCTAACTCGTTCGAGATGTACCTACCCACTTTTTTTTACACTATTTTGCACATTTTCACTAAAACCCTATTTTTTATGGCTTATGTGCCTAAACCATATATTTACATATGTATATATATTATTTAAGTACCCATCCATCTCTGATAATATATTATATTGAACCCCAAAACCGGTTTTTCGTCCGTTGCGTCACAAGGTTCAGTTGAAAACCAGCTTCAGGCACTAGTTGTTTGGCATTCATGCTGAACTGGACCTATTTTGGTGCAGCCACAACAACTGTATTTATATTTTATTTTTTGCTTGTTTTACTTTTGATACGTGTTTTTGTATATTATTGTGTTTGGGCCTTGTGCTGTACCAAATAAATTATTTTTCTTTCTTTCTTTTCTTTCTTAAATACACGACTAAATATTCCATCTCGTCAACTTTTTTTGTCACCTATGGGGATTGAAGAGCTAAACAAGATGGAGTAATCAGTTGAAAACACTCGACCTTAGCGAATATAGCACGAAAACTCTTTTCGGACAAATCCGACGCAAGTGTTTATAGGGTAGATATTGCATGCAGCAGAATTGAGAAGGTTGAGAAAGAAAAAGTGTGTAATGAGTACATTAGAGGAAGTCTGAAAGTGGCGCCAGTGACACAAGAGTTGAAAGGGAATTGTTTGTCTTTTTTTTTCTATGGTGGTAAAAAATCATCCAATGACATCCCCCGCTCTTGGGCGGAGCGGGAGATAATGTCAGACTCTTACTGACTAAAAGACCCACCCCGTTCCTTCTAGCCTTCATACCGGGGCTCGAGCGCCCTTTCGGATAACCCTGGCCCCAGTAGGCTTCGACCCGGCTGGGCCCCTGCTGTTGCTGACAACTCCTTAAGGCGCGCGGGAACAGTGCGCGCCGTCGACGACTTAGGCTTGGTCCGGACAATTACCGGACGGCCGGACAGCGAGCTACCCATTGCTCACTGTCCGCAAGCCCGCGCCTACGGGTGGCCGGAAATCGGGATCAGAATTCCGGCGGCGGCGGCGGCGGCGATAACGCCGTTGCCTGATGCGTTCGGCCGCCTCCTTTGAGGGAATTGTTTGTCTGTGTAAGGTCATGTCAAGAAGAGAGATGAAACGCATGTTACTATAAGAGTTATGACTATACGTGTGAATGGATGAAGAGGAAACGGGAGGCCAAAGAAAAGATACATCGATTGTGTGAAAAGAATTATAAAAGACAGGACAAAATTAAGGAAAAAACATATTTCGCCGACCTAAAATAACACGAGGCAAGCGTAGGAAGATGATGATGAGGCAGAATTCACAGTTTGAATGAACTCTCGATCAAAGTCCTGTTGTAAGCGATTATTGTAAAGTTTCATGAACTAGAAGTAGCTAAATTTAAAAAAATACATATAGTTATGCTTTTTCCTTCTAGCAAGATGTAAAAAATACAAAAAAAAGCAGTTGCAAAATAGATACCTAGACTATACCTACTATAACGTAAAAGCCAAATGAAGAAACAAGAATGGAGTTTTCATTTTGATCAGTAAAACTCTCTCTCATTCCAATGTAAGGGGGATAACATATTAGAGAATATCAACACGTCAAAATAGCAGAAAAAATTCCAGAAATCAAATTGAGCTCTAGCCTATTTCGTGTGCCACTTTATTTACTTTCGAATTTTTACTCAGATTTTACAATTTCAATTAACGAAACTAATATGAAATATTCCAAAAAGGATACATACTCTCAACGTATACCAACAATATTTCAACCCATAAAAAATCCAGCAGGCATTATCTTAAGACAACCACAATCCACCTTTGTGTGAAGCTGGAATCCTTCCACTATTATTAAGTTTAGACTCCAGTTGAACCATAGCAGTTTCTTTGTAAGCCTTCAAAAGCATTCCAGTGCAGCCAGCTACAGCTAAATTCCTCATACATTTCACCAATGTAAACGCGGAACTAATAAAATTTGTAAGTAAGAGAGCTAAACAAAATGCTATGAAATTGTTAGCTGCAACATGAATAGGTTGCGCGTAATATAAATAAATTATTCGCTTTAACGTTGGCTGCAGGTTTTTGCTATAGGGAACAAAATATAACAGGTTTTCTTTATAATAAAGTAATTACCAAACACAGATTGTAGCTGGGGAATTGCAATAAATGGAATTGCAATTTGACAAGATTGATGAGACCGAAAGGTTTTTCGAGTGGTGACTACGTGCTGTAAGATGCAACGTTGGAAGGCCCTCAACAAAGTGGACCGATGGCCAGGTGAGGGTCGCAGGAATCCAATGATCGGTTATTGTGGCGACTCTCGGGAAAGGCTTATGTCCAGCTATGGACGTCTTGAAACGGTTAAGAAAAACATCGTGAGGAATCCGACTTGTTCTAGAACTAAAACTCGAAAGCATGCAATATCCACTGGGCACTGTGTCCCCGTGATAGAATACGGCCCATTTCTTTTCCTAGGGAGGAAGCCTGAATCCCAGCAGTGGCATTACAAAACTGATTATAGTTATGCTTGAATGAAGTCCTATAAGAAGTGATGCCGAAATTGTATTGAATTAATTCTGTCTGTCTTATCTACTGTTGATATCGATATCTACTGTAAAATAAATATCTTAAAACTCACGATCAAAAACTACTTTGCCTGAAATTGCAAAGACGCGATTAACTAGGCATAGAGCAACAAAACTATACAAGATTTCACTGAGATATCTTCTTTCACTGTCTATCTTTAATGTATTCTTTTCATTGTTACTTTGAACTTCGTCCTTAAGACTATACTTTTGTAAAGAACAGTAGCGGTCTAGTCGTGAGGGCCCCAACTCACAAGTTGAAAACCAGGCAGGCACTTGTACTCTGTAATTTATTTTTATGTCGCTCTCAAAACGGTAATGGAAAATATTGCGAGGAAATCAGCAGACCGTACTAGAATCAAAAATCTGAAGACAATCAATGACATCCAATCTACCAACCCGCACTGGGCCCGCGTGCTGATAATGATGTGACATCCACAAATCCACACTGAACTCGGATGGATTGCAGCCCATTCCCTCTCCTAGAGAAGAGGTCAAAAGTCCCAGTTGTGGAAATATTGGAGTGGATTAATATTTTGGTTTAAATCAAGCGTTGTTTACGTTGAGCGGTCGCTGTGGTTAAAAATCTATGGTCAAAAAAGAAACCTATCCTATTGAGTTCGATAAAATTTTAAGTACGGCGTAATCTTGTTTATGTTTTAATTTCAAAATTTGAGATTTCTTCAACTCGACTCCTCTGCTAATTATGAAATTGACAGTCTATGTTAAGTGATGGACCTTCAAATGATTTGGAATGTGGTATGTTAGTGTTACTTTAACATTACGTTGTAACACATCTCTCATCGCCTAGAGCCATAGCCTTGTGTGACTTCTGACTAGCTACTCTTACATAAAAAAGGGGGTAAAAAATGAAGGTAAAAAAATCATGTAGTGGAGATGAGAATGTTGAGATGGATATGTGGTATTACTAGGATGGATAAAGTGAGAAACAAGTACATTAGAGGAAGTTTGAAAGTTAATAATTGATAGAGAATCGTTTGTCTTCGTATGGCCAAGTAAAGAGAAGGGATGAAACGCATATTACTAAAAGAGTTATGAGTATACACGTGAATGAAGAGGTAGATGGAAGCCAAAGAAAAGATGGATGGATTGTGCGAGAAGTGGTATGAAAGAAAAAGGGGTTGGTATAACCAACCCCTTTTTGTGTGACGGGTGACAGGACAGAATAGAAGATAAAAACGTGTTGCGCCGACCCCAAGCAACACGGGATAAAGGCAGGATGATGTTTAATATAATCTACATCTACACTTTATAAATAATAATATAATAAAGAGGTAAAGTTTGTTTTTTATTTTTTTGTTTGTGGGAGGTAATCTCTGGAAGTACTGGTCCAATTGCTAAGATTTTTCACCGATAGAAAGCTGCTTTATTCCCGAGTGACATAGGCTGTATATTATGTACGCGGGCGAAGCTACGGGCAAAAGCTAGTCATCAATAAAATCATTTTAAATATGTATAATTTAATCATTATTGAATAGCATCGCATTGCCGTTAATTGCTGTAATGGTGTTATTTACGTAACTTTAAATATACAGTGCTTACAAAGTATACTTCAGGATGCCTATTTGTTGGGAAACCAAATAAACCTCTCCCGATCTGGGTGAAACGAGAAAGAATGCCAGGTAGTCTAAGATCCGATTAAGAACGACCTTCACCGGTCTGTTTAATGGATGAAACGTATTTTATGACAAATCTAGTATATTAAATAATATAACGCGGGTGGGTTGCCTAAGAAATTCCTGGCCAGACTATTATTAATTAAAAATTGAAAAATTACTTTTTTTTGGAAACATGCATCGGTGTGTTTAATGAATGAATTTAATACTAACCGAAAGTATGAAGCTTCTAGAACATAAAAAAAATGGGTTGCCTATTTGTTTCCTGGCATAACTATGGGTTGCCAGGTATAAACTGGTGTGTCAATACTATAAACAGGTGTGACAATTAATATTGTTACCTCAGAACTCCGTCGTTTATGGATCGATTTGATTACCTTAATGTATATGCTTTCAGAATGCTTCTATTTTTCGAAATCCAGTTCTGGAGATGGATCCATGAGGAATCAAGGGAACTTTTCAAATATTTACATTAAGTACATATGGTGCCCCAAACTGGCTAACCCACTCGTTTTTTTTTGGTGGGAAAATCATCTAATTATATCCCCCGCCCTTGGGCGGAGCGGGAGATAGTGTCAGACTTTTACTGACTATAAACCCACCACATTCCTTCGTTGCTATTCACACCAGGGCCGGGCCTTCCTTTTAGAAACAAACCCTTGGCCCCAGTAGGCTTCGACCCTGCTGGGCCCCTACGGTTTGCTGACAACTCCTTGAGGCGCGCATGGAACAGTACGCGCCGTCGACGACTTGGGCTCGGTCCGGACGGTTACTGGACGGTCGCATAGCGAACTACCTATTGCTCGCCTCGGGATCGGAATCTCGGCGGCGGCTGGGACGCGAGCACCGTTGCCTCACGCGGTCGGCCTCCTTCGCTAGCATTACTGTTTTGCAAAAGGAGACGAACGCCTGATACTCCTTCTCGCTTCAGTACCAAGGCCTGACGCGAAAGATCACCGCCGCCGATCGCCCTCACGAAGACACGACAATGCTCCAACCAAGCGGGGCACACCTCTACTGTGTGCTCCACCGTGTCCTCCGGGCGGTCTACACAGTGGTATGAATCCAATCCAGCAACCCTCCGAACTTACCATGTCCGGTGAGAATCTGCGTTATGCAGAAGATGAGGACGCTGTGAGGTCTTTCCAGCCACGCCTCAAAGAGCCGCCATAATTATGGCGTGCCCAGACTAACATCCTTTAGATAAGCCATTTTAATCGTTTTAATCCTACCTATTTACAAAATAAATATCATTTATCAATCAAGTGGCAATGGGCAGGGCACATTGCTCGCAGAACAGATGGCCGTTGGGGCCGAAAGGTTCTGGAGTGGCGACCGCGTACCTGAAGACGCAGCGTTGGAAGGCCTCCTACAAGATGACCTGGTGAAGGTAGCGGGAAACCGATGGATGCGAAAAGAGTTCGATATTTCATATAAAATTTCAGGTCCTCAACAAATTAGGCCTAAAGATTTTTTTGCAAAGCCTAAAAAATTACCGGTTCAAAAAAGCTCTAGTGCAGTTTTTGGCTGAATACTGGGAAAGCAAAAAATTTGTCCCAATAATTCAAACCAAAAAAAAATTTTTAACGGTACAACATCAGTGTTTCTCGTATCAAGCTCAGGCTGATTACATTAAAAAAAACTGAAGAAGTTGGTTATGAATGTTATCATGAAGAAGCAGATACAAGGATTATTTTTCAAGCTCATAAAGTAGCACCGGGATCACGAATTTTAATAAAAGCTGCTGATACTGATGTTTTGGTAATTTTGTTGGGAAATATACACAAAATTTCGCAATCTATGATCTGGCTAGCTAGTTCAGCAACTAAGAAGCAAAATAACCAGCACCTTGACTGCATTAACTGCACCCATTTAGCATTGAAGTTGGGATCCAAATTATGCTAAAGTTTACCAGCTTTCCATGCATACACGGGCTGTGACTATACGGCATCATTTTTCAATAAAAGAAAAATTAAACCATTTAAAGTGTTGTCGGAGAATGATAGGTACCAAACAATTTTTGCATCATTGACTAAAGAAAATGATATTTTTAATTATGAAAAAACGGACGCTGTTCAAGAGTTCACTGTCAAAATGTAAGGTGTGAATAACTGCACTGGAGTGAATGATGCAAGAATTCGAATTTTTCAGAAAAATTATGCTGCGAAAGAAGACAGTGAACAGTTTTTCAGAAAAATTAAAAGTTTTGACTCAAATACTATACCACCGTGCTGGACATCCCTACAACAAAAAAAAATTAAGAACAATTTTTGTCAATTCCATGTGGCTTAATGCAACAGACTCTACATGTATAAAACTCCAGCCTGAAAATTGTGGTTGGCATTTAGATGGTTGTTTAAAACCTATAGGATTTATTGGGGACCAAACGCCTTTAAAGATACAAGATATTCTCGAAATGACGAAAAATGATGACCATTCCAACGATCAAAATTTTACTTCCGATGAATCAGATACAGAATAATAAATATTAATTGAAAATTTTATGATCTAAATGATATTCGTGTTTATGTTATATTGTAATTGAATGTTTGTACAACTGGTAGAATGAGATATCTGATCCATTTAAAGGCAGAGTGTAATAGAAGATATAGTTAAAGTAAGATGAATTTGAACCTTCTGTAATAAGTAGAAGATAAGCAGTAGTAATACCTACAGTTTGAATAAAAGGATTACTGTTATTTTTATAAGTGTTATTTAATTCAAAGTTTAATCATTTTAACGATCAAAATGAGATACGTAAATATTATAAAAAACAGTTATGTCAATTTGATCTATAACACGTAAAGTTAGGTTAGGTAAGACACCGTTAAATTTTAAATTTTAATCCCGTGAAGGGTTGATCCGGTGAAACACTATCGATTTGTAAAGATAAAATTAAAAAATAAAGTACCTTTTTTTCAAAACTCGTGATAAATTGAAATGGAAATACGTTGGTTTACTTTATTAAATTATCTTTAATATACTCGTTATACAAAGGAACAGACAAGGTTTTTCTCAATGACATAAGCTAAAAGACAGCTCTACAAAAAATAATAAAACAGCCAAGTGTGAACTGGCGTAAGAAGGCGCTAAATCAAGTTTATATTTAACAACTCGTATTAATTTACGCATGTACGAAATTAATTTCTTTAAAAAAACGTCAGCTAAGCGAGTCCAATGACATGTAAGCAGTTTGTACGCAACGCCGACTGCTACCTACAGATCATTGGACTCGCTCAGCTGACGTGCTCGAATTTAGAAAAAAAAGGTACTTTATTTTTTAATTTTATCTTTACAAATCGATAGTGTTTCATGTACCGGTTCGACCCTCTACGGGATTAAAACGATCAAAATTCAGCGGTATATACTGTTTTGTCATATTATTATATTGCAATTGATAATTTCAATATTATTTAGTCGATCTGATCTAATGGTTGTAACAGCAAACATATGTCAACGTGGTCGTGAGTTCAAAACTATCCAGTTGCTTTTTGCAGCTTTATGTTTTTGTTAATTCAAATATTATTATTGATATTAAGTTAAATTATAAATAACATTTTATTTACTTGCAATGATTTTGTTTCATTTCTTTATAAACTGTCTTTTTAACCGACTTCTAAAAAAGGAGGAGGTTCTCAATTCGGATGTTTGTATTTTTTTTTTTTTTTTTTTTTATGTATGTTCGGGCATAACTTCGTCGCTTGCCAACCGATTTGAAAAATTCTTTTTTTGTTGGAAAGGGTATACTTCCCAAATGGTCCCATAGTCACCAAGTTGGGATCTGATGATGGAATCTTGGCTAAATCGAGAGAACTCCTCAAATATTATAGGCAACTATATAGTCATTTTGATATTTTCATCAAGGAATTAAGCATTTACAGTCAAAAAGTGACATTTGATGAGGTGGAACTGGTTAAGAAGACCAGAAATTGCCAACGGAACTTCATACTCAAACAAATATCACAATGAACATAGTTAAGCGACTATGACAATACAAATAAATGAATAGTTCTGAATAGTTATGTTGAAAATGGTATCATCGAAGTAACCTGATGATAGTGATGGAGCTGGAAGATAGGCACCGGAACTCCGTAATTAATCAATGTATCCTACCCGTGTTTGGGCTTATTAGAAATGTCATGAGATGCACTTTGGCTATAAGGTACTATCGAAGTGATCTGATGATGGAGCCGGAAGGTGGAAGGTAGACACGGGAACTCCATATGAAAATGATGTATTCTAGCAGGGTTTGAGTTAATTGGAATTGACATGAGAAAAAAGTACTCTGGCTGTAAGTGTGTTGCAACTAAAAAGTATGAAATAAAAAACTTTTTATAAAAAAAATAAAACCGACTTCACTAAAAAAACACTAAAATGATCAAAATAATTTTAATTTCGGAAGTCGGTGTTAAATAAGGAACAAACAATAACTAAAAACACCGACTTCCGAAATTAAAATTATTTTGATCATTTTAGTGTTTTTTTAGTGAAGTCGGTTTTATTTTTTTTATAAAAAGTTTTTTTTAAAAACATTTTCCAAATTTGTTCGATAAAGTGTTCTCAAAAACCAACTAACAATAAGTTGAATTTTGGGCTAAGATTCAAAGCTAGATTCGTTTGGGTAACGGTCCGCCTTAGTTACCATGGAACAAAATGAATTCTTGTAGTCGTGGTTGCGGGATAGACGGCGCGTACTGTTCCATGCGCGTCTCAAGGCCCAGCAGGGTCGATGCCTACTGGGGCCAAGGGTCTGTTTATGAAAGGAAGGCTCGACCCTGGTATGAAAGGCAACGAAGGAATGGGGTGGGTTTTTAGTCAATAAAAGTCTGACACTATCTTCCGCTCCGCCCAAGGGCGGGGGATGTAATTAGATGATTTTCCCACAAAAAAACAACGGGTGGGTTAGCCAGTTTGGGGCACCATATGTACTTAATGTAAATATTTGGAAAGTTCCCTTGATTCCTCATGGATCCCGTCTCCAGAACTGGATTTCGAAAAATAGGAGCATTCTGAAAGCATATACATTAAGGTAATCAAATCGATCCATAAACGACGAAGTTATAAGGTAACAATATTAATTGTCACACCTGTTTACAGTATTGACACACCAGTTTATACCTGGCAACCCATAGTTATGCCAGGAAACAAATAGGCAACCCATTTTTTTTATGTTCTAGAAGCTTCATACCTTCGGTTAGTATTAAATTCATTCATTAAACACACCGATGCATGTTTCCAAAAAAAAGTAATTTTTCAATTTTTAATTAATAATAGTCTGGCCAGGAATTTCTTAGGCAACCCACCCGCGTTATATTATTTAATATACTAGATTTGTCATAAAATACGTTTCATCCATTAAACAGACCGGTAAAGGTCGTTCTTAATCGTATCCTATACGAAGGCTTTTATTGATTAAAACCCACCCGTCGCACACTTGTCTTTCGAATAATTTTGCAGCCATATTTATATTACCCCTTGGGTAACAATAAAAATCTCATAAAAATATAAAGATAAACCCGAATAATAAACGGTGCAAAACTTAAGCCACATTGCTTAATGCAACAGCAGATTAACAAAAATATGGTTATCCACATAATCCTCTAAGCCCAGTTTAACAAAGTCAAACATTGTACAATGACTTTCGGCTGAAACGCTAATCAAAGTAGATGTTTGGGGTTGAAATCCTATTAATTCAGGACCTTCTAATATAGCTCCGATGTTTTGTATGAAAACGGTCGAAAGAGATTTGATTAAGCAGAAAATTTTGCCTTTTTGGTCATTATTGGAAAGGCTGGGAAAGTTGGCATTGCGGTTTGGGTCTAATAAAGAGGAATGTTCTAATTAAATTCCAGAAAAAATGCAGGGTTATCCGGAATTAAACTCACATAATGTTTTCTATGTGATCCTGGTATCCGACAGTTGGATATTGTGCGCTGTGAGAGATACGTACCTTTTCGTTAGATTTTTTGATGATTGAAGTGCTACAGCCAATATAGCCGGCAGTTGATTTCAAACAATCGTAAGTACTTGCTCCAGTCGTTTACACGTTTTTCTATACGCCTGCACCCCTAGCCAAGTTACAACCTTTTCTGTTGCGTTGCGTCGAACGCCTCGATTTGGCAACGTCCCGATTCTTTTGTTCTGACCACGTGACTGGGCGTTGAGATGATGTCATTCCCAAACATAGACACATAATTATAATCTGCATAGACACAGCTAGACAACAACACTGTCCACTGAAGCACAGTCATGCTCAGACACAGATGTCACCCCTTCAACACAGTGCATCATACGCTGCTTGATGTGCCCGAGCGAGTAATTGTCATGAAGATTTCATACAAAAATGGATACAAGTACTGCGATATTACGGAAAATGCAAAACAAAAAGAAATCAATACATACCCAATTAAAAAAAAAAATAACGTACCTTTAATACAAAGTTTATTTGAACGTATAATTCCTTGTCAATTCAAAGACATAACACTTCATAGCAATCTGTTCTATAAAAAAGGCAAATTCATAGGTCAATAGGTACCTATTATATAATTATATAACTACTGAAGCTCTGCACTACACATACACAAGTGTCACGCGTTAGACACGGTGTATCAACACAGCTTGATGTGCTAGACCGTGTAATGCTCACACCACATATGTATCTTGCAGCAAGACTTGATCATAACGTAAGGGAACACACACTTCATGTACAGTAATTGTAGAAAAAAATCTATAAAATATATAAGATTCTGTCTCGAGCTTCGTCCGCAAAAAGTAGACGATATGAAACGTGTTGTTTTACTCGTCAATAAATAGCACTGAACTGGTAAAAGAATTTTTAAAATAGGTCTAGTTGTTTTTCTGTTTAATCATTTCAAACAAAAATACGAACAAATCCCAACAACATTTGACATTTTTACCAATAGTATAAATACTCGTATGTATCTACGATTATATATCAATGATTATACTTGTAATATGAGTGTGAACATTATTATAGCAGTATTTTTTAGGGTTCCATACCTCAAAAGGAAAAACGGAACCCTTATAAGATCACATTGTTGTCCGTCAGTCTGTCTGTCAAGATCCTTTATCTTGGGAACGCGTGGAGTTGAAATTAACCATAGTCCCTTGAAGCTGTTATAAAATCAAAGTTCTGAGGTTACGAAAAAAAAGACTCAGCTGTTTATTATGTCACAAAAAAAACGTTGACCTATAATCCGGAAAAAAGTATATAAAAATAATACTATAAAGTATGGTCTTATAGCACAAGTATAGGAAAGAACCTGAAAACTGTAAATTTTTAGGTAGGTACACAAAAAAAAACTTTTTTTGCGTTTTGGAATAATCTTCGTAACTCAATTCGGGAATTGATCTGTTTTGATAGGTACGTTTGTAGAGAACTCTTAATAATCTAGACACACTCTGTACTTGACAAATATTCTGATTTATCTCTTTTACAGCGGGGTAACATCTCCGGGGTAACATCTTCGGTGTAAAGCCCTGCTGAAACTATCGGATATATGACTAACACGTAACCAATATAAAACTCATTGTCATTTGTGTATCTTTGTTACTTCTTCACGTTCATGGGTAGATTATGTCCTGGAATAGCACACAGATTAGTAGGTACTTTTTGTTTCTAGAGTAAGTTTCCTAGTAATAATGCTCTACTATGTTGCAGGTGAAGTCGCTCGCATTAGCTAGAGTTGAAATTTATTTTAGCGAAGTTAAATTCACATATTCAATGAAATAGATTTAGTAAAACTTTACTGTGGCCAAATTGTAATCCTAGTTAGTTAGGTTTAAGCTGAAATTAATAAAGCAATTTTAGTGGAGCTTTTGAATTTTAGTTAGCAATCACACAAAATATTGGTATTTTCACAGATCAATTCTGTCGCACATTATTTTTGCAAGATATTTTTTATTTTTGATAGGGTCGCGTTTGACCACCATCTCACCTGATGGTAAGCGATGATGTGGTCGACGATGGAGCACGCCTGTCTAGAAGTAATCTGTTCACTCTTGAATTAAAGACCCCTAAGTTGTAGCTATCAGGAAACACAGACTCCGGCAGGGAATTCCACGCCTTGGCTGTACGCACAATAAATGTGTTCCCATAACGCTTAGTGCGTATGGGTGGGATGTCTACCATGTACCAGTGGCGCAACGCCGTACGTTTTGTGTTCCGATGATGGAACGGACTTGGCGGAATTAAACTGTGCAATTCCAGTGCACAATCCCCGAAATGTAAACGATAGAAAACTCAAGGCTTTGGAGCTTCGACTCTTTTGGCTCGCCTCTCAATTGACTCCAGCGCATCAAGCGTATTTACAGAATAGCAATAGTATTACTCTCCCAAGTGGAATTTCTAAAAAGGAACTCCGTGATCCAAGAATGCAAAGGGAAACTGAATGAAACAGCTATAGTTTTAGTCAGTAAAAGTCTGACATGCTCGTTTAGTTCCTAACAGATGGCCGAATTTCGACCAATTTATTGCTTGTCGTCCGCAAACCCACGCCTGGCCAAGATTCACCCTGCGAGTCCTGTCACGGTGGCTGGGTCATGAAGATATCCATTCCTTCACGATTGCGACCATTTATTTTACTCGCATTACAAGCATCCAAAGGTTGTCAGGTAGAAATTGCCATGTGCAATAAGACCGCCTATTGTATACTTATTCTTTTTGTAAATGTTTGTCCTTTAATGAGCAATAAAATAATTAATAAATAAATAAATACAGTTTCGCTGAAGGATGAGACTGCTTCCGTCTCTCTCCCTGAAACAATTTAATAAGATACACTGTATCTACAGAATCTTCCCCTCGCTTTTTTCTTAAGCTCCTCTTGCTCCTATCCTGTATTCCCGTGATCTTCATACAATAATATCATCAACATATTCAAAGAAACAAAAATAAATTCATATGAGCAGAAAAACAAACTCCCAAAAAAGTTTAACCTTCATAACATCGTTGATCCTTGCTAATAAGATTAGGAACAGCGCAGCGGCTCTAATCCTGCCTATCCAGTATTCATAAATTCTGTCGCGTGACCTTTACGTCTATTTATAACTGCACAGCTGTCCTTCGAAGGGAGTTAGAGGGTAGTTTAGGATACACGGATTAGTCAAAATTTGGAAGAGAATTCCTAAACCAACCCACGTGTATTCAGCATCCATATGGTTGTGGGTTGGCTTGAGGATATGTTTCACTGTTTTTCTTTGTGACGTTACGTGTGTGGCGTGATATTTTTATTCTGAGGAAGTAAGTAACAAAATCTTTTTCCGTTATAGTTTCTTGTGGCGTGGTAGATAAGTTTTAGAAAGGGCCATCTCAATTTAAACATTATTGATTGATTGCTATACTTTTTATTGTATATATCTAATATGACAAAATTACAACAGGAGCCGAAAATTAACAGAGTGTCACTTTAGGCGACCTTATCTCTAAAAGCATTTTTTTACAGACAACCTTAAGATAGATTTGACAGAGAAGGAGAAAAAGATACGCAGGTAGTTCGTAGTGTACTATTTGCACAATAATATATACTGTGATTACATCAACATTAACATCTTTTGGTGTTCTTGCTCTGCTCTTCACAATTTTTTTAACGTATACATATATTTTTACGTGTATATCTTGAGTGTATTATTACATCCTTGTCTTTTGTATCATTCATAACCATATCGTTATCATCTCCTCAACAAATTCTATCACCAAACGCAATAAGTTAATAATACATGAACAAGCGAAACAGCAATGGACAATCAGCATTTGGATGGAAGGTTCCTACCATTAGCAGGCTGTTCCACTTCATTCAAAGGTTAAAATTAGTCTCAATTGCTATATAGACGTCGCTACTCGTTATGCAGCCCATTTCTACCCATTATCATTACGTAACTGCTTTGCAACGCAGATAACAGCACATTTTGTTTTATCACCCCATAGCTCGATTGTAGTGAGGGGTAATGGTGTTCCAAAAAGTTCTTCCTGATAGCTGATTTGAATTCGAATGAAATTAATTGAATTGGAGTCGATCCTTGTATATTGATATTAGAAAATCCCTTTTACGTAATAAAAAATGTACATACTACGCGTTCCAAATGAGAGTTGGACCGATTCCTATGTTTTGACGTCTCGTCGTACTGTCAAATCGAAGAAATTTTGGCAAAATTGAAGAACTCAGAGATGAGTAAAATTGAAGAACTGGATTCTGATTAAACTTTTTTCGTTCACAGTTCATAAATAAATTATATTTTTCGTAAATTAATTAATGTTATTTCTTTCCTCGATTTGACAGTAAATCGTGACGTCACAACATGGCGGGCGATCTTTTTCTCATTTGAAACGCATTGCACATTGATGTCAGCCTCTACAGTAAAATTATCTAGAGATATTGTTGCCTGTTGACACACAGGACCGCTCATTGTGGCGACACTTGGGGGAGGCCTATGTCCAACAGTAGACGTCTTTCGGCTGGAACGATGATGATGATGATGATGATTGTTGCCTGTTTGTGAGAAAAAATCTCCGCATGATCCGATCAGCTGACCAAGATATTATTATTTTTTATCATACACTTATGCTTAACTCATTTTCAATTCTTACCTTATGGTAATCGATGATTGTGGTTGACGATAGAGCATACTTGCCTTGAACTATACATGAAGTATTCTTGACTAAAAATCCCCAGATTGTAGCGATCAGGATACACTCTGGCAAGGAATTTCACTTCTTAGCTGTACGCAAAATGAATGTTTAATACGAGTGCCTTATACTACTGTACTATTTTTCTACAATCTGCACAGATTCTCTGGCATAACTGCCCGTGTCACACACTCTTCGACAGCGCGTAGTGTTCAACGTGCGTCTCAAAGTAATGTCAGCAAAGCCTTAAGGGTCCAGCATACATGGACAGGACGCAAAGGACAATTGATGAAACATAAGCGAGTATTTGTCAGTAAAGGTTTGACACGCTCTCTCACTCTGCCGAAGAGCAGGATGAATTCTCATTAGTTAAAATCACAAAACCCAAAAAAAATTCGGAGCGTACTTACAATCTGTTACAGTTTGTGTGGGACAGTCATCAGACACGGACCGAGCGATTAGGTTAGTAGCATATTCCTGCACATAACTGGCAACCTAATCACTGCGTTTTTCTATCTGCGACGGACAGCGTTGTTTTTATTACTTTGTTTGTTCAAAAACAATGCACTCTACAATTTGCCAAATTCAAACAGCCAATAACTGAAGCTGATGTTAATAATCTTACAGATATTAAGTATGGTCTCAGTACGAGTAGAAAGTTCAATGACATATCATATTTGCTTACACCATTAAATGCAATTGCGTGTGAAATATACAAACCGATGGTAGCGCCTCTAAATATAACATTTATGATCTTAAATCAAACACGTGCTGATGTGTTTGACTTGCTCTTTGCATAAATATCTCCAGAGAAAATTGAACATCACATAAACAATATGAATATAATTATCCAGTCATTAGTCTACATTGGAAAAAAAGCATGTCTGAAAAAAACCTGCTGTATTTTTAAGAATATATCTCAATCGATATCAGGTTAATAAAAATCCAAATAAAAACCATCAAGGAAGTCTTTAATGAAGTAACTTGAAACCTAATTAGCTAAACGATCGTAATTAAGCTTAAAGATACTCCTCTTCAACCCGTTTGCAGCTTAAATTGAGCTATTAAATTAAAATATGCTACACAGAAGCTCCATTGACGCTAATAAAAATTGCTAAGAAAACTAATTAACGGATAATTAAAAACTGTTACAAAAACAGTAACGAATACAATAAATACAGTAACAAATTGATATCAGTTACAGAAAAAGTTATAACCGGATGGTTTGATGTGGGTATTACGAAAAAAAATCCGACGAGCCAGCTGCGCGCGCGCCGTACAAAGGTCTCTGTTTATTGTACGGTAGCATGTGCTCATTATGTTTATGTTCCGCTGCGTTTTGCGCCCATGTTTATACGGTAGGTTTTTTTGGGAACCATTTCGATGTGGAGGATGTGGACTTAACGTCTAGTAGCTGACATTTTTTTAGGTTTTTTTTTTTTTTTTGTTTTAGTGACGGATGTGGTAATTTTATTACTGTCAAGTCGTACTTAACTTTTCTGAGCGCTGATTTATCGCCAGTTAACTCTGCCTATCTGAATCTATTTCTGTGCCATAACAACAGAGTCAGACCTCGAATAGTAATTTATTCTGGTTTTCATTTATTTAAGTTACTTAATAATTGCATATTGCTCTGGAAGAGCGGAGTCTCTACTTTTTTTTCCACAACGCCATTTAATCCCAAACTAAGCAAAGCTTTTGATAACAAAAGCTATTCACACATAATTGGTAGTCATAGGAGTTCTAGTCAACGAATAAACATACTTATATATTTCTAAATACATACTTACATAATTATAAAAGATAAATTTAACACCCAGCCAGACACAGAACAAATGATAGTGCTCATCACACCGTGCCCTCGTGGAGGCGATCAGCGGCGGAGACCTCTCGCGCCGGGCCTTGTTGAGGCCATGGTCCAGAGCAAGGAGGAGTGGCAGGCGGTCGCCGACTTCTGCGAAGCAGTAATGCTCGCAAAGGAGGAGGCAGACCGCATCAGGCAACGGCGCTCTCGCCGCCCGCGCCGCCGAGATTTCGATCCCGATTTCCAGCCACCGGAAGCGCGGGCTTACGGACAGTAAGCAATGGGTAGCTCGCTGTCCGGCCGTCCTGTAACTGTCCAGACCAAGCCTAAGTCGTCGACGGCGACTGTTCCCGCGCACCTCAAGGAGTTGTCAGCAATAGTAGCCCCAGCCGGGTCGAAGCCTACTGGGGCCAGGGTTATCCGAAAGGGAACTCGAGCCCCGGTATGAAGGCTTGAAGGAACGGGTTGGGTTTTTTAGTCAGTAAGTGTCTGACACTATCTCCCGCTCCGCCCAAGAGCGGGGGTTGTCATTTGATGATTTTCCCCACCGAAAAAAAATAAATCGTGCTCATCACACAAACATTTGTCTTGGGTCTGTCTGGAATCAAACTGACGACCTCTGGCATAGCAGTAAGGGCCACTAACCACTGGATCAACATGCCAACTATTTTAGTTCAGAAATAAAGATTTTGTATTTGTATTCATAATCCAGATGTGAATCTCGTCAAAGAAAAAATTTTAGAATGTCGTTCTATTTTCATTTAAAATTACTGCTACGATAAAAATAGTATAACCAAAGCCAACATTACGAATAAATAAATCAGCATTAACGACTAAACTGCAACAGATCAGCATTATGCATAAATTAAAACAGCAATCAATAACACGGACATCAAAACATTTGGAAGGCACATTCATTCCACTGACGCTTCCCTTCCTTTCTCCGAACTATTTATCGGACGCAAAGGCAACTTCACCAGGAGACTGTCTGTCTGTCTGTTTGTTGAACTCGAACAATAAACAGATACATTCAGACAGTTTACTCAAAGTCCAAGCTATACGATTAGACTGCGGTCTAATGTCTTGGAACTTGGAACTGTGCTTTTGCTAGTAAGGATTTGTGTGTTGGTTTACGTGTGAATTTTGAGATCATGGTTGATAGACGCTACACAACATTATTTTAGTATATATGCAAAACCCGAAACATCTGTGTAACATTTTTATGTAAAGAATCGTTATACAAAATTTCAAAACTGCATTAAGAAAAATCACAAAGTTATAAGCTTGTTATGTCAGCAAAATAGAAGGTCACCGGGCCATTCAGGTGACTGAGGAGTTATTTAGCACTTGCACCCATCTGTTTGATGGCGCCTAACACTCGCTATGACCTGTCGTGACCTGTGTTATGCTTAGTCTCGATAGTGTCCAACTTGTGATCTATTTAAATATGTTTTGGAAAAAATATAACATGGTGTAAAAACGATTGGAATCCATTCAGTTACTGATTCTGATCAGGTTTCGCATAAACTAAAAATAATGTTGTACAGAAGCACCGGCACGAATCTTGAACGCTCGGCGTCAGAGTGAAGATCGCTTTGCGCATTCCATATATTATTGGCGAGCCAATCGTCATTGTTGTTAGATACATGCAGCAAGCGCAGGGAACGAATCACGAGTGACGCCTATGACACGATGGCGCGGCGAGCCAATCACTTACACTTCCCGCCCCCGCATCTTACTTCGCACCACTAAAGAGACCGAATTTTGAGTTCTGCGGAACTTGAAGCTAGCGCTCAAGATCCGTGCCGCATCTGTAACGGGCTTCTGTCAGTGGCTTCGCTCACATGATAGTAGTTTCTCCATGTAACTTTGGACCTCATTTCATCCTCTTAGGGGGTTAATTTTAGAAAATTCCTTCTTAGTGCTCACTTACAAACCAAAACCAAACCCAACCCAAACCTTGAGCAAAATTTAGCGATCCTAGAACCAGCAGTTTTAGCTATGTGTTCATATGTCATTCAGTTTCTCCTTTTAAATAAAGACTAGCTTTTCCCGCGACTTCGTCCGCGTACATAAAATAATCTATGTCACTCAGGAATAAAGCAGCTTTCTATCGGTGAAAAAATTTTAGCAATCGGACCAGTACTTCCAGAGATTACCTCCTAGAAACAAAAAAAAAAAACAAAAACAATCTTTATGTCTTTATTATACATATTAATGTAGATGTAGATTACTAGCTTCTGCCAGCGGCTTCGCCCGCGTGAACGTAGTTTCTGCATACAAACTTTGGACCCCTGTTTTATCCTCTTAGCGAATCGGAACGGCGCTCTCGCCGCCGCCGGGATTCCGATCCCGATTTCCAGCCACCGTAGGCGCGGGCTTGCGGACAGTGAGCAATGGGTAGCTCGCTGTCCGGCCGTCCGGTAACTGTCCGGACCAAGCCCAAGTCGTCGACGGCGCGCGCTGTTCCCGCGCGCCTCAAGGAGTTGTCAGCAACAGCAGGGGCCCAGCCGGGTCGAAGCCTACTGGGGCCAGGGTAATCTGAAAGGGCGCTCGAGCCCCGGTGTGAAGGCTTCAAGGAACGGGATGGGTTTTTTAGTCAGTAAGAGTCTGACACTATCTCCCGCTCCGCCCAAGAGCGGGGGTTGTCATAAGATGATTTTTCCAATAGAAAAAAAAAAACCTCTTAGGGTGAATTTTGAAAAATCCTCTCTTAGTGTTCGTATACGTCATAATCATAATCATTTATTATCATTATTTATCATTTGTTTTGTTAGATTTTGTGTTTGTTTTTTTTTTTGTTTTTTTTTAGAGCCTTGTGCAAAATTTCATGGTCCTAGAACCAGCAGTTTCAGTTGTGAGCTAATATGTCAGTCAGTCAGGTTCTCCTTATATGTGTGTATATTATCTATTGTATTAGTTTGATATATCGTGGTTGATGGAACAATTTATTGTGTTCATAACACATCATTCTTTAGTATGGAAATTTAAATTTTCTTGCATCAATAATGTAGACTAACATATTGTGCAGTGATTTTATTTGACTGCAATTAGCACAGTGGCTACTGAACTACATATCATGGGTTGGATTCCCGCATGAAACAAATAGCTGTAAGTCCTACAGATAGTTGTCTGGGTCTGGGTGTCTTTATGTGAGTTTACATGTTTGTGAATGCCAACGATTATTTCTAATGTGGAGCAATGTTTTTTTTTTTTAAGATAAGGTTATATCAGTCTTAGAGTTGTCGCTGATCGATTAGACTGCCCAATATTATGGCATTGTGTACAGATGCATGTCAAGAAATAAATGAGCGTAGTTAATTTTAGCTTACTAACATCATTTTTTAAGTATTTACTAACAAAAATATGGATTTGCTGTTTCTGAGACCAATAAATTATTATTATTATTATTTCCTTAATTCATTATTTTACACGTTACATTATATTTTTAAATATTTCTTTAAAAACAATAAAAAAAAACATTTAAAATTATTATTATAGATTTTTGATTATGTTTTTAAGGGAATAACAATATTATGTTCAATCATTTGACAGAATATGTTAGTAAATTATGGCGTTTATCAGAATTCGGAACATATATATTTTATAAGCATTTAGGTATAGTTCGCTACTTGAAATCCTAAAAGCCAGTAACATCCTTTATCAACCCAACAGTGCAAGTTTCAGACTACCGTCACTACCGTATCTCTTCAGTGAATCAGAATTCTCCGGAGCCATCGACCATCTCGATGTTCAGGAAAGCGAAGTCCTGTGAAGACAATGCGAAATGCTCTGTCGAATTAGAAACGCTCCATCGCATCCCATAGGTATCGTGGCAGACGGCTATTAGATTATATCAGGTAATTATAATGCTAGCTTTGTGGGAGGATGGCGAGATAAATGAATTTAGTTCATGACTAGAGACAGGAATAGTGATGACCATATAACTTCAAGCGTGAAGATAGCCACATATTGTATTCTACATGTAGCAAATAGTACATTTGCATAATATTTAACAACCCTAGAGCAGTTATACGTAAAGTCCTGAAATGACATTATATACAGGGTTATTTGTAAAACACAAATAACCTTGCAGAACTGTATTACTAATATCATAAACAACAGCTTTTGTTCTATGACTTTTTACAAAACATAATTATAACCAATAACAAACCTTCAAGATTTCTTCAAGATTGTTCTAACTAACTCATTTCAACTCTGTACTTATCTACCTATCTACGTCTCTGTACCTATCTACGTCTGTATGACGCACTGCAAGTGCATCAAGTATTGCTATTGTACCTATTGTATTGTATCGCTATTGTACTATTGCTTGCTTCGCATAGACTTCGTAATATATAGAACGTTCAAATTAAATATTTTTATTTTTGAATGAAAATCTGATGAATTAAAATATGATAAATTTTTAAAAGCCATAGAACAAAAGTTGTTGCTTATGATGATAATAACATAGTTGAGAGGTTGCCAATATTCGACAAATAATCTTGTATATTATGAAAATAATGTTGACTGATAGAGAATGCCTCGTTGCGTTGAATGCCTTCTTGCAATAAGTCGGCCCATATGCAATTCTGTGCTTGAGGTTGGATATCATCTAATAATTTCTCTCACTCTAGAAAAGAGCGAAAGGGTATGCCAGACTTTTCTGACTAAAACCCACCTATGTCCTTTGCGATCTAGTCCTAGAACGGATTCCCTTTTCAGAAATTCCCCATCGCCAGGGCATTGGCCCTACTGGACCTCAACGATTTTGCTGACAACTCTTTGAGGCTCGTGTGAACACTCAACGCCGTCGACAACCGGGTGCGGTCCTCACTGGATGACCGAAAGGTTCTCATCACGACTCATTGGTCATCGTCTGTGAGCCTGCGGCTATAGTGGCTGGAGATCGCTCTGTAATTTCCGATACCTGGGGCGTCTCTTGCCGCGGCGGCTGGGGCTTGAGAATTGTATGTTCCCTCATTCTTGCGACCGTGTCTTTCACTAGAATTACTGCTTCGCAAATGGAGGCGTTTGCATCCCATTCCCTCACGTCCCGGACCTTGGCTTGAACCAAAGCCCAGTGATGCAATTCCGTACTTAAAATTTGAATAAATAAATGATGAAACATCTCCGTCTTACGCTTGTCGTGAACAACGTAAATTTGGAAAATTATAGGCTCGTCAGAATTAAACTTCGTCTAAAATTTAACTATGCTTACCCGACTTTTAAAAACAAAGTCCAACCCAATATGTAACGTATTTCCAAAAAATAATACACACCCTGCACTCCCATCCCATAATACTTTGTAAACAAACTTAACCTTTCCCAGTAAGGACGAGATAACGTAAACAGTTTAAGCAGCAGTATGTGCGCATACGTTCCTGCACTCTGCTTATTTTGATATTTCGACCCATTTTAGTATGAGAACGTTCCTAACTTTAGAAACCCTTTGTGATGTTTTCACATAAGAGAAAAGATAACATTTTGAGTCAAATTTTGGGTAGACATCTAGCCGACGAAATTTTTGTAAGTATACACTTACAGTGTAGTGTGTTTTTGTTTTTGTGTTTATATTTATTTCTGAACATATTTTTGATAACTTTTTTTTTATCTGCTATAAACTAGTACTTTACTGCGATCCCACCTGATGGTAAGCAGTAATGCAATCGTTGATGATGAGGCGCACTAGTTTATTAAGTGCCTATTCTCTCATGCCTTGAAGACACTCAAATTATAATCTAAAAAATAAACTTAAAAATAAAAGTTTATTTTATTTCTAAGAATTGTTTACTTTATTTCAATATTTTACAGTCAATTGTTTCTTTTTAAAGCGAATTTAAAACCAGATTTTATTCTTAATTATTCTTTACATAACTAAGAAATGCCCAATGAGAAAGTAAAGTTTTATGCAATATACCTGCCTAGATATTAACAATAGAATGAATAACATGATATTATGAAACGATTATAAAGATTGATATTATAAAGATTTTTATTTGAAATGCTGCAACCTAAGAAAAAAACTAGATTCATTCAACGATCTAACGGTTTCATCTGGAAACTTGGAAAAACTAACATGTCTAGTCTATCTTTTGCATTCATTCTCAACCAGTAACGGTCGGATCGCAATGCATACAATATGTCCCATTTTAGGGATACGTTTGTTATTCTTTCTGGATTCTAGATTTTATTTTCATTGTTGGAATGAGTGATTAGTTTTCTCCTACGTGTGTTCATGTCATCTTAGTAGTTATTATTCTTTTTTTAAGTACCTTTACTTACGGAATTAGTCATCGTCATTATCATCATCACTTCAGCCGAAAGACGTCCACTATTAGTGAAAAGCACCTGAGTATCGCCACAATGACCGGCTTTATGCGTTTCGCATCCATCGGATTCAATAATGAACTAATTTGGAAACTCATAGTCACTACCTGTCGCTTAAGTTTAATATTCTATATAGCTTCTAGCGTTTAATCTCCTTACATTTTTAATATATAATGCCATTTTTTCTCGTCATCTTTTTCGTATTTTTTATATAAATGTTACATTTTTATTTTCTTATTCCTATTTTTCATAAACACGTTATTTTAACATGTTATGATTGTTGTAAATTAGATTTTTTTATTATTATAGATAGGATTGCGTTTGACCACTATCTCACGACGATGCGGTCGACGATAGATCACGCTTGCCTAGAACCTAGCCTATTCACTCTTGAATTCTATAATTAATCCCCTAGTACTACCTAGGGTGGTAGTAGTTATCAGGTAACGCAGATTCCGGCAGTGTTTTCTACTCCTTAGCTGTGCGTATAACGAATGCATTCCCAAAACGATTTTGTGCGTATCACAATCTTATCTTCATATTAATGATAATTTTAAAATGGTCTCACTATAATATTTACATTGGATTCATCTTTTTCTTTATCATTTCATATAATTGAATAAAAAGCTTCACTATCTTCAAAACAAACAAACTCATACGCTCCCCCAGTACGAGATAGATTCGTTCCTGGCATTTCTGTTTTTATATTTTTTCTTTCCGCGGTAGCTGTTTGTGTAAACGCTACACCAAATCCGGCCTATTTTTGTTACCGGCCACTGAACCGTTTCCAGCTTTGTTTTGATTTCTACCAATCAGAAATTCAATTTAGCGCGGGAGCATATATAATCAAGATTTTTTTTGTCGTTTTATATATTTTTATTTTGAGTAAAGCGTTTGACATGGTTTTTATGAAAACTTGCTGAATATTTGATTTTCGGTTTTGTGTTTGAATGTTAGCTTTTGATTTATGTTTTGCTTTTAAAGCAATATTGTGAATGTATTTTTGTGGTGTCGTTTTGCCTTTTTGTACCTCTGAATAAAATGGTTTGTCTAGTGCGTCATCTGTGATATTTAGTACATTAATATGCACAGTAGGTTCATATTGTTGTACTGTGTTATTAAATATCGATTTCTATTTTTGTTCAGTTTGTTTACTGTTTTATCGACATTATACAACTCAGTAATAACAGTTCTTGCTTTTCAATGGAAGTCAGTAAACAGCTTAAATTAATTGCGAGTCAATGTTATTCGGTTTCAAACACTATAAATAACATTAACAACTTGATATTTTAGCAAGTTCGTCGATGTTATAAAACGGCTTAGTTTATGGATCAGCATTGTCAGACTGTAAATAATCTTGTGTTTACCAATCAGAAATAAATTACTAGATCTTACCCTATCTTAATTTCAGTTTAGTTTTGGTTTTTTCTCCTTTTAATCTGCAAATCTTACTAGTGTTTTTTTTTTTTTGCATAAGTGTACATTACTTATCAAGTCTTATTACTACGTAATGGATGGATAGGATAACCCTTGTAACACAGGTTTTTCTAGCACAGGGGGCACATTGATCATGTATCATGTACCTCGCCAATTGTACCCTAAATTATGTGTCACTTGTAATTGTGTACCTACTTTTTACAAAAAAAAAAAAAAAAACTATTACTGATTAAAATTGAAATCCTACTGTTCAACTTTTTTATAACCAGTTCAGAAACTTCCTAAAATCCTAAACCATAAAAAAATTAAATATTTTTTTCTAAATTCAACGTAATCTGTAGAACCTTAACTGCTACCAAATCCTACCATTACACCAATGACGCAACTGAATTGACTGAAGTAACTGATGTTTACCGATTATCTCTCCCTCCTTACTGTCTGCAGTAACAAGTCTATCGTTAAAGTAACCGGTGGCTGTCGTAATCATCCGAACTGTGACGAATTGCTAATCGTACCCCCAGGCTAGGTTTACCATTTAACTAGACTCAAGGTAGGTATCGGTACCTTCCCTGAGAAAGATTTTGATATGCGTACATAGATGCATTTTATTTTCTCTATTGGCCGAAGTAATAGACAGGACAGATTATTTCATTATGATATTTAAGTCAACAAGATTATACAAATCTCTATTAATCAAACTTTTATCAAAATCAATAAGGGATTTAATATTGAGAAGGCTTTCATTTTCATTTATGCTGTATTTCATAAAAGATTTTACCTAAGCAAGACTTTATCCAAAATAATCTTTACGAAACTTAGTTTTAAGTCAGCTCTTTTTAAAAACCGGGCCCTCAGCTCCCAATCCTAAATAAGGCACTCGCAGCAAAACCTTTCAACTTTTTAATTCCAGTTAAGAAACTTTTCAAGTAAGTGATTTAAGAAAACACTTATAATTCACCGGGAATCTTAGAAGAGGTAGCATAATTTCCGAAAAAAAAATCTAACCCTCACTTTGCTAATTCCGGAAACTTTGGCCGGAGTGTTCGAGGACACCTGTCGGCCGTTACGGTAAACTTCGAAGAGATTCCCTCCCTTTTTTAGTACCTTTTGAATCGTTTATCTCAGCGGTGCTTTGGGATGAGTGTATTTGAAACTTCCCGATTGCCCATTATGCTGTTTTTCTTTTTTCCGGCGTCGAACTTTTTCGAACGCCAATTGTTGGAGCTTTGACGAAAAAAACAGCAAATCGGTGATTTTCGGGTCGCGGGTTATGGGCGGTTTGTTGCACGCTGTGACGTAATCAAGATTTTTTGGAAAAAAAAAGCGTATATTTTTTCCACAGATAAATGCATACAGTTCCGGAAGATGTACGTTTCCAATAGATGAAATTTAGGTTCGATTTTTTGTTTGCTACGCAGTTTTGAACGAACAGAAATGGTATTTTTTTATATGTTTTATGCATACACGAAAGCAATTTTAAACCCTAGTATTTTTTAAACAATACTCCGAGCGCATTGTCTTGCTACATTCTTAAACAATGGGAGGGTAAAATATTTTCATAATAAGAGATTTTTGCTGAGAAAAACTTAACATCGCAAATGTTATTACATATTTTTGTTAGCAAAGTAAGTACCTTGCAAGCTGCAGGAAAAGTGCTTTCATTTTATTGGTCCGATAATAAAAGCTGTTTGAATATTTAACTTCTTTCTTGATATTATTACAAAAGAATAAGACAAGAACTCGAGAAAAATATTATCGAAAGGTGTTTTTTTTATTTGATATAAACCAGTGCTTATGTGCGATCCCACCAAAGCAGTGATGCAATCGTTGACGGTGAGGCGCACTAGTTTATTAAGAGCCTATTCACTCTAGCCTTGAAGACACCTAAATTATAATTGGACGGGAAAACCGCAGCAGAGTGTATTAAAACGCCACGAAAAACTTGGTTATAAATAGGTAATAGATTTTAAAACTATCCCTTATCTAAAACCAACTATTACTATGAAATATAAATAAATTATGAGCTTTTTTTTTTTTTTTTTTTTTTTTTTTTTTTTTTTTTTTTTTTTTATGGTGGGAAAAAATCATGCATTGACATCCCCCGCCCTTGGGCGGAGCGGGAGATAGTGTCAGACTCTTACTGACTAAAAGACCCACCCCGTTCCTTCTAGCCTTCATACCGGGGCTCGAGCGCCCTTTCGGATAACCCTGGCCCCAGTAGGCTTCGACCTGGCTGGGTCCCTGCTGTTGCTGACAACTCCTTGAGGCGCGCGGGAACAGTGCGCGCCGTCGACGACTTGGGCTTGGTCCGGACAGTTACCGGACGGCCGGACAGTGAGCTACCCATTGCTCACCGTCCGCAAGCCCGCGTCTACGTTGGCCGGAAATCGGGATCAGAATCCCGGCGACGGCGGCGGCGATAACGCCGTTGCCTGATGCGTTCGGCCTCCTCCTTTGCGAGCATTACTGCTTCGCAGAAGTCGGCGACCGCCTGCCACTCCTCCTCGCTCCGGACCATGGCCTCAACCAAGGCCCGGCGCGAGAGGTCTCCGCCGCCGATCGCCCCCACGAGGGCACGGCGATGCTCCGCCCAAGCAGGGCACACCTCGACTGTGTGCTCCACCGTGTCCTCCGGGTGTTCCGCACAGTGGCGACACCCGGACGTCACTTCCGCATGAATCGAGTGCAGGAAACTCCCGAACGAACCATGTCCGGTGAGTACCTGCGTCATGCGGAAGGTAAGGACGCCGTGAGGTCTTTCCAGCCACGCCTCAAAGAGGGGACTTACCGCCATGATTGTGGCGTGCCCAAAATAAATTATGAGCTCACGGGACATATGATTTGTTTTATTTTTTCTTTAATTGGTACTTGTGGTAAATAATAAACATACACTTGATGGTAAGCAGTGATCCAATCGTTGATGGTGAAGCGCACTAGTCTAATATGAGCCTATATAGCACTGTAGTCTTGAAGACACGTACCTACATTGTAATCGGTCGGAAAGATAGCCGCAGGCAAATTGTACCAGTCCTTCAATGTACGCGATCTAAACGATTTCTTCAGAATTTTAATTTCCACAGTTTGCCAAGTAATCAGGTTCAATGTGATGTTATACTATTTACAGAAGGCCTCGCTATGAAATTCGAATCAAAAACCTGTTCAAAGCAAAGTCCTAAATTATTATCTCACTCACTGAGGCTATCGAACTAGAATCCCCAAGTATAGAGAACATACAAAGAATCTCAAAGTCATAATCATCATTTCAGCCGATAGACGTTCACTGTTGGACATAGGCCTCTTTCAAGTGTCGCCACAATGGCCAGTTCTGTGCATCTCGCATCCTTCATTCCTGCGACCCTAACCAGGTCATCGGTCCACCTTGTAGGAAGCCTTCCAAAGCTGTGTCTTACGGTACACGGTCACCACTTCAGAAACTTTCGGCCCCATCAGATGATCGAGCAATGTTCCCTGCCCACTGTCACTTAAGTTTGGCGATTCGTCGAGCTATGTCGGTATCTCAAAGTGTAATATCTCACCTGATATATTATGTCAGCTATTATCGTCGCTTAGTCTCCGTAACAGAGATGAAAATTTCGAGAACTCATTGAAATTTATCAATAACAAAGGTTTTTATATATCCAGAGCTCATATAACACCATATTATAATAAAATTTGTTCTTTTATCTATTGATGATACGGATGACATTGCCACCACCTACTTTTATAACAAAAACTACATTGCGCAACAAAAAATCGACCTTGTGAAACGACTTCCATACAAAACAAGAAAAAATGCATTTCTATTTTATTGAACAAAAAATACAGTAAAATATAATCTTGATAGTCGACATAACCCGCACACTATGGCTTAGGGTCAGGCCATTGTGGAGCCATTCTGTGCCCACGCAGTGGTTACCGATGGTATGGCCATTTGTCATAATCTCGCGTTGGTTGCGACGCTCGGAGGTTAGAATGTAAATGTTGAATGTTTTGGGTGTTACGGATAATTTTGTAGTAAAAATTGGATTTTACAACATTTAATTTTAGTGAGAGCGGTATCTACACTGTAATCTTAATATTGCATCTGGCTATTATTATCTATAATCGCATAAGAAACACAATACTGCGCAGCAAAACTAAGATAAAATATGTTACCTAAAAAGCTGCTATTCTGAAGTGGGATGGGGTTGAAAAAATCTGCCGGATCAGATGAGCAGTGGGCTAAAGGAGTCACTTATAGAGTCCCATTAAACGTAAGAAGACATCGCGGCAGACAAAGGTGAAGGTGGAAAGATGAGCTTGATAACTACCGGAGGGACTGATCTGCAATGGCTGAGGACAGACGTGTATGGAAAAAGGAGAGGTAGGCCATTACCCAGCCGTGGAATATAACAGGCTGACTACTACTATATTATCTACCAAGCTGTAGTAAAACTCAAAAGGCTTGGATGGGTTTAATTGGATTCTTTTTTATTTTTCTCTTCTATTGCAGCTAGCTATGATTGCAGTGATTCTAAATACTTAATTTTATCGATTACAAAATTATTTGCAGTCAAGTTTTGTATTTTATGGTTATGCTTGGCTTCTACGAAAAACAAAATCTCAGTAGGAAACGATCAAACATTAACGTACCGTGTAATGGAACCAGAAACAACATTAATAAATTAAAAAAATAATACAGAAAAGAAGTTACACAGTTTATCATTCCGTAACTAGCCGAACGGTTATGAGAATATTTTGTGTAGCGCCACGAAATTAATATTACCTTAAACATTGATTAATGGATACGAATGAACAGGTCGACTTGGAAATAATTTGATAGCAACCGACTTTTAGACTGGTTTGCTGATAATAATCTTTTATGTTAAGAGTTAGTACGAATAAAGTAATAACTGATTAATTTTTTTTATCGAATGAAAGGAACAGTGATGGCCCAGTTTTAACGAGCCCGACTTACGAGTTGTTGGTTTAAACCTAGTTAGTTAGTTTAAACCTAGTCAGGCGCATTACTTTGTGTAATTTATTTCATACTCTCAAAACGGTGAAGGAAAATATCGTGAGGATACCGGCTTGTCCTAGTACCAAAAATTTGAAGATATGTGACATCTACCAATTCACACTGGGTTCGCATGGTAGATTACATCCCATTACTTCTCTTAGAGAGGAGGCCTGAGATTCAACAGTGGAAACATTATAAGGCTGATGATGATTACGCATATTATTTATTTTATTTTTATCACCAATTTTAATGTTTATTTGTTACTATCTTCTACCAGTGGTTTTGCCCATGTGAATGTAGGTATTTCAATGCAAATTTTGAACCCAAACGGGGTCCAAAATTTGTTTGCATCTCCTTAGGGAGTGAATTTTGGAAAACCTTCTTCTTATTCTTGTTACACATCATAAAAGAAATTCCTGTGTTACTTTGCCTTTATACAGACAAATATAGGTGCATACACCTTTCTTGGTTAGTTGCTCTTTCCGTTAGTGAGATAATACCAAAATCTGTTGCGTGGTTTAGGCGGAGTTAGCGAATAAAGAGATAAATACAAAACGTGGCTTTTATGCTGTTTTTTGTTTTGAGCTGGGAAAATTGTCAAATAATTCCTCTCACCTAGTCGGTAAAAGTCTGACACTTAGGTCAGACTTTTACCGACTAAAACTCACTCGAGTTCCCTCAGTTTTTTTCATTCTAGAGCCACGGTAACTCTTTCAAACAATCCCGTAGACAATCCTTGAGCTTACCATTTCCATTCCTTCTGAAACTACATTTCGTTCAACAAACATTGACAAAGACCCCCAATCCACGCATTTCATTCCCAAAATGGACAAAAATCTCTATTTTTATTGAACTCCCGTAGAAAGTTTACAACACAAACGAACCGTATGTTACATAACGTTGTAAGATAAACAAACTATATTTGGATCAAGACGGGAAACATATAAACATGCGCCATAATGAGTAACAACAGTTTCATACAATAACTTCCATAGAAACAACTTCCTGGATTTTGTCGTAACTTGTTTATCTGTTTTTTGTTTTACTTTGTTTGTTAAAATGTTTCTTTTGTGTCTTGTTTTTAGGATCGTAATTTATTTGAGTAATAATGAAAATGAAGAAAGCTAATATTGTAGTCTAAAAATAATCTGAGTTTCTTTAAGACTTTAAATTAACTCAAAGTCGTAGTATTTATTTCAAATACATTTACAGGCATTTTTAAATTCTCAATAAGTTGATCAGTTAAAAAAACTGGCCAAAAGCGAGTCGGCCTCGCGCACGAAGGGTTCCGTACCGTCCGTAGCAAAAAACGGCAGAAAGTCACGTTTGTTGTATGAGAGCCCCTTCAGGTTGTTTTTAACCGACTTCAAAAAAAAGGTGATTATATTTTTTAGTATTTGTTGTTATAGAGCGGCATCAGAAATACATCATCTATAAAAAAAAAAAAAATGTCACGGGTCACAAGTAAAAATAACAACAAATAAGAAACCGCAGTATCGATTTGGACTAGTCTGTAAGGATATTGTTGGGAACAAAAATAAATAAATAAGATACAGACTGGCGACAAACGGACAGACAGACAGACGGACAGACAGTGAAGTTTTAGTAATAGATTCCCATTCTACCCTTTAGGTACGGGATACTAAAAATTAAGCTAAATTGCTTATTCTAAAGCGTAAATTTCTATAGCACATGCAAGAAACTTTATGGACAATAAAGGTGATCATGGAACTGTTTGTTCAATAAAAAATACTAGCCAAACCACTTATTTATAACAATTGTTTATCATCAATAAAAAAACTAAACATACTCTCCAATTAACCTGCATATTAATTGAAGAATATTTGGTTTCCAAAACTAAAAAAAAATCTATCATAAATTATATGCAAACACTTTGGTGTCCGACAGTACCAAGTAGCCAACCACAGGTGGTAAACCTAATCTCTTACAGCGCGGTACAGACGCCCACAAAACACAACCTAAATAAGAAAAACTATTGTTACTGATACTTTTATTGTACTTTTTGTTTTACAATATTTTATCTGTTTGTATGATAAATGGCCAATTATTTTCGTGTCGTACGGATGTATTGTGTGATGGCTACTGGGTTTTATAGTAGACATTTTTATTTATTATACTTTTTTCGTGTTGAAATATTTGTAAGTTAAAAATTTGAGCCAATTAAATCGAGACTTCACAGAAGTTACTAACGATTACATTATTATGCTTCTAACAATATGACCCAGAATAATTTGAATTTTTAAAGAGATTTTGGAACTTGATTTAATTTTGTAATTGTTCTTTAGGTACCTTGAATAGTTTCATCAATTTTTTCTTTTAACTTTCACAAAAAAAAAAAAAAACAGATACCTTTGTGGTCAAAGGCATCTGTTTTATTTTTTTCCTGCCCTGGGGGTCATCATGGATCACGTCCATGCGATTTGAACTTTTATCTGCTTGATCTGTGAAGTCAAATTCAAACTTTGTCAAGCAGTGTGCCACCGAACCCCGTCCATCGAAGGATTGGAACAATTTGTCTGCTGCAGTCTTCCCATTCGATTTTATTTTTAGGTATTTTCAAGTCTAGTGAATAGGCTCTTAATAAACTAGTGCGCGTCGCCATCAACAATTGCATCACTGCTTATGTTCAGGTGGGATCGCAGTCAAGCACTAGTGTATAACAATAAAAAAAAATCACCGTTTCATCCCGCACCCGTATTATTGACTTCACCGACAGATTATTATTTTAATATGCGTCATAAATTACTAGTATATTTTCACCATTACTCAAATATCTTTCTCTATTAAGTACATAAAAGTAGACAACTCCATACATTTATTTACAACGACACTTACCTCACTGCTACCAGATATTGTTTGAATTTGTGACATTTGTCCCACGACGGCATTATTGTACCATTATGACGCATACAGATAAATAATCTTTGACTCTTATGCTGGGACACACCCACGTGGTCGAAGAAATTTTATTCGACTATTGTAGTGGAATTGATGATAATATGTACAGTCCACGGAAGCCAGCAGTACAGTACCTATGTTACGAGTATTTCGCATTGTAGTAATTTTGACATTACATTTGGTACCTTAGTTGAGCGATTGGCTCCTTCGATACGGTCTACAGGTAGTTAATTCAAGTCTGCGTTTCTTGTATATGTGAGTTAACATGTTTGTGAACGCACCCAGGATACTGGAGTAATTCTTAGTGAGGGGTAAGGATTTAAAAAGTCTACAGAGAAGAACAGGCTTGATCTCTTTTTTATTTTTTATTATAGTTAGGCTCGTTTATTACATACATAAGTATATGTTTGTATATTATATTCCAGATAAACGTGCAACAACGGTCATTGATCTTCCTACATTTATTGAAATTCTTAATTTCAAAAACGGAAATAAAGACATAAAGCTGTCTTGAATCGACATGTATCGTAATCCTTTGCATGACATAGTAATGAAAAGCAGTACATTGTTTGTTTTTCGTGTACCTACGCAGAGATATTAGGAAAAGGTCAATGTACTTTATTGCATGGTTATCTGGGGCTTTCTATAACTCCTTCACGCTTCAACAGTTTAACGGATTTAAGGCTTATAGTCACTTGAAACATCTGGCCAAAATTATATGGACGCACCTCTCGCACCCGCCTAGGCGGCAGTACGCAAATCTGTGCATTTATTTGCGACCAACAGCGCCCGGAAAGCGCGCGGCTGACCTTTAAATCAATTTTTTTTGCGAAATATTGATTGATTCACATATGCAATGTTCACTTTGAAGAATATTTAACCACCCATTTTTATGTGTAAAAATGTTTCTAAATATCCAAGCCGTTTCGAAGGAGTAGGGAAAAGTTGCGAAATTGCTAAATATTTTTTTAGACAAAAGTATTAATAGCACGAAAAAATCAAATGTTGATAATGTTGTTCATAAATCTATAATAAACATATATTTTTTCCAAACCTATTAACCTGTTCGTTACCGAGGAGTAGGCTTCAGAAAGTCACTGTTTTATGGCACTTTTCGGGCGCTTGGGCCTTAAATGAAATTCATCATTCACCATTCACCCTGTATACCGGTTGTATACACAGCAATGTTTGCCTGTTGTACCCAGTATCTATGTAAGAATCACTTAAGTCTACTTTACCCCTCCGTACCCCATTAAGGAAAGTACTAAAGGACTAGGATGACACAGCAAGACACTAGCCTGTTTTAGGGCCCATCACTCCTGCTCGTAAAATGAAATGTAGGATAAAGGATAACAATGTAAGACCGGTAACAGTTTTAGATGGAATATCTAAGACATTGTTTGAGTGAGGATTTACAGTGTTTAGTTTGGTTTATGTTTTAACACAATACAGAATAAAATCTACAGTAATACTGTCCATAACTACATAATATCTATTAATACTGTAATATGGAAATAATGTAAGAACAACCATTTTTTTTAAAGAGTAACCATGGAGTTTCTAGCCGGTTCTTCTCCATAGGAAACGACCAATTCGGAACCGAGCATACGTGTTATTGTTTATTATTGTGTTTGGGCCTTGTGCTGTATCAAATAAATTATTTTTCTTTCCTTTCTTTCCTTTCTTTGCTTTCTTTGCTTTCTTTGCTTTATTTGCTTTCTTTCCTTTATTTATTTCCTTTTTTTATTTTATGTCCTTTCTTTCCTTTATTTCCTTTCTTTAATTTATTTCCTTTCTTTTCATTCTTTCCTTTTTTCTTTCTTTCCTTTTTCCTTTCTTTCCTTTCTTTTCTTTGTTTTCTTTCTTTTCTTTCCATCTTTCACTTCTTTCTTTCTTTCACTAGGTTCTGACGTTTTATAAGTGCCCATGTAGGCTTATGTGAAAAAAAGGCTTTTGAATTTAAAAAGATACTACATCTACAGCTAGTGGTATCACTCGCGTGATAATAGACAATATCCTAACAAAAGATATTCCCGGGATATGATATGTGCTATCCCAGGACATGATCTACCCATGTCCTAATTTCATCCAAATCCATTTAGCTGGTCAAGCTTGAAGAAGTAACAAACATTGTTAACACTTCTATGGTACGGACTAAGCGTATTGCCTCGACGCTTATACCGCATACATCAAAAAACTGGAACAGTTTGCCTGTTGCAGTCTTCCCATCTGATAATAATTTAGGTGTCTTGAAGGCTAGAGTAATTTAGGCTCTTGATAAACTAGCGCGCTTCACCATCAATGATTGCATTACTGCTTATCTACCATCAGATGGGATCGCAATCCACCATTATTTAATAACATTTAAAATCATTAAACCCCAAGCGAACGCCGGTGTTCGCTCTCTACATGTCTTTCTATTACGTCTCTAATTACGGTATTTGAAAGATTAAAAAGAAAACATCACGCATACATTTACAAACATTCGACTTTATAACGTTACTAGCTGTACCCGCGCGGCTTCGCTCCCGCTCTTCCCTACTTCAGCCTACTATACCCTACTCTACCCTACTCTACCCTACCCTACTCTACTCTACTCTACCCTACTCAACCCTACTCTACCCTATTCTACCCTCCTCTACCTTACTCTACCCTACTCTACCCTACTATACCCTACTCTACCCTACTCTACCCTACCCTACTCTACTCTACCCTACTCTACCCTCCTCTACCTTACTCTACCCTCCTCTACCTTACTCTACCCTACACTACACTACTCTACCCTACACTACCCTAATTTTCATTTTTTTTTTCCATAAGAACCTTCTCCTCATAATAACGAACAAAACAAAAAATAAATTAGCGAAATCGGTCCAGGCGTTGTTGAGTTATGCGCTTACCAACACATTTTGCGATTCATTTTTAATTTATAGATGTAATAACTTCTGTGATTTCCCTTCAAGCGTATCAACCCTCCTATGCGTCTAACTACTCAAATTCAAACAGAACCTACACTTAGCTCTAGCTAGTTTCCAAATATTACGTACTTACCTAAGATTAATGGAGTGTCACCACCTTCCCTACATCATAATCAATCAACATAGTGATTTCGAAACAATCTAATAATATTTTAATACACTATAAAGCTAAATCCGCTCTTATTTCAAATCAACTTTAATTTCCAATTGCTAATTATATGCAATACTAATCGGATTACTAATTGATGATAAATTTCACGGCATTCGACTTCAATACCGACTTTTTGTAGCTTAATAGGATTTATTTTGAATGAAAAGTGGCGTGTGTGGGCGTTTAGTGACAGGTTCATACTTGATATGATAATTATAAGCTATAAGTAGGTACTTGAGATTGTCACCGTATTTTTTGTTGGGTATTAAAAGTCAAGAGTTCAAAACGCGGATACAAGAAGTACTATTAAAAACTACTTAAAAATACTGTACCTAGATCGATTTAGGATTTTTTGTCCACGATTTAGGTACATACTATGAATCTGTTGCTCGCGCTCAGAAATATAATACATTAAAGGAAGGTAACTGACCACATACTATTTATTTGTACAGCAACTGATGTCGCGACAGTACGTTACAAAAAATTTATTCGTATGCATTAATTTGAAAAATTGCAAAAAAATACTTTCTTGTGTTTTTAGACGATGCATTAATTATACTGCATTACTTCATGCATAAGACATTGCAAAATAACAATATATGTCATAAGGTCCCTACTTGAACAGATAACAGGGCATGTAGGATAGACTGTGGGACATGGTCACCGTTTTTTGAGCTCTTATATTTTTTTTACTGTTACTAAAAGAGTTATGAGTTTAAGTCTAAATGGATGGAGAGGTAAAGGAAGGCCAAAGAAAAGATGAATGGATTACGTGAGAAGAAGGTATGAAAGAAAAGGGAGTTAGTGATGAAATGACACTCGTCATGCCAACAAACAACATGTTGCGCCGATCCCAACTAACAAGAGACAAGTGGAGATAGATGATAATGACCTAACTCAAAACAAAATAATCAAAACACGTATTAATTAGTTGCAATCCGCTTTAAATTTAATCGTTAAACCAAAATAATAATCAAAAGACCATTACAGCAATCTGTTAATGATCCTAATGGACGCTAAAACGGTTTAGTATAAACATAACCCATTTCCTAATCATCATTTCCAACATCCCTTTATCAGAGCCGCTACAGACAAAACCTGTATCATAGTAGATATAATATTATGACATAACAGAATGTGAGAAACTAAACTATGACTTCCCTCAATTATAAACGTATACTAACTTGAACCGGCGCGCTTAACTGAACAGTTAGTCTGAATATATAGCTTAGATAAACGGGCTACAAGCACTAACAGTAAAGGCGACGTTACACGAGGCTGAATCAACATAAAGTTTAGTTAGCGCGCGAATGTTGAACGTTTACTGCTAAAATACGGTTGTCATTGATAAGGCTCTATGGTTATGGTGGGGTTTAAAAATTGTGTAGCGTTTGAAGGATTAGAAGATATAAAAATAACCAACAATGTGTTTGATTTATGTTCGTCATTGCCATTTTTGTTGATGCGAGGTGTAATTTATGCTTAATTGTAATAACTGTGGCCCTAATAAAATGAACTAAAGGATCACAAGAAGGTTGAAGTCCGAGGAGGAGTGGCAGGTGGTCTACTCCTTCTGCGAGGCAGTAATGCAAGCGAAAGAGATGGCCGTAAGCATGAAGGAACGAACATCCTCACGCCTCAGCCGCCGAGACCCGGACTCCGACTACCAGCCATGGCAGATTCGAGCTTGTGAGAGACAAGTAATGAGTAACTCGTCGTCTTATCGTCTGGTAGTCGCCCGGATCGTGACCAAGCCATTCACAGTATTTAGTGTTCCATGCACTCCTCAAAGAGAAGTCAGCAAACTGTAGAGGCTGATTCCGCCTAGAGCCGGAGCAGTCATTAGATGTCTTCCCTCTTTAAGAAAAGGAGGTTTTAAGTCAGTGAAAGTTTAACGTTTTTAATGATTTCCTTCCCAAAAATATGGTCGAATCATATTTTTATATCATAATTTTATGAATCAGGTGTATTTGTGTGAAAAGGCCTTAAGCCCAGTAAACAGGCATCCAACACGGCATAGGTGAACTTTCCAGAACGTTCTGATAATGCTTCTAACATAGCACTAGCTGAGAATTTAAGTATCATAGCAGTTGCAAAATTGCTCACTGCTGGCTTTTGATTGTAAAGCTTAACTCTGTTTAGAGTAATGTGGGTTCGTGGTAACCGGCATTTATATTTGGAATTTAATAAGGTTTTAATGTGCAATTGTGCTGCTGTAATAAAGTCAAACTAGATTATGTTTTAATCGTGTTTTCTTAGGAAATGTTTATATTTTAATTTAGTACAAAATGTTGTTTGAAAAGGTAATAAAATAATTATTTTTTTTAATTACTTGCTGGAATTTTCACTTACCGTTTAAAAGAGTGATATGAATCTAGAATTCTAGACATCAAAACTTCTAAAAGAATAGGAAAGCACTAAAATAAGTTGTCAAGAATACACTGTCGTATAGTTTGGCACACTTTGCAGAGATAATGCGCTTTTCATTGAAGTGTTCAATTCAGCACATTGTTTTCTGAGATAGGACAAATAACTTTGTAAGGTAAGACTTGTCTAGGGTTTCCACTAAAAATCTTATTTGATAAAAACTTTATGCAATCCAAGCTCTAACAATTTTCCTGAATGAGTGTATTTCTGACATTCAGAAAATTATTGATTGAAAACCATTAAAGATGAGGATTTGATAAACGAGGAACAGGTTTTATGACGGTAATTTTTTTTAAATCCCGACGGAAGTGGTGTTGTAAGTTTGACATGACTGTCCGTAACATCGAACGATTTTGAAGCGGTTTTTTTTTGTTTTATGTGTACCTGTAAGTTATTATATGTAAACTTATTTTTCATCTATGGATTTATTGGCGGTCTTACCGCTGACAGCGATATCTAGCAGATAACCTTAGGATGGATCGTAAGAACTTAAAATAATAAAGGAAGCATCATCATCATCATCATCATCATCATAGGAGTGGCAGGCGGTCGCCGACTTCTGCGAAGCAGTAATGCTCGCAAAGGAGGAGGCCGACCGCATCAGGCAACGGCGCTCTCGCCGCCGCCACCGGGATTCCGATCCCGATTTCCGGCCACCGTAGGCGTGGGCTTGCGGACAGTGAGCAATGGGTAGCTCGCTGTCCGACCGTCCGGTAACTGTCCGGACCAAGCCCAAGACGTCGACGGCGCGCACTGTTCCCGCCCGTCTCAAGCAGTTGTCAGCAACGGCATGAATAAAAAAATAAACTAGTTCTAGTTTATCAATAAATATATAAAAATAGAAAACAATACGAAAACTGGTAGAAAAACAAACAAGATATAGCAATTTTAAATAAATATATGTCTCTGTCTCTATCATCAAACTCTATGGCGGCCGTATATGCGTCATGAACTTTGACTTCAAAGACAACGTAGATTTTATTCTTATTAGCTTTGAAGCTTTATAACTTCTTTGTAAATGTAGATAATTAAAAAAATTCTTTCATATTTGTAATAAAGCTAAAAATTATTTAATTACATGTATATTCCCTATTTGTACAGTCACTGATTAAATAAATGTCTATAAGTTAATAAAACTTGAAAATAAAACGTTAAACTTGATACTACATGCCAATTTTATAAAACAACACGCAAAATGCTCAATTACACTTTTTGATGCACTGAAAGATTTTTTTATGATTCATTAATTTTGTTTCACACACGTAAACGTTCTCATAAAGTGGTATTTTTGTGTCACCGGATTTTCAGTTGAAGTTTGAATTCTGTTGGATTAATTTATTACCAACAACCATTTATTATTCATTGTCAAACATTACAGCTGGCTGATTGTTTGAAATATCCACCTAAATCAGTGTTTGTCAACTTAAAGGTCGTGACCCCCAGTCTTACTTGGTGCATCGGTTGTATTGTAAGCCAGGTGAAAGTAGAATGCAAGGGTTACTCCAGGCTTAGCCAAGTTGACGGTAAGTCCCCTTTTTGAGGCGTGGCTGTAAAGACCTCACGGCGTCCTTACCTTCCGCATGACGCAGGTCCTCACCGGACATGGTTCGTTCGGGAGTTTCCTGCACCGGATTCATGCGGAAGTGACGCCCGGGTGTCGCCACTGTGCGAACGCTCGGAGGACACGGTGGAGCACACAGTCAAGGTGTGCCCTGCTTTGCGATAGTAAAAAGAGATTCGAAACGAAACGGTCGTAAGTTGGCTAGGCCTGCTGGTGATTACTCTATGATTATTTTTTCTCTTGGTTCTATTGTTGAAACGAAAGTTGAATGTATATTCAAGTTAGTGCGTTATTCTAAAACTACAGACAATATCGTATTGCGTTCGCTAGCACCGCAATTTCAGTCCTCGATTTTTCTCACCATAAAAAATATTTTTTTTTTTACAATAAAACAGAGATCGAATTCTCAAAAAGTTTGAGGAACACTGTTTGGAGGGTTAGGCAGAGGTGTGCCTACAACTCTTAACCTTAGCATATATTATGAAATCTAAATACATCACATAAAATAACATTTATTCGTAGCAACACAAAACATGTCATACACCAAAACACAATCAAAATATAAAATAGACAAAGCACGTACACAAAGAACAAACAAAAAATAATGAAAAAAAAGTCATACTTACAGTGGATACTGAGCCCAAAAAGAAATATAGATCAATGTTACAACGCTAACAACTTTAGAAGAAAACACCAACAAACAAAACATACAGCTTTTAACCGAACGATATAATGTAACTTACTTCGCAAAGTTTTTGAGAAGAACCGCATCATGCAAGAATTTCCCAAGAACACCGAAGTCTCTAATCAGGGAAGCGCTCCCGCGGGGAGAGCAGGAAGGACTATAGATGAGGAACAATTTGGCAAGCCGGGCTTCATATAGATAAGTGAATGAGCTGCCTGCATCGATTGGACTTGCTCTGGGAAATTGTGACCGGTGTAATATCTTTGTTTAGTAAAATTATGGTTTCAATTTCGTTAATTTCAAGCAAATACGATGGGCTGTGGGATTACGGGACAAACAGAGCATTGAGTTTTAGTCAGTAAAAATCCGCTCCAACCAAAGTGAGAGTAGTGATTTAACAAATTAAATCACTATTTTTACTCTGGATGATGACAGCCAAAAAAAAAATTAAATTGAAGAAAATTAATGAAATTGATTTAAAAAAAAATGGTGTAATAATAGTACACAGTATTTCAACAGATTTCCAACAGTAACTGGTTCGTTTTATATTTCTGAGAGGAGTGGCGACATATGCTAAAACACAGGTCCTATATAATATATTATTCGGCAATGGATACTATTTTTATCCAAGTACTTTCTAGTCTTTTTTCTGACAATATAATATTTTTTTTTTTTTCAATGTATTTCAAAACAGAAATTGTTGATCTGACTTATAGATACTGACTCAAAAATATAAACTGTTTAAATCGATGCTATATGTACAAGCATCTTAATTTTGCACAAATGAATAGCTTCATAAACCAGTTCCTTTACAAGCAAATATCATAGCATTCACAATTAGTTATAATTGCCTAGAGAATTGTATACCGTCGTGCACTAAGAGCCAATTATCCTCCAGCATCCCATATCGTCTTGGGATCTTACAAAGATTAAGCTCCAGCTTCAAGGCAAAGCTGGTTCCAGTTTTTCTTTCATGTCGAATCAGCACCGAAACGATTTATGTTCGCAGTCTCGTCGTAAGGAGAGTTAGACAACCGTGGGTACTTGCGGTACCCCGAGATGTGTTTACTCACCCGTGGCTCAACTGGCTTTGGGAAGATTGACTCACACTGTACCATGGGTTTCTGGAATTGTTTTCATGTTTCGAACGTTTTTTTCGTTTTTGTTAGAATAACAACTTTACCTTTTCTTAAAAATATAGGATTTCTAAATAAATAAGAAATGTATGTGTCTATATATTTTTTTTAATCGGAAAATCTCTTGGGTGAGGTGGGCGGGCGTGTCAGACTTTTACTGAATAAAACCCCACTCCTGTTCCTTCTTGCCATTGTTCCAGGACCCGCGAAAATCTTTCGCATCACCCATATCCCCAGTAGGCTTCGACCCTGCTGGGCCCGTTTGGCTGCGGTTGAGAGGTAGAGTTGTGTCATATAAGTGTACCTATTTTTCCTACTCTGGTTGGAGCAAGAGGGAGCGTTACATTTGACTGACTAGAACTTTCTTGTGTTCCTTCAGTTGCACTTTGCACTCAAGGGCCTCGATAACTCTTTTGAATAATCCTGCAGTTGTCACTCATTCTTGCGTCTCGGAATTACTCCTGTATTGTGACTGTGTTCTCAAACATGTAAACTCATATACACAGGACACCCAAACCCAGAAAAAAGCTATCTGTTGACCTTACCAATATTTGTTCTGAGCGGGAATCGAACCTGCGACCCGCAACGCAGCACCCAATCATTCAACCACTTCGCCAGACGTCCCGTCAATGTTGTTGGACAATTTAACAGCATTTCGCGCACTCACGTCATATTGGGGAACATTTTGTCACCTAATGTATGTATGTAAGCTTCGGGGTTTAATAACCTACACCCGTATGAAGCCGAGACGGATCACTAGTGTAACAATATAACTTTTGACTTATCAAAAAGTCAGTCAAAAAAATTATGATAGTTGCACACTCTAAAGCTTAGATTTCAATGGAGAAACATTTTCCATGAAACTCCAAGGACAGTGTTTTAAATCATGTAAAGTATTACAAATATCTTGGTTACATATTTCTTGTAACAACAAATGCAAAATTGGGCATACAACCTCAACAATCGTTATTTGAACAAGAGAACTGTCACTCGCCAATATGCTACATCGACAGCTTTACTACAGAAAATCACAAATATGTTTCGATGCCAGCACAATTAGTCGATTGCAATGGAATACATAATAATTAAATAGTATTCTTGGTTGCAAAAAAGAGTAAACAAGATTACATTTCAACACCTAACACTATTAAATATTAAAATTTGAATATTATACTGTATTATGAAATCTAGTACAAATCAGAAATCCAACAATTATAATTATTTTATTATTATTACTCAAAAAATATGTACATAAAAAACTTAAATACTAAATAAACTATTTATACTAAAACCTAACTATGTACATATATATAATACAAAATGACAAAGTACGCTCAGGCGTCAAAGTACTCCTCCACATCGCTGTCATCCGGAAATGTGCCCAGAAGACTGGCAGCATTGCCACGTTGAATGGCAATGCTAATCAGAAATTGATTTGCTTGTCATTGTTTTGATCATGGCATGGAACCAATTTTCATTTTAAATGTCAATGGTCTTGAATCAGTTGTCAATTGTTTAACTAAATTGGTGCTGCTTGTAGCTAAAATAATAACAGCCACACAGTTGGATTATCAAAGTTAAGTAATACTTTCTGAGGTCGGTTTGTGGATGGGTGACCAATTTGATGTACCGAGAGTTCTCCGTACTTCGAAAAAACACATTACGGTTTCGGTTGTTTTATGTAGATCTACACTGACAGTTTGACAGTTGTTATGGAGGGTCTGAAAGATAGGAAATCTGTAACATGTCTTATCGAGGAATATAGTGTTACCAAATTAATGGGTTGTGCAGGTCAAATAGGTAGTTGCTCTATGTTTAACGGCATTCGGTTAGATTTGAAGCCGACCTCTAACATTATTGGGAAAAATCTAGCAAGATTGGTCTGATTATTTTAGGGAAAAAATCTGTGAAAACCCTTTAGCAAGATGCCCTTTTTTAATTGATATTAACCAGGGTAAGCAGTGATGCAATCGTTGATGGTGAATCGTAAAAAGCCTTGTTAATATTATCTTTGTTTTGGTAATATCAGAAATCACAATTTGCCGATAAATCCAAACTTATACTATCCCAATATTGACTGCTGAACGCTATATACCTTGCCCAAATATCGTTTTCCTTTCCAAATAAACATCTTGATAATATTCCTTCCAAAAATCTCTTTCGAGAACCAACAGTAGAATCATGTTTGCGTTCTCCGTACGTTTTTTGAATGGCACCCTCCTTGCTTTCTGATTTCTAAATAAGATACGGTTTCAAATCTCATGTCGGAACGTCAGACATTCTGTTATTGAATGCAGTTTTTGTCTGTCCCAAAGATGTTTGGCGACGAGAAATTTTTCGTTTGCGAAGACATAAAGGGTGGAGTGGAGGCAGGATTTTTGCCAGAAAATAGATGAATGTCTGCTACCAAGATATTTGCTCTGATTAAGTTTTTAGTGCCAGTATTGGAGAAATTGGATGGTAAGATTGAAGATTGTTGGAATTGCTGTTTTTGAGATTTGAGAAAAAGGATTTTGTGAAATGTTTCTCTTGTTCGTCAATGCATCTTTATGAATATTTACGTTTGTCATTGTATTTGTCTTTATATACGAAGAATGTTTCACTCACTAAATCGCCTTTAGACTTATTTCAGACATCTGCATCAGTTTTAGCTACTTGTGCATCTAACAAACCAACCCCTTTACAATATTTTATTACCTTTTATTCATGTTTCACATACAAATTCTATTTCAGTTTCCGTCTTCTAGCAATTTTCTTTAGATTCCTGAGTAACATGACAAGCGCTAGTTTCCAATAAGCAGGGACAGTATTTCAGCATCACATTTGAAGACAGTAGAGGTAAATATATGTGCCCTCTGAATTTCGAGAGGTACGGACATTCGCCCACCTGCGCCTCGGCTAAAGAGAAATTATGCGTTCAATTTTGTTCTGTGCGGAAAGGTGGGAGCATTGTGGTAAGAAGTAGCGGAGTGAGATGTCTCAACTAGTTCCTGTTAGAAGCCTGATGACCAATAAACATGGCTACATTATTAGGGGAATGTTAGGTTGGTATTTTTGTAAACTCCGAATTCATTTGTTTTTTCTAGGACTTAAAACTTTTTATCTTGAGCTCAAGCAGTGTGCTTTTTTTGCAATAGCATATTTGATCTACAAAGTTTTTGATTTATATAGGCATGGGTAGAATACATTGTAACTAGTACTTTCCCTGTGACTTCACTCCCATCCTGCAGTTGTGTAGCTTTTTCTTTCTTTCATAATGTAAAATAATTTTCGTAATTGAAACCACCAAAGATAAATTTTTGCGAACATATGAAAACAGTATCTTTTACTTCACTATAATATAACTTTAGATTGATTTCCTTAATCACAGATACAAAATTCTTCAAAGATTTAACGCAAGAAATTTATTCAACCATACATCTAACATCCTGTTATCTAATTCCAAGTCCTTTATTCATTGCAGTATCATCCATTCAAAACTGCCTTCCTCTTATTACCAAGTTCCTACACCAAAAATCATGAAAGCATTGGGAACCAGAATGGTTTCCTTAGAAGCACACAGGCTACATCTCTTATTTCACACACCTATGTGTGTGCAACTATTTGCACTAGCTTTCTGACGTCTTGTAAGTGTGCATGTAGGTCTATATAGCTATTTGTTTGCCAACTGCCAAAATATGATTTCCCTTTTTTTTGTATCTTTTTCTGAGCTATTTTTAGTAATCTGTTCTTATTACGTTTTCTGTCAAACTAGTATCATATCTTAGGTTATGTTGTACAACTCATAAGTCGCAGTTGTTACCACTGAGCCAATACTGCTTACTCTAGGCTGCCACTAACAAATTTTAGATGAAAGAACTCAATAACGCGTTGCCCTACCCGGGAATCTAATTGAGGACCTCACGCTCGGAAGTAGGACTTGTGTTCATTACACCAATAGGGCAGTTTTATATAGCAAGTGACTATTTTTTAAAATTTAATGATTTATTCTGCTTTAGTAACTAGAAACACAAGTAAAATTATAAACAGTATTTTCATTAATTCCTGTCACAGTAGTTCTAACATGCCGATTGAATCATCTTACATTTATCAGACCGTTTGTTGGAATTAGAATCAAAGAGATCATTTATTGCAGCCAGAATGCGAGGTATTGGGGACTTAGCACGTGCAACAGTACACTGAGGCACAGCAAATATCCTGAGTTTTTGCTATGGATGGTAGTAATTATCGGGATAAAGAAACAAGGATTTTAGATTAAGTTACCAAATTTGTCAACGTGATACCCAAACTGCAACCATAGAAGAAACTGTAATAAAGAACCTTATTTCTTGTCTATCACTTAAAATTCGACACGATTCCAAGCTAAATAACTATAAAAACAGCGACCATAACAATAAAACACATGTTCCTAAATGTTTTACAACGACACTTTATAACCGAATAACTCACGACGTATCCGATCAACAATAATATCACATAACACTTACCATTGAAAGAAGTTTAAAATATTGAAAGTAAACCATACTTCTAACACCAAACAACAAGATCCCATTGGCTGTTGGACAGAATGAAATGTCACAATTTGAAATCTGACCAACGAGTGCGCTGCGTTCATGTTGAAGCCAAATCTGTCTCTAGCTTAACGCTCCGGTTACTCAGTGGGTGGCCGTATCAGTAACAATAGAGGTTTTGGAGTAATTGTGTACTGGTTACTTGATTCTGACAGTTACTGGCACTTATTTGATCATCGGGTGAGTGTAGGAGGTGTTGTTTGATAAAGGGATTTATAATAACCTAGCTATGTTCAGTTATGTCCAATTATCCAGCATTGTCCAATAGTAGAAGTAATGGTTTACCAAATCAAACAAATGATACAATTATATCAGCTTTTTGTTTTTTTTTTTTTGTCTTTCAAAAATAAAGTTTTTATTATTATTATTTTTGATAGGCTCACGCTTAACCACCATCTCTTCTGATGGTAAGCGATGATATGATCAACGATAGAGGGCATATTCGCTTAGAAGTAATCTATTTACTCTTGACTTAAAGACCACCAGGTTGTAGCTATCAGGAAACACTCCGGCTGGGAATTTTACTCTATAGCTGTACGAACAATGAAAGTGTTCCCAAAATGGTTTTGTGTGTATGGGTGGGCTGTCTACCATGTACTGATGGATCATCGCCATATGTCTGTAAGCCGCTATTGATTTGTGATATTGCGAATATTTTGAGTGAAAAAAGAAAATTCAAAATGGTCATACTCGAAATGGGTGTAGATTGTATTGTTGAGATAATTTTATTCTCTGACGGCAAAACTGAAATGTCACCTTTAATGTATTTTGGAAATCTACATTGGTTTGGTAATTAATCATACCTTAAAGCTTTGAATGACTATAGCCTGAACGATACTATTTTCTAATCACAGTAGCAAAAAAAGCCAAAGAAGTTGATAGAATACATTTTTGAGTTTCAACAAAATTTCCAGCTTGCAAAAGCTAATCTTTATGTATAACAAAGATAACAATATGTTAATGACAAGATTAACATGTTGGTTTAAATAGTATCGTTTATACATTATGTCAGACTAGGTAGTGTTGCAATTAGTTAGTACAAAGGCCCCACTTAGTTTCCAATTTGGATTAACCTAAATGTGGTGTATATTAAAAGGGTCTTTTATACTTGTAGCTTTAAATATTGGACGGCCTTTCATCAATTAGAGCAGCTAACTAAAATGGAATGCAATTTATAACAATTTTACTCCACGGCAATTTTTCATACGAAACAATTATAATCTAAATCCGGTGACAAATGACGGGTAAAATTCATCAGTTCTTCTCCAATTTGTTCATCCATTAATTGTTCAATAAATTAGGTGTTGGAGCAACTTGGGGCAATTTTTCAAACATTAAATTTAACGTGGGTATCGATCTGGCCCACTCGTTCATCACCCCACATTATTCTTGGCTCTATCGTATCACTGACAGAAGGTTTTGGCGTCCAATATCTTAAGATACGTTGTAAAGTTTGAGATGAAGCGGAGAACACAATTATTTATTTGGTTTCAGCAGTGTTTAAATCTTTGAGCTTACTAAGTTTAAATGAATTTAAAAGTTTGTAAATAATTCTGTGCCTTTTACCTCGTTATTTTGAGATTGTAATTTATAATCAGTCGTTTATATTATATTATTAATAGGCTCGTGAGTTACTGCTAAGTTATCTGATAGTAAGCGATGATGTGATCAACGATGGCTTATTTTCTCGTGTTGATGTTACAGTAGTATTTTACTATTATGAATCCAATAATTTGCCACAACCGGTATTGTCATTATACATAATTGGCGCATATCATGAAACTAATATGAAATAATCTTACTACTCCAGAACCAATATGTAATAAATAAATCAAAATTTAAAATGAGTCACAATTTTTTTTAGCATGATATCTGCATCGACTCCAATCATAATTTTCTTTATTAATTAACATCTTTTCATTAATCCTCATATTTGCCTTCTTCTTTTTTTTCTTTTTTTTTTCCTTGTTTTTCATTTACTCTTGAAAAATACGATATTTGTGAACCTAATACAGTCTACTAACTCCAGTATTGACTCCATAAATATCTCCAAAACTCGCCTTCACTCCCAAATTGGTCCATCCCGCCAGACTAATGCCTGTCACAGGGGAAGAAGTATCGCTTTATATAAATTCTCCCGTTCAATTAATTTCAGTTATGTCGAGACGATATCGACTTGCTTTAATTAACCTTTGTGGGTCATGCTTCAAGACGAATAAGTTATATGGTAATGTTAGTCGTAGGTTGAGGTCAAGATGTCAATTTTAGTTGGCCCACCTTAGTAGCAAGATATGAAAAATTTACTGTTCATTGTACGGTTGACTCAGTGGTGGAGCAATTTGCAGCTGAGTTGCCTATAGCTTGAAGGATTCACGAAAGGATCAAATGCTTGTATGACCTACAGACAGTAGTTCCGGGTTTGGGTGTGTTATGTGCCCACTTTACGACACAGAACTCATTTCTCATGTTACTCGTACTTCAACGATTAAAAAAAATCAGTGACATTCGTTGGCGGTGATGATTGCCAAAAATCGTCCATTGTTGGACATAGGCCACCCTAAAGTGTCTCCACAACAACCAGTCAAGTGCGTCTTACATCTATCGGATTTCCGTGACACTGCGTCTTTTGATATGCAGACCGTACTTCAGAAAACGGCACCATCGACTGACTGTCCTGCGAGCAATGTGCCTTACTCACTGCCATGTAAGTTCAGCAATTCTTCGAGGAATGTCGGTAACCCTGGTTCTCTTGGGGATATTTTAATTCCATCGATACAAAAGCCGAAATGCATAGGTTTAACCCGTGGTAACCTGCTGAAATATCACGTGACTAGGTTGAATATTTTGTTATTTTGCTGCTCATAGCATGCCTCGATTCCTAGAAACAAATCAAATGTCATGGTACCATTATTCAAAGAAGCAGTTTTGCAAAAACCCATGACAAATTCTTTAACTGTTTATTTAAAAAAAGTGGTATTGTCTTTTGAATACAAAGTATGAACATTTTCATTCATCAATATTTGAATAATTTTTACATTAATGATAGGTTCGCGATTGACTACTACATATATCATCTGATGATCAGCGATTGTGTGGTCGCCATTGACGCAATCTTATCTAGAAGTAACACTCTTGACTTAAATACCACCAGGTGGTAGCATAGGAAACACAGACTTCGACAGAGAAATCAATTCTTCAGCTAATCTAAAAGTACGAAAATTTGTTAGAGCTCAAAAAAATTCACATGATCTTTAAAAGTACACGTAAAGGACCATACATGACAAACGAATAAGTCTATGAATAAACTCTATAAAAGTCGCTAAGTATTTTGATTCTTCTCGAATTCGTAGAATGTCTGATTTTCATGTGTCAAACTTATCCAAGGTTACATTAGTAAGTGTATTTTTGTGTATTATCTTAACCTAGTTGCTGCCAGCGGCTTCACTCATGTGAAAGTAGAAAATTGTCTCTAGGGAACATTAGTCTTGGACCAAAAACTGAAGTAATGTCATATTCTAGGAGCTAATCTACCTCCGTGCCAAGAAAGCCACGTACAAGAAATATGTAACATAAATATTTGATAACATGATTGAAAAGAGTGTCCATGGAGTTTCTTGCACATTCTTCTCCATAGAGATCTACGCTTTGGAATGTGCAATTACCATCATTTTTCTGACTGACTGACTTCTTGACATTTCAAAAGTTCCTGTAAAGGGTTTATTTGAAATAAAATTCTTTGAATCATTGCCAAATCCATTTCAATCCGCTCAGTCACTTGAGTGTGAAGATAGAAAATATCACTTTTATAATATTAGTGTGATACTATCTCCTAATCCTTTTTCATATATTTATGTTTTTTGTTAAAGAAATTCTTTAAAAAAAAATACTGATGATTGCATTGAAAAACAGTAATTGCGAATTTGGTACGAATGTAAGTTCTTTGGTCGAAAGAATCAACCTCGTAAACCTTGGGTATCGTATGTGATCAGTTTGTGAGTGGCATCTCTGAGTGCGGCTATTTTGCAATTACATTTGTTACTTTCGTACCTGTTAAAACAATTGTACCTATTTGTTAATAAAGTCAACAAATTAATAAAATAACAACTTAAGAAAACCAAGACATCTTTAAGTTCGGATCCACAAACACACAGTGCGAAATTCTCATATATTCTGAGTATAGAGAAAATCATATATGAGAATAGCACTTTACCCTACAGGGTATTATTTCTATTTTGGTTGATGTTACCTAACAAAAGCAAAACTAAAATAAAGTTAGTTTTTTTCGAAGTGACAGTGTACTTTTAGTAGTTTCTGCTGATGGAGTTTAATAATTCAGCTGCCAACAAGTTGAACGGAGTGGCGACAAAGACCAATGTGACGTAAACTAGTGCTGAAACATGCTGGCCCAACGGAATAAAGAAATAGCCGAAAAAGAGCAATAGACGATGTAGTTTTAGGACACAAGAGAGAAATCTAAATATAATCAATGTTAGTGTTACATAAAATATCTTACGTTTTGTTTAGAGATCAATATTATAAAGAAGTAAAGTTTGTTTTTCTGGTTTTTTGTTTGTACGAGGTAATCTCTGGAAGTTCTGGCCAGATTGCTAAAAATTTTTCACCGGTACAAAGCTGCTTCATTCGTGACATAGGCTATATTGTATGTACGTGTGCAAAGCCGCAGGTATAAATATAAAGATATATATTTTTTGTATTATGGATAGGCTCACGTTTGAACACAATCCCACCTACAGAACACAGGAATCATACAGACCTGATGGTAAGTAATGATGTTGTCGACGATGGAGCACGTTTACGATCGATCACGTTTGTAGATCTATCCAATGTTGACTTAAAGACCTTTAGGTTGTAGTTATCACTAAATAGCCGCCTGTTTTTTTACGAGCCGCGGTTACTTAAGGCGTAAGAAGTATTTTAGAAAATGTTTATTAATCAGAGAATAATATTTAGTCGATTTCTAAATGAAAGAGAGAAAAGACAGTCTGACTCTTAGTCTATCCAAGGACCATCGACCTGCCCAGTAACAGTAGAGGGTTGTGGAGGTTGGGTCGATCCCAAGCTAGTTAGGAAGAGGGAGATTTTGATAATAGTTCATCGATTTCTGCCAATGAGAATACACAGAGCGCCCGGTTGATAAACATTAACTTTTGTAGTCCCAACAAATTTATTATAAGCCTAGTTAGCGAAACTTAAACTATAAATTGGTGCACTTAACTGAAGTAAATTTATCTATAAACTCAAACGTTATCAGATTGTAAACACAAGATAGCAATTTAATACTCTACGATAATAAACTGAAACTCAACAAGTTCCCATGGAACATTTTAATTGCACTTTCTAGTTAAACTGTAGTTTCGTGTAAAGCGTTTATAACTATCAACTAGCTATTACGTCCAAGCTATCTAGTATCTAATTAGGAATTAGCCCTCGGTTCCTATACAAAGCTAAAGATTGGTAAGATTGCTCTTATTAAATTGAAACTTAATTGGATATTGTTTGTAACAACTGCTATTATGTCGACTTTTGATATATTGTTGAACCGGAATTCTGTATAATTTACAGTTTTGTAATGTAGCTCGATAAATTTAGTTTAGTGTTTAAGATGTATGTAAATATTAAACTTTATAACAATGGGATAGAAACAGCTAACGAAATTTGTTTCGTGATCTACTGTAAGAAAATCATAAAAAATTGGTACAATACTAGTTTACAAATCAGTGAAACGTTGACTGTTAAGTAAGGTTAGGTTAAATTAAATGCAGGCAGCATTTCAGGAGCTAGTGAGTTTTTTTCGTATATATTTCATTTTGAGAGCAGTACACAATACGAAACTATTTTTTTTCTAGTAATAGTCTAGGGTTAATATATAATAAGGCCGATGTATGCTTTTGTAAGCACAATACATTATTATTATTGGATTATTAAATTATTATCTCCTTTATTTTTCTTATTATACATATTTTAGATGATATTTTTTATAAATTATTATTATTATTAAAACTAAAAAATATATAATAAACAAAATAAGAAAAAATAAAAAAGTAAACCTACATAAATATAATTGGGAGTAATAATTATTGAGAGAACAAAATCGATAAAAATTATCAATTAAAATTATTAAACCTATCAATATAAAATTATTGATAGGTTTATTAAGATAATGTGTAAATAAGATTAGAAAATTAAATTAAGAACATTACGTGAAGTTTGAATTTGTTCCCGGTTGATGTCAATAGGTTCATCATGTAATAATGACATGGCAAAATTAGGAGTACACGAGAGGCACCTTCCAGAGCACATCCAGTAGTACTGTAGAGGGTATACCCTCAGGCACATTTTCAAAGAAAATGGATACATAGGCGTGTTGTTATAATACGCTCAAAATTAAGTCAACATGCACATACTCTGTCTAATATACAAGACAGACACAAGACCAATTACTATTTAGCCAAAATAAAAGCTCGTATTTCATAACAAAACACAGTCGACCTATCAATTCTGCGAAGGGCGACTTACTCCTAGAGCGACTTCAAGGATAGATCTAATTCAACAAAGTTAAAGTGGTGCTCAGGTTGAGGCTTGAGAATCGTTGGACTAGAATTATAGGGCATAGAATAATACTTTGAGGTTTGAAAAAGTTATGCTTGGATTAAACCCTTTTCAATATTTGAAAAATAGTCAAAAGGATCATTATTATTTCCAGTTTTTATTCCATTCTACTGCTACTGTACCTATTGAAGATAAACGAAATAGTAAAGGTCTTAATCGTAATTTATCTTTGTCTCCAATTTCGGTGAATGAACTTTTCACGATATATAAAACACTAATAAGGCCGGTTTCGATGGATGGAGAGAGAGAGGGAGGCCAAAAAAAATGGATGGATTGTGTAAGAAGTGGTATGAAAGAAAAATGAGTTAGTGATAGCGTGACAAGTGACAGGACAGAATGGAAGCAGAAAACATGTTCCGCAGATGATGAGACACGCTTGTTTGGCAATAACTGCCTCTGCACTTGTGGCCCCCTGGTAACTCATAATATTGTGTGAATGTATCTATTAACTGCTCCATCTTTGTTGTAACATTTTTTTTTTTCTAAAACATTGCTTTTGCAATATTTTTTTTTATATTATATGAATCCTTTCTTCTTCCTGCCCTTATCCCATATTACTTGGGGTCGGCGCAACACGTTTTCTTCTTCCATTCTGTCCTGTCACCCGTCAAACTATCACTAACTCCCTTTTCTTTCATATCACTTCTCACACAATCCATCCATCTTTTTTTCGGCCTTCCTCTCCCTCTCCATCCATCTACATGTATACTCAGAACTTTTTTAGTAATATGCGCTTCATCCCTCCGCTTCACATGACCATACCAAGACAACCGATTACCTTTCAACTTTTCAGTCACTGGCGCCACTTTCAAACTTCCTCTAATATACTCATTTCTCACTTTATCCATTCTCGTCACACCACACATCCATCTCAACATTCTCATCTCCGCTACATGCAATCTTTTTTCATCCTTCTTTTTCAGAGCCCAACATTCTGATCCATACATGAATCCAACCACATTAAATTCATTAGTTTTTCTTTTTTGGTTGATAACGTCTCATTTATTGACAGTTGTAATTATTTTTCTTTTTTCTAGCTTTTTTTTATAGCCTCTTTTTATAATGTAAATGGAGGAACACTGTAGACTCCACGAATTCTTAGATTACTTCATATTTTGACTCACTTTTTTTAAATGATTAGTTTTATTGTGCTTTTGAGTACAATATAGACCGGTTTACACTGTTCTTAAATAATACCTTTTAATACTATAATATGGAAATATTGTAAGTACAACCATTTTTTTAAAAGAGTAACCATGGAATTTCTTGCCGGTTCTTCCCCATAGGAAACGACCAATTTGGAACCGTGCACTAGCTTCTGACGTTTTATAAGTGCCCATGTAAGCCTATGTGAAATAAAAAACTTTAGACTTTGACTTAGACTTTGATTCCAAATAAAACAGAATAAGGAGAGAACAGAGAGATGATGATGATGAAGGCCGGTTTCATAATTAATTATTTTGTGTTACAAACTCGATGGCCTTTGACAGGTTTTGAGACTAAGGCAAAGCTTGACAAAAACTCAAATTCACATTCAGAAATCAGGAACCATGCTTTATTGTACCTTTGTTCGTAATAAAATAGTTTTATATGAATGAATGAAGAAACATTATAATTATTCACTTTATGCGTATATTTTTATAAATGACTGTGATTAAAGAGATTTACACAATTGTATCTTGTTGTTATTCTTATTGTAGAGTAAACACCAAACATAAAAATAAAATTGGATGTATTTTAAAATCCCAAAAGCGGAAATCAAACAATACTATTCATTATAGGCCTAAAATCAGTCAGTCAAAGACCTCTCAAGTCATAAATAAAAATGATCTTCATTACCGTATGGTCTCACGTATCAATCAAATGGATGACACACGCAACCTTGACTCACCATGTACCAATATACTGTTGTTTTTGCATACAGTGACTATACACGTTAATCACAATCATTAGTAGGCTATTATGAAATCTTCTGTGGTCGATAATGGGCTAAAAAGTGAGCATTAGCGTTGAATATCTGGAACTAATATCCGTACATAAGTTTGTAAATGGACTGTTGCAGTGAATTGGGAGAACGAGGTGATTGAGTGGAACACTTACTTAAAGATAGACGGTATAAAAGTAAGCAATCAGTCCAAGAATATTTAAGAATATCATTTTTGCTTATAAACCATTTTTTACTAGATTTTAGAAGCTTCAAGGGGCACTCTAAACAGCATTAGCATAATCAGCCTTACAATATTCCCACTGCTGGGACTCAAGACTCCTATCTCTGTAAAGAAATGGGTCGTAAACCACCACGAGAGCCCAGTATGGGTTTGTGGATTCACACGTCGTCGAATTTTCGGTCCTGAGATGGTTTTGTCACATACAAAGTAGAGCATCTGTCTCAGTTTGAAATATAAAACCGCAACGTGCGACTGTTTTATGGTAACAATTAAGCGTGGGCATCGGAAAGGTAGGACTGCATTACGGGAATTTTTGTCCAGCAGTGGAACAACAAAAAACCAGACAGATAGTTGCGAAATACTAGCCCTATGAACACGTAGGTACCATAAAGAAACTCTTTTCGCTTAACTCTTCCATTCAAACCACACTTAAAACAATTTCGCAAGTCCATCTCAATGACACTGTACTACAGAACCATGTGGGCGCTGATCGATGCCTGACCAAGCTGTCAGACACAAGAGTGTAGAAACAATTATTTTTTTACAATACCGAACAATGCCTTCGTTGTTTTGAGGCTATTTGTCTTGTGTTGGTTGGTTTCAAGGTCGTTAAAGAAGAGGTGTGTCGTAATCAGCAATTTTTAATTAGATTTTTATGTGGGATCAACAGTGGTGTGAGGAGTGATATCTATGAAAAAAATGAGTGTGAATTATACTGTAATTGTTGTTGGGACATAATAGAAAAAAATAATGACATAGAACAAACGCAGGAAGATGATGGTGATGAAGTCAACTGTTGATTTTTACGATTATAATTTTTAGAAGCAAACAATACAATAATTTGTCATCTAATTTAAATGTCATGATTATTTTTTAACTGGCTGACCCCGCATTATCACCGTCGTCTATGGTTACTACTTTGCTTTCGAGTGTTGTAGCGTGACTTTATATACCTTGTAGTCTTCCTCGAAAAAATATTTGAATATTTACTATTCAAATATTTTTTTTTTTAAATACGAACTCGTAAATTCGTGAAATGCGCAAGTTCAAAGAAACCCTTCAGCTTTATAATATCAAGTACTTATAGATTTTTCTAGTTAATCTGCTTCTGTAGAAATTGTTACGTAATTGTTCCTAATCGATATCATTTATAATTGTAAATCAGTGACGTTAACCAAGTAGTTATGAATCACAATAAAATTGTAGTTTTGTAATGTTCGGAACATGACCAATGCCTTGCCTTAAATCTATCTAATGAGTAAATTAACACAATCCCACTATGTTAAATGGACTGTGTAGGTGATTTCGAGTGGGACGATAATGTTTTGTTGAGACCATTAATTTTGGTACCAGCATTGTTCGTGTTGTTTATTTCATAACGATCGACCTTAAGGTCAAAGCTGGACTTGTTACAAATATATGAAACGATCGGTTTAATGAACGGTTTACAAGAAATCCAAATAGGGTCTGTAGGGACTTAGAGACCACCATGTTTTTCTTCTTGAGAACTGGCCCAGTGGTAACTGCCCTAAATTACAAGTTTTTGGTCGCGGATTAAAGCTCAGCCTGGCGTATTACTTTGTGTAATTTATTTCATCAACACTGCTTTCAAAATGGTGAGGGAAACCTTCGTGAGGAAACCGGCATGTCCTAAAACCAAAAATTCGAAAATATGTGACATCCACTAATTCGCACTGGGCTCGCGTAGTGGATTACGGTCCTATCCCTCTCCTGTCAATGTCAATATTACAAGGTCGATTATGTTTTTCTTAGAAGTAGTATAAAACACGGTTTAATATAAGCGAAAGACAAGTTCCTGTGCAAGATAAAGCCAAAGCAATAATATTTTTCTCTGTGGCAAGGGATTTACTTCAAAGGAAGAGGAACAGAATAAAATGACTAAGACTTTAATATTTATATTGAACTTACTGGTGGAACTCTTTAATAGGAATGTCACTCAATCATAACAAATCGTTAATAGTAAAAGAGTCAGATTAGCCTACGACATTAAAATTTTTCTAAAGTTTTTTTTTAGCATTTGGCAGGTCAGTGATAAATGATCTTTATTTAGCAACTCTGTTTTATAAAATACTTTTCAGCGTCAATGTTTGTGTCATTTTAAACAAGATGAGGTCGGATGTTGAAGAAGTCCATACAACAACAAATATGTAAGGGTCACATTACATGAGAACCATGCAGTGTCTGAGATGTGTGAGTGAAATGTTGATTCAATATGATTTGCACTTTATATTTTCAAGTAGTCTGTCATTCAGAAACATGAAGCTTAATGTACGTTTGTAAGCAAAGTTCTCTTAAAAAGTACGTGCAAAAAATTCCATGTATACTTTTATACCAAGTTACATTTAGTAGATTGGTGGTATACCCAAATTATCAAGGTGCAATATTGACCGGTCTACACTGTTCTCTTATACCTATTAATATTGTAATATGGAAATATTGAAGAATCAATTTTTTTTTTTTAAGTAACCATGGAGTTTCTTGCCAGTTCTTTATTCCGCCGGGTCGGATTTTTTTTATTCGTATATAGTAATAATTTTCAAACTGCAATACAATGATCATTGAAGTGAAAATTGTAATGGACGCCATTCAATGATCACTGTATTGCACAAACTGTGAACTCATTAGTTCATCAATGTCTATTCTACACTTGTAAGTACATAGTGACAGGTAATTAGTTCACCACCTACGGACAAAGGCTATTGAAAAGAGTAATTAACGACTTTATATATCATTAATATTCCAATATCTGCACTAAATTAACTGTTGCACTGTACATCATTTTCTTTTCCGTAGACACTAATAAAGTAGAAATTGACCCGACAAACGTTGTTCAAATGCATAAACAAAAAAAATCAGGTACCATTATCTACAGCTAAACTAATATAATATAGAGGTAAAGTTTTTTTTTTGTTTTTATGTTTTTTTGTTTGTAAGAGGCAATCTCTGGAAGTACTGGTCCGATATAGGCTACAATTTATGTAAGCGGGTGAAACCGCGGGCAAAAGCTAGTAACTGATATAAAAGTCATTTAGATTTAGATTAAAAAATAAATAAACATAAAAATTCCATTTACCAAAATTAGTGCAAAATTAAATAAAATGTCCAAGAAAAAAAAATTAGAGTGGGGGTAGGAGGGTAAAAACAGCCTACAACGTATTTACAATCCTACCAAATATACAAGCCTTGTATAGTAAAAGGCAAATTTGGTTGCCATAAAACTAATTTTCTACGAATCTATACAATGAAATCTTAGACTAACTTCTGCCAGCGGCATCGTCGGTGTGATAGTAGAAAATTATTCCATGGGAAGATACTCCTGCTCCTGGTGGCGGAAAACATCACCGGATACTGCACACTGAGTAATCACCTCCACACAATAGGCATTACAGACAGTCCCCTGTGCAGAGCATGCTTGGAGGGGGAGGATACAATTGCGCATATGCTCCTGGACTGCACAGGTGTCACTGAAATACGCACACGAACCTTAAGATCCTCGAACTCCTTTATTGACGCTCTGAAAAACCTGAGCGGGCTAATTTGTTATTGGAGAGAGGTGAGCTGGTTGGAAAAAGCACACCTAAGGTTATGGCCGTCATGGCCCTCGTACAATAGTCCGCATAGGACTAAGTGCGCAAACCACACTCAGACATGACATGTATGTGCTATTTTAGGATATGGTTTACCATGAATTTCATCCAAATTTGTTCAGCTGCTTGAGCGTGAAAATTAACTAATATACACACAGACATTACACATAACGCATTTATATTAGTGCGATTAAAGTTCAGTTTTTCAAATGTCAAAAGTTTAGGTTTTTCTACGAGAGAAGAAGGTAGTTTTAACACAACTTACCTCTGAACCCCGGTCTCTACGGTATTTCGGTACAGTCTCGCCAGGTGTACCGAAAAGCCTCAATAAGAGCGGTGTGAGCCGCGAATACACCCGGCTTAAGGGTATGTAACACACTGTTTGCGAAGTCCGAGGTACACTGAGTTCTACTTTATGTTCCGGTGTTAGAGCTTGGGAAGTGTGTGTTATATGGTCTAACTAAAGTGGTAGTACGTAGCTAGTTGTTTTATGAAAACAAGAGTCTTTTAAAAATTTGAAAACTTAGGATCAGCGCACACCAAGAGCAGAGCAGAGCATTTTTTGAGATTATTGAAACAAATATCTTATGATTATTAGATGCTCGACCATGGTGATGCTGAGCAAGCCGACTGCGTGTTTGAGTATGCATTTTTCATGCGCGCCAGTCAGTCAGTGTTGCCGCAGTGAGAAATCCGTTCGGAACGGAACATAAGAACATGGACGAAGAAAAGTTGATCGGTTTGGTGCAGCGTTTTGAATGTTTATACAATATATTAATTTCAATATACAGCCACCAGATGTTAAAAGCCAATGCTTGGGAAAGAATCTCCCAAGAAATGGGAAAGCCAGATCTTCTCATTTTATAACGTCTTATTTTATTGGCCTATTCGTCATGTTCCTCTTCCTCTGCCAAAAGGACGATGATCAACGGGGTTAAGTCATAGTCAACCATATTGAATACATCTGCCTTCATCAACGTTTGGCATCAAACTGATCAAGCACGCCCGCCGGGCAACCCAGACCATATTTAACAGAGATGGCTCACGCATGGTCGAACTTGCCGCCTGCATGCTCGAGTAGTAAAAATTTTGGTCGACCATGCGCGAGCATTTCGCAGTTCGGTCTGCGCTGATCCATTGTCTTCAATTTCTAAATCAACGGTAATCATCTGTAGGAACCATTGTGAATTACTGAAAAGAAAACGCAAGTAAGTAAAGCAAGGTAGTTGAAGGAACATGGGTGGGTTTTATTCAGTAAAAGTATGTCCGATTATAATTTAGGTGTCTTCAAGGCTAGAGTGCATAGTCTCTTCATAAATTAGTGCGCCTCACCATCAACGATTGCATCACTACTTACCATCAGATGGGATTGCAGTCAAACACAGATCGCAGCAGGCTAATTGTTCTAGTCTTTCGATGTGCGATAATTTAGTAACAAATAAGAAATTCGAGGGTCCATGTCCTTCTATCATTTGGCCCATTTTCATAAATCTGTTTTTCATATATTAGGTTACATTAAAAGAAAATAACTTGAGCGCGTTGTCAAGCGCTCTGCTCTTATCAGTGCCGCACCGTATCGTCCAAACTGCAAAAAAATTACTATTAGTAGAATTTTATTTGAGCAACACTATTTATTTATCACATATTTACTAATTTGTATGTTTATACAATTATTATACAACATTAAAAATTTATAAAAAAAATATTGTACGTAGAATTTTTACGAGTAGTTTTTTTATGGTGGGAAATATCATCCAATGACAACCCCCGCTCTTGGGCGGAGCGGGAGATAGTGTCAGACTCTTACTGACTAAAAGACCCACCCCGTTCCTTCTAGCCTTCATACCGGGGCTCGAGCGCCCTTTCGGATAACCCTGGCCCCAGTAGGCTTCGACCCGGCTGGGTCCCTGCTGTTGCTGACAACTCCTTGAGGCGCGCGGGAACAGTGCGCGCCGTCGATGACTTGGGCTTGGTCCGGACAGTTACCGGACGGCCGGAGAGCGAGCTACCCATTGCTCACTGTCCGCAAGCCCGCGCCTACGGTGGCCGGAAATCGGGATCAGAATCCCAGCGGCGGCGGCGGCGGCGATAACGCCGTTGCCTGATGCACGAGTAGTTACATCCTTTTACTTACACATTTAGAATTATTATAATTTTTGAATTATAAGGATACACAGGATCATTCACAATATTGCCACAATTATTTGGAAGAAGCCTATGTCCAACTGTGGACGTCTTTGGGCTAAAATGATGATGATGAATTATTATGTACGCTAAGTCTTGAGCGATGATTAATATTGTATAGTTAACACTATGAAATGTCTGACAAATTATTATTCCGCTATGATTTCAGTTGATTGACAGTGCCATTAGCATTGTATCACCTTTGCACAAATACTAACCCTGCACCAGTGACATTGATTACTTGTTAAGCCTGCAATACACGTTGGCCGAGCGTTGCCGAGTGAAGGCCAATACCAATATGTAGACAGTATATTTGCCTTGTCTTGCCATCGCTCGGTGTCGCTCGCCTAGTTGGTTGAGTAGACTTGTGCCAATCAAAGCAAATGTGCGCCAATGTGTATAGACCTCATTTGGAGTAGCTTGTCACGACTCGCAGCCGCTCGCGATCACTTGCCTCACTTCGGAGCAGTGTCGGTTTTTCTGCACAAATCAAAGGCGCTCGCAAATGTGCGCCAACGTGTATAGACCTCATAAAGAAACAATTGTTTCTTTCAATGAAATTAAATTGTTGAAAAAAACAAATTGTTGTTTTTTTCCGTTTTTTTCACATGTTGCATTGAAATTTTGCGGAAAAAATCGTTTGGGAACAAAATAGAAATCTTTCGAATGTTTTATTCATTGTTTCGGTTAATTTCATGAAAAATTGAAAAAAAAAACAAGTTTTATTGAAATTGAAATATTATAGTGGGCGAAAATGTACGAGTGGTACATTTTCGCCTACTATACACATAATAATAATAATATTCCTCAGCCAAAATCTCGATTTCACTGTCGTCAGCTTGATCAGAATCGAACTCCCTCAAGCCTCCCCCAATTGTCACCATAATGATCGGTGCCCACTGTTGGACACAAGTCTCTCCCAAGTATCGCCATTTAGGGCTTTAATGACTGCTGTCCACTGTTGGACATAGGCCTCCCCCTAGCTGTAATGACCCCTGCCCACTGTTGGACATAAGCCTCCCCCAAGTGTCACCACCTAGGCGTTATAAAAATTGATGCCCACTGTTGGACATAGGCCTCCTCCCGCGATAATGACCTATGCCCACTGTTGGGCATAATCCTCCACCAAGTGTCACCACCTAGGCGTTATAATAATTGATGCCCACTGTTGGACATATGCCTCCTCGCGATAATGACCTATTCCCACTGTTTGGCATAAGACTCCCCAAGTGTCGCCATTTAGGCGCTATAATGATCGATGCCCACTGTTGGACATAACCCTCCATCAAATATCACCGTTTAGGCGTTATAATGACTGATGCCCACTGTTGGACATAAGCCTCCTCCAAGTATCGCCATTTAGGCGTTATAATGACTGATGTTCACTGTTGGACATAAGTCTCCCCTCGCTATAATTACTTGTGTCCACTGTTGGACATAGGCCTCATAAACTAGTGCGCCTCACCATCAGATTGCGTCATCTAGTTTATATTAGTTTAAAAAAAAGTACGCATTTGAAAAAAACAAACATGAAGTTTTCGGTTCTTTTCATACTTTTCCGTTTAATAATAATAATTATAAGCGCTTATTAAATAAATAGCAGCAGCCGCGATGACTTCTACGTCGTCCATATTGTTTAAATGCACAATAACAACTGACAGGACCCAACATGTGGGCGTCTCCTCAAAACTCGTCTTATTGGCCATTTGCATTGGTTCAAGCTTGCCGAACGTGTAGAGAGGCGCTTGCCGAACGTGTAGAGGCGCTTGCCGTGTGTCAATTTGCCTATATTTGCTTAGGCTCGCCAAGGCTCGCGTTGGTCTCAGCTCGGCCAACGTGTATTGCAGGCTTTAGAGTTATCTGCATTCCAATAATATTCGCAGTCTTCAAATTCTTGGAATTTCTTATTTTCATAAATAATTACGAAGATCGAACAAACGGTGTTTTAACGCGACAAGTAAATGAATTGAAATATTTGTGTTATTTGTGAGAAAAGTTTTGATCATTTTTGCAAAATGATATCTTGTTTATCTCGTACTTAATTTTTGGCCAAACTTCTAGTAAAATGAATCTGTACTACATATGAATAAAATCATTTTATCATTACACTAGGTTTTGCCGGCGGCTTCACCTGAATACATTGTTTTTTTTTTTATGGTTGGGAAATCATAAATGACAACCCCCGCTCTTGGGCGGAGCGGAAGATAGTGTCAGACTCTTACTGACTAAAAACCCACCCCGTTCCTTCAAGCCTTCATACCGGGGCTCGAGCTGTCTTTCGAAACTAACCCTGGACCCGGTGTTACTGATAACTCCTTGAGGCGCGCGGGAACAGTGCGCGCTGTTGACGACTTGAGCTTGGTCCGGACAGTTACCGAAAATATAGCCTATTTAACTCAAGGATAAAGTAGTTTGCTATCGGTGAAAAAACTTTCACAATCGGACTTTCAGAGATTACCTTCAACAAACTAAAAAAAAAACTAACTCTTTATAATATTTTATATTTGATATAAACTAGTGCTTGCCTGCGATCACACCTGATGGTAAGCAGTGATGCAATTGTCATGTTAGTCATATTGGTGTAGATTACCAAATAAAAGTTATCATTTCATGACGTGTTACTAACATTCAACCTAAGCTTAGTACGGAAATTATCAGAGTTTTTAGGTGGATATTCATTCAGTGACATCTCTCCGCTTTAGATAGAGCGGGACTCACTTAGTCAGACTTAGGTAGACTGACTAAAATTATACCTATTTTCCTTCTTCGTCCTTTCCGTTCCAGGACCAAGGGCTTCTCTTTTGGAAGTCAACTCATGACTATAGTAGGCTTCGGCTCTGCTGCGTGGAACACTTCGACGTCTCGGGCTTAAGCCGGACGGTTACCAGAAGGCTGAATGGTGACCTACCCATTGCTAGTCATCTCACATCTACGGTGGCTGGGAGTCGGAGTTGGGGTCCCGGCGGCTACGCCGTGAAGATGTCCGTTTCATCACTGTTGCACCCGCCTCCTTAGCTCATGTTACTGTTTCGCAAAAGGAGGCGACCGCCTGCCATTCTTCTTCACTTCAGACTATGGCCTGCACCAGGGCCCAGTTTGAAAGGTCGCTGCCACCGATGTTATGAACTCTACAGCATACAATACATCAACACATCAAGAATTTATAAAAAAACAACATTACCAAAAAAAAATCGCTTCTAAAATCGTTCCCCATAAATTCCTTCCCTTAACCAGCTACCAAAGAATCTCTGCACGAGTGACGTAATATAATAAGACTAGCTTCGTGCAGAGGATCGCGATGCAAAGCCTTTTATTATAACTGCACGGCCGAGTTCAGCCCGTTATTGTTGGCCGTCCTCGGAGAACGGTGAACGACTTCAGTGTCTTAAAATATTTTGGTCGGTTGAAATTTTAGGATGCTTTGTTTATTTTTTTTAACGTTGAAGATCATCGACTTCTTCTGCTCTAGGACTGAGCAGGAAGGCGTGTCAGATTTTTACTATCTAAAACTACACATTTGTTCCTTTAGTTGCTTTTTATTTATTTGCTAGCTTTTGCCCGTGGCTTTGCCCTTGCACATAAAATATAGCTTATGTCACTCAGAAACAAAGCAGATTTCTATTAGTGAAAAAATGTTTCCAATCGGACCCTTACTTCCAGATATTACCTCCTACAAACAAAAAAAAAAAAACTTTACCTCTTTATTATATTAGCGTAGATTTAATGCTTTATGCACATAAGTACACAGGTGGACTTAATGCCTCAAGCATTTACTACGAGTCAACCTTTGGCTGATGCAGTAAAAATCAGGGGTGGGTGAAATAAAAGAGAAGATGGTAAATACAAGAATAGATATACTAATAAACCATAGAATAGATACACTAATTAACCATAGAATAAATACGTTTTTTACGTACTTTGCGTTCCAGGACCACGGGTATCCCTTTCGCAAGTCTACCGATGATCCCAGTAGACTTCGGCCCTACTGTGCCCTTACGGTTTGCTGACATATTATCTTTGAGGTGCGTGGAATACTACGCGTCGTCGACGATTCAATTTCGGGATACTGAGAATACAGTCTGATATATTATGATTGTTTAAACAGATATACAGACAAAAAATTAAGCCTTACAAAATTGTTATGACAAATAGAAATCATCTCTGACTATCATACTTCTATACCAATATTATGAAGAGGTAGTTTTTTTTTTCTGTTTGTAGTGATGTGCCTTAAAAAGCGTTGCACAGAGGGGGTTCCGGAATGGTCTTTTAAGAGGTAACGGCGCCCTTTCTAAGTGCTGATGGTGATCACCAGGGTGGTTTTAGTGAGGTAAAAATCCCACACTCCTCGGACTTATCCCCAAAGTCCGGGCGCCTTTTGAAGGTTTTCCCTTTAAAACAAAAAAAACCGGCCAAGAGCGTGTCGGGCTACGCTCAGTGTAGGGTTCCGTAGTTTCCCGTCCGTCACAATAAGTGTACCCACTTATGAGATTAAAAAAATGCTTGCATATACGATTATACTACAAACTTGGTCCAGAAATTATTTTGTAGAACCCTTTTGTCTTTTTTGTACAAAAACTGTTCTTTCCATCAAGTTCAAAATAATTTTCCTAGAAAGTCCTTATAAAGTTCTACTTTTCAGATTTTTTTCATATTTTTTAAACTTATGGTTCAAAAGTTAGAGGGGGGGGGGACACATTGTTTTTTACTTTTGGAGCGATTATTTCCGAAATTATTGACATTATCAAAAAATTATTTTAGTAAACCCCTATTCATTTTTAAATACCTATCCAACAATATAACACACGTTAGGGTTGAAATTAAAAAAAAAAATCACTTCCCACTTTACATATAGGGGGGCTACCCTAATAAAACATTTTTTTCCAATTTTTATTTTACCACTTTGTCGGCGTGATTGATATACATAATGGTACCAAATTTCAGCTTTCTAGTGCTAACGGTCACAGAGATTAAGCGAGGACGGACAGACAGACAGACAGACAGACGGACAGACAGACATGGCGAAACTATAAGGGTTCCTAGTTGACTACGGAACCCTAAAAAGGAGGTAATCTCTAGAAGTACTGGTTCGATTAGTACAATTTCTTCACCGATAGAAATCTGCTTTATTCCTGAGTGACATAGGCTATATTTTATGTACGCGGGCGACGCCGCGGCCAAAAGCTAGTTCTTAATATATTTGAATCAGTTTATCTGGCAAAACCAACAACTTTTTTCTAACATTACTCGTACTATTAAGGTTCTAATAATATATTTGAGAAACAGGCGTCATAATTGATTGCAAACAAACATCTGGAGGTGTTATGAAGACATATTGTAATTTACTCACGAACCATTTTAGGCACTTAATAAGCAGTTAGACTGTTTGAAATTATAGTTTATCCTGGTGTTAACGACTAGTTTATTGTCAGCTGTTAACGCCAACATCCTTTTGTAATTAAATAATAGATACAAATCTTCTATACCTATAAAACATTATTTTTATTATGTGCGATACCTGAATATAGTTAGCCCAGAACTCACTCGATTCCAATAATTTTTACAACATGTTATATTTTTTCCCAAAAAATATTTAGAAAAGGTCACAAGTTGGACACTAGCGACTCAGTACAAAACAGGTCACGGCAGGTCATAAGGAGCACTAGGAACCAGCGCATAGCCGGGTGCGGAAGCAAAACAACCCCTCAGTCACCCGGATGGCCTGGTGACCATGCATTTATGTCGCCAACCAGGTACCATATCTCGCTTACGACCTTGTAATTTTTCATAATACAGTTTTGAAATTTTGTATATAGATTTTTTAAATAAAAATACTAGATAGGTGTATCAGGTTTTGTATATAAATACTTAAAAGGTAAAATACCACTCACTGATTAATCACGAAATCTCAGAAACTATAACACCTACAAACTTAAAATTTGGCAGATAGTTTCCTTATAGCGTGTAAACATCCGCTAAGAACGGATTTTTAGAAATTCACCACCTGAGAGGATGAAACGGGGATTAAAAGTTTGAAATGGAGAAACCGACTTTGGAAGCGAACCCGCTGGCAGAAGCAGGTTTAAGGCTTATAGTCCCTTGAACCATCTGGCCAAAATTATGTGGATGCACCTCTCCCACCCGCCTAGGCGGCAGTACGCAAATCTGTGCTTTTATTTGTGGCCAACAGCGCCTGGAAAGCGCGCGGCTGAACTTTAAATCCATTTTCTTTGCGAAATATTGATTGATTTACATAATGCAATGTTTACTTTGAAGAATATTTAACCACCAATTTTTATGTGTAAAAATGTTTCTAAAGATCCAAGCCGTTTCGAAGGAGTAGGGAAAGGTTGCGAAAAGTTACGAAATTGCTAAATATTTTTTTTAGACAAAAGTATTAATAGCACGGAAAAATCAAGTGTTGATAATGTTGTTCATGAATCTATAATAAACATATATTTTTTTCAAACGTATTAACTTGGCCGTTACCGAGGAGTAAGCTTCAGAAATTCACTGTTTTATGGCACTTTTCGGACGCTTGGGCCTTAAAATAAAAATAAACATTTTGCATACGTACTTGCAATTCTCGTTTGATAATATAATGATTTGTAGCAAGGTAACTGAATAATGATTTTATGCTGATGTTTAGTTTCTCGTTTATCTAGATGATGTCCACTATTCATGCTCGCTTTTCTGCGTGATATGAAGTTCAATTAGCGATCCTATAAATTACTATTTATGGTCTTGTGAAAAAAGAAGAGTCAAAACGAATTAGATTGATACGATTCCTGATTTGAAAAACTCTGAGAAATAATTTTGATCAACAGAAATTAAGTTGTCCACTTAATTAATAACACAATAAATTAATCGTCAATCGAATTAATGTAAAATTTTGATTAACGGCATTATTATTAAAATAAGAACCTTAAAATTATACACGAAACAGGTAGTTTTACTCATCATCATGATAATTATAAGGATTGAGTCATTAACGACAGGAAATGCCACAATGAATCACAAACAAGACCATAAGATGATTTTAGGAATTTTACACATGAACGATTTTGGCTAAGTAATGAAAATCGCACAATCATAAGACATTTATTTGATGTGAATGTTGATAATACGGAAGACGGAGGTAAAATGTTGAAAGGAAATGATAAAGTAATGTGATCAGGCTTAGGAGTGTTTAAACTTTTACTCAAGTAAGACCGGGATGGTGCATTCAAGGGGAATAAGTAAACGGTGCTTCCTAATTAAGTTTATTTTAATTAACTGGATGTCAATAAACTCAGTGAACGATGTTTTTAGTTGGTAATTTATGATTTTGGAGAGACGTCTTGTCGTGGTGACTTCAAGTCTAAAGTGAATAGGCTGTTAATAAACTAGTGCGCCTCAACATCAACAATTGCATCACTACTTACCATCAGGTGGGATCACAGTCAAGCACTACTTTATATCAATTAAAAAAAAAGGTACCTATCTTTTTGTTAAAGTGGTAAATCATTCGATGACTTCTCCCGGTCAAGGGTGTAGCGGGAGGGCGTGTCAGACTTTTACTGATTAAAATCTTTTTCAGAAATATATCTTAGTATTTCATATTGGTGTGCTTTGAAAACTTTCATTATGATTTTTGGGGTAAATTAAATCATAACAAAAGTCAGTGCCATAAAAAACCACGAGGAGAACCCCATGGTTTTTTATGGCATAATAATAAAATTGACATATTAATTATTGTTATTAAATAAATTGTAAAATTTAACATTATAATTTTAATTTTGTACTAATTTGGTACTAAATTATTACCTTTAGAGCACGGGTTCTGAATGAGGAGGAAATTGAATACATTCTGCGGTGCTGGAACAGAAATTCTACAGTAACGATATTTAAATTTAATATACTGAAACATCTTAGAGAAGCTTACTGTTTACCAATACACCCAAATTAATTAGGTAGTAAAACCTAATAACAGCCAAATATATTAGTTTACGTAGACTAAAATATTTACTATAATAATATTTGCTTCTAAAAGCAATTTTCCCTCACCGATCCAATAAAGATTAATAATTTAATTATTACCATAAATAACAATATTTACTCGCAACTGGAACGTGGAAACAGAATATAATTTAAGATATTAATCTTTATGAACGATTTAATCTCGGATTAGAAAATAAGGAAAAGATTTCATTTGGTGTTGACAATATTAATGAAAAGATTTTTATTTGAAATTTCTGTAGCTTGTATTTCATAATAATAATATAATTATTGTTAGAGTAATAATTAAGGTTGACTGGTAGAGAATGCTTTGTTGCGTTAAGCTCGCTTATATACTACTACTGTATACGAAGTTTAAATAAATAAATAAATTAAAAAAAGTAGAGGTCCAGCAATAACGGTTCTAACTTACAAGTTATAGGCCAAGGGTTCATACCCAGTCAAGTGCATTACTTTGTGTATTTCATTTCATTACCACTGCTCTCAAAACGGTGGAGGAAAATATCGTGAGGAAACCGGCTTGACGTAGAACTAAAAAGTTAAAAACATGCGACTTTCACAAATCCGCGATTATGGGCCATCAGAGGGGACGTAGTGTATATATCGAAACTGGCTGTTATTTTTTTCCATAAAAATCATCATCATTATTTCAGCTAAAAGACGTCCACTGTTGGACATAAGCCTCTCCCAAGTGTCGCCATAAAGACCGGTCTTATGAGTCTTGCATCCATTCGATTAACGCGACTTTCAATAGGTCAATTTTGGCCGAAAAACGTCCTCTGTCAGATAAAGGCCTCTTCCAAGTGTCGCTAGGAAGCTATGACGAGCGATCGTGTGAGTCTTGCATCCATCAGATTCCTGCGACCCTAACTGGGTCATCAGACTCATCGATCCACCTTGTTGTTTTAGATAGAATCTCAAAATATCGCCAAGTTATAGAAAGCCGAATACGAGTATAAGCGGAAACGAAGTCCAACGAACTTCATGATGTCATAGACTCTTTAGCAGTAAATCGATATGACCAACTAACATTTTTGCTATTCGCATAAAGATACCATCAGTATTTATTCAGTTCCGGTTCATTCTAATCCACGTCATTTTAAGAACCTTGGACTTAAAAAAAAATGTTCTATAGTAAAAAAACTGTGCTATAGTAAAAAAGTTTGACATGCCATATGATTGTACAAAAAGTGTGTAACAATTGTTTGCAAAATATTTAAGTAATTGACAGGCTGTTCTTGCCTTGGGGTATTATACAAGTTGTAACTGTTCTGAGATTTATATCTTGAGTACAGCTATCTAGCATTGAAACTATCTTTGAGATTTTAACTTTTTCAGCGCCAAGGATTTTTATAAAAAAAAAAAAACGCTCACCAAGATTTTATCTATTGTATTTGTACGCCTTTCTAGGCAAAACATGTTAAAACTTTTTTTTTGTTTTAACTAATTTATAACCTACACATGTTTTTCACGAATAAAATTTATAACCTACACATATTTTTCACAAATAAACTTTATCTTATCTAAAAGCCACGACCCAAAAATTAGGTTCCAAAATCATCGAATTTTTTTTTTCATAATTTATTTATCTCGTATATCAGACTGTGGTGGTTTATTTTTAAGGTGGGAAATCATCCAATAATTTCTCTCACTCTAGGGCGGAGCGAGAGGAAGTGATAATTTTTTATCGATTAAAACTATAAAACTACACCAGTTCCTTTTTTGCCTCGCGTTCCAGGACTCTGGGGTTCCCTTTCGGAAGTCAACCCTTGGTGATTGTGGGCACGAAATTGGTTTGTCACATAAATATATCAGACTGTGGCGCTGGATGAGTTAAAATTGTCAAAAAATAAAAGGCCAGTTTTGACATTCGTATTTTGACTACCTAGTGGCTTATCCGGTGTAGTTTTAGCTACTAAAATAGCTACTGCTACACCGGACTTCTAATATATTATTTTATTGTTTCTTTTAGTTTCGTTCCAAGTTACATTGTAGCGTTTCTCAAATGTCAAAACAAGACTTTTATTTTTAATGAGCTTAAAAGTTCTTTTTCTTATAAAGAGACTGAAAATGCATGTAATATAAGGTAATGTAAAGTCAATTTAGATATCACAATTAGAAACTGATTAGGCATATTGTTAACTCTTTACATAGACTTAATAGCTTACTGCTTCCAACAACTTTTAATACTAAAAATGTAGCCCTAATACACAACTTACACCACAAGCTCATTTTTGTACCATAGCGCGATAGCGATATAAATATTATTAGGTCAACTTTTTACACAGTGATTGACACTTAGCTAATTGCTCACCTTGATAGAACCGTGTCGTGATCGTCTGTCATTTATGTCTCATGTTTCTTTGTTTATGATTAAGTTACTTTTAGATCTACTATGAGTTATAAATTGCTTCATAGTATGGTATACAACATTATCTTCCTGCCTTTGGCCCATGTTACTTGGGGTCGGCGCAATACTTATATTCTACCATTCTGTCCTATCACCCATTAGCTTATCACTTACTCTCTTTTCTTTCATATCACTCCTCACACAATTCATTCATTTTTTCTGAATTGCAACATCTTCAGTCTTCACACTGGTAGATCTACTTTTGATTTATCTTTTTTCTTTTATCTCATATAAACTAGTCCTTGACTGCGATCCTACATGATAGTAAACAGTGATGCAATTGTTGATGGTGAGGCGCTCTAGTTTATTAAGAGCCTATTCACTCTAGCATTGAAGACACCCAAAGTATAATCGGATGGGAAGACAGCAACCGGCAAATTGTTCCAGTCATCTGTGTACATGATTGTGTATGACTTTCTTCCTAAACAAATTCGACTTTGACTACCACTGAAAAATGAACAAACTTTTAAGATCAGAACAAAAACTGGAAAATAAAAACTTGGAAACGACTAATTTTCTTTATCGCCGAGTACTTTGTCTTTTATTGCGAATACTAAATTCTATTACAATCAGTAGACACTGGAGAGTTTTCGTAAAATGCTATTAACAACTTTTTGAAACGATAAAATTAAAATGTCTGTAAACTTTTTCGGGTCACGCTGTTTCAAAACTTGACGAACTGCGCCAAACTCGATTCCAGTTTTTTCGTTGACTTCAAACTTATCTGCGGTATTTCTAATGTAATTAACATTGAAATAAATCTTAAATATAAAGTTTGTAGTCTTCTCAAAACTCAGCTTTTCACATTGAGAATTTTAATGGATTCATAAAACATTAAAACAAGTAATTCAATTTTAGGGTTTCAAAGAAAATGATTTGCACTTTAGGTATTCTATTTCTATTAAAATTATGTCAAAAAAAAATCATAGCTAACTCTTTCATCCAACCTTTATAAAATTTAAATTAAAACCATTATCTGCCGAGGTTTCCAATTTCATTTTACTTTAAATATGTCCCAAAATATACAAAAGAACAAACTTGTACTCTCAAATACGTGTACCTTTCCCGGTCGGTAAATACCCCAGTGATTTACTTGAACAATTTGCATACATATCACATTGCTACCGTTTCAAATGCTGAAGTATATACTTGGACCTCATAATGTATTAGGCCGAGTCTCTGGGTTACGAATACCGTATATATTTTCTTTTGTAGATATCTAAATATGTATCTATCTTTTGCATTGCCAGTTTTTATTATGACCTCTTTGAGCTTATTCAATTATTTTAGTTGATCAAACAAAGGACCGTATAAGTATTAATATTATCAATTGTACTACGGTACCTCTTAAATTATCTTTAAATCTTTTAATATACGTATTCAAGCTATGTCATATCAATTGATCCTTTAACAGACTAGAGTGCTCCACCTGCGTATCACGTACAAAATAATATATTATATATCTTGGTTAAAATATTAGCAAGTTGGTAGCAAAACAGACGGTCTATAATACACCAAACCTACATATTATGTTTCATAATCACCACTCATGGAGGTTTACTCGCTTCTTTTATAAATCTTTTTTATAAAAGATTTTTTTTGTACTCTAATGCGAGGATGTCAATCTCATCGTATCTACTATATTATCTATACTTTAATCACAAATAATAAGCTACTTCCTTAAATCTATAAAGGAATATAAAACTTTTGCTTCCGCTAAGATGCCAAACTCCTACATAAATTGCGGGCAATTTTAATGACTTGAAAAGAATGTTTCTCTTGTCTTTGTATCGGTCACATTCCACCAACATATGCTGTAAGACATCCTTTTCATTGACTTAAATGGCTAGACTTGAGTGAATTAAAATTAGCCATAACAAATGTGCAGTAATAACAGCACCCAAAATTTTAAAACCGTACATGAAAACGATTGTATTCGCTCAATACCAAAAAAAGTGTGGGCTCAGGAATATCATCTAAATATGCCGTTAATACATAAATCTCCAATAATAAAAGGCCGTCAATAAACGAGAAAAATGTCTACGTAGGCGATGAGTAGGTAAGTAGACGTAAGACTACCCACACGAGATTATCTTTTGTACGTTATAAGTGTTTATACGCTGATGCTGGCGTTTTACTAATATTTCGTGAATCTATCGTGTTCGGCTAATCGGATTAGAGCTACTTCCTGAAATTACCCAATAAGATAAATTGGTATTGTTGCCTAATTTTTCTTTTTACAAATAGACTCTTATTTAATAAGATGTATCTATATTAAGTTGTAGTTATATTATTGTTTATCACCTTATTTTTTTTTCATTACACTTACTTGTAAACCCACTTTTGTCCCTAGCGCTTGTAGGCACATAATTTACTGTTATCCGCACTAGTGCGAAAAAGTGCAAGAGATCGCCCATGCCTCAGTTATTTGTATTGATTGCATCTGGTTGAACCATAAGCGACCTCCACGAGTCGCCAGTCACCACACGTTTATTTATTTCTTCGTAAGTGTATTGAAAATCGTCGTTTGATACCCGTGTAAAGTCGTTGCAGCATTTGGTTCCATAACATCCTCGCCTGCGTCTCGGGCAAATTCTGGCTGTGTCGCAATGACAATCTTTTTCTACTTGCATCAAAATTTAGTATTATTGTCTTCAAAAATACGATTACATTATAAAATTTCCTGTGAAAACTGTGTCAATATATTATATTAAATCACAAAACCTTTTTGTCAATTTCTGGGAAAATATGTGACGTCAAAGGCCTCACTCAGGCTGTCAAACTATCAGCAATTTAGTAAAGTTCACAGAAAAACTTTCCTATTTGGGATTTACAAGGGACGAAACAATGTGTAGTAATTGTTTGTTGAGTTTCTGTTCACGGAATTCATAGAGAAGTACCCTGTAACCAACCTGTTTTTATAATTCAGAAGTTTGTACTGCTCTGGACCTTTTAGTTGGTTCGTATATCAGCTATTTACTTTGGGTTTCTGAGGCCCTACCACAAACTGTTATCACGATTTATTTTACGACCTGAAGTGAATTCTTAAAGAGATAATAATAATTAAATGTTTTATTTGTCGTTTACGAAGTTTTACAATCAATAAATACTTCTGCCAAACTGTATAGCAGTTTGTTGGCAGACGTAGCTTCCATGTTATTAAATATACAATAAATATATATAATATAATATGAAGAAGAAAACTCTCAGAAACTGTAACACCTTCAAACTTTAAATTTATAGGTAGGTTCTTTATACGGTATAGACATCTACTAAGAACAGATTTTATGAAACTCCACCCCTAAGGGGGTAAAACGCTGGTCCAAAGTTTGTATGGAGAACCCAAATTTCACGCGGGCGAAGCCGCTGGTAGAAGCTAGTTATTTATATTGCAAACATTGTCATTACAGACAAATATCGTATTCAATTCAATTCAATCTAGAATAGAAAGTCTATAGAACCAGTCATAGAGTCCGTAGTACATATGTAGAGCTATTTATATAGGGAGTATGATACACGTGGAAAGCCCTATCCCTCTTTCGCGCTCACACAGCTGACATAAAATGTCACACGTCATGGAACTTTTTTTTTGATTTTGTAAAAAAATAACCAATATTTAAAAAAAAAATACAGCATAAAAATATAAAATGGCTAAAGCGTGATTGATGGATTGAAGCATTTATTTTTATCTTTAGTTTATATTTATTTATTTATCTTCAAAGCTAATTATAGGAGAAAAAGCTAAAAATAAAAATCCATTATTTTCTATTTTACAAACAAACTTTACCTCTCTTTTTTTTTGCAAGCTCGCGTCGTAAAATGTGAGTTAAAAAAACAGTTGAACGGCCATAACAGTAGAACTGTTTCAAAATATGACTAGAGAAACCCAGGGTCCTGGAATGCAAGGCAAAGAAGGAGCATAGGAATGGGTTTTAGTCAGTAAAACCTGGCTGGCTCCTCGCTCCGCCCAAGAGCGGAATAAGACATTGGATGATACCCACCTAAAAAAAGTCATATTTTTATTCTGTACTTTCACCTGACTTTTTTCACCAGCCAAAAAACACATCGCGTGAAATCTTTCATATTATAATAAACATCGAATTATAAAATAAGCCAGCGATAAGGCAAGTTCGTGCTATATATAATCTGTGGGTCGAAGGTACTTACTAACTAGGAGAACAGAAACGTAAGTTAGTAGGTAAATGGGTAATTTTCTTCAGTGTTCATTTCCTTACTGTGCTAGACGAGTGGGGTCACACTCAGCCATTTTGTGATTTATTTTGAGTGCTACAGTAATTATTGGGTTGGAAATTGGGTTATGGTGTTACATGATGTATTGGAGTATCGAGGATACAAAGTTGTAGACTTATTATTTAGAATATTAATTGCAAAACACTGTCCATTAAGACACAGTATGACCTAGAGAGTTACCTTACAGATTTCTGCAGTATCCAAATATTTTGTTTCTGGACCGTCTCAAGGAGTTGTCAGCAACCGTAAGCGCCCAGCAGGGTCAAAGCCTACTGGGGCCAGGTGTGATGCGAAAGAAAACCACGGGCCCTGGAACAATGGCAAAGAAGGAACAGAAGTGGGTTTTTAGTCAGTAAAAGTCTGACACTATCTCCCGCTCCGCCCAAGAGCGGGGGATATCATTGGATGATTTTCTCACCTAAAAAAATGTTTTATGTATTTTTTTTTTTACCATAAAAGAAATGTAAATATCTACACTCATATTATAAAGAGGTTTTTTTGAGGCCAATCTTTGAAAGTACCTAGTGGTCTAATTGCCAAAATTTTTCCCTATATATTTATTGTACGCGGGTGAAGCCGCAGGCAAAAACTAATATGTTATAATTATGTTTTTGTATTTTTGGGAAATGAGGACTTTTATTATATAAAAACCGGCCAAGTGCGAGTTGGACTCGCCCATGAAGGGTTCCGTAGCAGCAAGTAACATAATATAAAAGTTCTTGTAATGTGTTGTAACTTTGATCGATGTTTTAATAATAGTGTATTTTTTTAGATTTATGACGTATTAAAAAAAAACTACTTACTAGATCTCGTTCAAACCAATTTTCGTTGGTAGTTTACATGGTAATGTGCATCATATATTTTTTTTAGTTTTATCGTTTTCTTATTTTAGAAGTAACAGGGGGGGGGACACACATTTTACCACTTTGGAAGTGTCTCTCACGTAAACTATTCAATTTGGAAAAAAATGATATTAGAAACCTCAATATCATTTTTGAAGACCTATCCATAAATACCCCACACACATGGGTTTGATGAAAAAAAAAATTTTGAGTTTCAGTTCTAAGTATGGGGACCCCCAAAATTTATTGTTCTTTTTCTATTTTTGTGTAAAAATCTTAAAGCGGTTCACAGAATACATCTACATACTAAGTTTCAAAAGTATAGCTCTTATAGTTTCGGAAAAAAGTGGCTGTGACATACGGACGGACAGACAGACAGACAGACAGACAGACAGACATGACGAATCTATAAGGGTTCCGTTTTTTGCCATTTGGCTACGGAACCCTAAAAAGGGTGTTTAGGCTGAAGAAATTATGTTGTTACATTCTTAATTTTTATTTTTTAATGTACCTACAAACAATTTTAATACATTATAACAATAGGACACAGTTCATGGAAAAACAAAATACAAATCCAAGTCCTTCCACATTTCAAAACAAGAAATGGCCACAAAATTCGAAACAAATCGAAATGTGAAACAATACCTATAAAAACCATAAATCCTTGTCCGCGATAAATTTCAACCAATAGTAGAACTACAAATACAAATAAAAATCGACGTAGAAAAAAAAGCTGTCAACGAAAAACATCTTCATGAAAGAAAACCCACTGTGAATAGAAATAAGCTTTAATAAAAATAAGTTTTAATATAAAGTAAACGGGAATGTAAATATAGGTAACGATTGAGACTCAAACGTGACTGGCTTGCAAGAAACCACAGATTTCGGTTACATATACCAATATCCGGCCTTTATTACATTTAAATTATTCTATCTTATCGAACGCGTTTTTATCAAGCGATGTTTTTATGCTTCGCGTTATTTTTACGATGAAAGAAGAACAATCGCTTCGAGATGGGATGCGAGGTTACATTTGCGATATCGGATGGAAACGCTGCGCTGACGTGACTCCGGTCTGGGTGCAGTCATGTTTTTTAAACATGCTGTGTGTATAGAATTTACGATTAGATTGGAGCTACTTGCACTATTATTATGGATAAGCATTGCTTTCAATTTGTAGAAACTGCCTTGTTAAAATTTAGCTTCTTGGTAAATATCAGAAACAGATGATATGAGACAAGGGCTGTTTCATGTTACTTGGGTTCAATGTAACTTATTTTTTCTTCTATTCTCCCCTGTCAACCATCATAGGACTCATTATTTACTCCAATTTCGGATAGAAAAGATAAACAAACAAACCGGCCAAGCGCGAGTCGGACTCACACATGAAGGGTCTCCTACCACCCGTAGCAAAAAAAAAAAAAACTGCAAAAAAAGTCACGTTTGTTGTATAAAATAAATATTTAAGGGGGGACCTTAAATATTTATTTTATTCTGTTTTTTAGTATTTTTTATTAAAGCGGCAACAACAATACATCATCTGTATAAATTTCAACTATCTAACTATCATAGTTCATGAGATACAGCCTGGTGACAGACAGACAGCGGACTCTTAGTAATAGGGTCCCATTTTTTATAAAAATAATTAAATAATAATAATAATATTTCACAAGTATCACACAACGCCATCTAGTCTCAAGCTAAGCAGAGCTTGTGTTATGAGTACTAGACACTGATAAACATACTTATATATTTCTAAATACATACATATTATAGATAAATTACACCCAGACACAGAACAAATGATCATGCTCATCACACAAAGATTTGTCCTGGGTGGGAATCGAACCCACGACCTCCGGCATAGCAGTCAGGGTCATTAACCACTAGACCAACAGGCTTGTCAAATATATTTTTCCTAAAAAAAGTTTAGTTTTATTTCACTGGCCTTAATATTGCTCTCAAAAATTCTAGAAGCACTGTACCAACGCTATATTAAAGAAATAAACTCCAGTTTTTTAATGCTCGACTTTATTAAATAAAATAAAAGCCATATTTTATATCGCGTAGTGTGTTCCGAGGCTGCGCTGGTGAATACACGAAGTAGGTCAACACAGCCCACTGCCGCTTACACGAAAAGTTTTCAGCCTATTGACGACATGGAGAATCAAGACTTGAGTGTTTTGATTTGCATACTAATGTGGGAATTAAGATGGAAGTAGGAATAGAACTTTCGCGAAAAAAAATATGTTTCGAGACTCTTCTGTATTAAGTGACACAAAAGCAAGTCCTACTAAATAAAATGTAAAAAGCCTGTAGTTTTGGGTATTACTAAGTGTATTAATCAATGGCCTCAACAAATTTGGATTCTATGAGACATCCTTAGACTATAAGCTCGGATTAGTGTATCCTACTTATATTAAAACTTTTTCCCGCAAAAATTACTGAATAGATTGCGATGAAACTTAGTAGATACATGAGTAGACCGTTTCCTGAAATAGCACATAAGATACCTTTGCCCCGATAGTATGTTCCCTTAGGATAGTTTTCTACAATCACGCAAGCAAAGCCGCTGGCAGTAGCTAGTAAATGATATTTATTTTGAAAATAGGTTTTAAAAAAACCCTTGACCTCAATTTTATCATAATTAACCAGATGAGGCCAGTATATGCTAAGTAATATATCTATACCTCGAAAAAAGGTTACTATAGGTTATTTTTGCCTTTCACATGAGCAAATTCGTGTACTGATTTTTTTAGCCAGGTTTTTCACAGACTAAAAAAAAATATTGTGTAAAAGAATCTTCAAAACCCGAACTTTGAAACCCTAATTTTAGTCAAACTTTTCGGCTTTCACTTTTATTGGGATTGCGGAGACAAATCGTCAAAGTCTCGTAAGACAAGAAACTCAAAGTATTATAATATTCTTTCAAGAGAAGAAAAACCTCTAGAGATTCTAAAAACACACAAGCAGAAAAAGACAAAAGAAAAGATAATATTGAATTTGTTCGCTCGATTACTTTTTGCTTTGATCCCAACAATATTCTAGAAAACTAATTTTATCTTTTAAAACATTGTTATAGTAGTTTTGCAACTACACTATTGATGCTAACTAATTAAACCTATAAAATCACTAGCTTGTGATTTTATCACTAATCTTTATCCACCAGATAATAGATACTATGTAGCAAACGCCTTAGAAAGATCCTGGTGTTAGAATTCTATTAAAATACGTGATTTTATCGACATTTTACGACTATTGGCAGTTTTATGCGTTTGACCTTCAAATGGTGTAAGTTTATAGTTGGATTCAATATTTCTAGGACCTAACTATTGGCTATTGAAAGGATTAAATAAAGCCTTCTTATATCTTGTTTTTCAAGTTTTTTTTTCTATTTCAACGTCAAAATATTCATATTTGTTTTTAATTGAAGTAGACTTTGTAATAAGCCTATGCATAGCATAATCAGTTTTATGTTTTTTTGTTCTCACTGCTGGGACTCAGGCCTCTTCTATATGAGAAGGAAGGGGCCGTAATCCACCACGCGAACCCGGTACGGGTTGGAAAATGTCACATATCTTCGAATTTTTGGCTTTAGGACATGCTGTTTCTTTTACGATGTTTTCGTTCGCAATTTTGAGAGCAGTGGTAATGAGACAAATTACACAAAGTAAGGCGCCTGACTGGGTTTGCTTGAACCCGCGATCTACAGCTAGTCAGCCAGGACCATTACCATATGGACACCATAATTTATAGTAGTTCGCTTCAATTTGGTACCTTAAATTACGTTTGATATCCTAAGATTACCTCTGAAAAAAATATCATTCAGAATAGAAAAAAAATTGATATAAATTTTTTTGATAGCTTACCTTTTCTCCTTTAAGTTTTACGCTTCACATCAATAAAATCTTCGTTGGTGGTAAAACAGTATTTATTTACAGCTAGTGTATTTATTAACAAATCGATGTAACAGCTTTATTAGAAGTTTATAGACAGCAGAATAAATAAGGCAATGTATTTTCACGTTACCATTTTGCTCACTTCATTCTTAAAACATTTTCTATCTTTAAGGTACTATATTTTCGTACCAATCGTCCAATTTATTCCAGTTCTTGTTGAAACGACACTTTTCTTTCGAATAAAAGAAAGAAAACTGTTCGGAACATCACAAAAAGTTTCACAATCGGCCTTTGCGAACTATCAACGTTTGTTTGTTAAACAAATCATATCCAATACAGATCAAAGAATATTTTGCTCAAGTTGGCATGTTTACTGGCAATGTTCATGTTGTTACTTTTCCATCAAAACTAGTCCGTGACGGAATACTTGTAACAAGGTATATAGCGTGTGGCCCGAGGCACCACAATTTGTGTGAGTGGAGGGAGCGCGTGAGCAATTATAGACATTATAATTTGTACGTTTAGAATGAAAATCGCGTGACGGGAAATGAGGAGCATTTTTTGAGGGTATGTAATTATATTCGTATTTAGGATGTGGTTTATTGGATAACATCGAACGTGTGTAAGTGTAGGTCATGATTTTAGGTGGAGTTATGAAAGTACTGAGTTATAACGGTAGGAATATTTTCATCCTTGAGTTTACTGTGTAGCAGCGTACCTACTTACTGTCATGCGTTGTTGGTTATGATAGCAATCTTAGGTTTTACGAGTATTTCGGACGTTTATTGATTCGTCTGTTATGAAAACAGTTTAAAACTAGAGTATAAGATATACTCTGTGGCTACTGATCATTTAAACACTACGTGTTTTATTTATATATTAGTGATAGGTTTTTTTTGGTGGCGAAAATCATCGAATGACAACCCCCGCTTATGGGCGGAGGCTTAAAATCCACCCCGTTCCTTCAAGCCTTCATTCTGGGGCTCGAGCTCCCTTTCGGATAACCCTAGCCCCAGTAGGCTTCGATCCGGCTGGGCCCCTGCTGTTGCTGACAACTCCTTTAGGCGCGCGGGAACAGCGAGCTCCGTCGGCAATTTGGGCTCGGTCCGGACAGTTACCGCACGGTCGGACAGCGAGCCACCCATTGCTCACTGTCCGCAAGTCCGCGCCTACGGTGGCCGGAAATCGGGATCGGAATCCCGCCGGCGGCGGCGAGAGTGCCGTTGCCTGATGGGGTCGGCCTCCTCCTTTGCGACCATTACTGCTTCGCAGAAGTCGGCGACCGCTTGCCACTCCTCCTCGCTCCGGACCATGGCCTGAACCAAGGCCCAGCGCGAGAGTTCTCCACCGCCGATCGCCCCCACGAGGGCACGGCGATGCTCCGCCCAAGTAGGGTACACTGCCATAATTGTAGCGTGCCCAAACGTACATACATAGCCTGTCAAAATCATAACCCTCCTTTGGCTTTGCCGTAGTTGGGTAAAAACCAGAACTTAAATAATTTTTTCTTCCACAGTGCCAACGTCAGACGTGCAAGGAGTGCTGGGCAAGAAGGCGTCACTGCCGTGCGACATCCAGCCTCTTCACTCGGATGATGACGTCGTGATGGTGCTGTGGTTCAAGGAGTCTGATGGTGACCAGCCTTTGTACAGGTATGAATCTAAAAAAAAAGTATATTTGATGGGCATAATTATGGCGCGCTAGTGCACGGTTCCAATATTGGTTATTTTCTAATGGGGAAGAACCGGTGAAAAATATCAAGGTTACTTTAAAAAAAAAGTGATTGATTTTTACAAATGTTTAGGAAAAAAAACGGAACCCCCACAGGATGAATTTGTTGTTCGTCTGTCTATCAAGACCCTTTATTTCGGGAATGCGTTGAGGTATCGAGTTGAAATTAAAACCATATACTCAAGTTAACTTTTAAGTTAACGAAAAAAAAAATACAGCCGTTTAATCGCAAAAAACGTACATTTCGGCACTCTCAAAAGATTCAAAATTCACAGGGTACTCTCAATGACCCAGAATTTCGAAAATTTGTCAGAAAGCAAGGTCTTATAGCACAGATATAGGGCTAAAACTGAAAATATTCAATTTGTTATGACGTCACAAAAACAAAACTTTTTTTGCGACTCGAAAAATTTTCGAGAATTGTTTTTTTTTTTTTTTGATTAATTTTTTTTACAGACCCTCAGTGAGCGAGTCCGACTCGCACATGCCCAGTTTTTTGACAATCTTCTACAAAAAAATAATAATAAAGAAGAGTATTTATAAATAGAAGTCACTAATGCCACTACGGCATTCAAATTACTAACAAGCGACGGTCATGTACTTAACGAGTACATGGAAAACTGTTTATTCTATCAACAGGGAACACTTAAACTAATGATAACGTTCGTAGGATATACGAATTGATGATATTTGAGTGATTAATATTAGTGGTAACCGGTACTCTGCTGATTTGGTTCACGTGATGAATGATGATATTAATGGTTAAAATAGTATTCCAATATCCACTTCCTATATCTGAGTTGATTGACATAATCTGATCGTTTGACAAGCAAATTGCTGTTAACGACAGATGGAGTACCTAGTGGTTTTTGGAAATTATTTTTAGAACTAATCTGAATTTCGTAATAATTTTGCTCTAACTATAAATCAGATTCTATAGTGTGGTGGCCTAATATTGTTTATCATGTTGAAACAAGCACTAAAATAAAAGATAAATACTAAAGCTTAATTATTTCTTTTATTTTAACGTATGATCTCTGTTATAAATGCTCCAAAAAAATATTACATTATTATCACATGAAAGATGAACATCTTCATCATCTGCTAATTAAAGACCTACTTCAACTTCTTGCATACATTGGCTTCTTAAGATTTGACTAAAAGAGGTTAAAGACAAATAACTAAAACATATTTAAAATATATCTCACTAGCTTTTGCCAGCGGCTTCGCCCGCGTACATTAAATATAGCTTATGCCACTCAGGAATAAAGCAGCTTTCTGTCGGTGAAAAAATTATAGCAATCGAAGCAGTACTTTCAGAGATTACCTCCTACAAACAAAAAAACAGAAAACAAACTTTACCTCTTTATTATACTAATGTCTTATTAGTGCAGATAAAAAAAAAACAGGAATATACTTCATCTATTCTCATATTGAAAAGGTTTTAGATTATGGAATTAAAAATAATACCATTTTGATATTTTTATCCCCGCTCTTGGGCGGAGCGGGAGATAATGTCAGGCTCTTACTAACCAAAAGACCTACCCCGTTCCTTCTAGCCGCCATACCGGGGCTCAAGCTCCCTTTCGGATAACCCTGGCCCCAGTAGGCACCATATTGATACCTAGACTTTACTTGGGTGATTTATAAAATAAGTATTTAATGTCTCTGAAGATATACAAGGTGCAGGTTTGAAGCTGCTAGAAATTTCAGGAGGTAATTATGTTAGTGATTCTCGACCCGAATCAATAATAAAATGAGTAGGTAATTTTTTTTATTTTTTTTCTTATTTATGGAAATCGGTATGTGTGAACTACCTTTGTTAAAACGCAGCCAGTCTGATACCTGCCTTATAACCGCGCTTTCACACACACAGACACGCAATGATAGTTTCATAATAAAGCACCTATCATCGGTCCCGTACGGCACACCCTAGCCACGCCCCCGCGGCCATCGATCAATCGATTTACTTTAGTGTAATTGTTGTCACCGGCATGTGCATACGCGTGCACTTTCCGCTCTCAGGTTCGCCTTCGGTTAACGGTTACGTACGCGGTGTCTAGTGCTAAAAAATGACGGACCAATACTCAAATGTAGAATTGACGGAGATGGTCCGCTTGTATGCTATCAGTGGAGACAGCGTATCTCGAGCTATCGAGATGTTCGTAGAACTGTTTCCCAATAGCCAACGTCCATCTTAAAATAAGACTAGTGTACGGAGAGGAAATCACCAGTGTTACACAATTACGTGAAAAGATGATCAGTGCTTTCGAAACTTTGAAAACAAATGTGTTTGTGCTACGTAAATTAAAAGAAAATCAACAACGTCGTGCTAGACTCTGCCTGGATTGTGAAGGTGGACACTTTGAACAATACCTCCAGGTAACATAAGTAGGTACTTAGGCAATTTATTTATTTTATTTGTGAATGTGTGAGTGAACATAAAAAAATCATTTGTAAATAAGTTATTAGCCAAATCAATTTGATTAACGTAAATCAGTTGATTTAAAATTTTTAACTATGCCAAAAATCAAGCAAGATAAATCATTAAAAACCCTATCTACCTACTTAACTAGCACAAATTATCTTGAGGTATTTTTATCGGTCCTCAGCCCGTTAAAAAGTAGGAAGGGAAATTTTACATCAACCAATTTAGTCCACAAATAAAAACGAAATTATTACGGAAAACTGACCTTGATAATGAATTACAACGGGCCGACTGCGATTGCAGGTAGGTATGTATCTACCTACTAGACGCCGTCGTCCGTTTTGTTTAGTGCCTAAATCCCGCGTGCGCGCGTTCGCTTTCATCATACCGAGAGGGTATGTCAACATCTTGTAGGTACAACATACTAACATTATGCGTCTCAGTCACGGTATCAGTAATAAAGCAAAACTAAGGCTAACATAAATAAACATAATTTTGGCTAAGCTATGTTCCGTCTAACTTGCAATCATAGTTTCAAAGTTATGCAGCAGGGACACGAATATTGCTTACGTGATATGTAATTGGTGCCTTTACACGTCGAACCAGCTTCGGTCAATCGCCATCCCTAGCCATTGTGTAAATGGGGTCTTGGTCATGAAATGGCATGAATGGCGTAAGCTGTATACCGTTTACACAATGGCTAGGGATTTTTTTTTTCGGTGGGAAATTCATCTAATGGCATCCCCCGCTCTTGGGCGGAGCGGGAGATAGTGTTAGACTTTTACTGACTAAAAACCCACTCTTGTTCCTTCTTGCCTTGCAGGAACAGTGCGCGCCGTCGACTACTTGGGCTCGGTCCGGACAGTTACCGGACTGTCGGATAGCGAGCTACCCATTGCTCGCCGTCCGCAAGCCCGCGCCAACCGTGGCCGGAAATCGGGATCGGAATCCCGGCGGCGGAGCTGGGGCGCTGTGAGCGCCGCCGTTGCCTGATGCGGTCGGGATTCTCCTTTGCTAGCATTACACAATGGCTAGGGATGGCGGTTGGCCGAGGCTGGGCCCACGTGTAAACGCACCATAAGGTTTATTGACCTCGGCCTAACCTCTTATTCATCAGCTGATAGGTAAATAACTAACGACGCAACGTCAACTTGTACTTTTAAAAGATTTTCGCATTGTAATGATGCTTAAAAATTAGTTAATTAACGAAATTACATTATGATCATCGAAATTGAACTAGGTAGGTACATCTAAGGCTAAATTATTCATTTCGTAGAATAAGTGGGCGGAGCCTCGTACAGGTTAACGCCCTCACACACACAGAGACATGACGTACGATAAATCGAATCGCAACGGGTGATTCTGTTTTTTTAAGAAGTGTATTTAGAGAGTTATTCTGAAAAACGGTTAAAATTAAAAAAATTAAATAGCAAGTATTACTGATTATTGACCAGGTTTCGTATTTTTACATGATTATTTATGAGTTTTATTACAACCTCCTGAAATATTGTGCAGTTTTAAAACTGCACCTTGTATTATTACAAAACATATTTTGTAACTCACTTTTTCTTACCAAATAATGCTATAGCCTTATAAATACAGTTACACCATAGAGTTTTCAAAGCACTTGATGTTAATGAAAAAAATATTAAATTATACAACTTATTGAACGTAAAAAAGTATATTAAATAATAATTACATAACACTTAAGCATTGTTTTTATTAATCGTCAAAAACAAAAGTAATAAATAATATCCGTTTCTTAAACCTATTGCAGCGCAAGACTATGTGCCAAAAAAATCAATACACATTTATCACCAAACCAGTGCCAACGCCAACACTATCACCAATATTTAGTATTAAAACTTTCTTCTTTTTTCTTCCACCAGCTACGACATCAGAGGCCGTTCCATCAACCAGCCGAAACTCTGGTCTTCCCCCACAGTCTTCGGGAACCGCGCCTTCTTCCGAGGCAGTGCGACTCCAGCAGTCCTCATGGTGGATAATGTGATAGCCAGCGATGCTGGCGTGTATAGATGCAGGGTAGACTTCAAGAATTCGCCTACTAGGAACCTCAAAGTTAATTTTACTGTTATAAGTAAGTGATGGTATATTTTTCAATTTTAGTTTTTTGACAAAAATAAAATTGGGATACTTGGAAAAAGGGTTTGAGATTCAAGATTCAAAGCAGTTATTTCAAATTAAACCATTTACAGGCATTTTTGAATTGTCAAAAATTCAAATGATATATTATTATTATTTATTATATTCTTTATGCATGCTTTTTTTTATGCATATTCCAAAGCTTAGATCTCTATCGAAAAGAATGTGCAAGAAACTTCATGGCCACTCTTTTCAATCATGTTTCGTGTTACAAATATCTCTGTAACGTGTTTCTTGTCGCTACTATTATGTGAGAAAAAAAAGTCTAAATATAGAAAGAATAAAAATTTGGAAGCCTTTTAAGACGGTAAAAAGTTCACTGAACCAATTCGAATAATGTAAAATTATAGTTCCCATAAGGGTGAAATTTCTCCGAAATCTACTTGGTTAAAAATAAAAAAAAATGAGTAACAGTCTACTTTTTCCCACAGTCCCACCAAATCGACCAACAATTTTTGACGCAAAGAGAAGAGACCGGGCGAAACTAGTGGAGCCTTACAACGAAGGATCCAACGTCCTCCTCATCTGCGAGGTCGAAGGAGGTAAGTTATCTAAGTATACATCGTTTGATATAACATAATATTTGCCTGGTCGAAAAGTAGATGGTAGAAGACCCAAGAGCAGGAGTAAAATACGTTTGTCAGACCAAATCCGTGTTACACTGGAGATTACAGTCTTCGATGCCATCCACATCACTGAAGATAGGACAACATGGCGAAATATAATCTACCAGAAAGTTATTTGTCAAGGTCACGACCCTCAGCATTGAGGATAAACGACGCAAGGAAGAGGAATAGTTACCTGAAGTAGTAAACATCATCATCATCATCATCATCATATCAGCCGAAAGAGGTCCACTGTTGGACATAGGCCTCCCCCAAGCGTCGCCACAACGACCGGTCCTGTGCATCACGCATCCATCGGATTCCCGCGACCCTCGCGAGTAAACATAGGGCCAGTTAATATACTAATGATCCAAAAACTCAACGAATCCAAACTTTAGGTTCATCATCATTAGGCTATTGTACAGTATTTTAATGTAACTGTTGAACCCATTGTCCACAATTGTACTGTGAGTTAAAAAGCATACCCTCTTCAATTGTACGTCATTCATCTCGATTCTAGGCAACTTTTATCTAGATGATACCAGTCTACATTGGTCGATTCACAATATCCAGTCAAAATTTTTGGGTTGCTTCCAAGAAACTTCCAATTAAAACATTATTTACACTGCTGTTTCTAGAAATGGAATTACCAATAACTCAAAATCTAATGACATATATCACACTAGCTTTTGCCCGTATTTTATTCACTTTGATTAACACAATTTCATACTTATCGTTCTATTAACAATCATTTACAAATACACAGATTAGTCGGACATGTTTTGTGTTCATCAACTCAAAGAAGACTGACTCTGCCCAAAATGACTGTTACAAACTCAATGTTTCCCTACCAAAAACTTTCACAAACACTCGGTCGACTAACCGACCAATCAGAGCAAAGTAAAGAGTACGTAACATCAATTGACTAACTAATATACATTAGAGTTTATCTAATAATTAACTGCAAGTAAATATTTCATTTTAACAATTATGATATATTTATACAAAATAAATCCATAAAGTCTAATATTATAAATTATTACTTAATGTCTACAACGAATGCCTAAAGTTCATGTAACTACTAGCGCCATCTATCGCCTATCATTGGAAGTTGAACGATTTATGAATATTTTCTTAAAAAATCATTACACTATCTAATGTCACTCAAGAATTAAGCAGCTTTCTATCGGTAAAAAAAATTTAGCAATGATTACCTCCTACAAACAAAAATAAACAAATTTTACCTCTATAAAATATAAAAAGTGTAGATTCATATTAATTGAACACGTGTATGTAAACCGATTAATATAATTTGTTAGTTAGTTCAATTCTATGAATACCTACTTTAGTTTGTAATGTATTTGTTTATTAATAACTTTTTAATTCAAAATCAGTTTTGAAACTTATAGTTGAGGCAGACTTTGGATACTTGAGTGGCGTATTTATAAATTTTAGATAAATAATAAATGAATCTCGGTCTAAAATTGTCTCTGGTAATATATTTTACAGAAAGCCCTTAAACCAGTGAATATGAAGTGGATTTTGAGTAAAGCTTTAATGGATAGTAATATTTTATCATTGACTAAAAAGCTGTCAAGAATGAAATAAAAGTCTATCGAGTTTGTCTATCACTTTTAAAAGATTCGCAACATTATTACGATATATACAACATTAATTTTAGTAAATGCGAAACCCGATATACGTGACTAGTATATTTAATTAAAGAGTCTATCTACAATATTTCATAACTGTATCATGAAAAATCACAAACATAAAAGCTATCAGCAAAAATACCTAGTCATCAGGTTATCCAGGCGACTGAGGGGTTGTTTTGCACTGCGCCCAGCTGGTTGCTGGCACTTAATGCCCGCTATGACCTGCCGTGACATATGTTGCACTTAATGTCGGCGGTGTCCAACTTGTGACCTTTTTAAATATTTTTGAGAAATATATAACATTGTTTAAAAAGTATTAGAATCCATTCAGTTACTGATTCTGAAGAAACTTTATTCAGGCTTTGCATAAACTAAAAATAATATTGTATAATAATAAATCCGTCTAAATAACAATATATTAATAAATTAAACTATAAACGAGTTAAGATCAACACATATATTTTAACCTGTTAATTTAACCGAGAATTGTCTGACTCATTCAGATTTACAGGCAGCAAATAGCTTCAAAAGAGACTGTATAATCTAAGATAGAGCAATACAGCTTGCAGCTACTTACAGCTAAGGTTTAATCAAACCTTAGGCACTGATTAGTAATGGAAAAAGGAAATAAAACAAGATATCTAAGACGTAGATCGGGACCAGGTAAAACAAATAATACAGAAACCAGCATTTTGCATAAATTTTATTGTTTATATACATAAAAACTGAAACCAGATCAAGTAGTAATGCTTATTACTGAAGCATTTGATACAAAATATTTTTTACTAAATTCTGCATGCGTACTGCGCGATAGTAGAAAGTTATCCCAAAGGAATATAATATTGTACTAAAATTATCTATCGTCCTATTTCAAGACAGTCTACACGTGTGCCAAATTTCATCCAAATCAACTTCCATTTAGCTGTTTAAGTGTGAAAGAGTAACAAACATACAGACACATTTACATATTCTTTCGCCTTAATAATATTAGTAGGATGAACCAAGAATTTAATATTTTAATTAGTTACTGATGATGCACTTACAGAAACAATTAAGTCTAATAATTAAGTTGCGAAGGATATCTTCTTCTATACTTATAATAAAACTGTAGAGAGGTCAATTCTGTACATTGAATATATATTCAAAATTAATAGTAAAGGATGACTGGTGATCGATACTGATGCCAAAAATTGATTGCATTTTTAATTTTTTTGTCTGTCTGTCTGTATGTGCACGCATGGGTCAAAAACTACTGAAGGGATTTTAACCAAACTTGGTACGATCATGGTCCATACTCCTGGGTAGGTTATAGGCTATATAACATAACGCTAGGATACATATCTATGGAGAAGGGACGATAAATTTGAAGCAAGTCGGATGAAAATGCGCGTTCGAGCTCTTATCCTCATACACCAAAAGTATGTATTACAAAGATGATGGTCTCTAATAGATCTACAAAAAAGTCCTCAATAGTATATATATATATATATTATAAATTAGCCACAATAACGTGTTTAATCGTTAGGCATTTCTTCAGTGTACATATATATAGGCAATATAAAATCGTATAAAAGTCAAAACTGTACATTGAATATTTTTTTAAAAGAATACTTGGGGCGTGATCTACAATCGATATCGAAGCCAAAAATATAGTTTTTAGAATTTTTGTCTGTTTGTCTGTATGTATGTCTGGACTAAACTCAAAAAGTACTGCACGGATTTACTTCAAATTTTGCATGAATATTACTAAGAGATCGGGACAACATATAGGCTACATATTATCACGCTATCACGTACGAGGGAGGAGCTGTGTATCTTTATTTTTCTTACGTATTCTGTGACAGCGTGTAATCTAACGACGCATATTTAAATGTTGTTTTTGAGTAAGCCATGTTATTATCTAGCTTTGCACTATAAAAACTACGCCATTTAAGTAACTTGGGCAGAGAAACATAGTTTAATGAATATTAGTATATTATTAATAATTACGAAGTATTAAATAATTATCTTATTTAAAAAAGAACAGTCCAACATCCCTTAATACATTTATAAGCTATAATCGCCCTAAACCTATTAAGGTCTTCAGACTCAAATCATTGATAAAACAAAACCAATCTATAACAAATCTTTAAAGCCACCCGACCAATTAACAGCCGTAATTGTAGCCTTCGAGTGTTAAACAATAAAACATTCCAATCCCATACAATTTGGGCCCGAAATAACAATAGCACCATAAATGATAAACACACAGGATCCGTGGGCGTTAATGATGGGAAATATATTGGAAATGGTTATGATATTCTCGATAGCGGTAAATCTATTTTAGAGGCTACGAAATAATCCATACATGGTTTCTATTTGGTAGGAAATGCATTCATTCATAATGAACACAGAAATATTTAAAGCGATGTAAATGATGATGAATATAACTAAGTTAGTATTTTAGTATATTTATAATCAGAAAACGGTTTTATGATTTATTGTAGCTCTTAACATTTTGCAATCTAAACTTCGTTTACTAAGCATTATAATGTATACATAGAAAATTTTTGTATTATATGTGGCATTAGACATTGAGTTTGTAATTTTAAAACTGAAGTATTTTATAATACATTTTGCACTATAATTTAATTTGGTCTTAAGGTATCTTATACACGCTAGGGTATACTTGACAGGTTTGCCTGCACAGTTATACCTGTCAAGTGAGCTTGTATGGAAACCTGCACAGGTGTGCGATATACACTATCCGGTTTACCTGTACAGGTGTAACTGTACAGGTAAACCTGTCAGGTATACCCTAGGGTGTATGGTGGGCATTAGGTCCTCTACCACGAGCTCGTAATGCAATCCAATTAACGACCTATACTGATCTATTAAAGTTAGAAGGGTGTATACTCCATCACTCTTTCTCGCTCACACGTCTTAAATTTTAACACGTCATAAGCCCTGGTTAGATCTACAAGTCGAAAAGAAAGGTCATTATTCCAACCTAAAGTAATCATGCTATCAATGAAATCTAAAATAAACTCCAAGACAAATCACTGTCTTGATTTTAACATATTTCACTTCTTGATGAAAGCCGAGTTGTGTCAGAAAAAAAAAATGAAGCCATTAAACTCCGTTATGATTGGAGCGACAATTTGTCAATAAGAATAATGGTGGTGACCACAAACTTCAGATAATTATAGACAAATGTGTCTATTTCGGCAGGGGTATCGATTTTCTGGTAGGCTTTCATTTTGGCTTCTATTATAATATAATTTAGGTGCTTAAAGAGATGAGTTACTATGTAGGCAGTATTTTGGTGAAATTTAACTCAGGATTTTTTTTTCAATAATTGAGATAATAGTCAAAATTATAACAAAAAGAGTAAAAGCAGAAAAAATAACAAAATTTTCAATCCAAGATTGATACTTTGTCCAGGTTTAGAGTACGATCTCTAAATTTTTTTTTTTATCCACAGGTAGACCGCGGCCACGGGTAACGTGGTACTTAGAAAACGTGGTGATAGACGACTCGTTCGAGCAGCGACCTGACGGAGTAACCGTGAACACGCTGACGTTCCCCAACGTGGGTAGACAGCATCTGAATGCCAGGCTCGTCTGTCAGGCCTCTAACACCAACCTCGCGCAGCCAGAGACCAAAGTTCTTATTTTAGATATAAATCGTAAGTATGAAGAAGCAAAAGATATAAATGATTAGATACCTACAAGAATAAGACAACTCACCAGCACCAAAGCTAATATCAATACCAACATCAATACCAACCTACTCACCAATACCTGTAATAACTGTTGGAGATGGGATTCACATCTCACTACCTAATAGTCGAAACTATTAGGCCATATTTAGGATTAATAAGTAGGTACAGGTTGTGAATATAAAAATGAATCTCTCAGTCTATAGGATATCGTGTAAGTACTTAATATCTCATTAATTTGCCCATGCAAACTTTGAAATGTCTGTCACTAACAACAACGTGTAGACGACGGTGAGATTGGATTCACAATAATAATAATGCTTTAAATTTTGTCGTTGCAGACAAAAGTAAAATAGCAAGTGCTTTATATTTTTCGCGTTAATTTATGAATCAATTGTTATGCTGATTTTCATTAAAAATAAATCACAATGATAGTTATTTTGTAAAAAAAACTGGTTTCTAGTTATTCCTTCGATCTGCTATCAATATTTTAATGGTTGACACTTCGGCCTATCCAGTATTTTATTTATGTCATTTTTGTCAGTGAATTTTAAAAAAAGAATTGCAAATACTAAAATTCTAGGAAAATATTTTTCGATGTTAAACATGATACGTGTATTTACATCAATATACTTATTTTTTGTTGCAGTGAAACCAATAACAGTGAATATACTGACAAAAGAGAAACAGGTGTCAGCAGACAAAAGGTACGAAGTGGAGTGTAAGACGACAGGTTCAAGACCAGAGGCTTACGTCACGTGGTGGAAGAACAACAGACAGCTGAAAAGGATGGCGAAAAATGTGAGTTAACTATATACAGACGGTATCATTTTGGATGCCCTTTTCAGTTTTTAGGACAAGACGATGATGACATAGTTACTGGACTTAAATACAAACGTAAAATGTGTAATAAATACTGAAGTAAAACACAAGTTTGAATAACTTTTTGGATTTTTAATAACTCATGCAATAGAGAGAAATTAACCTGAAATTAATTTTATAGGAATTTTTATTATAAGAATGCTATCAGTTATCAATTTAGCAAAAATGGATTGTTTTATTTACGACCTATTTTATATTATAGCTCTTGTTTGCTTTGAAGAAAAAATTGGTAAAACAAAAAATAGTTTTTTTTTTCTATCTATCTGCAAATACAACACTTACTTTAAAACCGTCGCTAAAAATAAACCCAAACAAAATTCGCTTAACCTTAGAAACTCTCATCTCCCTTGTTTATAACGGTACCAATCTCAACACCAAACACCAGAATCACTTCCAGAGCATACAATATCAAATGCAATTTAACGTAAAGCGCATCTTTTCACAGTTTTCCGAGAACAACGAGACGTTGAGCGTGCTCAGCTTGGTGCCCGGGGTGGAGGACGACGGCAAATATTTGACGTGCCGCGCTGAGAACAAACACATACAGGACTCGGCTATCGAGGACAAATGGAGGCTCAATGTTCACTGTGAGTATTGATGACAGTTTGAAGGGTTTTGATTGAGGAAATGAATGAGTTCCAGATCATTTTCGTTTGAATTTTAAAATAGAGAAAGATGCATTTACCGATTTCAAAGAGTATAATTCTGCAAAGCTTTTACGTCCAGATAAAAAAAAAAAACAAGACTGTATTATTTTTTTATTATATATAGGCTCGCGTTTGGCTACCATTTTACTGATCTGATATTTTACAACTTATTTGACCATTGAAAATAATATATGTATTTGATAAATTGTATCACTGCTTTCCATCAAGGGGGATCGCAGCCAAATTAAAAAAAAAAAATGTTTTAAATGAAAGCAAACAAAAGGTGCATGTTTATCAAGAGCACAAATAGCTAAGCACAAAGAAGCGATTGTAATTAGTTTTAGTATTGAAAATAATTTCGAAGTTTTCACGTAAGAACATGGGTACACATTTTGTTAAAAACGAACATTTCGCTAATGAAGACAAATGTGACCTCGCTATAAACATTAATCAGAATTGAAAGGATTTTGATTATAGAAATGATGATGTATTTCAAGATTCAGTGTCGGTATTATCTTTCTTTACCTAGTTTTATAACATTATATTTTATATAGGACGCGTTAACCTGGAATCTTATTTTTCCATTTTTTGTTAGATCTTTAAGCAATTTTTGTCGATCCATATAGAACCTGCTATATAAAAGCTGTTTTTAGAGTTCATTAAATTGAAGTTAATATTTTGTCAAAATATTACGTAGTAAGCTATACGAATATAAGAACTGTCAAATGCTTACATTGACTAGACTGGTGCACTCAAATGTATGCTGTTCTTTTTTCAAAAAACCATTTTAGAATTAGGTCTGCAGGAATGTTCAAAAGAATTATTGTGGTCCAATAAGCAAAGGGCAACTGAAAGAACTACCTGAGTTCCTTCACCCATTAAAAAAAAAAAGACTTATCTGCATGAGTCATGAGTTTAAGTCAAGAGTGAATTGGTTACTTCTAGGCAAGCTTGCTTCATCGTCAGCCACATCATCACTTACCATCAGGTGAGATAGTGGTCAAACGCGAGACTATCAATAAAAAAAAAAATGAGATGTTGACCTCTGAGTTTGTTTCGGTGTTACTTCTCTTCGCTGGCGATTTTACGTTTAAAAGCGCAGTTATAACCAATTAGCAAAAAAAAATCATTTATCTCCATATTGTGAAATAAATAAATTAAAAAGTTAAAGTCCTTAAAGTTAATGTGTTTTGTTTATCGAATGTTGCTGAAAGTCTTACATAAGTCTTTAAAACTATGGCAAGAAGGAGCACCGTCTACTAAAGTTTTAAGTTCAAAACGGTGATGTGTAACAACTTATACAACATGAATTTTCTCGTTTATTTTCTAGTAACAAACTTTACAAATATCTTCGAACTTGTCTGAAGCAACTTTGAGTTTTAATGAAAAAACTAATTCTAAAGTAAATATCGAAGAAAGTGGTCTCCGAACACGTGTCCCGACCACTGTATTATCAAGTTGGTAATTCCACTCAAGTCATCTCACTAATTCTGATATCAACTTGTGATTGGATAACTTTGAAGTTCTCGAACTTTCTTTGTTAAAACACTGTTTTTCTTTCAGTTTCATTGACTATATGGTTGGCTTTATTTATTCGTTTAAGTATCTAGTTGAAAGATGGTTGGAAATTGAAGCTGTTATTGTTTGATCGAATTCTGAATTCATGTTGTTGTAATAATATTGCAATTTTTGTTCCATTATCTTGGGTAAACTCGTCTACACTTTACTTTTGAGGACCCTTGAGAGTTAGAAATATAAATTCGAAAAGAACATCTACTTTACTTGTTCTGAATTTTGTATACTTTATTTAACAACTCCTTTTCGTGTTGATGGCTCATATTTTATTTCTAGTAATGTGTGTAATATTATGTAGGTACTGCCATAAATTTAAAGTAACGTAATATTTTATGTTACCAGCTAAGTGTACAATTGTTTGTTTTACATAAAATTGAATATCTCTTTTAAATTAAGAGGCCCATTATAATCCAAACAACACGAATATTCACCTAAAAGGTGCGTTTAAATAAAACTTGTCGTTACATTAATGTCTACTAATACTAATCGTTTTGTTCACAGATGTCCCAATAGTTGACCTGAAGATGGGTTCAAACCTCAACCCTGATGAAATCAAGGAGGGTGATGACGTTTACTTTGAGTGTACTGTCAAAGCTAATCCCAAGACACATCGCCTCGTTTGGTTTCATGATGTGAGTAATTGGAATCATTGTAATTCACTTAGAATTAGTAACAGTAATGGCATCGTTCGTAATGATGTTATGTCTTATATCAAGAGTATCTTATGAGGTAATTAAATTAGGAACTATTTTGATGAAATTAAGCTACGTTTTAGTGTTTTTGTTACGGATAAGAAGTTTAGACAAATTTAAATTTTACCAATAATTACAATTGGCAAAAGTGCAATCTCAAAACGTTAAGTGACGAATTCGAACTTCTGACAACTATGGGTATTAACGTTATTATACTTAGTTTTTCTTTTTGTCATCGTTGTCATCCACAGTCAGACTACCCAATGAGCATTCACATTTCTTATGCCAATCCCCAAGTTTTCTGAAATATCTCAGAATTAAGACATTGCTCAAGAACGCAAAAAGCTACAAGGCACAAAGCTAGTTTTTAGTCACAGAGCGGTAGAAGTTATTTGATAATTTCCCACCGAAGACAAAAAGGTTCTGTACATTCAATAGCCATTAACGACATGATCCAAACATGCAAGTCCTTTTGTCCTAAAAATAATAGTTATGATGGTAATCTAATTGGCAATCATAGCTGATATTCTTATCCAATATAAAAGCAGTGTCTGGAAATAATGAGATTAACTAAAACCAACATACTGAGACTAAAATATATCGAGTTAGTAGACTTGTTGTGATCCTTCTCAGTGTCAATTTAGATTTTTTTCTGGATACTTATTCGGTCTTATCATTCAATTATTCTTGGAAGACATATCAATAACGCTCAGCAGTTAACGAAAATTTGGTATTTTAATTAGTATTTTCTTTAGCATTTAATAATTTCTTGTGTTTCTTGAGTTTTATATATATATTTTTATTGTTTATATAGATTTAAATACCCGATTGTTTTTTTAATAATCCTTTTTAATGCACTTGTCAAGTTATCTTTTCACCATCCTTCACCCTTAACTGGTAGAGAAATTCTTTCGTTTGCAAAAAAATTATAAACAATATCTTTAAAAACGCATTTTTGTATCACTATAGTATTATCTGGTTGTCTGTGGTTGCCCTTAACAAAATAACAAGCAATTTCATTAGACATGTAGTTTCAATGGAATTTTTAAATTGTATCGTGCTTAAAACGCAACTATCTTGAACTATTCATTAGAAGTAAGTACTCCGCATGTAGGTACGATAAAATATTCATGCCGTATAAAATTACTTGCCTTCAGCTCCCGGTAAACTGCAATTCCTTCATGTATACCGGTTCCTGGAAATGCAACGTTGTACGGTATTCACTGTTAAAAGACATTTAATTTATAACTGTAATGCATTGGCAACCGCAAGTGCACAAAGTTATTTGTAATTCTGTATGTTTTGTTCTCTGGACATTGCAATTGTTCCCTTTGTTGTGGCTGAAGTATTTGTAATTTATGTTTAATTTGCTTTAAAAGAATTTAAATGGTCTTAGTAAGGAATTGTGTACAAGGATTATGTAGTGAAACTTGATCAAATGAAAATTTGTCTTTTGATTATGTCAAAGTTTTGCACTACACTCTAATGTTTTGGGAAGACAACGCGCGTACAAAATATAGCATTCTTAATATTGTTACATCTGTATGTTTGTTAAATCTGCAGGTTACGTTTTGTGACCTACTGTTGAGTAGTAGCGATCCTACAGACCCGATCTTCCGGCAGAATTCTTCTTCCTTGTGGTCTTTATTGGCTGGCCGTAATGAACTCTGACGATTAGCAGAGCTTGCTCCTCTGTCTTACTACGGCTTGAGTAGAGATTTGTAAGAGTAGTAACAGCATCCACATTACACTGTTTTGTCTATTCAACACGTGTATTAAATAATTTTGATTGTAGGGTATTTATAAATGTTACAATACTGCTAAAAACTTATTAAATCTCAAACTAGTCATTAAGTCTAAGACGTCTTCCGAGCAACGTTTTAAATGAAAATTTAAGAAGTTCTTTTATTTTTTCACTCAGAACTCTGAAATCTACCACAACGAGGGTGCAGGTGTTATCCTGAGCGCGCAGAGTCTGGTACTGCAGAGCGTGACCAGAGCTGCGGCTGGAGACTACACGTGTATGGCTGCGAATAGTGAGGGAAAGGGGACCAGCAACCCTGTCACATTGTTGGTTCGATGTAAGTAGTATTGAAATTTTCTTTATTTTTAAATGCGTCGGTAAATTTTGGAAATTTATAAAAAAAATCAAATATCGTATAAGACCTTTATTATTATGAGTCATAGCTGTCGGTATTTTTTATATAAAAATGACTAAATATTACATAGTCGCAAACTTATAAAATACTTAACTATGATTATACACAGGAAATACCGGAAAAGGACAATAATATTTTAGAAACTGCTTTTGAATACTTCAATGAAGAACTTTATGCAAGAGACACGAGGAAAATTCATAAAAAAAATCCTACAATAATAAAATTTTGGTCGATCAAAACTTCGTCGAAATATATATTTTTTGACATTGTTATGAATCTCATGAAAGCAGAAGCAGTATTTAAAATATGGTCACCCATTTTCATTGCATCCCAAATAAAATAATAACTCGGTTGAAACAAGTGTTTTTTTTTTACTTAATCTGTTAAGATACTTAACTCTTTTTGTTAAAAAGAATACTTATCCGTTTATATACGATTGTAAGTTAATACACTATACTCTTATGGGTTGGGAAACCGTGATTATTTATTTACTTTGCTTACTCTCAAAGAGTCTCATATTTTTGTATATTTTGACCTTAAAATAAAATTCAAAGACAAATGGAAATTTCACAATGAAACATTTATCAATTTTTCAACTTTGATATATATTTTACGTTTGTGTTCCGATTTCTGCGACAAACACACTTGCAATTCTATCTCAGCGACTAGTATTTAGCGTCACCAGGGATCCAATATACTCGTAGGGCTTCTTAATACTAATAAAAGACCAAATCTTTGGCACATCTTTACATATTCTTATCAATGCAACTCTGAGATTATCACGGACTAAACGCTTCACTTCGTCGTTTATACCGTATACATCGCAGGACTAGAATAATTTGCCTGCTGTGGTTTTCCCGCCCGATTATCATTTGAATGCCTTCAAAGCTAAAGTGAATAGGCTCCTTATAAACTAGAGCGCCTCACCATCAACGATTGCATCACTGCTTACGATCAGGTTAGATCGCGGTCAAGCACTAGTGTATACTATTAAAAAGTTCCTAATGTAGACTTACCTAGATCCAATTCTAAAATCTTACGTTTCTGAGTTACCGTCAAGTTTGTGTTTTGATCCAGAGAACAAAAAAAAACATTTCTGTAAGATAAACTAAGCTATGGTAGAAACAAAACATAACATAAAACGGTTTTACGTCCGGCAAAAGTGAAAGACACCTCAACAGCATCATAAAATCTGGTCACTGCTACATGACCCTTTAAATAGTCAAACGAAAAGGGTCAGGAATGACAAAATAAGAGACCACTTTGACATAGGTACATATATAAACTCTAGCTTTATTGTAGGCAGGATGACAAAGGAAGACCTTTGTTAAAATTATTAAGAAAATTAAAATTATTTCGAAAACTTCATCATCCATAATAGACATAGTCATTTATTCAAAAACAAGAGAGTTGTATCTGAATTACAAAATTAATTACTGAAATTAAAATAAACATATTTTATCTTGCAATCAAAAATATAGGGTTATTTGTAAAACACAAACAACCTTGAAAGACTGTATTACTAACATCAACAATAACTTTGTTCTATGACGTTTTACAAAACATAGTCCATTTATCAAAAACAATCCTTCAAGATTTCGTTGTTCTATCTAACACATTTCAACTCTGTATTTTGCTACACATACCTACGACTGTATCACGCGACGCAAGTACGTCAAGCACTCCCGCCGCTCGATCTCCACTCCTCTCCGCTACTTTACTATCGCTTGCTTTACGTAGACTTCGTAATCTTTAGAACGTTCTATTAAAATATTTTTATTTTTGTATGAAAATCTGATGAACTAAAATATGATAATTTTATTGATTATAAAAGTCATAGAACTAATGCTAGTAACATAGTTCTGTAAAGTTTCCAGTATTTTACAAATAGCTCTGTATTCAATCATACATAGTTATTAATTAATGATAACATAAAACAAAAATAATAATAATATGTAAAATTCTAGAGAAATTTATACTTTATCAAAAGAATATAGACATCAATTTAAAAGGAAATCCAAAAGCAGAGTTTTAATAGGACTAGTGATCATTTTTATATCTAAATGATATTTCATTCACTGCAGTGATACATTTATCACTGCAGTAAGAAAAATTGTCAAGTCAAATAATAAAAATAATCAAATTAGATGTATCTATATATAAATATATATATAAAAAAGTCAGTAGTCAATTTTATATAAGTGTAGGCAACACAACAATCACATATTTTTATAATCACGCAGATAAAACAAGCAGTATCAGAGATCTGGGAGTGATACACGACAGCAAATTACTTTTTGATGATCATATAGAAACCATTGTCAAGAAAGCCTTCAAAACCTTAGGTTTCATTACTAGAGCATGTTCTAACTTTCGGTCTTTAAAACCAATCAAAGTTCTTTACTGTTCCCTCGTACGCAGCCATCTTGAGTACGTTTCCCAGGTCTGGAACCCACAATACGAGACTTACAAATCTCGTATTGAATCTGTTCAGAGAAAATTTTTGCGATATCTTGATTTTAAAGCCAAACAATTCTCGGTCGACTACGAGCACCGTTGTAGGCGTTATCATTTCTTACCACTACACATAAGGCGTAATATTAACGACATATGTTTCTTGGCAAACATAGCAAATGGCTCGATTGATTGTCCTGATCTACTCAGTAAAATACTTCTTCGTACTAATCAGAACAACCTACGTATGCGTCCTCTATTACAGGCACCACGCACATCCACAAAGTACAGGCGTAACGCCTTCTCCATACGTAGTGTCACAGCCTTTAATAATTTACCGTCGCACCTAGGAATCGACTTATTTTGCACCAGTGTACATAATATTAGAAAAATCCTGAATAAGGAATATTTTGGAGATAGTAGTAACGAATAACTATTTAATATTGTTTGTACTTAGTTAATTGCTTTTTATCTATGATTTTAAATGACAAGGACAGGCATAATCCTTCTTTGGGTACCAACTTAAATTTTTATTGATATTTTTAATCAAAAGTCAACGCAGTATAATATAAGATATGTATATGTGGAAGCTTTTAATTAGCAATTTTCCATACCTATAAAAAATAAAACCAAATATGTTATTAGTCTGTAAGCTTTCTTTAAAAATAAATAAATAAATAAATAAATAATAAATAAATAAGTTTTGGATTTATTAATTTTAGGAGTTTAAAAGATTTTTTTTTATGAATTTACGATGTATGAATAAAATATTTTTTTTTATTCATTTTATGTTAGCCTTTGTCACTCAGGAATAAAAAAGCTTTCTATCGGTTAAAAAAAAATAACAATCTGACCATTACTTTTAGAGATCTCCTACAAACAAACAAAAAACTTTGCCTCTTTATAATATTAGTGTAGATAATCTAATGTAATAAAAAAAAAAAGAAAAAAAATGTAGGTATGATTTTTTTTTATTATGTACCAAAACGGCAACCTTGCGTTAGATGATCTTTGAAAGAGAACCACTCATATTTGTGTCACTCACTTTAAATGGACCAGTCTACTCAGTGCACGCATTAGTCAGCACTACATTGCATTGCATTTTGTTCATTGCTCAGCTTTATTTCTCTTTGTGTAAATACTCGTATCAACCCTATTTCTGCAGTACACTCAACATTCGTTTGAGGTTAACAAAATTTTAGAGTCGGTTAGATTGCTTTGGGACCTGGTTGGTACAACGTTTTGAATAATGCTTTAGGAAAGATGTTACGCGGACGTTTAGTGGAATAATAGCCTCAGAATTGGTTACTCAGTAATAAGTGTTTTGTTAGCCAATTCAAACAATGTAAATGGAAGTTTAGAGTACAATGTGACTGGGACAATCGACATTTGAATATTTGGCCTGGTTCAGGGTTTTGAACGGTTTCTGTACAATCACTTTTGGTGGAAGCACGGTTAGTTTAGTTTCGGTATTTGAAATGGTTTGAACTTACCCCATGAAAGGTAATTTTGATATTTTCTATTGACTATTTAGAACCAAGCTTTGCCGGCGTGATTGTAGAAAATCAAGTTCTAATCATCATCATCATGATTAGATCGCTAAGTTTACTAGAAAGTAGAACTGGATTAAGAACGATACTATTATAGCTATATTTAATAATATATAGTTACAAATGAAAAATCCTATCTCCAGAAATAGTGTAAGCGAGTAAAATGTGTCATCACAGCATGTACGAAACCAAGCATGGAAACACCCGACAGCGAACACAACGCAAAAATCTAACCATTGTAACCATTGTTTCTCAAACTGTCAGTTGCAGACTCGAAATAAAATCTCAACCAACAGAACAACAACTATTTTCCACACGAAAAACCAACAATTAAGGGAAAACAGAACTAAAAGACCCGCAAAATATTATCACTTAAACCGTGGAAAATTATATTAAAATTTGTTGCTTGAAGACAAAGGGATTTTAAAATTCCCCGTTGCGGATCGTAAAGTGTTCTCGTTTCTGACAACCACGGGAAGTGATATAAAAACCTGAAAAACTGCAATTTACTTGCAAAATGTATGAGGGGTTGCATGGTGAACCCCGGAATTGTCCTTTTATAAACAAGAGTCGGTTTGATGGCAGATGCGTTGAAGTTGTCACACGAAGATTGGATGAAAGGCATTTTGTTTAAATATTTTAGTTTTGAGGATGTTGTTGTGTTTTAACTGTGTCTGTAAGTTTGTTGTTGAAAATCGTGTTCTGTAGACATAAATTCGGCTTAGATACTCCTAACCTGCTTCTCAATATTTCTGATTCGTCGTCGATTGGCAATTGATTAAGGGTCTGTCATTAGATTGTATCTCATGACCCGTGTTATTTACTATTTATGCTGCCGTTATAACAACAAACACTACTCGTAAAAACAGAATGTAATAAATATTTAAGAGACCTATATAACAAATGTGATTTTTTGCAACGGACGGTACGGAACCCTTTGTGCTTCGTTGTTGTGACTTTTATTCCATTGAGAACCATTTAGAGAAAAGTATCCTTGTATAAGACAACTCAAACAGAAAATCTAGACAAAAATCAATGAATAATCTGGAGTTTACAAAACTAACATTTTTTTAATGAAAATCAATTTTCATAGCAAGCTTATAGAGCGCAATATACCTGTATAATCATGCTAGCTCAAACTCGATGGGGTTGTATCGTTTAACTACCGAGTTCCTACGACCACCTTCGGTTCCATCATCAGATCAGCTCCATGTCATAATAATTTTGTATTGCCATCTGATTAACACATACATGCAAAATTCAAGCTCAAACGGTAACCCGAAAGTGGATCTTTGATTACAGATATAGTTATTACAAACATCGAGACAGGTGAAACTAAATAAAAGCTTGTAAAAACTTACAAAACAATTCACCTACCAATCACACTTCGACCTTTAACCAGAAACTTTAAAAACAACAGCATCTCACTCCCAGCCCCCACCTGAAACTCAACACTATCAAGCTCAGTTAAACTACTTCAATTACGTCACAGCTTGGACTTTGTCATTAAAAGTGCTGGCCAAGTGTTCGAGCTGCAGTTTTATAACAATCGCCAAGTTTCCTCGGCCTTGTTAGACGACGCGACGTGATATTGTACGTCATACTTTGTCCGGAGTTTCGTTATTGTTTATGAGTATTTATGAGCGAGGTAATTTGCTGAGGATGAGTGTTTTGAGTTATGTAGTTACGGAATTAACTACCGATTGTAAAATATAATTATGTTAGATTTAGAAAGAAAGTAATTTAGGAGTCTTGATGTGTGAAACCGTACCGGAAGATGCTGCGTTGGAAGGCCTCCTACAAGGTGGACCGATGACCTGATGAAGGTTGCGGAAATCCAGTGGATGTGAGACGCACAGGATCGTTCATTGTGGGGGATGCCTATGTCCAACAGTGGACGTATATTGACTGAAATGATGATGATGTGTGAAATGCAATGGGTGAGAGTCTTTGACTGATCATTTAGACTAAGGATGTTAGGACTAAGGGTGATTTTATTTCGATTCTTAATTCTATATAATGCTATTTGTTAGTTTTGGTACATATGTAAATATACTATCTTTTATTTATATTGACACCAAAATAAATTAAAATTGATGACAATTTACGAGTAAAAAACAAATACAGGAAAATGACGCAATCTTTTCTTTTTCTTTAGTGTTATAAAAGGAAAATATGCGCCTCGTTCGAACAAAACGGCCGAACGCTCAGCATAATGCTGTAACTACACACATAGTGCGACGAGTCCACAGCACTGATTTAAAATTTGAAGCTGTAAAAGAACAGAAAAACAGAAAGTAACAAGCGATCATTATTACAAAATTAAAATTAAAAAATCAATTTTAAAATTGATTTTTTAATATAAATAAATATGCTATGTATAAAGAGATACGTTGTTTTGTAAAAAAGAAATGAATACTCAATTGTTTAAGTACTTATTCATCTTCTTCGAGTACTAAAGAAAACTATACCATGAGCTCAAAAATCATGCTTCCTCTCTTAGACGCTCCAGTGTGCGCTGAAAGAAGAGATGGCGAACTCTTCGGCGCACTAAAGCAAGAAACAGTCTCCTTACACTGTTCCGTGGACGCCAACCCAGCTCTGGTCTCCTTTCATTGGACCTTCAACAACTCTGGGGAGCAAACGGAACTACCACCGAAGTAAGTATTGACCTTCATTTGTTTTTCATAGTCTTACTGACAGTCGATCAGGGATCGCAGTCAAGTACTAGTTTATAACAGATAAAAAAAAAAAGGTCGTAAAACAGCAGAATGACATTTGGTCATATTGACAGAATTCGTTTCTTTTTGCGCGGTACTCTAATTTCTTTTTCTATAGTAAAAGTAGTTTACGGTACTTTTTATAACATCAGCTATACATCAAGAAAAAATTCGTCAAAACCAGCCTAGCCGTTTCGGAGATTAACCGGAACAAACAGACTGACAGAGAACATTTTTAAAAACATTTCTTTCTTGTTATTATCGACTACACTTTGATGTGCATTTAATAATAAAAAAAATACAACAAACAGACACTTCAATTTTCTAATATATAATATAATAAATCTATTGATTTTATTTCACCTAATGGTAAGCGTCTATGTTTTTCTAAAAATAAGCCATTTTTTCGAGACAGTAAGCACAATATTGAACTGGAATATCTTAAAGACACAACCTACAACTGTAAGTACTAGTTAGCGATCGCGCACTAGAAGAAGCAGCGTTGGAAGGCATCCCCCAGGAAATCAGGATGGCAACCAACCGATTGACCTTCAAAGTGAAGGTCCGCGAGTACATTCGTAAGAAGTCGGCAGTAGTTTCGTCACAGCGCTAATTTGTTTCCTATTATTTGTTTCACTAGATTCGTGTATTCTTCATTTTATTGTTTTTGTCTCTTCGTTGTAGTTTGAGTAAATATAAGTATATATATAAAGTGTATATGTATTTTATTGGTTATTTGTATAAGGAATTTAATAATTGTAAGTAATGTTTAATATTGCACCTACCACTATTTGTCTCTGCATCACCCTAAGGTTAACTAGTAGAAAATGCCTTAAGGCATTAAGTCCGCCTCTGTACTCTTGTGTGCATAAAGTATAAATAAATAAATAAAAGTGGACCGATGACCTGGTGAGAGTTGCGGGAATACGATTAATGCAAGGCTCAGGACCGTTCATTGTGGCGACACTAGGGCGAGGCCTATGTCCAAGAGAGGAAGTCTTTCGGCTGAAATGATGATAATTATGATGATGATCCTACCTGGCCAGCTCCGCATCAGACCTTTTGCAATTAGTTATCCCCAATCAAATTATTTTAAACTAAACTAGGACAGCAAAGGGTACTTCTCAATAAATTACTGTAGGAGCAACTTTGTTTGACACTAAATTTCAAACTGCCATTGTTTTCCGGCGTTGGCCTTTCATCTTCCATATTTAATATCTCAATGAAAGTACACAGAGTTGGCCTAGATAGTGATTTGTAAATCGTAAACAATTAGATATTGGATATTGTACTGCAGCGTGTTGGCACTAAATTTAGACTAACATTTAGAATAACATATTGTAAGTTTTACATGATATGGAATATATGAAATTGGAGATGCTGTAACAAAACTGGGCTATTCGAGTCAAGAAGCACACAGTTCAAATACACAAAAAGTTTCAAACGATCCCACTACTAATAATACCTGCGGAATTAGTGCAGAACGCAAGTCTTATGTAAATTGTATACTGACGTTATAAATTGATTGTAAAAGTTTAAAAGGAAAAGTTTATTCTTTTTAGCGCGTTTAAATAAAAGATTTTTTTTTATCATTATTTATAGAATTTGTTATTTATTTTTCCAGTTACTCTCAGCAAGCCCTTATATTTGATATTCATACTGTAGGAGTGCATTAAAAAAACTTCTCCGCCATCTTAGATTTTCGGCCATGTTGGATTTAAATGACGTCACCAGCTAACCATGCATTGTCATCCAAACAAAACATATGTATAAAATTTCAGCACAATCGGTTGAAGATATCTGCATACATTGCAAGTTAAATAAAAGCGTTTTGGTCTTTACTTCTGGATTATGCATACTCTCCACAACCTCCATCACCTTTTAACCTAATTTCTTCTTTGACCAGGTTATACAGCAGTCACGGCCACACGTCGACTCTCAACTATACTCCGACTACTGATATGGAGTACGGCACTCTAGCCTGCTACGGGGAGAATGCTGTAGGGCAGCAGAAAGTACCCTGTCTGTTCCAGCTTGTGGCTGCTGGTGAGTGATTGTTTGCCTCGTTGTCATTGTAGTACAAATAAAAATACAAAATAGTTTACGGTCACAATTATAGAAAGCGCCAGATAACCGTGGAATAAAGTACATTGACCTTTTCCTAATATCTCTGCCCATAAGTACCCGAAAAACAAACAATGAATTGCTTTTCATAACTAGATCATGTAAAGGACCACGATACATGTCGATTTAAGACAGGTTTATGTCTTTTTTTTTCGTTTTTGAAAATAAGAATGTCCACAAATGTAAGAGGGTCAATGACCGTTATTGCACGTTTATCTATTACCTAGACTAGCATTGTCATATTTACAAATATCAGGAGCCTCCTTTTAAGCTTAACAGTGCCGGTATTAGGAGACTCCGCGCTTCCATAATCATTGCCGTACATAAATTACCTTTAAAAGTTTGATTAGTTTTAAGCTACATCTTTGAGTATGAGGAGAAAATCGTATGAAGAAGCGTTCTTCTTAGAGGCTTCAAGTCCGTTTACGGTATACTTTGTTGTCCGCTTATTTTCAGTTCGTGTGGCGTAAAGATAGCTTTAGATTGTGCCACAAACAAGTCGTTGTGGATCGGATGGTATGATAGTTTTAGGTACTGTGTATATTTATTTACCCAAAAAGATTAAACAAAAGAAACTTAAAATTTAGTAACCTTTTATTATATATACAAATACCGGCACGAATCTTGAGCGCTCATCGAGTCAGGATCAATTTGCGCATCGTACACATCGTCGAGTCAATCACTGTAACTACAAAGATGTACTCCCAGCTCCCGCGTCTCACTTCATACCATTACAGAGACCCAATACTTCACTTCTCATTCAAGTCTTTGCGATTTCAAGTCCAAGTCAGCGCTCAAGATTCGTGCCGGTATCTGTAAATACAATACAATTTATGAGCATCTGTAAACGAACCAGGTAAAAACCTGTATCTTATTTCGATATACAGCGCCAAACCTTTCAGAAAATTATTTGCATACAAAAATTAAGCCAACGAAAAAAGCTACTAAAAATTTAGTTCGGATATCGGGGATAAATAAAATAGTTAGTTCGTTAGTTGAGGTTGTTATTGATACTAGTTATTCTGGATGTATTGGCAACGAGTTTGTGTGTGCTGTTCGCTTTGCGGTTACATTTATATAAGCTTACGCTAGTTACAGTGTATGTGTTGTATGCGCTACTTAATTAATAACCCCTACAATATTGCTCCCCTTTGGGAAAAACTATTTATCACACAAATAAAGCACAAAATTTCAACATACACATAGGTTCAGTACGGCCGAAACATGTCGATCAGTCTGAACCTCGTACAATTGCTTACGCAGTAATGTTTTTTAAGAAGCATAATAATAATTGCGAACGCGTATTGCATATTCTGGCGTATACTTCAGAGCGGCCAAGAACAATCCAATGATGAATCGAATGACTTCTCCCGCTCTATGGCGGAGTAGGAGATGTCAGACTTTTACCGACTACCAATCCTATGTTACTTTTTTGCTTTGCAACCTAGGACCCCGAGCTTCCCTTTCAGACAATCCCTAGTAGGCTTCGACCTCTATGGTTTTGCTGACAGTTCTTTGAGGCGCGCGTAGAACTAAACGCATCGTTAAGGACTCAGGCTTGGTGCGGACGATCACCAGACAGCCAGACGTCGAGCTATCCAAGCTCACGCCTTCGTTGGCTCGAAATCGGGGTCGGGATCCCAGCAGCTGGAGCGTGAGGAAGTCCTTACCATTTTTTTGTTGTTAAAATCACCTAATAACAAACCCGCTCTTAGGCGGAGCGGAAGATAGTGTCAGACTCTTACTGACTAAAAACCCACCCTGTTTCTTCGTGCCTTCATACCGGGGCTGAGCTACTCTTTCGAAACTAACCCTGGCCCCAGTAGGCTTCGACCCAATTGGGCCCCTGCTGTTGCTGATAACTCCTTGAGGCGCGCGGGAACAGGGCACGCCGTTGACGACTTGAGTTCGGTCCGGACAGTTACCGGACGGTCGGACAGCGAGCTACCCATTGCTCGCTAAGTCCGTACCCCCAAGCGTGCAGGCCACTTTCTTCGCTAGCTGCTTTGCAGACAGTGGTGACCGCCTGCCATTCAAACAACCAGAAAAATGTACCTATTAATATTATTACTCACCATAATACTTCGATGAGTCGCTCAGTGAAGTCTATTTTATCATAAGACAAAGGTCGAAGTGTTCTTTGACCGTTCAGAAAGTTCATATCTCGTAGAAAGCTCCATGATATAAATTTCTGCTTAATTTTGGTCTTCAAATAATAAGCCACTGTAGTTCTAGAACGTAAACATTAGAACAGTTATTTACTTTGCAAACTAATTTTCTGTTATTAGGGCCCTCGTTGGTCAAGATATTTGTTGAGAGAACACAGACAGAATATTTATGTATATATTGAATATGGAGTGTAAGTTGGGTATGAACATTATTGTCTTCTTGCCTAACTGTGAAAAGAAATGATGTCTGTTTTGTCTATGATGTAACAAAACTCACATTTAATACCGGGTCCACGCATGGCCTGACAATAAAACTGATTTTTGTATATTTCAGTAAGTGACAAGTTATCGTTTGTAATTAATTACAGAATAAACATGTGTTCTTTCTTCTTCTTCTTTCTTTTAGAAGATAATTCCTGGATTTATTTGAAATAAATATTTTAATCTTGAATTTTATGTTTTTGCCCAGGTCGTCCATTCCACCTGCAGAATTGCTCAGTAGCCAACCAGAGCATCGACTCGCTGAACGTAGAGTGCGTTGAGAACTTTGACGGTGGACTGCCACAGACCTTCCTCATGGAACTGCTGGAACTGCCTTCACTCATTGTAAGTATCGACAACCTTTTTTTTTTTTTTGATGGGAAAAATAGATAGTGTCAGACTCTTACTGACTAAAAAACCCATCCCGTTCCTTCAAGCCTTCATACCGGGGCTCGTCGACAACCTAAGGAAGGTTGTTTTAAATCTCCTTTTACTTAATTCTAGCTATATTCGAGGCTTCATGTTATGGGAACTTTTTTTTGGCAGTGCTTATTATGGCACCATCCTTACACTAATTCACGGATAAAACTTTGCTGGTTACCATATCGGGATGCCTTAGACGCCTTGGAATAAAAATCATAAATGTACAGGTTATATTCATCGACAAGGATAAGACGGCTCTTAACAAAGTGTTGATGAACGATGGGTCCTAGCCTCGTTTCCAATTAGGCAAGTTTCTCCAACTTCGCTGCCTCTTGCTAACAAAGTTCATCAAAACTGCCTGAATATACACAATTTATAATTGAACTGGAATGCGGGTTTACAACGACAGACGTAAACATTGGCTTTTTCTTAGTTGACTTTACTTAAGATCCTGTGCCCCCTAGATGGGGTAGAGGACGTCGACAGTAGTCACCCATCGCGATCGTTCTGGAGCTTTATACTTCACCTCGCTTTATCTCGCTCGTCAATCTGATGGCCGACGCTTCTGCCAATACGTTATGTCACCAGGTTTACCGAGGACGGCCACGCTTTCTTTTCCCTTGGGGTTTCCAGTCCAACGCCTGTTTAGGTATGTGATCAGAATCCCTCCTAAGCGTGTGATCAATACGTCTCCACTTACAGCGCTTGATCTGAAGGTCGATCGGGCTTTTGTGGCATTTCTCCAACAGCTCTACGTTTCAGATGGTCTCGGGCCAGTAAATTCCGAGGATGCGACGAAGACAACGGTTTAGGAAAACCTTAATTTGGTGTGAAATCTTCTTCGTCACCTTCCACGTTTCGCATCCGTCTATCAACACGGATTTGACGTTAAACCTGAAGATTTTGAGTTTAATCCTTAGGGTCAATTTACGTGATTGCCATTTTTTCGTAGATAAATATTCAAGTTTTCAAAAGAAAATAATATCATGGCGTATTTACCAGAACAATGAACGTTTAAGTCTGAATCGTTCTTGTATCTGAGAGATTCGTAGTAGTCTCAATGGCGAGAAATTTCTTACTAACAGTACTTATGTTTCCTAGGTCCGCTACAACGTTTCCACGAACCGAACCCCTCCGTACTTCGAGATCCGAGGTCTTCCCCCTGGAGTCAGCTACAGGATCGACTTGTACGCTGTTAATGCTAAGGGAAGGAGTGATGTGTCCACGATTGAGACTGTCACGTTGAAAGGACAAGCTAAATTTACTGGTAAGTTTATATTTTTACTTATTCTCTCAGTTTTTACAATTGTTACAGTTTTAAATTTTGCAACAATTAATTCATTAAATAAATAAAATAATTAATCAATAACATGAAAATTAAACAATAGTTGTTTTTTAACTCATTATTATGGAATGATTGAGAAATAATGATATTTAATATTTGTCAACATAGCATCAAAAATCGTTCAGAAACAGACTTGCTGTTAATATTGATCTTATAAGCAGGAACAGATAACATAATTTATTTGTGTTAAAATATTTGAATTTGTTCAAATCAAACAAACCAAATACGATATTTGAAGAAAAACTTATACAAACACGATTGTTACAATTTATTTTTACTATCTGCAGTAGCAACATTGACATAACATCACGTAAACCAAACAAACACGCTCTTTGGTGACAGTAAACTTTATACTATCCCTACCATGGGTTTTAAACGCACACATAAGCATAAACCTCTTTACACCCGATCCTGGAACACAATACCCACTCGTCTTGCTATTTCTTCGTTTAGAATCTGTTGGTATCGCCATTAAGTGCTTCCCCAAAATAAGCAGTTCTCACGCTCCAAAACGCCGCCCACATAAAGTTTAAATTGGTACATAGATCAATACAGAAGGTTTACTAACTTGTGCATTGTATGGTAACTGTAGGATGCGACCGTGTTACTAAATAATGCAGCAGCTGCTGCAGTTTGTAGGACCAAAATAAATACCGAAATCGCGGCTGATATTTTTCTGGGTCGAAGGACCAGAATACGGGATTGAATCTTTAGTAGTAGTAGCTTTTTGTTTCAAGTATACAGACGAGAAACACTTTAGTTATCCTAATTACGGATTCTGTTTGTATGCAAGATCTTTTTTATATATATTAAGATCTATTTCACAATTTTGTTAGTCCAACTGTCGTTTTGCATCCAACATAATTATGTGACCTACCCAGTTCCACTTTAGTGCCCTCAGAAGTCTCTTCAAAAGATAGTTAAATATGGTACCGTCTCACAAAAGTTCTTTCACCTAACATTCATTTTTTTTTTCATTCATTTCTATTTATAATTTTTAGAGATCTCATATTGACCGGACCTTCTGCTCTGTATCTGCATCATGTTAGATCTCAAAGGTCTGAATTTGTTTACTTGTTTGCTATCCAATTCGAACTCTTAAACCATTATAATGTATTTCTCTGTACCGAGTTCTCGGTTTTTATTACTTGCAAACAGTATTGGGAAATTCCTTTTATAGAATTCGATGGAATTTAGATAGTTGAAGTGGGTTTAGTCTAGACTTTTTTCTAGGCATGGAATTGTCGTGCTGGTAGCTACTGTACTGCTGTCTCTACTAATAAAATACATGGCTATACAAAATTGTCGGTTTCAATATAATATTTGTATCGTAGGGTGAATAAAAAGTGATACGTTTAGTTTATATAACATGGAAAGTGTCACTTCTAATAGCCGTCACCACGAACTCTGGCGTTCCATGCGTTTATTTATTTATTAACACTTCTTGCATGAAGTACAAAGACCGCCTTATAAATTCCAAAAATGTGGCTAAGTGTGATTCTGATTTGCGGATCGAGGTTGGCATACAAACTTACCTATGTAAATAATTTAATTCCCGAATTAAGTCTCGAAGATTTTTCCGAATCGCAAAAATAGTTTTTTTTTTGTGACGAAACGATTGTAGGGTTTTCAGACTTTTTCCTATATTTGCGCTATGACACCTTGCTTCATGCCAAACTTCAGGATTTTAGGTCACCGAGAAGTACTTTTGTGCTTAAACGGAGCAATAACGGCCTTAAATTAGATTTACGTCCACTTAGAAGTTTAATTTTTCACTGCTGTTTGGGGTTGTAAACATGAGTACTTATTAAAAAATTATTTCAACTTCATAATTTCACATGTTCCTGAGAAAAAGGGTCTTGACAGATGAATAGACGGACAACAAAATTATCCTATAGAAGTGTTAGTGGTAAGTGTTGGAACCCTAAAAATCTACACTAATATTATAAAGATGTAGTTTTTTTTTCTGTTTTTTTTTTGTTTCTACAAGGATCTCTGAAAGTACTGGTCCGATTGCGAATTTTTTTTCACTGTTAGAAAGCTGCTTTATTCCTGAGTAACATAGGATATATTTTATGTGCGCGAGCGAAGCTGCGGTCAAAAGCATGAAAAAAGTATTATAAAGACGAAACAACTACACTGCTACAGATCACTAAATCTTCATCACACAAATAGCTTCACGACATAGGCCTCCCCCAAGTATCGCCACAATGATCGATCCTGTGCGTCCCGCAACCATCAGATTCCCGCAACCTTCACCAGGTCATCGGTCCATCTTGTTACTAAATCTTAATACCTAAGTAAATTACTATTGCCCGACTAAACCATTCGATTCGGTACTTAGAAGCTCAAAACAATGAGAAACAAAACACTCTAATCACAATTAACGTTCAACTTAACAATATTTCAAATAGAACGAAACGCCAATGCAATTTCTTTGCTGCCAATAGCCCGGTAAGGACCATAATAAAACCATGGCTACAAACCCAGCGCTTAATTCCTAGATATCCGCAAAGCTAAATGTGTTGTAATAACTTGGTCACGCTAACGTGAGCAGGTTTTATTTCACAATTCCCGATAGCAGAATGAGTTAATAAACGGTTGAGTTGTTTATTCCGAGAAATAGAGAGAGGTTGTTAGAATGGAGTTGTAAGTACAAGGACCAAGAAGCTTTTTAAATGACAAAATAGTGCTTGACTGCGTTCCCACCTGATGGTAAGCAGTGATGCAATCGTTGATGGTGAAGTAGTAGGACGAGTATTTAAGAGTCTATTCGACGAAAACGACTGATATTCCAGACGAGATCACGATACGAGTATAAATGTTATAATTTTTATATTTACATAATGTAATATCTTCAACGTTTCATTGGCGCGTTTCTATAAGCCTACTTTTGATCAGCCGCAGAATCTTCTTCTTCCTGCCCTTATCCCATATTACTTGGTGTCGGCGCAACATGTTTTTTTTCTTCAATTCGGTCCTGTCACCCGTCAAACTATCACTAACTCCCTTTTCTTTCATATCACTCCTCATACAATCCATCCATCTTTTCTTCGGCCTTCCTCTCCCTCTTCATGCAGCCGCAGAATCAATGACTTATAAGTATAAGTCATTGATTCTGCGGCTGATCTTCACTTTTTTTGAGGTGAGAAATCATTCAATGACTTTTAGGGGTGTATTTTACTGGCTAAAACTCTCGTGCGTCCTTCAGTTGCCCTTTGCCAGGACCACGGTATCTATTTCATAAATCCCGTGGGCCGCATTTTCTCTTACTGTCAAATTGGGCTATGAGAGTGAGGTCAGAGGGAGTTCACTAGCATCAGTGGCTAGTTTTCATCGACTGATTGTTGCCTGGACCACAGCCAGAAGACATCATAAATTACTCTTTTAAAAACGACATATCACTGGCGATAACTTGGTGTTTTGTCATATAACTAGATACTTTCAGTAAGAAGACGTCATAAACAAGATTTTTTTAAATTTAATTTATTTAATTTCTCCCACAAAATACATAGGTACAGCAAATTTACAATAAACAATATTTTTGGTAGGGAGACAGGAGCCCATACTAAGAAAACTTGTGTTATGGGACTCCTGGCCACCTTTACCCAGACACATTATAGAGAACAGTTCAAAAGAAAATAATAATAAAAAAAAAAACATTGATTAGCAACTTAAAATTAAAGGAGTGTGCTCAGAAGTAGAGAAAATGTTGACATGCATGTGTGTGTGTGTGATGGTGTGTTCAAGTGCTAGTACGTGTGTTCGTCTGTCTTAAGAATTTCTATGTTTATTAAGCAGTCTCTCTGTCTCCTCGTATCCAAGCTTGAGGAGCCATTCCAGAATATTCGACATCTGCCGGGATTTCGTGATATCCTTAGGGATTTCGTGAAATCCCTAATATCCTCATTTCCCTGTGACATATACATATGCATGTGTGTGCATTTATGTTTGTCACTTCTTCACACTCAAACCACTGAACACATTTGATTTTTTTTTAATCCTGGTATGTTTCTTTGGGATAACTTCAACTATCACGAGGGTGTAGTCATTCTCATTAACTAGTATAGAATGAAAGATAGTATTACTCATCTTGCTCACATTATTTACAACATCATCAACTGCTAGTACTGTTTTACCTCTATTTTTATAAAACCACCAGACAGGAATGACTAAATAAAACATTGGTCCAAAAACCACACGCCTCGTACATAAAGCAGACCTACATACAACTCTATGTACCGACCACCGTACGGTTCATAACTATTTTGGTTTTGCAGTACACAGGGAGTAACCACCGCAAATTTTAATAATTACTAGTAGCGTTGCAGCGGTCAATAAAGCACCTAATTTGAAACCTGATTCGCTTGTAACTGCTTCGCTGTTGGCTTTAAATAAGGTGCACGGTGAACTAGGTTACGTTTGATGCAGTCACTAAGTTTTAGGTCTTAATTTGAAATTTACAGGGTAGTAACTACTACCCTGACTGCTCTATAACATAAGTATGTATAACATAGCATAGCACAGCATAATCAGCGTTTTAATGTTACCACTGCTGGGACTCAGGCCTCTCTCTGGGAGATAGAAAGGGCCGTAATCCACCACACGGGCCCAGTGCAGGTTGGTGAATGTCACATATCTTCGAATTTTTGGTTCTGGGACTTGCCGGTTTCCTCACAGTTTTGAGATAAGTAGGTACAACATGTAACATAATATTATGCAATTTAGCTTTACTATTTTTAACTGACCGACATTTTGAAAATTTTAAAGTACCTGTAAATACATTATTTGAAATAAACGTTTCTGATTTTTAAATAAACTAAACGCACATCCTAAAAGTAATGTCTACAATTGGCTACTGAATCGATTTCAGCTAAATACTTTTTCAAACAGGTAATTTGTTTGAATAAAAAATATTACCTATTTTGATAAAATCTTGATTACGTCACCAACATTGTTATAATAATACCAATGAGTTACCAACGTAGTGCAACTCTTCTCAAAATTATTTGGATACAATTAGGATAGCAAATTTCTTCAAATAAAACACTACATAAGTGCATTCAAGCGAAATTTCGGAGTTTGAATTATGATTATACCTTAGTTTCCTAATTGGGGTGTGCATTGTATGAAGTTCATGTTGTATGAAATATGTGGAAATTTGTCATTTAAAAACGTGATTAAAGTTGATCACACTCGTTCTGAAGTCAAAACATCAAAACTTGGATTCTTAACCAAACACTTAACAGGCAGAAATAAGACTATAGTATAACGCAAAAACACTAACAAGTCCTAGAATTAGCTTGTGTTTCTACAGTTTTAATATAACTTGAAGAAACAGCGGATGGCACTTTTCTTTTTACAGTTTTTATTACAAGTTTTCTTTTGAGTTTCTCAGTAGCGTTGTGAACAGATACTTAGTAGTTCTTTAGTTATTCTGTTATACTTTTTTTATCTTTGATTGTGAAGAGAATTTATTGTTATTTTAATTAATGATCTTTTGTCGTCATTGAAGATGAGAAGTATATTTTAAGCTCTTTGTGCTATATCGGTAAACGGATATGCTATGCTAACCAAATTAATTTGCATTCTCCATACGCTGTAGTACACTATAATGAATACATTTCCATGAAAGGTTCCCTTCATTTTGAAACTAACATCTTTACTGATTGGTCCTCCTCTCCATTCCAACAACTCGTTATTTAAGTGTAGGAAAAAATTAAACACAGCGCAAAAATGTCTGTAAAAATTAAAACTAATTTCCATATTATGGGCATTAATTTTTACCAATATTTACATTAGTATGCTATTGAAACCTATATAATACATATATAAAAGCGAAATACCACTCACTGATTAATCACGAAATCTCAGAAACTATAACACCTATAAACAGGGACTTAAAAACACCTTCATAAAGGTTACAGAATTATAAGTGTTACATGTTGAATGTGTAACAGAATCAAAAATGTAACACTTATCCGGTTTTCAATATGTTAACCCAAAACACTTAAAAAAGTGTAACCGTAACATATCTGTTACAGATATAAAAGTGTTAACAGTGTTAATAAGTGTAACAGGTAAACGAAGCGTTGCCAAAGTTACAATTTACTTATTTATGGTACTGTGCAATTATTTCAGTTACACATATTAACACTTATAACAGGTTACAGTTTGATTCGGTAGCACTTCTTAACACATATAAAAGGTTACAGTTTCATTCGGTAACATTATTGTATCTGTTACATTTTAAAGTGTTTTTCTGTTATAACTGTTTTAAAAAACAGTGTTAAAACACATTATTACGGTTACAGTTTGAATCCCTGCCTATAAACTTAAAATTTGGCAGGACTTATCAATATAAGTCCGTAAGTAATTTCCGTAAATCCGTTCCTTGCGGATGTCTATACAATATAGACATCCGCAAGGAACGGATTTACGGAAATTCATCCCCTAAGGGGATGAAACGGTGGTATCCAAAGTTTGTATGGAGAAGCCGACTTGCACGCAGGTGACGCCGCTGGCAGAAGCTAGTATGTTATATTAGAAACGAGGTTGAGTTGAGTGGAAGAAGTGAATTAGAACGTGGGTGTTAGTTGTTAAAATTACAGTATCTACGGTGTAAAATTAAACATTATTTTTTTAATAAAGCTCTTCATAAAAGCCTAATAAATATTTGTTCACTGTAATGTATTGTTAGTTTAGCGCCTACCCCAAGGGATTAGCATATCGCGTCGTAACACTCACATTTCCATTTAAAAATGGCGTGCTCATAGTTTTTATGTAAACTTTTAAGTATTTGTCACATTTCACCGTGTTTGAAATGATTAAAAATTAGCTTGTTATTTCATTTAGATTATTTTCTCTTTTGTTTTTTTTTTTTTTTAATTTATAAGTAGTACTTGTATAAACACCAATTCCAAGTCTAATTCTATCCATACATTTGATCTTTGGGAGCCTATTTTATTTTTGTGATAAGTCTTATGATAAGTCTTCAAATTTTCTCGGCTGTCTGCGCAGATTGTGAAAAATTCGATATATTCATGATAGATTACGCAGAAAAGGTCAAGTAATCAAGCTATGTAGATATCTGTCTAGCTTCTTGTCAAGGATAATCCTCCAATTTCAAACATTTATTCTTTATTTGCAGTATTCAGTATAATAAAGTGTTATCTAATTACTTTATCTGTGATCAACTCTTGAGGCACTAGACAAGTGAGATTCTTTCTGTCATAATGATTGCAATAATTATTATAGTGCAGTCAAAATTTTAAGGATAGATTACACCCAACCTATGCTATCGCGACCTTGGAACGCAAAGGCAATTAAAAGAGTATGATGAGTTTTAGTCGGTAAAAGTTTGACATTCTTTCTCGGTCCTTATTTATAGAGCAGGAGAACTTATTTTATAATTTTCTACCCTAAAAAAAAGGACATTGCTTATGTGATATTTCGGTAGCGTTTCAAATGTTGGATATATTGAAAATTGCAGTTCGAATGTCAGTTTAGTTTAAAGTTTCCACACTATTTAAGATTTAAGGATCTATACTAACTTCTTTTTTGTCACCAGGTGAAGGAAGTGCCCTCGGCATGTCTCCAGTGCTCGCTTCTATAGCGGCCATGTCAGCTCTCTTAGCGACTGCGGTATGCGGGGTACTCGCTGTGTTGTACAAGCGGCACTCGGCAAGGCATCGGCATTTACCGGCTAAACATGCGCCTTTGAGGTACGTACCGACTCTTAAGTACCATGTAGATGCTGAGTTTATCCTTTTGGAAAAATTTTGATAGCTCAGTCACAGTTTTTTGTATTGTTCAGTTTTTGTTTCTTTTCTAACTATAGCGGTCTTATTGCTATTGTAACCTTCTAAGTTGTGTTACTTTTTCGGTGTACAATAAAGTTTATTCTATTCTATTTTATTCTAAATACTTGTTATTTCTTCCTTGATTCTCTAGTCTCCGATGTCATATCAAGGAAACTTTGTTTAGTGTTTTCCAATTATTTACAATCGAGTTCTGTTCTAATGTCCGTTTGATGTTAAATGCTTGATCTTGCCACTAATGTGTTCTTACTGTGCCTGCTATCGATAATATACAAAAGCGATCAAATAATATATTTGTCTAGTAAATCAGTAGTCAAAAACATGCTTTTAGTTATTACGTTGACGATACAGTTAGCACAGTCGTTGAGCAATTCACTTTTGTACTGCGAGTCGTGGGTTAAATTTTCGCATAGAACAAATAATTGTATGGCCTCTAAGTAGTTGTTCTGGGTCTGGGTGTATTGTGTGTGTGAGTCTACATGTGTGTATTCCTATACCGTGGGTACGATACGATATCTAAATGTGTATGAGTATGTTTGTTCCTCCACGCTAAAAGATTATAACGCATTATATTTAAATTTGGTACCTACCAGGATAGTCTTTAATTAGCGCAGGGTCTACTTTTATAATAATATGAAAGTACTAATTCCATGCAGGCAAAGCCACTATCAAAAGCTAGCAAGAACTATGACAGTACGTACACCTATGATGCAAGCGCAGTACTAATCCACCGGCTTCATTTCGTCTCCCAGGACCAGTAAAGTTAAATCGATTCCAAGTTCTCAATTTTGAATCAGTCTAGTCTAGTTCAGGTTTGTAATTTGACTTCTGAAGTCTAGCACTAGTTCAGTGCTTATAAGTAATATTCGCATCCACCAACGAAAGGTATATGCGAGTTATTGTGATTTTACTGACATGCGGAGATGTTGAGGGATGAAATGCATGTTACCAAAAGAGTTATGAGTATACATGTGGATGGGTGGAGAGGGAGAGGGAGGCCAAAGAAAAGATGGATGGATTGCGTGAAGAATGATATGAAAGAAAAGGAAGTTAGTGATAGCATGACGAGTGACAGGGTAGAATGGAAGAAAAAAACGTATTGCGCCGACCCCAAATAAGATGGGACAAGGGCAGGAAGAAGAAGCGGAGATGTTGAGATGCATTTGGACTTCAAAATAGAAAGGTTACTTCAAGCCACAAACGCTATTTTGATGTTTCGGTGAAAAAGATAGTATATTTGTTTAAACATGAGTAAGCAAGACAAAAACATAGTTTATAAAGCATGGTGTTACGTGAAAAATAAAGTCCTAAAATGTTTTAACTGGGTATAGAAATTTAAAAAAAATGTCGTCTTGTTTTATATAAGCAATATTATTCTATGAAATACTAATGAAATGACAAAATTTTAGGTCTTAAGTGTTTTAAAAATCATTTATATTATAAAAAACATTTACATGGGGAAAGTTTTGGTTATATCTATTAATATACAGAGTATAGCGAAAAAGAGTGGTGAACGTTTTTTTGCTAAAAATTTATAGCATATTCTGAGAAAAAATATTGGATCGTCCATGTTAATTCTGATCAGGTATGATATGTATACGTATGATAAGTTTGTATGGAAAGACCATTTATTCTTTGAGTATTTTCCATGACTTCCTTAAAGAAAGTTGTTTAATTCCATGGGCAAAAGCCGTATCTGAAATATGACCGTCCATTTCTTTTACACACATATTGCTAGTATCTGTAAATGTTGTTCGTAAATATCAACCAAGTTACTTCCGTGCCACTTTAAAATGGTATGTGCAGAACTCTTCAAATGTAATTAGTAGATTACGTATCAATATTTAATGACGATAAAATACAAAATCCAGAAGTAATTGACTACGGGGTCATAAATTTTTCATCATCATCATCATGTCAGCCGACAGACGTCCACTGTTGGACATAGGCCTCCCCCAAGCGTCACCACAATGCACGATCCTGTGCGTCCCGCATCGGATTCCCGCAACCTTCACCAGGTCATCGAACCACCTCGTAGAAGGCCTTCCAACGCTGCGTTTTCCGGTGCTCGATCGCCACTCTAGAACTTTTCGGCCCCAATGGCCATCTGTTCTACGAGCAATGTGCCCAGCCCATTGCCACTTAAGTTTGGCGATTCTTCATGCTATGTCGGTAACCTTGGTTCTCCTGCGGATATCTTCATTTCTGACTCGATCACGCAACAATTTTACACAACATTAAATGTCTAAGTAGTTTACCTAATTTCGTAATTAATTAAGTTTGCAAATAGTAGGGACTATGAAGGTACATACGATTATGGTACTTATATGACGTAAAATTTTACTAATAGCTGCTTATAAAGTTTTCTAGAACTTTAACGGAGTGTGCTTGAAAACTGACGGCACGCAACACGCCACACTTGACGCGGGTTCATGGCTAAAATTGGTGTAAAACATGTCAGAAAACTAAAATGTGTATTGTTAAAGTTTGAAGTTAATCACGCTAGAATATAACAAAGTATTATTGTTCCTGCCTTTACTCAAGCTCTTGTAGCTCTTTAGGGACAATTACAAGGGTGTAAATCTGAGCGCAAGTTAAGCAAAAAACGATTCATGCGAGACGTATGTACGAACGGCCTGTTATTTGTGCACTGGTCCGACGAAAAGTTCTCCTTTGGGTTTGTAGCGACATCTATGGTGCTACATAATAACTACAAGAAATCGAAATCCTGCATCGTGCAATTATAGTTCTCCGCACGCTTTAAGCATATTCGATAGCCTGAAATCACATATCGGGCAGTAGCCCACACCAGACGTAACACCCGACTGGGCGACACGGAGTTATGCGGGACTTTACACTGTTTTCTGCATATCTCTAAAGGTTTAATAAGACAATATATATCATTCGTCGTGTGATGAATTTTAATGATAAACCTGGGAAACCCCATGACTTTATAGCGCAGTACAATTAGGAGTAAAAACCATCAGTATAAAATACACTAACCTATAACTCTTAAATACCCATACGCAGAATCCTTTTAAAGAGAACGTTTTTGTTCCGAAAGATACAGACAACAACAGATTCTCGAGTCGATCAACTTCAGTATTCTGAAAATAAAATTATAAACGTCACTTTAGCTTTAGTAGATGAAATGACTTCAGTTATAGGTTTAAGCAAAGTCATACTGCCAATTGTCTGGACCTTCTGCTGACCACCGATCCGGACAGATGTATCGTAACAGTTTCCTCACCACTTGGAACTTCAGATCACTGTCTGGTGAAGTCTGTATCGTCCTTCTCCCCACCTGACTGCGACTCACGCGGTGAACGGCGAATGTGGCGTTACAGGTCAGCAGATTGGGATGAGATGCGGCATTTCTTTGCGTCTTATCCTTGGCAGCAGGTCTGCTTCTCTTCCGAGAATCCGTCGAGTTGTGCAGACGCTATATCCGATGTGATACGTCAAGCTATGGAGTATTTCATCCCTTATCGTGACGTACCCACCGGTGGCTCAGCTCGCCCATGGTTCAACGCCGATTGCGTTGAAGCTGAACAGCGTAAGCATTCGGCGTATCTTGCCTGGGTTGAGGCTCGTGACTGCAAAGCTCCGGATCTGAGCTCAAAGAAGAGAATCTTCAACCTTGCTGCTAAGTCCTACAAGAAGGCATTAAGGAAGGCTCGCTTCGACCGCATCACCCATATTGGCACAAAACTCTCTGCTCAGCCGTCCGGCAGCAGAGCATTCTGGTCCCTCGCCAAGTCGGTCGAAGCGAACTTCTGTCGGCCCTCACTGCCTCCGCTGGCTAAACCTGATGGAACACTGGCTCATACGGCGAGAGTCGTCTCTCTTCGCCCATAATTCTCGTCTTGATACTGGCAGTGCTACTCCACCGACTCTACCTCACTGCGACACTTCGATGCCCGAGGTTCGCATAAGGAACAAAGAAGTTCTGAGAGCACTATGTCGTCTAGACGTGAACAAAGCTAGTGGACCAGATGGTATACCTGCCATTGTTCTCAAGGCTTGTGCGCCTGAGTTGTCTCCTGTATTGACACGCTTGTATCGCCTCTCATTTAGGACTGGTATAGTGCCCAAGTCCTGGAAGCTTGCCAACGTGCAACCCGTGCCCAAAAAGGGCAGTCGCGCCGATCCTGCCAACTATCGGCCGATTTCAATAACCTCCATACTATGCAAGATTATGGAGCGTGTGTTGAACTCGCGCCTCATGGCATACCTGGAAGGTAACGATCTCCTCAGTGACCGACAGTACGGATTTCGTCGCAATCGGTCTACTGGGGACCTACTAGTGTATGCCACCCACTTGTGGGGCGAGACCCTCGAGAGGAATGGGGAAGCGATTGCCGTTTCCTTAGACGTCTCGAAGGCCTTCGACAGGGTATGGCACGCTAGCCTTTTGAGTAAGCTTCCAGCGTACGGCATTTCCCCTGGTCTGATTAACTGGGTAAAAGACTTCCTGAGTGAACGGTCTCTCCGAGTTGTTGTCGATGGATGCTCATCAGAACCCATGACGACTAATGCCGGGGTTCCTCAGGGGTCTGTTCTCTCTGCAACTCTATTCCTACTGCATATCAACGATCTGCTGATGCCCGGTATCTACGGGTATGCAGATGATAGCACAGTTGTAGAGAGATACCTGCCTAGTGCTCGGGCTAGTAAGGAGCTAATCCGATCCGAAAGAGAGGCTATGGTAGAGCGTACAAATATCTCACTTCAGGCAGTCTCCAAGTGGGGTAAAGCCAATGTGGTGGGATTTAACGCCTCCAAAACGCAAGCGTGTCTGTTCACCGCTAAAAGGAGCCCGTTCACCTTGGCTCCTACTTTTCAGAATTTATCCCTGGGGTACACCGACCGCCTTCAGCTCTTGGGGGTTGAAATTCCCTCGGACCTTAACTTTGGGCGGTTCATTGAGTCCAAAGCCAAGGTAGCTGCTAGGAAACTAGGCGTTCTTGCAAAGGTCCGGCGGTACTTCACACCGGGACAGCTTCTAATGCTATACAAAGCACAAGTCCGTTCGTGTATGGAGTACTGCAGCCACATATGGGCTGGTGCTGCAAAATGCCACCTGGCAGCTTTGGACTCTGTGGAAAGGCGTACGAAGAGACTAATTGGCGATCCAGATCTGGTTGAGTCCAATCTACAGAGTCTTGAGCATAGGCGAAGGGTAGCCAGCCTTTCGGTGTTTTACAGGATGCACTTTGGAGAGTGTGCGCAGGAATTGCATGACTTAATTCCACCATCTCACTTCTACCATCGGACAAGCCGACGAACGGCGAGTATCCACCCTAATGTTGTTGAAACCTCTACGATCCGGACCAAGCGTTTCGCTTCGTCGTTTATACCACGTACATCGAGGGACTGGAACAATTTGCCTGCTGCGGTCTTCCCGTCTGATTATAATTTAGGTGTCTTTAAGGCAAGAGTGAATAGGCTCTTAATAAACTAGTGCGCCTCACCATCAACGATTGCATCACTGCTTACCATCAGGTGGGATCGCAGTCAAGCACTAGTTTATACAAATTAAAAAAAAAAAAAAAAAAAAAAAAAGTCGAGAGAAAAACGTTGTGTACCGGACACGACTGCAACAATTTGACAGTCGAATTCACATAACAACTAAAACGATGGCTATATCTACTAATATCCCATAATTCAAAACCACAATCAACGGACCATTGTCCGTTCAAATCAATAGAGCATTGCGGCTAATTACCGGTAATTAGACACGGCCAATTTAGATGGCTGACCGTTTACACATTTAAGACAAGTAGGTACTTTAAAATTGACATAGAACAGTCCGACCAATAGAAGTGAAACTCGTATGAATTGAGACGTGCTACGGATCTTTATGTTGGAGTTCCTTGCAAGTTCTTCTCAGAAATTTACGCTTTTGAATGCGCAATTAGCTTCAATTTTCTCACTAATCGACTCTTAAATGTTTTGAAAGTGGCTGTAAATAATTTAATTGATATATCTGCTATAAATTTGAATTAAGTTAGCAAAGATACATCATCAATGGTAGTCAAAGATGGTTGTTTACAAGACAATCTTGGTTTGTTAATCATTTTATTTTATTTTGTTTGGGTGGCTTACAGCTAACAATACAAGATAAACGATAAGATAGATCACGATAAGCCATTTAGAAGCCTCCACATACGAGTATAATATAGGAGTATTGTGGAAAGTTACAGCTTCAGAACTAATTGAGATATACAAAGTTTAGTAGCATGATAATCTAAAAGACAATATTGTAATGCAATTACAAAACATTGCTTTTAGACATAACAATGTTTATGGATGCTAAACTGCTTGTAAAGAGATCAACTGAGGTGTGTTCTTTGACTAAATTGTTAAATGCTTTTGCTGGACAAATTAAGTAAGAGTTACTACGGTAGATTGTGTGTGAATGACGAGCGTGAAGTTGACGTTTTTTATGTGCCCTTGTATACCTATATGAAAAAAAATCTTTTGAATTTTAATTCGACATTGCCGAGGACATTCAGAGATAGCTTTGACAATAATTCAGGGCAATCTATCATAGAACATTCATTTTGATTAGAAAACCAATATCGAATATATTTCTGCGAGTTACAAGGGGCAGCAAATGGAGTCGAGTGCATCTTTCATTGTAACTCACATAAGGGATTTCGAACTTGTACCCCAAGTACGTCGGAAATCTCCGTTATATTCGTTCCAACCATTAATTTAAACACTAAAAAAGGTTAAATTGAACACGGGCATGTAGCAAACTAATCGGTAGCTAATTAATATTGATAGTTTTCAAAATCATAGAAAGATAAAATTTCCTAATGTCTTTCTTTTTTGTTACAAAGAGGAGAGTGGTTTTGTGTCCTAATATGTGCTTGAAATTTTAAACATTAAGTTCCATTACAAACCTCGGTTCCTCTTAGGGCTATATTTCACCGAGACAACATGGCGGCTCGACCAGTCGCTGCTACCAACAAAATGTATACAGCTCTATAGAGAGTTACTCACCTGGGGTCCGTTTGGTAGCGCAAACAATTTGGTGGCGCGACCAGCTCGGACGAGTGGCAACTCTGGTGTCTAGTTTGTTATCTTAGGGATATTTTCACAGGGACACCATGGTAGCGCAACTAGTCGCATCGCCATGGTGTCCCGGTATTTCACCGGGACACCATGGCAATAGCCCGATTAAAGGCTATATACATCTTATGCTTTTATTTGTTGTCCAACAGTGAAGCAATGTACGTAGAACGCGCCCCTCACTGCCCGACCCCCGTAAAGCAAGAAGCGGAGTCTCGAGCGAGCAGTACGGAACCTCGGGACAGAGGCGAGAGAGGCGAGCGGACAGCGAGGGGAGCGCTATTGCACACAGCTGACCCCAGAGACGCTGATGATGCAGACCCAGATATTATACCTAGTTTGTATGGTGAGTTTTTACAACTTTTTTTCTTGAATTGTGTTTTATTATTAATAGGCTTTCGCTTGACTACTATCCTCACCTGATGGTAAGCGATGATGTGATTGAAGAATAATAAAATGATTTTTATCGATGTAGTGTATAGTATTAATATTGTTCAGACAGAGGCCAGTCTTTACGAATTTCTTAGTAACCTCCCAAACCTATAGTTCTATATCTTTATCTTCCATGTGTTGCAATAGTTTTCTACTAACTGGGAGTTGTCGTTAGGTGCACTTGCATAGCACGTACAGGAATAATCGTCAGTTGGTGCCACGTACCGCTACAAGTGTCTAAAGAGTCTTTGTGAGTTGGATTCGGCTCTTTGTACGCTTTCTAAAAGTCCAGGATTGTGAGATTTTGCACACACAATAATAATAATAATGACAACAAAAATAAACAATAAAACAACAACAATCACACAACATGCACACGACACAACAACAACAACACACACATAATATATTTATATATTCTTTATATTCCACAACTATCACACAGCGCCGTCTGGTCCCAAGCTAAGCAGAGCTTGTGTTATGGGTACTAGACAACTGATAAACATACTTATGTATTTTCTAAATACATACATATTATAGATAAATTACACCCAGACACAGATCGTGCTCATCACACAAACATTTGTCCTGGGTGGGAATCGAACCCACGACCTCCGGCATAGCAGTCAGGGTCACTAACCACTAGAGCAACAGGCCTGTCTAAAAGGCCTGTTCTAAAGGCCTGTTTAATAATAATAACAACTTACTCTACATCATTGTCCATTAGAACGGAGGCCAGTATCAAACGGCTACATGAGTCTGCAGCGGCCGCCGTCTTCGGGGAAGATCACCAAGCTGAGCGGAGAAGATGTTCGCTCTGAGCCGGACGGGGGCGCCTATTACACTGATTATAGGAAAAAGGATTATAGGATACCTTTAACTAGTGTGAGTATGGTTCATAAGTAATTTTTTGCAGTTCATTTTGATGTGAGGTGTGTGTGAGTGGCTATATAAGAACAGCCATTTGTGTCGATTTTTAACATCAACATTTACTAAGGTCTTCCTGTAGATGGGCCCACCATGGACCATTAAGCCGTTGTTTTCAGTTGTCATTTGTAGATTTTTGACAGTCGTTATGAATAGTAAGAAGCCAGGAAATGTGACACTAATTTTCGTTTTAAACATCAAGAGAATCAACTGTTCATCTATAAACTTGTAATATATCTTGCACAGGTTTACAAGCTCTTTTGTTTGAAAATACTAATAGTTTGAACACTACTTCCATAAGTATCGAATCTTAAGGCGGAGGCCAAAACTGAGTTAAATCAAAAGTACAGTCAACCTGACGTCAGTGAAAACTAGCTTAAAAACATTAAAGTTTAACCGTAAGGGCAAGTTTTGTAGTTCAAGTGATGCCATTGAAGTGCGATTGACTATATTATGACTAATGAAGACCAATGATGATACCACTAAGCCAATTGCGGCCACAGCTACCACATTCCTTGAATCCTCATAGTTTTTGTGTGGTCTAGACTTGCTCGAATGTCTTTGTATACAGAGCCAACATTACATAACTATACTAAGGACCAATACCTAAGACTAATAGGACCATGGTCCTTCTGTAAAGCATTATTTCTATTTAATTTTCAAACGATTGCTCATCTTCGACCACGAATCTAACATTAACTTTCTCTTTCAGTCTTACCATAGTTTAGGACGCGTGAACAAAGGCGTGAACGCGTGCAGCCCTAGTTCTGCGACGGGCGTGACGTCATCACTCACAGCGCACCGCTTGAGACCCGAAGTAGTGACGACCTCGCATCGGGTGCAAGAGAGCTGTATATAGAGTCGTGTCGTACTCGTACCCCTCCTGTGTAAATAGCCTTTATAATAAGTATTGACGTAAGAGTGATGAGTCTGTGTAGAAGTGACCCTTGTGTCGGTCGCGATAAAAAAAAGAAAGAAAAAGAATATATTTGGTACAGCACAAGACATAAACAAAATATTAAGGTACCTAACAGGCAAAAAAAATAAAAAAACCGGCCAAGTGCGAGTCGGACTCGCCCATGAAGGGTTCCGTAGCAGCAAGTAACATAATATAAAAGTTCTTGTAGGTCATTGTAACTTTGATCGATGTTTTAATAATAGTGTATTTTTTTAGACTTATGACGTATTAAAAAAAACTACTTACTAGATCTCGTTCAAACCAATTTTCGTTGGCAGTTTGTATGGTAATGTACATCATATACTTTTTTTAGTTTTATCATTCTCTTATTTTAGAAGTTAGAGGGGGGGGACACACACATTTTACCACTTTGGGAGGGTCTGCAAACTATTCAGTTTAGAAAAAAGTGATTTTAGAAACCTCAATATCATTTTTGAAGACCTATCCATAGATACCCCACACGTATGGATTTGAAGAAATAAAAAAATTTTGAGTTTCAGTTCTAAGTATGGGGATCCCCAAAATTTATTGCTTTTTTTTCTATTTTTGTGTAAAAATCTTAATGCGGTTCACAGAATACATCTTACTTACTTACTTACAAAGTTTCAACAGTATAGCTCTTATAGTTTCGGAAAAAAGTGACTATGACATACGGACGGACAGACGGACAGACAGACATGACGAATCTATAAGGGTTCCGTTTTTTGCCATTTGGCTATGGAACCCTAAAAAGAAGCATAAAATAAGGTTGTGATCCTCACGGCTGCACCAAATAACAATACACAACAACAATATTTGTTTATTAATTTGGTCTTGTTTGATAGCAGATGCCAATTGTGGCCCCCATTAGGCATATCTACTGATATTTGTATGCTGTTACTTATATCAGTTATGCGCAATTGATCAAATCGTGTATGGTGAATACGTACGCAATGCGAATCGCGTATGTTTGCGTCCGATTTTCGGCCGTCAATTATTTTATTATTATCAATAACAAAAAAGCTATTAAATTAGCAATGTGTAGCAATTACCTACTTTGATAAATTCTTGATAAATAGTGATGGCGTTATTAGCGTCTTTTTGTATGCGTATAAAGTTACGAATATCGGTGCGATGCCAATGTAGTGCATCGATTCTCATATTGTTTGTCTACAATTAAGATAACTAATTTCTTTTAAAAACACCAGTGTTTTCACACAAAAAAAAATCGCTAGTGTTATTAAAAGAAATTTTAGTACTTTAGTTATGATTCTAACTTAATTTTCTAATTGGAGTGTATGGGGGTAAATTATTAGGGGGAAAACATTTCTTTACGTGAATTCGTCGTTCAACACATCTGCTCATAGTAAGACGCAGTTATAAATGATAAATAATTTTTATTTTACAAATAGGTTTTTTAAAAAACACTTTTATACTTCAATTTTGTTTTCAGTCAGCTTAAACTAGATGAGGCAGGTGTTATCCTGAGAAGAAACACCGAAACAAACTCAGGGGTCAAAGTCTCTTTTAAAGTCCATACAGTAAAGAACATGTAATGGTCAAATCATATGAGAACCATGCAGATTAGTGTCTCAGATGGTCTTATGAGGAAGAACTACAAAGATTTGAGTGGACCTGTCCCGTCAGTGCAAGCATTTGTCAGTATACGTGATTGCACGATATCGATTATTGATATAAGAATGTGCATTATTCTAGTTACATGTTGTATATATTTTCCAGGTGTTTGACAGAAAATATTGGGGTAGGGAAGGACGGTAATAGGGTGTCATTTGACGACTCACACAAAGGAGTCTCACTTCTACACAATTTCATTATTCTCGTGGTATTGACTGTGTTCCTTTATAGTCTAATGAAAACGAGATTTTTGTAAAAGATTTATGAATTTCAACTGTATGTTTGTATGTGATACGCTTGGTATGTCATATGACGTCGGTTTTAATGTAAATAGTAGATAGTTAAGTTATAATGACGGTGTGCACAATGTTTGTCCCTTTCCTTCTTTTAATTTCTGGATTCTAGAGTGTTGAGATTTTTCTAGAAATCTAAATCTGATTTTGTAATTTTGTACCCTGATAAAAAACTGAACTGATCAACGAATGCACTGCATATAAACATTTTTTTATAATTATCATTTCGTTAGAAACATAAGGGATGAACTACATCTGCCAGTCTGAATCTTCTATCCTTTTCTGTTATTTAGAACTTTCATTTACTAGAGTGAGATAAAGAGTAAGAATGCGATCACAATCGACGAAAGGCTCGGTACTACCAGAGTGCCTAGTGTGGCTTTGTTTTATGTTAACGCGATCGACACGTTTATGACGTTCGGCGCTCCTATTGGCCCGCTCCGAGATCTTAACCAATCAGAGAGCCAAATGTGATAACGTTTCGATCGCTTCAACGTAAAAACAACTCGCACTCAGCGCACAGAGTGTCTCGTGCTTAAAGTGAACGCGATCGACACGTTTATGATGTTTTGCGCTCTGATTGTCCTACTCCAAACTCTTAACCAATCAGAGAGCCAAACGCAGTAAATGTTTCGGTCGCGTTAATGTAAAATCAAATTGCACATTACATACAGGCCAGATGTACTTCATCCCTTACGGACCGTTCACGACGTTGCCGCTGGGAGCGGTAGCTAAGCGTGGGGCGGCGAGCGGTAAGATCAAAAGTATGAAAATGTTTGAAACATGCCACGAGACGCCATTCATAGTGAAAAGGCGCGCACTTACATATGCCACCCCGCTCGCCGCGCCACGCGCTTGACCAAAGTCGTGACTAGGCCGTAAATCTAATTGGAAATAAGCAAAAATATTAGTACCTATCCATTAATTTGTTTACTCGAATAAAGGCCACTTTTGCTTTACCAAATCATTTGTAAGTTTCCAAGTAAATTTAAAAATAAATTATTGTGTTTTTACTTAAGTAAAGTTATTCTAAGTGATGAAAAGTTTTGATTAGCTGTAATAGAAAAAAACATCTTATAAACAATAAAGATTAGATAGTTGGTGATAGACTTGGCAATTATTTGGTCTTTTGTACATACCATTTTTTTATCTGCTCTAGTTGGAGAGAGAGGAAACGTCAGATCTTACTGACTAAAATCTTGTTTCTGATGCCTGTTGTGTTAAAGGAACGTAACTATGAACTTATGACGATGAGTTGATGACTCTTGTAATCAACTCGTTAGTTTTTTAAGCCTAATTTTCCAAGAATACTAAGAGTATACATCTCGAAAATAATCACATCTTTAAACAGAAAACAAATATTTAAACTACTCTTTGATATTCTAACGAGTCATTGTAAAACCTTTTAACACTTTTAACGATCCAAAGAACCAATAATCATGACGTTTTCAAAAGTAACACAAATGTGTCGCTTTTGGACGAAACTAACAAGTTTTGTGACGGTTTGAGATGAAAAGTAACAAATAGGGACATTGAGAACAAACGTTTGGGAGCAAACTGTAGTATGATTGATTCTGAGAACGGGCTGGCTGGTTTTGTAGATCAATTGAAAAGTGAGGTGGTGTAGGCCAGAAAATCGGCGATTATAGAATGATTTACAATGTGTTTTTATGATAATAGTAGAGTAAGATTCATTTTAATAGATTCTATGTGTTATTTTTACGCTTATGAGGAAATTGAAAACAATGGCGACAATAGATTTTTTTTTATTAATTCCGACTTAATTTTTAACAAAATTTATTATCGTATTCAAGTTTTAATATCATGAATTTGAAAGTAACTCTGCCTCTCTATTGCCCATTGTCACAGTATTTTAAGAAATTTGCATACGGATAGACAATAACATCTTAGAATGGGACATAAGATACTTTTTTCTGGTAGTATGTTCACTTGGGATAATTTTTGGCAGAACCTAGCTTGTATTATTAATATGAGTGATCTGTTTCATTAGCAGTATCATGACAAAAGAAAATTGTGGACAGCTCAATATAATTTTTTTTAAAGTATTTACTAAACTTATAACAAAAAAAAACATGTTTTAGAACACATTTTAGCCAGAGTCTGTGTTTCCTGATAGCTACAAACAAGGGGTCTATATGTCAAGAGTGAATAGGTTACTTCTAGAGATGCATGTGATGATTTTTTTTATTCTTATTATAATACAAAAAAATCATCACGCTTCCCGCTCTGCTTCTTCCCCCGTCATCTTCCTAGCCCCACACCGGCCACACGCGAAGTGTCGTTAAGTCAAACGACAACATTTATCCACAGTTAACGCACCGGCAGTGATTTAACTCTGTTAAGTCGCTGTAAATTGCTCACAAGTACTCACAAGGTATAACATTGTCAGAATTATGTGCTCGAAGCACACGCGTGACAAGCTAACGAGTTGTCTTACTGGATGTCACTGGTACTATGTTGATATGTGACTTTGATGGAACTTGAGGTGGTCTAATGTGTTCGGTGGCTTGAGGTCAAGTTTTAGATAGGAAATTCGGTACGGTTAATACTTTGGCAGCATACCACCCACCAACCTATGAATATACTAGACATTTCTGTGGTACCACTATAGTTTGCAACCCACTATCTGTTTATCCTGTCTACACCAGATGGTGTATATAATAATTAATAATAAATATAATACTCGACTGTCTTAGAATGTCTGTCTCATGAAGAAAAGTTTTAAATGACCTTTTACATATTTTAAAATTTTAAAAAATTGGTGGCAATAGAATTTTAATTTTGTCAAAAAGTAAAGAGAGCCAAGAGTGAATAGGTCACTTCTAGACAAGCGTGCTCCACCGTTGGCCACATCATCGCTTTCCATCAAGTGAGATAGTGGTCAAACGCGAGCCTATCCATAATAAAAAAGTCCTGCATGATCTAGAGTTTATTGTTTCAAAATGTGTGTTAATTGTTTAAAATCTGAAATCAAATTTAAAGCAAAAATCTGTAGCACCTATCCAAAACTATTAAACTTTAAATCGATTTTGGAAACCAAATGCACCTTCTGTACCAAAACGTTTGTTCCAAAAGTTATTTTATATCTTCACAGTTCGTGTAAACAGACAGAATAATTGCCATTTCTAGTACAAGATGACAAGTTTTGATCAATCGTTATTTACTGCTCAGTGTAAAATAACACTTTAATCAAACTAGCGAGTGTATTGTTAAAATAAATTATTTTTGTAACCAAATATGTACTTTGAGTAATTTGAGTTTGTGTGAAAAGGTGCGACTCCACTGAAAGCGATGCTGCTATTTAAAAAACTGTTTTTGTAGAATTACAATATTGAACCAGCCCCCCTAGCCAAGTTACAACCAGTTTGTGTCGAATTCCGTTCTCTAATCGGTAACGCTTCGTTGACAGCAATTGTAGAAAACGATAAGTTGGTAGCCATATTGACGCGCCTGAGTCGGCCGCTCGTTCTACAATGTAGCGTTTGTCTAACAAAGGATGTAGCGCTAAACATTGTAGAAACGATTTTGAACGATGTGAACTTGGCTACGAATTGTCTATTCGTTTGTTCTGACCACGCGACTTTACGTTGAGATGACGTCATTCCTATACGTTTCATCACTTTTCGACAGCGTTAACGATTGCAGAAAAACAACTTGGCTAAGCGTGCAGAAATAAGAAACCAGTGACTGTATTAGTTTATAAAAGATATGTTGTTTTATTTTTAATTTTAACATTTAAGCTCCACAACTTCTAATCGACTGATCTTTATAACTCTTATATCCTATTCTCGATAAGATTAGACATTTAAAGACACCTTTTTTACTGTCTGTTCAAACGATATTAACTTCTATTTCGTAGGCATAAGGATGTCATTAAAAGCAAAAAAGTAGTTACAATACGAACTATTTATTGCAGCCGCTATTTGTCGTGCTACCAACGTAACAAAAGTCAAAATCGGTTGAACGGACAGTAATAAAAGAATTTCATAAATGACTAATGTTATTTTGAACAGAGTATAAGGTGTAAGGGACAGCCCTCCACAAACTTTAAGGGCTTGCTCAGTAGACGAAACTGAACAACCTAGCACAAAACTTTTTTTTTAGGAAACGAAAAAAAAATCCGCCTCACCATAGAAAATTATAAACTTGATTGGACAGTTTGCATGGAGAGGCCGAATTTTTTTTTCGTTTCCTGAAAAAATTTTTTGTGGAAGGTTCAGTTTCGTCTACTGAGAAAGCCCTTAAAGTTTGTGGAGGGCTGTCCCTTACACCTTGTATGTATTTGTTAATTAATTAATTAAAATTGTATGTTTCTGAAGCTAAAAATATTGTTTCTAGTACTTAAGTAAAATAGGCTAAATAATTAATTATTTTTACAAGCAGTTTGATGTATGTTGTTATCAAAACTCCATTTTTACAAATTGTACTAAAGCCACAAATAGCTTAGACATAGCTGCTAGTGGAGTCTCAACCTAACGTGTAATTTCATCTGCTCAAGATAATCAAGTGTAATTGTGCTAACGCTCGTGTCTGTAACTAAATTGTTAGCATTAAGTTCTGTAATATTTGCTTTAAAAAATAACCTATTCATTTTGTACAATGTGTGATGAAAAAGTGTAATAAATTGTAATTTACTGGTTGTGTAGCTGTTATGTTGCCTGAAGTGTGATCAAAAAATGTTGCTAGACTAGGAGCCGACCCCAAGCTAGTGGGGAAAACTTTAGGGAGATGTTGATGACTCAAGACGTTTTTGATACAAGTGGAGAAAGTTTGACATTGTAACCGAGATGGAATTTAAACGATGTTTTTCAACACACAAAGATATAAATAAACGGGGCTTGAAACGCGACTCGTAGGGACCGTTTAACGCCCAGCCTGATACGATAAATGTAATAAATTGTGGCGGTGGCGAAGGCACACGCTTTTCCGCACTAGTGCGTAAAACAGTAAATTACGTACCTAAAAGCGGTAATATTAAATAATGTTTTCTAGAATACATAGATTCAAAATATTACGAACACAAAATAACAACTGCAACATTCAAATGCAACAAAATGTTTGTATTTTATGCAAGTATAGCACTTGCTACGTCTGGGTCAAGCCACGCGTGCACCGATGACATCATAAACCCACGGAAGCAGACGTTGCATCGAGGGCTGCAGATAATATTCCACTTTATTTTAACAGCGACGTGTGTATAAATACGTCGTTTTGCGAAGCTGTGCGTCGCAGTGGAGTCGAGGGTTTATGTAAAATTAAAGTTGGTGGAAAAATTGTGGGTCAATGATGTTTGAGGGATTTGATGTGTTGTTAAAATGGCGACAGTGAGTTTTATATTTGCGAAAATTAAAGTAGCCAATGTGTAGTCTTCTTGAATTAATACATATACCTACTTTACTGGGTGCCAGGTTACGGTCATAGCCCAAAGAAAAGAATCGGCAAAATTAAGTGGCAGTGAGCAGGGCTCATTGGTCGCAGAACAGATGGTCGATAGGGACGAAAGGTTCTGGAATGGTGACTATTTACCGGAAGACGCAGCGTTGGAAGGCCTCCCACAAGGCGGACCGGTGACCTGGTGAAGTGACACTTGGGGGAGGCCTATGTCCAACAGAAGACGTCTTTCGGCTAAATGATGATGATGATGATGACTGGGTAGAGCAGTGGTGGCCCAGTGCTAACGGCCACAACTTACGAGTCGTGGGTTGAAACCCAGCTAGGCACATCACTATGTGTAATTTATTTCATCAACACTGCCCTCGAAACGGTGACGAAACCGGGATATCCGAGAATCATAAAATCGAAGACATGTAACATCCACCAATCCAAACTAGGCGTGTTAGTCAGCCTATTCCCTCTCCTAGAAAGGACGCCTGCGTCCTAGCAGTGGGATCTTCATATGACTAATTATGGTTTATGCTTATCGGGTTATTGTTAATTTGTATCTTCAACATAACAGCAACATAACCGAAATCTATTTTCAACACTTCAAAACTAAGTTTTGAATTCCATTGCGTCTTCTTAACAATTCTTCCATAACTTCTGTATATTGACACGCAATGGATTCCACAAAACCCGTTCCTTGTACCTAATTTTAGTATCCGCGTCCATTTCCAACCAGTTTTGTAAATGATGTAAAATTGTAAATAAATTTAGTAATAAGTAACGAAATTATAAAATCTAGTCTAATTTAGTACTAACGGTGCTAAGTATTGTACATTTTTAATTAATTGGTAACAACAAAAATAGGTTATTGTCAATTGCCGACCTCATACTAAGTATGGGACTTTAAATATTGTTAAAAACATTGTTTCTTGTAAATGTTTCCAAATAAATACAATGTCAAGCATTTATCAATTCTTTTGTTTTATTGTGAGATCTTCCTTCACTTTTATACTGAATAAGGAAAAACTTGTGACCAGACCGCCACAATCTATACTTTTATACTAATATTATAAACAGGTAAAGTTTGTTTTTTTTTGTTTGTAGGAGCTAATTTTTAGAAGTACTGGTACGATTGGTAAAATTTTTTCACCGATAGAAAGCTGCTTTATTTTTGTGTGACATAGACTATATTGTATGTACGCGGGTAAAGCCGCGTGCAAAAGCTGATTATGTGTATGTTATCAGCTAAACTTGATTTTAGAATGAACTAGCTTCGCTTAGGCCTAACCAGTTCTCCTTCCACGCACGGGGACACGCGGAATTTCTGAACGGTTATAAAAAATTGACCACGACGGCTAAGGCGGGAGCTCCGTTTCACTCCGTACCCACCTCGGCCTTCTAACTTAACCTGTTCTGTCGGGGTTCCCTAAAAATTTCGACCTCACGTCGCTAGCTCTTGGACTAAAACTGCGGGTTTGGCCTATGCGAAACTAGTTCATCCCAAAAATCGGGTTTAGCCGCTAACATATAGATGACAAAGAAAAATGTGTCCAGTACGCCACTGTCATGACTACATGACAGACTTAAATCCCAATAAATCTTGTTGAAAAGTATCGTTTTTCTTATTAATGTTATTAAAGGATGAAATTCCCGAGGTGCCTGTTGCCACTGAGAGCAAGCTTTTGATTTTTTGACATGGTGGTCAAAAGGGTAAAAACAGCATGAGACAATGAGAGCTTTGAGGTTAAGCAATGCTGCTGAGATCGGTCTATGGATTGAATATGTGACCATTAGACATAACATTGTAAATCGCGGGTTCAAACCCAGCTAAAAAACACCACCACCACCCACAACTGCTCTCAAAACGGAAACCACACGTAGCTATGGACAGAAAAGAGTGAAATAACGGAAACGAGCCTTTGCCATGCAGTGAGACACAACGGGCTTATAATAATAATAAATAATAATAACTGGACGGGACCACAAAGGTCCCTGGCCCTGACCTATATCTGGGATTATTTGGATCTAGAATGAGAAAGGTGTGGCGATGAAAAATTTTACACTTCCAAAGGCCTGCCTGGAGTCTAACCTACAGACTATAACTCGAAAATTACCTACAGCAGATATCACTGGACTATCACTACGTTCCCTACAAGTTCTAGGATAATCTAAGTAAATTAACACATGTTTCAAACGCAGCTCAATTTTTTTTTAATGCTACCTAAATCTTCCTGCCCTTGTCTTGGTTTATTTGGGGGGCGCAACACGTTTTTTCTTCCATTCTATCTTATCATCTTTCAAGGCTACCTAAATACCGAATAATCTCAAAATTCAATCAGACTCATTATTTTATCAACCAGACCAGCTTCATAAATTGCACAAACACAACAGAACCGTACCTTTCACTAACTTAACCCTCTACAACTGCATAGAAGTGGCAGTGTTCCCGTGATTTTATTTCACTATATCGGGTACAGCTCGTCTCGTCCATAAAGTCGGCAGTCAGGAGAATTGCTCAATAAGGCGGATGCAACGGTTTTATTGTCACACGATCCGGAATGAGAAACGGAACGGGCGGGGAGTGACTGTATCAATTGTGAACGTTTTTGTCAAAGCGTTTAGAGTCAAGTGCAGGAGGAGGTGCTTTGTTTGTAGTGTGTTTGCTTTTGAGAATTTTTTTCTTAGACGAAAAAAAATGGGAGTAATGGAAAATGGTGGATATCCCACCAACACGCACAAAACGTTTTGGGAACACATTCATTGTGCGTGCGGCTAGGGAGTGGAATTCCTTGCCGGAGTCTGTGTTTCCTGATAGCTACAACCCGGGAATCTTTAAGTCGAGAGTGAATAGGTTTCTTTTAGGTAAGCGCGTTCCATCGTCGACCGCATCGTCTCTTTCCATCAGGTGAGATAGCGGTCAAGCGCGAACCTATCAAAAATAAAAAATAAATAAAAAAAAATGGTTTTTGGCTTACCGAGGAACCACATAGGACAAAAATTAAAATCCGCTTGTAGTTCTCGAGGGTAGGCTAAAAGGTATGGCGACCGCGTACTCGATGACGTAGTGTTGGAAGACCTCGCATATGGTAGACCAATGACCCGGAGTAAGTCGCAGGGATCACAATCAACCCTGTGTTCTATATTAGACGTCTTTCAGCCAACATGATAATGATGATGATGGTAAGTGTCGTTGAAAGTAGATACATTTACATTTTACCAGTCATATTTAAATCTACTGTATTAGGGATTGAGGTCACTGCCATAAACAGGAAAATTTAAACTCCGAGTTGCTTTGAATAGTCCAGATGAAAAATCTCGATGACACTGACCGACCCTAGAATCGTCCCCAAGATCTCACGCTATGACTTCTTACGCTCATTTTGTATGAGACTTTTACTGACTAAAACCACACTTATGTTTTTACAGTTGCCTTTTGCGTTCTAGAACCATGACTATTTCCCATAGCCCCAGCAGGCGTCCCTGCGAGTTCCCTACGGTTTTGCTGACATCTCTCCGAGGTGCCTTTGGAACACTATGCGCTGTCGACGATTCGGGCTTGGTATTTATAGGCACGTCAAGAAGCAGCAGTACACAAATCACCGTTTTACTCGAACACTTGAATTTAGCAGTAGTTATAGTTATGGGTCACCTTTTTCTACGTATCCTAAGGGTTCCATACCCAGTGGTTAACCAGCAGAACTGTAGTACTAAATCTCCAATATTCATCTGCCAGTCTGTCAACGGACTATATCTCATAAACCGTAATAAATAGAGATAGAGCCTACTGAGACCAAGGATCTGTTTCTGAAAGAAAGATTTGGCCCCGGTACGAAAGGCAACTAAGGAACAGGAGTGGGTTTTTAGCCAGTAAAAGTCTGACACTATATCTCGCTCAGCTCGAGAGCAGGGGATGTGACTGGATGATTTTCTCACCTAAAAAAATGTACTTTAATTAAAACTATAAACATAAAATAATAATTACGATGGCACGAAACCATGTGCAAGTCCGATTTACACTTGGCGTACTTTATTTTTATTGTTCTTCAGAGGTACCAAATAGGCCAATAAGAATCTCAAAGTGAACTTTTTTATGTTTATAGACAGGTACGTCATGAGAAACATAAAACTTCAAGACCGGAAACGGTTAGGTACATTTCAATTCGTAGTTTAAATTCATAAATGGAATTATAGCGACAATACTTTTATGAATGCAATTGAATTTTAAGCAGATGAAATACGAGCCAAAATGCAGTGGCATCCAATTCGGTAAATTGAAATAAAATTTTGTCGCTGTCTGGCCGATATCTGTCCAATAGATTGGTATAGGGTTGCCAAAATTGGAAAATGTTTGAAAGGTTAAGTGAATTTTTCTTTTACCATAGGTAAAATAAGATTGCATATCACATTGTGAACTTTTTAGTTTATGTCAGATTTTATTAAGATCAAGCTGTCTATCATAAATACACATTTTAGACAAGTGTTTTTAAGAGATTTGCGGACGCAAAATATCAGCCTGGATCGACATTACGTGGTGGAAACGTGCACATTAAAAATATGTCAGTTAGTAAGTGATGCGGTCCGCTAGGGCCAATTCTTACTAAGTGCGAAATTGACCGCAAGGAACACCGCGACCCTGCGTAAAGGCAACTGAAGGAGCACGGGGGTTCCTTCAGCAAAAGTCTGATACACCACTTATAGCGGGAGAAACTATTAGATGATTTCTCTTCCTAAAAAAATATATTACTTTAAAAAAAAAAGGTAAAGGTTATCTGTAAAAAATCGCTTTTAGCGATAAGACCGCCCATTAATTTTAAGTTCCTGATGTAATTTTTATTTTTGGTGTACAATAAAGAATTTATCTATCTATATTAGAGACCAATACTTTTTTTTAAACAAACACATGTTTTAAACATAGAATGAAATTATATACAAACATAGAATTTAAAACAAAAGTAACTGGCCGTAATCCCTAATTAACAACAATGACTTTTCTAATTGAAAATAATTAAAACAATATTTACCTACTATTACGAGGAACAACCCTAACTGAACCTTGAACTATCAGAAAGGAGTCACAATTTTATATTCCCCCCTGCGGCTAACAACAACAAGTCGATTTATGATAAAACAAACTTACTAACATAGCTATAGAAAACACTTTTACAGCATCGTTAAATGTGATAATGCGACCATTTTTTATTTACTCATTCTAAATGTCAAAACTAACAAATTTTGTCTGAATTATTAAAAATTGTTTTAATAGTCGGAGAGCTCAAAAAAAAATTTGCGCTTCATTTATTAAAATTTAAGATAACAATAATAAGACTGCATTTAATACTGTAAAAAATTTTTCACGTGATTTTCTAACATAAAACTAATTAAGTATTTTATAATAAAGGATGAGTTTACAAAATAAATTTAACGTAGTTATAATAATTAAATAACTTAGTAGCTCGAAACGTCAAGTTAGATTCTTTTTAAAAGACGAAAAATAAAAGCGAAAAATATCTAATAATACTTTTATTTTTATTTTTGAGTAAATTATGAAGGATAAAAGTTCATGCAAAATAGCAGATTTTCAGAGGTCTTTACTGGATTAGTCTTATATAAATTTATAAATTGATTTCAATAGAAGCCTAGATAATATCCACAAGATCTAATAAAAATATGTAGTGTAGTAACGTCATAATCGCGTAAGAGCGATTGTATGAAAAACAGTGAAAATGTACGTCGAATTGAGAGTATAGCTCTGCGTGGATCACTTGAATATTTTGTATGCTAGCTCCTCAACTATAACAGTAAATGACTAGAGGAAGTCGTGAATTTAATATTGTTGATGTTAACATGCTAACCAAATTGCTGTCATCAACGCTGTTCTTAATGAATAAAAGCTTTTAAGTAATATAATAGGGTTAGCAGCCATGGTTCATGGTCTTACACCATGGGTTCCCGGAGCGTGGGTGCCGTACAAATCATGTTGATGGGTAGTTCATCATATCGGCCTTTATATTTATAGTAAAGCTGTGATTACTGTGGTGCATCCTACCATTCAAATAAAGCTAGATAAAAAAATCCGGAGTTGTGAGGCTTTCTGGAGGGGATGACGTTAATTAATTATTAGAAACGCTAATGTCTTACACAGGTAAAGTTTGCTTTTTTTGTTTTTTGTTTCTTTTTTTTTTTGTTTGTAGGAGGTAATCTCTGAAAGTAGTGGTCCGATTCTGAAATTTTTTTCACCGATAGAGAGCTGCTTTATGCTTGAGTGACATAGACTATATTTTATTATGTAAACCGCAGGCAAAATCTAGTTTCATATAAACCAGTGCTTGACTGCGATCCCACCTGATGGTAAGCAGTGATGCAATTGTTGATGGTAAGGCGCACTAGTTTGTAAAGAGCCTATTCACTCTGGCCTTGAAGATACCTAAATTATAACTGGACAGGAAGACCGCAACAGGCAAAATGTTCCAGTCTTTCGATGTACGCAGTATAAACAACGAAATGAAACATCATCATCATCATCAGCCTTTATAATGTTCCCACTGCTGGGAACTCAGGCTTCCTCTCTAGGAGAGGGAATGGGCCACAATCCACCACGCGGGCCCAGTGCGGGTTGGTGAATGTCACATGTCTTCGAATTTTTGGTTCTGGGACAAGCCGGTTTTCTCACGATGTTTTCCTTCACCGTTTTGAGAGCAGTGGTAATGAAATAAATTACACAAAGTAATGCAATTAGCAGGGTTTGAACCCGCGACCTACAAATCGAAAGTCGGAGCCATTACTTACCGCTCGGCCACCACTGTGTCACGAAGTGAAACGCTTAGTCCGGACTATGATCCGTTGAAGTTTCAACAACGTAAGGGTGGCTACTCGCCATACGTCGGTTTGTCCGATGTTAATTATACCTATTAAAAATATAAGTTTAATTAAACCAAGGATTTAATAGCAATATATATCATCAAAGCTACAAGACTGCTCCAAAAAGAGTTACCACAGTAAAGATTAGGGTAGGTACAATCAACAATTTAACTTTTGTCACATTGTAAAATAATATGCATTTCCCGACTAGAAAAGAAAAGGGGACGATTTATTTTTTAAATTATACGCTGCGTTTTTCGTACCGCGTCTTACAAAATGCCAAAATGGAGGTAGGTAGTTAATGTCCCCCAAAAAGGTAACAACTACTTACATTAAGTACTTTATCAAAAAAGGAAGTGTAAAAAACACAGGGTGACTTTATTAAAGCTTCGCTTATCGCTTCACTATTAATAAGCCCCCATTAAGTAATAATTAATTGTTCGCTTAACTAGTTCATTAATTTGCTGCTCAATTATAGACTTTATGAATTTTAATTTTCAAATGTTATTTTCATGGTAATGAGGGTTGATTTGATTTTCACAGATCACTGATATTGTTTAAAATATGAGCGATGTTTATTTGTAAATGTTTTTTTCGACTCGAAAAACACAAGATTTTATAAATAATTAATTAATTGTTTATCTTTATGTATCAATCGCTTGCCAATTACAAAAACTAAAGAAGGATTAAAAAGTTTTTTTTTTTTCGACGACGCGATCGGTGCATTGGCTAAGTGATAGGCCGCTGAGCTGTTTCTCACAGGTTCGATTCCCGCGGAGAGTTAGTATTTGTACAGTTATTACGGCTCTAGGTGTCTTGTGTTTGTGAGTATATATGTTTGTCAATGCACTTATTCTATACAGGAGTAATTACACGTGGCAAAGTGGGCAAAGTTAATAAAAACACTTAATTTTTTTTTTTGTGCTCAACAAGTAAGTAAAATTAAAAAGAGATCACTTGTCTCGGAAATGGCAGCGTTTTTAATATATTTTTTATTAAATGAAAAAAAAAACGGCAATATTGTTTTAAATCCTGGTCCTTCGGTTCAAAATTCACAGCCGACCTATCAAACCAATCAGGCACCATTAAAGTTTCAAAGAACAAAAACGATGCTTTAATAAGCGCAATCATCACTCTTAAGCACGATACATGGGTAAATTTGTAGCCCATTTCATCAACTACTATATTATGAAGCAGAACATGAAGCCCCAGAAATACCAGTGATTTTGGTGTAGTTTTTATTAAATCACAAAAAAAAAAGAATATCCTGATATTGTCCAGCACTTTTTCAAATCCTGATCTTGACGTACCAAATCCACAGCCGACGATATCAAAACAATCAGGCACCATTAAAGTTTCGAAGAACAAAAACGATGCATTAATAGGCCCAATCATCACGCTATTAAGCGCGATACATGGGCACATTTTGTAGCCCATTTCATCAATTACCACATTACGAAGCAAGCGTGAAGTCGAATTAAAGTCCCATGATCAAAGGTAAATTAGTTTTGTGAACGAATCAATATGTGTTTATCAATATGTGGGAACGTATGCTTGTTATATCGGCGATGATGGTTTAGTTAATGTTGACTTTTTGGGTGTTTGTGGCTATGAAGGAAGCGCTTTTAGAAAGATGAAATAAGAATAAGTCTATGTAATCTATTTTAAAAGGAGTATGCATATACTTGCGATACCCCGTAGTTATACACCACTAATTTTTTATCAGTACAAATTAATACTTAAAGGGCTTATTAGAAAAAGAATTCTTATTATTTAAGTATACAGTCTCAATAAATAATGTTCATAAACAGCAAAGTTTTTTATTTGCTAAAATTAGAAGCGTTTGTTTATATGCTAAAATGTCACTCAATTTATGGAAATATTGTATTATTAGTATATTGGCTACTGTTAGTCTGCAAGTACCCAGTGCTAGATAAAAGCTTCTCCAAAGAATTCCAGTTCGCATAAAGGATATGTTATTGTCAGCAAACCGAGGGGCCCAGCAGGGTCGAAGCCTACTGGGCCCAAGGGTCTGCTTCTGAAAGGCAGAAAGTTAGGTAAAGAGTACGTTTTTAGCCAGTAAAAGTCTGACAAACCCTCCCGCTCCGCCCAAGAGCAGGGTATGTCATTCGATGATTTCCCAAACTAAAAAAAAAACTTCCACTTCAAAAATCAAAGAAGTGTCTAAAATTATAGGCGATACCAACAAAGTAATAAATGTTTGACACATGATATTATTAAAATCCATGCAAGTACTGAAAGGTTTAATAAGGGTAGTATTTAAACGAGTGACTGTAAATTAAAATTTTAATTGTCAAAAATAATTATTTTGGGTTATAGAAATAATAAGTGAGCGACTGACTGCGAGTGACGAGAAATCAATAGAACAGCGACTTAGAAACTTTAATTTGAGTTACTTAAAATACAAAATGAGAAGCTTCATAATATTTGAGCGATCTAATATTTGTTTGTGTGTAAATAAAACCCGAATAATTAAAAAATGGTGAAATAAAATCTGCGAGCAACTTGGTCGTAGCGTTCGCCGGCCGCTGCCGCGGCACCGCTCGCTTCGCTCACTCGGCTCACGCGCGGTAGGTCACAGTTCTAACCTAACCTAACCTATTTCACCCAGTTCAAATGATGAATCTACCTGCGACTAGATAATTAGACAATGATGAAAACATTTGCTAGCGTAAATTCCTTATTTAAAACCTCATTTTTATTTCTAGTCGCTCACTTATTATTTTAGTCGCTCACATACTAATTTATCCCCTAAGACACTGCTTTATCCCCTAGTCACTTAAACTACTATTATTTCGTTTGTGTATGATTTTTTTTTAATTTATTTATGTGATTTGAATATTAGATAATAATGAAATTGGAATTTCTTAATAAGTAGATAATATAGTTCGAAGTAAATATTGTTGTTTGTTTTGTATAAGCAAAATAAAATATTTATTTATTACTGGCGGTTTAAAAAGGTAATTATGATGTCTTAAAACCATCATAACTTCGGCGTGAGACAGAGACGAAATACAGAGAATAGTACAGGACAAATAGCACTATCTCTTTCTCACACCTGAATTGTACGGCATGGCTGGTGCAGTGGCTGAGCAATGGGCTGCTGCGATATTTGTATGGCGCTTGGGTGTCTTATGTATGTGAGTCTACATGTTTGTGAACACATCCAACTCTCTATATTACAGGACTACTCAAATACAGGAGTAATTCCCAGTGTGGGTCAACACTTTATTTTTTACTAGCTTTTGCTTGCGGCTTCGCCCGCGTGGCATTAGGTACTTAAGGAATCGGGATAAAAGGTAGCCTATGTTCTTTTCCATGTCAAAGGCTATAGGCATGCCAAATTTCATCCAAATCCGTTTGGCCGTTTTTGCGTGATTAAGTAACAAACATCCACACTTTCACATTTATAATATTAGTTAGGATTAAAAACAAAATTGTTATGATTTTATGACATCATATCATTATACATAAGTAGGAGGGCAGGTATAAGCGCTAGCACTTCCGTCAGTAATCTCACCCGCTCTCTCTGCAGCCATCCTCGTAGCTACAAAACATAAGCGCCAAAGTAATTTATAGTAAAGATAAATCGCTCAATAAACTAAATGTCTGTCCTATTAATTATTTTCATTTTAACAGTGGAGTGATGTATAGACATTTTTTATTTGAAGTTATAAATTGAGTCCCAATTTATTTGGTAAAGATATATGTCGTTTATATTGTTTTAAAGGTTTTAAATGTTACGATTTAAAGTGAGATAGGGATGTGAGATTGTCAAACCATATTGTCGATTGAGTGGAAAATACCGGTCAAGTGCGAGTTGGACTCGCGCGCCAAGGGTTTCATACAAACTTACCTGTGACAAAAAGCTTGATTCCAGAATGCAGTCTCATAGATTTTTCCGAATTCCAAAAGTAGTTATTTTCTGACGCAACTAAAAATTTGTACTCAACATAACTATTCAGAACTACTAATTCATTTATTTTATTGTCATAGTCGCTTTTAACTTTGTTCATTGTGATGTCTGTTTGAGTATGAAATTCCGTTGGCCATTTCTGGTCTTCTTCACCAGTTCCACTTCATCAAATGTCACATTTTGACTGTAAGTGCTTAAGTCCTCGATGAAAATACCAAAATAACTATATAATTGCCTATAATGTTTGAGGAGTTCCTTCGATTCCTCATGGATCCTATCATCAAACCTGAATTTTGAAAAAAATGGGACCAATCTGAAAGCATATAATGTAAGGGGAAAAAAAATTTTGCAAATCGATCCATAAACGACGGAGTTCTGAAATAACAAACATAAAAAAAAATACAACCTAATTGAGAACCTCCTCCTTTTTTTGGAAGTCGGTTAAAAAATAAGCTTATTAGAGTGTTTTAAGTTTCACTTTATAACTCATTATGTATTTATTTTTATCGCACTACAAATCCTACTTTAAAAGTCCTAGACTAATCTCAAAATACACTCAACTACTACTTAGCACCCAAGCAAACAATCGACAATCGATTCTTGAGAACTGCTTCAATCTAGTCCAGAGCAGTTCGAACCAGTTCAAACCGGTTGAAACAAGGCGGCTGAGCTAAAACAAAGAGCGCACTTCGCTTCGGCTGCGCAAGTGAACGCTTCCCGTTTATGAGTTCCTTGTACTTAAGGCTACTTTAAATGTAAATTGTTCGCTAAATGGTTAATATTTTAAAGCTTAATAGTTTACGATTGTTTAACGCATTTTTGACACATCATCTCATGTGGCAGGCCATTCCATTTATATTTTTTGTTGGGAAAATCATCCAATGAAATCCCCTGCTCTTGTGCGGAGCGGGAGATAGTCTCAGAGTTTTAATGACTAAAAACTCACTCCTGTTCCTTCGTTGCCTTTCATACGGGGCCAGCAACCCAATGCTCGCCGTCCGCAAGCCCGCGCCTACGGAGACCGGAAATCGCGATCAGAATCCCGGCGGCGGCTGCGGCCTCCTCCTTTGATAGACCATGTACTAAGGCCCAGAGGCCATCCCATGCCATCTTGTTACCGTCCGAACTCCGGACCGAGCCCGAGTCGCCGTCGACGCGTAGTATCCTACGTGCGCTTTTAGGAGATGTCAGCAAAACCGTAGGGGCCCAGCAGTATCGAAGCCTACTGGGCCAAAACCCATGGCGGGTTCGCTTCTGAAGGCAAAACTTATTCGAGCCCCTAGAACGCAAGGCAAAAAAGGAACATGAGAGTGGGTTTTAGTCAGTAAAAGTTTGCCCTCACGCTCCGCCCAAGCGTAGGAGAATAAGCGTGTCATTGGATGATTTCTCACCTAAAAAAGGCCGTAACGTGTGAATCATTTTTGAACAGTTCTTCTTGTTTAAGCCAAATTAAATTATACTAGCTTTTACCCGCGGCTTCGCTTGCGTAAAAAAATTATGTATGTCCGTCTCCAGGGTCCCAACTATCTCTGTGCCAAAATTCATCAAAATCGGGTTTGTGTGTCATTTAGGCGTGAAGATGTAACAAACAAACCCACTTTCGCTGTTATAATATTAGTAAGGATTATATTTATTATGAATTTTCTTTTTTTTTTTTAATATGCTTGTGTTTGACTACTATCTCACCTGTTAGTAACCGATGATGTAGTCGAAGTTAAAGCACATTTCGCCTCGGTGAAATGTTTGAACCTAACACAAGAACAGGGCCCCAAGTCTGCTATTTTTATAAATTCGTCATTCCAACACGATCCCATTGTCATTTTGCTAAAAGTTTGTAATCTGCTAATTCATAATGATCAATCATTGATCGGTCGCTGGTCTTGTAATAGAATTGTGATAGAATGATAATTTCAAGCATATTAAAACCAATAACTGCACAATAACGTTCTAATGGTAAAACACTGATCAAATAAACTGCCAAAGTTTTAGCAGATTACTGCAAACGTCAAATATTTATTTGTCAATATGTACGAGATTACCATTCTATGTCACTTCTTTCAATGGAGTGTCAGTGGTTGACCATTGGAAAGTCATAATGACGCCATTATATTAGTAGATTACCAAACTTATCAAAATCGACAATTATGACATCAATGATAGACCATTCTGACACTATTGTAATAGCAGACTTGAGGCCCAGGAAGGCTGGTTGGCAATATATATGGCAGTTTTACTTATCGAAAACCGTTAACAAAAAAAGCCCTATTTTAGTCATTTACAGATATAAGCAATATTTTTATAACCATATTTTATAGCTTAAAATCTAAAAATCGCGTATTCAGTGGTTGTTTCTACTGTACCCTTGCTATTTGACGACATTTCAATACTTCATTAAATTTTCAAAGACAATTTCCAAAAAAAAGTACTTTCTCCGTCAATAAATCTTTCCTGTATAAGTTTATGCGGCAGTTTTTCCATTTGCCATATTATTTCAATATAAGATTTCACTAATCAAAAACAAGATAGAATCAAGAACTAAAATAAGGCACGCGTCCAAAAGGACCAACTTCGGAAACTCCTTTGTTAAGAGAATCCGTTGCCTAGCAACTATAAAGATCCCTAGTGATAAATTAACATTTTGATCGACCCATCCCGGATTATAGAAGTAATTTACGTAAGCAGTGTGCCGGTATCCTATCAATTTCATAGAAAATTTAGGGTGTCTGCAGACCGACGACCAACACAACAGTTTATTTGTACAATTACAGACATTGTATATTTTACAGGAGTTATTGTATTTCTGCTTTGGTTTTTCGACTTATGCTCGAACTTTATAATGATAATAATATTCCACTACTATCACAAAACGCCATCTAGTCTCAAACTAAGCAGAGCTTGAGATATGTATAGGTACTAGACAAGTGAAAAACATATTTATATATTTCAGATAAATTACAGTCAGACACAGAACAAATGATTGTGCTCATCACACAAATATTGTTTTTTGGTGAGAATCGAACCCGCGACCTCCTCACAGCAGTCAGGGCCACTAATCACAAGACCAACTAGCAATCAGCCAATCAGTCAATCAACTCTTTTTGTTTTGCAGTTGCACCCAGTTGTTTTCTGGCGATTTGCCGTGACCTGAGTTGTACTTAGTGTCGGCGGTGACCAACTTGTGGCTTTTTTTAGTTTTTTTTTTTTGGGAAAAAAATATAACATGGTTTTTACACCATGTTACTGATTAATGAACCAACTATTTATATTTAGGTTTTGCATTAACTAAAAAAATGTTGTATATCTCCATCTCTTTCACCCATCAGTATGACGATTGTTTTGAATACGTCACATAAGATCCCAGTTAGTTATTTGTCGTCAGTATGTGGACGCCCTTACAGAGCTCCATCAAAATTAGGGCCCCTCTCTGTTTATGATAAGGTACAGCTGTTGGTTACTCCTGAAGTCATAAAGACTTAGGCTCTTCTGTTTTATGCGCTCCTGATCTGAATAGGGGATCTCATTTTATAGTTTCTGCCTTGAGATTCTTTGTCGGCTTAATATTGGAAGTAATAGGATAGTGGAAAAAAGGCCTGGGTGGTTTGATTAAAATTGGAAAATTAGTTTAGGCTGCGACATCGTTACTTGGTGGTTTATGGATCTTTTTTTTGTTAATAATTAATTTAAAATAGTATTAAGTGGAATCCTACCTGATGGTAAGCAGTAATGTAATCGTTGATGATTTGGTGCACTAGTTTATTTAGAGCCTATAATATTCACTTTAGCCTCGGTCATTTTCACATCGGCGCCCATACCGACGTCCCATAAGGGCCATGGACCGAACGATATCAGCGTAGAGCCTCTTGCAGGAGGCATCTGGACACCCTAGGTTGGCGAGGAGCTGCTTGAGGGCAGCCTCGGTACATTCTAGTTTGGGAGCCACACCACGGAGCAAACCAGACTTTGGAAGTGGTCCTCGAAATTCCGGCTGTTCGAAATTGTCGGCCGACGATGAGTCCCAGGTACTTCATCGTCGTCTCGACGTCAATGTGAACTCCTCCGACCATTATTTGGGAAACCGGTAGTGTCGCGTTCTGGGGGCCCTGAAAACACATGATCTGGGTCACCTCGGGGACTAGATGGCATTGTGTGGTAGTTATGGAATAAAAACAAAATCTATAATAAAATGAACCTGATCTAAAAAAGCTAATTCTAAGTTTAACGTGTGTGACATAAAATCAACTCTCATATTTACCTGTCCACTACCACCTGGCCTATATTAAACTAACACCATAAAACTATAAATTCAAACACAACGAAATTTAATAACTTTGGACTTGGTACTAGAAATAAAACCTTATGGCTTTTGACATAAAGATAATTTTGTATTTTTGGGAAAGACTTTTATTGATGCATATTGTTTAGTGTGCATTATAGATTTAATATTTTCTATTTTTATAGTATATAAAAGAGTCACCTGTGTACATAGAACGATTGGAGTTATAGAGAAGATTTAGCATTAAAATTTGGCATTCGGAGACCGTCATGTCATCGTGAGGAAAACAGCATGTCCTAGAACCAAAAATTCGAAGACATATGACATTCACCAACCCGCACTGTGCTCGCGTGGTGGATTACGGCCCATTCCCTCTCCCAGAGAGGCGGCCGGAGTCCCATCAGTAGGAACATTAAAAAGGCTGATGATGATGATGATGATTCGGATACCAAAACCGTGAGGCGAAGACAAACTCTCGCAATGAAGAGTGACTGAAGAACCAATGTGAGTTTTAGTCAGTAAACGTCTGATACTCCCTATATTTCGATACTTCCTGCGCATAAGATCGTAAGACAAAAAGTGACTTTTTTTCATGAGAGTTCGTTTTCGTAATTGTTAATAGTATAAGTAATTCTTGAAGTACTTTTAACCGATGTTTAGAGGACATAGAGCACGAATAAAATATTTACATTAAACCTTATTTTAATACCTGTGTCAAAAATAAAGATTGATTGATTTGAAATATTTCATGAATCCTCTACTCTTTGATTCAACAGCCATTGACCGTAGAATAAGTACTACAACGTTATTTTCAATAATTAAATTAACAGTAAATTCTTATTAACCCGTCATTGTTCTCGTGGGGTGCAATGCACTCAACTTTATCTCAAAACTACTTAGTAGCTATATATTTTTCTTCTTAAGTCTTCGAGCACCTCTTATATTAGCAACGTGAAATCTTGAACATTTTGAACCTTTGCATTACAAAATAATATATTTATTTATTTACACGAATAATTTACATTTAAAAAATACTTAATTAACTATAATTATTACTGTAAAATAATAAAGAAATAAAATAAAACTCTATGCTAATTACAACTAATTTCGATAGCGTTTTTTGACACCATATTTTAGTTTGATATAAGGTAGTTTTAAATAGCATAGGGTTTTTACCAAATTAATGTAAAAACTCTTACAATACAACCCTATTATAATTGCTATAAGGGTGTGAATGGAATGAACGGTGAACTTTAATTAAGAAACTGTCAGTCGAATCGAGCCCCATGCGGAATGTTTTGAACTTAACGCTTCGGGGTTGGTAGCCTGAGCAGTGGTTGAGGCCTGATGTTCACGTCATCCGCAAAGTTAGGTATTAGGGGAATTACTGGCTTTACTGCCAAAGTAGCGCAAGTTACCTCTTCGATAGACCTTTTCCTTTTTATAGCTTGGTCAATACTGGTGAATCGTATATTCAATATTGGTGAGAAGATATCTGCAGAAGAACTAAGCTTACGGACAAACTTAAGTACTACCACTTAAGGGCAAAGCATATTGCTCGAAGAGCAGACGGTCAATGGCGCCGGAAAGTTCTGGAGTGGCGACCACGTCCTGGAAGACTTCCCTCAATGTGAACTTATTATATTTGTAACAAATAAACTCAAAAACTACTGATCCAATTTCAAAACCTTACACCTATCAAATGCTACTTTACCACTAAGTTTTGTAGGTTGTATGATTTTTTAGGAGCTAAACGCAAAATATACTGAACTGATTTTGACAGAACTTCACAGTAATATAGTTTACACATCAGAATAACATCTAGGCTGAGAAAAGAGGAGGTACGTTATTTAAAGTTATTATTTTTAATTTGACTTTATACGTTCGAGCGAGTTGACGACAGAAAAAGTAGGTGAAATCGGAAGGTGCCAACTCGCGCGGACTCGCGAGCTTTGCAGTAGCGAGTTGACGAACAAGTCTTAATTTCACGAAATCACTTGCAAAAGCGATAGTGTTTTTTTAAAAAGCAAAAACTGATTTAGCAGTTAAATAATATGAACATGAGTTTATGCCAACAACCTTCTCTTCTCATTACATCAAAAAACCTCAACAACTTAATCATGATAATTTATCAATTTTGTACCATAAAGTAACAGCACGCAACTAAGATCAAAATTATAGATCTAGGCATTGTTGTACACCAGAACTAAGAGGCTGTCGGTTATGCGGTAGAAACTTGGAACTTTGAATTTGTAGCCGTGGTTATAGTAGCGATCTGAAACTTAGAATGGTCGATAATACACTCAACTCTCAAGTTATATACAGTTTAGTGTTTGTTTAGTGTACTAGGATAGCAGTAAGCTTGTAGAACTAGTGATGTGTATGAGCTGCCTTGTATACATTGTGATCAAACTTAAAATCGACATAGTTTGTGTCCTCTTCAAAATCTTTTGCAATCTATCACAAAACTACTTGCGTTAGCCAATTTCATACGCTCAGCCAAAATCGAGAAATTACATTATTATATATAAGTATATTTTATGGGCCCATTAAAATTCAACAACATTTGGAGACCTTCCTCAAAGGAGAGTTTTGGCCGAAGGGTGTCGTGTATCGACGATTTCGTGGAAAGATATACCAACCTTACAGCGAAACTCGACGCCGTCACTTCGTGTGCGATAGTTTATAATTTGTTGTAAAGTAATATCCTGACGTACGGCGAGTAAAAACAGTGGCTAGCAATATAAATTAATGTTGCGGGAGGGTACTTTGTAAAGGGTACCGTTGTATACTTTTTAAGACGAACGTGAATTTTCTTGTGAATCGCCAAGTTTCAAGATTGTCAAAGAACGCGTGATTTACTCAGATATTATTGTACCCATTATTATACTAAAAAAAAACGTATTCCCAAACACATACGACACGTACAACTCATTATCACGTTGTTTTGTAATATACTTTACTTATAAAGTTAAGCAACATTTCGAAAGTCAAACAACGGAGATTACGATCACAAATACCTATTTAAAAATAAAACTATGGAGCTATAAATGAGCAATTAAAAAACGTTAAAGCCCTTGTTTAAATTGTCACCTGTTGTGTCCGAGTCTATTCTAATCGCTTGCTAAGTCGTAAAACAAAGTATTTCCGGATAAGATCCCAAGGAATAAGCTGTAGGGAGTCAAGGTCTTATTTTATGACAGGGTAATCAAATACTATTATGTGTTTTGCTTATCAAAATCAAATAAATATATATATATATATTTCAAATAAACCATTTACTACACTTACTTTTGAAATACGAAAATGTCGGTCAGTCAAAAAACTGAAATTAAATTGCAAAAAAACTTCAATAAATATCTTTAATTTTTTTTTTTTTTATACTATTTCGCTTCTATTAGTTAGCAAAATATTAATAAATGTCTTAAAAAAAAAAAAACTGGCTGTTAAGAGATGACTAGTCTCAACAGCGCCGTCAATTGAGCGCATGACGAGTATGACGAGTATGCTAGGGAGTGGAATTCCTTGCCGGAGTCTGTGTTTCCTGATAGCTACAACCCGGGAATCTTTAAGTCGAGAGTGAATAGGTTTCTTTTAGGTAAGCGCGTTCCATCGTCGACCGCATCGTCGCTTTCCATCAGGTGAGATAGCGGTCAAGCGCGAACCTATCAACAATAAAAAAAAAAAAAAAAAAAAAAAAAATGAGTAGTAACGAGTCCTCAGTGTCTTAAGTGAATCAAGAGATCCCAACAATGAGTCATGTAACGCAGGACCACAGTTTATTATTTGTCCTAAAGCTTATCAGTCTGCTCAGCCTGTTACCCAAACGGCGCGCACTGTTACCGCGCGCCTCAAGGAGTTGTCAGCAACAGCAGGGACCCAGCCGGGTCGAAGCCTACTGGGGCCAGGGTTATCCGAAAGGGCGCTCGAGCCCCGGTATGAAGGCTAGAAGGAACGGGGTGGGTCTTTTAGTCAGTAAGAGTCTGACACTATCTCCCGCTCCACCCAAGAGCGGGGGTTGTCAATGCATGATTTTTCCCACCACAAAAAAAAAGGCTGCTACCCAAAAAACTAATTTATTCGTCTTATCGTGTCGATGGCAAAACTGCTCCATCTCTCCGCAGACCATGTCTTGCCTTCGATCCTGCGTCGAATGCTTTGTTACCTGTTCACATAGTGACACCTAATGACAGCGTCAGCAGACGGCTTGAAAACTGACTTGATAAAAATAGTTTCGTAGTCACAAAATTACGAGATTTGAGTTGTTCAAAATAAGATAGAAATAGATGAACACTCAATGTTTCTTTACAAAAACCGTCTGTATTATTTCACCTCTGAAACTAATTTTCAAAAGTTCTGTTCCACCGAGATTTGACCCCGATTTTCAGATAGGCTTGGGCTACCTGCGGCCTACCCAAATGTCCTTTCTTTGGTATTGTTCGTCAAGTCGTGGAGCTCCTTAGTAGTCCTAAGTTGAGATTTTCGAATACTGACAAATGCTTACACTGATTGGACAGGTCCACTCAAATCTGTATGGTTCTTTCTTCAAAAGACCATCTCAGACAGATCTGCATGGTTCTCGTGTGATTTGACCATTACATATTTACTGTATGGACTTTAAAAGAGACTTTGACCCCTGAGTTTGTTTCGGTGTTTCTTCTCAGGGTAGTCAGATAGGAAACACCGGCCTCATCTAGCATAAACTGACGAAAAAATTGGTTGCCTGTAAAGTCGGTATACGGGCGAAAGTTTTACGTGACAACGACTTTTTATGTCTGTCTCTCTCGCTCGTGCCTCTCACTCGCTCTCATTGTGAGCGCATAACGTGAGCGGAGCGTAACGCAGTTTCTTGAAGTGTCACCCGGCAAACCAATTTATAAGACGTTGTCACGTCAAAAAATTTGACGTGTAAAAGTGTTTTTTAAACCTATTTACAAAAAAATAAATATAATTTATCGTTTATCATTTATCATTTATCTACCGTACGACGAGCAATGTCTGGTAGCCCGCTGTCTGGCCATCCGATAATCAACCGGACCATCCGGATCAAGCCTGAGTCGTAGACGGCGCGTAGAGCGTAGTCTATACGCGCCTCAAAGAGATGTCAGCAAAACCGTAGGGGCACCAGCAGGGCCGAAGCCTACTGGGGCATGGTTAGTCTGAAAGAGAAGTCTATAATATAGGCTCCTGGAACGCGAAGCAAAGATAAAGCATAGGTGTGATTTTAGTCATTGTATGAATTACCACTTTTTTTATGGTGGGGATAATCATCCAATGACGACCCTCGCTCTTGGGTGGAGCGGGAGATAGTGTCATACTCTTACTGACTAAAAAACCGACCCCGTTCCCTCAAGCCTTCATACCGGGGCTCGAGTTCCCTTTCGGATAACCCTGGCCCCAGTAGGCTTCGATCCGGCTGGGCCCCTGCTGTTGCTGACAACTCCTTGAGGCGCGCGGGAACAGTGCGCGCCGTCGACGACTTGGACTTGGTCTGTACAGTTACCGGACGGTCGGACAGCGAGCTACGCATTGCTTACTGCCCGCAAGCCCGCGCCTACGGTGGCTGGAAATCGGGATCGGAATCCCGGCGGCGGCGAGAGCGCCGCTGCCTAATGCGGTCAGCCTCCTCCTTTGCGAGCATTACTGCTTCGCAAAAGTCGGCGACCGCTCCTCTTCGCTCCGGACCATATCCGGCAGAATCGTCGACCTTTTTGTTAAAACGCTACCACTCATCCCGCACTCCACACGCTAGATTTAATACTCGTCAAACATCACAAGTGTCGACCGGCACGCGTTTATGTTTGTTCGACGATTTCTGACACCAGTTAAATTAATATGACATGTTATAAATCGGACATGTTTTAACATTGAACGCGTTTTTGTACTGGCATTGTTATGACTGAAGTGACGCAATGGGTTAAGGTGAAATGGTAAAAGAATAAACGGTGATTGTTCTTTGCTCTGGCGCCGCGAGTTTTGTAGAATAGAATATCATATTATGTTTATATTGAAAGAGAATCATTTTTGTCCTGGTAAGGTCCTTTGAAGAAAATGGATGGAACGCATGTTATTTACTAGAGTTATGTGATGAATGAAGAGGGAAAGGGAGGTTAAAGAAAATATGTATAAATGTGTGAACGGTGATTTGAAATAAAAAGGAGTCGGTAATAGTGTAACGGTGAAGAGATTATAGAATAAACTTTATTGTACATCATAATAATTACAATGATGGTCTTACCGCTAGCAGCAAACACCAGACTATCTTTGGGTAGAGTCAAGTGTTAGACAGGCCTTTTATTTAATATTAATCATTTGATCAGTGGTAGGCTAGTGATAAAGTCCAATCTAGGCAAGCTCTCTTTACACTGTGTAATTTATGTAATTACCCAAGAATAACACCGAGCGGTATCGACCAAAACTTGATGTGTGACATCAAGTAACGCATACTGGGCCCATTCCTTCGTCTACAGATCAGGCCTGATTCCCAGCAGTAGAAAAAATATAAGGGATATAATATGTTTGGATCACCACAGCTCTCAGAACAATGAAGCTGAATAAAACACTGTGAGAAAACCCAGCATGTCCAGGAACCTAAAATGCGAGATGTGTGACCTTAATCAACACGCACTTCTCCATTAGTTTACGGACCACACCTTCTCACAAAGAATGCGCCTGCGTACAATCAAATGAAATATAAAGTATAAACTAAGCTGCTATGCTCAGAGTTTCCTTGCGTGATCGAATCAGGAATGAAAATATACTAGGAAATCCAAAGTTACCGACAAAGCTCGAAGAATTCCCAAACTTAGGTGGCGGTGAGCAGTGCATAACAAATGGTCGATGAGGCTGAAATTTTCTGGAGTTGCGGCCCCGTACTGGAAGACGTAGCGCTGGTAAGCCTCCAACAAGGTGGGTCGATGATCTGGTGATGGTCGTGGGTGCGAGACGCAAAAGACCAGCCATTGTGACGACACTTAAAGGAGGTTTATGTCCAACAGTGGAAGTTTTTTAGCTAAAATAATGATGATGAAAAAATTGCCATCTATTTTTTTCTTTAACGGTATTACCCTTTACACACTCAAAAATATGGGTTCCTAACAGCATAAGTGACGAACAAACAAAAAGATTTAACCCTATCGTCGCACAAATAAATCTAGCAAACTTTAAAAAAAAACCTTTCAGAGATCTCGGCACCACGGAATCGCAAAGCTTTTAAAACAGTGGAAGAATTAAACTGCTCGCCGTCCGCAGTTTCTTTAATCCAGGTGGAATCGATTGAGTACTGAGTACTGAGCAGTCGACTCTTAATAATGCAGCGGGAAATGTTTAAAAGAGTCTGGAGAAGTGGAGGGCTCTTGGAGCTGTTGCCATGCTTTTGTTTAACGGTTTGAGCTTTGTGATGAGCGATGGCGGGGTGGAAATGAACTATTTTGTATGTGAAGAAGTTTTATATTGGAGATGTACAAAATGAGGAAAAGGATCTTTTTTGCGTTTCATCACTATGATACTTGATAGCAAGCCATGATGTGGTTAATGTAGAGCATAATTACTTAAAAGTAACCAATTCGCTCTTGATTTAAATACTACCAGGTTGTAGCTATTAGGAATCATCGACTCCTGCAGGGAATTTCACAATTTAGCTGTACGTACAACCAATGTGTTCCCAAAACGTTTTGTGCGTATCCTAACGGATGGGAGGTCCACCATGTACCGATAGTGCATCGTCATACATCTGGCGGACCGATGATAGAACGGTCTTGGCAACGAAATATAAAATCGATAGATGACTGACTGTCGGATCTCGGAGTCGATGCTCAAGACTTTGGCATTTCGAGTCGGTCAGCGCAGTGCAGTCTTTAGTTTGAATTTCTACTACTAATAAAACAATGTATTTATTTGATTATCATCATCAATTCTGCCGAAAGACGTCATAGACACAGGCTTCTCTGAGTGTCGCCACAACGACCGTTTCTGTGCATCTCGCATCCATCGGATTCCTGCAACCTTCACCAAGTCCACCTTGTTTGAAGTCTTTCAACGCTGCGTCTTCGAGCACGTAGTAGCCACTTCAGAATCCCTCGACCCCATCGTCTATCTGTTTTGCGAGCAATGTGCCCTTCCCACTGCCACTTAACATTAGGTATTTTTACTGGCGTTTTATTCACAGGGAAGTCCGATTCACATGATCGCGTCCGCCTCCACTATGTTCACACCCATCGACAGAGAGCTCCTGATTACATACGTACTGAATACGGTATTCGATTTGAAATTAAAATCAACACCCGTCGGTCTCACTTCTGTTTTAACTAATTACAGTTTTAATTAAGATATCTTCTGGAGCATCGGCAAAGTGGAGCATCGTATTGGAAACTCTCATTTTGTGCAATAGCAACGGGTTATTTTTTTTTACTGTCATAGAAAATGAGCGGTGTTCTTTCATGAATATACAGGATGAAAGGGAAGATTTAAATGAGGAATGTATGACAGGAAATGGCTGATGCAAAAGAGAACCCCGGAGCCCTGGAACGAAAAATGAAGGCAAAGAAGGAACAGGACCACATCGAAAACCCACGTTTTAGTCACTAAAAGTCTGACACGCCGTCCAGCTCTACCCGAGGGCGAGAGATGTTACTAGATGATTTACCACCAAAAAAAAGGCCTATATCAATTACTAGCTTCTGTTTGTGGCTTTGCCCGCGTAAATTTCTGAATTTTACGAAAAATAAGTAATTTTTTAAATAAATATCAGGGTAACTTTATAAGATCTTTTACAAAGGTCCATCTATCTCTCTTTACAATAATAATATAGATTAGCTGATTTTTTTTTTACAAGCATTTATTATTATTTTACTAACCATGTATAATATATTGACTTTTATTCCGTAGGCACAAGGATGGAATTAAAAGCAAAAAAAAAAATTATAACAATACCAACAGTTTACTGCAGCCACCATTTATCATGCCACCAACGCAATAAAAGTCGAAATTGATTGAACGGACAGTACAAAAGGTTGGTTTAAATGTCTAATCATATTACGATTGGAGCATAAGTATTTAAGTATATTTCTTTATAGAATAAGCATAATCAGCTTAATAACGTTCCCACTGCTGGGACGCAGGATTTCTCTCTAGGAGAGGGAATGAGCCGTAATCCACCATGCGGGCCCAATGCAGGTTGGTAAATGTCACATGTCTTTCGAATTTTTGGTTTCAGGACATACCGGTTTCCTCAAGATGTTTTCCTTCATCATTTTAGGAGCAGTGGTAATGAAATAAATTACACAGAGTAATGTGCCTGGCTGAATTTGAACCCGCGACCTACATTATAAGTCGGGGCCGTTACCAATCGGCCACCACGGTTCTCTATATTTATTTGAATAATAGAAATTACCTTTTCAAAACAAAACGAACAAATCAAATTGCTCAAAAGCTCAAATTTTACACTATAATTATTTCACTTGAATATCAATTACTTTGTATAATAGGTGTCCTGCTTGATTAGCTAAGTGACGTCATTCTAAATCCAATATGGCGAGCTTTAAAAATGGCTGCCGTTTAAATTGGGTGGACTATACTTATTTTTTATACACCCTCACAATTCATATCAATTAATAAAGTGAAACATGCCCCACTAAAACAAAAAAAAAGTATGAATAAAAAAGAAACACTTTTAAAAACAAGCTTTTATTTAAATGATCAAAAGGGATGAAATAAAGTTAAAATTAAATCAAACTCATCAATTTATTACACGTTTCATAAAAAGGAAAAGCTTGTGTTAAAAAATATTTTATATCTATGTAGCGACATCTATGGCGCCACATAAGAACTACGAAGAATATACGAAATCCTGCATCGCGCAATCAAAGTTCTCCGCGCGATTTGAACATATACGATAGCCCGAAATCATCTATCAGGCAGTCGCCCACCAGACTATAACACCTGTCTGGTCGGAGGATCCTCCCTTTTCAACGGAGGTTTGCGGGACTTTACTCTCTGTTCCGCCTACCTCTAAATCTTTAATTTTTTTTAAATATAGTTTCCTTTTATTACCTATGCTTTTATGTACCACTAGCTTTTACCCGCAGCTTCGCCCGCGTACATAAAATATAGCCTATGTCACTCAGGAATAAAGCAGCTTTCTATCCGTGAAAAAAAAATTAGCAATCAGCCCAGTACTTCCAGAGATTACCTCCTACAAACAAAAAAACATAAAAACAAACTTTACCTCTTTATTATATTATATTAGTGTAACAAAACACTAACAATTACTAAAATATACTAAATAGCTAGTCAAAAGAACAGTAACACAAGTGTGGTTTATTACAATAATTTTTACTTAAAAAAAAGTGGTGAAGTAAAAATATATTGCTATGCAAGTAATTACAAAAGTGGTCGTAATAAATGCTAATTGTAGCAACAACACGAAAAGCAAATTCAAAGAAAATATAACCAACAATTTTTAGCAGTAATTTTTTAAATAGTTTCGAAAATTAGAACATTAACAAGCTTTAATGGCTATTTTATACTGAACTCCATCGTAAGCATTTTTCTTTTTGTCTAGAGCTGACATCATAAAAATAAATCTTCTAAGTCGTACACTCTTGACAGAGTGGTCGCGGTCATGTCTTCTTTTTTATTGTTGATAGGTTCGCGCTTGACCGCTATCTCACCTGATGGAGAGCGACGATGCGGTCGACGATGGAACGCGCTTACCTAGAAGAAACCTATTCACTCTCGACTTAAAGATTCCCGGGTTGTAGCTATCAGGAAACACAGACTCCGGCAAGGAATTCCACTCCCTAGCTGCACGCACAATGTTGTCTCGATCGAGTCCTGCACCACCGCCACTCTCGCAATACAATGCCATGCAGCGCTGTGTTTGGCGGCTTGGGACTGCGTCACCTTTTTGATGAGGTCCGTCAACCGTGTTTTTTTGTTTCAGTGAGTAAAAATCATCCAGATCACATCCCCCGCCCTTGGGCAGAGCGAGAGATACAAAATTAATAATAGGCCTTAGAGCCAAATTTTAAAACCCCTTTTATCTGTTGGCTTTTATTAGTACCTACCTATAAATTAACTACCTAAGGCCCTTGCTCCCATTTAGTGCCATAAAACAGTGATTTTCTGAAGCCTACTTCTCGGTAACGGACCGGTTGTGTTAATAGTTTTGGAAAAAAAAAATTGTAGATTCATTTTCAATATATGATTTTTTCGTATGACTAATACAAATATATATATTTAAAAAAAAAAAACATTAGAAATAAGCAAGACCTTTGTGCTCTTTTATCCTTATTTGTTCTTTTTGATTTAAAGTGTTTGTGTGTACATAATAATAATAATAATAAGCTGGCAACCCACTGAAAACAAAGTCAAATATTTTCTTATCCCGTATTAAAAATTAAATTAACTATAGTTTTATCGACAATTCATACAAATTATATCCAAAGCAAAGCCCTCATTATAAATAAACGGAGAAAACCTTTAACCAAAACAAGAAACCACAAGAAATAGAATATTTAAAAGAAATAAAAATACAAGCAGACAAGATGACAACTGTCAACGACGTGACACCTTCAAAAATATTAATAAAAACGAGCAAATGGGATGAAATGATAAACTGACGAATGTTGACAAGAACAGCTGCACGACGCGCACGCCATCCACCCCCGGACTCGTCGCTCAGCTCCGCCTCGCCGCCGCCGGACCCCGGATCATCAGTGTCACCGGTGGCTGCAGCTGCGTCGAGCTCGAGCGACGAGTATTTTTCCCCGCCGACGTCGCCAATACCTGTACGTCGGCCGGGGAGAGGCCGGCCACCGAACGGCTTAGGACCTAGGGGCCAACCGGCCCCGAGCCGGGTCCCCGCTGCCGGTGGTTGTGTGCAGCGCATGAAATGGACTCAATCTATCAATGAGAACGTCATGCGCGCATATTACGGGGCTACAGAGGGGGGAACTAACCTCACTGTGTACCGTGTTAGGATGCTGTCTCTTTTTCAGGAACTTGAACCATCCGTCAACGTCACGACCCAACGATTGTCGGATCAAGTGCGGGTTATCCAACGGAATCACAGATTGGACGACGCCGCACTTGATAGGCTGCGCTCAGAGGTACTGAGCAACCGTATCATCTCGACTCCAACACAGACACAGACTGCGGCACCACGGGCTACAGATGCAATCATGCCGCGGTCCAATCATGGTGATGATGAAGCAGATGATAGGGTTGTCACAGTAAGTAGCCAGTGCAACGATCGACTGAGGAGCGCGCTGGAGGATGCACTCCGCGAGTACAGATCGACTCCAATCGCTCGTAGACCTCGTCTACCCCGGTTACCTATGTACAAAAAAAATAGGGCGCTAGTGTGTGCTCTGGACTCGCTGCTTGAGAATGTGTTCGAGAGCAGTGTAAACCTCGTTGATACGCACTCAATCCTCTATTGCGGGGCTATTGCGGCATGTCGTTTAGCCAACGTAAAACTATTAAGTTGTGACGAAGCTACTCGACCAAAGCCTGCCGTCCCTGCCTGGCAATATAGGATTGAGAGGCGTATCGATGGGGCCAGAGCACTCATTGGTAAACTATACTGCTTCAGGGAGGGTAACACACGACCACGTGTGATGCGCTTCGTGAGGCGAGCGTTCTCGGGGACTGGAATTAGCCCTCAAGAATACTCATCTCACGTCACGGAGCGCATCGACTTCCTGAAGCAGAAAGTTTGTGCATGGGCTAGCCGTATTCGACGTTATAAGCGGCGAGTCGACCGGTACTCGCAGAATCGCATGTTCCAGAGCGATGAGAGATGGGTATACAGAGCTTGGGAGCGACCTGAGCAAAATGTGACGGACGTGCTCCGCCCGGATGATGCTGCCACGAATGCATTCTGGCGCAGCATCTGGTCGGTGCCTGTCTGTCACACTGAGGGTGGCTGGATGCGTGATGTCGAGCGCGTGTGCGAAGCTATACCAGAAATGGAAAAAGTAATCATTAGCTCAACAGATGTGGCCAGAGCAGTCCGTCCGTTACCGAATTGGAAGTCTCCAGGACCGGACGGACTGCAAAACTTCTGGTTAAAATGGTATAGCAGCTCACACGCGCTCTTAGCATCTCAATTCCAGTCATCTTTAGAGTCTGGGTCGCTACCTCAGTTTCTAACAACTGGCGTTACCCATCTGCTCCATAAGACAGGCAGTACTGCGGAACCCAAGAATTATAGACCGATAACATGCTTGTCGACGGTCTATAAACTTCTTACATCCATTCTGAGGACAAAAATTAACAAGCACATTGAAAACAACTCAATTATGTCTGCCTCTCAGAATGGATGTAGGAACGGGTCACGTGGTACTAAGGAGCTACTCCTCATTGACATGGCCATTAGCCAACAGGTTCGTCGATCCCGCAAGGATTTGTCGACATGCTGGATAGATTACAAGAAGGCCTATGACTCTGTTCCACATACATGGCTCATGAGGGTGATGGAGTTGTATAAAATAGATGCAACTCTACGCACCTTTCTTGAGTCATGTATGGGGGGATGGAACACAGTCCTTCGCTATCCGGGATGTCGAACGATCCGGGGAGACGATGAGCCTATTTGGATTAAACGGGGAATATTCCAGGGCGACAGTCTGAGTCCACTTTGGTTCTGCCTAGCCCTGAATCCTCTAAGCACATTGCTGGAGGATTCAGGCTTGGGCTATCGGTTGAGAAGAGGTGGTCAGGTTTTATCTCACCTTCTTTACATGGATGATCTGAAACTCATTGCCCCCAACAAATTACGACTGATGGAACTACTGAAGGTAACGGAAAATTTCAGTAGTGCCATCAGGATGGAATTTGGTGTGGATAAATGTGCAGTCATGCATGTAAAGCGAGGGGAGATTATGGAATCTGAGGGAGTTCAACTCTCGGATTCCATACACCTTAGATCCCTCTCCTCGACCGAAACCTATAAGTATTTGGGTATGTCGGAAGCGTTAGGCATTAACGTCACTGACATGAAGCAATCGTTGAAGGAGCGCTTCTTTGGCCGCCTGAAAAAGGTTTTAAACAGCCTGCTGTCAGGCGGAAATAAGGTGCGCGCCTTCAACGGTTGGGTCATGCCGGTATTAATGTACTCTTTCGGCATACTCAAATGGACTCAGACCGAGTTAGACGCTCTGGATAGGCGAGTCCGTACATTGCTGACCGCAAATCGGATGCATCACCCACGATCCTCGGTGATGAGACTGTAGATCCCGCGGAAGTGTGGAGGTCGTGGCTTTCTGAACGCAAAGACTCTACACAACCGCGAGGTGTGCAGCCTCAGAGAATACTTTCTCAAAACCGACGTGGGTATGCACCGCGATGTGGTCGCAGTGGACAAGGGACTCACCCCGTTATCCATGGCTAAAGAGAACTGGCGCAAACCTGTGGTACTTACTACTGATGACCGCAAGGAAGTATGGAAAGGCAAGGAGCTCCACGGGCGCTTTTTTCGGGCTCTTCATGAGCCTGATGTAGATTTTTCGGCGTCCGTGGCCTGGTTACGATTCAGCAACCTCTTCGGAGAAACTGAAGGTTTTGTCTGTGCAATTATGGACGAAGTTATCTTGACGAACAACTATCGGAGACATATTATGAAGGACGGGACGATTGACGTGTGTCGGGCATGCCATCGTCCGGGTGAGTCTATCAGACATATTATCTCTGGTTGTTCTCGTCTGGCTAACGGCGAGTACTTGCACAGGCATAACCAAGTAGCCAGGATTCTTCACCAGCAACTTGCTTTGAAGTACAACCTAGTGGACTCTGAGGTACCGTACTACAAGTATGTGCCCGACCCAGTTCTTGAAAATGACCATGTCACGTTGTACTGGGATCGGTCTATCATTACTGACCGGACTATTGTAGCCAATAAGCCGGACATAGTGGTGATAGACCGATTAGCGCGCCGTGCAATGATAGTCGATGTCACCATCCCGCATGACGAGAATCTCGTGAAAGCTGAGAAAGAAAAACAAATAAAATATCTTGACTTAGCACACGAGGTTGTCGACATGTGGAATGTGGACTCGGCTATCATTGTGCCGATTGTTGTGACCGCTAATGGTCTTATAGCCAAAAGCTTCGACGACCATCTGTCGAAGCTATCGTTGCACGGGTGGATCAAGGGCCTGATACAGAAGGCAGTACTCCTCGATACGGCTCGCATTGTGAGGAGGTTCCTGTCTCTGGAGCCCTAACCACCGGTAGCTTGGACCCTGCTCCCGACACCGGTGGATAACTATATTTTTATATTTTTAAATGTTTTTTTTTTCTTTTGTATAATTTTGTTAAAAAATATTTAAAAATGTAATTTTATATGTAAAAAAAAATGAATAAAGAGAAGATAATAATAATAAATAATAATAAAGCCCGTTTATTTCCAATCTACAATTGTTTTTTTATTTTTTTTTTTAAATATATATTACAAATATACTTTTAAATATAAGTTTAAGTATATATAAATTTGTTTTTCTTTTTCTTCTACTCGCTATCGTTACTTTCTTCAGTACCATTGATCGGAACCCCTTCACGGGTAAAGGCCTCCTCCAGCGTCTTCCAGAGCTCTCTATCCATAGCCTTCTCCCTCCATTCACTTCCCGCTACCTCTTCTATGTCCTCTATCCACCTCTTTCGAGGGCGCCCTCTTTTCCTTTTTCCTCTTGGTCCCTTCCATATAATCGTCTCTAGAGTCCATCTTTTGTCTGTGTATCTCGCTATATGTCCTGCCCACTGCCACTTCTGTTTTAAGGCATATTGTAAGGCGTCTATAACTTGCGTTTTTCGTCTTATTATGTCGCTTTTCACTTTTTGTATCCTTCTTACTTTCAGTATGCTTCTCTCCATAGCTTTTTGACACACTACAAGTTTAGTTTTTATTTTAGTGTTGTATGTCCACGTTTGGCATCCATACGTTAGAGTGGGTAAGATACAGGTATCCAAGACTGTTTTCTTTAGGTGGACAGGATATTTTCCTTTTAAAATTTCCTTCAGGGACCAAAATTTTTTCCAGCTCATGTTAATACGTCGGTCTACCTCTAGTTCTTCACTTTTGTCTTCGAATGACAGTTGTTTTCCTAGGTATATGTAATTGTTCACGTACTCTAGCGGCTTCCCATTTAGGTTTATAGCGTTTATGTGGCTGTTTGTCATTATTTTAGTTTTAGTTTCGTTCATTTTGAGGCCCACTTTTTCACTTTCTTCATTCAAGGAGCTTATCATTTTTTCTAATCTTTTACTTGTTTCAGCGAATAAGACAATATCGTCCGCGAATCTGAGGTGTGTAAGTCGATCTTGATTAACTCGAATCCCTTCTGACTGCCAGTCGAGATTGTCAAAAATGTGTTGTAGTACCATTATGAACAGCTTGGGTGAAAGAGGGTCTCCTTGTCTCACTCCTCTACAAATCGGTATAACAGGTCCTCGTGTCTCTAGTTTGACTTGGCTTACACTACCCTCATAGATGTTTTTGAGTACCCTTATATAATTTTTGTTTATGTGGCATTTATTCAGCGCTTCCCAAATAGCGTCGTGGGAAATTGTGTCAAACGCTTTGGCGTAGTCTATGAAAGCAATATACAGTGGTCTGTTGAATTCCTTGTATTTCTCCATTGCCTGTTGCAGTACCTGTATATGGTCCATTGTAGAAAATCCGGAGCGAAAGCCGGCTTGTTCAACTGGTTGATAGGTCTCAATGCACTTACTCAGCTGGCTTTGTAGAATTGTGGTAAATAATTTATAGATACTTGAAAGAAGACTAATGGGGCGGTAGTTAGAGATGTCTTGGGGGTCTCCTTTCTTGTATAATAGAATGATGTCGGATCTTTTCCATTGTACGGGTACCTGGCCTGTGCTCAGAACCTTGTTGAATAAATACGTAAGTGGGTGAGTTAGTAGGAAAACACCGGCTTTCAGAGCTTCATTTTGTATACCATCAGGGCCAGGGGTTTTATCTGCTTTCAGTTTTCTGATGTGGTCAAAAACTTCCTTCTCATTTATTAGTGGCAGATCGTTCATGTTATGAGAGTTTGTTCTTACTATGTCAGTTGTAGAGGTGCAAGAAATTGTTTTTGCATATAGTTCCTTATAAAAATCTGTGGCGCAGTTCATGATATCATTTCTGGTTTTTGATTCTTCTGATTTTGATTTTAAGTTTTGAATCCAATTTTTATGTGTGATCAGTTTCTTATACGCCTTTTTAGTGCTTCTGTAAGTGTTTAGATTATTTTCTATTATTTTGTATCTATAGTCTTTGTAATCTTTATCTATTGCCTTACTTGTAGTTTTAAATAATATGCTCAGTTCTTGCTTCATTTCTTTAGTCTTTTGTTTCGTTTTCAAAAGTTCAGTTCGTCTTGTGAGGAGAGTTCTAGTAGACTCACTAAGTATTTTGTTAGTAGTCTTCATTTCATTATCCTTTAATCTGCGTACAAGGCTGGTGTTGATGATGTTGGCTAGTTTATTGTAAAAAGTTTGAATGTCTTCTTCTTGCTCTGTTTCTAGTTGATGTATGTTGATCTCTAGGTTTTTTAAGTATGTTGATTTTTCATCATCCGTCTTTAGTGGCTTAGGTTGTGATTTGAATGATGTTCTACTCTTTCTTTTTTGGTCTAGCATGTACGTAGCTCTAACCAACCGATGGTCAGATCTGAATCCGAAGCCATGTAATACTTCTACGTTCCTGATCCTGGTGGGGTGGCTTGACAGTATAAAGTCGATTTCGTTTTTAAAGTTACCACAAGGGGAGAGCCAGGTCCATTTGCGGTTTTTTCGAGCTTTAAAAAAAGAGTTCATGATTGCCAGTTTGTATTCCAAGGCGTGTTGAATTAGTTTCTCTCCTCTTTTATTTCTGTTTCCATATCCAAATTTTCCCAGAACAAAGTTTTCACTGTCTTGTGTTGTGTGTTGGCCAACTTTTGCATTAAAATCACCGATAAGGATTACGTTATCTCCTGCTTGGCTTTGAGCTACCTGCAGATATTCATAGAAAGAGTTAATTTCTTCATCTGTAGCATTTGCAGTAGACGCGTACACTTGTATTATTGCAAGCAGTTGGTTGTTGTATTCTATTTTTAGTAGTGCAACCCGATCTGAAAACGCTGTAAAGCTGACAATATTATTTTTATGTTCTTTTTTTATCAGAAATCCAACTCCATGTAAGCCGGGCGTTTCGCCTTTGTAACAGAATATATAATTCTCATGTTCTTCAATTGCATAGCCCTTTCGTCTCACTTCTGCCAAACCAAGTATGTCGATTTTAATTTTTTGTAGCATATATGTTAATTCTATAAATCTATTTGTTGTTGCTAGTGATCTTACGTTGAATGTTCCAATTTTGAGAGTTTGTTGTGGTTGTGGTGTTGTTCCAGTTGTTTTTTCTAACCTTGCTGGAGGGTTGTGGTCATTTTCCCCCACGGGGACCAGCTGGCTTGGGGGAAAGTATTTCTTTACTGTTTCTTTAAAAATTTTGTGTTGTTTTTGTTTTTGTTTCCGATCGCTGGTACCTAATTGTTATTGCTTCGTTGTTACCGAGGTTGTTGAAAGCGAGTGAGGTCGCCCTCTCATTACATCGAATGCATTTATTCTATTATTTTTAGAAATGTTTAGCGTTTGCTGTTTCCTTTGCTGTATTAATTCATCTTGCGGTGAGGTGGATTTTTCTCTCTTCCTTTTATCTATGGGTCTTGAATTTTCTTTGACAATAAGTTTATCGTATTTTATGTACGCCAAGTTTCCTTTTTGCCTTTCTTCAATTAGTTTGGGTTGCAATGACTTTCGGATTTCTAATGTTTCTTTTGAGTAGTCTTCTGTTATATATAAGTCTTTTAAATTCTTTTTGTTCTTCATTATTTCAATTTTCTTCCATCCCGTAACCAATGAAAGGAGCGTAGGCCTCGGTTTCTCATTTTTGTTTTTTGAGCCAATGCGGAATATTTTATTTATTTCAAAATTTTCTATAGCTATGCCGAGTTCATCCAGGAAACAGTTTTAATGAGTTTGATTAAATCCAGCGTCGTCTGCTCACCTTCTGGTAATCCATGAATAATTATATTATTGCTCTTTTTTTCTCTCTCTAGAAGTTCCACCTTCTTTTCTAATTTATCTACTCTTTGTTTCAATATTTGGTTTTCTTCTAAAACGGGTTTTAATTTTTCATCCATTTTTTCAAGTATTGTATTAGTAACTTCAATTGTTTGGTTTTGCATTTCAATCCGCATCTTATCAAATAGTAGTTGAAATTGTTCGTCCATATTTTAAGTGTAATGGAACGTATTCTATTATTTTTAATTGTTGGCAACACTGAAGTGGCGCTGTACGATGCCGTTTGACTTTTGACAACAATGTGACAGTGACAGTTATGATGACACTGACAGATTTCTACAATAGTTTGATGATCTATGGATGTAATAGTTCTAACCTCAAAGTTTTGCCAATGTTTTAGTCCAGTCTTCTGTGCAGATCCAGCAAATATTGCGATGTTTATTGTCAAGATCACTCAATCGCAGTTAGTTTTTGGTTTGGGTAAAGTACTATTGTGAGAATTGTGGCCACAAACTATATAATTGAAATAATTTTTCGGAGCACTGTCACTGTGATGTTTGTTGTACGAGTACCGGAAACGTGTGTACATAAATAAATAAAATTACAATATGATATATTTTCACTTGTTATGTTTTCGATACTTTGATCTTTAGAAATAGTCATAGTCATAGTCATAGTCATTTATTCAATAACAAGAATCTTGTATCTGAATCACATAATTAATAAATAGATTAAACATTTTCAATTCAATAATAATTCAGCAATTCAATTCAATAGTAATACAACAGTACAATTCAATAATAGTAATAATTCAACAAATCTAATTCAATAAAACAATAATTAAACAATCAAATTAAATAATAATAATTCAACAAATCAATTCAATAAAGTAATAATACAAATACTCATAATCATTAAAGGACATTTATAATTCATCAACAGAATATAGACACCTATTCAACAGGAAATCCTTAAGCCGGGTTTTAAAAGTATTAGTGTAGATAGTGCTTTTTATATCTAGAGGTAGCTTATTAAACAACTTGACTGATTGATATTGTGGACTGTGTTCCACAATATTGAAATGCGGTTGTATTTTATTATACTTAATATCTTTTCTACGTGTACCTTCCCTAATTTGCCGCTGTTCTGTAGTCTCATATTCGTGGATGTACTTGGCCAGGTTACTCAAGAGAACGAAGACGTAAATGCTCGGCACTGTAAGGATTCCTAGATTTCTAAAATGCTGTCGACAACTTTCAGTTTGTGGTATTCGTACCATGGTCCGGATTGAGCGTTTTTGTAACACGAAGGCTCTATTACTATTATAGTTATAGCTATTACCCCAAAGAAGTACACTATATCTAATTTTTGCTTCTACTAACGCGAAATAAACCAATTTCAGTTGTTCTATACTGATTTGACTTCTTAAGGCTCTCAGAGCATAACATGCAGATGATATCGACGCATCAATTGCCTTCAAATATGTTTACATAAAAAAATTACTCGTTAAATTTTCTACAGAATGTACATAGCGTATGTAAATCATTCAATATTTCGCAAAGTAATTGGTTTTAAAAGTCAGTGATGGGCTTCTTTAATACTAACATTAGTTATATGTTAATTTCTTATTACTAACAACATTTATGGACTGTTTTTTGTGAAATAAAAGATTTTTTATTTTAGGTGGGCGCTGACGGCAATACAAATATTGTGACAAATGTTTAAGGGACTCTCCGTCTTAAAAAAAAATCATACAAAACACTTCTTTTAACGAATTAGGCGCACAATGCCACATTCGCAAAATGACATATTGAAGCAAAATGCCACATTCGCAAAATGACTTTTCTCAAAATGCCACATTAGCAAAATGCCACATTATCAAAATGACACATTCTCAAAATGACACATTCTAAAAAAATAATAATTATCGCATAATGTGCGATTTACGTTAACTAAAATAAAAAATTGTTAAAAGTACTTATTTACTTCTTGCAGTGGACTTTTTAATAAATTTATGAATAAAAAATAATACCAATTAAATTTCTCCAGTATTCAATCACATTTATACATTTTCATTTATTTTAACATAAAATAAAATAAAAATGTAAACTAAAATAATTATCAAAATTTTCGCCAGGTGGGCGATATAAATGCTGTCATTACACTGATGTTATTTACCCTGTGAATAAACTAATTAGTTTTTTATTCCAAATTCGCTCATTTTTAACAAGTTTTTTTTAACTAACTAAAGTATTCAGTAATATTATTATATATAATCAATTGTTTAAAAAATTCAATCAGTGTATGATTCAATCAATGTATCTTGCATGCTATACTTGTAATCAAGCAGTTATTAAGTTTTAGCCAGATGGCTTTTCATAAAAACATACTAACATCCAAATAAAAAAATATTGAGTTCGAAGTGACATTTTGGCATTATGCGAAAGTGTCATTTTGCGAATGTGACGTTTTGCGATATGGAATTTTGAGAATATGGCATTTTGAGAATGTGGCATTTTGCAAATGTGGCATTTTGCGTCAATATGTCATTTTGCGAATGTGGCATTGTGCGCCTTATCCCTTTTAACCACAATTATAGAAATTAAGATGTAGTTTTATCTTTGTCGGCTCGTCGGTTTGTCGGTTTTTTTTTGTTGTTGTACGGCGACGGGAAAACCAAAGCAAGCAAATTGATGTAATTATTCGATAACCACGGTATAAAAGGCGAGTCGAAACGCTTAGTCAGGACTTGTAGAGGTAACCGCTCGCAGACGCGGCGACATCGGATTGTAACTAACTACATTTTAAATAAAGCTTACTCATAAAATCGAAGTGTATATAATCATATATCCTTTACATTATTTTGTATGCATGCTCCTTAATATTAGGTATCAAGTTAATGCTTGATTAGCGTTTTAAGTCTTTTACTTGTTTCTTATTAATAAAATGCATTACACTATTGGCAGTCAATCAGAGTTGTTCTTTTATCAAAATATACCCTACGACCCTAAACATCTCATGGCGACCCTGCCTTGGGCTGTCCTTGGGTTTCGGCAGTTAAAATTGGAAGTCCGACACGATACAAACACGATATCCGAACTACAAACACAATAAAAAACATGAGAATTAAGAAAAACAAAATAAATAATACACCTGAGAGCAAAAAAATCGCACATGGCTTTTAATTTTGTTTAATACTGTTTTTTTCTTAAATCTAAAGATATTGAGTACAAATTATTAAGCAAAATTTAAGCAAACAAAGTTAGCTTTATAAAAACACAAAATTAAGATCATTGACCTTCACGTAACTCACAAAAACCAGCGGTATACCCAATTCCCCATATTCACCCGTTTGCATTTCACTACTTGCACCTTTACCTGGAGCTACAAAAAGGGTGCTGTTTTGGAGTGTTAATCAGTTTCCGTTGACGTGATAACGGCTCTATTAGAAACAGACAGATTTACGGGAAAAATATGAGTACCATGACTGCAGAAATTGTTCAAGTTATTGCCTTGCCCAAAGCAGGCCATAATCAAAATGAAGTCACTCGACAGCTAAATTTTAGCCGCTTCCCTGTTCGTCTGGTATACCAGACGTTTCAAGAGACCCATGGGTATATTCGGCGACCAGGATCTGGCCGGTGGCGCATAGGATCAGGGCGTGATTATCGCTTTCCTGTAACAAGAACTTTGAGAAATCGGCTACTGAACACGATTGAACTGACACAAAATCTTCAAGAAGTTTGCAATGTCAGTATAAATCAGTAAACGATTAGGAAAAGACTGGGTAAAGCAGGCCTGACTACACATCACTCAGCAAATGGTACCAAATTGACCACAGCTCACCTACAAGTCCAGCAATAATTTGCCACGAAACACTTAAGTTGGATGTATGCTTAATGGCAGGCTGTTGTGTTTTCTGATAAATGCAGAATGACTTAGATAAACATGATGGATGCTGAAGGGTCTACAGAAGGTCATCAGGGCAATTTTAATAATGCTGCATAAGCGAACAAGTGGGTTTTGGAGGCGTTTTGGCGTGACATAATGTTGGACACTAAAACTGACATTGTATTCATCACTGGGCCATTACTGGCCTGATATTAAGAGGGTTGACGCCTTTATGATACATCAAAAAAGTGCTCGAAGAATATGTGAAGCCACTTGTGTGGCTCATGGTAGATTTTTTGTCCTTAATGCAGAACAACACCAGATCGCATGTCGCTAGAATAGTTTGCGACTACATGTAAGACGTTGGAATCATTGCGATAGAGGCCAGCTGGTAGTTATGATCTTAATCCAATTGAGCATATCTGAAATGACCTTGAAAGAAGACTTAGTGCAAAAATTCTGGCGCTCCACGCCTACAAGACCTTCAATTTGTCATTGACGAGGAGTGGGACTTTATACCGTAAGATTTTATGGTAAAATTAATACGGTTGATGAAAAATCGAGTAACAGCTGTAAATAAGGCTAAGGAAGGGAAATACACTTTATTGACAAACCGGATGACCAAGAATTTTAAGTTTGACTCTCATTCTTTCTTAAGTGAAATTTGGTAATTTTTCCTATATGTTGGATTTTGTACTCTAAACCCTTTCAAGAATATTTCTTTACACTGTATTTCATATCATTAGAAAGGTAATTAAATAGGCTTTCAAATAATGTAGGAAATGTTTTCAATATATCTACACATTTATGAGAAAAATTGCCTGAACAAAAAGAATTATGATGTGCGATTTTTTTGCTCTCGAGTGTATATTAACCAAACAAATGAAATGCATTTCATGAATAAAACTATATTGGAAAATATTCCGTCCATAGTTTCATCGAATATAATAAAAACAGGCTGTATGAACTTCAATAAACAATGTTTCATTATTTACAGGTATAAACGTCAGTTTTCAGGCAACTCATGGAAACTGAAAGCGCTCATAGTTCAGCCTGAAACATTTGTAATTACGGAGCCCTCGACTGTAGGGTTGGCAGGTTTGAGTTACAGAAAAAAAGATGCGTTGAAAGTTTTTTGTTTTATCCTTTGTAGTTAGACAAACGTTCTATGCTGTAGGAAATATCCTCCATCGAGATTACTGAAATAAAAATGGTATGTGGACAGATTTTTTCCGTGAATTCTGAACAAACATGTTTTAGTTTCAGGAGTCTTGTTATTGACTCATCAATCGCGTAGGCAGTGGTCGAGTATCACAATATTCTTCTAGTAATTAGGCTATACTTAAAAAAAAAACAATGAAATTTCTTCTGAAACTTCTTTTTTTTTAACTGTTAGTAACTTTTTTTTTTTACTTGATGCAAATGAACCACTTCCTCTTCTAGAGATGAGGCTCGAGTCCCAGCAGTAGAAACATTGTAAAGCTGATTATTTTTAAGCTTATGCAAATTAAATACTTTCATATTTTAGGCCTTAAATTAAAAAAAAAATGTATTAATGTTTCTTCTGCTAGAATTTTTGTTAATTTCCATAATTCTAGTCTAGATCGATTCTGACTACTACTCTAGTAGTTAGCTGATATTATAATTTAAAAAAACTTAGCTACGTTTATTTAAGAAAGAAAAAATTGGATTTCCCACAAAAACAAACTCTTGAAATTGTGATCAAATGCTATTGTGATTGATATTGACTCTGATGCTATTGATATTGACTCCCAAGTCACAGGCTTAAAACCTAGTTTGGGAGCCAGTAGTTATTTACTGTGTTCTCATTTATGTTCCAAGAATGATGTACTTGTTTTTTTGTTACCATTTTAATTTTGGAAATAAATATTATTATTATTTCGTTTATTCAATATAGTACATATGAATTATATTTTTAAATATTGAATAAAACATAAAAAACATTAAAAAATATAAAAAAATAGTAGCCCACCGGTATCGGGAACAGGGTCCAAGCTACCGACAGTCAGGGCTCCAGAGAAAGGAACCTCCTGACAATACGAGCCGTGTCCAGCAATATTGCTTTTTGAATCAAGCCCTTGATCCAGTCGCCTAACGAGAGCCTCCTAAGGTGTTGGTCGAGGCTCTTAGCTATTAAGCCATTGGCTGAAACAACTATTGGTACAGTGATCGCTGAATCCACTTCCCACATGTCGACAACCTCGCGAGCCAAGTCAATATTATTATTATTTCATTTATTTATATTTATACATATTCATTATATTTTTAAATATTTCTTATAAAGAAGGATATTAAAAAAAAACATGTATTATTATTGTGCTGAAAACAGCAGCAGTAGTAAAAATTAAGGCTAGTAAAACATCATCATAATTTTACAGTGTGTACCGAAATATACAGGGTTATTTGTAAAACACTGAAAACCTTGCAGGACTGGATTACTAACATCATAAACAACAACTTTTGTTCTATGACTTTTTACAAAAGATAATACATTTACCAAAAACAAAACTTCAAGATTTCATTGTTCTACCTAACACATTTCAACTCTGTATTTTGCCGTATCTACTAACGCCTTCCACACACTGTTCTCGTAGTAAGCAGGCTTTCGAAACATTGTCATCACACCTAGCAAGAATTCGCACTATTTCCGTGTACTCAACATTTGAATATTTATACACCATCATGCAAAGATACTCTTAATTACGTTCGCACTGCCGAATTTTGCTACAAGAACACGTATGACGCGATGCGAGCGCATCAAAGCGACCGACCGACTAGACTAGACTGAGGGCAGCCCAAAAATAGGTCAAGTTTTTGTCCAGCTACCCTCCGCTATAGTACTATCGCTTGTTTCGCATAGACTTCGTAATATTTAGAATGTATGAAAATCTGATGAACTAAAATATGACAAAATTTTAAAAGTTTTTTTTTTTTTATTTCTAGTGTTTTACAAATAACCCTGTATAAAGTTAGCAATGAATCTGTCTTGATTAATTTTATCCATTAATGCTGATTAATGCCTTCAAAATGTATCCTTGATTGACACTCTTGCCCAGGAAATGATACAAGAGTAGGTAGTGTGCGTTGTTTTTAGCCTACTTCCTACAAAAATATGTGTGTATATGTGAGTATTTTTTTTTTTTTGTGGCAACCCTGGTGCAACCGGCAGACTGATTGCGAAAGTTCAGTGAAAAATATCGAAGCCTTTTAGTGTATTTTTATTTGAATGTTATTTCAAAAGCAAACCCGCGTGGCTGTTGTTAGTGACATACTTTGTATTGTGACCGTTGGATTGTATCAAGTCAATGCAATAATAAGTTAAATGTCATGTAACTAGATATCATAAACTTTGAATAAGATTGGGTGCATAGATTTAAAAATTGGTCTGATATGACACGTAGTATGCATTTATTTGTCATTTACAATAGTTTCGTTTAAATAAAAATTGTAATTCTTTAATATTTCAATTAACATTTTAAGTCCCTTCTTTGAGGAGTGGCTGTAAAGGCCTCACTGTGTCCTCACCTTCCGTATGACGCCGGTCCTTACCGGACATGGTAAGTTCGGGAGGTTCCTACATCGCATCGAAACGCCTTAGTGTCACCATTGTGCGAACCGCCCGGAGGACATGGTAGAGGTGTGCCGTGCTTAGGCGTAGTATTAGCACCACCTAACGGCGGCATTTGGCAGCGACCACTAGTGCCGGGCCCTGGTTCAAGCCATGATCTGGAGCGAAGAAGAAAGGAAGCGGCTGCTTCCTGCGAAGTAATGCAAGCGAAGAAGCTTGCAGCCGCTGGGTCACAGATCCCAATTTCCAGCCACCGAAGGTGTGGGCTTGCGGACGACAAGCAATGTCAGGCTGTCCGGTATTCGTCCGGTCCGTGTAGTATTCCATGCGCGTCTCAAAGAGATGATAACCGTAGCAGGGTTGAAGCTTACTGAGGCCATGGGATGTCCAAAACTCAGGGTCCTGTAACGCACGGTAAAGAAGGATCATAGGAGTGGGATTTAGTTACTAAAAGTCTGACACGCCTTCTTGTTCCGCCCTAGAGTGGCAGAAGTTACTGTTGGACAAAGGCCTCCCCCAAGTGTCGCCACAATGAACGGTCCTGCGCGTCCCGCATTCATCGGATTCCCGCAACCTTCACCAGGTCATCGGTCCACCTTGTAGGAGGCCTTCCACCACTGCGTCCTCCGGTACGCTGTCCCCACCTCAGAACCTTTCGGTTCTAATGGCCATCTGTTCTGCAAGCAATGTGCCCTGCCCATTGCCACTTAAGTTTGGCGATTCTTCGTGCTATGTCGGCAACCGGTGAGGTGCCTTATCAATAAATAAATAAAAAACAAAATTAACCAAAGTCAATATCACAACAACCATAATTTAAATAAGTTTGTTTGTGATTACATTGAGGGTTTATTTATTATAGACAGTATGTGACAATTCCGCGGATTTATAGTTTACTAATCTACGTTGTTCTCTCACTACTACTCGTAATATTGTAATAGGAAAATATTGTAGAAACAATCACTTTTTTATAAAAGTAACCATGGAGTTTCTTGCCAGTTCTTCTCCATAGGAAATGACCATTCGGAACTGTGTGCTAGTTTCTGACGTTTTAAGTTTCAATATAGGCTATAAAATAAATCGTTTTGAGTTGAGATTGATTCTCAAGAGGAATGTTCGTAAATATCCATACAAATGTTTTTATGTTTATTTTATCCATACAAATCTTTATGAAAAAACACAGTCCCCCACCCCGTTTATCTGTCTGTCAGATCAAGATAATAAATGACGTGACTTAATTAATTTGACATGATGTAATTATTAATCCAATACAATTTCAATCTTAAAACTTTTAACATTTTAATAATTTAATCCATATAATAGAGAAATATTTGTACGTGTGTCATAGTATGGCAGGATATGCTGGAACCAAAATTGTAACATCTATGGTACCATATTCTGCCAAATAGACATTTTTGATTTGATTTGATTTTGATAAATTCAGTAACAACCACATGGATTTTCATGCGGCTTTCACCAAAAGACAAAGTGATTCATGAGGAAGGATTAAGCCTTTATTAATAAGACATGCATATTACAGTAGTCAAAAGCCAAGAATTTCAAAGATCGTGCGAAACCGAGGCCGGACTGTAGAAAAAATAAAAAAGCGGAACCAATGCGCCTGCGCCTGTGTCAAGTTTGATATTATTTATGTTAGATAATAAATTGATAGGTATTATTAAAATAATAAGACAAACTTTCATGCCTACTAATTAAACTAATTAATTACGCATTACAATTATTACAAACATTCCACATAGCACCAAAACATGTTAATCGACACTTCCGATTGCGCGCCAATCCAGTTCAAACGTCAAAGAATGTCAAACACGGTCGTGGAACGCAACCGACGTTGCCAGATCGTACATTCGACCATGACGACACACAGTCTTAGCGCTTACGCACTAACACACGCGACATCGGCCCACTCACTCAAACATACACGACTTATGTTATCAAAACTGTTTCTTCTCATTCACACATGCTTAGAAGCGTGGTGTAGGGTGAATGACGTCGTGCGGCCGCGTCGCTCGCATTGGCTGTGCGAGCTGGCAACAGCGCATGGTTATTTTTAGTTCAACGACTGTCGTGTCGATCGCATCACGTATTTCGTTCGTTGATAAGTTTTCTGTTAATTTCTATACTAAAACAGTGATAATTTACAAAAACAATGTTCTAACTTATCCGTGTTATGTTTACGTAGAAGTATAATGTTACAAACATGAAACAAACGACAAAATAAGTGACAGTTCGTGATAGTTTTTTGATTCGTTCGAAAACTGACAACATAACAAAAGTTACAAGGGCATAAAAGTGTAAACAATAACGTTTTCGTTGGACTTTGAGCTTTAGTGAGACGGAATAAGAGTTAAGATTGATTTCGTGTGAATTTATAAGTTAAAGAATATATGGCTATGGAAGGAGTTTTTGATTACGTGGATTTGAATAAGCCATCTACTATGAATACAGCTGAACTGTTGATTAGGGAGGTGGCTAACACGCCGGTACTCTGGAACCGATATCATAACGAGTATAATAACAGAGCGGCTATGGACAATGAATGGGACAGAATAGCAACCATATTGAATAAAGACAGTAAGTAATTATAATCATCATGATCAACTAAGCCCACGGCTGGGCATAATTTTTTTTTTTTGTACCAATTCCGTTGCTCTTGTGCTAACCTAATCCAGGTTCTACCAGGAAAGCACTAGTTTATATTAATTTAAAAGAAAAACTTTTTTTTTTTGTGGCCTCACAGCTGAGCAAGTCATTTTGAAAGTAAAATCTGGCCAAGTTAGGCTATAATTTAATGCATTGTTTTTAGAGTTCCGTACACAAAGGGTAAAAATGGAACCCTATTGCTAAGACTTCACTGTCCGTCTGTCTGTTTGTCTGTCACCATGTTGTATCTCATGAACCGTGACAGTTAGACAGTTAAAATTTTCACTGATAAGGAGTTTCTGTTGCCGCTATAACTACAAATACATTAAGCATGGCATTAAGACATTAAGTCCGCCTATGTACCACTATTGTACATGAAGTTTAAATAAATAAATAATAAATACTAAAAATATAATAAAATAAATATTTATATGGAGCCCCCGTACCTACAACAAACGTGATTTTTTAGCGGTTTTTTTGCCTGATTTTGTAGTACGGAACATTTCATGTGCGAGTTCGACTCGCACTTGGCCAGTTTTGTTTACTTGTGTAGTGCCGTTGACCGTGCGTCATTGATGACATCTTGACCTTGAGCTGACCCTCTGTAGTGTGGAGTTTCAGTACAATGTGAGGTCAGCTTATACCGGTTTTGTTACCATTAACGTGCGTTCTTCTGTATCAATAGTAACTTTATGTTGTAATCCCTATTTTCATCCTTAGGACAAGAGCTAAGCTTTGATAGGTAGTTAAACACCGTGCTACAATTAGTGACAATGGGTACAAGAGCTACAAGAGAGTAAATTAACAGTCGTATTTATAAAAAAAAAAGTTAAGAAAATTTGCCTGTTGCGGTCTTCCCGTCTGATTATAATTTGGGTGTCTTCAAGGCTAGAGTGAATAGGTTCAGTGCGCCTCATATTAAGGCCCAAGCGCCCGAAAAGTGCCATAAAACAGTGACTTTCTGAAGCCTACTCCTCGGTAATGGCCAGGTTAATAGGTTTGAAAAAAATATATGTTTATTATAGATTCATGAACAACATTATCAACATTTGATTTTTTCGTGCTATTAAGACTTTTGTCTAAAGAAAAAATTAGCAATTTCGCAACTTTTCCCTACTCCTTCGAAGCGGCTTGGATCTTTAGAAACATTTTTACACATAAAAATTGGTGGTTTAATATTCTTCAAAGTGAACATTGCATATGTAAATCAATCAATATTTCGCAAAGAAAATGGATTTAAAGGTCAGCCGCGCGCTTTTCGGGCGCTGTTGGCCGCAAATAAATGCACAGATTTGCGTACTGCCGCTGCGTGTGCGAGAGGTGCGTCCACATAATTTTGCCCAGGTGGTTCAAGGGACCATACCACTGGTTACCATCAGGTGGGATCGCAGTCAAGCACTAGTTTATATCAATTAAAAAAAAAAACACGTCTGCCATGTCAAAAATATGAACTGAAAAGCTAAAAACAAGATAGTTACACTGTATAAATAATAAAAAAAACAATATTTTTCATCGCCGTTGGGGACCACTCTGTAGAATACTTTCTTTCATAAAACATACCATTCCTTTTTTGGGCAGCCGTGTAAAAATTACAAACATTTTTATTTATGTCCAATAATTATACACATTGCTATTTTCAAATAAAAGTATCACGATACCAATAACACAATAAAAACTAAATCAATAAATTAAAAAAAAAAGGCAATAAATACAAATCAAATTAAACGAATCAAAATAAATTAAAATCAGATTAAATACTTTATGGAGGTTTGCCCATTTTTTTTTTATCATTGAACACTATCTCATCTCATGGAATACAACAATGTAGGTGTTTGCAGTTCATCAGAACTCTCGATAAGAGAATGACGTCACACGATATGCGATTGCGCCACATAGTACTAGCACTCGCCATTTAGGTCATTTATTACACAGAGTAACTTCGCGTCAATAATGACATAAATAGCTTTTGTTTATTTTAAGTATGTATTTTATCAGTATTGGCAATCCGGTTTCTTTGGTATATCGGCGTGATATTTTTTACGTGGGTATGTATTTATCCTGACTGTATTGTAATAAATAATTATAATATCAAGCATCTTGGCCCATAGATACTATACCTTACAGACTAACATATAAAGAGTAAATACAATTTATCGTTAGTCAAATCAAATCAAAAACATTTATTTCAAATAGACCATTTGCAGGCACTTTTGAATAGTCAAATGTCGGTGTCAGTAAAAAAGAAAAGACAAAGGACTAAATACAATGTTAGTAACACTAACAAGTAAAAAGTAAATGTGTGTGTGTAATACTTAAATGTTTAATTATTTAAATAAATAAGTTCAGGTAATATGTACGTTACATTTATATTTTTGTATAGGTAGCCAAGCGTGCACACGAGCTTAATTAACAAATTAAACGTCATAGGTTAAAGTCATGCAGACACTTTCATCATCATAATCATAATTTCAGCCGATAGACGTCCACTGTTGGACATATGCCTCCCTCAAGTGTCGCCACAATGATCGATCCTATGCGTCCCGCATCCATCGGATTCCCGCAACCTTCACCAGATGGACCGATCCATCTTGTAGGAGGCCTGCGTCTTTCGGTACGCGGTCGCCACTCCAGAACTTTTCGGCCCCAACGGCCATCTGTTCTGCGAGCAATGTGCCCTGCCCATTGCCACTTGAGTTTGGCGATTCTTCGTGCTATATCGGCAACCTTGGTTCTTCTGCGAATATCTTCATTTCTGATTCGATCACGCAGACACTTCGTATAATTTATTTCATTACCACTGCCGTCAAAACGGTGAAGAAAAGACATCGTGAGGAAACAGGCATGTTCTTCAACAATATGCACTGGGCTTTTGTCATACTGTGGAGGACTAAGTTCTAGCAGTGAGAATAGTATGCAGCTAATTATGCTTAAGTTTAAGTGGGTAATGTATGCCAATGAAAGTGCAAAAATTATTCATTGAAAATATTAACGATTTATGAATGAAATTTGAATTATGTAAATTGTTAACATTAATGAATCAATGAAGTTAGTGGGTAACCTACTTGATATTATAGTAATAACAATTAAATGAAAATTGTAGAAACTAATCACACTATTATAGAATAACATAACAGAAACTTAAACAATAGCTCTTGTTAGAATACAATATATGAATTCTAAATACGTACTTCAGCCAGTATTATACGTCAAACACTAGTGAACTATACCACATTATTTTTAGTATAAAACCAGAATATAGTGTGTTCAAAATCAGTAACTGAATCGATTCCAATAATTTTTACTCCATGTTATATTTTTTCCCCAAAAATATTTTAAAAAGATCACAAGTTGGACACCACTGATACCAACACGTGATCTGTGTTGTATCGTGCATTGGGTGCCAGCGTACAGCTAGGTGCGGATCAAAAAACTCTTCAGTCGCTTGGATGGCCCAGTGACCATGTATTTGTGTAGACCACCGGGTAACATAACAAGCTCATAACTTTGTGATTTTGTATGATATAGTTATGAAATCATATTCTTTACATACAATACTAGACATGTGTTTCTGGTGTCGCTTGGGTTATACTAAAACTAATGTTGTATACGAGTTGCTGATGATTTGGACACAAGGCGGAAACATTTGGTGTTAAATTTCTTTATATTTTAAGATTTTTTTTTATTTCACTAAGCATCAATAAATTTGATGGTGTCCGGATCGTCAGTGAAAAAATATCGAAAATAAAAGTTATTGATTTGGATACTGTGTCCGAATATATTGTGTCCGAAACATCAGAAACTCAACTATAAATTGACCTTATCAGTGTTCAACATGTGCGATAACTTGATTTATAATTTTATAACTTAGAACCTTAGATACACAGTTCAATTTTGATTGCATGACTGTCGCTCCACAAAAATGCCCTACTACTGGTCACATTCCTGGGGCCTTCGCTTTATCTTACGTTAAAGCTGTAGCTTTATCTTTCTGATCTACTATTGCGCTGATTTTAGTTCTAAGTCCAATCAGTAAGGTTTATTTTCCTTTATTTGCTTCCTGTACTGAGTTGGCGCCGGCGCATGTTCTGGGAATTGGATCTGAGACATGTCATATTCAAATTCGTAAACAATTATTCTATTTTGCTATTGTTTTGAATATACATATTTAGGAAGGTTTAGTGAAAGGTTTCGTTCATTTAAAAATAAAACATCAGTAATTTTCGTATGCTTTAAGTAATACCATTATGTTAGCTAAGGCAAAATCATGTACTATGATATCTATTTTTAAACATTTATTATTTATTGTTGCAGAAGACTTCGTAAAACAAAAATGGCGAAACTTACGAGACCAATTCCAAAGAGAAATCAAAAAGGTAAAGGTTCCCTTCGACAACCCAACAAAACCTTATATCCAATATTACAGAGGCAAGTGGATTTACTTCGAGCAAATGCTATTCCTAAGAGAAGGTTTAGCAAAAAGACCCAACTCTTGTTTCTCCCCCTCACCAGAAATCGAAATACATGATGAAGATATTATAAAAGAAGAATTAATAGTATTTGAAGATTCAAATGATGTTTTTGGAGAACAAGCCAACATATACAGTAACGAATCAGATAACTATGAAACAGGACGTCCAGACACAGCTCCAAGTGCTGAAGAATCTCAAAGTATGACATATGGAATGTTAATGCAACCTAAAATTGAAATGGTTGAAGATGACCAGACCAGACCACATGAGAACCAATTATATAAAAGGCAGGCTTCAGAAAATTACACTGAGCCTGAAGTTCCAGCCAAACTAAAAAAGATTTCAGTTGCTGACGCCTCATCGAATACCGAAGATCCGTATGAAATAGACGATGACCTACATTTTGTCAAGAGTCTAGTGCCATTTCTAAGAAAGTTAAGTCCGATTAGAAAGTTATTAGTCAGGAATGAAATACAAAACCTGTTGATTAGAGAAAGTCTTTGTAAAAATTGTAAGTTTGGTAAAAATTCGTCACATCATTTATAGCAGCTAGGCAGAGAAACAATAAATAAAATGATTTTTCTAGGTCAGACTTTTTTTTAATTTGAAGTCATTCTTTGTGATCTGTGACTTATCTATGCGACAGTAAAATGCACATCCTGAAAGTAATATGTTGACTACAGTTTCTTTTTACTTTTTTTGATAAACTTTTGATAATTCTTGATTGTTTAATTATTATGTTTGTGTGTGCATGCACCAATACTAATGTATTGTATCGATATTTATATTATTTGACTCTGAGAAAAATCCTTAAAAAATACCACCTAAGTGCATTTAAGTGAAATTTCAGTGCTTAAATTACGATTGTAACTTAACGTAAAACATTAACAACCTTGTAGGACTGTATTAATACTAACATCATAAACAACAAATGACTTTAAAAATGTATCATATTTTAGTTCATTAGATTTTCATACAAAATTAAAAATATTTAACTCGAACGTTCTAAATACCACACAGTCTATGCGAAGCAAGCGATACTGCAATAGCGAAAGGGAGTGGGGATCGGGTGACAGGGGTGCTTGATGCGCTTGCGTCGCATCATACAGGCGTAGGTAGTACAGAGTTGAAATGTGTTAGATAGAACAACGAAATCTTGAAGGTTTGTTTTTGGTAAATGTATGTATTACTCGTATGTTTTGTAAAAAATCATAGAACAAAAGTTTGACTTAGTCCTGACAGGTTGCTAGTGTTTTAAAAATAACCGTGTATAAAAGGAGAAAGTGACTGACTGACATATCAAGCGGAGTGGGGAAGAGTGGATTTCAGCTATCCTCGACTTCGTGCTCTCCGCTTGGCACCCGACTTCGTTCTGTCTAGTTCGAGTTCATTTGTTTTATTTGAAAGTTTGCTCAGCTCCACTCCAGTCACCAAGGCCCTAGAATGAAGGCAAAAGGAACAGGAGTGTGCCCTGCCGCTTCGCCCAAAGGCGAGAGATGTCTAAAAAAAAAGCTTAACTCCGGTCAAGAAAATTGTTCATAATATAGCATTGCGTACATTAATTCGTAATTAATTCACTTATAAGATATTAATAAATTAGAAAGCACCCTAACATTGTTTTCACTGATACAGAGTAGAGATTTGGAGCACTGTAATTGGCCAATCACGTTTCGTCCATCACCACTCCGCTCAGCTCCGTACTGGCATTTCCACTGGGAAAAGCGCCAGTACGGGCGCTGGGTGGGATCGCAGTCAAGCACTATTCTATCTATAATTAAAAAAAAAACACACCCTAAACAACAGAGGCGTAGCCTGAACTAATTGGCATGTGGGCGAAGATACATCAGCGAGGCCTTTTTTTTTCATAAATTCGAAAACGAGACAGCTACTGTTGCAACCCACTGTTCGACCACATCGTCGCGTACCATCAGGTTAAATAGTGGTCAAATATGGCCTTACCAATTATAAAAAATACCCTCGTTCTTAAAGAGCCTTCGCTTGTTCGAGGTCCCACTGGATGCAAGGCCTTAAGCGAGGATCCACTTCGCCCACGCCTGACTACGCTACTTCTAAACAAAACACGAAAGTAAAAAATATTTCAGGCAAGTATTAACAAACGAATTACCCACTATTCGTCGAACGAAAGACTGGAAGTCACTTGATCATAAAACAAGCTTTAATTAGGTAAAGTTCGCGAATGACCGTTAATCAAGCCTCGGTAATGTTGTACAGTAAAAATTTTATGTTCAGTACGTTTTCTATTAAAACTTGGCATTTATTACACAGTTTTACCTGACGGCTAATGAGCTAATCAATCAGGATGATAAAACAAAAGTTAAGATGATTTAAGGCGTGAGTTATGGACAGGTGTTAACTGATTTATGTTTCAACTATCTGCTGCTAGAGACTTCGCTAGTATAAAGTAGAAAATTGTTCCAGGACAACATACTCCCGGGTTTAAGTGTATTTGGCATAAAAGAAAGAAAAAAGAAAAATATTTTAGTTGGCACACATACGTATAGATGAAATATTTCACAAATATCACACAACGACGTCTAGTCCCAAACTAAGCAGAGCTAGTATTATGAGTACTCACGGTGTTTATTTTTTATTATTGGGAAAATCAGTGATAGTATAATCGAGAGATAGTGTCAGACTTTTACTGACTAAAAACCCACTCCTGTTTCTTCGTTGCCTTTCGTACTGGGGCCAAAACTTCCTTTCAGAAATAGATCCTTGACCCCAGTAGGCTTCGACCTACTGGGCTCCTACGGTTTGCTGACAACTCCTTGAGAGAGATACACACAGTGTAAGAACAACATGCAGAAACTTAAGATTAAAAAAATAAAAAAAATAGTGTGTCTCACAATTGCGCCAAATAGGTCCAGGTCAGCAAAAATGCAACTACGTGATAGTTGTTTAATACTGGTTTTCATCTGACCCTAATAGGGTAGTTTCCAGGGTCAAAATAATTACATTTTATTTAGTCCGTATTTTTAGATTATATAAAAATATTGGACACATATTACTACTTACATTACTTTTTGGGTTTTTCTTTTTTCGATTAAACAAAAAATAACAAAGATATAGCCCAGAAAAGTTATGTGTGACGTCACCCCGTGCGAAAAAATGCAACACGGCGTGACGTTACACGTAACTTTATTGGGCTATATCTTTGTCATTTTTGGTTTAATTTACAAAAAAAAATACGTGTCCTTTATTTTTAAATAATAAAGACGGATTTATTACATTTTTTACAGCAACTAGCCTATTGTGGTCACCGGCCTACAAAGTTTCATCAAAATCCGTTGAGCCATTTGAAGGTGAAAAAGTAACAAGTATACACACAAACACTCACAAGCTTTCGCCTCTATAATATTAGAATGATAGTAGGTACCGGGATTTCAATTAATTATTTATTACTGCTAAATAGGTACCCATTTCATTTAATAAGTTTACAGGATGTCTGATTTATGCTAATGAGAATACCAATAATTTAATTAGCAACTGATCTGTTTCACTAATAAATATTAATATATTGGCTGTAATGTTTATTATAGTTTCTTATTGGAACATGATTAGTCTACTAATACAAAAATACATGGTTTCTTAATAATAACAATTACGTTTTGACGATCCTGAAAGATAATTATTTCAAACTAAGTAATTGTAAACCAGCGGTGGCTCACATAGGTTCAAACCCGGATAGGCACTCTTCTTTATGCAATTTATTTTATCATTATTGTTCTCTAAATGGTGAAGGAAAACAGCATGTCCCAGAACATAAAATTAAAAGACACGTGATATCTGCGAAATTTTTCTAAACAATCGATTATAGCCCACCCTTTTCCTAGAAACATCATAAAGATGATAATGATAAGTAATTGTAAAACTCCTGATCGAAAACCAACTAAAGGGCCAAGCCAATTGATACTCATAAACAATCCAAACCTAAAACAAATAATAAAAATTAAAACTCAAATAAAACTCCTACGCTTACGACATAATTTTCAGACTTTCTCCACAATAGTATTAGTCAAACTGCCGACGCTAAAGATAAAATAAAATGTGTTATAAACACAGGAATTTGTTATGTTCCACATAAATTACTTTGACGGCTGTCCGTCAAGTATCGTGATAAATGGGGCGTTAGTGCATGTGATAAAAATTAAGAGATTAAAATACTTTTTGGGTTTGGACTGGATTGAGGCTCACTGTGTGTGGTAAGTAATCGGATACTATATCACAAGAAATGTGCTCTTAAGGTTATATTAATTGAGTGTGGGTGAACACATTGCTTACAGAACAAATGACTGATAGGACTGAAAGTTCCGGGAGTGGCAATAGCGTACAAGAAAGCGCAGTGAGGTGTGATCTTGTAGTGGACTTAAAATCTGGCGAAGCCTATAGAAATTTGTTGGAAGCGACTGAGAGAGAGGATGTGGTTAGCCGAAGACTGGTAGCTAAAGCCATTCTAAGTTTGGTTGAGCATTTTTACTTATAATGTCAATTGAAATACTTTTATTTTCCTATTGCAATATTTTAAACAGACGAGTTCCATCGTCGATTCATCGACCACGTAATAAATTGACATCAAATTAGAGGACAATTAAAAGCAAGCCTATATCAACAAAAGTAGGTAATATTATTGAACTTTTCATTTAAAAATTTAGCAGTAACTCCAAAAACAGGCTGACAAAGAAAAACATTAATACCATTAAAACCTTTAACAATAATCCAGCAATTAACAAAGCTTTAAAACAAACTCCAAAGATAAATACCGATACTGATCCTTTCAACTGTACTGAACCGCTCTCGACGAACGAAAGCAACAATGGCGCCCGCATAGCGCTGTTTGCTCGGCATTAGCTCGTTTCCCTGTTGACATACTTATAGATTCACTGATTGTCGCGTCAGGATAGCCTAACTATGCTTAACGAGGTAGTTTCAGGACGATATTCCGTCGGTTTTGTTTCTTTTTGGGGGAGTTTGTGCCAGGAATGCTGGGATGGGGTACAGTTGTCAGTTTTAATTGGTAGTGGCTGATCGTAATGCGATTGACAAGTTTCGTCCGTAACCGAATTTGACATGGTAACAGAAAAACTGACTAAAAATAAAAACTATTTTTAATTATATAATTATGTATCATCACCATAGTTTTAGCCAAAAGACGTCCATTGTTTGACACAGGTAGGCCCAAGTGTCACCACAACAAACGGCTCTTGCATTTCCCAACCATCGAGTTCTCTCAACTCTCACTAGGTTTACCTTGTGGGAAGCCTTCCAGAACTTTTCGACCCCATTGACTATCTGTTCTGCAAGTAATGTTTCAATATTTAAATAAACGAATACATCGACAATTACCAAAAATTATGACAGACAGTTTTTTAGTCTTATTTTCAACATTCGGCCAATTTTGGCCGAAACCAAATCTTTGACCGCTCTGTAAAATTTGGTTGATAAAGAATTTACAGGTCATTTTGTTTGACATTACTACAACACTAAAATTTTCTACCATGAAACCAACTAAATTCTGTCTGTGTGTCTATCAGCGTAAGCTACCAAAATCGATAAATAGAACCTAAATAACATGGACAATCAAACAAAAGCACTGTAAAAAGATAAACGCTCTGGAGATGTGGTACTGGAGGTTGAGGATAAAATAGACTGCTCATCGCACTAACGTTCCATTCTAAAAGAACATTGCATCAAACAAACACTTTTATCGATTGTGCAAAGATGTTTTGGAGATCATCCGAGATGAAAGCTCTTTGGAACGTTTAATAGTGCAGAGAAGAGTTGAGGGCCAACATTCTCGCAATCACATACCAGATAGACAGTCCTCATTAATCATCTTCGAAGTGTTCATGAGTTCGACGAATAGCGAGAGACTAAGAAGTCTCACAAAAGCCGCAACCAATCTACCAGACGATCCATAACCACAACCATTCCACTAGAAGTGCATGGCTGAGGCAAAAGAATTAACAATTTATACTCCAATGAAGAGTAGGAGTACAAAAAAGTTATAAGCATAAATATACATGTACCTACGTATGGATAGGGAGACCAAAGAAAAGATGGATGGATTGTATGAAAAGCAATATGAAAAAAGGGAGTTAGTGATAGCGTAAATAACCGTAATGTGCCGACCCAAATAACATAAGACAAGGGCAGGAAGATGATAATGACTCCATCCGTTCGAACATCTCGCTCTAGATCTCCTGGGACAAAATGTCTAAGCACACCTTGATCTAGACTAGGAAACCGACGCTACGATAAGCTTCTACCTAGCTAGATCAATTGCCGATACCTGTAGTTAGGTAACCATCTAAACAGATCGAGATTCTTCCCTGGCTCGGCAAGCACGTTAAGCTGTTGGTCTAGTCCTGAATGTCATTAGATTTTTGACAGTCACGACTAGTACGATAGTCAGAAGCCAAGAAAGATAACAGTTATGCCAAGGGGTGTCGTGTTACATAATTACTGGGTTATGAAGGTCAGATAAGCAGTCATTCCATATAAAATAAATACTGGCATTCAGCTGCATCTGGTAAGACTGGAAACCGACCCTAACATAATTGAGAAAAGACTTGGTGAATTGATTGAAATCAACGCTGTGAATCGCTTCTTTGATAAATAAAGTTCTCACGAGTTTCAAATCACGGTAAAATATAGTTCTATAAATACAAAAGTTACTTTGAATACACCAGTCATCGCCAAAATTAGAAATATCAATTCCCTTCCGCTTCTAATGCAAACAAAGCCAGGCTCTGCCATCAGTGATGAATAAAATCGTATAAATTACGTCAAAAGCTCGATCATTCGTAGAATACTTTATCTATTTATCATTACCGTGACCTATAGAAATTTTGGGAAAGACTAATGTCCAAACATTTTGGGGGGCCTATTCTGGCAGATCACTTTTTGGAATTAATTTACTTTAGCTAATATTATTTCACCTTTATTTATAAACTTTCCTATATATGTTCATAAACATAAAACTAATAATATATTACTACTACACTATTTTTTGCTAATATAAAAGTGTTAGCAGAACTATTCGATCACGTCACATTTTTTTTCAACGGTTTTTTTTTTCTCAAGCATCCAATGTGGTTGTTTGTTGTTAAATATGAATTTATTCGAGTAAAACATAAACAAGTTTATTCTAATTTAATTAAAACATCTAATTATAATATAAAATCTCATTAGGTAGTTCAAATACAGCTTTGATGGTCTTTGCTACCCTTGTGGACAGTTTGTTTTCACCAAGATTTGATGACTTGATAATCGAAATCTAAAATTTTGAGAGGAAACTCTTTGTGAGATTATTGATAGTTCAATGTTAAAATATCCGATCCAAAAATAACATTAAAAAGAGACAAAAATGAACCATGTTTTTGTAAATTACTATATTACTACCATTTTTATGCAAACGTGTCATATATTTTTAGATGTTATTCTTTCCAAAATAGACAATAATTAACCACTTTCAGCTCAAGTATAAAAGTCGTGTAAAATAATGTTATTTTTATTCGATACACGGAAGTTGTTCAATCATGGATATGATTCGTAAAAGGATGATCACAACAGGAACTAAACCCATAATTAGACAAAATAAGCGGTGATTGCTAATAACTACAATAGTAGGAATTACTCCTGTATCTCGAGTTTATTTACTCATGTGTCATTGGTGCGTTCAATCTGTCAATCATTACACATCATTATCACTACACACCATTGTACTGAACCGAATATTTTCTAATCATAAAAATATTGAGAATTTAAGAATGTAAAACTATTTAACTGTAATTAATTTGGTAATTGCCTACTATAAGATAAAATTAACCAATTAGATAACCTACTACCTAAAATGATGCTTAAGGATTCGGATAACATAGTAATATTTCTAAGAAACCAGCAATAAATTGATAAAACATCAAAAGTCGTTCTATCGATTTCAACCAAACAGTATCTGTAACCGAATTAGATTACAAAAATCGATATATCCAGAATAGGGGTCCGATACGAACCGCTCCGAACCGGTTCAGTAAAGTTTCGATTACTCAAATACCGAGACTTTTGTTATCGAATCGCTTGTTATTTCATTGTACTGTTTTATCGTAATGGCTTATAGGACATATGTCTTATATTTTATTGTTAAGGCCTCCGAGACCTTTGAACTCGGAAATGGTACTTGATCCGGTTCGTTTCGGACGGAAATCGTAAATAATGCCGAAATGGTTGAAATGACAGAGGTTCTTTTGTTTCGTACTAAAGGTAATCTTGGTTTCCTTCTGGGTTAATAAATTGGAGTTTTAGTTACAAAGAAGGAAACGGTTTAATTCTGTCGTTTTTAATTGGTAAGTAGTTTTTTATTTTACTACATAGTCTAAGTTAGTCCAGGAAAAAATCCCTGCATAATAAATACATTTATTATAATTATAAGCGACAAAATATATTATAATTTTTGAGATGTAAAGTAGATATGAAAAATCTAACATCAGAAACTCCGTGCCGGAGTCTGTTTCCTAATAGCTTTAGTCAAGAAGTCTTTAAGTCTAAACTGAATAGGTTACTTCGTCAACCTCATCATCACTCCATCAGATGAGACAGAGGCCAAGTGTATCAATTAATAAATAAAAACCTGTTTAGTTTACTCTTTCCAAATTCATACTCATCATCATCATCATCTTCCTGTCCTTGTACTTGTTACTTGGGGTCGGTTTCCATTCTATCCTATTAGCCAGCACGCTATCATTGACTCCTTTCTCCATCACATCACTCTTAGACTTTCACATTCCATTCATATTTTCTTTGGCCTACCTCTCCCTTTCCAGTCATTCACATGTACATTATATTTTTTTTATAAGCGTTTCAAGCCTCCTTTTCACATGACCGTGCCTCCAAATTCATATCAAATTAGGAAAAATCAAATAATAGCATCTCAAAATTCCAATAAAAAATATTTCAGACTTTAAAACTAGGTCACCAGGTAACCTACCTGAAACATACCGCAAGAGTCTTACTTCAGAAGCAGTTTAAGCCCTCCAAATGTTTTCCAAAGTCCGCTTTAAGAGTTCTAAACTTAAATATCCACCTGCTTTCAGTAAGAAGTGGTTGTTTCACGAAAACTGTTTGCCAGTAAATTCGTCTTGCATTGTAGTCTTTTTCGATCTTCTATGAAACGTTTTTCAGATTATGTTTATAAGTATGTTTATGATTATTTTTATTTATATAGTAAATATCTAGAACTCGAATAACTTAGTTCCAGCTGGAGTGGATTTATTATGAATCACTAATTTATCCTGGTCCAAGTAGGGGGTTCTATATGCACTTTTATAGATTTAGACAAAAGCTTTAGACAAAAAATAAACCCCGGATTTAATTGTTTATTTTTCAACTCGTCCAAAAACCCCACTCAAAAATACACAGAAAATTACTTTCAAATCGGTTAAGCCGTTTAGGATGAGTAAGGTAACAAACACACGTAGGTACAGAAAAATTATATATACTTAAACATAAAGAAGTCGTGTCACTGTGGTTAAAAACTATTATCACCCACTACGCCCACAATGTGCCAAACAACCAGCTTTCAAGCACAACTTCCCCACATACATTAAAAATCTGCCACAAAAACATAGCACAGATTCTCACCGCACATTGCTGCCAAACAATGGCACTTACGCAATGATCTCATACATCGCCCGCCACCCACTGACACGATCGGCACACATGCGCCATAAATATTCATTGGACACCGACCGCTGTGACATAAACGTCAGAGCCTTCGCGAGGTTTTTAATTCAATTTGGATGGCATTGTTTTGATTGGTACGGTTGGGAGAAACGTATTTTTTGGCAAAGAATTTTGATGAACCAGGAGCTGGAATAAAATAGTTATTTTATAGAACCTAGTGTTAACTTTAGAGGAAGATTTGATAAGAAACCTATTTAGTCTACTTAACGGAGAGAAGGGATGCAAATAATTCTGCCGAAACGGGTATACCAACCGACACCCTGTAGATATACTTCTGCTTTGAAGAGAGTACCATCAAAGCAGAAGTTCACCGAAGGCGCGGGCTTGCGGACGGCGAGCAATGGGTAGCTCGCTGTCCGACCGTCCGGTAACTGTCCGGACCGAGCCCAAGTCGTCGACGGCGCGCTCTATTTTCGCGCGCCTCAAGGAGCTCTCAGCAACAACAGGGGCCCAGCTGGGTCGAAGCCTACTGGAGCCAGGGTTAATTCGAAATACAGCTCAGCTCATGAAAGAACAGGAGTGGGTTTTAGTCAGTAAAAGTCTGACACTATCTCCCGCTCCGCCCAAGAGCGGAGTCATTAGATGATTTTCCCACCGCGATACTCAGTACGATAATACGATACGCGGTACTCAGTTATTATTACAAATATCATCAATCAAATGAAATTGATAAACATAATAGAACCTATTGAGATGTTGCTTCCTTTGGCCGCTAAAATGGAATGTCCAGAACAGTGCGGCGCGTTATTTCAAAATGCGTCTGTCAAAGTCAGTGTTGGCGCACTTTTGCAAGTCTTATTCCATTTTAGTTGTCAGTATAACAGAATACTTTTTAGTGCTGTTAATACAGAAAAAAACGATGGTGTATATTTAACAACTTATAAAAATTGCTAATACTAGTGATAATTTAAAATTAACAAGCAAAATATAACAAAATATAAAAGTACATGAACATTATCATTTCAGCCGAAACACGTCCACTGTTGGACCTATGTCCAAGCCTTCACACGCCACTCTTCAGGTCATCGGTCCACCTTTTCAACGCTGCATCTTTCGATACGCGGTTACCGCTCCAAAAACTATCTGCCTCAATGACCATCTATTTTGTGATCCTAGTGCTCTTGCTAGGGTTGCACAAAATGTGCTACGGGCGCATCGTGGTGTTGCCACTTTATAAAAATGTATTTGTCATTTTTTCTATTTATCTGTATTTTTAGTTTATTTTTTCAACTTTTATTTTACTGCACCGTTCAGGCGTCTTTACGTCGACACAGCGACCGGCCTCCGCTGAAATCAGCGCTGTGAGCTCATCGCATTAGGCGATAGGCCGTAGCTTTATGCTGAGCGTTCGGCCGTTTTGCGCGGAGATGAATATCTTTCCTATCGATTGATGTTAAATTATGTTTGTTAGCTAGTTTTAAGATTGCGTCTTTTTTCGTGTGAATAAACTGTTTTTCTTTCTTTCTTTCTTTCTATTTGTGCTATATCGGTAACCTTGGTTTTCTTGCGGATATGATCTTCAGGTTGTAATCTGAATGTTTTCCCTCCTAGGATTATAGGGAATTGCAACAGAAATTTAAAAAAATATAGAGTGCGACAACGGGCTATTTTTTATTTGCTAATGCAATCCTTTACAATCAACTTACAGACGCTTTGGAACGTGCAGTTAGCATTATTTTCCTGACTAGACTGAACGGGATATTTGAAATAAATGCTTTGATGAATTGATTGACTAATAAATACGCCGCTAAATTTTGATCATTTTAATCAGTTTGTACGCAACACCGGCGCTACCTACCAGGTCATTGGACTCGGCCAGCTCACGCTTTCTTAAAGAAATTAATTTCGTACATGCGTAAATTAATACGAGTTTTGAAAAAAAGGTACTTTATTTTTTAATTTTATCTTTACAAATCGATAGTGTTTCATGTACCGAATCGACCTTCTACGGGATTAAAATTTAACGGTGTATATTATTATTTAACGATGTATTTATCTATAATATGTATGTATTTAGAAATATATATGTATGTTTATCAGTTGTCTAGTACCCATAACACAAGCTCTGCTTAGCTTGGGACTAGACGGCGTTGTGTGATAGTTGTGTGGAATATATATTATATTATATTATATATTATATTATACACTGAATTGAGTGGTTTTATTACAATATGAATAAAGATGAATTTGCTATACAACATTAGTTTTAGTAAATGCCAAATCCGAAACACGTGTCTAGTATTTTATGTAGGTAGATAAAGAATCTATGTACAAAATTTGATAATTGTGTCATGAAAATTCACAAAAATACATAGTCACCAGGCCATCCAGGCGACCGACAGCTAATTGTTTTGTACTAGCACCCAGCTGTTTGCTGGCGCCTAATACACGCTATGACCTTCTGTGACTTTTGTTGTATTTATTGTCGGTGGTATCCAACTTGTGACCTTTTTTTTATAATGGATAGGCTCGCGTTTGATCACAATCTCACCTGATGGTAAGCGATGATGGGGCCGACGATGGAGCACGCTTGCCTAGAAGCAATCTATTCACTCTTGACTTAAAGACCCCTAGGTTACAGCTATCAGGAAACACAGACTCCAGACTTTTTAATCTTCGGAAAAAACATAAAATGGTGTAAAAACTATTGGAATCCATTCAGTTACTGATTCTGAATAAACTATATTCTGATTTTGCATAAACTAAAATTATTGTTGTATCAACGAAAAACATATTAACCTGTGCCATTGTGAGATGTGCCTTACTGCCAATACCAAAGATTGGCATAGTCTTTGCAACAAGTAAGGTCTAACTCTATCGAACAGTAGTAAGCAGTAACCTATATTTTGCAGAGCTTGCGGACGGCGAGCAACGGGTAGCTCGCTCTCCGACCGTCTGGTAACCACCCGAACCGAGCCCAATTCGTCGACGGCGCGTATTGTTCCAGGCGCGCCTCTAAGAGATGTCAGCAAACCGTAGGCGCCCAGCATGGTCGAAGGTTTGCTTCTGAATGGAAAACCTGGCCCTGGTATGAAAGGCAATGAAGGAACTAAAAGTGGGTTTTAGTCTGTAAAAGTCTGAAACGAAAGAGCGGGAGACGTCATTGGATGATGCTCACCTAAAAAAGAAACCTATATTTTGCTGCTATTATTGTTTAAAAGTAGGTTGTGTTTTGTTCTTTTCAAGTATTCTAATATTATTTTGCTGTCGTTCCTAACTAGCATCATGTCAGCTCCGAATATAATTTCTTGGAACAATTGAATGTGACTGAATTGAAACCAGTCGTTATCGTGTCAAACAATAACATGACATGGAAAACCGTGTTCAATTATGTTAAATAGATATGAAACTGTTTGGCAAACTTTGCTTATTGAGGTTCACGACGATTTCTGGTGAGGAGCTGAAATAAAATAATAACTAAGTTGAACTATTTGTGTACTTGTTTACACAAACTTTTTTTTAATTGATATAAATTAGTGCTTGACTGCGATCCCACCTGATGATAAGCTGTGATGCAGTCTCTAATGGTGAGGTGCACTAGTTTAATATAAATTAACTTTAATATAAATTGATAAGTACAAAATGAATGAATGGCTGTACCAATTTTCATGATCTTTTTAAACCATTAGCTGGAAACGACACCGACTCATTCTTTCAAATAAAAAAAAAAAACAAATAAAGTATTCAAATTTAATAACATTGATATCCTAAAAAATATACCAAAACAAAAAAAAAAAGAATATTCGTTGCAACACAAAAGCACTACTAAATTTTACAAAACCAAGCACTTCAACCGAAACAAACAATTAAATTAAAGACAACAAATAACAAAAATAAGACGACTTGAGAACATATCTTTCTTTTTCAGAATTCAGTTGCAAAACGTAAAAATTGCTCGGAAAATCACAACAACACATTAGTTTCTGAACCATTGTACAGCCATTATTAAACAAAAGAACTTGAAGGTCCAGGTACAAACAAAGAAAAATAAATAAAATGATACGGTCCAAAGCCCACTGGGGTAGTGGACCGGACTCCATTTCTTCATGCTCACTTCATCAATCCGCTTCGTTACCTTCAAGGACATTCATTGACCTGGTAATAATGTAAATGGAATCAAACAGAACAAACAAATAGCTTTGGTATTTAACAAATCGGTAGAAAATCAATTCCTTTTGTGAATGATTATACGGTAGCGGTAATAAGATTGGTTTTGTGAACTTGATGGTAAAATTACACCTGATTACAAACTTCAATTTGCTAACCAATTTTAGAATTGATATGCCTGACCCACCCATACGCACAAAATGCTTTGGGAACACATTCATCGTCCGTACGTAGTGTACGTAGTGGAATTCCCTCGTGGAGTCTGTGTTTTCTGATAGTTCCAATCTAGGAATCTTTAGATTTGGTTATTATGCGATTCTGGTTATTATGCAAGCATCGACCACATTATCGCTGATCAGCAGGTGAGGTGGTGGACGAACGCGACCCTATCAATAATAATAAAAAAAATACTATTTAAAGGAAAAAAATAAGGAAAAAACGTATATTCGTACCTCACATATACAGTAGAATTAAAATCTATTATATATAATAAATTCCTAATAAGAATTACTTTTTTTTTATTATGATTTTTTTTGTGTGTGTTTTTGTGTACAGTCTACACTGTTCTTACATAATATCTATAAATATTGTAATTTAACCACTTTTTTTAAATTTGGAACCGTGCACTAGCTTCTGACGTTTTATAAGTGCCCATGTAGGCCTATGTGAAATAAAGTATTTTGATTTGACTTGACTTGAATTGGCAAGAAGAAACCGAGGCCTTACCATGAGCTCTTAACGCGATCCATTTGACGACTTAAATTGAACTGTTAAAGGATGGAGCTATACATACAAAGCATATAGCTCCATCCCTCTTTCTCGCTCGAACGTAAAATGTAATTTAAAATAAATTGAAATCAACAATCAATAGAGTTGAGTATGTAACACATTAGACGAACATTTTCCTTTATTTTTCGCCCTACGATTAAGTGTATTTTGTCTATGGGCCTTAGTTGCTCGATAATAAAGAGTTATTATTATTATTCCGTTTATTTATCTTCTAAATATCTGTTATATTTTTAAATATTTCTTTAAAAAAAAAACACATAAAAAACATGTAAAAATAAAATAAATAGTAGCCTACCTACATCAGGAACCGGGTCCATGCTACCGGTGGTCAGGGCTCCTGACAAAGGAATCTCCTAAGGTCCTCCAGGTCAGGAGTACTGCTTTCTGGATCAGGCCCTTGATCCAACTACCTAACGAGAGCTGCCTCAGATGTTGTTCGAGGCTCTTGGTGTGCTGAAATAAATGAATAAACCAGATCATCATTTTTTTTTTAATAGCCTATATTGTCCCACTGCTGGGCAAAGGCCTCCCCCAACTTCTTCCAAGAATCCTTTTCTTGAGCTACCTCGAACCAGTCCCCGCGGTAGGCATCTAGGTCGTCTCGCCACCTCTTCATAAGTCGACCTCGGCGTTGGAAATCATCATTACCAACAAAAAATCTCATCATAATTTATTCAAACTACTCATCACATCAAAACCGTAAACCACCAACTCACCAGAAACACTAACTTCATTCTCACAAACCTCACAACATAGATATAAACTTCCGAGTATTTCCCGCTCAGCCAAAGCTTATTTGATTCAATGAACAAAATAAAAGACAAAAAGGTCAACAATGAGACTTGAGAGTTGAAAACTGGCATCCGCAGTAACTTTTCAAACTAACCGCCACTTCCTCAGACTTGGAACCTACAGCGTCTAGACTCAGCTAAACTTTGAGAGCAAACAACGTGGGAGTTAACTAGGAGTTCACAAAACAACTAACGCCTTGGTCCTGGTTAGTTAACATGGCCATTTGGCTGTACCTGCGGTCACTTACCATGTGATCTTGTAGAGGATTAATTAGCTTGACATATGGTTCAAGCGATTACGGCCCATTCCCTTTCCTAGAGAAGAGGCTTGAGTCCCAACAGCAAAAAAGGCTGGTGATGATGATTAAAGCGATGTTAACACGTCTTGCTTGACATTTTGTACATCTGAAGCAATTTATATACGAGTAGTACTAGCTTTTGCCCACAGCTTCTCCCGCGTGCATAAAGTATAGCCTATGTCACTAAAGAATATAGCAGCTTTCTATAGGTGAACAAATTTTAGCAATTGGACCATTACTTTCAGAGATTAAAAAAAAACAAATTTTACCTCTCTATAATATTATATAGATATAAATAAGTGTAGATGTAGTATACTTGTCACTGAATTATTATCCGTAGAATTGTAGGTAATAAGTTTTACAATGAATAGAAATTTCAATATTTTATGAATAAATTATTATATTCACAAAATATTGAGAACCATGATGTAGAATTGTTAATTTTAGTTCCACATTTGACATATAAAGGTATATATGTATAAATATTATATACCTTATTACAGTAATAGGTATATGTATAAAATAAAAAATTTAATTATAATTATTAATATTTAAATTATATTATTTAAATAAAGGTAATTTGCCAATAATTTGGTGTATTTTTATTGAGCCATCCTTTTTTTCTTTTGCATTCTCAAAAATATTCCAAATATGCTGCAGTTTCTCTACTGTTTAAAAATCAAAAATTCTTAGCTATTAATTAATTGTGTGGGCCTATCATTATAAAATCTATCACTGATATACCACACTCGTTAGATGCCAACCAAATAACCAGGTAAACTTAATGATTGCTTCTACAATATTGATGGTCAACCCCGATATCGATCGAGCAACCTTCCAAAAAATCCCATCAGCCGACAACCACCTTTAGGTTCCTGAAAGCATTTTTCCGAAATATATTCCATTACCATTAATCAGTTGACGACTCGAAAACGAAGTTACTTCACTAATTTATCTAAGTCACGGTTTCTAGAAGGGACAAACAAAGTTATTGACACCCTGACTTCCGACAGATGATTGATTATATCCAACTTCGTTCGTATTTATTTGAAGATTTGATCGGTGTTTTCATGCGAAATTACAATTTGTGTAAACTTGTTCCCAATGTTGGTCGTTGTGTTGAAACGTTGTTCTCCGAGTTCTTAATTGACAACGGTGTATCAATCATTAGGGTTTTGGTAGTGTGAGAGGTGCGAAATTTAGAATGTTTAATTTTATTCTGTCTGAATTTGACATTGGATTTGTACGTCGATCTAGTCCAACTTGAAGTACTCCATTGAAAAAAAGATCATTTATTGAATTTTTAGGAGTTCCATGGATTTATTGGATATCGATTCATCAGTTTTCATTGGTTCATTTGAGTCAATCCAAAATAAAACTGCAGAATTTATCTACTTTTCAAAATCGTCTGCTTGTAAGGAATCAGACAATTTTGAAAAGACTTCTATTTTCTGTTACCTTATTTTCTCTTTTGTTTTTGTTTAACCTTTATTTCTTAAGATAAGTTAATAAATTTATTTAAAAATAAAACCTATGTTTTTCAATCTTCAGTTAAACAAAAACATCCCCTCTTCCGACCGCCATCATTGTCTTCTAAACTCCCAAGCCTGTCCCATTGAGTTGAAATACGAGCATTCACTTCAAATCCACTTTGTTTAAATCTAAGGATTTTTGAAAATTAAATCCTGAACACTTATCCAGCTTATACAACTTCCTTATACAAAATTGTGGCAGGAATTTATGAACATACAAGAGTAGGGGATTTTTCCGTTGACGAGGGTCCCGAGATCTAATTGAACGAGGTACCTATATTTTTGGGGGTAGGATATAACTTTGTACCAACGAATGGTTGTGACATTAATAAGAGATGTTCTGCCAACAATGAGGAGTCCTAAGGGATGCCGCAGGGGAGGGGTGACGGTGCTAAATGATGCTTGTTGCGGCTGATATGCAGCTTTATTTTATGAAAAATGTATGAGGATTCGTCTCTGAGAATTGTGATTTTGAAGTGATTTACTGACAGAATAAATAGTATTTGACATATGTCAAAAACTGTTTTCTGTCTTAGGAGCAGATTATTTTTATCTGAAAAATAAAATATATGTCATTTGAAATTTTACGGTGATTAGTTATCTTTTCTTGCTCATTGGTGAACACCCTTTGGAATTTCACCACACTTAGTAAAGTGTGGTTTTCTCTATAACTTGTTCCGGTCCTCCAAGGCAGTACCTACTTGAAACTGATCAATTATGTTTATGCCTCCATTAATATTTAGGTAGGTATGTGATCAGTTTGTAAGTGACGACTCCGAGTGCGGCTATTGCGCAACTACAGTCATCGCATTGGGTCTATATCTGTTAAAACAATTGAGGGTGTAATACAATATGTATTTTTACAAATGCTGTCTAAACCGCAATATTTGTTAGACAAATATCGAAGGACTGAAACAATATTTGCCTACAGCGGTCTTCGCATCCGAATATAATTTAGGTGTCTTCAAGGCTAGGCTCTTAATAAACTAGTGCAATTCACTATCATCGATACCATCACTGTTTACCATCAGGTTGAATTGCAGTCAAGCACTTAAATTTTCTTTCCGGGGTGTGACCGTGCCGATAACCGACCACCTTGAGCTTCTTGGAGTTACGTTATCATCTACTCTCAATTTCGGCTCATACATCGATGCAAAGGCTCAACTGGCTGCTAAAAAATTGGGGATCTTAGCAAAGGTGAGACGGTACTTCACGCCGGAACAGCTGCTCAATCTTTATCAAGCCCAAGTTCGATCGTGTATGGAGTACTGTTCTCATCTTTGGGATGGATCTGCCAAATACCAGCTTGATGCGCTGGAGTCGATTGAGAGGCAAGCCAAGAGAATCATCGGCAATGATGCACTTGTAGAGTCGAAGCTCCAAAGCCTTGAGCATCGCCGCCGAGTTTCTAGTCTGTCGGTTTTCTATCGTTTACATTTCGGGGAGTGTGCACTGGAATTGCATAATTTAATTCCGCCAAGTCCGTTCTATCATCGGACCACATGACATACAACGTTGCGCCACCGGTACATGGTAGACATCCCACCCATACGCTCAAAACGTTTTGCGAACAAATTTATTGTGCGTACAGCCAAGGAGTGGAATTCCCTGCCGGAATCTGTGTTTCCTGATAGCTACAACTTAGGAGTCTTTAAGTCGAGAGTGAATAGGTTTCTTCTAGGCAAGCGTGCTTCATTGTCGACCACATCATCGCTTACCATAAGGTGAGATAGTGGTCAAACGCAAGCCTATCATTAATAAAAAAAAAAAAAATGATATTTGATTATTGAAAATCAATTCTTAAATAACATAAACCCAGTTGACCATACTGTTTTAGAATTAGTACATTCTTAAATGTATCATAATCACGTAAAAAAAAATAAAACAAATTCCAATTACAATAAAAACGATGATACTTAATTACTGTAAATAATATGTTGATTTTTAACAAAATTAATTAACAACAAAATACATTAATGAACCTAAAATTGAATCCAACTTCATTATAGACCTCATTATTGTGCAGTAATTAGTTTGGACTTTTAAATCATAAAATCGAAGGCTTTTAAAGGTTCGATTCAATCGGTATTAATAGGGCGAGTAGAATAGATGTCTGGGTGATAGAAGGAAGCGGAAGCGTGTGCTTTATAATTATAAAGTATACGCTTCCGCTTCCTTCTATCACAGAAAGTTAAAGTAATTACTTTAATACTGAATCGAATTTGCAGTAGAATTATTTGACATAAGCTGATGTAACAATAATATTTTATAGATAGTGGTCAAACGCGAGCCTATCCACAATAAAAAAAAATATATCTAAGCAGTCAAAAAAATAAAATAAGACCTAAAAAACCGGCCAAGTGCGAGTCGGACTCGCCCATGGAGCGAAGCCCCGTAGCAGCAAGTAACATAATATAAAAGTTCTTGTAGTTCGTTGTAACTTTGATCGATGTTTTAATAATAGTGAATGTTTTTTAGATTTATGATGGATTTTTGTTGGTAGTTTACATGGTAATGTACATCATATATTTTTTTTAGTTTTATCATTCTCTTATTTTAGAAGTTAGAAGTGGGGGGGACACACATTTTACCACTTTGGAAGTGTCTCTCGCGTAAACTATTCAATTTAGAAAAAAATTATATCAGAAAACTCAACTTCATTTTTGAAGACCTATCCAATGATACCCCACACGTATGGGTTTGATGAAAAAAAAAATTTTGAGTTTCAGTTCTAAGTATGGGGACCCCCAAAATTTATTGCTTTTTTTCTATTTTTGTGTAAAAATCTTAAAGCGGTTCACAGAATACATCTACTTACAAAGTTTCAACAGTATAGCTCTTATAGTTTTGGAAAAAAGTGGCTGTGACATACGGACGGACAGACAGACAGACATGACGAATCTATAAGGGTTCCGTTTTTTGCCATTTGGCTACGGAACCCTAAAAAGACCCTAAGAATACCCCAGAATAGTGCATTGGTTATCAGAAACTATTTTTTATCAGGACCTTGCTATCTCAAGCAAACTCTTGTCAATCTCAAAACAGACTGTTGACTTGACTTTGCTACCTTCGTCACTCATCGGGCTGCTGCGTCAGCGATAGCGCGCTGGGACAAGCAGAGCTGCAGGCCCTCTACATTTTATTGTGAGAACAACCGACGATACACGCGCAACTTGTAGTTTCTATTTTCGTAAAGTCCTATGGATATACACTGCCTAAGTCCAAGTCAAGACATTAACAATTATACTCTGGTTTATCTTTCCCATACTCGCTCGCGCCCCTCTCATCACTAAGCCCTCATCTAATTCCATCACGCACAGTAGCAATTTGAACGCTTTTTTTCGTGCGTGCTGCTCAAGTAATTGTTAGTATTAATTCAGCTCCGCACACCACACGCGATCCAAATATTGTTATAGGCACTTAAATTTATTCCCCATCACCATACCACCTGGTTTAATGATACTTAAGGGAGGAGGGGCCTGATGCTGGGGAAGATTTAGTATTTATGGGGGGAAGAAATAAAGCTTTTATGGCTATGTGAACAATAGAAGGAAGCAATGAATTCTTAAATTCAGTTCCCATTGAAACTTTCTCAAGTTTAAGTAGTTGGAGAACGATTAAAAGAAGATTTCATAAATACTTTACATATAATTTTTAAAAATTGGCTTGCTCGTTAGTCTAGTGGTTAGTGGCCTTGACTGCTACGCCGAAAGTAGTGGGTTTGATTCTCATCCAGGAAAAATGTTTGTGTGATTAGCATAATCATTTGTTCCGTGTCTGGATGTAATTTATCTATAATACGATTATGTATGTATTTAGAAATATATAAATTTAGCAGTTGTCTAGTATTCATATCACAAGCTCTGCTTAGCTTGGGACTAGGCGGAGTGGTGTGATAGTTGTGAAATATTATTGTGTTATTATTATTATATTAAATATATATTTAGGTTATTAAAAATATATAACCAGACTAACTTCTGCCAGCGGTTTTGCTTGCGTGACAGTAAGTTTCTCCAGACAAACTTTAGACCCCCGTTTCATTCCTTTAGAGGCTGAATTTTGAAATAGAAAAAAAAATTCTTGGGGTCGCCGCACAAAGGCCACCAGCCACAACCACAAACGCCGCCAGGAGAAGCTAGAAGCGGCCACAAAGAAAGCTGATGCACGTGACGTCCAATTTGTTAATACTTTTCGGCCTTTCCGACAAATAAAATGCTTTTTTTCTTTCTTTTCTTTCTTTCTGACAGCCACTTGTGGCCGGTGGTGGCTACTTTTTATTATAACCCATACGAGCAGTATAATACTGGACTCTGACGATATAATAATGAATAGTTCATTGTTTGCATTCAAGTCGCGAAAGATTTAAATGCGCTAGTGGCGTGGGACGGCGTTTTGTATCGGTATTTAGTGGCCAGTATGTCAACCGCGTGCAAATCCATGTAAAATGTATGAGAAATATAGGAAATATGCCGATGGCGGTGTTTCGTAGTTATGGCCGGTGACCACCCTTGGTGTGGTCTTGGTGCTCGACTACGTCATAAAAGGAAGTTTTTTTGCACAGCGTTCTGGGTCCACGGGTTTGGTCTGGGCTTTGATTTGAGTCAGTGAGTGAAATAGGTTTATGCCTTTTATAAATTAATTTACTTTACTAGCCTCTACCAGCAAAGCCGCTAGTAGAGGCTCACGTTAAAGTAGATTTCTCCATACAACCTTTGGACCCTCGTTTCATCCCCTTTGGGAGTGAATTTTTGGGAAATCCTCTCTTAATGTTCGCCGTCATCAGAAAAGAAAATCTTGTGCAAAATTTTACGCTCCAAGGCCCTGCAATTTTGGCTGTGCATTGATATGTGATTAAAATTACATGCATAAATATTTTCAGTATGTCAACCGCGTGCAAATCCATGTAAAATGTATGAGAAATATAGGAAATATGCCGATGGCGGTGTTTCGTAGTTATGGCCGGTGACCACCCTTGGTGTGGTCTTGGTGCTCGACTACGTCATAAAAGGAAGTTTTTTTGCACAGCGTTCTGGGTCCACGGGTTTGGTCTGGGCTTTGATTTGAGTCAGTGAGTGAAATAGGTTTATGCCTTTTATAAATTAATTTACTTTACTAGCCTCTACCAGCAAAGCCGCTAGTAGAGGCTCACGTTAAAGTAGATTTCTCCATACAACCTTTGGACCCTCGTTTCATCCCCTTTGGGAGTGAATTTTTGGGAAATCCTCTCTTAATGTTCGCCGTCATCAGAAAAGAAAATCTTGTGCAAAATTTTACGCTCCAAGGCCCTGCAATTTTGGCTGTGCATTGATATGTGATTAAAATTACATGCATAAATATTTTCTGAAGGACTTTTGAGGTACAAAATCTTTTTCTTAGTCGTACACTCCTGACAGAGTGGTCGTGGTCAGGTCTTGGTCGAGTCCCGCACCACCGCCTCTCTGTGTTTGGCGGCTTGGGAGCCTTCATTTATGCTGCAGTGTGTCACGGTTTTGATGAGGTTCGTCCACCGTGTGGGAGAGCGGCTACGAGATCTACGCATACAAAACAAGTAAGTACATTAGTTAACTAATTAATTAGTACCGTCACGATGTACTACCTAATTTCTAACTACAAACACTAATCCGTGAAACATCCCGACAAAATAAATAAACCTAAACAGAATTCCGAATGAGTGTAAGCAGCTCAAGCGTAGCTCATAAACATACTTATATGTAAAAGGGTCGTCCAAGGTCAGGGCAGGTCTTTGGTTAGGTTAGGCCTAAGTAGTGATGCTACATTGACCGCTAAAATAGGATATGAGCTACAACTTTATGAGCGAATCGGCACAGTCGTTGAGTTTTGCGGCTTAAGTGAACGCATTTGTGAAATTGGAGTGGCTTTCGGGTTTTTGGTAAAAGGTATAAGTATTGTTGTCTTGTAAATCTGCTGTCACGAGCACGAGGCATTTATAAAGAGTGATCCTATAAATTCTGAGAAAACTTTTTTTACGTAGGAAATCAGCAAATAACTTCTACTACTTTGGGTGGAGCGAGAGGGAGTGTCATAGTTTTACCTCACAGTATTTCTGCAGTTGCCTTTAATGCGAGGACTGCAGTAACTCCTCCAAACAATCCGCAGTCCTGGTAAGCGTAGGTCCTAACTGGTCCCTACAATTCTATGAGATCTTTTTGAGGTGCGCGTGGAACATAAGGTACTGTCAATCCGGGCTTGGCAAGAGCCAAGCCCGGATTGACAGTACCTTATGTTCCGGTAAGAACCGGACGACACCGGACGGTGAGCCATTGGTAGCTCACATACCCGTGCCTATGGAGGCTCAGTAGTCGTCCGGCACTATGGTGACACCCGGGCATCTCTTTCCGCTATATCTGACACAAGAACCTCCCGAAACCATCGTGGATACGGTAATCAGAATCTTACCGGATGGTAAGATCCTACTTCTAGCGGAAAGTTTTAGGAACACAGTCATTATGCGTACAGCTAAGGAGTGGAATTCCCTGCCGGAGTCTGTGTTTCCTGATAGCTATAACCTAGGGGTCTTCAAGTCAAGAGTGAATTGATTGCTTCTAGGCAAGCATGTTCCATCGTCGGCCACATCATCGCTTACCATCAGGTGAGATAATGGTCAAACGCGAGCCTATCCATAATAAGAAAAAGTGAGGATGCCGTGGAGCTTCTATAGCCACTCTTCGAAGAGGGGCCTTATTGCCTTGACACCCAAAATAATGTGAAGCCTGGATAACTAGGATCTCAAGGGATCTAAGATTTTTATCACTTAAAGAAGCTCTTCATTTACCTCATAGTTAGGTTAGAAATGATATTATCTCATAAACCGATAGCGTCTTAAAGGAAATTGGACTGGACTGTAGACCGACGTCTAAAATATTAAATAGTCTCACTTGTAGAAGCTATTGAGCTAAAGTCCCAAAAATACTATTGTTATCAGAGATATTTTAATGAAAAACTGTCGAGACCCATGAAACGTCATAATTATCATCTTTTTGGGCTTGACATCCAATCCATCCATCGTTTTTTCAGGTGGTAAAATCATCCAATGACATCTCCCACTTTTGGGCGTAGCGGGAGGGTGTGTCAGACTATTACTAAAAACTCACTCCTGTTCCTTCGTTGCCTTTCGTATCAGAGCCGCGTTTTCCTTTCCACTAGCCCATTGACCCTTGTTTTCTGACAGACCGGTTACACCTGGATATTAATATTTCACATAGAATAACTGCCTTTCTGACTTCCATACCCCAGTAACTAGGTAACACACTACCCATTTGGCAAGCCTAGCGTCAGATTTCAGACCTCTAACTACTTATAACAACTGTCCAATATCTTTAATTATGTTATTAATTTGCCTTTTTTTTGTATGGACATTGTTATCATTTTTTTATTTTTTTTACTATAATTATTTATTGACATTGTTATTATTAAATTATTCATTGACATTATTATTACTAAATTATTCTTTGACATTATTATTGCTAAATTATTTATTGACATTTTTTTCTTTTTTTTATGGAACTTTTTTTTGACATTTATTTATTATTAGTCATTACTGTCCTAGTTTTGTTTTAAGTGCGTGTGTGATCATAGTTTTTAAATTTAATATTCGTATACAATTAATTGTTCAAGAATAAATCAATCAATCAATCAATCAAATCAATTGACAGTCGGTACCAGCGGCTTAACGTACCTTTTAGGCATAGCCGGAGCAATATCTCAAAGACTTTAGTGGACATAGCCTTATCCCCACTTTGGGGTCCTTTGTGAGATATGTCTTCTTCTCAGACAGTCAGACATAGTAGTCATGGTCATCACTTCAGGTGTTGGCGGCAAGCTTCACAATACGCCGCCACTCCTCTCTGTTGGCCGCCTTCCTCGTGCATTCGTGTAGTGACTATGGGCCATTAAACTGCCGCTTTTATCCGGTCAGTCCACCTCATAGGCGACCTGCCTCGTGGTCTGGTACCTTCAACCTTGAGATAAGTAATATAATGTAATTTTATAAAATTGTCATGTAATTTAATATAATTATATTTTTGTATAATTGACTTAATCTTTTTGTGTAGTTCAATAACTAAACGATTAATAATGTAGCAACATCTATCAATAGCGCCACATAAGAACTACGAAAAAAGAAATCATCCATCGCGCAAGTAAAGTTCTCCGCGCGATTCGAATATACACGACAGCCCAAAATCAACTATCGGGCAGTTGCCCACCAGATATAACACCTGTCTGGTCAGAGGATCCTCTTATTTCAACCGAGGCACTTACTTTCACTTTGCACTTTACTCTCTGTTTCGCATTCTTCCAAAATAATAATAATAATTATTAGAATCATAATAGATGAGTCTCGGTATATCTTGAATGGTCACCCATCCATTAACCAACCGCGTCAAGCGTTGCTTAACCTCAAAGATCGACCCGTTCAGTGCAATAATTTAGCCACATAACCTTTTACAAACTACTGATGCTTAATTAACCCAAATAGTAATATGTAGAAACAAAATAGAGGACCTAAATAACACGAGGGTTGCGTGTTTTACATAATAATAGTATATTTTTTATTTCCAGCAAACTTTATTGGTTGTACAATTATACGCACCGTTTTATCTTGCATGCCACATGTCAACCTTATATTTGTTACCCGTGTAGCCATCTATCAAGAGTTGGCTTTATGAATAAATATCTTATATTATAAAATCAATTTGTACGTCTAGACTTTTGAGCATAATTCAAGGTGATCGGTTAATGATATAGTAGTCAAGTTTCTATTTTTTGTGTGCCTAAATGATAAAAAACTGTACAGGTGCAAATCGAACTCGCACAGTAAGGGTTCCGTACAAACCTACCTACGTAATAGTTTAATTGCCAAATGAAGTCTGGCACAAAAGGGCGGAAGACGTCATTGGATGATTTCCCAGATTAAAAAAAAAAATGGAGTCTCGATGATTTTATCGAGTCGCAAAAAATCTTTTTTTTGTGACTTAACAACTTTACTGTTTTCAGATTTATTTCTATACCTGTGTGATAACACTTTGCTTTAATCAAAATATCAGGATTCTGGATCAATTGGAAGAATTTTGATTCCCATATAAAAAATCTCAGAAAAACTTATATTTTGACACTCTCAAGTGTCAAAATATGCGTTTTTTTTTGCGACATAAGCGGCCATATTTTTTTTTTATTAACTTAGTAGTTTGATTTTTTCACAGCTACAAGGGACTACAGATCTGAGTATATATATTTTTAATTTCAACTTAATACCACCACGCGTTCCCGATATAAGGGATCTTAACAGACAGACAAATAGACAACAAAGTGATCCTATAAGGGATCCGTTTTTTTTCCATTTAAGGTACTGAAGCCTAAAACATTCATTATATATATATTACGTAATTATTTGGCATTTAGCTGAGCTGGACTATTTGGCCGTCGTGAGACATACAATGTTATTTTATTTTTCATTTATGTTGTTTCTAAATATCTATTTATTTCAATATTACGTGTACAAGTACTAAATAAACATATTTCCTTTCTTTCTTTTAAAGTCAATTAAATATCCCATACAAGAAATAATATCAGATGAAAAAAGTCAAAACTAGTATTAAGTAGTTCACAGTATTAACTGTAATATTTATTGTACTCTGACCAGAATTATTATTTGCACTCTGTCCGAAAATCATGCAAACTGGAACTGTGATATTCATAACAATAGAAGACCCAACACTAACCCAAACATATTGCTTGAAACTACAGCCAGAGAAGACAAAAACCCCATACACATCATCCATCGACATTTATCATCGTGAAACAACCCAACCCTAGTGGTTACAATGGTCATTCAACCTGTACCACCGTCTCATGTCCAGTTATGAATAACACGACCATCCTTCTAAAGTAACTTTACATTGCGCATCGTCTATGAGCTTGGTGTGACGATGCTTGTACTAAAGCGTCAATGGATATCGAATAAAGTTTTCAATGCAACGTGATGGTGTTTTGTTGTTTATTTTTCGTTTTTTCTAACACGGGTAGTACAGTTTAGAAACGAATAAATGCAAATAGTAGGTACCGCTAACTGTTGTTGATGCATTTTGATTTGGCGTGCGTGTTCATACTAGCTTTGCATTTTTTTTCCATAACTGCATACAAGGATCATGCATCTCCCTGGTTTACAATAAAACAAAAAAAAATATATAGTAAATATTATGTTGAAGAAACTAGCATTTCTCTTTAACATCATTATTTTTTATTTCTCCACAATTATGGCGGTAAGTCCCCTTTTTGAGGAGTGATTGAAAAGACGTCACGGCGTTCTCACCTTCCGCATAACGCAGGTCCTCACCAGACATGGTAAGTTCGGGAGATTCCTACACCAGAATCGTGCGGAAAAAAACCCTGGAGCACACAATGACTAGGAACACACAGTGGTCATAGACTTACATCTTGAGACACTGTGGTATGTCGTGTGGTATGTCGTTGTGAGAACGCTGTAGGTACGCCAATTTTTGCCTAGTTATATTAATGTAGGTTATGAAGGCAAATAAATACAAAATCACTACCAATTTCTATCAGATTCTAAAACCCTATCTACTGTCTGTCTATAAACGGATAGTTACATTATCAGATAGCATGAACCCGCAAATATTTGCATCCCCGGAGCACAATAACCCAGCTGCAAATGCATCGCTATCTATAATCGCCAATACAATCTAAATGGACCTATCAGTATGTTCCCAAATAACGTAATTTAAAATTCAATTACGTAATTTTGAAACGGAATTAATAAAGGTCTGGTCTTCCATCAAAACGAGCGCGTATATTTATCATTATTTATTATGAAATTCGTAATTTTATGAACCCATGCGAAGTCTTGAAATAGCGGCTCTTAAATAATATCTCCCGGAATAATTTTATGTTTCTGGTAAAGAAAAATATGGCGTTTGAGTATTATGTTTATGCTGTTTACTTTGTAACTTACTGGCCGAAAAGATTTTGCTCCAATATAACTTGGTTTTCGTTTGGTTTAGAACGATTTGTTCGAAACTTAAATATTTCAAGTGTTTTTTTTTCTTTTGGTTTTGGTCGATTGTGCATTTAGCAAATGTTCCAAACTACTTCCAAATCCGGATGTTTTTTTTTTACAGAATACAGTAAATGTTTTGCATTAGAATACTTAAGTCACACATTCTAATAGTTTTTGTAGGTTTTGGCAGCAAATGTGTTCGAGACACAAGTCAATATTACCTACCATAAAATTCTCAACTCTATGTTACCAAGAACTCGCTATATTCCAAATACTGTCTAGTTGTATAGACACAAAATATACAATTTCCACTAAGAATAAATTTCCGAATAATTGCAATATAAGTTGATATCAATTTAATTTAAAAAGGTGCGTTCCAAACAGAAATGTTTTTTTTTTCTAGAGATAGTTCTTGTTTGGTTTTTGTTTTGTTTTGTTTGTTTCTATGCAAATCTTTGACATAAAATTAGCAATAAATTAACTAGTTAAGAAATCGGTAGCGTTAAGCGTCTATGTAGCCAGTGCCAATACAGAGTGCGTTTGACATGTGTTAAAATAAAAATCTGATTTTATATAGCAATGTTTTCGTAAACTGCACTATTGTTATAACTTCGGTAGCTTTATGAACACATCCATATTTCTTCTCTTTTTGACAGCCTCTATTTAGAAAATTGAAACACGTTTTGCCAGGGTATAAACAATTTTGAAGTATCCTCTATGCTGGAGTGTTTTTGCTTCGACCACAAAGGCTGAGGCTATCAAAAACGGGTTGGTTTCATCGTTTCATGTTCACATCGATCGTTCTCGACTGGAGAGGGTTAAATCTAGCTTTTGATAAAAACGGTTTGCATATGTCGGGTGATTTTTATAGTTTTTTTACAGGTCATAGTGTTCAAGACTACAGTTTCTTGCACAATAAATCACTTAATTAGTTTATCGCTAAACGTTTATAACACTATTATTAAAAAAGTAAAAAAAAAAACACAAATGAAAACCAAAAAAAAAGGAAAAAGGTAGGAAAGGGGAATCATCACCGCGCTAATTGGTTGGATTTATTTTTTCACTACAGCATTGTTTATTTATATGTATGTAGCTAAGTATGTATTTACTATAGTATTTGTTTCTCTTCTGTTTTGTCTATTTACTAAGTTGCACCTGCCAAGGTATGTTTCTGCACCACCCTAAGGTCGACTGGCAGATAATGCCTAAGGCATTAAGTCCGCTTTTGTACAGTTTCTTTAGTGCATAAACCATAAAGCTTTAAATAAATATATATATATTATCTGTGTCCCTACAATTTTCCCAATTGAATAGAAATATGTTTTTAAATTACCTTAAAAAGGCAGGGCGCAAACGTGTGTCTTGTGTCAGATACAAGCCACCGATGAATATTTGATTTCTATAGAACCAGTATGAAATCATCCACTCCCTGCGCATACATAAACATTTTTTTTTGTCCAATTTCTTCCACTTAATACATACTTACTCATGACGAAAGAGAAGTGTTCGGTGACTGTAACTGAAAACTAAAAATGTCTGCATTTGCCCTAAAGCGATAAATGCGTTGGAAGTTGGAAGTTCCAGTATTTTTTAACATAGCAGCATTGTTTCAGGCTTAAAATATTGATAACTAATAACTTAATTTCAGAAATTGTATTGACCGGTTTCTCGACCAATTTTGGCAGTCCCATTAGCCTCGTGGTCCTGGATTTAATTCCTGCAGTTCGAGCAAAAATTGCTATTGGATTTTCCCATTAGGATGATACTCCATATCTCAGAAAGTACGTAAAGCCGTTGGGGTTGCGCCTGATCTCTATGGGGTCCTATCGGATTGCCATCCCATCGGACTATGAGAGTAAAGGAACACAGATCGAACCGGTGATTGCGCACACATTTATGCACTATAATCATCACCAGCCTTTTCACTGTTCCCACTGCTGGGACTCAGGCCGGTTCTCTAGGAGAGGGAATGGGTCTTAATCCACCACGCGGGCCCAGTGTGGGTTGGTGAATGTCACAGGTCTTCGAATTTTTGGTTCTAGGACATGCCAGTTTCCTCACGATGTTTTCCTTCACCGTTTTGATAGCAGTGGTGATGAAATAAATTACACAAAGTAATGCGCCTGGCTGGGTTCGAACCCGCGATCTACAACTCGAAAGTCGGGGCCATTACCACTCGACTACCACTGCACTCACGTGCACTGCACTATGATATCTGCTGCATACGATTGCCATCACGGATCTTGAGCGGTTGCGCAGAAGTCAAATATTCGGTCTCTTTAGTGGTGTGAAATGAGACGCGGGGGCGGGGACTGTCAGTGATTGGCTCGCCGCGCCATCGCGTCATAGACATCACTCCTAATTCGTTCCCTGCGTTGCTGCATGTATCTAACAACGAAGATGATTGGCTCGCTAATGTATGGAATGCGCAAAGAGATCCCCACTCTGACGCCGAGCGCTCAAGATCCGTTTTGGCAATTGTACTTGGCTTATGGCTCTATTTGAGTTGGTTTTGTGACCGACATTCAGTCGAGACGATTATTTTGAAAGTTTAATTGAATAGCCAGAAGCAACACCAAGAACAGCCAAAGAGGGACCAGAGGTTAAAAAAAAAACGTGGCTGCTCGTCCGTTTAAAATTATTAAAAGAAACTTTTATAGAGGCGTAATTTAACGCTTTCTGAAACATCATCATCATCATCATTTCAGCAGGAAGACGTCCATTGTTGCACATAGGCCTCCCTCAAGCTTTCTGAATCACGCATTTCAAAACCACGGACCATTCTCTTAAAGTAACAGCTATCGTCATTTAAACCTTACCTACAAAGAAGTAAAGAATAAATAATAACAGTAATACTATACGTTTTCCCAGTATACCTACAGTTATTGAAGTACACTCGAGCGCTCAGGTACACTCGTAACATTACACTCAAAGTAATCACATTACGCTCCATACTCGTACAATATAGGGAGAGGTGGGAAATGCGTGAAAACACCAGGAAAAATCATGTAATCTTGCGGAACAAGAAGATTTTAGTACTTATCACTATGTCTTGTTCGTATGAAAATTGGGGGAAACCAAAGCGAATTACATCGTGTCCTTCTTCCTACTAACTGTAAACACAATCATGGGTCATTAGCCTAACTGATTTGGATGAAATATTTGCAGACGACTGTACCATTTTTTTTTTAATTTTTAATAGGCTGGCGTTTGAACACTAACTCATCTGATGGTAAGCGATGATGTGGCCGACGATGAAGCACGCTTGCCTAAGAGTAATCTATTGACTCTTGACTTAAAAATCCCAAGGTTGTAGCTATCAGGAATCGTAGACTCCGGTACGGAACATGATGTTCACACAATATTCGTTGTGCGTACATCATGTTCCCAAAATCTTTTGTGTGTACCATGATCTACACTTGGATGAAGAGTAGGTACTTTTATCTTAGTCGTACCTACGTTATCTTGAGATAAAGCACTTTTTACGCTGACGAAGCTGCGAATAGAACCTTTGAAACTATAAATAATCACAATTTTACAAAGGCAAAAGTTTGCATGTGTGTATGTATGGTTGTATATTCCTTCAAGTTCAAACAGCTGAACAGATTTGCATGAAATTTAGAACATGAGTAGACCATATCCTGGAAAAGCATATAGAATACTTTTTTTTACCATTGAAGTACATTTCCTTAGGTAGCTTTAAAACGAGAGAACCATAATTGGCAGAAGCTATTATTTATAACTTATAGTTAATCCCAGGCGGCTTCACCCGCGTGATAGTAAAAAAACATCCTAAGGGATCATCTTCTCACGATAAAAACTATCTTATGTACTATTTTAGAATACAGACCGTATTCTAGAATAGCACATCAGATAGTTTTTGATTTGTATATAAGACCCGTGTGCAAAATTTCATCGAAATTCGTTCTTCCGTTCGAGTGTGAAGAAAGTATCAAATATACACACATACTCACAAACGTTCGCCTTTATATTAGCGTGATAAATGCAACAGCGTAACAATGAAAAAAAAATATACGACTTTTTAATTACTTAATCTGTATTCAGCAATTAAAAAGTTATCATTTAGCTGGTGTAAACTAGGATCGTTATTAATAATTTAGTAAACCTAAAATGTTCAGTATTTTATAACAATTACCGAATAAATCAGCACAATCTGTTCTGGAACAGTCCCGTGACTTATGTTACGGTTTCCAATTTGTACAGCCGCGCACAGCGTGTTTAGCAGTTATAACAACATTTCATTCAATTTCACAAAACCGTTCTCGTAAGCAATTAGAAAATATTAATTCCAATTATGAAACTGAAATACTTCGCGGTTGACGTGACAGTCAACCCTAAAAATCCAAACAAATTATAACATCGACACTGTCGAATATAATGGTTCCGCGTACAGTCGCTCAGAAACGCGTAATTCGTACAGGCGCGCACAGCGTGTTCTGGAGTAATTATTGCGATGTTAATTCAATTCTGTGGCCGCTTGTACACGCGAGGCAATTTTTACACGGCCAAGACAACCTGAGTTTAATTGGAGGGTACTGACTTGACACTTAGCATTTGAGGGTTGAATTTACACGCGTAACATAATTTAATATTTTTGTAAAGGGGACTTTTTGGGGTTAAGATGGTAATAGGTCCGTGTAACGGAGGTAAACATTCACTTTAATTGAATTTGATGACTAGTTCGGTCTTTTGGCGTTTCAGACTGATCATCGAGGATCTTTTCGCCCTGTTTTATCGACGAGTCGGGAGTTTGAATGAAACCACACCACGTACTCAGAACGAAGACAATTATTAATTAATTATCACCAAGGGGTCTTATACAATCCTCGGTAACGAAACCATAGCGCGAATTTAAATCGACCAACGCCATCTATCGAGACAAGAGGTACTAAAAATGGTTTTAGCGATTAGGTTTAACTTAAATTCAATATTATGATGTGAACACAGACATTTACATAATAAAACTACACCTATGTTCTTTCTTTGCCTTGTGTTACAGGACCGCGGATTCCACTTTCGGAAGTCAACCTATGGCCCCAGTAGGCTTCGGCTCTGCTGGGCCCCAACGGTTTTGCTGACATCAGCTGAAAACTACGCTTCGTCGACATTCGGGCTCGGTCCGGACGGCGAGCTACCCATTGCTTGCTGTCACCTCTTTGAGACGCGCTGGGAATATTACGCGCTGTTGTCGATTTGGGCTTGGTCGGGATGGTCGAACAGCGAGCTACCCATTGCTTGTCGTCTGCAAGCTCACGAGTACGGTGGCTGGAAATCGGAGACGGGGTCCCGGCGGCTGGGGTATAAGGAAGTCCGTTCCTCACGCGTGCGGCTGCCTCTTTCACTTACATTACTGCTTCGCAGAAGGAGGCAACCGCCTGCCATGACTGGTTTGGTTATGTTAGTGGATTTGCTTCCATGAATTTTTAGTATATTCACACGTATCAAAAAATGGGAAACAACATTTCTTTATGATTCTATACCTAAGTCTTGATCAGTTTAATTAGCGGCTCCAATATGTAAGATGGACTAATAAAGTATGATTTGGTCTATCCTCCTATTTTGGGCAAGCGTCCCACTTGGCAGAAACTGGTAACCTCCTGGCACTTGTAAAACTAAGGTATTTGGAGATGCTGGCCAATTCAGGAGGGGTTATAATATGAAATATCTCGTATGCCAAGCTGTTAGCTATCCATCATATACAATTCAAATAAAACTAAGTACTAAGTTTTACAATACTACATCAAACGTCGCCTTTCATTTTTATACGGCTTTTTGCTGTTGAGGGAAGTGACATTCATGAAATAAATTCTCTTAGGAAGAGGAAGAAAGAGTGTCAAGCTTTTAGTGATTAAAACCCATTCTTTAGTTACCCTTTGCGCTCATGGGGCACGGTGACTCTTTTGAAGAATCTTGCAAACCTGGCGAATATCGGTCTTGGTGGGTTTCGTCTTTGTTCGATCGTCAAGGCGTCATGCTAACACGCTGACATCTCCTGTGATGCAATCCTTTACAATTTAAAGTTTTAAACAATAATTGCTATCACAGATACAGGCAAACTGGTAGAGAATGCCTTGTTGCATTAAGTCCGCCTATGTACCTACCACTATTGTACATGAAGTTTAAATAAATAAATATAGTATCACTTTATCTATAGCCAGTCTTATGTAATTTGGTAAGAACATCATTACAACGCTACAGCCATACGTGCTGATGGATCTTGGGAAGGCTCTTCCCGATCCGTCTATCGGTAATGTGAGCATGGTTCAAAAGCTTGATGTTTCATCCAACGCAATGAAAAGGCAACACGAAAAAACAGAGAGATAACCACTGAACTTTCAGTTGGCATTCGGTAATTCCGCCATTTACTTATTATTACTTATATTTCACAAAACTTGTTCCAGGACATCCTCCTTCTCTTCGTATTCCTCAATGCTGAGGATCGTGACCTACTTCATCACTTTCACTTGTATAATATTTCTCTATCTGTTTCTATCTCTGGGGTTGTAAAGGGCATTGTATACCTTTTTTTTGTATACCTACCATAGAGTCAAGAGCGTTGCGAATCTAGCTGGACCAACGTATTGAGCTGCGCCCATGAGGCCTGATAAAAGCCAGAAAATACGTAAAAAATTAAATAAAAAAAAAAAAATGGAAAAAATCCTCAATCATCAATGTAAGATTTGTATGAATATTATATTTTCTTTATTTTTTCAATTTATGAGTACATTGTAAAGGGCCCCGTTCACAAACAGTTACAGATTTTCAGAGGTCTTTATTTGGATGTTTTGTTATGATGGTATTCTAGATAACGTCCACAAGATCGAGTTTCTAAAATATAAGAGAAAGATGTGTAATCTGTTATGTATAAAAGGTGGAACTGACTGACTGACATATCAATGCAGCAGCCGAAACTAGAAGGCTTATGAGCGTGAAATTTTGCTCAAGGTTTCGTTTCATGACGTAAACGAGCAATATGAAAGGATTTTTCAAAATTTACCCCTTATGAGGATGAGAGGGGTCCATGTTTGTGTGGATAAAACCCGTTTCACGCTAGTAAAGCCGCTGGCAGAAGCTAGTAATGTCATAATCACGTAAGAACAGTTTTAAGGAAAAGTATCTCGGGGAGAGCGCTCTTAAGTTTATAAAAAAACATGCTTCCAGTAAACAAAACAAAGCAGCAACCACTACATTATCCAATTCTTTACCAAATTATACGTTAAGCTCAATATTTTCCCCATAACCATCTACTGTAAGGTAAGCAGCCGACACGTTTTAACGAATGGCTGGCGGTCGCGTGCCGTGCGATGTGCCGTCCGATTCAATTTGATTGCCCACAATTAGGGGCGACTTGTACTCAAAATAAAAGAAAATACACTACAGTATTGGGCATTGGGTCAATTTATTGCTTTTGGTGGGCATAAAAATGGACTGTATCTGTGGGATTGTTCAAAAGGGTAATCGCGGCCGTAGAACTCAAAACAACATAGTGAAAGTCTGAAATTTCCACTCGCTCCACCCAAAGGAGGAAAAGTTATTTGATGATATCCTCAAAAAAGAAAAAGGAACTATGAGGACTACTGGAACTTCCAGTATGTTGTTGATAGTCTTTTATTTTATTTACCAAGCGTGCTCCATCGTCGGCCGAATCATCGTTTTCCATCAGGAGAGATAGCGGTCAAACGCGAGCCTATCCATAATAAATAAGAAACAAAAAATTACTTAAGGGTCGCCAGCCACAACCAAAAAACGCAGCCATCGTACACTATCTACTACTACTATATTTCCTATAGTTCTTTTACATTTTATATGAATTCACCGCACATTGTAGACGCCAGCGGCTGCTACACGCTACAAATGGCCGCTGCTCGCTTCTTGTGGCCTAAATTGGCCACCAAACTCCAATACAAAACGCTGTCACAAATCAGAATAATTGTATCTAATTAAATCAGAAGGCTTAGAGAAAACCTCTCTCAGAAACAGTAGTTGAAGTTTAATTAGAACCGTAGTAAGAGTTATAATATTCTTCCACTAATTAAGTATCTATGAACTACGTTTCTATCTGTCTTGAACAAAACAAAGGCAATATAAAACTTCCCAAGCCTTATAACATGAACTAAGGCCCCCACGAACTCGTAACACGATCCATTTGACGATCTAAACTGAACTGCTGAAGGGGTGAAGCTATACACAGCTCTTTAAGTCGATAGTGAATAGATTACTTCTAGGCAATGACATCGTAGACAATTTTGAATTTCGTGTTTAGGATTTCGTACCTCAAAAGGAAAAAAACGGAGCCCTTAAAGGAGCACTTTGTTGTCCGTCCGTCTGTCTGTCTGTATGTCTGTCTGTCAAGACCCTTTATCTCGAGAATGCGTGAAAGTATCGAGTTGAAATTAAAACCATATACAAGGTGTAAGGGACAGCCCTCCACAAACTTTAAGGGCTTGCTCAGTAAACGAAATCTGAACAACCTACCATAAAAAATTTTTCAGGAAACGAAAAAAAAAATCCGCCTCACCATACAAAATTATTAACTTGATTGGACAGTTTGTATGGAGAGGTCGAATTTTTTTATCGTTTCCTGAAAAAAAATTTTATGGTGGGTTTTTCAGTTTCGTCTACTGAGCAAGCCCTTAAAGTTTGTGGAGGGCTGTCCCTTACACCATTTATACTCTGGACCTGCGGTCCCTTCAAGCTGTGAAAAAATCAAAGATCAAAATTCAGGTACTTCCCGTTGACCCAGAATCCTGAAATTTAGCACAAAGCAAAATTTTATGTATAGCATAGATTTAGAATAAATCTGAAAACAATAAATTTGTGGTAACCTACGTCACAATATTTTTTTTGAAATAGGGGTGTATAGGATGTATATAACTGTGTGTATGTATTTAGAAATATATAAGTATTTTTATCAGTTGTCTAGTACTCATAACACAAGCTCTGCTTAGCTTGAGACTAGATGGCGTTGTGTGATAGTTGTGGAATATTATTATTATTTTTATACGTTTATTTATCTCAGGACCCTAAGGTCCTGGACCTTTGGAAGGCATACGAGGAGCCGAAACCAACTTGCAGAAGCCCTTTTATTATTATTCTATTCATTTATTTTATATGCAAATTTATCACATTTTAAAATATTTCTTTAAAAAATAACATAAAAAAAAAATTGTAGACCACTGGCATCGGGAACAGGGTCCAAGCTGCCGGTGGTCAGGGCTCCTGAGAGAGGAACCTCCGGACAATACGCGCCGTGTCTGAGTAATGCCTCCTGAATCAAGCCCTTGACCCAACTGCCTAACGAGAGCATCCTCAGATGTTGGTCGAGGCTCTTGGCTATTAATCCATTGGCCGTCACGACTATTGGGACAATGATTGCTCTATCAACTTCCCACATGTCGACAACCTCGCGAGCCAAGTCAAGATATTTAGTTTGTTTAGCCTTCTCAGCTTTCACGAGGTTCTCGTCATGAGGGACCGCTATATCAACAATCATTGTGCGACGCTCTAGTCGATCTATCACCACTATGTCAGGCTTATTGGCAACAACAGTCCTGTCAGTGATGATAGATTGATCCCAATACAATGTGACGCTGCCATTCTCGAGAACTGGGTCGGGCACATATCTATAGTAGGGTACTTCCGATTCCACAAGATTGTATTTAGAGCAAGTTGCTTATGGATTATCCTGGCTGCAAGGTTGTGTCTATGCAAATAGTCTATGTTAGCTAAACGAGAACACCCAGAAATAATGTGTCGGATTGATTCTCCGGGCCGGTGGCATGCCCGACAGATGTCAAACGTATCGTCCTTCACAATATATTTCCGATAGTTGTTCGTCATCATAACTTCATCCATTTATTATTATTAACTCCATCCCTCTTTCTTGCTCGCACGCCTAACATTTTAACAGGTTTATAGTAAGGCCCCTGTACTGATATTTCTCGAAGTAAAGTGCAACAGCTGGTGTTACACAAATCGCCTCACTGTGCACCTCGTAAAGGAACCACCCTGTATACCCATTATGCTTCATCGTTATGACCTTAGAAACGTATTGCTACAAGGCATCGGTGAACTAAAGAATTTCTACGTCGGGTTATAACCTTTTGAAGTTTGACCACCGTTATGCTGATAGGTATTTTTACCTCATCATTTCAGCCGAAAAACGTCCACTGTTGGACATAGAACCTCCTTAAGCGTCGCCAATTAAGGCATTTTATCCCAAAAGTGACACCTAGATGCATTAAGTTTACCTATTTATTACTACTGTATATTATATAGTTTTAGACAGGCCTGTTGGTCTAGTGGTTAGTGACCCTGACTGCTATGCCGGAGGTCATGGGTTCGATTCCCACCCAGGACAAATGTTTTTGTGATGAGCACGATCATTTGTTCTGTCTGGGTGTAATTTATCTATAATATATGTATGTGTTTAGAAAAATATAAGTATGTTTATCAGATGTCTAGTACCCATACACAAGCTCTGCTTGGCTTGGGACTAGACAGCGCTGTGTGATAGTTGTGGAATTTTAGAATATTATTATTAGTTTAAATAAAAAAGATATAGATACAAAGGTCTTTTTTTAATATGTAAATACAAGATAACATAATCATCACCATTTCAGCTGAAAGACGTCCACTGGACATAAGCCTCCCCCAAGTGTCGTTACTATGACCAGTCACGCCTCGTACATATTGCATTCCCGCGACTCTCACTAGGTCATCGGTCTACAAATTCTGCATTTTCTGGTACACAATCACCATTCCAAAGCCTTTCGGCACAAAATACTCATAGACAGGTACAGAAGACAATCTCCTGTATGTACTTCACTTTTTATACCTACACTCGGTGGACGCACACTAATGAGCGTTTGAGGCGCGACCGAGAAATCGTGTCGGTGAGCGGTGTCTATGTGTGCGCGTTTTGTATGTAGATTGACTTCTGTACCTATTTATTTTATGCTTTCGGCCTCATCGACCATCTGTTTTGCGAGCAATGGCCTAGCCCACTGCGATTTTCGTTATCCTGCGGCCATCTTCATTACTAGTACAAACATCTTCTTCAAAACTGCTGAATTTTAGACCCATATATCAACACAAAGATACAACTGCAAACCAAGAACTAGGAATTCAAAATACTCGCATTCACGGAGCATTCATGAATCTTAACAAGTCGCGTCAATAGTGGCGCACCCCGCGCTGCTCATTAAAACTTGTCGTGGGCTAATAACTTGCATACCTGGGTAAAGGCGCTGTTATAACGAAGACCCACCTTTATTAAAATACCTATGACGTTTTCTCACAAGAAAAACTCCAAATTTTCGCTGTATTTGCCTTTATGAATTTTTTTGAGAGCCTTGACACTTGTAACACAAGCTCAAACTTAGTTTGTGTATCAGAGGTGTATCATCATCATCATTTCAGCCAAAATACATCTACTGTTGGACATAGGCGTAGGTCTAGGTCGTTGTGGCGACGCTTGGGGTAGCCCAAGCGTCGCCATAACGGCCGATCCTGTGCGTCACGACTTTCATCAGGTCGCCGATCCACCTTGTGGGAGACCTTCCAACGCTGAGTTTTCCAGTGCGAAACTCTATTACCAGAGGTGTATAACTGTGTTATCATACAATTCACCGCATTTATGTTTAAGTCAAAGTATGAAGTGACTTTACTTGTTGTAAAATTGTAAAGCTGAAAATAAAGTTTTTTATTATTTTTCGTTACCATTGTTGACAGTCCTAAAAAAGGCAGCTGAAACCATTAAAGGATGATTAAAGTAATTTGTCACAAGACACACTCAGTTTCTTGACATTTACGGCAATTTACGATTCATCCATTAAGACGAATTGCACTTCAGAGAATGTGCGTCGGAATTGCATCATTTAATTCCGCCATTTCATTCCAGTTCCATCATCGGACCATCAGACATTCGAGCGGAATTCCCTACCGGAGTCTGTTTCCTGAGAACTACATCCTGGGTGTCCGGGTGCTTGGATGTGCAGATCTAGGCAAGCGTGCTCCACCGTCAGTCATATCGTGGCTTCCCATCGGATCTGCTGGTGACCACCAACACACACAACACAACAACAGCTTAACCATGCGCGAGCCAATCAATAACAATAATTAAAAAAAACACTGACTTATATTGCTTAGTTAATAAGGGTGAATTGCACCATTTAACTATAATGATAACCAAACCATAACCAGCCGTGACACGGCCGCCTATTGATCAATTTGACAACTGTTAACGGCTTTGTTATCGTTATAGTTAAATGGTGCAACTCACCCTAAGTTATGTAAACAATAAAGAATTCATAATTAGTTACTCTATACTGCAGACGATATCGACTCAGTATACGTATACTTCGAAAATTAGCTACTAATATCTCGATATCATACCGGACACACCCTAACCAAATACGGATAAGTTTCCTTTAAGTTGTGTTCAGCTGTGGTTTTCCGTGAGTATGTTGAATAGAGCGGCGGTAAGTAAACTGGGATATGCTTGAATAAACATACTTGTGCATCCATGAATAAACATGTTTATTAAGCAATTAAAACGTTCGCTTCAGAAGTTTAAGATGTGTAGGATTTACTTCTTTATGAGCGTGTGGAGAGACTGTATCTTCACTTAGACACTGTACATATTCATTTTTAAGTGGTGCAATAAACACCCTTAAGTGCGGCCTACACAAGACATATTTCCATACACTTTTAGGTGATTATGATGTTATTACACATCTTTCTAGATATTATCTAGGTTTCTGTTGAAATCAAATCATACATTTTTGAAAAACTAATCCAGTAAAGAACTCTAAAAATTTGCTATTTTAGGCAAACTTTGGCCCTTCAAAAAATACTCATAAATTAAAAATAATTCTAAAAAATAAATCTATTGAAAATTTTCACATATAATAGACATTTTGAATGATGAAAATATTTTCCAAAAACTATTAAAAATTAAATAAAAAATACGCATCTACTAGAACAAGTTTTGTGAAATTTTCGGGGAAATGACGGAATTATTGAATGCCAATAGAGCCCGTAGGCGTTATCTTCCTTTTTTTGCGTAACCTCTTTTTTTCAATCATCGCTTTGGATTACGTTAGATGAAGCAACAAGATTTTAAACCATGCTCACTGTTGCTCATGTTGATGATAAAATAGTGAGGACGAGCCCTCTTAAGTGTGACAGAAAATGGTTCCGAAGAATCGTATTTTGATTAACATACAACTTGGCACAAACTTTAGAAAATCTGAATTTCACGCATGAGACCAATGGTGGCCGAGTGGTTATGGCCCCAACTTACGAGTTGTAGGTCGCGGGTTCAAATCCAGCTAGGTCCATTACTCAAGTGTGATTTATTTCATCACCACTGCTCTCAAAGCGCTAAAGGAAAACATCGGGAGGAAACCTGCAACCCGTACTGGACCCGGGTGGTGGATTACTACCCAATCCCTCTCCTAGAGAGGTCTGAGTCTCAGCAGTCGGGATATTGTAAGGCCGACTATGTTATGCTACAGAAAAAAAGAAATACTTTTTTTATTTGATTTATGACAGACTAAAATTACCACAAATCACTTAACCCCATAATAGATTTGATCACACAAAACTCAATAGGCTTCATACACGTAATATAGCTGCTTTTGTAAATCGAATCGTCGTGCCCACTCAGGCACTTCCGCTCAGATCCAACCCGTGACAAGTTTCGACGTGTTCGCGTGACGTCGCAGGTCCGCGGTGCCCTGCCACTACATCCGTGACGTTTCTGGGACTGTTGAGGGTAGAAGTATTATGAGGGACGATATTTTTATTTTTTTTATGGGACTTAAAGAAGGTTCAATAAGGTCTTTTTAGGGTTCCGTAGCCAAATGGCAAAAAACGGAACCCTTATAGATTCGTCATGTCTGTCTGTCTGTCTGTCTGTCCGTCTGTATGTCACAGCCACTTTTTTCCGAAACTATAAGAGCTATAATGATGAAACTTAGTGAGTAGATGTATTTTGTAAACCGCTTTAAGATTTTCTTACAAAAATAGAAAAAGAGCAATAAATTTTGGGGGTCCCCATACTTAGAACTGAAACTCAAAAATTTTTTTTTCATCAAACCCATACGTGTGGGGTATTTATGGATAGGTCTTTAAAAATGATATTGAGGTTTCTAATAACATTTTTTTCTAAATTGAATAGTTTACGCGAGAGACACTTCCAAAGTGGTAAAATGTGTGTCCCCCCCCTGTAACTTCAAAAATAAGAGAATGATAAAACTAAAAAAAATATATGATGTACATTACCATGTAAACTACCAACGAAAATTGGTTTGAACGAGATCTAGTAAGTAGTTTTTTTTTAATACATCATAAATCTAAAAAAATACACTATTATTAAAACATCGATCAAAGTTACAACGAACTACAAGAACTTTTATATTATGTTACTTGCTGCTACGGAGCCCTCCATGGGCGAGTCCGACTCGCACTTGGCCAGTTTTTTTAACCTAGGGAGGTTATACGAGTAGCTAACAAGAAACACAGAGTCCAGCAGTGAAATCCACTCCGTAGCTGTACGCATAATGTGTTGCCGAAATACTTTGTACGTATGGATGGGATTTCTTACATGTACCGGTGGCGCGATGCCGTAGGTGGAACGGACTTGGTGGAATTAAATTTTGTAACTTCGCTGCACGTATCCCGAAATGTAAACGATAGAAAACCGACAGGCGAGCAATTCGGCGTCGATATTGAGGTTCTGGCTTGAAAAGTGCATTTACGAGTATATTATTTTAAATACTGTTGTCTACATTTCTTTTAATCTGTTTTTTTTGCAAGTCTTCTGGTAAAAAAATCATTTGATATTTAAAGCAGTACCTTTATGTTATAACTACTAATGAACTATCTTTTTTGTTAGTGTGGACTTAAATTATAAAATAAATAAAATCACGTTCCTATCAAAACTAACAAGCAATACAGAGAACTCATCTCTGCTACAACCACAGAATAGATGAAAGAGGTTAGAATGGCCTTGTAGGCGGAGCAGGAGTGCCACAAAGTAGGGCAATGCTCATAGTTCAACTACCAATAGCAAACTTGCGATCTAAGTGTTCGTGGTGATGCGCGTTCGTATTGGTTCATTGCCTATAGTGGAGTTAAAGAGTGTGAGATAAGCAGCGACACTCGTTGTAGTACAATATCATTTCAGCCGGTAGACCTCCACTGTTGGACATAGGCCTCCCCAAGTGTCGCCACAATGAACGGTCCTGTGCGTCTCGCATCCATCGGATTCCCGCAACACTTACCAGGTCCACCTTGTAGGAGGCCTTCCAACACTACGTCTTCCGGTACGTGGCCGCCATTCCAGAACCTTTCAGCCCCAACGGCCATCTGCTAACTACCACTTAAGTTCTTAAACCTTGGTTCTTCTGTGGATATCCTCATTCCTAATGGTTGTTGTACAAATTGGAAAGTATTTCCTTTCCAACCTCTTCCATCTTTTCTGTGGCTACAACAGTCTACATTATCAATGATTGTTCATTGATAATGTAGACTGTCGTAGCCACAAACCAACCACTAAAAACAACAATAACCCACATATCGTCACACAACAACTGACCGCTCCTCAGAATACCGCCGTCGATATTTCCAAGCGCCCTCCACCTCTTTTAAGTAAACTTCCGGCCGCTTCGTGCTCCGGAAAGAGCAGTCGGGCTACAAAGCGGTGCAATATTGCTCCACCTAGCTCTTTGCTAGAGATTCAGCTGTAGTGTTTGTGCTGTTATGCTTTGTGATAATTATTTTATTGTTTTAAGTAAAAAATAATAATAATAATATTTCCACAACTATCACACAGCGCCGTCTAGTCCCAAGCTAAATACATACATATTATAGATAAATTACACCCAGACAGAACAAATGATCATGCTCATCACATAAACATTTGTCCTAGGTGGGGATCGAACCCACGACCTCCGGCATAGCAGTCAGGGCCACAAACCACTAGACCAACAGCCTAGTCAAGACAGGCCAGAAAAGAAAAACAGGTAAGTAAAGATTTTTGTATGACGGGAGAAAATGTGAATTAATTTACTATCTTGAATTCGGAATCATAAATCATTGACACGATGCAGGTGTACCTACCCATAATTACAAGATACCAAGACTCGAAACAACTATCAGATTCAAATGCGCAGGCCATACAATATTTGTTTCGTGAGGGAATCGAACCCACGACACGCAGTGTAGTATATAGGCATAATCAGCCTAATAATGGTCGCACCGTCAAGACTCCTCTCTAGGAGAGAGAATGGGCCGTAATCCACCGCGCGGGCCCAGTTTGGATTAGCAGATGTCACATGTTTTTGATTTTTGGTTCTAGCACGTGCTAGTTTCCTAATACAGCACTAGTGTGCTGCTGACTTTATTTTTTAAAAAAAGGTATATATATAAACTTTATAAATAGGCACCAAAGATACAGCCGTACCTAGTTTAGAGTCAAAGCAAAAATATTTTAATCCTTTTGCTAATAAAGGTTTTCATTATTATTATGAGTCATCAAAGCAAAGCACTTTCTTATTTGTTTACTTGGAAGGTAGCTTGTAATACTAGTCTAGACACGATAAACATCGCTCATTATTAGGGAATTAAATAAAGCTTGTGTCACAAAGAAAGCGGAAGCGGCATAAAGCTGATGAGGTTGCTACAACAACAAATTGGTTGGGCGCCATGTCTTTACATGTTCTTTACTTCTAAAAGTAAAACCTTGACTGCAACTTAAATAAAAGATGACCTGAGTCCATTTTCGATCCATTGTCGATTCCGACCTGGTTTGATACGCCTATAAACTTACTGTCGATGCAAAATTAAAAACTACTACTACAAAATTAAGCATCGCATCGTATATTGCACTTGTGAATTGATTCGCACTGCACATTGTATGGTCAATTGAACCGATGCTTTACCGCACGTATTCGCATCGCAGGTTTCAGCGATGTGGCGTCGTATCACGTCGATTGAAAAGGAAACCCGTAGTACTAGAACGCAAAAGGCATCAGGAGTGCCATGAGTTGGGCGAAAGAATAACTTAGGGCCCTAGAACGAAAGCAAAGAAGAAACAGGAGTAGGTTTGAGTCAGTAAATGTCTGCCCTTCTGCTCTGCACAGCTCGGGACAAGCCATTGGATAATTTCCCACCTTAAAAAAAATAGTACCTAATGCAGTTTTGTGTGGTAGCTTAAAGAAACAATCCCGCTCCCGCTATCCCCTTTCCTATGTGACCTGTCAACACCAATAAAACCCACTTCCGACAATTCACTAAACAATCCACCGACTGCTCAGTATTCAGGCAACTCGACATTAACCCATAAAGTTAGCTCATTTGTACTAACATAAAGAACCGAATGGCCTGGTAAAAGCTAACGACTATAGTTAACAAGAAGAAAAAATAACAGGAGTGGAAAAGAAAATCACAACTAAAACGAAATAGTAGTACTATAAAAGTATTCGAGTTTCCAGAGATAATGAAAAAAGTTGGTCAAATGATCACCCTCCTTCCGGACGAACAGGGTCGCGAGTTTGCGTAGTCTAGAGACGGTAAGTGTTGAAATGTTGTAGAGTTTGAGAGTGCCACTGACGACGACGTGAAGGATTTTCAATGCAGCTATAAACAAAAGTCACACAGAAAATAAAATGAGCTGCAATGATTCTTGTTGTTATGCTATGCCAATAAAGTATGAAGACACTAAGATACTGTACCACTGTTTAAAGATTTAAGGACGTTTATAATTCGTCATTGGTTAATTCAGACATGGCGCTATGGATCCTGCAGTAGATATGATTTTACTAATTGATAAATTAGGGTTATCCAAAAGGGCGCTCGAGCCCCGGTATGAAGGCTAGAAGGAACGGGGTGGGTCTTTTGATTTTTTCCCACCATAAAAAAAAAAAATGATATGATTTTGACGTTGACACGCAACTGTAGTGGTAGTACACCTAAGTACTTTTAAGACTATTGTCATCGCATATATAATGATATGTTACCCCATAAATAGAATGCATGCAGCAGAATTCATTCGATTCATTTCTATCCTATCACCAATCTTTATACAACTTTGTCTTCAATGAGAAATCTAGACATTGTTTACGCTTATAATAAAATACTATGAAACTACTAGTTTAGAAATCTTTATATGATGTACAATGGCTTTAGACAAGTGATACTAATATAAAAAAGTGCACACATTACATTTCGGAAGCGTACGTCAATTCCATACATTTTTTTTTTTTTGAAAATCCTAGTCGCTGATAGAATGTTACTATCTGCTGGTATCAGCATTCATAAATACGCGATCCGACTCTTCTACTCCTGATTCCTTACAACTTCAGAGAGATAATTACTTCCTAGATGTAAAAACTGGCGTCTTTTATACTTGAGACAAGATAAAACCTCTTTTTTTAACTCCCTTAATAAAGTAAGAAGGTTCAAGTGGGGGTAGTCAGCTAATGTTTAACTATACATTTAGCTATTACTTTAATAACTTTATAAAATTTTTGGTACCTATTTTTTTAAAAAGATTTGAATGTATATTATTTTATGGAATAGGAAATTCTAGATTTAGATTTTTTTGGGTAATGGCTGATGTTGTTTGAAAAATGATTCTAATGTATTAGTTTTCCTGGAATAAAAATACAATACAGATTTAATACTGGCTGGTAACGTTAATGATAACTGAAGCGCCTTTAATGGTAACGAAGCCGTTTCTATACTAACAACTATATATAAAAATAAATCAAAAAAATAAAATAAAAATGTACCTACGATAAATCAATGGGGACGAACGGCTCTGGAGTGGCGACTGCGTACTGGAAGACGCAGCGTTGGTAATCCTCCACAAAGGTGGTTCGATTAACAGTGGGAGCGAGACGCACAAGGCCGGTGGTTGTGGTGACACTTGGAGGAGATCTATGTCCAATAGTGGACTTCTTTCAGCTGAAATGATGATGATGATGAATTTGTCTAATCTATTCTCTAGTACATGGAGCAACTACCTGAACCAATAAAACAATAACATATTAAACTTAACAGTCGATGCTACTTATATTATCCTTAAAATACCTTCTGAGACATACATAAATTGTGCCTAACTAAATTATCCACAGCAGGAAATCAAACCCACGACTCTGAAGACCCAATCTTGACCCTCCTATACCCACCTTTCAGGTCAATTTAAAAACATCGTTAAATTTTATGGCGCGTATTCTCGTAATTAATTGATCCAAAAAGCAGTATAAAGGAACTCTAAAACACTGAATTCCAAAATAAAATGGAGCAGCTAAAGTTAGGCTATTCGTTTCAACCGGGCGCGCGGTTATCCGGGTCTGGCGGGCAAATCACGCGGAAACATACCGGCTTCTGATAGGACCAAATTAAATATAGGTCGGAATTTCAAACTGGTGGACGTGCATATTGCTACTACTTTATATGTTTAGAATAGAATAAACTTTGTTGTATACCAAAAATGTAACATAACTTATACACAAACTTAAAGCTATGGCGGTGGGTACTTCTTCTTATTTTTTTATTTATTAAAACTTCATGCAACTCTTCTCCTTTATTTCTTTCTTCTTTTTCTTTTTTCTTATCCCATATTACTTGAGGTCGGCTCAACACGTTTTTTTTCTTCCATTTGGTCTTGTCACCCGTCACGCTATTGCTAACTCCCTTTTCTTTCGTATCACTCATCACACAATCCATCCATCTTTTCTTTGACCTCACTCTCCCTTTCCACCCATCTACATGTATACTCAGAACTCTTTCAGTAACATACGATTTATCTCTCCTCTTCACATGACCATGCCAAGACAAACGATTTCATTTCAATTTTCAGTCACTGGCGCCACTTTCAAACTTCCTCTATTAAATTCATTTCTCGTTTTATCCTTTCTCGTTAAACAACACATCCTTCTCAACATTCACATTTCTGCTATATGCAAAAAATGGCGGTTTTATCGACAGTTATAAGCCGAGTACGAGCAAAGCTCAAATTATTACAATGCACTACAGTATCATGGTTGTCGAGACATTTTGTTACCTTGGGTAGGTATACCTGTAAAAACAATTGTATGTGCTTATAAATAAATAAATGATCAGCAATATCTTAGCAGGAATAAAAATTGAGATACACTAAACGCATATTAGTTACCAAGCTCTATCTAAATTACGAACTACGAAATATGTGGTGCCTAATTTGTCTGTACTCAATTATGAAATATAGTTGGTATTGCTGATGTACATACATATATCGCAAGAAAATACTTTTTCGTGAAAAGGTAATCACTAATCACAATAATATTATAAAGGCGAAAATTTGTGTGTATATGTGTGTACGTTTGATATTCCTTCACGCTTAAAAAGCTAAATAGATTTGGATTAAATTTGTCACACGGATAGACCATGTTCTGTACAAAAGTATCGGGTACTTTTTATCCAAGGACCATGTTCCATTGAGATTTGTTTTTACTTTCACGCAAGCGCAGCCACTGGCAGTAGCTAGTAAGTTATAAATAAACCGTTGTTGGTCATATTACAGCCTACTAAAATTTTCAAAACTACTTTGTATCAGTTAGTGACCAGAGCGCACCAACAAATAAGCTATGTAATCTAGTTACAATATTCGATGCACCAAAGTAGTCGAATTTGATTCTGTTAAAATTTTGCATGCAAGTTATGAAATATGTGCTGTTCTAAAATTAAAATAGAAAATTGAACACAGAATATTGTTCAACGCAATACACGGTAAACTATGAGTCAAAAGCATGTTTGGGAAATGGTTGTGGGATTGCAGATAGTTGGTTTGTAACAAGGATGGTACAATAAAAAGACGAATACAATAAAATAATTCCAAACACAATACAATGGTTCATAAATACAATTGATTTGTTCACAAATACAATACAACACAATAGATCACTTCACTATTTTATTGAGAGTAGTTGTAGTTTTATTATTATCCAGTTTAACAGTTAAAAAATTCATCAACGGTATAGGAACTGTTTGTTTCAAGAGGACCCTTTCTTGATAAGTTTATCATCAAGGTGAGCAGTTTAAAAACTTGTTGTTTTATCCAATGAAATTTTTCATAAAGAGACAACGCGGAAAAAGAGAGAGTCTGTCTAATAAATTAAACGACTTGGGTAATTATTAGGATTTAATGAAATCTGATGTAGTCAACACGAGTTCAATAATCAAGGTTGATTAAGAGGTAGAGATAATTGTTAACTAACAGAAGAACCTTAAAAAAAGTATCGAATATAAGTATTTTTTAAATGATTAAATATTACACAAAATTTCCAAGTCGGTTGACTTATTAGGCAGACTATAACGCTTGAACGCTCTGTTGGCATTCGCTAATTCCGTCACTCACTGGAACATTTCATAAAACTTGTTCCAGGAATACGTAATTTATTATTTTTCTAGAAAAAATGTCGTCAATCAGAATTCTGATAAATGTGCTAGGTATAAATATATTATTTTTTTACGTTTGTAATTTATAAGTTTTTTCTACGAAAGGCCAAAGTTCATACAAAATAGCAGATTTTCAGAGGTCTTTACTATACACAAAGCTTTAACTTTACACAAAATGTTTCGATTTCAATAGGAACCTAAATAATATCCACTAGATATAGTGTTTCCAAAATATCTATAGAAATATGTGTAATAGCATCATAATCACGTAAGAGTGGTTGTATGAAAATGTATCTAGGGTTGGGTGGTCTAATATTTTTAAGCTCTTAATTGTGATAATGGACAATAAAAAGGTCACTGACTGCTTTAAGAATATTTTAGGATCAAAGCTACGTTGAAAAACCAAGACCAGAGTATATTATAAATAGTGATCGAACGCCAAAACCGATCATTATTCAAATCTTCGAATTTCATGTGAGCCTACCAGCAAAAGACTAAAGTAGGTGCCACATGAATTTGAAATAGCGGGTAGTGACCTTTCTTCATCTATTTAGCGCAGGTTTTTGGAGGTATGTGAAACAAACAGTAAAGTCCCACACACCTCTTTTGAAAAGGGAGTATCCTCCGACCAGACGTGCGTTGTGCCTCGTGGGCAACTGCCCGGCAGATGATTTCGGGCTGCTCCATAGGTTCAAATTACATGAAGAACTTTAATTGCGCAATTTAGGATTAGTTCTTATGTAACTCCCTAGATGAAGCTACAGGTTTCTGAATTAAGTATTTTGAGTTAAGAACGTCAACCCCACTTTAAAGCCAAGCTTTTACAACTTTTCAGGTTAAAGTTAAGTATGAGAAATACTCAACTTCAAATACTTAAATCAGAAATTGGGGAAAAGTCATAAAGCTGCTTTATATCGAGGTCTATTATTTTCTTGTGGTTTCTTCACATTTTCTGGTAAGGAAAAAGAGTTCGATATTGATTGTTCGAGTAATTTGAAGCAAATTTATCTGGCGCCTACCACATAAATCATCCTCTCTCATTAACAATAATGACCATTAAGCGACAGTTAAAATGCTGCATGAATGCTGGATTAACTCATAAACTTATAGCCTATCTGACTACTCAATACCCGTTGTTCACCAAGCCTAACAAACTTAGCATCACACACGGAGAATTTTAATGCACCAAAAACCCACTGCATTACTCGGCACAAAAGGGTTAAAACAATTTTCTAAAATAAAATCCAGCTATTTGTTGTAACCCGCCGTGCGGCTACGGGGTCTCAGCATAGAATAAAAAAAATGTGTAGAAGCGAAGGAGTTAAATGCCTAAGCATTTAAAATATGTTCAGAATGGTATGTTTACCATTAGAGTTTCGGAGTGTAAAAGTCTCAAAATTTTGCTGGATCCGATATACGTAAGAAAGATCAATGTGACAAAGCTTGTGTTAAAAAATTGTAAAATGCATCTTCCGCTCTGTGTGGAGCAAGTGTCAGACATTTACTGCCTACTACAAAATTGAAAATTGTTTATTGTGGTACACAAGTAAACAAATAAATGCTTGCACTGACTGGACAGGTACACCTAGAACTGTATGGTTCTTTCTTCAAAAGACCATTTCAGGCTCAAATTGCATGGTTCTCATATGATTTGACCATTACATGTTTGCTGTATGGACTTTAAAAGAGACTTTGACCCCTGAGTTTGTTTCGGTGTTTCTTCTCAGGGTAGTCAGCTAGGAAACACCGGCCTCATCTAGTTTTAATTGACCAAAAAAAAAAGTTGATGTGTAAAAGTGTTTTTATAAAAACCTTCTTGCAAAATACATATTATGATGTAATTATACCTACCCGTGTTCCTTCAGTAACCTTAACCTTACGTTCTAATGCATCGGTGACTCTTTCAAAAAATTCTGCCATTCACTTTATCTACGTTGCAATCACTCATCATCATCATCATTTCAGTCGAAAGACGTCCACTGTCGGACATAGGCCTCCCCTAAGCGTCGCCACAACGACAGGTCCTGTGCGCCTTGCATCCATCAGAATCCCGCGACCCTCACCAGATCATAGATCTACCTTGTGGGAGGGCTTCCAACGCTACGTCTTCTTGTCACCACTCCAGAAACTGTCGTCCCCTTTCGTACAATCACACCAAAAAGTGTAAATTATTTTAATGTCTCATTTTGTGGCACTGTAGCTCGACCTACCTTCTCTATACCACGTATGCTAACGATGCTCAACGCGCTCGTGGAGACCAAACCTGGATTGAATTTATTTGCTGATAAATGAAAAAAGATAATTAGAAGTTTTGTGGTTCTATGAGAAAACAGAGTGGCTAAAATATTTTAGTGATAGGAATGGCTATTTTGCTATACTAAATAAATAAATAACAAAGTAACATAATAGTACGAAAATCAATTAAAACGGTGTTAACCCTATCAGCTTACAGAGAAAAGTAATCAACTGTCCCATCTACACTGTTACATTTCTCTATGGTCTAAGCGACCAAATCGCGTGGAAACCGAGCGACAGTTATTGGACCCGATGACCGGCCGAATTAAGTTCCATTGCGTTCGGTCGAAGCGTTTACGGGTCAGCATGTACGGTTTACGGTTCTGCAAACATTATTCGTTACATACTGGGTTAAGCAGTTTTTGATGGAGTTTAGTTTTGAATTGGGCCTCATGGAGCTATGCTTGGCATTTCCTTGTGTCATTGTATCAGGAGTGTAGATAATTGTAGGTAAGGTTGGTCACATAACCCGAAGCATAGCCAAACTTAAGACGTAGTAGTGGGTAGAACAATGGTGACACAGAACATGGTCAATGGAGTTACAAAGTTCTGGAGTATTGACCGCACATAGGAAAACGCAGCGATGGAAAGCCTCCCAAAAGGTGGACCGATGACTTGTTGTGAATGCGATGTATGCGAGACGCATAGGACTATTCCTTGTGGTGACACTTAGGGGAGCCCCATGTCCCACAGTTGACGGCTGCCTGAAATGTTGATGATGAGTTTTAGAGATGCTCGTGGCTAAGGTGATAACAGCCTCTTGGAACAAATTTAAAACTTAAACACCGCTTGCCGAGGTTAATCAGTTTAAAAGTCTTCTTCATCTGAACATACCAAGCCTTGAAAAGTAAGTTAAGCCGTTGGATTCGGCTGTCATTTGTAGATCTTTAACAGTTGTTACCAATACTTTGAAGCCAAGAAAATTAACACCAGTCTTGTCAAGGCGATCGTGTTACCCAGTTAATGGTTTGTGGAGGACAGATAGATAGTCATTATTTCAACCAATAGACGTCCATTGTTAGACATAGGCTTGTCCCAAGTGTCGCCACAATGAACAATCCTGTGCGTCCCGCATCCATCGGATTCGTGCAATCTTCACCAGGTCATCGGTCCATCTTGTAGGAGGCCCTCCATCTCTGCGTTTCCCGGTACGCAGTCGACACTCCAGAACCTTTCAGCCCCAACGGCTATCTATTCTGCGAGCAATGTGCCCTGCCCATTGCCACTTACGTTTGGCGATTTTTTATGCTACGTCAGCTACCTTGGTTCCCCTGTGGATATTTTTATTTCTGATTCGATCATGCAAGGAAACTACGAGCATAACCCTTTCCATTGCCTTTTGGCAGTATAATAGGCAGTCGATCCATCTAAAATACTGGTATACAGCTGCATCCATTTAGACAGGAAAACGGCTCGAACTTACATTGGAAACCGCGATGCAGATGATAAATAGAGGGCCTTGATGGACCATAGAAGACATGGACCAGAGACAGGTAGTCCAGCTAGTCTTCTAAAGCAGTCGTCAGTAGTCTTTGCAGCAGCTCAATCTTGGTTCATGGTTACATGTCAGACTACATCAGCTAATACACTTGGATGATCCAAAGCAATGGATAGTATCCCTAGTATATGAAGAATGCCTCGAGTGGAGACCGCGTGTCAGCAAGCTTTGTGTTCAATCGAAGGTTTGCGTGAATTTAATTGTATCCCGGGCCCCCAGCTAATGGTAACGGTAAGAACTGTGGGGTTTTAGTTGGTAAGAAACCGACATAATGCTTTGTTCACCTCAGACGAAGAGTTTGATTTGCAAAAAATCGCGTAACATAGACCCGGACCTTTAAAATGTTGCCGAGGTATTGCTCGCAGAACAGATGGTTGGTAGAGACGAAAGGTCAAGAGTTGCGACCGCGTTCCAGAAGACGAAGCATTGGAAGGCCATGACAAGCAACACAAGACAAGGACAAACACAAGAACAAGGTTTTTTTTTTTTTTTTTTTTTCGATGGGAAAAATCATTTTATGACAACTCCCGCTCTTGGGCGGAGCGGAAGATAGTGTCAGACTCTTACTGACTAAAAAACCCATCCCGTTCCTTCAAGCCTTCATACTGGGGCTCGAGCGCCCTTTCGGATAACCCTGGCCCCAGTAGGCTTCGACCCGGCTGGGCCCCTGCTGTTGCTGACTACTCCTTGAGGCGCGCGGGAACAGCGCGCGCCGTCGACGACATGGGCTTGGTCCGGACGGTTACCGGACGGCCGGACAGCGAGCTACCCATTGCTCACTGTCCGCAAGCCCGCGCCTACGGTGGCCGGAAATCGGGATCGGAATCCCGGCGGCGGCGAGAGCGCCGTTGCCTGATGCGGTCGGCCTCCTCCTTAGCGAGCATTACTGCTTCGCAGAAGTCGGCGACCGCCTGCCACTCCTCCTCGCTCCGGACCATGGCCTCGACCAAGGCCCGGCGCGAGAGGTCTCCGCCGCCGATCACCCCCACGATGAACAAGGTGGACCGATGACCTGGAATCATAGGTATTTGATGGATGCGAGACGCACAGAGCGGTTCGTTACGGTGACACTTGAGGGAAGGTTATGTTCAACAGTGGACGTCTTGCAGCTAAAAAGATGATGATGATGAGACAGAAATAATGCAGAAGGCGAAAAATCTGGTGTACTATCCATTTAGTATCCCTAGTATATGAAGAATGCCTCGAGTGGAGACCGCGTGTCGGCAAGCTTTGTGTTCAATTGAAGGTTCGCGTGAATTTAATTGTATCCCGGCCCCCCAGCTAATGGTAACGGTAGGAATTGTGGGGTTTTAGTTGGTAAGAAACCGACATAATGCTTTGTTCTCCTCAGACGAAGAGTTTGAATTGCAAATTAAATAATTATATTAAAATGTTGCCGAGGTATTGCTCGCAGAACAGATGGTTGGTAGAGATGAAAGGTCAAGAGTTGCGACCACGTTCCAGAAGACGCAGCATCGGAAGGCCAAGACAAGCAACACAAGACAAGGACAAACACAAGAACAAGGTGGACCGATGACCTGGAATCATGGGTATTTGATGGATGCGAGACGCACAGAGCCGTTCGTTACGGTGACACTTGAGGGAAGGTTGTGTTCAACAGTGGACGTCTTGCAACTAAAAAGATGATGATGAGACAGAAGTAACGCAGAAGGCGGAAAATCTGGTGTTGTGGCGCAGCTTCAGATAGATCTACTTTTAGCTGTGGCTTGCGAAAGGCTGAGATTGATTGAAGACAGACTGACAATGTAATCTATTACATAGTTTATTTCGTCCTTTTTTTCGACGAATTTGGAATTGGCTCTCCTTTGTTTCTTCCGTTCATGTTAATTTAGTAACATTTGTCAAACGACTGATTTAACCACGCCAAAAATTCCACTGGCAAAATACTTATTGCTTTAGGTGACGAAGGAAAGGGTCGTCAGAGTCCCGTCACAATAATCTGTGATGATCATAATAGGTTTCACTAAAGACAAAAGCGAAATTAGCCTTTTGAATTAGTAGTAGCCTCAACCACGAGTTTTTCTTTTAAACCTATAAAAAAGATACACAACACGAATTATTTTCAAATTAAATTCAATTTTGCTCTACACACAACAAACCAATTTAAACATCAAATGATCGCAATACCCCACTAATGACCGCGCTCCAAACAATCAAAAAACATAAAAAAGTATTTTCAATTACAACACAATTCGGATATCAAAGAGAATGGTAAAATGGTAGAATGGTATAAAACGATATACAAAATAATTGCGGATGTTCTCTCCGTTAACGGCAAATGGGAGAATTCACATCCGCCGGATGTAGGCACCGGCGGAAGTTTACTTAGGCCGCGAAACCGGCGGCGGCCGCGTCACCCTCGGTTATGTTCGGAGACTGGTCTTTACAGGGCGATTTTGAGATGCGACTTTTGTATAATGAGATTCGTGATTATTAAATTAAAGCTAGGATTTTTTTTTTATTAAACTTGCGTTAATTGAAACAATAGGTACGTATGTGGGTACGTGAGTGACAATCCTCACACAAAATAGTGTCAGAATGGTCTATCATTGATTTCATAATTGTTGATTTTGACAAGTTTTGGTAATCTACTAATATAATGGCATCATTATGACTTTCCGATGGTCATCCACTGACACTCCATTGAAAGAAATGGCATAGAATGGTGAATCTTGTACACAATGATAAATGAATGTCTGACGAATGCGGTAGTCTGCTAAAATTTTTACAGTTCCTTTGATCAGTGTCCTACCATTAGAACGTCATTGTGCAGTCAGTGCTTTTAAGAAGCTCGATATTGTCATTTTACCACAATTCTATTACGAGACCATTGACTGATCAATGAACGATCATTATGAGTTAACTGATTACAAACTTTTAGCAAAATGACGATGGGATCGTGTTGGAACGACGAATTTATAAAAATAGCAGACTTGGGCCCTGTCCGGGTGCATTCGCGCGACTTGGCTAGCCTACTCCTACTTCAACCTGTCTGTTTTTACCCCGACATCTGCTATTTGAGTTATATAATGCAGCGTGGTGTTTCTAACGCGATCTATTCGCTATACCTATTACGCTGAGCTCCACTGCCCTTTGACAAATCTTGAGTTTGGACAAAAACAATTAATTTTAATAATAGATTTTTATAAATTTAAATACACATATTTTTTAATTTTATGATGTTTTATTATATTTGAAATATATTTTATTATTTATTGTGCACTCCTACGTCACCTACCATAGTGTTCTTTAACAAGTCAAGTTTTCTCATGTGTTGAGTTGTGTTAACCTTTGGGATTAACTTGTAGAGAATGCCTTGTGACATTAAGTCCACCTATATACCATTACTGTAAATGAAGTTTAAATAAATAATAATAATTAAACTCACTTAGTCCATCACTTTCTATTAAAACAAATCGTTTAACTAACACAATATTATTATATATATTATTTTAAAATTGTACACCGGACCCTACCCTCTATTGTCATCTCTCTCTATCGCTCAATGGTTTGCTGGAAGAAAACTCAACTTTGAGTTAAGCTCGCCTCACTTATTTTGTGTTGTTATATTGTACAATAAAGAATTAAAGAATAACAATATTACACAAAAGTATGTCCCAGTGTATATCATAATTAATGCAAATTGAAGTCGACAGCGTTACAGCGTAATGTGAGTTGTCATACTACCGTTTAGTGGGCACCTATTGGGACGGGGGGATGTTAATCCGTGTTGGGTAGGAACCAGTGTTTGAGGTGTTTCTTGATCTCAGAATACCAGTGCTAAGTCGGAGCATTTTATGCACGTGTTATTCAAAATTAGCTTGATTAGACTGAGTCTCATTTAAGTTGGCAAAGCCAAAAATAAAGTGTTTCATAACGAACTAAACAAGACATGGTCAAAGACTTCTTTGTAGAAAAAAAGTATCCATCCTTTTTTCTACAAAGAAGTCTTTGACTTAAATGAAAAGATATTCAAATTACCCAAAAATGCAAACGATCCAAACTGTATCCTTAGAGCAGAAAAGATGATCATTCACAAAAATAATGATAATAATAAATACATTTTTTGAAACAAGTTCTTTATGACATCACAACAAATAAAATGGTATAAAAGTTTTCAAAATAAAGAACTGTAGCGGCGTCGTCAGATGCCATATAGGGACTAAAATTCGAAATTTTGCGTCGTGGTATTAAAGTGTTCCGCGTAATCAAAAAAATCAACTATCGACCAATTTTGCACCAGTCATAACACCCGTCTGGTCAGAGGATCCATAATTTTAAACGGTATGTGGGACTGTACACTCTGTTCCACCTGCCTCTTCTCTGGTAACCCCGACGTGATCATTTTTTTTTAATGTTTTTGGAAACATTTAGTAAGGGAAAGATCGGCATTGGAGTAAGAACGTATTAATCAATATACCACTTATTTAGCTTTATTTTTAATGCCAGCCACATTGCTGGGCAAGGTGGAACATAATGACGCGGCACGAAATATGACTAGCATATTTATACGTTCTTACCCAATGCCAATCTTACCCCAACGCACTATACTACAAAGAAGCTCTATGCCAAACACTGGATATCCTGTGTCGTAGGATCTAGTTTTTTGTCATCAATGTCACGATATAATATTGCAGAAGTCAATATTTCATTAAAGTTTGGTCACAAAACCAAACAATTAAAATCTTACAAACAGACAGTCGTCTTATCGGAACCAACCTTTATTCGACAGTGGTTGCGTGCGCCCACCAGTTACTGCAAAGCGAAACACACAAAAGAAACGATAAGGCACCGACATTAGGGCCATCCCTCTTACGATGTATAGAAATTAAGCCCGTAGGCCTACAGGCTGCGGAGATAAATGTACCACTCCGAGATCGCATGGACTGGCCTAATGTTTAGACGAGGAGTAAAATTAAGTGGGCTACAAAAGGTGGCGCAAGGTTAGACGGGATGATGAGAAATCTACTTGGCTAGGTACTAGAAATACTAAGAGTGTCTGAGAAAAACCTTTAAAGAAAATGAAACTAAATAATGGCTAGAGCAACTACAGTTTTGACTTTGTGCTTGGCCAAATCTTTAGAATCTGTTGATAAGATGAAAGTGTTGTGGCATAACTAAAAAACTCAATTTTTATCGGAAATTTTTGCTTGATATTGACATTCTGTACAAAGTATGTTCGTTGTTGTTATCTGTGGACATCCGTTAGAGTGGCGATACACAGAGTTGCTGCTAGCACGAAATATTGCAAGTAGATTGCATGCCAGTCTGCCATAATAAGTTTTGTTCTGGATACTTTAATTTTGTATCAGTCACATCAACAAAATAAACATGTATAGAGGCACTTCAAGGCATTTCGATCAGAAATCTTGTCTTGTTTTGGTTTTTATGAAACATAATTATAACAATTATTTTTTAGAAATAACAAAAAGTTTGTAACTAATTGCAAACATTTGTAAGCTAAAAATCTCTATACAAGGTGTAAGGGACAAACTTTAAGGACTTGCTCAGTAGACGATACTGAACAACATTCCACAAAAAATGTTTTCAGGGAACGAAAAAAAAAATCTGCCTCACCATACAAAATTATAAACTTGATTGGACAGTTTGTATGGAGAGGCCGATTTTTTTTTTCGTAGGCTGGTAGAAACTAGTATGTACATACGTATATTCTGCAAAAATAAATACACTTAGGCATTGAAGTACTCGGCAACACCACTGTCATATGGGCCCGCTGACAAACTGCATACAAGACTGGCAGAATTACGATTAACTCTGTAACAGCAAATATTTCTACTTATAACATTTTTTTCTTCAAAATATCTTGCCTTGAACCTTCAAAGGTCACGACCATAAAATACGCTTCGAAGTATCATCCTTCTAAGAGGCTTACAATTTCCAATAACGCGAGCTCACAAGTCGAACGCCAAAGGACTAAGACCGAAATACTCTTACAAACACTTAAACATTAATAGAAAACAAGAAATTACTGAGAAAAAGATGGCATGGTCGGAAATTAAGGGGCGGGCCGCAGACGCGAACCATTTGTCCGTCTGTCCGTTACACTTAGCTTGGGAACCTCATTCGCTTAACACTCACCTGGGGATCTATGCTGGGGTCGCACGGGAGGAAAGTTTAGACAGACCCGTAGGCAATGTTATGGTTGTTAGAAAGAAAATGAAGAAACAAACGCATATGTAATAATTTTTTGAAGATTTATAGAAAGCATAATTGGCCTGAAATACACAACAAATCACTACTTGTACCAATGCGATGACTTCATTTATTTTGGTAGGGGAAAGGTTTTACGTGCAAGGAACTCAAAATCTTGACCATTTTGAACAGAAAAATAGGAATTAAAAAATTACAATTCTTTTTTTTCGTCCGGTCACATTTCTAAGCCTTCATGCTTATTGGAGCCAGATACTTAATCGTTACAGTAATATTATAGAGACACTAGTGATTATTATTGTTACTTCACGCATGAACGGCTCATCTTTAGAAGAAAATTGGCACACTGGTAGACCATGGTCTGTAACAGTACACAGGATACTTTTAGAGTGGAAGAGTTTATAGTCATATCGGGGATATTTGTAAACTGTTACGCGGCGGAATCCACTGGCAGAACCTATAATATTATTTTTTCTACATCGATCCATCATAATCATTTATCCATTTTTTTTTCCTGCATCGAAACAATCACATTTTAGCGGCTTCTTTGGCTGACTTATTGCCCGAGTGTAGCAGACTACATTAATGAATATTTTTTTCTACATCGATCCATCATAATCATTTCATCCATCTTTTTTTTTCCTGCATCAAAGCAATCACATTTTAGCGGCTTCTTTGGCTGACTTATTGTCCGAGTGTAGCAGACTACATCAATGATTCCTTTCTGATGCAGACTGCCACATATCCCAAAAAAATCTCTTTGTACTGGTTGATTAATCGGCTGTATGAGGTTGGGTACAAATTCCTCTTCAGTTTTGCGAATTTACTACTTTCAGATCCTAAAAACCTCCTCCTCCTCTTTTCAGATGCTTAAAAGCCAAGGCTTTAACATGTTTGGATAACTATTTCTGGTATTTTGAAATTCGGATCCCTCTGGTATTTGTTGTTGATGTTTTTTGGTATGTTACACATGTATCTCATTGCCTTTATTTAAAAGCTTTCCAGGGTTTCCATATTATACAGGACGATTAAACTAAAAAACATTTTTGTTGAAGAGAAAATGCCAGTGTTTCTTTTCAGACGCGTCCCTAATATTGGTCCGTAAGTTTCTGTTCTAATACAAGCCCTTCTCCAGCCTCTTAGTTTAGATGAGATTAGATTAAACGTTTGGCTCTTAACAATACAAGAGGGACAACATTTTTTGCTTCAAGCTGTTTTTAGGGACCCTACAGAGATGTTCTTTACTAAATTGGGGTACAAAGAATTGAATAATGTATCCTATTTTATTGTTTGTACCAAGATTACTTGTTCTTAGTACAATTTTCTTGCGAGATTTGTCTTGACAAAATAAAACATTTGTACGTCAGGTAACTTTAGTGCTGTCTTGAGGCTTGTTTCTTTTGTTTTTCGTTGAAAGCTTCATTAGTTATATCTAGAGGTAGGTAGTGTATATTGCCTGTACTTCAGGATGTAAAATCCTTCTCATTTTATGTGGATTCTGTAAGAGATGTATTAAAAAAGTTCTTGTGTAGTAAAATATGACTGTTCCAGGTATGTCGAAGATTGTTCAAAAGAGTCGCCGCAATAACTGAAGAAACGGACGCGGATGGGTTTAGTTAGTAAAAATCTGGTACTTACTCAACCCAAAAAAATGGTGTGTTTAAGGTCACTAAATAATTAAGTATCGTAACTGATGTTCGTTAACTGGTGTTCGTTACTGTCCCAGAGCTAAGCAAAGGCTTTCTCTCAAGTTCCTCCAGAAATTTTTCACATAAATGATTGATGATTTCATTAACACATTTATCAATACACACATATCTAATAATTGTTGCAGGCCTTTATTGACGAGATTACAATGAGGACCTTCTTCGTCATCATTATTGCAGCCGAAAAAACGTCCGAAGCTCCTGCAAGTGTCACAACAACCGATCTTGTTCGTATTACGACTATCGGATTCTCGGGATTCTCACTAGGTCGTCAGTTCTCCGTGTGGGATGATTTCCAACGCTGCGTCTTCCGGCACTATCTTCAACAGGTAAAATTTTACTTGTAAACAATTTAGGTTTTCAGAATTTGTGGAAAACGTAATATCTGAACACCTTGAAAAGATAACTCAAAAAATAAACACCAAACACGAGTGGTGATACGAACTGGTTCAGGCACACCCACTATAAATCTCTTGTATTACGAATGGGTACATAAAAATTCATTGCTTTCCTTCGATTTATCCGAACAGTTTTCTTTTCATTGTAAGAGTATTATTTTATGCACCCCCAGTGAGCGGTGCTGCTTAGATTGTATTAATGTGGAATGGAATGTCTTGTCTTTTTCTCAGTATAATTCAATACCATGGCTGTGGGATTATTTGATAGAGTTACCGTGGTCATGGAAGGTAGGTCGGTTTTTGCCAGTAAAAGTCTCTCATTCTATCATCATCTTCTCATCTATTACCACACATAACCGTTGCAAAAATATCTGTCTATTTATTACCATCACGTTAGATTGAATTTGGAAGAAAGTTGCCTCCCGGGTAGACCATGTCTTGAAATAAGACATTAGAAATATATTGCAGGTTTCAATTCAATTGGAATAATTTTCGATATTCTAGCGGGCAAAGCTGGCTGAAGCGAGTTCCGTATAAAATTATTTTAAAACCATTTTATACCACGCAAATGTTTACTTAAAGTTACACTTCCATACTTTACATATTCCAAGTATGGCTCGCTTTTTACTACCGATTGGAAATGAGTTACAGTTGAGCAGAGCTATGGATTTCATCTCTATACTGCTATGATACAGAATATATGGGAGTGGTATTATTGCGCCTCACTCCTGCAGATAGTAGGCAGTTGGTAGGAAACGACGAGTATCTGTCGTGTTGTTCAATGCGTTAGTTCGAAGCCACTTAGAATTTGCTAGCGTGGTGTGGAGTCCTCACTATGTAGTGCACTCGCAAAGACTCGAAAGTATCCAAAGGGCTTTCACAAAACACTTAGCATATACCTCCGGTAAAATATCTCCCAGGTGTCCGTATGAACAGCGTGTTCGGTGCTTCAACATGAACTCTCTGCGTGATCGACGAATGACGCGGGATCTGACGTTTCTCTTCAAATTGGTACATAATAGATTGGATTGCCTAGGGCTGTTTGAGCGGATTGGGATAAAAGTTCCTTCCAACATACCTAGATTCCCAGTTACCAATGTCTTTAACACTTCTCCATGTAGGACGAATATTGGCATAAACTCGCCAATAAACAGACTATGTAGAGAGATGAACTCCTTCGTAAAATCCGTACCTGAGGTTGATATTTTTCACGACTCCTTAAAAGTCTTTAGAGCCAGAGTACTGGAGTGCCAGGGAACACAACTTGTCAATTAACATAGTGCATGATTGATGATTGTTTTTTTATTGTAATTTATTGTAAATTGTTACTGTAATTTATTTTTTGATTCTTACTTTTTTAACTGTTTTAATTGTTTTGATTATTTTGACCTTATTATTGATTATTCTGATTATTTAATAAAATTGTTTTGTTTATTTTTATTATTCTGTTTTTTTTTTATTAATTCACTATTTTGATTCTTTTGATGATGTTGATTATTTTATTAGTCAAGTTTATTGTGTTGATTTACTATATTATTTTTAATTTGAGTTATTTTGACCATACCTACGAATTTGACTATTTTAATTTGATATTTTGACTATGTGGATTACTTTGGCTATTTTAATAATAATACTGACTATTTTAGTTATTCAAATTGTTATGACTATTTTGGTGAATATGATGATGATAATTTTGCACAATTATTTATTTTGATTTTGTTAATTTTCTTAATGATACATTTTTTTTTTTTTTTTTTTTATAATTGATAGGCTCGCGTTTGACCACAATCTCACCTGAGTAATTTTCGATTACCCTGATTATTCTTCTATTTTGATTCAATTGCCATGTTTGTTTTGTGTTTTTTTTTGCTCTGAATTTAATGATTTGATTTATTTTTGTTACATTGCAATCTTAATAATTAATTTTTAATTTTTGTTATCATCTCTTATTTTGTGAATGCTGGTTGACCTGTAATTGGCGACTGTGTAAGACTTAGGCCAATTGTTATCCATACTTGTAAAATGCTGTACACAGAAGCTGTTGGTTTTACCTTATAAATAAATAAATAAATAAATCTAGTGCTGTTAGAGGTAATGTATGAGTTTTTATGCTGGTTTGAGTGGAGAAGTAAAAAGGCAGGGTTATAAAAAAAAGCTGGTTATCAGGCAATTGTGAAAAGTTGCCTAATGAGAAGAAGAAGAAGAAATTATAATGATAGAAAACCAATAAAGAAATGTGGAGAAACATAATTAAAAAAATATAAAAGGGATTCTAGAGCGGAGACAAGCGGCATTACACCATGAGAGAACTTTTTTGTCTGATTGTGCCTGATGGTAAGCAGTGATGCAATCGTTGATGATGAGGTGCACTAATTTATTAAGAGCCTATGTTATGCCGTTTGCTGTCACGACATCCCTCATAATTGCGTTGTATTTCTCAATGCTTAGGATCGTGACTTGTCTTTCATTCTGAGAATATCTATTGACCTAGGCGCGCCAATAGATGTTGTGATTCTATCTGAAGAAAAAAATATCGTAACCCTTTTTACACACAGGAAGAGTAATTTTACTAATTTTTTTTTCATATTCAGTCAGATCATTCATGAAAGTAACAAAAAACCAACAAGTCCCAAAGTTTTTCCTTTTAAATTAATGTCAGAAATACTTTAGCGTTTATAATAATATTAACATCATTTGATTAGATTATAAAAGATTGGAAAATATATAAATATAGTTACGTATGAATATAGAAATTACCCACACTTTTACTAGAAGGTGAAATATGTCCGACGTTTTGGCAAGAAAATGGGGCGATTTGGCACCGTCTGGAGCGATGCTCGTATAAAGAGATGATCTCTGTGAGTTACAGGGTGCGTAAGTTTAACGGAAGCAGCAGATTGTCTGGGGAGAGAACTATGAGTAATTCTATGTCTGGTTTAAAATAACTACATCTTATATTGCGCTAATTTCGCGCCAATTGGTTGGATTTGTTTTTCACTACAGCATTGTTTATTTATATGTATGTATTTACATTGTATTTGTTTCTCTTCTGTTTTGTCTTTTTATTAAGTTGCACCTGCCATGTTATGTTTCTGCACCACCCTAAGGTCGACTGGCAGATAATGCCTAAGGCATTAAGTCCGCCTTTGTACAGTTTTTTGTGCATAAAGCTTTAAATAAATAAATAATAAAAAATATTGTACAAGCTATTTGTACTTATATGTGAGTATAACAACATTGTAGACTCTGTGCATTTCTTAGAATTTAAAATTGATTGATCTTCATTGTCCTCCTATACCTACTAATATTGTAGAATCCATAATTTGTTTTTTAAGAGTAACCAAGGAGTTTCTTGTCGATTCTTCTAGGAAACGATCACTTTAAACCGTGAGCTAGCTTCTGACGTTTTATAGGTGTAGGTCTAAGTGAAATAAAATAATTTTGAGGTTTGAGTTTGACTTTATTTTTATGTCAATTAAATGCATCGGATTCTAATGAAATACATGCACGTGTACTATTTACTAGATTATCTTCATCTTTCACTAACTTCTTCCAGCGGCTTCACTCGCGTGAAAGTAGACAATTATCACGATGAAACAAAGGATAGTACAAATAGCGTTCTAAAAATACATATTAGCGAAAGAATTTCAGAATTGCTTTAGTAGTTTTAGAGATACAGTACCTACTTAAGATGAACTTGAATTTTTAGAATCGGTTTGGGAGTTTAAGAGATACAGTTTCCTACATATGAATTTGAAAGTCCCTTTTTATAATATTAGTAGATATATATAAAAAGGTATATTTTACAAAGCAAAATATGTACAGAATGCATTAGAAATACTGTCATTAAAAATTTATTACACGTAAAAGCTAGCGTTAAATAATGTAAGTTTTTCTTACTTGAAAGTCACAAGTGACAAGGCTTAAAACTATGAGGTTCTAAAATTACCGACCCGTGTATTACCATCGTCTAGTTGGAAAGTAAATTTTAAATTTTCTACTAATATCATTAAATTCAGTACCTAAATAAATAAAGAAACTGACAGAAAATGAAATTGTTTGTCTATCAAGAAATTAAAAAAAAAAATTGAATGATGTGAATAACCAAAAAGGGGAGTTCAAATTAAATCAAAGCTTTTATAATACACTTACACTAACATACACTAATATAATAAAGTGGTAGTTTGTTTTTTTTTTGTTTTTAGGAGGCAATATCTGAAAGTCCTGCCCTCCTAGCCAAGTTACAAACGTTTCGCTTGCTTCGAACGCTTCGAGTTGGCCTTGCCGCTAATTCTTTTGTTCTGACCACGTGACTGAGCGTTGACGCGACGTCATTCCCGTACATTTGAAGCTTTCTACAAGCGTTAACTATTGCAGATTAGCAACTTGGCAAGGGGTACTGGTCCGATTGCTAACATGTTTCACAGATAGAAAGCTGCTTTATTCCTGACTGACATAGGCTATATAATTTATGTAACATAAAAAACGCGGGCAAAAGCTAGTTTCAAATTCTTAAATCGTTTACAGGCACTTTTGAATTCTTACGAAGTCAGTCAGGAGAATAGAGCTAATTGCAAACTTTAAAGCGTAGATATCTATGGAGAAGAATGTGCAAGAAACTTCATGTACACTCTTTTAAACCATGACGTTACACCTATTATAAATATCTGGTTTTAAACCTACTATTAGTCGTAGGTATTAGCTTATTAGTTTTGTGTTGATTAACAGAGGAGAATTGAAAACGTAATAATGCGATCCGCCGTAACATAGGTTCACGTAAAATACAATGAGTATAGGGGCCATGGGTTAATTCCCAAAAGGGGAACCCGTCCTGGAACGCTAGAGCAAAGAAGGAACATAGGTGGTTTTGGTCAGTAAAAGTCTGACACACCCTCCCGCTCTGCCCTAGAGCGGAAGAAGTTATTCGATGATTTCCCACTTAAAAAAAAGGTGGAGGAGGAGTCATCATCATCATAATCATTTCAACCGTTACACGTCCACTGTTGGACATAGGCCTACCCCAAGTGTCGCCACAATGAACGATCCTGTGCGTCTCGCTCCCATCGGTTTCCCGCAACCTTCACCAGGTCATCGGTTCACCTTGTAGGAGGCCTTCCAACGCTGCGTCTTCCGGTACGCGGTCGCCTCTCCAGAATGAGGAGGAAGAGAACATGCAAATTAATATGCTTATTCCTTTTATCAAATGGAAATTAAGTAACAAAATAATTAATTTCAAGTCTTTTTGGTCATTTTCTTGTCTACAGAGCTTTCTATCTTACCCAATCCAGGCAAAGTCACAGGGCAATACCAACAATGACCAACGCAATATTTCAGCCACTATCGACCACCGTGGCGGCGGCCATTGTGTCTCAATCGACCGGCCAATTTGCATAATAACTGTTATTTTGTACGCGCTATGACTTAACCCCACACTTTGCTTGCTATGGAGGTATTTTCAAGGAGTTGTTAAGATTATTAGGTCAGATTATTGGTGACTGCCAACGTGTGGTTTTATGGTCGTACTTGCATTATTTTGTATATTGTGAGGGTTTATTTTGCTCCATTAAAGCTTTTAGAGATACCAGAAAAGCTAAAAGTAAAATTTTCTTTCAAGCTTAAAATTCGGAACTACTACTTAAAGTCTTCTCAACCTTAGTTTGTTATAATTTTATTATCTACATTTTGAATCCTCTTAATTATAATGATTTAATATTTATCATCGTAATTATTAGTAATATTTTAGCATATATATATGTAATTTATTACTAGGTATAAGCACCTAATTGCAATGATACTTCATTCTATTTTTAAATATCTAGAATTTATTTATTGTGCACACCTATCACAGTGTTGTCTTTTTAACCCAAAGGTTGACTGGTAGGGAATACCTTGTTGCATGAAGTCCACTTAAACACTATGTAGATGAAGTTTAAATAAATAAAAAAATACTTTAAGGTCAATTTTGGCTGGATTATTTGCTTGTTAAATTAAAATCATAACTTTGATAAAGGTTGTATACTTTTTGAGATTGAATGAGATTATCCTTATTGCAATTTCACACTATACCTAGATTTTGCTCATATTCTTCGATACTATAACATGTTAATAGCAGCTATCATAGCATCGCCGAGGGCCTATCATTACAAAGATCATATTCCCTAAGTATAGGGTAATCTTGTTGAAATAATAATACCCTGAAATAATGTACAGTGTTGCATAGCAGCTAGAAATGTTAGCTTTAGTGATTGTACACTGATTAATTGTTAGTTTGATAGGTTTAATTTGCATTTTAAGGTTGAGGTTAATTGGACAGGGTAAATTGCCCGGAGAATAGAAGGTCAATGGAGCTGAAAAATTCTGGAATGGTGACCTCGTACCGGAAGACACAGCGTAGGTAGGCCTCCTACAAGATGGACCGGCTGGAATCCGATGGATGCGAGACACACAGGAAACCATCCATACCATCATGAAATAGAACCCAATAAATGTATATTTTCAAAAAAAGAATAACGTACATACTGCATACCTGCATAGCTACCTATGTAGCTGCATACCGTATCCATGTACGAACGAAGTTACTGACGCTAGACGTACCTACATGGCTCTTATGAAAAGTTAACTGGATGCTTATTATTGAATTTGCTAGTATAGCCTACAAAAAGCTCCACAGAACATCTCGAATCAACCGACAAAAAGTTCGGATCAGAACTACAATAAAAAAACCAAAACAAAACGAGTATCCTACACACTATTATAATCATCACATTTACGCACAGTTTACGGTTCTTATAATATTTATAGCCTGCGCAAGCGCACTTGTGCACAAATTGCTCAGCATTACACGACGTGTGGCAGTTATGATAATATGAGGCGCGATTCACACCTGATAGCTTGCACAGATGAAGAGTTTGTAGCTTCGGGGGTTATTTTAAAAGATGGCTAAAAGTAATATTAAGTCTTTTGTTCGTAAACGTCTTTGAAATGAAATGGTGTTTTAGTCTGACCTTTTTAGTTTTAAATTATATTAAATTTATTACAATATCAGCTAGTAAAGCGTTCTGAATGTAAAAATATGTGAATAAAAGGCCTTAAAAATAAACTACTTACTTAACTTTTAAGGCATTCCTAAAGTATTTTTATGGTGAAATTTTGGTAAAATTTATTTTCATAAGTGATGTGAAAAGAAACAATAATAATATTTAATTATATAATACTAGCTTCGGCCGCATGAAAAAATGGAGTTGACTCCCGGGATAGAAAAAAAGTATTTGTAACACGCTTTTATTAGATTCACCTGTATGTTTGTTTGTATGTAATCAACGCCTTTGAGCTCGATTTTGCCCATCAAAGATCGATGACACCCATCAAAGACCGATGTTGGACAGGCCTGTTGGTCTAGTGGTTAGTGACCGTGACTGCTGTGCCGGAGGTCGTGGGTTCGATTCCCACCCAGGACAAATGTTTGTGTGATGAGCACGATCATTTGTTCTGTGTCTGGGTGTAATTTATCTATAATATATATGTATTTAGAAATATATAAGTATGTTTATCAGTTGTCTAGTACCCATAACACAAGCTCTGCTTAGCTTGGGACTGGACGGTGTTGTGTGATAGTTGTGGAATATTATGTCAATGTCAATCATCCGATTTTTTTTTTGTAGGTATTCATCCAAATGACGACCCCCGCACTTGGGTAGAGCGGGAGATAGTGTCAGACTCTTTTTGACTAAAAGACCCACCCCATTCTTTCATGTCTTTCATACCGGGGCCGAGGTTCCCTTTCGAAGCTAACCCTAGCCCCAGTAGGCTTCAACCCAGCTGGGCTTATGCTGTTGCTGACAAATCCTTGAGGCACGCGGGAACGGTGCGCACTGTTGACGACTTGGGCTCGGTCCGGACGGTTGGACAGCGAGTTACTCATTGCTCGCCGTCCGCAAGGCCGGAAATCGGGATCGAAATCCCGACGGCGGCTGGGGCGCTGTGAGTGCCGTTGCCTGATGCGGTCGGCCTCCTCCTTTGCTAGCATTACTGCTTCGCAGAAGGAGGCGACCGCCTGCCACTCCTCGCTCCGGACCATGGCCTGTACCAAGACCCGGCGTGAGAGATCGCCGCAGCCGATCGCCCCCACAAGGGCACGGCGATGCTCTGCCCAAGCGGTGTCTCTACTGTGTGCTCCACCGTGTCCTCCGGGCGTTCTGCACAGAGGCGACACTCGGGCGTCACTTCCGCACGTATCCGGTGCAGCAGGAACTTCCTGAACTTACCATTCCATACCTTCCGGTGAGATGCAATCAATGCATCTGCGTCATGCGGAAGATGCAAAAATCCGATTAAAATATTATTATATTATCCTGATTAGATTCGCAAGGATTTATCAATTTCAATCGAAAAAAAATAGAAAATTAAATTAAATCTTGATATAAGCAGAAAATAATTCTTAAAGTGTAAATAAAATTACCGGTAGAAAAATTGGGATATTGGAATTTAGAGCTTGATTTCAAAACCATTATGCGTAATCTGCGCATGTTGTACCATCGACCTGCTTTTTGACTTGCACATATTTATCCCTTTAATATTTTTATCACATTCGGTGGCTAATCACTAAAAAGTGAAAAATAAATACAGTTTAAAAAAACAGGCTTTCATATCAAACTAAAAAGTGTAAAATAATTTTCAATACAGGTAGAAAATAATAATAATAAACGAAAAATATTTATATTATTGTTAAAAAAGTATGGGGTGCTCGATTTATGAAAAATATGACACAAAGCGCCCCATGCTTTTTTAATGTGCTTTTTTATGAGAGGAATGAAAAAATTAGATTCCGATTAAACTTTTTTTGTTTATGATTCATAAATAAATTTAATTTAAAAAAATATCTGGTTTTGCTTACCTGCCGACCCAATTTGACAGCTATGACGTGATAACAGGCGCTAAATCAATTCTGTTTTTATTTGAATCGCATATTATCCAATCATAATTTAGGTGCCTTTAAGGCTAGAGTAAATAGGCTCTTTATAAACTAGTACGCCTCACCATCAACGACTGCATCATTGCTTACCATCAGGTAGGATCGCAGTCAAGCACTGGGTTAAATCAATTAAAAAAAACCGGAAACCCATTGATCTCATTTAAAAATCCACCTCCTCCTACAATTTACTACTAAAAGGATTCACTAATCAAAACTTCAGAAAACATTCCACAAGAAAGGAAGGGGCAATCAAAAGAAAATTACCGTGGCCACCTTCTTACAGTTTCCAATGGAAAAACTTGAGCTTGCTACGGAACCAATTTGCCGTCGCAAGGGACACACTAGGATTAATTAGAAGCACGGCAGTTTGTGCCACTGTTGGACCCTTATGATTGGGGCTGTGTAATGTGGACCTGTCTTAAATAAAGTATTGGGTTTTTTGGTTAAATACTCTATTCGTCCGTCCATGGGGACGTGGGGAGCTGTGTGGAGTGAAGTTATTGTTGAGACAAGTACTTTGGGCTGCCGTGTAAGAATGTAAGTGAATTTGGTTTAACCCATTTTTCGTTATGAAACTTGGAATAGTAGATTACTTTATTCATGGCATTTATTTATTAAAGTCGTTACACCAGTCACATATCTTTTGCAATGGCTAAACTTAACTTGCTAAGTTGGTTTCTATACAGCATGTAACATAATAAACGCACATCCTAAAAGTCACAGGCTTATAATCGGCTAGCAATGGGTAGCTTTTTTTTATGGTGGGTAAAATCATCCAATGACAACCCCTGCTCTTGGGCGGAGCGGGAGATAATGTCAGACTCTTACTGACTAAAAGCCCACCCCATTCCTTCTAGCCTTCATACCGGGGCTCGAGTTCCCTTTCGGATAACCCTGGCCCCAGTAGCTGGCCCTAGCCTGGCCCCCACAATTATAAAGTTTTCCGTCTGCTAGTATTATTTTCATTAAAAAAACCTCTTAAAAGACACACAATTTACCTAAACTCCCAGTAAACCTAGGTCCTGATGAGCCCCAGAACCGTATAGATAACGAGTTGAATGGAAGCCTCCAACGAGTTAGGACAAGTTTTTGCAGGTTGCTTCTCGTGTGCTCTTTTGGATGTTCGCTGTAAAAAGTTGCAAATATTGAACAGAACTTGGTTGAGTTCTGTTTTTATTTTAGGTTCTACGTAGGTTTTGGTTATTTTCGTTTTGCAGAACAGATTAGAAATAAAATGAAAAGAAATAAAAAGTGTTTATTCGTATCTACCTCACGCATTCATCATCATCTTCCTGCCCTTGTTCCTTCTTATTTGGGGTCGGCGCAACACGTTTTTTTTTCTTCCATTCTGCCCTGTCTCGCACTAGCATGACGCTATCACTAACTTCCTCTTCTTTCATTTCACTTTTCACACAACCCATCCATCTTTTTTTGGTCTCCCTCTCCACTCATCCAATAACTCTTTTAGTGACATGCATTTACGCATTCATTTACAATAGAAATGAAAACGGTAAAGAAAAATAACATTAAAATGAAGAATACTTTGTGGTTCTTTAAGCACAAGCGCAACTTAAAAATATTATCTAGAATTATTTTTAAATAAGGAAAGACTTTGCCAGAGCGATGTTTTGTCATTTTATAAAATAGGCAAAACCTATCGTCAAAAAGTCTAGTGTAGGTTATAAAGCTGTTACTTTGATAAACTCTATATTATGCCATTTGGTAGTTACTTGATTAAGTTCCATTAATTTACATCCCAAAGGACACCAAAAACAAATTAACCACCAAACAATCTTCGCGATAACTCCGGCCGACCCGATCAGACTAATAACAAAGTTGTGGGAGACAACAGACAATTACAGACCAACTGACACGCAGCCAAACTTACATAGGTGAACTGAATACGAGATTTATTGATTCCCAGATGTACAAAATGCGGGACATGGTCACATGACAGAATATATTGGTACAGAAGGCCAACCCCCAATAAGAAGCGTAAACATACTCATGCATAGACATGCGTCTGAATAGCATATATGTATTTTAAAAGCTGGCTATCATCATTATCATTTCAATCAAAAGACGTGTTATATTAGACATAGGCGGGACTAAGTAGCGCCACAGTGAACGGTCCTATGCATTTTGCATTCATCGGATTCCCGCGACCCTCCCCAGGTAGTTAGGTTAATATTAATTTGACATATTCTAAACAAATAACGACAATTCAATGAGTCACGTCATTAACGCTTTTATGGAATTCAGCAGACATACAAAATTATATTGTGTCGGCGTTTGGATGGCACAACTCTTACAAATGAAACATAATAGGTATAGTTTAAGCTAGCTATTTTTGTAGTTTTGCTCTCGAGTTCTATCTCACATGAGATATGTATTTTTTCACCATAAAAAGGATCTTGTGTCACAAGGTTATACAGTTTTCTGTTAGCCAAAGAATCTTCGTATTAAGAGCACGGCGACAGATGAATTTTTCATACAAACGTAATACCACGCTCATTTGCAATTGGAGCATATTTCCAACATATTATGATGTTATTCGGTTATAGACGATATTTATCTAGGTTCCTACATCTTTCTTTTTTAAAAAAACTTGCCTAAAACGAAATTAAAGCGAATTAAAATTCGCACTTTTTTACAACGTAAATGTCATGTTTTCACTTGGCTTTTCCTACATTAAAAATAACAATATGTCCAATATTCTCAGACTGATTATATTATACACAGATTATATTATCAATTTACAAATGATAGAAAACAAATTGGAAAAACATTAAGTTTTCATTCATCATTTTTGGTATTACGAAACACGTCCAATTTATCGCAAATTTCCAAGAGTTACTAGTGCTATCGCGGCAAGCGGGATGTCAGTGTCATTGTGTGCGTGCTGTCATTACTTCAGTTGCGTTCATAGGTCGAGTTTTATTGTAATATTTTTGACACTATTGACTTAAATAAAATAGTACGTAAGCATTTAAAGTTTAAGAAAAGGAATACAGAACTCTTGAAGACATGTCGGACTTTAGCTGACTAAAAGCGCCGTCAAAAACCCCTTAAAAAAAGAGTAAAAAAAAAGCGCCGTTGACGATTTGGGTTCGGTCCAGATGGTTACCGGATGGCTGGACGGCGATTCCAAGCCCAGGGTGGCTAGAAATCTGGGTCGAGATCCTGGCTGCTGGGGCGTCAGGGTATTCCCTCGTCCATGCGGCCGCCTTCTTCGTTAGCATTACTGTTTCGTAGAAAGAGGGCTCGGCGCGAGAGGTCGTTGCCACCGATAGCCCCCACGAGGACGCGGCGGTGTTCCGCCTAAACGGGGCACATATGTACATACGGTGGAGCATACGGTAGACGTATGCTCCACCGTATCCTTCAGACCGTCCACACAATGATGATAACCAGGCGTTTCTTCCGCCTAAATCCGACGCAGGAGCCTCCCGTACTTGCCATGTCCGGTGAGGATTTGCGTAACGACAGTCGCTGAGATCCTGCCGGAACTGTCTGCCATACAGCGACTTGTCGTGGCAGCGGAATTTCGCCCCGGGGTTGCATCTCCACGTGTAAATCATGCATACGCGTGCAAAGGACTGTTGCCTCCACATTCCATGGTAGCAGGCCTGCAGGAAACCGTGCTTTGTCTTTGTACCATTAGAATGGCTAAAACTCCCTGGCATGCGTTCAGCTTGGCAACTGATCACTTTCGCAGCTACGGCGCTCCATAAAGGGCCATGGACCGAACGATGCCTGCGTAGAGCCTCCAGCAGGAGGCGTCTGGACACCCCAGGTTGGACAGGAGCCGCTTGAGTGCTCCAGTCTAATCCAGTTTGAAAGAAAGAAAGAAAGAAATATAATTTATTTAGTACAGCACAAGGCGCAACACAAAATAAACAATAAGTAACACGTTTGGGAACCAGACGTCGGAAGTGCTCCTCAAAATACCATCGGCTGTCGAGGACGAGTCCCAGATACTTGTAAACTTTTATTGTAATTTGGGAAACCGGCGGTAGCTCGTTCCGAGGGCCATGAAAACACATGCTCTCGGACTTGTGCAGTGCCACCTCGAGTCCCAACTGCTGGATCCTCTTCATGACTGTTGCAACTCTGCGTAAAGAGAAGGCGATGGAACTTCATCGATTCCTCCCTGACGTGGCGGTTAGGCTCAAGGCAACTTGGGTCGAGCCGGACTACAAAGTCTCGCAGATCCTGACTGGACATGGATATTTCTGGAAGAAACTGTATGATATGCGGTTATGTGAGGTTACCGTGTGCTATTGCGGTGATGAGGACGAAAATTTTGATCACGTTCTGTGGCGATGCCCCCCTTATACATATATATCTTTCGTCGCTGTGACGAACAGCGACGAAAGATATATATGTAGATGATGGACGGGATCACTTGCTTGGATGAGAGACTGGCTTACTACTGCAATCTCATGGCCTCAAAAGAGTTCGAACACGAATGGCACAGACTAAGGAGTAAGCAGTCAGCGAACCCGTACTGTGTGTTTGTCTTACCCACGTGAGGGGCGACCGTTAGTATGCCGCCCCAGGATGGGGAGAAAGGCAACATGGGGACAAGACGAGGAAATTTGTAAAGGAGTCAAGAAGCGGCTGCGGTGATAGCGCGCTCATATTTATATAGGTGGACTGTGTCCGCAGCCGTCTCATTTCGATTCGGCCCGTATGACATGATGTCGGTGGGGCCAAGGCTGGTTGGAGGGTGTTGCAACCCTGCGTTCCGCTAGTTCGATAGCCGCCTGGTACGACTCTGCCTTCGTTAGGATCAGCGTGTCGTCTGTATAATAGACCACGCTGATCCCGTTGAGGAGGTCGCATAGCACATAGTATGCAAATATGGTTATAAAAAACGGTGACATAAAAATATAAACTACACTACAACTAGTGGCGGAGCCATGGGCGGATGAGAATGCTCCCCTTTTAACGGAAATAGAGCGTTCATCACACCCTTCATAAACAGGGGCCGGTACTCTGTGTCAGCGGGGGAGCCCAGGTACCGAGCTTGTTACGCACCATTTCGTAGGGTCGTCCCCACGGGTCTCTGTTCAGAGTCCCCAGCTACATGTCGCGGGCCTCCAGTTTGGCCAGCCGTATCTCCGCTCTGAGGGTGCGCTTCGCTGTTCTTTATTCCTCGTACGCACCTGGTACGGGTGAAGCCGGATCTTGCGGATGGCCAGTTTGGCTTTTGCAGGGAGCGCTCTATTTGGACCCCGGTATCACCAGGTCATCGTTTGATCGAGGCCAACCTGAAGGACAGGTTCATTATCTGCCCCGCTCACCGTGGAGAACGGAAACGCCGAGAGATGTTGTGCGGTGTTCCCCAGGGATCGGTACCAAGATATGGGTCGGAATGTTTTTGGGACTTGTCCTCGACATCCGTTGGAATTTCGAAGAACACTTCCGACGTCTGGCTCCCAAACTGGACCGGACTGGGCCTGCCCTGAAGCGGCTCCTACCCAACATACAGGTCCTTAGCCCTTTGCCGGAGGCTCCACGCAGCATTGTTTGGTCCATGGCCCATTACGGAGCGCCGGTGTTGGCCCCATTGCTGTGAAAGCGACCGGGGGCAAAGCTGAACGCAGCCCAGAGGATCATGGCCATCCAAATGGTGCGGGGATACCGCACGTTCTCCAGCGAAGCGACGAGCCTCCTTGCTGGTCTGCCACCATGGGATCTAGAGGCAACAGTCCTTGCACGCATGCACAATTTGCGCATGGAGTTGCAACGCCGGGGTAAAAAACCACTGACGAAGGCGGTCAGAGTACCGGCGGGATCTCGGGGCAAGCCATAATTATGGCGATAAATCCAATCTTTGAGGAGTGGGTGAATAGACGTGGAAACATCCTCACCTTTCGCATGACGACACCTCACCTCGTGGTAAGTTCGGAAGAAACGCCTGGCTGTCATCATTGTGTAGACCGCCCGGAGGACAGGGTGGAGCATACGGCGATGGTATGCTCCACTCAGAAGGAGCACTGCCGCCGCGCCGTGTCCTCGTGGAGTGACCCTGGTACAAGCCATGGTCCGGAATGTGTAGAAATGGCAGGTGGTCGGCTCCTTCTACGAAGCAGTTATGCTAGCAAAGGAGACAGTCGTACACGTGAGGGAACATCGTTCCTCACGCCCCAGCCACCGGGATCCTGATCCCTTTTTCCAGTCACCGTAGGCGCAGGATTGCGGACGGCGAGCAATTTGTATCTCTCCGTCCGGCCGTCCGGTAAGCGTCCGTACCGAGCTCGAGACGTCGATGTTGCATAGTGTTCCAGTCGCGTCTCGAGGACATGTCAGCAAAACCGTAGGGGCCCAGCAGGTTCGAAGTCTACTGAGGCCAAGGGTTGAGCGAAAGAGAACATCGGGGCCTTGAAACGAAAGAACAGTTTTCATTTCCCTAAAAGTCTGACACTAAAAGAGCGGCAGAAGTCATTGAATAATTTCCCACCTATGAAAAAAAAAAGCTCTCGCCTCCATAACATTTTCTGATTTGACCACAAGAAGACCACCTTGGGCACGCCACAATTATGGCAGTAAGTCCCCTCTTGGAGGCATGGCTGGAAAGACCTCACGGCGCGGGTGTCCTCACCTTCCGCATGACGCAGGTTCTCACCGGACACGTAAGTTCGGTAGGTTCGGGCTGTACCGGATTCGTACGGAAGTGACGCCCGAGTGTCGCCACTGTGCGGAACGCCCGGAGGACACAGTGGAGCACGCAGTGGAGGTGTGCCGCTTAGGTGGAGCATCGCCTTGCCCTCGTGGAGGTGATCGGCGGCGGCGATCTCTCGTGCCAGACTTTGGTACAGGCCATGGTTCGGAGCGAGGAGGATCAGTGGCAGGCAGTCGCCTCCTTCTGCAAAGCAGTAATGCTAGCAAAGGAAGAGGCCGACCGTATCAGGCAACGACGCTCACAGCCGCTGCCGGGATTCTGATCCCGATTTTCGGCCACCGTAGGCACGGGGTTGCGGACGGCGAGCAATCGGTAGCTCGCTGTCCGACCGTCCGGTAACTGTCCGGATCGAGCCCAAGTCATCGACTGCGCGAACTGTTCCCGTGCGCCTCAAGGAGTTGTCAGCAACAGAAGGGGTTCAACCGGGTCGAAGCCTAGTGGGGCCAGGGTTAGCTCCGAAAGGTAGTTCAGCCCCGGTACGAAAGGCAACGAAGGAACAGGAGTGAGTTTTTAGTCAGTAAAAGTGTGACACTATCTCCCGCTCCACCCAAGAGCGGGGGATGTCATTAGATGATTTTCCCACCGTAAAAAAAAACCACCTTTGTATGACATATCTGCTATTGTTATCATAATATGTTGAGATATTGGCGCGGTAATAAAATTTCCAAAAAACGCATTACTAGTTCGTACATTCACAAACAATTCCCGAAGTATTCGGCAAAAATAAAGCAAATAATGAATATACCTCATTTTACTAACAATAAATTGTAAGACGCTCACATACACACACAAAGCTGCATCAATCCGTCACTTGTTTTTGTCAAACAGAGATAGCTATATTCCGCGAACGAATTTTGAATACGCATCAACTTGCAGTTGCGAGTGACATTCGCCGGCCTCTTAAGATCAGAGATTACCGCCTGCATCCAAATTTTCTCTCCTTTAAACGCAGATATTGACTAAGTGTCTTATTTTTGGAACTGAAATCACACTTGTTTTTCTACATTTTCAATTTCTTTTACAACACATTTTATCAAATGCCTCTTCTAGCTACACAATTGCAGCACATTATGGACGTATGATTGATAATGATGCAAGTAAGTACACATTTATTTTCACTCGTTGAAAAAAGCTGTCCTTCTGTACACTATCTACTCTGTGTCACGGCTGCTTCCAACCAATACGTTTCCAATTACTACAGAGAACTTCTGAGAGCGTCCAACGAGGATTTTGCTAAGTTGAGACGCGACTTGCTCTAGCAGTTTTGTTTTTAATGACTGTTGAGTTCGAGAGAGGATCAGGGGTCTGTTTTCATTGGATTCTGATAATGTTTATGTAATGAAGGAAAATTTTGTGTTTTCTGTTCAGCATATAATTTATTTATTCCGCGTACCGGAAAACGCATCGTTGAAAGACCTTCTGCAATGACTTGGTGAAGGTTGCGGGAATCTGATGGATGCGAGACGCACAGGACCGTTCATTGTGGCGACACTTGGGGAGGCCTATGTTCAACAGTGAATGTCTTTTGGCTGAAATAATAATGATGATCATAATTATTAAATTGTAAATTGATGGGTGTCAGGAAATTGCTTTGGGCTCTATATCAAGCATTAAAATCTATATTAATATTATTAAGACTTGCCATAGCACGGGAGTGGTGTCACGCTACCAAATTTCAAACTACGGGTTGCTACAGTAATTCTCAATGAGAAAACCAATAGCGCTATTTACCCGAACTGCAAATTGAATCTATGACTCCACGATCCATAGTCGCCTTTGCCACCACAACGCCAGTAGATATTTTTACTTAAAAGTAAAAATATTTTCTTCTTCCCGCCCTAATTCCATACTACTTGTGGTTTTTTCTTCCATTCTGTCCTGTCACCCGTCACACTATAGTGATAGTCAAAGAAATGTTTTTGGCCTCCTTTTCCCTCTACATCTCTCTATGTACATGTATACTCAGAACTAATGATATATCATAACTTAGTAACATGTGTTTCATCCCTCCTCTTTACATCGCCATACTGAGATAAACGATTTTCTTTCAACTTTCCAGTCACTGGTGCCACTTTCAAACTTCCTCTAACATACTCATTACTAAACAAATGAATTGAAATGTGTACAGCATACAAAAAACTATCCACTTCTAGTTTATAGAAAAAAAAAAAAGAAAAACTACTGGGTACATTCCTAAAAACAACATTGAAACAACACTGCAGCAAGTCCCAACCATTTATCAAACACAATCCATTAACAAAGAAACTTAACACCAAATATAATAAAAATCGAAGGCTTTGCCGCAGCCAAGGGCAGTGACGTCACCGGAAATCTCCACTCCCCGCCTTCCCTGGCCCGGACAAACTTCCGGTACGAGCGGAGACCGGAAGCCGGATGTAGTATCCCATTCGGAAAAACTCGACAGGCAAGTCTGACTCGAGTCTATTAAATAGTTCTTGTGGACATTCTGCTATTGGATTAGATGATGTTGAACTGTTTTATGTGCTTATGATAGCTGTACTTAGTTTTATGTATAAAGTTCTTGATTTGAAATAAGGAGTTTATGATAGTGTGACAGTTGGGTGGAGGAACACAAAGTATTACACTTGACTCAATATAATAGGGGACAAAAGGGAGAGTTATGATGACAGTGAATTAATTTATGTCGTTTTTGCTAGTATGGATGATTTTTGGCCCGATACGAGAGGTCGCTAATGCCGGCGGCAAGGTAAGGCGGCGCTTTGCCCAAGCAGAGCACACTTCCACCGTATGCCGTGTCCTCCAGGCGGTTTGTGCAATAGTGATACCCAGCGTTTCTACCGCCTATATGGTCGACGATGGAGCCCGCTTGTTTCAAAGCAAGTAAGTAAGTCAGTAAAGAAAAGAAAAAACGTTCATTCGTGCCTAGCAAAATCGTATAAACTAAAAGTACACAATGAAAAAAGCATCGGATTCCCGCGACTCTCACCATGTCATCGGCCATCCTTGTGAGAAGGTTCCAGAGTACATAAATGTTCAATTTTGACCGTACAAAAGTCATAACAATGGCAAATGTACCGACGTAGATAGGGCGTCCAAGTTCTTGAAGAATAAAATTAACATTAAAAAGAAAATTACAAGTGATCATTATTTTTGAGATTCTATTTATCAGATTGATGATTATATTTTCATTACTAAAGCCTCATAACATCTGTATCAACATTATAATTGAATCTCCATGTACAACAGCTGCTCAGCCTAAATTGAGAGGCTTATGTTATGTTATTATCGTTGAGTTCCAAATGACAACACAACACAAGCGGTATAATGACGTCACACAATCAAATGATACAATTTGCTGCAAATTAGATGAGTTTCGGCTTAACGGTGAAGATCGTTTTGGAATGTTATTATTATTATACTGATATTTAGATACAAACGGCCGGCACTGTTGAATGATTGGCTGCTGCGCTACGTATCGCGGGTTCGGTTCCCGTACGGAACCAATATATGCATGACGAACAGGTAGATTTTTTGGATCTGGGTGTCTTGTGTATATGGGTTTACAAGTTTGTGAATGCACCTACGATATACAATTCGTAGAGTGAGGCAACACTTTTTTAAAAAAAAATTTTAATGAAAATATTTTTTTCGTAGCAAGCTTTTATAGCACGGTATAATACCTATATAATTAATACTCGTCAAGACAAATCATACGAGCCCAAACTCGAGCCCAAACTCGATAGGGTTATGTCGTTTAATTACGAAGCTCCTATAGCTGCCTTCCGCATTCATCATCAGATCAGCTCTATGTTATTTTAATTTTGCATTGTCATCTAATTTAAACGCGCATGCAAAATTTCAGCTTAATCGGTAACCGGGAAGTGGATCAAATTTAATTTGCAAGATTTGATTACAAGCAAACATCGGGACAGGTGAAACTAAATAAAAGCTTGTAAAAACTAAAAAGATAAACATACTGGCAGTCGCCCACTGGAAAAAAAAACGTACTGGCATTCAGCTGTATCCTGAAAGAATGAAAACAGGTTGCAATATAGTCGCAAAAAAATTTAAAACTTCTTCTTCTTCCTGACCTTATCCCATATTACTTGGAGTCGGCGCAACACGTTTTTTTTCTTCTATTCTGTCCTGTCACCCGTCAAACTATCATTAACTCCCTCTTTTTTCATATCACTCCTCACACAATCCATCCATCTTTTCTTCGGCCTTCCTCTCCCTCTCCATCCAATCTACATGTATACTCAGAACTCTTTTAGTAATATGCGCTTCATCCCTCCTCTTCACATGACCATGCCAAGACAACTGATAATCTTTCAACTTTTCAGTCACTAAAAAAAAAATTAAAACAATTTAAAGAAATAATAAAAAATATCCTGACCGAAAGAAAATCACTTTTGGCTAGACACAAGACTTGGTTTAGAGTACAAACCTATAAATCTGAATCTGAAATGGTGGCGCGTACGCGCTTCTCTTAGACGTAATAGGAGAACCACTTCCTAATATGGGATGAGAGCTATGAGTAGTGGGTCGATCCTAGTTCGAGGCAGCTAAAGTCTACTTCTACTAGCCTAAAAACGAATAATATGCAGGCTGCAGGATTATCGACAGAGTTACTATGACCTAAGAATGCAAAGGACAACTGAAGAAACACACATGGTTTTTCAGTCAGTCAGTAAAAGTCTAACACTCTGGCCTGTCTCTTGTTCTATCTATCTATCTAGCTTCTCCCGCTTTTAATGGACCGAGAGGGATCCACTCAGTGTAAGAGAAGTTATTTGATTAATTTCTACCAAAAATAAAGAGGATAACACAAACATAATGAAACAAATGTAACCCTAGTATATTTAAAATGAGATGTCTAACGAATCGTATCACGCTCAAACTCCGAAGCAAACCCTAAATAGTTTCAACAAATTAAACCCAAATTCACCTAAAACAGACACTTTACAAACAGTATTAGCAATTTAATTACATGGCAACAATCGAGGTAGGCCACAGACTTTAAATAACAGGATATTGCTAATCATATATCGATCTATGTGACGGAAACATTTGTGCCTCGCTTTGACAAGTTATAAACAGCAGCTAAATTGAGCAGTGATAGTAGGATAAATGAACGTACTGTTTTCGTTTGGAGCCGAGTAGATTTGAATTAAGTATTCGCTTTGGTGGACCATTTTTAGAGTTCTGTACCTCAAAAGGAAAAAACAGAACTCTTATAAGATCACTTTGTCATCCGTCTGTCTGTCTGTCAAGACCTTTGCCTTTATCTCGCGAGCGCGAAGAGATATCGCGTTGAAATTAAAACCATATACTCGAGTTTGTCGTCTCTTGATGCTGTGAAAAAACCAAACTTCTGAGTTAACGAATAAAAACCGGCCAAGAGCGTGTCGGGCCACGCTCAGTGTAGGGTTCCGTAGTTTCCCGTCCGTCACAATAAGTGTTCCCACTTATAAGTTTAAAAAAAGGCTATTTGTTACGTTGACATACTAAGTACGGAACTCTAATAAATACGGAACCCTAAAAACGGGTCCACAAAGGACGCGGGACGGTGATAACTAAAACAGTATGCAAGTAGTAGAAATTTCAGCGATTGTGCACTCGTAAAATTACGAATATATTTAAGAAGCAACGATTTTTTACCACGGTAGGTCATGAAAGCACGGAAAATCTTAACATCGACTTTTAAAAAGACGACGTCATTACGCAACGCCATCTATCGAACCATTTATGAACTGGTTTTTACCTTAACATTTTGATAGATGGCGTTAAAAAAAAGAATTTTAGTTTTGTTCTAAACTGCTTTAGCATGTTCCTGATAGAAGTTTTATGTAGTTACAAGATAATACCGCCAATACCCGACCCCATCAACTCAGGAAAAATCCTAACAGCGCGAACGCGAAATAGCCCAAAGTACAGTGCCATCTCTCAGGGAATTGGGTTACTAATGAATACATAGGTACCAGAAGAAGTTTTCGGTGGTAATTTAAGATTGCGAGAACCGATTTTAATAATTATTTTTTTGTTTGAAAGCATACGTTCAGGATAATAAAATATGTAAACGAAGTTAAAATGCTTGCATTATACTACAAACTTAGTCCAGAAATTATTTTGTACAACCTTTTTGTCTTTTTTGTACAAAAACTGTTCTTTCCATCAAGTTCAAAATGATTTTCCTAGAAAGTCCTTATAAAGTTCTACTTTTCAGATTTTTTTCATATTTTCTAAAAATATGGTTCAAAAGTTAGAGGGGGGGGACACATTGTTTTTTGCTTTTGGAGCTATTATTTCCGAAATTATTGACATTATCAAAAAATGATTTTAGTAAACCCCTATTCATTTTTAAATACCTATCCAACCATATATCACACGTTAGGGTTGAAATTAAAAAAAATCACTTCCCGCTTTACATATAGGGGGGCTACCCTAATAAAACATTTTTTTCCAATTTTTATTTTACCACTTTGTCGGCGTGATTAATATTCATATTGGTACCAAATTTCAGCTTTCTAGTGCTATCGGTCACAGAGATTAAGCGAGGACGGACAGACAGACATAGCGAAACTATAAGGGTTCCTAGTTGACTACGGAACCCTAAAAAAGATACTGCCATTTATGTCGCAAAAAAACGTGTACTTTTTTTCAGAATTGAACTATTTTACATAAGTAACAAAAGCTTGTACGGAACCCTCAGGAACTTAATTGTTGCTGTGACTACCTTTTTGCCCTTGAGTATTACTTAGAGTAGGTGCAACAAGTTTTTTTTCTTCCATTCTTCGGTATTAACAGTCACGCTATCACTAACTCCCTTTTCTTTTATATCACTCCTTACACGATCCATCCATCTTTTCTTTGATCTCCCTCTCACTTTCCATTCATCTACAATTGGACTGTAGACCTTTTTTTAGAATTATTCAGAAAGATGTTGTAGAATCTCTTCAGTTTATTTTGTGCTTTTGATATTGTGTATTTATTTTATAGAATGATTTATAGGATTCATTTTATTCATCAGTATAAGAGGATAATTTGGTTTTGTAGCATAGAAATACGCTTTTAATTCTATCCGCTTATATTACTGTTTCCAAATTAATGTCATATGCATGAGATTTGTCATTATCAACAGTCCAATAATACAATGTGTGTGTAAGATCCATTTTGCTGTGACAACCCGAAATGTAATTAATAGTGATTTTATGGCAGCCATGTTTGTGTAGTCATAAACTGTGATTAGATTAGCGATTGTGTTAGCGACTATCAGGTATCGTGAATGATTATTATGTGTTTTGTTGATGATGTGATTAATTTGGGACATGCAGGAATGTAAACTGTGTCGCTAACTACATATCTATATATATATAAAACTAGTTTTTTCCAGCAGCATCGCCAGCGTAAAAATATGCCTATGTTATTCAGTTAAATAGTGAAAGAATTTTTAGAATCAGTCCAGTAGTTTTTGAGTTAAATCATAACATACAAACAAAAAATCTAATCTTTCCTATTTATACTTATACTTTTTTTTATAGTTTTGTTTTGTGATGTTTTAGTCAACTATTTATTCTTGTATTTTAAATTTCTTATTCATATATTTTTTTAATTATTTTAATTAATAGATAATATTTAAATAATAATGCTCATTTAGTGGCACTTTTTATCACATGTTTTATGATAATTTGTGAATGATGAGGTGGGCTGCAATATTGTTACCACTCAAATGACTGATATTTGCATAAAATATGTATTGTGGCTGTTACCTAATTGTCCCTAAATAAATAAATAAATAAATACTTGCAATATTAGTTTAGATACAAAAATGATTCTATTCATATACGATTTACTAACCATATAACCGATGTGCTCCATCCAACCAGTATCATTAGAAAGGCAATATGCGACGATGGTTTTAGACCATGAAACCAACGTCGATATTTGTTGCCTAGTAAGTGGGTTATGGAGGTCTAATAGGCTGCTGTTCTACGTAAAACACAGGTATTCAGCCGCATTTGGTTAAACTGAAAACCAACAAACCGACCCCAATGTACCTACTTGGGCTAATGATGAAATAACTAACAAAAATTTTAGTCTTTCCAGTTATAATTTTTCATTAGTAGATGTGACGTGTATCTAATCCTCGTACACGCAAACACGATGACACCTTAAAACGAAAAAGAAATGTCGGAAAATCCAAAAAGTCGTACACCATTCATCATTGTCAGAGAGACGTCAAATTAGTACAGAAAGGAGTGATGGAATCTAGGTATTGATTGGGTTCAGCAACATCCATCATGGTCCGTTTATTTCTATGTCAAAATTGTTGCGTCTAAGGTTGTGTCTTTTTTATTAGGACATTGTTGTAGCTGTTATGATGTTAGTTTTTTGATCCGGGTTGTTTAATACGGGTGAACTGAAGTTAGTTTTATGTTTAGTTAGATTGGAATAGAGGAAGCGTGATCCTATCTCTAGTACAAAAATAGTTTCATAGTCTTTTCATAATACTGATCAACGGTATTTATTTTGCGAATGATATATAAATAATACTTTTAAGTAGATACACGTAAATGTGCGTCAATTTAAGCTAGATGAGGCCGGTGTTTCCTCGCAAAGGAGAAGGCCGAACGCATCAGGCAACGGCGTTCTCGCCGCCGCCGCCGCCGCCGGGATTCTGATCCCGATTTCCAGCCACCGTAGGCACGGGCTTGCGGATAGTGAGCAATGGGTAGCTCGCTGTCCGGCCATCAGGTAACGGTCCGGACCAAGCCCAAGTCGTCGACGGCGTGCACTGTTCCCGCGCGCCTCAAGCAGTTGTCAGCAACAGCAGGGACCCAGCCGGGTCGAAGCCTACTGGGGCCAGGGTTATCCGAAAGGGAGCTCGAGCCCTGGTAGAGCCAGCTAGAAGGAACGGGGTGGGTCTTTTAGTCAGTAAGAGTCTGACACTATCTTCTGCTCTGCCCAAGAGCGGGGGTTGAAATTGGATATTTTTTTCCCACAATAAAAAAAAAGGCCGGTGTTTCCTACTTGATTACCCTGTGTAAAGACAAACAAACTCAAAGATCAAAGTTTATTTTTTAAAGTCCATACAGTAACTTAAGATATTAATTTGCTGAAACACGTGTACACATACAAGAATAAAAATAAACAACGTGCATGCATAATGACAAAAAAAAAGAAACGGCCCAGACATGTTTGCCACAATGTTGAGTATTTGTTAAAATAATATTTTCTAACAATTTTCAGTAAACATGTAATTGTATAATCACATGAAAATCATGCAAATTTGTGCCATAAAAAATGTTTTCTGATAATAATCGGAAGTATGGCACAAATTTGAGTAGATCTGCCCAGTCAGTGCAACCATTATTAATAATAAATAAATAACCGATAGGTAAGGAACTCAACGACTCGGTGAACAATACCAAACAACGGACATTACTGAAAGTTTTATGTTCAGCTAATAAAACATAGAATCTACAAGACATGTATAGTTTCTTGACTTTTAGTCATATCGCATTAAGGTATATTTAAACATTTAATTTTAATCGAATTAAATATTAGTTATTAATGTTTTAACTAGCACAGATTAGTCTTTGAAGTCTCAGCTCAATTCCGCTTGACTGGGTACTATTACAATCCGAATTCTCAGAAATTTTAATAAAGTTTTACTTAAGAGTCCTGCTTTACAGTTCTAAAATCACAGGACAGGCTCTTTTTGAAATATTCTGAGAAATCGGGCAGATTTTCTCGTTATACAACTTTGATGGCAGGATTCTCAGAAATTAGATCTATTTATTTTTATATTATTTTGGTAAATTTTCGTGGACTATTTTGGGATTTCGTTTTCTTACACAAACATGAGCAGTAAGGAGTACAGATAGAGCCTAATTTTTTTGTACTAATTAAAATCAAACTATAAGCTTTAAACACCCCATACACGAGAGTATGCACGCGTATGGGGCACGTGTATGGGGTGTTTAAAGCTCAATCCCTGTTACTCGCTCGCACAACTGGCCTCTTCAACTTGTTGGAGTATCTTGCTCAGGTACACAGACTAAAACACACTCTCGTTCCTTTTTTGCCTTCATTCCAAGGTCCCGGGGTTCTCTTTCGCATAACTCAGGGCCCCAGTAGGATTCGACCCTGCTGGTCTCTTACGGATTGCCGACATCTCTTTGTGGCGCGTGGAACACTGCGAGCCGTTGACGACTCGAGCTGGACCGGACGGCGAGTTGACCAACTCATTTAAGCCACAAAATAGATAGGCACAGAAGACAATCTCATGTATGTACTTCACTTTTTATACCTACGCTCAGTGGACGCACACTAATGAGCGTTTGAGCCGGAACTGTCCGACGAGCGGGCCGAAACGCTCCGAGATATCGTGTTCGTGAGCGGTGTCTCCGTGTGCGTCGCTCGACCGCGCTTTATATGTAGATTGACTTCTGTACCTATTTATTTTGTGTTTATGCTCTTGCCGAACAGTTCAACTGTCAGAACCTTTTTTTTTTTTTTTTTTTTTATGGTGGGAAAATATCATGCATTGACATCCCCCGCCCTTGGGCGGAGCGGGAGATAGTGTCAGACTCTTACTGACTAAAAGACCCACCCCGTTCCTTCTAGCCTTCATACCGGGGCTCGAGCGCCCTTTCGGATAACCCTGGCCCCAGTAGGCTTCGACCCGGCTGGGTCCCTGCTGTTGCTGACAAGAACCACTGTTGCATAGATCACGTACTGAGTTATGTCAAGATATTATTTTAATGTAGTCATTTTGAGGAATATTTTTGTGTCCACAAAAATTATAAATTACTGTAGCGACATCTATGGCGTCACATAAAAGACTAATCCTGCATCGCACAGTTAAAGTTCTCCGCGCGATTTGAACATAAGAACAGCCTGAAATCTACCGGGTAGTTGCCCACTAGACATAACACTCGTCTGGTCGGAGGATCCTCCCTTTTCAACGGAGGTTTACGGGACTTTACTCTCTGTGCTGCATACCTCTAATTTATCGTGGATAATTTTTAATTCAAATGTAATTCTCTACTTTTATTCATGACTATATTTAGCCCTCAGCTTCGCTAGCAATCGAACCAGTACTTACAGAGTACAGTACCTCCTACAAATAAAAAAAACAACTTTACCACTTTATTAAACTAGTGTAGATTATTAATTTGATGTTATTGTATATTGATTATAATAACTAAATATTATTATTAAAACTCTGCTTTCTATCATGGTCACATTATTCTTATGCCATGTTGGTAGTGGGGCAGCTTTATTTATTCTTGCCATTACCTCAGCTGGTTCTCAGAGAAAGGGTCCAAGATTAATAAGAACTCAGCTAGTAATGGTACCTTTTTGTTTTATTGTACAAAGCAGTCTTGACGTGGCCCATTAGCCGGCCCGCCCATTCATTCTTCCCCTCATTCGTTCACTCGTTCGTTCAACGATCACCTGGGGACTAGGCTAGGTTTCTGATAATCGGAGGTATTACACTGTATTTTTTTTTGTTTTGTTTTTTTTCAGATCATTGTTTTTGTTAAATGAATATGTGTATCATTAGGTATAGTACTATAAAAATAATAGGTAGATAACCTATGAAATTGCCGTTTTTTTTTTTGCGAAAACGGGAATTTCATACTTATAACTTTATAAAAAAGGTACGTTATTCTTTTTTCGAAATTAAGTATTTATTTAGGTATTCTTTGTATTTTGAATTTTCCGTAATATCACAAACCTATTATATCAATGATTTTGTACGCTGCGCTCGTAGAATATATTTATGGTAACTCAGTAATAGAAAGAAAAGAATATCAAATCAATTATTCAAACATCATTTGTGTTTAAAATTATTTGTTTTGAAATGATGTCGAAACTTTAATTTGAAATTCAAATTTTCCATTTTAGGAGATGAAGAAGATTCCACCAATTGTAAACGAATTATTTTTCATTTTAGTCATTAATAACACCCCCGTACCTTAACTAAAAACGTTGGTCCCAGTTGTAGATCTTTGACAGTCGTTACAGGTAGTAAAACGTCAGAAAGTTTGACCTTCAGTCTATCAAAAGAGTTTCGCTTATGCTCTTTTATGGTGGGAAAATCATCAATGACAACCCCCGCTCTTGGGCGGAGCGAGAGATAGTGTCAGATTCTTACTGACTAAAAATCCACCCCGTTCCTTCATACCGGGGCTCGAGCTATCTTTCGAAACTAACCCTGGCCCCGGTAGGCTTCAACGCAGCTGTTGCTGCCAACTCCTTGAAGCGCGCGGGAACAGTGTGTGCCGTCGACGACTTGGGCTCGGTCCGGACATTTACCGGACGATCGGACAGCGAGCTACACATAGCTCGCCGTCCGCAAGCCCGCGTCTACGGTGGCAGGATCGGAATCCCGGCGGTGGCGGGAGCACCGTTGCCGGTCGGCCTCCTCCTTTGCTAGCAATCGCTTATGCTCACAGTTTCTTGATTGCGGAGGCTGCCTAGCTTCATTTAGAATACTAGTTCAGCTGCCTCTCGTTAGACTGAAAACTGACCCCAACAAAATCGGGAGTAATATAGGGAGATAATGATTTACTTTGTACTTTCCCACAATTTTGCAAAGGGTTCTCCAAATCCTTCTAGTATTCTTTTCTCAAACTAAGACCTGCACATGTCTCAAAAATCGTCAAACCAAAAATAAAAAACATATTTTAAAACCAGGTCTTAAACACAAAATAAGTGAGGTTCAGCTCAATAAATTCCCAATCCAGTCCCTAGTCTAATTAGGTCGGTGCCGGTGGTTGAGCGTGGCTTCAGTGTAGACGTAGCGTAGATAAGCTAATTGCCTATCTGCTTCGTTTTGGAAGCCGACCATGCGATACCGACGAGAAAACGGGATTCGACAGAATTTGTAATATAAATTTTTCCGGTACTGGTTTGAGATACCGATTAGATAAGTTTGGAAATATCTTCGTGAAAATTAGTTAAACTATATTGTCATCATCGTCATCATCATTTCAGCCAAACGACGTCGACTGTTGGACGTAGGCATACCCCAAGTGTCGCCACAATGAACGATCCTGTGCGTCTCTCAACCTTCGGATTCCCGCAACCTTCACCAGGTCATTGATCCACCTTGTACTCCTACAAGGTGGACCGATGACCTGGTGAACGATGGCCTTCCAACGCTAAGTCATTCGGTACGTGATCGCCATTCCAGAACCTTTCGACCCCAACGGCCATCTATTCTGCGAGCAATGCGGCCCTGCCTATTGCCACTTAAGTTTGGCGATTCTTTATGCTATGCCGGTAAACTTGGTTCTTCTGCGGATATCCTCAATCCTATATTATTGTAATATCATGTTTCATAATAAACAAACATCTTGAAAATAGTATACTCTGCATATATGCTTAAATGATTGTTCTGTTAGCGTTCCCGATTGACTTCTCCACAGGTCCTGAAAAAAAAATGTGGTGTGTGTGTGTGGTGGAATTGCCTGGTATTGTCATTAAAATATATTTATTTTATACTTAGCGTTTGACGGGATACCGCTGCTATTTCTTTCAAATCATATTAAAAACAATTTCAAAGATATAAGGTATAGTCAGTAAAAACGCGTTATGTATAATTATAAGACACTAGCCTTTGCTCGCGGCTTTACCCGCGTACATAAAATATAGCTTGTAATACTCAATAATAAAGCAGCTTTCTATCGGTGTAAATATTTTAGCAATCAGACCAGTATTTCAAAAAAACCAACTTTACCTCTTAACAATATTAGAGAAAAAACTGAAAAAAAAAATTTAATAGTTATATCCAAATAAAGTAGAATTTAGTTAGCAAACTTCTTAAATGATTAATAACCAATTTTATTTGAGAATTAATTTTATAATTCTATGTAGCCTTTTCATCAACGGTTCACACAATAAAAAAAAAAAACACAAAAAATTAGAATAGGAAACAGCAGGTACAAACAGCACAAAAGAAAAAAATTAACAGCCTAAACGTATTCTCAAAGACTACGCCGCAAAAATTACATGTTAATGTCGGTAAAGCGATAAATGAAAGTGGCAAAGATTAATTTTGGCAAAGTTAATCAACAAATGTAGAAGCAAGGACCAGATGGCCTCCCAGAGGCTCGATGGGGTATCCAAATGCTATTTTACAATCATTTTAATCCACTAATTGGACTCGCCGTGGTCTGCCCAGAAGGGATAATTAGCAAATTGGCTGATGATATTATTTTTAGTATTCGATAACGGTCGCCTCTTCATGTTGTGGTGCAAGGTAAGGAGGGATCGGAAAAGTCAATTGCCAATTTTTGCTTAAACTTTTACGTGACGAAGACCATTCATCCTGGAGAGTATGTGTCGAAATTGCATAACCTAATATTCGCCAAGCTCATTCCATTATCGAACCACCAAACGTACGGCAATGCACCACCGATACGTTGTAGATATCCCACCCATACTCACAATCCATTTTTAGAACACATTGATGCGTACTCCTGAGGAGGGGAATTCCCTACCGGAGTAATATGTGATTTCTGATAGCTACAACCTGGGGATCTTTAAGCTAAGAGTGAATATGTTACTTTAAGGCAAGCGTGTTCCATCGTCGACCACGTCGTTGCTTTCCATTAGATGAGAAAATGACCAAGCGATATAAAGAAATATGAACAAAATAATTTTACAGATGACATTTTGCTCACCCTGAAAAATTACTCAAGCTCTTTTCTTCTTTGTCTATCCCTGCTCCCAATATCCATAGTCGGGTCTCTTAAAAAAGGGAATTTCTTGAGATTTCTCTTGATGTTTGACCACCAAGTTAATGGCGGGCTCTTCTTCTCTTTTGTTCGAGTAAACTTAGAGCTGTTTTTACCACTTTTTTTTTAATTGGTATAAATAAGTGCTTGACTGCGATCGCACCTGATGGTAAGCAGTGACACAATCGTTGATGGTGAGGCGCACTAGTTTATTAAGAGCCGAATTAAAAGGTCGAATTCTGACACCCTTATTTATAAACAAGTAAAAGTAACTACTTAAGGTAACGATTTGTATTCTATAGTTAAGAAATTGCTTGAAGTTAGAACTGCCAACAAATTACAACAACAACAACAACCACCCAGCGTCAAATGTAACTTGAGCATTTTCTCAAGTAAGTAACGTGTGTTACTCTATGAAAAATTGATATTTTGTAATCAAGAATTCTAACCTTAAATAATTACTTCTTTATATTTACGGGTGTGAGAGGAAAAATCACTCAGCAAATCACACAATCACTTCAATGCTTTTGACAGTCACACACCTGGTATTTGACGACACGGGTCAGTTTAATCATTCTTCTAAGGCCAAATACGCAATTACAGGTCTCTCGTTTCCTCTCATCCATTCAACTGGAACATTGCAGGTTGGATGACTACAATCTCATTTTACCCGCAGACCTCCTTTGTTTTAAACCAAAAAGGTCCGCTATCTACCTCATTTTAAATTAAGCAATTCAGATATCGCTTATGATAATCCTCCCTAATGTGTAAGGCCTTTCGAGGATTAATTATATTTTATTAATTTTATGCAGATGTACCGAAGCCGTAATTTCTCTTGTTAACGATGTTTTAATTTTCATAATGTGATAATCATACCCGCATGTTAAAGTATCTTATGAAAATATGATTATCGAGTCCTTTGTGTGTTGTTTTGTTTTAGGTAATGAGTCAAGGCTTTGGAATAATAGATTTTGAGGTATGAATGCTTGTGCATCTTTATACATATAAAACATCAGTACATATGTTTGTCACCTAACTCCTTCCAAATTGCTTGACCTATTTAAAAATAATTTAGTATGTGCATTTGAGTGGCTTTCTGGATGCTTCAAAAATACTCTTGGGACAATCGAGTTATTAATTTTTTTTTCGATCAAATACCTGCTTTCGGGGAAGACAACGTCTGCCAGCTACTACCGCTATAATTCTAAATGAACTAACATATAATTTAGTTTCGTAATAATGAGGGGTGAGATAGAGGTCAGGCGCAACTCTACCAATAATATAAAAAAGAAGAAAACAGTATGAGCAAAATCATTGCTGGGACTCAGGCCTCCTTTCTAGGAGAGGGAATAGAGAGTGTCTACCAGGCGAACCCATTTTTTTTTTCCGATGGGAAAAATCATCCAATGACAACCCCCGCTCTTGGGCGGAGCGGGAGATAGTGTCAGACTCTTACTGACTAAAAAACCCATCCCGTTCCTTCAAGCCTTCATACCGGGGCTCGAGCGCCCTTTCAGATAACCCTGGCCCCAGTAGGGTTCGACCCGGCTGGGTCCCTGCTGTTGCTGACAACTCCTTGAGGCGCGCACTGTTCCCGCGCGCCTTAAGGACTTGGGCTTGGTCCAGACAGTTACCGGACGGCCGGACAGCGAGCTACCCATTGCTAACTGTCCGCAAGCCCGCGCCTACGGTGGCCGGAAATCGGGATCAGATTCCCGGCGGCGGTGGCGGCGACAAGAACGCCGTTACCTGATGCGTTCGGCCTCCTCCTTAGCGGGCATTACTGCTTCGCAGAAGTCGGCGTCCGCCTGCCACTCCTCCTCGCTCCGGAGCATGGCCTCAACCAAGGCCCAGAGCGAGAGGTCTTCGCCGCCGATCGCCCCCACAAGGGCACGGCGATGCTCCGCCCAAGCAGGGCACACCTCGACTGTGTGCTCCACCGTGTTCTCCGGGCATTCCGCACAGTGGCGACACCCGGGCGTCACTTCCGCACGAATCCGGTGCAGGAACCTCCCAAACGAACCATGTCCGGTGAGGACCTGCGTCATACGGAAGGTAAGGACGCCGTGAGGTTTTTCCAGCCACGCCTCAAAGAGGGGACTTATCGCCATGATTGTGGCGTGCCCAAACCCATTGAAGATTGATGGATGTCACATATTATGTATTTGAATTTTTGATTTTAGAACATGCCGGTTTCCACACGATGTTTTCTTATAGTTACCGTTTTGATAGCAGTGCTGATAAAATAAATAACACTAAGTATGGAAATGCACCTGACTGCAACACCTAAGTCGAAGGCGGTTACTAATAGGCCACCACTGATCTCAGTAAAACAGAAAAAAGGTTAATTGTTCTTATAATTATTGATATTATCACACCGCACAATGGTTGCATTTATTATCATCATCATCGCTTTTGAACATAGGCCTCTTCCAAGTGCCACCACAATATCTCCCTGACGGGGTCAGCGTGGTTTGTTACGCAGACGACACGCTGGTTCTAGCACAGGGAGAGTCGTACCAGGCGGCGGTCGCTCTAGCGACACGCGGGGTTGCGATGGTCGTTGACAGGATCCAGGAGTTGGGACTCGAGGTGGCGCTTCACAAATCCGAGGCTATGTGTTTTCACGGTCGCCGCCCTCGGAACGCGCCGCCATTGAGTTCCCAGCTAACGGTAGGAGGAGTTCACATCGGTGTCGGGTCGACGATGAAGTACCTGGGACTCGTCCTCGACAGCCGGTGGAATTTCGTGGAGCATTTCCGACGTCTGGCTCCCAAACTCAACCGGGCTGGGGCTGCGCTCAAGCGGCTCCTGCCCAACCTTGGGGGTCCAGACGCCTCCTGCCGGAGGCTCTACGCGGGGATCGTTCGGTCCATGGCCCTCTTCGGGGCGCCGGTGTGGGCGCCGTCGCTGAAAAAGCAACCAGAGGGTCATGGCAATAAGAATGGTGCGGGGATACCGCACGGTCTCCCGCGAAGCGGCGAGCCTTCTGGCTGGCCTACCACCGTGGGATCTGGAGGCAACAGTCCTTGCACACATGCACAATATGCGCGTGGAGATGCAACGCCGGAGTGAAAGTCCTCTGCCGCGACAGGTCACGGCATGGCGGACAGAGCTCCGGTGGGATCTCATGGTGAAATGGCGTCAACGACTATCGCAACCCAGTGCTGGGCACGCCACAATCAAGGCGGTAAGTCCCCTCTTTGAGGCGTGGCTGGAAAAACCTCACGGCGTCCTTACCTTCCGTATGACGCAGGTCCTTACCGGACATGGTTCGTTTGGGAGGTTCCTGCACCGGATTCGTGCGGAAGTGACGCCCGGGTGTCGCCACTGTACACACAGTCGAGGTGTGCCCTGCTTGGACGGAGCATCGCCGTGCCCTCGTGGGGGCGATCGGCGGCGGAGACCTCTCGCGCCGGACCTTGGTTGAGGCCATGGTCCGGAGCGAGGAGGAGTGGCAGGCGGTCGCCGACTTCTGCGAAGCAGTAATGCTCACAAAGGAGGAGGCCGAACGCATCAGGCAACGGCGTTATCGCCGCTGCCGCTGCCGCCGGGATTCTGATCCCGATTTCCGGCCACCGTAGGCGCGAGCTTGCGGACAGTGAGCAATGGGTAGCTCGCTGTCCGGCCGTCCGGTAACTGTCCGGACCAAGCCCAAGTCGTCGACGGCGCGCACTATTCCCGCGCGCCTCAAGGAGTTGTCAGCAACAGCAGGGACCCAGCCGGGTCGAAGCCTACTGGAGCCAGGGTTACCCGAAAGGGCGCTCGAGCTCCGGTACGAAGGCTAGAAGGAACGGGGTGGGTCTTTTAGTCAGTAAGAGTCTGACACTATCTCCCGCTCCGCCCAAGAGCGGCGGATGTCAATGCATGATTTAAAAAAAAAATAGACGTGTGGCACTCGGGGACTGCCGCGGTAAAGCTATTGCATAGCATTTTTATCAACTTATGCAATTATAATTATTTATTTATTTTATTTATGCAGTATTTTTTTCCTTTGTGTTTTTTTCTTTGATATTAATTTAAGTTACACTTTCACGCATTGAATTGAATTTTGATAGATTGTTCACTCATTTGTTTTCTTATCGGTCACCACGTTCAAAAAACAAATGAGTGGGGGGTGTTAGGTTATTTTCGTTACGGAATTTCTGGATTCGGTCTCCACGCTCAAGGCCCGCGATAGAAGCTATGCAATAGCTTAAAAAAAGTGCCACCACAATGAACGGTTCCATGCGTCTATGCCACCCACGACCCTCACCAAGTCCGTTGGCTTGCGGAAGACCAACGGTGCATCTTCCAGTACGCATCGCCAGTTTACATTCTTTCGTCTTCATCGATCATCTGTTGTGCGATTAATGTGCCCTGCCTACTGCCTGCATTATATATGCAGTTAATTTTAAAAGATTTCTTATTTATTGCACGTTTATTTCAGATTAAATTTTCCTCTATACAGAGAATGAGCTTACAGCTACAAGGATTCGACACAGACGTCAAATCACAAGACGACCTTTAATTACAACCCGTCCCATCAACATCCAATTCTACAATACCTCTACAGTAATCCTATCGTTACTATACCGAACATTTACGAACCGAACACGAATTCCCTAGCCACTTCACAGGGCTTTACAATACAGACCTTCAATATTAAATTGAAATAATCTACCATCGGCATCCTGCCATTGAATCCTGTACCAAACGGTATTAAATCTACTCGACCTAATTTCAGATAAGTTGTGAGGAATTTATCTGTCGTTAGCAAAAAGAGGAATACAAAGGCATACGATACCGAGTCTTGAATTAATTTTCCCTGCCCGCATTTTGTTCAGATTCAACCTAGATTTACCCTTACTACTGTTGCGATTGAATTCTCTTATTACGAGCTTCTTTATAATTTGGTGAATTACTGTACATTTTGAAAAGGGGAAGGTAATGAAACCTTCTTTAATAATGAGAACCAAATCAACAATGTGTGCTCGTATTTGCAAATCATTGGTTTCAGAGTTACCTAAATTGCCGATTTTTCGACTAAGTTGAGATATGTATTTTTTGACTGAGTTGAGATATGTATTTTTTGACTGAGTTGAGATATGTATTTTTCGACTGAGTTGAGATATGTAGTTTTTGACTGAATTAAGATATGTTTTTTTCGACTGAGTTGAGATATGTATTATTTATTTATTTATTTATTATATACTTTATTGTACATACAAAACATAACAAAGAAAAACTTATATCTAAAACACGTACAATGGGCGGCCTTATCGCATTCCGCGATCTCTTCCAGGCAACCTAGAATAGACAGTAATTGTCAGAACATGATATGGGGCTGTCATAAGTTCAACAATAAGTAATATTTTAAAATTAATTACATTTATAATTATTATAATTGATAGATATACAGATACATACATATGCAATATAATACATACATAAATATATACATACCAAATATATGAGCAATCATAAGAAAGAACGACTTTCGAATAATCACATCGACAAGTAGTGATCCTTAACAAGTCTCTTGAAGGCAGGCAACGATTGAGCGCGATTATGTATTTCTCGATTGAGATATGTATTTTTTCATTACACTTATTCAAAAGCTCGCTCTTATTCCTACCGCTTTTAGGTCCCAATTGTTACTCATAGATCTTTAACAGTCACTGCAGGTACCTATTCAGACGCCAAGAAGTCTGATCATCAGGTCATAAAAATGGTTAGGCTTTCTGGCCTCTGGTGTCAGTTGTCATTTGTAGATCTTTGACAGTCGTTACAATTACTCAGACTCCAGAAAGTCTGATCATCAGTATAGACTAGTCAGACTTTCTGACATGTTTTCTGCTGGATATACTCCTTGGATAGCTAAGGAGTATCATGTTGCTTTGTTGAGTTGTGAAAGTTTAATAGGCAGTCGCTCCATGTAAAACACGGGTATTCAGTCGCATAGAAGTTGACCCCCAAGGTCAGCTTCTAGTCAAATGGGATGCTAGTTGCAAAAAGGCTTAAGAGATGATGATATACTAAAATAAAATATTTAACTTGTCAAAAGTACAATAAAGTTAAGTAGTTTAAAAGTACATGGGTAATCTGAATAGATTCCGACCTAAAAAAAATGTGTCTTGCTTAAGGAAGACATTTTTTCTTACTCTAACAATTTATTTTTCTTTTTTTACATTGTCTTCTTGTAACTTTACACACTTCTCCCAGTGATGCCCCGATCTCTCTAACCCATTCAAATATTAGTTGGCTTTTTTCTCTGCAAAATAATGAAGCAATTTGATAAAAATCTCTATCATCCGAGCGCAATTATTAGATGAACAAAAATTGCTTGGGATCTGGTGAGTAAGTCGAAAGATCAAGCAGTTCAAGCTGTAATTCATAGATTTTCGCCATGGTAACCGCTGAGGTAAGAGACGGCACGTTGTCTAGGTGAAAAGAATTTTCTTTTTCTGCATCTCACACCAACTCACTCAAATGACTGTCTATTAACAACTGCGCGTCCAATATGGTTGAAACTTTAGTGAGTAACAGTAAAAAGATTCACAACTATATTCGCTAGCTTTTATTGGCGAGTGTTGCTATCTTCACATCGAGGTCAGAAACTTTTCAGACCACCCACATAGTATGTAGCAAAGAAAATGTGAAAACATATTCAATAATAATTATGTGCAATAATAATGTTTACTAGTGCAATAATCTCGGTATTAACTTCGCTTCAGTGGAGTTTGCTGATTAAATTGAACGCTAATTGTGCCACTAACTCTCCAAGACATGCGCAGCAAACTTGTGCGGAACCATTTTCACTTTAGAAAATATTTGTAATTTTGTTACTTTTTTATGTGAATTGTTAGAATAGGTTCTTATTTTTTATCATGGGAAACAATATTAATTATTTATTTGAGTGTCGTTTTTATTTCATCATACGTGATGACGTCATGATCTTATGATCTTTTCTTTGATATTTTGTGTTTATTTTAAATCATCATCTTCCTGGCCTTGTCACGTTTTATTTAGGGTCGGCGCAACACTTTTTTTTCTTCTATTATGTCCTGTCACTCATCACGCTATCACTGACTCCCTTTTTTTTATATCACTTCTCACACAATCCATCCATCTTTTCTTTGGCCTCCCTCTCCCCCTCCATCCATCCACATGTAAACTCATATTTTTTTTAGGAATATCGTTTCATCCCTCCTTTTTACATGACCATACCAAGATATACGATTCCCTTTCAACTTTTTAGTCACTGGCGCCACTTTTAAACTTCCTCTGATATACTCATTTCTCAGTTTATCTATTCTAGTCACACCACACATCCATCTTAATATTCTCATCTCCGCTACGAGCATTCGAATTTTTTCGAAAGTTTAAATGACATTTTATAGTGTATTTTTTTTTAAATTGCCATTTTTAATAGTCATTAACATTTTTTATTTGTATAGTTTTCATTTTGATGAAATAATATCGTTCAATCATAGATTGCACATTGTATCAAAGTGCTTAAAGTGATTGGTTTCGAACTTTTTAGACCTTCTTAGGATCGGGTTTTTTGACACTCAACTTTTCCCCATATTTTAGATTTAACGTATTTTAGCATCTTTTTAAATCATCTCTTCGAGCTTTTTTTGATACCCTGCATGACTGTAAAGAAAAAAAGTTTTTTTTTTAAATTTTGATATACCCAGTGTTCACGCACATACGCCTTGAGCCGCGCACACTATCACAAATTCACAACATAGACGATGGGCGACCGCGGGGAAGGCGCGGGCGCGGGAGCGGGGCGCGGCAGCAAGCTACACGGACCGTCAGCTGGAAAGCGACGACACTGCGTCGACAGCGCGTTGTGCGGACTGGTCGTTTTATTAGACTTATTTCTATACCTGTATTATTGTACATTGGCAAAAATAAATCAAGTTTTCTTATCAACATTAATAAGAAGTAAATCATTGAAGAGCGCCTGCATAATTCCTGACCTCACACAAGTACACATCACATACACCCAGTGTCACTTTTACAAATAAGATGAATCCAACGACAGCTCTCAAGCTAAAATGCAATAAGTCTAGAGCGTGCTAAAGAATTATATGCACATACATACATGAGTATACTCAAAAAACATAACCGTCCTTTTGGTGCATTCGGTTAAAAAGAAAAAAACAAATGTAATGTATTGCGTGACTACCGTCTATTTAAATATTCATGGGACACATAACTTAAATCTTAATCGACTAACACAGGTACATGAATTTCGTAGATTTTTTCCCTTTTCGACATGTTTTTACTATGTAATCTTAATAATAGTAGATTATTTTACGTAATTTATATAATTTCTATGGCTGCTTTATAAATTATGTGACTGAGTCAAAGCATAGTTTAGGGTGTTGTTTTTGTACATTCACTTGGTTATTGACGGTGGAAAAACTTTAAATAGTTTACTGTGTACATTATTGCTTTTCTGTCTCTGAAGAACTTAGATAAAGTTTAGCTTGTAGTAGATACTTGATCTAGCGTAGACGCTTCTTGGTGATTGAAGAAAAGAAAACCTGCTGTGAACTATTATATTAAGGGGCTCCTATTAGCCAATAACCTTGAAATTTTTTTTACCCCTTTTTCTATATATTAAAAGGTTTTCGGTATTAATAATAATATTCCACAACTATCACACAACACCACCTAGTCCCAAGCTAAGCAGGGCTTGTGTTATGGGTACTAGACAACTGATAAACATACTTGTACATTTCTAAATACATACATATTATAGATAAATTAGACCCACACACAGAACAAATGATCGTGCTCATCACACAAACATTTGTCCTGGGTGGGAATCGAACCCACGACCTCCGGCATAGCAGTCAGGGTCACTAACCACTAGACCAACAGGCCTGTCTATAGTATTATTACCCTTGAACGATTAATCAACGTAAATGTGGGAGCCTTATGGCGAGAAAACTTACGTACGTCCACCCATCCTAGGCCTAGACGACCTGTTATTTGACATTTTGAGGTTATGTTTTACAAAATTATCGAAAAATTGCTAATTTCTCAGAAAAAATGTTATGCACTTTATGCACAAACAGTAAACGCAAGTAGACATTTTTGTTTAAATTTATTTTACAAACGTAAAACAATAAACGAAAAAATTATTTGCACAGAATTGTAGTCCGTGAATCAAAGTACTGCATTACATTTTTTTCAGAATTTCATGATGCATTTTTAAGGTACTTTATACAAGTTGAAAATAGACCTTCAGAAGGTCATCGGCTAATAGGAGCCCCTTAACAAAACGTCTTTGTATTGGCTTTCCATATTTTTTTTTTTTTTTAGTCTACTGCTTAACTGCGATCTCTCCTGAAGCAGTGATGCAATCGTTGATGGCGAGGCGCACTAGTTTATTAGGCCTATTAACACTAGCCTCGAAGATACCTAAATTATAATCGGACGCTAAGACCACAGCACAGGCAAATTGTTCCAGTCCTTCGATATACACGGTATAAACGACGAAGCAAAACACTTAGTCCGGACCGTACTTGCGGTACGTCGGGTTGTCCGATGGTAAAAAGGAGATAGTGGAATCAAGTTTTCCAATGTAATTTCTTTTGGTAGGTGCTTTTGGAATCTGTATAATTTTTTTAGTATCCCTGCCGACTTTTATTTAATTTTAAATTACGACGAAAAAACTATAAAACACATTTAAAATGTACTCCTTAATTCGAGAACCGCTAGTAAGCGCACACCGCAGCCCACCCACGTGGCAGCGATGCACGCTCGCGATAAATCTATCTCTCTATAAATTCGCAACTGTCCATTATGTGACGTCACGACTCTCGGCAGCCACGCCCCTTTAAGTGAAAACCTCAGATGACTTATTGTTATGGTCCTTTTTGTGGTAAATAAATGGTCCTTCTGTACAGAGGTGAACGTTTTGATTGATGCCGATTAATTTTTCTCGCAGTTCCGCGAAGCTTTTTCGGAATTTCTTTCTGAGAAATGAAAGCGGGTATGGAATGGGCTGTTTCTTGTTTTTGCATTGTGTATGATGAAGGATCTGTTATGGCGGTGTTGAAATACTGGTGTTGGGAATGGAGTTTTGAGTTTGTGATATGTTATATTATGTAGGTACAGTTAATTTTAAGCATAAACATCAGATTTACAGTGACTTTTCTTAGTCTTAATTAGCAGCTTAGTGGAGACACAGAACTAGATCCAGGTTAAATGGTAGTTATTTTGACTACCTTTGCTGTCTGAGGACCTGGCATACCTTACCCATCTGTTATTTTAGCATTGTAAAGTAACAGATGGGTAAGGTAGTGACTGAACAACTTCTAAAGATTGGTCTTTCGTTACCGAGATTGGAAATAGACCTTGTTGTTATCGCGACAAGAAATTAGATTACTTGACACGGGAACGTAAGAAGATTGACACAATAGAAAAACATAATTACGGTTAACTGTCCCAAAGTTATACTACTCCATAGCATGCATTCATACCATAGCAGTTGATGATCAATATGTATCAGTGGGTCGTTCTCAAAAAAGTGGTACAGAGCCACTTTTTTGAGAACACCTGTCAGGCAGTTTTTAGTGGAAAGGTGTGATTTTCAATATGCTTTTCAATAAATTCTGCACAATATCTTAAAGAGACTTTTCACACAGAGGCTGAGTAATATTAAGAAAACTGAAGTGATATTCTTAGAACAAAATAAAATTGTAACACCTGTTTCTCAATAACCTGCCGTAATAAACTCTTTGAGTTTGGTTACAGAGCCACTTTTTTGAGAACGACCCCAGTAGCAGTCCTGATGTATGCCATGTCAGTCAGGCATTAACGTTTTCTCCCTAGCCTTATACAACTAGCTTATGGTCAAGCTTCGGTCGGCTTCCAGTCATACCGAATGCGACTGAATACTTGTCTCACATGGAAAGACTAACTAAACCTTCACGACCCTTTTTTTTTATGGTGCGAAAAAATCATGCATTGACATCCCCCGCTCTTGGGCGGAGCGGGAGATAGTGTCAGACTCTTACTGACTAAAAGCCCCACCCCGTTCCTTCTAGCCTTCATACCGGGGCTCGAGCGCCCTTTCGGATAACGCTGGCCCTAGTAGGCTTCGACCCGGCTGGGTCCCTGCTGTTGCTGACAGCTCCTTGAGGCGCGCGGGAACAGTGGGCGCCGTCGACGACTTGGGCTTGGTCCGGAGAGTTACCGGACGGCCGGACAGCGAGCTACCCATTGCTCACTGTCCGCAAGCCCGCGCCTACGGTGGCCGGAAATCGGGATCAGAATCCCGGCGGCGGCGGCGGCGGCGATAACGCCATTGCCTGATGCGTTCGGCTTCCTCCTTTGCGAGCAAAGCAAACCTTCACGACCCGGTTACTGGGTAACACGATATTTCTAGGATGGACTGATGGTTAGATTTTTTGACAGTGTAATGAAGATAATTGTTGGGATAGGTAGTAATTCTACATGTTATAAAAAATTCAAGTCCACACATATAGCAGGTTTCGCAGGTACATATTATTTTGTAAACTTAATTAACAGTTTGGCTGTGATGGCACGTCCGCCTTATATGGTCCACTGCGGTTTTGGTTCCATGCGAGGCAAATGTTACCTGAGGTAAATATAACATGTCTGTGTGTTTGCAGGTGAAATTAAATTATGATATAGGAAGTTCTAGCAGAACAAATGGTCTATGGGGCCGAATGATTCTGGAATGGCGTCTACGTCCCGGTAAACGCAGCGTTGGAAGGCCTCCCAAAAGGTGGACCGATGACCTGGTGAGGGTCGCGGGATTTCGATGGATGCAAGACGCACAGGACCGATCATTATGGCGATACTTTGGGGAGGCCCCTTCATCATCATCATAAAATGATTATAATGATGATGAAGTTTAGGAGGATATAACTTTGGATCAATTTTATTGACCTTTTGGGGTAGACGTAGCGTAATACGGGGTTGGCCTGTGTCTAATTTCATATGTAGTTTTATGTTGTTGCATGTGATAACATAGGTCTTCTACATAATAGGGAAAAGTGGTACCTTACTACCTTTACCGTGTTAAGATTACCCTATCTTTGCCTGAATACAGGACTATTTTTTTTGCAATACAAATCAGCAATTTAACTATGATATCCTAGAAGCAAGTTGTTAAAATGTAAATTTACGTCTGAAAGAGTAACCGTGACCCTAGAATGCAAAGAGCAAATGAAGGAACATAGGAGTGTTTTAGTCTGTAAAAGTCTAACACGCCCTCTCACTCCAACTTAGAGTAGGGGTAATTATATATATAATAAGTAATTTGAAAACGGTTGACTGAAGATCACACTATATAGATAGTTTCTGTGTATGTGTTACATTGACTATGCATAAATAAATAATTCTCACAACTTTAATCCACTACATTTCACCCTCTATCCCATCTCTTCTAAAACCATTTAATCCTAAACCTAATCTTGCAGAAAATGTTGCCATAAAACGGCCATAAATAATTCCGACATAAAATATAAAGGATTTAAAGAAAATTTTCAATATCTGTCGAGATATTTATCGTTGCCCTTTCGATCCATTAGTCGAGGTGGGGGCCAGTTCCGGCTTCCGGTTTCGTACCGCCGGAACTTAGAACACATGGCTCCCGAAAGCGTTCGATCGTAAAAAATATCTTATGAAAGATGTCGTGCGTTGATGTCCAGATTTCCAAAAATTTATTCAACCCTTGCTGGCTGTACCAAGATTTATCGCATCTGGGTGATTGGGCAAAGGAATATTTATGTGCTTTCTGATCCTGAAATGAGATCTAGAATAAGAAAGCTGCCTGCCTAAATTAGGTTTTTCTGTATCTACATCTTTGATTCATTTTCATTTTCAAATATCTTTATTAAACATAAAAGTTAACAAAAATGTACTTACCCTAAGACACATTAACGCTTATATCTAAACACTTTGTCAGGCTAATAAATCGCCTTTCAAAGTTTAATTTATAAATCTTTGATTAGTTTCTTTCGATATTCATATTTTAGTATGCAATTATGGCAGGTCCAGATGTTTTAAGTTATTCAAGAACTGTTTGAATGATTTTGCTTCTTATTATCACACTAAATTTGATAGTTTGTAGGTTTTTACTCCTTAGTATACGGGTAGACCATAGGATATATTTTTTTCAATGGTAGGTACACTCCTGGTAGAGTGATTGTGATCATAGATCGTCTGGTAGGTTGGTTACGCGTAAGATTCAAGGTTGGTTGCGGCTTTTGCGAAATTCCATCTTTCTCTATTTTTGGAACTGCATGGCCATAGGATATGGTCTACCGAAATATCACATACTTTTCGATTCGGTAGTATGTTCTCTTGGAATAATTTATCACTATGATGCGAGAGAGTCCATTGGCAAAAGCTAGATTAAAAGGATTGCAGACTAAATTGTATATCTTCCATAATAGCAGTAAAAAACAAAATTACAATAAAACTAATAAGATAACGGTTACTTTTAATGGATGGTCAAACTATTAGAAAACATAAGACGCAGGTGTGAAGTTAGAAATTACTTTAAATTCGCAACTTGTGCGAACACACGCGTAATGTATTGTCACTCACTGACCTTTTGAACTTGCTACTAGTGTAGCGTTGTATAGTGTTGGCATAAAAGCTGTGTCAATCTCGAGAGAGATTTGAATATTTTTAGTAAATAACAGCAGCCATGTTACGGTGTTGTGATATATTATGTTTGCCTATTGTTATAAACTTAATTAACTTAAAGACGTTCACTATAAGTTAAACATAAGCCTCTTCTAAAGTGTCGCCATATCGACCAGTTTTATGCGTCTCGCATCTATGGGATTCCCGGGATCCTTACCAGGTCATCGGTCCACATTATGGGAGGACTTTCCACGCTGCGCCTTCCGGTACGTGGTCACCACTCAATAACCTTTCAGCCCCATTGACCATCTGTTTTGCGTACAATGTGCCCTGCCCACTACCACTTAAGTCTGGCGATTCTTCGGAACTTAATTACAGGTTTGATTTTCTTGTAGTTGTCATCCTAAAAGATTTATCTAGACAATTTTATATTGTTACTTTTAGCGATAAGACACCCTATTAAATTTAAGCTCCTACTGTATTTTTATGGTATACAATAAATAGTATATTATCTTTCTATATCTTACACCATTTAGAAATATTTATAGTCTAGTATTTTAGTTTTAGTTTTTAATGCATTTTATATTTCGTTCATTTGCCCGCAGTGCACCGCAGACTACCCCCCTTTTTTACTTTTTTTTATTTTAAGTTCTTACGATCCGTCCTACGGTTGTGTGGTAGGTATTGCTGTCAGTAATAAGACCGCCGTTGTAGCCATAGATTTAAATTAGTGTAAAAGATTGGTGCACAGTAAAGTTGATTATATTCAAGCGTCAATCAAAAACTGGTAGAACCTTCAGCACTGGCTTGTAATTGCAGCCTAGTTTATTGTCCAAGGACCTTAGACCTACTGTGCATATTTCTTTGATGAATTTTCGCAACGAATCAAAATTCTACTCTTCTACCAACAAATACGAGAAAAATAATTTCCCAGCGGCCATTCCTCAACCCCTCGACAACTCCATAGCCTGATCCCATATTCATCTCACAACTCCACCCCCAACTTAAGGGTCCATATCACTGGCCGTGCGAAGTTGTCGCACCGTCTGCCTCGGGAACAACTCGCGAACTACCCAACAACTTATGAATTGTTCCGTTTACAATTGGCACCTGGAACTTTTTTGTTGAATGTTGGAGTTTGTACGCTGAGGACGTGGACGCGTGATAAGGAGTTACAGGTTTTGTTTGCTGGAGTTTTAGTACAGTAATGTGGGGCTCAGTGACCTACATCAGAATTCCTAAGAGTATACGGAGGAATATAGTTGGTCTAAAAAGTCAAACTACTTGAGAATTTATAGTTAATAAGGAAATATATATAATATAAAATCTGTTACTTAGTAGAATATTAGTTGCCATCCACTTGTTTCTTGAGATTATAATAGTACTACAACGTATATGTTTTGGAGAGATTGTGATGATGATTCTTAAGAGACAATGTCTCTTTTAAGGTAGGAATCATACAGTGACTTCTGCTGCTCTAGGGTGGAGCAAAAGGGCGTGTCAGACTTTTACAAACTAAATCCACACTTCTCGAAACCATCGACCTCGAGATTCCATTTCGGAAATCAACTTATAGCCCCAGTATGCTTTGGCCCTGCTGGTCCCTACAGTTTTGCTGACATGTCTTTGAGGCACGCATGGAATACCTGGTGCCATCGACGGCCGGACGGCGAGCAACCTATTGTTCGTCACCTCAAGTCCACGCCTACACCTGAAAGTTGAGGTCGGGATCGCAGCGGCTGGAGCGTGAGCATGTCCGTTCCCTCACGCGTGATGTTACTATCCATGTATCTTAATTCTAAGTTTGTTTCGGTGTTCTCAAGGTAACATGAAAATATCGCCCTGATCTAGTTAGAATTGACAGATAACTTCACGTGTAAAAGTATTCATCATCATCATCATACCAGCCGAAAGACGTGCATTGTTGGACATAGGCCTCCCCCAAGCGTCGCCACAACGACCGATCCTGTTCGTCACGCATTCTTCGGATTCCCGTGGCCCTGACCAGGTCATCGGTCCACCTTGTTGGAGGCCGTCCAACGCCAAAAGTATTATTTAAAACTAAAAAAACAATTATCATTATTTTCTGAGTAGGTACTAATTTTTCTTTAACTTTTACACATAGTCTAAATCTCAATTTTCTCCAACTCTCCTTTCGCAGGAATGCTGGAAGTGATTTCTTTACAAATAAACATCAACTTTGCACTATTCTTCTATTGCCTTCTTCTTTTCTTTTATTATTGAGAGTACTATCAAAGACACTTCCGCCTGACCACCAAAGTTTATTTTTGCTTGCACTTGAAACGAAAACTTTAAAGGGTTAGGTTTGGCGCTGCGCCGCAGGATTCAAGCGATTTTTTTTTTAAGTGATCAGGTAGAAATGACCGCGATGGTACATAAACTGTTAAATAAATAGATAAATAAATATAGCATAGCATAGTAGGCCTTTCAATGTTCCCACTGTTGGGACTCAGGCCTCCTCTCTAGGAGAGCGAATGGGCCGTAATCCACCACGTGGGCCCAGTGCAGGTTGGTGGAATGTCACATGTCTTCGAATTTTGGTTCTATGACATGCTGATTTCCTCACGATGTTTTTTCCTTCACCGTTTTGAGAGAGAGAGATGAAAAAAATTACACAAAGTAATGCACCTGGCAGGGTTCGAACCCGCGGCCTACAAATTATAAGTCGGAGTCATCACTCGGCCGTCACTGCTCTCTCATACAATGAAGCTACTTATAACAAGTATCATAATGAAATAGTTTCGGTATCATTGTCGAAGGACAAAAGGACAGTCCGTCTGCACACAAATCACGTCGGACATTCTAAACTAATTATATACAGCGAGTATTGCTCGAGGACCACTGGAACGTGTTTTTGTTGTTATTAACAAAGGACTGGCCTCAGATATAGAGACGATGGAAGAGCCCTTCAAGTTTTTACTAATATTTTGGATGACGTTGTCATATCTAAATTTAATCGTAGTTTGTATCTTCACTAATATTATAAAGAGGAAAAGTTTTTTTTTGTGTACTTGTCCAATTGTGAAAATTTTTCACCGATAAAAAGTTGCTTTTTTTCCGAGTGACATAGGCTATATTTGATGTATGCAGGCGAACGCTAGACCTGTTACAATGGTAGAATTAACTTGGCCCTGGAACGCAAAAGGTAATTGAAGGAACACAGACGATTTTTAGTCTATAAAAGTTTCCCGGCCACTGTAGGTGTGGGCTTGCAGTAAACGAGCAATGGATGGCTTGCCATTCGCCAACGCTGGGTGTTTGACGCCCAGCAATTGCTGAGTTGGTGACCCTTTCGGTTCAGGCACAGTCACTGCAACTTGTATTGTATGTCTGTACTCTTTTTTTATTATTATTTTATGTTGTTGTATATTGTGTTGCTTGCGCCGAATAAATGCTATTCTATTCTATTCTATTCTATTCCTCCGATATGGATCGAGCCCAGAGTCGTCGACGGAGCGTAATGTCCTACGCGCGTCTCAAAGAGATGTCAGAAAACCGCAGGGCCAATTAAAGGAAATCTTTGACCGCCATGGTCAACTGAAGGAGCATAGGTGGATTTTAGTCAGTAAAAGTCTAAAACACCCTTGCGCTCCATGAAGTCAAAGAGGTTTTTTCACCTGCTAAAAAAAAAACAATAAAAGTTTGACACGCTATATCACTCCACCCAAAGCGGCAAAACTTATTTGATTATTTCCTACTCAAAAAAGCCACCACTATAAAAAAAAAAATTACAAATAACAAAACACTAACCGATTCCATCCAAGCTACATCTGCAACCGACCAGCCGCTTACGTAGTCGAACCCAAAACTACGTATTTGATTAAGTACAGACTAAGTTTTATAAGGTCGCTCCCGGTCCAACACAACTCTGATGCTAACTTAGTTTCATGTTAACAAAATAGATACTTCGCTCACGATTAAGTGCAACTAAGTGTACTGACTATTGTAGTACTTTAGTACTAAGTTAGTTTCATAATAGTTCAGCTGATAATTACTCATGCAAGTACAGTGGTGAGTGTTCAAGAGGAGAGGATTAGAAACTCCTTGAATAGCTTATTATGGATGTTTAAGGCTAGCAGTTTGCTGAAGTAACTTAGTGACTAGACAAAGCAAAAACGGTGGTGATTTAAAGTAAAAGTAGTTTTAGACTTTAGACACAGACTCTGGCAAAGAATTCCACTTTTTAATTGTACGCACATTGTTATCCCATTTTAGGAATTACACCTGTATATATTCCTGATACCTCTCTTTTTTGTAGTGGAAAATCGCCATGTAACTTTTACAGTTCTGAAACATAACCCGACATGTGTTCCTTCAGTTGCACTTTGCGTTCCAGGATTGTGGTGGATCAAAACGTAAAACAGTGACAGTCAAAGAACATAATTTATAAAATACAAGAATATAAATGGATTGACGTGACTTATAAATGACAGGACAATACATCATACACAGGATCGTTCAGGATATTTTGAACTTTTGACTGCCGTTATGGAATTGGTTTTGAAGGATGCAGGATCTTTGGTTGCTGTCGTGACACAAGACGGCAAGCAGAGTGCGGGACGGAGGCTTTCAGATCTCTTCGCGGCCGATCTCTGAAGCCGACGCGTATGCGCACTCCAGACTCTAACCAACACCAAACAATATTGTACCTATTTGATAATGACGTTAACGTCAAATTACAATCCAATGTCTTTAAGTTTAGGCGTTAAATAAGTCCCAGGATGTTGATCAAGATGAACAGGAAAGAAGATACAGCATATCTGTAAGACAAAAAAACACTTCTTTGTACTTTTCATAAACTACATAAACGTCAAAGTTCACACAAAAACTGAACACATCACGTGAATATTTCACACCTCCATAATAAAGGCGCAAATGAAAAATTTACACGGTAAAAAATCGCACCAGCAAAACGGGGAGCGTGTTTAAAATTTATTTTGAATGGCCATTCATTTAAAGGCATCCTGGACGGGGCTGTTGCGTCGGCGATAGCGATCGTGAAGAAATTACACTTCCTTCCTTATTGCCGGCGAGCGAAATACGGTAGTTTAAGGTAAAAGTGAAGAATTTATACTAACGACTCTCTATTAGACATTTAAGTTGAAAGTGGGAAGGTTTGCTTTGGTTCATGGAATTGTGATTTAATGGTGATGGCAATATTGAGTCGGAAATTATTTTATCAGATTGCTACAAGTCGCTCAAACGATGTGGCTGCACATTGTTCGAGCCACTCTCTCGAAAACATGGCACCATGGCACAAAAAATAAACTTTTTTTTATATTATCTCCTTCATGTTGTAACATCACTAATTAGTAATTAATAAATGTCTCAACCCTAGTTATATTTTTCATTCCATTGTTAGCTTAGCGGTATTAGCAAGAACGTCCTAGTAACTGTATTATTCTGTGTGTAATAAACGGCTGAGAATTTTCTACATCAAGACTTTCATTATAAAACCACAATTCACTACACTTTACAACTTATGAAAAAAAAATAAACAATTGTTTTTTTTTTTATTGATATTATAAACTAGTGCTTGACTGCGATCCCACCTGATGGTAAAATTAGAGTACGAGCTATAAGTCGTAGATCTTTGACTATCGTTACAGGTAATCCGATACCAGAAAGTCAAACCACCAGTCTATTGAAAGAGTATCGTGTTGCACAGGATCTGTGTTCCGAAAGTCTGATAGGCAGTCGCTCTATGTAGACTGCAAAGCAATCCTAAAGGCTGGGAGATCATGATGAAAACGAGTACGAGTTTAAGTTGCCAGGTAAAGCTAAAAAAGACTGACCTAACAAGACACGTTATGCTTTAATAGAATAGAATAGAATAGAATAAACTTTATTGTACACCAAAAAGTAACATAGTTTGTACATAAACTTAAATCTATGGGTACAATGGCGGTCTTATCGCTGACAGCGATATCTACCAGACAAACTTAGGATGGATTAAAACTACTAAAATAATACAGGGGGTAGTCTGCGGTGTACTACTAACAATTTAAACAAACACTTAACTAAGAAAAGAAAGAAAGAAAAATATTTTATTTGGCATACACAGTCGTAGATACACACAATGTAGTAACAACATGTAGACACTAATAAATTATTATATATAAAAAAAGAGACAACTAACAATGTGTGTCTCACGGCGGCGCCAAATAGGTCCAGTTCAGCAATAATGCCAGACAACTACATGGTAGTTGCCAGACGCTGGTTTTCAACTGAACCTTATTTCGAGTGTACGGTTGAAAATTGGTTTATTTTTAGTACTCAGTTATTAGTGATTAGGTGTACGATAAATAAATTACATATTATATATGTCTAGTAGTGTTTTTTTTTTAGCTTTTGTATGGAAATATTTCAAAATTAAACATCCACTATCGCCAATATCCCAGTAATAAATCTTCAGAGAAAAAAAGATAAAATACCAACAATCAAAAAAGCACCCAAGACTCAGTTAAAAAGAAACATTGTCCAGTAATGAAACAACAAAATAAAAGATAACGACACAAATGCAAATGAATCTAGTTTTAAATTGAAATAGCCGACTGCGTCCAAGAAAATTACTATTCGTTGTTTCAGATGAGAAATGTTCTACAGGAATACGCCATTTTTTATTTTGGGTCGTTGATTAACTTTTTTACTCAATTATGTTGAAGGCACATTTTTCACGAGATTTTCGAAATCAATTTTGCATGGAAACAAGGTAATAAAGATTATTTATGTAGAGATGGCTGTTATGAGTTTGAAACAAAAAGTTAATAAAGAAAATATGGAAATAGTATTTTAGTTAATACAAAAAAAAAAACGGTTGCTTATAAATAGCCTTTAAGTCTACTTCTAACATCTGGTTACTTAAACGCTCTTTGGTACAGTCAGCCCCCAACAACGTCTGCCTAAATTAGTTATATAAACTTGATCATGGAAAGCAGAAATCTCTCTATGCCTTATTATAAAACGTATGGACATACTCGTAGAAACATCTAACTGAACACTGCACTCATGAAGAAAAAATCGAATCTACCGTATCTAAAGTGAAATCAGCAAACACTATCAAAGAACGTAATTTTTCAATCTCTCATAAAATGCTCAACTATAACTGCTTTAACCGGTATAAAAATAAAACTCCTCAATACCAGCAAATTGCCACTTAACCAACCTATTTACACATTGCTTTAAAAACTTCCAATCAAACCTGGTCTATGTAATTGCACATCAAACGCCGCTTTTTCCTTTGCTAAACTGAACGTTTACAAACTGACTGGCAAACTCACACACGTTCCCAATAAGGACATTACAAGCGGCCAGAACCAGTGCAAACCGGTTCGGACCGGTGCAGACTGGATGAAGGATCGCTAATTGGCGACGAGACGCATTTAGCGCTAACCACCGGCTATCGTTCGCACCTCCACACTTAATATATGAAAAGTACTTTATAAAAGTCGTGCGATTAATAAAACTGCGCTTTTATAGAGGTAAAGTTAAGCCTTTAATGATGAAAACTTTGTGAAGCCATTAAAAAGGTAGTAGCAGCTCAATAATACAATATTCTATTCAGCTTGTTAACGCCATTGAACTATCAAATTCATATTAAAATGCAAAGTAGACAAATGAGACAAACTGACATACAACTGCGAACAGCGGAAAATTGACGACTGAATTCATGTCTATTTAGAACCGGTTTGAAGCAGTTTAAACTGGTTAAAAGCGGATAATTGGCGACAAAACGCCGTGTATGGCGCCAACCACTGGCATTAGCGTTATTTCCCGTTTCGACACCTTAATGTGTGAAGTGCTTCATAAAATTCATACGACAAATTGTCCTGCACTTTATGTCGCTGAAATTAATGTTTAGTAACTTTGTCAACTGCCTGCTAAATCTGGTGAAGTCTAAAATTACTGTCACTCGAAACGTAAACTTTGTACAAACGAATACAGACAAACAATGACGGGCGATGAGATGAAAATTCTCGTTCGTTTCCTACATAAGTTTCTTCAACCGTATGTTATGTGGGTCAACGTGTGAACCTATCTGGGTCTGCGTCTGTGGATTAATAGTCTATAAAGAGGTAAAGTTTGTTTTTTTTTTGTTTGCAGGAGGCAATCTCTGAAAGAACTGGTCCGATTGGTAAAAAATTTTCACTGATAGAAAGCTGCTTTATTCTTAAGTGACATAGGCCATATTTTACGTACGCGGGTGATCCCGCGGGCAATAGCTAGTAGTAAATATACTAGAAAAAAAGCTCGTTCAGACCTGAATGTTGTGTAAGACGATCTATCTATACTAATATACTAATATTATAAAGAAGAAAGATTTTCTAAAAAACTACTATACCGATTTAAAATTATTTCACCTGTAGCCTTCACTTTATCAACGAGTTGCCGTGGATTGATTTCCGAAAGGGAAACTCTAGTCCTGGAATACAAAGCAAGAAGGAACATAGGTGTGATTTTTGTGAGTAAAAGTCTGACACGCCCTCCTGTTCTGTACCTCTACCATGAGTTTAAAGCAATGGTATTTGTCAATACTCGATACCGACTACGTAAATATTTTGTATGGCAAATTTTGGTTCCGTAAGTGATCGCTAGAGGCGCTGTAAAATTTGCCATACAAAATATTTACGTAGTCGGTATCGAGTATCGACAAATACTATTGCTTTAAGCTCATGGTAGAGGTACTGTACTAGAAGCGAGAAGTAATTGGATGATTATCCATCGTAAAACAAAAATCGCTGAGTGTAGATTCGAGAGCCATAGTTTATTTTTTATTTTCTTCTAAACGAATGAAGCCGCTGGCAAACGGGTGAAGGTGTCAAATTAAATTCGTACATAATGTCAACAGGATGTTGCAATATTTAATAGAAATAAACCAGAAGTGGTCGAACTAATTCCGTATCAAAATGTTTTTTTTTAATTGATATAAACTAGTGCAGAACTGCGATGCCACCTGATGGTAAGCAGTGATGCAATCCCTGATGGTAAGGCGCACTAGTTTATGAGCCTATTCAATCTTGCCTTTTAAGAAAGTGTGCTTCATCGTCGACCACATCTTCGTTTACCATCAAGTGCAATAGTGGTTAAGTACAAGTATATCAATAATGAAAAAAATATCAAGATGAGCACACCATTTACCGATCTGGCCCTCACTAGATCAGCAAGCAATTAACCTTGCTTGATATAGAACATAACTCATGTTTCCCGGCGCTATGCACTATAAATATTTTCTTTCTCATACATCAAAGCAGTAATTTTTAATTACCACTAAACAGATTTTATGGGCTTGCTTGGCATAGTAAAATATGTTTTGCCCTTAGTTGACGTTATTAAAAATAGTGTCTTCATGGATGGCACCCAGACTTTATTAGGAGCCTAATAAAATCAGGCACTTCTAACACAAAATAGATAGGTACAGAAGTCAATCTCATGTATATACTTCACTTTTTATACCTGCGCTAGGCGATCGCGTTACGGTCAGCGCCTTGCGCCGAACTATATGAGTGCGACCGGGCGATTGAGCGGAGATATCGTGTCAGTGAGCGGTGTCTATGTGTGCGTTGCTCGAGCGTGCTTTGTATGTAGATTGTCTTCTGTACCCACAGGACACAGGAATCATTCTATACCTATCTATTTTGTGCTTCTATTGACAGAGATTTCTGTTTTGAGGTTGAAAATCATCCCACTTTCTGGTGATTTGGACTTAACGCGAGCAAAGCTGCGGTCCAAATCCCGTAGAAAAGTATATTAGGTTCTCACTAACAAAGACGACACGACAATTAAACGTTGGTTTTCAAAGATATTTTGTTTAAATTTAAAAAAAACAATAGTTCTAAAATTGCTTTTGTAACATTTTAACTTCATCACAGTAACTATGTTGCATTGTCGCGTCCTAGTTTGCTAAAGCTTCTATTTATTTGTTACCCGAAACAGCTGATTAAACAAATCTATCAATACCCAACTCCTACCTTGATTAATTGCATTGGAAAAGTAAATAAATCCCTTAGAAGATCCACATCTTCGGAATTTACTTTTCCTTTCCCCAATCTCAATTCCCAGTAGCAACCTCTTTCCTAATTAGATCCAGATTATCATCCTTGTGACTGAACGTATAATGAGGGTAGTTTAACATAAAATACGAGCGCATTCATCGGTGGAACCTCCATTACCACCTTGTCAGACCTGTTGATCCGATCGGCGTTATTGGAACCGATTTGCGGATCGGCCCGATACGTCGTTATCGCCTCGGGCGCATAATTTGCGCCTTAATGTCACAAATGAAGGCGCGGCCATTTCATTTTGTTGCACGTAATTTTTTCGATGAATTGATGACTCGTAATTTTAGGTGGGACCTTTGGGCTCGTATTAATTTATTGATTGACCCGATAATGAATTGCAGGATGCCCTTTTTCACCGTTATTTTCTTGTGGACATGTTAATGGTTTATAATAACACTTAATAAATTGCATATCTGTGCATCCTTACATATTCTTTTGCCGTAAGTATCTACACAGTGTAAAGAATTGACCAAAAAATGCTTTCAAGGATGGCATGTATTTTTTTTAAATTATTACTGATAGGCTCGCATTAGACTAATATCTCAGATGATGGTAAGGAACGTTGCCATTGACGATAGAGCACGCTTGCTATTCACTCTTGACGTAAAAACTCCTTAATTGTATCAGATAACACTGATATCGGCAGGGAATTCTACTCCTTAGCTAAACGCATGAAGAATATGTTCCCAAAACGTTTAAATGGTATTCGGATAAATGTTGAGAATGTTTTGCGTTTAACCGCTATCACAACTGTTAAAAAACAATGATCTGGTCAACGATGGAGCACTCTTGCTTTGAAATAACCTATTATTTTAGACCCCCACCTAGCTAACCTGATTAAGCTTCTGTTTGACATCTGTGTTTACAGATTTAAACACAGAATTCTGAAAGTTTCACTTCATAATTGTACGAATAGGTGTAATGTCCGCTATGTAACCGTATAATCCGATATTAATAATAAAATAAAGCTTGTCCTAAATGCCGAGAAACGATAAAATTTTATCTACGTGACAAGATCTGGATCTAAAGCTGTAGAAGGACTTACGTCACACTCATGGACAGGTCAATTGCTTGAAGGGGACCGATAAACATTCCGCCTAGAGGCAAGTGGAGCGTGGAAAGGCCTTCACGGACACTAGATCGTAGTAATGGGAGGCTGTATCGGGTTTTCAATAAGAGGCTATCACGAAATGTGTTTCTATTGTATTTTATTAAGTGGTTTGTTTTTTTTTATTACTAGTTAGCGAATTAGAAATTATCCAAATTTTTTAGCAATGGCAAATAAATTAATAGTGAATTTATTTGTCACTTGGTTTTGCCTACGAATTTGTTTGTGTACATAAAATATAGCCTATGTCACGCAAGAATAAAGCAGCTTTCTATCAGTAAAAAAATTTTAGCAATCGAACCAGTACTTTCGGAGAAACAAAACAAACAAACTTTACCTCTTTATAGTATTATATAAGAGGCTGTTTTTCCACTCGCCTATCGTCAACATCGAGCATGGTTTAAAACTTGTTACTTTATCTAACGCTATGTTTGACAAAAAGGCAAACTCTGTTAGCATTCGGTAATTCCTTGATTTACTCGAACAGTTTACAAAACTTATTCCAAGAAATACATGTTCTTTTTTAAACTTTAAAAGTTTTTGAAAAAAAAATGTCGTCATTTAGAATCTTGATAAAATTTGCAAGGCTTCTATTATTTTACTTTTTTGACTTTTTATATTTTTTGAGTAATTTATGAAGTGTCAAAGTTCGTGCAAAATAGCAAATTTTCAGAGGTTTTTACTGGATTAGTTTTACACAAATTTATAAATTGATTTCAATAAAACAATATTATCTAGTATGCACAAAATATTGTATTTCCAAAATATCTTCTGAAAAATGTGTGATAACGTCGTAATCTCGCAAAAGCGGTTGTATGAAAAACAGTAAAAATGTATGTCAAGTTGCATCCCCTTAATGTAGATTGCTAAAAAACTGGATTGTCCTATTATCTAATTCTTAAATCAGCTACCTATATGCTTCATATTATGAGGTCATAACTGTCAAATTAAATCAGGTAGAGTGAGTAAAATAAGTGGCAATGGGCAGGGCACATTGCACGCAGAACAGATGGTCGATGGGGACGAAAGGTTCTGGAGTGGCGACCACGTACCGGAAGACACAGCGTTGGACGGCCTCCAACAAGGTGGACCGATGACCTGGTCAGGGTCGCGGGAATCCGAACACATGGAGGCGGAGGCGGGGATGCGTGATGCACAGGACCGGTCGTGGTGGCGACACTTGGGGGGGGGGCTATGTCCAACAGTGGACGTCTTTCGGCTGATATGATGATGATGATGAGTAAAATAAGGTATTTTATAGTTGAAATTTATTTATGATTTATGAACGAAAAAAGTTTGATCAGAATTTAGTTCTTAAACTCTGCTCATTTTTGCATCGCTGTGAGAAGTGAAATGAAATAAAAAAGAAGGCGAATTATTACCAACAATGAAAATAAGGAAAAAATCAGTTTTTTTAATTAATTATTACGAGTTAAATAATGTATTTAGCAAATTTATATTAAAAACTAGAGTTAAAGACTCGGTTAAACAAAATAAAAAAAAACCGTTAATGATACGCAATCAAGATTACTTTGCACACCGTACTTTTTAAGTATCATTCGACAGATAGAGGTCATTGACGTTACTATACTTATTTGAATTGCATTATACTTTCTAAACCCTGAAACACCGAAGCCAATTCCCTGAACCCAACATAGTCATCAAGCCACTTACAGCACTCACCCCCAGATCATCAAAATAACACATTTAAAATATTCATAGCCAAATCGGATAAGCTTTTCCACATTAAACGACCATTTACCGTTTTGAGGGTATACAGACTAAATGGTACGTTTAATATTTTCCAGTTCTCGTCGCCATTATGCTGTCTGTCGTTATATTTCGGAGGGTAGGCACAGGCGATTTATGTTTTGTTGATGTTATTCTCTTGTGTGCTCGGAGTTCCGTTTGTGCTTCCGGGTGAAAGGGCTATTTTTATGTGTTTCAAGGATTATGGGAGCTTAAAATTTGTGTTTTTTGGGATTTAAATTGTTCTGGTTGTGTTTTATGTAACATACCAAAGGATCGGTCGATGAAGAGTGTGTGGGTGTGATTGCATTTAAAGTTCTTCAATATCTAGGAAATTAACATTGCTGGCCGTTTTTTTATTTTTTATTACGTGTGCGTTATTTACACAAACACACACTTACAGATAAACACAGGCATCTTCACGCTCCAGCCACTGTAACAGGAGATACCCCGGTCTTCGCGCCGGGATTCGCAGGGCGAGCTTGCAGACGATAAGCAATAGATAGCTCACCGTCTGGCCGTACATCAGTGCCGATGGTAGGGCTTTCCTGAATCTATGGTCCTAGAATGAAAAGAGCAATTCTTAATTGCATATTCGTAACTGCTCTTTTTTTCAAAGAGAAGAAAAGGGCTGTAATCGCGCTACACGCGGGCCCAGCGCGGGTTGGTGCCTATATTATGTCTTTGATTTTTTACGTTTAAGCACATACCGGTGACCATTTCCTCACCGTTTTGAGAGCAGTGGTAATAATAAATTAAACAAGTTGCTGTTGTCATGTCGTAGAGCTCCTTAGTGGTCCTGAGTTGAGCTACACGGATACTAATAAATGCTTGCTCTGACTAGAAAGGTCCCCTAAAATGTGTAGTTCTTTTCTCTTTCCCAGATTAATCTGAAACATTAATCTGCATAGTTCTGACAACATGGCTGACTATTAATTACATGTTTACTATATAGACTTTAAAAGAGACTGACTCTTGAGTTTGTTTCGGTTTTTCTTCTCAGGGTAGTCAGCTAGGAAACACCGGTCTCGTCTGGTTCTTTTTTTTTTTGGTGGGTGAACATCATCCAAATGATACCCCGTTCCTTCTTGCCTTTGGTACCGGGGCCGAGCTTCCCTTTCGGATAACCCTGGCCCCAGTAGGCTTCGACCCGTCTGGGCCCCTGCTGTTGCCTTGTCTAGTTTAAACTAACGAAAAAATTTAAGTGTGTATTAAAACCTATTTGCAAAAAAATGACATTTATAAATGTCAATTGTCATTTTTAACTATTTATTAAGATTACAATCTTAATAAATAGTTAAAAATTTACCGAAACTGAGTAGTGCATAAAAACGATAAAAGATTCCACAGTAGAATATTATCACAAAATTATCGCATTTCTTAAAGAAATGCTTACAGGAACTTTCATACAGTCGTCTGTCACAAAAAAAAATATCTTCAAAACTTCCTCAACGCTTGACTGTTAAACCAGTAATTCTTCAGAGAATTCAACAAAGTGAAGTATTATAAAAAGTAAGTTAAACTCAGTCCAAGTGTATGACAACTGATAACAGTGAAGTCGGTGGCGCCCTCTCCCGGGGCTGAAGTGAGTTAGTGCTCAAGTTTGCGTACGGCGATGTGAGTTTTAAGATACGGGGGTAAAGTGTAGCGAATGATGTGACTTTAGTATTCAATAGGTTTCTAGGAAATCCGTAGTACTCTGCTTAAATTGAAGCTATGATATTTTAGTAATAGAATGTTGAGGAACGTAGTAAGTACAATTTAGATACGAGTTCTATTCAGGTCAGGTAAAAGGCTCTTGTCTTCTTGGCCACGCCCTAACCCTTGAGGAAAAGCAGGACAATATTGTTTTTTTTTTAATTTTCTTTACGCTAGGTATTAATCCTGTATCGCAGGCGTTGTAGCGTAGGTGCTTGTAATTTGGTCCACACAAGATATTCGGACCATAAACCAGCATCTATAGGCTATATACTTGTTGGCTAGGCTAGTAAACATCTCAACAATGTAAGTGTTGTCATTATACTGTATATCAACCCATAATTTTACAGCGTCATTTATTCATTAATTTCAGAACGAAAAACGTCCACTATTGCATATAGGCCTCCTCCAAGCGTCGCCACAACGACCGGTCCTGTGCGCCTAGCATCGATCGGATTCCCGTGACCCTGAACAGGTCATCGGTCCACCTTGTTTCCTTATTGGAGGCTTTCTAACACTGCGTCTTCCGGTACGCGGTCGCCACTCCAGAATCTTTCGGTTCCAACGACCATCTGCTCACCAATGTGCCCTGCCCACTGCCACTTAAGTTTGGCGACTTTTCGAGCTATGTCCTTGGTTTTCCTGCGGCTATCTTCATTTCTGATGTGATCACGAGCGTAGCCCTTTCCATTGCCTTTTCTTACAGTGGAGTATATCATAATCAGCTTATAACTACTGCTGGGAAATAGGTCTCTTTGAAAACAAAACTTATCGTAGAAGTATCCTGTATTGGAACCTTAAGATGCACTTCTGACAACAAATTAAAAAAAAAAAAATCTCACAAACATAAACAAACGTATTATTCTGTTCTAACAACAATATTCTCTCTTATATTTTCTCACGTATTCCTAAAACAAAACGTATATAACGGTAGATTGTTCTCTTGATATATCTTTTGTACTTATAATTAAGACGGGATATAAAAGGCGGTCCCCGAGGCGTTCGTAACGTTATTAGAGAACGGTCTAGACTGGAACGCTACGAAACGACTATTGTGTGAAAAAATCTAAGTGTTGGGGAACACGAAGATATTTGTCTAGGTTTTTATTACATCTATGACTTTTTGTGGCGATACTAAGAGATTATCCTGCCAAGCTACTCATAGTTGATTAAAAACTTCACTAAAATAAATATAGTGGTGTGTTGTTTTTGAGTTAGTAATTTAAGTTACTGCCTGAAGCTTCGCCCGTGTGCAAGTAATAAATCATTAATCATCATTATTATCATTTCAGCCAAAATACGTCCACTGAGCCACCACAACGACCTGCAGGCTTACCTCCAAATTAATTTCAATTTCAATCTAAAGTCAATCCGATTGCAATGTAAATTTTGACGTTACGTGATTTGGTACTCTTGAAAACAATATTGTCAACATATACGATTTCACTTAGTTCTCAAAATGGTCACGCAATTTTGAACCAATTTGGCGCTAGCATTGAATTCAAGGGTACGAAACGTCACAATCTCAATGTCGACCGATAGGAATTGAACTCAAAAGTAAGCTTGCAGCTCTGTGCATCTCGCATCCATCGTAATCACGCGACCCTCACCAGGTCATCGGTCCGACTTGTGAAAGGCCTTCCAATGCTGTGTCTTCAGGTAAGTGGTCGCCACTTTCACCTTTTGGCCCAATCGAGATAGAAAATCGTCTCAGGTGAATATACTCACTGTATCCTGTACAGGGTATCTCTGATATCGTTGCACAAACGAATACCATGGACACAGTACATGATTCTGAACCCCGCTGTGATAGAATTTTTCGTCAATCTTTTCTTATTTAAAAAATAATGTCTTTACGTTTTTTAATTTAAACTGTCAGAACCATTACTGGATCCATGGTATTCGTTTGTGTGTCAATGTCAAAGACCGTGTATATTATTCGAGTATATAATAATAATATGGTCCACCCATGTAACATGGTTGATGGTAAATTACGACAAAGAGGCCGCAGCCTAAAAAGATGGGCAGATCAGGTCAGCTCCAGACTGGACACTCAATTATTATTGCACGTCGCACTTCATGATGCTGAGAACCGTCACAGATAGCGAGATACTATCAATAAGAAGCTAATCCAGCGGGAACTTAACGACTCTCAGTAATGAGGAATACAATGAGATGTACCACAGTTACATCGACACCTATTTAAGCATTCGAACGTAAAGTGAAACATACACACCTGACATTATGAACAAAATAAATGTTAGATAAACACACAAGTTCCCCACAACCTGTTCTCATACCACCTCATCACCACATTATTTGAATGCCAATTTCAATTTGTTACTCCACACGCACATTCCTCAAAGGCAAGCACCGTTCGCCACAAAACCGCTATGTACCCTATACAAACAAGTAGCAATTCTACTGAAACTTTTGATATAACCGTACACCGTCTTGCCTACTGAATATTATATTAACTAACGGAGTTTTTGTCATGGCGCTCGATTTGCATGTTATAAGTTAGGCATGACTGTCATGTCGTGTTTTTGTTGTTAGGGTGAGAGCTATAGGCCGAGTGCTCTTAAAATTTTTAGTTCATATTGTATCTAGTGCATTTTGAGAGCTGCACCCATTATAGAAAAGTATTACATATAAGTATTAACAGATTAGATACTAGTTAATCGTGATTGAAGACGAAAATAGTTTTGTTGATTTCTGATGATGCCGTAGGCAAGCACTAAGAAAGGATTTTACAAAATACTCCCTAATGCAATGAAATGGGGTTATATAGTTTGTATGAATAAACCTACTTTCACGCGGAAGAAGTCACAGGCAAAAGCTAGTTTGATGTAGAGATGAATGAGATTATTTTAAGACACAAAAAATCATTTAGCGATCTCACTTATAGGAAGAACGAAAGCTGGAAGAATGAAGTAAGTTTAACAATGCTGAGTGCTAGCTACTGTATATGTTTTTATCATAAAAGAGCTGAGTTAAGAAATCTTAACTCAGTTCTTTCACAATTTTAAACAATCATGCATTTTCCAGAATCTTCTCTAAAGCGCCTAACAAATTTTGTAAAGCAAGTGATTGCCGGAGCACAACTGACAAACGATAACATCGGTGCAGGAACTACTCACATTCAAACGAAATTGAAATCCTAGCGATTCGTCCAAAGGCTATGAAAATATCCCAGCAATATACTTTGTACGTTTTAGTAGAATATGGACTATGTAACGGAGAATTCGATACGGGCAGTATTCATAATAAATAGGATTCAATGGATGTCCAGTTTAAAAATAGGAGCGTTTTCAATACAATTCACCTAATCTACAACAAAAAAGCCCTGTTAAAAATTTGAACTTGATCATGATATTTATTATACTCGTATATCTATCAATATCCTTTATTTATAATTTACCTTCAGTTGCCCTTTGCGCTCTAAAAGGGTCCTAGAATGTAAAGAGCAAGTGAAGGACACAGGTATGGATTTAGTCAGTAAAAGTTTGACACACCGAAGGGTGTATCAAACTTTATTTTTTCACGAAAAAACATCGCAGCATTATCACAGTTTGATTTGTTGGATTCCTTTCTCATAAAAACATTGTTAAATTAGTATTTATGTATCCAAGTATCCAATATTAGTTTTAGTACCTATATGCGAAACTCGAAACACATATCTAGTATTTTTGTATAAAGAATTTATTTACAAAATTTCATAACTGTCATGAAAAATCATAAAGTTATAAGCCATATAATAATGTCAGCAAAATACTAGTCACCAGGCCATCCAGGCTACGGCGCGCACTGTTCCCGCGCGCCTCAAGGAGCTGTCAGCAACAGCAGGGGCCCAGCCGGGTCGAAGCCTACTGGGGCCAGGGTTATCCGGAAGAGCGCTCGAGCCCCGGTATGAAGGCTTGAAGGAACGGGATAAGTTTTTTAGTCAGTAAGAGTCTGATACTATCTCCCGCTCTGCCCAAGAGCGGGGGTTGTCATTGGATGATTTTTCCCATCGGAAAAAAAAAGAAAAAAAAGGCAATCCAGGCGACTGGAGCTTGTTTTGCACTTACACTCAGCCGGTTGCTGGAGCCTAATACCTTTTTTGTTATGTTGTTAATGTTGGTGGTGTCGAACTTATAACCTTTTAAAACATTTTTGGGAAAAAATATAACACATGGTGTAAAAACTATTGGAATCCATTCAGTTAGTGAATTTGAACAAACTATATTCAGGTTTCGCATAAACTAAAAAAAAATATATTTATTATTGTATTTCTATTCTATTTTTACCATTAAGTTGTATCTACCCTGTTATGTTTCTGCAATACCCTAAGGTTGACTAGAAGGTAATGCCTTGGTACAGTCACAAAATAGATAGGTACAGAAGACAATCTAATGTATGTACTTCACTTTTTATAAGTTCCAGATTTTGACTGGCCTGTTGGTCTAGTGGTTAGTGACCCTGACTGCTATACCGGAGGTCGTAGGTTCGATTCCCACCCAGGACAAAAGTTTGTGTGATGAGCATAATCATTTGTTCTGTGTCTGGGTGTAATTTATCTATAATATGTATGTATTTAGAAATATATAAGTATGTTTATCAGTTGTCTAGTACCCATAACACAAGCTCTGCTTAGCTTGGGACTAGACGGCGTTGTGTGATAGTTGTGGAATATTATTATTATTTTTATACCTACGTTCGGTGGACGCACACTAATGATCGTTTGAGCCGGAACTGTTCGACGAGTGATCCGAGACGCGACTGAGACATCGTATCCGTGAGCGGTGTCTATGTTTGCGTTGCTCGAGCGCGTTTTGTATTTAGATTGACTTCTGTACCTATCTATTTTGTGGTACAGTGTTTCTTACTAGTGTATAAAGTTTACATAAATAAATAAACAAAAGCACGCACAACTACACAATACGTCTGACATTATAAATCAATCATCATTCAACCTTATCAAATTAACTAACTCCTACAAACAAACATACCTAGTTAATTTCCTTCCTTGTTCCAAGCAACAACATAGTACACAAATCTATCAGTTCCGGTAATTGAAATCCCATTAGTGTTGGTGATGAAAATGAAGCGGGCCCAGGGCGGAATCAGATGGCAAATAAAATGCGAATCGCCCTTTTGTCTGCCCCGGGCGGACAAGCAAGATTCAATTTGTCAGGAATCTGTGAATGGTGCAAGTGTTAGACGATGGAGGGGTTGGATAGTTTCGATGAAACTATTGTAGGGGAAGAATTTGTTTCGTTATCAGCATACGTAGATAGGTATAGCTAAGATCATGTATATTTCATGTGGATTTTGACTTAATTAAACCCCAAGCGAACAAGGCACGCCATCTAGTGGTAACTAGTAAAACTAGAATTGGCGCATTTTGATAGAGTTGGAGCTTTCCGTAAGAGGTTGAGGAGAACCCGCCAAGACGGACACTCTCAACCGTTATAGAGTAAAGAAGCACCATAACTTGCTTACGTTTTTTTTCTTCTTAATTAGCTAAACAACGAAGGCGTTTTTCATCATCATTTTTCTGCTCTTGTTTTGGCGTATTTTTCTTCTATTTGTTCCTGCCACTCGTCACGATATCACTTCCTTTCTTTCATTAATATGTGGTTCATTGTTTCTTCTCACACAAACTATCTGTCTTTTATTGAGACTAGCTCTCTCTCTCTCTCTATTCATCCACATGTATATTCATAACTCTATTAATAACATTAATTTTATCCCTCCATCATAATTAATTTTATCCATTTTAGGGTGAATCATTTATAAGTAGAACTGTTTTATTTACAAAAAACAAACGTAGGTGCACTAAAAACTAAACTGCTTACATAAGTCAGGCAAATAACGTTTACAATGAGCGTTAAAGTGCAAAACTACAATAAAAACTATACTTTATAATGTTACTCGACATTCGTGTTAGTGAAAACGGTGACAATATTTTTTTTGCTTTTATCCTAAAGAAACATTTAATTATTTAAGGTCATCATTTGGTCATGGATAAAGAAACAGGCTCAGTCTTTGCTGGACTACATTATTTCAATAGTAACAAATTAATAAATGAAACAAAACGGTAAGCCACGGTTAGCGCAGCGGTTAAGCGATTGGCTGTGGCTCTGAGTGCCGCAAGTTTAGGTTTTATTTAGCCTATGCCCACTGCTGGATAAAAACCTCACTCCATCCCTTCCATTATTTCTGACTTTGAAACACCTCTTGTGAATTCCCAACCCATCTCCTTCTTGGCACTAATTTTGTGTTTTACTGGCCCACCGCTCGATTCGCATGCAGCAGACTTGTCCAGCCCAGTCTAGCCTTCTGAGCCACGTCAATGATCTGCGTTTCAGAGCGCAGTATAGTGTTTTGAACGTGATCCGTTATTTTACCTACATACCTTTAATTACCGAACAGAACAAATATATGTTTGACTTACAGAGAGAGGCTCCGGACCTGGATGGCTTGTATATGTAAGCTATTAAAAAAAGTTATCCCATCTCTAAAATTATTCCGGCATTCTCGCATAACTTGATCCCACAAATTGGTAACACGGAGAGGACAGCCCCCGGGGTCCAAGGTTTTTGTCGTTCGACACCTGCCCAAAAGATCCTGTTTCTTGTTTCTGAATTCTTATTGGAGACAACTGATAAGTTTGCTTTTACTTTTCACGATTTGGAAATGATAACTACATAAAACTGTAGAACAAAAACTGTGTTATTCAATATCCGCAAGATATCGAGTAACATCGTCTTTCTTCTATATTTTTCTTTTTATGTAGTTTGGTTGTAGAATTTGTATTAAATAGAATTAGCGTATAGTAAATTCCCATTGACGGTATGGTTGGCCTACAAATAGTTGTTCTGGGTCTGGGTATCTTATGCACTGACTTTCCATGTAACTTGTGAACATAGCTATGATACAATTCTTAATGTGAGGCAACAATATTTGACCACTATATACGTACGTTCGTTGGTCCATCCAAGGCCTATAGTATAATAAAAAGAGCACCAACAGGGCAAAAGATTACTCTTGCCCTGTTTATTTTTACCTAAACCTACCTTAATTCTAGAACTTCAGATGTAAGCAAATGTCCCAATTCACTTATATTGTTATATCAATCAATGACGCAGTTGACGATGATGCAGGCTTGCTTAGGAAATTCATTTATAAAGATGTACTAGACAATATGGGAGTGAAAAAAAAATACTACCTAATAAAAAAGATTTGCATCCGTACACTCAAAATAAGCTATAGTTGGAAACTAGCGCCGGGAAACTACTCGTTATTTATTATTTTGCTGAACTGTATATCCACAGATTGCGGAAATCCGATGAATGCGAGACGCACAGGAGCGGTCATTGTGGCAACACTTAGAGGAGGCCTATGCCCAACAGTGGACGTCTTTCGGCTGAAAAGAGATATACACAATGTTCTTACTTATGTTTCTTCATATTTGATTTTACGTTTCCAATCATATTCGCATCTATATGTTTTAAATAAAAATGGTTTTCATTCTTTCTTAGTTCTAACCTTACCTTTTGTTCTCTCATTTAATTCCAATTTATCCGGACTACACCAAATCGTCGCCTCTAAACACCCTCCCTAACAGATTTGCGTCACACACCAACACACGGGTACACGGGACGCAGGAGAAATCTATCTCTCATGACTCACGCGACACGACACGAAATGTTCGAACACCGTGTTCAACACGCTGACTAGGGCTGCTTCCTGATTGTGACTGAGTCAGGGATTTACGGTCCATTAGCTTGATGGCAGAGCCTTTGATGAAGGATTGGGAATCTAAAGTTTATATTAGTAAGTGGTTACATTTATTTTTTACATGTTTGTTTAGTACGTATTGAGAATTACGAATATACAATCTTATTAGGTACTAGCTTTTTGCCCGCGGCTTCGCTCGCGTTAAATTCGGGGTAACACGGTTCCCCTTTCTGTGGGGGATTAGAAAGAGACAAAAAGTAGCCCATGTCACTCTCAATCCCCTCAACTATCTCCACTTAAAAAATCACGTCAATTCGTTGCTCCGTTTTGCCGTGAAAGACGGACAAACAGACACACGTCACACACTTAGCCGTGTCACCGTGTGCAGCGCCCCTTAGTGAACCCCACTGCGGGTGACGTAACATACGACAAACTTATTATTTGCAATTGGTACAGTAATTGGGTCTAGAGATCGAACCGCAAAATTAAGTTGGTTTTTTACTGTGTATACTTTTCCGGGATAAACAGTACCCAGTGTCGTGCCCAGGATATTAAAGAATAATTATACCAAGTTTCAACGTAATCGAACAGGTAGTTTTTGCGTGAAGCCTGAACAAACAGACAAAAATTCTTTTAATCACATTTTTGGGTTCGGTGTCGGTCTAGTAACACCCCCCGCCATTTATTTTTTTGATATTTTCAATGAACAGAATTTTCACTTCTACAGATTTATTATCAGTATAGATAATAATATACAAAACCTGAAACACCTGTCTAATAATTTTACATAAAGAATCTATGTACTCCTACAAAATTTCAAAACTGTATTATGAAAAATCACAAAGTTATAAGTTCCTGGTATATAGCCCATTATTGTACCTGGCTGGCGACATAAATACATGGTTACCGGGCCACCCGGGCGACTGAGGGCTTGTTTTGTTTCCGCACCCAGCTGTGCGCTGGCGCCTCATGCCCGTTATGACTTGCCGTAACCTGTATTGTACTTAGTTTCGATGGTGTCCAACTTGTGACTTTTTTAAATATTTTTGGATAAAAATATAATTTTGTTGTAAAAACTATTTGATTCCATTCATTTACTGATTCTGAACAAACTTTATTTAGGTTTCACATAAACTAAAAATGTTGTATATGTGGATTGATGAAGAGGGAGAACAAAACCAAAAATAAAAGGCGTGTGGCACTCGGGGACTGCCGCGGTAAAGCTATTGCATAGCATTTTTTATCAACTTATGCAATAGACCTCGCCAACAGCTGCTTAACCCCACCCATCCAAAACCAGACCTCGCCAACAGCTGCTTAACCCCACCCATCCAAAACTAGACCTCGCCAACAGCTGCTTAACCCCACCCATCCAAAACCAGACCTCACTAACAGCTGCTTAACCTCACCCATCCAAAATGAGACCTTGCCAACAGCTGCTTATCCCCACCCATCCAAAACCAGACCTCGCCAACAGCTGCTTAACCTCTTCCATCAAAAACCAGACCTCGCTAACAGCTGCTTAACCCCACCCATCCAAAACGCCGACAGCTGCTTTCACTCATTTGTTTTCTTATCGGTCACCACGCTCAAAAAACAAATGAGTGGGGGTGTTAGGTTATTTTCGTTACGGAATTTCTGGATTCGGTCTCCACGCTCAAGGCCCGCGATAGAAGCTATGCAATAGCTTAAAAATATGGGTGGACTGTGTGAGAGAAAAGTGATGGTAAAGAAAAGGGAGTCAGTAATAGTGTGACGGTTGACAGAACAGAACGGAAGAAAAAAACGTGTTGCACTAACCCAAAATAACATAGGAGAAGAACAGAAAGATATTGATAATGTTTGTTTAGCATCATTATCATATATAAGCCGAATAACGTCCACTTTTTTTTAAATTGATATAAACTAGTGCTTGACTCCACCTGATGGTAAGCAGTGATGCAATCGTTGATAGTGAGGCGCACTAGTTTATTAAGAGCCTATTCACTCTTGCCATGAAGACACCTAAATTATAAACGGACGGGAAGACCGCAGCAGGCAAATTGTTCCATTCCTTCGATGTGTATAAACGAACTATCCACTTTTGAACATATCCCTGTTTAGCTAGTATATTTTAATTATTTTAATATTATTCTAAATGTAAAAATAATTTAATCAGATGAATATTTGTCTGATTCACTGTTCCTGACCAAAAATGATTTCGGACAGATTTATGCACAATTTATCATTTTGTAATCGTTTATTCCGCTTTTACAATGCTTAATTGGTCATGCTACGCGTGCAGCAATAGAACAAGCCATAAATAACAAATTACATTCAATAAAATGCAACAGTTTCAAAGAAAAATAAAATGATAGCCTTCCCTGTACTTGTAACCCTCACACAATTTCCGTCACACAACCTTACTACTTGAAACGCATGTTAGCCTGTTAATTTATTGTTTTTTTAGATCGTTGTTGAAGATAATCCTAATTGCAGTACCTTGTCATTTTTACACCTTTGTTTTAATTTATGAGGCTTGATTATAATGAACATTCCCTCACTATTTAATTGTGAAATGAAAAATTCGATACAAAATTATCACTCAAAATTAATATTTTGAATAGGGGATACTGTATGTTTCCATGCTTGTTTGTAGGGCTCTGTAATTACTGATCCTAAATTGAAAAGCTCATTAATGACTTTCACGCCTATATTAGGAATAAAGTGAGTAACTGTTGAGTTGTGACCTGTCCAACAGCGACAGTATAGTAAGGGACTCTCTACTACTGAACTGCTATTCAGCAGAATTCGCTTGCACGGTAATCAGTGAATAGCCGCACTAAACATTTGTGTAGTTTTTTTGTAGTCCATGGACAGAATTAAACCATTATTGTTTTCTTTATTTACTTTCGTTATTTAAATTTTAATAGTTCTAGAGATTTTCAGTTAGGCAACAAACAAGCTTACATCTTAGAGGCTGGTAGTAATTGCCTCAATTTCTGTGTCCATTTCAGTGTAAGATCACATGCGTGCTCGACTTCCCGAGCCCAATCACGTTCGGTGTAATAGGCATCGACTAGACGCTGTGCAAGAATGAATACAATTCATTATCTGATAAGTGCAAATCAGTCACACCTCGGTCCAGTCGCTCCCAACCTCTATGAACCCACTTTTCGTTGCTTTCCAATGTGCAGTTCTATGTGTATTGCTCTAGTCACCGCTTGTTTCGACAAATGCGGTCTATGGTTCGCTTCTGCTTGTGGAAGTCGATACGCCCTGCGATGCAGAGGGCAAATAACCTTGAGAACTAATATCAATCTCCAAGAATACCCATCTCACTAAAGCGCATCACTCTATGGCAAATGTTTCCCTCCCAGAAGCACATAAGGTTGCCGATGAGTATTCTAGTATCACCGATACGAGGCTAAAGTGCTGACACGCCTTCCCGCTCCGCCTAAAAGCGGGGATGTCATTGGATAATTTTCCCAACTAAAATAAAAAAGACCCTGCACTTTAGAACTGGTACAACTGGTCGTGTAGCTCTGTTACAGCTCTGTTATCGCTTACCATCAGGTGAGATTGTAGTCAAACGCGAGCCTATCAATTATATATATATAAAAAAAAAAAAGATTTGATGTAAAGTACACGACATGCCGCTGCAGCCACACAGTACGAGTATATTTAGGACCGCGGGGAATTTCTGAAAAGGAAGCCCGTAGTGCTAGAAGGTAAGGAGCAACTGAAAGACACAGGAGTGGTTTTAATCAGTAAAAGTCTGACACGCCTTCCTGCTCTACCCAGAGTGGGAGAAATCATTGGATGATTTCCACCCTTACAAAAAATAGCCACACAGTAGATTCGTTGCTATCAAAACAATTTGACAATATTATTAATTCATTAAACCCCAAGCGAACGTTTCTTACTCACTGTCTTTTTATTGTCTGTCTGTAATTACGGTATTCGAAAGGTTAAACATGTTTTATTGAATAAATTCCGTTAATCAACCAGTCCGTTCTGTCAAATGTCGATTCCCGGATGAGGTTCCTAACTAAACTTTTTGGTCAGCTTGTCAAAGAGGAGTAGGTAACAAAGGACATGCTTTGTAAAGACAGAATCGTATCGTGCTCGGACGCTGACACAATACAGTTTAGTCTTTGTCTGTGGGTTAGGAACCTTTGGCCAGAACTGTACGACCTGAATTTGTTTTATAATAGCTATTTTAGGTGAGGAGAGAAAGGATTCAAAAAGATGACTTATTCTACCTTTTTGAGGTCATTGAAATAATTCAACGTCTTCTCTCGCTCTATGGTAGTGAGAGCGCGGTTAAGACTTTTACTTAATAAACCTCTGTGTTTTCAGTTGCCGGTAGTGTGTAGTTAGTAGTAGAGTAGAAGTGGCACAGTATGTGTCGTGAGTTCGAATCCCGCATGAAATAAATATTTGTATCGCCTATATTGTAGATTCTTCAGATTTGGCTGTATCGTAGTTATTTCTAGTCAAAGTCAAAGTCAAAATATCTTATTTCACATAGGCTTAAATGGGCACTTAAAAAAAATATAGTGTGGGGTAACATTTTATAAGAAACGTAGACAAACGTAGAGTTCTTTTTTTAATACAAATTCAATATAAAATCATGTGAGACTATTGGTAGGTACAAGAATCTAAATTTCGATTAGCAAAGACCGAATGAAAATCGAATAACAAAATCATTCACAACTGTCGCGTCATCTCGGTTCATCAAAACGTTATTGGAATTATTTACCCAGACGTCTTCATCACTTAATAATATTTTCACCCCCTATAGGGCAAGTTTGCACAATCAAACGAGGGAACAGCCCCTCATTACGCGCCATAGCACCGTAAAAGTCACACAGTTATTATACGAACTTATAGCGCTATTATAGCACTGTTACAGCTCTACTATAAAACTTACAGCTCCAGTACATGACTGAGCCAATCTCGGTTTACAACCTATAAAGTCTGGGGTATAAATTGATACTATAAATAGTTTGTGAATTAACTTAGGTTGATGTATTTTGTATTACTTTTAGTTTAGGAATTGCGAAATAAGAATGCTAAGCTTTTGCTAGGCGTAGTAATTATGAGAAACACTTTTTTTTTCAACACCTGATGATAAGAGATGATGACATTACGAGCATGGCAGTTGAGAGTTTATCATGCTCACTCAAATGTCTCGCTGTTGATGTCACGTGTTATTGGGTCATTCAGTTCCCTTAAAAATGGTTGAGCTGAGTGGGCCTGATGCACGCGTCATGCTCGTGAACGGGTGCCGTCAGTTGAGACTGGTCATCTCTTAGCTGCCAGTGCCTTAATTCAGTTTGTATCTTTTAATTATTTTTTATTTTTATTTTATTATCCACATTGTGCTCACAAAATAGAAGCAACATGAAATATGTAACCAAGTATTATATGTATCACATAATATGATATAAAGAGTGTCCATGGAGTTTCTTGCACGTGCCCATGGAGAAGTCCATAAAGATCTACGTTTTGGAACGTGAAATTTAGCTTCACTTTTTTTTGACTGACTGACATTTGACTATTCAAAGGTGCCTGCAAATGGTCTTTTTGAAATAAATGATTTTGATTTTGATTTTGATTTTGAATTTGAATTTGATGAAGTTGACTTTGTTTACAGGTAGAAAACGATCCGAAGACTTCTCTTGCTGTAGGGACCAAAGAAAGGGCGTATCAGACTTTTACTGGCTAAAATTACACCAGAGTCCTTCAGTTGCCCTTACGTTTTGGGACCGCGAGTTCCTCTTCCACAAATTCCACGTGGCCTCAGGGGGCCCTGCTGAACTCCAACGGTTTTACTGATAGCTCTATCAGGCGCCTGTAAAACACAAAACCGAAGACGTAGACTTCCCCCAAAAGTGGACGAATTTTGGCTGAAATGATGATGATGAGGCCAAATGACGTGCTAGAGCTGGACAAAAGCTTGTCCAAAGCGTCACAACATGGACCCATATTTTCCGTCATCAATCTACCTTGCGGCAGGCCTTCCAAACACGGCAAATCTTTTATGAACCCACAAAACCCAACAATACATCCAAAGAACTGAACCAAGTAAAGAAGTACTAACTTAATGTATTAAGTGGCAAGGCGGAAAGATATTCTCGGCAAAGCTGTAACATTTCCAACCCGTTTCTGTCAACTAAGTAAGTACCTAAAGCTAAGTTGTCAACTGAGAAAAACGCTTACCTGTTTACTGCTTCTTTGTGGATTGAATGCGGTACAATGCATTTGAGGCGCGGAATTTCTTAGTGATCTTTTGGGTTCAAGCATTTATGGTATGTCTGAGATGGAACTATACGGGGAGACTTTTAGAGTTGATCCTATAGTGTGTCCCTAAATTAACACAAGATTATAATTGAATAGTAAACCTAGTTTTTTTTTGTTGCCAACACTTCCTGCACAAATGGCGGCAAATTCAAATCTTGCGTTAATTTTGGGACATTCTACTATATAGTAAAAAATCTATGAAATGCGAGCTGGACTTATGCACGAAGGGTTTCGAACCATATCTATACAACATTAGACACTGTTTTATAACTTTTATTAATATCTAGAAAAAAAAAAAACGCAAAAAAATCACATTGTCAATGAGAGCCCCACAAAGTGTCCCCGGACTCGAGACACAAAAAAAAAACAGCTTGTGGCCGGAGAAGCTAGAAGCTCTAGTTTTTTAATTAATCTAGCTTTTTCTTTTGTGGCGGCACCGCCGCACACGAGCCACAAAAAAGGCCGCTACAAAAAGAAGCTAGAGCTTTTTTTGTGGCCCGTGTGCGGGGACAATTAAATATTAATTTTATTTTCTTTTCTTGGATGTAGTTATTGTGGCAACAGAAATACTCGTAGGTACATCATCTATAAAAATTTCAACTGTATGGCTATCACGGTTCTTGAGATACAGCCTGGAGACATTTAGACGGACAGTAGAGTCTAAGCAATAGGGTTCTGTTTGTACCCTTAGGATAAATATAAAAAACCTTAAAATTTATCTCATATTGTATGGGATGAAACTACACATAACATATTTGTGTGTAGTTTCACCTCCTGAAATATTAATATGCCAGTGCATTAAAAATGAGCCTGTGTAGTAAGGGTTGGTTTGTCTATGACGACAAGTTTAGCTCAGGGGAATATCATACAAGTGACTCATCATCATGTCTTTTCTCGCTCTAGGGGGGAACGGGAGGGCGTGTCAGACTTTTACTGACTAAATGTCACTAAAACAGTCTATTACTGGGTTGCTTCTTTACCTTGCGTTCCAGGAGTCTAAGTTTCCCTTCCGAAAGCAAAACCGGGGTCTTACAGGTCTTTGGCCCTGCTGGGCGTTGGGTGACATCTCTTTTCATTCAGATTCTGACGGCGTGTAATGTTCTGCGCTTGAAACGCTAAGCGCCGTCTACGACTTGGGCTCAGACTCTTACTGACTAAAAGCCCACCCCGTTCCTTCTAGCCCTCATACCGGGGCTCGAGTTCCCTTTCGGATAACCCTGGCCCCAGTAGGCTTCGACCCGGTTGGGCCCCTGGTGTTGCTGACAACTCCTTGAGGCGCGCGGGAACAGTGCGCCGTCATTGACGGCGCGAAATGTTCCCGCGCACCCAAGCGTTCAACCCCAAACGGCTCAAAACTGTAATTAAGTTTTAGTATAAATAGTTTATTTAGTATTTAAGTTTTTTTATGTACATATGTATTAAAGTGTATTATGTTGTGTAATAATAAAATAAAGTACCAAAATCCTACAAACTTCTTTGTTTTAATTCAGTTTATTGTTTACTATACATACAAGCAGCCCGCTTGCGAAAAGCATTGCACATTTATCTCAATTAAAAAAAAAACAATGGTGAAGGAACATTGCCTTTCACTATAATATTTCTTTGTTCTCCGCTATCAATTTTATATTTTAATTTTTTGGTATACTAGCTTTTGTCCTCGGCTTCGACAGTGTACATAAAATATAGCCTATGTCACTCAGGAATAAAGCGGCTTTCTATTGGTGACAAAATTTTAGCAGCCGGACCAATACTTTCAGAGATTACCTCCTACAAACAAAAAAAACAAACTTTATCACTTTATAATATTAGTGTATCTAGATATTTGGTATTACAGTATAATTATTTTTTTTTATTGTTATGTCCAATTAATATTATTTATGATTTTTGTAAACTGACCGCCCCAAATTTATTTTCTTTCGTTCAGTCGATCCTATGTTTCTCTAGAAGAGTTTCCCTGTGCGATAAGACCGTACATTGTACATTTAGTTTTTGCAAATAAACCCTAATAATACCTGTCCGCTTATAAGGTATACAATTTTTTTTCCTTTCTTATTAAGAACAAATATTTTAATGATTGACTACAATCTAGCCTGAAAGACTAATAAGCCGTTTTACTCTAACTTATTATTATTATTATACGTTACAGGTTTAGGTGTACAAGAAACTATAAAATGAATAATAAGTGCTGTTGTACTAATTAATATTTATTTTTTTATATTATATTCATTTTCTCATTATTCAACTGCTTGCCCACCCATCAAATTCCAGTCCTCGCTACCAACCGGTTAACTCACAAAAGCAAAACAACGTACATCTTTCAGGTATCACAGCGATAATCAATAAACCATTCCGGCCAGTCGGAAACCGCATTCATTATTCAGCGCTACAGCGATTGTATCAGCTCTGTAAAATTACACTTCCTTCCCCCAGTTACGTGGAGCGATCGCTTGAAGCGGTACAGCGCTTGAGGTGTAAGGGCCCGTAACTCGTTCCTTTACGGGTTGTTGAGCAAACAGGGCGCTTTATAAAAGTTTTGCTGAGTGTTGAAATGTGAAATCTTGCGATTTTTTCGCTGGCTGTATTGTAGAGGGTCGGTCGACGTGTTACGGATTTATGTTTGGTTCTTCCAACAAATTTTTGGTTACGGATCAATTCAGTGGTTCATGTAAACTAGTAAGGTCATTCGATGTGAATGGCTACTGTGTATGACTGCTCATTTAAATTCTATAACCTTAAAACATAACTGTAACAAATAGATACTCGGTCATTCAGTTCCTTTCAAAATGGTTGACCTGAATGGAGCTCGGCATGCTCGTAAATAGACGCTGTCAGTTGAGACTGGTCATCTCTTAGCTCTTAGTAGCTTAATTCAATTTCTATTTTTTAATTCGTTTTTTTTTTTGCTATGCTCACATAATAGAAGTGACAAGAAATATACTACCAAGATTTATGTAACTCATAATGTGATTTAAAAGAGTGTCCATGGAGTTTCTAGCACGTTCTTCTCCATAGAGATGCTATGGAACATCACTTTCTTTTTAACTGACCGTATTTTGACAGTTCAAAAATTCCTGTAATTGGTCTATTTGAAATAAACTTATCTAATGTTTCTGATTGTGAATTTTAGAAAAGCAAGTGGCATACGTTTGCCTTTCCTCAGGATTGAAATTGTAAAGTATAAAGAAAATGTCAAATCAATCCGTCTTTCAGCTGCGCGGTTGCCACTCCAGAACCTTTCAGCCAAGCGCACTGCCACTTAAGATTGACGATTTTTCTCGGGTTATGTTGGCGACTTTGGTTCTGCGGATATCCTCACCCCTGAAATGATCTCGCTAGGAAACTCCGAGCATATCCCTATTCATTGCTCTTGGGATGACTTTAAGACTTCTGATGGGGCATAATACTTAATTTAATAAAAATAAAAACTAGCAGTTGCCAAGACTTTCTTTATTCAAAATCCCATTAATCACCAGCGAACCAAAAGAAGAAAAATTTGTACAACCGCATCTCATCAGTAATAAATAACTGTTGGCGTATTTTTTATTTATTTAAGTGCAAGCTATCTCGACGGGGAAGAAATATGGCCGCGACGTGACGACTTAATCTGTCCAGACCCATTGGAGTACGAGAAAATGTGTAAATAATTTTTATTTGCTACTCCTCTTGTACAGGATTTTACTGTTTATTTTTTGAAGTTAGTATGACAATATTAACCTCAAAAAATAAACACTTAGGGCGAGTTGCACCATTTAACTATAACGATAACCAAACCATAACCAGCCGTGAAACGGCCGCCTATTGGTCAATTCGACGATTTGACAACTGTTAACGGCTTTGTTATCGTTACAGTTAAATGGTGCAACTCACCCTAAAATAGTAGTTTAGTGTTTATTTTTTGAGTTAGTATAGCAGCAGTAGAGTTTGTAGTTAGTATGACAATATTGAGGTACTGCTTTATGATAAAGCAGTCTTCTCTCCAGAGAGAGAGAGCAGTGGTGGCCGAGTGGTAATGCCCCGACTTACGAGTGCCAGGTGCATTAATTTATGTCATTTATTTCATCACCATTGCTCTCAAAGCGGTGAAGAAAAACATCGTGAGGAAACCTGCATGTCCTAGAACCAAAAATTCGAAGACATGTGAAATTCCCTAACACGCACTGGGCCCGCGTGGTGGATTACGGCCCATTCCCTCTCCTAGAGAGGAGGCCTGAGTCCCAGCAGTGGGAACATTAAAAAGACTGATGATGAGGATGACAATATTAATGATATATTTTTATTAAATCTTCTTTCTTCTGTCCGACAGTAAAATGAGCAAAACCATCAAATAATTTATTTTTAGAGTAAGAGCGAGTGTCAGGGAGCCCACCCGTGTTTCTTCAGTTCTACTTTCAGGACCACGGTAACTCTATCCAACAATCTCACAGTGTCGCTAGTCTTACAGATTATAATTATTTATCATAATCTTTAACCTTTTGAATGTCTTAAGTTACACAGTTCGACTTAAGCCATTGTCTTTCTATTGTGTCTCTAATTACGGCATTCGAAGAGTTAAATTGATTGATGTGCTTAAAATGATTTAGTTAGGCTCAGGTACAAGATCATAAACTTAAGTGAAATGGTGTGCAAAATATTTTTTTCAAAACTATTTTACGAGAATCTGAACGAGAATTTCGAAGAAAATTCACGGCACTACTTTGGCAAGAGATCCTCCTCTTTATAAACGTCATCGACATGGTGTTGACGTCAATTTAATTAACCACTGGAATAGTGTTAGTGATAGACTCTTAATAAAGTAGTGCGCCTCACCACCAACGATTGCATCACTGCTTACCATCAGGTGGGATCCCACTCAAGCACTACTTTATATCAGTTAAAAAAAGTGTGCACACTATCCCGACAACTCAGTACTATCAACAAGTATATGGCATGTCAGAAAACTCTCATTAGAACTATTTATTTAATCTTCATGCAACACAAAAAAACAAAAACAGTCTTAATGCTGGCTATCACTACCATACAACCTAGGGTGGTGAAGGAACAATATGGTGAATGCATAAAAAGAAAATGTTATTTGAAGTAAAAGTAGTTTATTTAATTTTCATGCAACAAAAGGTACAAAAGCTGTCTTAATGCCTTAGGCAATCTCTACCAATCAACCTAAGGTGGTTTCTGATTGTCTTTTAAAATATGGTATATCCATAAAAAAGAAAATGTTATTAGGAAAACAAAGGTACAAAAGGATATGTATATCAGAATCAGATAAATAAATGAAAATTTGGATCCGAGTTAAAATAAAATTATCGGCCACATAATTTCATCGGATCTTGCCCGGAAGAGGTAGAACAGCCCATTACTGCTGCGTTATGGCGCTCACATAATTAATCGCATTTCAAATTCATCGATTGGAAAAAGTTTACAATAAATTGCTAAAATGTAGGTTCGATTGTTCTCAGATTAGTGTGTACAGCCATTAGAGACACATGGGTAGCAAACCGTCAGCCGACTGGTAGCCGTTCGGACCGACCCCGAGTCGTTGACGGTGCGTGTTCAACGCGCGCCTCAAAGAGATCTCAGCAACATCATAGGAGCCCAGCAGGGCCGATGCCTATTAGGAGAAAGCGATGGTCAACTGAAAGAACATAGGTGTGCGGACTTGCGGACAGTGAGCAATGGGTAGCTCGCTGTCCGGCCGTCCGGTAACTGTCCGGACCAAGCTCTAGTCGTCGACGGCGCGCTCTGTTCCCGCGCGCCTCAAGGAGTTGTCAGCAACAGCAGGAGCCCAGCCGGGTAGAAGCCTACTGGGGCCAGGGTTATCCGAAAGGGAACTCAAGCCCCGGTATGAAAGCTTGAAGGAACGGAGTGGGTTTTTTAGTCAGTGAGTCTGACACTATCTCCCGCTCCGCCCAAGAACGGGGGTTGTCACTGGATGATATTCCCCGCTCAAAAAAAAAAGGAACATAGGTGTGGTTTTAGCCAGTAAAAGTCTGACATGCCTTCTCGCTCCGACCTAGAGCGGGACAAGTCATTAGATGACTTTCAAACCTCAAAAATAAGCGTTTACAGACAAGAGAAAAACATGCATTGACTTAGTAAACCTCTGTTTGAGCCCAAGTTAATTCAAAGCATCAATATATTAACAGCAGATACTATGACAATCCAACTGTCAAGGAATCAGTCAGTTTAATAAGATGAAGCTAGTGAAATGTTATAAATGCAGATCTCTTTAGAGAAAAACGTAGAAAAAACTCCATGGACACTTAAATCAATAAATAGTTACTTACATTTAGACTTCTAAGACTAAGAAAAATCTAAGTAAAAGAAACCATTTTACCTAGAAAAACAATTCACATTACCATCTCTACGTCCTAAAAGCATCTCACATCCAATTCACTTTCAAGAGTCGTCGGTAGCTCGTCGTCAGTTCGTCTCGTCCCAAACACTCGTTGCAATTTCCAACGAAAACACTCTTTTATAAGACCGAACTGCAACGAAAGACTTATTCGGCTTCCTACGCATCCCATTCAAGGACTTAAGTAAGGAAAAATCGGGTCTCCTTTTTTCTTCTAAGCTTTTCAAAGCTACTGTGAAAGGGGTTGTCAATATTTTGAGCGGTATGAATGGGCTCCTGTAGTGGATGTCAATGGGGTCTTAAGTGTGGAGTGCGGTTTTCCATTTGGTGTGATTTGGGTCGAGCTTTTTTGTAAGTTGTGCGACATATTAAGAAGATTAGTCGTTTGTTCGTATAGACTGAAATATGTCATCATCATCTTCCTGCTCTAGTCCCGTTTTATTTGGGGTAAGCGCAACACGTTTTTTTCTTCCATTCTGTCGTGTCACTCGTCACGCTATCGCTAACTCCCTTTTCTTTCATTTCGCTTCTCACACAATCGATCCATCTTTTCTTTGGCCTCCCGAGGAAGAGGGATTCCATTCCTTCACATTCACCATTCACTCTATTCATTCACATGTAATATGTATGTATAGACTGAAATATGTATTACCTAGTAATTTAATGATTATCGAGTTGTGTTTTTAGATATGAAAGAAAAGGGAGTTAGTGATAGTTTGACGGGTGACAGGACAGAATGGAAGAAGAAAACGTGTTGCGCCGACCCCAAGTAATATGGGATAAAGGCAGGAAGAAGAAGAAGAAGAGTTGTGTTTTTAGACGAAAAAATGTCTTTATCGTATGAGTCATGCCCAAGATCAAAATAAAAATGTTGACAATCTCTGTTGATTCTCTTTTTTCTTTGAAACTAATCAACGACAAATTGAATCCGTCTGGATATTGTAATTTCTGACCTTTAAATATCATATATGCATGGATTGCTGTCAGTACAACCAAAAATATAACAGTACCTACCGGTGTTTGAAAAACGATAATTATCTATTGATTCATTAGGTGTTGTTTTTTTTTTCTAAATTAATATAGTTATGTTTTTATTAACATTATAGTCATTTGCCAAACGTCAAAACCAGACCCAAGCATTATGAAACTTATACGTAAAATAATACCCAAGCATTATGAAACTTATAGGAACGTAAAATAATGGAATCAAAATTTCTTCCAATTTAAAAGGCTATTAAAACCTCACAATCTTAAAAGTTTTTCAATGTAAATAGTAATTTTGCTTTAGCTTTTTCTTTCTTCAATATTATAGCATAGCTTAATTTTATCCACATAAAATAAGCGAATTAATGTTATTCTATTTATGTTGATAAAGTATAATTAACCACATATCAACCAGAAAAAAAGGAGTCTGTGTCGACACCATTGGCATTACGCTCATATCGTGCCTACCCCTTTTGAGATAGCTCAAAGCCAATTAGATGCGGTGACAAGCGGTGGATAGCGTCATGAATGGCTACGACGCCGCGCCTTTACAAGAGTTGCCGATGTGTTTAGCTCTATCTGATGGTGGAATGAGGAGTTTGCATGCATTGAGAATGTGGTGCGAGACTGTCAGGAGTTCCCTGTATGGTGGAAAGTAGATTTTAATTAAAGGTGTTTTTTTTTTTAAGCTGGGAATATCATCCAATGACATCTTCCACCCTTAGGTGGAGCGGGAGGGCGTGTCAGACTTTTACTAACTAAAAACCCACTCCTGTTCCTTCTTTGCCGTTGTTCCAGGGCCCCGGGGATCTCTTTCGCATCACCCATGGCCCCAGTAGGCGTCGACCCTGCTGGGCTCTTGCGCTTGCTGACAACGCCTTGAGGCGCGCGTGGAACACTGCGCGCCGTCGACGGCTTGGGCTCGGTCCGGACGGTTACCGGACGGTCGGACGGCGAGGTACGACTTTGAGGTGGTTTACCAAAAGGATTAGAAGAAGTGACGTGTTTGATGCAATGTTTTATGAATCAACTAACCAACCAACAACAAGCGCAAGTTTGATCGTGTATGGAGTACTGCTCTCATCTTTGGGATGGGTCTGCCAAGTATCAGCTTGATGCTCTGGAGTCGATTGAGAGGCGAGCCAAGAGGATCATCGGTGATGATGCGCTTATTAAGTCAAAGCTCCAAAGCCTTGAGCATCGACGCCGAGTTGCTGGACTGGCGGTTTTCTATCGATTACACTTCGGTGAGTGTGCGTTGGAATTGCACAATTTAATTCCGCCAAGCCCGTTCCATCATCGGACCACCAGACGTACGGCGTTGCGCCATCGGTACATGGTGGATATCCCACCCATTCGTACTAAAGAGTGGAATTCCCTGCCGGTTTCTGTGTTTCCTGATAGCTACAACCTAGGGGCCTTTAAGTCGAGAGTGAATAGGTTACTTCTAGACAAGCGTGCTCCATCGTCGGCCACATCATCACTTACCATCAGGTGAGATAGTGGTCAAACGCGAGCCTATCAATAAAAAAAAAAAAAAACTTCACAGATTTTTTTTCCAGACTTTTTTTTTACTTGTGCTATAAGTCCATGCTTTTTGGCAAGCGGAAATTAATTTCAGACCTTTACGCATTCTTAAAATTCAAGAAAAAGGGTTATCGACACACAGACAGACTGTTAAACAGACAACAAAAAAGTGATCCTATTAAGGGTTCCATTTTTATCGACTGTGTTACGAAACCCTAATAAAAATCGAGATTCTTCTCAATATAATTATGTAGTAATAAGGGATTTTCTGCGAACAGCTTTACAATTTAATTAAGTATCAAATAGCCGCCGATATTAACGCACTTCTACGAATATGAGATTATAAATTGATATTTGTTGAAACACCTACGGTCCGGACTAAGCGTTTCGCCTCGTCATTTATACCGCGTACATCAAGGGACTGGAACAGTTTGCCTGCTGCGGTCTTCCCGTCTAATTATAATTTGGGTGTCTTCAAGGCTAGAGTGAATAGGCTCTTAATAAACTAGTGCGCCTCACCATCAACGATTGCATCACTGCTTACCATCAGGCGGGATCGCAGTCAAGTACTAGTTTATAACAGATAAAAAAAAAAAAAAACTAAATATTTTAGAGATCATATTGGATTCTAATAGATATTTTGTTTTGAATCGTTTTATAATTGGGTTTGAGTTGCTTGTAAGTGCTAAGATATGGCAAAATAATTTTACATATTAAAAATACAAAAAAAAAGAAACGTATAACTGAAAAATGTAATTAACTTTAATTTCAGAAGAATTCGCACGGGTGCAAGAACGGGAATGCAGGGGATGGTACACATAAATATATAATTAGGTGGAAAGTCATCTTATTCTCCTTCTACCTATTTTAATTCTCCTTCTTGTCAGACTGACTAAAATCCACCTATGTATTTCAGTTACTTTTTGGCAACGGTTACTCTTTCAAACGTTTCCGCAGCCCATTTAGATGCATCTGGTTTAACCAAATGCCCACCTCAACCCAACTAACCCTCACGGTAAAGAAATAGTAGTCTGATAGTAATGTATTAAAACCTTTAAAAGATAATGTATTTTTGAAGATTTGTAAAGAATAACCATAGCATATCTATGATTGAAGCCAAAGAAAATACAAACCAGATTTTTTGAAGTGAAAACTTCTTTAGCGGCGTTGAGCACTTTTTCTGTAATGGGTATAAAATCTTAAACTCGCGTCAGGACACGTGACCTGATCGAAAAAGCGTAAGACGGATGGAGAGTAGACAGCTATCCCTTATCGCGCGTTGTGAAAGGGGGCTAGACGGAAAAAATTCTCACGAAAAATTGTACCGACACTTTTACTGTCAAAATGTAAATCCAAGATGGCGGCTGCAAGAAATTATCAACTTTTTCATCATGGGTGTCGTTTTCATGGTTTTCGAGGGTGTTGAAACCGATGGTACTGTCAAAATATAAATCCAAGATGGCGGCTGCAAGAAATTATCAACTTTTTCGTCATGGGTGTCTTTTTCATGGTTTTCGAGGGTGTTGAAACCGATGGTACTGTCAAAATGTAAATCCAAGATGGCGGCTGCAAGAAATTATCAACTTTTTCGTCATGGGTGTCGTTTTCATGGTTTTCGAGGGTGTTGAAACCGATGGTACTGTCAAAATATAAATCCAAGATGGCGGCTGCTAGAAATTATCAACTTTTTCGTCATGGGTGTCGTTTTCATGGTTTTCGAGGGCATTGAAACCGATGGTACTGTCAAAATATAAATCCAAGATGGCGGCTGCAAGAAATTATCAAATTTTTCGTCATGGGTGTCGTTTTCGTGGTTTTCGAGGGTGTTGAAACCGATAATACTGTCAAAATGTAAATCCAAGATGGCGGCTGCAAGAAATTATTAATTTTTCCATCATGGGTGTCGTTTTCATGGTTTTCGAGGGTGTTGAAACCGATAGTACTGCCAAAATATAAATCCAAGATGGTGGCTGCAAGAAATTATCAAATTTTCCGTCATGGGTGTCGTTTTCATGGTTTTCGAGGGCGTGGAAACCGATGGTACTGTCAAAATGTAAATCCAAGATGGCGGCTGCAAGAAATTATCAACTTTTTCGCCATGGGTGTCGTTTTCGTGGTTTTCGAGAGTGTTGAAACCGATGGTACTGTCAAAATATAAATCCAAGATGGTGGCTGCAAGAAATTATCAAATTTTTCGTCATGGGTGTCGTTTTCATGGTTTTCGAGGGCGTGGAAACCGATAGTACTGTCAAAATGTAAATCCAAGATGGCGGCTGCAAGAAATTATCAACTTTTTCGTCATGGGTGTCGTTTTCGTGGTTTTCGAGGGTGTTGAAACCGATAGTACTGTCAAAATGTAAATCCAAGATGGCGGCTGCAAGAAATTATCAACTTTTTCGCCATGGGTGTCGTTTTCGTGGTTTTCGAGGGTGTTGAAACCGATGGTACTGTCAAAATATAAATCCAAGATGGTGGCTGCAAGAAATTAACAAATTTTCCGTCATGGGTGTCGTTTTCATGGTTTTCGAGGGCGTGGAAACCGATGGTACTGTCAAAATGTAAATCCAAGATGGCGGCTGCAAGAAATTATCAACTTTTTCGCCATGGGTGTCGTTTTCGTGGTTTTCGAGGGTGTTGAAACCGATGGTACTGTCAAAATATAAATCCAAGATGGTGGCTGCAAGAAATTATCAAATTTTCCGTCATGGGTGTCGTTTTCATGATTTTCGAGGGCGTGGAAACCGATGGTACTGTCAAAATGTAAATCCAAGATGGCGGCTGCAAGAAATTATCAAATTTTTCGTCATGGGTGTCGTTTTCGTGGTTTTCGAGGGTGTTGAAACCGATAATACTGTCAAAATGTAAATCCAAGATGGCGGCTGCAAGAAATTATTAATTTTTCCATCATGGGTGTCGTTTTCATGGTTTTCGAGGGTGTTGAAACCGATAGTACTGCCAAAATATAAATCCAAGATGGTGGCTGCAAGAAATTATCAAATTTTCCGTCATGGGTGTCGTTTTCATGGTTTTCGAGGGCGTGGAAACCGATGGTACTGTCAAAATGTAAATCCAAGATGGCGGCTGCAAGAAATTATCAACTTTTTCGCCATGGGTGTCGTTTTCGTGGTTTTCGAGGGTGTTGAAACCGATGGTACTGTCAAAATATAAATCCAAGATGGTGGCTGCAAGAAATTATCAAATTTTCCGTCATGGGTGTCGTTTTCATGGTTTTCGAGGGCGTGGAAACCGATGGTACTGTCAAAATGTAAATCCAAGATGGCGGCTGCAAGAAATTATCAACTTTTTCGTCATGGGTGTCGTTTTCGTGGTTTTCGAGGGTGTTGAAACCGATAGTACTGTCAAAATGTAAATCCAAGATGGCGGCTGCAAAAAATTATTAAATTTTTCGTCATGGGTGTCGTTTTCATGGTTTTCAAGGCTGTTGAAACCGATAGTATAGTCAAAATGTAAATCCAAGATGGCGGCTGCAAGAAATTATCAACTTTTTCCTCATGGGTGTCGTTTTCGTGGTTTTCGAGGGTGTTGAACCCGATAGTACTGTCAAAATTTAAATCTAAGATGGTGGCTGCAATAAATTATCAACTTTTTCGATATGGGTGTCTTTTTCATGGTTTTCGAGGTTGTTGAAGCCGATAGTGCTGTCAAAATGTAAATCTAAGATGGCGGATGTCAGAAATTATCAACTGTTTCGTCATGAGTGTCGTTTTCATGGTTTCGAAGATGTTGAAATAGTGCTGTCAAAATGTACATAAAATAGGATAGTATTTTTTAGTTATATTGTATTGGCTAGACGGAAAAATTCTCACGAAAAGTTGTAACGACACTTTTTCTATAGTAAGCTATTGTAAGCCGTGCGGCGTGCGCATGTTTCTCTGTCTTTCTCTCTCTTATAGAAAGCAAGCCAGAACGGAACTTCGTTCCATCCGGGTGTCCCTTGACACCGCAGTAGTTTTTCGGAGAGATAAACTTTTTAATGTAAAATAATTGTAATAGTTTTAAAGTGTTAAATTTTTAATGTAATATAAATTGTCATGTTTGTGTACGATAGCGCAATAAATGAATATTGTATTCTACCACATAAATGATAGTACTTTTATACTGATAAAGCAATTGGTGCAAAATTATTCCCTAACCATTCCAAAATATCAAACATGCTCAACGTTAATAATCAAGTTTTCACTTCTGCCGGCACTCCCGGAGTGCAACCCGTCTTTTTTTTTGGTAAAAATCACTAGAAACCATTCCTGTATCGTGGGTGCAGTGTTGGAAGGCCTCCTACAAGGTGGACCGATGACCTGGTGAAGGTAGCAGGAAACCGATGGATGCGGGACACACAAGAACGTTCGATGTGGCGACGCTTGGGGGAGGCCTATGTCCAACAGTGGACGTGTATCGGCTGAATGATGATGATGATCGTGGGTGCTTTCATAAACATGTAAACTCACACACAAGGATACCTAGAACCGGAACAAACATCTGTAGATCAAACAAATATTATGTTCTGTACGGGAATCGAACCCGCGATACGCAGCGCAGCAGCCAATCGCTCTACCACTCTTCTAGGGCGCACGACACTGCGACGTCGCACAAGGCATTGTGGAATTTTCCAAGTGCGCTGCTGCAACGTATGTATAAATCTGCGTTGCATTGACACGCGACTTAGTCTAAACTTTAAACAGGCTGCAAGCGTTTAATTAAGATGGCGGATTCAATTTCGTGCGACGCCGTATACGATGAAATTTTTTGCGTTGCGTTGTCTCATCGTACAACGGTGCGACGTCACTTTGTCGATGCGATACCGTAACGCAGAGTTGTGGCCTCGCCCATACTGTTACTGTTCCTATCAGATCATCCTAAAGACAAAGACATGCATTAAGCAAGTTGTAACTCCGGCAATGAACCCCAATCATGGCCAGCGAAACTTGGCCCTTAATTAAATATCCTAACTTCGCCAAGTAAGTCAAATTTAAGCGAGTTTCAAGCACCTATTCAGGTGTTGTCCATAATAAAAGCAAGTTGTTCGTAACTAGGTCTTCACTTAGAATTCACCGGTGGAGCGATGTCTCCACTTTAGTTTGATTTCTACGTGACGGTTAATGTGACCTGTTCAGAGACTGGATTGTTTAGGGAACTGGTTGTTTTGGTTACCTAGATTGTCATTAGTTGTATTGTATTGTTAGTTAGAGATAATGTTTGAAATGTGAACTATTTAGTTATTAGGCGAGCAAAAAGGTGGCATGGCCGTACCATCCTTTTTTTCGAAACAGTTTAGGCTATTTGAGTTTTTAAACCTCTTTCTTACTTCATTTAGTTGTCCCAAAGCAGGCAAATTTTCTGAACAAAAAAAATAAGAACCCTTTGCGCCACCTGGCGGTTTTAAAAATTGTATTTTCAAACCGTCCAAGTATCCACTCAAACATACACACTTTCATATAAATCAGTCAAGCCGTTTAAGAGAAGGGTGACACACACAAGTACACATAAATAATACAGGGTGTAAGGGAAAAGTTTCCGCAAACTTGAAAGGCATGCTCAGTAGAAAAAAATTTGGCCTCTCGAATAATGTATACCTATACAATAATCTAACGGCCTAAAACTGTGAATTTTAAACCGCTATTCACACAGCTAAATGAAACCTTCACACGCTTCTCTGGACGAAAAACTAATTGAAGAGAAAAAGTGGCAAAAAATATTCTTGAAAACATTTTGAACGCTTCCTTAAAACGTTGAATTCAATTGGCTAGCTAATCAATCTTAGTTCTTCACCTAATTAGAGCCGAGTCCAACAAACTTCGTCATGAAAGAATCTGGGGAAAAGTAGTGGCAAGTGGTATGTTAAACATTTGGACAGGGTTCTGTAGAAAATAGAAATTGATGTGTATTTACATTTTTGTGTTAGAAGCTGCCTGGGTTAACCGTTAGGGTGTTTTTAAAATCGTGCCGTTTTGATCACGCATGCGGCATCGCTCCGCACGCGTAACCTCCGCAAATATCCATTTCATACAAGTATTTATCGTAATGCATGGAATACGCACGCGGGACGTAGTTTTTTTTTTCCATTTTGAAATTTTCTGCATACGGAATAAACCTGCATGCGTGATAAAATCCGTACGATATTAAAAACACCCTTAGCCGTTAAAAACGCAACAAAAAATGAATAAGGACAATTGTTATTATTCAATATGTAGCATCAAAATTAACATTATTTAATGCTTTAACAATAATATGAATAATGTAAAATAAAAATAAAGTATATTAGCGGGGAGGTTATTTTTATTTTACTCGTTGACCACATCATCGCTTACCATCAGGTGAGATGGTGATCAAACGCGAGCCTATCAATAATAATAAAAAAACTATCTAAATGATAATTTTTACTCGATACAGCAAAAACAAAATAAATGATGTTTATAAATTTATGATCAGTGTAGGTAATAAGTTCGTCTTGTTGCCTTGCAGAATTAGTGCATTTTTAAATTTAACGTAACGTTTTCACATGGGCTTAAACAGAAAACCTCCACCACGACCAATTACAAAATATCGAACAGTTTTCAAGACAGTGAAACAATATTATATTTTTATGAAAAATCTTTATATTTAGTAACTTTCATGTTATAGTAAACGTTTTTTACTGCAAGCTTGCAGAACCCTAAAAAGATTTTCTTGACATTTAGCGACGACCCTCTGACTTAGTGAATGTTGAGACGAATTAGGAAGCTCATATTTCTAATCTGGGTCTTAGTTTATAAGTGCTTAGTCGTCACTTTTTCAATTTATATCATTTATCTTATGCGGCGTGGGAAGAGATATGACAGTTACTTTTACGATCTTCTTATTGGCCTTGTGGTCTCGTGGTTGCAAATTTGACTGTTGAGAGTTTCCTGAATTCGATTTCCGGGTCAGGTAAAAAGTGCTATAGGGTTTGTTTAGGAACTACTCTACTTTGTAGCCGCCTGGTGTTTGGAAGTTAGTGATATTATAACCCTTTTTTCTGAGTTGGGAAATCATCAAGTGACTTCTACCACTCTAGGGTAGCAGAAGGGCGTCTCAGTTTTTACTGACTAAAAGCAAGTTAAGCAATTGTACGATTGTTTGAAAGAGTTTTTTGTGATCCTGGAACGCGAGGGTAACTGTGAGTTTTAGACTAAAACTCCCTCTCGCTCTTCTCGTTGATGGCCCAGTGTTAAGACATGCACGAGGCTGCGAGTGTGAATTTTTTAAATCCATGTAGATACTTTTCTATGTTTATCTAGAACATTACTGACAACTTGTGATTATGCATCTTGAACCAAAAAAAAAATGTTTCTTTGATATTACAAATAAACACTTCAATTTTCTTTATATGTTTGTCATCTGTCCATACTATCGATACTAATATTATAAACTATTTTTTGCCCGTGGCTTCGCCCGCGTACATGAATTATTGCTTATGTTACTCAGGAATAAAGCAGCTTTCTGTTTGTGAAAACATTTTAGCAATCGAACCACTACTTTCAGAGATTGCCTCCCACCAACAAAAAAAACAAAGAACAAACTTTACCTCTTTTTAATAGCACCTAGTGTAGATGTGAAAGTACACAGTTACTCTATCTATATGTTACGCTTTCACGGATAAATTGCTGAAACGATTTTGATGAAATTTGGCACTGAGTAAACTGAATTTAACTTCGACTTCGCGTCCGCTACATCAAACATTCACGCGTACAAAGTCGCTGGCAGAATACAGTAGATTATATTTAGAACTGGTAGCATTGTTCCAGATTTAATGTTTTCTGCAACGTGTTAAGACAATACCTAGAAGTGAAATCAAGCAATCAGGCGGATCGTTGGGTGGGTGAAAAAGGAGTGAACAGTAGCGGTGTTGGCACCCAGCCGATAGCGGATGCTCGCTAAATCTATTTACCAGGGGAACTCGAAGACGACTTGCTATCGAAGATTTCCTTTGAAGTTTGTTGAGTATACAGGTTAGAAAGTTTTATCTGAAAAACTTGCACTAATTCAATCGACTTTTTTTAGTAGGTTGGTAAAGTCTCGGCTACATACAGCAAATGGGACGTTCTTATTTTCCATCGACACTTGCTCGTCTTTTTTTGTATTTTTTCAGTTACTTTTGACGTTCCAGGGCCACAGTAACGGAACGGACGGTTATTTTATAGCCCTGGCAGGTTTTGGCCCTTGAAGGCCCTGTTAGTTGATGACAACTGACTGAGGCGCGCGTGGAACTCGACGCCATATCGCCCGGACCTAGTCACTGTCCATAAGCCCGCGCCTTTGATGATTGGGAGTTGCCTTGCAAGTCCTGATGCCCTGGACGTCTCTTGCAGAGGATCTGCGATCGAGTGAAAGGATTGTCACCTCTTTACAATTTCCGCCACCTCCTTCACTCCCATAATTGCTTCGCAAAAAGAAATGACTGTTTATTATTCCATATTCTGACAGAGCTGTATGAGAGAATTTGTTCCAGCTGATTGTGTCTACGATTACATAACAGTGCTTCGCGCAAGCAAGGCAGACCTCGAACATTATAACATCTCTGTACCTTGTTCAAAGTATATTTTTCAGAACCTAGTAGAGTCCTTTGTATGTCAGTCTCCAAACGTAATTTATTCATAAGTTCCTCCCGTAAAACTTTTAGATAGTTTTAACATTTTCATTGTTACATAATAATATGGTTCTGTGTCAGTGATCACAGCAAATAAAATTTTTACTTATCCCAAAGGGGCCTACCCCTTTAAAGTTGAAATGTAATACGTATCGCCAGGAATGCTATAAATCCTAAATAATAGAATGTGATTTTGCTTTAACAAAACACAACGATGTGCTGTTATAGCTCGCTCACCTTCAGACCTAGCCAAGGGAAATATGTGATAAGGAATCCGTGGTCTTGGGACGGGAAAATGCACAGAAGGACATAGACAGTTTTTAGTCAGCAAAAGTCTTATACTTACCTACTTACTTTTGCTTAACCTTAGTCCCGAAGTCATTGAATGATTTCCTGCCACTAAGAACCCTCAGATCTTTTGTCTACTGCTTAGATTTTCCTACTGGATAATGTAGGAATTCGAACTGAACTAAATCTGGGACCTCAAGCGACTACAAAACTAATGAATAGACCCAAATTATAGTTGTATGCCATCCTTTATTTTATCAGTGGGTTACTGTTAAAAACCTCCGTCGGCATTGCTAAGTGTAACGCTGTCAGCCACACAATATTATGATGGATCGAGCAGAGTGAAGCTGCCGTCTACTGCGGCAAAGTGCTGAAAGTAATTAAGGACTTATTTCAAACACCTACTTTTAGTTTAGAACGTCTTTGTTAAAGAAATTGAAGGAAGCTATGGTTAAGAGCAGCCAACTTGAAGTGCATTTTCATACAACCGCTCTTATGTAACATTCACTAACCCGCATTGGGCCCGCGTGGTGGATTACGGCCCTTTCTCTTTCCTAGAGAGAAGGCCTGAGTCCCAACAGTGGGAACATTATAAGGCCAACTATACTATGTTATGCTCTTATGTGATTATGATGTTGTAACACATCTTATTCCAGATTTTTTGGATAGACAAATATCTTCTTGATATTTTCTAGGCTTCTATAAAAATCAAAACGTAAAGTGTAAAACTAATCCAGTAAAGTCCTTCAAAAATCTGCTATTTTACGAGAACTTTGGCTCTCCATAATCTACTCAAACTCATGTATTAAAAATATAAAAAACATTTACGGAAGCCTTACACATTTAACACCTTAAAAACACGTATTTTCTGGAACAAGTTATGTAATATATTTGAGTAAATCATGGAATTACCAGAGTTTTTAAGTGTTGCTCTCTCTTTTCACGTTGCCTCTTCATCAAGCATTGCGTTAGATGAAGCAACTAACTTTTAAACCATGCTCGAAATTGACGATAGGAGAGTAAAAAGTGAAAAGTTCCTATCGTAATCACTTAAGAGGGAAAAGAGCCCTCTTAAGTGATTACGATAGCAACTTTTCCGTTCCTGACAAATGTATGAAAAAAGTTATAACCTTATGCGTATTTTTGAAATCATAACATAGTGTATTCAATTAATATGATCTCCCTAGCCTTTTTCCAACTAGCTAGGGGTTGACTTTCAGTCTAACCGGTAGCGGTTAAATACCCGTATTTTACTCCATGACCCAGTTACTGAGCAACACAAATCTCCTTGGATTTTAATAGGATCTGTAGATCCTAGAATTTTATTTTTCTTTGTGTTTTGGAAACAGCAGTCAGATTATGTGTGTTAATAGTGCAAGGGAGAAAAAGACTAAAGTTTGATGCTTTCATAGCAATCCGATAGTAATTTTAGCTTCTCTCACCAAATTCTATTCAAACAAATCAGATTCGAGTACTGCTAGTAACGCCTCCTAAGATTAGACAGAGCCGAGACAGTTTCATTTGGCGTGTCTGCATCGGAACAAGCCTTGAATAGCAAGGAGCCAGCTGTAACCGCTTTAAACTGGATCATCCTGGCAAAATGGACGCCGGTTTGTATTGAAGTCGCTACGAATTGTTTATGAGGAATCTGTTGTTTAGTTAATTAAGATTTTCTTGTTGATAAGAAGGTGAGATGTATTTTGTCAGAGAATTTTTGTTTTAAAGAACAATTTCCGTATTTTTTAGAACGTTCGTATTATAATTTGAATCTTAAAAAAATACTGAAGTTGATTTTCATCAACACAAAATGCAACTGAAATCAATGTTCTTATTATCAGTCCACCTTATGAAAGGCTTTCCAATACAGCATCTTTCGGTTCATGGTCACCACTTTAGTTAAGTAGTCACATTCTGTTAAATACTGCTATTCAGCTGCAACGTATAAAAAAAAGGTTTAACGTCAAGCTGACACAGCACAGTTAGGGAAAACCGTTTTTTTGCAGTTACTTATATAATAAAAGCGTGCCCAGAGGTGATGATACCGACTTACGAGTTATAGGTCGCGAGTTTAAACTCAGGCAAGTACGAGTTTGTGAAATTTATTTCATCACCACATTACTCTCAAAACAATGAAAAAAAAAATCGTGAGGAAACTGGTATGTCAATGTCAAAAAATTGGAATAAATGTGACATCCACCAATCTACACTGAGCCCGCGATATGATTCCCTTTCCAAAGAGGAAGCATGAGTCCCAACAGAGAGCCGGGAGTGATTCCGAGGCTGACTGTACGTGCTGCCAGTCCCAGATCTATGGTTCAATCCAATATGAACGCTGTCGGCTCCGAGTAGCGATTATAGACTTGTCTAAACAAGTTGTAGTGACATAACTACGTGCGCATCGACTTGCGGCACTACTGGTCTGGGATTGGCTATGGCTGCAGGTCGCGGCAGCACTCGCAGCCGAAGCTCGGCAGCACGTGCGGCCGCTGCCACGTTCGGAATGGTTCTCACAAAAATCCATAGTACTACATAGAAAACCAGTCGTGTAGCTGCAGCCGGCTTCGTGCTGTCGCTGCATGTGCTGCCTGCATCCTCAGCCTGACGCCGAGGTTAGAAGGGCACCTTACGACATCATCATCATATCAGCCGAAAGACGGCCACTGTTGGACATAGGCCTCCCCCAAGCGTTGCCACAACGAGCGGTCCTGTGCGTCACGCATCCATCGGATTCCCGCGAACATCACCAGTTCATCGGTCAGGTCTATCAGAAATTAAGATATCCGCAGGAGAACCAAGGTTACCGACATAGCTCGAAGAATCGCCAAACTTAAGTGGCAATTGGCAGGGCACATTTCACGCACAGATGATCGATTATGAAATATTATTGACATATTAATGTATAATAAAACCAACAGACACAAGAATGGAACATGTTTCTTTAATGAAACTAAGCTAGAGCTCTACAACTTTCCACAAACTAGTTATTTTCATATCGGAATAACATTATGGGAGTGTTAAGGGGCTGTTGTACGGTTTAAACTTAAATTGGCTGGATGGAATATTGAATATTATTAAGCTCTTGTAATTACAGTTCAAGGAGAAGCTTTTGAGTGGTGATACTTAAGATAGTCTGGTGTATCTTGGTCCATAGAATAATAGTTGGTATAATTTAGACTGGCAATTATTTTTATTTTATTTTTTAATGACTTTTTTTTTTGTAAGGCTTATGACCAGCCGAAAGTGATGCAAAAAAGCTTACGACACCATATTTTAGACTATTTTCACATGAAATTATATGAACTAATAATGTAATTTCTGGTAGAGATATTAAGGTTTGCTGTAAGAAAACCCAATTTTGGGTTAAGCTTGCCTGCGTACATCGGCTGACTTACTTATTATAATTTTTCGGTTATTGTTCGATTTATTGTTATTTTAAGTTTTAATTTGTTTATTTTTTAACTGATTGCAATCATTGCTGATCGATCGGCGTCTCATCGTCGACGACGGCTGGTGCTGAAAATCAGCGCTGTGGCTCTGTTTTTCATGAGCCCCAGCATTTTGCTGAGCGCTGGCCGTTTTGCGCGGATGTGACGCATATCTTACGTGCTACTTTTAGTCGATATTGTTATTTATTTTGTTATGGTATGCGTTATGTTTGCGTGAATAAACACTTTTTCTTTCTTTCTTTCTTTCTTTCTAATTTGTAAAGTTATGTGCAATAAAGATTATAAGACTATAAATTAGGAGTTGGTATTATTTTTAGGGTACCGTTCGTTTTTAATTAATTATAATTTACAGTCAGGTTAAAAATAATTTGCTGTAGTGCCGTATATGTATATGCACAATTATACTCATTGAAGCCAATAAAACTCTCTACCTTAGTGTAGAGCTAAAAAGTGCCAATTTGGTTTAAAAAAAAACTTGATGTTTTACCTTGTTTTCGTTAATGTACAGGCGCACGGTGTAATAATGACTGTCAAAAGAAAAAACAGACAACATTATAATACATCATGCAAGTAATACCAAATTACTTCTACCACTTTGGGTGGAGCAAGGAGTGTCAGACTTTTGCTTACTTCTCACATGGATGTGTGTGTGTTTGTGTATGTGTGTAATGAATTATACGTACAGCTATGTAGTGGAATTCCCTGCCGGAGTCTATGTTTCTTGATAGCTACATTGCTACAACCTAGGGGTCTTTATGTCAAGACTAAATAGGTTATTTCTAGCAAACGTGCTCCATCGTCGACCACATCATCGCTTACCATTAGGTCATTAGGTGAGATAGTTATCAAACGCGACACTATCCATAATAAAAAAAAGACGGGTTGCACTCCGGGAGTGCCGGCAGAAGTGAAAACTTGATTATTAACGTTGAGCATGTTTGATATTTTGGAATGGTTAGGGAATAATTTTGCACCAATTGCTTTATCAGTATAAAAGTACTATCATTTATGTGGTAGAATACAATATTCATTTATTGCGCTATCGTACACAAACATGACAATTTATATTACATTAAAAATTTAACACTTTAAAACTATTACAATTATTTTACATTAAAAAGTTTATCTCTCCGAAAAACTACTGAGGTGTCAAGGGACACCCGCATGGAACGAAGTTCCGTTCTGGCTTGCTTTCTATAAGAGAGAGAGAGAGAGAAAGACAGAGAAACATGCGCACGCCACACGCAATACACAATAGCTTACTATAGAAAAAGTGTCGTTACAACTTTTCGTGAGAATTTTTTCCGTCTAGCCAATACAATATAACTAAAAAATACTATCCTATTTTATGTACATTTTGACAGCACGACAACCACGACGGAAAATTTGATAATTTCTTGCAGCCACCATCTTGGATTTATATTTTGACAGTACCATCGGTTTCAACACCCTCGAAAACCATGAAAACGACACCCATGACGGAAAATTTGATAATTTCTTGCAGCCACCATCTTGGATTTATATTTTGACAGTTCTATCGGTTTCAACACCCTCGAAAACCATGAAAACGACACCCATGACGGAAAAGTTAATAATTTCTTGCAGCCGCCATCTTGGATTTACATTTTGACAGTACTATCGGTTTCAACACCCTCGAAAACCACGAAAACGACACCCATGACGAAAAAGTTGATAATTTCTTGCAGCCGCCATCTTGGATTTACATTTTGACAGTACCATCGGTTTCCACGCCCTCGAAAACCATGAAAACGACACCCATGACGGAAAATTTGATAATTTCTTGCAGCCACCATCTTGGATTTATATTTTGACAGTACCATCGGTTTCAACACCCTCGAAAACCACGAAAACGACACCCATGGCGAAAAAGTTGATAATTTCTTGCAGCCGCCATCTTGGATTTACATTTTGACAGTAGTATCGGTTTCAACACCCTCGAAAACCACGAAAACGACGCCCATGACGAAAAAGTTGATAATTTCTTGCAGCCGCCATCTTGGATTTACATTTTGACAGTACTATCGGTTTCCACGCCCTCGAAAACCATGAAAACGACACCCATGACGGAAAATTTGATAATTTCTTGCAGCCACCATCTTGGATTTATATTTTGACAGTACTATCGGTTTCAACACCCTCGAAAACCATGAAAACGACACCCATGACGGAAAAATTAATAATTTCTTGCAGCCGCCATCTTGGATTTACATTTTGACAGTATTATCGGTTTCAACACCCTCGAAAACCACGAAAACGACACCCATGACGAAACATTTGATAATTTCTTGCAGCCGCCATCTTGGATTTATATTTTGACAGTACCATCGGTTTCAACGCCCTCGAAAACCATGAAAACGACACCCATGACGAAAAAGTTGATAATTTCTAGCAGCCGCCATCTTGGATTTATATTTTGACAGTACCATCGGTTTCAACACCCTCGAAAACCATGAAAACGACACCCATAACGAAAAAGTTGATAATTTCTTGCAGCCGCCATCTTGGATTTACATTTTGACAGTACTATCGGTTTCCACGCCCTCGAAAACCATGAAAACGACACGCATGACGAAAAAGTTGATAATTTCTTGCAGCCACCATCTTGGATTTATATTTTGATAGTACTATCGGTTTCAACACCCTCGAAAACCATGAAAACGACACCCATGACGGAAAAATTAATAATTTCTTGCAGCCGCCATCTTGGATTTACATTTTGACAGTATTATCGGTTTCAACACCCTCGAAAACCACGAAAACGACACCCATGACGAAAAATTTGATAATTTCTTGCAGCCGCCATCTTGGATTTATATTTTGACAGTACCATCGGTTTCAACGCCCTCGAAAACCATGAAAACGACACCCATGACGAAAAAGTTGATAATTTCTAGCAGCCGCCATCTTGGATTTATATTTTGACAGTACCATCGGTTTCAACACCCCCGAAAACCATGAAAACGACACCCATGACGAAAAAGTTGATAATTTCTTGCAGCCGCCATTTTGGATTTACATTTTGACAGTACCATCGGTTTCAACACCCTCGAAAACCATGAAAAAGACACCCATGACGAAAAAGTTGATAATTTCTTGCAGCCGCCATCTTGGATTTATATTTTGACAGTACCATCGGTTTCAACACCCTCGAAAACCATGAAAACGACACCCATGATGAAAAAGTTGATAATTTCTTGCAGCCGCCATCTTGGATTTACATTTTGACCGTACCATCGGTTTCCACGCCCTCGAAAACCATGAAAACGACACCCATGACGGAAAATTTGATAATTTCTTGCAGCCGCCATCTTGGATTTACATTTTGACAGTACTATCGGTTTCAACACCCTCGAAAACCATGAAAACGACACCCATGACGAAAAATTTGATAATTTCTTGCAGCCGCCATCTTGGATTTATATTTTGACAGTACCATCGGTTTCAACACCCTCGAAAACCATGAAAACGACACCCATGACGAAAAAGTTGATAATTTCTTGCAGCCGCCATCTTGGATTTATATTTTGACAGTAAAAGTGTCGGTACAATTTTTCGTGAGAATTTTTTCCGCCTAGCCCCCTTTCACAACGCGCGATAAGGGATAGCTGTCTACTCTCCATCCGTCTTACGCTTTTTCGATCAGGTCACGTGTCCTGACGCGAGTTTAAGATTTTATACCCATTACAGAAAAAGTGCTCAACGCCGCTAAAGAAGTTTTCACTTCAAAAATAAATTTATATACTCTTTTAAATAGCTATAGAAATACGTTGTTAATACGAGTATGTTCTAATCTAACTAACCTTACTGTTTTTTCTTTGTAACAATTGTGAGTTTTTTAGATGGGAAAATCATACAATGACATCTCCTGCTCTTTGGTGGAGCGAGAGGGTGTGTCAGACTTTTACTGACTAAAAACCCGCATCAAAAACTCGGCTTTGGTATGAAAATCAAAGAAGGAACACTTTGCTTTTCATACCAAAGCCGAGTTTTCCTTTCAGCAGCATACTTTTGCCCAATAGGTTACCGGGACCAGGATGATGATTGTATCTTTCTTGTGATCAATGGGCTAGGTGTCTTACTTGAATTTCATCTGTTCCTTTACTGCTTTTTCAAATCAATACCCCTTTTTTCCCCAGTCGGTTAACACAGTATATGCCTTAACATTGTGAACGGACCGCGCACTTGAAGTTATTCTTATTAAACTCGAGCAAACTTAACGGTCGATCTCATTCGACTGCTGCAATATTTCAGTAACTATTAGAACGTAAATCATGAAATGTGAAATAAAGTTTCGAAGTTTCGTAGGTAATAACTTTGTCAATGTGGTATTAAAGAACCTTGTGGGGATATATGAGGGTCTTTAGTATAGGGTCCGTTTTTTCATAATGCCTAGTATATTCATAAAAGGCTGCGTAGAAGTATGTTATACAAGGCATAAGTCTTTGACCGTGACAACAATGTTCATGGAAAAAATTAAAATCACTGTTTTGTTATTATACTAGCTTTTGCCCGCGGCTTTTCCCACTTAAAATATAGCCTATCAGGAATAAAGCAGCATTCTATCGGTGAAAAAAATTTTAGCAATCGGACCAGTACTTTCAGAGATTACCTCCTACAAACAAAAAAATAAACTTTACTTCTTTATTATGTTAGTGTTTAAACCCACAGTTGTGCAAAGGAACTCTGAAGCAATGCGGAAATAATAATAAAGACTAATTGAGTTCTAACTCTGATTGTGAGATAATATTTTTTTAAATGTTTTGAATACTAATAAGTTTCCTAGTCCATCCAATGGCTCGTCTAGCAGATTTCGCTATCAGCAATTTGACCACCATTTTACCAGTAGAATTTAAATTCTTGCATAAAGTTCTATTACTTTTTTGGTGTACGATAACATTTTTTTCAAATCTTTTGTTTTCTATTCTACGAGTATTCGTAAGTTTCCACAATAGGAAAAATATCTCCATAAAAATATAAAACTTTATATCCACATTCTATTCAATTTCCACTATCATATTAAATGTATGCAAACAAATTTAAGCGCACTCACACACTCAAAGACTCGCGATAAAAGGCTAGAGGCGAGGTCAGGGACCGCGTAGCACCGCTACGAAAGTAGCTACGAATGTCGCTACGACCTGCTACGAAACGCTATGAGTTAGATTGTAGACAGAAAATAGGATTTTATTGATTTATGAATAGACTTTATTTGGGTTATTTATTAAAGGAAAGTAGTTTTTTTTTATGTCTGGAACGATATTATTGAAATTTTATGATAGTTTTATTACTTTGATAAAAATTAAATTTTTCTTGCGAGGTATGATTTATTTTTTATTATAAACCTTGGCCCCGGACTAGGACATCTCTCACACATTATTGATCTTGTATCGTGGGTGCGTTCACAAAAATGTAAACTCACATAAACAAGACACCCAGGCCTGGTACTACTAACTTTACGATATACAAATATTTGTTACGTACGGGAATTGAAACCGCGACTCACAGCTCAGCAGCCAATCGCTCAACCACTGCGCTAACTAAACTGTTAGTTATGAAGTATATTTATATTTTTAAGATTTTTTGTATTGTTTAACTTTCTAGAATTTAAGACATCGTCGATTTTTATTACGCCTTTACTCAACAAGAACTGATTAAAATATTGTATAAAAAAGTCCGATACCACAAAGCCGTCGAATCCAACCATAACTCGATACGATACGAAACAGCAGTTTTCCCTAAACTTTATCCTCTTCAAACCAATCATAAAATCTTCAACTACCCTTCAAAAAAACATTCAAAATAACTTCATCAGCACTTTAGTTCAGATCGCGTGTCATCGCCAGACTAAATTCCAAATCGTAACAGATTTGCATAATTGCATTACCGGCCCCCAAAGGAGGCTTTCATAAAAAATATATTAAGGGACACCTGGCTTCCCCGTAACTTTTGCCTTTAAAAAATTATTTATATCAAACTTCTTTCATAAATCAGGATAAAGTTGTTTACAAAGTAATCTCGCGACCCGGTTCCTCCCGCGAATATTTTATATTACTGCTGTTTATAAAAATAAATGACACTTCTCAGTTTTTGAATGATATGTTTTACGTTGGTGTACCTCATGGTTAATTGGCGAAGTTTCTTTTTATGTTTTGCTTCATAGTTGTGTACGTTGTATGGTACTCTTTTTTTTAAAGTGGGATCTCATCTAATGACTTCTCCCGCTTTAATGTGGAGCGTGAGGGCGAGTCAGACTTTTACTAACTAAAACCACACCTGTGTCCTTCACTTGCCTTTTCCTTTCTGAGACCACGGGTGTTTACTTTTAAGAAAATCCCTCCACTCCAGCCAAATTGTGGTGGTAAGTCTCCTCTTTGAGGAGGACTATGGCGTGCCCAGAACTAAGTTGCAACAGTTATTGTCGCCATGAGATCTCACGAGAACTCTGTCCGCCATGCCGCGATTTGTCGCAGCAGTGGAGTTTCGCCCCGGCGTTGCATCTCCATGTGCAAATCACGCATGCGTGCAAGGACTGTTACCTCCAGATCCCATGGCCTCGATAAAGAGGCTCGCCGCTGTATGGAACTCCTTGCTGTTGAGATATGGAAATGAAATTAAGTGAAATAGTTTATGGTCAAAAATTTCAAAGTTTATGTGTTTGTTTGTTACTCCTTCACGCTGAAACAAAAGCACAAGATTTTTTTAAATCTTGAGAGTATGTCCAACATTTTTTTTTTAACACGGGTAAAACCGCTACAGGAGCTAGTTAATAAGTGCAGTCCTTCAGTATTTTAAGATTAAGATTAAATAGTTTCTATAATTGTTATTTCATTATATGCCAAATAAACGGGTTTTCTTTCTTACTTAGTGCTCAAAGCCTATTTATAATATATACAGTTAATGCAATTCCCGTTTACGTAACAGGGCACTGTTGATCTTTTCACAATCGGCTCAACTTCACAAAGATTCAAAAGTCCTGCAGTCCAATAATAGTATTAAGGCATGTTCCCACTTAACGTAATATCCTATGTCTCTTGTGATGATGGAGCAGAAAGTTTTCACAGTAATCCTCCATCACAAAAGGTCTTGAGCTTCATGCTTCACCTCGCTCCACGTCATCCCAATGCTTGTCGTTTCTGCCAACACGGTACGACCAGGTTTGACGGGTACGGTCACGCTTCCTTGTCCCTTGGGGATTCCAATCCAATGCTTGTTTAGGCATGTGATCGGGATCTTTTTGGAGAGTGTGGCCAATACATGTCGACTTGCAACTCTTTATCTGGCGGTTTATCAGTATTGCTTGTTGGTTAGTGTTATTGGACTTTATGATCTTTGACAGTGCAGAATACAACAAATAACACTGTTTTTTTTTTAAATTATAGTTGCTGCCCTGCAGTGATTCGGCGTGTTTGTAGAGAATAATCTCAAGTTCAGTTCCCTAGGAATGATTCTCTCTATCCTATGTATTCCAGGACATGGTCTACCTATGTACCAAGCCTCATCGAAATCCCTTCAAACGTCCGAGCATAAAAAAGTAACAAATATACATATAAAGCTATATTAGTGTGATAACATCATCATCATCCCTAGCCTTTTCCCAACTAACTTGGGGTCGGCAAAGTCTTACCGGAGGTGGCTTGAATACCCATTACCCGTGTCTTATGTAGAGCGACTGCCTATCAGACCCTCACAACCGATTTACTGAGTAACACGATACTCCTTGAAAAGATCGATGGTCAGACTTTCTGGCGTCTGACTACATGTAACAACTGTCGAAAATTTACGAATGACAACCGGTAACAACGGCTTTACATGCTTTCCGAGATAATGGGGTGTCAGTGATGTCCTAGATAAACTTGCCTGGTTCTTGCCTGGTTTCGAAACTGCAACCTCGTGCAAGAGACTGGCTTTTACCACTGGGCCATCATGACGTTAATAAGCCAAATAAAAACCATTTTCTTACCCTATTATCCTTACAAAGATAACAGTAGATTTGTGCAAAAATTCTAATCTTTCCAAACTTGAGATCACAGTTTTATTCAAGAGGCCAATTCTATCGAACAATTTACGATTATTCGGAAAGTAATCGAGATATCTACGCCCGAAGACTAACATGGCACCTCTTTATTTGTCCCCAGGGATAAACTACCCACCTTTCTTATGAAGTGTTTAAAGTTTTTCACAAAACTTTCGATTGTAAGTTTTTTACAGTAATATTGTTTGAATCCCGAGTGTGAAAGTGTTTAGGATTCCTAAACTATTCTGTGAGACTTTTAGGTCTATTTTTACAATTTTTTTTCTCAATTTTTTTGCTGCCATTACTGAACTTTATAGTTTGGGAATTCTTTGCAACAATATTTACCTTTTTACTAAGGGACCAAAAGTTTGATTAAGTTTGTATAGTTTTTGAAGCAATGACTTTGAAGATCTTTTTGACAATCAAATTGCTGATTTAATATTTTCAATTGAGTATACAAAATTGTTTAGTAAAACAAAACATAAGTACATATTTATAAGTACCTAGACTTGCAATAAAGTTACATTTAAAAAGTAGTAACAAATTTTTTCCGAAGTATTGGCATAGATATATTTTAGTTTAATTTCGGTTTTCTATTGTATAGTGGATGTCTTGAGTGTATTGTATACAGTACTGTGTTTTGTGTATTTGATTCCCGTACGAAAGAAATATTTGTATGGGTTACATATAGGTCTTTTTATGTGTTTTATTTACTGATATATATATATTATATATATCAGTAACAGTATATATATATGTGTGTGTATTATATGATTTGATTCATTAAACCCCAAGAGAACGCACCTATTGTCTTTCTATTGTGTCTGCAATTTCCACGATTGAAAGGTTAATTTAGATATTAATAGTAAATTTTTATTTTTCTACATCTTGTAGTCTAGTTAGAATAGAATAAAATAAACTTTAATGTACATCTTCCTCCTATCACAGGTTTGCTAAAAGAATTTTAATTTGAAATAAGCAGGACCTTTGTGCTCTTTTATCTGCCTGTCTTTTTATTCATTTTTAAGTGTTTACGGGTACATAAATTAATAAAAAAAAAATAGGTGTTCTAGGTCTGAGTGTCTTGTACTTACTTGTGAATTTACATACATATAGATGCACGTATCCACAATACCTGCAGAAATAATTCCTTGTATGAGTCAAGGTATTAAAAAAAAAAACCTTTTAATAAACATATTCTTATTTCCAGAAAACTATCTACCATTTTAACGTGCAGACTCGAGCTCAACTAGCAACGCCAAACGATTTAAGCCACCGACTTCCATGCGTAAGAACAGCCAACAGATCCGGGGAAGTCACTGGAGCAAGAGAGATATTTAACGTCAGCCCATAAAATAGTACAAGTGGTCAGGGGTCTCGCAACGCCCCACTGTTTATAGTCGAAAATAATGGCTGAGAGAAATACTCTGCTATTTTAAAGTGGGTAGCTTTTGTCAATGGTTGTGTTTTAAGATTTTTTGAGAACTGGGTTGGTTTTTACCCTGTTTATTAATAACTAGCTTTGTCCGCGACTGCGCCCGCGTACATAAAATGTAAATTGTGTCGCTCAGGAATAAAGCAGCTTTCTATCAGTGAAAAAATTTTAGCAATCGGACCAGTAATTTTAGAGATTACCTCCTACAAACAAAAAACAAACTTTACCTTGTCGATAACTTTCATTTTCCTGCGCATATCTTCACTCCTGATTCGATCACGCAAGAAAAATTCCAAACATAGCCTCTTGGGTAACTTTGAACCTTCAAACGAGGCCCATTGTGTTATTATTAATTAAGTTAGTGTTTCGTAATATTTAAAAGTCTTCATATCGCCAACCTCATTATATGCAGATCGTCGCCATGAATAATGTAACACTGTCGCAAGAAAAGCTATTACGATTGTGTTACGCAATAAGTCTCACAGTCTAAGTGTAAAAAGGTTACACAACTTTTATGTAAAATTCCTTTCAGACACAAAGTACCTTCTTGAATTTCTTTGAAATTATGTAAATAACTTATTTATGTAAACGAGTATCTAAACGCCGGCGTTATGAAAAAAATAGAGTAATTTACTGTGCTGTGAGTGACGTTCATGTTGCGTCATACATGGATGAAGTTGTAGGGTTGTCTCGCTGGTGTTGTTGAAGATATAATAGTTAAAATTTAAATACACGAGGCTCCCACATAAAACTGACAATTATGCGCTACAACACTCACTTTCAGGAACCTGCGATGCAAAGTGCTGCGATGCGATTCCGTGCGGCAAAGCATTCGTCCAGGGTCTCAAGTCTGCTATTACAATAGTGTCAGAATGGTCTATCATTGATGTCATAATTGTCGATTTTGACAAGTTTGGTAATCTCCTAATATAATGGCGTCATTATGACTCTCCAATGGTCAACCACTGACACTCCATTGAAAGAAGTGACATAGAATGGTAATCTCGTACATATTGACAAATGAATATTTGAAGTTTGCAGTAATCTGCTAAAACTTTGATAGTTTATTTGATCAGTGTTTTACCATCAGAACGTTATTGTGCATTTATTGGTTTTAATATGCTCGATATTATCATTCTACCATAACTCTATTACGATACTATTGACCGATCAATGATCGATCATTATGAATTAGCAGGTTACGAACTTTTAGCAAAATGACAATGTGATCGTGTTGGAATGACGAATTTATAAAAATAGCAGACTTGGGCCCCTGGTGATCTTCCCCACCAACTGTGTTCCCACGTTGTCGTCGTGGTGGGGCTTGCGTGTCTCAGTGACCTTGAGGGCTATGCCGGTAGAGCTACTCATGCCGGAAGGCCTCAAGCGAGAGACCAGACCAAGAGGAACATATGGCGGAGTCCAGTCGGACCGCCCGGAGGGTGCGCTGTCCAGAAGCGCTGGCACAACAGCTGTTGGCGCCTTCTGGATAGCGATGTCGGGGAGATAGGGTTCGCCTCCGGTACGTGTCTGTTCAGCAGACATGACCAGGATGGCGAGCGTGCAATGGGGACCCCACCCCATTTAAAACAAAAAGGCAAAGCTGAGTTCAGCACACTATGAGCGCGCATGGAAAAGAAACAACTACCCCAGGAGGGTACCAGTTATCTGGAGAATCCCTCCCCGAGCAGAGCTCGGGCTGCCCCTCGTATTCTGGGGGGGGCAACCATCGCCTCGGGTCTTCGGACCCTGTTCCGTCCTCCGTGGACGCACAGAGCCAGGGTGGCTCACACTTCGGCAGCGCGGAGTCCCTGGGACCAGTTCCCAGCACGTCCGCGATGCCAATGGAGGCCGGCCGTAGGTTTGGCCTCAGGGAGGTGAGTGAAGACGCGGCGTCGGACTCAGATGCCGCGTCTTTACTCAACTCAGACGGGAAGGAGTCGGAGTTGGAGGTGCGGGAGCCCCTCCTTTCGATGGAGGTGGAGGAGTCCGCATCCAACGGAAGGAGGGCGTTCATGCGCGCCATGCGCTCCGTGTCCGACGACGAGACGGGACCTGCCCGAAAAATCTCGTCGTCGGGGCGGGGTGCGGCCCGAAAGTCGGGCAGAGGGAGAGGGCTCCCCACTGAGACCGCCAGTGAGGGACGCCAGGCCAGCGCCTTGGTGCCGAGGATTCCTGAGGACTTACCAGAAGGAATGGAGGAGGCGATGGCCAAGTTTAGAGCGGTCGTGGCAGCCGCCATCACGAGTGTGGCGAACAAGAGGGAGAGGGTGGCCAAAAAACGCTCCATTGAGCTGGCCAACACCTCTATTGAGGAGGCGCTGGGGCTCGTTTTCGAGCCCTACGAGCGCACCCTTAGCGGGAGGTTTGGCCGGCTCGAGGCAGCCGTGGCCACTCTCCAGGACTCTCGTCCCGAAGGGAGGAGCAGGGAGGAGCAGGGCCGATCCCGGCCCTCGCCCCAGGCGGATAGTGAGGAGGTGGTGTCTCTGCTGCGGCAGGAGCTGGCTGCCTTTAGGGAGCAGCAACAGCAGCAGCAGCAGCAGTTCCACGGGCACATCCAGCGCCAGCTCTCCGTCCTGGAGGGCATCGTCCTGCGCCCCCCTCTCGCGGCCTCCGGCCAGAAGAGGACGGCGTCGTATGCCACCGTCGCCGCGGCCGCGACGGCTGCAGCACCCAGGGCTGGCCCCTCGGGGCAAGCCGGGCGCGTGGCCGCGGCGTCGGGGCCTGCGAGGCCGGTCCCGGCGGCCAAGCAGCAGCAGCGGCAGGGGAAGCCTGCCCCTCCCCCGAAGGGTAGGGTGGCGGCTGCCACCAAACCGGCGGGGCCTCCCGCCGCGGCGGCGACTAGGTCGCGCCTGCCGCCTCCTACGCCCGAAGACCCCTCGGCTGGCGCCGAGTGGACGGTCGTCGGTGCCAAAAAGAAGGCGAGCAAGGCGGCAAGGGCGGCCAAGAAAAGAAGGCGGCGACAAGACCGCAAAAAGCGGGCCATGGCTGCTCGACTTCGCGCCCCGACTTCCGCAGCTGTAGTGATCACACTGCAGCCAGCTGCGGAAAAGAAGGGCGTCAATTACGACGCAGTCATGGCAAAAGCCAAGCAGGCGGTGATTGGTCACCTCGGCGAGTTCGGAGCCTCAGAGGGCTTCCGGATGAGGCGCACCGCTACCGGTGCCCGAATGCTGGAGGTCCCTGGGGCAAATAGCGGGGAACTCGCAGACGCTCTGGCCGTAAAGATCAGGGCGTCCCTGGACGCCGAGGAGGCCCGAGTGTCCAGACCCACCAAGTGCATCGACATGCGCATTATGGGTCTGGACGACTCCGTTAGGGTGGAGGAAGTGGTGGCCGCCATCGTCAGGGCGGGAGGGTGCACGACCGATCAGGTCCGGGCGGGCACCATCCGCGCTGACAGCACGGGCATGCGAGCCGTTACGGTGAGCTGCCCCGTGTCGGCGGCCAAGGCCATCACGACCGAGGGCCGAAGACTATTGGTGGGTTGGGTTTCAGCCCAAGTCAAGATGCTGGAACCCAAACCTCTGCGGTGCTACCGCTGTCACGTGGGGCACCACGTGGGGGCCTATTGCGCCGCAGAGGACCGCAGTGACCGCTGCCACCAGTGCGGACAGCCCGGGCACAAGGCCGTTGAATGCCGTGCAAAGCCGCACTGCTACGCATGTGCGGCTGCAGGCAAGCCGGCCGACCACCGGGCTGGGGGCAGGTCCTGCGACCCCCCCGCCAAGGCCAAGGGCAAAGTCAGGCCCATCCACCCTGACACCCTCACCGCAGCAGCCACCGTCTTGGCTGCCGCCGCTGTCGCCGCCGCTCCCGCCGCGGCGGTGCCCTCACAGGGGGCTCGGGAGGAGACTGTAATGGAATGTCAATAAGTACACCATTACGTCTCCTCCAGGCGAACATCAACCACTGCGCCCCCGCTCAGGATCTGTTGCTCCAGAGCATGGCGCAGTGGTCGATCAATGTCGCCGTCGTCTCCGAGCCGTACTACGTCCATCCCCGCTGGGTTCAGGACCTGGACGGCTCGGTGACGCTAATTTCGTCGGCCGCCGCCGGTACCCCGCCCCTCGAGGCTGTTGCGAGGGGACGGGGTTGCGTGGCAGCACGGGTCGGGGACATTGCAGTGGTAGGCGTCTACCTGTCCCCGACCAGAACTCCCGACGAACTCCATGTCTCCCTTATGGAGCTAAGTGTCGTCGTCGCTGGGTTTGGTACCCTCCCCGTGGTCGTTTGTGGGGACTTCAACGCCTGGAATACGGCTTGGGGTTCCCGGCGCACGAACACACGGGGTCGGTTGGTGGAGGACTGGGCCTTGGAGCTGGGCCTGGTCGTCCTGAACCGGCGTTCTGTCCCCACGTTGGTGCGGAGGCGGGGTGAATCAGTGGTGGACCTTTCGTTCGCCAGCCTCGCTCTGTCGCCGCGTGTCGTCGACTGGCGCGTTATGGAGGAGGTGGAGACGTACTCCGACCACCGGTATATCCGGTTGGACGTCTCCGCCGAAACCTCGGCCGCGCCGGTCCGACAGAGCCCTTGCGGTCCGCGGTGGGCGCTTAAGCAGATGGACCGGGAGCTCCTCCTGGAAGCCGCGACGGTACAGGCCTGGGTGCAAGCACCGGACAGGCCTGTCGACATCGACGTCGAGGCGGAGTGGTTCCGGGAGGCCATGTCGCAAATTTGCGATGCGGCAATGCCCCGAGTCCGTCCAGGACGTGCTAAGCGCCAGGTGTACTGGTGGTCGCCGGAGATCGCTGCACTGCGCAACACGTGCAATCACGCGCGACGCCGGTACGCCAGATACTGCAGGCGCCGCATCCGCGCGCCGGATGCGGAGGCCAGAGAGGCGGAGTTGTACGAAGGTTACAGAGAGGCAAAACACACCCTCCGAGCGGAGATTAAGCGGGCCAAACTCGAGGCCCGCGACGTGTGGCTGGGGTCTCTGAACGCGGACCCGTGGGGGCGCCCGTACAAATTGGTACGGGAGAAACTGCGCCCCTGGGCTCCCCCGCTGACTCAGAGTCTCCGGCCCCAACTCGTGGAGGGTGTGGTGAGCGCTCTGTTCCCTGCGCGAGGGGAACACTCCCCCCCGCCCATGGCTCCGCCTCCGCCAGCGGTGTCTGACGCGGACCGCAATAGCGACGACGACGATAATGCTCCAGAGGTGACCGAGGCAGAGATGAGAGTGGCGGTGCAAAGGCTGAGTGCCAAGAACGCCGCCCCAGGACCCGATGGCTTGCCTGGGAAAGCCTGGGTCCTGGCCATGGAGGCTCTCGGGCCTCGACTGAGAGGGCTCTTCAGCGCATGCTTGGAGAGGGGCCAGTTCCCACTTCGCTGGAAGACGGGGAAACTGGTCCTCATCGCGAAGCCAGGGCGCCCTGCGGACTCTCCGTCCGCGTACCGGCCCATTGTGCTGCTCGACGAGGTGGGCAAGCTCTTTGAAAGAGTGATTGCGAGCCGCCTCGTCGCGCGCCTTTCACGGGTGGGGCCGGACCTTTCGGACGGACAGTTCGGCTTTCGCAGGATGCGCTCGACGGTGGACGCCATCATGCGCGTGCGAGCCCTCACGACGGGGGATGCGGTGTCCCAGGGTAGGCGTGTCGTGGCAGTGTCCTTGGACATTGCCAACGCTTTTAATTCCCTGCCCTGGAGTACGATCCGGAGGGCACTCCGGTACCACCGGGTGCCCGAATACCTCTGTCGAGTAGTCGAGGCCTACCTGTCGGACAGGTATATTGTCTACCCCGGTCACCAGGGAGACTGGAAACGTCGGGAGATGTCGTGCGGTGTTCCGCAGGGGTCGGTACTAGGGCCACCCTTGTGGAACATCGGGTACGATTACGTGCTGCGGGGCGACCTCCCTGACGGGGTCAGCGTGGTCTGCTACGCAGACGACACGCTGGTTCTAGCGCAGGGAGAGTCATACCGGGCGGCGGCCGCATTAGCGACACGCGGGGTTGCGATAGTCGTTGGTAGGATCCAGGAGTTGGGACTCAAGGTGGCGCTGCGCAAATCCGAGGCCATGTGTTCTCACGGTCGCGGCCGTCGGAACGCGCCACCGTCGGGTTCCCAACTAACGGTAGGAGGAGTTCGCATCGGCGTCGGGACATCGATGAGGTACCTGGGACTCATCCTCGACAGTCGATGGAATTTCGTGGAGCATTTCCGACGTCTGGCTCCCAAACTCAACCGGACTGGGGCCGCTCTCAAGCGGCTCCTGCCCAACCTTGGGGGTCCAGACGCCTCCTGCCGGAGGCTCTACGCGGGGATCGTTCGGTCCATGGCCCTCTACGGGGCGCCGGTGTGGGCGCCGTCGCTGCAAAAGCGACCGGCGGCCATTCTGAACGCCTGCCAGAGGGTCATGGCAATTCGGATGGTGCGGGGATACCGTACGATTTCCTGCGAAGCGGCGAGCCTTCTGGCTGGCCTACCACCGTGGGATCTGGAGGCAACAGTCCTTGCACACATGCACGACATGCGCGTGGAGATGCAACGCTGGGGTGAAAGTCCTCTGCCGCAACAGGTCACGGCATGGCGGACAGAGCTCCGGCGGGATCTCATGGTGGAATGGCGTCAGCGACTATCGCAACCCCGTCATGGGCACGCCACAATTATGGCGATAAGTCCCCTCTTTGAGGCGTGGCTGGAAAGACCTCACGGCGTCCTAACCTTCCGCATGACACAGGTCCTCACCGGAAATGGCAAGTTCGGGAGGTTCCTGTTCCGAATTAAAGCGGAAGTGACGCCCGGGTGTCGCCACTGTGCGGAACGCCCGGAGGACACGGTGGAGCACACAATCGCGGTGTGCCCTGCTTGGGCGGAGCATCGCCGTGCCCTCGTGGGGGTGATCGGCGGCGGAGACCTCTCGCGCCGGGCCTTGGTCGAGGCCATGGTCCGGAGCGAGGAGGAGTGGCAGGCGGTCGCCGACTTCTGCGAAGCAGTAATGCTCGCTAAGGAGGAGGCCGACCGCATCAGGCAACGGCGCTCTCGCCGCCGCCGCCGGGATTCCGATCCCGATTTCCAGCCACCGTAGGCGCGGGCTTGCGGACAGTGAGCAATGGGTAGCTCGCTGTCCGGCCGTCCGGTAACCGTCCGGACCAAGCCCAAGTCGTCGACGGCGCGCGCTGTTCCCGCGCGCCTCAAGGAGTTGTCAGCAACAGCAGGGGCCCAGCCGGGTCGAAGCCTACTGGGGCCAGGGTAATCCGAAAGGGCGCTCGAGCCCCGGTATCGAAGGCTTGAAGGAACGGGATGGGTTTTTTAGTCAGTAAGAGTCTGACACTATCTCCCGCTCCGCCCAAGAGCGGGGGTTGTCATAAGATGATTTTTCCCATCGAAAAAAAAAAAAAAAAAAAAAGGCCCCTGGTGATCTTACAACGTGCAGTGCGAATCAATTTGCGAATTCTCGCGATACGTCGTGCGAATTTGCAGATATTTACACTGCGATGTCGCATCGCAGTTTTGTGTTTGGACGAGGCCACAACACTTGTTGCGACGTCGCGTCGGAAATATCTGCGACGTCTCACAAGGCATTGTGGTATTTTTCTGTGCTCTGCCGCAATGTACAAATCTGCGATGCGTTGACGCACGATTTAGTCTACTTTGAAGGGGCTTCTTTTTTTTTATGGTGGGAAAAAATCATGCATTGACATCCCCCGCCCTTGGGCGGAGCGGGAGATAGTGTCAGACTCTTACTGACTAAAAGACCCACCCCGTTCCTTCTAGCCTTCATACCGAGGCTCGAGCGCCCTTTCGGATAACCCTGGCCCCAGTAGGCTTCGACCCGGCTGGGTCCCTGCTATTGCTGACAACTCCTTGAGGCACGCGGGAACAGTGCGCGCCGTCGACGACTTAGGTTTGGTCCGGGCAGTTACCGGACGGCCGGACAGTGATCTACCCATTGCTCACTGTCCGCAAGCCCGCGTCTACGTTGGCCGGAAATCGGGATCAGAATCCCGGCGACGGCGGCGGCGATAACGCCGTTGCCTGATGCGTTCGGCCTCCTCCTTTGCGAGCATTACTGCTTCGCAGAAGTCGGCGACCGCCTGCCACTCCTCCTCGCTCCGGACCATGGCCTCAACCAAGGCCCGGCGCGAGAGGTCTCCGCCGCCGATCGCCCCCACGAGGGCACGGCGATGCTCCGCCCAAGCAGGGCACACCTCGACTGTGTGCTCCACCGTGTCTTCCGGGCGTTCCGCACAGTGGCGACACCCGGGACTTTGAAGGGGCTGCACGGCTTTAATTAATTTTCGTGCGACGCCATTGACGATGAAACTTTTGCGTTGCGTTATCTGATCGTACAAAGACGCGACGTTATTTTTGCGATACTATGCCGTAACACAAAGTTGTGGCCTCACCCTGTGGGTTAATTTGTACCAAAATTATAAAACTTATGTTTCCCATAAATTGTAGGTAATATTTTTTCTTTCTACACCGAACCTTTTCTACACCGTTTTTTAGTACCTACACACTTTTAAAATGAATTACATAATTGTGGAATTGAAAAATCTGGAATTGTCCAGATATTTGCAAAGCTCTGGTCAAACTAAATTAACTGAGAAAATTAAAGTAAGATATTTACATTCTAATATTATAACTTTTAGCTATAAACAAACTCAATTTACCTACGAGACCTTCACTAACTCCACCTTTTTAATTTTTACCCATTTTGTTACCTTCTGGGGCTTCAACCAGCATCCTTTCCCCCGTCGCCACCTAATTTAACCTCAATAACTTGCTAAAAATACAACACGGAACAAAACTCGGACACGTGTCAACCCTATATTTGCGTGAAATGGCCACAGAGCACTGTGACACTGCAGCGGACATTTTTGAAGTAGGTACTTATAACTTTTTTGTGCAAAATAAGTGTGTCAGGGAGTCTGTTTACTTATGTAAATTGAAGACCCTTGACAATTTGTATAACAGAATATAGGCAATCTATGCTGTTTTTATTTGAATATTCATGTGCTTCGGCTGTATCAAACTTTGAGGTAGGAAATCATTCAATGCCATCTCCTGCTGTGAGGTGGAGTGAGAGACAGTGTCAGAATTTCTGAAACCACACCTGCATTTTTCAGTTGACCTTTGCCTTCTGGGGCCATAGAACTCCAATTCAAAACCAATTCCCCGCGACCCAAGCGGGCATCAGCCCTACTGTTTGGGCCCTTATGTTTTGGTGACATTTCTTTGAGGAGCGAGAGGAACACTATGAACCGTCGACACATTGGCCACGGCCCAGACGGCGAGATACTAAGAACTGCCTTAATACTATGCATAGGAGACCGATAGCCGACTATGATTTTTTTTGTAAAATCTCTTCTAGTGGTTCCGTATTCTATAAAAATGCCGCTTAATGCCTCACCCACTAGGGCTGTGCAGTTTATTCCCACGTGACGTTTTATGCGTTAATTAAAGTATTTAAAGGGTGCACGCGCTGTGACTCGCCAATGTTGAAAAGACTGGCCACTGATTTTGTGAGTGTATTTTTTTGTTTATATTTACATATTTTTAGGCTATTGGGTTTCAAAATAAATCGTGTCTTACGATAGTTTTAAGATTCTACGATTAAACCAAAAATAATAAGCTAGCATTTATTGTAACGTTAAAAACCTCATAATTCATAATCTAATTCAGAACATTTTGTAAATATGAATATTATTAAAATGCTATTATTCAAACACGATGGCTTAGTCTTTCAGTAAGACTAAACAAGCTTGAAATAATAAAGATATTAAGCAAATATCTGGCTTAGTTAAAATATGTCTAGCATCCTTCAAAGCTAAGAACCACCCACGTTTATTTGACGCCTACGCTAAAAAAGACTACACAGCATACTAAAAAATAAAAATATGGCGCTGAAAACACAACACAACGTTCATCACACCGCACCATTTCTCAGCCACACAAAAAGTCCACAACCTAAATATTGAAACAAAACACCGGCGACAATTAAAAAAAGCTGCAAAAAAAAAATAGCGTCTCACTTGAGCAATGTTACATAATTATACAATAGAGTTTTCGCGAGTCGAGCACAGCGTTCGTAGCGTTTCGTTCGCAGCGTGTCAACAGTCGGGAACAATATAAACGGTAGGGGGCGCTCGAGAGCGTAATCACTGGCTGCCGAGTGCCAGCCGAGAGTTACGTTTGTATTCTGTTTTAGTTTTAAACAAGTAATTTTTTTTGTATAATGTTTTTGGTTTGGGAATTGTGTTTATTTTTATTGAAATAGTTTTAACCCTAAAGCTTTTAAACCGTAACGATAGATAAGCTGCTTACTTATATTTGTTAGAATGGAGAGGGTCATGCGATTATCTTCTACAACTCTGTAAGATAGGGTTATTTTTTTGAACTAGTGCTTGACTGCGATCTCATCTGATAGTAAGCTACTGCTTATCGATTGTACCACTGAGCAATTGTTGATTTATTATTTTAGGCACTTGCCTAAAAAACTGCTCGAGCTCACCCCCGCCACAATTTTACTTATTTTTTGTTTATTTATTTTTATTCCCAACAATATCTTTACAGACTAGTCTAAATCGATATTGAGGTTACTTATTACTGAACTTACAAACTAGATTTCGTAACAAATTTTAAAAATTGCTATCTTAGTGAATTCACTCAGAGTACAATAAAATACAATTACCGCAACGGATCTTAAAGCTCGGTGTCAGAGTGGGGATCGCTTTGCGCATTCCGTACATTGGCGAGACAATTGTCGTCGTTGTTAGATACATGCAGCAACGCAGGGAACGAATCACGAGTGACGTCTATGACACTATGGCGCGGCGAGCCAATCACTGACACTCCCCGCCCCCGCGTCTCACTTTGCTCCAATAAAGAGACCGAATATTTGACTTCTGCGCAACTTGAAGCCAGCGCTCAAGATCCGTGCCGGTAATTGTATATCCACGTCGTCCGCTTTGAGGTTGTGCGTGCGCAGCGCGCGCGTCAGAGGCGCCTCACTCTGTAACTTATTGTATTGATCGTATCAGGCCGGTTACTAGGCAGTCCCCACTAGTCACTGGGCAGCTTCTGTTTATTTATTTCTTCGTAAGTTTATTGAAAAACATCATTAGATACACTATAAAATCCTCGCCTACGTCTCGGGCAAATTCTGCGTCGGTCGCAATGACAAAATTTCTCCACTTACGAGTAGGTATATCAAAATGTACAACTAAAATAGAAATTTGTAAAAAAAAATCACAATCGATTTAAAAACCTGTATTTACTAGCAATAATTCCTGTAATAAAAAATCATAAAACAGCGATAAACTGAAGTCCCACTCCAGCCGGGTGTTAGGGTGCACTCCACTCGGAACATGATCTCCGCTCATTAGCAAGCCTATGGCGTCCTTCATCCGATCACTTCATACACGAAATGTATTTTTTATTGTTTATTATGGAGATTCTGAACCGTTTCCATTTTCATATTAGCCTATTTTTTTTTTTAAACATAATGATAAACTAGAAAAAGGCTAGCCCTTATTCTAGATTATCATTATTAAAATATATGCAACATAAATATATATGAACTAAAACGAAATTATATAATAATTTGCCATTTAACGTGGCAATGCTGCCAGCCTTCTGGGCACATTTCCGGATGACAGCAATGTGGAGGAGTAATTCGACGCCTGGGTTTATTTTGTGTCTTTGTATTACATGTACATAGTTAGGTATTAGGTAGTATAGGTTAGTAGTTAGGTAGTATTTATAGTTAATATTTAAAGCCTTACTATGACTATACAAATAAATTAATTCTATCTCATAATTAAGTTCGTTTCTTGAAAAATCTTATAATAATATATTTTTTTTTTAATATTTTTAAAGGTTTTTTTTATTATTAAAGTATTAAATACATATTTTATAAATGTATCTATTAAGTGGATAAAGTGATACCTAATTATAATAATTCTTTGTTATTAGGCAAATAAATCCCGTATACTGAATACATAAATAATCTTACAAAATAATAAACAAATACATATAAAATAAACTTGCACACAAAATGACGGCGTCGTGTTCCGCTGTGAGGTCGGTACACATCCACGAAATCATCGGTACACGACACCCTCCGGTCAAAACTCTCCTTTGAGGAAAGTCTCCAAATAGTGAGTCGGTACCCGTTCCACAAACGAGTTAAAATTAGTGTTATGGGGCGGGTCCAACTGCACGACTCAAAGGCTAGTTCGTCTTCACACGTAGGTACATTCCTCGATCTCCTCAACCTTCGTGGTGTAACATTCATCTGCGTTACATTGCTAGTTGCAGCAGCATGTTGGATCTTGCTAGCGCGGTACCGCTCTAATTTTGACAGGTAGGCTTTTTTCTCTTCTTATTTTCAACCTTTGTGAAGCTATTCCAATGCTTATTTGGAACGAAGTAGTAATGCTAGCACAGGAGGAGGCCGCACGCGAGGCAACGTCCCTCACGCTCCAGTCGCCGCCAGGATTCCGATCCCAATTTCCGGCCACCGTAGGCGCGGGCTTGCGGACGGCAAGCAATGGGTAGCTCGTCGTCCAACCGTCTGGTCCAAGCCTAAGACGTCAACGGCGCGTACTGTTCCACACGCGCCTCAAGGATTTGTCAGCAAACCGTAGGGGCCCAGCAGGATCGAGGCCTTCTGAGACCAAGGGTCTGCTTTTGAAAGGCTTTTAGATTCGGCCCCGGTACGAAAGGCAATGAAGAAACATGGGAGAGGGTTTCCGCTCCGCCCAAGGCACGGAGATGTCTTTGGATGATTTTTCAAACTAGAAAAAAAAAGACGTGTGGCACTCGGGGACTGCCGCGGTAAAGCTATTGCATAGCACTTTTATCAACTTATGCAATTATAATTATTTATTTATTTTATTTATGCAGTATTTTTTTCCTTTGTTTTTTTTTCTTTGATATTAATTGAAGTTACACTTTCACACAGTGAATTGAATTTTGATTGATTGTTCACTCATTTGTTTTCTTATCGGTCACCACGCTCAAAAAACAAATGAGTGGGGGGTGTTAGGTTATTTTCGTTACGGAATTTCTGGATTCGGTCTCTACGCTCAAGGCCCGCGATAGAAGCTATGCAATAGCTTAAAAACACTTATTTGGAAATAATTGACACACATAAAATAGTGATGAATGTACGGTAGCAACAACACAAAACAGTTTTTCTCGTAAACTTGAATACTCTACATAATGCAATATGTAAGGAAATCGCAAGAAAAACGCACCCTACAGTCTTACATACTTAGAATAGGATTTAAAAGAGATTGGCAGGTTTCTAAGGAGAGTTTGGCCTGTGACCTACACGAAAACTTTTAACGTCTCGTCACAGTTTATTCCTTAGGAGTGCTAAAATTATTGTAATTTTTCCCCAGAACTTTGAGGATTTTAGTTACAGTGTTTTAACTTTTGACAGAGAAATGAGGTTACGGGTTGTTTTGATTACCATCGTTCTAAATGTACTAAAGAAATTTGATTAATTAGCGAACTGAATTGCGGTAATAGAGATAATGAAGAAGCATTTCATATAAATATAAAATTGACATAGACGAGAGAAATCGTTAATATTGTCCATACTGGGTGGAGCGAGAAAGTGTGTCAGACTCTTACTGACTCAAAACAAAGGGATTATTTTAAAGAGCTACCGCGTAATGCAAATGGCAACTTTAAACGCGGGTGAGTAAGAAAGAAAGAAAGAAAGAAAGAAAATACGTTTATTTGGCACAGAGTAGTGCGTAGTCAGTAAAGTCTGACAGTCTTACTCTACCCAGAGTACGAGGAGTTATTTGATAAATTCGTATCCCAGATGAAAATAAAAAAAATCGTGCCTTTACACGATTTTGCCACCTAAAAAAAGATGAAAATATAAAAAAATCGAGCTTCGACTACAGAGTGTAGGCTCTTTTATTTATTTTATTTGATTTTTCGTTATTTTATTAAAATTAGTACACAATAACGTTCGACACGGTCACCGGCCTACGCTGAAAACCAGCGCTGTGAACTCGTCGCACTACGCATGTATTCACGGCATTATGTTGAGTGTTCGTCCATTTTGCGCGGACGTGGGGTATTATTTTTCCCCATAGAATGAACATTAATTTGTAAGCCAGTCCTAAGATTGCATAATTTCCCACATTTTTTTCTTTTTTTCTACAATTAAACAATCAAATGCTCCCTTTACCCTTGACTAATTCTAACATTAAGCCGCGTACAGACATCGCGAGGCGTGCGCCGCGAATGGTTCGTCAGGCTTGCCTCAACCTGAGGCATACGACGGTAAATTTATGCGTGCGTCCCGAAAGACACATGCTCAAACTGAGCACGCAAACCACCACGCACAGTGTTCGTCAGCAGAAAACGCAAATAACACCTGTCCATCCACAAGGAAAGCACGGTTTGTACTGAGGCGGCATTCGCAACGCACGCCTCGCGACGTTTGTACGTGGCTTTATATTCATCAGAATTTTTATTCATGAAAAGTAAAGGATTTTGCGAACCTTTCTCCAGCAGTGGGTCTGAGTAGGCTACCACAAAAAAATCGACTGAGTAACCTCTGTGATCCCTACGACATGTTTTGGTTTTTGCCAACACATTTTAACAAAGTAATACGTGTGACGTATCACCTACAAATGGATATTTTCCTATTACATAATACAGAATTCGTTGCCGCTATATTGTATTTATGGCTCCCAGTGGCACCCTCTGGCGTTATTGTTTTAAACTCTTGACCCGGCATCAAGTGGCAAGCGACGCCCTGACACTAGTTTTAGTGATGTAGATACGGATAATTCAATTATTCGGAGAAATGCGGATATTTCACTGTCAGTTTCCTATTATAAAATCTGGATACGAATTTTGGCGTTTACTATTTTCTGTACAAAATATATGAACTATATGAGTTATTTATATTTTTTATGATTTTGAATAGTTTCTATTTCAAAATATTTTATTTCAGATAAACTTGTCATCATCATTATTTCAGCCGAAAGATGTCTAATGTTGGACGTAGGCCTCCCCCAAGTAGCGCTATAATGTCCGGAAAAATATGCATGGATTGTACACACAATCCATGCATTTTTCTTTGACCTTTTTCTTTCTCTCCATCTGTAAACATTTATACTTATCTCAGCCATGCGAAGGTACCTACTCTAAAACCAGTTTTAATAAAACTAGTAAACGTATATAATGTGACGTCTTTCGATTTTTGTAAATACTGTTTTTTAATCCACCGCAAATAACCGCTCTGCGGATACGGCTGTCACATCACTAGCTGCAACACGGCACAGCACTTGAGAGTTATAACAACGTTATATGAAAAATGAACTTATAAATGCTATTTTTTTTCCCAGACGCCATTTATATGAGTTTACGAGTTGGAATTTTGTACGTTTTTAGGTAAAACTGTCGTAATAATGTTGCAAGTCAGGTGTTATTGTTTAGCGTAATTTTTATTATAGTTTTTTTATTGTTTTAAAAATTGAACGCTAGTTAAAGTTGCTTCTTTTTCGTCTGCTTATATGTGTGAAATTTTTGTAAAAACTGTATGTTTAAACGTACAGAATATAATTTATACTGTACAAAATACAATTTATACTGTACAAAATATATGTAACATATTCAGTAGACAATGTATACCGTGAATATATAATATATGTTATATAGCTGTACGTAACGAGTTGATAAATTGTGTCATTTGGGCGAGTATGACTGACCCTAAAAAAAAGTAAAAGAAGAAGACCATGATTAAGAAACGACTGACAATATCAATACAATAAAGAACATATAACAAACATTTAAAAAAAATAAGGTACTGCTCAAACAGAGAATCCAAAAACAGTTTAATATAGCTCTGAACGCACAGTTTTTTTAAATTGTATGCTTTATTAATTTTGCGCATACAGGGAAATAGTAATAGATACAAAGACAACGTGTAACCTTGTATGCGCAAAACCTGAAAACAGTTTGATCAGAATAACGAGCAGAATCAATTGAACCACTTTATAATATAGGTTACATTTTTCAAAGAAAAAAAAAAAATTAAAAATTGTTGCCCTGTCTATTTATTAATAGGTCCATCAGGTGCGCAAACCCGCCCAAATAGGTAAACAAACATAAATGACTGTAGTCCAATCAAATTTTCTCATAAGCGGGATAGTAAAAGTTCTTATTTCAATGCAGATACGAATTTTAAACAATCTAAAACTGCACATGAAGCCTTTAAATTTTTTTGAATCTCTTTTTTTCTCACAGAATGAGGTCAATTGAATTTTAAATCTTTTGGGGTGTCTGAGGTTTTGCGCATTTAAAGTTACACGTTATGTATTATAAATATGAAAACAAAGAAACCGGTTATTACTATAAACAGTTCTTAAAACAGAATAAATAAAAAGAAAATGTAGGCCTACTCTTTTTTCACACACACCTATTCTTTTTTTTTTTGTTATGTCAAAATAGGAAAAAAAGAATAGGTGAAGTCTTGTACATCAAATAAACCTTCACATATAAATTTAAATAAGTACTTGGCTTGATCAATTGGCCAGTTGGTCTAGTGGTTAGTGGCCCTGACTGCTATGCCGAAGGTCGTGGGTTCGATTCCCACCCAGGACAAATGTTTGTGTGATGAGCATGATCATTTGTTCTGTGTCTGGGTGTAATTTACCTATAATTTTTTTTTTATTATTATTATTTAATTCTCAAACAGTTTTCGTTGTTTAAATTCATAATTTCCTCGCCAAACTTTACAGTTTGATGGCGAGATACGCTATAGTATTTAGAAATATTTATGTATTTTTATCAGTTGTCTAGTACTCATATAACAAGCTCTGCTTAGCTTGGGACTAGACGGCGTTGTGTGATATTTGTGGAATATTGTACTTATATAACTAATATAAACAACTTATACTTCATTCTATATGTAATATCTATTATTTGATTCTTGTGCACACCTACCACAGTGTAATATTTTTTAACCAGTCCGTTGGGGTTTGACTGGTAGAGTCCGCATATGTACCACTACTGTACGTAAAGTTTGAATACATAAATAATTTTATACTTACCAAAATGTATTCGATTCATACACATTCGTATACAGATTCTTAGTATAAACATATACAAAAATCCCTTAACCGCATCTACATAGCAAAAACTCCGCAACTTTAAATTCTCCGATATCCCCGTATCGTTGCTGTCCAGTACCACACGATCCCACAATCCCACTGCGAAGTTCCAATGCTCCCCCCTCCTTCCCCTTTATACGCACATTATCTTAGCGCATCTCAGTCCAAAAGTGTAAAATGCAGAAAATAAAATTTTCTATCTTCCAATATAGAATAGTGTATTGTAGTTTACAAAACCGCTCCAGTGCCGTGAAGTTGCCTTTTAAGGACCGGCATTTCCCACTCAATTTGAATTTATATTCGCGAATAAAACCGCCGGCAAACTTTAGTTTTATTCCGGAAATGTATTTTGAATATATCGGGGATGTGCAGTGGGTAATGTTCTCGGGGATTGCGTTTAGAGCTTTTTTTTTGTTTTCGAGTTTTTTTTTTCAAGTTGCTAAGCGTTTTTCTTTTTAATTCAGTTTCTATTTATTTGCTTTTTAAACTCTGTTAATTAAATATACAACTAGCTTTTGCCTACGGTATCGCCTGTGTACATAAATTATTATAGCGTGTATCACTCAAGGAAAAAGCAGCTTTCTTTTTCTTTTTACAAACAAAAAAAAAACATAAAAACAAACTTTAGATAGAGTCTGTCTAATAAGTTAAACGACTTGGGTAATTATTTGGATTTAATGAAATCTGATGTAGTCAATACGTGTTCAATAATCAAGGTTGATTAAGAGATAGAGATCATTGTTTACTAACATAAGAACCTTATGAAAAGTATCGAATATAAGTATTTTTTAAATGATTTAATATTCTACAAAATTCCCAAGTCGGTTGACTTATTAGACAGACTATACCTCTTTAAAATATTCAAAAGTATAAATGTATTTTGTAAAGTTGTAATATTATGTAATATGTATTTTATCTGTGGGCCCTAGGTGTCTAGCAATAAAGAAATAGGTAATAATAATAATAAATTGTAAAATAAATAAATATTTTAATAAATATTAATATTAGTCTAAATAAATTAAACATTATTGATTGCCATATTCAACAAACATTTTAATTATTTCGCGATGTTAAAAATACTCGTAATAGATTAAAATTTTCTTATTAAAAAAATATATTTAAATTACAGTAAGTTAACCTGTCTTTTTTATAGGTTAAATCACTTACTTGCTTCCAGCTTTCAGAATATTTATTACACGTAGATACAAGATAATGGTTATCACGCCACTTCATCTTTCACCACCATACATAACCCCCATTTCCTCCAGTTCACATCATCACTTAGACTGCTCACCCCCTCAAAATAAGCTTAGCATTACACTAAGAGCCCATTGTACCATAAACAGGCATCCAGTATTATCATGCTGCGATGGTTCGTCGCAACGTTAGTACAGAATAAATTGGTTCAGAAGTCTAGGTTGATACAATTTTGTTAAATCATCAATCACATCATAATCAGCCTTTTTTAATGTTCCCACTGCTGGGACTTAGACCTCCTCTCTGAGAGAGGGAATCATTAATCACATAAGAACTAATCCTGCACCGCGCCATCAAAGTTTTTCGCGCGATTTGAATATATACCTACAACAGCCCGAAATCATCTATCGGGCAATTGCCCACCAGACATGACACTCGTCTGGCTGGAGGATTCTCCCTTTTCAATGGAAGTATGTGGGATGGGACTTGACTCTCTCTTCCCCATGCCTCCAAATCATCATCATTATTTCAGCCGAAAGATGTGCCTCCCCAAGTGTATCTATAAAGACTGGTCCTCCTCGTATCCATCAGATTGCCGACCTCCCCAGGTCATTGGTCAACCTTGTGGGAGGCCTTTCAACGCTTCATCTTCCAGTACGTGGTCATCACTCCAGAATATTTCGTCCCTATCAATCATCTGTTCTGTGAGCAATGTTTCCTGCCCACTGCCACTTAGGTTTGGCGATGCTTTGGACTATCTTGGTAACTTGCCCACACTAGGAAACTCCGAGCAGAGCTCTTTCCTCTTCATTACCCTTTAGGAATAACCAATTATGTTAAAGTTGTAACCTGTTCATTTTTGAACAGGTGACGCTTGAAATGTAACGTCTCAGGTTTTCTTTTTCTTTTCTTGGCATAAATTAACTTGATCTGGATCCAAAAGATGGCTACATTGGGTTACATCTTTAAATGTCCATAAAAGTCTAGACACACTGGTCCAAAACTTTTGTCTTAAATATCTCAGAGCCTTTTCTGTCACATCAGGTGTTTATCTACTTATCTTTATACTAAATCTTCTGATCTTCCTTGTATAGTGTTGGCAGCACTCGAGCAGCGGGGATTAGTATTCCTCCAGCGTTCATTCTCCAGCAAAATTCAGGGAAGCGAGGCTGTTTTTCGATCTTTATTAAAAAGGCTCGTGTGCAATAAACAAGATATTGTTGTGTTTAGTTTAAGTTTCTGATTAGATAAGTTAAGTCATCATGAAACTTGACTTGTTTCTTAATTTTGAAACATAATTATAAAGGGCCACGTTTCTTTGTTGCATACCTCTCTTCATCTTTTATATCTACACCAGTTAAGTACTGGTGTATTTAACTGGTGTTTTTCGTTTTTATTTCTTTTACTTTCGTTTCTATGAAGATTTACCACGCACGATTTTTAACATGCAATTTAGATTCACTTTTTTGACTGACCGACATTTTGACATTTAAAAATACCTGTAAATGGTTTATTTGATTGCGTATTCTTGATTTCTGATAAATTTATATTTTGTTGTGGGAATGTCCAACAATGGACGCCGTTCGGCTGTAATGATGACGATGATAATGAATATTTTCCAGTCTATTAATTATCCCATAATAAAAACAATGGTACTCCATCTTTTACCACACAAACTCCATGACGCGGTGAACCAAAATAACCGAAAAAGCAAGTAGCGTAAAATTACAAAGCTTAAACAGTAACGCTTTGCTGAAATAATCATGTTCAATGATTATTCCACAAAACGTTAATATTTTAAAAGTTTTGTGGGCAATTAGTGGAACCCGCTAGTTGGTAATTCAGCCGGAACGATGCTACCGTGCTGTGAACGAGCAGGGTGCGGGTATGGTGATAGGAGACGCGGTAGCATGTAGCATATCCTTTTAATGTTCCCACTGCTGGGACTCAGGCCTCCTCTCTAGGCGAAGGAATGGGCTGTAGTCCACCACGCGGGCTCAATGCGGGTTGGTGAATGTCGCACGGCTTCGAATTTTTGATTCTAGAACAGTTTCCCTACGATGTTTTCTTTCACCATTTTGAGAGCAGTGGTGATGCAATAAATTACAAAAAGTACCTGCCTGCCTAGACTAGGTTAAGTCGTGGCCGCTACCACTCGGTCACCACTGCTCACGGTTGCAGGGTGATGCGAAATAAGAGTCTCGCTGAACTGAATGATGTACGTATAAGAGTAGGTTCTTTTGAGGTGTGACTTCATCCAATGACTTCTCCCGCTGGTGGACTTTAATCTAAGTGGCAAGCGGCGCGGCGAGCGGTGCGGCATCGGTAAACGGGCGCACGGCGCCATGAGCAGCGTCTTGTGGCGTGCTTCAAACATTTTCATAGTTTTGATCTTATCGCTGGCCGCCCCGCACTTAGCCTATGTCTCGGAGTGGACGTCTTTCAGCCGAAATGATGATGATGAATTATAGATATTCTTTGTTTTTAATAACTTAGATGAAATCAGGCAGACCATGCCCTGGAATAACACATGGTTAACTATTACTATTATTGTAACAAGTTTGCTTCCGTTTAATAAAGTTATGTTTAGCCTATACTGTCCCACTGCTGGGCAAAGGCCTCGCCCAACTTCTTCTAGGTATTTTTTTCTTAAGCCACCTCGAACCAGTCCCCGCGGTAGGCATCCAGGTCGTCTCGCCACCTCTTCCCAGGTCTAAAGTAAGATTACAATTTCGTCCTGCACTAATTTTCTGTTCAAATCGCAAGCGAATATTAGTCGTCCGATTTTAACAGCACTGATTTAGATTACCTTGGCAATTACGTAATTGGGACTTACATAGGCAATATTATTGCTAATCTGCTAGTACTACGAATATGGATATTATTATTTATGTAGGTACAATGATAAGACCGCCCATTGTACACTTATTTTTAATAATATTTGGCCTGTATTTTTTTGTGTATGTAATGTACAATAAAGAATATATAATAATAATAATAATAAGGTCGTCTACTGAAGGTAACGGAAACCTTCAGTAGCGCCATCAGGATGGAGTTTGGTGTGGACAAATGTGCAGTCATGCATATAAAGCGAGGGGAGATTGTGGAATCCGTGGGTACCCAACTCTCGGATTCCATACACCTGAGATCCCTCTCTCCAACCGAAACCTACAAGTCTTTGGGTATGTCGGAAGCGTTAGGCATCAATGCCACTGACATGAAGCAATCGTTGAAGGAGCGCTTCTTTGGCCGCCTGAAGAAGGTACTTAACAGCCTTCTTTTAGGTGGAAACAAGGTGCGTGCCTTCAACGGTTGGGTCATGCCGGTATTGATGTACGCTTTCGGTGTACTCAAATGGACTCAAACGGAACTTGACGCCCTGGATAGGAAGGTCCGTACACTGCTAACTGCATATCGAATGCATCACCCTCGGTCGTCGGTAATGAGACTGTATATCCCGCGGAAGTGTGGGGGTCGAGGCTTTTTAAATGCTAAGACCCTGCACAATCGCGAGGTATGCAGTCTCAGGGAATATTTCCTAGCCGCCGACGTGGGTATGCATCGTGATGTAGTAGCAGTGGACAAGGGACTCATCCCGCTCTCCTTGGCTAACGAGAACTGGCGCAAACCTGTAGTGCTTGACACTAACGTACGCAAGGAAGTATGGCAGAGTAAAGAACTTCACGGACGCTTTTTCCGGGCCCTTCATGGGCCCGATGTAGATCAACTAGCGTCCGTAGCCTGGCTGCGCGTCGGTGACCTCTTTGGGGAAACCGAAGGTTTTGTCTGTGCAATTATGGACGAAGTTATCATGACGAATAACTATCGGAGATTTATTGTGTAGGACGGCACGGTTGACATCTGTCGGGCATGTCACCAACCGGGTGAATCAATCCGCCACATTATCTCTGGTTGTTCTCGTCTAGCTAACGGGGAATACTTGCATAGCCACAACCTTGTAGCCAGGATTATCCATCAGCAACTTGCTCTGAAGTACTCTCTTGTGGAATCGGAGGTGCCATATTACAGGTATGTGCCCGACCCAGTTCTCGATAGTGGCGATATCACGTTGTACTGGGATCGGTCCATCATCACTGACAGGACTATTGTGGCCAATAAGCCTGATATAGTGGTGGTGGACCGAAGCGAGAGGCGTGCAATGATTGTTGACATATCCGTTCCGCATGACGAGAACCTCGTGAAAGCCGAGAAAGATAAACAAATCAAGAATATTGACTTGGCTCGCGAGGTTGTCGACATGTGGGAAGTGGACTCAGCGATCATTGTACCGATAGTTGTGTCAGCCAATGGCTTAATAGCCAAGAGCCTCGACCAACACCTTAGGAGGCTCGCGTTAGGCGACTGGACACGGCTCGTATCGTTAGGAGGTTCCTTTCTTTGGAGCCCTAACCACCATTAGCTTGGACCCTGTTCCCGATACCGGTGGGATACTGTTTTTATATTTTTAAATGTTTTTTTTTTTATTGTTTTTTAAGAAATATTTAAAAATGAGAGAGGGAGATAATAATAATAATAATGTTTAAATTATTAAGCTTTTTTCGGGCTCTTCATGGGCCTGATGTAGATTTTTCGGCGTCCGTGGCCTGGTTACGATTCATCAACCTCTTCGGAGAAACTGAAGGTTTTGTCTGTGCAATTATGGACGAAGTTATCTTGACGAACAACTACCGGAGACATATTATGAAGGACGGGACGATTGACGTGTGTCGGGCATGCCATCGTCCGGGTGAGTCTATCAGACATATTATCTCTGGTTGTTCTCGTCTAGCTAACGGCGAGTACTTGCACAGACATAACCAAGTAGCCAGGATTCTTCACCGCTTTCAAATACAACCTTGTGGACTTTGAGGTACCGTACTACAGGTATGTGCCCGACCCAGTTCTCGAAAATGACCATGTCACGCTGTACTGGGATCGGTCTATCATTACTGACCGGACTATTGTAGCCAATAAGCCGGACATAGTGGTGATAGACCGATTAGCGCGCCGCGCAATGATAGTCGATGTCACCATCCCGCATGACGAGAACCTCGTGAAAGCTGAGAAAGAGAAACAAATAAAATATCTCGACTTAGCACACGAGGTTGTCGACATGTGGAATGTTGACTCGGCTGTCATTGTGCCGATTGTCGTGACCGCTAATGGCCTTATAGCCAAAAGCTTCGACGACCATCTGTCGAAGCTATCGTTGCACGGGTGGATCAAGGGCCTGATACAGAAGGCAGTACTCCTCGATACGGCTCGCATTGTGAGGAGGTTCCTGTCTCTGGAGCCCTAACCACCGGTAGCTTGGACCCAGTTCCCGACACCGGTGGATAACTATAGTTTTATATTTTTAAATGTTTTTTTTTTGTATAATTTTGTTAAAAAATATTTAAAAATGTAATTGTATATGTGCAAAATATAAATAAAGAGAATAATAATAATAATATAATATAGATTTAACATAGTTCCTGGTAACCAGTCCACTTAAGACTCCAAAAACCATAGCCTTATATTAGTTTACCACATGTTGCAATAGTTTCCTTTCAACCAGGGGTTGTTCTTGGATGCACTAGCGTAGCGCATACAGGGATAATCACCGGTTGATACCACGTCCCATTAAAAGCGTCTAAAAGGGCCTCTTTGAGTTGGTTTCGGCTCCTCGTATGCCTTCCAAAGGTCCAGGATCTAAGGGTCCTCAGATAAATAAATATATAAATAATACTAATAATAATGAATCTCAGGAGATACCCATAGTAGGAACCCCTAAGTGAACCCCTCCAAAGTGGTATTTTAAGAGGTAACGTGACTCCTTGCATGTGCTAATGAGAATCCCAAAGTCCTTTCTTCAAAAGTACCTACCTTCCTCAAAAATCTAGTCATCTCTTGTAGTTAGCTTTTTCACGTGGCATTACTTCCAAGACTTACCCAGAAAATTCGTGATTTTTCTTAGAAATACAGCTCATAGCAGTTATAGTACCTATCAGTTTTACCTACTAGCGTAAATATAGATAATATCTCTAAGTATTTCTAAAGAATTAAAAAAAAACAATAATATTAATAATGTTATTTATCTGTTTAGATTATATTTGTTACAAGTGTCATAATAATCAATGGTTCGTCATCTGCACACAAAGTAAATAAAGATCAACAAAATATAAATTGAAATTTTCCGTAATTTCCAATAGAGTAGGTCCGTCGTTACCTCAAAGGCATTATTCAAACAAGATTAAAACATGAGATCGCTGTTTAATGAGGAAGTTTACACAGCATCAATAAACATCCATCATCCCGTAATCTAGAAAAGTACCAAACATCGTCACGTTCTATACACATCGCATCACCCGCTCTCTCGCTAATCCCGTCACTAAGCCCTCACCCTCACAACACGCGTTAAAAGGGCAACATCATCTGCAATGCAGATAAATATTAAATTTTGTATTTAATTTAATTAATGAGAACCATTTTATGACGTAAACGACTAACACTTGTGGCGACATCTATTCAACAATCGGTGAACTAGTTAATGGTCAGGCTCTCATAGCTACTGCAAATGGAATGGGTAAAGGTATCGTGATATCATTATCCAAGGTGATCGTATGAGAAATGAGTCTTGTTAACTTATAGGTTTATTTGATAAATATAATTTTAAAGATTTGAAGAGAATAAGAACTTGATAGAAAAATAATTGAATTGTTTTCAGGTCACTTTTAGGCAGGGTAACAGGAATGCAAAAAAACACACACATAGCTTCTGCCAGCGGCTTGGCCCGCGAGAAAGTACATAGTTTCTCCATATAAAATTTGGGCCTCCGTTTCATCCCCTTTTAAAGAGTGAATTTCGGCATAATCCTCTCTTGTATCTTGTCTACGTCGTCACAAATTCTTGTTCCTTACACAGTCACAGTCTCAGTGGTTTCGGCTATATGATGATATGTCAGTCAGACAGTTTCTCTTTTTATATTCATTGACAAGACATTTTCATTTATTTTTTCCATTTAGTCAACACAATTACAAATATATATTATAGGTAGTTTGAAAGTTCCTGTGTTATAGGTATTTTCCAACATTGTAACTATTTATTGTACTTCATTTCCAGTAAAATTCTTCACTACAAATACATATCCTCTTATTTTATTCGATGCTCTTATCAACATAACAATAATAATAATCGCCCCGGAGAGGATTACCTGCGTTGCGTATTTTCAGCGAGAGAAAAGAACAATACGAGCATACACGGAATATTTAAATAATAAAAACTTAAAGTGTTCAAAAATGTTGGTTTTAATACTTTTTTCTTTTATAGTAATACGGATTTTATAAAAGTATAATTACATGTAAAGTAGTACAACTAACGAACAAAATAAAAAGCTAACATTTTTAAACACTAAGTTTTTAATATTAATGCTAGTCAGTCAAGGAGAAATGGCGCAACCGTGAGAGAATGGATATTGTCACGCCTCAGACGCCGCTGATCAGAAGACGTCTGGACGTCAAGAGTCGCAGGGCGATCCTCAGTCACCGTAGGCGTGGACATGCAGGCGATAAGCAATAGGTAGTTTACTGTCTGGCGTTCAGGTAAGGACCAAACCAGAGCCGTCGACGACGGGTAATGTTCCACGCAGGCCTTAAAGAGATGTCAGCGTAGGAGCCCAATAAGGCCAATGTCTGTTATGGCAGCGGGGAAATCCTGAAAGAGTTACTGGAAAAGTCTGACATATTCTATCACTCCACCTTAAAGCTGGAGATGTCATCAGATGATTTAATGAAAAAAAAAAAGTTCAAAAAACGATTATTTTAAGCCCAAAAGATTTTCAACAATAAAAATCCGCACAGTCAAGCGGTAACAATTCGCTCCATTATTACTGTTCTAAAAATCCGTTCACCCAAATAAAATTCAGCGTTGCACCTAGATTCAGTGTGAAATCAGCTGGTGTAGGGTCATAAGTCAGAGAGGTAATGTGGCCATAAAGCACCACCCGCATCCACCCAGAGATTAATCAAGAAACTAGTTAGTTCTAACTATGAAAATATCTGGAAATATGTGGTTGGCCATTTTAAAACCGTTCTTCCATTCCCCTTTTGTTGGTGAAGAAAATAAAAATGGAAAAATAAAAATTCGTTGCGTGTTTGTTTTGTAGAAAATGATACTGTGTGTGGTTTTAAGTACTGAAGTGTTGAACGCTTTTAAATTGTGAAGGTGTTGTGTGAAATGGTTTTGTCTGATTTTAGAGTTATATTAATTGATAGTTTGTTTTTTTGAGCGCTGACTTGAATGACCTTGAATAACGCTTAATTGTCGTTTTGTACATATGCTTGTACGACATTTATTTTCCGAAAGTTTTGATTTCTATATCTTTGTTGTCCCTAGTAAAACCCAGAAAAAGTTTTTTTTATATTATTTTTCTGTTGATTTACGTAAAAACGCGCAATTAACTACGTAATAATAATAGCGGGCGCCCGAGGGGATGAACTATTAAGTTTCACAACATAATTACTTAAAGGAGGATACACAAAAGGAGAAAATGACTGAATGACACATAAACGCACAGCCGAAACTGCCGGGACTAAGAGTATAAGATTTGCACAAGGCACCTTTTATGACGTAAGCAAGCACTTTTAAGTTTGTATCGAGAAACTTATTTACAGGTGGGTGGCAAGAAAAATCTAGTAAACAAATGAAAATCTGATACTATAATCTATATTTCACTAGTGTGTGTCATATTCGAATATGTCAATGAAAAAAAAAACAAATTTAATAACAACGAAACACCGTCTCCGACATACGAGTAGGTACGACATATAAAAACTGTGAACTAAAAATATAAAACAGCCATTCAGCTGCCATTCTCATCACAATAAAAGTTGACGTGTTAGCACGTCGTGTCGGGCACGTAGCGTCGTGTCACGCGCCCCGACACGTGAGCGTGACGTACCTGCGACTGCGACGTGTTACCGCCAAATTAGAGGGCTCAGAACGTCCACTTCTTACAACGATACGTGTTTACACACACACATCATCATGTGAGTAGGTGAAATGGGGAGGTTTTGAGCGGTTGTTATGGACTCCACGCACTTTAGTGAAATTTCTTTGTTTCAGTCACGACTTTTATGTAAACGATATAGATATATATTTTTTGTGACAAAAGAAAACTCCACCTCTTTTCATTTATTTATTTATTTAATCTTCATGCAACAAAAGATACAAAGGCGGACTTAATGCCTTAGGCATTCTCTACCAGTCAACTTAGCATCATCATTGCTAAGTTTAAAGGAAAATTAGTTTCTAGATATCTGTTTCTCTGCCTAAAGTTTCCAAGTTGAGTTTTTAATGCCTTGTAGGTAGGTAAATGGGCTAAGTAATCTATAATGTGTTAGCAGTGCTTGATTTGTAGATTTAAAGGTTTTTATTCATAAAGTATGAAAACGCTTGAAAATCTACGCCATAGATAAAAAAAATAATAATATTAAGTGCCTTGATATTAAGTGATGTAGGTATTTGGGTTTTTGTTTCCACGCTCTGTCACATAGCGATATGTCTACTATACGTGGATCTTAGCGGCTTTTATTCCACCTAGGTCCAGCCCACCTCTCTTGAGAAGCAGATCAGGTCTCCCAGTTTATTTAAGGCGTCTATGAAGGAATTCAGGTTTAGGTGACGCCTGAGCTCACTCAAAGAGCACTTGCACGATCTTATGCTTCTTATCTTTATGCATGCTCTGCACAAGAGATTCGAGAGGCATCTCTTGTGGAATTGTTCATTTAGTAAGAGAGTGTAGTACCTATTATTAAGATAGGTTTTAAAACTGTAAAACTCGGAGAAAGTAATGATGGCGTCACGATCTAGTAGCTGCACAAAGACAGCGCTGGCATTTATAGTCTATGTTCACCAGTTTAGCATGCGGAACAGGGTTTAAAGTCCCGTAAACCTCGGTTGAAAAAGAAAGATCCTCCGATCAGACAGCTGTTGTGTAGGAGCAAATGCCGATGTTTGAATTCAGATCGTTATGTATATTCTAATCGTGCGAAAAACAGCAGGGTTTTGAGTTCCTATTTGGCGACATAGATGTCGCAAAGAAAGATTAACCAATGGTCACTTTAAGATAAAATTGAAAAATTTTAACCGCCACTTTGGTCGGAAATAAGTTTTATACCTAACTTAGTTCACTTAAGTTTTCGAATACTGTAATTAGAGACAAAATAGAAAGACGATGAAACAGCGAATTAAAATAAGTTGGTTCTTACGAATACTTCTCTGAGTTTTAAGTAAGTGGCGATCAAGCGCTTTTACATTTCAACTGTTGAATTTTATCACTATTTACTTTGTATTTAAGATAATAAGTCTACGAAGAAGTGGACCTTTTGCATCAATCTATTTAACGTTCAAACGTGTAGCGCAGACGGTCGTGTTCAAACCTTTGCCTGTCGTCTTTTATTTATTAGAACGGCCATCGCATTCACACGGTTAGGTATTACGATGTGATTTTTAGAAATAAATCCTGATATTATGTAGTTATCGGTTGAATTCAGTGGTCGTTCAAGGGTTATTGAGTTAGTAATATTTGGCCTACTGTCTGGGAGCTTAGTCACTGTCAGTATAAAGAGTAAGTTGTTTTTTTTATGTGATGTAAAGTAGTGCTTGACTGCGATCCAACCTGATAGTAAGCAGTGATGCAATCGTACTTGTATTTATTTAACGTATGAATTTGGTCACTGGTATTCTCTCATCTGAAAGTAAGTGATGATGTGGTCGTCGTTGAAGCACACTTGCCCAGAAGTAACCTATTCACTCTTGGCTTAGAGAACCCTAGGTTGTAGCTATCAATACAGACTTTGGCAGGGAATTTCACTCCTTAGCTGTCATCATCTTCCTGCCCATATCCCGTTTTATTTGGGGTCGGCGCAACACGTTTTTTTCTTCCATTCTGTCTTTCATATCACTTCTCACAGAATTACTCCTTAGTTGTACGCATAATAATAATTAATGTATATCTACAACGTTTTAGTTTTAGTTAGTAGTAATAATAGTTATAGGGCGCAAAGCTTTGGGTTTCTGTAAGTGATGATCACTAATTAATATTTTGGTACAAAGTTACAGCTTCCCGCGTACCGGAAGACACAGCGTTAGAAGGTCTCCAACAAGATGGACCGATGAGTTGGTAAGAGTCACGAGAATTCTAAGGATACGAATCGTACAGGAAGTTTTTTTTTTTTGGTGGGTAAAAATCATCCAAATGACATTCCTCGCCCTCGGTCGGAGCGGGAGATTGTGTTAGACTCTTAAAATTACAAAAAAAAACCCACTTCATTTCTTCTTGTCGTTCATGCCGGGACAAAGCCTCCCTTTCGGAAATACCTGATGCGGTCGGCTTCCTCTTTTGGTAGCATTACTGCTTCGCAGAAGGAGGCGACCGCCTGCCACTCCTCCTCGCTCCGAACCATTGCCTGTACCAAAGCCCGGCGCGAGAGACCGCCGCCCCCGTCGCCCCCACAAGGATGCGACGATGCTTTGCCCAAGCGGGGCACACCTCTACCGTGTGCTCCACCGTGTCCTCCGGGCATTACACAGGAAGTTGTGGTAACAAGTACGTCGCTTTTGCAATAGAAAAACCAAATAATCTACATCTGTCAATAAGCTCAGTTAACAAATCAGTCAAACACCGGAACTCGTACACAAATCACTTCTACATCTAATTTAATAATCCGTTGCGGTACAAACAGTGGTGGACTCGTCATAAATCTGAATCGACGCGGGTAGGTATTGTTTTTATTCGATATTAATCAACTTCGACCAGCTATGGTGGCTATGGGGTAGGCGATCGCGTGCAGTCAGAATAGTTTTTTTTTTTTAATGTTATTTTGGACACGCTTTTCCTGTAAATATTAATGGGATTGTGCGTGTATAATGTCGACTAGTGGGCACAAACGGAAAGTTTTGTCAATTACGTTTAGCCAGAATCTAATCTTTTGTCTGTGTTACGTGAGTGTCCGTGACATAACTGGCCTTATCACAATACCAGGCGCTGCGATGTTTTTTTTTTTTGTAATATTGCAGAATATTTGTAGATAGGACTTTTTGTTTCCACACAGGTTTGTTTTTCTTTTTAAAGATTGTTGTTATTGTTGTTTCTTATGTTATTTCATGTGATAGTTAACATTTTTATTGTATACTGTTGTTTATCCTGTATGAGTCCCAAATATTTTTTTCTTGATTCTTTCTGAAAGTTCAGAAACCTTAAAAGTATCTGTACATCATAGTAAAAAAAATACTTACTACTTACAAAATTTAAATATAGGGGGTGCGCCATAAAAACCTAGCGTTTTTATTTGAGAACTGTCTATGACTTCGGCCGCGTCAACCTTGTAACTTTACATTCATTTTTGACAGCAAAGTTTGCCTATCCCCTACAACGAACACTCATTATTTTTGAATTGGGAAATCATTACCCACAGTAAGAGGTAATGTAAATTTTTACTGGCTAAAACCCAGTGAACTTATAAACCCTCTTGAAGGAATCAAGAGGGTTTATAAGTTCTAAGAGCACGGTAACTCTTTAGAAAAATCTCAAAGCAATAGTTCTGCACTTAGCTAGATAAACCTAGAAATATATTAGACTAACATACTCGTGTAACATGCCTGATTCGTACGTAGAACGTCGTCGCGTGGCGTGGATCAAGTGTAGCTCTACAAGTCTAGTTTCCATATAAAATGTATGGAGACCGACGCGCCCAGATTGGCGTGTGTGTCACACGTCTGCGCAGTGTAGTTCTACCTTTTCACTTCCTTCGGCCGTTCACTCCAGAATCCCCCAAAGGCAACTTTTTGACCACAATAGTATGGTTGTAACCGGCCAGTATTAAGGGGCACATACATCAATTGGCGATAAAAGATCGGTTATCTCCGGCCTAGTTCGTATGCCGGTCGTGAGCCTGAATGAAACCGGTGGTCCGGCAGGGTTGACCGGAATATCGGAGGCTGCGATTTTATTTTATTTAGTCTTTTATAGAAGGGTTTTGTAACCTATATCTAGGTTTGGGGATTTTTGAGCTACAGATATTATTTTTCTTTTTCTGGATAAGGTTTTTGAAATAAATGTGAAGAATTTTTCAGTATTATTAGAATGCCAGCGTCCGCGTAGATTATATTTTATAATCTACGCGTTGAGCGTTCTATTTGTAGGGTATTTATTTATCCATGAACATAAATAAGAAGTTCTTCAAAAAGTAGTCTGTGTACATCGCAAATAAGGTCTACATAATGAAATCTAGAAAATGCTACGCCTAGAAAACACTTGTAAATTATAGGATTCTGCTATTGCCTAGTGACTTTTAGTACCAGATATTTTTGTATGATTTTATTGACTTTACAATTTTGTACTATAAATAACATATGACTTCCACAAGGCTCCATACTTGACCCGGTACATAATATTTACTGCAGATCTACCACAAATTCCTGGGGTTGCTATTTCAACCTATGCAGACGACACAGCAATATTAGCCTTCAGCACACATGCAGTAGAAGCATCGGCAGTATTTCAAAGGTGACTCAGTGACATAAACTAATGGCTTAACAAGTGGTTATAGAGAACGTCAACAAGTCAATCCAGGTCATATTTACACTGAGAAGAAAAATATGTCCCCCAGTATAACTGGGTGGACTAGAAATGCACTTGAACCGATGATAGATATGGCAAAAATAAATTTAATCAAAGCGAAAATAAAATAGACTATAAATAAAAAGGCCTGAAGCCCTACATCGAGCTGTTAACGTTATCGCTTTTGGCAACCTAAACTAAAACGTAAAAGATAGACTCTAAATAAATAAATAAATTCAAAGAACCCAAAACTATACCCTGAATGAAATCAGTAATGCTTTGGTTAAGTTCGGAAGTACACAAGCATACCAACATGCCAACAGTAAAGAAAGAAATAAAATGTGGAGAAAAATATAATACTAGACTGGAGATACGTCCAAATCAGCTAGCTGTCCAGCTTACATTACCAGACTGTGTGCATAGACTAAAGAGTCACAAAATCTTGGAACTCGGCAGTATATGAGCATGCTTCTAATGAGAAATAAACTCTCCACCTAAATTCGTCGTACAACACATCTGAAACAAGGAATCGAGAAGGGAGAATTCGGAAGGAACAACTGCACGATATCACTTGAGGGAAAAAATGTGGTCAGTCATCCGTCTTTTTGTTATGATAAAATGCGACATTTATATGTCTTGTGTGTTGCGTGTGATGTAAAAAAAAAAATACCTGCTAAATAAAATAGTCACTACAAGTATTGGTAGAAAAAATGCGAAATCTTTTTGTCTTGAGTGTTATGAGTAGATAAAGTAAAAAAAAAAAACAGATTACATCCAAATAATCATGGTTTTAGGAACTATATTATATAGGTGCCAATAAAAAATGCGGCTCTTTAATTAAAAGATGAAAACTACTGCAAATATTGCTGGCAGCAGAATAAAGTCACCAGAAATTTACAAACGCCTAAAATTGTAAAATATCGCAAAAAATGCAGGTACTTAATCTATTTTTTCTGAAAACGACATGGTTATAAGGGAAACTATTTAATTGGGATGTGATTTATCGTATACAGAACGATTTTTCCATAATATGTCGAGAAATTATAAACTAACATAGATTTATTACAATTTTATGGAGTCTACAATTTCCCAATGACATATATATTCTATTTCGCCACCCTGTATATATTATCCTTAACTACAGCCTATTTCACACGAGCCCCTTCAACCAAAATTTCATAAAAGCTATCCCTTACCAGCCCTACGGCTAATCCGACCATTCATCTGGATTGAGGCTGATCGAAAGGTATACCTTAATCGCTCCATTGCAATTTATTTGTTTGTTTCTTAGAAGATACAACAAAATAGTGTGGATTGGTTCCGATTCCAAAGGATTATTTTCTGCTCATTTACTTTGCAAATCTCCTTTCAATCGAACGGGGCTCGTTTGGTCGCAGCCTTATGGCCGTGGAAGTTTGTTTGTGATACATACTTTGGTACTTAAACTTTCTTTAATCAAAGGAGTTAGAATTTAGTTTCAAAGAGATTAAGTATTTTAAGAGTTATCAAAGGTTACTGTTCTCGACATTTGTTAAAGTTTGTGAACCAGTAATTAAAGTTCACCTGTCTTTGACTGGTAGAGAATGCCTAAGGCAATTAGTCCACCTGATTACTTCTGCCCTATTTCCAATTCAATCGAGTAAAATCATTAACGTGAAAGTTTGTCGTGTTGTAATGACGCAGTAGTTAAAGCAACCATCTCTAATTCATGAAGTTGCAATCATTGAGTTAGAAAGAGGTACTTTTCTAAGTTTATCTAGGATATTACTGTCAGCACGTATCTCAGAAAGCACATAAACCCATCGGTTCCAGTTGTCATTCGTAGATTTTTGACAGTCGTTAGAGGTTGCCAGAAGTTAGACTGATAGTCTGACCATTTAGTCTATCCAAAGAATATCATGTTACCCAGTTATTCAGAAGGTCTAATAGGCAGTCGCTCTAAGAAAAAAATGGGTATTCAACCGCATCCAGTTAGACTAAAAACCGTCCTAACCCAGACTAGTTCGGAAGAGGCTACGGAGATGATGATAAACGTGAAAGTCTTGGTGTTATTATCGAAGGACGTTGCTTGTTTCTAAATTTCATGGTTCTAGGTCAACCAAAAAAGAAATGGATGGATTGTGTGAGAAGCGATATGAAAGAAAAAGGAGTTAGTGATAGCGTGACGAGTGACAAGACAGAATGGAAGAAAAAAACGTGTTGCACCGACACCAAATAAAACGGGACTAGGGCAGGAAGATGATGATACGTCAACCAAAAAAGCCTTATAGGTTTTGGTTCCTTTGCGAGCGTCAAATATAGGGCATGAACAGTTATTTCTTCTGCTCATTACAGGTCTAAGGTATTCCACTTTTGAGTAAATATGATTCAACTAGCTTTCCTATGAAAAAAATTAGACTTTTTTAAGAGCGTTTGCTTTTCACGGTATTTAATAAAAACAGAAAATTAAAATAAACAATCGATTCCTACAAACATGAAATGAATTATCTGATTTCAATTGAGCACAATAAAATGTAGACCTAAAACGTTAGTTAAGAACATTTTCGAAAAACAGTTTAGTAAGGCTTTTAAGGCCGTTTTTGACTTTTCAAGGTACAGAACCCTTAAAAACATATAAAATATTCACAAAAACAAACTAATTACCATTGCCTCATTTTAACTGGACCGTTTCACACCCACAGACACTTACGCTAATAAAAGTTTCCTCAAAATTAGTCGTTAGCACTTTGTGGACAAAAAGGGCTCAAATACATCAGCCTATTTTTCCGCTGCGCCTAAAACCGGCAACGTTTAACATTAATTACCACTGTGCTATCCACATTTCGTAGTATTATACCTGAGACATACTGTTATGAAGTTTGGCAAGCCACTAATGGCAATTAAGAATTCAGGATTGAATTCGTTTCTTCAATCGTTAGTTTCTTTTGAGATGTGTATTTCATTATTTGTAAGTAAATGAAAGCCGCCCCGTATTAAAATAGCTTCATTTACAAAGTTGACATAAAAAGTTTATATTTTCGGAATATAAAAAAAAAAACAAACAACATAACGTAGGACAGTTTTCACTCTGCAATGCCTGGTTGAGAGTATCTATCATGGGGGGATCTCTTCAACCTCGAAGCAAATCGGAAAAGCCACAACTCTATCAAAAGTATTTTTAGTTGCCTTGTTTTGTTATCAACAAATCAACTGCTAGATGCGACATACCTGTTATTTTTTTAAACCACTTGTTCCCCAATTAAAGTGGGAAATCATCTTCAGACATTTCTCGCTCTGGGTGGAGCGGAAAGGCCTGTCAGACTTTTGCTGACCTCTGTGCTTCTCTGTGTCAGTTATGTTTTGCGTTCTAAGACCACGGAGTCCCTTTTCAGAAAATTCCCGCAGTCCTAGCGGGTATTGACCCCGCTGAGCACCTACGGTTTGTTGACATCTCTTTGAGGAGTCTGTGGAACACGACACGCTGTCGACGACTTGGGCTTGGTCGTCTCTCTCGTCTGCGATCCGGTGCTTACCGTGACTAGTAGTCGGAATCGGTGTCGCGACGGCTGGGACGTGAGGAGGTCCGTTCCCTCACGCATACAGACGTCTGTGTTATCAATTTCATATTAAACCCACTTTCAACAAGCTCTCCATCCTCCCCACCTGTACACAGCACATATAAACCGTTGCCAATGCAGGCTCGGTGCAGCCCCTACAATTTATTGCGCACATTTAGCTCGCATACTTTACGCGCTGCCCTCTTAACGCTACACTACATTACGAGTGCGATTGCAATGCCCGATGTATCGCGGTGTTAGGATGCTGCGGGGTACAGATGTGCATTTATTATGATTACCGTTTTATTAGAATTTAAGTATTTTAGTGAAAATGTTTCTATGTCCCAAAACTGCTTCACTGGTGCGTACAAAACTCGTGCAGTGAGCAATTTGCCGCCGCCCGAACTAGTTAATTGACGCGCGCTTCAAAGAGATGTTAGCAAAACCGTAGAGGCCTAGTAGGTTCGATGCCTACTGGGGCCATGGGTTGATTTCCGAAATGGAAAGCCATGGTTCTGAAACACAAAGAATAAAAAAGAACATACCTAAGTGTAGTTTTACACACACACCTTCCAGCTCTATTCAGAGCGGGAGTAATCATATCGTTCAATATCCACAGGTATATATGTATAAATATAGGGAATAATGGAAAGGTTTGCATATTTTCGAGCTTAAGGGCCTAATACACTACTCGATATTCGGACAGTCTTGTTCAATGTCGCGACGTATCGCGTAGTGTAATAAGGGTCAGACAGTCTTACTCGGACTGAAAAATAAGATGGGTCTGAATATCGTGTGCTGAATAATGCGTAGTGTAATAGGCCCTTTATTTTCGATAATTAGAAACTATTTTATGAAGAACTTCTTATTTACTCCTACGTTCTTGGATAAATACCTACCCTATAAAAAAAATGCTCAATAATTTATAATTTGTGCCAAAATGGCGCGAAATCACGCAGGCGTTCACGCAGGTTTGACTAGTTTATTTTCCAGGCAAGAAATGACACGTATGCACCCCTGCTTACTCCTGTAGATATTCACCTCAAAATGAGATACAAAGTCTGCCTCACGATACATATGAAAAAATGTTTTATTCAGTAACAAAGTTGATTCAACAATACTGAGGTTGACCTCTCCTTTTAAGTGTGAGAACACCTGTGCCAGGTGAGGCCGCTCTCCCTTAACTTTATTACATTTATGCATCTTGATAATTTTCTTATATAACATCTATATGATTAAATTAATATAATAGTGAACTAAATCTACATGAGCGTGCACGCAATGTGCGCACGTGTGTTTGAAAGCGTGATTTATGGAGTTTATGATGGTGTGTCTGTGGGTGTGTTTGACTGAATGTGTGTCACTGTGACTGTGTTTCTGTATACGAGTGTGCGTGTGTGTGAACAAAAATATAACGATATATATTTATGTATTAATGTTCCATTTTGTTTTACACATTTAGATATCTGTATTTATTTATAAAATATTACGTAACAACACATAAACCCAATATAGGTAAGTCTAAGTTATAACATTGCTCTTATAATTAACAACCGTGTAATTACGCGCATGTTCATAATACGTAGGATCTTATTTCAATTTACTACGGCCATGTTCTTCCGGGACTATAAATAAAAGGTTTTGATGTTTTAGATATATTGCAAAATTTAAAGGTTAATGTGATTTAATAACAGCAATTTATGCTGATATACGATGTCTATTTGGTTTTAATGTTCAATAAAATTAAAGAGTTGGTATCTGATTAGTATTATATACTTCAGTTGAGTTGGTTCCTTGCGTGATCGAATCAGAAATGAAGATATCCGCAGGAGAACCAAGGTTTCCGACATAGCACAAAGAATCGCCAAACTTAAGTGGCAATGGGCACGGCACATTGCTCGCAGAACAGATGGCCGTTGGGGCCGAAAGGTTCTGGAGTGGCGACCGCGTACCGAAAAACGCAGCGTTGGAAGGCCTCCTACAAGGTGGACTGACGACCTGGTGAAGGTAGCGGGAATCCGATGGATGCGGGACGCACATGATCGTTCGTTGTGGCGACGCTTGGGGGAGGCCTATGTCCAGCAGTGGACGTCTGTCGGCTGAAATGATGTTGATGATGATGATGACTTGAGTTGGATCCTTTTATGACTAGTGGAACGGCAGCCAGAAGACGCATAGTAAGCCTCAGATTTTTCAAGTAACCTTCTAATTGTTTCCCTATTTTTCTGTATTTTTTTTTAACTCTAGAAACGTGACTTTGTGTATGTAACTGTAACCTTTTCATTAGTTAATTGTGTAAAGGTCTGTTTATGCTCACTTCCCAATTTTAAGTCGGACACTATACGTGAGGAGTTTTAATTGGCTAGCTTTTGTCTATGATTATTTTTCTTTTTAATCAGTTTTTTTTTTATAAGCTGTGGGTAAGTCCTCCAAGCTATAATAAATAAATAAATATTTAAATTAGTATTATATATTATCAAGCGTTCTCTTTAGTGTTGTTCTGAATCAAATATCCGACTAATATTCCTCTTGTTTTGGAAGGCACATAAGATCATTAGTCCCGGTTGTCATTCATATAACTTTGACCGTCGTTAAGACGTCAGAAAAGTTTGACCACCAGTCTATACAAGGAGTATCCTATTGCGCAGTAATTGGGTTGTGGAGGTCTGATGGGCAGTTAATGCATGTAGTAAAACATGGCTGTTCACCCGCATCTGGTTGGACTAGAAGCCGACTCCAAGATAGATAGGAAAAGGCTAGGTAGATGATTTGTTTGTCCGACCAATATGTAGCCACCTGGATTGCTCCAAATAGTTGAGCATGCTGAGCAGGAAAAGAGGTGACACCTGTGAAGGAGTTCCATACTGAAACTAATTGAAACTATGTTTATTTGTTGAATTAATTCTCAGAACGAAACAAAACTAGTTTTATTTGGCATACACACTCGTAGAGAGAGTAGAGAGATGTTATTACTACATTGTGTGTATGTAACACACAATGTAGTAATAACATGTAGATACTAATGATTATATATAACTAATGATTATATATAAAAAAAGAGACAACTGACACTGTGTGTCTCACAGTAAAAAGCATTAATTGGCTTTCATTTTCTCTGGTGGGGGGACCTATTTTCTCCTACTCTAAGTGGAGTGGAGGAAAGTATCAGACTTTTAGCGACTAAAGCCTACTAGCATTCTTCCACTTTGCGTTCCAGAGCTGCAGTAACTCTTTCGATCAATCCCGCATCCTGCATCTTTTAACTTCTCGAGCCAATATTTATCTTCCAGAAACCAAAGTTTAGTATTTTTTTTTTTCCTAAATCAAAGACATCATGGAGTTATGGTAAAAAATGTTGTGTCAATGACAGAGAAGTTTCTGTATAAAAAAAAATGTCTTGAGGCAAAAATCTATATACAATACGACTACGAAACCTCACGAAAGTAGAACAACATCAAACTGGAAATATTTCAACTCTTTTCTATTCCAGCCCCAGCACAACAATTCCTATTTATTTTCAAACGCGGACCATTTGTTCAGTCCATAAAGTATTCATTAAGGTCCGTTGCAGCGCGGCTGACAAATGAGTGTCCACCACTGCGCGACACCGGTCCCCTCCGCGTGAATTAACTAGTCAATATTACGGCGCTGGCTTTTGCACCGTTTTGTGAAATATTTTTGGAGAATGGTGAACGATTTCAGTATTATTTCTACAAGAATAAAGTTTTGTAATGATTCAGGTCTTCTCATAGTATCATCATCATTATCATCAGTATCATTGCAACCAATAGACGTCCACAGCTGAGCTCCTGAACCTCACCAGATCGCTGTACTCCTTTGCTGGACATATATCTCTTCTAAGTTTCGTTATACTGACAAGTGATGTGACCCACCAGATCTCTGTATTTTCCAGTACGTTGTCGCCACTCTAGACCCATCCGGCCCCATCGGCTATCTGTTCTGCAAGTAAAATGCTTTCCCTAATTTGAAAATATCTTCACTTCTGATTAGACTCTCTCTTAAGTCCTTTGGTAACTTTCAGGCTTCTGATGAGGCCCATCGCTTGATGAAGCAATCCCAACATCGTAATAACATGTGTATACACCGTAATGGTGGGAAGTTTTATGCTATTTGGCTATTTTTCGGACCGGTTTGTAACATTAAAGATTCCAGATCATAAGAGGTTGACTTTTGTTAAAAAAAATATGCCTAGCGTCGAAAGAAGAAGAGCTGTCGCTAATACCTAAGTGATTCACACGTAGAACAAATTGTTCCACTTGTCCCTTTTTTTAGAAATCATCAAAAAGACTAGAACTAGACTACAGTTTCCTCAAAAGGGTTTTGAAAGAATAAAATATTCAAGTCTAGCTCTTCCCATTCATAATAACAACGCATCTACGTTTCAACTGGCGGTCGCACAAGGCACGTCAGTTGGGTAACGTTCAACGGACAGCGCACACGTCATCACGTCAACTGACTCCAACATGCCGGGCCTAATGTGCTAGCAACTTGTGGGTTGGAGATTTTAGTAAAGGTATATTTTTGGATACGAAAGGCAGGCTATAAGTTTTTTTACTAGTCAATAAGTGATTAGTATTAGCTATATTTTTAAAAGTAATGTTCGTATTTAAAATAGCTCATTTTATTAGACCAGAAGGAAAATTACCATGTTTAATAAAGTCTAAATCGAATACCATGCCAGCGAATTATCGCTGAGAAGAGAAGACACATATTTACATAATGCTTAAACATAATTGGTGAAATTGGGGGTATTATGCACCTCTATTTTACCCTTTAACTTTACCCTTTACCCAAGTAGCCTGAGAAACAAATAACTGCAAGTAGCCTGAGTAGCAAATATCTGCAAGTAGCCTGAGTGACAAATATGTGTTAGTAGCTGGAGAAAAAAATAACTACAAATAAATGCAAGTAGTCTGAGTAATAAATAACTGCAAGTAGCCTGAGTAACAAATAAGTGTCAGTAACCTTAAAAACGAACGAGGAACGTTCGATGTGGTGACGCTTGGGGGAGGCCTATGTCCAGCAGTGGACGTATATCGGCTGAAATGATGATGATGATGAACCTTAAAAACAAATAACTGCAAGTAGTCTGTGTAACAAATAACTCCAAGTAGCATGAGTAATAAGAAACTGCAAGTACTTGTCTGTAAAAATACTGTAATAGAATTTCTTTTCCAAAACCACAAACTTATCTACTTATTTTCCTAGTGGCAAGAACCATTTGTAATGTTAACGTATCCACATTTTAACTGGACGCCGCACGTTAGTTGACAAACGTTTGGCGGACAGTGCACACGTCATCACCTGAAATGACCTACAACATGCTATACCTAATATGCTTGCAATTTGTGAATTTTTATTTTTAAAAGTATTTTTGAATAAAAGAGCAACATGAAATAAATAGAAATTGTTTCTCTGGATGCTGTGTTGTAAATCATACTAATAATATAGAAGGATTTTTTTTTCAGTACTTCCAAAGAGGTTTCCGGCGACTGGGACCGCAATTAACTAGGACCGCGGTCCCAGTCGCCTGATCCTTAAAATTAAATAATTTTCTTCCGGCGACTGGGACCACTAATAAATGATAACTTAAATCAAATAATGTACAGTCAAACGACGATGTAATAATTGAATAAAAATCCTTTTTGATTTAAAAAGTAGGGTAGATAGGTTTTGGGTATTTCGACGTCGGCGGCTTTGTGAAAAGTGACTTTTTTGCTCCAATAGCATCGTTTCTTTTTTTGTAGAGTCGCTTTTCTATGTTGGGAAAATATGGTAATTCTGTAGCAAACTGTAATCCCTCGTCTGATCTCCCTGTAGTTCTGAAACTTCCATATTATTTTCAAACACTTGCGCAACAGGGACATTTAAGTCCTTTTAAACATCTTCTACACATTTTTGCATTTGGCGGTTCACTTTAACCTTCGCGAAATCAATAGGTTCATGACAATGAGCAGTTTCATTCAAAATAGTCATCGCATCGACTCTGATTTTTATTGTCGCGTTGCAAACACTTTTTCTTGCACATCGCCAGAGTTTTGAGCCATCTTTGTTTATTCTTTTAAGAATATATTCATAGCCAGCTCTTCGCAAAAGTTCACGTCCTCTTTGTGTGACATCAATATAATACTACTGTTCACCACGTGAAATTGAAGGACTTTTTTCATCCATTTTGATAATTCTAAAACCGAAAAAAAATATTAACTACCCATCAGATAATCTTATTAGATGACAATTTTTTTTTGTGATATTAAAAAGTCTTATCAACGATGAGAAGCAATTTAAAGTAAAAACATTTGTAAGCACGTTGTTTAACCCCCTTATTAGCTTGTTTTGTTTATAAATAAGTTAATAAAAAATTGTTTTACATACCTGAAGAGTATTAAATGAAGTCACTACACTACCACTCACTCATACAATGATCTAATACAAAACTGTCTGATGCAAAACTTGACTTTCTTAAACTGATAAGCTTCTTGTTTATGATTGGCCGAGCCAGTCATCGGCGATGCAAAATTTCCCGTTTATAACAAAAGGGCTACCTGACCTTGAATTCGACAGGCAAAACGGACTCGAGTTAGAAAGGGATAGTAATATATAATCATACAATGCTATTGCCTTTATGTGTGTTTTACCTGCATGTGTGAATTATGTAAAAACGGGCTAGCTTAATCTATTACTAAGCGCATAGGATAAAATCATGTCTAGAACGAGTCTATGATATTCATATAAATAATTTAGAAATTTTTTCGTTTGACTGTACCGATTTTGGCTTCTATAATAGATTTTTTTAAGTTACCTATGAGTGGTCCCAGTCGCCGGAAGAAAATTATTTAATTTTTATGGATCCGGCGACTGGGACCGCGGTCCTAGTTAATTGCGGTCCCAGTCGCCGGAAGCCTCCTTCCAAACTGGTTAGAAAAAGTACTTGCTTACATGGAAATACTGCAATGTACCTGATCTAAAAGTTTACAAAATAATCATACAATGTTGTAGTTCAGTGCTGCGGGAATATTTGAAAGAGCTCCAGGACTTCCCTGGAAGGCAACCGGCACCTGAAGGAATATAGGTGGATTTTTCACGCCCTGTCGCTCCACCTAGATTGCAAAAAGTTGTTTGATAATTTCTCAGAAAATCAAAATATGAAATTTTGAAATTTGATATAATTATGTTCAATCGTAACATTACGTAAATCTTCAAATATAAACAATATAATTCATTAAAGTTTCCATCAAAACCCTCAAATTTCACAGAACACCGGACATAACAATCAGAGGCACAGCTCCTGACGTCACAATGTGGTAGGCTCGGGATTAATATCATCAATCTATGGCAGCGCGCGGTCAGCGCACCTGCTCGGTGACGTCATACAACGTCACCAACTTGTTAGGATCTGTCGGCAATTTGTGAAGGATTATGCTGAAATATCCGGTTTAGAGTTGAATAAATAAACGAGGTTTGTTTTATTGTGATGGAATAGTAAAATTGAATAAGCCTTCCTGTAGATTTAAAAATATAGAAGTTTATGGTAGAAGAAATAGTGAAATCAAAAACTCATATGCCTAAAAAAATAAAATAGGATTAAAAAAACATACCCTGTGATCCTATAAACATTTCAATTGTTCTTTGCAATCCTTTTTATTTATAATTTAGATGTCTTCAACGCTAGAGTGAATAGGCTCATAATAAACTAGTGCGCCTCACTATCAACGATTGTATTACTGCTTAGATGGGATCGCAGTCATACGCTAGTTTATATAATTAAAAAAATATATTAAAGAACTCCATTTCATTTCTACTCCTTGAAAATTCACGTTGGTCAAGCCTGGTTTTAATAATAAGGACAGTTTTCAGTTGCATACTTGTTGTGTGTTCATGTTTGAAGACATAAATATTGCTTCCAGTCTAAGGATGCAATACAATGCTATACAAAATGCTAGGAATTAATGGACTGTCAAACAATACATAAAATAATCCACAAAGCGGATTGGGTGTACAAACGTATGATTGACAACAACACCGATCCACGTAGCAGGCAGATATAGAAGTTCTACTTACTTTTGAATACAGCCGTAATCTTGATAACTACACTTGAAAATTCATTGTTATCAACTCAATTGCAGTTGACTGATAATGATTATAAGAAAGCCTACGATTCTATGTCAGATCTTAGTGTTAAGCAAAATAGATGCTACTTTACGCACTTTCTACCTTTACTTTCTTCCTTTTTCTTGTGTTGTGTATGTGGCAATCGAAGACAGACCTTCGTTGTCCAGGTTGTCGATCAATCCAAGGTAATGATGAGCCTACATGCATTAAATGGGGAATATTTCAGGGCGATGGTTTGAGTCCAGTTCTGCTTAGCTATATACATAGAAGATTAAAATTTAAGGTTACAAAAAAAATTCTAAGCATATTTCTGGAGGATATAGCATTTAGGATATATAACACTCGTTACGAGCTGCCTTTAATAGCTTCTTTTATTGTACCTGACTATTTTGCCGGTGCTGCCTTGAGAGCATTGAACATGTCGGTAATTTTTATTATACAATAGTTTTTCATGTAAAATGTTCTGCTATCTTTTATTTGAGGTTGTGTATGTATGTGCTTGCTTGTATTCACATTTGTTAACCTGTGTGTCTTTCTTTCAAGATGCTCCACTCCTTGCAAAATTTAAAAGTCTGTGTAGACCTCATAAAAATAATTATTCTTGTGTTGGTAGATAACCACAACACGTTGCTAATTTTAAGTAAGACACGGCTTTCAGTATTGACGCAGTATAGCACTGAGCTGTGGCGCATGTATTTATGACATGCACGTCGTACATCTATATCTATATCTAAATCTTCCCCTTGGCCGAGAACTACAGTGGCTAATTTGGAAATCTCTAAACTGACTGAGAATCCAGGTTGGCCGCTGTAAAATCAATTAGGCCAAATGGGGCTTCCTCGACCCATCTCTAATACAGTGCCAGTGTGGAGCCACTGCACAGGAAATGCGTCACTAGCTATGCTGCCTATCTTGCACAACACCTGCACATTTCAAGATCTATACGAGGCCAACAACAGACCTGTACAGGTTGCCAAAATTTGTTAAAAAAAAAAAAAACTAGTTTAAGAATATCGATATGAATAGAAAAAGATATACCTAACCCAACAGCTTGTATGGACCTTCTAGTCTTCTCTATTTTGTAGAATTAAGGATCACGTGATTGGCGCTGTGGGTTCAGAGCTACATTGCTTGTGGGGACAGACAAATGAAAGCCTAGTTTTGTTTGTGTCAGTATTCAAAGTGAATAAGATTTTTTGTTTTAATATTTGTTTCAATTAAATGTTTTAAATACATGCATGGCTTCAACTGTATTTTTCTGGTATTTGGATTTTTGAACCTATTGATTTATCGTTGCTTACTGCTGGGAAGTGATAATTTACCGGTAGTATGATATTTTCTTTAGACATATTTTTTAGGATCACTGCACCCCTAGCCAAGTTACGACCTCCGATTTCTTTGTTTAGAAGTCATCTCAACGTGGTCAGCACAAAAAATCGGCGAGGCGTTCGCAAGAGAATCAAACGAAACGATCGTATTTGGCTAAGGGGGCTGGTGCTTCAACAGCTTGGTACTAATCATTTAAAAAGTGTAAAGACTAATAAATTAGCCTTTTTGCTGTTTTACCATATTTAACAATACAATAGGTATATAATACATATTACATTCGTTAACTACTGATGATGGGTTCTTCCAAAAACCGCCTCTCCTTTGAACAAGACTGCCACATAACTTACGATTCTGATCCATTCTAGACGGGTAACTTTTATGAAGTAATTTTCCCAAAGTTTTATTTAGCGGCCTTTTATTTTTTTGTCACCCCTGGAGTACTACTCTGAAAATATCAAATGTCAAAATGATATAGAGATAGACGTAAGCGTAAAAAAAGGAACAAAAAAGATGTGAATAAAGTATTCAAAACACTTAAATGGATATGAGTAGGACATATGCTGAGAGAGAAAAATGAACTAGGATAATATAGAAAGGTAATAAATGTTTGCATCACAATCATTCGGTTGCGAATATTTTCCATTCATCACTCAGTATTGATCATTAATTTGGTCTCTCGATAAATCATTTGTTCGTTTTTGAGGGACGTCACTATCGTATCGTGGTTCATATTCACGTAAATATTTTTTGTCGGTCTGTCTGTCTGCAGTAAATGATTATTTATTTGTTAGCTTTATTTTATCCCTAGCTTATAGTTCTTATTTATTATACTACTAGCTAAACTGAAAAACTTTGAATGAATAAGTATCTCCTCACCTTTGCATTTTCTTTTTTTTTTGTGTATCAGAGCTTGAGTCACAATGGATTATGGAATGACTGGCAGTGTTCGGCGATAATCGCTAGACAGTAGAATCATTTCGCCTTTAAAACATTTCTAGTAATTGCGCAGATGCTTTAATGTTTACAATGATTTTTCTTTTGAAATTGTTATTACTATAGTAAAGCACTTCTACAGAGGTATGGTATAGTCTTGTCGTGACAATGGTATGGTTTACCCCTGTAGTGACATCTTAGCCATCACATAAGAACTAAACTACAAAATCCTGCATAGCGGTATTAGAGTTCTCCTATCAGGCAGCTCGGACCCAAAGAGATTTAAAGAGAAACAAATATTTAAATGTCTTTGCTCGGACCAGACATAACACTCGTCTAGTCGGAGGAATCATCCTTTTCAACTGAGGTTTGCGTTACTTTACAAACCTCTAAACCCAGATATAATTAATATTATAGCCAGCCCATATTGAAAGTAAATTTTCCTTCAAACGTAAAATTCGGAACTACTACTTGAAGTCCTCTCAACCTTAGTTTGTTCTTCGTCAGAATTGTTATTAAGTTCTCTTTAAGATTTGATATTTTTCATAGTATTTATTAGTTTATTATTTTAGCATATTTATGTATTTTATTATATATGTCGCATCTTTGACTATTTATTCGTTTAGACGCTCAATTGATTTTTTTTTGTAAAACCGGTGAACGCAGTGACGTCACATGTCACGTGAACGGAATCGGTTGGAGGGGTGTCGATTTTAAAAGTTATAAAAAAAAGGGCGCGAGTCGCAAGGGAACTTGGCTCTCAGAGCGGACTTGAGATCGGACCTCCAATCGGGATCGTTGGTTCACAATTTCCTTGTTAAGATTATAACCGTTATCATTTAAACTGTGCTGTGCTATTTTTCAAATAAACCTTTGTGCAAGTATTTGGTATTGTTACTGTGTTACTTGAGACCTACGCCATGGAATCTCTACCTCAAGACCACACTGATAACGGGCGAGCTGCGCAGACCTCTCAGCCGTCGTTATCAGAAGTGGGATACACTCAAGAGTCAAACATACCAGATACCGAAGAAAGTCGTTGGCGAATGATCCTGGAGCTTCAGCAGCAAAATATGGCCCAGCTGATTGAAGCGATGAAGCCGCGTCAAGCTCCACCATCGCTCCCGCAGTTCAATCCGGACTCCAGCGATGCCAACGCTCGTGCTTGGTGCTCGACCATTGATATTTGTATGGCTGAACAGCCATTGGAAGGAGGTGCCCTGATCATTGCACTCAGCAAGGCGCTGAAAGGCAGTGCTTCTTCGTGGCTGTCGCAAGTTTCACATTCGGGTATGACTTGGAACTATTTCAAAGATTTGTTTCTCGCCCGTTATGACTGTGCTGAAACCATGGCGGCTACTTTCATAACCATCAACAACGACCGACCCAAGGAAGAAGAATGTCTTGCTGCTTATGCTGGTCGTTTGATGACGACTCTCATGTCGAAATGCAAGAGTCTCACCACCGAAGAGATAATTACTTCATACGTGCTTGCTCATACTTCACGATTCGACGCTAGAGTTCATCATTTGGCGTACACATCTGACATTACAAATAGAAGCAAGTTAGTTCAAGAAATGAAGTCTTTTTCGCATCTGAAACGCAAGCATGATCGTGATGTCCACCTATCGGATAGCAAACGGTACAGACCTTCAACATCCGAAGTCGTGAAGTGCAATTACTGCGGCAAGCTTGGTCACAAAGCGATTGACTGTCGCAAACGCAAGTCCCAATCGATGTCTGGTCAGAACACGCCGAAGGCACCCACAACACAACGTGCTTCAGTTCCTCCAAGTACGAAGAAAAAGGTCATCTGTTTTACTTGTGGCGAGAAAGGACACATCTCATCACACTGTCCGAATTTCGGCTCACGCGGCAACGGCGGCGTCAACACGGCAGGCAGCGGCAGCGACGCAGGCGCCAGCGGAGCGCAACAGCAGCGTCGCGTGGACTACTGCGAGGTACGAGGCGTGACGGGTCAGCTTCAACATCTTGGTGAGAAGTTTCTTTTTTATTTTGATTCTGGTGCCGAATGCTCTCTCATGAAATGTAGTGTAGCTAACAAATTTTCAGGCTCATGTTATAATACGTCTGTATACATAACCGGTATTGGTAATTCCACTGTATGTTGCACTAAACAAATACGAAGTGAAGTTGTTATTAATGGTAATAGTTTATCGATTTTATTTCACATCCTGCCCGATAACACTTTAAATCAAGACGTTATGATAGGTCGCGATATTTTAAAATTAGGATATACAATCACAATGACTGATTCTTGTTTAAAAATTACGAAGTGTAAAATAGTTGATTTTTGTGAAGTACCCTCAAAAATTAATTTTCATAATATCGATTCGGATATTTCTGAGAAAAATAAACAGAAGTTAATATCGATGTTACAAAACTACGCTGATTCGTTTGTGGATGGTTTACCTAAGACGCGTGTTACGACTGGGGAATTAAACATTCGTTTAATTGATCCAAACCTCATCGTACAAAGACGTCCGTACCGATTAAGCCCAGATGAGAGGCAAATCGTACGTAGTAAAATTAATAAGTTGTTGGATGCAAATATTATTCGTCCTAGCTGTTCTCCATTCGCAAGCCCTATCTTATTAGTGAAAAAAGCGGGACGGTAGCGATCGTTTGTGCGTAGATTATCGCGAACTGAATAGGAATACAGTACCCGATCGATTTCCATTGCCGTTAATTTCCGATTTGATAGGAAGGCTATCTGGAGCTAATTTCTTTTCATGTTTAGACTGTGCTAGTGGTTTCAATTTAATACCTGTAAGCACCGACAGCATTGAGCGTACTGCATTTGTTACACCAGACGGGCAATACGAGTACCTAACGATGCCATTTGGGTTACGTAATGCACCGAGTGTTTTTCAGCGTGCAGCCTCAAATGCTTTAGGTGACTTGGTATATACCTATGCTGTTCTATACATGGATGATATTTTAATTCCTTCTTGTAGCGAGGACGAAGGCATTGAACGTTTGTGTGAGGTGTTAGAAGCCCTAACCACAGCGGGTTTTTCCCTTAATATTACAAAATGTTCTTTCTTGAAACGCCGTGTGGAGTTTCTTGGCTATGAAATTTCCACTGGTGAAGTTAGACCTAATCCAAGAAAGGTTGAGGCCCTAACGAAGTTACCACCCCCTGAAAATATTCACCAACTCAGGCAGTTCATTGGGCTTGCCTCATATTTCAGGAAATTTATTTCCGGGTTTTCCCAAGTTATGACTCCCCTTTTTCTTCTAATTTCTTCGAAAGAATTCCTTTGGAAACCAGAACATGAGGAAATTAGGCAGCGCATAACTTCTTTAATTACCAGCAAACCTATTCTCATGATTTTTAACCCTGATTACCCGACAGAATTGCATACTGATGCCAGTGCGGAAGGTTACGGCGCAATTCTTTTTCAAAGAGTAGACGATAAACTGCATGTGGTCGAATACTTTAGCAGGCGTACCAATAAAGCCGAGTCCAAATACCACTCCTACGAGTTGGAGACCTTGGCAGTGGTAAACGCTGTTAAACATTTTCGACACTACTTGCAGGGTCGTTATTTTACAGTTGTAACCGACTGCAACTCTTTGAAGTCCTCTCATAATAAAATCGATTTGACTCCTAGAGTTCACCGTTGGTGGGCATTCCTCCAAGCGTTCGATTTTGAAATAGTTTACAGACCTGGTAAACAAATGGTGCATGTAGACTTCCTGTCACGTAATCCTCTACCTGTTAGTCCAAAGGCTATCGAAAGAGTTGTGCAAAAACGTGTTGATATCACTAATTTATCCGATAATTGGCTTCTAGCTGAACAGCTTCGTGACACAGAAATTCAGTCTGTTGTTAGTAAGCTCAAGAATAACCAATTATCGCCCGACGACGCTAAAACATACGAATTACGCTCTGCACTATTATTTCGCAAAGTCCAAAGAAATAATCGCACTCGTTGTCTACCTATTGTGCCACGCGCATTCCGTTGGTCTGTAGTGAACCATATTCACGAGGCAATTATGCATCTCGGTTGGGAAAACACGCTTGAAAAACTTTACGAGTATTACTGGTTCGAACACATGTCAAAATATGTTCGCAAATTTGTAAACAATTGCATTACATGCAAGCTGTCAAAGTCCAGTTCCGGTAAGATACAGGCTGAACTTCACCCCATACCGAAGGTATGCGTGCCTTGGCATACAGTTCACGTAGACATATCCGGTAAACTTAGCGGGAAAAATGATAAGAAGGAATATGTTATCGTTTTCATAGATGCATTCACTAAGTTTGTTTTACTATATCATACTTTAAGAATTGACACGCCGAGTGTTATTAAAGCACTTAAATCAAGTATTTCTCTTTTTGGTGCTCCCAGTCGCATAATAGCCGATCAAGGACGTTGCTTCGCTAGCAAAGATTTCAAAGACTTTTGTGAATCTCATCACGTTACTTTACATTTGATACCCACAGGTTCTAGTCGCGCTAATGGACAAGTCGAAAATGTTATGGGAACGTTAAAGAGTTTGTTAACATCTATCGAAACATCAGATAGGTCGTGGCAAGACGGTTTAAAAGATGTGCAGTTAGCGTTGAACTGTACTCTTAACCGCGTCACTAAATCTAGTCCCTTAGAACTTTTGATCGGTAAAGTAGCAAGACCTCTTAATTTATTGTGTGTGGATGATACTGAAAATGTAGTTGATATTGAGAACTTGAGAGAGCAGGCGGTACAGAATATGGTACAGAGTGGTACTTATGAAAAAAACCGTTTTGATAAAAATAAGGCAGCATTGTTAAAATTTAATGTTGGTGATTTAGTTTTAATTAAAAATGAAGAGAGAAATCAAGCTAAACTTGATCCAAAGTTTAGAGGTCCCTTTATAGTAACTGAGCTACTTGAAGGCGATCGTTATATCCTAAAGTCTTTAAATGGTAATAGGACATACAAGTATGCACATGATCGCATAAGGAAAATGCCACAAGATTATGTTCCAAATGAATTGGACATAATTAGTGAAGAGTTAGACGTAGAAGAATCGGGTGAAGGCCCATCTACTGGTACTGACTAATATTGACGCACAATAAATGGCTATAACTTATCAGCGAGAAGTGACTGGTAATGCTATTTTGTTTTGGGGCTTATCAGTGTGAAGGACTGATACTGACCTACGTATATGCGGGCTTAGGTACCAGTGAGAAGGACTGGTACCGTCCCATATCTATCGGGCTCAACAGTGAGACGAACTGTTACCCATTTGCTGTCATTGTTTTGTGCATTAATATTGAGTAGCCTTGTAATGTTCAGTAAAGTTTTATTACAAAACTGGTATTCTTTTCTGTGCGTTTGTGGCATGTTACATAATTTCGATGTAGTCAGGTAGGCCGAGCGAAAAGTTGTCTACGGATGTATTTTGTATTGTCTCCAGGTACATTATCACACGAGGACGTGTGAGCTGTCAGAATGGCCGTGTCGCATCTTTGACTATTTATTCGTTTAGACGCTCAATTGTTTTTTTTTGTAAAACCGGTGAACGCAGTGACGTCACATGTCACGTGAACGGAATCGGTTGGAGGGGTGTCGATTTTAAAAGTTATAAAAAAAAGGGCGCGAGTCGCAAGGGAACTTGGCTCTCAGAGCGGACTTGAGATCGGACCTCCAATCGGGATCGTTGGTTCACAATTTCCTTGTTAAGATTATAACCGTTATCATTTAAACTGTGCTGTGCTATTTTTCAAATAAACCTTTGTGCAAGTATTTGGTATTGTTACTGTGTTACTTGAGACCTACGCCATGGAATCTCTACCTCAAGACCACACTGATAACGGGCGAGCTGCGCAGACCTCTCAGCCGTCGTTATATATTATATTTAGATAACTTATTATTTTTTTTCCGTTTTAATTTTTTGTTATTTGTTTATTGTGCAAACCTACCACAGTGATCTCTTTTTTAACCCAAAGGTTGACTGGGAGAGAATGCCTTGTTGCATTAAGTCCGCCTATGTACCACTACTGTACATGAAGTTTAAATAAATAAATAAATAAATAAATATTGTTCCACTGCTGGACAAAAGCCTCCTTTCTTTCCAAAGATTAAGGCTCCTCGCTTTCTCTTTCCATTTTTTAAAGAAGATATCCAGATCATCCCCATATTGCCCTTCGTGGTCTGCTACGTTTCTACGTTGCTGTATCAGGATACTAATCCTGTATTTTGCGGGTCCATAGCTCGAGAGACAAACTTTGATAAAATGTTTAAAAATAGAAGCTGAATTTAAATATAGAATACACCCAAGCAGACCCACCGTACACAAGTAGTCCACACAATCTCACAAAAAAGTCATCATTTAAAATCGGAAACTCTACTGTCATTTACCATTCCCCATACGTCGTTCACACAGCGATAACGCAACTGCATCGTCGAGATTTCATAAAAATTGTCGAATATTCAGTAGTTTGGAAACGTCGAAAATTAATGAATTTAATTTGATACGGAACCTCTTTTGTTTCCTGGCATATGTTACGGGCTTAATTGTTGACTTTTAATTTGGAACGGAAGGTTTTTGGGTGTGGAATTTAATGTAAAGGAATGTAATTGGGGTGGAAAAGATTAACTGTGATGGATATGACTGGTTCTTGGGTAGAATTTGTCGCTTATTGAACAATAGCGCTTACGTTACCTTGACTTACTTTACAGTGGAGTGTTTGTAATAAATAATTTACTGTATTACATTTTTTAGTGCCTTGTGCAGTTTATTCTATTCAATTTTATTTCAGTACCTACTGATGATGATTGCCAAAAGTATAACACGAAAAGTGATCCGTTACAGAATTCTATTATTGAAATGCCTTCCACCTTTCAAAACTAAAACCACCAATTTTCGACTTGAGTGATGTTGTGCGACAAGTTTTTTAATAGAAATATGTCATCACAATACACGTTTGTGATACTCCTTAATCATCATTATCAGGAATCTGTTCTAGTGTGTCCATATCCATCACAATGCTTTTTTTCTTCTATACTTCTCTGCTAACCGCATTGCTATGATTGACTTATCATTTCTTTCATATCATTACTTACACTGTTCATCTACCTTTTTTAGGGTTACCTTTCTCTCCACTATAAAAGTGTAATGCTTCGTTTTTCTACAAAGTAAGATATCACTAACTTAGAAGACTGAAATGTAAAAGAAAAAGTACATTCAAGCTAGCAACATAATTGCATAGATCACACTAAAAAAATAGTTAACAATTTAAACAAACCTCAATCTAACCGACATAGACACATTACCCGGAAACTAATCCATAATGCACTACGCAGTTTCCTTTAAAAAAGGGTTACAAAGATAAGAACAAAACAATAAATTCTAGTGTACTTATCGCATAGACAAATGCAGGTCGACAAACGCAGTATTTACTCAACATGTGGGCATGTGGGGCAAACCGGTCATAATATGGGCAAGCCGGGGTGAAACGGGCAAACTGGGGCAAAGTGCAGGTGCCACATCATCTGATTTATACGGCGATTTGTCATTGGTCCAAACCACAGTGACCTTTGTGTTACGACAATGTGTGGTCAAGATTTGGGTGGTCTAAGTTAGGTGGGAAATGGACTTTATGGCAGAATATGTTTCACTTGATAAACATGACAAATTAGAGCAAAATTAAGTGAAAATAAAATGATTACCTAATATCAATTGTCACCTAATTAGTATTTAGTTTTTTATTATTTATGATTCTTTGACAACAAAAAGTTAGCTTCACTTTATTACTTCACATACACAGCTGTTGCAGATACATCATGTCATCATTATCATCTTTCTGTCTTTGTCTCATGTTACTTGGAGTCAGTGCAACATTCTGTCTAGTCACTCATACAGGTAGGTGACAGTTGACTGAATGGGATAAAAAAACATGCTATCACTAGCTCACTTTTCTTTCATATCACTCCTCACACAATCCATCCATCTTTTCTTTGGCCTCCCTTTCCAATTAGCTACATAACTTAGTAACTTACTTACAAAAATCAGAAACTCTTTGGAACGATTAGAAATTAGAAAAAAAAAACGGTTTAATCGTGCCTCATACAATCATCCATCTACTTAAATGTGGAATAAGGAAAAGTAGATGGACTACGGTTTCGCGGCCGATAACCATCCATATAGACAGCCTTCATAAAATTGTCTACAAAGTGGTACCTTACCCAATCTATTAGTGTATAAAAATCTGCATAAAAGTCTCTATGCTTGAAGCTCTCAAAATTCTAATCCTAACCTAGCGGGTAGTTTTTTTTTTTAATTTCACAATATTTCCAGTGTACACCAACTAGTACATTATTCTGTTTAATTTGTCAAATTTTTCATATCCTGTTTCAATCGTGTATTATTATAATCATTCATGATGTTTTGAAACTATAAAATTATACGTATAGTGGTGACACCTGTTTTTTTTTTTTCGCTACAAAACTTAGTGTCACAAATAGAAGGAGATGAAACAACTTATCAGACGATTATTAATCACGACCACTCCACCAGAGGTATATGACTAGCAAGAAAAACCATAATGTGATAAATATTTATCAATTAATATATTCTACTCTACAAATGAGTATAATAATCATTTTCATGAAGGGAATAAGCCACCAATATATCTTACTAACCTGTTAGTTGCCAACATTTTTGAAGCATAAGATAAAGCCACTGGCGGGATTAGTGGAGTGATTAATTACGAAAAGCATCTTTAAGTAATTATGTGACTCGTACGATACAATGATGATTGTTATATTTTTTTTTTTAAATCTTGCAACTTGACGTGTTCTTTTAATAGTATAAAGTTATCAAAAAATAAAAGTGTCAAAACGAATACTTAAATACGCAAATAGAATAATCCCAATCAAATATATTCCATCATATTATTTAACGCTCCAAAAAATGTATGTACTTTCACAAACTTTTATTTATTTTGACCTGGGCCTCAAGTCTGCTATTACAATAGTGTCAGAATGGTCTATCATTAATTTCATAATTGTTGATTTTGATAAGTTTTGGTAATCTACTAACAGATACAATAGCGTCATTATGACTTTCCGATGGTCAATCACTGAAACTCCATTGCAAGAAATGGCATAGAATGGTAATCTCGTACATAATGACAAATGAATGTCTGACGTATGCAGTAATCTGCAAAAATTTTGACAGTTCCTTTGATCAGTGACCTACCATTACGACATCATTGCGCAATTAGTGCCTTCAATAAGCTCGACATTGTCATTCTACCACAATTCTATTACAAGACCATTGACCGATCAATGATCGATCATTATGACTATTGCAAACTTTTAGCAAAATGACAATGGGATCGTGTTGGAATGACGAATTTATAAAAATAGCAGACTTAGGCCCCGGTCCCGATGTTTGTAATAATTATGTCTGTAATCAAATCTTGCAAATTAAATTTGATCCACTTCCGAGTTACCGATTGAACTGAAATTTTGCATGCATGTGTAAATCAGATGACAATATAAAATTATTATGATATGGACCTGATTCGATGATGGAACCGGGTTCCTTCTATTTGACAGAATTTTGATACTCCGAAAATTGTTTGGCATAACACACTTGGCATAATCTTCTTTAATCGAATATTTAAAGACATAAAAAATATTTTGCATAACTTTTGTTTGGCAGAATGTTTACGTATCCGAATTTATAATGCAATTTATCTTCTAACATTATTTGGCATAGTTATTATTACGCATAAATTGTGTTTAGCATAACCTTTATTTAGAGAGACAATTATATATTCGGAGAATTTGTCAAATGGTTTATTTGCCATATTTTCACCACAACGAAACAACATTTTATATAATTTTGGTCACAAATATGTGATGGTTACTTTGTATGCTATTTTGTTATTAGCATGCTTGCTTGCATGCTGCATGCCATGCTACATGCCTGCTTGGATGCTGCATGCTTGGTTGCATGCTGTATGGCATGCTGCATGCTTGCTTGCATGTTGCATGCCATGCTGCATGCCTGCTTGCATGTTACTTCTACACGTCATTTGTCGACCTTAGATAAGCTGTCAGTTTTTGTAATTAGTATTTAGGCAACCGTTTTGATAAAACTAATTACCACCGCCGCTAATGATATACGAGTAAAATATATGCCAAAAGACAATTTTGACTGTGAATTTTCTGCGACATGATGGTTCTGCTTTTTAATTTTTATGGATATAGAATTTATGCCTAAAGATGATTCTGACTAACAAATTTGTGAGTTTTGAATGTATGACAAATGAGTGTATGCAAACTGATTTTATGCGAAATGAAGTTTTTGCGCTGTTATGCAAAATAATATTATGACATAAAAAGTTCTGTCATAAAAGGTAGACCCGTTTCTTTCAGTTTCGTTCCAAGTTACATTCTAGAATCTTTCTCAAATGTCAAAACGGGCCTTTAATTTTTTTTTTTATCTGTTATAAACTAGTACTTGACTGCGATCCCGCCTGATGGTAAGCAGTGATGCAATCGTTGATGGTGAGGCGCACTAGTTTATTAAGAGCCTATTCACTCTAGCCTTGAAGACACCCAAATTATAATCAGACGGAAAGACCGCAGCAGGCAAACTGTTCCAGTCCTTCAAAGTACGCGGTATAAATGACGAGGCGAATCGCTTAGTCCGGACCGTAGATGTTTCAACAACGTAAGGGTGGATACTCGCCGTGCGTCGGTTTGTCCGATGGTAGAAATGAGATGGCGGAATCAAGTCATGCAATTCCTGCGCACACTCTCCAAAATGCAATCTGTAAAACACCGAAAGGCTGGCTACCCTACGCCTGTGCTCAAGGCTTTGCTGCGCAGCCGCGGTGGTGAGCGTTAAAACCATCTGTGACGATAAGCTCGCGTGGCGCCGCCCAAACCCCGCAGCGCCGGAGCCGTGACAGAAACAATGCTTGCTGCATGTTGCATGCCTGCTTGCATGCTGCATGCCTGCTGCATGTTGCATGCCTGCTTGCATGCTGCATGCATGCTGCATGTTGCATGCCTGCTTGCATGTTGTATGCCTGTTTGCATGCTACATGCATCCAAGCCGACAATATTTTTGTAATTAGCATTTAGGTTAGCGTTTTGATATTAGTAGTAATATCATGGTGTATTCTTGTTTGCATGTTTGAATGCTTCTTACAAGGAACTAAAAACAACTTATTTTCACAATCAACTGTTTTATTGAGTAAATACATGCAGAATCAACTGTTTTATTGAATAATGATAATTAAATGACTATCGATATAAAATGTATGCCAAAAGACGATTCTGACTGTGAATTTTCTGCGATATGATGGTTCTGCTTTTTAATTATTATGGATATAAACATTATTGCTAAAGATGATTCTGACTAACAAAATTATGAGTTTTGAATGTATGACAACTGAGTGTATGCGAAATGATTTTCTGCGAAATGAAGTTTATGCTATCCGTTGTTATGCAAAACAATATTATGACGTAAAAAGTTCTGCTATAAAAGGTAGACCCAAAAGGGGTTCCTTCTATTTGGCAGAATCTTGATACTCCGATTTTTATTTGGCATAACTCACATGGCATAATCTTATTTAATCGAATATTTTTAAGGCATAAAAATTATTTAGCATAACTTTTGTTTGGCAGAATATTTACGTGTCCGAATTTACAATGGCATACATTTATCTTGGCAGAATTTTGTTTCGCATAATTACCTTTGCCATAATTAATATTATGCATAATTTTGTTTAGCATAACAATTATTTAGAGATACGATTATTTGGTATGGGTGCATATTTGAACATCAAAAATTAAAATAGATGTATCTTCTTGTAAAAATTAGTGTTCAAAACATCAAAAACTTATAATATATGGAATAAAACTGATAATTTAAATAAAGTAAATTTATGCTGTCGAATGGTTAGATAACCTACGTGCAATGTATTTAAAATCGAATGGTCTGCAAAAGTGACATAGAATGTTCTAAATATAGCATGTATTGGTAGCATTTTCAATATTAAATTAAATTTGTGTCATAAAAAGTCAATACGTTGTGCTGCAAAATTTTGTGACAGAAACGAATCGCTGCGAAACCGACTTTACGCAGTCTTGTCTGCCCTACCCCTAGAGTGTAATTTAAACCCGCGTAGGCGCGGAGGGGTAGGGCGGCCCGCGAGCTGAGGAGCAGGTGGTTTGAAGGCCCGCTTCGAAGCTTCGGCTTGCTGGCCGGCTATATTCGATTAAATAAGATTATGCCATGTGAGTTATGCCAAATAAAAATCGGAGTATCAAGATTCTGCCAAATAGAAGGAACCCCTTTTTTATACACACCTAGCCTGCCTAGTTAAAACAGCATTTTATACGGATATATCTTTTATATAGTTTGTATATGTGTGTATGCATAAATTAATCTAGCTTCTCACGTTTAAGCCAATGTGAAGTAAAAAAAATTGAATTGAATTTGAGTTTTGAATTTATTTTTTCACGCTTGAATGACTGGGGCACACTAGTAGACTACGTCCTGAAATACAGATAGAGGAGGATACAGGCTTTGCGAGGCATGCTAAACGCACGGCTCACAGCTAATTTTTCGCAAGCACATATATGCCTCACCACAAACATGAAGACAGACAAATGTAGCATTTACTTCGCACGCCATGGCTCGACCCGAGTATATATTGGTACATATATTGTTTTCAACACGCACACTGGTATATGTTAGTACTATATTGGTTTCGCTGTATGCCGTTCACGGTGCATGCCTCGCAAAGTCTGTATCCACCTTTAGATACTTTTTATCCCAGGAATAAGTTTATTATTTTTTCTTTTAAATGATGTAAGCTAGTGGTTGACTGCGATCCCATCTGATGGTAAGCAGTGTTGCAATCGTTGATGCTGAGGTGCACTTGTTTGTTAAGTCTATTATTCACTGTAGCCTTGTGAAGACACCTAAATTATAATGGGCGAGAAGACCGCATCAGACAACACGGTATTTTATGCGTTACGATATGAAACGGAGTATTTTTTTAAACTACATAACGTTATAATTTTTTCTAACATTGACTTATATTCAATAAAAACCAGATATTAATGTACCGTCAGCAGTGTCGGCAATAAAGCAAGG